>CM063176.1:11817500-14317500 GCA_031835075.1 Saguinus oedipus
CGGTAAAGCTTTAGCTACAAAATCATGCAATGGGTAGAATTTGGCCAGCTGGCCTTAATGTTTGACCCCATCCTAGATAAAATGATCCCTGTTAACATACTGATGTATTTTCTGTTTGCTTGATTCACTTTAATTACCACAGACTGGTGAAACTGGAGGATGGTAATGAGGAGATTGTTAAAAATTTTTTATATATCTCTATATTGTTTGGCTTATCACAAATATATTAGCTTTATAATTAAAATATTAGATATCCAATAAACAAAAAATATCTATAGCATTATCTATGCATAAAAATATGTTCTTAAAAAAAAAAGACAAAATATCTGGGAGAAGAACCAAGCAATCCCATCTTAGTAAGAATCAGCCTGTTAGCAAGAATAGCTAGAGGCAGCTATTCTTTAAGACCCATGAAAAACAATCTCTTCTTGTCCCTCCGGATGAATGTCACCCCACCTTCTCTGAATGCCCTAGACTCTTTTTTTCTTTGAGACAGAGTTTCACTCTTGTTGCCCAGGCTGGAGTGCAGTGGTGTGATCTTGGCTCACTGCAACCTCCGCCTCCTGGGTTTAAGCCATTCTCCTGCCTCAGCAGGGGACTACAGGCAGGTCCTCAGCTGGAACTACAGGCATGCACCACCACGCCTGGCTAATTTTTGTATTTTTAGTAGAGATGGTGTTTCACCATGTTGGCCAGGCTGGTCTCAAACTCCTGACCTCAGCTAGACCACTCCCTTTGGGCGCCAAAAGTGCTGGGATTATAGGCATGAGCCACCATACTCAGCCTGAATGCCCTAGGGCTCTTTATTGGCACCTCGGAGGCACTGATCCTATAAAGAATAGTTGCTTTGGAGTCATCAAGACCTACTTGATCTTGGGCAAGATTCTTGACTTCTTGGAGCCCCAGTGTTCTTATCTGTAATTTGGGATAAAAAGGTCCATGTGACATGACAGTGGAGTTATAACATTAAAGAACAAGGCTTCGGTTGGGTGTGGTGGTTCACACCTGTAATCCCAGCACTTTGGGAGGCTGAGGCAGGTGGTTCACATGAGGTCAGGAGTTTAAGACCAGCCTGGGCAACATGGTGAAACCTCATGTCTACTAAAAATATAAAAAATTAGCTAGAGTGGTGGTGCATGTCTGTAGCCCCAGCTACTTGGGAGGTTGAGGCAGGAGAATTGCTTGAATGTGGGAGGTGAAGGTTGTGCAGTGAGCCACGATCACGCCACTGCACCCCAGCCTGGGTGACAGAGCTAGGCTCCATCTCAAAAACAAAAAAAATGTTGGAGTAGGGAAGAGAACAAGTCTTCAAGGTTGGATCGTGCTTCACATCCAGGCTTTACCATTTGCGTGCTCTGTGTCCTTATGCAAGTCACTTTACATCTCTGAGCCTGAATTTCCTCCCCTGTGTGTGAAGGATCATTACGATACCTATTTCAAAGGTTGGGTGGAGATACAATCGGAATGTAATCCTGTGGCCTTTCTGGTCAGAGCAATCTTCATCATCTCTCACTTGGCTCACAGCAAAGGCTCCTGCCTGGCTTTCTTGCTTTCAGCCTCCAGACTCCTCTCAAGGCAACAGCCAGGATGCTGTGGTTGAAACTCAGTCAGATCATGTCACTCCTTTAAAATGGAAGTCCACAAACTGTGGCTCACAGGGTAACTACAGCCCATGAGCTCAGAATGGTTTCCACATTTTCAGATGGTTTAAAAAAAAATTGAAAGAGGAACAATGTTCTGTGACCTATGAAAATTATGTGAAATTCAAACTCTCCATAAGTAAAGTTTTATTGGAACACAGGCATGCTCCTTTGTTTATGCACTGTCTGTGTCTACTCTTGTGCTACAATGGTGGGGCTGAATATTTGCAACAGAGACCATATGGCCAGCGAAGCCTGAAATATCTGCTATCTGGCCCTTTGCAGAAAAAGTTTGCCAAGCCCTGCTCTAAAACACAGATTAACAAAGCAGAATGAACAATAAGCATTCTGATGCCTTCCCATCTCTCTCAGACTAGAAGACAAAAGCGCTTAATCATCTTGCTATCTCCACATTAGTCACTCTGGCCTTCCTGCTGTCCATATGCCAGTTACACGTGGCCTCAGGCCCTTCCCCTGGCTACTACTTTCCCCTGGAACTCTCTTCTCCATGTATCTGCATAGCTCACTCCTTCACCACCTTCCATTGAAAGTTGGCTCAAATGTCACCTTCCCAGGGAGCACTATGTAAGATAGGGACAGAATGCCGAGAAATTCTGTGGGGGATGGGGTCCCCAGCGAAGGCCCCACCCTCAAGCTGGAAACATGGTCCAAAGTGAGAACTTACATGCCTGTTTTCCCACTAGAATGTTGCCTTTTCCAAAACTACCATCACCTGCCCTGGCCCTGTCCTGTGTACAAAGACACCCCAGGCTCAGCCGGCAAACAGAGAAGCAGTTGGACATTAGAGACTATGGTTAGATGTCGGAGAGAGGGACAGCTTGACAGCATAGCTTCAGAGAGGAGTCTGGCGGGGATGACTGGACTTCAGGGAAAGATTACCTTCTCACTCCAGCCCCTTTTCACCTCCCTTTCCCACTGGGAGCCACTTTCATTGGCAATAAAACCCCCCACATTTACCACCTTCAATTCGTTTGTGAGACCTTATTCCTCCTGGACTCCAGACAAGAACTCGTGTGCTTCAAGTGTGGGTACAAAAGGCTGTTGCACTGAGAGCTGTTAACACTTATGCTGCCTGCAGACAGCAAAGCTAAAAGGGCACTGTAACACATCATCTGGGGCTTCAGAGGCTTCGGGCACCCTCCCTTCAATGCTGCCATAGGCCATTACAGAGTTCACTCTTGCCAGGCACCCAAAAGCACTCACCCTGGCTTCTGCACCTGCTCACTCGTGCCTCCCGCTCCCTCGAGGGGTGGAGCAGCAAGTGAGTGGAGTTTGCCCCTCCCAGTGCTGGGGCACTCCAGCTCCCGCCCACGAAGGGGTCAGAGAACTATCCTGCTTCACCTGGAACATCTATTTAACATTATAAACTGTTTCTGTGCTCCCCTGATGCAGGCACTCCTGATCCACCTAACCCAGCTCTGTTCTTTTCCACAGTAATTGTCATCTTCTAACACTCCGCTTAATTACTTATTTACTACATCTATGGGCCTGTCTTTCCCAGCAGAATGAAAAGTCCTCCAGGGCAGAGATTTTTATTCATCAGTGTCTCCCAGCACTTACTACCTAGTAGATCTTAAGACAGATGTGTTGAAAGAATGCATGAAATAAAAGAAGATAGAAAGCATTAAGCACAGTGCCTGGCCCATGGTAGGTACTTCAAAGCATTTATCATAGTTATTATTATTGATTGACTGCTAGTATGTATAAAGTGAGTCACATAAAACAAACACGATACATTTTAATCTTCCTTACCGTCCCTTGATATCTCTTATGGCACTAAGGACAGTGTCTTATATGAGCTCAGCGCTCACTACTTTGATGACATTTCACTCAGCCTTGTGCCCATCTCTAGTGCTGTCTACAAGAGCAAGCCAAATTCTGTGCCTCTGATCCCTGTAACTCTCTGCCCCTCAGTATTCAGCTCCCAGGGCTCTGTGACTAGGGCTAGAGTGTACACGTGATTAAGGTGACACCACCTTAATATGCCGCATACCTATATACCTTAGTGGCCCAACTCTTACAGTTTAGGCTTTGTCCCCACCCACATTTCATCTTGAACTGTAGCTCCCATAAAGCCCCTGTGATGTGGGAGGGGCCCAGTGGGAGATAACAGAATCATGGGGACATTTCTCCCATACTGTTCTCATGGTAGTAAATAAGGCTCACGAGATCTGATGGTTTTATAAGGGGTTTTCCCTTTTGTATGGCTTCCATTCTCTCTCACCGCCATGTAAGACATGTCTTTCACCTTCCTCAACGATTGCAAGGCGTGGAACTGCGAATCCATGAAACCTCTTTTTCTTTATAAATTACCCAGTTTCGGATATGTTTTTATCAGCAGCATGAAAAGACTAATACACCTACCTTACCAGACCTGCTATACAGAGAACTCTGGATCTGGCACCAACTTCTGAAAGACTATTCAAATGCAAACCACTTCGGCAGTGCAGATGCTTGACCCTAAGATAAAATGGTGATAAAAGTCTCCAGGGGTTGGAAAAAACCTGGCTGTGTAATCACCAGAGCTGGAGTTTGTTTACATAACAGTGTTTGAGAAATGTGTTCAGGACTCTTTAAACTCAGATCATTTAAATTCTAAAGAATTTTAAAAATCAGGGTAAACACTTAAAGGATTTTAAAGATTAGCAAGAGGCTGGGCACAGTGGCTTAGGCCTACAATCTCAGCACATTGGGAGGTCCAGGCAGGTAGATCACCTGAGGTCAGGAGTTTGAGACCAGCCTGACCAATATGGTGAAACCCCATCTCTACTAAAAATACAAGAAGTAGCCAGGTATGTTGGTGTGCACCTGTAGTCCCAGCTACTCAGGAGGCTGAGACAGGAGAATTGCTTGAATCTGGGGGAACGGGGGGGGGGGGCGGGGGTGGAGGTTGCAGTGAGCTGCAATCGTGCCATTGCACTCCAGCCTGGTGACGGAGCAAGGCTCCACCTCAAAAAAAAATTAGCAAGATAGGAGACTGTATAACTTATGTATCGTCTACCTCTCCCTTCTCACCATGGTTCTAAGGATTAAGTCACTCTGTGGTACGTCGGGGGTGGGAGGGGGGGATGTGGAGGATGGGGAAATAGAGTCTATGTAGGTATATGATGAGATCCTACATCCTGAACTTTCTGGGAGTATCCTCAATATCAAATATTCTGGAAGTAGCAGACTATGCACCTTGGATTTTTGTTTCTAAAAGTATGGCCATCATTTTAATTCATTGAGATAATCTCCCAAACCCTTTTCTGGTGTGTGTATGATAGGGTCTCACTCTGTCACCTAGGCTAGAGTGCAGTGGTGTGATTTTGGCTCACTGCAACCTCCACCTTTCAGGCTCAAGTGATCCTCCCATCTCATCCTTCCAATTAGCTGGGATCACAGGGTGTGCCACCATGCCCAGCTGATTTTCGTGATTTTTTTGTAGATAACAGGTTTTGCCAGGCTTCCCAGGCTGGTCTCAAACTTCTGGCCTCAGGTGATCTGCCTGCCTCAGCTTCCCAAAGTGCTGGAATTACAGACATGAGCCATTGCACCCAGCCTCCAGACTTTTATTTTACAAAGAAGAACAATGAGGCCAGAGAGGGACTCTCCAGTGCTAGACACAGTTCCTGGCCATAGGTACTCACTAAACATCTGCTGACTGACTAAGCTTGGGCCAATGACTTGCTTATAATTGGCAATTTCCAGAGTTAAAACTCAAATTCAAGTCTCTCAACCCTGAGTTCAATGTTGCCTAGGTTCTCTTCAGTCCTAGGATAGCTCTATCTCTCCAAGAATGAAGATTTTATGTGCCACAGACCATGTTGTCTCTGTCAGCACCTATCTCAGCTAGAGATCAGCCAGGCAGCCAGCCATGGGTAGCCTCAACTCCACACAGGGTCCAGGCAATATTAACCATGGTAGAGAGTATTAACAGGCAGAGATCCTTCAAGCAGTTGGGTCTGGAATTAAGTCAGCTTCTGCAATCTGGTTGGGGCCTCTGGGTACCAGATATACATTTCCCCACCTTTGTTACAGATAATATGTGACACCATTCTTTTTACAGGCCCTTCTGAAAAAGTCTTGCTGAGTGGGGTAGTTCTGCAACCTGTCCCCCAACCGATTAGACAGAGGATCAGGCCCAAGTCAATGAGATGGAAATAAGAGAAGTCTGTAGGGTGACAGGACACGATAACAATGACAAATGGGCACCTCCTCTACTGCAGAGTGACCAGCAGACCCCATGAGAGTCACTTTTTAGGCAAGAGTCAGGGGACGTAAGGGATGCTGTGTGCCACGATATCCCCTTCAGGATGCAGGTACCATTCACCCAGCCATTGGCATTATTGTCTATTGACTACCCATAGCTAAGTCTCCCTCTCTGAAGATTGCCCTCAGCCAAGTTATGCTCCTTCCCAAGGAGCAGATAGTATCCATTACCTAGTGGGAGGAAAAAGCCCTGGCTCCTTGCTATCATTGTCATAGACTTTGCAAAGATTGTGAAAACAAGAGAAATCTAGCATGGCCGACTCCATCTTGCTTCTAGCCTCACAGGCTGGCTGTCTTTGCTTATTCCTCGGCAAAGGCTAAGCTAACCATGGGAGGAATTTAATTTACGGTTTAACTCTGAAGCAGAAATTATAACAGTCCCTCCCTAAAGCTGGTCCCCTCCTCATTTGGAGGCTGAAACAGCCTTTGTAAGACTCATGAAAGGCCGTAAGATTAGGACTATGAGAAGGGCCTGAGATCTGCTAAAGTGTAGGTATGGTTTTTATCACCCTTTACTGCTCAGGAGTCATGTGGCCAGAGGTCACAAAATTTGTGACTTCCTCAACTACTCCTGTAGATAACAGCACAATTATAGAACATAAGATTTGTCTTTTGAGATGTTTTTGAGACTTTTGCATGCTGGTGACTGACCCCACATGGACTCATGACTCATGACTCATCTGGTCTGGTGGCCCCCACCCAGGGGTGAACCCAGCACACAAAGATCATTTTTCACACTCCTACGATCATATCCCCAACCAATCGGCAGCACTCATTCTCTAGGTCCCTGCCCACCAAATCATCCATGAAAAACCCTAACCTCCAAGCCTTCAGGGACACTGATTTGAGTAATAATTCCATCTTCCACATGGCCAGCCTTGCATTAATTAAACCCTTTCTTTACTGCAATACCATGGTCTCAGTGAATTGGTTTTATCTGTGCAGTGGGCCAGAAGAACCCATCAGGTGATTACATTGCCTTCATTTGAGGCAACTCTGAAAAGCCATCCCAATTCCAGAATTATCCCCACGGTTGGTTGAGGTCCTCATCCCTCTCTTCTTACAGGCACTGATCCTGAGAGTTCTCCCCAGTAAAGTTCCAGCATTCCCTCAGAGGCTTTTTCCAAGAGAACTCATCCTAAGACACAGTGTGGCACAGACAGGGAAGCCGAAGGCTGGAGACCATCTGAGAAGACAGTGAGCAAAAGCCATGAGGTACCAGACACTATGGTCTCATGGAAGTCATTCCGAGGTCAGGAGCTACAAATTAAACATGAGAAAAAAAAAGTAGACAGGGGTCAGTTCACTTTCTCAATGTATCCTGAACATCAGTTGAAATAACAAGTAGTTACTGCCAACCAGAAAGGGCCTCAGGACCACACTGAGCCAGGCACCAGAGCGGAGTATCTCCCTTTGTCTTTCTTGTCCTTCTACTTCCTGCCTTGACCCTTGGACCAATGACAGGGACACTCTGCCTACATTTGTCAGCCTCTCCCTTTGAGGAACTAGCCAACGTTCTCTAAACTCCCAATTGCTGGCTGCAGCCTTGCTGAATAAACTGATGACCCAGAACACAGGTGCTTTCGCCTGTTTGACTCCAAGTACAACATGTCCTTTGGACACTGTGTCTTGGACCTCTGCTGGCTGCCCTGGGGCATAGTTTGAGGTGGGGTCATTTTCTCTTGCTCTGTCCCCACAGGCTCTAGCCCCCTTGCTCTCCCTGTTAACCCAAGATGCTGAGCGTGAGGCCAAGTTCATTCGTGTTGTGATACTCTCCTTTTCCTTTATGGCTTTAGTTTCACCTCTAAGAAAAGACATACATGGCTCCTTATGGCTTTAGGCTTTTCCCTTCATTTCATGCTCTCGTGCTCTGCATGTTTATTTCATTTGTTAGCAAGACATCTTCTCAAGTTTCTGTTTTTTTGTGGGGCTGGACAGAGTCTGGCTCTGTCGCCCAGGCTGGAGCGCAGTGGCACGATCTCGGCTCACCACAACCTTTGCCTCCTGGGTTCAAGCAATTCTCCTGCCTCAGCCTCCTGAGGCCACCATGACCAGCTAATTTTTTTTTTTTAATTTTTCATAGAGATGGGTTTTCACCAAAGTGTTAGCCAGGATGGGCTCAATCTCCTGACCTCGTGATTTGCCCACCTCAGCCTCCCAAAGTGCCGAGGCGTGAGCCACTGTGCCTGGATTACAGGCGTGAGCCACTATGCCTGGCCAAGTTTCAAAAATTCATTAGATCTGAACTAAAGGTTATGGAGAAGATCTCAATAGTAGCATGAAGTATTCACATTGAGTCTGAAATATCAGCTCAACGATTTCCTTTCATGATGTAAAAGTGGATGGACCATAAAAGTTACCTTTTAAATGGATTTACTTATTTAAACATTTTTATTATGCAAAAATTTAAACAGACACACAAAATCATATGAAGCCCCTTGCACCCTTCATCTAGCCCAATCAACCTAAAATGTTTGAGTTTATTTCTACTGTGTTCAGTTGACTGAGATAAGTCAATAGATGGTAAATCAACTCATTTATTTGCAGGCAATATAAAGTGACAACTCGTGATTGCTTTGATTGACCTGGGTCCGAGTGCTAATTTCAGGCATGCGCAGTGGGACTCCCACACTGACCTGGTCTGTAAGTGTCAATGATTCTCTCTTCTGCCCATCCCTTGGATCTATCCCCTTGTGTGTACCCCTTGCTTCTTGAGTTCGGGAACCTCAGTTGTCTCTTGCTTATGCAGCTATATTTTTACATATTGAGATTTTAATAGGTTGCCTCTCTCCCTTATTTGTTCCTCCCTATTCCTCTCCTTTAAACAAAGAGTTAGCTCTGAACTATGAAACCTCGAAGAAGGTCTTAGAGCAGAAGGCAGAAGGAGGCAAAGCTTTCTGGCTTTTGTTTTCCAAAAACCCAAGGATCCTGAGGGAAAATTAGGGGGTTTGCTAAGGAATAAAGAAGGGAAGATGTGGATTTGCAGGTATTGATGATGTTTAGGGACAAAAATAGAGCTTCTTGGTGGGGAAGAAGAAGAGAGAGGCCTGAGGGTCTCTGATCAGTGGGGAGCATGGTTCTGCTTCCTGAGAGATGGCAAGTCCCAGGAGGGAATCAGTGCTGGCTTGTGACTGCAAGGAGACTCACAAACGGTGCCTGAATCCCAGACATGACATGAATATAACAGCATTACTGGACCCAACGGGACCATGTAGGCAGGGCCGATGGTTGTCTCAGTGGCACCACATGTCTGATTAGAAGCACATTGCCACCCCCCACCATCCCTCTCCCCAACAGTGATCTTGGCACTAGGTGAGACCCTGGAGCTGTGTGGCACCACCCCAACTGCTGAAGGAGGGAAGAACTCGGGTCAAGTCTCAGCTGGATAGAGCGTCGCTGAGCCCCAGTTAAGTAACTTGCCCAAGGCATACAGCTGCCAACAAGTGGCAGAGCTAGGCCAGGTCTGTCTGTGTTAGCATCCATGTGTTTATGCTGCAGGATTGCAGAAATTCTGTGCCTTTGTACCTCCATCAGCTCCCCGAGGAGCAAATGATACTCTTTTGCCCAGAGGTATGAAGGTAGATCAGACACCCTTTCAAGTGATCTTTCATCCAAGGCAGCTGTGGAGTGACAGAGCCCAGGTAGGCTGGCACAACCTCCAACTCCCCAAGACTTGCCCATACTCACAGAGCCTTGCAGCAATGCCAAGCCTCAGGTTCCCCATCTGTGAAATGGAGGTGCAACACCTACCCACTTCACAGGGCTCATGGTGAGCATAAGAGGATGGAGTTGAAATAAACTATACCATACAAATGTCTCCGTTTAGCAATGAAGTCAACAAGAAGAGCAATAACTAGCACTTCAACCAGCCCTGAGGCCCTGCTGGACCTTTGAGCACGGTTTGTTCCTGGAGGCTGAGCTCTCTGGTCCTAGCCTGTGCACAGTCTCTTCCCTTACCTGGAACATCTTGTCCCACCCTCCCCTCCCTACTTTTCCTTTGCAAACTCCTACTGATCTTCTGGTCTCAAAAGAAGATGTCACCTCCTCTGGAAGACCTTCTTGGGCCATTTTCCACCCAAACGTCTGAGTGACACATCCCTTCTCTAAGCAATCCCGCCATGCACCACTCCTTGAGCACTGAAATCCCCACTCACCAGCCTATCAGCCCACTCCTCTCCCGCTCAGGCTACCCCCAACTACACTAGAGACCTCAGCGAAGCTGGGGGCTGTGTCTTGTTCATGGTTATATTTCTAAGCTCTAGAACATGACCTCACACATAAGGGACATTCAGTATTTTAATATTTGTTAAATGCCCTCTGAGTCATCGAAGACAGATGCATTTACAGCCCTAATAATTTTTTCTTTTCTTTTCTTTTCTGTTCTTTCTTTTCTTTCTCCTTCCTTCCTTTCCTTTCCTTTCCTCTTTTCTTTTATGAGACAGGGTCTTCTCCCTCTGTTGCCCAGGCGAAAGTACCGTGGAGTGACTGTGGTTCGCTGCAGCCTCAGCCTCCCAGGCATAGCAATCCTCCCACCTCAGCCTCCTGAGTAACTGGGACTATAGGCTTGAACCACCACTCCTACTAATTAAAATTTCTTTTTGGTAGGGATGGGGTCTTGTCATGTTGCCCAGGCTGGTCTCCTGAGCTAAGCAATCCACCTCGGCCTCCACGCCTGGCACAAAATAGTTTTGATGCCAAGTATATTTCATTCTATCCTTATTTCCTGAAAATTGGTAATCCAAATACAGCTTAAATATAACATAGCTAGCCCCAACCACCTGCAAGTAGATGGCTAAATTATCAAGCCCTCCTCAATGGGCTTGACAATTCTTTGACTGGCTTCATTGTGCCTAAGACAGTTCTTGAGAAACATTTGCTGAGTAACTGGTAAACATAGTATACATTTCCTTGACCAGAGTGGGGACAGAATTAACTGCATTAAAGTTTTATTTTTTTTTTAACCATGAGCCAGAGCTGAGGGGTGTTCTATGTTTAGCAAAATATAGAATTTTATAAGGAACAAGTCTTTACCTCTTGAAAAAATATCAAGAGCCAGGTATGGTGGCTCATGTCAGTAATCCTAGCATTTAGCGAGGCTGAGGCGGGTTGGAGTTTCCCTTGATGCCAAGTAGAAATGGAACACATTGCTTCCTTCACATATTATGCTCTCTGAGTCATCAAAGACAGATTCATTCATGGCTCTAATAGTTTCTTTTTTTCTTCCATTTTTTTTTTTTAAGACAGGGTCTCACTCTGTCTCTCAGGGTGGAGTGCAGTGGAGTGACCATGGTTCACTGTAGCCTCAACCTCCCAGGATCAAGCAATCCTCCCCCCTCAGCCTCCTTTTTTTCTTTTTCCTTCTTCTCTTGTCCCACTGATCACAAAACCCACACCACTATCTGACTGATGATATACCACTTAACCCTGAGGCTTTAGTCATATAAAGAAAATAACTATTCTTCTGCGCTTTCATGTCTGACCATTCCTTTTACTTAAAGAATTCCAGAGACTGGCCTCGAGAGAGTCAGATATCTCATCAAGGTTGCACCATGTCCCACCTAGGGCAGGAATCCTGAACAACTGATTTACAGCCTTGTTGCCTCTGGCCATACCACCAGGTGGCCCATTACTCAAGATAGCCATCACAATCAGATGTGGTGACCTGCACACTCTGCCTATCATGTGCACTGCCCAGCCCAGCCTGCATACCTTACCCCTGATTTCTCTTCCTACTCTCTGTCTCATAAAAAATTCCCCACCAGCCTTTTCTGGTAGTCAGCTGTCAGATCCTTTCCGCTTCCCCTGTCTCCCCTGTGCTTGAGCACAAGCCCTGGAATAAAAACCTTGCCTGGGAAATCTGCTTGGTCCATGTTAACTTTCATTACATGGGGAGGCAAAGAGCCTGTGGTCTGTTACAGCTGGGAGTTCAAGACCAGCCTGGGAAATCGTGAGACCCCTGTTTCTACCAAAAAATTAAAAAATTCGCTGGGTGTGGTAGCACACAACTGTAGTCCTAGCAACTCAGGAGGTTGAGGAAGGAGGATCACTTGAGCCTGAGAGTTTGAGATCAGCCTGGGCAACACAGCGAGACCCTGTTTCTACAAAAAAAAAAAGTTTAAATAGCCAGATACAGTTGACTAGGACACACAGCTATAGGCCTAGCTACTCGGGAGGCTGAGGCAGGAGGACCACTTGGGTCCAGGAGTTCGAAGTTACAGTGTTCTATGATCTCATGACTGCACTCTAGCTTGGGTGGCTGAGTGAGACCCTGACTCTAAAAAAATAAATAAATAAAACAATCAAGGACCAGTCTATGTGAAGTCTATTAGTCTGTTCTCACATTTCTATCAGGAAATACCTGAGACTGGCTAATTTATAAAAAAAAAAGGAGGTTTAATTAGCTCATGGTCCTGCAGGCTGAATAGGAAGCATGGTGGCATCTCCTTCTGGCGAGGCCTCAGGGAGCTTACAATCATGGCAAAAGGTGAAGGAGGAGCCAGCACTTGACATGGCCAGAGCAGGAGGAACAGAGAGGCAGAAAAAGCTACACACTTCTAAACAACCAGGTCTCATGAGAACCAAAGGGGATGGTGTTAAATAACCAGAACCTACCCCCATGATCCATTCACCTCCCACCAGGCCCTACCTCCATTTGGGATTACATTTCTTTTTATTTATTTATTTTTTTGGATACAGAGTCTCGCTCTATCACCCAGGCTAGAGTGAAGTGGCATGATCTTGGCTCTGCAACCTCTGCCTCTTGCGTTCAAACATCCTAAAGTTAAATGTGCACTCCAAATGAAGAGACTCCCCCAGACAGGCTTTGTGTGAGCAACATGGCTGTTTATTCATCTGGGTGCAGGCAGGCTGAGTCTGAAAAGAGAGTCAGCACAGGGCAGTGGGATAGGAGTTGGTTTTATGTGTTTGAGGTTGGCAGTGGAAAGTTACAGAAGTTACAGTTCAGGGCAGTTTTTGCAAGCTGGGACGGGGTCGTACAGTCTGGAGTCACGACTTTAACCAAGGTCAATTACAAAGTCCAGTTGCCTTATCAGTTGAGGTGGGAATAAGGAACAATAGAGGAATGTCTTGAAGTTAATTAGGTGACACAGGGGTTAATCATTTATTCTCCTTTTGTGGTTTTCCAGTTACTTCAGACTTTCTAGTTCCAGGAACTCATCTGAAGTATATGCGCAATTCATAGAGGATACCATGCCATACCATGGAGCGGTCAGACCTTACAAAACAATTCTCCTGCTTCAGCCCCTCAAGTAGCTGGGACTACAGGTACATGCCACAATGCCCAGATAATTCTTGTATTTTTAGTAGAGATGGGTTTTGCCATGTTGGCCAGGCTGCTCTCAAACTCCTGACTGCAAGTGATCTGCCTGCCTCCACCCCCAAAAGTGCTGGGATTACAGGCATGAGCCACCACACCCAGCCAGGGATTACATTTCAACATGAGATTTGACAGCGACACCCATCCAAACCATATCATGAGGCCTGATACCAGGAGCTATGAAATGGCTAAGATAACCTGGAGTCTAGATTCTAGAGACCTCTGCCTTCAATTGCTCACAGTCTTATAATGTGAAAAAATTGCCCAGGTTTGATGTTTCACTCCTGTAATACCAACATCTTGGGATGCCAAGACATGAAGATTGCTTGGGCCCTGGAGTTCAAGACCAGCCTGGCAACATAGTGAGGCCCTGTCTCTATTAAAAAATAAAAATTAAAAAAAATTTAAAAACAGAGAGAAAAGGGAAATAATAGTGTGCCAGTCCTAATTCTAACCCTCGCTTTTGCTCAATTTCACAGACTTGTGTTGTGCTCCCCTTTTTACCTCAAGGTGGTCAATGAGAAGTTAATGAACTAAGAAGTCAGCCAAGCCCTAAACCAGCAACTGCCCTAAACATTGATGAGACCTGGGGGCCATGGACATGTTGCAGTGAGTGATGGGGGAAATTTAGCCTTATTCACAGTAAATAGAACTAACTTAAAATGTATCCCATCCTACCATGGCAAGCAGCTGGGCAAATAAAATTACAAATTGCCACTTAGGCTAATGTATTTTGTTTGCCTGACACTCTCTGGAGCTGTTAGTCTCTCTGCCGGAGATGAGTGCTATTTGGGTTTTGTCTTAGGCTGAAGTAAGAACGAGAGGTCTCCTATAAAGTTTTAGATGGCTGGTGGCAGAAGACAGTTGTAATCTCTTCAATACCCAGGGCACTCTGGGCACAAATTATATAGTTTTTCTGCCCTAAGAAAAAAATGGACCTAGAGATGTAGGTTTTTTATTTTGGTCTGGCTTCTATATCTCTCGTATTTTGATTTTATAGAAAAATCTTTGAAAAGTCCAGAGCTGGGTATCTGGAACCAGTGAGCTTCTTCCCTGGGAATCTGGAATCAAGACAGAGAGATTCCAATTTCCGTGTGGCTGGTTTATAGACAGAACTTATAAGCTCAGGATCTGGAAATGGTGATTTCCACCCCACCGGGGAGCAAAGAAAACCAGAATGTAGTCAGAAAAAAGGAAAGACGGAGGGGATGAGAAATGAGGGATTATTTATTACCTTTATTTTTAATATATTTACATTTATGTAATTTAATTTTAACAATGGCTATGTTTCATAACTGTCTGGCAGAATTCCTGTAAATTTGATCCTCTGCTTTTGCAAACTGGTACATGCTGGCTCCAGCACACTACTGATTGAGATGAATGTTTGTTGGTCAAATTCAAATACAGGGTTAATATTATAGTTAGTGTAGAGCAATTAACCCCTCATTACCAGTCCTTGATGCATACATTCCTGTGCTATTGTCGTTAACTTAGAACCATTTCAGTCCCCACTGCAGCTGCTCCAAATCTTTACCCATCCTCCCTTCAGAAGAAGTGATGACTTGCCCCTCTTCAAGCCCCTCTCCCTAACCCGCTAGCTGTGGCTGGTGGCCATCCCCTCCAGGACCTCTGAACTTTAACTGCAGTTAGCACATCCCAACCTGAACTCATTATTTCCTGCCTGAACTTGCTCTTCCTCCTGCTTCTCTACCTATTTTACACTCTAACCACAAAGAACTATTTGTTCCCTATCTCATTGAATAGCATCTTAATTCACTCTGTTTACCAAGTTTGAACTCTTAGTGCAAGATTAGTTCTCAATCTTGGCTTCATTCAAAAACATATGCAAGCCTGGGCAACATAGTGAGACCCTGACTCTACAAAAAAAAAAAAAAAAAAAAAAAATTAGCCAGGCATAGTGGCACATGCATATATTCCCAGCTACTAAAGAGGCTGATGTGGGAGGATTGCTTGAGCATGGGAGGTTGAGGCTGCAGTGAGCCATGATCGCACCACTGCACTCCAGCCTGAGCAAGAGTCAGGGGATGTCGGAAGGGAAATGTGTGGTGGGTACCACAGGCAACGAATCAGAGTTGAGTGGTCTGAGGTGTGAATGGGCTTTGTGGGGAGGGGAGGTTTAAAGGATTCCTAGGTGATTCTAATGTACCGTCAAGTTGCAAACCACTGTTATAGGTTAGATAAATGCTCCCTCTTATAGACTAGATAAATGCTCTCTCTCAGCATTTATTATTTCAGTTGGTTGCCAAGATCAGTGCATTCTGCCTCCAAAATGTGTCCATCTCTCCTGCCCTTTCCTCTTCCCCGCCTCCCCTGCCCTGCCATAACAGCTTCGTAGCTCGTCTCCCCACAGTCAGTCTCTGCCCTGAAGTACATCCTCCTTCAACTGCCAGAGTTGTCTTTCCAAAATACAGGTCTGGTCATGTCTGACAGCCATTGAAAAGCCATTATAGTGGCAAGCATTTGCTCCACAATATTTAGATGCAAGAAACATCACATCAAAAAAAAAAAAAAAGAAAAAGAAACATCACATCTCATTCTCTTTTAAATCAAATTAAATGGATTTTGAGTACCCATTTTTCAGGAGAGCAGATTATTGAGGGTTTTCCTTCCTAGAATTGTACAGGAATTCCAGGAGGCTAAAAAGGCCAGAAGGTTTAGAAAATGCCCCTCTGGGTCCATGTTGATCACTGCCCAGATGTTCCTTGTCCAACTTGTGAGGCAGCTCCATTCCCTCCGACTCAAGCAGGGCACAAATGTCTTTCACTCACACTTTCATTCCACAGCGTCGGAGGTCCAGTTTTCCTAGGCCCAGCACATAGCTACCCTCAGTCTGGGGCATTGTGTAACAATAGATGTTCAGGAATCCACCGCCCATGGACCCACTACCCCTAAATACTAAGTCCCTTCCCTATCTTGGAGAAACTGACTCTGCCTCAGCATTATTGGAAGTCTTCCTTCTCCCAGAGGAATGGGCTTCAAGCTAAACACAAAGTCTTATTGGCAGAAGCACATCTGGCCTGGTAGCCTGAAGCAGTCCTCTCGGCCTAGAGGAGAGTCCTGGCCCTGGCCCTGACCCTGGCAACCAGGGCTAGTAGCTATGACTCCTCTTATTCTAGGCTTTTCTTGCCCCTCCCCCTCCCATCATCTTATCAACACATTCCTTGATTATTTAATCCAGCGGAGTTACAAAATAATAGAAGTAAGGTGTGGCGCAGTCAATGATTAAACAATCTTATTGCTGGTTGGTCACATAATTGCAGAAACAGTATCAACCCCCAAAGAGCTCATAGGGGTGAGTTTGGGAGGAGCTCCTCTAGTCTATTCAGTGCTACTCAGCATCCCCCTTGGCCACTTCCAGCTGCGCTCCGTGGGTATGCAGGGAACATAATGAGCATAACGAATATAATTAATTCCCTAACCATGCACCAGCTTACAGACTCCGTGACTTTGCTCATGCTGATCTCTCTGTCTCCAATATCTCCTCCTCCTCCTTTATATACCTGGGGAGCTCCTATTAATCATTTAATATCCACTTAAACGTCACCTTCTTCAGAAGCCTTCCAAAATCATCTCCTCCAAATGCTTGAGTCGTACCTTCATCTCAGGTCTTGCCATGTTACTATCACTGATATTATAGATGTTGTATCACACCTCCCCACCACCCAAACAACATGCATTTCTTACACTGGTGAATTTGTTGTGGGTAGGAATTGTTTTTTAAATCTTTGTATCTTCAGCACCTTCCACAAGTCAGACATGAGATGAATTCCTAGAATTATAGAGCAATAGGGGACCTTGGAAGTCATATCATCCAGTGGTTTTCCAACTCTTGTTTCGGTTCTGCAATCCCTCTTTTCAGACGTCTTACATGGCAACCCCACATTTGAACAGATGAGAGTAGAGGCTCTCTAGTTAAAGCAGGGAGGACGAGGTGTCAAGAGAGGTCTACGGACCCACCTCTACAGGTCAAAATAGAAAACCACAATCTAGCCCAGTGCCTTCATTTTGCAAATAAAACAACCAAAGCCAGAGGCTTCTTTCTTTCTTTTTTTTTTTCTTGAGACGGAGTCTCGCCCTGTTACCCAGGCTGGAGTGCAGTAGTGCCATCCTGGCTCACTGAAACCTCCGCCTCCCAGGTTCAAACGATTTTCCTGCCTCAGCCTCCTGAGTAGCTGGGATTACAGGCACACGCCACCATGCCCAGCTAATTTTTGTATTTGTAGTAGAGACAGAGTTTCACCATGTTGGTCAGGCTGGTCTTGAACTCCTGACCTTGTGATCTGCCTGCCTGAGCCTCCCAAAGTGCTGGGATTACAGGCATGAGCCACAGCACCCTGCCTGCCACAGGACATTTCTACTTCAGGTAAATCTATTCCACTCTACACCTTTAGAAAGTTGTCCCTTTGGCCGGGCATGGTAGTTCACACTTGTAATCCTAGCACTTTGAGAGGCCAAGGCAGGCAGATCACCTAATGTTAGGAGTTTGAGATCAGCCTGGCAAACATGGTGAAACCCTGTCTCTACTAAAAATATAAAAAATAGCTGGGCATGGTGGCATTCCCCTGTAATTCTGGCTACTCAGGAGGCTGAGGCAGGAGAATGACTTGAACCCAGGAGGTGGAGGTTGCAGTGAGGCGAGATCACACCACTGCATTCCAGCCTGGGTGAGAGAACGCCACACTCCAGCCTAAGCGACAGAGCAAGACTCCATCTCAAAACACAAAAAGCCAGAAAGTTGTCCCTTTATCCTCTCCAATATTACAGAGTCATCACAAATTCATAGGAAGAATAGACAGCCCCTTTTGAAAGTCTTTGTAAAATAAACAATTTCCTGTGCCATGTACTGTACATCCTATTAGCCAGTTCTTCAAGGGAGGTGTTTATAGACAAGTTATTACTTTGTCAGGATTGCAAAAACGCGTATGGCAATTAACCAGAATTTTTTTTTTTTTTTTGCATTAAAATTTTCTTTTTCTATAATACTGTGTGGGTGTTTGTGAAATTAAACGACTTGAGTTGGTGCCACACAGCTCTGCCAGTGTGCCTCAGTGAGACGTTTCAACCTGCAGAAAGGCTCTTCCAGGCTAACGATCCCCAGGAAGGATCTGTAGTCTCTCATTACAAGGTCCAGTTGGGTTTTTGTTGTTTTAAAACAGCGCCAGAAAGCTACCCAAAGTACTCCCTTTAGAAGTGGAATCAGTGACATGCAATTCCCCTTACTTATGAAGTCACATGCTGCATAATGACGTTTCAGTCAACGACAGGCCGCATATACAATGGTGGTCCCCTAAAATTATAAAGCTACATTTTTACAGTACTGCTTCTATGTTTAGATACACAAATACTTACTGTTAAGTGTTACAAGTGTGTTACAATTGTCTACAATATTCAGCACAGTAACATGCTGTACAGGTTTGTATCCTAGGAGCAATAGGCTAGACCATATAATCTAGGTGTGTAGTAGGCTAGACCATCTAGGTTTGTCTATGATGTTTGCACAAGGATGAAGTCACCTGACACCTTTCTCAGAATGTGTCCTGCTGGTTCAGTGATGCATGGCTGTATATATCAAGTCTTGGGCATTTTTACTTTTAATTTTAGGTTTTTTTTTTTTGAGACAGAGTCTCACTCTGTCACCCAGGCAGGAGTGCAGTGGCTGGATCTTGGCTCACTGCAGCCTCCACCTCCTGCGTTCAAGCATTCTCCTGCTTCAGCCTCCTGAGTAGCTAGGATTACGGGGTGTGCCACCATACCCAGCTAATTTTTGCATTTTTAGTAGAGACGGGGTTTCTCCATGTTGGCCAGGCTGGTCTCAAACTCCCAACCTCAGGTGATTCACCTACTTCGGCCTCCCACAGTCCTGGGATTACAGGCGTGAGGCACCGGCAGGCTAAGCCTTGGGCGTTTTTAAATTACAGGGAAAGCTACTGGGAATTCTCAGGGTCAGATGACAAATGCCTGGAGTAAATGCATATTGTGAATTCCTGGGATGGGATACTGTCATTCTATCACATTTACAGGCCTTTGTTCTTCTCCTTTTCTGCCGTCACTGCCAGGAATCAGGCCTCAGCATCTTTCAGGTGGGCTATTGCTGTTGCCTCCTAAAACGTTTCAGTAGTTAGTTCCAACCTCTCCAACCCATCTTTTGTGCTGCTGCTAGATAAGACTTTTGCAAACACATGTGTATCCTTGGGAAGAGGTAGTGACTAAAAGGGGCTCCTGGGACGTTGGCCTTGTTCTGTTTGTTCTGTTTTTTCTTGATTTGGGTTCTTGGGTATGCAGATGTGTTGACTTTGTGAAAATTCATCAAGATGTAGATTATGATTTGTGTACTTTTCCATCTGTATATTTAAATAAAAGTTTATTTAAAAATGAAAGTGTCCCTGATCACATTACAGTCCAGATCAAAAATCATTTGCATTTTCCCACCACATACAAGATCAAAGCCGGCCTCCTCAGCCCATCAGAGCCTTTCCAGCCTCATCCCTCCTCTCAACCCCTGAGCTCTAGACACACTGAGCTGCTTCCTCCATGCTTCCTTCTATCTGGAATGTCATTTCTTTTTTTTTTTTTTGAGACGGAGTTTCGCTCTTGTTACCCAGGCTGGAGTGCAATGGCACGATCTCGGCTCACCGCAACCTCCGCCTCCTGGGTTCAGGCAATTCTCCTGCCTCAGCCTCCTGAGTAGCTGGGATTACAGGCATGCGCCACCATGCCCAGCTAATTTTTTTTATGTTTAGTAGAGATGGGGTTTCACCATGTTGACCAAGATGGTCTTGATCTGTTGACCTCGTGATCCACCTGCCTCGGCCTCCCAAAGTGCTGGGATTACAGGCTTGAGCCACCGCGCCCGGCCTGGAATGTCATTTCTTACTTCTCCAACTGGCTAAATCCTTCCTAGTCCTTTTTTTTTTTCTTTTTGGCCTGCAGTACTTTCTCTCTGAAGCCTGCCCTGGTTCCTTCTGGTTAGATACCCCTCCTCAGAGTTCCCACTGGTCTTCGTGTATTACCCTATCATAGCTGGCTTATCTGTCTTGTTAGATTGTGATCCAGAGACATTTCCTTCATCTTTGTGTCCCAGGATCTGGCACACAAATGTTTGTTGAATGTTGTAGGATAAATGATTAAATACATGAATGGATAGAATTGTCTTCAGTTCCCTCAGACTGTAAGGGTTATAAGATCCTTCCTGGCCTGGCGCACTGGCTCAAGCCTGTAATCCCAGCACTTTGGGAGGCTGAGGCGGGAGGATCACGAGGTCAAGAGATCGAGACCATCCTGGTCAACATGGTGAAACCCCGTCACTACTAAAAATACAAAAAATTAGCTGGGCATGGTGGCGCGTGCCTGTAATCCCAGCTACTTAGGAGGCTGAGGTAGGAGAATTGCCTGAACCCAGGAGGCGGAGGTTGCGGTGAGCCGAGATTGCGCCATTGCACTCCAGCCTGGGTAACAAGAACGAAACTCTGTCTCAAAAAAAAAAAAAAAGATTCTTCCTTGGGCTAGATGATTGGGTATACCAGAATGGAGTTACGGAAGTTTGGGAGGCAGTAGAGAGTCTGTAGAGGTAGGAAGGTTAATTAGAGGCACTGTATTCAGACAGGAGGAAGGCTGGAATGATGGGAGGTACTAGGGAAACACCCACCAGCAGAAGCCACTCTGAAATCACCATGCCCCACCCACTTCCGAACCAGCTCTTCTCTGGACTTCCCTCTGTTGGTTTCTAGGACTGCCATCCTCACGTACACAAGGCACCAAAGCACTTCCTCTTTTTTCTCTTTTTTGCCCTCTCCACAGTCAATTTGCTGCTAACTAAATACTTCTCAAGTCAATCCTCCTTTCATCCCATTGCCGGCCCCTACGTTAAGGCACCTAGCATTTCTTAGTCTGATAGTTCTTAACTAGTCTCTCAATCAGGATGTTTTGGGAAACAGAAGCCAGTAATGGAAATGGACTAATTTTTTAAAAAGAGATGAAGAGAAAGGAAAAAGGCTGGCCGGAAAGATTTACTCAACTATTTCAGGGATGACCTATGAAACTTCAAAACACATGTTAGAGTCAAGGACAAGAAAGTCGCTCCAGCTCTTCGGTGCATCTCTCTGTGTGCTTCTCAGTGATTTGAGTCTGTACCTCTTTCTCCTGTTACTCAGACCCCATGGTAGAAAACATGGCCATTACTCCACAGTTAAAGTTTTACATCTGCATTCAAGAGACCAGACCTGACAGGGGCTGAAATCTCCTTGGCTCACTTCCAAATCCTCATGTAAGGGACTCTGACTGGCCCAGCTGTGTCAGTCCCCTACCCCTGACTGAGCACCTTTGCTATGTGGACGAGGCAGGACCATTCTTAGAGAATAGGATCAGGACGAAACACACACACACACACACACAGACACACAGACACACACACACACGGATAAACCTACACACCTTGGAGCTCCAATCTGTCCAACAAGCTGCCACAGGATTATTCTTCCCAAAGCAGAGTTCTTGCCTCCGCTGTAGGGAGTCACCTCAGCTGTGGTCATGCCCTGCAGTGGCCTAAATAGCTGCCCTCTGGTTAGACTGAGTGAGGTGGGGGTATAGAGCCTGTGTTAGGCCATTCTTGCATTGTGATAAAGAACACCTGAGACTGGGTAATTGATATGGTTTGGCTGGATTTAATAGGCTCACAGTTCTGTAGGCTGTACAGGAAGAATGACGCCAGGATCTGCTCCATTTCTGGAGAGGCTTCAAAGAGCTTTTACGTCGGGTGAAAAGTGAAGTGGGAGCAGGCACCCTCACATGCCAGAGCAGGAGTGAGAGACAGACTCACGGGGAAGGTGACACACACTTTTAAACAACTGGATCTCGTGAGAACTCACTAACTGAAGGACAGCACCAAGGGGATGGTGCTAAAGCATTCATGAGAAATCTGGCCTCATGATCCAACCACCTCCCACCAGGCCCACCATCAACATTAGGGATTACAGTTTGATATGAAATTTAGAGAGACACATACTCAAATTATATGATTCCATCCCTGGCCCCTCAAATCGTATGTTGTTTTCACATTGTAAAATACAGTCATGCCTTCCCAACAAAGTCTTAACTCATTCCAGCATTAACTCAAAAGTCCAAAGTCCAAAGTCTCATCTGAGACAAGGCAAGTCCCTTCTCCCTATGAGCCTGCAAAATAAAAAACAAGTTATTTACTTCCAAGATACAATGGGGATATAGGCATTAGGCAAACATTCTCATTCCAAAGGGGAGAAACCAGCCAAAAGAAAGAGGCTGCAGGCCCCATACAAGTCCAAAATGCAGAAGGGGAGTCATTACATCTTAAAGCTCTAAACTAATCTCTTTGACTGTATGTACATTATCTAGAGCACAATGATGATCCCAAGGCCTTGGGCAATTCTGCCCCTTTGGCTTTGCAGGGTTCAGCCCGGAGGCTAGAGTTGAGTGCCTGTGGCTTTTCCATGCTGAGAGTGCAAGCTGTGGGTGGATCTACCATTCTGGGCTCTGGAAGACTGTGGCCCTCTTCCTACAGTTCCACTAGTCAGGGCCCTAGCAGGGACTTTGTGTGGGGCCTCCGATCCCACATTTCCTCTTGGCACTGTTCTAGAAGGGGTTCTCTATGAGGGCTCCACTTCTGCAGTAGACTGCTGCCTGGATGCCCAGGCTCTTCCAGACATCCTCTGAAATCTAGGCAGAGGCCACCAAGCTTCTACCACTTTGAAACAGAGTCTCTCTCTGTCACCAGGCTGGAGTGCAGTGGAGTGATCTCGGCTCACTGCAACCTCCACCTCCTGAGTTCAAGCGATTCTCCTGCCTTAGCCTCCCGTGTAGCTGGGACTACAGGCGCGCACCACCACACCCAGCTAATTTTTGTATTTTTAGTAGAGACGGGGTTTCACCATGTTGGCCAGGATGGTCTCGATCTCTTGACCTCGTGATTTGCCTGCGTTGGCCTCCCAAAGTGCTGGGATTACAGGCGTGAGCCACCATGGCTGGCTGCCACACACTTTTAAACAACCAGATCTCATAAGAACTCAGTCACTGTCATGAGGATAGCACTAAATGGATGGTGCTAAACCATTCCTGAGAAATCCGCCCCCATAATCCAATCACTTCCCACTGAGCCCCACCTCCAGCACTGGGGATTACAATTAAGCATGAAATTTAAGGGGGACACATATCCAAACTATACCAGGGCCTGACCATGTTAACCTGACCTGGAACGACCCTGCCAGGCACTACTTCATGCGGAGTTCCCCACCTGGTTGGCAGAGGCTTTGTCAGGCCTGCATTGCAATTTTACTTCTTCCTCTGTTCACTCTCCTTCCTCTCCCTTCCTTTCATAGCTGTTGATCCCTAATAAACTCTTTCTCATGTTCTGCCTCCAGAGAAGCCAAGCTTAGGCAATTTAACACGTCCTTCTGCCCGCCTAGATTTCCTATCTCCTGTCATCTCTCTGTCCCAATCAAGCCTGCTCTTTACGGCATCACCTCTTCTAAGAAGCCCTTCGCAGTTGCCCCATTCAGACATGTTCTATCCATCTGGTAAAGAGGGTATGCCTCTTGTATGGAATTTGTCTCATTCTCCCTAATGTTGTAGTGATTTGTGAGGCTCTCACCTCCCACCCTCATGCTCTTGGAGTACTAAGCCTATTTTTGCTTTTTCTTCCCTCCAATGATCTGCTCAACCCTTAGTGAAGGATTGATAATATGCTCAGATCCTTGGGAGAATCAGGCAGTACATGAATACGAATCACTAAAACTCTTAAAAATGTATTTTTCCCTTTGGTACTGATCAGTTTCATTAAAAAATAAATTGTTTTTCTTGAAGAAGACAGGATAAAAACTAAATTTTAAATTATCAAATGCTCGCAAAATTGTTTAATCCTTGCTGCTACAGTACAAGCTCCTTGACAACAGTGAGTATATCAATGTATTCACAGCCCTCTCCAGCATGATCATGACGGTGGGATGGGGGCTAAACCCACCAGGCCCGCAGTCCACTGTGCAGTCACGTCTTAATTCCATCCCTGCTGCCTGCACAACCTTGAGCAAGTCACTTCACTCATTTCACTTTCAGTTTTTCACTTGTAAAATGAGAATAAATGCTGGGCGTGGTGGCTCATGCCTGTAATCCTAGCACTTTGGGAGGCTGAGGTGAGAATATTTCTTGAGGCCAGGAGTTTGAGACCAGCCTGGCCAATATACCGAGACCTTGCCTCTACCAAAACATTTAAAGCATTCGCCGGGCATGCTGGTACACGCCTGTACCTCTAGCTACTCAAAAGGCTGGGACAGGAGGATTCCTTGTGCCCTGGAGCTCAAGACTACAGCGAGCTCTGATTATGCCACTGTACTCCAGCCTTGGGTTACAGAGCAAGACTGTGTCTCTTAAAAAAAAAAAAGTGAAAATAATATCTGCCTTGTGCAGTTTTTGAGGGCTTAAATGAGATAACTCACATAAAGTACAGTGTCTTGCTAAGGTAAATATTTGATTAAAACTAACTAATTTTATCTATTATTAAAGGGTATTCTATGATATTTATGAAATGACAAGTAAATACAAAGAAAGGAGGAGGAAGAAAATAAATTTGAAAAAAAATCTTTTTAGTCATTTGCTGTAGGTAGGGCCTAGGAATCAAAGGCTGAGGTACCAAGCCATGTGAAATTGATATTTAAGTGCTTGCAACAGATTATTATTATTATTGGGGTGGAGTCTTGCTCAGTCACCCAGGCTGGAATGCAGTGGTAAGAATTTGGCTCACTGCAACCTCCACCTCCCAGATTCAAGCGATTCTCCTGCCTCAGCCTCCTGAGTAGCTGGGATTACAGGTGTGTGCCACCATGACGGGCTAATTTTTGTGTTTTTAGTAGAGATGGGGTTTCACCACATTAACTGTTCCAGGCTGGTCTGGAACTTCTGACTTAAAGTGATCCCCCAACCTCGGCCTCCCAAAGTGCTGGTATTATAGACATGAGCCACTGCACCCAGCCGGATTAATTTTTTTTTTTTTAAACATCACATAGGACAAATTGGAAGTGTCCTGCTTTGGCCAGTAGGCAGCCAGTTTGCGGCCTCCACTTAGAGCCAGCCACCATGGTCCCATTTTCATGTGGCCATGGAGGTAATGGCCCTTGGCCTTGAGAAGAAGGCTTACACACAGGGCTTCTAGGAACCCTCTCCACTGAGATTTCCCCAGACTAAAGCCTAAGGGAAGGAGAAGAAAGCCAATACTTACAGATGCATCCCACAGAATACATCCACCATCTCCCTTGATTCCTATAGCAGCCCTATGAGTTAGGTGTTATCATCCCCCATTTGTCAGAGGAGGAGATACAAGTGCAGAGATATTAGATCATTTGCCAAAATTCCACTTTGCTGCTAAGTTATAGCACTAGGATTTAAGCCCAGGACTGCCTGACTAGTCTATAAATTCTGAGTAGACTATAAATTCATAAAGAAAAGGGAGAAGTGGTACCTTATTCTTCTCTGTATCCTTCCAAACACAGGACTGGGCACAGACAGAGCCAGTGCTCAGTAGGCACTGCTGATTGAAGTTTAACGGATTGGCCGAGTAAAGACATTCTTATGGCCACATCGTCCCAACACTTAAACAAGAATTTGAAACATGGCTTGTCTGTCTATGCCAGATAGACAGACTCCCCCATCAAATAAGAAAAAAGCCTCACCCATATAAATAAATTGAATTGTCAGAATTGAGTCATTGTTGTGGCATCAAACAGATGTCGAGCAAATATTTAAAAGAATAGAGTTGTGTGGGCTGGGCGCAGTGGCCCATGTTTGTAATCTCAACATTTTGGGAGGCTGAAGTGGGAGGAGTTTGAGAACAGCCTGGACAACATAGTGAGACCCCATCTCCATTTAAAAATAGAAAATTTTAGGCTGGGCAGAGTGGCTCATGCCTGTAATCCCAGCACTTTGGCAGGCTGAGGTGGGGATCACTTGAACCCAGGAGTTCAAGGCCAGCAAGGGCACCATAAGGAGACCCCTCTTCTTGAAAAAATAAACAGAAAGAAAATAATAGAGTTGTGATTCCCTACCAGCTTTCTATAATCTGTTCCTATTTTCCCAACTCCTCATTCCTCCAAAAGAACATTTTTCACAGTTCAAAAAATCTCCAGGCCAGGTGTGGTGGCTCAGGTCTGTAACCCCAGCACTTTGGGAGGCTGAGGTGGGTGGATCACAAAGTCAGGAGATTGAGACCTACCTGGCCAACATAGTGAAACTCCATTTCTACTAAAAATACAAAAATTTGCTGGGCATGTTGGCGTGCACCTGTAGTCCCAGCTACTTAGGAGGCTGAGGCAGGAGAATCTCTCGAACCTGGGAGGCGGAGGTCACAGTGAGCCAGATTGTACCACTGCACTCCAGCCTGGCGCCAGAGCGAGACTCTGGCTCAAAAAAAAAAAAAAAAAAAAAATCTCCAATGATTCTTTAATGAGCATGTCCTGAATGGGATTCCATAGCTTATAAACTTTCAGTTAGTGCGAGTGGCTGAAGATGATGACGGTGGTGCCGGAACCATGCACAGTGATTAATATCTCAATGTCAGTATTTCACAACATGGGGCTCAAGTTACAGACTTAATCCACTGAAAAAGCATGAGAGGTGTTTTTAGTGAAAATACTTGTTGAAAGACTCCCCACCTATAGAAACATACAGAATAGCTCCAGGGGAGTAGAACATCGTGTCCCTAAACTTTTGGCAAGAAACTGAGGATTCCTGATAAGGCTGGCAACACGGAAGAGTGTTTTTTCCTCTTGGTGGCACCCAGCCAGCTTCTGGCAGCCCTGTGCCAGCTTCCCAGAGCTGCAAATGGCTTGGAGCGATTTTATCTTGACTTTATTATCCTAATTCACAACCTATAGAAGCAATAAAAGAGAAAACGCGACAGATGAAATGTGAAGTAGTAGCAATAGGTCATGACCAATTTAACATGAAGTTCAAAATGCACAACCTAGCAGCAGACTTAGTCCAAATTTGAACTTAGTAGGTACGAAAATAGATAAGTTCCCCCAAAATATGGCGGTATTGGAAAAATACAAGGAAGAGAACTAAAACATTCCTTGGACTCTGGGTGGGGTCAGACAGGCAGAGATTCTTTTTCCTCCCTCTTGGGAGACTTGAAATGGAAGTCATGGATGATAAAAACAATTCTCTATGTAATTCATAGGGCTAAAATATCATCTGTAGCATTACAAGTGATTGTGATTGTACAATCACTTGTAATGCTACAGAGACTGATCATAATTTATTCATGCATTACTTTATGAAATAGGTTTTGACACCCACTCTGTCCTGAAATAGCTCACAGTCCAGGGCTTAGTCACGAAAACAAATAGAAGACAAAATGATAAGTTAGGTCAGGCATGATGGTTCATGCCTATAATCCCAGCCCTTTGGGAGGCCCAGGCAGGAGGGTCACTTGACTCCAGGAGTTCAAGACCAGCATGGGCAACATAGTAAGACCTTGACTCTACAAAAAATAAAAATAAATTAGCTGGGTGTGGTGGCACACACCTGTGGTCCCAGCTACTTGGGAGGCTAAGGCAGAAGGATTACTTAAGCCCAGAAAGTCGAGGCTACAGTGAGCCATGATCATGCTACTGTATCCCAGCCTGGGCAACAGAGCAAGACCCTGTCACAGAAACCAAACGAGCAAAATCCAAAATAAGTTATAGAACAAAAAGGTGGGATGCACAGAGGAGAGTCTGACTTGTCCCTTGTGGATAGCAAGCTGGGTAAGGACCTGAGATTCTGGGGCAGAGGCAAGGAATTCCTCCTCATAGAGAGTTCGGCCACCAGCACCAGAAGTTTGAACTATGTCCAGAATCCATGCAGAAAATTAAAGTCAAAGCCAGAAGTAAAGTCCTAGGGCAGGAGGACAAGACAGATGGTGCAGAGGCAGCTTGCACTGCTGGAGCACAGAGCTCCAAATTCTGGAACCAAGGAGGCCAGATTGATCACAAAAGGGCAGAGTCAGCATCAACCACCTGAGTTCTTCCCACTACCCATGCACCCCTGTCTCTCATCTGGGCCCCGCCTCATGATCCAGCAACCAGTGGGTTAAGATGGCCCAGCAGGGACCTCAGGACCATGCTTCATGCCAGGCCTACTTCTGTGTGGATTGCTTCTACACGCTGGTCAGGGGGTGTGATGTGAGTAGATCAGCCAGATTAGAGGGCTAAGTATGCAAGGGAGAGCCTTGCTCTTGCTCTTGGGGGGAAATGGGGGGATATTTTCTCAGAGACACTGATAAACAGGCAGGTGTTCAGCTGGTAGAAATAGGGAGTGAGGGAGTCACATGTATAAAGGCAGGAAGCATGTGACAGGCTGGGCAATGGGCTGGCAGGGTCATGGATATCCATAAGCATCAGCCAGTGGTCTTGAGCCATTTGGGGAAGCCTTGGGTATGGCCTTGTTTACAGATATAGGATTTTATCCTACAGACAAAGAGAAGGAAGATGTTCTCTTCAATTAAGAAGAAGTGGTTCTGCTGGGCATGGTGGCTCATGCCTGTAATCCCAGAACTTTGGGAGGCTGAGGTGGGCGGATCACAATGTCAAGAGATGGAGATCATCCTGGTCAACATGGTGAAACCCCGTCTCTACTAAAAATACAAAAATAAGCTTGGTGTGATGGTGTGCACTGGTAGTCCCAGCTACTTGGGAGTCTGAGGCAAGAGAATCACTTGAACCCGGGAGGTGGAGGTCGTGGTGAGCCAAGATCAAACCACTGTACTCCAGCCTGGTGACAAAGCAAGACTCTCTCTCTCAAAAAAAAAGAAGGGGTTCTGAATCCTCAGGTGCCCAGGAGCTCTCATTGCCCTGCTGGCTAGACCTGAAAGCTGATGTGTACCATGCTCTTCTCTGTGTCCCAGAGAACAAGCCACCAGGAAGTAGAAGGACTTGTTTGCTGTCATTTCACTGCCTCTGCGCGGAGTAGGGATGCAGATAGATGTTCCGGCAATGGGGCAGCTTTGCTTGAGAGAGTGCCCAGAGGGCTACAGACATTAGCAGCACCCCATGACCACAGCGAAGGGGCCTCAGGAGGGAAAGCACTTCCACTGTTCCTAGTCCTGGCAGACAGCCATGGCTCTAGACCTTGACCTGTGACCTCCCAGACTCCCAAGAGGCCCACAGCGTGTGACTGATCAAGAGGTAGTTTTCACATTGGCCCCTTGTGGCAAATAATACATCCTCATATTAAAAGAATGCTAGCTTACTCGGGACACAGCTCATTTGTCTCTGGTCTGTCCCTTGGGGAAATAGCTTAATTGTACCCAAAGTGTAAGCACCGTCTGAAAATCCAACAGACTTTCTTTCCTTGCCATCCGTGTATAAATTCACCTGAAACTCTGCGTTAGGATGGTCAAAGCTTCAGGCTTCCAGAGGACTACTCCACCCAGCCTTGAAACAGCTCTGACGGAGGAAACTGAGGCACAGCGAGGCCAAGGCCCACAGCTCATGAAGCTGAGCTTCAGACCCAGCCCTGTCAGAGACCCAGTCCGGCTTCCCACTGGCCGGCAGGATTGCTCCTCCTGAGGGAGCGAAGAAGCAAAGGCTGCTCTTTTCAAGGCTCTGCGGTTTCAGCAGAACGTTTGCTGGTCAGGTCAGGTGAGTTTAATCATCTTATAATTTAAACCAGACGGGGCCTTAAAGACAACACCTCATGAGGTTGAAAAGTGTGTGGGGAGGGCGGGTTCATAATGATATTTTGCATTAATAGGGGTCTCTATTTTCCCAAGCATTTTACAGTTGCCACTGAACTGCGGCTTCCAGCCCTCCTGTGAGAGAGTCAGAGCGTTTAAGAAACCACCATCCTTCTGAGGATTAGGGCAGAAGCCTGCCAGGCTGCTCCATCTGAGCTGGCCCAAGCCTCAGCTGCTTCCCATTCAGGGGTTCCAGTCCCGCAGTGTGTATTACAAGCAAGGGGATTTGCATGGCAAGGTCTCCTCCACACCACATGCTCCCCTAGACAGCTTGTGAGGACCACCCGAGTCCTCACTCCCGATCCTCTTGAGAACAAGTGCTTTTTTCTCACAGGAGGGACAGGCCACTCTCCTCCTCTGCCCCACCTCTTTATCTCCACAGCAATGTCATATGAGGTGAGACTAGGACGAGAAGCTATCTAGGGGGGATCTCTGTGTAGTAGTAGGGAGCATTTTAAGCTTGCATGCTGAATATCAGGTTTTTTCAGTTTGATGGAGTACATCAGTAAGTTATCCCCCACCATCACCACCACCAGGGCTGCGACACTGCACGCCTCAGTCCTTCCTGGGGCCCTGCCAGTCCCTAACCCTGTGCCCCAGCCCCAGGCTTCCCTGAGAAGACTTCCTCCTTTGTACTTCCGCCTTACAGATCTGGCTTGCATATCTTTTCACTCTGCCTTGCAAATCTTCTCCCACTTTTCAGGAAATCTCACCTTCAAAGTCTAAGGGCTTGATGTTACCCCAAAGCATCCCCTTCTCCTCAGTACCATTCTCTAAGTCTGAGTTGTTTAGTCTGGAATGATATCCAGAGTCAGCAGGACCGATCACAGTGAGTAGGGGCACACTGTTCCATAAAACGGAATTACCACCGGAGGACCAGGTATGCTTCTTTATTTTTCTGATGAACAAGTGCGTAACTTTTATATTTTATTTTATTTTACTTTGAGATGGAGTCTCTGTCGCCCAGGCTGGAGTACAGTGGCACAATCTCAGCTCACTGCAAGCTTTTTGCCGCCCTGGTTCAAGTGATTCTTCTGCCTTAGCCTCCCGACTAGCTAGGATTACAGGTGTGTGCTACCACACCTGGCTAACTGTTGTATTTTTAGTAGAAACAGCGTTTCATCATTGTTGGCCAGGCTAGTCTTGAACTCCCGACCTCAAGTGATCTGCCTGCCTGGGCCTCCTAAAGTGATGGGATTACGGGTGTGAGCCACCGTGCCCAGGCACCAGTGCATAACTTGTATTAGGTTGGTGCAAAAGTAATTGCAGTTTTTGCCATTAAGTAATGGATAGATTAGATTAGATAACACATCTCTAATGTTTTCAGTCTAAAGTCCTAGAGCCAAACAAAGCCTGCAAACATCTTCTATTTGGCCAGTACTACGTTTTTAAAAATACCTGAGAATTGGAAATCCTTTAGGTAGGACAGGTACTGGAAATCAGCCACAGTCCCCCCTACCCCCTGCCGCTCTACACCCAGGCTGATTCACTTATTCATATTACCTGTGGCCCTTAGAGGCATCTGTGTTTGCAACCACTCTTCCAAATCCACAAAAAAGAAGGAAAACATCGAATTGTCCCCTGGTTTGCGAACGCGCTTCTCTCTCGGGGGAGCTGCTACTGCACACTCTTAGCAGCAATGTGCTCGATCCTTTTCTTAAGCCTCCTTCTGCCTTGAAAGCACAATAGGCTTGCCCGGCCCCACCGGGATTGAACATTTTCATTACTGAGCTGCTTGTTTCTTAAGGGTTGTTCTTCTAATTGTACAAACACACAGTCAAATCTTTGAAGTGGACTCTGGAGTTGGGGGACAAGTGACAAACACTACATCCATAACTCCAAGCAGGGTAGAAGGTAAGTTCTGACCTAATCCCAGGACTGACCTTCAGATTATGCTTTCTTGGGTGGGTGCAGTGGCTCATGCCTGTAATGTCAACACTTTGGGAGGCTGAGGTGAGCAGATCACTTGAGGTCAGGAGTTTGAGACCAGCCTGGCCAACATGGTGGAACTCCATCTCTACTGAAAATACAAAAATTAGCCGGGCCTGGTGGTGCACGCCTGTAGCCCCAGCTACTTGGGAGGCTGAGGGAAGAGAATCGCATGAACCTGGGGGGCAGAGGTTGCACTGAGCCAAGATGGCACCGCTGCACTCCAGCTTGGGCAACAGAGCGAGACTCCATCTCAGACGAAAAAAAATAAGCTTATGCTTTCTTTTCAGTGTGAGCCAAAGGGAGTTGCCCTGAATCAATTCGCCTGGGGTTTGGAGGGTGAAGGGACAGCCAACAGCATCATTGCAGTGGAGAATTCAGGTCAGGCTAAACAGAGGTCTCAAGTTTTCAATGTGAGCCACTCTCCCCACCAAACACTTCATTTCCACAGACTGGCAGACATGATTAAGCGATTGCAGCACTCTTTCCCACCATCCTGGGCTGATCTCTCACCGGCGTTCTCAGTCCATCACTCTCGGTGGCCACCACAGCTTGATCAAAGGTGATAACCATGGTGAAACCTATTTCCTATTCTTGGTGTAATGGGAAGTACACTGGGCGGCCAATAAAAGACCTGGATTCTGGGTGCAACCCTGCCTGCCATTGACTCACTGGGCCTGGCTGTTTACCTCTTTAGACCTATTTCTCACATGAGATAGTTGAGCAGGTAATTAATTGGTTCCAATCTCATATCAAGGCTAAGTGAGTCGCACTGATGATTTGGGTGAGGAGGGGCCGAAGGAGTCCAAAAAAGAAAGGATCGCTATGGGTCAGTAGCCCTGGGAGGGTCTCTAAATTAGTAGCATTCATGTCAAAGCTGATGGACATTTTTAGATAAACAGGAGGGAGTTCCAAGTAGGTGGGATCTGCAAAGGCCTGGATGTGCGAACGTCCTGAACAGGGAGAGGGCCTGTAAATGAGCGGTAGTCACCTGAATTCCTGTGCTACTAAAATCTCAGAATTCACCGCAATAGAATAAATCCAAGTAACCAAAACCACTTGTACCCTAGAAGCTATTAAAATAAAAAATAAAAATTTTTCCTTTTTATTTAAAAAGGAAAAAAGTTCCTATGCTAGATACCTGCATTCTTTCTCTCAATAAACCTTTCTTGTATTCTCCCCTGTGTTGGGCATTTTGCTAAGTGCTGAGATCTTCCTGTGAATGAGACAGGAGCTACTACTACTGTAAGCCAGCTTTTGTTCGTTTTGTGGTTTTTGGTAAATACAGATGGGATCGCGCTGTGTTGCTCAGACTAGTCTCAAACTCCTGGCCTCTCGCCTTGGCCTCCCAAAATGCTGGGATTACAGGCATGAGCCACCATGCCTGGCCCAAGCTAGCTTTTTACCCTCAGCAAAGCATAAACATGACTGGAAACAAGTGCCCTGTGGCTCTTCTGGAGGAGCAGAGAGATGCATTTTAACAGCACGGTAAGTGGGGCCAAGTCATCTGACTTGCCCTCAGCATTTGCAGTGAAGGTAAGTGATGTACTTCAGTAAAAGGCATTTTGCAGACTGTAAAAGCCTCCACAGATGTTTATCCCTCTCAGCTTTAACAATAATAACAATAGGATGAAGTGCAGATGGTGGAATTTCAGACAAGGGCCCTCAAGTTTGGCAAAAGACACTTAAAGCCCCTGGCAACCGACTCATCAGAATAAAGCCAGTATTGCCCCTTGCTCCCTGACCTAGCACCTTCAACATTTTGACCCAATTTAGGCTTCCCTTTTAAAAGCTCATAGAAATATTTCCTCACTATAATTACAGGCGAGGCTCAGAATCTTTCCGTTGTAAGAAGAGCTGGTAGAAAAGAGACAATTAGGCTGGGCACCGTGGCTTACACCCATAATCACAGCACTTTGAGAGGGCAAGGTGGGCGGATCACGAGGTCAGGAGATTGAGACCACCTGGCCAATATGGTGAAACCCCGTCTCTACTAACAATACAAAAATTAGCCGGGTGTGGTGTTGCATGCCTGTAATCCCAGCTACTTGGGAGGCTGAGGCAGGAGAATCGCTTTAACCTGGAAGGTGGAGGTTGCAGTGAGCTGAGATTGCACCACTGCACTCCAGCCTGGGCGACAGAGACTCCGTCTCAAAAAGAAAGAAAAAGAAAGAAAAGGAACAATTAACCAAGGCACATAACTGAAGGGTACATAAATATATCCAGTGACAGAAGAGGCCCCTTCCTATTGGATACTGTTCTCAGTATCCAAGGGCAAAGATAGGAATATGCTTCATTTAGACCGGAGGTGCCTGTGAATGTGGGTGATAGAGACTTCTGGGGCCTCCTGTATGGACTGAGTCAAACCTGTCTTCCATACCCTGGAGGTGTCCCATGCTGCCAGCAATGGCCCCATGTAAAAAGCCTGCTAATCATGAGATTGGAGGGGACATCTGAGTAGAGACAGTATGACTCCTGTCACGAGAGCATAACAATGAAGAGTTCAAAAATAGTAGTATTCACTAGTGGAAAACCAATAAACATATAATTTCCAGGTAATTACTATCATATCATTAGCTCTCTGCTTCTGTATGCTCTGGTGGAAATGGGGTTGGAGAGCCACAGCAACACAGCTTAATACTCACCATGCCTTCCACAGTGAAACGAAGATTTGGTTTTCTTCCCCAACAAAAATCGAGGTCCAGAAAGCAGCAAGGCTGGTTGAGCTGAGGCCTAATTCATATTGACTGGTGAGCAAGATTCTTGGGTTATTTATTTATTTTGAGATGGAATTTTGCTCTTGTCGCCCAGGTTGGAGTGCAATGGTGGGATCTCGGCTCACTGCAAACTCTACCTCCCAGATTCAACTGATTCTCCTGCCTCAGCCTCCCAAGTAGCTGGGATTACAGGCACCCACCACCATACCTGGCTAATTTTTGTATTTTTAGTAGAGACAGTTTCACCACGTTGACCAGGCTGGTCTTGAACTCCTGACCTCAGGTTATCCATCTGCCTAGACTCTCAAAGTGCTATCAATATGCATGGAATTATGCAACATGGCTGCAGTGGAGGCACAGGGCACCCAAGCCTCTGCCACAACAATAACAGAGTGCTTTTTTTTAAAAGATGCGGTTTCACCATGTTGGTCAGGCTGGTCTTGAACTCCCAACCTCAGGTGATCCGCCCGCCTTGGCCTCCAAAGTGCTTTGATTACAGGTGTGAGCCACCACACCCAGCCTAGAGTGTGTGTTAAAGAGCAGTCCTGGCCACAGCACCATCCCATACATCCATGCAACATCTATGCATCCATGCCTTCATCTGTGCAGCCATGACTCCATCCATGCACCGTATCGATCCATGCATCCATTCATTTATGCATTCATCCACTCGTCATGCTCCTTCCTATCCAAAAAAAAAAAAAAAAAAGATTTGGGTGCAGAGAAAGAGGGGAGTGGAATGGCTAGTCTCACCGTCCCCTTACCACCTTGGGTTCTAAAATCTGCTACGAAGAAGCATTGAAAAGGCAGGTGGAGTATGGACTGTGAGCGTCCCACTGCAGCTGGAAAAGTGAAGTAAAGAACTTCACCGTTCTGAGGCCGGGCACGGTGGCTCAAGCCTGTAATCCCAGCACTTTGGGAGGCTGAGGCGGGTGGATCAAGAGGTCAAGAGATGGAGACCATCCTGGTCAACATGGTGAAATGCCGTCTCTACTAAAAATACAAAAAATTAGCTGGGCATGGTGGCGCGTGCCTGTAATCCCAGCTACTCAGGAGGCTGAGGCAGGAGAATTGCCTGAACCCAGGAGGCAGAGGTTGCAGTGAGCCGAGATCACGCCATTGCACTCCAGGCTGGGTAACAAAAGCAAAGCTCCATCTCAAAAAAAAAAACAAAACAAAACAAACAAAAAAAAAAAACATGTTCTGGTGAGGCTGCCTGGTGAGGTGGTGCAGAAAGGCAAAGTCCTCGCTTCAGAATCTGATACTCCTCATTGGAGCTTCAGACACTGAGGTATTGACTCTGGGTGTGACTGGTTCCTGAAGATGAAGCAGGAGGTGACTGAGGAGTTGTAGAGAAAGCCCTGATTCAAAATGCTCTAGTTCATCAGATATACCAGATACCAATTTACTAATTTACAATGAGCTATAGCTGTCAAGGGAGTCAGGACCCTTTGTGGGCTAACAAACACAGAGCTTTAGGAGAAGTCAAATGTGAAACACAAGGCTTCTGGGAACTCTAGAATCAGAGGCATGCGAGGAAATGAATGGTCTTCATGGCAGATATCACTGAGCTATGACAGTCTAATGCATTCACTCCCCTTTGGGGCAAGCTTGAAGGGGATTTATGGTGAGTCTACTCTCTCCCCTGGATGGTGTTGGAGACACATTGCCAAATTCTTGCACTCTGAGCCTTCTCACCCTAGCTGTCCACACTCCAACTGAGAGTTCTTACAATTCCCAGATTGGGTACAACGCCATTAATTTTCAATCAGGGTTCCTTAACTGAAATCATATTCCAGTTCTGCTTCTCAAGAATAATATCCAAAGTACTGTGATTGGTGTCCTGGGTCTGCTGAACCTTTTGGTTACCTGACAAGGGTTGCTTCAGAGCAGCTGAAGGCATCCATCATGTGCAGGTTCTTTTAGTTTGGATCTCAGAGCATCCTGGCTGGCCACCCCCTGCTCCCTGGCAACACACACACACCCTACTCAGATGGATTCTCTGCTCTTTTCTGCCCTACTCAGATGGATTCTCTGCTCTTCTCTGCCCCACTCCACGCTGCAAAGTCTGACCTCTGTGGATCCACCTCCTGGCCTCCTTTGACAGCTCATTTCTGGTGGGGTGTGGCTAGTGGAGATGTTACCAGGAAACTGGGGACAGGAAGAGAGTGAGATCAAATCTTTTCTTCCCCCGCTCTCCCTGATGTCATGGCCTGTCTTTGGCAGCATTTGCCTCCCTCTATACCTACAGCTCCTGTTGGGTGATTCCTTTCTTCCTGGTCCAGCTCACACTGGGCTCCAGTAACACGATTTACTCCCCTTGTCCCTTCAGATTTAAGGGTGATAACAGCTTCCCTCCCTCCATCCCTCAGATACTAGTCTCTGAGTGCCCTAACATCCACTGTTGGTACCCTGCACTCTGCTCATATGTCTGTAAGTATCTCTTTCAAGTGTCTTCATCTGATCCATCTGGGGTGTGTTCTTCTTCTCGCCATTTGACAGTATGCCTATCCCAGTCTGTCACAGAAGGTATCCTTAATCTCCAAGTCTTGGTAGGCACCCATAATAGCTCCCCTTATCTTCACATAAAGGCGTTATGTTTCTCATGTGACAGTGTGTGTTAGGGTAAGAACAAAAGCAATTGACATTGACAGCTTTAGAAACCTTGGGTGAGTACAGTATGAGGTGTTTCAAGAAACGTCTCAGCAGGGCAATAGCACATAAAGGAGGAGGCAGTTATGACCATCAGTGACCTTCTCAATCACAAACCAGGCAGGGTGAGTCTGTTCTGCCTTTAATCCCATCGCATTTTACTTTATGAGAAAATAGAGATATCAGGTTTAGAAATTAAATTGCTTATAAAATTTTAACCTTCAACCATAGACATTAAAGTGATTAATTATTAAAATTTGACTCATGCATTAAGGTACTTTAAACGTTTTATACAAATTAAATTTTACAAAAAGAACATTGGTTGAAATCAACAGAGGTGAATTTCTCTGGGCTTCCCCTTCCTTTTTTGTTTGACAAAACAATTTTTATTATCCTTTTTGCTAAAGAGTAAGAGTCCATGATCCCATGGAGAGTCACTCTGCGCATCAATGCATCAAAGGCACAGCCTTTATTCAATTTATTTGACCAACTAATGCTGTTGCATAACAGCTGTTGTGGAACCCACTAAAGGGTGACACTTCAACTCACACTTGGGGCTTCACATCCCCAAAGCCCCCTCTAGCACCACAAAGATGTCATCCTTCTTTCCCCTTCAGCACTCAGAATTTAAACCACACAGTTTGGCATCTGACTACACCTATTTTGTTCTCTAATTTCTTCATGGGTGTCATTTCTTATATTTTCAATGAAATTACAAATTATTCTGGGATAGGCGTACTGTCAAATGTCATTGTATGCCCTTTACCACCCAGGGCAAGGACAGTTTCATAGATATTACATATCTATTCAGCAAAAATTTACTGAATGCCTACTATATGCCAGACACAATGCTAGGCACTGGGCATATAAAAATGATTCAGATAAAATCCAGATCTTCACAGAACTCAGATCTGGAGTGGACAATAGTTTTTATTTTGTTTCATTGTGAATTCACGTATTTTATTAACTCATACACAATTACTTGTCTTCTGCTTTGTTGAAGCAGTAAGTCAGACAACATTTCCCACAATAATGTCCCTCAAAGTGGCTGGCCTTAAAAATGTCACCAGCACATTTATCTGAAGGGGACTCCCTAGAAAGAACAGCTAATTTTGCTATTCCCATCCACCTTATGACATTCCAGGACAGCCAGCTTAACCTTCTTTCTCTTGTGGTCTTCTTGGGAGTCGTATGCGACTTCATTTTCTTAACACTGCTATGAAATCTCAACACAAGGTGGAGAGTGGACTCCTTGCAAATGTAGTAGACAGGCAAAGCATGTTAATTTCTGATCCGGTTTGGCTGTGACCTCACCCAGATCTCATCTTGAACTGTAGTCCCCATAATCCGCATTGTCATGGGAGAGACCCAGTGGGAGGTAATTGAATCATGGGGAGTGGTTATCTCCATGCCATTCTCATGGTAGTGAGTTCTCACAAGATCTGATGGTTTTTAAGGGGCTTTTCCCACCCTTTGCTCTGCACTTCTCCTTGCAGCGCCATGTGAAGAAGGATGCGTTTGCTTCCCCTTCTGTCATGATTGTAAGTTTCCTGAGGCCTCCCCAGCCCTGTAGAACTATGAGTCAGTTAAACTTCTTGCATTTATAAATTACCCAGTCTCAGGTATGTCTTTACAGCAGCATGAGAATGGATGAATATAATCTCCCAGTTGCTCGCCAGCAAAGATTAGCAAAGGCTGATCAGGAGGAATTTCCTCCTTACCCTGATCTTGACCTTTGTGTGTTTCATTATATCTGAGGGTTCAACCTCAAGAGTGATGGTCTTCTCTGTAAAACCTTTTATGAAAATCTGCATTTTGGTGGTTGTTCCATGGCAGATGCAAATCAAAAAGCAGGACAGTAGTTTTGTTTTGTTTTGTTTTGGAGATAGGGTCTCACTCTGTCCCCCAGGCTGGAGTGCACTGGTGTGATCACAGCTCACTGCAGCCCCTACCTCCCGGGCTCAAGTGATCCTCCCACCTCAGCCTCCACAGCAGCTGGGACTATAGGCTTGTACCACCATGCCTGGCTTATTTTTAATGCTTTGTAAAGATGGGATCTTGCTACATTGCCCAGGCTGGTCTCAAACTCCTAGGCTGAAGCAGTCCTCCTACCCATGCCTTCCAAAATGCTGGGATTACAAGGTCTAAGCTACCTCCCCACAGCTAACAATGCTTTTTAAATATAAAACTACAGTGCATACTGAGAAGTGCTCAAATGATGTTATAATTGTGAATACCAGGGAGAGCAAAGAAAGAATGAAATTTGAATGACATGTTGAAGAATGAGAAGGCTTTTCCAAGAAGGGCAGTGATGGAGGGCGCTCCAGTGATGGGGAATTGTAGGCAAAAAGGACTGTGTCTGCAGAAGAGCAAGCAGTTGAGTATTTGGACACAGGGGCTTGGAGGGGTGGAGAGGGTGGGATAAAGGGAGAGGAGGTGCTGCAGAGGCCTTTGATGGCCTCCTGGCACTGAAGTCCTAAGATGTGGGCCTGCATCCAGGTTTGCCTTTTCCCTATGTGCTCTTGGGCATGTCAACCTTTGGAAGCTACCACGTCCTTATCTCTAAAACAGGAAAAATAATGCCTATTTCTTACTGCTGTCACCAGGGTTGAACAAGATAATAAATGGAAAAGCACCAGGTTAATATCTTGCCATCCACTTGCTGTCTAGGGGATGCTAGGCAAGATGCTACATCATTCAGAGCTTCAGTTTCCTCGTGGGACAATAATAATGAGACCTACATAAAATTCTTTCAGCGTATCAGGGCAAGCTTTGCTCCTCTGTATAACTGTAATGCACTCTTTTTTCCTATGAGAAGTGTTATGGAAGAAATTGCATTTACTTTTCTCCCTCCCTGGCTGCCAGGACTTTCAGAAGCAGGTTTGATGCCCAGTCCCAGCAAGCATGGTACCTCTTCCGTGAGTATGTCTGCAACCTCCTCTTCCTGAACTGCATTCTCCGTTTTATTGCTCTTACTTTAAGTTTATCCTTCATTGCAAAGTTTTGATTTTTGATTCTTTTCTTCAAGCAACCTGCTTCTTTTCCATGCGAATATATACTCTTAGGAGATAGAAGTCCTAATTCTTGCAAAGTGTTCTTATAAATTAGAGTACTGTATTAGTCCATTTTTATGCTGCTATAAGGGAATACCTGAAACTGGGTAATTTATAAAGAAAAGAGGTTTAATTGACTCATGGTTACACGGGCTGTACAGAAAGCATAGCTGGGGAGGCCTCAGGAAACTTACAGTGATAAGGCAAGGTGAAGGGGAAGCAGGCACATCTTACTTGACTGGAGCTAGAGGAAGAAAAGTGCTACACACTATTAAATAACAAGATCTTGTCCAGGCATGGTGGCTAATGCCTGTAATCCCAGCATTTTGGGAGGCCAAAGTGGGTGGATCACTTGAGGCCAGGAGTTTGAGACCATCCTGGCCAATATGGTGAGACCCTGTCTCTACTGAAAACACAAAAATTACTATGGTATGGTGGTGCATGGCTGTAATACAGCTACTTGGGAGGCTGAAGCATGAGAATTGCTTGAACCTGAAAGGTGGATGTTGCAGTGAACCGAGATTGTGCCACTGCACTCCAGCCTGGGCAACAGAGTGACACCCTGTGTCAAACCAACAAGTGAAAAGACAGATCTTATGATAACTCCCTCACTATCACAAGAAGAGGACCAAACGGGAAACCCATCCCCATGATCCAATCCCACCTCCTCCCAGGCCCCACCTTCAACATTGGGGATTATAATTTGACATGAGATTTGGATGGAAACACAGACTCAGACTGTATCAAGCATTTATTTAATCAAGCTCTTCTTGCTAGAAATGATTTCCAATTCTCACATTTAGACAGGAGAGAGAGAGAGAGAGAGAGAGAGAGAGAGAGAGAGAGAGAGAGAGAGAGAGAGAACTGTGGAAATAAAAATAAATACCTATACAGGTATCAAGACTCAAAATTATGGGCCTTTTCACTTATTATTCATTATTATTTAATCATAAAAATTATATGTATATCCTTCTTGAAAAAATTGAATATTGATAAAACTAAAGTTTTTTGGAGCCCCTAACCTCAGTTTCCTCCCCACCTCCCCAAAGGAGACCATTATTACTAGTTAGGTGTATGAACTTCTCTTTCTCATGCATTTAGTTTTTTTCATAGAAAATAAACTCATCTTTATATTTTGACAGTTAATCTTCTGGGCTGTGCCTGAGGTTGCCTTTCATTCATGGTTACTTTTTAAGACAGGCCACATGGATATAAGTGTATGTAAATAAAATAATTTACAAAACCTAAAAAAGAAAAGATAGCACATGGAATATATCTTCATGGAAGCTCCACAGCCTTCTAGAAAATAGAGAGCACATGTCAGCCCCAATATCTCTCAGCTACTTTCTCTTTTCTGAATACCGAGACTTCAGGGGCTGCCAGGGCAGTGGACACATACTCTGTGCCAGAAGGGTGAATGTGTAAGAAGGGAAGTCCCTTGCATTGGAGATCACCCCCGAGTCCCATGCTACAGATGGACAGATCAAAGCCCACAGAGGAGGAAATGAACTTCCAAGGTCACACAGCTGGAAGGGGCCGAGCAGGGGCAGAAACCCAGCGCCTTCCTGATCCCCAGGCCTGTGCCCATTCTACACTCACACATCCAGTTCCTGCTTTCGTTTTGGGAATTTGCCCACAGACCAACCTCTGTGGAGTCACCGAGGGGTGCTCATTTAACATTTAGCCCCATCTAGTACACACAAGGCACACATTGCCGATGATGTGGGAAAACTGAAATCGAAGGACACTGTATAGATGTGTGCATTCTCTCCTTTATCAGAAGGTTTACAGTTGGCCTTTTCTATGCCAAGAGCTGAGGTAGGTAACATGGGAATACGAGCTGCATCAGATCAGGTCCCGCCTTCTGGGAGTTTACAACTAATTGAGGACACAAGGCAAGGACAGCAACAGCCGTGGTGCCAAGTCTCAAGTGCCAAGTCCCATTGGAGAGGCGGAGTGCATAGAAAGAGCTGGCAACATTGCACCTAAGAGTAGGGGATTAGAGAAGGCTTCCTGGAGGAGGTGGCATCTGAGCAACCCTTGAAGCATGATTAGGTTAGATGAAGGCCATAAGAGAAGGGAATTCCAGGCACAGCAAGATGCTGAGCAAGAAAAGCAAGGAGGGTTTCAGAGAAAAGGTGGAGCTCACTCAGGTTGGTAGGTAAGGTGAGAATGCTTGTAAAGGTGCTGGAGCCAGGCTTAGCCTCCTTGCACTGCAATCATGAGGCACGTGTCTTCTTGCCTTCACTAGAGCATATGCCCCAGAGGAAAGACAGCTGGCTTTATAGCTCTAAATCTTCTTGATGCCTGGAAATGCCATGCATATATTATATAATCATGGATTATTTAGAATTCCATTATGTTATAATTAAAAAAAATTTTTTTTTTTTTAAAGACAGGCTTTTACCATGTTGGTCAGGCTGGTCTTGAACTCCCGACCTCAGGTGATCCACCTGCCTTGGCCTCCAAAGTGGGTTGGATTACAGGTATGAGCCACCACACCCAGCCTATGTTATAATTATTATATATTTCATATGAGAATGCACACATTAGATGTGTATCTATATACAAGATATTATATATGTATACAGAATATTTATAGAAGAGAGAGATGGGAGGAAGAAAGACTAGGTAAACAAGCAGGCGAAGAAATCACCTCCTCCTGTCACCCATTCTTTATCTTTCCCTGGGGATATTGTGTTTTCTCATTCTAGGAGACTAAATAAATTGTCAATTCAGTCTTGTGCTGTAATGTGACTATGTCACAGGTGATTTGACTGAATGTTCTAGTATGATAATCACCATGTATTACTTCTTAGAAGTTACAAACAGCTTTGCTGTTTCTATCCCTGAGAGGAATATGTGACTGTCACAAATCCCCTCAGGAACCAGGAGCAGACACTTAAAAAATCCACTACTTTAAGAGAAAAAAAATCACCCTCTCTAGGGATAAAGGAAATGCCAGTTAAACAACGTGAAATAGAATTTTCCTTTTTCTCTTCAAATAAGCAAAACTTTCAAATGAATGAAAATATGCACAAATATGATTGAGATACTCCAATTCACATGAACAAGTGTGTATTAAGGATCTTTTTTTTTTTCTTTTTGAGACCGAGTCTTACTCTGTTGCCCGGGCTTAAATGCAGTGGCGTGATGACAGCTCACTGCAGCCTCGACCTCCAGGGCTCAACTGATCCTCCTACCTCAGCCTCTGGGTAGCTGGGACCACAGGCACACACCACCACACTTGGCTAGTTTTTCTATTTTTTTGTAGAGACAGTGCCTCATCATGTTGCCCAGGCTGGTCTGGAATTCCTGGGCTCAAGCAATCCTCCCTCCTTGGCTTCCCAGTGTGTTAGGATTACAGGTGTGAGCCACTACACCTGGCCCAAGAATCTTAAAATGTTCATCCCCCTAGACAGTAATTAACATTTCTTTGTATTTATTCAAAGGCTGAAAATCAGAAATGTAGAAAAAGTATTAAATATGAGTGTTCGTTTCAGGATTACTTGTCATAGAGACAAATGAGAAATAACAGAAATGGCAAAATGAAGGTCATGATTAAGCAATTTATTTATTTAGAGACGGAGTTTCGCACTTGTTACCCAGGCTGGAGTGCAATGGTGCAATCTCGGCTCACCGCAACCTCCGCCTCCTGGGTTCAGGCAATTCTCCTGCCTCAGCCTCCTGAGTAGCTGGGATTACAGGCACACGCCACCATGCCCAGCTAATTTTTTGTATTTTTAGTAGAGACGGGGTTTCACCATATTGATCAGGATAGTCTCGATCTCTTGACCTCGTGATCCACCCGCCTCGGCCTCCCAAAGTGCTGGGATTACAGGCGTGAGCCACCGCGCCCGGCCTCAATTAAGCAATTTATAATAGATCCAGCCAGTGGAGTCTTAGGCAGGCCTTACAATGGATGTTTATGGAAGAGTTTTTAATGGCATAAAAATATGTACATGTGTGCATATGTGTTCTGGTTTGTTTATCCCTAAATTCTTTAATATGTTTTTTCTAAAAATAGAGACTTTTTTAACCTAAAAATTATTAAAATCAGGAAATTAATGATGCTATAACACCATTACTTAATCCACAGACATAAACTCACCATTGTCCTAATAATATCCCTTATAGCAAAAGGGAAAATTTTTTCTTCTAATCCAGGATACAATAGCTGCAGTGAACCACCCCAAAAGGAGGAGCAACACTAAGATGTCCCATGTCCAGAGGTGATGGAAGAAAGTTGGAACAAAAGATACCCAGGGGAAATTGACAAGAGAATTAACTGGGGAGCAATAACAGGGACAGCCAGGCCTATCAACCTTGCGTTTCTCCATCTGCCCTCCATGTAAGAGTTTTGGAGGCTAGGACTTGGATTAAGGAGAAAGGGTCATGTATCGTGCGGTTGTCAACATGTGGGAAGAATGAGAAACATCCAAGCCTAAAAGACCAACTGCTGAGCTTCCTACCTAACAGCAGGCCCTGCCTGTCAACATTGTATGGAGCACAAATTCAGCGCTGTTTTGCCCCTCTCTATACACAGGCAGCTCAACCAAAGGCAGCTGTCAGCCTAACAAGACATTGCAGCTTCAAAAATGCACAGTCAAGGATCACGAAATGCATGAGGAGGGTAATACTATAAAAAAGATCACAGATCCAACAGACAGACAAATGCACACCTGAAGAAAGAGAGTTAATAGGGAAAACCACAACTAGACTTAAAAATAAATGTGATTATAAATCCTCAGAGAGAGAAGAAAGAGTATTTTATTCATGATACAGGAATACCTGGTTGTAAACAGGAAACACATTTTGTAATAAAAGATATTATTGAAATATAAATAGATGGGCCAATAGCAGAATGAACACAATTAAAGGGTGAATCTGAGAACTGAAAGATGAGGTCTGGGAATTCTTTTAGAATGCAACACAAAGTGAGAGAGAGAGAGAGAGATATTTTAAAAAGAAAAAAAAGGTAAAGATATAGGGAATCAATTCAATATTCATCTACTGAGAGTTCTAGAATTACAGGCCAGAGATAACAGAGAGAAAGTATCATTTAAAGAAACAATAACTAAAGATTTCCCAGTATTTTTTTAAAGTAGGTTCTCAGATTGAAAGGGTTCACTAAGTACCAATAAAATAATTTTTAACCCACATCTGGACTCATTATACGGAAACTGCACAACATCAAAGATAAAGAAAACAATCTAAATGCTCAGAGAAAAAAAAAAATTAGATGTACCCAATAGAAAAAAATAACATCAGATGTTTTTAGCAACATAAGTTCAATACCTTCAAAATGCTAAAGGGACATTTGAGTTTATTATTTTATAGCCAAATTATATTTAAATGTGAGGATAACATAGAGATATTTTCAAACATAAAAATACTCAGAAAGTTTGCTCACTCATTCCCTTCCAGACCCTTTTTGGGAAAAAAGAAAAGCAATTAGATGTACTCTAGTTAAGCAAAAAACAAAAACAAAACCCAAGAAGAAACAGTGGCATGCAAAAAGCAAAGGTGAATTTTTTTTTTTTTGAGGCAGGGTCTCTCTCTCTTGCCCAGGCTAGAGTGTAGTGGTGCAAACATGGCTCACTGCAGCCTTGAACTCCTGGGCTCAAGTGATCCTGGGTGTAGCTGGGATCCTTGCAAGTAGGCTCAGCTTCCCAAGTAGCTTGGACCACAGGTGTGTACCACCATGCTGAGCTATTTTTTTATTTTTATTTTTTGTTGAGGTAGGGTCTCACTGTGTTGTCCAGGCTGGTCTTGAACTCTCTGACTCAAGCCATCCTCCTGCCTCAGCCTCCCAAAGTGCTAGGATTCTAGGCATGAGCCACCACACCCAGCTGTGAATTTCTTAAAATAATTAAATAAGTATTATTTTTATCTAAATAACAACTTCCTGAAAAGTTATAACAACCTGGAACTAAAATGTCAGAGGTTAGCATACTGACTGTGTATAGGAACATTCCACAACAAGGGAAGGTAAAGAAATAAAGCTTCCTGTTACTATTTTTGCCTTGTTTGGGTGATGGTAAAAATTAATTACAGGAAGCCATTGTTTTGGACAAAGCTCCTGCCATATGCCCCAACAGAAAAGGCTAAAAACAAAAATGGAGTCACCCATGCTAAAGTTCCACCTCACCAAACAGAAAGTAAGTTGTTATCTGATCTTCTGGGAAATCAGGATGAAACCAACCCAACAGTACCATAGATTTTTTTTTTTTTTAATAAACATAGAAATTGACATTCTGATCTTAAAGCCTGAAACTTTCATTTGTTTTATCTGAGTTCCTTCCTCAGGAGAGAACCCCCAGGCCTCAAAAAATATCAAAGAACTGAAATTCAAGAGATCATAGGATTCAGTCAATGAGATGACAGGCCCCTCATTCATCATGATTGTTTCTTTACCCCTTCCAAGTTCCTGTTTTCCCACACTTGGTTACATTTCTTCCCTGTTAAGTAAACCCCTAATTTTAGTTGATAAGGGAGTTGGATTTCAGACTGATCTCCTTTCTCCTCAGCTAAAGCACCAAATTAAATTCCTCTTTCTTGGCAATACTTGTTGTCTCAGTGATTGGCTTTCTGACTGTGTATAGGAACATTCCACAACAAGTGAAGGTAAAGAAATAAAGCTTTATTTCTTTACCTTTCTGTGCTGTGAGCACTAGGACCTAGACCAAACCCCTGGTGTTTTGGTAACAAGAAGAGAGAGATAACAGTCAGTTCCCCAAACAAGCCAGTTACATTCAGCATAATAATGAAGTTCCCTCTATTTTAATCCCTACCAAAAAAGTAACCTGATATTAACCAATCAGTTATCTTTCCATTATTCTTTCTCTCTGTCCCTGCCTTACAAAAAAAAGTAACTTTGAAATTACCAGTCCACTTTTGAAAAACAACCTCTTCTGCTTAGCTCTTTGGAATACTTATTCTGTTTTGTGGAATAAAGTGTTGCCCGATTCTAGAATTGCAAATAAAGCCAATTAAGATGTTTAAACTAAATTTGTTGTAATTTTTGTCTTTTGACAGTGAAGACATAGATACCAATTAGTTTTTTAAAAATATACTTGCATATGTGCATTAAAAATGAATGTTAATAAGCACATGAGAAGAATTCAACATTATTAGTCATTAGGGAAATGCAAATGAAAACCACAATGAGGCACCTCATAACACCCACCAGGATGGCTATAATAAAAAAGATAGACAATAATAAGTATTGGCAAGGATGTGGAAAAATTGGAACCCTCATACATTGCTGATGGAATTGTAAAATAGTACAGTCACTTTGGAAAACTATTTGGCGGTTCCTCAAAATGTTAAACATAGAGTTACTATATACTCCTGGTACATACCCAAGCAAAGTGAAAACATATGTTCACACAAAATCTGTATACAAATGTTCATAGCAGCACTATTCATAATAGCTAAAAATTGGAAACAACTAAAATGCCCATCAACTGATAGATGGATACGCAAAATATGGTATACTCATACAACAGAATATTATTCAACAATAAAGAGGAATGAGGCACTGATACATGTTCTAGTGTAAGTAAACTTTGGGAACATTATAAGCAAAAGAAGTCAAACACAACAGGCCACGTATTGTATGACCCTATTTATTTACTTATTTATTTCAGAGACAGCGTCTCACCATGTTGCCCAGGCTGGAGTGCAGTGGCTATTCACAGGCATAATCATAGCACACTATAGCCTGGAACTTCTGGGGCTCCAAGGATCTGCCTGCCTTAGCTAGGACTACCAGTGCACACCACCATACCCAGCTCTGTATGATTCCATTTATCTGAAATGTCCAGAAGGGGCAAATCCATAGAGACAGAAAATACATTAATCATTGCCAGGGGCTAGAGAGAGGGGAAAATGAAGCGTGATTGTTAATAGCTCTGCAGTTTCTTTTTGGGGGTGATGAAAATATTCTGAAATTAGAAAGTAGTAATGGTTGGACAACTCTATAAACATACAAAAAATGCCAAATATATACTTAATTTAAAAATTGTATTTTTTTTTTGAGACAGGGTTTTACTCTGTTGTCCAGGCTGGAGTGCAGTGATTCAATCGAGGTTCACTGCAACCTCTGTCTTATGGGCTCAAGTGATCCTTCCACTGCAGCTTCCCAAGTAGCTGGGACTGCAGGTGTGCACCACCACACCCAGCTAATTTTTTTGTATTTTTGGTAGAGACAGGGTTTCTCCATGTTGCTGGGTCTCAAACTCCTGGGCTCGAGTGAGCTGCCCATCTCAATCTCCCAAAGTGCTGGGATTACAGGTGTGAGCCACTGTGCCTGGCCATCGTTAGATACTTTAAAAGGGTAAATTTTATGGCATGTGAATTGTATCTTAATAAACCTGTTTTTTTTAAAGAATGTTACAATAGAATACTATTCAACCAAAAAAAATGAAGAACTAACACATGCTACAACATGGATAAACCTCGAAGACATTATGCTAACTGAAATAAGCCAGTCACCAAAGGCTAAATATTGTATGATTCCATCTGCATGTGGTACTTAGTCAAATTCATAGAGACAAAAAGTAAAATGGCAGTTGGGAGGGGCTGGAGAGGGGAGAATGGGGAATTAACATTCAATAGGTATAGAGTTTCAGTTGGGGAAGATGAAAACGTTCTGGAAATGGATGGAAGTGATGGTTGTGCAACAATGCATGTGTATTCAATGCCACTGACCTGTACACTTAAAAAGCGTTAAGATCATCAGTCATTGGCACCATCCTGCAATCTAAGGCTCGGCTTTAGTGCTCTGCAAGGACACTGGGCCCCACCTGGGCAGGAATCCTGGCCTTGCAGGGTCCTAGACAGGTATAGAGGAGAGCCATGCCCCCAACACCTAATGCTACACATTCTGGGGACGCGGGTCCATGAGGTGCAGGCTGGAGCACTGGTGAGAGCCAGAAGTTTGAACCGCCCAGAGAGCCAGTAGCTCAGGCTCCTCTTAGCAACTAAGGCAGTGCCTTGGCCTGGGGCAGGCAGCACTGGGGATCTGTGGCCAGGCGGACAGTGTAGCTCCTCATTGCTGGGGCTTTACTGGTAGCTTAGGAGGCTGAGGCTACCCAGCAGCCATAATGGTGCACGTGAATGTCCTGGCTGATGTGCTCAAGAGCATCAACAATGCTGCCAAAGAGGAGCAAATGCCAGGTTCTTACTAGGCCATCCTAATAGGCTCCTAGGCTTCAAAGCCATCATCCAGTTTCTAGCATGGCTACGTTGGTGAATTTGAAACCATTGATGATCACAGAGCTGGGAAAATAGTGAACCTCACAGGCAGGTTAAACAAGAGTGGAGTGATCAGCCCAATATTTGCTGTGTGTTGGTCCATTTTGCATTGCTATAAAGAAATACTGTAGGCCCGGTAATGTATAAAGAAAAGAGATTTCTTTTGGCTGACAGATCTGCAAGCTGTATAAGAAGCATAGTACCGGCATCTGCTTCTGATGAAGGCCTCAGAAAGCTTCCACTCATGGCACAAGGCGAAGGGGGAGCAGGCACATCACATGGCAAGGAGGGAGGCAAGGGATGGAAGGAGAGGGGTGCACTCTTTTAAATAACCAGATCTCAGTGAACTCTCTGAGTGAGAACTCACTCATGATGGCAAGGAGAGCACCAAGCCATTCTTAAGGGATTTGCCTCCATGACTCAAACACCCCCCACTGGGCCCTACCTTCAACACTGGGGATCACATTTCAACATGAGATTTGGAGGGGACATGCATCCAAACCATATCAATGTGCAACTCAAAGATCTAGAAAAATGGCAGAATAATCTGCTTCCATCCCACCAGTTTCAATTCCTTCTACTAACAACTTCAGCTGGCATCATGGACCATAAAAAGAGCAAGACAAAAACACATAGGAAGGAAAATCCTGGGATTCTTTTTCTAGAAGTATAATACATTCCTACAAATAAAATGCCTCAGTGGACTCTGGTGCTTCCAAAACATGAATAAATAAAATGGTTAAAACCTGGTAAATATCAGCAAAAATATTTTTATATGATTTCAAGAAATTATAACACTTATGAGTTTACATATCTAACAACATAGCTTTGAAATAAACAGCAAGATTTCATAGAATTACTAAGAGTAATTTATAATTTATAATTTGTATACATCTGGAATCATAGCTGTGTGTGTGTGTGTGTGTATATATTTTTTTTACATGGAGTCTGTCACCCTCTGTCACCCTCTGTATGCTCTGTCACCCAGGCTGGAGTAAAGTGGCGCAACCTCAGCTCACTGCAACCTCTGCCTCCCAGGTTCAAGCAATTCTCCTGCCTCAGCCTCTCAAGTAGCTAGGATTATAGGCACATGCCACCATGTCCGAATAATTTTCTTATTTTTAGTAAAGATGAGGTTTTACCATGTTGGCCAGGCTGGTCTCGAACTCCTGACCTGAGGTGATCCATCCACCTCAGCCTCCCAAAGTGCTGGGATTACAGGAGTGAGTCACCACGCCCAACCTATTCCACCCCCCCGCCCCCCACCCCCACAGGATCTTGTTCTATCACCCAGGCTAGAGTGCAGTGACATGATCATACCTCACTATAACCTTGAACTCCTGGGATCAAGGGATCCTCCTGCCTCAGCCTCCCGAGTAGATGGGACTATAAGGGCAGACTACTGCACCTGGCTAATATTTTTAGTTTTCGTAAAGATGGGGTCTCACTTTGTTACCCAGGCTGGTCTCAAACTCCTGGCTCAAGTGATCCTCTCATCTCTGCGTCCCAAAGTGCTGAGATTACAGGTGTGAGCCACTGTGCCCAGGCTAGACCTATATTTATATTGAGAGACTCACACACATTCATTAGACACTGACAAATCAAGAAGACACTAAAGTATAAAAGTATAGAGTATCTGAAGAGCAAAACAGTATTAGTTTAAGTCATGCTAGTGACTGTAACAAATAAACTCTTAACTATCAGTAGCTGGACACTTAAACAATTGAGGTTAACTTCTTTTTCATGTGAAGTTCAATCTTTGGTTGTGGGGCACAGAGGAAAGGTCTCTGCTCCACACAGGAGTTCAAGCTGACAGATACTCTGCCACCTTCAACATGTAGTTTCCAAGGTCACTCTGCATGTTGAGATGTTGGCATTCACAGTGAGAGACAGAAAGGAGAATCACATGTGAGCCGGGCCTGGAAGTGACACACATAATTTCTACTCATGCTCCATTGGCCAAAACTTGGTACGAGACCACATCTAATTGCAAAAATGTCCAGGAAATACAGCCTAGTTGTGTGCCCAGGAGGAAGGGGAACAAGTTTGTTCATCAATTAACTACTGTTTAACACAGTAATGAACAGATGACCTGCGAATGTAATGGATATATGTTTGAATCCATAGAACTCTGAATCCAATAGAAAATGTACATTCTTCACAAATATAAATGGAACCTTTATAAAAATTGACTAAGTATTGACTAAGTATTCAACTGTACAGTAAGTTCCAAAAAAATTTTTTAAATGATATAGCTGGGCATAGTCCCAGCTACTTAGGAGGATGAGGTGGGATGACTGCTTCAGCCCAGGAGTTTGAGTCCAGCCTTAGCAACATAGCAAGACCCCATCTCTAAAAGTAAGTAAGTAAAGTGATATAATACAAAACATTTAATGAAAACATTTTGTGTCAACAACAACACGACGAGGGCTAGAAACTTGTGTACATCGAGAAGTTTTAAAACGCAGGTCTAAATAATTAATGGGTTGAAGAAAAAAGCTACAATAAAGTTAGAAGTAACTGAAGTACTTTAAGATGAAGTCGAAGTAGACTTCAGGGAAATACATACACTTTTACTTCGTCTTACTATAAAGCAAGAAAGATGAAGGATGAATGAACGCTTTTGCTTTGGTTCCCTAGGGCTGCCCTAACAAGTTACCACACACTGTAGCTTAACACGTTAGACATTTATTGTCTGATGGTTTTGGAGGCTAGGGCTGAAATCAAAGTATTGGCAACATCATATTCTCACTGAAGGAGGAGATGTCCCTGCGTCTTACTGTGTTCTGGTGACTGCCAGCAGTTGTTGGCATTCTTGGCAACACATCAATCTCTGCTTTGGTCATCACACGACATTCTTCTTGTGTGTCTGTCTCAGAGTCTAAAATTCTCTTTCTTTTCTTTTTTTTTTTTGAGATGGAGTTTCGCTCTTGTTACCCAGGCTGGAGTGCAATGGCGCAATCTCGGCTCATCGCAACCTCCGCCTCCTGGGTTCAGACAATTCTCCTGCCTCAGCCTCCTGAGTAGCTGGGATTACAGGCATGCGCCACCGTGCCCAGCTAATTTTTGTATTTTTAGTAGAGACGGGGTTTCACCATGTTGGCCAGGATGGTCTCGATCTCTTGACCTCGTGATCCACCCACCTCGGCCTCCCAAAGTGCTGGGATTACAGGCGTGAGCCACCGCGCCCGGCCCTAAAACTCTCTTTTCTTATAAGGACACCAGTATTCTGGATTTAGGGACCACCATAATCCAGTATGATGTCATCTTAATTTGATTACATCTACAAAGATCCTATTTCCAAATAAGGCCGTATTTACAGGTTCTGGGTGGACATCAATTTCAGGGGGACGCTATTCAACCCAGTATAGCTTTCAACAAAAACAAACTGGGAGGAAATGCAAAAAATAGGTAAAGAAACTAGAATAAAGAAAAAGAGTAGACAGAAGAAGAAAACAATAAAACAGACAGGAAAAGTTAATAAATTCGAAAAGAAAAACATTTTCAAACTTGATCAAGTGAAACAAAAGGGAATGGAAATTAACATTATCTAGATTGCAAAATGATCAAACTACGGATTCGGAAGAGATCTTAAAGTTATGAGATGACTAAACCACATTATGTACAGATTCTAGGAAATAGCTGGCTTGTCAGGAACTGTATTTTTCAGACTCTTTGCATATACATGGGGCTATATAACTATACTAGAAAACTGAGTGGAAGTCATTTTCAGGTCAAGGTGGTTAAAGAGCTGGTGTTCCTCCACTGTCTCTTCCTCTTCTGCAGCAAATTTGGAGGTGATACACTGAATGTGGCATCATTACAAGATGGAATGGTTCTGAATTCCTGAGTCACCCTTGAAGGACAATTGCTTGGTGTGCAGCATTCACATTAGACTTTGTGCAAGTAGGGCCCACTGTGTGTTTGGCCATTGAGATATTGGAGTTTTCTGTTACAACACTGAGCCTGCTAACAACAAGGTTCATTATTAGATGTATTGTCACTAACGTTAAGAGCAAGATTAGAATACCCACTATTACCCTTCTTCAACCTACCCAACTTCATGCAGTAAGATTTCCTCCAAAATAGAGATATCAATATTAGAAGGGAAGAAGATAAAGCATTAATTATATACAGATGAGATGTGGTTGTCTTATCTAGAAGACCTAAAAGAACCAATGAACAAACTGTTAGAGTTAATAGTACCAATATACCAAAATTAATTGCCTTTCTACATACAAGTATAAGCTATAAGAAAATGTAATTGAAAAGAAACAATAGAAACAAAGACTATGAAAATCTTTAAGAAAGATGTTAGTAAAAGATAAATAAGATCTTTATGAAGGTGATTTTAAGCTTGACTAAAATTTAAGAGACCCAATATTTAAAAGACCCAATAAATCAATATATCAAATTCTTGGATAGAAAGACACTATATTCTATATACATTTCTCAAAATCTAGGTATGAATTCGATGCAATTGTTTAATAACAATCAAATTACTCAAAAGACTTTTCACAGACCTTCATAAATGGATTCATATGAAAGAATAAATGTGGGAAGAACCAAGTCAATGAAACAGAAAAAAATGGGTAACTTGCCAATCAGCTGTTAAGATATATTATAAAATAATAGTAATCAAAACAGTGTAGTATTTGCATGAAAATAGAAAAGGAGATAAATGAATAAATGGAAAAGAGTAAAGGGTCAGGAAATAGATCTATGTTTATATGGGGATTTGGCATATGATAGGATTGATATTCGAAATCAGTGGAAAAAAGACTATTCAATAATTGGTATTGAAGCAATTGACTATCCATATGCAAAGCAACAAAATTAGATTCCTATCATATACATATACAGAAATAAATCCAGATGGGGTCAATTTTTTAATGTTTAAAAAAAGATAGGTAGATACTTAAAAATATCAGTGAAAAACATAGATCAAATCTTTTTGAACAAAAAAAGTCTATAAAGTAAAATATATAAATTTTGCTACATTAATTATTTAAAATTCTGCATGTCAAAAGACATCGCAAACAAAATTAAAAGATTACCATCAGACTGAGGAAAATGTGACAGATATATAAAAAAGATAGTGGCCTAAATATACAAAGCAACTCTATAAACTAATTTTTTAAATAGCCAATAAACATCAACATATACTTAATCATACTAATAATCAGGAAAATCATAGACAAATAAATTACTTCCACTCAGTAGATTCTAAAAACTGTAAGCTTTTTTTTAAAGTTAAGTTTTATAATCAAGCAAAGTCATGTTATAACCTAACAAAGATGCTCCTTATGCAGTAGCTTTAGAGGTCAATTTCACAGTGTGGATTAAAAGTAAATAAATGCATATCCAGCAATTCGACTTCTGTGCATCTACCACCAGAGAAACATTAGCTCCTGTGCAGAGGAACACGCAAAGGTTATTCACTGTAGAATTTATCACAGTAGCAAAAAATTGGAACCAATATGTATGCTCATCAAGAACCAAATGGGTAGATATCAAGCGGCTTATACATAAGGTAGAATAATATAGGTGTCAAATGGGCAAAAAAGAAAAAAGCAAATTGCAGAGAAAACATTATACCATTGTGTAAACACATATACTCTCTCTATACACACACACACACTTATTATTACAGTATACATTTCCTGCGGGCCTACAGAAATAAATTAGGTATAAATAAAAGTGGGTATAAATAAGTGGGGAAACAATTAAATGGTCTGGAAGAATACATTAATACATCATCAAAGAATCCAGGGCTGTCGGTGATCAGGCAGATCTTTAGATTCAATATTCTAAGTTAAATATTAATCATTAAATAAAATTATTAAAAATTACAACATAATTAAAAATACAGTTTACTCTGTACATGGAAAAAATTATAGAAAAAAGACTGAAAGGAAATGTACAACAACGTGTAACAATGGTTGCTTCTGGGTGGTGTGTTTATGGGTGATTTTTCTTTCTGCTTTTTTTCCTTTCGTTTTCTGTACTTTACACATTTTCTGAAATGGCCATGTGTTACTTTATAATTAGCCATGAAAAATGAAAAAAGAAAAATAAAGGGCGTTTTAAAAACCCACTGTCAAATTCAGTCTTTAAAGAGCCCTGTGCTTACTCCTCTTCCCCCGAGGAGGCCCTGACATTTAGAAACAATATAAAACACTCTGAAGCACCATTTAATCCTATTACTCTTCTGGACCTCTTACAAACCGGGGGATGATCCCTTTGACTCTTTAAAATAAATCTCCCAAGGTCACGGGGATCGTCAGTAACAGAGGGGGATGAAACTCCCAGGCCGGTGCTCCCCCGCTGCGCCATCTGGCACCTCAGAGTTTCAGCAAAGATTTACTGCTCGAGCTAGCCAAAAAGCCAAACGCTCAAATTCATCTTCTTTCTAAGAGAACGTTACTCCACTTAAGATCGCTCTACTAACTTGCCACCTCTTCCTTTCTGGGCCTCAGCTTCCTCGTCTGTAAAATGAGGGGGTTGTGTTGTCTCGGCAAGTCTGTAAATTCCAGGTTCCTTAAACAGCCTGTGTGCCTGTTCTCTTCCCAGCTACTTCAAGGGATCCGCTTCTTCCTGCTTGCTCTAGGGTGGTCTCTGGGAGACCGTTTCCAATCCTGGTTCTGCTCTGAATTCATGTCCTGGGTGTCCCTGAGCAATGCAGTGCCTGCCTGGGGAACCTCAGTTTTCCCATCTCTACAAGGAGGGTTTGGGCCAGATCAGAGTTTTTCACAATCTGGGAAGGTGGAGTGGGGTGAGTAGCTCCCTAAGCATCTGTTTTTGCAAACTGAGGTTCTGGGTAAGGTTTTCTTTGAAACAAGAATCTTTAGCTACAATCCGGCTTGAAAACCGCTAGGCAAGGAGACTTTGCAAGCTCTTTTCCAGGGTTGACATTCTGTTTCTCCATGCGGCAGAACACGAGATACCAGGGTGAAACGAAAATGACTCCCTTGGCTTGGGGCTTCCGTCCTCCTCCCTCTTGGGGGCTGAGCTGTTTGGCATTAAGATCTGAAATGCTCGGATCAGCTCAGCCCCCACTTCTCTCTCCCTCCAGCTCCACATCACCTAGGCAACCAGGCGGGGCCTGGGCCCGCGGTTCCTCCCTCCCCCTTTCTCCCCACTCAAACGCCAGGCTGCATTCCCACTCTCTGCCTCCGCCTCTGCCTACAGCTTCTCTGCGTCTGGAGTCGCAAGTTCCACCAGTAGGGCTGCGTTTTGTGAGCATGGAAACCAGATTTCAAGCTGGGGGTGGTGCCAATGCCCGAAAATGATCCTGGTTTGCATGCTAGATTTGCCTGGCTTCTGGGCGGCCGTGTTGCAGGCAAAGGGTATGACCTTGCCAGGGCAGTGTGTGCAGAACTTTGGAGGCCTGAGATGGGCTTGTTTGTGCTCACGGGGCCAGGAACAGGCAGGGTACTCTAATATCACAGCGTCCTAGAATGTCAAGGCAAACAGCCGTTAGAGACCCTGGGTCGTCCGTCCTGGGTGAGGGCTGGAAGCACTCCTCTGAGAGGTTCTCTGCTCCACGTGCGGAGTCAGGAGAAAAGGGCCCTCGGGCATAATTTCCCACGGAGTTATCTCTGTGATCCTGTGGCCAGGGCTGGGGTCCAGGGTCCAGGTGGGAGTCCAGGCTGGGCTAATAATAATGGGCATATAGGGGCAAATGAAGTGGCAGACATCAGGGAGTTGGAAGGGGTGGACAGGGCTTTGTAGAAGCAACTGGCTGAAATTTGTACCTGCAAATTACATTGAAAAGTTGGGGTTCAATTTAAGGACTGAGTTGAAGCTCTGAAGGGAAAACGTGCTAAGCCCATCCCAAGCTCAGCCATAAAAGGCAGCAGGACCCTGGGCAAGTCCCAGCTACTTGGTTTCTTCAACAATGAAATGGCAGGGAGAAGGTACATGGACTAGGGCAAAGGTCCAATATTAACAGCAATTAGAACTAATAGAAGGATTCATCGAAGTTGCAGAGTGCAAGTTCAATACACAAAAATCAGCTGTATTTCTATACACATAAGGCAATGAACAATCCAAAAAAGAAATTAAGAAAACAATTTCATTTATAATAGCATAAAAAAAATTTTTAAACATGTATACTGGAACTTTCTGCTTAATTTTTCTAAACCTAAAACTGCCCTCCCAAAATAAGGTCTATCACTTTGTGGTGGAGCAGGGGTGGGGAGGGGCAGGAAATAGAATACGCCAGGCACCTTGGCTCATGCTTGTAATCCCAGCACTTTGGGAGGCCAAGGCAGGCAGATGGCCTGAGCCTAGGAGTTTGAGACCAGCCTGGCCAACATGGTGAAAGCCTGTCTCTGCAAAAAAATACAAAAGTCAGGCAGGTGTGCTGGCACATGCCAGTGGTCCTTGCTACTCTGGAGGCTGAGGTAGGAGGATCACCTGAACCTGGGAGGTGGAGGCTGCAATGATCCCAGATTGTGCCACTGCACTCTAGCCTGGGTGACTCTGTCTCAAGCAAACAATGGGACCCTGTTTCAAACAAAAACAAAACTTAAAAACATTTTTTAAATTAAATACTTAGCAATATATTTAACCAAGAAGATGTGAGACTGATAAAATGAAAACATTGTTAAAATGAAGAAGATCTAAATAAATGGAAAAACATCCTGAGTTTGTAGATTTGAAGAGTTAATATTAAGATGGCAATACTACACAAAGCAATCTACAGATTCAATGCAATCTCTATCAAATCCCATAGGCCTTTTTGCAGAAATAGAGAAGATGATCCTAAAATTCATATGGAATTGTAAGGGACCGTGAATAGTCGAAACAATCATGAAAAAGAACTAAGTTAGGAGATTTAGGCTTCCTGATTTCAAAACTTACTACAGAGCTACAGTAATCATCATGTACATTACTGGCATAAGGATAGACATACAGATAAATGAGATAGATTAAGAGTCCAGAAATAAATTCATACATCATGGACAATTGACTTTCAAAGGCTACTGCAACCATTCAATGGGAAAGAAGAGTCTCTTCAACAAATCATGATGGGAAAACTGGATATCTACATGCAAAAGAATGAAGTTGGAACCCTACTTTGCACCATATACAAAAACTAATTCAAAATGGATAAAAGACCTAAATGTAGGAGCTCAAACCATAAAACCCTTAGATGAATATATAAAGGTAAATGTCTATGACCTCAGATTTGCCACTGGTTTAAGAAATGACACAAAAAACACAACACAGAAAAAATTAGAGGCTGGGTGCAGTGGCTCATGACTGTAATCCCAGCACATTGGGAGGCTGAGGTGGGCAGATCATAGTTTTCAAGACCAGCCTGGCCAACATGGTGAAACCCTGTCTCTACTAAAAAATACAAAAATTAGCTAAGTGTGGTGGCACGTGCCTGTAGACTCAGCTACTCGGGAGGCTGAGGTGGGAGAATCACCTGAACCTGGGAGACAGAGGTTGTAGTGAGCCAAGATTGCACCATTGCACTCCATCCTGGGCAACAGAGCAAGACTCTGTCTCAAAAAAAAAAAAAAAAAAAAAGAGGCCAAGGCAGGAGGATCATGAAGTCAGAAGATCGAGACCATCCTGGCCAACATGGTGAAACTCCACCTCTACTAAAAACACAAAAAATTAGCCGGGCATGGTGGTGCACACCTCTAGTCCCAGCTACTCAGGAGGCTGAGGCAGGACAATCACTTGAACCCAGGAAGTGGAGGTTGCAGTGAGCTGAGATGGCACCATTGCAGTCCAGCCTGGGTGACAGAGTGAGACTCAATTTAAAACAATAAATAAATAAATAAATAAATAAATAAATAAATAAAATATTGCCGGGCGCGGTGGCTCACGCCTGTAAACCCAGCACTTTGGGAGGCCGAGGCGGGTGGATCATGAGGTCAAGAGATCGAGACCATCCTGGTCAACATGGTGAAACCCCGTCTCTACTAAAAATACAAAAAATTAGCTGGGCATGGTGGCGCGTGCCTGTAATCCCAGCTACTCAGGAGGCTGAGGCAGGAGAATTGCCTGAACCCAGGAGGCGGAGGTTGCAGTGAGCCGAGATCGTGCCATTGCACTCCAGCCCGGGTAACAAGAGCGAAACTCCATCTCAAAAAAAGAAAGAAAGAAAAGAAAAGAAAAAAATAGACAAATTGGACTCCATCAAAATTAAAAAACTTTATGCATCAAAAGATGCAAAGAGAGTGAAACGAAGAAGATACTTGTAAACCATGTATCAGTACGGACTTGTATCCAGAATATGTGAAAAGCTCCCACAACTCAACAACAAAAAGACAACCCAATTTTAAAATGGGGAAAGGACTTGAATAGACATTTATCTAAAGAAGACATACAGTGCCAAGAAGCATGTAAAAGATGCTCAGTATCATTGTCATTAGAGAAATTCAAATAAAAAACACAATAAGACACTATTTTGCACCCACTAGAATGGTTCTAATTTTTTTAATAAAGGAAAACAACAAGTGTTGTCAAGGATGTGGAGCAATGAGAACCTCGTAGAAATGTAAAACGTTGTAGCCACTGTAGAAAACAATTCAGCACTTCTTCAATAACTTAAACAAGGATTGCCATGTGAGCCAGTCATTCCTCTCCTGGGTATATAACTGAAAGAATTAGCCACACCCAGTAGCTCACGCCTGTAATCCCAGCACTTTGGGAAGCTGAAGCAGACAGATCACTTGAACTCCTCTCTGCAAAAAATACAAAAATAAGCCAGGCATAGCAGTGCATACCTGGAGTCCCAGCTACTCGGGAGGCTGAGGTAGGAGGATTGCTTGAGCCCAGGAGACTGAGATTGCAGTGAGCTGAGATTGTACCATTGCACTCCAGCCTGGATGACAGATTAAGACCCTGTCTCATTAAAAAATTAAGTACAGATATATGCTACAAAGTTTAAAACCTTATACTAAGGAGGCTGGGTGTGGTGGCACACACTTGTAATCTCAGCTACTCAGGAAGCTGAGGCATGAGAATTGCTTGAACTGGAGGCAGAGGTTGTGGTGAGCTGAGATTGCCCCACTATACTCTAGCCTCTTGGGTAAGAGAGCAAGCCTCTGTCTCAAAGAAAAAAGAAAAAGAAAAGAAAGAAAGAAGGAAGGAAGGAAGGAAGGGAAGAAAGGGAAAGAAAGAAAGAAAACATTATACTAAATGAAAGAACAAGTCTCAAAAAGCCACATTTTATACAATTCTGTTTATGTGAAATGTCCAGAAGAGGCAATTTTACAGACACATAAAGTAAATTAGTGGTTTCCAGGAACTGGGGAGAAAAGGTAATGGGGAACCGCTGCCTAGCAGGTATGGGATTTCCTGTAGGGGAGATGAAAATGCACCGGGACTAGTTAGTGGTGAATGCTGTTCAATACTGTGAATGCACTAAATGCCATTAATGGTACCTTTTACATTATATGTATTTTACCACACTAAAAAAGTTTAATCAATTATTTCCCAAAACACTGCTAATTCCTTAAAATTTCTCTCACCTCCCCCAAAATAAACTTTTTTTTTTTAGATGGAGTCTCGCTTTCTTGCAAGGCTGAAGTGCAGTGGCAGGATCTTGGCTCACTGCAATCTCCACCTCCCGGGTTCAAGTGATTCTCCTGCCTTAGCCTCCCAAGTAGCTGGGATTACAGGTATGCACCACCACACCCAGCTAATTTTTGTATTTTTAGTAGAAACAGGGTTTCGCCATTGTTGGCCAGGATAGTCTCGATCTCCTGACCTCGTGATCTGCTCTTCTCAGCCTCCCAAAGTGCTGGGATTACAGGCGTGAGCCACTGCACCCGGCCTAATAAACATGTTTTAACAGCAAGACTGTTTTGTTCAAGTACAAGCTTATGCAGAAATTCTATCTCTGAAACATAAAAGTGGAAGTCTTGGGGCAGGGAGATCTCTATGTCCCTTTTACCCTGTATCAAAGTCCCTAAGTAGCTGGAAGTTTCTGGGGTATCTTCCAGCCCTGACTTTCTGGGTTCGAGGGCTCAGTAAATATGTGTTGAAGGAATGCTGTGCTGGACTGATCTAATGGAATGATCACCTGGATTGGTGACCACACAAGAGCTCCAGCTCTAGTCTAAGTCCTTTTGGAATTCTGGCCAGAGCTTGCTGAGCTTGGCACTGGATGTTATCCTTTGAAAAGATGGCCAAGTGAACCAGCGGTTCACCAGAAGGTCTTCTGTAGGGAGGAGGCACATGCGATACGTAAGAGCTGGGGGCTCTGGAGCCAGTCTGCCTGGCTTTGATACCTAGATCATACTCAGTATTTTCTGGATGTTAAATTCTGTCTGTACATCAGGGATTAATACTACATATGGTGTGGTGATATTGTGAGGATCAAATATGTTAATGGGCGTAAAGTGCTTAGAATGATGCCTGGCACATAGAAAGCTCTCAATAGCTAATCTTGGCTGGGCAGGGTGGCTCAAGCCTGTAATCTCAGAACTTTGGGAGGCTGAGATGGATAGATCTCTTGAGCCTGGGAGGTCCAGACCAGCCTGGGCAAATGATGAGACCCCAATCTCTACAAAAAATGCAAAAATTAGCCAGGTGTTTTGGTGCATGCCTGCAGTCCTACATGCTCAGGAAGCTGAAATGGAAATATTGCTTCAGTTCAGAGGCTGAGGCTGCAGTTAGCTGTGATTGTGCCACTATACTCCAGCCTGGGTGATAGAACCAGAGTTCACGTCAAAAAAAAAAAAAAAAAAAAAGCAAATCATATTTATAGTCTAAAACTGCAGTGGTCCCATTCATCATAGGACTCAACACAGTCAATCCTCTGGTGACGGAGTATCTCTCACCAATGAGGGTCCATGGATGACCTTGGACCACGACTTGCCCTTCAACCTGGTTTCTACTGTGTGGTACTCATGGATGGGCTAAGGAAAGAATATCCTCAAAATCTCTGCATCATTCAGTGACCTTGAATGTGTATTTCAGTCTGCTTGTCTTAACCCATAGGTATTGAAATTAACTGAATGAATTGCAAGTTGTTACCTTTTTTATTTCTTTTTTTTTTTTTTTTTGAGACAAAGTCTCACTCTGTTGTCACGCTAGAGTGCACTGATGTGCTCAGTGCTCACCACAACCTTGACCTCCTGGGCTCATGCGATCCTCCCACATCAGCTTCTTGAGTAGCTGAGAGCTGGGACTACAGGCGCACACCACCACACCCAGCTAATTTTTGTATGTTTTTGTAAAGACAGGGTTTCACCATGTTGCCCAGGCTGGTCTCAAACTCCTGGGCTCAAGTGATCCACCTATCTCAGCCTCCCAAAGAACTGGGATTACAGGTGTTAGCCACCTCATCCAGCCTACAGATATTTTTTTAAATGAAAAAGAATAGAACGGAAAATAATCAGAGTACAACACGGATAATTGGGCTAAGTATTAAGAGTACTGTTTGTTGAAACTTGTTTCAGTTTATGTCTATGTGTGTGCATGCATACCTCTGAACTGGGTTGTGACAGAATATGTATTTCTTACCAAGGGTTGCAGTTAAAAAAAAAAAAAAAAAAAAAATTAAAGGCCATGATCTGGTAACACCCAGGGATTTTCCAAAGACCCCCTGAGCTGAGCTGAGGAGGGCTGACTACTGTGGGAAAGCAGTCCTGACTTGGTAGGTGGGACTGAACGACCTTGGGCATTTTGCCTATCCCCTAACAAAGCAGGGGCAGTGGCCTGCACTGGGGACTGGAATCAGGGAGGAGGGAAAATTCTCCAATCGAAAGGTAAGGATATTTGATGGGGAGGACAGGTGACCTGAAGCTTGGCATACTTCACTGAACACACACACACATACACACACACCCCTACACCCACATACACATGGATCATTCAAGCACAAACCAAGGGCCTATCTCAGGCATTTAGCTGTCCCTCGATCCTTTCACTGTATTTTGTCTTTTCTGGGCTATTGTACTCCCCGGGATTATTTTGTGCCTTCAGAAACTCCATCCGTTTTAAACAAGTGACTCATGCAGACTCATTTCAGAACCACAGGCTTTCTGGCGGCCCTGACCCCTCCATTCTCACCTGTTCCCCTGGATCCCAGCTCTTGCTGGCAGCTTTGGCCCTACACAGACTCAGCATGGAAGACAGAGATCCCCTGTACACAAAGTTAGGAGAAGAGGTTTGGACTCTCCAAACATTTGGAGTAGTTGCCACAGCCCTGGGCAAAGGCTGCCAGCTTTGTGGAAGGGAGTCTCTGGGGACTTCACAGCGGGAGACTTGTCCTGTGAAAGAGGCAGAAAAGGAGTTGGAAGTGTTGCTGAGAATGTGGGCAGCCGACACACCTGGACTACCCTTCAGTTTTGCTTACCTAGGATTAAGTGGCAGGGAGGTAAATTCGCCTGCTAGTGCTTGGGACTTCAAACCCACTCACCTGCACTCCTTGTCTAGAGTATGGCAACCCTGCAAAGCCAGGACATCAAAAGCCAAAGGAAGGGGACTTGACCCCAGCTGGGGAAGCATATATTGAGACCCAGTTTTTAAGAACTATTCATGTGCTTTAAAAGGACTTCCTCAGACGGCAGACTTTCAGTCTAGTCCTACAGCACCCTGGATGTTACATATGTTGCCAATATCTTTGCTTCAAATTGCCTGTAAGCCATGACCACAGCCAGAGTCTGTGCACAAGTAGCTTCAGCTCTTTTAATTTCATATTCTTCACCTGCAAAATGGTTCTAATAATAGCTGTATTGCATAGGGAGTGATGAAGATAAAATTAGCTTGTAGAATCACTCTAGTACAGCGCCTAAAGAAAAACAGGCATATAACAGATCGTTCAGTTATCACAAATATCCTTACAATTGTATCATATTTTATCACTGAGATCACATTTTAGAAAGTCAGTGAAAACACATAAAGCAAAACCTCCCATAAGTCAGCTGTGCTTAGAAAGAAAGAACTATACAAAGTCTCACAAGACCTCACTTTCCACTTCTCAGATTAAACTGCTGTTAACAATTTGCTCTGGATTTATACCTATGTACCTGCCCATAAATCACTCTCTATTTCTTCAGGCTTTAAAAAAAAATGTAGAAATTGAATCATGCGTTGATTCAATTTTTCAATGGGTTTTTTTCACTTAATATATCATGAACATCTTTGTAGGTTAGTATCTACAGAGCCACCTCATTCTTTTTATCTACTGAGTAGGTGTTTTTTTTTTAGATGCAGTTTCACTTTTGTTGCCCAGGCTGGAATGCAATGGCACAATCTCAGCTCACCACAACCTCAGCCTCCCAGGTTCAAGCAGTTCTCCTGCCTCAGTCTCCCAAGTAGATGGGATTACAAGCATATGCTACCATAATCAGCTGCTTTTGTATTTTTAGTAGAGATGGGGTTTCTCCATGTTGGTCAGGCTGGTCTCAAACTGCCGACCTTAGGTGATCCACCCACCTCCACCTTCCAAAGTGCTGGGATTACAGGCGTGAGCTACCGCGTGTGACCTGCAAAAGTTAATAGATGCACCATGCATGGTTTATTTAAACGTTCCCTTATTAACATTTCGGTTTTCCATTTTTGCTATTATATCCCAGAGCTACAGTGAAAAATCTCATCTCTGTATCTTTATGCACGTGCATGAGTTCTCCTGTATGCCTGATTTCTAGAAGTAGGTCTGCTGGATCACCGGGTGTGGCACATGGTCATGTTAATTGACATTGTCAAACTCTGTTCCAAAAGGTTATGGTGATGTACCCTCAATGGGCTGTTTCCTTACTATTATCTGTTTTCATTTTATCCAATGTGATAGAAAAAATTAGTGCCTATTTGCTTTATTTCTCATATCTTTGACTAAAGTAATGCTCAGCATCATTTTATATCTCCTGGAGATACGCATTTTCTCCTCTGTGAATCATCTATTCAAACCTCAAACCATTTTTCTATTGGGCCTTTCATATTTCCTTCTTAAATTGCAGAGCACTCTTTGTACAGGACATTTACCTTTTATCTGTTACATGTGTTGCAAATATTTTTGTTCACTCTGTCATTTGCCTTCTGGCTTTGTTTGTGGTATCTTTTTCCACCTACAGTTTTAAAATATTTTATGTAGTCTGATGTGTTCATTTTCCCTTTACGACTTCTAGATTTTTCCTCTGCTTGTTTATAAAGCCTTTGTTTTCTGGACTTTCTTGAGCCCATTGCTATATTCTCCATCCACTCCTCCATGACACTCCATGACACTTGGCAATGAATGTCCTTCCTCACTGAGCCTGGCTCTGTCTCTCAGGCCAGCACCTTGGTTTCCTTGTCTGTCAACACAGTGTAATAACGTTTGGTGCTGGGAATTATTACATTGTGTCAGAAGAACACAGAGAATGGAGAGAGTGGAGGAGGGAAGACAATTGGAGAAGGCAGTGGAAGAAGTGGATGGGGGTCTGTGTACCTGAAGAGCTGAGAAAGCAAAGAAGAGGAAGGAGAGAGATTCCATGACCTTGAACTGAGCATCTAAAAGCTGTGCTAGCTGATACTCTGAATAGGATTTTTAAAGCCAGTAGCAACTTCAAAAGGAATTCTGTTTTTTTCTTTTTCCAAAACCTCTTTCATTCTTTACAAGCACTATACAGGGACGGGTCCTCACCCCTGGGTGACATAAAAGCCTCTTGCCAGACCCAAAATAAAAGGAAAGAAATTGGCCAAGTGCAGTAGCTCACGCCTGTAATCCCAGCACTTTGGGAAGCTGAGGCTGGTGGATTACGAGCTCAGAAGTTCGAGACCAGCCTGACCAACATGGTGAAACCCCGTCTCTACTAAAAATACAAAAATTAGCCAGGCATGGTGGCACACACGTGTAATCCTAGCCACTCAGGAGGCTGAGGCAAAAGAATCACTTGAACCCAGGAGGTGGAGGTTGCAGTGAGCTGAGATTGCACCACTGCACTCCTGCCTGGGTGACAGAATGAGACTCCGACTCAAAAAAAGAAAAAAAAAAAAGGAAAAGAAACTGGAAAACAGGATCTCAGCTCAAAATCACGTTTCCTCTTGAGTCTATTTTAATATCTATTCCAGTTTCCATAGATCAAATGCTTAATTTTGTTTAAAACATTCTAAAAAATAAGGGTATCTGCTTAGAGTAAGTGAAAGTTCTTTGCCTGTCCACAGTTCACCTCTTAAACAAACCAGGGCTGGGCGTGGTGGCTCACTGCCTGTAATCCCAGCACTTTGGGAGGCCAAGACAGGTAGATCACAAGGTCAGGAGTTGGAGACCAGCCTGACTAATATGGTGAAATCCCATCTTTACTGAAAATACAAAAATTAGCCAGGTGTGGTGGCGTGGGCCTGTAGTCCCAGCTATTTAAATTAAAAATAAAAAGTAAACCAAACAGCCCACACAGCCATATGCAAGGGAGCATCTATGCAGCAGCAACTTTCCTTCTAACAGTCACAGGGGTCAGCAGGACGTGGTTGAGGAGTCATTTGGAATCACCGCAGCTCCATGCCAATGGCCTCTGACGCTGAGTTTCCACCATCGGGCAACAAAGCCACTCTGCCTCCACGCCTTCTCCTCCCACAGCCTTGCTCTACCTAGGGGCTTGCTTGCTGCCTTATCTCTGCATGGTTTAGCCTCAGCCTCCTCAGCATGGGATGCTCTTTTGAAATTCACATTCAAACTCTCCAAAAGAAAGGAATTGGTTCCCTGCCTCCTTCCCTTTCTTCCTTCTTCTCTCTCTTTCTCTCGCTCTCTTTTTTGAGATGGAGTTTCGCTCTTGTTGCCAAGGCTGGAGTGCAATGGCATGATTTCAGCTCACTCCAACCTCTGTCTTCCGGATCCAAGCAATTCTCCTGTCTCAGCTTCCCGAGTAGCTGGGATTACAGGCGTGCACCAGCACGCCTGGCTAATATTGAATTTTTAGTAGAGATGGGATTTCTCCATGTTTATCAGGCTGGTCTCGAACTCCCAACCTCAGGTGATCCACCCACCTTGGCTTCCCAAAGTGCTGGGATTACAGGGATGAGCCCACTGAGCCTGGCCTGGTTCCATTTGTTTCTGATGTTCTTGGGAGGCTATCTCCATGGCTGTCAGTCTATAGCCAACTGCTCTTGGGTTTGCTGTCCACCTCTGCTCCATGGTGGCAGGGTCAAATGGTTGGCTTTCCTCAAAAGGAGCTCCACATGCTCATGAAGGCCCCAAGAGTAAAATAAGCTGTTTCCCAAAACTGACTCCTTCCAGCTGCATACGCGACTACAAGATTTGACATCTATCTTCCCAGCGTATAGTAGATTAGAAGCAATTAACAATAAAGAGGGGAAATGGAAAATGAGAAAGCATCTACAGCCATTAACCAAACATTACTAATGAACCAACATTTATTAATCACTTTCTAAGCAATAAGATCTGGCTGCTAAAAGCATAGCATGAGGAAACAGACCAACAATTACAATACAAAAAATTACAATTGAGATATAAGAACTCAAGACGCTAGCAATTTAATGTCAGGGCCAGCTCTGCACCCTTTGGTAAGCCCCGTCTGCTCCCATTTAATGTCAGGCCCAGCTCTGCACCCTTTGGTAAGCCCAGTCTGCTCCCATTTAACATCACGGCCAGCTCTGTACCCTTTGGTAAGCCCAGTCTGCTCCCATTTGAAAGCACTACATAAAAACTGAGATTCAAAATAAATCTGAGCCATGAAAATGTTAAGCTGGGTTCTAAAGACTCAATGGATAAGAATAACATAGGTTTTTTATTACTGGTCTGTCATCACCCCTTCAACAAAAATCATCTACGGGCCAATTTGTGTGATCTCTGTACAGACACCAAGCTTTTAATGCTTTCTCAGAGTCTATCCCAGACACTCTCGGGACTCTCAGTTTAGGCACGGGCTCTTGGCATAAATTTCAACCCTACATTTCGAAACAAATGTTCACGTTCCACACCCATTATCTTCACTAATAACTACAGCTGCTGCTATTGAAATTAGCACATACTGGGTGTCGGCGCTGTCCCAGGCACTTTACATAGGTGACCCCTCTCGACATAGTATTATGCTCACTTTGAAGATGAGAAACGCAGACAGGTGCCTGGGAAGGTGTGTTGGCCCCACGGGATGGGACAGATGTCAATGCTTCGAGAAGTTAGCCAGGCTGGGAATCCAAGCTTCACTTCGTCATTCCAGCAGGGTGAGGAGCAGCCTAAGTGGGCGGCTCTTGCTCAGGCTTTCTCCTTTTTGTTCACCTTAAACATCTATAAAGCTTTTGTTGCTGTTGTTCAAGTTCTAGGGAAAGCGTGGTAAAGCAGCAGCAGCATGCTGTAGGTAGGAGACAGTAGCACTCAGGGTGAGATGTGTCCCCTCAAAAAGCCCATCATGGCTGGCCAACTGCCCTCTCCCACTCTGTGTCTCCCTGCTCTCTTTTTGAGATGAGGTCTCACTCCTGCAGCCCAGGCTGGAGTGCAATGGCGCGATCTCGGCTCACCGCAACCTCCGCCTCACAGGTTCAAGCGATTCTCCTGCCTCAGCCTCCCAAGTAACTGCGATTACAAGCGTGCACCACCACACCAGGAAAATTTTGTGTTTTTAGTAGAGATGGGGTTTCACCATGTTGGCCAGGCTGGTCTCGAACTCCTGACCTCAAGTGGTCTGCCCGCCTTAGCCTCCTACCAAATCTCAAAGTGCTGGGATTACAGGCATGAGCCACTGCGCCCAGCTCTCCCTGGTGTCTTACTCCAGCTACACTCCTTCCACAGAAGACCTTGGAGGTCCTGGGTTTTGCTCTCAGGAGGGAAGCAAGGTTCCTTTCATATCTGTGATGTGTACATTTGCTGGAGAATTCAAGTAGGAATATTCTAAACAACCATTTCTTTAGATTTTTCTAAGCTCAATCTTGTGTCTCTGGATTTTCAGAAATCTTTCTGGTTATACCATGTTTATTTTTTAAAAAAAAATCCAGGATCATTATTAAAAGCAACCAAAACTAGCCATTCTTATTCAGGATCCCTGCACGGCATCTGTACAACTTGAGGAGCGTTTAATACAGGGACTATTTACAAAGGTATGTAGACAGAGCTATGGGAACCCACCAAAGGATGCTGATGCACCCTGGGGCTAGCAACGGAGGGGAGCAGTTATCAGAAGCCTGGAGGGGAGACGGGAGATAGGAGTTACCAGGAGCAAGACAGGGTGGCCTTAGGTAGAGGAACGAAGATAAACCATGGTGCCCTGGCAGGGAAGAAACCAAAGGAAATATATTCCTTTCCTCACTTTCCTCTGGCCCTCCTACGACCTGCCAGTATTTCCCATTTGCCAAACTCTACCAGAAGCCTGAGAGCCACAGAGGCCACTGACATAATCCATGGAAGTCGGCCCCTCCTAGGGCACAGAATAGGGTGAGAAAAGATCAGGAATGGACATGGATATGGAGGGGCAAATGGAAGATGCCCAGGGCTTCCATTATTCATAAGCAATGAAAACAATATTAATAATCATTTCCATTTGCGTCCCTGCTTTGTGCCCTTTATATGAATCTTGCATTTTACAGATAAGAAAATGATGGTTCACAGGTTACTGTTCTCTCGAGTCCTGTAGAAGTCAAGGTAACCTTCTAAGAGAGAAATTAATAAGAATCGAAACAAAAAAGGATGGTCTCAACCATCTAGAGTATATTAGCTATCTGTTGCTGCTAATGAATTTTTCCTAAATTCAACAGCGTAAAACAATAAACACTTAGTATTTCACACAGTCTCTGTGGGTCAGGAACAGCTTGACTGGGTGGTTCTAACTCAGTCTCCCATGAGATTTTCAAGAAGTTGACCAGGGTTACAATCATCAGAATGCTGGATGAGGGCTGGAGAATCCACTTCCTAGGTGGCTCATGCACCTGGCACTATGATTCGAATTATTTGTCTTTAAATTTCACTAACACTGTAATAGTATTAAGAGGTGGAACCCTCAAGAGATTAGGCCGTAATGGCTCTGCCTTCAGAGGTGGGATTAATACCGTTAGAAAACAGTGAGTTCATCCCCCTTTTCCTCTCTCTTTGCCTGGCTGCCATGTGATGACACAGCAAGAAGGCCCTTGCCAGCTGCCAGTGTCTTAATCATGGACTTCCTAGGATGTAGAACAGTGAAGACATAAACGTCTGTCTATAAATGACTCAGTCTCAGGTATTCTGTTAGCACAAAATGCGTTAAGACACACACCTGCGGCTGGGTGCGGTGGCTCAAGCCTGTAATCCCAGCACTTTGGGAGACCGAGGCGAGTGGATCACGAGGTCAAGAGATCGAGACCATCCTGGTCAACATGGTGAAACCCCATCTCCACTAAAAATACAAAAAAAAAAAAAAATTAGCTGGGCACGGTGGTGCGTGCCTGTAATCCTAGCTACTCAGGAGGCTGAGGCAGGAGAATTGCCTGAACCCAGGAGGCGGAGGTTGTGGTGAGCCGAGATGGCACCATTGCACTCCAGCCTGGGTAATAAGAGCGAAACTCCATCTCAAAAAAAAAAAAAAAAAAAAAAAAAAAAAAAAGACACACACCTGCAAGTTAGTGCTGAGTTTTAGCAGGAAACCTCAGTTCCCCACCATGTGGACTTCTCCACAGGACTGGTTGAGTGTCTTCATGACATGGCAGTTGGCCTACCCTGAGTCAATGATTCAAGAGAGCTAGACAGGGAGGAAGCCACATTGCCTTTTAAGACCTTGTCGCACAAGCTGCAACACTGTTACTTCTGCTACATGCTGTTCATTACAAGTACATCAGGAAGTCTGGTTCACCCCAAACAGGAAGGGAATTAAGTTCCGTCTTTTTTCTTTTTAAGAGATAAGGTGTCACTCTGTGGCCCAGGCTGGAGTGCAGTGGCATGATCAGAGCTCACTGTAGACTTGAATTCCTGGGCTCAAGTGATCCTCGGGCCTCAGCCTCCCAAGGAGCTAGGACTACAGTTGCATGCCACCGCACTCAGCTAATTCCGTCACTTGAAGAGCAGAGTAGTAAAGAATTTGTAGGCATATTTTAAAATGATCATATGTCACAATAACAATATTGAAGACATTGTGGTTATATAACTGAAGAATGTGGGAGGACTTGAAACTGCCCTGAAATGTGACCATCAGCAAACAAGGTGAAACCTCCGGAGCACACTGTGTACTGCCCGAAGAAAGAGCTGGCAGAAGAGGCTAGTTTCCCAGGCATCTGTGCAAAGATGGCCCAGGGGATACTGCTGCACAGGAAATGGTGAACCTAGTGAACACAAACTTTCCGATAAAGGGAGAGGCATACTTGGTTCGGGGACAGGAACCTGTCATGTCTGGCTGAAGTATCCATTTCCCCTGGGCACAGCATACCTTCTGGGAAGGTAATGTCTTAGGCAGCAGGCACAAGGATTTCACTACATCTAAAGAATTACTTCCATTTAATATCAAGTAATTTATTTTTCATGCCCACTAGTTTCTTTAAGTGTGGCTAATGTGACATCAGCCTGAGCATTTCCAGATTTGCATAGCTCAGGACTGCATAGAGCCATGAAAGTAGAGATCCCACCCTGGTACTGCCTGCTTGCAGAGCGATCCCTGTCTTGGGTCACAGTCTCATCTTCCCATGCCTTTTGTTATTACAGAACCTATTCCACAAAAATTCATGTGTTGATAGGGTACTGTTTATGACAGCAAAATAGTGCAAAAAACTCAAATGTTTGTGTCTACCAATCTCCAGGAAGGGGTTGGTAGAATAAACTCTTACACAGTGGAGTATTATTTGTCTACAAAAAGGAAGGACGGCCGGGCATGGTGGCTCATGGCCTGTAATCCCAGCACTTTGTGAGGCTGAGGCGGGCGGATCACCTGAGGTTGGGAGTTCGAGACTAGCCTGACAAAAAGGAGAAACCCCATCTCAAAATAAAAAGAAAAAATGAAGGAGGAAGATGTTTATAACCAGTGCTTTCTGAAGGAACTTTCTGTGATAATAGACATATTCTATTCTTGGACAAATGGTAGCCACCAGCCACATGTGGCTATTGAGTGCTCGATATGTAAATAGTTCAGCTAAGGAACTACATTTTTTTTTTTTTGAGACACAGTCTCATTCTATTGCCCAGGCTGGAGTGCAGTGGTGTGATCTTGGCTTACTGCAACCTCCACCTCCTGGGTTCAAGCCATTCTTGTGCCTCAGCCTTGCCAGTAGCTGGGATTGTAAGTGTGCACCACCACACCTGGCTAATTTTTGTATTTTTAGTAGAGACATAGGGCTTTTGCCATGTTGGCCAGGCCGGTCTTCAACTCCTGGCCTCAAGTGATCTGCCTGCCTCAGTCTCCCAAAGTGCTGGGATTACAGGCATGATCCACTATGCCCAGCTAAATCTTAATTGTATTTAATTTTTGCTTAATAGCCATATGTGAGTAGTGACTATTTTACTGGACAGTGCCACCTAATACAGATCTCCAGGATAGACTGTTAAGTGGAAACACAATATACAGGAAGTACAGACTAGTGTATATAGGGTGTTACTTTCTGGGAAAGGAAGGACAAGAAATAAAAACATACGTATTATATTTGTGGAACTTGCATAAAAACACTAAAAGGATAAATTTAAATGGTTGCCTCTTGGACAAGAACAGGATGGAATGAAAGTGAGACTTTACAGTGCTTTTTTTTTTATTTTAATTTCCCTTTTCATTTTTTTTTTCTTTTTGAGACAGGGTCTCGTTTAGTCACTCAGGCTGGAGTGCAGTGGTGCGATCATGGCTCACTGCAGCCTCAACCTCCCGGGCTCCTCCTGCTTCAGCTCCTGAGTAGCTGGTGGCATGTGCCACCATTCCTGCCTAATTTTTGTATTTTTTGTAGAGACAGAGTTTTCACCATGTTGTGCAAGCTGGTCTCAAATTAGTGGGCTCAAGTGATTCTCCCGCCTCGGCCCCCCAAAGTGCTGAGATTACAGGCATGAGCCACCATGCCCAGTTCTAGATTCTTTAAATTGTGGTTAAATGAAAAATACATGGGCCAGGCACGGTGGCTCACACCTGTAATCCCAGCAGTTTGGGAGGTTGAGGCGGGTAGATCACAAGGTCAGGAGATCGAGACCATCCTGGCCAACATGGTGAAACCCCATCTCTACTAAAATACAAAAAAGTAGCCGGGCATGATGGCGGGTACCTGTAGTCCCAGCTACTTGGGAGGCTGAGGCAGGAGAATCGCTTGAACCTGGGCAGCAGAGATTGCAGTGAGCCGAGATCGCACCACTGCACTCCAGCTGGGCAACAGGGCAAGATTCCATCTCAAAAAAATATATATATACGTAACATAAAATTTGCCATCTTAACCATTTTTTAAAGTTAGTAAACTTTACTTTTTAGGACAGTTTTGGGTTCACAGCAAAATTGAGTGGAAAGTTCAGAGAGTTCCCATCACCATTCCCTGTCCCCACATACGCACAGCCTCCCACTATCAACATGCCATACCACAGCGGTGCCTTTGTTACAAGCAGCGAACCTACATGGATACAGCATTATTACTCAAATTCATAGTTTACATTAGGATTCACTCATGATGGTGTACATTCTATGGATTTTGACATTGATTTTGGCCATTCTAATGCGTATGCAATGGTATCTCGTTGTTTTAATATGTAATTTCCTAATGACGTATGATGTTTAATATATTTTCATGTGCTTACTTGCCATCTGTAGATCTTCTTTGGTGAGATACCCTTCAGGTCTTTGATCTACTTTTTAATCAAGTTGTTTGTTTCCTTGTTGAGTTCTAGAGTTCTTTCTATATTTTGGGTAACAGTCCTTTATCAGTTATATCTTTGGCAAATATTTTCTCCCAATCTATGGCTTGTATTCTCATTCTTTTGACAGTATCTTTTGCTGAGCAGTTCTTAATTTTAATGAAATCCAGTGAATCTAATTCTTTCATGGATTGTGCCTCTGGTGTTATATCTAAAGAGTTATGACCACAGTCCAGGTCACCTAGGTTTTCTCCTGTGTTATCTTCTAGGCGTTGTGTAGTTTTACATTTTACATTTTGGTCTATGATCTATTTTGAATTAATTTTGGGGAAGAGTGTAAAGTCTGTGTCTAGATTAATTTTCTGCATGTGGATGTCCAATTATTCCAGTACCATTTTTTGAAAAATGTTAACCATCTTTAGGTGTATAGTTGAGTGATGTTAAGTATAGTCACATTGTTGTGAAACAGATCTTCTGAACTTTTTCATCTTAAAAATCTGAAATTCTATACCTATTTCTATTAGTCAATTTTCACACTGAGACTGGGTAATCTATAAAGAAAAAGAGGTTTAATGGACTCACAGCTCCATGTGGCTGGGGAAGGAAGCCTCATGATCCTGGCAGAAGGTGAAAGGCACGTCTTACGTGGCTGCAGACAAGAGAGAACTTGTGCAGGGAAACTCTACTTTTTAAAACCATCAGATTTCATGAGACTTCTTCACCATCACAAGAAAGATCCACTGCCATAATTCAATTACCTCCCACTAGGTCCCTCCCATGACACGTAGGAATTGTGGGAGCTACAATTCAAGATGAGATTTGGGTAGGGAGACAGCTAAAGCATATCACCATTAAACAAAAACTCCTCTTTTCCCCCTCCCCTAAGTTGCTGACAACCACCATTCTACTTGTTGTTTCTATAAATTTGACTAACTGTCTCATATAGACCAAGTTTGGTGGCTCATGCCTGTAATCCTCAGCATGAGGAATCACTTGAGGCCAGGAGTTTGAGACAAGCCTGGGCAACATAGCAAGATCCCATCTCTACAAAAATTTTAAAAATTAGCTGGAAGTTGTGGTGCACACCTGTAATCTCAGCACTTCTGGAGGCCAAGATGAAAGGATTGCTTGAATCCAGGAGTTTGACATGAGCCTAAGCAAGATGGTGAGATCCCATCTCTTAAAAAAGAAAAAAAAAAAGAATAGATCATAGATATTGCTCTCTTTTGGGGTACTCATTGACTTCTTGCTAGTAGATAGTCATCGATATGTTTTTCTGTTTGCCTTGGTTGCCCTAAAGCACAGAGTTAAATGTAGTACTTAGCTGCATATCTTCCATTTGCCTAGATTTTTAGTATAAGCCTCCTTTCCTGGCTTTTGTTAATTTATCCACATTCCTGACTTTGGTTTTAAGCTCACTCTAATGCTTTTTGAGGCACAAAAGAGTCAAAAAAGCAGAGAAAAAATAGTCATAAAATACTTAAGAAGACAGGAAAAAGAGATAATGAGAAAATGGACACTTATACTTTTTTTTTTAAGAGACAGGGTCTCACTCTGTTGCCCAGCTTTGAGTGTGGTGGTGAGATCATGGCTCACTGCAGGCTCACCCTCCTTGGCTGAAGCAATGCTCCCTCCTCAGCCTCCTGAGTAGCTAGGACTACAGGCATGTACCACCATGCTCGCCTAATTAAAAACATTTTTTTTGGTAGAGACAGGGTCTTGGTGTGTTGCCCAGGCTGCTCTCAAACTCCTCCTGGCCTCAAGGGATCCTCCTGCCTCAACGTCCCAAAGTGATAGGATTACAGGCACAAGCCAGCATGGCTAACCTCTTACACATTTTTGACAGAAGTTTAAAATGATATCATCTTTTTAGGATGTAATTTGAAAGCATTAAGTTTTTAAATATGAATAGTCTTCGATTGAACAGTTCTTCTAGTCATTTGACAGAAACACTTGCAAAACTGTGTAAGATGTAAGTGCAAAAGGTATATGTTGTGCATTATCAAAAATAATGAAAAATTATAACTAATCTAAATGTCGTATCAGTAGGGGAGAGGTTAAGCAAGTTTTGAAAAAAGCTTGCAGGGGATCTGGGGCCTACCTGTAATAGTGATCAAGAATGGAATAACATGTAGAGCTGCAATAATGATTGAGCATGGAATAATACATAGGGCTGCTGTTCTCAAGCTTTTTGGTCTCAGTACCCTTTTAATAACTCTTATAAATTACTGAGAATACCAAAGAGCTTTTCTTATGTAGGCTGTGCCTATCAATAGTTATTGCATTAAACATTAAGACTAAGATAATTTCCAAAATGAGTTTATGAATTTGAAATAGTGGTAATAAACTCATTGTATGTTACCATAAATCATATCATTTTTATGAATATTAACTATATCAAAACATCATTTAGTGAGAAGATTGGCATTGTCTCACATTTTTACAAATGTTTTAATATCTGGCTTAATATAAGACAGCTGCATTCTCGTATCTGCTTTGGCATTAAATCTGTTGTGATATGTTGTTTTGGTTGAACTACATGAAAAACATCTGGTCTCACAAAGATATGTAGTTGGAAAAGGAGGATTATTTTAATAGTCTTTCCAGATTATTGTGGCTCTTCTTCTTTGATTGTTTACCAAAATTTGACAAGTAGTAGTTTCTGAAAGGATAGTGGTAATGTGGATTCTAAATCATATCAATGAGGCTGGGCATGGTGGCTCACACCTGTAATCCCAGCACTTTGGGAAACCAAGGCGAGTGGGTTACTTGAAGTCAGGAGTATGAGACCAGCCTGGCCAACATGGTGAAACCTTGTCTCTACTAAAAATACAAAAATTAGCCAGGCATGGTGGCAGGCACCTGTAATCCCAGCTACTTGGGAGGCTGAGGCAGGGGAATTACTTGAAGCTGGGAGGTGGAGGTTGCAGTGACCCAAGATCATGTCACTGTACTCAGCCTGGGCATCAGAGTGAGACTCCTTCTCAAAAATAAATAAATAAATAAAATTAAAATAAATCATATCAATGAACTATCTACACTCTATTACATTAAAATCCATTGGTTTGGCTGGGTGCGGTGGCTCATGCCTGTAATCCCAGCACTTTGGGAAGCTGAGGTGGGTGGATCATGAGGTCAGGAGTTCAAGCCCAGCCTGGCCAAGATGGTAAAATCTTGTCTCTACTAAATAAATAAATAAATAAATAAATAAAATCCATTGGTTTATCTTCCACTTTATTTACCCACAAATGATTTTATAACATTATACGTATGTTTTTGAAAAATATTGATTCACTAAGTTATGTAGCTCTTTCTAATACTAACACAATTTATTAACGATATAAAAAATCACATTTAATATCATCACCTGTCTCATCACTAAAGTCTTAAAATGTTGGGAAGCTGTCCAGCTCACTGGCAAATATAAGTCTTTAAAAGTTCTAATGTTTGCTTGAAAGCTTATCAATGGTAGTCTGGATAAAGAAAATGTGTTACATATATATCATGGAATACTATGCAACCATAAAAATGCATGAGATTATGCCCTTTGCAGGGACATGGATAGAGCTGGAGGCCATTATCCTTAGCTAATTAACACAGGAACAGAAAACCAAACATTGCATGTTCTCACTTGTAAGTGGGAGCTAAATGATGAGAACACATGGACACACAGAAGGAAACACCCCACACGGGGGCCCATCAGAGGATGGAAGGTAGGAGGAAGAGGATCAGGAAAAATAACTAGTACTTTGCTTAATACCTGGGTGACAAAATAATCTGTACAACAAACCCCCACGACACAAGTTTACCTATGTAACAAACCTGCACAGGTACCCCTGAACTTAAAAGTTAAAAAGAAGGCCGGGCGCAGTGGCTCACGCCTATAATCCCAGCACTTTGGGAGGCTGAGGCGGGTGGATCACGAGGTCAAGAGATTGAGACCATCCTGGTCAACAAGGTGAAACCCTGTCGCTACTAAAAATACAAAAAATTAGCTGGGCATGGTGGTGCGTGCCTGTAGTCCCAGCTACTCAGGAGGCTGAGTGAGGCAGAAGAATTGCTTGAACCCAGAAGGCGGAGGTTGCAGTGAGCTGAGATCGTGCCATTGCACTCCAGTCTGGGTAACAACAGCGAAACTCCGTCTCAAAAAAAAAAACAAAAGTTAAAAAGAAAAGGAAGTAATAAAAGAAAGTTAAAACTTCATCATTAGTAAAAAATACTGTCAGTTTCCTTGAAATGACAGGGTCATTTCATTCATTTGTTGAGAAATGTCTGAAAATTCCCAAATCTGAACAACTATAGTTTGCCTGTCACTATTTCGAGTAAAAATAATGTTCCCTGGTGGGAGACTGAGGAACAGTGAATTCAGCTTGCAACTCAAACAGCTGCACGAGTGTCTCCTCGGAGGGTCAGTGGAGTTTGGAATGCTACAGAAGGGCTTAAGCATACTTCTCTCTTCACGCAGAATCTTAAAAAGATAGGTATGCCAGGGTTGAAATTTAATAAAATATATCCTCTTTACTGCTTCTATAAGGACATTCTTCAGGGAACTGGCATTTCGGCTCCTCTGAGAGTGTAGCAGTGAAGGTCACAATTCCCACCAGGATAGTTTGGTGCCACCTCCTCGATTTAAGGCACTAGCAGTTTTACCCATTTTTGCTTTTTGCGACATCAGTGCAAATGTCAACACCGGTGGGGGGAAAAGCAAATTTTGTCTTAGTGTTATAAAAACAGCTTTGGCCTCGTGGACCCCTGAAATAGTCTCAGGTATCTTCATGAATTCTCAGACCTACTGATGGAGCATTATATTCCTTTTTTGCTGAAAAAATAAAAAAGAAAGAAAGAAGGAAAGAAAAGAAAACCAAATTAACAGTGTCTACCTTTAGCAGTAGAAAGTGATAAAGTGATGCTTTTTATTTCATGTACTTTTCTATTTTTTGAATCCTTTACAATGAGTATGTATTTCTTAAGTAATTAAAAACACTAAAAAAAGAAAAAGATTAAATTTAAATGATAAACAATTACAGCATCACTGAGAATGTAAAATGCCCCTTAGCATACTTTCATATTGAAAATATGAAGAGATTAGATACATAAAACAGGGAGCTTAAATTATTAAAAAACAAGACAAAACAAAATCCTCACCCGAAGACATACTTTATTTCCCACAGGGCTGGAGGAAGGAAGTGTCGCTGTGCGGTAAGCAGAGGCATCCACCAGATTCAGGTGGCTGAAATTAATGACCTTGCTGATGCCTTTAGATACAGTTCAGACATAAATCTAAAACACACTCTCTAAAAAGCAACAGGATTAGCCATGAAGAGTGACTTGACACTTCAGACATCTCACCGCTTCCTTCCCGGAGGAAAGAGAAAATCAGGCACAGGACCTGGGGCCTTCAAAGCAGGTATTAAGTTTCTCTTTGGTGCCTGAAGCCTCCCGGCTCTGTGCCCTCTTCCCTCTAGGCTAAGCCCCAGTGACTTCTTGCCCTAGCAGGATCCAGTGCCCTTCTGATCGCCTCTTCTTTGCCTCCCGGCTAGCTAAGCCTCTTGGTGTCAAAGACCCTGATATCAGTCATCTCCACCCTAGCATAAATGAGCCTCCATTACCACGCTTCCTCCCTGGTGCCTTTCTCTGATGATGCGGCACAAGGCTGGGTCCCGGGCAAGGCAGCTTAGGTGTTACTGAGCAACTGGTGGGGAAGGCTTCTCCCAGGCTTCTTGAGTCATTCTCCATGAGTAGCTAGCCCTCTTTGCTGTGACATCACACTACAATGCTGCCCCTTTCTGCTGTGTGACATCAAAGAAGTCATGGTCCCTTTCTGGGCTCTGTAAACCCAGTGGGTTGGACCAGTCACCTCCAAGGTGGTGCCTGCTCCAGGATTCTGAGACTGAACTCCTTTAAGGCGAGCAGCGGTATCTCAGGCCTTGGGAAATGGCATTTGTTTTCAGTTTCTGAATTAAAAGACAATTCAAAGGAAGCTCCCCACACACTCTCCCTGCAGTTTGCCCCTCCTTCCCCTTCTCTTCCTCATGACCTGTGTCTCCAGGGGGAAGATCAAACAAAGAGGTTGCAGAGGATGGTGGAATGCTGTGTTTGCTTATAGTCCCAGGCTGGATGTGATTACAAAGTTCCTGTGCCTGGGGCAACGCGCAGGGGAATGTGGAGGGAGGGACAGTGAGCTCTGAGAACTCTCCTCCCCTCATGCCCCACCCACATATGTGCTAGCCCCACCACAAGACCTTGAGGTACTAAGTTTGTCCCCAAACTCCCACCCCCGCCCTGTGTGCGTCCCCAACTGCCTTAAGAGATCTCTTTATGGGTATTTGTTTTTTCTATAAGGACTACTGGAAGACAGAAAAGGGTTCACAAATGACAGGAATAAAGAGATGACTTCCTGCTGTGCTTGTGTCTTGATGTCCATCTTCTGACCCTACTGTGACTTCCTCGAGGGCAGGAGTCATGGCTGGTTCCATTTTCCCCCCACTCCTTGCATCATGCCTAGCACGCATGCATGCATTCAGAGCCCCACAAAGCTTTGTCTGATGAGCAGATGGACGAAGAAACGAATGAATGAAGAAACACACTTTTCCACCGAGGTTCAAAAAAAAGATTTTTGAAGGTATTGGGTGATTCCCCATCAAATGTCACCATGTCACTCAGCAAGTTGCCTGGTCTGCATTTTCTCCACTGTGATACAAAAAAGCCGGGGGCCTGGAGGAGAGCAGGTCATGGCTCAAGAACCCATCAGGGGCCGGGCGCGGTGGCTCAAGCCTGTAATCCCAGCACTTTGGGAGGCCGAGGCGGGTGGATCACGAGGTCAAGAGATGGAGACCATCCTGGTCAACATGGTGAAACCCCGTCTCTACTAAAAATACAAAAAATTAGCTGGGCACGGTGGCGTGTGCCTGTAATCCCAGCTACTCAGGAGGCTGAGGCAGGAGAATTGCCTGAACCCAGGAGACGGAGGTTGCAGTGAGCCGAGATCACACCATTGCACTCCAGCCTGGGTAACAAGAGCGAACTCCATCTCAATTTAAAAAAAAAAAGAAAAAAGGACCCATCAGGATAAAGATCTCATCCTGGTGCTTCTAGGTCACTTGTGATCTTGAGAAAGTCACTAGTCCTCACTAAAGCTCAGTTTCCACTCAAAAATAGGGCTAAAAATATCTGCTTGAGTAGTGTGTAGGGAAGCTCTGAGACTCCAGGTGTGTAAACATGATTTATAAACTATAAAGTGCATTACAGCCATAAGGACTTAACATTATCGTATTACCACTATTATGACATTATTATCATTTTAGAGACAGGGCCTCACTATTGCCCAGGCCCAAGTGTAGTAATGGTAGAATCATGACTCACTGCAGCCTTGACCTCCTGGGCTCAATCTATACTCTCATCTCAGCCTCCTGAGTATATGGGACTACAGGCATGTGCCACCATACCCGGCGGGCACAGTGGCTCACGCCTATAATCCCAGCACTTTGGGAGGCCGAGGCGGGTGGATCACAAGGTCAAGAGATCGAGACCATCCTGGTCAACAAGACGAAACCCCGTCTCTACTAAAAATACAAAAATTAGCTGGGCATGGTGGTGCAGGCCTGTAATCCCAGCTATTCGGGAGGCGGAGGCAGGAGAATTGCTTGAACCCAGAATGGGAAGGTTGCAGTGAGCCAAGATCGTGCCATTGCACTCCAGTCTGGGTAACAACAGCGAAACTCCGTCTCAAAATAAATAAATAAATAAAGTAAAAATAAAAAGTTTTATAGAAATGGGGTCTCCCTATGTTGCCTAGGCTAGTCTTGAACTCCTAGCTTCAAGTGATCCTTCTGCCTCAGCCTCCCAAAATGATTACACGTGAGACACGCCCAGCTTATTATTAATACTAGATGAGCCATCAAAGGCCCAGAGAGGCTAAGCAATTTGTTAAGGGTCACCCAGGAGACAGGTGACAGAGTCTGACATGCAGCCCAGTTGACACTGTGCCCCCAGGTGTACTCCCCACTCAGTGCCTGACTTCCTCACCCCCTTGAAGACTCACAGCATGAAAGAGGAGGGAGCTTTACATTGATCATCCCGAAGCGCCTTGAAGCAGGCAGGACCATGAACTCCACAAGGCCTCACGGTGCTGTTTGTAGGGAGGTGCTTGTCTGTCTGGGAGGAGGCCAGGCTCACACAGACTCAGGCTGAACTAGACCATCCCTAAGGGCCTTTCCAGGCCTGAGCAGGAGAATCTAAGACAGGGCTCCTGCCTTCCAGCAACAGATACTCTAGTGGTTTCTCCAAGGCCTGAATATTCCCTGTGAGACTCTCTGAATAGTTTAAAAGTCCTCAGTGTTACAGGGCACAATGGAATGTCTTCCCTTAAAGAGTCATAGAATGGAAAACGTTTTTAAAAAGAAAACTTGGCAATAAAGTAGCCTACTTGGCACTCTATGTAGAGAGTAACAGGATCCCTGGCTCTGTGCCCCGGTGGTCCCCTCCCTGCCCCATTAGGGCTAGGAGGCCAGGCTGGGGTTCAGAGCGTTCCGGGCCTGGCAACAAGAGTGTGTCTACCCACATCAGCCTGTACACAGTGTTATCAGCTCCTGCTGCACAGCACGTCCTGGGAAGGTGGGGGTGGAGATGTCATTTTCACCCCCAAAGGGACCTCATGTGGTCACTACTGTGGGCTCCTTCCCAGGAGTTAAAGAAGGGCGTCCTGTAGTCCTTGCAGGGGCCCTATCTTAGATTCTCCTGCTCAGGCCTGGAAAGACCCTTAGGGATGGTCTAGTTCAGCCTGAGTCTGTGTGAGCCTGGCCTCCTCCCAGACAGACAAGCACCTCCCGACAAACAGCACCGTGAGGCCTTGTGGAGTTCATGGTCCTGCCTGCTTCAAGGCGCTGCTGGATGATCAACGTAAAGCTCCCTCCTCTTTCATGCTGTGAGTCTTCAAGGGGGTGAGGAAGTCAGGCACTGAGGGGAGTACACCTGGAGGCACAGTGTCAACTGGGCTGCATGTCAGACTCTGTCACCTGTCCCCTGGGTGACTCTTCACAATTACTTAGCCTCTGTGGGCCTTTGATGGCTCGTCTAGAGAGGCAGGAGCACCTGTAGGCAGACACTTTGGGTCAGGATGAGGTTACAAGAGTAAGTGGCTGGGCAGCAGGTGTGCCCAGGTCCAGACTGTCAGGTCCATCCGCAGTCCCTTTGCCATGTTTCTCTGTAATTTGCAACTGTCTGCAGAACGCTTAAGCGGATGTTGTGGGAGGTGGAGCAGCTACCATTCCTCTTTGTAAAGATACTAGGAACATGGTTCAGGACCCAATGGTGGCCTCCTGGAGTCTGTGGCTTGCTGAGGTTGGTGGCTTCCCTCCCACTGTACCCCTTTTTCCCTCTTATCTATGCCATGAGTAGGAAGAGAGTGGGCTTCAAATCCAGCTGTGTTTACCCTCAAAGCCCTTGATCTTAACCCTCACAGTACAAAGTTGCTGGGGAGACCCTTCCTCCTCTCTGTGCTGCTCTCCAGCACCCCTGGCCCCAGGTGGTCAAGACCCTCTTGGTGAGCAGAGCCCCCCATTAGGAGGAGGGATACAGACAATAAACCTATTTGGACTAGAGTCTTGTGGATCTAATTGATTCTGTATTCAGGTCAGGAGAGCAATCTTGAAAGGCGAGCTGGAACAAGAACAATGTCTATAATGAATGGCCTAATTACCTGCGTGACTTTGGGTGAGTCACTCAACCTCACTGGGGCCCAGGATCTTTATGTTAGGCAATTCAGGCTGCTGTCACAAAGCCCAAGAAGCTGGGTAGCTTATCAACAACAGGAATTTATTTCTCCCAGTTCTGGAGGCCAGAAGTCTGAAATCAGGGTGCCGGCCCGGTTGGGTGCTGGTGAGGGCTCTCTTCAGGGCTGCAGACTGCCAACTTCTTATATTCATATGTGGCAGAAAGAGATCCAGAGAGCTCTTTAGGGGTCTCTTTCATAGGGGAACTAATCCCATTCATGAGAGCATTACCCTTATGACCTAATTATCTCCCAAAGGCCCCACCTCCTAATATCACCACATTGGGGGTTAAGATTTCTACACATAAATTTTGGGGAGATGCAAGCATTCCGCTCATAACAATCATCATCCACACCACGATATTATAACACCATCTTTGCCTTAGGGTTGTAATGATGAAACATCACAAATGCCTAGCACATAATAGAAATCCGTATATTTGGAATCTCACACATGCCAAGCGAGAGACCAGGTTTCCTTCAGTGACTTCCTTCACCCCCATCGGGAGGACCACCTTCCTGATTTTCAGCTTCTTGCATTTACCCATAGAGACAGGGAAGTTTTTCCTTGGTGAATGATTTTTTTAACAGGGTCGTCTATGAGAATAGTAGTAAATAGGGTCTGTGAAAAGATGTCAAAACTAACAGGACTGAGAAGCCCCACTTCTCATCCAACCCTAAAAGGAATCTGAGGGTAGACAGAGGAGGGACCTTGATGAGAACCATCTGTGTTTCTCTAAATTTCCACCAAAGAACCCTTTATAGCTGCAGAGAGAATGTGTACTGCCAAGAGGTCTAGATATGTATATGGAATTGGCTTTCTGCCAGATGGAAATTTCTTAGAACATGCTTGCGTTCTCATAAAAATCCCCACAGATTCTTATATTCTATGCCAAAATATATACATATTCCATTTTAAATTAAAAAAAAAAAAACCCATGTCTCCCCACCTGCCATAAAACCTTCTAATTGCCACCTCTAGAAGACGTAGTGTGTTTAGCCTGTGGCTTCATGCTCTGCCTGTACTCTGCCCCAGACCCCTCCCGTGGGTGGGCATGCCCCAGTCTGACAGCATGGCTCAGGAATGTGGGATATGAACCTGGCTGACGCTGCTCTCTCTCTCAGTCCCTAACACCCAACCTGGCCTGCTCATCCCCTGCCCACTCCATATCCACAGCATACACAAAACTCCATGAAACACACACACACCTGAAAAGCCTGAGCTTTGGGGGAGGTGATGGGTCTTCAAAGGACTAGGTGGTGTGGATGCTGTATTAGTCAGGGGTCTTAGGTAGTAAGCAACAGAAATCAATTCTGGGCCACTTACTCCAAAAGCTTTTTATTGGAAGATGTGAGGCAACAGAAAGCTGAAGGAAAAGCTGAAGCCCCATGCTCCAGGAGGACAGGCAGGAGGACAGTTTGAGGAATCTGGAAAGCAGGCACCAGAGGCCAGCTGCCTTGAGCTGCCAGAACGAAGATGAATTGACCCCAAATATTTTCTGGGTTTGTATCAGTTCCTCAAAATTCAATTTCCTAGAAGGCAGCATCTGATTGAACTAACTTAGGTCACATGGCCTGTTTCCTGGCCCGGGGCAATGGGGTCCCTTGAATGGCAGTCCCACCAAGGCTGCATTAAATGCAAGAGAGGTCAATTGCTAAAGCAAAATTGTAGTGCTGTTACCAGAAAAGTGGCCATTGAGTGCTGAGCAAGAGCAATTCATGCCTATCCACTATGGATCCCATGACTTGTCTCCAAAGTCAGCCTTGCTCTCTGCAAGGTCATCCATCTCTAGGCAGAATGTGCCATCACCAGATCACGAGTGTCACCAGCTGCTGCTGCGTGTTCCTTCCTCAAGACACAGGCCTCTCACCCCAAGCAAGAAGGTTCACTGTGAAGTTCAGAAGCCCAGGGGAAGAAAGCCCACTGGAGAGAGCCTTGTCTTCTGTTGACAGAAAGAGTCAAACTTCGTAAAAATTTTTGAGAGATTTATTCTGAGCCAAATATGAGTGACCATGGCCCATGACACAACCCTCAAGAGGTCCTGAGAACATGTGCCCAAGGTGGTCAGGGTACAGCTTGGTTTTATATATTTTAGGGAGGCAGGAGACATCAATCAAATACATTTAAGAAATTCATTGGTTTGGTTAAGAAAGGAGGGATAACTCAAGGTAGGGGCTTCCAGGCTATAGGTAAATGTAAACATTTTCTGGTTGACAATTGGTTGAGTTGATCTGAAGACTTGGGATCAATAGAAAGGAAATGTTCAGGTTAAGATAAAGGATTGTGGAGACCAAGTTTTATTATGCAGAGGAAGCTCTCAGATAGCAGACTTCAGAGAGAGAAGGTTGTAAAATGTGTCTTATCCGACCTAAAAGGGTGTCTGGCTCTAGCTGATTATCTCCTGAATCTGGAAAGGAAGGAAGCAAAACAAAGGGGATAGGGGATTCTCTATAGAATGTGGATTTTTCCCACAAGAGACTTTGCAGGGCAATTTCAAGGTATGTCAAGGAAATATATTTTGGGGTTAAATATTTTGACCTTCTCTCTTTTTTTTTTTTTTGAGACGGAGTTTCACTCTTGTTACCCAGGCTGGAGTGCAATGGCGCGATCTCGGCTCATCGCAACCTCCGCCTCCTGGGTTCAGGCAATTCTCCTGCCTCAGCCTCCCCAGTAGCTGGGATTACAGGCAAACGCCACCATGCCCAGCTAATTTTTTGTATTTTTAGTAGAGACGGGGTTTCACCATGTTGACCAGGATGGTCTCGATCTCTTGACCTCGTGATCCACCCACCTTGACCTCCCAAAGTGCTGGGATTACAGGCTTGAGCCACCGCGCCTGGCCCTGACCTTCTCTCTTTTTATGCAAGAGTCAGATTGGAAAGTAAGTCACGATATACAAAGTTAAGTAAAACCCACCTGATGAGAATTTATGGTTTATAGGGCATGACTCCCCAGACCCCTTAGTTAGGAATTTGGGCAAGATTTTCAAAAAATCAGAGTTTACTCCTCACCTCTGTGGGATGACCCACCATCAGAATCAGAACCATTCAGGAGAACAGGAGGGGGCGTGGCCACAAAGGGTTCCCAAAGGTAGCCTGACCACTTTCACAATTTGGCCACAAGCAGGTGCAGGCTTAGAGGTCTTCACCATAGGAAGTCCGGAGCCACGCCTGGTTTGTCAGCCAGAGTCTTCCATCTGTAATGTCAAAACGCAGAGGCAAACAGACAAACAAAACCTCCACAACTGGCTGGCCGTGGTGGCTCACGCTGTAATCCCAGCACTTTGGGAGGCTGAGGCAGGTGGATTACCTGAGGGCCGGTGTTTGATACCAGCCCAGTCAACGTGGTGAAACCCCGTCTCTACTGAAAATACAAAAATCAGTTGTGGCGCATGCCTGTAGTCCCACCCAGCTACCTGGGAGGCTGAGGCAGGCGAATCACTTGAACCCGGGAGGCAGCCATTGCAGTGAGCGGAGATCGTGCCACTGCACTCCAGCCTAGACAGTGAGAGTCCATCTCCAAAAAAAAAAAAACCGCAAAAAACACTCCACAACAGTAACAGCTAGACATGCAATACACAAATCACACTTGCTATGAAACATTCAAGTAATGCAGAAATATATAAAGGACTAAAGCCTGCAAAATTATTCTATTTCCCCGAATCTCTTAAATGTGTGGCCCATTTTATAGAACCTCCAGGTGCCTGCTTTCCCCTTCTCAGCTGACAGCAAGAAGACTCAAGGAGTCTCTAGAGAGGAGGAAAAGAGGAGACAGGGCAGGGAGATTCCAGCTCCAGGTCTGAAACTAGAGCTGGAACGGAGCCGGCTCCGACACTGCCTTTATAGGAAGCAGTTAGGCCCTCGGCACATTAGCAAAATGAGGATCTAGCCGAAAGAAAGGAGGGGCAGGAAAGAGAGAGTGAAAAAATTAAAGTTCCCCCTCTCTCCCCAGAGCTAACAACTGTTACCAACCTTTCCCTATGCATTGACTTGTATATGGCAGATAAGCGCATGGGAAATTAACTCAGTGTTATTTTCCCATAGACTGTTTATGAAAAGATGAGACACAGATTTGGCTCCTCCGTCTCTTAAGGAGTCGGGTTGTTCCTGGTCTCCTGGAGGACTGGGCCTTCCCGACACCTCCTCCATTAGAAAGGGTTCTCCACCAGCAGGAGCTTTGATTACTTTCTTGCTGTCACTCCAACACTGAGAACAGAGCTTGGTATATGGTAATCACTCAATACACATTTTTGAATGAATGAAATGTTTTCCCTCTCCTAATTGGATCAAGTTTGAGTGAATTACTGTTCTTTCCTAATCAGTGATCCCACAGTCTTGGTCGTTCACTCTGAGCTAGGGGACCCATTATAGAGCAGGAAAAGGAGGACTACGTTAGTTTTGGAGCCAGAGAACCTACTTTTGTGTTGCCCACTAGCTGCAGGACCCCAAAGAGGGATAGTGACCGCTGGGGTGCGCCACCTCAGATCTCCTCTACCAGGGCGGAAGCAGTCATTCCCCCCAGCAGCTGGTAGTATGAAAGGCTGACAGCGGTAGGTAGAGTGTCCCAGAGGAACTGCCCTTGGCTGAAAAGGACCTTCTTTCTTGAGGTGATGTCTTCTTCCTGGGGCAGCCCGGGGACGGCCTCTGTGCAGGAATATACAGGCTCAGCCCCCTCCTGGCAGCAGGGGACACCTCTGCAGAGCACCCCAGCACCAGGGCAGCACAGTCCAGCCTCTCTCTCTCTGCCCAGTCCTGTCTTCACTCCCCCTTAGGGTGACGATCCTGGGAGCACTTCCCAGTACACTTCCTGCATGCCAATCTGTCTCGGAATCTGCCTCCCAGGGAGCCCAAGATGCAACAAGAGGCCACTTAATCTCTCTGTTCCCAGCCTCACAACATAGGTATTAAAAAACATGGCCTTTCAAGTCAGATAGATCTAGGTTTCTATCTTAGATCCACCACTTGCCAGCATTGCGTTTTTGGGCAATTTATTTAACCTCTCAGAGACTTATTTTCTCATCTGTAGATGGGATAGAGCGCCCTAGCTCACATCCCCTCCACCCACCTGTGGTATCAGGCACAGCTGCGGAGGGCAGTTTCATGCCATCCTTGTACTCATGTTCAAATGTGCTGGCTCGCCATTTGTTCTTTCCGTTCTTTACCTCGGAGCCCCAGGGCTCCTTTACCTTTATCCCCAGCCCACTAGACCTCTGTGCATTTCAGTGATGTGCCTGGGCCCCAAATCTAGGCAGGAGTTATTTCCCAGCTTCTGGAGTGAATGTGTCATGCCAAGGTCTTTAAGGTACTTGTCACTTCTTGCTCATTTGGTGTCATTAACATGATGTTATTGATATGCTGGACTAATGAGAAATCCCATGGAAAATCCAGACGGGCCAGCCAGGTGCTTTCGGACTACATTATGATAAAGGCAGGAGAGTTAACATGGCCCTGAGGCATCATGCAAATGTGTCCAATTGTCTGCTCCACGTGACTATAAGCTACTTCTGATCCTCCTTTCTTTAGGGATAGAAAAGGAGGCAATAAGCAGATGAGTGGTACTGTACCTTGTTTGGAAGCTATATTCATCGGCTCCAGGAAAGATGCCATATGTAGCACAACAGCCACAAGTAGGGATACTACTTGGTTAAGTCTGTGGGAGTGTACTCTCAGTAGCCATGATTATGCAATTTTTGTAGGGACCAGATAGGTGAATTCAATGGAAATACAACAGAAACTACCATCCCTGTATTTCTTTAATCTTTGAGGGTGGAACTAGTTCCTACCATTCCTCCTGGAATAAAAAAATATTGTATTTGATTTATTACATTGGCAGAGGAGAGGAGGCACTTTTAGACACTCAAGGAACCAATGCTAGGGTTCTGTCAACTACCATGTATGTTCATTCCAACACATTCAGGAATCAGGGATATCACCACAGTGGATTGGTGGACCCACCCAGTGAACTCATTGTGAGCTGGAGCGGGACCAGAGCTTCACCTGAAACCCATACCGCCTTATTCTCATGGGAAGGAGGGTCATAAAAGCACTTTGGGTCACCAGATTCCAGTGTCGAGTCAGATCCCACAGCTAATAGTCCTTCAAAGCCCTCAAAATTCCCCCTTTGTCATGGTGATCCACAGTAAATGACCACAGATCCTTTTCGGAAAGGACTGGGCATTACTACTGAACACATTGCCATGATGGTGCAGATCCTTCCTCGCAGGGACCTGGCCTCGCCTTCAGTCAATGGCTCAGGTCCAGAAACAGGATGAGAAATCATCATGTATTCCTGGGGGTGGCTGCCTTCAGCCCCGATCATCCATCCTTGATGTCTTTTGACTGTCTAAATTAAGCAATGCACTGCTGGCCACCCATCTATCTTGCCTCTAGGAACACTGTGTTCTATTAACCATCTCCATAGTGCGCTGGGCATCAGGCACCAATTTTGCTGTGTATTGCAATTGCATGCACCTTGCTTTAAAGGTCAAGCCCCACCACCTGACCTCTATTATTTTGGGATTATATCATACCCCAGTTCTGTAATAGCACCTCCTACTGTCTGGGAAGCTGGTGCCACCTCCAGCCCCCACAGGCTCGTTCCTTATTGCTTCAATAAACAGAGTGCCCTCCAGAGCCTCCCACAGAACAGAGTTGGCTGATGGGTTTTCTGGCCTTATAAACTATAAACAGTCTAGCAGGCCCACTTTAATGAGACTTTTTTGTTTTTTTTTGAGATAGAGTCTTGCTCTGTTGCCCAGACTGAAGTGCACTCATGCAATCTCGGCCCAGGTTCAAGGGATTCTTGTGCCTCAGACTCTTAAGTAGCTGGGATTACAGACATACCACCACATCTGGCTAATTTCTTTTTTATTTTTCAGTAAACACAGGGTTTCACCAGGTTAGCCAGGCTGGTGTTATATATAAATTTTCAGTGCTGCAAAAGAAGTAGCACTCAAATATAAATTTCCTCAGCAAGGCAATTTACTTCTATGGAAGGGTGTGGCTCACAGATGGAACAATGGCAAGTGCACATTTGAACAAGGGAGGGGAAGGGGTTCTTATTCCTGATGGAGGTCAGCCCTACTGCTGTGTCGTTCCCCTATTGGCTAGGATTAGACCGCACAGTCTAGGCTAATTCCGATTGGCTATTTTAAAGCGAGCAGGGGTATGAGCTGGAGTGGTGGGGTGGGTAGTTTGGTGGGAAGGACAGTTACAGGACAGGTGAGAGTGGGTAGCCAGGGGTCAAAGCAGGTGACTGGAGCAGGTGACCAGGATGAGTCAGGGTGGGGCAGTGGATGGGGGAGCAGATATGAACTACTGATTAGAACTGGTGGAAAAGATTGTTTACTGAAACTACAAGGAAGTTAAACTTTAAAATGGAGAATTGAAGAATAGGAGAGCTGAACATTCTGACATACTGATTCCTTGAAGAGAAACTTGGAGTTCACTATATCTAACACTGATCTCAAATGCCTGTGCTCAAGTGATCCCTCCACCTCAGCCTCCCAAAGTGCTAGGATTACAGGCATGAGCTACCATGCCTGGACTACTTCTCCCAGACTTTTGAATTTTTCCTTTGCCATCTGCCACAGCAGTTCTAATATTTCTACTGAACTTAGTGTAAGCCATTGCTTTTCCTAAGCTTCTAAAATCCATCTCTGAAGTGTGTTCACCACCTTATCCTGGGTTCTGTGCCAGAGTGCTAAGTTCTGTATCATGGAGAGTATTCCCATATTAATACCTGCTCTTATCCACCTTTATGATCCAGCCTACTCAGGATCCAGTTCTGTGCACAGTGCTTGTTTAAATGTATTAGCCACATCCTGTGGATCCTGCAGAGTATTGTGCCTCTCTTCCCTTAGCATGCTCAGCATAGCTGGGATTTGACTTTCGTTGTTTACTAGATTGCCAGGAAGGAAGTGAAGTTAGGTTCTGAGGAAGACAAGCATTCTCATGTAGGGCACCTGCCTCACTGGAAACCTGGTATGATCTTTGATATGGTTTGGCTGTGTGTCCCCACCCAAATATCATGTTGAATTGTAATCCCCAGTGTTAGGGGAGGCGCCTGATGGGAGGTGACTGGATCATGGGGGCAGATTTCCCCTAATTGTTCTCATGATAGTGAGTGAGTTCTCACAAGATCTGGTTGTTTGACAGCGTGTAGCACCTCCCCCATCTTTTTCTTCCTCCTGCTCCAGCCATGTAGGACGTACCAGCTTCCCATTCTGCTTCTGCCATGACTGTAAATTTCCTGAGGCCTCCCAGCAATGCTTCCTGTACAGCCTGTGGAACCATGAGCCAGTTAAACCTCTCTTCTTTGTAAATTACCCAGTCTCAGGTAGTTCTTTATAGTAATGTGAGAACGGACTAATACAATCTTCAAACAAGCAGCATCACTGTTTTCCAACAAGAAGTACATCACTTCTGCAAACCAGGGGGTTCAGAAGAACCTGAGAATTCAAGGTGCTTGACTGTATCTACTCATATATCCCCAACCCAAGTCTCAGGTTCCCATTACCTGCCTATTAGGGCTCTGACCTGGGCATTGGAGGCCTGAGAGGGCTAAAAAGTCACTTCTCCAAAGCTCTGCTATTTTTACCATTAAATCCTATGCCTGATCCTCCCTTTGCAGGAGGGATTTCCTCAGCAGTTGCTCAGGAGGCCATCTGGCTTTCACATTTTTCCTTGGTGATTATTCACCCTGAGATTATTATTAAATCTCTTTAGCAAGTCAGTGGACTCAGCAGCAGTCATTCATTTCCATAGTCCTTGTAGTTACTGTGGCCCCCAGCTGCCAGAGATACCAAGTGTGACCCCTTCCACCCATATACCATATGCAAGGTAGCAAAGATTGATCTTCCTACTCATTGCTAGGTTCTTGGCAGAGACCCTATAACAAAAGCCAGATCAACAAGAGAAAAGCATACACATGTATTTAATATCAGTTTTACATGACACAGGAGCCTTCAGAAATGAAGATCCAAAGAAACAGGGAACCCTGTGTATTCTCATACTTGGCTTTGATGAAGAGTGGACAGTCCTGCAGAAGTCTAATTGGACAAAGGGAAGATGATCTAATAGTAATGAACTGTAGAGGGGGATCATCACAAGGCCTATTTGTTTAGATTCTTCTGTCATTCTCGTGTGACATTCCCTCAAGGTATAGGATGGGACACCTGTCACCTGAGAGTTTTCAGGAGAGAAGGGTGAGAGAAGGTCAGATTGTGACCTTCCTAGGTTTTATGACCTGCTTCAGGGAAGAGAGGAGAGGGAAAGGTAAGAGTAGCCTTCCTGTTTCTGCTATTTTCTTAGTTTCTAAGGTGTTGTTTTTTGAGGGGTAGCATTTTCTGCACCCCATCACACCCCAGTTCACCAGAAATGCAAGTTTTAGCCATCATGAAGTCACAACATGGCAGGGACTATCCTTACCTCTCCTATACCAGTTCACAGAGAGCTGACTGGCAAGTGGTCCTCTCCAAACTCCCACTTTAGAGTCTGCCATCTTGAATCCCCCTGACACCAACTGTCTAAGGTTTGGGTTCCCTGGAAGCAGACTCTGAGATGGAGGTGGTTTCTGTCTGCAGAATGTTTCTTAGGCAGTAATTCTGAGAGACACACCTGTAAGTAAGAGGGCAGGACTGAGAAGAGGAGATGACTCCCAATGTGGTTACAACCAGCAAGAGCCAATCCTACAGGGAGCTCTGAGCCACACGGCCCTTCAGAGAGTCCCAGATTGAAGCAAGGGGCCCAGTCTTTATATCCTCACATCAGCCAGTCACTGCCTAATAACTACCCTCGAGGTCTCAGCATCACCTTGATGAAAGCAGTAACTTGTGGCCAAGGGCAATTTCCAGTAAGGGAAGTAGCCAATTTTCCCAGCAGCTGGAATGAGTGTGGAGGCCCTGAAGAAGAACCTGAAAGGAACATTGTGATATCCACTAGAATATGCACCTCCTCAAGTTCTCCTGAGAACTGAACAAGATAAAATGCATGAAGAGACTTAGCAACATGCCAGGTACATAATTTAAAAAACAGGTAGGGCATGGTGGCTCACGCCTGTAATCCCAGCACTTTGGGAGGCTGAGGCGGGTGGATCACAAGGTCAAGAGATCGAGACCATCCTGGTCAACATGGTGAAACCCTGTCTCTACTAAAAATACAAAAAATTAGCTGGGCATGGTGGCGCGTGCCTGTAATCCCAGCTACTCAGTAGGCTGAGGCAGGAGAATTGCCTGAACCCAGGAGGTGGAGGTTGCAGTGAGCCGAGATCGCGCCATTGCACTCCAGCCTGGGCAACAAGAGTGAAACTCCGTCTAAAAAAAAAAACAACAAAAGAAAACACAATGACTTGCTACGTGCTATGGCTTGACTGTGTCCCTCAAAGTTCACGTTTTGGAAACTTAATCCCCAGTGCAGCACGTTTTATAGGTTAGACCTTTAAGAGGTGATTAGCGTCCAGGCACAAGGGCTCATGCCTGTAATTCCAGCACTTTGGGAGGCCAAGTTTGGGAGAACTGCTTGAGCCAAGGAGTTCAAGACCAGCCTGGGCAACAGATGGAGACTGTGTATCTACAAAATAATAATTAAAAAAAAAAATAGCTGGGTGTGGTGGTACACACCTGAAGTCCTAGCTACTAAGGAGGCTGAGGTAGGAAGATCACTTGAGCCGGAGGTCAAGGCTGCAGTGAGCTATGATTGCACCTCTGCACTTCAGTCTGGGCAACAGTGTGAGTTGTGTCTCCAGAAAAAAAAAAAAAAGAGGTGATTATGTCGGGTGGGCTCTGCCTTCATGAATGGATTAATGCCATTATTGAAGGAGTGGGTTCATTATCTCAGGAGTTGGTTTTTGATAAAAGAAATGAGTTTGGTCTCCTTCCCCTCCTGTTCTCTCATGCTCTCTTGACCTTCCACATTCTGCCACAGGAATGACACAGCAGGAAGGTCCTTGTCAGATGTGAGCCCCTTGATCTTAGGCTTCCCAGCCTCTAGAACTGTAACAAAAATTAAATTTTTTTTTAAGACAGAGTCTTTCTCTGTTGTTCAGGCTGGAGTGCAGTGGTGCAATCTCAGCTCATTGCAACCTCTGCCTCCTGGGTTCAAGTGATTCTCCTGCTTCAGCCTCCCAAGTAGCCGGGACTAAAAGGTGCACACCACCACACCCTGGCTAATTTTTTGTATTTTTAGTAGAGATGGGGTTTCACTGTGTTAGCCAGGATGGTCTTGATCTCCTAACCTCATGAACCGCCTGCCTTGGCCTCCCAAAGGGCTGGGATTATAGGTGTGAGCCACTGCACTCAGCCAGAAATAAATACCTTTTTAAAATAAATTACCCAGTCTATGGTATTCTGTTACAGCAACACAAAATGGACTAAGACGCTATTATTGTTGCTATTTATATCACTAGTTATGATTTATGTAATTATATGAGGATAAACCATACAAAATTGTTTACATTTAACAGTGTTTGACTTATTAATATGGCAATTTCATATAGCTTAACCTGATAAGAGCAATTAACAATCTAATGCCTGTTTCACATATAAGATTATTTTGAGAATCAATTAGAAATGGATATATGGAAAACTATTTTGTAAAGTGAAAAGTTCTATTAAAATGTTGAGGGCAGGCATGGTGGCTCACACTTGTAACCACAGTGCTTTGGGAGGCAGAGGCAGGAGGATCACCTGAGCCCAGGAGTCCAAGACCAGTTTAGGCTATATAATGAGACCCCATCTGTACAAAAAACAGAAAAATTATCTAGGCATGGTGGGGCACACCTGTAGTTCCAGCTACTCAGGAGGCTGAGGTGAGAGGATTGATTTAGCCTAGGAGTTCAAGGATTATGTGAGCTGTGTTGTGCCATTTTACTCCAGCCTGGGCAACACAGCAAGACCCCGTTTAAAAAAAAAAACCACATGTTGACATACTAGATTATTGCTGTTATTTATTTTTACTACCACAGCATCCAATGGAACAGCTATGTTCCAGCCTCCCTAGCCAATGAAAATAAACTGCCTCGCGGTGGCTCAAGCCTGTAATCCCAGCACTTTGGGAGGCCGAGGCGGGTGGATCATGAGGTCAAGAGATCGAGACCATCCTGGTCAACATGGTGAAACCCCGTCTCTACTAAAAATACAAAAAAATTAGCTGGGCATGGTGGCGCGTGCCTGTAATCCCAGCTACTCAGGAAGCTGAGGCAGGAGAATTAGCCTGAACCCAGGAGGCGGAGGTTGCGGTGAGCCGAGATCGCACCATTGCACTCCAGCCTGGGTAACAAGAGCGAAACTCCGTCTCAAAAAAAAAAAAAAAAAGAAAGAAAGAAAAGAAACTGCCTTATCTCCATTAAATGCTCAAATTACAATTTCCTTTGACGCCTACTGGCCCACATAGGAACTCCATCCCTGCCGACCATCCCTAGCTATTCTGGAGAGCCCCCAGGCGCTGGGTTACTACTGTCCCAGAGCTTGCCCTTATGTTCTCCTCCTCCAGCTTACTCAGTGGCCCACGCACCTGCTGTGATCTCCCACCTCGGTGAGCATAGCTGTCCCCTGTGGGTGGCCACCCCCACCGAGCCCAGCACTGTTAGTGGGAAATTGTTTTGTAAAGTGAAAAATTCTATTAAAATATTGAGGCCAGGTATGGCGGCTGCTCAGCCTCAAGCATGGCTGGGTCCTTCCCCTCAGTGCCTCATACTCAGCAGAAACCAGATACAGTTTCCAGCAGGAGCTGACTGAATTTGGGTACCATGGAAGAAAAATAAAATACAAGGAAATAAATACTCAACACAGTGACCAATGTGACTGGTGCCCCAGAGCCCAGGCTGGTACCCAGATAATCTCATAGGGCCACCTAGCTGTTCAGCCCCAGCTTGTTCCCCATCAGCTGGTCCAGCCCAGTCCCTTCTCTAGGGTTGCTTGGAGCATGTCTTCCCTTGTAGGGCAGACCCAACTTTGTTGAAAGAGAACACAGTTCTTTCTCACCCCAGAGGGGTGAGAAAGGCCCACATCTTGAGTTCTCAATTTCTTCCCCAGGACAAACTTCCTTCCAAGATGACTGGCATGGAAGATTCAGTGGAATTACCCCACTCCTCAGGCTTGAACTTGCCCTTTGCCAACAGCGGGACAATTACATAAACACAGAATGGCTCAAGTTCAGTCCAGTCCAGGATATTGTGGATGTATCATGTATCCAGCCCAGCTCGGTACAGGCCCTTTTCAGTTTCTTTCCCAATTGACAACTGTATCCGAAAGTGTTCTCTGCAGTACTCTGGATTGGAGTTCCAAAAACCTAAAACGTTTGTCCAAAGCACCCACCATTCCATAAGAACAAGCAACAGTTCATTGCGCAAGGCACTCCTGAATTAAGGCATAACCCAGAAACCTTTCTCTCCCTCCACTTACCCTAAGGAGCACAGTATCAGCAGAATGCCTGCTGCAGGCACCATAGGCAATGACTCCCCTGCCCCCAGGAGCCTCCCAGCCAGTGGAGGTCAAAGATGTGAAGTCATGAACCCACCAGGAGAGCCCTGGTTGAAGGGACGAGAGCCCTCCCTATGATGGGAGGCTGGTACAGGACCAGGATGCTTTTTATGTACTGCTAGACAATTATGGTCAGCAGCTTCTGAAAAGCACCTGGTGACCTCTGCCTCCTGGTATTCATGCCCTTGTGTAGACCTCTGTGTGTGTGTGCCTGCGCAGTGCACATCTGTGTGATAGGAGTATGGGGTGGGGGGGTGGGGGACCTGGACCTAAGGACTACTGAGACCTAGAATACAACAAAAGTGGGTGTGGTGCAGTGGCTCATGCTTGTAATTGCAGCACTTTAGGAGGCTGAGGAGGGAGGATCACTTGAGCCCAGGAGTTCAAGACCAGCCTGGGCAACATGAAGAAATCCCATCTCTACAAAACAACAACAACAACAACAATTCACCAGGTGTCGTGGTGTACACCTATGGCCCACCTACTCAGCTGCTTGGAATCCAAGAGGTGGAGGTTGCAGTGAGCTGTGATAGCACCTCTGCACTCCAGCCTGGGTGACAGAGTGAGACCTCATCTCAAAAAATACAAAAGTGATGGACTGTCTCTTCCTAGAGGAGGTTATAAAAGCCAGGGACTTCCAACATGGTTTGGGTGCTCTGTTTCCTCATCAGCATGTAGGAGAGGCCCATGAAGCAAGGACCTGAGAGGAGCCCGCTCAGTCCAACAGCTCCCCAGGACCTGAATTCTGCCAGCAACCTCGGGGTGAGCTTGAAAGCCCATCCCACTGCAACAGCCGCAGAAAGACCTGGTGAGCCAGACCAGGAGAGAGGCCTTTGCTAGTCATCATTCTCAGCTGAGAAGATGCTGAAACGTGGTGGTCAAAAATTTCTAGCTTTGGACCAGGTAGCCTGGCTATCACTCCCCCTTCTGCCCTGTAATGAATGTGAAACCTTGACCTTGTCACATTTTCCCTCTGCACCTCAGTATCTGCGTTTGTGAAATAATGGGGTGGGTGGGAGCTAGGGAGTAGTTCAGACTGGAGGAGGTGATCCCCACAGCCCCTGACTCACTGTGTTTTTGGGAGCTTTGCTTCCCTGTCCTGGGCCTCAGTTTCCCCAACTATAACATGAGAGTTGGCAATGAGGATAGGGTGGTGGAGAATGCATGAGACAATCTCTGGGAGAACGTTCCAGTTCTGAAAATCATGGAGCCAACATGTGAGAGGTAAGAGGCCGCCTCCCTTCTCAACAGGAGTGACATCTTTTCCCCTAACTTTCTGGCCAAGCCCTTCCTGGCTTCTTTCATGAGAGGATGGTGGACTTTCTAACCTGAGATTCCTGACTCGAGTTGATCTTGCACAAAACAAACGAACCAGAGACGGAAACCATCTGTGGCATGGTGGAGTCGCTGCCAGAAGCCCCTTAACAAAGTGCCTCTCACCGAGATCCAAGCCCCCATCTCCAGCCCTCTCCGCAGCCCCTCTCCCTTCAGATTCTATTAAATATTACATTCCCCTTCATGCACTTGGGCCTAGGGCTTGGAGGTTACTAGCTGTTCTTAAGAGTTCTTTATACAACTCCACTTGGGCTCCCAGACACGGAATTCTTCCTGCTCATGCATTACTTAGATTAGCTAAGGATGTTGGCATTTAGAGCCAAACTCCAGCGTTTATCTCTGAAGGTGTCCTCACACCTGCCGCGGCTGTTATTTTAATGCAGTGCTCCTCTGCAGAGATCGTTCTTAGTCACGTGGGCTGTTATATAGGCTCTCTCTGTATCTATAATTCTGCATATTTTTACAAGTAGTTGGCTAGGAGTACATTCCACCGTGGGCCTCTTGCCTGTCAGTCTGTCCAGGAGACGAGGCAGCAGACTGTGCCCACTTTTGCTCCCTGGCACCTCTTCAGAGGACCCCACCTTGCCTCTCAGCTGAGACAGAACATGTCTAGTGCCCTTCAATGCCCCAGATGCTGAGAGGACCTCATGTTTGCGTAACACTTGACAACTTACAAGTTTCACTTACACTCCTCATACTTCTGTGGCTGCTGTTTTATAGATAAAGAAATTATGCCTGTAATCCCAGAGCTTTGGGAGGCCGAGGAGGGTGGTTCACTTGAGGTCATGAGTTCAAGACTAGCCTGGCCAACATGGTGAAACTCCGTCTCTACTAAAAATACAAAAATTAGTCGGGTGTATAGCACACGCCTACAGTCCCAGTTTCTCAGGAGGCTGAGGCATGAGAATGGCTTGAGCCTGGGAAGTAGAGGTTGCAGTGAGCCAAGATCGCACCACTGTACTCCAGCCTGGGTGACTGAGAGAGACTCCATCACAAAAAGGGAAAAAAAAAAAAAAAAAAAAAAGACCTAGGTCTCACAGAGGAAATCTTGGTCAACTATAATGCAAAGCACAAAATGTAAATTATTTTCACTGAGCAGCCAGTTTTCTTAAATTTGAGTCCAGGGCTTTTCCTAGTATCACGACTGCCTATTGTTTATTAAAAGAACCCAAGTTTGAGAAAATGGATGCCCTATACCCAAGATACTTCCATATCAGATGTATCATTTAAGGTAAAGCTCAGCTTCTTTAACAAGAAGCTGATTCAACAAGAAGAGATTCAACTAAACCATAGCTTAGTGAGCAAAGGAATTTATTTTTTTCTGCACAGTAGAGTCCTTGAAGGCTGGCAGCTCTGCTGCACACAGTCCCTCAAGACCCAGGCTCTTTCCAAGTTGTTGCTCTGCCATTTCAAGAGCTCAGTTCTCAACTTCATGGTTGAAGCTGGGCTAGCAGCTAATATCTGGGTTGCTGCTGATGGGAAGGAAAAAGAGGAGGAAAATCTTAAGCCCTGGGCCCTTGAATGCCATGTGTCTTTACCACTAACACTCCACTAGAGAGAATGTGGTCACATGGCCACCCTTAACTGAAAGGGGAGGTGGGAAACAGTCTTACCTATAAGCCCAGGAAAGAAGGGAAATGGACTGTGGTGGTAGTAGCCGAACCTCCAGCACAAAGCCCTAACAATCTCCAAGCATTCCTCATACTCTCCTTGACCCTCTCTTAAGAAAACACCTCTCGCCAGGCACAGTGCCTCATTGCCTGTAATCCCAGCACTTTGGGAGGCTGAGGATCATGAAGTCAGGAGTTCGAGACCAGCCTGGCCAACATGGTGAAACTCTGTCTCTACTAAAAATACAAAAATAGCTGGGCGTGGTGGCATGTTTCTGTAATCCCAGCTACTTGGGAGGCTGAGGCACGAGAATCGCTTGAACCTGGGAGGCAGAGGTTGCAGCAAGCTGAGATTGCACCATTGCACTCCAGCCAGGCAACAGAGCAAGACTCCAAAAAAGGAAGCATCCTGGCCAGGCACGGTGGCTCATGGCTGTAATCCCAGCACTTTGGGAGGCTGAGGTGGGTGGGTCACAAGGTCAGGAGTTCAAGACCAGACTGGCCAACATAGTGAAACCCCATCTCTACTAAAAAATACAAAAATTAGCTGGGCATGGTGGCTCATGCATGTAATCCTGGCTACTTGGGAGGCTGAGGTAGGAGAATTGCTTGAACTCAGACCTGGGAGACAGAGGTTGCAGTGAGCCGAGATCATGCCACTGCACTCCAGCCCAGACTACAGAATGAGACTCCATCTCAAAAAAAAAAAAAGTATCATTATCCTTCTTTCATAAGTGAGGAGAAATTGAGACACTGGAAAATTGAGTTTTCCATGTAAGGTAGAGTCAGAATTTAAACTTGGTTCCTTGACGTCTAAGGTATATCCACATCTCACTTAAAAACAAACCAGAAAAAAGGTTTTAAAAAATAATTTTTAAAAAGTAAAAAACAACAACAACAAAACTCATTTCTGTCTAATTCCAAAGCTCAAATTCTCCCTGTGCCACCATAGGGATCCCAGATTGATGCATTTTCTTTGTCGCTACAGCTTTTCTTATCTGGAAACACCTTCTGAAAATTAGTCACTGGTCCAAGAGCAAGAACTGGGGACAGGAAAAGGCAAGAAGTGAAAAGATATCCGGTAGGTGAAGAGGGAAGGCCTGGAAGGGGAGCCAGGCAAGGAAGTCTTTCTAGACTTCCTACAATGCCCGGGAAAAGGGTGGTGTGGGCACCGGATGGCAGCATATTGACAGCATCTTTTATTTCAGGACTGTGATGCAGTCACCATCCAGAAGCTCTCCAAGGCTGTGACCCAGGCTCTTCAAATTACAAAACACCTTTTATCAAAACCACAGCACATGCTCTGGTGCCGGATGTTCTTTTACAGAAGAGGCTAATAAGAAAAACTTTCTTCAGATTCCTTGAGAAAGCCTACTTCTCCCCACAGTGTAGTTTGGATATTTGTCCCCTGCAAAACTCAAGCTGAAATGTAATCCCCAATGTTGGAGGTGGGGCCTAGTGGGAGCCGTTTTGGTCCTGGGAGTGGATCCCTCACGAATGTCTTGGTGCCCTCCTGCTGGTAACGAGTGAGTTCTCACTGTTACCTTGAGATCTGACTGTTTAAAAGGAACCTGGCACGTCCTCCTCTCTCTCTCAACATGTGACAAGCCTGCCCCCACTTCACCTTCCACCATGATTGTAAGCTTCCTGAAACTCTCACTAGAACCAGAAGCTGGCACCCTGCTTCCTGTACAGCCTGCAAAACCATGAGCCAAAATAAACCTCATTTCTTCATAATTTACCCAGCCTCAGGTATTGCTTTATAGCAATGCAAGAACAGACCAACATGTCTTATAACCCACGGGTTAACTGTCAGCCCATATCAACTGTTTTTGAGCACCCTTGTAGTTAGCTTCCGGAATGTCAGGAGGAGGCCAAGGGGTGAGGAGGAGGGACCACGTGTCTAATGTCTTCAGGTGACAAACTCGTTCTCTGCTTACATCAGTCAGCACAAGTGGAGAGTTCCCAAGAGAGGGACCTTAAGGGTTATCAGAATGAGGCCGCATGCAGGCTGCCCTTTTTCTCACCTGTGTATACCATTTGTGTCTCTCCTCCTCGGGCTCATTCAACTCACGCCCACTTCACTCCTGTACCTCTGGGCTGCTTCTGGGGCCTCCACATTTTTCTCCTTCCTGAACTAACTTTTCCTGAAAATACATAGCAGCTGGTCCTGGTATTTCCATATTTCCTCTTGCATTATCTAGAGCAAATCTAATTCTTCTCCCATGTAACAGCGTTTTTTTTTTTTTTTTTTGGGACAGTCTTGCTCTGTCACCCAGGCTGGAGTGCAGCGGTGCAATCTCAGCTCACTGTAACTTCCACCTCCCAGGTTTAAGTGATTCTCCTGCCTCAGCCTCCCAAGTAGCTGGGATTACAGGTGCATACCACCACAACACCCGGCTAATTTTTCTGTTTTTGGTAGAGATGAGGTTTCACAATATTGGCCAGGATGGTCTCAATCTCTTAGACCTCATGATCCACCCATCTCGGCCTCCCAAGATATGTAAAGAGCTGACATATCTAAAGATGTAGCCCTGTCTTCCAGAGGCTTCTCTTCCTTGAGGAAAACATCTTAAATCCTTTATGCTTTTCCTGGATAAGAGCTGAGCCCCCTAACCCTACCAATTAGGGGGCATTGCAAGCTGAGTCTCTCTACCTTCTTTCCTTTTTGTCTATCTCTCTTATATTAGTCAGGAATATTTTGGTAGCAGGTGACAGAAATCTAACTCAAATAAAAATAAGGTTAAATAAACAAAGGGGGAGGGGATGAGAAATTATTGGCTTACAAAGCTGAGAAGTCCAGGAAATAGATCTCTGACTTCGGGCACAGTTGGTTTCAGGAGCTCAGACAATGTGCCCTTTTGTCCATCTCTGAACTCTATTTTCTTCTGTGTTGTCTTCATTCTCAAACGTAAGCTTTTGACGTAGTGAGGCATCATAACTCTAGGCTCACATTCTCCCAGTTTTGTAGACTCAGTGTAATGGTGGCAGCAGAAGTCTCAGGCCGGGGTCTTATTGGCAGGCCTGTGTTGTTTATCTTTCCTTGAAGCCAGAGGATAAGACTGATCCTTTAGGGCTGGGCACGGTGGCTCACGCCTGTAATCCCAGCACTTTGGGAGGCCGAGGAGGGTGGATCACGAGGTCAAGAGATCGAGACCATCCTGGTCAACATGGTGAAACCCCGTCTCTACTAAAAATACAAAAATTAGCTGGGCACGGTGGCGCGTGCCTGTAATCCCAGCTACTCAGGAGACTGAGGCAGGAGAATTGCCTGAACCCAGGAGGCGGAGGTAGCGGTGAGCCGAGATCGCGCCATTGCACTCCAGCCTGGGTAACAAGAGCGAAACTCCGTCTCAAAAAAAAAAAAAAAAAAAAAAAAAGACCGATCCTTTAGAACCACACAGACTGAGAATGGGGAGGGGAGACATCCCAGAGGAAAACCCCATTGTTAATATCAGAAGAAGGGGAGTACATGTTGGGCAGGGGAAAAAAGAAAGCAATGGAAACAGATGTCTACTCCACCACCCTAACCCCCTCAGCGACGTCACTCCAACTCACTTCACTGCCTTATCTTTCTGTCCTCCAGAGTGTTTTGCCCAGTGGGAGCTAAACATTGCTTGCTAAATGGACACATCGTGTTTAGAAAAGAAGGCCAACTCTATGCGAGAAAAGGAGATTGTCCCAACAGGAGGCAAATTACTCAACAAATATTTGAGTACTTACTCTGTGTCCAGGCACTGTTCAAGATGAACAAGCAAAACACAAAGCTCTTGCCCCCAAGGACCTTACCTTTTGGGCGGTGGTGGGAACGGATGATAATAAGCAAATGACCCAACAAACATATAAAATGGCAGGTGATATGCAGTTCTGATACAGGCTACAACATGGATGAAGCTTGAAGACATTCATTATGCTAAGTGAAATAAAGCAGAGACAAAAGGACAACTATTGTAGGATTTCACTTATATGAGGTACTGAGAGTAGTCAAATACACAGAAGCCAAGAATGGAATGATGGTTGCAAGGGGCTAGGCAGAGCATCAGAGTGTTACTGTTTAGTAAGTACAGCGTTTCAGGAGGGGACAATCAAAAAAGTTCTGGAGATGGATGTTAGTGGTGGTTGTACAACAATATAAATGCACTTAGTGCCAATTAAATGCACGGTTAAAAATGGTTATAGTGCTTTGGGAGGCCAAGGTGGGCGGATCACAAGGTCAGGATGGATGGCGCATGCCTGTAATCCCAGCTACTCAGGAGGCTGAAGCAGGAGAATTGCTTGAACCTGGGAGGCGGAGGTTGCAACGAGCTGAGATCGCACCACTGCACTCCAGCATTGGAGAGAGAGTGAGACTGTGTCTCAGGAATAACAATAAAAAAAAGGCCAGAAAGGTAAACATATGTTATATTTTACTAGAAAAACACACGTCAGGGGATAATAAATGCTACAAAGAGGCCGGGTGTGGTGGGTCATACCTGTAATCCAGGCACTTTAGGAGGCTGAGGTGGGCAGATCTCTTGAGCTCAGGAGTTCCGAGAACAGCCTGGGCAACATGGTGAAATCATGTCTCCACAGAAAATAAAAAAATTAGCCAGACATGGTAGTGTATGCCTGTAGTCCCAGCTTCTTGGGAAGCTGAGGTTGACCCCTTGAGCCCAGGAGACAGAGGTTGCAATGAGCCATGATTGCGTCATTGCACTCCAGCCTGGGTGACAGAGCTAATCTTTTTGTATTTTTAGTACAGATGGGGTTTCACCATGCTGGTCAGGCTGGTCTCAAACTCCTGACCTCATGATCCTCCCACCTCAGCCTTCCAAGTGCTAGGATTACAGGCATGAGCCACCACACCTGGCCTGACTCCTAAATATTTTTAGTGTAGGAGAGTCCCTTCCTATCTCTTTGCCTGGTGTTTTCTTCTTCTTTTTTTTTTTGTCTTGTGTTTTCATGCTGTTGACGATTAAAAAGGTTAATGCAGTTGTCCTACGGAATGTCCACAGATGCTCTGGATTTGTGACTTACATTTTTAAAAGACCCCTTTGCTTCTCTGTGGAAAATACACTGTAAAAGGACGAAGATTGAACAAGGATGGAAACAAAGAGACCAATTAGGGGGTATGGCAATAAGAACATAGTAAGTCACAAGGACAAAGAGGACAAGAATGGAAACAATAGGGGGAAAGAGTTGTCAACAGCTGCTGGGAGGATGAAAGCTGATAGATGGTCCAGGCTGTTTTATCAGACTAGAAGTAGCTGACTCTTAAGAGACCGTGCATGGGTGATAGCATGCGAAGCAAGCCCACTTACCCTGCAGAAACTCAAACAGGCTCAATAACTAGAGGCACAGGTAATGCAGAAAATGAATATGAGGTTTACAGGTTTGCACAACCTGTTTTATTAGCAAGGTATTTAAGACCTGTGTCTTGTGCTGACCTCCTCCTGTCTCATCCTGTGACTTAGAATGCCTGACCTCCTGGGAATGCAGCCCAGTAGGCCTCAGCCTTCTTTTATCCAAACCTTGTTCAAGGTGGAGTTGCTCTGGTTCAAACGTCCCTGACATCATGCTGAAATTTCAGAACATTAGGAATAAAGAGATTATAAAAACAGCTAGAGAAGAAAAACAGATTGTATATAAAGGATTAAGAATCAAAAAGGTATCAGACTTCTTACAACTTGTATGCTTCAAAATATTGGGAAAAAAATTATTCTCAGTCTAGAATTCTATCCCTTACAAAACTATCATTCAAGAGTGATAAGTGGGCTGGGCATGGTGGCTCGCACCTGTAATCCCAGCACTTTGGGAGGCTGAAGCAGGTGGATCACCTGAGGTCAGGAGTTCGAGACCAGCCTGACCAATATGGTGAAACTCTATCTCTACTAAAAATACAAAAGAATAGCCAGACTTGGTGGTGGGCACCTATAATCCCAGCTGCTTTGGAGGCTGAGGCAGGAGAATCACTTGAACCCGGTAGGCAGAGGTTGCAGTAAGCTGAGATCCAACATTGCACTCCAGCCTGGGCGACAGAGTGGGACTCCATCTCAAAAAAAAAAAAAAGAGAGAGAGAGAGAGATAGTAGATTAAATAAGGAAGTAAATCAGAGAGGAGCAATGGGATCTAGTGGGATCTAGGAAAAAGAAATCCAGTACAGAGAAGAGATCCAGTGGATTTCCAGGATAGTGAAGAAAAAAAAAAAAAAAGGTCTTTAACCATGTAGAAAATTCTCTGAGAGAAGCTGTTGAAAGTCAAAGACACTATGCAAATGAAAAAAAAAAAAAAAAAAAAAAAAAAAAAGAATGAAGGAGTTAGCTCCAGGTAAAAACAAAAGCTGTATGGGAAAGGAAATGGTACAGTTTGATTCAACAGAGAACAGTATTTACTTAGTCATAATCATATAAACGTTGAATATTAATGTAACTGATAAGATAACTATTAGGATGAGTTGGGAGGGTCAACAAGTGCAGGGAGGGGAGCTGTTTAAGAAAGGTAAATTCTTGGGGGCCAGGCTCAACGGCTTATGCTTATAATTCTAGCACTTTGGGAGGCAGAGGTTGGAGAATTGCTTGAGTCCAAGAGTTTGAGATCAGTGTGGGAGGATATGGTGAAACCCTATCTCTACAAAAAATACAAAAAATTAGCTGGGCATGGTGGTGCACACCTGTAGTCCCAGCCACTCAGGAGGTTGAGGTGGGAAGATCACCTGAGCTTAGGAGGTTGAAGCCACAGTGAGCCATTATTGCGCCACCGCACCGCAGGGAGTGAGTAATGATTGTGCCACTACACTCCAGATGGGTGACAGAGTCAGACCCTGTCTTGAAAAAAAAAAAGAAAAGAAATTTTTATCGACACAACAGAAAATTAGTTAAGTAAAATTTATAAATTGGCCAGGTGTGGTGGCTCATGCCAGCACTTCAGGAGGTCAAGGTGGTTCAATCACTTGAGGTCAGGAGTTTCTGGCCAACATAGTGAAACCTCATCTCTACGAAAAAATACAAAAGTAAGCCAGACATGGTGGCATGTGCCTGTAATCCCATCTACTCAGGAGGCTGAGGCAGGAGAATCACTTGAACCCAGGAAGCAGAGGTCAAAGTGAGCTGTGATTGTACCTCTGCACTCTAGCCCGGGCAACAGTGAGACTGTCTCAAAAAAAGAAAAAAATTATAAATTAAGAAACAGAACTTTAAGAAATTATTTACAACAGATGTCAGTAAACTATACCCCACAGTGATTAGTGACAAGAAGCAGACGAATCCTAGTCAGACAGAGGCCGGTCCCCAGTGAAAGCTGACCTTTAAGCCAAAGACAGTTTGAAGCCTACCTACAAGTCCTGGTTAAATCCTTGCACCAGACCGAGAACTTCTCTTCCTGTTGGGCAAGCTTTCCTTTGATTGATCCCTACCCTTCCTTAATTGGGATTTTATACTGTCATGCGCACCTTTTTATTTTTTTTTTGAGACGGAAGTTTTGCTCTTGTTACCCAGGCTGGAGTGCAATGGCGCGATCTCGGCTCACTGCAACCTCCGCCTCCTGGGTTCAGGCAATTCTCCTGCGTCAGCGTCCCGAGTAGCTGGGATTACAGGCACGTGCCACCATGCCCAGCTAATTTTTGTATTTTTAGTAGAGACGGGGTTTCACCATGTTGACCAGGATGGTCTCGATCTCTTGACCTTGTAATCCACCCACCTCGGCCTCCCAAAGTGCTGGGATTACAGGCTTGAGCCACTGCACCCGGCCCTGTCCTGCCACCTTTGAGTGGTGCCTTTGTTTTACTTTGTTTTAGGCTTTTTTGCATATCACAAACCAATCAGCACATAATCCACCATTCTGGGCCCATAAAAACCTCTGACCCAGACACAGTGATTGAAAGACCACCCAATTTAAAATGCGGGACCAACCCGTGTCCCTTCTCCACTGACAGCCATTTCATTGCTCAATAAAATTCTTCTCTGCCCTCCTCACCCTTGGATTGTCAGCATAACCTCATTCTTCTTGGAACTCAGGTCCCACTGAATGCAGGTACAAAGAAGGCAGCTGCCCCACACTATGGGAAGAAGCAGCAGCAGCAGGGCTGAGCCATCTCAGAACCATGGGCTGGAGTGGGTCACCAGGGCTGACAGCTGTTAACAAGCTGCCATCCCCTGGGCTGCAGACAGTGGGACTAAAAGAGCTGATTGGCACACTGTAACACCCCCTCTCCAGCTTTAGGGTCGAGGGCGCCATTGCCTGGGCGCTACCACATTCCCCTCGCCTAGACACCAGAGCACCAGAGTCCACTGCAGGAGCCACTTCAGCCACGAGCCCTGCACAGATCCCGCTCCTGTGCCAGCTCTTGCAGGGGCTGAGCACGCAGTCACGGCAGCCACAGGACCCGCACTAGAGTGTGAGTCAGGCACAGCCCAGCAGGCCAAGTAGATGGGGCTTATCCTGTGGTGAATCCCAGACCCTAGCAAGGCCTGGGCAGGGGTGGTGCTGGCTGGAGATCTCTGGCTGGCAAAGCAACCTAGAAAAATCCTACATCAACAGGTCAATTCTGTTGTTGCTTAAAAAATCTGTTTTTGTAAACAGTTGTGTTGGAAGATGGCCACACCCATCCATGTCTATATCGCCTGAAGGCAGTAGATATAAGGCGATAGGTATGAGGCAGAGTTGAGAAATTGCAACAAAGACTGTATGGCTCACAAAGCTGAAAATATTTACTATCTCCATTTACAATGAAAACAGAAAAATAGCTCAGACTGCTGTAAGCTAGGAGAGGTATGCAAAATTTACTTGGCTCGGGGACTTCGGTCAGGCCCCACTCCCATCCCTCACTCCCACCTCCACATCCCACCCATGCCCTGGGGGCAATTGTTTAAAGGCATTTTGTTCCAGACTGGCTGCCTCACCCATTATCTTCTTGTTCCTGGAATCTGTGATACAAAGAACAATGTATAAGCAATCGATAGCTTATGTTACTTTCATGTAAATTCTTATTAACAACTTGGGAACTGCCTCTTCTTTTTTAAAAAAAAAAAAAAAAACATTATAACTGCTGCTAATTAGAATGTATATTCAGGGCGACTTGAATCTATGTTCCTTGGTGGCCATCTTCAAGCTTTGGGCTCAGATAAACTCTATACTTAATCATACTTCCTGAATCTCATTATTTAAGGTTGACAAGAATAAGGGAGATAAATACATGCATAAGTAGCCAAAGGGGTTAAAAGTGTTTGTTCTGGGCTGCTGTCTTTTGTCTCTGAATACGAGTTGGCTTTTTAAATTATGTGCATTACTGCTTTTGATAAAAATGAGAACTTCTTATTAAGGAGTTGTCCTGATGCCCCTGGAGGGACACAGTGGGGAATGCTGGTCTGACATCAGGGTTCATGCCTCAGCCTTGCCCTGCTGTCTCCTGCTCTTTGCCAGCTGTCACCATCCCATCTGAACGGGGCTGAGTGACTCAGAGGTTTTACGGGAACTGGACGTAGGATCGCAGATACCAAAACTGGGAGGAACCACTCTGGGGCAGCCTCCTGTCTCAAGCCATCATTTGGTATTGTATCATAAATGAGTGGCAGTATACAGCGCAGGGGTTTCAGTGGTGAATGAGTTCTACCGTTAGACTACCTAGCTCCAGAAAACCCAGGTTCTCCCTCTAATTAACTAGGACCTGGACAAGATACTTGATTTCTCTGGGCCTCAGTTTGCCTCCTTATAGGGCTGTAGTGAGCTTAATTCAACGAACACATATAAAAACAGTTATAACAGTGGCAGACCTGTATAAGCCTAATGAATGTTAGCCTTTATTCTCATTTTCACAGATGACACAAGGAGGTTGAGACAGGGAACGTGCTTTGCGCAATGTCAAACAGCCAATTGAGACAGGGGTAGGCCTAGTGCCTGGGACTCTCCTGTCTCCCTGCAATACTTTCTCCTTGTACCACCCCAAGCTGGATGTGCATAAAGCATCTCTGGAGAGATACGCAAAAAAAATGAACAACAGCAGTTACCTACGGGAAGGTAGACCAGAAGGATAGATGGTGGCAGAGTAGAAGAGAGGCACCTTTTCATTAGAAATTAAAAATTTCAAACCATGTGACCATATTCAGCCCAAAAAAGGAAACAAATAGAAGAACTAATTAAATGAATGGGATTGACCAGGTGCAGTGGCCCACACCTGTAATCCCAGCACTTTGAGAGGCCAAGGCAGGAGGATCACTTGAGCTTAGGAGTTCGAGACCAGCCTGGGAAACATAGTGAGACCTTGTATTCTTTTTTTTTTTAAAGGTAAATAAATGGGACTAATAATGCCTTTCTCATGGTGGAGAACAAATGAGGTAACAGAAGTGAAACTCTACACTAAGCGACAACCAGATGTGAAGGGTTATGACTAGTAATCACGGTGCTTTTTAGTAAAAGCAAACTTGGCTCTGAGTTTACACAAAAAACTGTAGGAAAGGACATAAACTTCAGGCTGTTCATTAGCCAAGTTCTCTTCGAGATGGAGTAGGTTTCCTTGGCCACAGGTGAAGCCATCTTGGAGTGCAATGGAAATTTCCATCTTGGCATTCACAGATGAAAGCTTCCCTCCCCCCCACACACTGGCTCTCCTGAGCCCCACACATTGCATCCAGGCTGTCCGCTGGACAACTCTTCTGGAAAACATGATTAAGGCTGCACAAACCGGGGGGTTTATTGGGAATGACAGTGAGGGCCACAGTTTGTTTTTCAAAGGAGGGAGCTAAGTCCCAGAAATAGCTGAGCTCGAGATGGCAGGCGGCTGGCAAAGGCGGGAGGCTGCAGGGCAACGCTCCCAGGCCATGTTGACTTAGGACTGGCTGCCCGAGCATTGTAAACAATTGCAGAAATGATTTCCTACCCTGGCAGAAGTCTTGTTTGGACAAGGGATCCCCCCTCCTTCTTTAAAAGGCAGTTTTATCATTTGTTTGCAAAAATGCTCAATCCCCTCTTTCTTTTCTTGTTCCCTCTGTGGCTCTGCTCTCCCTGCGAGCCAGATGAAAAATCTTTGTGTTTCTTTAATGTTAACCAAACCCCCACTCCTTTTTTAAACTGTTCCAGGTCTGCTGGACAAATACTTCCCAGCAACAGGACTTACAAGGATCTGTTAAGAATTTTGTTAGGCTGTAGTCTTTAGCTGAAGTGATTTAGTTTTTTTTTCCCTCCTTGTTTATTACATTTTTAACTCCTAACACAATAAAATCTGCACACACAAGAATTGGGAGAGCCATAAAAATGAAACTCATAATGTCTTGGCCTGAACTAGCGAATGCTCCATCTAGACACTGATGTAAGAGACTTGGTCTCACCCACCCTCCCAAGATGTCAGATTAGGAAATAAAACTAGTTGTCTGTAAGGGAGTAAGCTTAAACAGAATTGCCAGCTCTGTCAGGCTGCTGGCTGGGGTGTGGCTTCTGAGAGGCTGGGGGATGGGCTGCACATTCTGAAAAGCAGCCAGAACACTGAGTAGCTCAGAAAGAAGGAATACTCTCTTCTTGACCACCCAGGGACAAGCACAGCCAAGGGCCAGATGCAGAGCGTGATATGCTAACCTACATACCCGCCTGTCACCTCACTCCAAAAGGGAGGAGGAGGAAGAGAATAAGGAGGGATGAGGCGTGGAAGATGGAAAAAGGGAAAGAAAGAAAGAGGGAGAGGAGATAGGAGGGAAGGGGTGCATGTAGAGCAGAGGAGGCAGAGGCTGTATCAGTCATAGTCCCAGCTGGAAACAAGCCACTCACAAGCTGGGTAACGGAGGAGAGCTTAGTAAAGGGATTATTGACGAGGTATAGGCTAGAGTTAAGGGGAACCAAGAGGATGGTGCTACACCCCACAGCCTGCAGCCACAGGGGAGCTGGAACCATGAGGCCTGAATCTCTTCCTCAAAAGACATCACATAAGATACAGCTTCTCATCATTCATTATTTCACCATAATGAAATACATCACTCTACTTGAGGACATGTTGGAGAGAGATGACGAATCCAAATTTAGAACTGACATAGGAGGAAACAGAGGTATAAACAGGCTGGTGGTAAGCATTAAATGTATTTGAACACATAAGAAAGCCTGGATAACCATAATGATCACATTTACTGGAAAATAATATAATTGTTATAGTCATTATAGGGAAAAAAAACACCCTACAAAATGTTTGTTAATCATTGTTGTCGATAATAGAATATGGGGGGAAATTTCCAAAACTATCATTAAAGGAGGAATGGAAAGAATGGTGTTTGCTTGTTTTTATGGTGGCAAAATACATATATAACAAAATATACTCCTTTTTTTTTTTTTTTTTAAGATAGAGTCTTGCTCTGTCACCCAGAGTGGGGTGCAGTGACTCAATCATGGCTCACTGCAGCCTCAACCCCTAGATTCGAGCAATCCTCCCACCTCAGCCTCCCAAGTAGCTGGGGCTACCACCATGTGCATCACCATGCCCAGCTAATTTTTAAATTTTTTGTAGAGATTGGGTCTATATTGCGCAGGCTTGTCGCAAACTCCTGGGTTCAAGCAAACCTCCCACTGCGGCTGGAATTACAGGTGTGAGCCCAAATGCCTGGCCAAATTGACCAGTTCTGTCGTGTTAAGTACAGCACATTGCTGTATGATCACCACCACCATTTATCGCCAGAATTTTATCTTCCCAAACTGAAACTCTATACTCACTAAACACTTAACTCCTCATTCTCTTTCCTCAACCCCCGGCAACAACCATTCTACTTTCTGTCTCTGATTTTTTTTTTACTATTCTAGATATCTTGAATAAGTGGAATCATACTGTGTGTGTGTGTGTGTGTGTGTGTGTGTGTGTGTGTGTGTGTCTGGCTTACTTCACTTAGCATAACATCCTCAAGGTTCATTCATGCTGTAGCATTTATGGGAATTTCCTCCCCTTTTAAGGCTGAATGTTTCATTGTATACATATGCACCATTTGTTTATCCACTCATCTGTTAATGGACACCAGGTTGCTTCCACCTTTTGACTGTTGTGAATACTGCTGCTGTGAACATGGGTATGCAAATACCTGAGTCCCTGCTTTCATTTCTTCTGAGTAGAAATGCTGAATTATATGGTAATTCTATGTTTAATTTCCTTTTTAAATTTTTAGTTGTTATATATTTAGAGATGGGCTTTCACTCTGCCACCCAGGTGTAATGCCCCGGCACAATCATAGCTCCCTGCAGCCTTGAACTCCTAAGCTCAAGTGATCCTCTCACCTCAGCCTCCCGAGTACATAGGACTACAGGCGTGCACTGTTGTGCCTGGTCTTATGTTTGATTTCTTGAAGAATCACCACACCATTTTTCACAGTGGCTGCAAAGGTGATTTTTTAAATCACCAATTTCCTTTTTTTTTTTTTAAGGGAGTAAATGATATTATTTCTTTTTTGAAGCTTATAAATTGAGAAATACTGATTGCACATATTATTTTTATTTATTTCTTTGTTTTCTGGAGGCAGGGTCTAACTCTGCCATGTAGGCGAAGGTAGTGACGCAATAATAGCTCACTGCAGCCTCAACCTCCAGGCTCAAGCGCTTTTTTCACCTTAGCCTTCTGAGTAGCTGGGACCACAGGCACATGTCATTACACCAAGCTAATTTTTAAATTTTTGTAGAAATGGATTCTTATTATGCTGTCCAGATCGGTCTTGAACTCCTAGGCTCAAGTGATCCACCTGCCTTGGCCTCCCACAGTGCTGGGATCACAGCCATAAGCCGCCATGTCAGGCCTAAACATATTATTTACAATTACAAAGATATATACCAGTAGAACTAAAAAACAGCTTAAATATCTTCCATATTTGAAAGCAACAAACAAAAACAGATCACACAGAAACCAAAGCTGAGAATACAGAATATGACAGAAATAGACTAAACTTGTCTGTTACAGGCATGAATAAAACTGATATAAACTCACTTTTGAAAAGAAAATGGGGGTCAGCCGCAGTGGCTCACACCTGTAATCCCAGAACTTTGAGAGGCCGAGGCAGGTGGATCACCTCAGGTCAGGAGTACGAGACCAGCCCAACCAACATGGAGAAATCCTGTCTCTACTCAAAATACAAAATTAGCCAGGCATGGTGGCACATGCCTATAATCCCAGCTACTAGAGAGGCTGAGGCAGGAAAAGAAAAGGGACTAAAAATGAGAAATACACCTAAAACAAAAGAACCCAGATAGGTTGAAATTAATGAAGGAGTAAACATATTCCAAGCAAATCCACACAAAAAGTAGGCAAGAGTTTTGTCAGTAACAGGCTGCATGCAAGCGAATATATATCACAACAAGTTAACAGCACTGAAATGTGTGTATAAAGCAAAAATATAAAAATTATAAGATTTACAGGATGTAACACTGAACTAAATACAGAAATGAACTGCAACAAGATGCTTTAACTCACCTCTCCCAGAGGCTGGCAAATCAAATAGAGGAAACATAATTATTCTGAGATTTTGAATGCTATTTTTAATAAGATTGATAATAGATGACAGCTAGTTAACTAGCTTGCTGGACAGGTAAGTGGAGTACATAAGTCTATATTCTGAATATAGAGACTACATCTTATTTTCAAGTTCCTATGAGACATTTCGAAATTTGATAGTACAATAGGCCATAAAGAAAATTTACAAAAAAATTGAAACATAATCAGTCATATTCTCTGACTACAGTGCACCAACACTGAAAATGAGTAATAAAAAAATAGAACAAACATGTAAAAACAATTTCCTAAATGCCTTCTGAGTCAATGAAGAAACAGAAAGAGCAACTGCAGAATATTAAGACAAAAAAGGCACATATAAAAAATCGTGGCACAAAGGGACATTAACTGCTCCTTTCCTCTGCCATCTCCTGCAGCTCTGTTCCCTCCAGAGTGTCCTTGTCCCTACGTCCTGATAGGTCACCATCCTCAGAATGGGTCTGTATCACGTGTCTTATATTCATGCTTCGCTCAGGGCCAGCACGGAGAAAGCACTCATTAACTGCTGGTGGACAAGGGACTTTAGTTAGCAAATGCCCTTCTTCAGGCTCTGCTTCTCTGACGGACTTCTATGGGAGAGAGCCACACAGCCGGTGACGATGCTTATATCAAAGCCTTTCCCCCTTGGCTACCACTGAGTTCCCAGATGAGCACCCAAAATACTCTGACCTCTAATTGTTTCCTCTGGAGCAACAAAGGGCTGGGCAGGAATGAACAGGAGGATCTTGGTTTTGGTGGGTTTTGGCCAGCTTCTTTTCCATAATCTGTTTCATCAGCAAGGTCTTTGTGACCTGTATCTCATGCCAACCATCCTTCCTACCCTGTGACTTAGAATGCCTAACCTCCTGGGAGTGCAGCCCAGTAGGTCTCAGCCTAATTTTACCCACTTGCTATTCAAGATGGAGTCACTCTGGTTCAAATGCCTCTGACAGGCCACAGTACCAACATGAATATGCCGAACATTTGGAGGCAGCAGTAAGGGATAGGGAGAGGAGGCTTTTAACTCAATTTCCTTATACATTTGACCATCAATATCAGTTTTGTAATCTTGTGAACCATGCCAGTGTTATATCGTTATCACACTATGGTAGATGTAACCTGAAAAATACAAGTAAAATGATACTGGAACTTTGCTAGAGTCCCATTCAGTTATTGATTAGTCCAGTCATCATCGTATTGTACGACCAAACGTCTCCTGGGGTAACTTTGCTCAGGTTTGCAAGCTTCTATTTTATCTTGTATGGTTCCAGAAAGAGGGGTAGCCTCAGCAATATATGGTTTCACCCATTCAGGCATTTGGTGTAACTGAGCTAAGTGACAAAGTCCTCTTACTCAGAGATTCAATATACTACATAATATTTAATCTCTGTCATTGCATAACACATTTATCCATTTACTCACAGCTACTATTCCTACTGCTATTTAGGCCCTAACTTTTCAGTCTTTGGAAGGGAGGTTAGCTTTAGCTACAGTGCTGGTTTAGATTGCAGTCAGCAATATTACTCTAGCAAGTGCCTTCCCCTCAGTCCACTCCCATTCATCTCATCTAGGATACGGTGATAAAGGTACAGAACTTGTCAGCTATTTCTACCACTAAGCAATATAGCTACATCTACTATTAACCCCAGCTTTGCCACTTGGGATCAAGGCACAAGCTGTTCCATGAGGCCCTTAGGTATTCTGACATAAAGGTTTAAAAGTATGGTTACAGTTTCTTGCTTAGGAATGATCTCTGCTTCCAGCACTTGTGGCTGCCCTGTGCCTGGGGCCACTTCATCAGGTAGGAAAAAGAAGTTGAGATGAGGCTGGGCACAGTGGCTCATGCCTGTAATCCCAACACTTTGGGAGGCTGAGGGGAGGGGATCGCTTGAGCTCAGAAGTTCAAGACCAGACTGGGCAACATGGTGAGACCTTTTCTCTATTTTTATTTAAACAATTAAAATTTTTAAAAAAGCAGTTAAGAGACTATGGGGAAGAAAGAAAAAAGTGTAGTCATACCAGAGCACATTCCTTTTGGGGGAAGAACTGCATAGTTATATCAGCATATCTCCCACCCCCTCATCCTCAGATCCACAAAAATAGCAGAGGATTCTAGCTAGTGGGGCACTGCCTTGGCACTGATGTTAAGTGTGAGCATGTAAGTCAGCCCTTCCTGCCTATATCTTCTCCTGTTTTGGCCAACCAATGTCTTAAATGCCTATTCCAATTCTCTATTAAACTGTTATTCTGAGGAGGATATCTGTGTTCATTGTTGGATATGACATGCTGAAACTGTGTCCCTTGGTCTGAATAAATGTGATTCAACCGTCCGAATTGGTGTAGTAGCTTCTGTTCCATTTCTTTTACAGTATCTGAGCATTTGCGTCTACCACGAGGTAAGCAAAACCCAGTTCTGTGTGTCTATTTCTTTAAAGACCGATTTATAACCTCTAGTGCTACCAGCATCACTCCCACTTGCCAGCTCTGCACTGGGCCTTCCCCCCAGGGAATCTGTCCCATAGCCCTCTGAGTCTCTGTCTCTCTTGTTGGCAGACAGTACTGTACTTACTGGCATTTTGCACCTCAGAGGGTGCAAAAGGAATGTGCCTAAATTTAGCCCATCTCTGCATTGCTACAGCCCCCACCCCACAATGTTCACTTGTTTTCATGACCTAGGTGGCCACCTCCAGTGAACACATGAAGATATCCACTCACCCACTCCAATGACCTTATCCTGAAAGGGGCTTCTTCTGATGTTTCCCAGCTCGTTGAGTTTCTGTTTAAATTCTACACTTGTCTGTTTAACTCATTAATTAGAGGACAAAACTAACAGCCAAGTTGTTTACATCTCCCCTGCAATCCTGAATTCATACTCTGATACTCCTCACCTGATTCTCACACACCAAACCAGTATTTCCCAGTCCTAAACCAACCCTGAACTCGATACCAAACAACTAGGGAAAACCCAAATACCCCCAAACCCACTGGAATTATTCAAACTAGCCAATCCTAAGCTGTTTACTTTACCCTGTCTTGACTTTCCCATGGAAACCCCAATAAAGCCCATGGTCTATGCCTTCCCCTTACTCCTTTCTGCCTCCTGATCGATACTGGTGCTTCCCTACGTGGTCCAGAATGGTGTGGCACGATCCTCCTCTCAAGAAATGTGAATAATAAAAATCTTCTTTCAGTGGAACTAGCCTCTAGGTGCTGTTACTCAGTCACCTTTATAAATTATGACCCAAACACTAAGAAGACGGGTATCAGCATGTCCTACTTTAATGCATCCCTCAAGTTCCCATAGTGGTTTCCATAGAGGTGGGCCCCATGTGGGCATCTCTTTAAGAGGCCACTTTTCCATTGCTCTTGTGCCTGACCATCTGGCCAGGACACTGACAACTGCTCATGAGTCAGTAAAACACTGGGAAAACAGTATGCAATTCAGTTTGATGAGTTAATTTCTTTTTACTTTGTAAATCAGAGTGGCAGCCTTTTGAACTGGATGCTGTCCGTTCACTTTGGAACTGCCATCTATAAACTAAGAAGTTCTTTGTTAATCATTGAGAGCATTCACAGGGCACTGTCCACGTTACAATAGGTTCTGGCAACTCCTTAAGTGGTTCCAAAGCCAGTCCCAGAGCAAAAGATTCTACCTGCTCATGAATACACTGAGCAACTATTTGTATTCCCTCAAAACTTCAGCAAATAACTGGAAACCATAAAAAAAACAAATGGAAATTCTAGATATATAAAAAAAACAACAGCCAACATATAAGAACCCAGTGTGTCATAAAAAAATAAAAAAATAAAAAAAAGAACTCAATGTGTGGAATTAACAGCAGATTAGACAAAGCTGAGGAGAGAAGAAATGTATTAAAAAATAGATCTGAAAAAATCTTCAGAATAAAGCATGGAGAGTCCAAAATAAGTAAGATATAGAAGTAAAGGCAGGCAGTACATTGCGAAGGCCTGACATATGTGTAATTAGAGTTCCACACAGAGAGGAGATGAACTGGTGCAAAAACAATATTTGAAGAGATAATGCCTTAGAATTTTCCAAAATTGATTAAAGACATCAAGCCACATATGCAAGAATTCTCTTACAAATGCTCAACAGAATTAAAAAAAAATGAACCACCCCTAGACAAATCATAAACTCAAATCAAAGCACATCTTAGGATAGAAAGCAGATTTTCTTCAAATGAGTAATAATTAGAATGACATATCAAGTCTGAACAAAACAATGGAGTTCAAAATACAATGCAATATTTTAGAATAAAGCAACATTTCTGTTCTCTCTCCCTTCTCTTTTTCTTCTTCTTTCTTCGTCTCCTTCACTCCTTTTTCTTTCTTTCCTTCTCAAAAAAAAAAAAAAAAGAGTGGTGCTTTCTGAGTAGGGCAAGAAGATCACATCTGTGATATGAATACAGGTTTTCTAGGAAGGTATCCCATCCTCTCAAATCCTCCAGGGCCACAGGCACAGGGCCTTGCCTGGCAAGAAATTTCACCAGCAGCCTCCTCACTCTGGGGGACAGCCTTGTGCCTTATTGAAATGCAAATAGCACTTGGGCGTGGTGGCTGGTGAAGGTCCCCAGGGGCACCTGGTGCTGTGGAACGTGGCGTGGCTTGGCTTTGGCGTTTTGAAGGTCTGAGCTCCAGGCCTGACCCTGCCCTTACAGGTCAGGCGAACTTGGGCAAGTTGCTGAGCCTCTTTGAGCTTTGGTGGCCTTATCAAAACAATGGGGATAATAAGGCTATCTACTTAAAAAAAAAAAGCAATAATATTAATAATATTAGAACACTGAAATCTTACACCCAGCAGAGATTTCAAGATGGAAGATAAAATAAAAAGCTTTTTTAAAAATAAAAACATTTTCAAATTCAGTCTGGGCAACACAGTAAGACCCCATCTCTTAAAAAAAATAAGACAAATGAAAATAAGAGAGTTAGCCAGGCATGGTGGCTCACACCTGTAATCCCAACACTTTGGGAGGTGGAGGTAAGAGGATTGCTTGAGCCCAGGAGTTCAAGCAACATAGCAAGATCCCTGTCTCTAATTAAAGACAGAGAGAGAGAGAAAGAAAGGCAGCAGGGGTGAAGGGGGGCAGTGAGGCTGGGCGCAGTGGCTCCTGCCTGTAGTTACATCACTTTGGGAGGCCGAGGCTGGCAGATCACAAGGTCAGGAAATTGAGACCATCCTAGCCAACATGGTGAAACCCCATCTTTACTAAAAATACAAAAAATAGCTGGGCTGGGTGGTGCACGCCTGTAGTCCCAGCTACTTGGGAGACTGAGGCAGGAGAATCACTTGAACCCAGGAGGCAGAAGTTGCAGTTGCAGAAGTTGCAGCCAAGACTGTCACCAGGCTGGAGTGCAGTGGTGCAGAGGAAGATTCTGTCTCAAAAAAGAAAGAAAGAATAGAAGAGAAAAAAGAGAGAGAAAAAATTTAAGAGAATTCATTAATAGCAGATTTGATTCAAAGGAAATTTTGTATTCTTCAGGCAAATGGGGAAAGATACCAGATGAAAGTGTAGATACAGGAAACATTAAAGAGCAACAACATAAGCAAAAACAGGGATGAATCAAATAGTCCAATTGACAACTGACCACTAAAACCACCACCACCACAACAATATCTCGTGAGGTTTGAAGTATATATAGAACTAAAACACATTTTTAAAAATTACATATAAATTGAGGAGGCTAATAAATGAAATTAATGTTCTAAGTTCCCTGCATTCCTGGTGACAGAGCAGGAGCATTGCCATTGTAGACAAGCCCCTCATTCTAAAGTTCACCTTAATAAAAAAAAACATCTAAATCCAAAAGGCACCAGCCTAAAGGCTAAAGTCAACACAACCATAAACCACAATAACATCTCCAACCAGAATCATTCCAAACTCCTCCTCAACCAGAGACTTGCTAGCCCTGAGATAACCCACCTCCAGCTAGGAAGATGCCAGCCTTGAGATAAGCTCCCTCCAGCCAGAAAGATGTCTGCCCCAAGATAATCTCCCCTCCTCAGAAAGACATCCCAACCCTGCCATAAAACTTCTTTCTCACACAGAAACATTCCAAGCTTGTGATAAGTCCCCTCACCCTAAAACCAATATATACTCTTAGTCTGTAAGAGAAGGCACTCCTGACAGAAATCAGCCAGAAGCCCCTCTCATGTTTTATCTAAAGTAAACTTGTCTTTACCATCAAGCCACATTTTGTGTTTCTTTCTTCTTTAACTCTTACACCTAGGAAGAAGGTAGCGCTACCAAGTAAGATTAGACTTTAATAAGTCCAGATTCAAGCCTGATGCTGTGGCTCACACCTGTAACCCCAACATTTTGGGAGGCCAAAGCAGGTGGATCACTTGAGCCCAGGAGTTCAAGACCAGCCTGAGCAACATTGTAAAACGTCTCTACAAAAAATACAAAAAAAAATTAACTGTGTGCATTGCCACATGCCTGTAGTCCCAGCTACTTAGGAGGCTGAGGTGGGAGAATTGCTTGGGTGCAGGAGGCTGAGGCTTCAGTGAGCTGTGATGGCACCACTCCATTCTAGCCTGGGTGACAGAGCAAGACTCTGTCTTAAAAAGGGAAAAAAAAAAGGTCATAGACTCATTTGTAATCATTGAACAACTAACAGAAAAATACAACAGCATAGAATTTTCAAACAAATAGAGGGCAGAAATAGAACAAAACATATCAACCCTAACATAGACAAACCAATAAAATAAAGTTAGACATATTTAGTCACCTGATTTGTAACAAAATCAACATCGCAATACAATGGGGTGAGAAAAAGAAAAAAAACACTTTTACTATACTCTTACGACATGGAACACTTTTGTACTAGATGTATGGGGGTTTTCCCACAAGACTGCCCCCAATTCAGATGCCAAGAACAAATTCCAGGCAGTGACCCATGCTTCAGGCAGACTGGCTATAAATCAGCCCCCTCCTCGGGTTTGATCATTTGCTAGTATTGCTCACAGAACTTATAAGGCCTGCTGCCTCACCGGGAGGCCGGACACACCCACCTCTGCACTCAACACCTGACTCTGCACTCGGCACCTAGCTCTGCCACATGGCTCCCCTGGAAGGCTCCGGCCAATGCAACCCTGGCCCCGGAAAACCTGCCGAACAACCCACCAACCAATGGTGGCCTGTCCCATCCCAATCCCACTCCCCTGGAGCCAATCAGAGCACCCAGCTTTTGCTCGTTCCTCATAGCCATAAAAACCCCATGCCCGGCCGGGCGCGGTGGCTCAAGCCTGTAATCCCAGCACTTTGGGAGGCCGAGGCGGGTGGATCACGAGGTTAAGAGACTAAGACCATCCTGGTCAACATGGTGAAATCCCGTCTCTACTAAAGATACAAAAAATTAGCTGGGCATGGTGGTGCGTGCCTGTAATCCCAGCTACTCGGGAGGCTGAGGCACGAGAATTGCCTGAACCCAGGAGGCAGAGGTTGCGGTGAGCCGAGATTGCGCCATTGCACTCCAGCCTGGGTAACAAGAGTGAAACTCCGTCTCAAAAAAAAAAAAAAAAAAAGAAAAAAGAAAAAAAAAACCCCGTGCCCCAGAAAGTCAGCACGACTTCTCTGGCCCCCTTTCCCCGGACCAGAGAATCTCGTCCGGGAGCTGAATAAATTGGCATTTAATTTTCTTATACTGGCCTCAGTTTCCTCATTTTAAACTCGGCAATAACCCTTACAGAACTCAGGGAAACACTTTACTTATGTTTGCTAGTGTATTATCACACAGATGAAGAAGCATACAGGCAAGGCCTGGAAGTTTCCTGAATTCAGGAGCTTCTTACCCTTGAATTTGTAACCGCCCAACTGGCTCACCTTGCCCAATGCAGAGACAAAGCTGATTTATTAAGACACGGGAATTGCAATAGAGAAAGTAATTCACGCAGAGCTGGCTGTTACTACTCAAATCCTATTATTACTAAAATTGGGGGGCGGGGGAGGGGGGAGACAGTGAGTCGGGAGTGGTGATTGGTCAGGTCAGAGATAAAATTATATCTAATAGAAGCTGTCCTCTTTCACTGAGTCAGTTCCTGGGTGGCGGCCATGACATTAGAGGAGCCAGTTTATTGATCTGGGTGATGCCAGCTGATCCATCAAGTGCAACGTCTGCAAAATATCTCAAGCACTGATCTTAGCTTTACAACAGTCAGGTTATTCCCATGAATCTTGTAGCCTCCAACTGCATGACTCCTAAATTATAATTTCTAATCTTTTGGTTAATTTGTTAGTCCTACAAAGGCATCTATCCCCCAGGCAAGAAGGGAGTTTGCTTTGGGAAAGGGCTGTTATAGTCTGTTTTAAACTATAAACTAAGTTCTTACCAAGTTAGTTCAGCCTATGCCCAGGAATAAACAAGGACGGCTCGGAGGTTACAAGCAAAATAGAGTTGGTTAGGTCAGATCTCTCTCACTTCTCAGTTATAATTTTCAATGGTGGTTTCAGAGTTGGGGTGCACCACTCTCCCAGCAAAAGGATGTATTCGCCAACCTGGTAGCTTATCAAATCTCATTGTTCAGATAACCTAATCTCCACCTTCGCGAATTCCTGGAGGTTGATGGGTGGGGTTGAAAGTTCCAGCACTCTTATCACGGGTTTTCTAGTGACCAGCCCCATTCTGAGGCTATCTATAGGCCCCACCTTAAGTCACCTTATTAGCATAAACTTAGGTGTGATAGAAAGGGTTTGTTCTGAATAACAGAAGATATTCCTATCCAGGAAATTCCATGGGTTTTAGTAGCTCTGTACCAGGAACAACTGGGGACAAAGACTAAATAGGTAAGCTTTAATACCATGTGGAGAAAGGAAGATCTTTTAATATGTTCAATTAAGTTTCACCTAAATCTGCCTCCTTACATATTTTAAGTTCTGCCTAAAGGTTTCTCCATACACAGTGAACTGTAACCTAACTGGATGTGTATGTAAATAAACTGTAACCTACTCCGGTGCCAATCAAAGGTGGCCAACTGTTCAAACCATGCAAACGCACTGAGCTATAACCAATCCAGCTGTTTCTGTATCCTACTTTTGTTTTCTATATGTCACTTTCCTTTTTCTGTCCATAAATCTTCCATCTCAAGGTAGCACTGGAACCTTTCTGAACTTGTTATTGTTAAGGGGCTGCCAGATTCTCGAATCCTTCTTTGCTCAATTAAACTCTGTTAAATTACCTAGGTGCGGTGGCTCACTCCTGTAATTCCAGCACTTTGGGAGGCAGAGGTATGTGGATCGCTTGAACCCAGAAGTTTGAGAGCAGCCTGGGTGACATAGTGAAACTAAAAACACAAAAATTAGCTAGTTGTGGTAGAGAGAACCTGCAGTTCCAGTTATTCTAGAGGCTGAGATGGGAGGATCACCTGAGTCTGGGGAGGTCAAAGCTACAGTAAGCTGAGATTGCACCACTGCACTCCAGCCTGGGCAACAGAGCAAGACCCTATCAAGTAAATAAATAAATGTTTTGTTTGTCTAAGGTTTTACTGTTTTCTTCAAAACAAATATATGGTGTTGTATTATATGAATATCCAAATGAAAAAAAAAAGAATTCTGGTCTCTATCTCCCATCACACCTAAGAAATAAATCCAGCAGACAGTAGATCTAAATGTGAATGGAAAAACAATAGAGCTTTTTGAAAGAAACATAAGAAAATATCTTCACAACCTTGTAGTATGCAAAAGTTTCTTAAACAAGACCCAAAAAAATGGGCCACCTATATAGGGGAAAATGATAAACTGAACTATATTAAGATTTTTAAATGTCTGCTTGTTGAAAGACAGTAAAATGCCAGACTGTCAGAAGTGCTGAACCAGAGCAACTCCATCTTGAATAGCACCTAGGAAAAATGAGGATGAGGCCTGCTGGGCTGCATTCCTAGGAGGTTAGGCATTCTTAGTCACAGAATGAGATGGGAGGTCAGCAGGACTGGTATCACAAGATACAAGTCATAAAGAACCTGCAGATGAAACAGAATGCAGGTCAAGAAGTCAACCAAAACCCACCAAAACCAAGATGGTAGCAAAAGCAACCTCTGGTTGTCTTCACTGCTCATTATACCATAATACATTAGTATGTTAAAAGACGCTCCCACCAGCGTCATGACAGTTTATGTGGCAATGTCCAGACGTTACCCTAAATGGTCTAAAAGAGGATAAACCCTCAGTTCCAGGAAATCCCTGCCCCTTTTCTGGAAAACTCATGAATAATTCACCCCTTGTCTAAACAAGAATCAAGAAATAATCGTTAAGTATACTCAGTCAAGCACCCCATGCTGCTGCTCAGTCTATGGAGTAGCCATTCTTTCATTTCCTTACTTCTCTAACTTGCTTTCATTTTACTCTGTGGACTTGCCCTGAATTCTTTCTTGGAGAAGATCCAAGAACCCACTCTTGGGATCTGGATCAGGACGGACCCCTTTCCGGTAAAAAAAACCACCCAGTATAATAAGATATTTGCAACAACAGAGGCTGCAATCACCCCACAGGGTTGACAAGAATTGTATGCTGGGTTCTGGACAGAAATATAGCTATAATTAAGCTTTAATCAGCCTGACCTTTGGCCCACTTCCCTGCTGCTAAAAGTCCATAGCACTAGCTCCTGACCATTTACATCCCCATTGTTACTACAGACAGTATTTCTGACAGAAGGGTCATAAAACTATTTAATAATTTATTTGCATCTCCACTGTATGCATCAGACAACAAATCTATTACAGTTGCAAGTCTGTATTCATGTGGCAAGAATACAGTTAAAACCCCTACAATTCAATAACAGAATGATAAAACAATGCAATACTGGGCAAAAGACTTGAACAAGCAATTCACAATAATCATATAAATTATTAAATAGGCCAGGCATGATGGCTCAAGCCTGTAATCCCAGTACTTTGGGAGGCCAAGATGAGAGAATTGCATGAGGCCATGAGTTCAAGATCAGTCTGGGCAATATAGTGAATCCACATCTTTACAAAAAATATAAAAGATTAGCCAGGCATGGTGGTGCTTGCCTGGAGTCCCAGTTACTCAGGAAGCTGAAGTGGTAGGATTGCTTATGCCTGGGAAGGCAAGGCTGCAAAGAGCTGTGATTGTATCACTGCACTCTAGGCTGGGCAACACAGCAAGACCCTGTCTCATAAAATATAATTTATATTTAAATATAAATTAATAAAGCATATCTAAATGGTCAATAAACACAGAAAAGGTACTTAACTTTATTAGTTATGGAGGAAATATAAATTAAAATCCTAATGAGATATTCCATACAACCTCCAGAATTGATTAAAATGAAGAAACGGAAGTCAGATAACAAATATTTACAAAGATGGGGAACAAAAAGAACTCTCAGTAACTGCTGGTGGGAATGTAAATTGATTTATGAGAAACTGTGTCTAGTAATGCTGAAAATGAGAATATTTTATGAACCTAGCAATTCTCAGGTATATACCAAACAGAAATCTTTAATATTCACCCAAAACACATAGTAATGTTCATAGAAGACTATTCATAATAACCTCAAACTGGAAACAGTTCAAATCACCATTGACACCAGTACAAATAAATAAAACATAGTATACACATACCATAAATACATATAGTATATACACACAAAGAATTTCTACACAGCTATGAAAACTAACAGACATGTAATAATATTGTTCTGGACTGAATTATGTCACTCCTACCCAACCCCCAAAATTTATATCTTTAAGCCTTAACCTCCAGTGTCACTGTATTTGGAGATAAGGCTCTGAAGAAGGTAATTAAGGTTAAATGAAGTCATAAGGATGGGGCCCTAATCCAATAGGACTGGTGTCCTTATAGGAGGAAGAGACGAGAAATCCCTTTCTGCACACACACAAAGGAAAGGTCATTCGAGGACACAGCAAGAAGGCAGCTATCTGCAAGCAGGAAGAGAAGCCTCACCAGAAACCATCCTGACAGATCTTGACCTTGGCCTTCTTGCCTACAGAACTATGATAAAGCTAACTTTTGTTGTCTAAGCCACCCAAGTCTGATACTTTGCTATGGTAGATTTGCAGACTAATACAAACATGGATTAATTTTACAAAAATTTTGAGCAAAATGAACCAGACACAAACATGTTTCTAATTATTTTATTATTTTTTTGTTGTTTGTTTTTTGAGGCAGTCTTGCTCTGTTGCCCAGGCTAGAGTGCAATGGCACAGTCTCAGCTCACTGCAACCTCCGCCTCCCAGATTCAAACAATTCTCCTGCCTTAGCCTCCTGAGTATCCAGGACTATAGGCACACACCACCATATCTGCCTAATTTTAGTATTTTTAGTAGAGATGGGGTTTCACCATGTTAGCCAGGCTGATCTTGAGCTTCTGGTTTCATGTGATCTGCCCACCTCAGCCTCACAAAGTGCTAGGATTACAGGTGTGAGCCACCATGCCCAGCCCATAATTATTTTATTACATTATTTACTTTTTAAGAAAAAATAAGAGATGGGGGTTTCACCATGTTGCCCAGTCTGGTCTCGAACTCCTGGACTCAGGCAATCCTTCAGCCTGTAACCCTCATGAAACAAGGGACCTTGCAATGTACTTTAAAACTATTAACAATAAAGTTGGGGATTTGTCCCACAAACAATTAAAAATTCTGGGTTCTTGTGAAAAAAGAGTTTATGCATAAAACAGGAATCCCTTGCTCCACTCTGAGAAGAGAAATATAAAGAATTCGTGAAACAGGAGTCTCTTGCCCCACTCTTAAAAGAGGAATATAAATGAGTGAAAAAGTAATTCTGTACTACTACTTCCCAACAAATCATCAACGAGATGAACATAGGAATCAGAAAATGAGAGGTCTAGCCATTTTTTTTTTTAAGACAGTCTCATTCTATCCCCCAGTATGGAGTACAGTGGTGCCATCTCAGCTCACTGCAGCCTCTGCCTCCCAGGTTCAAGTTATTCTCCTGCCTCAGTGTCCCAAGTAGCTGGGACTACAGACATGCACCACCACACCTGGCTAAGTTTTGTATTTTTAGTAGATAGGAGGTTTCATCATGTTGGCCAGGCTGGTCTTGAACTCCTGAACTCAAGTGATCCACCCACCTCAGCCTACCAAAGTACTGAGATTATAGGCATGAATCACTGTGCCTAGCCTGCAGCATCTAACCTTTTCAAAGACATTTTGCCATATAAATAAAAACCTGTCTGTTGCATGAATTTGTCTTGCTCTCAGCAGGACCTAAATGTCCTGTTCTATGACCAAGTTATCCTGTTACAGAACACTTCAAGCGACGGGTGCCCTACTGGCTTTTATCTGCCCAACTTGGGCCCACAAATAACAGCTTTGACAAAGAAAAGGAAAAACGAGTCCCAGAATTTGGGCTTACCTCCTGGCTGGCCCAACAAAATATGTTACTGGATAGAAGGTCTTGACCGTGAGTTGTCCAGGTTCTTGGTGCATTGTGCAAAGAATGAACAAAATGCACAAAGCAACAAAAGAAGCAACAAACGCACAAACAAAACAATGAAAGAAAAGAGTAATAAAGGCACAGACTTACTGAAAAAGTGAGAATCCGATTTCACCAGAGTCGGAGCAAGCTCAAATAAACCCCACTGCAGTGCTCCGAAGGGTTTCTATAAAGCCAAAAACACTTGGCAACAACCCTCCAGTGTTAGAGGCCTCCCATTGGTTATGCCCTATGATGGATTGGCCTGCAACCAATCAGAGGCTGAAGTGGAGGCTTGGCCCACAGTCAATCAGAGGCTGAAGTGGAAACTTCTGTCATCACAGGAGTAAAGAGTTGGCCGCCCAATCTTCCGTAGAACTGGCTGCACCTGCTGTTCTCTTGCTTCTGTGAACTGGCTGCACCTGCTATTCCTTTGCCTATGCCCCAACCCTTGGCTATTCCTTTGCTTATGCCTCAATCCTTGGCTACCTTAACTCCCTATTCTCCTGCCTCAGTTATACACATGTGCTCAGTTTATGTGGTCTTTTGTGTCTGCTCAGTTTATGAAGCTCACTTGATGAAGTTTATCAAGGTATGCACTTAAGATTTAGGCCTTTTTCTGTACATTATCGTTCTAGTAACAGTTTTAAAAGCCATTTCAAAGGAATAGAAGAAAGAGGGGGAAAGAGCATAAAACAGAGGAACAAGTTGCAAGCAAATAATAAATGTTAGAATTTTTTTAAAAAAGTAACAAGAAATGTTAAAAAATCAATGACCATTTACATTATATTAAATGTAAATGGACTAAATGCTCCAATTAAATGACAAAGATTGTCAGGCCATATAAAAAACAACAAAGCCCTACAATATGTTCACAAGAAACAACTGTAAGATATCAGAAAGTCTGAAAGTTAAAACTGACAAAATTTTCTTAAAAGCAAAAAAAATTACTAAAATAAAGAGGATTATTCCATAATGATAACAGATTTGATTCTAGAAAGATAAAATAAATCTAACTATTTATACTCAGTATTTAGCCTCAAAATACATAAAGCAAAAATAGAAACAAAAAGGAGAAACGACATATTTATACAGCCTATTTTAAAACACTTCTCTCCTTAAATGATAAAATGAGCTGTCAAAAGTTAGGATATAGAAAATTTGCACGATTAGCAAACTTGACCTAATTGACTACTATAGAACACTGCATCCAATAAAAAATATGGAATCATATAATTGAATACAAAGAACATTTACTAAAATAAACTATATGCTTAGCAATAAAATAAGTCTTAACAATCTTCAAAATACTGAAATCATAGGAGTATATTTCACTAGAGTTTAATTAAGCTAGAAACTGATAACAAAAAGGAAATTGAAATATTCCTGTATTTCTGGAAACTAAGAATACTTCTTTTTGTAAAATTAATTAATTTTTTTTTTTTTTTTTTTTTGAGACTGAGTCTTGCTCTGCAGCATAGGCTGGAGTTCAGTAGTGTGATCCTGGCTCACTGCAACCTCCGCCTCCCAGGTTCAAACGATTCTCCTTCCTCAGCCTCTGAAGTAGCTGGGATTACAGACTGTACCATTGCACCCAGCTAATCTTTGTATTTTTAGCAGAGACAGGGTTTCACCATGTTGACCAAGCTGGTCTCAAGCTCCTGGCTTCAAGTGATTTGCCTGCCTTGGCCTCCCAAAGTGCTGGGATTATAAGCGTGAGCCACAATGCATGGCCTAAGAATGCTTCTTAATTGAACCAGAATGGTTAAAGAACAAGTCATGGTGGAAATCACAAAATATTTTGAGATGAATGATAATCAAAGTATGACATATCAAAACTTTCTGTGCTTAGAGAGAAATGTATAGACTTATAAATGCATATATCCCAAAACAAGAAAGGCTGAAAATCAACTAACTCAGGAAAAAAGTCAGCAAATTAATTTTTTTAAATTTCTTTATTTTGATCTCACTCTGTCCCCCAGGCTGGAGTGCAGTGGTGCAATCTTGGCTTACTGCAAACTTTGCCTCCTGGGCTCAAGCAATCCTCTCATCTCAGCCTTCCAAGTAGCTGCAAGTAGCTGAGACTACAGGCAATCCTTGGCTTCAGAATATCAATCTTACCTGTGAAATGTTGAAAGTGTTCCCTTTGCGAACAGGAATGAGGCTACTTAAGACATTGTGCCAGAGGTCATGCCCAGGAAAATAAGGCAAAATTATATGTGTGTGTGTGTGTGTGTGTGTGTGTGTGTGTGTGTGTGTGTAAGAGATAGGAGGCCTGGATAGAAAGAAACAAAACTGTCATTATTCAAATTCATAAGTGAATTTAGCAAGGACACTAGGTATAAAATCAATTTACAAACATCACTTACATTTCTATACAAAAAGATGTAAGATGTTTATGGACTGGATATTCATGGATTGGTTATTGAATATCATAAAGACGTCATTTCTCCCCCAATCAATTTATAGGGTCAATGCAACCCCAGTGCAAATCCTAATAGGCTGTTATTGTGGAGATTTTCTCTTTTTTTCTTTTTTGTTTTTTTTGAGACAGGGTCTTGCCCTGTCACCGATGCTGGAGTGCAGTGGTCCAATCACAGCTCACTGCAACCTCAACCATCTGGGCTCATGTAATCCTCTTACCTCAGACTCCTGAGTAGCTGGGACCATAGCTATATGCCACCATACCTGGCTAGTTGTTATATTTTTTGTAAAGATGGGGTGTCACTATGTTGTCCAGGCTGGTCTCGATCTCCTGGGTTTAAGCAGTCTTCCTGCCTCAGCCTCCCAATGTGGTGGGATTACAGGCATAAGCCTCCACACCAAGCTGAGATTTTCAAACTGATTCTAAAATGTATCTGAAAATTCAGAGAGCCTAAAATAGCCAAGACATTATTAAAGAAAATGAACAAAGTGGGAGGAGTTACAAACAGCAAGACTCATGAAGTCATGGTAATTAACACGGTGTAGTATTGGTACAAGAATAAACAAATAGATCATAGAACAGATTGGAAAGCCCAGAACTTATTGTCATATGATTTACCACAAAGGTGGCACCGTATGCCAAGAGGGAAAGGAAAGTCTTTTCAGTAAATGATACTAGGTCAACTGGATATTTATACAGGGAAAATGAAAATTACCTTTATTTCACAGTATGCAAAATAATAAATTCCAGATGTATTACAGACCTAAATATGAAAGGCAAGCAATAAAACTTTTAGAAATAATTCAGCAGAATGTTTTTCAGACTTTGGAGTACAGAAAGATTTCTTGGTCAAAATATATAAAAGCACTAATTATTTAAAAAATTGGTGAATTGGAGCTTCTGTTTTTCAATACAACATTAAGATAGCAAAAATGCAAGTCATCCAACCGGAGAAGCTATTTGCCACGCACAGAACTGACAAAGGGCTTGTAGTCAGAATGTATAAATAATTTATAAAGCAATAAGAAAAAGATAAAAGGATCCAACAGGCTAGGCATGGTGGCTCACGCCTGTAATCCCAGCACTTTGGGAGGCCGAGGCAGGAGGATTACTTGAGGTCAGGAGTTGGAGAGCAACCTGGCCAACATGGTGAAACCCCGTCTCTACTGAAAATACAAAAATTAGCGGGGTGTGGTGGCACAGCCTGTAATCATGGCTACTCAGGAAGCTGAGACACGAGAATTGCTTGAACTCGGGAAGTGGAGGTTGCAGTGAGCCAAGATCATGCCACTGTACTCCAGCCTGGGCAACAGAGCAAGAGTCTATCTCAAAAAAAAAAAAAAAAAAGAATTTATTCCTAAATATGAACAATTTTTCTTTTTGCAAAATGGTCTTTTCATACCCCCTATGCTACCATTTATAGGAGGTCTTTGGCTGGGCTCGGTGTCTCACACCTCTAATCCCAGCACTTTGGGAGGCCAAGGCAGGAGGATAGCTTGAGCTCAGGAGTTCAAGACCCATACTGGCAAATATAGTGGGACCGCATCTCTACAAAATATATCCAAAATTTTAGCAGGACATGATGGTATATGCGGGGAGTCTCAGCTACTCGGGAGGCTGAGATGGAAGGATTGCTTGAGCCCAGGAGGTTGAGACTGCAGTGAGCCAAGATCATACCACAGGACTCCAGCCTGGGCAACAGAGTCAGAACCTGTCTCAACAGGAAAAAAAGAAAAAAAAAGAGGTCTTTAGTGTTCCTGGGAAGACCAGCTCTCCTTTGTCTCACCATTGGAAAGCATGAACCTGAGAAGAAAATAACGTTCATATATAAAGCATGAACCCTGGAAGAAAATAATTACCCATTTTCCTCTCTGAGACACCCCAGACTCAGCCGCAGGCCTCACATCCCTATTTATCTCAATATCCGCCCCATTTTCAAGACTCTCAGGTAACCCATCATCGCCCAGACTCTTGTCATATCCCTTAATCTAATCAGTTTCTCACCCTTCCCTACTTTCTCCATTCTTCTACTGTGACCCTGAAACTCAGGGTCCACCCTCAGGAAAACGTCGTCAAGTCCTCAACCTTTTCTCCAAACATTCATTTCCCCTTCCTGCTTTCACTAAAATCTGGTTGTGCCTGAGGACATTGCTTTGTTGTGGCCCTTTACAGCAGGGCCTGGTCTTTCCCCACTCCCGCATATACTACAGACCTGGAGGAGGGACAGGTGTCCTCCCAGCTCTTCATTGCCTTTTCTAGATTAATTATCTTTCCTTTTCTCTACAAAAATTCTGTTTCCTTGAAGTTTGTGTCCTTAGGCCATACCACTCGCTGTTCTCAATGAAACCTCCTGCCAGCCTCCTGGATACTCTCCCTTACTCCCTGAAGATCGTAGACCCTGACTCTTGGCCTCTCTCACCATCAACTGTACTCCCATTTTGTGATTTAAACCAATATTGGTATCAAAAACCCATCCAGGGCCAGACATGGTGGCTCATGCCTGTAATCCCAGCACTTTGGGAGGCAGAGGCAGGTGGATCACTTGAGGTCGGGAGTTTGAGACGACCCTGACCAACATGGAGAAACCAAGTCTCTACTAAAAATACAAAATTATCTGGGCATGGTGGTATGTGCCTGTAATCCCAGCTACTTGGGAGGCTGAGGCAGGAGAATCACTTGAACTCGGGAGGCAGAGGTTGTGGTGAGCCGAGATTGTGCCACTGCACTCCAGCCTGGACAAGAGCAAAACTCCATCTCAAAAAACAAACAAAGGAATAATCAACAATAACAGCAACAACAAACCCATCCAACATCCTAGCTTTTCAGGTTCTGTATTACTTATCTATTGTTGTGTAACAAATTAACAAAACAGGCTGGGCATGGTGGCTCACACCTGTAATCCCAGCACTTTGGGAGGTCAAGACAGGTGGATCACTTGAAGTTAGGAATACAAGACCAGCCTGGCCAACATAGTGAAACCCTGTTTGTACTTAAAAAAAAAAATACAAACATTCACTGGGTGTGTTGGTGCATACTTGTAATACCAAATACTTGGGAGGCTGAGGCAGGGGAACTGCTTGAACCCAGGAAGCAGAGGTTGCAGTGAGCCAAGATCACACCATTGTACTCCAGCCTGGATGACAGAGCAAGACTGTCTCAACAACAACAAATAATAAGAACAACAACAACAAAAACCAAATTAACAAAACAAATCAATAAGCACTTACGATCTCATACAGTTTCTATGGTCAGGCTTTGGGGAGCCACTGAGACAGGTGGTTCTGGCTGACTGTCTCTGATGCTGCTGTAGCCAATCTCCTGGGGCTTCTGCAATCACCTGAAGGCTTGACTGGGGCTGGGGGATTGGCTTCCAAGGTGGCTTCTTCACATGCCTGACAAATTCGTGCTGGTTGGTCCACCAGGTAGGCCTCTCCACAGGGCTGCTTGAGTGTCCTCATGGCATGGTGGCTGGCTTCCCCAAGACGATCCAAGAGAGCACAGACAGAAGCTGCAATGTCTTTTAGAACACAGCCTCAGAAGACACACAGTCATTATTACACAGACCAGCCCCACTGAGAACAGGAGGGACTAGTCAAAGGGAGTGAATATCCCCCATGGGAACCCCTAGGGCCAGGTAGGAGGCTGGCTGCCCAGACTCCTGATCTCTTCACCTCAGCTGTCTTGTACTCATTATGACCTTAGTCTCCTGCTGCCATGATCAGGCCCTGGACTGTAAGCAATAATTCCTTCACCACCTTAAAATCACCATTTCCAACACCCCACCCCACCCCACTCTTTGGCCAACCCTTCCAGTATTTCCAGCTCTGTCACTCTAGTATCTTGACTCAATAACTCTTCAATCCCAGCCAGAACTCCCAACATTTTCACTACCTATACCTTCACTTATCTTCTCACTTTCTTCACTATCCCTTTAGATTCTAACATGATAACCACTCCTGGCCCCTCTCTTCCTCATTATATTATCCTGAAAAAAACAATGGTCAAAGCAAATTCCCTTCACCTGAGCAGATAGATGTGGCTGGAAGAAAACAACTCTGTCCGCTAATCTCTCTTTGCATTTATGACCACAAACCTCTAGTGGGCCATCAGCACTCATTCATGTCTCTACTCTCAAACAAGTTATTTTATATCTTATTGTATTTTAGAAAATGTCCCATCCCATCCCCAATACACTCTCAGCTTCTCACTTGACAACCTTACGCATTTCTTTGAAATTAAAGAAGCAATCAAGAGAGCTACCTCATCTTCCCACCACCAAAGGAAACAGCCCCCCTGCATCTGTACCAGCGGCCTTTCTCCATCCTGCTAAGTGATATGGTTTGACTCTGTGTCCCCACCCAAATCTCATGTCAAATTCTAATCCCCATGTGTCAGGGGAGGAATCCGGTGGGAGATGATTGGATCATGGGGGTGGTTTCCCTCATGCTGTTCTCACGAGATCTGATGGTTTCAAAGTGTGTAACAGTTCCCTGCTCGTTTTCCCTCTCTCTCTCTCTCCTGCTACAATGTAAGACGTACCTTGCTTTTCCTTTGCCTTCCACCATGACTGTAAGTTTCCTGAGGCCTCTCCAGCCATGCAGAACTGTGAGTCAATTAAAGCTCTTTCCTGTATAAATTACTTAGTCTCAGGTAGTTTTTAATAGCAATATGAAAACAGACCAATACACGAAGAATGGACCACTTCATTGCCAGTGTGCTAGATCCCGTTTTCTCTCCCAGAAAATGGGATCTATGGCTCAAGGCCATTAGCTCATCTTGTTGGATGCTGGAGTTGAGGAGTGATACAAAGCCAGGGAGGGCAGCCACATGGGGTGTGCACACCAAGGTCAGTCAGCCAAAAAGAGAAGACTAGAGGCGGCAGCAGGAAGCAGATGGTGAGCCCCAGAGAGAAAAGAGAGGCCCCTGTGTTCCCGGTTTTCTGCACTGCTTCCAGCTCTTCATGAAGCCTGACTGGTCTGCAATTCCACGAGACACCCCTGGGTCCTCAAAACCAAGTCTCTGGTACATAAGTCAGCTTGAGTATATTTCTGTGTTTTTCAACTGAAGGAGCCCATTTATTCCCTGCGTTTGGGCATAGAAAGCAGTCTGGTAGGGTATCTCCATCAAGTTAATAGTACTTGCTGGGCAATTGGATTTCAGAGGATTTTAAACTATTTCTTCATTATACTTTTCTGAATTGTTTGAATCACTTAAAACGAGCATATATCCATTTCCTTCCTCTCCTTACTCCACCCTTATCTAATCCATCAGCATCTTCTCTCAGCCTCACCTCTGAAATATAATTCAAATCCATCTCTCTTCTTGTCCACTGCCATCATTGTAGCCAAATCTCCATTCTCTCTCTTGCCCGGGTGACTGCAGTAGTCTCGTAATTGGTCCCCCTCATCCCTCTCTTGCAAACTCCCACTCCATTCCCAGAAAGCAGCTCACAGGATCTTTTTACAATATCAATCCAGCCATTGCTACTTCCTGGCTTAAAACCTTTCAGCGGCTTCCCTGCATCCCAGGAAGAAAATCCAAGCCTCAGTTCCCCATCTTGCCAAGTAAGTGGTTGACAAGGTTGAATACAATACCGTGTAAAGAGCCTGTATGGAGCCTGGTCCAGCATTGCTGCCCATGAAGTGGGTGTTCCTGTCCTTATCTCCAGGCTGTTCAGCCACTTTCAGGAAGTCCTTTCAGGTTAGAGAGTTCTTAGAAACTGGCCTGTATCTACTTGCCCCTTGCTCCCTGTGTCCCTTCCACACAGGCTTCCAATGGTATTTAAAACATATAATACCGGCTGGGCGCGGTGGCTCATGCCTATAATCCCAGCACTTTGGAAAGCTGAGGCGGGTGGATCATGAGGTCAGGAGATCAAAACCATCCTGGCAAACGTGGTGAAACCCTGTCTCTACTAAAAATACAAAAAATTAGCCAGCGTGGTGCCAGGCGCCTGTAGTCCCAGCTACTCAGGAGGCTGAGGCAGGAGAATTGCTTGAACCCTGGAGGCGGAGGTAACAAAGAGCCAAGATTGTGCCACTGCACTCCAGCCTGGGCAACAGAGCAAGACTCTGTCTCAAAAAAAAAAAAAACCAAAAATCATATAATACCAAGACACCCTTCTGCCTCCAGGCTTTTGCTCGTTCTGGCACCTAGACTGTCCCCCACAGTTCCATGCATGGCTGGCTCCTCATCTCACAGTGCTCCGTGTTTCAGAACTGCCTCCTCCAAGGCTGTCCTGACTAAGGGGCCAGTCCCCACCACACCCCACGTATTATCATCAAGGAAGCCTGTGTTTCCTTTGTAGCTTGTGTCACAACCTGCCATTTGACATGTGCTTGTTGAGTCTGCTTTCTGTCTCTTCCACCAGATTATACGCTTCCCGTTGGTTTTATTTGCTTCTTTGTTCACCTAATGCTTAGGGCTGTGTCCTGTCTATAAAAGCTCCATAGGTGTTCACTGAATGAAGTTGAACAAAGAGCCTTTCCTGGTATGTCCAGCTGGAAGCCATCACTGGGTCCTCTGAACTCTCACAGTTCTTCATCTCCCCTTTATTAGAACACAACTTGTTTTGTCTTTTGTACTGAGATTACTTGGACAGAGAGGCAGTGTGGTTAGAAACAGACCCCTGTGTTCAAATTCCAACCCTGCTACTCCCAGGGTCCAGAACAGTGCCTGGTGCAGAGAAAACAACGTAAAGAATTAGCACTGCTGGCCGGGCGCGGTGGCTCAAGCCTGTAATCCCAGCACTTTGGGAGGCCGAGGTGGGTGGATCACGAGGTCAAGAGATCAAGACCATCCTGGTCTACATGGTGAAACCCCGTCTCTACTAAAGATACAAAAAATTAGCTGGGCACGGTGGTGCGTGCCTGTAATCCCAGCTACTCAGGAGGCTGAGGCAGGAGAATTGCCTGAACCCAGGAGGCGGAGGTTGCGGTGAGCCGAGATTGCGCCATTACACTCCAGCCTGGGTAACAAGAGCGAAACTCCATCTCAAAAAAAAAAAAAAAAAAAGAATTAGCACTGCTATGCTTTGTGTTACCCACCAGCAGGAGCCCAACTAAAGTGTTTTGAGGGTAACATTACACCTATGACCAGGCACAGTGGCTCACGCCTGTAATCCCAGGAGGCCAAGGTGAGAGGATCGCTTGAGCTTTGGAGTTCAAGACCAAAGTAGGCAACATAGTGAGACCTTGTTTCTATAAACTAAAAAAAAATTTTAATTAAAAAAAATTACACATAACATTTAGTCTTTGATAACTTCCCCAAGCGTAGCTCAGGACACAAAGTAGATATTCAATAGAAAACAAATAAGAGCTAGGCTGAGTGTGCAGTGGCTCATGCCTGTAATCCAAGTACTTTGGGAGGCCAAGGTGGGAGGGTCCCTTAAGCCCAGGAGTTTGAGATCAGCCTAAAGAATAGCGTGAGATCTTATCTCTATAAAAAAGCAAAAAGGCTGGGCATCAATCACACCTATAAACCCAGCACTTTGGGAGACTGAGGCCAGAAGATTGCCTGAGCTCAGGAGTTTGAGACCAGCCTGGGCAACATGGCGAAACCCCGTTTCTACGAAAAATACAAAAAAATTAGCTAGGTGTGATGGCACACATCTGTAATCCCAGCTACACTGGGAGGCTGAGGCATGAGAACCACTTGGACCCAGGAGGCAGAGGTTGCAGTGAGCCAAGATTGAACCACTGCACTACAGCCTGGGCAACAGAGTGAAACTCTGTCTCCAAAAACAATAAATAAACTAAATTTGGGATTGTCCTTACTGCTGTGTCTGATTTCCATGTAGCCAGATCTCACAATTTAAACAAACCCAATTGGCTAAGAACTTAAAACTTTTCTAAACAGGTAAAAGCAATGGAGAACTGGGACATGCCTGTGAGCACATCCAGCACAGATACCTCGGTTAAAGTACAAGGACATAGAATGTACTACATGCCTGTAAGCATGGCGTGTCTAACAACTACATAGGATAGGGCTTAACAAAGAGTTACTAGCACACTTATGATTTATTCTTTAACAAGAAAGGAAACTTTAAAGAGGAACTTTTTTACTTCCCACACAGGGGATTTTTTTGGGCAGTCAAATTGTTCTGTATGATACTGTAACGGTGGATATGTGACATTATGACATTATGACATTATGCAAGACTGTACCGCTATACTACAGCCTGGGCAACAAAGTAAAACTCTGTCTCCAAAAAATTATCAAATAATAATAAAAACATAAAAATGTAGCTGGACACAGGGGCTCATGCCTGCAATCCCGGCACTTTGAGAGGCTGAGATGGGTGGATCACTCTGCTAAGCTCAAGAGTTCAAGACCAGCCTGGGCAACATGGTGAAACCCCTGGGTGTGGTGGCATGTACCTGTATGCGGGAGGCTGAGGCAGGAGGATTGCTTGAGGTTGAGGTTGCAGTGAGCCATGATTACTCCACTGAACTCCACCTTGGGCAAAAGAGCAAAATTCTGTCTCTAAAAAATACAAAATACAAAATAAAAAGAGCTAAATTTTATTACGAGTTTGTATTGCTCCAGGTTCCAAACTGTTCTAAACATCTTACATGTATTAGCTCATATAATCCTCACAATAAGTACCATTATTATTCCCACTTCACAAATGAGGAAACTGACTCACAAGGAACTAAATACTTTACCCAGGGACATCAAGTAATTAAGTGGAGTAGCCGGGATTTGAACACAGGACACAAGCAACTAAGCTTTAACAACTACAAGATACTATCGAGTATAGATCAAGTTGTTGCAGATTTATGAGGTCAGAATCAAAGAAGACAGAAATCTATGTTTCACAATTGGGGCTGGTTAAATAAACTATGATAGTATCTTATGTAGCCATTAAAATGATTATATAGATCTATATTTATATTGAGTGACATTCAAGACTTGTTTGTTTCTTTACTCCATAACTCACCTGAACTGAAGTAATTTTTAAAAGCAACCCAGAGGCTGGGCACAGTGGCTCACACCTGTAATCCCAGCACTTTGGGAGGCCGAGGCAGGGGGACCACCTGGGGTCAGGGGTTTGAGACCAGCCTGGCCAACATGGTGAAACCCCGTCTCTATTAAAAACACAAAAATTAGCCAGCCATGGTGGCAGATGCCTGTAATCCCAGCTACTCAGGAGGCTGAGGCAGGAGAATCACATGAACCCAGGAGGTGGAGATAGCAGATATCATGCCATTGCCTTTCAGCCTGGGCAACAAGAGCAAGACTTCATCTCAAAAAAAAAAAAAAGAAAGAAAGAAAAGAAAAAGCCAGAAAACAGTAAAATAAACCCTGCACACAAATGTTTATAGCATCTTTTGCATAACTGCCAAAAACTGGAGGCAATTCAAAAAGTGAAATGGATAAACAAATTGTGGTACATCCATACTATGGAATATTAGTCAGCTGTAAATAAGAAATGAGCCATCAAGCCACAAAAAGACATGAAGGAATCTTAAAGGCATATTGTTTTGTGAAGGAAGCCAGTCTGAAAAGGCAACATACTGTATGATTCCAACTATATGACATTCTGGAAAAGGCCAAACTATAGACAGTGAAAAGATCAGTAATGACATGGGATTAGAGGGTGAGAGGCGAACAAGGGGATCACAAGGTGTTGGAAACAGATGCTTGGTGCTACAAAGAAAAATCAGCACTGACACAAAGGATCTTTCAGCAATGCAATTTCTACTTCCTGGACTGCAAGAAGGGTACTCTCACTAGCTATCTTGCCACGAGTACAAAGAACAAAGGAAAACCAAACGTATTTATTCCTTACACATTTGGGGTTGTCCTTACTGCTGTGTCTGATCTCCATTGGCTGGAGTCAGCCCTCACAATTTAAACTAAAACCCGATTGGCTAACAACTTAAAACTTTCCTAAACAGGTAAAAGCAATGGAGGGCTGGGACAGGCCTGTGAGCATGTCCAGCGTAGATGTGGGTTAAAGTACAAAGATATAGAGTGTACTATGTATACTCTAAGTACCTGTAAGCATGGCATGTTTTCTTAACAAAGAGTTATTAGCACACTTATGATTTATTCTTAAACAAGAAAAGAGGAATTTTTTTTACTTCCCACACAGGGGATTTTTTTTTGGGCAAATTGTTCTGTATGATACTGTAATGGTGAATATGTAACATTATGCATTTGTCAAAATGTGAAGAATTTTACACCACAAAGAATGAGCCTTAATGTAAGCCATGAAATGTAGTGAATACTGATATATCAATACCAGTTTATCAATTGTGACAAATTCAAGATATTAACAGGGAAAACAGGTTATATGAGAATGCTGCTCTAGCTTCCCAATTTTCTGTTAACTGAAAACTGCTCTAAAAACTAAAGTTCATCAGTTTAGACACAAACAGTATCACAGGATCTTTCGTGTTAATACACATCTGTGTTTTTCGTGTATACAGAAAGTCAGGAAGGGTGTAACCAGAATTAATAGCAGTTGTCTCTCAGCCCGGTGGGATTAATGGACATCTTTCTCCTAGTTCTACTTGTTCTCATTTTCTTAACCACAGCACGGATTTATCCTACAAAGGAGTAAAGTGGGGCAGTGGGGGCTGCCTGGGACCAGGGCCCAGCGCACCCAGGGGCGGTTTCTGCTCAGCGACTCAGCCTTAGCTCAGTGCCCCTAAGGGCACCGCAGTCCTCGGCATCTGCTCCGCCCACTCCGCCCCTTGTGGGTCCCGAGGTTAGCAACGAGATGAGAGAATTCCTCCGGTGCAATTGCGTCGGCACACGCGGCGGGCGGCGGGGAGGCGGCAGGGCGGGCGGGGTCGGCAGGGGGCACAGTGGGGCTCGGCCTGGGGCCCTGGACGCTCTGTGCAGCTGTGGGGAGGCGGGGGCGGCGGCCGCGCCCGCGATGCCTTCAGTTTGCTGGAATGTTCCTGCGGCAGAAGTGTACTTTGTTCCGGGGATGGGGGAGGGTGGAGCGGGGGCAGGGCTCCAGGGCGGCCTGGGACTTGGAAGGCGGCCAGCTTTCCGTTCCCAGGGTGCCTTCTGGCGGGGCGGCCGTTCTTTTTCCCAGCATGGGCAGCTGCGGGGTGCTGCAGGGGACCCCTGGATTTCAGAGCTATCCCTGCCACTGACCAGCTGCAGGTCCCTGCGTAGGGTCTCAACCTCTCTAGGCCTCCATTTCCTCATCTGCAAAATGAGGCTAATCATATGAATAATAACACTGCGGAGTGATAGCCGGGCACTGCTGAAAAGCGCTGTGAAGTGCTCTCTGCTGCAGCAGCCCTTTAAGGTAGATGCTGTTAATATAACATAATTACTCTCTTAGTGGACTAATACTCATTTGTTGCCCAGGCCCTTTGGAAAGCACTGATGCTCTGGCTGTAGAAAACCCGGTCCAGCCTCTTTCCAGGTAGTAAAACGTGCTATTATTTTCCCTTTAAAAATAGGCACAGAGGGCAGGGCACGGTGGCTCACTCCTGTAATCCCAGCACTTTGAGAGGCCAAGGCAGGCGGGCGGATCATGAGGTCAAGAGATTGAGACCATCCTGGCCAACACGGTGAAACTCAGTCTCTGCTAAAAATACAAAAAATTAGCCAGCTGTGGTGGTGCGTGCCAGTAGTCCCAGCTACTCAGGAGGCTGGGGCAGGAGAATTGCTTGAAACCGGCAGATGGAAGTTGCAGTGAGCCAGGATCGTGCCACTGCACTCCAGCCTGGGAACAGAGCAAGACTCCTCTCAAAAAAAACAAAAACAAAAATAGGAACAGAGGCTCAGGAAGGTTGAGCAACTTGCCCGAGGCACACAGCTCCTAAGTGGCCATGCCATCTAGGATGCAAACCCAGCACTTTGGGAAGCCAAAGCGGGAGGATCCCTTGAGCTCAGGAGTTCCACACCAACCTGGGCAACACAGTGACACCACGATATTTACAATACATATATTTTTAAAAGCGGGGGAAGGGGGAGGATGCAAACCCCGTTAGTAGGTGAAGAGCCACCACTCAAGCCCTGCAGAAGCTGCCTCCTTACTGCTAGTGTCTGGAAGACCCTATGTGTTTATTTGGACATTGCAATCCATGCAACAATTTCACCGATAATAATAATTAATACTAAGTAATGATAATTATCACCAATTGAGGGCTATAATTTCAACACCCTGTAAGTGCAACATTTATTTTTCCCATTTTAGAGATGAAAGAATCCAGGCACTAGGTCACCCCAGTTCTATGGGATGGAATCCTTTCATCCTGAAGCCAAAATGCAGCGACAACTTAGCTCTCACCTGCTCTGACAGGGAGGCCAACTCCTCCAGAGTCTGATAATGCTGGCCAGCCTAGAAGAGCAGCCGTTCCTTCCCCAAACATCGTCAGAACCCACTTTCCCTGATAATCTGAGGAGCTTCCAAGCTGCCAGGGTGTAAGGAGTCTCAGGTGACATCTAACACCAAGCTGGGGAGCTGCTCTCCTCTCCCAGATCTGCTGCTTGCTTCCAGGAGCCGGGTTGCCTGGTGCCTGTGGAGGGGTCTCCTCCACTGAGTCTCAGCCCTAAATTGTGGACAAAGGAGCGCTCTGCAGCCGAAGCTCCCTGTCCCATGATCACTAGGTTCCTGTCCCCTCAATCATATGACAGGAAAGTCATTATTGGGTTCTCAGCCTCCTCCTCAGGTTAAAAAGCCGGCCTTCTTTTAATGCAAAGGTTGCTGCTGCCTCTGTGCAACCCATCCTCCATATATTCTCAACCTCATGGGAAAGAAAAAAATCTCTCATTTTTGTTAGTAAGCTTAAATGTTTCATGAATGAAGACAGTTTGGCAAATAGCCACATATCACTGTGACTGTCGTGTGGGCATGCAGTAGGCACTGAATAAGTGCTTTGCACATTTGTTCCCTCTATTCCAAATGCTCTTCCCCTGGATACTGACACAGTTCCCTCTTCATCTCCTTCAGTTTTTTACTCATGTCACCTTTTCTGTGGGGCCTTCCCTGACCACCGTATTTAAATCACACTCTCCCAATAGTCCTGATTCCTTTTCCCTGTTTTATTTTTTCCATAACATGTATCACTGTCTTATACAGTTATTTTTAAGGATTATGTTTGATGTCTGTCTTGCCCCACCAGCATGTAAATTCCAGGAGGGCAAGGATTTCTTTCTGTTTTCTTCACCACTGTACCCCCCTAAACCCCCCCATCCCTTTGTAACATCTCTGATACTAGCCATCTACTTAAGTAGACAGAAAATTTCCTGCCTTACAGGCAGGGGCAGAAGAGACCTGATCTGTGCATCTCCCTAGTACCAAACACAGGGCTGAATTTCTATAAGATCCAAGGCTCTCTAGATTTTTTTTTTTTTTGAGACGGAGTTTCACTCTCGTTACCCAGGCTGGAGTGCAATGGTGCGATCTCGGCTCACCGCAACCTCTGCCTCCTGGGTTCAGGCAATTCTCCTGCCTCAGCCTCCTGAGGAGCTGGGATTACAGGCACTCGCCACCATGCCCAGCTAATTTTTTGTATTTTTAGTAGAAACAGGGTTTCACCATGTCGACCAGGATGGTCTCTATCTCTTGACCTCGTGATCCACCTGCCTCGGACTCCCAAAGTGCTGGGATTACAGGCTTGAGCCACCATGCCCGGCCCGGCTCTCTAGATTTTAAAAAGAAAAATCCCTCCCTTGCTGAGTTCTACTCCTGGTTCATCTCCATTAATATTAGACTTAACTACTTAAGTTTGATTTGTTTGAAGTTTGATATTTGTTTTGAACCGAATAAATTCGCAATGTTTTTGATAAGTAACATTCAATATATATTAATGGGGGTCAATGTGTGAGCCATTTAATTTCTTAATACAATCACTGTATTTTCTCATTAAATGAAACCAATTGCATGCCTTAACTATGTCCTTGCCATAATCTGCACCTTTGGTTTTTCTCTTTATTGGTAAGAAGAGTTTTGGAGAAATTTCAGTGGCCAAAGTGAGGAAGAGAGGGAGACAATGAGTCTCACTCCCTGGAGGCAAAAGAAGCCTGCTGGCTTCCTTTGGTGGTTACCCCACCTTACTCTAACCCTCAAGAACGAGGGAGGTACACAGCTAAGGATAGCTCTTCTAGAGCATCACAAATGATTATAACAAACACCAAATTTGTCCTCTGTCCCCTTCTGCATTTTCCCAGGGCCGGCTGTAACGTGGGCTGATGGCATATCCAACTCAAGGAGTGGGAGGCAGTCCTTGAAAAAAACTAATGACTTTATCATTTTTATTACCTGGGAAAAATCTAAAAACATTCAAAAGCATGTTGTTATTTTGTTATGTGATTAGCATTTTGTTATGTGATTTGAACATGACATGAACATGAAATTTCATCATCATATTTTATGTGTGGTGATCTTGGTGCCTGGTATCTGTTAAAATTGAGGTAAAAGGTGACATTCTGATTGACCTGTATTTGAGAAAAATACAACTGAATGGTCCTATATAATTCTCTGTGAAAATAACTGCAGAGGCTTGGTATGATTGCTCACACCTGTAATCCTAACACTTTGGGAGGCCAAGGCAGGAGGATTGCTTGAATCCAGGAGTTCAAGATCAGCCTGGGCAACATGGTGAGTCCTGTTCTCTACAAAACTTAAAAATTAGGCCCGTGCAGTGGCATGCACCTGTGGTCCCAGCTACTCAGGAGGCTGAGATGGAAGGATCGCTTGAACCCAGGAGGTCAAGGCTGCAGTGAGCCATGATCACACCACTGCACTCCAGCCTAGGTGATAGAGTAAGACCTTGTCTCATAAAACAACAACAAACAAAAAAACGCTGCAGGATCATCATGAGATGTATGGGAGAGATAGGTAGAATGAATGCAAGCATGAACAGATGGACGAGAAAGGAACTGATATTTGGGTAGGTGGGTAAATAACGAAATATACGAATGTGAAGCCGGGCACAGTGGCTCACGCCTGTAATCCCAGTACTTTGGGAGGTCAGAGTGGGTGGATCACGAGGTCAGGAGTTTGAGACCAGCCTAGCCAACATGGTGAAACCCTGTCTCTACTAAAGATACAAAAAATTAGCCGGGCATGGTGGCACGCACCTGTAATTCCAGCTACTCGGGAGACTAAGGCAGGAGAATCACTGGAACTCGGGAGGTGGAGGTTGCAGTGAACAGAGATCATGCCATTGCACTTCAGCCTGGGTGACAGGGCAAGACTCAGTCTCAAAAAAAAAAAAAAAAAAAAAAGGAAAAAAGAAATGCATGGATGGCTAAAGAGATGAACAAATGGATAGACATGGTAGGTGATTGGCTATGCCAGGCTCCAAAAGCCCTGTGGCTACCACAGCACTGACCATATGATTTCAAAAGTGCTTACCTTTTGGTCTTCCACCCAAGATTTTGAGCTCCTGGAAGGTAGAAATTTAATGGTATTTTTTTTTTTGTATCCTGAGCCCCTAGTGCAGTGTCTGGCACCTTCACAGAGGTATTAGTCAAGATGTAGATTTGGCTACTGTTACATGCAACCCCTCATCTGCATGATGGAGCAAGGCCAAGTGCACAATGCAGCCAGCAGGACGGGAAAAAAGAGAAAGTGGAAGGCGCACATCCTCTTCCAAGGCACATTTTACTTCTGTTATGCCATCGGCCAGAATTTAGTCAAATGGCCACATCTAGTTAGAAATGTAGCCTTATTCTGGGTGCCTGTGTCCAGTTAAAAATCTGTGGTTCTAAAAACAGCAGAAACAGGCCAGGCATGGTGGCTCATGCCTGTAATCTTAACACTTTGGGAGGCCGAGGCGGGAGGATCACTTGAGCTTCAGGGTTTGAGACTAGCCTGGGCAACATAATGAGACCCTGTCTTGATTAAAAAAAAAAAAAATTAGCCAGGAACCGGTGATGCAAGCCTGTAGTCCTAGCTCTCAGGAGGCTCAAGTGGGAGGATCACTTGAGCCTGGGAGGTTAAGATTGTAGTGAGCCACGACTGCGTGACTGCACTCCAGCCTGGACAACAGAGTGAGACCCTGTCTTAAAAACAAAAAACAAAAAAACCTCAGCAAAAACAGATATAAGGCAGTTACTCTCCTCTACATAAATTAGCAACATATTCTGATGTTAAATGAATGAATAAATAAATGGGGCCAGATAAGATGGCTCACACCTGTAATCCCAACAGTTTGGGAGGCCAAGACAGGTGGATCACTTGAGCACAGGAGTTGAGACCAGCCTGGGCAACATGACAAAACCCCATCTGCACAAAAAGTACAAAAATGAGCTGGGCGTAGTGACAGGTACCTGTCTTCTCAGCTACTTGGGAGGCTGAAGTGGGAGGACTGCTTCAGCCCAGGAGGTCCAGGCTGCAGTGAGCCATGATCGTGTCACCCAGCTTGGGTGACAGAGTGAGGCCACGTCTAAAATAAATAAATACATGGCATTGAAATAAATTAATAAATAAATGACAATAAATTAAATAAATGACATTGTTTTCTGACAAGGACACATACACTGAGTCAATACAGTAAGTGAAAAAAAGCAAATTATATATAGTATGCAATTATTTGCTGCCATTCTTAACTAAAAGAAATTTTGTTAAGAGTGGAATGGGCCTAGATAAAGTATTTCACTCCCCAGGCTCCCTCCAAGTAGCTATGTGACACCACTGTAGCCACAGAGATATAAATGAGAGACCTCTGGAGATCTGAGGACACTTCTGCTTTAATACAAGAATCGCCTTTTCCTCTTCCCTCCTACTTCTTGATTTCTGAAACGGAGATCTGAGAATGAAGGTGGAGCAGTCAGCTCATGACTTAATAAGCAAGATGGCAAAAGTTATACATTAAGTGTAGCTGAGTAACAAGACGGAAAGAAGCTGGGACACTGATGATACGGTGGAGAAGCTACACCCACCCCAGACCTCTCATTAGTGAGAAATGCAGACTCCTGCTTGGTTAAGCCAGGATAGTTGCATTTCTTCTTTTATGAAAGATACTTATATTGGGAAAATTCAGGCCAGGTGCGATGGCTCACGCCTGTAATCCCAGCACTTTGGGAGGCCAAGGCAGGCAGATCACAAAGTCAGGAGATGGAGACCATCCTCGCCAGCATGCTGAAACCTTGTCTCTATTAAAAATAAAAAAATTAGCTGGGCATGGTGGTGCATGCCTGTAATCTCAGCTACTCAGGAGGCTGAGGCACAAGAATCGGAATCGCTTGAACCAGGGAGGGGAGGTTGCAGTGAGCCAAGATGGCACCACTGCACTCCAACCTGGCAATAGGTGAGACTCCATCTCAAAAAAAAAAAAAAAAAGAAAAGAAAATTCATTGAATATATAGAATATTTCTGGAAGTACACACAAGAAACAGTTGTCTTAGCTGCCTCCTAGGAGGACAAATTATGAGTGATTTTATATTTTGGAATGCTGAATTTACATTTATATATTCAACAAAAAAAGATGTGGAAATGAATTATGACATCACCAAACCAGGTTCGTTTGCCCACATGCAATGGAAAGGCAAACACTGAAGGACTGAGTTTTTGCAGCAAGAAAGGTTTGAGTCAACTGGCAAGGAGATGGGAAAATTCTTAAATCCATCTCCCCACAGCTGGGGGGCTGGGCTGGGTTTTATAAGTATAGGGTAATAAGGTGTGATCTGATTGGATCTTGCAGTAAACTGATGCTGGGAGGCATGATCTGACTGGATCCTGCCATGAGGTGACAGCAGGGATTAATCTGATTGGATCCTGGATCCTGCCATGTGGTGTCCATGTCTTAATTCAGTCCCTGCTCCTTGGATCTTAGCACTTAGGTTCCCCCTGTGATTGCACACTTGGTTCGTGCATGCTGGGCATGCTTAGGTTACTTAACCTTTGTTACAGAAAAGTTGAACCAGAATGGTCTGGTGTGGTTACACTTCAATGCAGAAACTCAAAAGAGACTGTTTCCTTCATGAATTTGATGGTTGGAGAAATACATTTTTCAACAGACCTGCTATTATAACACCTTGTTATGTCATCATCAAAGGCAAAGTGGACTGAAGAAATCAATCACAAATGGTGATTTAGTAACTGAATTTTCAACAGTATTTGTTAAAAATAAATTAACCATCCATGCTATACCTCAATAGTGGAGGGGGGCATGTGTTTTAAGGAAACTTTAATTGTATCTCTAATGGGTTTTTTCTTTTTTTTTTTTTTGAGTTGGGGTCTCACACTGTCACCCAGGCTGGAGTGCAGTGGCATGATCTCAGCTTACTGCAGCCTCAACTTCTCCACGAATGTGATCCTCTTGCTGCAGCCTCCCAAGTAGCTGGGACCGCAGGTGTGCTCCACCATGCCCAGCAAATTTTTTGTATTTTTGGTAGAGACAGGATTTTTTCATGTTGCCCAAGCTGGTCTCCTGAGCTCAAATGATCCGCCCACCTCTACCACCCAAAGTATTTGGATTACAGGCGTAAGCCACTGCACCTGGCCTAATGTTTTATCTATTAAGCTAGTTGAGTGTCCTGTTTTGTTGATTGCCCAAACTATTTCCTAATTTGAAACTAATTAACTATATTAGTCCCCTCTCACACTCCTATAAAGAAATACATGAGACTGGGTAATTTATAAATTAAAGAGGTTTAATTGGCCACAGTTCTACAGGTTGTATTGGGGAGGCCTCAGGAAATTTACAATGGCAAAGGCAAAGCAGTCACATCTTACGTGGCCATAGCAGGAGAAAGAAGTGGGGAGATGCCACACACTTTTAAACAATCAGCTTTCACAATAACTTAATGAGACCAGCACCAAAGAAGAAATCCGCCCCCATAATCCAATCACCTCCCACCAGGCCCCACCTCCAACATTGAGGATTACAACTGGACATGAGATTTGGGTGGGGACACAGACCTAAACCATATTACTAACTGTGAAAACTTACAGTGCGTTCAAATATAATAAGGCACTCTAACTCCCTTGAATTATAATCTGCTTTTTTTTTTTTCTTTTTTTTTTTTTTTGCCAATCAATGAGAGCTTGTGAGGTTGCTGAGGTTGGTTGGCCTTGAACTCTTGGCCTCGCCTTCGCAAGTGCCACGACATCTGGCCGGAGCCACTTTGGGCCCCTATAATCTGCTTTCTTAAGAAGCAGAGATACGGCTGGTACAATGAGCTACCCAGACTTTCCTCTGACCACAGTCTATCTCTGCTTCATCTAGTGGCTAGTGCCCCTGACAGTTGCACCACAAATAAATTCAAAAACCTGCTGCCTGGGAATCACAATTTTTGTTTTAATTTATGTATTTATTTTTTGAGACAAGATTTTGCTCTGTCACTCAGATTGGAGTGCAGTGGCACAATCACAGCTCATTGTAGCCTTGATCTCCTGGGTTCAAGCCATCCTCCCACTTCAGTCTCCTGAGTAGCTGGGACTAAAAGATGCATGTGCCACCGTGCCCAGCCAATTTTTTGATTTTTTTTTTTTAATTGGTAGAGACTGGGTTTCACTATGTTGCCCAGGTTAGTCTTAAACTCCTGAACTCAAGCAATCCTAATCCTCTTGCCTTGGTCTCCCAGAGTGCTGGGATTACAGGTGTGAGGCCCTGTGCGCAGCATGATTTTTATGCTTACTTTCATTTTCTTCTTAATTTTATCCATAAATGAATTCTTAATATGGAAAGAGACAGGGGAGACAATTCAGACACAAAGACTACATCCACATCTAGGATGCACAGGAGAGAGCATGACCTAGGGATAATTTCTGTCATAAACCACACAACAGCAATGATTACCAAATCAAAGGCAGACAAACTGATGGTTAAGTGCTATTTCTCATAATAATAGTCATATATATATATATATGTATATATATACACATAAATTCTGTTATAATTTTCATTAGTAAAATATGATTAATTCACATTTATTCTGCAACAGTGCATACTTGTTCCTTTCCCAGTGTTACCTATCATGTTAGGAAGACGTGAAAAAAAATTAAACCTGTTAAAAGAAATTTCAATTTAAATAAAGCTTTATGTTTTTAAAAATTCAATTGATTATGTACTTTTCCTTGTAAAATGGCAGAGCTTTTAAAAATTCTTTAAAGGGCTGATTTTACACCACTAATATGTTTATAAAATGCTTTAAGAAATCTCATGCCAAAAAAAGTCTGAGGGGCTATTCAGCTTATTTCTCCATAAAATGTTTACTATTAGACAAAAACTGGTTATGGCTGGAAGAATGTAACCATAGCAGAAGGAAGAAGGGGGGAGGTGCCACATACTTTTAAACAATCAGCTCTCACAGTAACTTGTATGTGAATATCATTCACCATGTAAGTCACTGAGGTGAAAACGGCTGAGAAACAAAAGAAGATCAGCACATCATCAATAAATTCTAATAAAAACAAGTAATAGAATCAACTGCAATTCAAAATGGACACTAAAGAAGACCAAAGCTGGACTTCTGAGTAACAGTATACGTGATAAATTACACATCTACTCTGCACCAAGTCCAAGATCTTTACCAATCTGCTCCCAAGCAAAACAAGAAACAAAAAATTGACACAATCCCACATGGAGGTGGTTTACTAGGGTACAGATACAAAGAAATATGTTTCTTAGAGGAACACTGATAATTTTGTTAGGTTACATATAACCTGATTAGATTAAGAATAAAGACATGTGGATCTTATTGAAATAAAGATTTAACTTCATAAATCCTAGAATTTAAAAAATAGGATAACTATCTCCCAAATCATGGCAAAATAAAAGCAAACTAAAGAAAGTCTGCATGGTAAAAGACAAGAAAAAGGACATAGCAAGTTTATATTAGTCTATTCTTATCCTGCTATTAAGAAGTGCCTGAGACTGGGTAATTTATAAAAGGAAGAGGTTTAACTGACTCACAGTTCTGCATGGCTGGGAGGCCTCAGGAAACTTACAATCATGGTGGAAGGCACCTCTTCACAGGGCGGCAGGAAAGAGAATGAGTACCAAGCCAAGGGGGGAAGTCCATTATAAAACCATCAGATCTAGTGAGAACTCACTCAGTATCACAAAAATAGCATAGGGGTAACCAGCCTCACAATTCAATTACCTGCCACCGGATCCCTCCCACTACAAGTGGGGGTTATGGGAACTACAATTCAAGATGAGATTTGGGTGTGGATGCAGCCAAGCCCGTATCAGCAAGTAAACAGATTCATAAACAAGTATGAATTGTAAGCAAGATTACCAAAAATAAAGGACATGTAGCAAAACAATATAACTAAATTAATGAAACTCTTTCGCTAAAAGACAAAGATTCAAAATTTGTGTTTAAAAAATATCAATCATATTGATGTTTTTAACAGCTTTTACAAGAGACACATCCAAAAGAACACAAAATGCAAAATGTTAACCCTAACTTCATGTGAATTATAAATGTAACTGTGGTAGTTAATTTGCTGTTTGGGGTATAAATAACTTCTAATAACATGCCAGAATACAATGATTAAGTATGAAACTGTAATAGCAAAACATTGAGGCTAATCCTCTCAGCCCTTTAAGACTGCCTTCTCCTTTACACACCCAGGAGTCTAGTGTTTGTGTTGTGTATGCAGGTGGGTGGTGAAGGGGGCGAGTAGGAGGAGGCTGATCACTTTTACCTTTTGCACCACAACCAGTACTTGGATACACAGTTGCCCAGAGAAGGCCACAAGTGCCAATACAGGCTGTTCTAGAATAGATCGGTGGGATATCAGGGAGAGAATAGTCATTAAGAGTGGAGAACGTGGGAGGATTAGGTGGGAAGGACAGTTTCAGGGCAGAACAATTCCTTTTTTTTTTTTTTTTTTTTTTTTGAGATGGAGTCTTGCTCGGTCACTTAGGCTGGAGTGCAGTCCCTGATAGCTCACTGCAACCTCTGCCTCCTGGGTTCAAGAGATTCTCCTGCCTCAACCTCCCAAGTAGCTAGGATTACAGGCACCTGCCACATTTTTTGTATTTTTAATAGAGATGGGGTTTCATCACTGTATTAGGGTTATCTAGAGGGACAGAACTAATGGAATATATATATATATAAAGGGAAGTTTATTAAGTACTAACTTGCATGATTACAAGCCCACAATAGGCTGTCTACAGGTTGAGGAACAAGGAGAGCCAGTCCACGCTCCAAAACTGAAGAATTTGGAGTCTGATCTCGAACATCCAGGAAGCATCCAGCATGGGAGAAAGATGTAGGCTGGGCGGCTAGGCCAGTCTCTTTACACATTTTTCTGCCTGTTTATAATCTAGCCATGCTGGCAGCTGATTAAATTGTGCCCACCCAGATTAAGGGTGACTCTGCCTTTCCCAGCCCACTGACTCAAATGTTCATCTCCTTTGGCAACACCCTCACAGACACACCCAGGATTAATACTTTGTATCCTTCAATCCAATCAAGTTGACACTCAGTAATAACCATCACGATCATGTTGGCTAGGCTGATCTTGAACTCCTGACCTCAAGTGATCCCCCGCCTCGGCCTCCCAAAATGCTGGGATTACTGCATGAACCACATCTCCTGGCCTGGGGCAGAAAAATTCTTTATCTCACTCAGCCCTACTTTGTCCCCTCTTTGGCAATTACCACAGGGCTGACGCAGGGTCCCACCTTGAAGAAAGAATGTTATGCTCTGCTCCTCAAAGTTACAGGGACCAGACAAGCAAGCCGGTTTTGTTATCCTCAATGTATGGCTGAAGAGCAAGGAGAGCCAGTTCACACCAAATGTATGGTGTTTTTATTCTGTTTTGTTTTCAAGATAGATTCTCACTGTCTCACCCAGGCTGGAGTGCAGTGGTGTGATCATAGCTCACTACAGCCTCGAACACCTGGGCTCAGGGATCCTCCCACCTCAGACTCCTGAGTAGCTGGGACCACAGGCACACACCACCAAACCCAGGTACTTTAAACATTTTTTTGTAGAAATAGAGTCTCACTATGTTGACTGGGTTGGTCTCAAACTCCTGAGCTCAAGCAATCCTCCTCTCTTCGCCTCCCAAAGTGATGTGAGCCACCACTATTTCTCATGAGCAGGAAGGCAAGGCAAACAGAATACAGACCAAATCTCTTTTAAAAAATAACAATGAGGCGGGGCACAGTGGCTCACACCTGTAATCCCAGCACTTTTGGAGGCTGAGGTGGGCAATCACAAGGTCAGGAGTTCAAGACTAGCCTGGCCAAAGAGACTAGCCTGGCCAACACGGTGAAATCCCCATCTCTACTAAAAATGCAAAAAGTGGCCAGGCGTGGTGGCAGGTGCCTGTAATCTTAGCTACTCAGGAGGCTGAAGCAGGAGAATTGCCTGAACCCAGGAGGTGGAAGTTGCAGTGAGCTGAGATCACGCCATTGCACTCTAGCCTTGGCAACAGAGTGAGACTCTGACTAAAAAAGAAAAGAAAAGAAAAACATGGAAATTGCACAATCACTTCTGGTCACATCTCACTGATAACAACTTAGTCACACAGTCACACCAAGTAGCAAGGGGGACTGGAAAATGCAGTTTCTAGCTAGGTTATCCAGTGCTGAGGAAGGAAAGAACAGTTTAGTGGCAGCTGTCAATCTGTAAAAGTTATGTGTGCAAGGCTCCTCACTTGTTTCCATTCATTTATTCTCTCTCTCTTTCCTTTTCTTTTCTTTTTCTTTTTTCTTTTTTTTTTTTTTTTTTTTGAGATGGAGTCTCACTCTCTCACCCAGGCTGGAATAAAGTGGTGTGATGTCAGCTCACTGCAACCTCCATCTCTTGGGTTCAAGCGATTCTCCTGCCTCAGCCTCCTGAGAAGCTGGAACTACAGGCATGTGCCACCACGCCCAACTAATTTTTGTATTTTTAGTAGAGACAGAGTTTCACCATGCTGGCCAGGATGGTCTCAAACTCCTGACCTCAGGTGATCCACTCACCTGGGCTTCCCAAAGTGCTGGGATTACAGGCATAGCCCATCACACCTGGCCCATTCTCTTTTATATTCTTATTACACACCCTCCCATACATCTTGGCAACCACTCTACTATGTTTACAATAAACGCTTTTGTTTGTATTTTTGGAAAAAATATATTTCTTATGTTAATTTTATTGAGATATGATTTACATTCAGTAAAAGCCAACCTATCTTTGACAAAGGAGCAAAAAGTTAATCTTTTCAACAAATGATTCTGGACTCACAAGATGTTCATATGCAAAAAAAAAAAAATTGAGATCCAGACTTTAGACCCGGATCTTTCACAGAAATTAATTCAAAGTGGGTCATAGGCCTAAATGTAAAATGCAGAACTATAAAACTTCTAGAAGAAAACAGGAGAAAGACTAGGTGACTTTGGATTTGGCTATGAATTTTTAGATACAACACCAAAAGCATGATTCATGAAAGAATCAGTTGATGTCAAACTTTACTAAAATTAATAACTTCTACTCTGCACAAGACACTGTCAAGAGAATGAAAAAGTCACAGACCAGAGAAATTATTTCTAACACATATATCTGATAAAGTACTTATATCCAAAATACATGATGAACTCTTAAAACTCAACAAAAAGAACCCAATTTTAAAATGGACAAACCATCTGCACAAATAGCTCAACAAATAAGCATTTAAAAAGTTTGGGTGGGGTTGGCTCACACCTGTAATCCCAGCACTTTGGGTGGCTGAGGAGGGGTGATCACTTGAGCTGAGGAGTTTGAGACCAGCCTGAGCAACACTGTGAGACCCCATCTCAAAACAAGAAAAAAAAAATTAGCTGGGTGTGGTGGTGTATGCCTGTAGTCCCAGCTACTTGGGAGGCTGAGGTGGGAGGATCCCTTGAGCCCAGGAGTTCAAGGCTGCAGTAAGCTATGATCACACCACTGTACTCTAGCCTGGGTGACAGAGCAAAACCCTATCTCAAAATAAAAAATAAAAATTAAACATAAAGAGTGAATTTGGCCCTCTCTCACCCTCTCTTTGCTCTACTGCAATCCAATGCTTTTTGCTATGTTATGACACAGCAGCAAGAAGACCCTTGCCAGATGCTGGCACCATGATCTTGGACTTCCCACTTCCAAAAATGTAAGAAATAAATATTGGCTCATTGCAAATTATCTAATCTGTGGTATCTGTTACAGCACCATAAGACAGACTAAAGCACTCTGCTACATGCATCATTCACATTTTACTCATTTATTCCTCTGCATATGGACAACTGCTTGTCTCCAATTGCTTACTAGCAGAACTGACACGGCAGCCAATTTTCTAATCTGTATTCCTGATGGACCTGTATAATCACTTATGCTGAGTGTATATACACCCAGGAGTAGATTTGCTGGGTCCCAAGCTGTGCATTTATCTAACATATCTCATGTGTCAGACTGCTCTGCACAATGGTTGACAATCTGCATTTCCACCAGCAGCATGTAAAGGAAAAGGAAACTATATCTCCACTTACCTGCTAACATGGCATTTTCCAGCTTTCCAATTTTTGCCAGTCTGCTAGGTGTAAGGTTGATACTTCATTGCTGTTTAAAATTGAACTTCTTTTAATACTAATGATTCTAATTTTTAATAATGCTCTTAATTTGCCTATTTGGGTTACCACTTTTATAAGTTTTCTCCTGATAAACTGCCCATTCTTCTATGGGCCCTGCTACCTTTTCCTTGTCTTGCATTTAATTTGCTATTCTTTTTCTTTTTTTTTTTTTTTGAGACGGTGTTTTGCCCTTGTTTCCCAGACTGGAGTGCAATGGCGCGATCTCGGCTCACTGCAACCTCCACCTCCTGGGTTCAGGCAATTCTCCTGCCTCAGCCTCCTGAGTAGCTGGGATTACAGGCACGCGCCACCATGCCCAGCTACTTTTTTGTATTTTTAGTAGAGACGGGGTTTCACCATGTTGACCAGGATGGTCTCGATCTCTTGACCTCGTGATCCACCCGCCTCTGCCTCCCAAAGTGCTGGGATTACAGGCTTGAGCCACCGTGTCCGGCCTGATATTCTTTTTCTAAGGTGAAAGCTTGAATTATAATTTTAGATTTCTTTTCTAAGATATGCATTCAATGTTATAAATTCCCTGTAAGCACTGCTTTTACTGCATCCTTCAAATTTTGACAATTTGAGTTTTCATTTTCATGTAGTTGCAAAATTTTTTTGGTTTCTCTTGAGATTTCTTCTTCAGCCTACATGTTATTTAGAAGTATGTTGTTTAGTGTCCAAGTATTTAGGGGATTTTTCAGCTATCTTTCTGTTTAATTCCATTGTAGTCTGAGAGCATATATTGTAATATTTCTGTTCTTTGAAATTAGTTAGGGTGTAGGTTATGCCCCAGAATGTGATCTACTTTGGTGAATGGCACATGTGAGGAATGTATATTATGCTGTTTTGAATGAAGTAGCCTATAGATGTCAATTATATCCTGTTGATTGATGGTGCTGTTGAGTTCAACTATGTCCTTACTGATTTTCTGACTGCTGGATCATTCCATTTTCAACAAAGGGGTATTGAAGTCTCCAACTGAAATAGTGAATTCATCTATTTCTCCTGGCAGTTCTATCAGCTTTTCCTCACATATTTTGATACTCTGTTGTTAGGAACATACACATTAAAGATTATGTCTACCTGGAAAATCAACCCCTTTGTCATTATGTAATGTCTCTCTTATCTCTGCTTAATTTGTTTGCTCCAAAGTCTGCTCTGTCTGAATATAGCAACTCCAGCTTTTTTTGATTAGTGTTAGCATGGTATATCTTTCTCCATCTCTTTACCTTTGGTTTATATAGGTCTTTATAAAGTGGGTATTTGTAGACAACAATATAATTGAGTCTTTTTTTTTGTTGTTGAGATAGAGTCTTGTTCTGTCACCAAGGCTAGAGTGCAGAGGCTCAATTACAATTCACTGCAGCCTAAGTTTTACTTATTTTTTTGAGACAGAGTCTCACTCTGTCAACCAGGCTGGAGTGCAGCAGAATTATCTCAGCTCATTGTAACCTCCACCTCCCAGACTTCAAGCAATTCTTGTACCTCAGCCTCCTGAGTTGCTGGGATTACAGGTGCCCACCACTAGGCCTGGCTACTTTTTGTACTTTTAGTAGAAACAGGGTTTCACCATGTTGGCCAGGCTGGTCTCGAACTCCTGACCTCAAGTGGTTCACCTACCTTGGCCTGCCAAAGTGCTAGGATTACTGGTATGAGCCACCACACCCAACCCCAGATAATTTTTAAATTTTTTGTAGAGATAGGGTTTCACCATGTTTCCCAGGTTACTCTTGAACTCCTGAGCTCAAGCAATCTGCCCACCTCAGCCTCCCAAAGGATTACAGGTATGAGCCACCATGTCTGGCCCAGATGCAATTTTTATCTGTGCTTCTCTGTTTTTTTTTTTTGTCTGGCTTCTTTCCATTTTTTTCTTAAACTATGATTTTCTGCAGTTTGAATATGATATGCCTATTATAGGTTTTTGGCATTTATTCAGCTTGGTGTTCTCTGAACTTCCTGGATCTGTATGATAGTATCTGACATGAAATTAGAAGAAATTCTCAGTCACTCTTGCTTCAAATACTTCTGTTCCTTCTTATTCTTCTTCTGATACTCCCATTACATGTATGTTATATCATTTTTAGTTGTCCCACAGTTCTTGGATATCCTGCTCCATTGTTTTGTCTTGTGTATTTTTTTCCAGTCTTTTTGCTTTTCTGTTTCAAAAATTTCTATTAGCATTTTCTCAAGAGCAGAGATTGTTTTCTCAGCTGTGTCCAGTCTACTAATGAGTTCATTAAAGGCATTCTTAATTTCTGTTACAATGCTTTTGATCTCTAGCACTTATTTCTTATTCTTTCTTAGAATTTCCATTTCTCTCTTTACATTGCCCATCTGTTCTTGAATGTTGTCTGCTTTATCCACTAAAACCCTCAGCATATTAGTCATAGTTTTTTTGTTTTTTTGTTTTTTTTCTACTCTGTTGCCCAGGCTGGAGTGCAGTGGTGCAATCACAGCTCACTGCAGCCTTGATCTCCCAGGCTCAAGTTTTCCTCCTGCCTCATCCTCCCAAGTAGCTGGCACTATAGGCACATGCCACCACTTCTTTTTTTTTTTTTGAGACAGAGTTTCGCTCTTGTTATCCAGGCTGGAGTGCAATGGAGTGATCTTGGCTCACTGCAACCTCCGCCTCCCGGGTTCAAGCAATTCTCCTGCCTCAGTCTCCCGAGTAGCTGGGACTACAGGTGTGCACCTCCATGCCCAGCTAATTTTTGTATTTTTAGTAGAGATGGGGGTTTCACCATGTTGACCAGGATGGTCTCAATCTCTTGACCTCGTGATCCACCTGCCTTGGCCTCCCAAAGTGCTGGGATTACAGGCGTGAACCACCGGGCCCAGCCTCTGGCTAAATTTCATATTTTTTGTAGAGATGAGGTTACACCATGTTTCCTAGGCTGGTCATGAACTCCTGGACTCAAGCAATCCACCCACCTCAGCCTCCAAAAGTGCAGGGATTACAGGAGTGAGCCACTGCACCTGGCCAATAGCTATTTTTAAGCATGATTTTAAATCATAGTATCATAGTTATTTTAAATAATCATATTATACCATATCTGAGCCTGGTTCTCATGTTCACTCTGTCTCTTCAAGCTGTGGTTGGTTTGTTTGTTGTTTGGTTTTGGTTTTTAGTATTCCTTGTAACTTTTGTATTGTTCAAAGCCAGACATTATGTACTAGGTAACAACAAACAAACGAATTATAGTAAGTAGGACTTTTTGATGTGGTGGTAAGGTACAGGGGGAATGGACACGGTCTGTAGTCCTAGGATTTGGTCTCAGTCTTTCAGTGAACCTGTGCCTTGGAATGTGAACTTCATAAGTACTTTTCAGGTATTTTTTTTTTACTCCTTAGGTAGGACAGGAAGGCTAAAGGAGACAAGACTTGAGTATTTCCCTTATCTCGGGTTGGTCAGGCTCTGGTGAGTCCTGAGGGAAGGCCTTGCAAGAAGATCAGAACCCGCTGGCTGTTTCACAACGGTTATGTTTCCTCTCCCCATTGCCAGAAGCTGGAGGGGATTTTTCTCTGACATTCACTGTGAGAACCTAATAGAGCTCTAGGGGTTATAATTACAAAAGTGTGGGTCTCTGCTAAGACTGGGATCCTGCTGAAATTTTTAACTATCAGATTCGTCCACACTGAGGCCTCCAGCAATTCATCAATTACAAGTCAGCTTTTCTTATCCTAGTACTGGTTCCTAGGGAGGTTTCCGCTCATTATTTTCTGTTCCAGTAAATTGGGAGTATCCACCTGTCTTCAACTTGGGAGAAAATGATTTTCCCCATAACCTAATTCTCTGACGGATCTAAGAAGAGTTGTTGATTTTCATTTGCTCAGCTTTTTAATTGTTAGGACAGAGTGGTGACTTCTAAGCTACTTACCTGTTGAATGGAAACCAGGAATACCCCTTTTGCTTATTGGTTTGCATAAGTTACAGTTGGCCATCCATATCCACAGGTCCCAGACCCTCAGATTCAACTAACCATGGATTGAAAATATGTTTTTAATAAATAAAAATGAAAAAAAAATAGCAATATAACATTTAGGCCAGGCACAGTGGCTCACACCTGTAATCCCAGAACTTTGGGAGGCTGAGGCAGGAGGATTGGTTGAGAGCAGAAGTTCAAGACCAGCCTTGACAACAGAGTGAGGCCCTGTCTCTACAAAAAATGCAAAAATGACTGGGCACAGTGGCTCACGCCTGTAATCCCAGCACTTTGGGAGACCAAGGTGGCTGATCACGAGGTCAGCCTGGTCAATATAGTGAAACCCTGTCTCTACTAAAAATACAAAAAAATTCAAAATAGCCAGGCATGGTGGCAGACACCTGTAGTCCCAGCTACTTGTGAGGCTGAGGCAGGAGAATCACTTGAACCCACGAGGCAGAGGTTGCAATGAGCTGAGATCATGCCACTGCACTACAGCCTGGGTGACAAAGTGAGACTCCAACTCAAAAAAAAAAAAAATTGCAAAATTGAATTGGGTATAGTGGTGTCTGCCTGTAGACCTGGCTACTCAGGAGGCTAATGTGGGAGGATCAATTGACTCTAGGAGGTGGAGGCTATAATAAGCTGTGATTGCACAACTGCACTCAGGCCCAGGGAACAGAGTGGGACCCTGTCTCAACAACAACAATACAACAATTTTCAAAAAACACAGTATAACTATTTACATAGCATTCACATTGTATTAGATACTACAAGCACTACAGAGATGATTAAAAGTATCCAGGATGGTATGTACCAGTTTTATGCAAATATGATACCATTTTTAATAAGGGTCTTGAGCAGTCTCAGATTTTGATATCGGAGGGGTCTCCTAGAACCCATCCCCCATCGATTATGGAGGGATGACAGTGATAGTGACAGGGGGCAGCCTAGGCAGATAGAGGAGGGTCCATGGTAAAACCCCACCTTCAAGCCAAGAACAGCCTAAAGGCTGAAAGACCAGATGACTGTTCCTGGATGAAACCCACAACTGAATGAGAACTTCTGTTCTTGTTTGCCTGCCCTTTCCTGATTGATTCTGAATAATGCCTTTTAACCAATAAAATGTTGCTTTTTCCAGTACTACCTGTGGCCTGCCCCTCTCCCATTATGAGCTTGTAAAAAGCCCCCAACTCAGCCATATTAGAGGGACTTTCCAGCCTTTGGGTAGAAGGACCACCCCTGCATCCCCTCTCTGCTGAAACCTGTTTGATCACTCAATAAAACTTCCTGCCTTGTTCATTCTTTGATTGTCAGTGCATCCTCATTCTTCTTGGGAATGGGACAAGAACTGTGGAACAGGTGTGCAAGCCGCACTTGCCTTGGTCAGGCCAAATGGACGGGCCATCTCCTGCAACAAGAAGTCTGGTCAAGTGAGGCCTGGGTGGGACATTGCTGGCTGGAGGTTACTGGTTTGCAAAGTGACTGAGAAGAAAATCCTGTCAGTGGTACTTGCATATTCTATATATTAATCTCTTATCATTTTTAGATTTACAAATATCTTCACCTATTCTGTCACCTATTGTCCATAGTATCCTCTTTTGTACAGAAATACTTAATTTGGATGTCATCAAATTGATGAATTTTTTCCTTTTGGTTTGTGCTTTTGAAGTTTTGTTTAATGAGTCCCTCTCCCAACCTAGGTTTCAAAAATAGTCTCATACTTTCTTCTGTTAACGTTGGTTTTATTTCTCACCTTGAAGTTTTAGATCACTTAGTGTTTTACATCACACAGCAACAATCAACAACACAGAAGAACCGTCTGTGACCAAATGTGTGTGGGTTTCTCCCCAACACCAAGCAGCAGACACCTGGCTGGTGTCTTCCAACTCAATTCTGATACTATCTACCTGGAGCTAGTGTCAGATCCCACAGGTTGAAGACTCAGTCCCCAAGACTTCTCCCTCCTTCCCCCTTGCCACAAGTCCAGGCCTTCAGAACTTCTGACCAACCAGCTTCAAGTTGGGATTCCTACAACACTCTCTTTAGGCGTGATTAATTTGCTATAGCAGCTCACGGAATTCAGGGAAACACATTTGCCAGTTTACTAAGGAGGATATTTTAAAGAATACAAATCAACAGCCAGATGAAGAGACCTCTAGTGAGTTATGGAAGGGTCTCCAACACAGGAGCTTCTGTCTCCATGGAGGTGGGGTACACCAACCTCCAGGCACATGAATGAGCTCTTCATCTTCCTATCAGCCTGCATGTGTTCAGCTATCCGGATCTCCCAGTCCTCTTGGATTTTTATGGAAGCATTCTTGCCCCCCGGGGTATGAGATGGAACCCTCTCAGGGAGGGTCTTAAGATCCACAATCGGAAAGGTGAGGGTAGATTAGATGACTGCCTTGGGGCAGGTGAAAAAAGGGCCGAAGAGAGAGTCTGTTTCCTGAGGCCTCACACACTGAACATTCTAACAGGACTGTAACAAGGGCTATAGGAGTTAGAAGCCAGGAACCTTGGATGAAAACCAATATACATATATTTCAGAACACCACATAGTCTATACCTTTTCCTTTGGTGTAAGGCAGGGATTCTGGATTTTTCCCCATAGAGTGAACGGGTTTAATCTGCTTTCTTCATTGATTCGTGATGCCTCCCACCTGTATACTAATGGTCTTTCAGTTTCCTATTCCGTTCCATAGTCTCTTGGTCTGTTTTGGTGCCAAAACCATGTTGTTTGCTTTGGTTTGGTTTGACGTAGCTTTGTAGTGTGCTTAATATCTGGTAGGACAAATTCCGGCTCTTTATTTTTTTAAGGTTGACATAGTCCTGTTTGCCCACACTAATCTGAGAGTGCAGTTTATCAAGTTCCTGGAAAATAGAGCTGGACTTTTTATTGTGATTTCATTTAATTTGTAGATTAATTCATAAAGATCTGATACCTATAGAATATTCAGTCATTCATCCAAGAACATAAAATTTATCTCCATTTCTTCAGGTTATTTTCTACATCCTTTATTCGAGTTTTAATGTTTCCTCCATAGATATGTTTGATGAAGTTCATTACTAGATTTTTTTTTATAATTTGTTGTTGCTATTGTGAATAGATGTTGTTTGTGGTGAAGACAAATGTTAAGGATTTATTTTCGGTCAATCTTATATCTACTGAATTGATGAATTCTCTTAATTTTAAAAGTCTATGCCGATTCTCTCTGCTTTTCAAGACAAATGAAAATATCTTCACATAGTGACAATTTCATCTCTTCTAATCCTGTATCTCACATTTTTCTTCCCTCATGGCTTTGTCTAGAACTTCTATTATTACATAGTAAATGCTGACGGTAAAGTTGGATGCTTAATTTTGTTACAGATTTTAAAGTGAATGCACCCAATGTTTCTTCATCAAGTGTAGTGTCTGCTTCAAGTGTTTGCTATTACCCTGGGTTTTTTTTAAAATTAGTTTCATTTATTTGTTTAATTTTTTTGAGATGGAGTCTCACTCTGTCCCCCAGATGGGAGAGCAGTGGCGCGATCTTGGCTCGCTGCAACCTCTGCCGCCCGGGTTCGAGTGATTCTCCTGCCTCAGCCTCCCGAGTAGCTGGAATTACAGGTACCTACCACGTGCCCCACTAATTTTTGTAGTTTTTAGTAGAGACGGGGTTTCATCACGTTGGCCAGACTGGTTTTGAACTCCTGACCTCAAGTGATCCACTCGCCTTGGCCTCCCAAAGTGCTGGGATATGAGCCACCACACCCAGCCATAACCTGGTTGTTTTTTTTTTTTTGAGACAAGCTCTTGCTGTGTCACCCAGGCTGGAGTGAAGTGGTGCACTCCTGGCTCACTGCAGCCTCGACCTCCCAGGCTCAGCCTCCCAAATAGGACTATAAGTATGTGCCACCATGCCACCACAATTTTTGTATTTTTGGTAAAAATGGGGTCTCACTATGTTGCCCAAGTTAGTCTTGAACTCCTGGGGTCAAGCAATCCTCCTGCCTTGGCCTCTCACAGTGCTGGGGCTACAGGTGTGAGCCACTGCACCTGACCCTATATAACCTTTACCAACTTAAAGACAACTTTCTTTTTTTTTTTGAGATGGAGTTTCCCTCTTGTTACCCAAGCTGGAGTGCAATGGTGCGACCTCAGCTCACCGCAACCTCCGCCTCCTGGGTTCAGGCAATTCTCCTGCCTCAGCCTCCTGAGTAGCTGGGATTACAGGCACACGCCACCATGCCCAGCTAATTTTTTTTGTATTTTTAGTAGAGACGCGGTTTCACCATATTGACCAGGATGGTCTCGATCTCTTAACCTCGTGATCCACCCGCCTCAGCCTCCCAAAGTGCTGGGATTACAGGCTTGAGCCACCGCGCCCGGCCCGAGACAACTTTCTTATTCCCAGTTTGCTAAGTTTTTTTTCATTTTCTTAAGTCCAAGAAAGTCATATATGAGTTATTCATAAATAAAAATTAGGTGATAAACCTTACCAATATGCTGGTTTTTCTTCATTTGAGATACTCATATAATTTTTTTTCATGTGATTTTGTCCTTTATTAAAGTGGGTGATTTTCAAGGTTGAGCTGGAATTCCTGGGATAAACCTACTTTACAAAAAACATATAACTAGATTAGTTAACATTTTATATAGAATTTTTTTTTTTTAGACAGAGTCTTGCTCTGTCACCCAGGCTGGAGTGCAGTAGAGCAATCTCGGCTCATTACAACCTCCACCTCCCAGGTTCAAGTGTTTTTCTGCCTCAGCCTCCCGAGTAGCTGGGATTACAGGTGCATGCCACAATGCCCAGGTAATTTTTTGTATTTTTAGTAGAGCTGGGGTTTCACCATGTTGGCGAGGCTGGTTTTCAACTCCTGACCTCAAGTGATCTGCCAATCTTGGCCTCCCGAAGTGCTGGGATTACAGGTGTGAGCCACCGCACCCAGCCAGGATTCTTATACATGCATTCATAGGTGAAATGAACTTAATCTATGCATTTATTGCTTTGTCCTTACTGATTTAAGAATCAACATTATACTGGTTTCATAAAATGATCTGGGCAGCTTTTGCTCTTTTCTAACTTTCTGGAACAACTTATATAAGATAGAAATAAACTGCTCCTTGAAAGTTTGGTATGACTCCAGAAACCCACAAAATTTTCATTACCATGAATCCCCCCAGCTCCCCAAAAATAGTTTTCTACTGTTCGCCACAGTTTGAAAGATTTGGCCTAAATTGGTATGTACAACTCTTTCTTTCCCCAGGTGGCTGCATGCTGTAGAGAAAGTACTCACAGCCCTGCAGAATGGTGCCATCACAAACTCAAAGTCATCACCCTCAACTGGACTGTCAATCCTTTTATTGTCCTCAAGTCCCCTTCTCACACTCACCTATTACCTTTGGATAGATGACAGCCTCCTACTTGAGTGAGAAAAGGCGGCCCCTAGGGACCAGCCTCTTGAATTCACCTACTGCCTTACGATGACTGTCCACACCCAATCACACTGCTTTCCGCCAGTCTCCGAACATGAGCTGTCCCTTCTTAAATCCAAGACAGTCTCTGTAAACCTGCTCCAAATCCCCTCCCTTTTTCCCGGGGACTTCGCCTGTTTTGACATCCCCTCTGTGTCCTAAAGTTGAAACTCTCCCTTACTGCAAGGCTTGGGGGGCTCATTTTTCTCAGTTCAGCAACAGACTCGGATCTCACCCATCCCCAAAAAAATCCCTCCTTTGTGTGCTGTGGGGCAGACATTCTCATGCACTGCAGGTGGGAGGGTAAATTGGCAAGATCCTTATGGGAAGCAATTTGGTAACCTGAATCAAAAGCCTGAAAAATATTTGCACCCTTTGTCCCAGTAATCCTACCTCTAAAAATTCATCTAAGGAAATAATCAAAAATGCTGACAAAGGTAGATGTTTAAAGATGTTAATCTCTGTTATTTTAACAGCAAAAATTGGAAATAATCTAAAAGCTTAGCAATAGGGGATAACTTAAATTGTATTTAAATGTAATAAAATATTGTACCATCACTAAAAATACAATTTTAAAAGAAGAATTAAATGGCAAATGTTCATGAAGCAATGTTAGAAGTGAAGACAGCAGCATATAAAGGGTAGATACAGTCTGGTGCTGATTTTGTTACATATAAAAATAGCTAACACTTCTGGAATGTTAACTATTACATACGTTCTCTCACTCAATCCTCACAACATTCCCGTACAGTTAATACTGTTATTCACATTTTGCAGAGGAAGAAACCGACCAGAAAGAAAAATCTCAGCCAGGTGCGGTGGTTTACGCCTATAATCCCAGCACTTTGGGAAGCCAAGGCGGGTGGATCACGAGGTTAAGAGATCGAGACCATCCTGGTCAACAAGGTGAAACCCATTCTCTACTAAAAATACAAAAATTAGCTGGGCATGGTGGCACGTGCCTGTAGTCCCAGGTACTCGGGAGGCTGAGGCAGGAGAATTGCTTGAACCCAGGAGGCGGAGGTTGCAGTGAGCCAAGATCACGCCATTGCACTCCAGCCTGGGTAATAAGAGCGAAACTCCGTCTCAAAAAAAAGAAAAATCTCAACATCCAGGAGAGGGGTACCGATGAATTTTATTTTCTTCATTCTCTTTTTATTTTCCAGTTTTTATTTAATCAATAAAACAATAATAATTCATTTATTATTTTGTAGAGATGGGGTTTGCCATGTTGCCCAGGCTGGTCTCAAACTCCTGGGCTCAAGGGATCCTCTCACCTCAGCCTCCCAAAGTGCTAAGATTACAGGCATGAGCCACTGCACCCAACCTGTATATTCCAATTCTTTGAAGAGGAAATATGATGATGATTATTATTGGAAGCATTATTATTCTTTTGTGAAACAAAAGTCGTGAATTATTGTTTCTCTTTCTGGTTTATATAGGCTAGTAGTGAATATTTTGAACAATAGAGAGAAAATGTGATTTCCATTACCCACAGACAGTCACTGTGGACAGGTTGGCTTTTGTATTTCTATTTGCTTCTGAAATGTGTATATAGACATATGTACTTTAAAAAGCAAACATGCCGGGTGCGGCGGCTCACATCTACAACCTCAGCAATTTGGGAGGCCAAGGCAGGTGGATCACTTGAAGTCAGGAGATTGAGACCATCCTGGCCAACATGGTGAAACCCTGTCTCTACTAAAAACACAAAAATTAGCTGGGCATGGTGGCAAGAGCCTGTAGTCCCAGCTACTCAGGAGGCTGAGGCAGGAGAATCGCTTGAACCCGGGAGGTGGAGGTTGCAGTGAGCTGAGATCTCACCACCGTACTCCAGCGTGGGCAACAGAGGGAGACCCATCTCAAAAAAAAAAAAAAAAAAAAAAAAAAAAAAAGAAAGCAAACACGATCAAACGCAGCTGTACATAGCTACAATTTGAGTCCAAAAGCGGCTGCATGTTGATGTCCGGGTCGCCGTCCTGCGGCAGGGGATATGCAGCACCCCTTTTTGCTGGGGCGACCAGTTTACTCATGTCAAGCAGAGAGCCATCTCTGTGCCGCCCCGCTCCAAGAGCTCCAGGTCTGGGGCTAGGAGAACTGCATTCCTGTCCTAACTCTGCCAATTACTAGCTCTACTAATTAACTTTTTTATTTGGGATCCTGTCTTGCCCACTTTAAGGGGACGCTGTGTCGTTCCAAAGGGCTGATGGGTGTGACTGGGTAAATCCCACACCCGAGACAGAGCTCTTGGGGCTCCTGTCCCTCCTCCCCATTTCCCCGCTGCCTTAGGAAGCCTTCAGCCTGGCTCAAGTAGAGGAGAGCGGCCAGCGGCTGCAGAGACGCAGGGACCTCGTGCCCTGCGCAGTGCTAGAGGCCGGAAGCTCCCGGCTGGCTTTCCAGCCCTCCCGCCCACTCGAGAGTCCTGCGGCGCGACCTGCGGAGTGGGAGGACTCGCCGCGTGCGGGCGCGGAAGGGAGGCGCCTGGCGTGCAGCCGGGGCGCTGGAAGGCAGGCTGCGTGGCGTCCACTTCCAAAGCGCACGTTTTAAAGGCGCTGTGGGTGCGAGCGGGCACAAAGGCTGGGGCCCTCCTCCGCGGAGCCGCCGCCCTCTGGTGGCGGCGTGCAAAAGTTACGCAGCTCGCTCTGCCCGGGCCACTCACCAGTATTCTAAGCCAGGGTCCCGTAGGGAGTTCCCAGCTGAGACCTGAAACTGGCCGGAAGGGGAAGCCTGACATGGAGGAGTCAGGACTTGAACCTGGGACTCCGGCCGCTCCCCGGATTGACGCTTATAACAACACAATTATGGTCATTGTGAATGCAAAAGGCCCCAGACAGTTAAGATTTCATTCAGGCCACTGCAATAGGGAGAATGTTCATTAATGAGGAGCGTCTCAAAGGGAACTGGGGTTTTAGAGACTAGTAAGAAAGGGTGGAGATCCCTGTTTCCTTGGGATGCTAACTTAAGGTGGCCCTTTGTGGTTAGATTTTTCCTCCGAACTTAAAGAGGTGGAACAACTTTACTGTCGCTGCCTTCTGGAGGCGCAGGGCTCAGATAAAGTTCAATATTGTCATAGTAAATGGTGCATGATGCAGGACAGTCATTTAAGAGGTGAGGGAAGTGAGACCCCGGCAACCCAACTGTGAATTTTTGTGGCTGAAGCAAGATTCCAACCTGCAGACGCCGAGACAGCGGAAAGTCCCCAACATGAAGTGCAGTTTCCTTGGAGAGTAAGGTCAGAAGCTCAGGAGGAGCTCGCAGACAGCAGAAATGACCTCCACTAAGACATGGAATCAACCTATGTCTCCATCAACAGATGACTGCGTAAATAAACTATGGTCTCTATACCCAATGGAATTGTGTTCAGACACAAAGTGAATGAAACTGTGTCTTCTGCAGCAGCGTGGATGGAACTGGAGGTCGGAAGCAAGCCAGACACATACTCACATTCTCACTTCTAAGTGGGAACTAAATACTGTATACACATGGGTGTAGAGTGTGGAATGAGAGTGGACACACAGAAGGGGATGGGGGGATGGATGATGATAATTCACTTAATGGGTACAATGTATGTTATTTGGGTGATAGATACCCTAAAAGCCTGACGTCATCACTACCAATTCTGTGCATGTAACAAAATTACACTTGTATCCCCAAAATGTATTCAAATGTAAAAATAAATAAATCAAAAGAAATTACCTATTCCACAGTTTCTGGTTTGATAGAATGTATCGGAGAAGTATTGGGATTACCCAGATTATCCCAGGTATAGGGGAAGGGGACTATGAAGTTACAGTGAAGCTCCCTAGTCAAGCCTCAGGAAGGGCCAGAAACGGGCAGTTCTGAGATTCACCTGCTGTATCTCTCTTTCAGCCAGTCGGTAAGTCTGTCTCTGTCTCCCGAGGTACCCACTGTTATGTCTTCCTGCCAATCTCCATCCCCCCGACTTCAACTGACATCTCGCCTCCTACAACCACCCCGGTCCCTGAGTCTACTCAGCCTTCCAGCCACAGAGCCCACTTTATTTTTTTCTCTTGAGATAGAGTCTCACTCTGTCACCCAGGCTGGAGTGCAGTGGCACAATCTCGGCTTACTCCAACCTCCACCTCCCAGGTTCAAGCAATTCTCCTGTCTCAGTCTCCAGAGTAGCTGGGACTACAGGTGCACGCCTCCAAGCCTGGTTGATTTTTGTATTTTAATAGGGACAGGTTTTCACCATCTTGGCCAGGCTGGTCTTGAACTTCTGACCTCAAGTGATCCACCCACCTCGGACTCCCAAAGTGCTGGGATTACATGTGTGAGCCACCGTGCCGGGCCACAGAGCCCACTTCTAACTGCAGCTTCCCACTGTGTCTTTTAAGACCCCTCTCAAAAGACAGTTCATGCTTTCAAGCCAAGGCACGCGTCAGCGGTTGCAGCCAGCCTATTCCCGTCCTGGCCTCTGGCTCCTGGGTTGTGTGGGGTAGGATGGGTGGGCTTTCATAATCTGCTTCTCACAGGGGATGGGGGCAGGACAGCTGCACCTAGAAGTGTCAGGAGTGGCTGCAACAAGGTGGTCCGAGGCAAGACTAGACACGTCATCATCTCTAAGTACCTAAGCCCACGCCTTGTTCCTGAGCTTCTTCAAGAGGGTGTAGACTGAAGAGAGTGGTCTGAATCGCCAGAGAAGAGGAAGCTAAGGTGACAAGCCTGGATAGCAGCCCCAGCCGTATCCCTGGACTGGCCCACAGACCCAGGTGTCCAGCCTCCTTGTCAACCATCTTTTTTCTTGGCATAAGTGTTCACGCCCTAGACCAACAGGAGGCAGACTGCAGGCTGCAAAGCTCAATCTGGTTCCTCACCACCGCTTCTGCTTGGTCTGAGAGCTAAGAATGGCTTTTATATTCTTTTTTTTTTGCCAATCATTGAGAGCTTGTAAGGTTGCTGAGGTTGGTTGGCCTTGAACTCTTGGCCTCGCCTTCGCAAGCGCCACGACATCCGGCCGGAGCCACTTTGGGCCCGGCTTTTATATTCTTAAACCATTGGAAAAAGTTGAGAGAAGAGTAATATATTGGCCAGGCATAGTGGCTCACACCTGTAATCCCAGCACTTTGGGAGGCCGAGGCAGGTGGATCACTTGAGGTCAATAGTTCAAGACCAGCCTGGCCAACATGGTGAAATCGCTTCTCTACTAAAAATACAAAAATTAGCTAGGCATGGTGGTGTGTGCCTGTAATCCCAGCTATTTGGGAGGCTGAGGCAGGAGAATCACTTAAACCCAGGAGGCAGAGGTTGCAGTGGGCTGAGATTGCATCAGTATACTCCAGCCTGGGCAACAGAGCGAGACTACATCTCAGAAAAAAGAGTAATATATCAGGACACATGAAAATTGTATGAAATTCAAATTTCAACATCCATAAGTAAAGTTTTATTGGAACACAGCTATGCTCATGTATTTACGTGTTGTCTTTGGCTGTTTACACACTGCAGTGGTAGAGTTGAATGGTTTCGACAGAGACCACAGCGTCTAAAATATTTACTGTCTGGACATTAACGGAAACAGTTTTTGGACCCCTGGGCAGTCCTTGCCTGACGCCTCTAGCTATAGATCCTCGCTGGCACTAGGGCCTGCTCAAGAGGCCAGTTGTCAATCCAGGTGGCTCTTCTCCAGGGAAAGGAGGCACCGGCAGTAATGATGTGAAAGGCTGACCCAATGAGCAGTGACGTTTCTCACAGGAAATGAGTCAGTTGGCTTCCTGATATAGGTCAGCCTCTCTGAGTTAGTTTAAATGTCCCTCTCAGTCTGACCAACTCAGGGGCTGTGTCAGCAGGGATCTTTGGTTACAGGTGACAGAAACCCAATTTGGACAATCTAAAGGAAATAAGAAATATGTTAAGAAGGCCCTGGCATGTGTCCCAGAACCCATGCTGAGCCCGCAGCGGAACCCCAGAGGCGTGCCAAGTCCTTGCTCAGAGAGCCTGGTCTGTTTGCTCTCATGCCCTCTGTGCACTCACTGCCATGCCCTTCTGCAGGCTGCATCTCTCACCAACAGGCCCTGGGAGAGACCATCTGACCTACATTCAAACATTCTGGGAAAATCAGGCTCTGGTTGGCATGTTTAGGTACCCACCCCTAGCAATGCACTGTGCCCACCTTCCAACCGAACAAAACAGCTTCTGGTAACCAGAGCAGAAGCAGAAGTGGGGACAGTGGAGGCAGGTGGACAGCGGAGCTGGAGTGAGTGTTCTGATGATGCTTCTCAGATGTTTCTCTCCCTCTTTGCTCAAGCCCTTCTTCTGCTCTCAATGCCCGTTCTCAACCCTCACCCCTTTACCAGGCTGACTCTTCCCATCCTTTAAGACTCAAGTGGGCTGTCACCTCCTCCTGGAAGCACCTCCTCACCCTGTCGACCCCTGCCAGTGCCCCTCCTTTGGCCGACTCCCATCCCTGGCTCCTCACCCTGGCTCCTGAGTTATTTGAAGACTCAGAACACCTTTTATCCTCAGGGCCTGGAACACAGAACAGGTTCAGAAAATGTTTGATGGGTGAATTGATTCTGAGGGCTTGGATCCAGTAGTGGGGGCGATTCTTCAGGAGGAGATCCCAGGACTTCGTCCCAACATTTCTCACATTACACAGGGTAGCAGGGACGTTACAGCCCATGTCTCAGGCTCTGTTCCACCACATACTACTTGAGGAATTCACTTAACCTAAGTTTCCTAACCTCAGTTTCCTCATCTGTGAAATGGGCATGCTATTTTTTATTTTATTTTCTTTTTTTTTTTGCCAATCAATGAGAGCTTGTAAGGTTGCTGAGGTTGGTTGGCCTTGAACTCTTGGTCTCGCCTTCGCAAGCGCCACGACATCCGGCCGGAGCCACTTTGGGCCCCTATTTTCTTTTTTTTTGAGACAGGATCTCACTCTGTCGCCCAGGCTGGAGTGCCATGGTGTGATCACAGCTTATCTCAGTCTCGACCTCCTAGGCTCAAGGGACCCTCCTGCCTCAGCCTCCCCAGCAGCTGGGATTACAGGAGTGCACACCACCATGCCTGGCTAATTTTTAAATTTTTTTGTAGGGACAAGGTCTCACCATGTTGCCGTTCTGGTCTCTAACTCCTGGGCTCAAGCAATCCTCCTACCTAGTCCTCCCAAAGTGCTGGGATTATAGGTATAAGCCACCACACCTAGCCAATGGGAATACCATCTACCAGGATCTACTTCAAAGGGCTATTGAAAGAGTTAAATGAGATACCACTTGGCACAATTCCTGGGACACTACATGTACTGATTTATTATTATTATTATTGCTATTAATCATCATATGTTCCCTCACTTTCCAGCAGCACTCCTTCTGACCCCAGTGACTTCGCACAGACCAGGAAGCCCCTCCCAGCCCTTTGAGAACCACAAACAATGACTAATCCCTCAATAAAACAAAGGCTTAGAGTTTAGCTTCGCTGGATTTCTCTACAAAGGGAGTATCAGCCTATATTTTTAAATTTTTGAAAATATAAGGAAGAAAAATATTAAACAGTCCAACACATTTTGGTCTGTCTTTTTGAGTGTTTTTTCTTATTAATGTTAAATGTATCTGCATATGTGCAGTCTAGTGTCTATCAGTATCATTAAATCATGCCTGCTACATTGTCATAGAGTCAAAGGCATCGTTTCTCAACCTTTCAGAAAAGGAATGTTAAAGGATAATTTCAGGGTTGGGCGCGGTGGCTCATGCCTATAATCCCAGCACTTTGGGAGGCCAAGGCGGGTGGATCACGAGGTCAAGAGATCGAGACCCTCCTGGTCAACAAGGTGAAACCCCGTCTCTACTAAAAATACAAAAAATTAGCTGGGCATGGTGGTGCGTGCCTGTAGTCCCAGCTACTCGGGAGGCTGAGGCAGGAGAATTGCCTGAACCCAGGAGGTGGAGGTTGCAGTGAGCCGAGATCGTGTCATTGCATTCCAGTCTGGGTAACAACAGCTAAACTCCGTCTCAAAAAATAAATACAAAAATAAAGGATAATTTCAAAACAAATTAGGATTCTCATGCAGCTATAAAATGCACATGCAGCCGAGGCGGGTGGATCACGAGGTCAAGAGATCGAGACCATCCCGGTCAACATGGTGAAACCCCGTCTCTACTAAAAATACAAAAAATTAGCTGGGCATGGTGGCAGGTGCCTGTAATCCCAGCTACTCAGGAGGCTGAGGCAGGAGAATTGCCTGAACACAGGAGGCAGGGGTTGCGGTGAGCCAAGATCGCGCCATTGCACTCCAGCCTGGGTAACAACAACGAAACTCTGTCTCAAAAAAAAAAATGCACATGTGTTCTGGATTTTATTTAACTCGTTATCAATGAGGGACCCAGTAGGAGCCAGCAACCAGTTCAAAAGTGAACGCAAAGAACAGACACACGTAGGTCGGGAAGATTGAAATGAGAATGCAAATGGAGACAAAACTGGCTTTTTCCACAGTGGGGGAGCCAAGTGCGTTGAACACCCACTGGCTTCAAGCCATCCTCTCACCTTGCCCTCCCAAAGTGCCGAGATTATAGGCGTGAACCACCGTGCCTTATGAATTTTTAATTTTTTTTTTTGAGACAGACTATCACTGTTGACCAGACTGGAGGGCAGTGACGCCATCCAGATGACTGCAGCCTCCACCTCCTGGGTTTGAGCGATTCTCCTGCCTCAGCCTTCCCAGTAGCTGAAACTACAGACATGCGCCATTCCCATACCCCCTCCCTTCCAGCTAATTTTTGTATTTTTAGTAGAGATGGGGTTTTGCCATGTTGGCCAGGCTGGTTTCAAACTCCTGACCTCAGGTGATCCACCCGCCTTGGCCTCCCAAAGTGCTAAGATTACAGACATGAGCTACCGCACCTGGCTACGAAATTTAAAATGAGAAAGAAGATGGCCGTTTTACATACTGCACACTGAGACTCATAGATGCTTTCAGGTATCTACTCTTGCAGACTTCCTGAGTTACTCAAATACACTCTGCAACTGACTGAAACATAACTTGAAAATCATGAGTTTAAGGAAATCCAATATGGCTGATGGAAATACACCTTTCTTCAAAGGTGACCGTATCAACATATACATATGTATGCACATGTGTATACACGCACACACGTGTGTACATACGTGGGCACCCCCACATGTTCCTCTTACAAAGTGATGTTGACACACTTCCATGGAACTTGGGCGGAACTTGGGAACTGTCCCAGCCAACAGGATTCAGCAGAAGTGACACTGAATGATTTCTGAGGTTACGTTACATAAAAGGCAGTGGCTTCCACCTGGCTCGCTCTCTCTGGAGGCCTTGCCCTTGGACCTCAGCCACCATGTTGTGAGGGAGGCCAGGCACACCAGGGGCCATGTGTGGGTGTTCTGGTTAATTGCTCCAACCAGGCCTCCAGCTGAGTGACAGCCAGCACCAACTTCAAGTAAGTGAGCCTTCAGATGAGTAGCTAAGCTAGAGGCTCAACGTTGGAGTTTTACTGCTGAGGCCTCAGACATCTCATGTCTCTTTCTTTGGAGGAGAGACAAGCCATCCCTGTTATACCTTATCTAAACTGAAATGCATAGAAAGAGCAAGAGGTAATAAATGATTATTGTTGCAAGCACTAAGTTTTGGGATAATTTATTTTTATATTTAGTTTATTTAATTTATGTTTTTTTGAGATGGAGTCTCACTCTGTTACCCAGGCTGGAGTGCAGTGCTGTGATCTTGGCTCACAGCAATCTCCGCCTCCCAAGTTCAAGCAATTCTCCTGCTTCAGCCTCCTGAGTAGCTGAGATTACAGATACGTGCCACCACGCCTGGCTAATTTTTGTATTTTTAGTAAAGATGGGGTTTCACCATGTTGGCCAGGCTGGTCTTGAACTCCCAATCTCAAGTGATCCTCCCTCTTCAGGGGCGGGTTACAGGCATGAGCAGCTGCATCTGGCCTATTTTATTTTTTGAGACAGTTTCGCTCCATCACCCAGCCTAGAGTGCGGTGGCACGATCTCAGCTCACTGCAACCTCTGCTTCCCAGGTTTAAGCAATGCTCCTGCCTCAGCCTCCCAAGTAGTTGGGATTATAGGCACACACAACCATGCCTGGCTAATTTTTGTGTTTTTAGTAGAGACAGGGTTTCACCATGTTGACCAGGCTGGCCGTGAACTCCTGGCCTCAAGTGATTGGCTTGCCGTGGCCTCTCCTAAAGTGCTGGGATTACAGCGCACCCGGCCACTATTTGGGGGATAATTTATTGTGCAGCCATTGTAAGTGGAGCCGGCAGGAGATGGGGAAAACACCTAAACACAGATAACCAAATAAAGAATTATAAACGTGCTTAAAACTTGGATCCCAAATTTAAAACCGACTTTTGAAAAAATAAGACCTATATCATTTTTAGAAAGAGAGGGGCGATGACCTAGGCCTCTAATGGAGAGACATGGAAGTTGGGCCTGAAAAACTTCTGACTTTCTATTGGAAGGAAGGCGAACATGATAGATTTCTTTTCAGTCTGATAGAGAAACATGGTGTTTAGGCTGTTCGTGCATTGCTGTAAAGAAACACCTGAGACTGGGTAATTTATAAAGAAAAGAGGTTGAAATGGCTCATGGTTCTGCAGGCTGTATAGGAAGCCTGGTACCAAGCATCTGTTTGGCTTCTGGCAAAGTCGCAGGAAGCTTTTACTCATGGTAGATGGCAAAGGGAGAGCCAGTGTTTCACATGGCAGAGCACGGGCAAGAGAGACAGTGTGAGGAGGGGCCACACTTTACAACAACCAGATCTCATGAGAACTCACAATCTCAGGGACAGCATCGAGCCATGAGGGATGTGCCCATGACCGAAACACCTCCCACCAGACCCCACTTCGACACTGGGGATTACATCTCGGCGTGAGATTTGGAGGAGAAGTCCAAACTATATTACATGGGTTCAAGAAAGTTCTTTAAAATCTTGAAGGTATTGACAGAATTAAAACAATAGGCTTTCCAAATCACAGAAGATAAAAACAAATCATCAGCCAGGCACAGTAGTGCACCTCTACTACTGGCTACTCAGGAAGGTGAGACTAGAGAATCGTTTGAGACCAGGAGTTCAAGTCCAGCCTGGCAATATAGTGAGACCACGACTCTAAAAACGACATCACCATGCCATCTCACATATCACAGAAGGTAAAAACAAAGACAAATGTCAAAAAGAGAAACCATAAACCAAAATGAAAAGAGACCAGGCACCTGCACATACTGCCTGTTACGGCAGCAGCCTAGGTCCCACCAAGAGAAAAAAAAAGAAAGAAAGAAGACCAAATACACTAGAATAAAAATAAATGCACCATACTGAAAGCCAAAGAGCCTCAAACTGGGTTAATACAATTTAATTATTACAATGTATCTATATTACTATGTATCAGATATTACGAAATCAAACTGCACTCTTTCCCTTAGGCAAGCACGCCTTCCAGGCCACCCCCTCATCAATCCCACCTGGCTCCCTGCTCATAGGTACTGAATGCCACAGTGTCCCCACAGACACAGGAAGAGACAGTCTAATGGAAGAGGTGCGGGCGGACAAAGGTGACTGCCTCAGAAAAGCATACCTGAGTGTTAGGAGTGTGCTGCCCATTTGCTGGTGACGGCAGCCCCTGTACGGTGGATGAGGGCCTCACCTTCTCCCTGCAAGCTTCCTGCCTGCAGGTTCTGAGCCACTTAAGAGGGCAAGGTATGTGCAGGCCACCTACCATGTGACTTCACCCGGCCCAACTGGCAAGTCATTAGGGAAAATTCCATCTTGGACTCCGGCCAACAATTTACCACTAAGTTTTCGGAATGGTTCTCGGTTTTTGTCCTTGAGACTCGGTTATGTCTCAAGTAGCTTTTGAATTTCAGTTGGAAGATGGCACATCAAGGAAGTTCGGTCTGTGGTCCTCTTAACTCCTGAAATCCTATTATCTGTCCTTTGTAACAGAAGCTTTAAAAAGAATTTGTCTATTAAGAGCAGGTGTAGTGGCTCACACTTACAATCACAACACTTTGGGAGGCCAAGGTGGGATGATCACTTGAGGCCAGGAGACTGATGTTATGAGGTATGATCACGGCACTGTACTCTGGCCTAGGTGACAGAGCAAGAACCTGTCTCTATAAATAAGATTTAAAAATCAGATGATGTGCTAGGTACTGGTGATAGAGGAAATAGAAAGAAATTATTTAGGGAGATAGTTAAGGTAAGAGTGCTCTGCAGAAATTCCCTTTTTTAAAAAAAAAAAGGGCCGGGCGCGGTGGCTCAAGCCTGTAATCCCAGCACTTTGGGAGGCCGAGGCGGGTGGATCACGAGGTCAAGAGATCGAGACCCTCCTGGTCAACAAGGTGAAACCCCGTCTCTACTAAAAATATAAAAAATTAGCTGGGCATGGTGGCGCGTGCCTGTAGTCCCAGCTACTCGGGAGGCTGAGGCAGGAGAATTGCTTGAACCCAAAAGGTGGAGGTTGCTGTGAGCCGAGATCGCGCCATTGCACTCCAGTCTGGGTGACAACAGTGAAACTCTGTCTCAAAAAAAAAAAAAAGCCCCCAAATCATTGCTTTTCTAACAAAGAGCAGCTGAAAATTTGAGCTGCAAACATGGCTAAACAAACTGGAAGCTTGCATGGGTGAGTAGCAGCATCTGTGCCAGTAGAAAAGGGCTGCCTGAGGGCCAGGTATGTTCAACATGGAGGCTTCAACTTCCCTTTGTCACCACGTGCACAGTAAAGGAACAGGCAACATGGTGTCAGCCAGGTAGGGAGCCCATCTGCATAATAAAAGATTATGGTGGGGGTGGCCAGATTTTTACACACTATGCAAATAGCACACCTAGCCCTAACCACGTTTTCATGCCTTACACAAATGGCATACCTGGTCCAACCCATCTTTTGTGCCCTATGTAAATCAGATACTACCTTCTCAAGCTCATCTATAAAACCCCTGCATTTCACTGTGGACTGGAAACCTGTTCAGAACCCCTCTCTCTGCAGGAGAAAGCTTTTCTTTTTTCCTTAGCCTTTTTTTTTTTTTTTTTTTGAGACAGAGTCTTGCTCTGTCGCCAGGCTGGAGTGCAGTGGCATGATCTCAGCTCATTGCAACCTCCACCTCCTGGGTTCAGGCAATTCTCCTGCCTCAGCCTCCTGAGTAGCTGGGACTACAGGAGCACACCACCACGCCCAGCTAATTTTTGTATTTTTAGTAGAGACAGGGTTTCACCATGTTGGCCATGATGGTCTATTGACCTCGTGATCCACCTGCCTCGGCCTCCCAAATTGCTGGGATTACAGGTGTGAGCCACTATGCCTGGCCTCCTTCGCCTATTAAACCTCCGCTCTTAACCTCACCATATCTATGTCCTTGATTTCCTTGGTGTGAGACAATGAACCTTGGGTATCACCCCAGACAAATGATGCCACTTCACCGGAAGTACAGCAGTGAATAAAGTCTGGCCCCTCACAGCTGGGCTCATGGTCTAGGAAGGGGCAGGGGAAGCAAACAAGGAAACAACTACCTCTACACAAGGCAGAAGAAAATCAGCACTAAATAGAGGCATCTGGGTGGGAAGAACAGGGAGGAGGGAGCAATTAATGAGGGTGAAGGAATGGGAGAAGGCTTTTTTTTTTTCTTTTCTTGAGATGGAGTTTCGCTGTTGTTACCCAGACTGGAGTGCAATGGCGCGATCTCGGCTCACTGCAACCTCCGCCTCCTGGGTTCAAGCAATTCTCCTGCCTCAGCCTCCCGAGTAGCTGAGATTACAGGCACGCACCACCATGCCCAGCTAATTTTTATATTTTTAGTAGAGACGGGGTTTCACCTTGTTGACCAGGATGGTCTCGATCTCTTGACCTCGTGATCCACCTGCCTCGGCCTCCCAAAGTGCTGGGATTACAGGCGTGAGCCACCGTGCCTGGCCTGAGAGAAGGCTTTACTGTGGGTTTGCAGGGCCTCACTCTAAGCCCACAACAGTGAACTATCAACAAAGGTAACAACCTGTGCACCCAAAGGGCTTCAAGCACTTGAAGCCTGGGTCCCCCAGGGGCAGCTCAGCCTGTCTGAGGGAAAGGGACCCTTCCCTGGGTCAGGGAGACTGTGGCCCTTGGCAAGGACATGGGGAGGGGGCAGATGAAGCTTCGAAATTGGCCCCAGGGGGTGAAATGTTGCTACTCATCAGAGGCATGAGTTGTAGGCACTTTCTCAGCCCCAGGAAATGAGCATGGGGGTCCTCAGCTAAAAGGGGAGGAGAGAACCAGAGTTATTGAGTGCCTCGGGTACCAGGCATCACAGAAGCATTATCTAATGTTTGTAACTGCACAGTTTTTCTTTTCTTTTTTTTTGAGACAGAGTCTCCCTCTTGTCCCCCAGGCTGGAGTGCAGTGGTGCACTCTTGGTTCACTGCAGCCTCTGCCTCTGGGTTCAAGTAATTCTCATGCCTCAGCCTCTGGAGTAGCTGGGATTACAGGTGTGCACCACTACACCAGCTAATTTTTGTATTTTAGTAGAGACAGGGTTTTGCCACGTTGGCCAGGCTGGTCTCAAACTTCTGACAGCAAGTGATCCTCTTGCCTTTGCCTCCCAAAGTGCTAGGATTACAGGTGTGAGCCACCACACCCAAACTAACTGCAGATATTTATTGAGCATCTACTATGTGTCAGATAATTGTTTCAGGCACTAGGAATACAGTGGGGAGCAACACAAAATTCCTGCTCCTCAGGTACAAATATTTGACATAACTTTAGTAATAAATATTTATCAACAGTTTTAAGAACTGTAAAGAAAAATGAATGGAAAACGAATGAAAGAAGGTGTACATTAGTTCATTCCACACTGCTATAAAGAACTGAGGACAGACACTCATGCCTCTAATCTTAGCACTTCGGGAGGCCGAGGCGGGCGGATCACTTGAGGTCAGGAGACCAAGATCAGCCTAGCCAACCAAGTGAAACCCCATCTCTACTAAAAATACAAAACTCAGCTGGGCACGGTGGCAGGTACCTGTAATCCCAGCTACTCAGGAGGCTGAGGCAGAAGAATCACTTGAAACTGGGAGGTTACAATGAGCCAACATTGCGCCACTGCACACCAACCTGGGCAACAGAAGGAACCCTTGTCTCAAAAAAAAAAAAAAAAAAAGAAGAAAAACAACTATCTGAGACTAGATAATTTATTAAGAAAGGAGGTTTGACTCACAGTTCTGCAGGCTTAACAGGAAGTATGACAGGGAGACCTCGGGAAACGGTCATGGTGGAAGGCGAAGGGGAAGCAAGCACCCTTGACCGTGGCAGAGCAGGCGAGAGAGCGCAAGCAACGGGGGAAGTGCCACAGACTTTCAAACAACCAGATCTCACGAGAACTGACTCACTATCAGGAGAATAGCAAGGGCGATGTCAGCCCCATGATCCAATCACTCCCACCAGGCCCCTCCCCCAACATGTGCGGAGTAGTTTGAGATGAGACTTGGAGCTGAGCTCCTTCCTTCTTTCCTTCCTTTTTTTTTTTTTTTTTTTTGAGACGGAGTTTCGCTCTTGTTACCCAGGCTGGAGTGCAATGGCGCGATCTCGGCTCACTGCAAGCTCCGCCTCCTGGGTTCAGGCAATTCTCCTGCCTCAGCCTCCCGAATAGCTGGTATCACAGGCACGTGCCACCATGCCCAGCTAATTTTTTGTATTTTTAGTAGAGACGGGGTTTCACCATGTTGACCAGGATTGTCTCGATCTCTTGACCTCATGATCCACCCGCCTTGGCCTCCCAAAGTGCTGGGATTACAGGCTTGAGCCACCGCGCCTGGCCTCTTCCTTTTTTTTTTGACAGTTTTGCTCTACTGCCAAGGCTAGAGTGTAGTGGTGCAATCATAACTCATAGCAGCCTCGACCTCCTGGGCTCAGGCAATTCTCCTGCCTCAGCCTCTCGAGTAGCTGGGACCACAGGCACACGCTTACCTTACCCAGCTAAGAGTTGCTATTTTCAAGAGGTCATTAAGGAAGGCTCCCTGGAGGAGGTGACATCAGAGCAGAGACCTGAATTAGTAAAAGGAAGAGGCTTACAACATTTATTGAGAGGTGTTTGTCTTACCCAGTCTAAAGATGAGGAAACAAATCTCAGAAAAAGACTCTGGCTTTCCCTAGGTTACAGAGTTTCTAAGCCTTCTCTAGGGGACAGATTCTGGGCTCAGGTTCACACTCAGAAGCAGCACCTGAGCCTTGGACCCGCCTCTAACTGACAGCTGTGGTCTCACAGCTCTTAGACTACCCAACGTGGTACAGGGCAGCCCGCTGCTTTCTTTATTTCTTCCCCTCCCCCTTCTCGTCCTTCCTCCTGTCCCTCCTTTTCCCTCTCCTTGTGCCTTCTCTCTCTGCTTTTCCTCTTCCCCCACCTGCTTCTGTATTCCTTTCGCAACATTTTATTATAAATAAATACTGCAACGTGTACAACACATAAAGGTTCCATTCAGCACACAACTCTAGAGAGAATACCTGAGTAGCCAGCGCCCCAGTGAAGTAGCAGGATATTGCCACCACTTCCAGAAGGCTTTATGTGTCACCTCCCATTTTTCTTATTTTCCGGTAACCCCTTTCTTGCTCTCATCATTTTATCGTTTGTATACACATCCTTAAGCAATCGTTTGATCTTGACTAATTTGAACTTTTATAAATGATATAATTCTGTACATATGTTTACAAGATCAGTCCACATTGCTGGTGTGTTAGTCTGCTGGGGGACTGGGGGGTTTAACAAAGTTCCCCAGACTGGGTGGCTTAAGGCTTAAACAGCAGAAATTAATTTTCTCACACTCTGGAAGCTAGAAGCCCATGATCAAGGTGTCAGCAAGGTTGGTTTCCTCTAAGGTCCTCTCCTTGGCTTGTGGACAGCTCTTTCCTCTGTGTCTTCACGTGGTCTTTCCCTTCCATTCCCTCCCCTCCCCTCCCCTCCCCTTCCCTTCCCTCCCTCCTCTCCCCTTCTGTTCTTTCCCCTCCCCTCCCCTTCCCTCCCCTTCCTTTCCCCTCCCTTCCCCTGCCTTCCTCTCCCTTCCCCTCCCCTCCCCTTCCTTTCCCTTCCCTTTCTCTCTCTTCTATTTTTGAGACAGAGTTTCACTCTTGTTGCCCAGGCTGGAGTGCAATGGAGGGATCTTGGCTCACTGCCACCTCCCGGGTTCAAGTAATTCTCCTGCCTCAGCCTCCTGAGTCCTGAGTAGCTGGAATTACAGGCATGCACCACCATTCCTGGCTACTTTTGTATTTTTAGTAGAGAAGGAGTTTTTCCATGTTGGTTAGGCTGGTCTAGAACTCCCGACCTCAGGAGATCTACCCACCTTGGCCTCCCAAAGTGCTGGGATTACAGGCATGAGCCCTGTGCCCAGCTTCACAAGATCTTTTTTCTGTGTGTGTCTGTGTCCAGATTTCTTCTTCTAATAAAGACATCAGCCATATTGGATCAGGGTCTACCCAATAACCTCATTTTAATTTAATTACCCCCGTAAAGACCCAATCTCCAAATATGGTCACATTCTGCCGTGCTACGGTTTGGGATTTCAACATACAAATTTGGAGGTAGAAGTGGGGGATACAATTCAGCCCCTAACACTGGATGTATTGGTTGGTGTAAAAGTAACTGGGGATTTTGCCATTACTTTCTTCTTTTTTTTTGACAGAGTCCTGCTCTTGTTGCCCAGGCTGGAGTGCAATGGCGCAATGGAGTTGCTCACTGCAACCTCTGCCTCCCAGGTTCAAGCAATTCTCCTGTCTCAGACTCCCAAGTAGCTGGGATTACAGGCACCCACCACCGCAACCAGCTAATTTTTGTACTTTTAGTAGAGATGGGGGTTTCACCATGTTGGCCAGGCTGGTCTTGAACTCCTGACCTTGTGATCCATCTGCCGCCTTGGCCTCCCATAGTGCTAGGATTACAGATATGAGCCACCACACCGGCCTGCCATTACTTTCAATGGCAAAAAACACACATTTCTTTTGCGCCAACCTAATAACTGTAGTTGATTCATTTTCATGCCTGCATAGTATTCTATCGTATGAATATACCTCAATGTAGTTATCCATTCTCCTGTTGATGGACACTTGAGTTGTTTCCAGTTTGGGAGCATTAAAGACAATGCCACCTTGAACATTCTTTTACCTGTAACTTGGTGTTGATGTACACGAGTTTCTCTAGGGCATATGACTAGAAATGGAACAACTGAGTCATAGGGTATAGTTATCTTCAATTTTAGGAGCTAACAATTTTCCAAAGGGGTTGCACCAATCTCCCTACTCCCCAGCCATATATTCTCATATCTTGGTTGCTCTACTTCCTCATCAGCACTTGGCATTGTGAACTAAAAATAAAATTCTAAGCCCCACAACTGACTGAATGGACACCCCCCACCCTCATCTTGGCCAATGGGACTTAAAAACTGAGTTCCTGGCCATGAGGAAACAGGAGGTCAGATTACAGTTTGGACACAACAACTGAGCAGCATTGTATTTATTATTTATTTTTTAGAGACAGGGTCTTGCTCTGTCACCCAGACTAGAGTGAAGTTACATGCCCATAACTCCCTGCAGCCTCCAAGTCCTGGGCTCAAGCAATTCTCTCACATCAGCCTCCCAAAGTGCTGGGATTACAGGTTGAGCCACTGCATCCGGCCTAACTGATCAGCTTTAATGTTAAAATAGAGATCATAAGACTGATAGAATGAACTCTTTATGACTATAAGATATCAAATTATAAACAAGACCTAAGGCCATGCAATGCAAGGGTTAAGTCACTACACTCCCCTACACTTAAAAAATAAACTCTGTTCTGGCCGGGCGTGGTGGCTCACGCCTGTAATCCCAGCACTTTGGGAGGCCAAGGCGGGTGGATCACGAGGTCAAGAGATGGAGACCATCCTAGTCAACATGGTGAAACCCCGTCTCTTTTAAAAATACAAAAATTAGCTGGGCATGGTGGTGTGTGCCTGTAGTCCCAGCTACTTGGGAGGCTGAGGCAGGAGAATTGCCTGAACCCAGGAGGTGGAGGTTGTGGTGAGCCGAGATTGCGCCATTGCACTCCAGCCTGGGTAACAAGAGCAAAACTCCGTCTCAAAAAAAAAAAAAATAAACTCTGGTCCAACTGCCACAAGGTTTTTCTTTTTCTCTAGCAGCTAAACAAGCACTGGCCTTGAAATAAACAATATTAAAATCATTTGCAGCTCATCCACTGCCAGATGCTACCTAACTGACCCCATGTTCCCCAAGCCATAACTACAACTTTGATTGGACAAGAGTTCTTTCAGTAACTTTCTCCTGATGAGAAGACCACCAGCTGTGGACTGGTCTGGCTGGTTTACAGAGCCTGCACACTTGAATGACTTTGTGTCCTGAAAAGACCTTTGGACATATAGAGCCTAACTGTGCTACATTTAAATGTGACATTTAAAAGTCTCCACTGCAAAGAGAACATGGGTCATATGTAACGTGCATGTTTATTCAAGTATGTATGTATTAGGACCACCTCCATGAATATTCACAGCTTCTCCTGTATCCTGTTGAATACCTGTGCTTAGCCAACCATTCAGCTTAAATTCCTGTCTTACCCCTCCCTCTTTCCCTCAAAGTGTCTGCTTCTGGGCTTTGACCAAGGCTAACACTTCCCAGCCTGTCAGAATGGCCACCTTGCTGGCTGTAACTCTTAAGTGTTTTGTTGTTGTTATTTTGAGATGGAGTTTCTCTCTTGTGGCCCAGGCTGGAGTGCAATGGTGTGATCTCAGCTCGCCGCAACCTCTGCCTCCTGCATTCAAGTGATTCTCCTGCTTCAGCCTCCCAAGTAGCTGGGATTGCAGGAGCTGCAACCACCCCCGACTAATTCCGTATTTTTAGTACATACAGGTTTTCCTCCATGTTGGTCAGGGTAGTCTTGAACTCCTGACCTCAGGTGATCTGCCTGCTCCAGCCTCCCAAAGTGCTGGGATTACAGGCATAAGCCACCGCGCCTGGCCTGGCTATAACTCTTTATAAGAAACAAAGCTCTCCTTTTCAAATGTATATTGAGTGAATTTTTAGTTAACAGCATTATGGAACTTCTCAATGTTAATTGTGAGGTGCTTTTGTATTTCCCTGATGACTAAAGAGGCTGAGTACATTTTCACATTCACCATTTGGAGCTCCTAATTTGTGATGTACCTGTTCAAGTCTTGCTAGCTTTTCGCTTGTCTTTTAAAACATTTTTTAATCTCTTCACTTTCTATGCTCATGATAATTTTAAGGGCATTATTAACACTTTCCTGCCATGGCACCTTAGTCAGAACCATTGAATCCACACTTAAGATGTGTTATTAATTTGAATCTCAGAGAGCAAGTGTTGGAGGTTTCAGGAAAGCCCTTGGGCTTCTTATGTAAACATTCCACCCTTCCCCTCCAATTTCCTGCCTCCACATGTTGGTAGAGCCTCACTTCCTGCTTAACCTGCTGCTACACCACACTCACGGGATTATGAAAATTGAATGCAATCGTGTGTATATGTCCAGCATGGTCCTTAGAACCCTGTATGGTATTACTAAATATGAGCGGGGTGTGGTGGCTCACACCTGTAATCCCAACACTTAGGGAGGCCAAGGCAGTGGATGGCCTGAGGTCAGGAGTTTGAGACCAGCCTGGCCAACAAGGTGAAACCCCATCTCTACTAAAAATACAAAAATTAGCTGGACATGGTGGTGGGTGCCTGTAGTTCCAGCTACTTGGGAGGCTGAGGCAGGGGAATCGCTTGAACCCTGGAGGCAGAGGTTGCAGTGAGCCAAGATTGCACCACCACACTCCAACCTGGGTGACAGAGACTTTATCTAAAAAAAAAAAAGACTTCCCTTCCCCCTTCTTGATGCTGCGTGGAACGGAAGATGAGCAATAGTCAAGAGTACCATGTACTGAGTACTCCCGAGTGCTAGATGGGATTCTGAGTTATGGATTTTATTCAGGGCAGTAATGCCCCCGACCTTTGCATTTCCTGCCTGGAACTTGGAGATCTAGTAAGTGTCTTAAACCATGAATCGTAGTCCTCAAGGATAAAAGAACCCAGCTGTCTGACACAATGGAGACACCAGACAAGTCCTTAAAAGACAACTTGTTTCATGTGAAAGAGAAAGGAATCTCTATCTTCTTATTTTATTTATTTATTTATTTGTTTGAGACGGAGTTTCGCTCGTTACCCAGGCTGGAGTGCAATGGCATGATCTCGGCTCACTGCAACCTCTGCCTCCTGGGTTCAGGCAATTACTCCTGCCTCAGCCTCCTGAGTAGCTGGGATTACAGGCATGCGCCACCATGCCCAGCTAATTTTTTTGTATTTTTAGTAGAGACGGGGTTTCACCATGTTGACCAGGATGGTCTCGATCTCTTGACCTCATGATCCACCCGCCTCGGCCTCCCAAAGTGCTGGGATTACAGGCGTGAGCCACTGCGCCCGGCGAATCTCTGTCTTCTTAAAGCCACTGTTATTTGCTTTTCTATTATGTAAGACAGAGCTTAATCCTGATACTTATGAAAAATACATGTTTTCAGTTCATTACAAACATGTGTTTGGTTGAGCCAAATTTTCCTGCCTCCATGAAAATCATTTTTGCTGGTCAGTAAATGATAATACATGTAAATATCCACACTAAAATTTATATTTTTCTTTTTTTTTTTTTTTGAGACAGAGTTTCACTCGTTACCCCGGCTGGAGTGCAATGGCACGATCTCGGCTCACCGCAACCTCCGCCTCCTGGGTTCAGGCAATTCTCCTGCCTCAGCCTCCCGAGTAGCTGGGATTACAGGCACGCGCCACCATGCCCAGCTAATTTTTTGTATTTTTAATAGAGACGGGTTTTCACCATGTTGACCAGGATGGTCTCGATCTCTTGACCTCGTGATCCACCCTCCTCAGCCTCCCAAAGTGCTGGGATTACAGGCTTGAGCCACCGCGCCCGGCCCTAAAATTTATATTTTTCAAACAGCCCATTGAGTATTTTCATGCTGATATAAGTAATTGAGACAGGGCCTTAAGTAGCTGAGACACTGGTATTCCCTATGAAAGTATTCTTGCTCTTTATATGAGGTTATCTTGTTTAAGCAAGCACACAAAGGTATAGGTCAGGATACTGAGGTGGTACTGAATTTGTTCCTCTTGAATTGAATTAACAGCAAGTCTCCACAGAGCACTTCCTGTGTAAGTTAGCCAGGCTGTATCAAGAGAGTTGAAGGTGAAACTCTCAAGCCATGGTCCCTAGTCTCAATGGCTGGAATGTGATAAAGACATAGGTCATGCACTGTCATATAGCAGGCTAATGTGTTTGGTCATCGTGTTAGTCCATTTTCACATTGCTGTAAAGAACTGGCCAAGACTGGGTAATTTATAAGCAGGTTTAATTGACTCACAGTTCTGCATGGCTGGGGAGGCCTCAGGAAACTTACAATCATGGCAGAAGCCAAAGGGGATGCAAGCACCTTCTTCACAAGGCGGCAGGAAGGAGAATGAACGAAGGAAAAACTACCAAACACTTATAAAACTATCAGATCTCGTGAGAACTCACTCACTATCACAAGAACAGCATGGGGGAAACTGCCCCCATGATTCAATGACCTCCACCTGCTCTCCCACTTGACGTGAAGATTATGGGGATAACAATTCAAGATGAGTTTTGGGTGGAGACACAGCCAAACCATACCAGTCACTGAATCATTATTAAAACAGGAAGTAGTACATACATGCATGCAGACACACACACAAACGAGGAGGCTGAAGAGTTTAGAGGCACGCAACGTGATGCACGAGTGAACACTATGGATTCTGATTTCAGGCCCTGGATGATTCGCTTAATCTTTCTGAGCCTGTTTCCTCATCTGAAAAACAATGGTTCTTTTTTTTTTTTTTTAAGATGGGGTTTCACCATGATGGCCAGGCTGGTCTTGAACTCCCGACCTCAGGTGATCCACCCACCTCAGCCTCCCAAAGTGCTAGGATTACAGCCGTGAGCTACTGAGCCCGGCCAAAACAGTGGTTCTTAAAACGGAGGTATTGTGAGGATTTAATTAGGAAATGCTTATAAAACGGCTGGCACAAAGGAAGCACTCAATAGATGTTAAATAAGTGGGTTTGTCTTTATTTTTAACTTGTCAATAGGGTAATCTGGAGCAAAGAGTAATCTGTCGCTTCAGCAGGCTTTACTCCCGGCCATTTGAGCCAACCCCCAGCCAGGCCCCAGGGAGCAAGCCCACTGAAGCCCTGACCCTGACACCCTGGCCTTTGGTGGGTCCCGGGGCCCCTCACCTCCCTAAGGGAACAATGCTCAACATCACCAAAGCCCAGAAGAGCTTCCAGGCGTAAGTACAGATTAAGTTCCAGTTTTTATTTAAAGATCCTAATTTCTGGACATTTATTTGGGGGATTACAGTGGTGGCTTAAGCTTCTTTAAGACGTTATAAGTTGAAGTCTTTCCTTCACTTGGCTGCTAAAGTTTAATTCAGTGTAATTATTTCATATGGCATCAACTATAATAGTTTCATAATTTCTAGTATATTAAGCACTTAATATGTTGTGTCATTTGAAATCGCATATTAAATTCAGCAAAGTACATTTTAATGAGAGCTAAGCGGTGTGAAAATATTAATACAGTGTGATGGTTCATCTTGGTGCTCTGATTTTGTAGGTCTGTTCCTAATGCACACGTGCCTCATTCAACAGGTAAGCGGAACGCTGAGCTGCCTGAGGCTCCATTGGGTGTCTGACAATACTGATATTCCTGTCTTTTGTTGTATTGCAATTTATAGTGGGATTTCTCTTGGAGCCTCACAACCCTGTAGAGTAAGTAGAAAAAATCATCACTTTCATTTTAAAGATGAGGAAACAAGGTCAGCAACTGGAAGAGACTGGTGACCCAGCTAGTCACAGTTGATGAGACGTAAATATGGACCTCCTCGGCTGAAAGCCATTGCAGTTTTCCCCCGCGTCACCGCTGCGGTCAGTGTAGCCTTGCAGGGAGTGATGTCTGGACTCCAGAGCAGCCAGGATTTGGAGGAGGTGTGACGCTTTTCCTCCCATCCCTACAAACCCACATAGGGAAATTTAAGACTAGGGAGAAGATGACACACCCCATGCTCAGAGTTGGCAATTCCTCTTTTTGTACCTTCTTTCTGAGCACGCCCTCCACACTCTAAACCTAACTTAGGCCCTTAGGCCACCATGGGACTGCCAGAAAAACGGGTCTTGATGAAATAAATCACAGTGAACCCTTGACAGAGCAACGGCTAAAAATAATGATGCATCCGTGGCAGGATTAAAGGCAAGAGGAAGAGATTATCTGGAGAGAGCTTCCCAGAGCCCCTCAAACTGTACTCCCATATTCCATCTCAGTGTAAAGCGAGCCCTTGGAGTCAGAGAGATCCAAGAGCAAATTCCAGGATCGTCACTAGCTGTGCCCTTAGATAGGTCACCTAACCTCTCTAGGTCTAGGCTTTCCCTATCAGTAAAAGAGGAATAATCACCACCCCCACCCCCACCACCCCCCATGCTTATGTCTCAGAGATACTCACATGAAATAGGACCAGAAGACCTTGTGTTGGTGTTGAAGGGCAAGGAATCACACTAAACTAAGTAAAAAAGTACTGCTGAGTCTATTTAGTGTCCCGTCTCAAAACACAACTGCATCTTAACCAGGACCTTTGGTAAGTCAAATCCAAAGGATTAAAGACATCTGGGTGAAAATATTCCCTGACATGGCTAAAAGGAGCAAAACTTAGAGACTCCTCCCTACTCTGATATTTTCACCTTTAAAAAAGCTTATTTCATGCAGATAGTTGCAAGATGAAGGAAAGAAGAGTAAGGAAGTGGTTATGTATTGAGCATTAGAATAGCCCAGGACTGGCTGAGAGCGGTGGCTCACGCCTGTAATCCCAGCACTTTGGAAGGGTGAGGTAGGTGGATCACAAGGTCAGGAGTTCCAGACCAGCCTGACCAATATGGAGAAAACCTGTCTCTACTAAAAATACAAAACTTAGCCAGGCGTGGTGGTGGGCACCTATAATCCCAGCTACTCAGGAGGCTGAGGCAGGAGAATTGCTTGAACCTGGGAGGTTACAGTGAGCTGAGATCATGCCACTGCACTCCAGCCTGGATGACACAGCAAGACTTGGTTTCAAAAAATAAAATAAAATAGCCCAAGACTATTCTAAACACTTGGCATCAATCAGCTCATCCAATGTGCTAGGGCCTTTCACACCCAACCCTGCATTTAACCTTCAAGTGACCCCGAAAAGCAGGCAGCACAATCACCATCCCACAGGTGAGGAAACAGGTATTTTAAGACATTCTGGGCACAAACATGAGATCTGGGGGAGAGTAAAAGGGGCAGCCTGGGCTGTGCTGGGGGAGGGGTGGGACCAGAGGGCTCCACTGAGGCCTGGCATCTGAGATGGATTAGAACTGATCTAAACACACCTGGGGCCACACCAGCAGAGCAAGAGTTCTGGGAACACAGGGCTTAGAAGGCTTGAAAGAAACTTCCTCTGAGAGGTCAGGCGACCAAAGCTGACCCTACCTCTTCCCCCAGGCCACCCCCTGAGCTGTGGGCACACAGACCTATTTGCCTGCTCCACCCCGCTCCAGCCTAAGTTTGGAAAAACTCATTCATATTGAGGTGAATTAAGTGGCAGAGTGCACTTCAAAAGAGATGTTATATGAACAACGTTTAACTCAGAGCATGAGCGGCTCAAAGGAATTTCTGGCAGCCTGGGGGAGTGGGTCCCCACCCACACTCAGGCCCCCTCCAACCAAGTGCCCTCTGGCCATGCTCTGTGTCTGGGGCCTTTGGAATTTCAGGATCAGGCATGTGAACTCAACACATGGTCCCTGTGCGACAATCCTGGGGCAACACTTCCTGAAACCACTGCCATTCCTCCCAGGCCTGCACACAAGCAAGGCCATAGGGGCTTCTCTCCACATTCCCCATCCCTGCTCCTTCCTCCTCCGGTGGGGCTGATGGGAGTCTCCAGCCCTTCCTGCTTCAAATGAAATGATACATGAAAACACTCAATGCTCTCTGGCTGTAAGGGAAACACGACATAATTTTAGAGAATCTGAGTTCATGTCTTTACTGACATTTTTTCCTGATGAAACAGCCATATCTTTGTTGTTCAAAATAAAGTTGGCCCTGCTGTCTCCTACTCAGGATAGTGGGAAGTACCACCTCAGCCAGGATAGGGGACCACTCCTCATTTCTTGGGGTTCTGTAGCCCAGGACATTCAAGGAAGATTGCCAGGATTCAGCTCTTTTCAGGTCTTCAGAGTGAAGAGAAGCGGACAACTCTGAAGGCTGCAGGAGCCGGCTCCCACTACAACTCCAAGCTTGCCCACCAGCCCAGTCCTCTCTGGTACCCACACTCTCTTCGCCTGCAATGCCCGTTCCCTCCAGGTCTGTGAGGGCTTGGGACTTCCCATGAAGTCATGGTCTACTCAGCTTTCCCCTCCTTGAGGCCCTCCATGCTGACTCCGCTCCTCCAGCTCCAGACTGCATGCAACGTATCCCCTCCCCTTCACCTACCCTGCCGCTTCCTCCAAAGGCAACAGCCTTTGGAGTTCAGAGGCATGTTGTAATTTGGTTCAGCAGGTCCCGGACCCTAGGTCCACAGCTGCCCCTGTGGTCTGCTCCTGGGGTCTTCCATGCCTCCAGAATGACCAGCTTGCTTCACCCTTCTAAAAGAGAAAACAAAAATGCTCTTGAATTTTTACATCTTGCTAATTTTTTTCACGGTACTTGGAGAATGCAGAATATCGGAAGATTACAATTAATTATCCAAAGAAGTCTTCAGTTATCCAGTTTCAAGAATCACAGCATTTCAGTGCTGACGAATGTCAAAGAGCATCTCTAGGGCAGTTTCCTCACTTTGCAGAAGATAAGACCAAACCAGAGACAGAGAGGTGCAGGGAGCAGGCCAAGGTCCACATAGTTCCAGGTGGAATGAGAACTAGAACTCAGATCTTTCTCCTCTCCAAAATTGCTCCGAAAGAAAAAACAGGCAAACAAAAAATTGGTGGGGTGAGGTGGCTCACACCTGCAATCCCAGCACTTCAGGAAGCCGAGGCGAGTGGATCACCCGAGGTCAGGAGTTCGAGACCAGCCTGGCTAACATGGTGAAAACCCATCTCTACTAAAAATACAAAAATTAGCCCGGCATGGTGGCTGAGGCAGGAGAATTGCTTGAACCCGGGAGGCAGGTTGCAGTGAGCTGAGATTGCACCACTGCACACCAGCCTGGGTGACACAGTGAGACTCCATCTCAAAAAAACAAACAACCACCACCACCACAAAATCTACCTCTGGCTCAAAGTAATACATGCTCATGTAGCCAGAAATGTTGAACCAATAACTAGGTCTATCTCCTGCTGGTTTCCACAATAAGGCATTTATGAACACCAGCCCTACCTGTTCTAAATAAATAAATTAAAAACTTAAATGCTAATTGAAGATTAGCATCATCTCCCATCAAAGTTAATGTGCTTTTTGGTTATTTGCAATTCCCCTTTGTAAATCTGAGGGAAACATCATTGCCCAAATTAGCTCTTTTCACTCAATAAAGGCCATATTAGCATTCTGAGGTTTGCCTTTGCCTACTGCTTATTTAGAAAGGTCAGATGAGAAGCTGGTCAAATGACTTCCATTTCACTGAAGAGGGGTAGGGAGCGGGAGAACTGAAAGGCAAAAACTCCCTGGGTTGTTCCCCTCTCTCAGAACGGAGCCACAGCACTGCTGGGAGTAGCAACTACCACAACAGCCTCCCCTGAAGGGCTGGCCCAGGTGGGTGGCACTGACTCAGGTGGCTGTAACGTCTTCTGCCTGGATCTCAGCCCGTCCTCTCAGCGCTGCCCCGTATCATCAATGCCAGCTCCAGTGTCACCTTCTTTCCTGCCCCAGTGAAGTGGCCATCATTCCCCGGTCACTCTTTATGCCGCACTTTCATAGCACGTCTCAGCATCCAAGAAGGCTTTCATATCTGCCAGGCTACCTGGCTGGAACGAACTCCACGATCATAGCAACCCCGACACTCACGCACCCCTGAAGTCCCGGCGCTGACACCATAGGTGTTCAGTATTTGTTGAAGGAATGGAAGTAGGAAGGAAAGTCTGAGGGGGGTCAGGGACTCCGGAGTAAATCTAACAGGGAGAGTGGAGGCTGCACTTGTGGTCTCCAATCTTTTCCAGACTCTAATGTGCTTAAAGGAAAATTAGTCATTGACATCAGACTCGCATCCAAATCCCAACTATTTCACCAGTGGCAGACTCATTGAGGCAGATGGTTTAACCTCCCAGAGCCTGTTTGCTAAACTGCAAATTGGGGGAAATGACAACAATGAGCTTAAGCGCCTGACTCTAAAAGTTGGATCAAAGGGTGGTGACACCTTCCCAGACTTCGATCACTTCTGGAACTTTGGGTCCCAAAGCAGACGCCCTCATACCCTTGGCTCCGAATGCAAGGAGCTGGTCCCGAGAAGAGCAGCGGAAGCTGAAGGCGCGCGCCCTGGCCCACTCTCCCCACGAACCCCGGCCTTAGCCCATGCCGGCCCACGGTAGGTGGCCCCAGGCCTCGCTAGGGTCCCGCCTCTCGGGGTCCCCGCGCAGGGAAGGGTCCAACCAGCAGCTCGCAATCTTTTCGAGGTCCCGAGTCGAACTCCCATGGGGACCCCAGGGGCACCATGGCCCCTCGTTCCAAAAATGCACTCGCACCACGCAGACGCAGCTTGGTAATTTCGGAGGCGGGCGCTGTCCCATCCCGGCGGAGCGTTCCAGGAGGCGCCGGGATCTGATCCCTCCGCAACTAGCAGGCCACCGCGGAAAGACGCGCAGGCAGCACGCAACACGTGACGGAGCATGACCGCCACTAGGCGCGCGCAGAAGTTGGGCGGGCGGGCGGGAGGAGGGCCTATTTCCCATGGTTCCTTCATATTTGCATATAGAAGGCAAGACTGTTATCGAGGGAAAATTACAATTAATTTGGCCATAAACACAAACCTATTGGCACAAAGTATGTGACATAGAAAGTTATGATTTGTCAAAAAGTTTTTAATTAAAAAAATGGAACACTATATACGCACCATAGCTGAAAAATCTTTTGATTTCTCGGCTTTATATACCTGCTGAAAAAGCGTTAGAATCGTGCTCGCTTCGGCAGCACATATACTAAAATTGGAACGATACAGAGAAGATTAGCATGGCCCCTGCGCAAGGATGACACGCAAATTCGTGAAGCGTTCCATATTTTCCGTACCAAATTGGATTTTGCTTTTGTTTTTTGTTGTTTGTTACACCAAGTTTATACTCCGGTACACGGTTTACCACTGAAATCACCTTTCATCTATAAATTATACCTTTTGTTTGACGCAGAAAATTTAGTAAGCCCTAGGAGACGGACTAGAAGACGGTGGGGCTTAGGCCCTTGGGCCCCAGTTTGAGATTTTTTGCATTTTGCCTCTGCTTCCCTCTGCACAATCCTGAGTATTGCAGTACCTTACACCTAACGAAATTTCGTCTTGCCAAAGTTGATCCATTTCAGGTCCAAAAACATAACAGGACCTACTGCAACGATAAACATTAGAGGAACTTGCAATGAGACTGACCGAATCCTTTGAGGAAAAAAAAAAGCTACCACTTAATGAGCATCTACCATATGTCAAGGGCTTCACCAATATTTCATTAAAATATTCCTGACCAAATAAATAAATAATAAAAGAAAAGGGGGAGACCGGGCGCTGTGGATCACGCCTGTAATCCCAGCACTTTGGGAGGCCCAGGAGGGCGGCTCACCTGTGGTCGGGAGTTCGAGACCAGCCTGACCAACATGGAGAAACTCCGTTTCTATTAATAATACAAAAATTAGCCGGGCGTGGTGGCGAGAGCCTATAGTCCCAGGTACTCTGGAGGCTGAGGCAGGAGAATCGCTAGAACGCGGGAGGCGGAGATTGTGGTGAGCCAAGATGGTGCCATCCATTGCACTCCAGTCTGGGCAACAACAGCAAAACTCCGTCTCAAAAAAAAAAAAAAAAAAAAAAAAAAAAAAAAAGAAGAAGAAAAGGGGGAGGGGGCAGAAAAATAAAACAATGTTTAAAAAATTCCTAACAGCTTCACCCTGTGGATTTTACTGTCATCATTTTATATCAATCACTGAGGGGTAAAGCCTGATAAGACTTATAGCGGCACAGACCCTGAAAAGATCGGGATCCAGCCCCCAGGTAATTGAATTGCAAAAACACAGTTCCATAAGGTAGGGCGGAAACAAAGTCCAAGCACGTTCAGATTTCCTTCGATGACTTAGTCAATGTTTTCTGAAGTATCTTTCCAAAGAAAAATGGTGCATCTCCTTTGCTAGTGCTTCAGCATGCACGTAGTCCATCTCGTGGGCCCTGCGGCCACCAGGACCCCAGTTGATTTGCCTCGAGCGGCCGCACAGCTCCTAGCCTCCAGGCGCGCCGCAGGAGGGCGGGTGGTCAGGCCGGCAGCCGGAATCACCCTAGGGTAGCGGCGGGTACTCTGCGAGTGGGCGCTGGGAGCTGCCCGGCAGCGTTCCATTCAGGACCCATTCCTTTTCTCTTCAGTGGAGTTGAAATGAGCCTTTCCAGGTAACAGCCGAGAATAGGGGACTGCGGGACATCTCCGCCTCTTCCTTGGCTCAGGGCCTTCCATATAAGGTGTTAGAGGACAATCTTTGGTGGCTGGATTTCTGCTCTTCCCCTAGAGATACCTGGTTCTTTGGAAGCCACTTGGGCAATTGGGTGAGTAGTTTTAAATGTCTCTGTTGGAATGCCAAACAAGAAAACGACCGAGGTCGGTGTGGCTCCCTCTCCTTCAGCATGGACAATTCATCAGACTGGAATATTATTAGTCTATGTGTGTGAAAGGGGGTGTTATGGGGAGTAAAATAGAATCCAAGAGTGAAGGATGAAGGACTTGGCCCGAAAAGGACTGTTCAGATAGTTCTAAAGAAACTGGCCAAGTGCGGTGGTCACGCCTGTAATCCTAGCACTGTGAAAGACTGAAGTAGGTGGGCAGGACACGAGGTCAGAAGTTTGAGACCAGCCTGGCCAACATGGTGAAGGAAGGAAGGAAGGAAGGAAGGAAGGAAGGAAGGAAGGAAGGAAGGAAGGAAGAAAAAGAAAGAAAGAAAGAGAAAGAAAGAAGGAAGGAAGGAAGGAAAGAAGGAAAGAAGGAAAAGAAAGAAAGAAAGAAAGCAGGAAAGCAGGAAGGAAAGAAGGAAAGAAGGGAAAGAAACTTGCCTCAGAACAGAAATTAGGAAAGACACAGGCAAATCCTAGTCCCAGGAAATCCAGAAACCTGGCTACTTCCCTTGCTCTGCACTAACTGGCCGAGGGAACTTGGGCAGTTCTCTTCGGACACATACAGTAATGAGAGCATTGGCTTGCAGGATGCCTTTCCAACCTGCATGCTTGTAGATTTTTATGAATGTGTCTCTAGAAAGCTCAATAATCTGGGCTTGAAAAAGCACTGGTTCATCCTCCTTTCTGGGCCCCTGGATGAGAGGAAGGTGATGGACTGGGGTCCATTTTGGGGCTCTTTAAAAGCATTCCTGGCTTGAGTCTCAGGAAAGTGAACTCAGAGGGAGTTGTAATCTTAGCACAAACACCAATACAATAGCAGTTCTTGTATGCCAGGAGCTGTTCTCAGAGCTTTACATGTATTAACAGAAAACAGTTCTATGAAGTAGATACTGTTAATTTCCCTATGTTATAGATGAGGAAGCTGAGGCACAGAGGGATTCAACAACTTGCCCAGTGTTCACTCATCAATGGCAGAGCAGCATTGAGACCTCAGTAAATCTGGCTCCAGAGTCTGTGCTCTTAACAAAACATCTGAGGATAGAGAGGGGAGATGAGGCTGTTTAGAATTCAAGGGAAGAGCAGGCAGATCCAGTTCTGCTTTTACTGGTGTTGTGAATTCAAGGCAGGAGTCACATGTTTGCAATGGATCAAGGCTTTAGAGCAGGGTAGCTAGGAATGGGTGGACCTGTGTGACAGTGACCTGGAAAAATGCCACGGAATGGAGTATCCTCTTTAAGACATAGTTGGAACAGGAAGAAATTTTTCCTATTCTAGGTTAACAATCACTTACCTGACACCTGCTCCCAAAACTATTCCTATTGATGAAGGATCTTTCTGAGCAGTAAGCCTGTGTTTAATTAACCTTATGCAAATAAGCTTAATTGCTTCTCAGTGGCTGTTGTCCAGAAGCACCTAGGGATTCCTTCCCTCAGATAGTTTCAACTGCAAAGTTGGAAGCCATTCATCTAGACATGTGTTGTGTGCCTGTGGAGCCCTGGGCCCTGTGTTGAAGATTGCAGGAAAGAACAAGGTGTGACACCTGCTGTCCACGTACTTTCATTCTTAGGGCAACAGACACTTACAACCAAGGATAACAAAGGGAGGTGAGTGCCCTGCTAGTCTTATGAGCCGAATGCCACTAGAACAGTCACCTGAGTTCCAGGAGTTGAGGGGTCTTCTAAGTGGTACTTTTGCACACAGGTCACCCTGATTTGCAGAGGAAATGGAGATGGGGAGGGACTTACTGCTTTCTCCCATGGGAGTGAAAAATAAACCATTGATGCTGTCTCCAATGGCTGCTCCAACTTTGCTCAGTCTCTCACTCTGGATTTGCCAGGACAGGTGGGAATAGTGGTCATCTGTCCTACTGCTGCTCCCAAGAGGGGTCCCGGCTTCCTCTGGATAAGAGGCATGTTTACCTGGTCCCTTAACCCAGACCCTGGACTCCAGAGCCAGGGTCTGGAGTCCTGTAGGCACGGCTGGGGGCCAGGATAACAGCCCAGAGGACATTCTGTGCCCAACTGCCTCCTCCCAACTTCCAGGCCCCACTTTTTCTCCCCGGGAGCCCAGGCACCCTAGTCTGGGCCTTCGGGCGTTGGTTGTAATGCCTAAAATCTGTCACAAGGTGGCAACATTGTGGCGAGAAATAGATTTTTTTTAATCATGCGGTGTTTTTCAAAGCATATTTTCCCTATTAATGTTTCATTTAACTTAATTAGAATCTGGTAAACTAATTAAAGTAGCTACGAGCCCTGCAATCAGCAATAATTCGTATAATTATTGATAATTACATCCATACCAATCGTTTGGTTATTAACATTTTGGGGGGAACAAACCCACTTCTGAAGGGACTCGAAGCCCAGGAGGGTTTTTGCGACTGAGCTTTCTGGGTCGGATCCGCCCACGACTCCAGTCCGCAGAGATTCCGGCCCAGATGGGGGCGCCCCATCCTCAGCCTCCTAGGAGCTTTTTCAGTTTGTGGGAGTTGGGAAGGAGGGGTGGGAAGGAGCATTTGCCAGGTTCCTCTGTCGGGCCTCAGCCACCGAGCTTCCAGCCTGGGTGGTAATGGTTATGCCTATTCTACAGAGAAGGAAAGTACTGCTTCCAAAGGCGCAGTTCGCGGTGGGGAAAGGCGCCGGCAAACTCCCACACCCGCGCTGTCCCGCCCCGTCGCAGTTCCGCGGGCCCTGGTGCGCCCTGGGGACTCCAGTCTCTTCCTCTCTGGACCTCAGTTTCGCAGCGGGTCCAGCGGAGAACGCATCTGGTGGGTCCCACGCATATGAAACGTTCCTGCTCCCTAGAGGGGCACTGCCTGGAGATCGCGTGTCCGGGAGCGACGCTTCGCCGTGTGCCCCGGCGCTCTCACTGCTGTTATCTTCCTCGTGTCGGCTCTGGGCTTAGCCCTCGGAACATCCCGGGACTCGAGGGCTCCCGGCCCCAGCGCAAAGAATTCTAGGGTCTGGCTTACTGGTTATACCGCGCCGCGGGACTCCCCATTTGCACAGCTTCGGGAGGTCCAGAGGCCGCCCCAAGACAACCCACCACGAAACTTCCCGGTCCGCACAGTCCAGGGCTCCCGGTCCAGAGCTGCCGGCCGGTGGCTCCGGGCCTGCCGCCCGCCTCCAGGGGCTGCATCGCGCTGGGCGAGCTCCGAGTGGGGGACTAAGGGCGGGGCACTGGCCCTGAGGACGCTTCTACGGGCCACTTGGACTGAGGCCTGAGTCCTCCATCCTTATCTCATAGAGGCCGAAACGGAGACCCAGGAAAGAAAAAAGAAGGGTGCGACGTGGGACCCCCGCTAGCCTGCCGAGGGCTAGAAATGGAAGCCAAGGCTCAACGATTCCCAGTGCCGGGCGCTCTCTCCCGCTCCATCCACACCCTTACCCTCAAAAGGAATGTTCTGCAGTTTAACAGATGACGTGGTCATCTGTAGTCCAAGCAGCAGCTACACTGTGGAAACTGAGGTCGCTGGGAGGCCGACCCCAGCCGAGGCCTGGCGAGTCCTTAGCCCATGTAGGACGGAACAGAAAATGCGGGCTGGGCTCCCTTCTTTCGGGTAGCGGAGGGACAGACGACAGGGCATCTGTGACCTAGCTCTCCAAGTCCCGATTTCCTTTCCAGGCCTGCCGGGCAGAGACCCACTTTACGCCCTGCGCCCCCCACCCCACCCCAGGGCTCCCAGGCCAGGCCAGCGGTGCCCGCGCCATCTAAAGGGACAAATCTGGTTGAGCCTGAGATTCCCGGCAGGGCACCCTGTCTGTGAACGCCCCGGAGGTAACTTCCCCGCTGTGGCAGGAGTGGAAATGGGCCTGCATGAACCCTCGGCCCCTTCGAACTCTGGAGGAAGAGCCGAGGACCGCTGCTCTAAGGACTGTGACCTAAGGCCTCTCCTCCATCCCGGGCCCAAAGGAGGGTCCTAAACACGGAGAGAGAGTGCTCTGTGGGGGGAAATTGAGTGTGTCTGGAGGGGGACAGTGGAGAGGCCGAGCGCTCTCTGCTGCCCACAGGAGCAGGCGCGATTCTGACCCTGGGTGCCCCAGAATCCGCGGGGCGGCTCCCATCTCCACCTGTTGCACAGTGCTCCACCCGCCCCGCTCTGCCGGCGCACTCCCACCTCTCCGTAGCCCCAGAAGTGACATCTTTTTTTTTATTATTATTGTTATTAAAAACAAAAGTCGCAGGTAAAGGGTGGTCTCCCCAAACAGGCTCCAGGTGGTTGCCATCTCGTGAGTCAGTTGTCGCCTTTTTAAAGTGCTGTTACATCAAGAAGTTACAACAAAAAGACAAAGCAAAATCCAAAGGGGAATGCAAAACGGGACCGGAAGTGGGTCCAGAAGAAGGAAGAAAAATAACTTCCAGCATTAATAAAGTGAACCTAATACTGAACCGAGACTCACAGTACATTTATATCCATTGCACATAGCCACTTTGTCATTGGGAACAGGAGTTTCAGAAGTAGACGGGACAGGGAGTGCGGGGCCGGCGCCAGCGAAGTTACTACAAGGTATTCACAATCTGATTCAAGGCTATACATTGGGAGGGGGGCGCTCTCCCCTCCCTCCTTCTCGCGGTCCAGTTAACCCCTTGAGGTCCGTTGCCCTGGAGTTCAAACGGGGTAGGGGGATTTGAGGCGTGAGGCGGTATTTACACTTGGAAACCGAGCCGGGACCCTGGACTGGGACGCCCAGGAGGGGGCGGGCAAGGCCGGGGAGCCCGGGAGGAAGGCGGGCGGACGGGCGGCTGTATTTACATCGGTCGGGTCTGAATGGCTTGTTCCTCGCTCAGGGCAGCCGCGGCAGCGCGTATTTACAAGGAGCAGCATGGCTTGAGGGCGCAGGGGTGGGGCTGGGCCGGCCCTAGGGCAACAGAGGGGGCTTGAAGGAGCAGTTGCCAGTGCAGTGGCGGGGCGTCAGCATCTTGCAGGAGAAGTGGTGCAGGGCGTCGTGGGCTTCTGAGGAGAGAGTCGCGAGGGTCATCCTGGGCGCCTCTCTGGGCTCACCTAGCCGCGCAGTCCACCTTTTCCCCTCCCCGGCCTTACCCAACCCTCTGGGGTCAGGGAATCTCAACAGAGCGGATCCGGAGGCGGCAGGAGGGTAGGACAAAGGCTGGTGAATGCAGAACCACTGATCTGGCTCAGTAGCCCCGTTTTACAGAAGAGGAAACTGAGGCACAGTAAGAGAGGGGTCAACTTGCTCAAAGCCAGAATTGGTACTAGAAGGCAGATTTTCTGACGCCCAGAGGCTAAGGGGCTCCTTTCTCTTTACCCCACCGTCCTAGAATAATCTTCCCGTTAAAATCAATTCCCACTTTCCTCCCTCTCAGACTCTTATGTGGATCGTGGCCTTCCTCACTAGCCCCACTATTCATTCATTCAGTTGACAGCACGGCCAGCAGCCGGCTCCCCTCCTATCTTTGTTTCCCGGCTTCCGCACCTTTCAATTTCTGCTGGATGGCGTAGCGAGCCTTCCGCTCCTGGTCGAGTTCGTTACACAAGGTATCTGGAAGACAAAGGGAGGGGGCCAGTGAGGAAATGCGGACCACCCTCTGAAGGGCCGGGGTCAAAGCCCGGGCTTCCTCCTCTCCTCAGGGCGCAGCTCCGCACCGAAACAACCCCAGGGACGGGGGAGGGGTACCGGAGCTCCTAACTGCAGACTGGCGGAGGAAGGAAATGGCCTGGGATGGCGCTTAAAGGCAGAAGGATCTAACCAAAATTAAAGCAAACTTAGGCATTACTTCCCAGGTAATTTTACGCCTCGATTTTTAATTTAGAAACCATGGAAATTGCCGCGATAAGAAGTTCAATCACTCCATGTAATGATGCCTGCAAGCCGTTTGCTGGGCTCGCTTGCCATTCTGAGGCTAATCAGAGTATACAAAGGATATTAAATAAAAAAAATAATTGTTAAATTACCTTCAATTTAAATCCAAATGACTGAGCCAACATTGCGGCTCCTGCCAGACGAGAGGCAGTTACGGCCCGTGCACGCGCTCACCTGACTCCCGTCTTACCTCTGACAATTTGCAGCTGTTGCACCATTTCTTCTCGATAAGCCAATTCCCTCTTCATTTGATCCTGAAAATTATCTGTGCAAATTGATTGAGAGCTGTTACACACAGCCTCCTCCCCCAGCTCTACTTTCTCATTCCTTGCCCCCCTCTTGACTCCTACCCTCACCCCCATCCAGCCATTCGCCAGCAACCCTGGAAAAGGACAGTTTCTTAGCTTCTGCAGGGCACCTAGTGCTAGTTGCCTGGCACCTGGCTTTCGGAGTAGGTCGGGGCACCCTGGTGGAAGGCTGGTGATGAGGTGGGGTGAGGCAGGATGGGAGTGGGTACCTTTGAGACTCTGAAATTCCCGTTCCAGCTTCTTGCGGAGCTCCATTTGCTCCAGGAGCAGTTTTTGCAATTCATCTGTGAAAGGAGCAAAGTGGGAGGTAAAGTGGGAGGTAAAGCAGGGTTATTTGGAGCTCAGGGGACCTAGAAAGCACCCAGGTTCTGCCCTGGCTAACATCCCTGAGAGGAGAGTTGAGGAGGATGACCAGTAGGTGGAGGCCCTCTGCTCTCTGGCTTTACCAACTGCATTCAAAGGATTTGGGTGAAGAAACTGGGCTGTGGGGTAGGATGCCCAGGAGAATAAATTCAGGACTGTGGAATCTAGGCCCTGGCTTCAGGAACTATGCAGCTGGGCAACTACTTTAAATTGTTCCTAACTCCCTAACCTAAGAGGCTGGTCCACTGAAACTTGATTTCCCAATCCAAGTGATAGACAGCCCCCCCCCCACCCCCTCCGCCACACCTTTCACTATAAATCGGGGAGGCTCTGGTCAGAGCCTTGCAGACCTTTCCCAGAAAAACACGCATACAACAGTTTGCCTACAATTTCAGGAGGTCTGAAGACTGCTAAATCCATGCTAAGAACCCTCAATATAAAGCACCAATGATTTTTGAATGTAATGGCATTTCCTGTAACTAGGAAGAATGGAAGACCACCAATGCTTGTCTTCCTCCTGCCACCAATTCCCAAGACCATCTATGGGATAGTTGTGGGGCAGGGAGCTAGGTGTAGAGGCCTGTTAGTGCCCTCAGAACCAACTCTAGAGGGTAAGACGTGGCACCTGCCCTGACCCTGAGGTCTTTGGTATCTGGGCCCTCCCCCAGGGTAGGCACCTCTGAAATGCAATAATGGAAGGTGAAAGGGCCAAGTAGGGCTAGAGGCTCCTCTACTCTGAGCCTCAAACCGTAGACTCTCCCTTGCATGCTGAGCAGTAACATGGGATCCCATTCTGCAAACAAGCTCCATCCTCGCTCCATTTAGGGCAAGGCGAAGGTGGTTATATGTTAATTCCAGGAAAGAGGAAAAATATCTCACATATTCCTAAAATAAATGCTTCCCTGCAATCCTGCATTGAAGTCCTGTTTTCCATTGAGTTTAGGGGACCCAGACTGTCCTGTCTGATCATCCATAGGCATCAAGTTCTGACTACGTTATTCATTTCTCTTTTCTCGCTGGGCTATTCAGACAGACCTGGGCCTTGGGAATCCAAACTTTCAATACACTTTTGGGGGTTTCCTTTACTCCCATGCTCTACCCTCACATAAATACCTCTGTGCCAGGATGTGTCCAGAGGATCATACTTTCTACCCAATGAAAGGGAAACTGATCCCCCTCAAGGCCAGGTCTTTTCCACACTCACCCCCTACAGGGATAACACCCATCTGCAGGAATGGCTCATGGCCCTCAAGCACAGTGTACCCCTTTTCCACAAATTTAGCCTCACCTCTAGCCAGGTTCTCGAAATCTTTCTCCACCAGCTGAGTTCCTGTGACATCCAAGGTAAGCCCATCTTCGCCTGGGATGCAAGGGCAGGTAAGAGGAGTTCTGTCCTGGGAGAGCCCTTGAGAGGGGAGGGGTGAGCTTCCCAGGAACTAGGGCAAGTCAGGGACCTACTCTAGACGCTCTGCCTTTGGAGGAGACAGTTACAGGTATCCGGTACTACCCACCTTCTAAGACACGGTACTGAGGAGGGACGTGAACTCTGGAGGGGGTGCCCAGGGAAGATGGGCCATCTAAGGGCTGGAAGTGCCCTTTGACCTATTTTTCGTGGATAAGGACGGCCCTCCATTTCCTTTTAGTACATCCTCTGCCCTTACCTGAAAGAACCTCAAACCCACAAAGGAGACAGCAACTCAGAAAACCTGGCCTGCACCCTGCTTGCATTAAATACTTATCTGCTTGCTGAGGAAGAAAACTGGCAGCTGCTTATACTTGATTAAAGGCCTTTTTCTCAAGCCTCTGGGAACCTGGGCGACCTGGGTCCCAGCTCCCGGGTACGGTGGGGCGCGAGGGGTCCAAGGGCTCACCTCTGTCTGTATTTGCAGGACTTGGCTGGGAGATACTCCTTTGGTCTGGATAGGATTTCCTCGTTTCCAAATCATCGGCGGGCGAGTGATTGTCTTCCTTATCTGGCTCTTGAAGGCAATAAACTGAGTTTCAAGGAGAGGCAAAGAAACCGCGACCCGGTTACTGCCAGAGCTGCCGCGGTCGGGGCGCCGGAGCCCTAATTAAAAGCGCGGTGGCCGCCTCTGATTCCCGGCTTTGCGCCCAGGCGCGCGCCCTGAGGCTTTGGGCCGGGGACCCCCCCCCACCCCCGCGCGTTGTCGGCTCATCTCTGGGCTTCACGCCCCCGCTCTAGCCCCGTGGAAAAGAGCAGCCGAGTCCACCAGGGACAAGCGACCTAGATCGCGCGCAGATACTAGGGCACCGCGAGCGCGCGTGGCCGCCGGGTCTGTCCGCGCGGCACCTGCGGAGGACGCGGCCCAGTCTGCGACCTTCGGGGTGGGTGGGGGGACATCGTCCGAGGCTCGGCTGCCTCGACCTGCCTGAATTTCCGAATCCCTCAACCCCTCCTCTGCGAGTAACCTGGTAAGGCCCATAAATGCAGGGCGGCCCCCACCACCCCGCGAGGGGCCTCAGCTACCCTGGCGCTTCTGGGGTACCCAAGCGCGCGGCCAAGTGCTCCCATCCTCCGCCCGGACCCTGCTTGGCCAAAGGGGACCCCGCGGCCAAACACACTTGCTGAATAAATGAGAGGACTTGAAGGAGGTGTCAGGAGTGATTTTGTTAAGGGTTTAACGCCGTGTCTGCGTGTGCGTGTGGTGGAGAGGGCCTGTTGTCACTGTTGCTTTTAAGTAACCAAAGGTTGGAAGTTGTTGGGAGTACTCGCTTAGCTTCCTTGTTTTCGTTTTATTTCCTTCCCTCTCCCTCTCTCTGCGTCTCTCTCCTTGTCTTTTTTCGCAGGCCTTCCTTGACCCCGGCCCTCTGCCCGCGGTCTCCCATTACAGCGGCGAGCGGCCGCGACAGGAGTTACCGTGGGCCTCAGGGGTGCAGAGGTAGGAGGCCGCGGGCCCCAGCGCCGCCGCCGCGCTCTTCACTTGCTCGTCCCTCTCGGGCGCGTACACCTGCGGCGGCCGAGAAATGACAGGCGATTAGGGAGGCGCCCTGCGGCGGCCCGAAGCCTCCCAGCCCTACCCCGCGGCCGAGAGGGAAAGGAGGGTGGCGAATGTTAGTGCGCCCGGTGGACGTGAGCGCCCCGGGCAGCAGTGACGCACGCGGCGCACCCTCGCTGCCTTGCAGATTCAGGGTAATTATCAGCGCCTGCGGGAAAATTAAACACAAAGCGACTCCGGAGCCACGGGCCTTTCAAAGTCTCCTCCACCCTCAGCACCTGCCTCCTTTTAGGCGTTTTCCCTCCCGCCCGTGCCCCGTCCCCGGCATAAATGACGCCTTTCGCTTCCGGCTAATGATTCGTGTTTTAATGAACCGAATGTACAGGTGTGCGCACCCACTTACAAAATGGCTAACGACTCCAGCCTGGCTGTATCCTGCCCCTCAACCCTCCTCCCGCCCCGCACGCGGTCCCGAGGCAGCTTTCCAGCAACGAACCCTGTGGTTCTCAAGCGGGAGTGCAAAGAGATTCGGAAAACTGGGAGTTGGGGTGGTGGGAGATTCCGGGGACCTGGTACCGCTGGGGCCCGACTTGGGGAGAGGCCACACTGTCCTCTCTTTTCTTCCTTGGGGCTCTGATGCCCACTCGGGCGAGCGCTTTGCTTTGGCTTTGGGTTCCTTTCTTATCCCCTCTTTCTTCCTTCACACCCCTTTTCTGTCTCTTTTTCTCTCTGGCAGTCTCTGCCGGTCTCCTCCCCACTCTCATCAACAAAGACAAAGCACACCTGTTCCCCAGCCCGCCCTCTGCCCCCAGCTTCCGGCTTCCGAAAGCCTCACTGGAGGGTGCGGCTCGGCCCAGCTCCGTAGCACGCCCGAGGCTGGGCTTGCGGAGAGTGGCCTGGGCCTGCTGCTCCGACGCCTGCGCAGAGCAAAATTCCCGTCCTCCCGGCCCCGCAGGCCCGCGGCGCACAAGGTAAGTGGGAAGGCGCCACGGGCGGGGCGGGCGTGGGGCTCACCTTGGCCGGCGCGGGGCCTCCTAGGGGCCCGCAAGGCTCTCGCAGCTCGTAGCCACCGCCGCTTGGCGGGCTCCTCTCAGGTCTCCGCACCACGTCGTCGGCCGCCAAGTCCCCAAATGCGGGCCGGCCGGCGGGGGGTGGCCCGTGGCGGCGCCGGGGGCGGGGGCTGCTGCCGTCGGGAGAGTCCGCGGGACCGTCCGCGCCCGAGGAGGTGGCTGACGGGGGTCCAGTGGTCTGGTCACCGTCTGGGCCACCCCCCGCGCTGGGTGCGCTGGGCTCGGTCTCGTCCTGGGCGCCTTCGTCGTCGGGGAAGCGGTTGGATTCCACGTCCACCTCCGGCTCGTCTGCCGTGTCTACGTCGGGCGAGGCGGAATGGTAGCTGGAGCTGCCCTCGCTCAGAAAGTCCGGGCTCAGGTAGCCGCCGCCCCCGGCGCCAGGTCCCGGCCCGCGAGCGGGCCCGGCGCCGTACGCCTCCCGGGCGCTACCGTAGAGCTTAGCGATGCTCTCTGTGTCTTTGACCACTGGCCGGAAGGCCGACACGTAGGAGCCTTTGCGTGCGGGCGGCGGGGGCGGCGGGGGCAGTGGGGCCAGGGGCGGGGGCAGGGCCTCGTCCGCGCAGTCTTCGTCCAGGGGCCCGCGGGACAGAGCGCTCGGGCAGCGCTCCTCGGCGCCAAGGCCGCCCTCTTTGGCTGGCTCGGGACCGTCCAGTGGCTCTGGGCCGCCGCTGCCAGCAGCTGCCGCCGCCGCCGCTGCTGCCGCAGCCACGGCTGCCGCCACGGCCTTGGCTTGGCTCTGCGCAGCGGGGTAGGACGGTACCGGGAGGCTGCCTGCTGCTGGCCAGAACATAGGAAACGTCGGGTACACGGTGGCGGCGGCGGCCGCTGCAGCCACAGCCGCAGCATCCTTGGCTGCCCCGGAGGGTTGATGCCCCCAGAACATAGTGCCGCCGCCCGGGCCCGCCCCTGCCCCCGGGGGCAAGTGGCTGGTTCCCGGGCCCCCAGCGCCCCCGCCAGTGCCCGCGCCGCCGCCGCCGCCGCCCCCAGTGCCAGGACCGCCCTTTGGCTCGCCCGCGCCTAAAACTGGGTCGTCCTTTTTGGGGCATAGGCCGAAGGCAGTAGGGAAGCCGTAAGGATGGGGAAAAAGTGGTGGGGGCAGCTTTTGCAGGAGCCCGAAGCCTTTGCTGGGAACCGGGATCACCGGGTAGCTTCGTACGCCGGCACCGCCACCGGGCCCTCCTGGGCCCGCCGGGCCACTAGCTCCGGTAGCCAGGCCAAGTCCGCGCTGCGGGTGGGGAGGAGGTGGCCCCGGAGGCCCGGCAGCCTCATCTTCACCACAGCGCAGGCTTTTGTGGGGCGGCGGGCCTGGGGCCATCTCCGCACCGCATCCTGGGCCGCCACCGCCGCCAGCACCACCCTTCCCCTGCCCACCCGACCCGCCATTAGCACCGCCTCCACCGCCTCCTTGTAGCGAGAAGGTCCTCTTGCGCGTGCCGCCATTAAACATGGCCTTGACGTCCTCCCAAGCATGGCTCAGTTCGTCTGTGGCCGACTTGTCACTGAGTTTGAGGTGACGACGCCAGGAGTTGAAGTTGGCAGCATCGGGCTGTGTGTACTTGGCGTCGGGTGTGCGGTGCGAATGGAAGATGAACTTGTTGGGCGAGAAGTACATGCTGCAGTAGCCGCACTTGATGCACTTGGCTCGCGAGCTGTTGTAACGCGCAGGGATGAAGCTACCGCGCGAGCCCCACGCGCACTCGTGCACCACGTCGAAGGCGAAGTTCTCGGGTAGCTTGGGTGGCTTGTGCTCACCTAGGAACGATTTGCACAGGCGTTCGGCCTCTCGCTTGGTGATCATGCCGCAGCGGCGCGACGAGATGGGCATGGCCCCGGCCCGACGCAGAATTTCCAGCTGTACGGGCGTGCACTGCACGCACGTGATGCCCAGGGCCACGCGTCGATTGTGGATCTCATTGTAGCTATAGTTCTTGAGGAGGGTATTGGAGATCTGCGCCAGGCACAGGCGCTCCTGGCCGTCGATGACCAGCGACACAATTGGTACCCCGTACAGCGACGTCTCGCCCACCTGGTTGGGTTTGAGAGCGGTGGAGCCCGAGTATGGCTGCAGCTCCTGCTTGGAGTTGGGTGAGGAGCTGCCCTCGCGTCCTGGCCCCAGCTGAGTGGTGAGAGCCTCCATGCCGCCGCTCCTGCGAAATAGAGAAAGCAGAGAGCAGATGAGCCATTTTCAGAGCCGCCGTCAAGGCTCAGGCCCGCCCAGTGAGGCGCGCCGAGTAGGACGCGCAGGGGATACTTGGCAGTGGGGAGTCCAAACTCATTCACCCCCTGGACGGGAGTCTTTTGTTATTCAGACCCCTGTTGGCGCCGTAACAAAAGCCCCCAGGGTTTGGGGGGAGAAGAAGGGGTAATGGAGACCTCAGGAATGTCCCGGCTGCAAGGAACCCAATCCCGTTTTCGGACTGGGGAGCAAGTGAAACCCAGATACGCAGAGTGACTTGCCCAAGGCCACACAGCAAAGCCATGGCGGAATCTAGGCTTTTTCTGCGCCCAGATCCGTGCGCCTCCGGCAACCCTCGCAGCCTGTCCTGCCGGCCCGGGTCCCGAAGCCCGGACTTCGGGGACCCGCCGCCCCTCTGCTCAGTCGCGCATGCACGCGGGCGGGCGGGGCAGTGCGAGGAGGGGTGGGGAGGCGGGGGAGGGGTAGTCACTGCCCATCTCCAGACAGCAGGGGGTGTAGCGGGGTGGGAGGAGGAGGGAACCGGGTCTGCAGGCGAAGGAGAAACGCTGAGGCTGTCGCTGTTCGCGGTGCTGAACCCGACCGTCTCCGAAGCTCTCCGTGCGCACCCGGACCTAGGGCGGCCCCCATGGCACACATCTCGGTGCCGAGCCGTCTTCAGGGGACAGCATTGCCAGTTTCCACAAACCCGAGCTTCTCTCACGCCTGGCACCCGCGTTCGTTGAGCAGAAAGATTTCGGCTGGATATATAATCGTTTTTTTTACAGCTATAAGTGAGACTAGGATCCTGCAGTTCTAACCACATTTTCTGCATTTTTAGCTGTGTTCCAGATCAAAGCTGGTTTCCACAGAGATTAGCTCATGGGATAGAGAGGTTTTCAAGGAACTTTGTTGCTAGTCACTTCTTAGCTTCCAGTCACCCAGTCCCTGAGCTTTCCTTCTTCAGATATGCCTTTTCCACTTGGGCCAACTGCAGGCTCCAGGGCTCTGGGCTTCCTCTTTGAGGGGTATCTCCTCTCTGAGTATCCTTCATGCCCCGCTGTCCCGGCTCATATGCGCTGGAAGGAATCTCGGCCATCTTCGTAGCCACTGCAAGGCTCCAGGCACAAAAGTTGCTGCTAGCCCTGCACTTTACTCTCCGGCTGAGGCAGGGAGGGAGCTGTGCAGGCAGACCTCAGCAGCGGGGAGACTTGGGGACTGATGTTTGGGGCCCTCTAGGTCGCCCGGCCCAGCTATGTGTCCTCAGACAAGCCAGGCTCTGATCCGGCCCAAGGCTGCAGGCGCTCCTACGGCCAGGGCACCCAACCCTGAGGGCCCCTGAAGTCAGCCCTGAAGGTAAATTCATTTTCAGAGGGGCAGCTCCAGACAGACAAGGGATCCCAGTTCAAAAGCCTTTAGTGTGGAGACTGGCATTTTCTGTTTATATGTCTCTCTCTCTCTCTCCCTCTAAATTTATCTAGGAGCCCCTCATTTGTCGATCATATCTGTCCCTGAGCTGTCTCTGCCAGCTCGCTCCTCTGTCATCTGTTTTGTACCTTCTGCAAGTATGAAGCTATGTATTTATTGTCTGTCTGTTTCATCTTTATCTCCGAGGATCGAACTAAAATAAGTTGACCCTCATTTCGCGTTGAGGTCCTTTGTATCATTTTAGGAGGCAAAAACAGTATCCTAACTCCCCGGCTGACAAGCCCCGAGCCCTCCTGGAGGTGGCTGGAGGGCGCGCGGCGCCGGGAAATGACAGCTGCTCGGTTTCTCGAAATCGGCAACTGTGCCTGGCCCGCATACAGTGAAGAGAGCGCCCAAGCCGAAAGCGTTCCTCAGTTCAGGAACCTGGGTCCCTGCGCGGTTTTCCCTAAGTGAGAAGAGGGGGGTCCGGTCCTGGAGTCAAAAGAAGGGGGACCCTAGAAAAGGAACGAAATTTCGGGGGCCAAAGCGGAAAGCACAGGCGAAGGGCCATACGAAGCGACAAGCAGCAGCAGCCAGAGTAGCTTGGGGGATCCGGTCAGCTCCCGGAGCTTGAGGGGCGAGCTTGGGAAGGGTAGCCAAGCGGGAGATGTGCAGTGGTGGGAGCGAGGCGGTGGAGTCGTTAGGTATAACCATAAAAACAGCCACAGGAGCCCAAATCAGAACTAAACGAAAAAAAGCTGCAGGGGCAGGACGCGGGGGCGGCGGGCTACCGGACGCGGGTACTCACAGTGCGGCGGCGGCTGGAGCTGGGGTAGCGGTGCGCGGCGGGAGGAGCGGCGGGCGGGAGTCCGGGATCCGCCGGGCTCTCCGGGTGACGGCGCGGCCCCTCCCCGCGCGCGCGCACAGCCACGCTCCCACCCGCGGCCCCTCCCGCTCTCAGCGGGCTCGGGGCGCCGGGGCCCCGGGTGCGGAGATGCGAACCCTGAGCCGTTGACCCCGAGGCCGAGGACTGGCCGGAAGAAGAGGCCGAAGCCTGGAGCGCATGGCGCGGCGGCGGGGACAGCGCGGTCACAGCCCGAGTGGCGGGGCGGGCGCGCCTGACAGCTGCGAACCGGGGCGCCACACCCACCGCCCGCGCAGTGGCTAGCGCCCTCCCTGGGTCCGCCCGCCCGCGGGCCACGCACGGTGCCCGCCGCCTCCCAGCAGCCCCAGGGCCTGCACGCCCCAGGTAAGCGGCCGCACACCTGCGTCCAGCGCCCTGCACCTGCGTCCCGCTCTAGCTGGAGAGGCCAGGAGGGAAGAAAGGCCCTGGGACCAAAAAGTTTGTACCCAAGAATGAAGTGGGGAGGGCCCAGTGCTCCCGCCTAAGGAGCCAGTTTTGATCTGGGCCAGGACCGAGTGATGGGGCTAAGGGGGACTCAAGAGGAACGGGCGCAGGGAGGAGTACTTCACTTTCCGATTGCAGGCGAGGGCCAGGGTGGTGGAGCCTAGAGTGGCCCTGGGGAACTAGTAGGGTCACCAGAGTCTGCGACAGAGATCTGGGTGCGGGGAAGCAGGGATGGCAGCCGGGAAGGAGCAGATCTGCTTCCCCCATGCTCCTGACTTCAGTGGGAGGTATCAGGAGAGTTCTAACCTGGGGAGGGGCGTTCTCCTGTTTCTGTCCCTGGGTAGAGGGGAACTAGGTTTGGGGAGCCCACAGCCTGAATGCCCCCCCCCCCGCCAGCGCCAGCAGGCCCAGGGCAGGAGCCAAGTGATTGTTGGGAGTGATCCGAGGTCAACTACTCTCTAAACGGTGCTAACCCAGTTTCGCCATGGGGGAGGTCCAGTCCCCTGGCGCTATAGACGCCCCTGGGTACCTCCTCTCTCTCCTCAAAGCTCCATTTCTCTCCACCCCTCTCCTCTCTCTCTGTCAGTCTCTCGGTCTTCACCATTCTTTCCCCTAATGCCCCATTAGGTCCCCTTCTCTTCCTCTCAGTCTATCTCTACTTCTTCATTTGAGTTACCAGTCGTACCCCGCCCCTGTTTGCCCGCACCCGGGCGTCCGGTCGGCCGCTTCCACCCCCTCTCCCTGCCCCCCTGGCATTAAGTGTCCTTAATGGACACGTCAATTAAACTGTAATTAATCATACTGTCCGGCCCAAGTTTGAACAATTACCCTAATCAAACAGAAGTTAATAATGGCAGGGATGGCCCGGGGCGCGGCGGGCCGCCTGGGCAGGGGGCGCAGCGGCCACGGCGGCTACCGGCGGTGGCAGCAGCAGCGAACACAGCCTGTCCTTGGAACCCGGGAGGCGCCATAAATCTTCCGCGGGTAGCGGCGCGGGGTCGCCCTCGCCCCCGCCGTCTCCTGTTTCCCTCAGGCTACCGGGTATGGGCCCCCTTCCCTCCTGCGTTGCAGCTCCTTTGGGGCGTGTCTCCCCTTTTCCTTCACTTCTCCCCTCTCCTTTTCTCTCCTGGCTCGAAGGGACCCTGAGAAGGGCCTCTGGAAACGCGAACCGATCGCTCAGGCCTGGCGCTGGGACTGAGAAGCCGGCTGGCCCAGCCTACAGACTCCTTTGCTTTCTTCTCGGCTTCCCGGGCTGACGTCGGGTACCGTTCTCTTGGCCCTGAAAACCTCTCCCAAGTTTGTGGGCTCTGTCTCCTCTGCGGGTCTGTTTTAGATCAGGTTCTTGCTCTTTCCTCCTCCTCAGTTCCGGTCTGTCTCGGATCTCCCTGCCTTTCCCTTTTCTCCCAGAGGAGTCCTGGAGCCCCGCTCAGTCCCTTTCTCTCTGCCTCTGGCCCCTCCGTTCGGGCGTCTTTCCCAGGCTGTGCCTCTGTCCCGCTCCAACTCCCCGCTCTTTCCTCCCACACCTTCCCTCGGGAGAACACAGGAGCCTGTTTTCCGCCCCAGTCTGAGAGCTGCCCCTCGTCCCCGCCAGCTCATTCCCCCTCCCTCAGCCCAGGCTCCCCCACCCCATAATTACAATCTCGTTCGGTAATTATTCTTAGCCTCCTAATGATTTTTTAAAAGGCATCTCAGAATTCGGCAAGATGGTGACAACGATCCTGGAGCCAGGACGCCCCCAGGGTGCTGGGGGGTGGGAGTGAAGAGAGGATGGGCTGGGTCCCCCTGAACAGGGCCTGCCTGTCCTGCCTCTGTTGTAGAGTGAGGGCCAACGACGCCACCTTTCCCAGCAGCCCCGCCGTGGGGGGCCCGGGCATCCCTTAGACAAAGTGTACCGCTCCCGCACCAGGGGGTGTGCAGTGTCCACTCTGTGTCCCCGTTCAGCACCAAGCTACGGACAGCTCCCTGGGATCTGGCGCGCGCCCGGAGACCCATCCAGCTCCTGTGCCGGGTCTGAGCTGGAGAAAGATTGAAGGCGCGTGGACGGAGAAACCTGGCTGCTCAGAGCTGAGCACTGGGGAGCAGGGCGTGGGGGTAGGGGCTGGGGCTCTACTCTGGGCCGGCGTCCGGCGGGTTAATGTCGCCGCGGACCGCACTTTACCGACTGCCTGGTGGGTTCTCATAAGGGCCCTGGGAATAGATAGGAACCACTTATTCCCATTTTACAGGCAGGAAACTGAGGACCCGGCAGTGGAAACCAACCCCGCCCTTCTCCCCAGCCAAGGCCCTCAGTCGGTAAGGGTCGCAGGCTGATCTCCAAGACTCAAAAAGCAGTGCCTGGCACGCTGCAGAGAGAGCCTAGCTTGAAGAAGGGACAGCAAGGAGGGCGCAGCGCTGCATTTCGGTATCGCCCTCACTACAGGATGCGGAGGAGGAAGGGCTGGCACATCCAGGGCCTTTGCTCAGGTTCAGGCAGGCAGTGAGTGACAGAGCTGGGGCTGCAACCCAGGCTCCGACGGGATGGGGGCAATCCCTCTTCCTCAATGAGGGCTCTGGGTCTTGTGGCCCTGTCCAGAGCCTGCGGGCGTCACTGCCCTTGGCCTCTCTGTCCCCCATTATTGGTCAGGGAGATTCTCTCTTATCCGCTGCCCGGTGGCATCAGGGGTCGGAGAGCCGGACTCTGGATGAGTGCTGTGCCTTGCGCGCTTCTCCTCCCACTGGCAGAGCCCGCGCTGCCTCCGCGTTCCGGGTGTGGCGTCCATTTGGGCCCCGGCTTGGGCTGGGGCTGGGCGGACGCTCCTCCTCCGCAAGCACATATCTTTTACTAGTTGAATTAACGGCAGTTTTTGTCAGTTAATTAGGTTTAATTTACATAATTAGTACAGTATAAAGAGGATTGGGGATAATCACGGGGTACGTAGCGCTTACTGTGTAAACACGTATTCTGAATTAAAAATCAGATGTAATTAAGGCGCGCAGGCCCTGTTTAGGCAGGGTTTTAATTGTAATGAATTTCTAATTAACACTCAATGATTGCCAAATGCAAAAGGCTGTAAAATTTTCTTGCAGTTTTGCTAATTTATTGTTTACTTAATATCTCGATATGAATCCGACGGCCACATAGGGCAGAGCCCAGCGCTCGGGCGGCCCTGGCCCAAGCAAGTGAAGGAGGGTGGGCGGGGCCTGCTGGTCCCCAACCCGAGAGCACAAATGAGGAGAAGGCGAGAGCCTTGGAGCCGGTGCAAAGGTGCGCAGAGCTCCGGGACCACCTCACTCCGGTTGCCGACCAGAGAGACTGAGGCTGGAGAGGCGGTGGACTTGGCGGGAGGCCGTACCTTCTGGGTTTCGCGGCCTGGACCAGGTTCTTTGGCATCAGAGGTGAGAACAGCGCTCCTCACAGGGGACTCGCAGTTCTTGGGAACATCAAAAGGAGGGAAAACAATCACGGGCCTGGTGGGCCCAGATCCGGTTCTTCTGCTGACTCCTGGAAGGACTGTGGAGTTTGCCTGGGCCTGCATATCTGTATCTTTAGGATAGGCACAGGGACCCCCACTTTGCAGGAGTGAAGGATTGGTTCAGAGTCCAAGGGCTCATGAGCATCTCTCTTCTAGAGCCCTGCAGATGGGTAGGGCTTGGGGGCCCTGCTTGGGTGTAGGAGGCTTAAGCTTCTGGGGAGAGGGAGAGTCAGGAGGCCTTGGGAATGGTTAGAAGGTCTTGGAGCTAGGCTCTGCCCTCCTGAGGCTCTCTCGCACCTGGGGATAAGGAGGAAACCCTCCAGAAGCCTTCTTTTCCCCAACCAGACAGAGAAGTCTCCGAGGCCTGAGCAGAGGTATTAGGAAGAGAAGAGCCAGGGCAGAATAGATCCCATCTCTTAAAAAAAAAATCTCTCGCTCTCTCTCGCTCTCTCTCGCTCTCTCTCGCTCTCTCTCGCTCTCTCTCGCTCTCTCTCGCTCTCTCTCGCTCTCTCTCGCTCTCTCTCGCTCTCTCTCTATATATATATGAGAGAGATGTCATATATATATAGAGAGAGAGCGAGAGAGAGCGAGAGAGAGAGAGCGCGAGCGCTGGGCATAGTGCTCAGCTATGGCTCCAGCTACTTTTAATTGGGAGACTGAGGCAGGAGGATCATTTGAACCCAGGAGAGGGAGGCTACAGTGAGCTATAATTGCACCACTGCACTCCAACCTGGGAAACAGAAGGAGACCCTGTCTCTGGGGAAAAAAAAAATCTTTTAAAGGAAAAGAGGGTGGCTTTTCATTTAAGAGCAGCTCCAGCTGGCCCCAGATTTTCCCATGAGGAGCCTCCTCCCCCAGATATCTAGCTTGAGTCCCTGCTTGTATCCTGGCTGGTCCCAGGGGTGAAAGGCTCCCCTCCTATCAGTTCCAGCTTAGCCACAGCCTCTTTCCAAGGTCCTCTCAGCATGGGGGAGACTGTAGACACTTAGAAGTTTCCAATGAACCCATGGAAACACACTGAGAAAACTCAGTGTCACCGGAGGCTTCCACACCACAGAGCAGGCTGCCTTACCTTCTCCCTCCCTGCACCCACCTCTCCTGCCTTCATGCCAGCCCTCCTTTTAAGCCTGCCTTCGTGCCAGCCCTCCTTCTCTGTCCATGGCTGTCTTGTTTTCATTGCTGGATTGTTCATGAGTTAATATTTCCCGGTCACTTCTCTATGTTTCTGTCTCTCCTCCCTGGAATGTTGTGTTTGCAGTCGCATATCCAGCGCCTGGCACTTAGTAGGTACTCAGCATGTTTGGTGAATGAAATGTGTGAACAGCATTTGAGTATGAGGGTTGTGAGCCCCAGTCCATGTCCCAGCTGACTTGATGGCCACAGTTATTGGTCCTCTTGGGGTCTAGTGGCCAATGTGGCTCTTCAGGAAAAGGTTCTCTGCTCCCTGGTGATGGTTAGGAGGTCATGGGATTACCACCCTGCACATAGACTCAAAGCCATCCAGGCAGAGCCCCCCAAAACACTCGTTCTCAGGAAGTGAAGTGGGGAGCCACTGGCAGGCTTGCCAAGCTTTCCCTGGTTGCAAGGGGCTTCCTTCCCAGGGGCTCCTCCATCAGCATCATGGAGAAAGGGCTGGAAAGAAAACAGGCTGTTGAGCCACCAAGATTTGCTCTGTTTGAGTCTCTAAACCTGCAACTGTAACGTACTCATATGGGCTTCACAGGGATGTCATAATGATTTTTTTTTTTTTTTTTTTTTGAGAGATGGAATCTCACTCACTCTGTTACCCAGGCTGGAAGGCAGTGGTGTGATCCCGGCTCACTGCAACCTCTGTCTTCCATGTTCAAGTGATTCTCCTGTCTCAGCCTTCCAAGTAGTTGGGATTACAGGCGCCCTCTACCACCCTCAGCTAATTTTTGTATTTTTAGTAGAGATGGAGTTTCACCATGTTGGCCAGGCTGGTGTTAGACTCCTGGCCTCAAGCGATCCACCAAACTTGGCCTCCCAAGGTGCTGGGATTACAGGCCTGAGCCACAGTACTTGGCCAGATGTCATAATGATGAAATAAGGTGCTGGGAATATGGCCCACAGCCAGGGCTGGGATTAGAGTAGGTGCCTAGGGTGAAAAATTTCAGAAGTCACTCAGTCTTGGGATCCTGAAAAATCCTCCCCCTAGTCCCAGCCCTGCACAAAGCACATGGCAGAGTAGGTGATCAACACATGTGAGCTCCTCCTTCCCCGACAGTCTCCAATCACTTCAGGTGGCTGCCTGAACACTGGTGGAGTCCGGTCTGCTTGCTCGGACAGTTTGAGGCATCTCTGAGCCCAGGTTCTGGGATGTGGGAAAACCATAGGATACCACATCAGTAGGAGGAAGAGCTTGAATTCCAGGCATGTCGCACAATTCCCACAGTCTCCCTGATTCCACTGACCCCAAGGGTTGAGCTATCATGCACATACCCTATACTCCTTCCACTTAAAGTCTACAATTCAGTGCTTTTCTTTTGTAATTCACAGAGTTGTGCAACCATCACCCCATCAGTGTTCAGATATTTCCAGCACCTCAAAGAGAAACTCTGTACTTATTAGTTACCACCCCTCATTTCCCTACTCCCCCCACCAGCCCTAGGCAGCCACCAGTCTACTTTCTGTTCTGTAGATTTTCTTCTTCTGGACATTTCCTATAAATGGAATCATATAATATCGATCTTTTGTGATGGCTTCTTTCACTTGGCAAAATGTTTTCAAGGTTCACCCATGTTGTAGCCTGTACTGGCAATCATTCCATTTCATTGCTAAATACTATTCCATCATATGGTTATACCACATTTGTTTATCCATTCATCCATAGATAGATATTTGAGTTGTTTCCCCTTTTTGGCTATTATGAATGATGCTGCTATAAGCACTCATGTATAAATTTTTGTGTGGCCACATATTTTAATTTATCTTGGGTATATATCAAAACATGGAATTGCTGAATGATACCGTAACTCTAGAGTTAACCTTGTAAAGAAACGCCAGATTACCTTTCCAAAGAATGGCATCATTTTATATTCGCATCAGCAATAGATGTGGGTTCTGATTTTTCCACATCTTCAGCGACACTTGTTATTATTTGTCTTTTTAAATATAGCCATCCTGGTGGGTATGAAATAGTATTTTATTGTGGTTTTGATTTGAATTTCCTTGATAAAATGAGGTTAAACATCTTTTATGTGCTTATTAGTCATTTGCTGAGAAATGTCTATTTATGTCATTTGCCTATTTTTTTCAACTGGGTTATTTGTATTTTTATTATTGAGTTGAAAGAGTTCTTTATATATCCTAGATATAAGTCCCTTATCAGATGCATGATTTGGAAGTAACTGTTCTGTGAGTTGTCTTTTTACTCAGTCTTTTTTTTAAAAAAAATTATTTATTATACTTTAAGTTCTGCGGTACATGTTCAGAACATGCAGGCTTGTTACATAGGTATACACATGCCATGGTGGTTTGCTGTATCCATTACCCCATCATTTACATTAGATATTTATCCTAATCCTATCCCTCTCCAACTCTCCCACCCTCTGCTATCCCTCCCCTAGCCCCTCACCCCCCGACAGACTACAATGTGTGATGTTCCCTCCCTGTGTCCATGTGTTCTTATTGTTCATCACCTACTTATGAGTAAACGTGATTTTTGGTTTTCTGTTCTTATGTTAGTTTGCTGAGAATGATGGCTTCCAGCTTCATCCATGTCCCTAAAAAGGACATGAACTCATCCTTTTTTACAGCTACATAGTATTCCATGATGTATATGTGCCACATTTTCCTTGTCCAGTCTATCATTGATGGGCATTTGGGTTGGTTCCAAGCCTTTGCTATTGTGAATAGTGCTGCAATAAACATACATATGCATGTGTCTTTATAATAGAATGATTTATAATCCTTTGGGTATATACCTAGTAATGGGATTGCTGGATCAAAGGGTATTTTTATTTCTAGATCCTTGAGGAATTGCCACACTGTCTTCCACAATAGTTGAACTAATTTACACTCCTACCAACAGTGTATAAGCATTCCTATTTCTCCACATCCTCTCCAGCATCTGTTATTTCCTGATTTTTTTAAATGAGTGCCATTCTAACTGGCATGAGATGGTATCTTAATGTGGTTTTGATTTGCATTTCTCTAATGACCAGTGATGATGTGCATTTTTTCATATGTTTGTTGGCTGAATAAATGTCTTCTTTTGAAAAGTGTCACTTCATATCCTTTGCCTACTTTTTCATGGGGTTTTTTCTTGTAAATCTGTTTTAAGTTCTTTGTAGATTCTTAAGTTCTTTAAGTTCTTTGTAGATTAGCCCTTTGTCAGATGGGTAGATTGGAAAAATTTTTTCCTATTCTGTTGAATGCCAGTTTACTCTAATGATAGTTTCTTTTGCTGTGCAGAGCTCTTAAGTTTAATTAGGTCCCATTTGTCTATTTTGGCTTCTGTTGTCATTGCTTTTGGTGTTTTCATCATGAAGTCCTTGCCCATGCCTATGACCTGAGTGGTATTGCATAGGTTTTCTTCTAGAGTTTTTATGGTATTAGGTCTTACGTTTAAACCTTTAATCCAACTGGAGTGAATTTTTGTAAAAGGTATAAGGAAGAGGTCCAGTTTCAATTTTCTGCACATGGCTAGCCAGTTTTCCCAACATTGTTAAGTAGGGAATTCTTTCCCCATTGCTTTTGTCAAAAATCAGATGGTTGTAGATGTGTGGTGTTATTTGTGAGGCCTCTATTCTGTTCCATTGGTCTATATCTCTGTTTTGGTATCAGTACCATGCTGTTTTGATTACTGTAGCCTCATAGTATAATTTGAAGTCAGGTAGCATGATACCTCCAGCTTTGTTTTTTGTTTTTTTTTCTTTTTCTTCCTTCCTTCCTTTTTTTTTTCTTTTCTTTTTTTGCTTAGGATTGTCTTGGCTATGCAGGCCCTGTTTTGGTTCCATATGAAGTTTAAGGTGGTTTTTTCCAGTTCTGTGAAGAAAGTCCATGGTAGATTGATGGGGATAGCATTGAATTTATAAATTACTTTCAGCAGTATGGCCATTTCACAATATTAATTCTTCCTAACTGTGAGCATGGAATGTTTTTCCATCTGTTTGTGTCCTCTCCTATTTCCTTGAGCAGTGGTTTGTAGTTCTCCTTGAAGAGGTCCTTCACATCCCTTGTAAGTTGTATTCCTAGGTATTTTATTCTCTTTGTAGCAATTGTAAATGGGAGTTCACTCATGATTTGGCTGTTTGTCTGTTATTGGTGTATAGGAATGCTTGTGGTTTTTGCACATTGGTTTTGTATCCTGAGACTTTGCTGAAGTTGCTTATCAGTTTAAGGAGATTCTGGGCTGAGATGATGGGGTCTTCTAAATATACAATCGTGTCATCTGCAAATAGAGACAATTTGATTTCCTCTTTTCCTAATTGAATACCCTTTATTTCTTTTTCTTGCCTGATTGCCTGGCCAGAACTTCCAATACTGTGTTTAATAGGAATAGTGAGAGCGGGCATCCTTGTCTTGTGCCAGTTTTAAAAGGGAATGCTTACAATTTTTGCCCATTTAGTATGATATTGGCTGTGAATTTGTCATAAATAGCTCTTATTATTTTGAGATACAGTCCATCTATAGCTAGTTTGTTGAGAATTTTTAGCATAAAGGGCTGTTGAATTTTGTTGAAGGTCTTCTCTGCATCTATTGAGATGATCATGTGGTTTTTGTCTTTGGTTCTGCTTATGTGGTGAATTACATTTATAGATTTGTGTATGTTGAACTAGCCTTGCATCCCAGGGATGAAGCCAATTTGATCATGATAGATAAGCTTTTTATGTGCTGTTGGATTTGGTTTGCCAGAATTTTATTGAGAATTTTTACATCAATGTTCATCATGGATATTGGCCTGAAATTTTCTTTTTTAGTTGTGTCCCTGCCAGGTTTTGACATCAGGATGATGTTGGTCTCATAAAATGAGTTAGTAAGGATTTTCTCTTTTTGTATTGTTTGGAATAGTTTCAGAAGGAACGGTACGAGCTCCTCTTTGTGTGTCTGGTAGAATTCAGCTGGGAACCCGTCTTGGCCTGGACTTTTTTTTTGGTTGGTAGGCTATTAATTGCTGCCTCAATTTCAGATCTTGTTATTGGTCTATTCAGGGTTTCAACTTCTTCCTGGTTTAGTTTGGGAGGGTGTAAGTGCGTAATAATGTATCCATTTCTTCTACATTGACTGGTTTATTTGCATAGAGGTATTTGTAGTAATCTCTGATGGTAGTTTGTATTTCTGTAGGATCAGTGGTGATATCCCCTTTATCATTTTTATTGCATCTATTTCATTCTTCTCTCTTTTCTTTGTTATTAGTCTGGCTAGCAGTCTATTTTGTTGATCTTTTCAAAAAAACCAGCTCCTGGATTTATTGATTTTTTTTTTTGAAGGGTTTTTTTTTTTTTATGTGTCTCTGTCTCTTTCATTTCTACCCTGATCTTAGTTATTTCCTGTGTTCTGCTAGCTTTTGAATTTGTTTGATCTTGCTCCTCTAGTTCTTTTAATTGTGGCATTAGGGTGTCAATTTGAGATCTTTCCTCACTTCTCATGTGGGAATTTAGTGCTATAAATTTCCCTCTAGACACTGCTTTAAATGTGTCCTAGAGATTCTGGTACATTGTGTCTTCATTCTCATTGGTTTTAAAGAACATCTTTATTTCTGCCTTCATTTCATTATTTATCCTGTAGTCATTCAGGAACAGGTTGGTTGTTCAGTTTCCATCTAGCTGTGTGGTTTTGAGTGAGTTTCTTAATTCTGAGTTCTAATTTGATTGCACTGTGGTCTAAGAGACTGTTATGATTTCCATTCTTTTGCATTTGCTGAGGAGTGATTTACTTCCAATTATGTAGTCAATTTTAGAGTAAGTGTGATGTGGTGCTGAGAAGAATGTATATTCTGTGGATTTGGGGTGGAGAGTTCTGTAGATGTCTATTAGGTCTGCTTGGTCCAGATCTGAGTTCAAGTCCTGGATATCCTTGTTAATTTTCTCTCTCGTTGATTTGTCTAATATTGACAGTGGGGGTGTTAAAGTCTCTCTCTATTACTGTGTGGGAGTCTAAGTCTTTTTGTAGGTCATTAAAAACTTGCTTTATGTATCTGGGTGCTGCTGTATTGGGTGCATATATATTCAGGATAATTAGCTCTTCTTGTTGCATTGACCCCTTTGCCATTATGTAATGCCCTTCTTTGTCTCTTTTGATCTTTGTTGGTTTAAAGTCTGTTTTATCAGAGACTAGGATTGCAACTCCTGCTTTTTTTTTTTTTCTTTCCATTTGCTTAGTAAATCTTCTTCCATCCCTTTATTTTGAGCCTACTTGTGTCTTTGCATGTGAGATGGGTTTCCTGAATACAGCACACCAATGGGTCTTGACTCTTTATCCAATTTGCCAGTCTATATCTTTTGATTGGGGCATTTAGCCCATTTACACTTAAGGTTAATATTGTTATGTGTGAATTTGATCCTGCCATTTTGATGCTAGCTGGTTGTTCTGCCCATTAGTTGATGCAGTTTCTTCATAGTGTCAATGGTCTTTACCATTTGGTATGTTTTTGCAGTGGCTGGTGGTACTGGTTGTTCCTTTCCATGTTTAGTGCTTCCTTCAGGAGCTCTTGTAAGGCAGGCCTGGTGGTGACGAAATCTCTCAGCAGTTGCTTGTCCATAAAGGATTTTATTTCTCCTTCGCTTATGAAGCTTAGTTTGGCTGGCTGTGAAATTCTGGGTTGAAAATTCTTTTCTTTAAGGATGTTGAATATTGGCCCCTACTCTCTTCTGGCTTGTAGGGTTTCTGCTGAGAGATCCACTGTGAATCTGATTGGCTTCCCTCTGTGGGTGACCTGACTTTTCTCTCTGACTGCCTGTAGCATTTTTTCCTTCATTTCAACCCTGGTTGAAATGACGATTTCAGATTCAACCTGGTGAATCTGACGATTATGTACCTTAGAGTTGCTCTTCTTGAGGAATATCTTTGTGGTGTTCTCTATATTTCCTGAATTTGAACGTTGGTTTGCCTTGCTAGGTTGGGGAAATTCATTCTCCCTGTCACTTTCAGGTACACTGATCAAACATAAATTTGGTCTTTTCACGTAATCCCATATTTCTTGGAGGCTTTGTTCATTTCTTTTCACTCTATTTTCTCTAATTTTGCCTTCCTACTTTTTCATTGAGCTGATCTTCAATCTTTGATATCCTTTATTCTGCTTGATCCATTTGGCTACTGAAACTTGTGTATGCTTCACGAAGTTCTTGTGCTGTGTTTTTCAGCTCCATCAAGTTGTTTATGTTCTTCTCTACACTGGTTATTCTAGTCAGCATTTCATCTAACCTTTTTTCAAGATTTTTAGTTTCTTTGCATTGGGTTAGAACATGCTCCTTCAGCTCGGAGGATTTTGTTATTATCTACCTTCTGTCAATTCCTCAAACTTATTCTCCATCCAGTTTTGTTCCCTTGTGATCCCTTGGAGGAGAAGAAGCATTCTGGTTTTGCTGATTTCAGCCTTTTTGTGCTGGTTTCTTCCCATCTTTGTGGATTTATCTACCTTTGGTCTTTGAAGTTGGTGACTTTCGGATGGGGTCTCTGAGTGGACGTCCTTTCTGTTGATGTTGAAGCTATTTCTTTCTGTTTATTAGTTTTCCTTCTAACAGTCAGGTCTCTCTGCTGCAGGTCTGCTGGAGTTTGCTAGAGGTCCACTCTAGACCCTGCTTGCCTGGGAATCACCCGCGGGGGGGCACAGAACAGCAAAGATTGCTGCCCGTTCCTTTCTCTAGTAGCTTAATCACAGAAGAGTACCCACCAGATGTCAGCCACAGCTCTCCTGAATGAGGTTTCTTCCAGTCAGGATACATGGGTGTCAGGGAGCCACTTGAGGAGGCAGTCTGTCCCTTATCAGAGCTCAAGCACTGTGCTGGGAGATCCATTACTTCCTTCAAAGCTGTCAGGCAGGAACGTTTAAGTCTGCTGAAGCAGAACCAACAACCACCCTTTTTCCAAGGTGCTCTGTCCCAGGAAGGTGAGGGCTTTATTTATGAGTCCCTGATGGGCTGCTGCCTTTTTTTTTTTTTTAATATTTTTTATTGCACTTTAGGTTCTGGGGTATGTGTGCAGAACATGCAGGATTGTTGCATAGGTACATACATGGCAGTGTGGTTTGCTGCCTCCATCCCCCCATCACCTATATCTGTCATTTCCTCCCATGTTATCTCCCCCAACCTCCCTACCCCCCACTGTCCCTCCCCTATCCCCCCGTCAACAGACCCCAGTGTGTGATGCTCCCCTCCCTGTGTCCATGTGTTCTTATTGTTTAACACTCACCTATGAGTGAGAACATGCGGTGTTTGATTTTCTGTTCTTGTGTCAGTTTGCTAAGAATGATGGTTTCTAGATTCATCCATGTCCCTATGAAGGACATGAACTCATGGTTTTTTATGGCTGCATAGTATTCCATGGTGTATATGTGCCACATTTTCCTTGTCCAGTCTATCATCGATGGGCATTTGGGTTGGTTCCAGGTCTTTGCTATTGTAAACAGTGCCACAGTGAACATATGTGTGCATGTGTCTTTATAATAGAATGATTTATAATCCTTTGGATGTATACCTAGTAATGGGATTGCTGGGTCAAATGGAATTTCTATTTCTAGGTCCTTGAGGAATCGCCACACTGTCTTCCACAATGGTTGGACTAATTTACACTCCCAGCAACAGTGTAAAAGTGTTCCTTTTTCTCCATATCCTCTTCAGCATCTATTGTCTCCAGATTTTTTAATGATCACCGTTCTAACTGGTATGACATGGTATCTCAATGTGGTTTTGATTTGCATTTCTCTAATGACCAGTGATTGCACATTTTTCATGTTTGTTGACCTCATATATGTCTTCCTTTGAAAAGTGTGTGTTCATATCCATAACCCACTTTTGAATAGGTTTGTTTTTTTTCTTGTAAATCTGTTTTAGTTCTTTATAGATTCTGGATATTAGCCCTTTGTCAGATGGGTAGATTGCAAACATTTTTCCCCATTCTGTTGGTTGCCGGTTCACTCTAATGATTTTCTCTTTTGCTGTACAGAAGCTCTGGAGTTTAATTAGATCCCATTTGTCTATTTTGGCTTTTGTTGCCAATGCTTTTGGTGTTTTAGTCATGAAGTCCTTGCCTATGCCTATGTCCTGAATGCTTTTGCCTAGGTTCTTTTAGGGTTTTTATGGTGTTAGGTCTTATGTTTAAGTCTTTCACCCATCTGGAGTTAATTTTAGTGTAAGGTGTCAGGAAAGAGTCCAGTTTCTGCTCTCTGCACATGGCTAGCCAGTTTTCCCAACACTATTTATTAACAGGTCATGCTTTCCCCATTGCTTGGTTTTGTCAGGTTTGTCAAAGATCAGATGGTTGTAGATGTGTGGTGTTTCTTCTCGGGCTTCTGTTTTGTTCTATCTGTCTATATCTCTGTTTTGGTACCAGTACCATGTTGTTTTGATTACTGTAGCCTTGTAGTATAGTTTGAAGTCAGGTAGTGTGATGCCGCCAGCTTTGTTCTTTTTGCTTAGAATTGTCCTGGCTATGCGGGCTCTCTTTTGGTTCCATATGAAGTTAAAGGTGGTTTTTTCCCAGTTCTGTGAAGAGGGTCACAGGTAGCTTGATGGGGATAGCACTGAATCTGTAAACTACTTTTGGCAGTATGGCCATTTTCACAATATTGATTCTTCCTAACCATGAGCATGGAATGTTTTTCCATCTGTTTGTGTCCTCTCTTTTGTTGGGCAGTGGTTTGTAGCTCTCCTTAAATAGGTCCTTTACATCTTTGTTCATTGTATTCCTAGGTATTTTATTCTCTTTGTAGCAATATTGATTTAGTTCTCTTTAACTCTGTTATTGGTGTATAGAAGCGCTTGTGATTTCTGCATATTGATTTTGTATCCTGAGACTTTGCTGAAGTTGCTTATCAGTTTAAGGAGATTTTGGGCTGAGATGATAGAGTCTTCTAAATATACAATCATGTTGTCTGCAAATAGAGACAATTTGACTTCCTCCTTTCCTAACTGAAGACCTTTTATCTCTTTTTCTTACCTGATTGCTCTGGCTAGAACTTCCATTACTATATTGAATAGGAGTCATGAGAGAGGGCATCCTTGTCTAGTGCTGGATTTCAAAGGGAATGCTTCCAGTTTTTGCCCATTCAGTATGATATTGGCTGTGGGTTTGTTGTAAATAGCTTTTATTATTTTGAGATATGTTCAGTTGATACCTAGTTTATTGAAAATTTTAGCATAAAGGGCTGTTGAATTTTGTTGAAGGCCTTCTCTGCATCTATTGAGATAATTATGTGGTTTTTGTCTTTGGTTCTGTTTATGTGGTGGATTATGTTTATAGACTTACATATGTTGAACCAGCCTTGCATCTCTGGGATGAAGCCTACTTGATCATGGTGGATAAGCTTTTTGATGTGCTGTTGCAATCTGTTTGCCTGTATTTTACTGAAAATTTTTGCATCTATGTTCGTCATGGATATTGGCCTGAAGTTTTCTTTTTTTGTGAGACTCTGCTGGGTTTTGGTATCAGGATGATACTGGTCTCATGAAATGAATTGGGAAGGATTCCCTCTTTTGTATTTTTGGAATAGCTTCAGAAGGATTGATACCAGCTCCTCTTTGTATGTCTGGTAGAATTTGACTGTGAACCCATCTGGACCTGGGCTTTTTTTGGTTGATAGGCTATTAATTGCTTCCTCAACTTCAGTACTCGTTATTGGTGTATTCAGGGTTTCGGCTTCTTCCTGGTTTAGGCTTGGGAGGGTGCAAGTGTCCAGGAATTTATCCATTTCTTCCAGGTTTACTGGTTTATGTGCATAGAGTTGTTTGTAGTAATCTCTGATGGTAGTTTGTATTTCTGTGGAATCGGTGGTGATATCCCCTTTATCATTTTTTATTGCATCTATTTGATTCTTCTCTCTTCTTTTTCTATTTATTTATTCTCTTTTTTGTTTTTTATTGCATCTATTTGATTCTTCTCTTTTTTTTATTAATTTGGCTGTTTTGTTGATCTGTTCAAAAAATCAGCTACTGGATTTATTGATTTTTTTGAAGGGTTTTTTTATGTGTCTGTCTCCTTCAGTTCTGCTTTGATCTTGTCTTCTGCTAGCTTTTGAGTTTTTTTTTTTTTCTTGCTCCTCTAGCTCTTTCAATTTTGATGATAGGGTGTCAATTTTAGATCTTTCCTTGCTTCTCATGTGGGCATTTATTGCTACAAATTTTCCTCTAGACACTGCTTTAAATGTGTCCCAGAGATTCTGGTACATTGTGTCTTTGTTCTCATTGGTTTTGAAGAACATCTTTATTTCTGCCTTCATTCATTGTTTATCCAGTCAACATTCAAGAGCCAGTTGCTCAGTTTCCATGACGTGGTTCTGAGTTAGTTTTAATCCTGAGTTCTAATTTAATTGCACTGTGGTCTGAGAGACTGTTTGTTATGATTTCAGTTCTTTTGTATTTGCTGAAGAGTTTTATTTCCAATTATGTGGTCAGTTTTAGAGTAGGTGTGATGTGGTGCTGAGAAGAATGTATATTCTGTGGATTTGGGGTGGAGAGTTCTGTAGATGTCTGTTAGGTTTGCTTGGTCCAGATCTGAGTTTAAGTCCTGGATATCCTTGTTAATTTTCTGTCTCATTGATATGTCTAATATTGAGAGTGGAGTGTTAAAGTCTCCCACTATTATTGTGTGGGAGTCTAAGTCTCTTTGTAGGTCATTGAGAACTTGCTTTATGTAACGGGGTGCTCCTGTATTGGGTACATGTATATTTAGGATCGTTAGCTCTTCTTGTTGCATTGATCATTTTACCCTTATGTAATGCCCTTCTTTGTCTCTTTTGATCTTTGTTGGTTTACAGTCTATTTTATCAGAGACTAGAATTGCAACTCCTGCTTTTTTTTTTTTCTCCTCTCCATTTGCTTGGTAAATCTTCCTCCATCCCTTTATTTTGAGCCTATGTGTGTCCTTGCATGTCAGGTGGCTCTCCTGGATACAGCACACCAATGGGTCTTGACCCTTTAACCAATTTGCCAGTCTGTGTCTTTTGATTGGGGCATTTAGCCCATTTACATTTAAGGTTAATATTGTTATGTGTGAATTTGATCCTGCCATTTTGATGCTAGCTGGTTGTTTTGCCCATTAATTGATGCAGTTTCTTCATTGTGTTGATGTTCTTTACCATTTGGTACATTTTTGCAGTGGCTGGTACTGGTTGTTCCTTTCTATGTTTAATGCTTCTTTCAGGAGCTCTTGTAAGGCAGGCCTGGTGGTGATGAAATCTCTCAACAATTGCTTGCTCATAAAGGATTTTATTTCTCTTTCACTTATGAAGCTTAGTTTGGCTGGATATGAAATTCTAGGTTGAAAATTCTTTTCATATATATTATTGCACTTTAGGTTCTGGGGTACATGTGCTGATCATGTGGGACGGTTGCATAGGTACATACATGGCAATGTGGTTTGCTGCTCCATCGCCCCCATCACCTATATCTGGCATTTCTCCCCATGTTATCTCTCCCCAACCTCCCTACCCCCCACTGTCCCTCCCCTATTCCCCCGCAACAGACCCCAGTGTGTGATGCTCCCCTCCATGTGTCCATGTGTTCGTTGTTCAACACCCACCTATGAGTGAGAACATGCGGTGTTTGATTTTCTGTTCTTGTGTCAGTTTGCTGAGAGCGATGGTTTCCAGATTCATCCATGTCCCTATGAAGGACATGAACTCATGTTTTTTATGGCTGCATAGTATTCCATGGTGTACATGTGCCACATTTTCTTTGTCCAGTCTATCATCGATGGGCATTTGGGTTGGTTCCAGGTCTCTGCTATTTGTTTATGTAAACAGTGCCACAGTGAACGTTCATGTGCATGTGTCTTCATAATGGAATGATTTATAATCCTTTGGATAGATACCCAGTAATGGGATTGCTGGGTCAAATGGAATTTCTATTTCTAGGTTCTTGAGGAATCGCCACACTGTCTTCCACAATGGTTGAACTAATTTACACTCCCACCAACAGTGTAAAAGTGTTCCTTTTTCTCCACATCCTCTCCAGCATCTGTTTTCTCCAGATTTTTTAATGACCACCATTCTAACTGGTGTGAGATGGTATCTCAATGTGGTTTTGATTTGAATTTCTCTAATGACCAGTGATGACGAGTGTTTTTTTCATGTTTGTTGGCCTCATAGATGTCTTCCTTTGAAAAGTGTGTGTTCATATCCATAATCCATTTTTGAATGGGTTTTTTTTTTCTTGTAATTCTGTTTTAGAAATATGGAATGCTTCACGAATATGGATGTCATCTTTGTTCATGGGTCATGCTAATCTTCTCTATCATTCCAATTTTAGTATATGTGCTGCTGAAGTGAGCACAAACGTTCTTTTATTTAAGAATGTTCAATATTGGCCCTCACTCTCTTCTGGCTTGTAGGGATTCTGCCGAGAGATCTGCTGTGAGTCTGATGGGCTTCCCTTTGTGGGTAACCCGACCTTTCTCTCTGGCTGCCCTTAACATTTTTTCCTTCATTTCAACCCTGGTGAATCTGACAATTATATACCTTAGAGTTGCTCTTCTTGAGGAATATCTTTGTGGTGTTCTCTGTATTTCCTGAATTTGAACGTTGGTTTGCCTTGCTAGGTTGGAGAAGTTCTCCTGGATAATATCCTGAAGAGTGTTTTCCAGCTTGGATTCATTCTCTCCATCACATTCAGGTACACCCATCAAATGTACATTAGGTCTTTTCACATAATCCCATATTTCTGGAAGGCTTTGTTAATTTCTTTTCACTCTTTTTTTCTCTAATCTTGCCTTCTCATTTTATTTCATTGAGTTGGTCTTCAGTCTCTGATATCCTTTCTTCTGCTGGTTGATTTGGCTACTGAAACCTGTGTATGCTTCGCGAAGTTCTTGTGTTGTGTTTTTCAGCTCCATCAGGTCATTTATATTATTCTCTAAGCTGTTTATTCTTGTTAGCATTTTGTCAAACCTTTTTTCAAGGTTCTTAGTTTCTTTGCATTGAGTTAGAACATGGTCTTTTAGCTCAGAGATGTTTGTTATTACCCACCTTCTGAAGCCTGTTTCTGTCAATTCATCAGACTTATACTCCATCCAGCTTTGTTCCCTTGCTGATGAGGAGTTGTGATCCCTTGGAGGAGGAAAGGTGTTTGGTTTTGAGTGTTTTCATCCTTTTTGCACTGGTTTCTTCCCATCTTTTGGGGATTTATGTACCTGTGGTCTTTCTAGTTGGTGACTTTTGGGTGTAGTCTCTGAGTGGACATCCTTTTTGTTGATGACGAAGTTATTTCTTTCTGTTTTTTAGTTTTCCTTGTAAGAGGCATCTCTGCTGTAGGACTGCTGGAGGTCCACTTCAGACCCTGCTTACCAGGGGATCACCTGCAGCAGCTGCAGAACACTGAAGGTTTCTGCCAATTTCTGCTTCTGTTATCTTCATCCGAGAAGGATACCTGGCAGATGTCAGCCTGAGCTCTCCTTTATGAGGTGTCTCTTTGGATATACAGGGGTCAGCGAGCTGCTTGAGGAGACAATATGACCCTTATACGAGCTCAAGTGCTGAGCTGTGAGCTCCGTTGTTCTGTTCAGAGCTGCTGTGCAGGTATGTTTAAGTCTGCTGCAGCGGAACTCATAACCGCCTTTTTTTCCCAGGTGCTCGTCCTGGGAAGGTGGGGCTTTATTTGTAAGTTCCTGACATGCTGCTGCCTTTTTTCAGAGATGCCCTGCCCAGCTAGGAGGTAGTCTAGTCACAGTCTGCCAGCAGAGGCATTGCTGAGCTGCCATGGGCTCTGCCCAGCTGCTGTGTGAACTTCCTTGTGCTTTTGTTTAGAGAGGTATAGTTAGAACTGCCTCAGTAATGTCAGATTGCCTCAGTAATGGCGGACTGCCTCGGTAAAGGTGGACTGTCTCAGTAATGGTGGAAGCCCTTCCCCTAACAGAGCTGGACCATTCTGGGTTCTGCTGTGCTTGCTGTCAAACTCTCAATCCAGAGCATTTCAGATTGCTAGTCCTTGTGTGGGTGAGATCTGCCAAGCCAAATCACCTGGCTCCCTGTTTCAGCCCCCTTTTTTTCAGTTGAATGGGCAGCTCTGTCTCCCAGGCATTCCAGGCACCAGTTGAAACAGAACCCAGATTTGTGTGAGTTTCTGTGCGGAGACCCGCTGTGCCAGCTGAAACAGCCATCCTGGAAACTCACACTTTTTAGCCCAGGAATCTCCTGGTTTGTGAGCAGTAATAACTCATTTGGATATGTGGTGATCACTAACCCTCTGCGTTGTTCTTCCTGCGAACTGCAATCCAGAGTCGTTCCCATTTGGCCATCTTGGATCCGTCCCCAGGCTGCTGCCTTTTTTCAGAGATGCCCTGCCCAGCAAGAAGGAAGTCTAGTTGACAGTCTGCCTGCAGAGGCCTTGCTGAGCTGCCATGGGCTCTGCCCAGTCTCTGTGTAAACTTCCCCAGGACTTTATTTACACAGGCGAAGTTAAAACCGCCTACCTAAGCCTCGGCAATGGTGGACGCCCCTCCCGTCACTGAGCTTGAACATCCCAGGTCCAGCTCAGACTGCTGTGCTGGCTGCAAGAATTTCAAGCCAGTGGATCTTAGCTTGCTGGTCTTCATGGGGGTGGAACCCACCAAGCCAGATCAGTTGGCTCCCTGGCTTCAGCCTCCTTTTTCAGGGGAATAAGCGGTTCTATCTCACTGGTGTTCAGGCACCACTAGGGTATGAGAAGAAAACAACCAACCAAAAAAAACAGCTGCCCAGTTTTGCACTGGAAACCAGGGCACTGGTGTTGTAAGGACTGGAGGGAATGTTTTGGTCTGGGGGTTGCAAAAACTATGGGAAAGCATACTATCTGAGCCCACTAGTGTGCCATCCTGTCGGGAAATGTTCCCAATGGCTTCCCTTGGCTAGGAGAAGGAGTTCTCTGGCCCCTTGTGCTTCCTGGGTGAGGCGATGCCCCACCCTGCTTCAGCTTGTCCTCCTTGGGCTGCACCCACTGTCTAATCAGTCCCAGTGAACCTGGTACTTTGGTTGGAAATGCAGAGGTCGCTCACCTTCTGGATTGCTCTCACTGGGAACTGCAGACCAGAGCTGTTCCTATTTGGCAATCTTGGTGGAAGTCCTCATATTCTTTTCTTAATGGTGTCCTTTGAAGCACACACATTTTTAGTTTTCATGGCATCCAATTTTTTCTTTTTTTGGGGGGAGGGGCTGTTGTGCTTTGGCCTCATGTCTAAGAAGGCTGTGCTTTGAGACTTCTATATTTTCCTCTAAGAATTTTTATAGTTTTAGCTCTTGTAGTATATGATTAACCCATCTATTTGGAGCTAACATTTGTATATGATGTGAGGTAGGGATCCAAATTCATTCTTTTGCATGTGGATGTCCAGTTGTCTCAATACTATTTGTTGAAAGATTATTCTCTCTCCTTTAAATTGTCTTGGCCCCTTGCTGGCTTTTCTGGTCTGAAGGAATGAGTATCCTACCTTCCCCAGAAGAGATGGTACCAGTTTGCTGGAATTTTGAGTGAACAAGCAGGTTGGCCCCCACTTGGGCAGGTAGACTCCCCAGGACTTCTCTGAAACCTCAGCAGGGCCCAGCATAGGCACTAGAGACACCATGAATTCTTCAAATGCTTACTCTGTACCTCCTGTGTCAGGAGCTAGGGACAGAGCGGGGATTAAGGCAAGCTAGTCCCTACCCTCTGGAGTTCACACTGCAGTAGGGAGATGGACAAGAAAGATTACTGTAATTCCAAGTGGTGACAATTGCTGTGAAGAAGAAATAAAGCAGGTTAAAGGGTTCAAGAGGGATAGGATTAGGGCTGGGGGTGGCAGTGGTATAGGAAGAGGGTCATTTTTCTATTTCTGTTGACACCAGCTAAGGAACTTGGGTCTCCACTGTGCATCAGACGACATGCTGCACTCTTGGCATCTCTCATCTCATTTTGTTTTCCCAAGAATCTTATGATGCTAGCATACCCATGGCACAGCTGAGGAAGCTGAGGTTCAGAGAGGTGAAGTTATTTGCCCAAAGCCACACAGCCAGGAAGTAGTAGCCATAAGACTCAGACCTAGACCTGTCTGAAGTGAAAGCTGTTTCTTTAGCAACACTGCCTCCCTGTAAGATGCAGGCTGTGTTCTCGTGGGACTGTCACTCCAGTAAGGGAGACAGAACACCTCCTTGAACTCACTCCACCCCAGGCTGGAGTTGCAGCAGAGGCACATGCCCCATGCATCTCATGCATGGAAGACAAAGGGCCACATGAATCACCACTGGGCGGGGGAGGAGGAAGGGGAAAAGCCTAGAGAGTATTTGCCGGAGAATGACGGTCCCTTAGCAGTCACCATGACCTGTATTGCATCCACAGAGGAAGGAGGCCCCATTTCTCCTGGGGAAGGAATATTTAAGAAGTGGGGATTCTCCGGGACTTAGTGTTTATATGATGGTCTGTGTGTATGTGAGGCAGCGGTGCCTGGCAGGAGGAAGGGGTTAGAAATCAGCCCTTTAGAAGTGTTATATGATTATCACAGTCAGTAGAAGGGATGATTTAATAATGGCATCAACAAACCCACTACTGTAATTACCCCACTTTACCATTGAGGAAACAGGCTCAGAGAGGTTAGGTCCAGGGTCACACAGTGAGTCAACAGAGGACCCAAGACTTGAACCCAGGTCTGTGTGATTCCAAGCTAATGCCTTTCATAGCTACATTCTTCTGCATCCTCCAGGATTGCCAAAGAAGACCCAGGAGGCCATGGGGTAGAAAAGAGGGGTTCAATTTGGGTATCAGGAGACTTCCATTGAATCCCAGCTCTCTCACTGCCTTGCTGGGACTCTGACCAAGAGATTTAACATTTTCTAAAATGAATTATTATTACAAAATAATGCATGTTTGAGTTGCATTTCAAAAGTGCAGAGTAACAGGGGAAAATGAAAGAGCAGCCACAATCCCATCAGATGCTTTTATAAACATCTTCTTTCCAGCTGGGCACAGTGGCTTATGCCTGTAATTCCAGCACTTTGAGAAGCTATAGTGGGAGGATTGCTTGAGGCCAGGAGTTTGAGACCAGCCTGGACAACACAGTAAGACCACATCTCTACAAAAACTTTAAAAATATGCCATGCATGCTGATATGTGCCTGTAGTCCCAGCTACTTGGGAAGCTGAAGGGGAAGGATCACTTGAGCTCAGGAGGCTGAGGCTGCAGGGAGCTGACATGGCGCCACTGCACTCCAGCCTGGACAATAGAGCAAGGCCCCATCTCAAATAAATAAGTAAATAACTTGTTCCCAGGCAGCTGGAGACAGGGAGGGGGAGGTCACTGAAATTTCCTGAAGCCCCACCCACCCCACCTTCCCCTTCATGTATTTAACCACTATTTTTTGAGCGTCTCCTGAATACCAGGCTCTGAGCCAGCTCCTGCCTTCCTGGGGCTCTCACTGAAGTGAGGCAGATAGATCGTGTAAGAAAACACAGAAGGATGATACAGTGAGGTTGGGCAGTGACAGAGGAGCTCCAGGGTGGCGGCAGCCTGTGGGCTGGGCTCCTGTACCCACAGGTGGGCCAGGTCAGGTTGAGTATTGGAAAAGGCCTCCCCATAGGAACTGCGTTTCAGCTGAATCTTGGAGGATGAACAGAAATTAAGCAGGAGGCAGAGGATGGGAGGAAGGTGTCCCAGCCTGAGGGAACAGCCTGTGTCATGGCTCAGAGACAGAGAGGGCTCTGCACATTCAAAGAGCAGAGTGTCACCCCCTGTGATGGGGAATATGGAGTGGGAGACAGATGGGGACGACCCTGCAGCCTGCTGCCCTTGCCAGGGAGCTGGGAGACCAAATGAGATCAGTGTGAAGGCTGTTTGCCACGTGCAGCTCAGAAGCTCAGATTACAAGGCAAATAGGATTTCTTTCCTTTCTTTCTTTCTTTTTTTTGGGGGGGATGGAACTTCACTCTTCTTGCCCAGACTGGAGTGCAATGGTATGATCTCAGCTCATTACAATCTTCGCCTCCCAGGTTCAAGCGATTCTCCTGCCTCAGCCTCCAGAGTAGCTGGGATTACAGGAGTCCACCACCGCGCCTGGCTAATTTTTTGTATTTTTAGTAGAGACAGAGTTTCACCACGTTGGCCAGGCTAGTCTCGATCAAACTCCTTACCTCGTGATCTGCCCGCCTCAGCCTCCCAAAGTGCTGGGATTGCAGGCGTGAGCCACCGCGCCTGGCAGGATTTCTTTTCTATGTCAAAACTTCATTCCCGCATTTCTGCCCTCATTATTGTTCCCAGTGTGTGCTGTGTTGATCTCCCTACACCCCCACGCCCCCAAAGTGGGGAAAAAAGATAAAAAGAGCAAATTCCTAGGCAGCCGCACAGTTTGACTGGATGCTTTTAACTAAGTCTGCGGGCAGGAGAGACTTTTTATCCCTTGCAAGTTAATGCAAACTGTTAGGGAGATAAATAAATGACAGAGCTGCCGATGGACTGTTGGGCTCAAAGAAGGGACATTTGTCTCACTTTAGAGGAAGGACCTGGAGGGCTCAGCCCCATCGACTCGTTCATTGTGCTGTTATCTGCCAGAGAGGTGGTGACACCACAGCAATTAAGACAAACTTGAGTCTGTAAGTTTGCGCCTGCAATCTCGTGGCTTCAAAACAAGACAAATGATACCGCCAAGGGAGGAAACAAAGTCTTTTTCAGACTCTGTCCAAAGTCACAGCGAATATTTGTGGTTGTTCAGCAGAAAATTTGTCATGAGGAGGTCTGGGGTCTGCTGCCTCCCCTGCCCTGCATAATAATCCACTCCTGTGACTCATGCCAGCCCAGGCAGTCTTAGGGGCTCCCCCCACTGCCAGCCACAGCCTGCCCTGCCTGCCCACTACTTGAAAGCATCTCTGGTGGGTCAGGGATGTGATTTCTGCCAAGGCAGAAAGGAGTCATGAGAAAGCCGGCAAGCGCCACGGCAGCTTGCCCTGTGCCATGGAGGCTGCTGCCCTCGCCCCACTTTCTATATGAGCAGCCAGCACCTACCAAGGACCAGGCTCAGGGCAGATGTCCTGAGCTGCTGACTGCTTCCCCTGGCCTGGTTCCCCTGCAGACCTCTTTGCACTCCCCATTCCTGACCCCACGTGGCCACGCCTGTTGCCTTTGCTGTAGCACCTTGGCTGATGTCGGCTCAGCCTCCTCCTTCATGCCTCCCACCTGCACTTGGGTTGAACTGCTGCTTCCCCAAAGTAGAAGCAGGTACCTGGTCCAGGTGCAGTCCTAGGGATCCACCTGGCCCCAGGAATGGAGCTGGGCTGCTATGAGCCGGTATAGCTCCCCTCTCCACGCTCTTCTGCCCACCTGCTGGGCACTGCCTCCCTCCCTCACCCTGGGACCTGGGACTGTCTTTCCCTCCCACCATCCTCCCTCTATGCCCTTCTTTCTCAATGACATTTCTGTGACTGAGAACATAGGCTCCCATTCTCCCCCACGGCACCCCCTTTTTCTTTTTGAGACAGGGTCCCTGTTGCCTATGCTGGAGTGCAGTGGCGGGATCACAGCTCACTGCAGCATGCTCCGCCACCAGGCTCAGGTGATCCTCCCACCCTAGCCTCCCGAGTAGCTGGGACGACAGGCACATGCCACCACACCTGTTTTAATTTTTGTAAAACAGGGTTTTGCCATGTTGCCAAGGCTGGTCTCAAACTCCTGAGCCCACCCCAGCCTCCCAAAGTGCTGGGATTACAGGTGAGAGCCACCTGGCCAGGCTCCCATTGTAATAGGGGCCAGACTTAGCTAAAGGTTGAAGCTCCAAGGGGGAGTCCGGGCAGCAGTCACGGGAAAGACAGCTCTGAGGTGGCATCATGGCCCTCTCTGGGCTCTATCCTATGTGGAGGCAGCAGTCCAGCTCCTTCTGAACCACCCTGTGTGATGGGGGGCCAGCCTGCAGGCAGCATCACCCCGAGGCTTCACCCAGAGGTTCCACCCTGGCCTGACACCTGGAAGCATATGCCACCGCAAAGATGCAGGTCTGCTCGGGCAGGGCACCTGCAGCTTCCCTCAGTGAGGCTGTGCCATCCAGCCCAGCTCGCACTGGCCTGACCACCCCCCAGTGGGGCTGGGCCTTGGGTAAGGGCTCTGGGTCACACTGCTTTGCACCACAGGGCCTCCACCACACCTGGAGAAGAGGGTTCCAGTTCTCCTCCCTCCGCCCCCCACAGGCTTCCTGGAGCACCTCTGAAGCCCCGGGATTCTGTATCCTGCATTTCCCACATGGGAAAACCACACAGAATCAGGGACAATGGGCTGAGTGTGAGGGGCCTCCTGTCCTCCAAGCCAGGGCCCTAGAAGCAAAGGAAGCACCTGTCTCTCCTTGTGATCTGGGAATCCTGTGAGGACTTGAGGATCTGGCCTGGGAGTGTCCCAGAAACACTCCCTTCTAGGCTCCGCTGAAGGTCTGAGAGGCCTGGGGCTGCCTCCAATGAGGGTTTGGCCTGCCTCTCAAAGGTTAGAAAGTGAATGGGTGATACTGAGGGTTGGAGCAAGAGGTCCAAGCAGGACAGGCCCCCAAGGGCCTCGGGTCCAAGGGCCCCATCCCTGCACCCCACCTTCCCTCCTCCTGCCCTCCCACACCGCAGGTACCCTCCCTGTGCAGGTCCTGGGCCAGGTCCTGGGCCAGGTCCTGGCATAGAGGCGAGTCAGCCTCACCCTGCCCTCGAGGGGCTCAGTGTATATCCTGAGAAGGAAATAAAGAAGCTGCCAAGAGGAGGTGCCTGTTTGAGAGGGGCCTGAAAGGAAGAAAAGGAATTAGTTACGTGGATGGGGTGAGGGTGGGTGGGGTGGCTTTCCAGCAGGGGACGAGCTCATGCAGGCCAGGCCAGTGTCTGGCACTGCGGTGTTCTAGGTCTCAGCCCTCCCGTGACCTCTGAGGGCAGGGGCGGCTTGGCCTCTGGCCCCCAAGGGTGACTGGAGGAAGCACTCCAGCAGGCCAAAGAGGAACCTGCATCCGGCCAGAGGGGTCTTAGCACGAGGACCCCTCAGGAGTCACTTGGCTCCCCATCTTCCTAACTTCAAGCCACAGGGGAATTTGTAGTTGGGGGCTACCCCAAAACAGGGGCCCCTGACTAGAGGTCATAAGTGAGTGGGCTCCAGGGTCTCCACGAACCCTAAAGTTGTGAACAAAATTCTGTGCGTGCATGCATGTGGGTGATGTAATTCGGGGGCAAGGATGCTCACGGGATGAGCCCAAATGGTGAGAACTCTGCTCTGGGACATCAGGGCTGGGAGGTGCTCCAGGGACACCGTGAGATCAACCCCTGCATGGACAGATGAGGAAACAGACTTAGGCAGGAGACGTCCTTTGTTCAAGATCACCCTGAAAGCTGGTCTCTGGGCCAAAGCATGCATCTGGAGCACTGTCTCTCAGTGCTATGGGGGTGCTCTGCACCCATATCCCTGGGGAGTGCTGCGGGGGGCGCTCTGCACCCATATCCCTGGGGAGCTGGTCAAATTGCAGAGTCTCTCGGTGCTGTGGGGGGCGCTCTGCACCCATATCCTTGGAGAGTGCTGTCGGGGGGGCGCTCTGCACCCATATCCCTGGGGAGTGCTGTGGGGGGCGCTCTGCACCCATATCCCTGGGGAGCTGGTCAAAGAGCAGATCCTTGGCCCCTTCCCAAAGGTATTAGCATTATCTCAGCAAACCAGAGTTTGGGAAACTGGCAGAGGACAAGGTGTGTGCGTGTGTACACGTGTGTGCACACATGTGTGCTGTGTGTGGAGCTGACTAGCAGAGCCGTGATTAAGAGTGGAGCTCTGAGTCCCAAACAGCGCTTTGCTATTTGTTGGGTGACCTTGGGTAAGTCACTTGGCCCGTGGTTCAGTTTCTTCATCTGTAAAATGGGCAGAATAATCGTATCACCATCTACCTCCTGGAATCACGGTGGGGATTAAACAGGTTGATAGAGTAAGCCCTAAGCACGCTGCCCAGCATGGTACCTGCTCATTTTTCCTACCGCCCTTGACTTGGGATTTGGGCACGACAGGCTTGTTGGATGGATCTTCTCAAAATGAGGACATGCTTCAGTCTGGGTGGTGGCTGCTTCACATTCTGGGGCAGTCAGCCCCGTGTTGGAGCCCCTGAGCTTTCCCCACTCTCTGAGAGCCTCTTCCTGAGAAAGTCCATCACACGGTGCTGCCCGCAGCTCTCCCCGCCCTGAGCACTGGGCCAGGGAGCACGGTCTTCATGGCCGTGGCCCCATCCAGTTCTGTGACCTTCCAAGCCCCAGGGAAATGGCAGGTGCTCAGAGAAAGCTGGAGGCCTGTGCCTTGAAAAGTGTTACGAAAACGATGATCTGACCTGCCCTGGGAAGCCACGTGATGCCTCACACAGGGTGCCCTTTCCTGGGCATGCACTGTCCACCATTTTGGCCATTTGACCCACACACATTGCCCAGAGCTGAGGCCTTGTTCTTTGTACTGGGGATACCATGTTTTTCACATGACCAGAATTTCTGCCCTTGTGGAGACCCCATTCTAATGGAGGGCTGGGGAGGAAGGAGACCGAAGAGAAAAGAAGTGGAGTGTTGCCCAGTTCTGAACGTGGTAGAGGAAAGTGGTGCAAGTGAGGGGCACATGCGGCCCCAGGGCAGGTGCGGGAGGTTGCGATTTTGGAGTGCTTAGGTGGGTCTCACTGAGATGCCATTTAAGCTGAGACCTGCAGGTCGTAGAGGTGAGCCATGTGGGCGCATGGGGGAAGTCTGCTCCAGGCACCAAGTGTGAAGGCCGACCTTAGCTGGTGTGGTACTAGCTGCTAGTAACATGTAAAACCCCAATCAAAATAACTGAGTCCCTACCTAGCTCAATTAAACTTTATTTATTTGAGATGGAGTTTCATTCTTGTTGCCCAGGCTGGAGTGCAGTGGTGAACTCCGCCTCCCGGGTTCAAGCAATTCTCCTGCCTCAGCCTCCTGAGTAGGTGGGATTACAGGTATGCGATACCACGCCCGGCTAATTTTGTATTTTTAGTAGAGACGGGGTTTCTCCATGTTGGACAGACTAGTCTCGAACGCCCAACCTCAGGTGATCTGCCTGCCTTGGCCTCCCATAGTGCTGGGATTATAGACATGAGCCACTGTGCCTAGCCTATTTATTTTTGAGACAGGGTCTCACTGTCATCCAGGCTGGAGTGCAGTGGCACCATCATGGCTCATTTAGTAGTTGGGACCACAGGCATTCACCACCACACCTTGCTAATTTGTTAAGTTTTGTTAGAGACAGGTTCTCACTATGTTGGCTCAGGCTGGTCTTGAACTCATGGGCTCAAGTAATCCTCCACCTCAACCTCCCGAAGTGTTGGGGTTACAGGCCAAAGCCACTGTGCCTGGCCCCTAACTCACCCTTTTCCAGTAGCACCCAGCCCACCCGTGAGCTGGAGGTTCAGCTGGGCAGCTCCCTAGCAGTGTGGTAGCCTGTGGAGGGAGTGTGAACCTTCCATGGCTAGACGTCTCTGCTGTGACCCTGGGTGATGTGCCCAGATATTCAAGGAGCAGCACGGAGGCCAACTGGCTGGAGTCGAGAGAATTTGAGGCGAAGGAACCAATATTCTTTGAAGGCAAGGACAGCAGGCCTTCCTGGCAGGCTGGATATGGGCGTGAAAAGGGAGTCAAGGCTGCGTCCTGGTGTTTTTGAGAGCGCCAAACGGCTTGGGCACCGGGAGGACAGAGATGCCATTTACTGAGACAGGAAAGCTACAGAACAGGTCCGGGCGGGTGGGGATTAGGAATTTGCTTCTGGACGTGTTGAGATGCTGCTCAGACCTCCAAGTGGAAACTCGAGCCCCTTGGAGCCTCAGCTCCTCACCTGTAAAATGGGGGTAGCCAGGCTAACCAGGCACATGACTGAGGGTATTGCCTGAGAGGAGTGGCAGTTATGGGGTCAAGGGGTGGGGGTGGGAAGGGCCTCTCAGAACAGCCGACTCCATCGTAGGCCACGGAGGTCGAGTGGACATGTCTGGCAGTTCAGTGAGGAGCTCAGGGCGGGGGCGTGAGATCCAGGCCGACTCCCTGCCATGGGACCCGTCTGAGTGCCACCGTGCTGTCTCGTCTGACAACAGAGCCGGGCTGCGGGCCTCAGCACAGCACTGCGAGGAGCGAGCGGGGTGCTTGCAGGTGCCTGGATGGGCAGCTGGCACTGTCACACACATCCCTGCTGAAGTGGAGACCCCATCTGCCCCAGCTCTGGGGGGGGGGGGGCGACAGACCCACTAGACAACACAACCCTCATGGCAGAGGCTGTCACAAAGCAGTAATACTTTTATTCCTTTTACAGAGAAAAAGGTTAGGAAAATAGAAGTGGGCAGGGGCCCCGGGTGCCTCCATTCTCACTGCCCCACCCTTTATGCCCCGCCAGCGTCGGCGTCTCCAGACCAGAAGGTGTAGGGAGGGGCCTGGTGGGGCAGGCCACACGTGGGGCTACCCAGGTAAGGCCACCTGCTGGCAGAGACGAAGGCGAGGGCAGGGAGGCCTGGGCCCAGCAAAGCTCTACTGGCGCAGGTGGCCTATGGAGAGGGTGATAGGTGGGTGGTTCTCCTTGGTGACCAGTCCTGGGCTTTCAGCTCCCCACTGCGGCTTCATGGGGGTCCCTGCGGGCTCCGCCGCTCCTCCAACGCCCTGCACACCCACATGGACACCACAGTGGCGTTTCCGTCATTGAACTGCACGACGAAGGGGTGGCCCTGCAGGGAAGAGGAGGAGGCTGTGAAAGGCAGTCCGCGGACTCCAGCGCTCACTGCAGTTTCCAGGGCCTGCGCTCAGCCTGGATCCGATCTCTCCCCGATAACCCTGTGAGGTAATGAGGGTGGCCATCAGCTCCATTTCACAGCCTAGATAGCTGAGGCCCAGGGACGGGCAGTGACATACTGGTAGTTAGCACCAACTGTCTGTCGTGCTGGTTGGTACACCTCAGACTCTGCAATCTCTTCCTGAGGTTGGGACCAGCCTGGAAAGTGCTTAAGGGCGAGGGCCTGTCCTCACCGCACACTCTGCCTGGCCCTTCCTCTGCCTGGCATCACTCACACAGCCCATCAGCCAAGGCTGGGCTCCTGTATTGCCAGTTTTCTGGTTCAGTTGCTGCCCAGAGACCAAAGAATCGTCTCGCCAGAGGCTGTGTCAGTCCCTGTTAGTTCTCTCCTTTGTCTACCGCTCTCCTATAAAGAAGTCATTGCCTGCGGCCAGAGGGAGGGCCAACATGTTACGGGAAGGAGGGGTGGGAAGTATGTGCTGGGCTGTGCACAGGATCACAGGTTCCTGGTGAGAAGTTTGGTGGGCACTGGATTCTGGAGCTGGCACTGTTGCCCCGTGTCCTGCCTCTGGTTCTAACCCACTTGGCCCACAAGCAGGCCAGGTTCTGTTCAGCCAGTTCCCTTCTCTGTGGATATAAATCTTGGTGCTTCAGGACAACAATCTTAGGGTCCTCCTGGGAATTCCTAGGGAAGGTCAGAAAAAAGCAGGGACAGCCCAAGGTTGCCAGGCCACAAGTCAGAGGTGAAAGAAAAAGTGAAGAGCCTTCTCTATCCTTCTCTTCACTAAGCAGCTGCTTGTCTAGGAACTTATACCTGGTGGCTTTCTCGCCTACCAAAAGCTTTGCAAGTTGCATGGTAAGACTTGGGGAGCCACAGCGAGGTGAGAGAATGCGGGAGATGAGGGATCCTGTGCCTCCCCCCAGCTCTTTTCCCTCCACATCCAGCACCTGCTTCCTTGCTCCCTCCAGCTCTCTCAGCCCCTCTCGGGCCTGTCCTCCGCCTGCACCGCCTGAGCTGGGCTGTCAGGGTGGGTCTCCCAACCCAGCGTGGACTGCAGCCCCGGAGAGCTGCTTGAAGAGCTGTAAGGCATTGCCATGAGCTCATCACAAAGCCAAGAGCGATGTGGACCCGGGCTGTCCCAATCTCAGTGTCCACAGGGGCTGTCAAGGACCAGGCCTGGGGAGAACAGGGGACGGCAGGGCCCCTCTGGACCACAGGTCAGACCTACTGGGGACAAGAGAAGAATGCCTAAGCCATCTCGCCCTGGGCTGATGCAGTGCCTGCCCCCAGCCTTCCCAGTCGAGGTTTGAAAACCTGCCCTGGGGGCACTGTGCGTGGGTCTAGGTCAGAGGCACACAGAGCACTGCACGAGTTGGAATGAGGAGGAGGAGGACACTCGGATTCGAAAATGCCAAGACACCCAACCCTGGGCAGGGACCCGCTAAGGCCAGGGTGGAGCTAGGCCTGGAGCCCAGCTGGGCACTTCCTATGATCTGCTCGCAGCACTCTGGGAGCTCCTGACATACCTGCGGGACCCAAGGCTGCGGGGGCCATGGAGGTCAGGCTGAGTGAGGCCCTGTGGGTGACAGAGGCCTGGGCTGTGGGCTAAGGCAGGAGTGGCCCAGGAAGGACTGGACTTTGGCTTCCACCATGTTCTCCTCCCCATATATATGCCCACCCTATGGCTGCTTTCCCAAATCGCTGCCTAGACAGAGGAAATCCTCCCCAAAGTCCAAGTGTGCACACTTCCTCTCAGGAGGGGCAACCTCGTGCCCTTCTGAAGAACAAAGGGAGAAACTGTGCTCACGAGTGACAGGCCCCTCCCCCCAAGCCCGGGGTAACACAGTGTCACTTTAGAATGTCGGGTGACTTTGGGGCCCATATGCTCCATCTCTGTTATCATCTGTTCCGGAACAAGCAGAGCGGAACTGCAGGAGGGAGCGCGGAGGCATTCCTCCACGTTACAGAAGGGCGGATGGCCGCACTGCAGGGAGGCAGTTTGCCCAAGTGCCCTGGTAGGTGAGGGGAGAGGGCTGCTCGGCTGCTGGCATCCTCAGCTCCAGTGAGATGCCAGCCTCTCCTGCCCTCCTCGGCTGGGAGGTGACCTTGTCTCCTGCTGCTGCTGCTGAGGCATGGTGTATCTCTGATACTTGACCCCACCTGCAAGGGAGAGACCTGGACCCACTGGCTTTGTCCCCAGCCACTGCTGATTGGTTTAGGGTGGCTGCCTGAGAGGGAGAATCACAGGACGGACAGAGCAGGGGACGGACAGACAGACATGGAGGGAACCCAGTGTTCTAGGCTGTGACCTGTGGACTTGGTAGCTGCTGGCAGCCATTCACCACCATTTGACCCAACATACAGAGAAAGCCAGTGTGCAGGGCCCAAGAGCAGGAGGTGCTGTCCAGAGGCAGGCAGGAGGGGTTCCTGACGGCACTCAAGACCCTGGGGCCATTATACCTAGGGCCTGGCTGTGTTTCTGCCTACAGGGTCACAGGATCCTGTGAGGCACCTCGCAGGCTGGGGCTGGTTTCTGTTATTTGCAACCAAAGAGGTATTAACTCACACAAGTGGGCACAGTCGCCTCCACTTTACTGAGGCTGCAGGGTCATAGCTGACCTGCCTGAACTCCCAGATGTGGGACTGGACCGCAAGTCTATAACCCAAACCCACTGCCCTGGGCTCTCCCTGGACAGACCTGGGCTGGACAGAGGAGGGAGAATCAATATTCAGATTGCAGTCCCCCTCGACTTGTTTCTACCATGGTGATTCGGGCCTGCCCAGCCGGTGCTGTGACCAGGGCTGCAGGCTCCAAGCCTAGACCATCCCAGGTCTTGACCTCCATCAGCACTGTCCCTTAGACAGACTGCGAGTCACTGACTCCCCCTTCTCCCGTCGCCGTGCATGAGAAGCAGGGAAAATACACCATGACCCCCATTTTAGAGGAAAGGACACAGGCCCAGGGAGGGAAGAGGAGGGCTGGGAGCCGGCACTGAGCTCATGTCTCCTGGTTCCTCCTCTGGAGGATTCTCGGGGCTGGCCTGGCTCCCTGGGGACCCTGGCAGGTGTGGCTCTCTCCTTCTTCCTAGACTGTAACTGACGCCCTTAGCCTTATGACATGCCCAGGCAGGCATTCCTCATGAGTTTAGCAAGCAAACAAAATCTGATGGACAATTCAGGAGGTAGCAGGAAACTCACTTGGCCACTCAGAGGTGCCCGAGTTCCACACAGCCAGATGCTCTAGGCATCCTGGTGAGGCCAGACTCCTAGAGATGGATGGAGATGGCACACCAGATAATACCAAGTCCAGTGGGAGGTAGCCCCATCTCCTTCATGTTACTGATGAGGCATGTTGTATCCCTGCAAGGGACTGACTTGGACAAGGAGTGCTGTGTGCTGGGCACTTGCCGAAGGTTTGTCCTGATGTGCCCACTGGCTCCCATGCTCACTGTGGCGCCGCACATAGCTACACATCTCCATTGTGCTGACGAGGAAACTGAAGCCAACCACCGAGGCAGATGGGCTAGAACCAGCATACAGGTCTCCTGACTCCAAATGCCTTGCTCTCCATTGTCTGCAATAAGACAGCCAACCTCAGGGCTCTTTGCAGTCTCCAGCCTCTGCCGCTGGTCCCTCCTCTGGGCTTGGGTGAAAGAGACATCCCTCCCAGGCTGAGGAATCCAGGTGCAGGCAAGCTCGTACAACCCCATCAAGCTACAAGGAACAATGGAAGCATGGCAGGTACAGATCCCCGGAGCCCAAGCACTGATACAGATGCTTGTCAAGAGCATCTTCCACCCATGGCGACTGCCCCAGGCATCTAGGCCTCTGTCCTCCATGTGGAAAGCGTGTTAGCACCATTTCTGCATAGCCATGCCTGTGGAGGCTGGAAGTGCCAGGCTGGAGCTGAATTATCTCACTGGCCTCATCACCAGCAGAGAGCCACTCTCATTCCCTGGGTCCTCTCAGGGCCAACTGCAACCATTAAACTGACGAGGGTTGAAGTATTATGGTCCACAGACTTTGCTGGAAAAGAATAGGGCTGCCAGAAGCAGGATGACTCCAAAAGTAGGACACAGGGAGACTGGGGGAGGTGCTGGCATCACCTGGGCAGACAGCCTCAGCAAAGGGGCAGAGGAGCACAATGCGGGACATTGGTGGAAACGGCACAGTCGTGAAGATGACCTGTGGTTACTCACCTCTCCCTCCTCAACCTGGGCTCTAGTCAGCCTGTCGCTGGTTTGACTCTTCCCCTCTGTACTAATGTCCCTAATTCCTGCCCATGTGTTCCACTGTGGTGAGATGCCTTCCTGATGGACTGACAGCAGGATGCTCCTGGGCCCCTCCTGAATGAAGGGAGGTGGGCAAGAATGGAGGCTCTGAGCTGCTGCAGTGTGTGAGTGCTGCCTGAGGCTTGGGGGCTGCGCTTCCAGTCTAGTGCTCATTTAGTGACACCTCGATGTCTGCCCTTAGTTGGGCTTTCAGCTTCTTCCCAAATAGGAATGTACCAATTTAGGGCCCCCATACTTTCATCTCTTTGTATAACTTTCTAAAGAATATGCATTTGAATAATTTAATAATTCGCTGGTGTGGCTGCAGGGCCTGGTGCAATGCCTGGCACATGGTCAGCCCTCATGAAAAGGTGACTCGTATATTCTGTATGTATGCATCTACTCATTGAGCACTTGCTGTGTACAGGCATTGCTGAATGCCTTACATTAGCACACAGCTCTCTTGAACCCTCCGGGCACCCCCATTTTATAAAGGAAACTAAAGCTCTAGGAAACTTGGCGATATGGGATAAGGTCATGGAGAAATTGGCAGAGTTAGAGTTTAAACCCAGGACAGCCTCCTACCACGGAAGACACCACACTGCCTGCCTACTGGTGGTGTCTCTCTGGGGGATGGCTCCATAAACTGTGGCTGCTCTAGACATTTGGTGGTGCTCAGGGTGAGCACCAAGCACCTCCTCTCCCACCATGGGTGGTCCTGCATGGGATAGGATGCCAAGGACCCATGAACCTGTGTAAGCAGTAAGCCTGGCCTAGTAAAGAGTCCAACAAGCTGCTGCTGGACAGCGCAGCCCTGTGATTAGGTGACATTTGTGAGGCTGAAGGGGTCTCCAAATGCCAACCCAATAACCATCCCTTTGCCTTTTGTTGCTGGACCTGCTTGAAGGCTCTGTGCATCTCCCTTTAGGATTCCAGCCTGCCTGGCTGCAGTAACCCTTCTGTCCCTTCTCACACTAATGGAGGAGTGTCAGGACTGGATGGGATCTGACAGTCCAGTGGATCCATAGGGCATGAGGTGTGTTGGGTCTCTGCAGCTATTTCAAACTCTATTAAGAAATGTTTTATAGTTTTAAAAACCGATTTAAAAAAATAACATACACTCGCCTGTGGTCAAAGGGTTACACTGAATATTGGTGATCTGTTACCTCGTACTGTGATGTTACGTTTTGCAGCTCTTGGAGTCCGCTTATTAGATCTGTGCATATTATTCAGCTTCTTACATGAATAAGCATGGGCTAGGAGGGCTGCTGTGGGGCACTGGTCATTTGAAAAAAGACGTCCATTCAGGATGTACGCATATGTAAAGTGTGTGAGTGTACCAGATGTGTAGAGCTGTGTGAGGGTACCAGAGCCCACGTACACTGAGCCCCTTCACACGCATCAGGGTGGGGAGATGCGGTGTGGTCAAAGGCTCTGAGGTTGAGTTCCCTAAGTTCTGAGTACCATTCGACTGACCATATATTTCATATGAACAGTTGGTCATTGCAGTCAGCGACTAACTGTAAAATGTTTCTGCTATTCCTTTCTTAAACATCTACAGTGGTCGGACGGATGCCTAAGTTGAGAAGGCAACTGGGTGGGTGAGGTTTTCCTTGGCACTGTGCTACTGAGGCAATATACAGAGGCTGCGTGTAGATATGAGAGTGCCGTGTGAGGTCACTGTCCCATGTAACCCTGGTTCTCAGAAATGTGTCCTTCAAGAGAAGTCTCATGGACGACTTGAAAAAGTGTCTACAATGGATACTAATACATTCAAGCTAAAAACCCCACTTCTTTTCTACATTAATGATGTCTTGCATCAATATTACATAATAAAATGTGTTCCACTGTAAGCTACCAATCTAATCCCTACATACCCTAGAGAAGACTTCCGATTAGAGAAGTTAAATAATTTATGGAAGGATGCACAGGTTTCCAGTGCCTGCTGAACTGCTGACAAGCGACAGGACAGTGGGCAGCTTTATTAATTACATGAGACCATAAATCAAACTATCCTTGGGGCCGACTCTTCCTTCCTGGCTGGGTGTGGCCAGGCTAATCAACAGGAGTGCTCAGGGAAGGAGGGGCCTTGATAAGTGGCTCTGTTAGAGGAAGCCAAGGCCCTGTTGGAGTGACGCAAGGGCCCCAGGCTAAGAGTCGGTCAGTCCTCCCTGGCCATCCCACTAGTCATGATGGCTTGGAAGGCCACAAGGGCCTGGCCTATGAAAGAGATAATACTAAGGAGTGGAGGGGCCTCCCTTCCCCTGGCTTCATTCTATGTGGAGGGACTGCTCCTCACTCTGTCTGAGCCCTGTCCCCAGGGAGGCAGTGGCAACACTGGGCATGTGGGCCCACCTGGTAGGTCTGGCTGGCCTGCCATCTCCTGCCAAGCCCCCAGGCAGGCTCTAAGCCTGCGGGAGACCTGCAGTTATTCACCTCTGCTTAGCAAGGCCACCAGGGCCACACTTATAAACATCCTCCAATCCAGACTTGTACAGAAGTAAGGCTGATATGTTCTCTCCATTTCTGGGTCTCATCTGTCAGCTGGTTTTGAACACAGGGCAGCTGTCTGCAGCCTCCTCACCCCCACCGAATAACACCTGCTCTCTCCCCCTCCCAGAGTGAGTTTAAGGACCAAATGAAATCACTTGACCCTGGGCAGTGCTTCACAGATACACTCTGGGCAGGTGAGGGTTATTCCTCCACAAAGATCGCAGGTCCTGCACCTGGGGACGCGGTGGTGCGAGGAGGTGCTTGCACCACAGGTGTGGAGTCTTCCTTTCCACCCAGCGAGCATACCAGGGCAAATGCCACGAATGCAGAGCTTTCCACACAAGGGATCTGTTCTTAGAACATGCTGTCTTGGCTTCTGATTTCTAAAGCTTTTCCATGGCTGGGGGTGGGGGCTCCTTGCCAGCCCTTCATTTTCTTTTAAGACCGAGGAATTGGTGTGCAGCTGTGACATGTCATTTCAATCCCTTCCTGAGTTTATTGTTCACAACTGCTACAGAAATAGATGGTTTCCCCCAAATATTATTAGCAGCAAATTGCCTACCTCTAGCCATCCTAGATAGTACACAGGCAACTAAGGGGTCAAGGAGCTCTCCACTTTTCATCTGGGCAGAGCTGTGTGTTTCTACACAGTCATAGGCCAGAAAATCGCCCATTGGAAGAAAAAAAAGTTTCCAGAGGTGTCTGTGAGTCATCCTAGGGCCTGTGCTTACAGAGCAGCCACACGGTGTGGGGTAGGGCACAGGACGACTCCGATGGGCCATGGTAAGGTTGGTAGACACTTGGGGTGCCGACACTCTTGAGTCTGTGTCTGAGGAAGCTGATCTTTGTAAGTGGCAGAATGGTGCCACTGGCCTGTTTAAAGGGGGCTGTGGTGACTGCTCTGGCAGCAGCCTTGGATAGGACTGGGCAGGCTGTACAGTGGGGGACATGTTGCCTACCTCAGGCACTTCTTGGCCTGGCAGATGCCCAGAGGAATCACGAGAACAGACACCAGAGGAGAGTGGGCATTCTGCTTGAGATGATGCTGAGGATTCACCCCTGAAAGGCTGAGTCTGTAGCATGTCTGTGAATATGGGGCCAGTGACAAGTGTCTAGATGTTCTCGGGGGGTGATGGCTGTGTGGTGATGGAGATTTAAAGACACAATGCTCAGAAGGATGGATTCTCCCTTGTCCTCTGCTTTCCTTACCTCTCGAGTGAGAAACATTTGAGGCTGGGCACAGTGGCTTATGCCTATAATCCCAGCACTTTGGTAGGCTGAGGTGGCTGGATCACCTGAGGTTCGAGACCAGCCTGTCCAATATGGTGAAACCTTGTCTCTACTAAAAATACAAAAATTAGCCAGGCATAGTGGCAGTGGCGTGAGCCTGTGATCCTTGGGAGTCTGAGGCAAGAGAACTGCTTGAACCTGGGAGGCGGAGGTTGCAGTGAGCTGAGATCGCACCACTGCACTCAAAAAAGAACCAATGAAAGATGTAAATTCAGCTGGATGTGGTGGCTCATGCCTGTAACCCCAGCACTTTGGGAGGCCGAGGCAGGTGGATCACGTGAGGTCAGAGTTCGAGATCAGCCTGGCCAACATCATGAAACCCCATCTCTACTAAAAATACCAAAAAATCAGTTGGGCGTGGTGGCGCATGCCTGTAATTCAAGCTACTTGGGCAGCTGAGGCAGGAGAATTGCTTGAACCTGGGAGGCGGAAGTTGTAGTGAGCCAAGATTGTGCCACTGCACTCAGCTTGCGAGACAGAGTGAGACTGTCTCAGAAAAGAAAAAAAGCCAATAAAAGGTATTTCTCAGATTAAAAAAAATCAGTGATTTCTAAGTAAAATAAATATAAAATCTTTACCTAGAAAAACTAGCCTCTGTCACCCGCAGGGACACTCCAGATGAGTTTCTGGAAAATTGAAAGTAACTGGAAGACCATGAAGAGAGGAAGAAATGATCAACCCCTGTGGCGCCTACTTTAAGACATTATTGTCTCTTTTTTTTTTTGCCAATCATTGAGAGCTTGTAAGGTTGCTGAGGTTGGTTGGCCTTGAACTCTTGGCCTCGCCTTCGCAAGCACCAAGACATCCGGCCGGAGCCACTTTGGGCCCCAAGACATTATTGTCTCTTATTCCCACCTCAATTGATAAGGCCATTGGACTTTGTAGCTGACTTTGGCCAACCTTGAGACTCCACACCCTACGACCCCCTTCCAGCTTGCAAAAAACCGACCTAAAGTTACTTCAGTAACTTTCCATTGTTTACTCCAAACCTATAAAACCAACTCCTATCCTTCTGCCCTCACTGATGCCCTTTTTGGTCTCAGCCTGCCCACACCCAGGTGAAGAAACAGCCATGTTGCTCACACAAAGCCTATTTGGGGGGATCTCTTCATTCAGAATGCTCATTTTAATACTGGGTGCTGAAACGCAGGATGGGGGAACTCCTACAGGAGACCAGAGCCCCTATCCCTGTTCCTGTGCTTCCTCCACAGAGAGACCTACTTACGCCCTAGGCTCATCGGAGCAGCCTGCACTCCACTCACCACCCTCAGGTCAGGTAAGTGGTTTGCCTCAACACTCTTCTCGAGCTCTTCTGTCAGCTTCCTTCTCCTTTCAGTTTCACTGTCCTCTCTCTTTCACTGGAGATGAGAAGACAGGGCTTTCCGTGAGGTTCATGACGGGAAAAAAATCCTACGTAGGTCATGGAACCAGGAAGACAGTCTTCCCTCAGTGACTGATCATTGCAGAGACATCTGCTCTGGTCACTTGCTCATACTCATAGGTGATGTATCAACACAGGGGACACCCCGTTTGACCGGTTCACCCCAGGTTCAGACCAAGGTTCAGTCTGGGACCCCTGCTAAGCTGCTTGGTTGCGCATTCTTTTTCTTTTTGTCTCTGCCACTCTTAAACTATAGGGGCAGTCTTCGGCCCTACATTCCTCCCTCCTCTCCCTTAGCCTGCGCTCTGAAAAACCTCAAACCTCCAGCTATCACCTGACCTAAAACCTAAGTGTAAGGCTGGTTGCCTTGCCGGGAGAGACACACCCACCTCTGCACTTGGCACCTAGTTCTGCCACATGGCTCCCCTGGAAGGCTCTCACACTGGAAAACCTGCCCAACAACCCACCAACCACTGGTGGCCCGCCCTGTCCCAATCCTGCTCCCCTGGAGCCAATCAGAGCACCCAGCTGTTGCTCATTCCTCATAGCCATAAAAACCCCACACCCCAGGAAGTCTTCTCTGGCCCCCTTTCCCTGGACCAGAGAACCTCGCCCAGGAGCTGAATAAATTGGCATTTAATTTTCTTATACTGGCCTCAGTTTCCTCATTTTAAACTCGGCAATAATTCTTATAAGTGATGCCGAAAACCTGGGAGGAGTTCAAGACCCCTCCTGGGGGAAACTGACTCCTCTACCATAAGCTGAACCAGGGAGCCACCGCCCCTCTGATCGTCTGCAGCCATCACTCGGTAAGACTCCTATTGCCCATAACCCCAATCCTCTGTTTGCTCGGAACCTTGGGGCACCCTGTCTGTAATTGCAGCCACGTCAGGGACTCCTTTCCATGTCGAGCTGTGGGTCTCATGGAGACATCCCGGTGCCCCTGCTCGCCTGTCCCGGAAGACAGGAATATTGTGGAGATGTCCCTATACTCCCATCCTTCCCTGTAATCTCCGGTACTCAGGTGTTGAGGTCCGGGAAGCCGTTCCTCACTCCTGACTACTCTGCAACAGAGAGTGGATTATGGGTAATCAGGAGTCCCGCCTAGACCCCAAGTCGTCATTGGGATGTCTAGTCCAAAATTTACCCAAGCTGGGCCTCCACAAAAAAGAAAAGGCTGCTTTTCCTCTCCACTGTGGCCTGGACCCAGTATCCTCTGGACAACCAGTCCAAGTGGCCACTGGAGGGAACTTTCAATCTTGGCATTCTAACCGATTGAGACAATTTCTGTCAAACGGTAAATGATCGGAGGTCCCCTACGTTTAGGCCTTCTGGTATCTTTGCTCCCGCCCCATCCTCTGTTCCTCTTGCACCACTGCTCAGGTGCTCCTGGCCAAAGAAACTCCCTCACTGCCCTCGGCCCCTCCCCCATCCTCCTCCTTTTCCAACCCTGACCCACCCCAAAAACTCTCCTTTCCACCTGCCCGATCCACTAATCCTTCGCCCTATGCACATCTCAACCCCCTCCTCCTCCTCCTCCTCTTCCTGGTCCCAACCTAGCCTCTCCTATCAGTGCTCACACTCACTCACGCTGTGCTCACAATGATGAAACCTCCTTCCTTTGCCCCCTTTGCAAGGTCGCCAGAGTGGAGGGCGTTGTCCGAGTACATGTTCCCTTCTCTCTCTCTCATCAACCATTGAGAAACACCTAGGGTCATTTTTCACCAATCCTACTGCTTACACCAAAGAATTCTGCTACCTCACCCAGGCTTACGACCTCACCTGGCATGATACCTATGTAATTCTGTCCTCCATCCTCACTCCAGATGAGCGTGATCGCATCATTACAGCAGCTTGGGCGCACGCTAATCGGGTGCATCTCACAGACACATGCCAGTAGGTGTGGCGGAGGTCCCCAAGGCCAACCCTAATTAGAATTATCAAACTGGTCAAGATGGCCGCCGCCGAGACCAAATGCTACAGTGCCTCCTACTGGGCATGCAAGGCACAGCCAAAAAGGTAGTTAAAATTATGATAAATTAAGGGAAATAACTCAGGGTCCTACTGAAAACCCCGCCACCTTCCTCAACCGATTAACTAATGCTATGATCCTTCATACCCGGCTGGACCTGACCTCTTTACTGGGGGCTACAGTCCTAGCCACCCATTTCATCTCTGCCAGCAGCTGACATTAGAAAGAAACTTAAAAGGGCTGAGGTCCCCAAACTCCCATACGAGACCTGGTAAACATGGCATTTAAAGTTTTTAATGGCCAAGAGGAAAAGGCTGAGGCCACCCGCCAGGGCTGTCTACAGCAAAAGGTAAGCCTCCAAACCCAAGCTCTTGTGGCAGCTCTGAGGCTGGCAGCCCATCAGATACCTGGTGGAGGAGGTTCATCAAAACCCGCCAACAACTCCAGAGGCATTCCGCCTGGGCCCTGTTGCAAGTGCGGTCAGCAGGAACACTGGGCACGTCAGTGTCCATGTCCCCGACCACCTACCAAGCCCTGCATGGACTGCAAGCAGCTTGGACGCTGGCACAGTGATTGCCCGTCCCGGACTACAGGCCAACCCCCTCACCTCTATGTGGAGGGCAGGCCGGTCTGCAGGAAGGAATCCCATCGCTTGAACTTGGCCTTCTGGACAACTGACTCAGCCCGGACTCGAAGACCCCTATCACCCTTGCCGAGCCCAGCGTAATGCTACAAGTAGCAGGTAAGTCCATTTCCTTCTTAGTGGACATGGAAGCTACCTATTCTGTATTGCCTTCCTACTCAGGACCTAGCATACCTTCCCAGGTTTCAGTCATGGGAATTGACAGCAAGCCTTCCTGTTCTAATCCAACCCATCCTTTAGCCTGTATCCTCAAGGGATACCCCTTTTCCCACTCTTTTTTAATCATACCCTCACGCCCAGTCCCCCTTTTAGGATGAGACATTCTCCAGACTGTGGGGACCACTCTCCAACTCACTGGTGCCCCCCTACACTCAAGCCCATCATCTGCCCACCTCCCATTGCCACTCCTGACACCACATTCTGCCCTAATTCCTCACCTCAACCCCCTATTCCTCCTGATGTAGTTAATCCCCTGGTATGGGATACCTCCAAGACTGAAGATCCCTCAGTCAGCCTTCACTCCACTTCCCCACTCAACCCGGCTACCTTGCTTCTACTTCCATCCCTTCCCCCTTCCCCACCTGACTCCTGCCCTGAACTAATGGATGCACTTGCCAAACCTCGAGAGAGCCTATCCAACCTTCCCCTGCCTAACCCAGACCGTACTTTCTATATGGATAGAAGTTCAATAATAACAGCCGATGGAGGCAAAAGGCAGCCTATGCAGTAGTCACAGATTCAGCCACCCTCAAGGCACATCACCTCCCTGACGGAACCACATCACAAAAGGTGGAGCTCACTGCCCTAACCTGAGCTCTCGCACTAGCACAGGGAAAGCAAGCAAATACCTATACTGACTCAAAATATACTTTTCTTATTACCCGTTGCCACTCTGCCCTCTGGAGAGAGGGCGAGGATTCCTAACCACAAAGGGGTCCCCCATAATCAATGCTACACAGATCTCTGACCTCTTACAGGCCTTATCATTGACCAGGGAGGTTGCAGTCATACTCTGCTGAGGATACCGGGCCCAGCATAATGCCGTCTCCCGGGGTAATGCACGGGCAGATATAGCAGCAAGATCTTTAACGCCAAGTTGGCCCCTACCCCTGTTCTCTTCCTTACCACAGCCACACAGCCTGTATACTCACCATCAGAAAAGCAGGCCCTCATACTGAAAAGGGGAACAGAATCTAATCAGGGCTGGATCTTCCTAAATAACAGAATCGCCCTTTCCCAGGAACAGGCCCCTAAAATTATTGCTGAAACCCACCAATCCTTACATATAGGGCCTAAGGCATTACACCGCTTTGTACAGCCCCTCTTTTTCTCACCAGGTCTGCAACAAACAATTGAGCAGGTACACAGGCATGCGTTACTTGCTCTACGGTCTCGCCTCAGGGAGGCTTAAGGCCACAGTTTCCTACCCACCAAATGCGGGGCAACCTACCGGCCCAAGACTGGCACATTGACTTCACTCATATGCCCACTCACAAAAAGCTCCGCTACCTCCTAACTTTTGTAGATACTTTTTCAGGTTGGACTGAGGCCTTACCCACCTCCCGGGAGACAGCAGACACGGTGGCCTCCCTCCTTACTCAAATCATCCCTCGCTTTGACCTACCTGCCACCATCCAGTCAGACAATGGTCCAGCATTAATGGCCCAAGTAGTCCAGCTAGTCGCCAAGTCCCTCAACATCTCCCGGAAACTGCACATCCCTTACCATCTCCTCAGTTGTCGGGTAAAGTTGAACGGGCCCATGGCATCCTCAAAGACCATTTGGCCAAACTTGCTATTGAGGTAAAACTCTCTTGGCCCACACTCCTACCTCTTGCCCTGGCCTGGGTCCGGGCCACCCCACAGGGGCCAACGGGCCTGAGCCCCTTTGAATTGCTGTACTGCTGGCCCTTCCTGGTTTCCCATAATCTCCCTGTGCAACCGCCTCCACTGGCCTCCTACCTTCCCTTTCTCTCCTTCACCAACTTACTCAGGGAGCACGCCGATCGCACTCTCCCTGTCATTCTGGGACCAGAGGACCCCCACCTGGCAGCACCTCTCCAACCAGGTGACAGTATTCTCCTCCGAGAGCTCAAACCAGGATCCTTGCAACCCAGGTGAGGGCCCCATCACAGGACCCATTATCTTGCACAGGCAAACTGCCAAACAGGCGGCTGTCAGTCTACTGTCTCCATCCTCATCCCACACAGTAAAAGCGCCAAACTCGGTCTCAATCCTGGGTTTCACTTTCAGCGCGGGCTGTGTTTTCTATGTGACCAAACCAAGGACTACTGTCATTGGTGGAACATCACCTACGGGGGGTGCCCATACAGCTCTTCTCTGTATCGTTCCAATTTTAGTATATGTGCTGCCGAAGCGAGCACACAGCTCTTGTGTTATTCACAAGCCACAGCCTCCAAGCCGTCCCAACCACATGCTCTTGCTTCAGCAGTGGTTCGTTAGCCCTCAACATCCTCGACCCCTGGCACAGCCATTGGGATGCAGGAGTGTCCGGTAAAGTTGATGAAGATTATACCTGGAGCCACCCTCAGGGAACGTGGCTAATATTCCAGTCCTATACCCGCATCGTCCCTGAAGCAATGGAACAGCTCAGTTCTGTAAGCCATACAATCCTGCAAAATGAAGCCATCCTAACTAACAAATTCAACCCCTCAGATAACACCTCTCAGTCTTTTTCTTGGTTGACTCTAGTACAGCAGGGAGCCAACATGTTAAATTTAACTAAAGCCGTGAATATCACCAACTGCGTTTTATGTGCCTCTCTCAGCAACCCCTCTTAGCTGCAGTTCCCTCAGGTCCGGGTTCAATCTGTCACAATCACCTATGGGACCCGGCATCATCTTAACGGATATCCCCTTGTTCCAAGTACACCCTCAAAATTTCTCCCTCTGCTATGAGACAGCCAGCAGCTCCAGTCCCAGCTCTAACACCACAGTAAAGGTAAAATCCTCCCTCTACGCACCACCAGGAGGATATTTCTGGTGTAATAGAATCTTAACTAAAGTTATTAATGCCTCCTTCCCTTTCCTTTGTGTGCCTGTCACCTTGGTCCTGCAGTTAGAGGTATACGGACAGGCCGAACTTCTATCCCTCCTTCCACCCTCCCCTAATCACCGAGACAGACGAGCACTCTTCCTCCCAATGGTCGTTAGTCTCTCTCTGGCATCCTCTCTGGTGGCGGCTGGGCTGGGTGGTGGCGCCCTAGGCTACAGTGTCACCTCAGCCACTCAACTAGAGGACAAGCTTCGCATGGCTATCGAAACGTCAGCCACCTCCCTGGCCTCCCTCCAGCGACAAATCACATCACCGGCCCAGGTAACTCTCCAGAACCGACGGGCCCTTGATCTGCTGACAGCAGAAAAGGGAGGTACCTGTCTGTTTCTTCAGGAGCAGTGCTGCTATGACATCACTGAAACAGGCCTTGTAGAAGAAAATGTCAACACTATCGCCTCCGAGAGGACCTCTACAAGAAGCAGAATGCATCAGTCTCGCCTCTTAACTGGTGGCAATCCCCCGTGCTAACCTGGCTAACCCCTATTATCACCCCCATCATTGTAGTTTGTCTTCTGTTAATGCTATTCCCTTTTTTCCTCAGGTTTTTATAGGCCTGCATGAGAGAAATCTCCAGGGTGGCCATAAACCAGATGCTACTTCACCCCATGTCCGACTCCCAACCGAGGCACCAGCCAACTGACCCTTCTCCCTCACTCCGCCCCTATTCAGCAGGAAGTAGCCAGAAAGAAGCAGTGTCCTATGTCATCAAAAGGTTCGGAATGTAAGGCTGATTGCCAGCTGGAAGGCTGGACACACCCACCTCTGCACTCAGCACCTGACTCTGCACCCGGCACCTAGCTCTGCTGCATGGCTCCCCTGGAAGGCTCCAGCTGATGCAACCCTGGCTGGCTCTTGCACTAGAAAAACCCACCCAACAACCCACCAACCAGTGATGGCCTGCCCCGTCCCAATTCTGCTCCCCTGGAGCCGATCAGAGCACCCAGCTGTTGCTTGTTCCTCATAGCCATAACCCCACGCCCCAGGAAGTCAGCGCGACTTCTCTGGCCCCCTTTTCCCGGACCAGAGAACCTCGCCTGTGAGCTGAATAAATTGGCATTTAATTTTCTTATACTGGCCTCAGTTTCCTCATTTTAAACTCAGCAATAACCCTTACACTAAGGATCTTATTTTCCTTTGCAATACTGCTTGGCCACAATATAAATTGGACAATGGCTCTAAATGGCCTGAATATTTTCTAGCCTGTAGGATCTATACAACTTTTGTCACAAAATGGGCAAATGGGCTGAAATTCCCTATGTCCAGGCATTTTTTTTTTTACACACCAATTCCTCCCTAATCTCTGCTCTTCTCTCCCTTCCATCTGCCCCTCCTGCCTTTGCCGGTGACCCAGAATCTTCCTTGTCCATTGACCCTTCTGACCCTTCTCTTCTCTGCCTGTCTGAACCAGGCCCTAATCCAGGACCCAACCCCCATCCAGAGCCTTCCTCCTTTTCCTCTGCCCACAACCCACCTACTTATGCCACTCTCGTCATCTCCCAACCTCATACCTGGTCTGGCTTACACTTTAGTCTTCTGCCCCAGCCCAACAATTCCCCCTTCAAGAGGTAGTTGGAGCCAAAGGCATGGTTAGCGTACACGTTCCTTTTTATCAGACCTTTCCCAAATCAGCCAACGGTTAGGCTCCTTTGCATCAGGTCCTACTAAATATATACAAGAGTTCTAATACTTAACCCAGTCCTATAATCTCATCCAGAGTGACTTAAATGTCATCCTTCCTTCTACTCTCACCCCTGAATGCTTAATATGCATTTTATTACCCAATTAGCCCCTGACATTAAAAAAGGTACAGAAATTAGAACCTAGCCCTTGAACCCCACACAAAAAGGAACTAATCGACCTCACCTTTAAGGTGTTTAGTAACCTAGAAGAAGCTGCCAAGTGGGCAGCATATTTCAGAATTACAATTGCTAGCCTCTTTTTCAAGCAAAGAGAGAACACGGGAAAACCAAATGACCATGTTCTAAGGGAGTCTAAGCAAATAACAAAGATCTCTGATATTATACACAGCATGCTCTCTGAGCACAGTGCATTTTTTTTTTTTTTTTTTGAGACGGAGTTTCGCTCTTGTTCCCCAGGCTGGAGTGCAATGGCACGATCTCGGCTCACTGCAACCTCCGCCTCCTGGGTTCAGGCAATTCTCCTGCCTCAGCCTCCTGAGTAGCTGGGATTAAAGGCACGCGCCACCATGCCCAGCTAATTTTTTGTATTTTTAGTAGAGACGGGGTTTCACCATGTTGACCAGGATGGTCTCAATCTCTTGACCTCGTGATCCACCCACCTTGGCCTCCCAAAGTGCTGGGATTAGAGGCTTGAACCACCACGCCCGGCCCATAGTGCATTAACATTAGATAATAATCACAAGATAACAAAACATCTTTCACTATTTTCAGATAAAAAAATACTTCTAAATAATTTGGCATAAAAAATCCTAATTGAAATTGAAAATTACTTAGAATTGAATGACAATGAAAACACTACATGTAAACATTTGTTGGATGCAGCTAAAGCAATATTAGCAGGCAATTTCATAGCTTTTTAGGCATGTATTAGAAAAAAGATTAAAAATTTATGAGTTAGCTGGGCGCAGTGGCTCACGCCTGTAATTCCAGCACTTAGGGAGTGAATCACGAGGTCAAGAGATAGAGACCATCCTGGTCAACATGGTAAAACCCGTCCCTACTAAAAATACAAAAAGTTAGCTGGGCATGGTGGTGTGTGCCTGTAATCCCAGCTACTCAGGAGGCTGAGGCAGGAGAATTGCCTCAATCCAGGAGGCAGAGGTTGCGGTGAGCCGAGATGGCACCATTGCACTCCAGCCTGGGTAACAAGAGCAAAACTCTGTCTCAAAAAAAAGAAAAAAAAAATTATGAGCTAAGCGTTTAATAAATTCTAAAAAGATCAAAAAGTGTATCTAAAGAAATCATAAGATGGCAAATAATAAGAACATGAAGGAATTAAATAGATGTCATGAAGATGACCAAAATTAAAGAGAAAACAAATATCAAGAAGGGAAAAAAGATACATAAAAATCCACTCAAAATTGAAAAAGAATAAGGGTGTACCATATGAATGATATGAAGCCAACATTATTTGAAAAATGCTGACAGTGATGACTCGCACAGCAGAAAGCGTAAGTGTGAGATGAGAGAAGTGGGGAAGAGAAGTGGGGGTGGTAGCTGGCAAGGTGCCAATGAGCACTGACAAACCATCACCCCCAGCATGGGTGTCAGAGGTTTCTGACTCCTAGCATCATAGTTTTAACTTTTCAAAGCACTTCATACCCATTGTCTCATCTTATTTCAAGAAGCAGCAAATTAAGTAAAGGTTGCTACCTGCTTAAACTCTTAGTAACAGCTTTTCTAGTTCCTTAACAGGGAGAAACAAACTGCTTACACAAAGACTGAGCCAAAGTGGAAAATGTTTGCTGCTATCAAATCAACAAAAAATAGAGGAAAAAAACTGCTAAAGACACTGGACATCACAACTTTGGGTAAATAACTTTAAATAAAGTACCATCCCTTTTTTCTTTTTTTTTTTGAGATGGAGTTTTGCTGTTGTTACCCAGAGTGGAGTGCAATGGCACGATTTCAGCTCACCTCAACCTCCGCCTCCTGGGTTCAGGCAATCCTCCTGCCTCAGCCTCCCGAATAGCTGGGACTACAGGCACGCACCACCACACCCAGCTAATTTTTGTATTTTTAGTAGAGATGGGGTTTCACCTTGTTGAGACCATCAGGATGGTCTCAATCTCTTGACCTTGTGATCCACCCGCCTCGACCTCCCAAAGTGCTGGGATTATAGGCGTGAGCCACTGTGCCCGGCCGACTATCCCTTTTTTCAAAACTATTTTAGCTGTGATGTTCCAGAGTTATCTGAGCCTCACTCACTTCAGTGGAATGGGCTGCTGAGAGTCAGGAGTACAGGGAAGCTGGCTGGGGAAAATCTGGAAAAAGAGCATAACAAAGGTCAAAGCCATCAGACCTAGTCTAGTTTCCTACAGGATTGAAAATGACCAATTATTCTCAAGTTTCTGCTATTAGCAACCAACATCTTCCATCTGAAACCAACTCCTCCTTTTTTAAGTAAGGAAATGCACAAAAAGGAGGCAAACTATTTGAAATTCTGATCATTTTGCATCCAAACAGCAAATAAAAGTCATCAAGAGAACTCACTCTTAGCCTTGAGCAATATTTTCTAAAACAAAACACAAAGAGCCTGTGGTACTTAACTATTCTGTTATTGATTTACTGTGGTTTGCAAGGTAATGCTGAAGAAAATTAAATGTATAGAAGCCTGAAATGCATTTTCCATGGTGGTGAGTGGCATGACCTGTGTTTTCCAAGGTGGTGTCGCTGGTCACACACTGAATGAATGACTGAAGGAGCATACTTTATCTGGTTACAAATAAGCTGGCCACCTTCACTGCAGAGCCTCACGAAACCAGAGTCTATTTCCACTGTTAAGACAAGTTACTCCAAGCTTCCTTCTAAAGGTAGCTGTGTCTATGTGACCAAGGGTTTTAATTCAATAAAATTCACTGTGGATGTACTGAGTGGCTTCTATGTGCCTAGATCTAAACCTGGGTTTTAGAGCCTAAGGACTTTCCTTGGCACATCCATGACTATGTGGTCCTCTCAGAAAATAAAACCTCAACAGTTTGAAGTCCACCTTAATTACTGATTCAAGAGCAAAGTGATCATATTGCTTCAAACTTGAACATTTATAAACAGCATTATCAAATAGTATATTTTCTACTTAGTGAAATGGCTAGTTTCTAAATCTATGGGCACTTTACGATCTACAGGCCACTACACTTTGACACCCTTATCTTAGACTAAGAATCTGGAAGTTAAACTAGAACTTGAACATTTTAACTTTAGGTAGTCCCTCAAGCTTTTCTTTAAGCCAGTTTTCTTGTATTTTAATTTGATTCCAACAAGCTTAGTATCCGATTTCCCAATTGAAAGCACAAGAGAAACAGCCAAAGAGAAGGGGAAGAGGAAGGTCTTTTAAAAGGAGGAGCAAGGCTAGCAGCAAGAAATGACATCTACTGGCAAAACCACACAACAAAAACAAAAACCAGTTTGGGGTCAACCAGCCTAGAGCCACATGGCCTTATCTGTGTCAATATCAGGAGATACTGGTATAGAACATGCCACACAGATAATGTCCATAATAATGAGCTTAAGAATTTTTGGTTTTTTAGAGACGAGGTCTCACAGTATTGCCTAGACTGGAGCGCAGTGGTTAGTCACAGACATAATCACTGTGCACTACACCCTTGATGCTCTTGCTTCAGTATCCCAAGTAGCGGGAAGTAAAAATTTTTCTTTAATTAAATCCTGCTGGTCTCGGTGACTCATGCCTGCAATCCCAGCACCTTGGGAGGCCAAGGCGAGTGGATCACGAGGTCAGGAGATAGAAACCAGTGAGCCAAGACTGGGCCACTGCACTCCAGCCTGGGCGACAGAGCGAGACTCCATCTCAAAAAAAAAAAAAAAAAATTAAATCCTATTGCATGTAATCTTTTTAAGAGGATAGATAAGTGTTATAATACATTTAAGCCTCATTGGCCAGGCGCTAATAATCCCAGCACTTTGGGAGGCTGAGGCGGGCGGATCACGAGGTCAAGAGATCAAGGCCATCCTGGCCAATGTGGTGAAACCCTGTGTCTACTAAACACACAAAAATTAGCTGCGCGTGGCGGCATGTGCCTGTAGTCCCAGCTAGTCCGTAGGCTGAGGCAGGAGAATTGCTTGAACCCAGGAGGCGGAGGTTGCAGCGAGTTGAGATTGTGTCATTGCACTCCAGCGTGGTACCTGGCGACAGAGTGAGACACTGTCTCAAAAAAAAAAAAATACATTTAAGCCTCTTCCTTGTAATCTTCTAAAATTTGATTCATAAAGCATATGGTATAGTTACCTGAATAATTTTCTTACGTGGAGTGCCTCATCCACTATGACGTTGCCATGTGAGTTTTAGAAAACCCATAGTAAATACAACGAAGACTCTCACTTTGCCTGGTCACTTTTCTGTAAAGTTCGCCATGAAGCACCATGTGATCTCACAGGGACAGATGAGCCTGCCGATCCTGTGAATTCAGTAAAGACATATGGGGCCACTCTGGGCCCAAGTTTACCTTGGCTTCTTTGCAGAGAGTTTGATTACTTTTAAGATTTATGGTCAAAGCGGGGGGAAGAAAGAAATCCCTCACAGAGCAGATTTATAACTCCATCTTGATTTTTAATACCATTAGAAATGACATCCTATGACATAATCTTGGAATGACTGCAGGGTGACTCAGAAACTCAGTGGAAAGTTTTATATTTTAGGGTCTGGAGCATTTTGTAGTTACAAGGTCAAGTAGGAAAGGACCAGGGAAATGAGCCAGAGAGATGGTCAGAGAGTGAGTGTCAGCTGGTTTAATTTTCTGTGTCAACTCTGAAAATTAGATAAACAATGACAAACCAGGCTTTTTAAATGAACTTGTCACTTCTGGTTTTCTTGACACAGAGCAACATTTTTCAAGTCCTGGTAGCCCCAAAGACAGATTTAACCCCTGAGAGCTTTATCCAAGTGTTTCAAAGTCCTCACATCTGAAAACAAAAGGCTTGGTCCAACCCTACACCCCTTAAAAGAAAAACTAATTATCCTTGAAATTTAAATACTCTTTTCATAACAATTAAGGGGACTTTGCCTAGAGCCAGAAGGTCCAGTCTTTTGCAGGAGGGTCTTAGCACTGTTCTAGCTTTTTCTTTCCACCAGACCAACTCAGATCTTAACCTCCTTTTGCAAACACGACCTCTAACAACTATTCTAAGCAATATTGTCCACACTGAGCAGGTACTGGCTCTCTTCTCAACAATGCAGGTGAGCAGGGACCCGGTCCTGGCCTTCCTCTGCGTGCTGCTTTGTCATCATGAACAGGTGGAAGGTAAGAAATTGTCCTGACTTGTATATGCTTTGTGCTATTTTTTAAGTTTATGTTACAGCCATGACATTCTCCCTGATGGTGAGGGGAACAGATCAGTGAATTTTTCTTTTTTTTTTTTTTTTTGAGACAAGAGTTTCACTGTTGTTACTCAGACTGGAGTGCAATGGCGCGATCTTGGCTCACCGCAACCTCCGCCTTCTGGGTTCAAGCAATTCTCCTGCCTCACCCTCCCGAGTGGCTGGGATTACAGGCGCGCACCACCATGCCCAGCTAATTTTTGTATTTTTAGTAGAGACGGGGTTTCACCTTGTTGACCAGGATGGTCTCGATCTCTTGACCTTGTGATCCACCCGCCTCGACCTCCCAAAGTGCTGGGATTATAGGCGTGCATTGCCCTCGCTATAAGGATATTTACTTAAAGACAATCCAGTTTGAATATGTTGATTTGGAAAGAGAAATGCTTATGTTTACTCATCACAGCATTTGAGTAGGATTTTCTTTCTACAACTGGCTTTTGAGCTCATTATCTTATTTCAGTGTCACAACAACCCCATGAAGTGGCTGGATGGCATTACTGTTACTTCCTTCAATTTGTGGATTTGGCCAAGGCAGAGGTGGGATTTGCACTGGATGTCAGCTCCCAAACCTGTGCCTTTTGTGACTACGTGCAATATAACAGCAGCCAGTTGTAAGCACTTACCCTGTGCCAGCTCTCATTAGGTGCTTTCATTTACATTAGTTCACGTGATCTCCAAAAGCCTTATCAGAAAGCAAATGGTAACGTATTTTTTATAAACAAGGACACTGCATTCTAAGGTGGTAATGATGCCTGAGCCCAAGTTTCTTGAAGTTCTTGGCCTTCACAGGTCAGTCTTTCCCCATACTCTACAAGTGGTCAAAACGAGCCCCTGCATAACAAAGTCACAGAGTCTGGCCTCGAGAAAATCCGAAACAGGTGATCTGAAGCACCTTTGATCCTGCAGTCTCTGCCTCATCCCCCAACTCCAATGCCCCTTTTCCTGTTTAATGCAGAAGAGTCTCCTCTTCAAAGCTTCAAAATCATCTGGGCTGGGCGCGGTGGCTCATGCCTGTAATCCCAGCACTTTGGGAGGCCGAGGCGGGTGGATCACGAGGTCAAGAGATTGAGACCATCCTGGTCAACATAGTGAAACCCCGTCTCTACTAAAAATACAAAAAATTACCTGGGCATGGTGGTGCATGCCTGTGATCCCAGCTACTCAGGAGGCTGAGACAGGAGAATTGCCTGAACCCAGGAGGCGGAGGTTGTGGTGAGCCAAGATGGTGCCATTGCACTCCAGCCTGGGTAACAAGAGCGAAATTCTGTCTCAAAAAAAAAAAAAAAAAAAAGAACAAAATCATCTGATGCCAGCTAATTGCTAACATTAAGCTAACTCACAGGAAAGTATGAATAACTTAAGAAGGGCACTAGGGCCATGTGCATTTGAAAAGAAGATGCTTGGCTCCAGCCCAGCAGTAGCTCGGATGTCTCACAGGTGGACTACTACTCATGGCGTGAGGGGCTCTCTCTGGGTAGCCAGGTAATAATTTACCTGTGGTTTCCAGGAGTTCTGTGGACTTCATTCTCTACAACACGTCTTATTCCCCCTAGCTCTGGGCACTCTGTCTTCTGTAAAATATCGAGAACAGCATCGACCTCACAGGAAGGCTGTGTGTATGAAATTCCTAGCCCAGAGGCAGTTCCATGGTCATGACTATCAGTGGCCTATATTTTGCAGTACTCATCATACTCCTTTTTCTAAGGAAACTTCTTTTATAACAACACATGTTCAGGGCTAAGTGTGGCAGACATTAGGACACAGGTATTTCGTTTGTTTTTTGCTGTTTTTTAATGTGACTGGCCTTCCTGCCAGCTGCAGTAGAGAATCAAAGGCCCTGCTCTCCACATCTTAAGGACCCTCACCCTTCAGTGAGTAGCCCCTCCCCTGAGCCTCAGCCCTAAAGACCCAATTGCTCCCCATTTAAAACAAGAATGAGCAGACTTCTCCTGGGTTCAGAATTCCATGTAACTAAACCACAAAATAGTAAAAAGGAATCCCAACTGTTGCGCTTGTGCACAGCCTACAGAAAAGACGGCAGTGCCCTCAGACAGCATTTCAAACACAGTTTATTAGTGTGTGATATGAAAAGGGTACTTTTATTGCATGATATAATGCAATGGGACCTTGGGCGCTCTGTGGAAAGACCTCACACTCAGAAGTGTAATGAACCCATAGTCCCAAAAACATTATACTGTACATTAACCTATCATTAATGGCACATTAGGGCTAGGGGCATTGCACGCTTGCTGGTCAGGGCTCCATCAGGACAGTGTTGAGAAAACCACACAGTCTTCCCAGGCTTAAAACAAATAGAAAAAATAAATATTCCTGATGTCTACAGGCTGCTTTAAAGGAAGTTCAATCCAGCTCTGCCTTACAATTTCCAAGCCTGCTTTTTTAAGAGTGGAAGAAAGATACAAAACCAAACAAAGGAAAAAGAAAACGACTTTCTTGTAGTTTACCCCCAGCTATTGGCTATTCAACCTCAATGCTGCTCGACAAGGTCATGAGCCAACAGCACCTTGGTAGTGTAAAAAGCTGCCCTCAGGACAGCTGGGCCTGGACCACCGACTGCAGAAGTCAGAAGGGGCCTTGGAAATTGTGTGTCCACCCCCTTCACTGTGTAGGTGGAAAAATCAATCAACAAGAGGAAGGAAGAGACAACACAATCAACAGAAAAACAGGCAAAGAATGTGAAAAAAATACATGTGGGTAAGAAACATGAAAGAAATGTTCATCCTCATACTTAATAAAATAAATATAAAACAGCAACTAGATCCTTTTTTTTTTTTGAAACAGAGTTTTGCTCTTGCCACCTAGGGTGGAGTGCAGTGGTGTGATCTTGGTTCACTGCAACCTCTGCCTCCTGGGTTCAAGCGATTCTCCTGCCTCAGCCTCATGAGTAGCTGGGATTAGAGGGGCCTCCTATAACACCCAGCTAATATTTGTATTTTTAGTAGAGATGGTGTTTCAGATAGAGACCATTCTGGCCAACATGATGAAACACCGTCTCTACTTAAGCCTCCCAAAGTGCTGGGATTATAGACATGAGCCATTGCACCCTGCCAACTAGATACCATTTTGCTACTGATCAGGTTGACAAAGATTAAAATCTGATAATTCAGTATCAGAAGAGATGAAGAAGAGCTAACATTCTCTTCTGAAGATGAAGAAGAGCTAACATTCTCTATATATACTGGATATATACGTATATATCCAGTATACAAAGATGTATACAAAGAGACACAGTCACTGTCTTAATAAAAAAAAATCTGGAAATGGTCAAAATACTCTATGACAGAGTCTTGGATAAATAAATATGATACATCCATAGTATGTATAAATAAATATATTCCATCCAGAGTATGGAATATCATGCAGCCGTTAAGAATGAGGTTGATCTTTATATTACAATGGAAAGACCTCAATGGCATACTAAGTAAAAAAGCAAGGTGCAGAATAAAAATAATTAAAAATTCTACAAGGATATATAAGCTACTATTAACGATGCTTATCTCTATGTATTGGGGCTGGAGGATATGGGGGACTGGAAGGAGATTAATTCTTATTATATATCCTTCTGCACTGTGTAATTTTTTTTTTTTTTTGAGACAGGGTCTCCCTCTGTCACTCATGCTGGAGTACAGTGGTGTGATCATGGCTCACTGCAGCCTCAACCTCACAGGTTCAAGTGATCCTCTTGCCTCAGCCTCCTGAGAAGCTGTGACGACAGACGTGTGCCACCATGCCCAGATCATTTTTAAATGTTTTGTAGAGACAGGGTCTCACTGTGTTGCCCAGGCTGCTCTCGAACTCCTAGGCTAAAGCGATCCTCCTGCCTCAGCCCCACCAAGAGCTAGAATTATAAGCATGAGCCACCATGTCTGGCCGAATTTTTAATCATGATTTAAAAACTAGTTTTAGCAAATAAATGATGATGATGGCAGAAATAAACTTTGCTAAGTGCTTATGTGCTTCACCTTATTTGCATTTTCACAAAAACTGAAACAGTAAACTGGTCACTATTATCCCCTTTCCATGTAGGGGGTACTAGTTTCCAGGGGTGAAATAACTTGCTCAAGGTGACTCTTATTCATCTACCTTCAATCATGAAGCAGAGTATAAAATACTTTCCAAACTTAAGACAGCCTGAGGCCACCTTCCTGGGGACAGCATGCATAACCCAGCAGTGATTCAAGGAGGTGGGGAGAAGGCAGCACAAAAGGCTAACTTTAGCTGAGGCCAAATCTAATTTCTGGAAATATCTTATCTACATATAAAAAAAGGAGAGAAGGCCTGGGGACCCCAGAGCTATACATAAGTAAATAATGCTTGCAACCAGGGGCTCAAATATATAAAGGGAAGTAGTTCCCCTAATTAAATATGAATCAATATCAAAGGCAACACAATTGCAGTTCCATGAAGAGGGGAAGCTGCCTCGGACCAGCAGAATTTCAAGGTGAGAGCAGAGGCTGAGAAGTATCTGGAACAGTCTCTACCCCTTAGGAAGCTGCTGTGTCAAGACAGTTTACTCTCTTTTCATTCCTCCATTTCCCCCCAATTTTATTGAAAGCCTTATTATTTTTGGGTGGCAGACTGCAGTAACATTTTTGAATTCTAGATTTTATTTGTCCTAGGGTCTGCCAGTACATGCTGTAATTAAAATGTTGATTAGTAAACAGTTTAAATATATGACAGACAATGCAGTTAAAGCCTACAGTTAGGTCAATATGTGATTTAGATTTGCCATTTAAAAAATCTCATTTAAATTTTGCATACATTAATCACTACCATACTTCAAGGTTCTGATATCCACCTGACTACAATATTAAAATAAAACTTGCTGCCCCAGGGAAATCCTACTTATTCTTAATTGTTTCGAGGCTTTGATGGGCTTTTAATCTAAGATTAATTTATGCAATTTTAAATAACTCTTCTTATGATTAATAAGCTTGAAAATTAAAAGGAGTCTAAAGCAATTATAATGAGCATTTGGTCATAACCTCATTAGAAGAAGGAGTGAAGGATACAGCTCTGGAATTCTTACAAGACTACAATTTAAGGTTACTTTTAGAGAAGTCAAACATAGTTCCTGAAATTGCAAAGGCAGGTTAGCAAAGGTCAGTGTTAAAATGATGGCTAGCTAGATTAGCATACTAATGATTTTCCCTGATAGTGACGGAAAGGACACAGAAAAGATGATGCAGAAAGAGAGACAAGTGACATGCTGCTGAGCAGCTACAGGCTCTGAACTCAGTTTCCCATCCTTTAAGACACTTTCGCAGAATTTGAGAAACAGCCAGAGGGCTAGGACATTCCTATTTGTCAATCAGCTCCAGCCAGAGGGTCTGGCCCACCCGGAGCAGGCAGAATCAGTCCTGTTGTCTGCCCTGCCTCCCTTTCTGTCTATCATGGTGTCTGCCTTGCCTGCCTATCTGTCTGCCATCGACCAGCCACTTTCCTGCTTAAGAACCAACGAGAGCTTCCAACTGGCCTCTGGTGTGGCCAGCCCTTCCAGATCACATTGGCCCCACGCAGCTAACTTTACCCCATCATTTCCAAGGGCCAGGGTGGGTTCTTTACTGTCCTCTGTTCCCTCTGGTCTCAGCCTGTGCTGTTTTCTCTCCCTGGAATGTCTTCCCTCTTGTTATTAGCAGTTGATGATGATGACAGTAAGAATGGTTACCACTTATTTTATGTCAGACACTGTGCTAAGTGTCTAACATTTTGATCTCACTTAAATTTCACGCTTTGTGATACTCTATTTTTGTATAAAAGGAACCAGAGGTGGAGAACGTTCAGTAACACACTACAGGCTGGACAGCTAGAAGCAGAAGGGAGACGGAGAGAGAGAGAAGCTGGCTGTCTGTTGTGCCACCACTTTCCAAGTTCCATACTCAGGCCTGAGCCAGACATTGTCACTGCGGCCCCTTGGCCATTGTTCCCTGAGCTCCCACACCACCCATACCAGCAGCTTGCACTCATCCTGCCTTCTCTAAATGTTGCTGATGGGCATCTCTAGTCTGCTCCTGAGGATACAGATGTTTCTTATATTCTTTCTGAACCCATCATGGCACCTCACAAACCTGAACAACAAATACTTGTTGATTAACTGGTTAAAATAATTCCCTCCCACAAGACGCTCATTACGTTCTACTGATAATAAAGAGCAGACATGAAAAATTATGGCTTCCAGTGAGGGGAGACGAATGTGCTTCATTCTGTTTGGATTTTCAATCACAGAGACTACCCCAAGAGACCACCAATTCAGGGTACACCAACAGCAAACATCTGACATACATATACTTTATTCTAAGTCACATTAAGCTTCCCTAAACACGTCTTCCAAGAGGCAACTAGCTGGAAACACCCAGAACATCAGACAGATGAGCAAATCATGATCCAAAGAGGCTGAAGGACCTGGTCGGTAGCCCACGTATGTCTCACACTTCATAGTTTACAAACACACTTTCATAAACTCCATCTTCCGTAAGTTAAAAAAAAAAAAAAACAACTAAAAGCCCCTATGAGGTTGGTGTCATCACCCCGTATTACAGATGAAGCAGCTCAGGTTCAGGTGGGCTACATAAACAGCTGCTGCCTGCCCAGTTTCCTAGAGGCAGTACCTGTACTTGAAGATCTCTTTTCTGATATCCAACTCTATCTCTTTCCGGTTTCCCAGGTTGCTTCTTGGCTCACATTCCCACAAAAGACTGATTTTCAAGCTCTGAAAGACCATCCTTAGCCTCTCCATGCTTTACACACAGACGTCCTGCCAGTTGTCAGATCACAAACCCTTCTACCTTTCCACTCCTACCATCAAGGTCATAGGATGAGCAAGGTCACAGCTCCATGCCCAGCTCTTGTTGCTCCCACGCCTCCAGAGCCTGCGTTGGTGTGGGCATGTAGGAGCTGTCTTCCTCTTGTCGTTTCCCCTCTCCCTTCATGATGGAGCCCGATTGTCTGTTTGGCTTCCTGTTTGTGTGACCTGACTACTTCGTTTGTGTGTCTGATTGATTTGTGTTTGTTGGATTCGTGTCTGATCGCCATCTGTATTCCCTACAGCTGTGCCATGCAGTCGTTCTGTGAACTGCCTGCTGCTGGCCTGCATTGAGACAAGCAGCCATGCTGCATTGTAAACCACACAGAGCTTCCTTCGCTCAAAGTTTTGCTCAAAAAAAAAAAAAAAAAAAAGTCAGCTGAACTAAACATAATGCCTTCAGACATGCTTGACTTACATCCTGCCATAAACTCCTTATCTTGCTGCGTTTAAGAAACTGTTTACAGGTGTAAACAGTTTACAGGTGTGAGTCACCACGCCCAGTGGCTCACCTTAGCCTCTCCATGCTTTACACACAGACGTCCTGCCAGTTGTCAGATCACAAACCCTTCTACCTTTCCACTCCTACCATCAAGGTCATAGGATGAGCAAGGTCACAGCTCCATGCCCAGCTCTTGTTGCTCCCACGCCTCCAGAGTTGCGTTGGTGTGGACATGTAGGAGCTGTCTTCCTCTTGTCGTTTCCCCTCCCTTCATGATGGAGCCTGATTGTCTGTTGCCTTCAGACATGCTTGACTTACATCCTGCCATAAACTCCTTATCTTGCTGCGTTTAAGAAACTGTTCAGGGCCGGGCGTGGTGGCTCACACCTGTAATCCCAGCACTCTGAGAGGTTCAAGCAGGTGGATCACTTGAGGTCAGGAGAGACCAGCCTGGGCAACGTGGGGAAATTCTGTCTCTACTGAAAATACAAAAATTAGCTAGATACGGTGTTGTCTGCAGCTACTCAAGGAGGGGCAGGTGCTGAGGTAGGAGGATCACCTGAGTCTGGGAGGTTGAGGCTGCAGTGAGCCAAGATCGTGTCACTGCCCTCCAGCCTGGGTGATGCAGTGAGACCCTGTCTCAGGGAAAAAAACAACAAACAGTTCAGATACTACCACTGGTACACGGCCCATACTCAGTTCAGCTAAACTATAACACCTCTGTACACAGAATGTGCTTAGTAAAAAAATTGTTGAGTCCAAGGTAATTTCTCCCAAACTCGAGAAACATCATTTCTTGGAAGTTGCTCATTTCTATACCCATGATGGCAGAAGTGGAAAGGTGGAAAGCTGTGTGGCCCGACAACTGTCAGGACACACTCTGCCCTCAGTTTTTGCTACAGGTTTCCAAAACCAAAAAAAAACTGATTACATAAATTCTCACAGCTTCCCCTCAGATAACCAACCAATAGACCAGGTGCAAACTGTTGTTAATTACTTTCTCTTCCTTTTGTGTTTTGTCTCTACTGAGGTTCAAGCTTCAACCAGGCACCTCGATGCCTGGGGATGGGTGGAGTGTGTGTGCAGCCATCTGGTCTCTGCCTCGACCAGCCCTGAGGACGCAGTGAGGCATCAAGGTCAAAGGGACCACAGGGAAGTCGAGCAAAGCACCCTATAGGGGCGGTGGCTTCACAAACACACTCTGCTGAAATCCTACAAGTTTCTTTGTACGGTCCTGCATTTGTATTTAGCTTTATTTTTCTAACTGCAAGGAATAGTTTGACTTAGCTGAAATTCTCTAAACCACAATAACAATTCCCTGCCTACTATGCCACAAGGGCTATAGCTTTGCTGTTGTACAGTAGGACGGTCCTGTGTTCTTCCTGGCTGTATGACTCCAGGCAAGGAAATTGACCTCTCTGAGCCCCAGTTTATGCATCGGTAAAATGGGAATAAAAATAATCCTCATAATGTTCATGTGAAGGTCAAATGAGATAACTTATATGAAAGACTGCTCTAACGTAAATCACGTTTAAAATATGTTTTCTGTTTAGATCCATTTCTCTCTATGTAATACATCTTTTTAAGATTACAGAACAAAATCCCTTCTGGATTCATCTTCAGCCCCAAGTTAGGTGCAGTTGTTACTTGAATCTCTTCAAGTTTGTTTAGAGACAATAAATTGTAGTATGAATATTTGGCTAGTGTGGCTATTAGAGACTCTGTTACTTTTCCTTATGATACAAGCTGCCTTTAACCTCTGTGCAGAAAAGTAATATACTCACATAAATACCCAAATGTCTGTGGGTCCCAGCTCACCTATCACTCCATTCTCAAAGCCTCCCCAGAGATCCCTAGTTGAAAGAAATAGTTCCTTCCCCAGAATTCATTTCACCTGTTAAATTCAGAGCATTTTAATTCAATGACCATTTATTTGAGCATTCTGCTCCAGCTGGAGACTGGGCTAGATGCTAAGGATACAAAGAGAAGATGTGATCTCTTTCTCTAGGGGTTGTGGTCTCCTTTACTGACTGTTAACACAAGTTACTGCCACAAAGTACGAGGAGTGCACTGATAGATGTATGAGCTAGGCTGAAGGGTGACATGCAAAAGGAAATCCTCAACCCAGCTGAAGCGGGCTTAGGAAAATGAAGCAACATTTTCTTATCCACTACCAGAGGTGGTGCAAGTGGGTCTTGGAGGTGGAGTAGGAGTTCACCATCTGGTGGTGAGGAATCAGCACAAGCAAAGACGTAACTGTGTAAGGATGCCTCACGCCTCTGGGGACTGCCAGAAGTGTGGAGCACAGGGCTCCACAGGAGGGGCCTGAGGTGAAGGGGTAGGCGAAGGTGGGAGGAGAAGTGAGGAGGGTCCTTGGCAAGTCTCACATTCTATCCTGAGCTTGGCTGTTTCTGCCCTCACCTTGTTTACTGAACTGTGAGCTGGCTGGGGTCAGGACTTGGGGTTGACATGCTGCCTCTTCAGTGTCAGGCAGGATGCTGGGGACAGAGCAGTTACTAAGACATAAAAAATGGCGAGTGCAGACTGAAATGCACATCTGTGATTCCCACACTGGCTTCTCTCCATGTCTCACAACAGTAGAAAAGGCTTCTGAAGTACAAATCTGCACCAGACGTGCAGTGGGTTATAATTCATCCAGCCCCTAAAAGCCTCCTTACACCTTCCTTTGGTGTTTAACCCACTTTCCAGATGATGCGACACTGCTGCCTGCACAGGAGAGCTGAAAATGGGGCCGTTTCTGAAGGCAGGAAGGAGTCAATGCCCAGCCAAAGCTCTGCTGCCCTCCCTGACAGGGGGAGGAAGGCTTGTTTTAGATAAATGACTTTCCAGTGCAGAGCTGGTGCCAGAGGCCCTGCATAAACCAGCGTTCCAGGGATGCCGATCTGCCTTCCCCAAAGTTAGAGCGAGAGTATTCCAGAGGCAAAGCTGTGGCTTAAAAAAAAAAAATCATGTTTAATTTAAAAATTAGAAACTGGAGCAGGCTGTGAGCACAGGGGTTGATTGAAACAAAATTTAAATTCCTGTCAAGCCCATTTAAACACGGGGGCCCTTCATAGACAATTAGCTGCTCCCTGTGAATGCTGAATAAACTCAGGCCTGGTCACTGTGAGAACAGAGGCACCTACTGTGAGGCGCTGAAAAAAAAATTAACTAAAATCAGGCTGTATGAAATATTTAGCCTTCCAGTATATCACAGGGGTTTGGAAGTGTAAACAAGACAAAAATCGATTCCTCGGTGCCCTCAAATCAATCCCCCAAAATGGTTAGGGCATCTGTTTCTGCTAAATTTTGTTTACATCGGCAGATTTGCCTTAATTGCAGCTGTTTATCTCTCATTGTCCCTGGGGCCCTAATCTCCCGATTACTAATACTTAACACTCATTTCACATCTAAAGCTACTTCCAATCCTCAACAGGTTTTGGGGGCTCTTAAAATTATTGAAACCGCAGAGGCGGGAGACACTGCCTCTTTGTGAAAGGAACATTTTCTTATCTACTACCAGCTGGGCCCAATCATCACCAGGGACGGCTACAACAAAGGTGCTAAAAGGCTCTTCCACAATGACTGCTGCTCCGCTGGGGATTCGGGGGATAAAGAGCTTTGATGGGAAAACCTGAACAAGAGGCTAAAGCAGTCCAGCCAAATAAAGTTACTGTCATAATCAAATGCTGTCAATCACCATGAAAATCCAATTTAAAATGTTTCAGCACAGCCCTCTTAAGTAGAAAAAATGTACCCTATTTATACAAATTTTTGTCAACTCCACACCAATCCCACAATTACAAAGTCCTGCTATTAATTGAATCCCCCTCCCCCACAAATTTAGAGAGATGCAGGCCATTCAGAAGCCTTCTGAGGAAGCTAAGACACACACACATAGGCAAACAATTAAGAGTTAATCTGGTTACATTTGAAAATTCCATTTTCAGTTGTGTCAAGGGAACCTCTGCACAAATAAATGAACAGTACCTATTCTCCTACTTCAGAATCAGTGAAGAAGAGAACGGAGAAACGGTAAACCAGGATACTGGAAAGAAACTAGTCCACGCTCTAGCAAATGTCTCTCGGTAGACCAAGGCCTAATGTTTAATTCTAATCTTGAAAATTAGAGGACAGTAGGCCCAAATGTCTCCACTGCCTTTCTGCAGTCTCTAAATGGCCAAGTGAACCTCAAATTATCTGCAGGCAGATCTGGCCCCTCAAATAACTCCGTATCTGAAACCACAATCCCCAAAGGTCTCTCTCAAAACTGCTACAAATTAAAAAGCAAACAACCCATTAAACAAATCCAGCTGGTACAACTGTAAATAGGAGCTTTCTAATATTTTCCCCAGCTCTTAAAATTCCTGGTTAGACTGGTTAATAATTGATAAGAACTGCATCTATTTATCAGTGTGTGCGCACAGGAAAACAACTCTGCTACCTTCAACAGCATTTCCCAAATCCCAGGGACCAGCTTTAGGATCCTTTTATATTTCTCCCACAAACGGCTGAATGTCTCTGATCTTTTTCAACCGAATCCGTTATTCCCAAGAGCTGGGGAGGGGGTGGCATGCATCTGATATGCTGACAGATAAAAACCTTAGGGTCCCCTACCATCAATCTAACAGGCAAAGATGGTGCTAGCCAGGAGGTCTCCTCTAGGTTTTGGCTCTCTCCTGACCTCTGGATGTGGAGTTACATTTGAGGAGAATTCTCAAGTGGTCAGAATGCATGCCAAAGATCACAGGTGCTGCGGATCACTGCCTGCTTGGCACCTCCGAGCTCTGCCCATAGAGCCAGGGTGGGAGAGCTAAACCCTAGTGCCCGTTCTGATTGGTAATCCCCATGCTATACTGGTTGCTACATGTTTTGAATGTTATCCCTGCAAATACTGCAACATCCTAGAAATTTTATTATTTCAGCACCAAATTTTCTAACCCAGATGACTTCTCCCAGCAGGAAGTCAAACAAAAACCTTTTTTATCTGGCTATGTCTTCTAGTGCGGCCACCCTGATTAATGCTGTAATATGGTAATGTCCAGGGATTGCTTGTTCTTGAATTAGTTTCTTCAGCTTTACTCTGAGTTCCTGGAGAACAAGAGACATGTCTTGTTTGTCTTTATCTGTTCAGTGTCTACTTTGTCTGTACAATGTTTTACTGGATTGGATTAGAGGGAACAGCATGTGCAACCAACACTGTTTTGCCTAAATGACGGCAGACTAGGATAGGCACTGAATTATAAGATCATGGGTCCTCCTTCAAGGAACTTACAATCTAGTTGAAAAAAAAATTATTAAACCAGTGAGTTTCCCCTCTGGCTGTCCATGTAATCACCTAGAGAGCTTTAAAAGTTATATACATATTTTTAAAAAGTACCTGCTTCCTGGTCAGAGCTTCTTTGATCTGGGCTGGGATCCAGGCATTTTTTCTTTAGCTTTTTAAACTTCTCAGATGACTCTGATGAGCTGCTAGGGTTGAAAGCTGCTGTACTACATGGACTAACTTGTGGCCATAAGATGAATATATAATTAAATGCTGCTCCAAGTTAGACACAATACGGACCGGAGGGCTTCAGAGAAGGGAGCAAGCAACCATAAAGGCGAAGAGGAGGGAAAAGCCGCAGGGAGGAGAACCAAAACCTTCCCCAGGAGGGGAGAGGAGGCTTTTTTAGGCTGAGGGCTCCACCCAACTAGAAACTTCTAATGAGCTGACTGATGGCCAATGAGGAACTAATGTGTAACACACTTTAAAGCCCCACCTTAGCCCCCGTGAATCTGCCACGGCACTGAAGAGCAGCCGACTCATCCACTTTACTGCATCCAAGATTACCAAACTCTTCCCGTGCTCAATGAAGGCTCCACAGTTTCACTGTGCCTTGAAACAAGATACTGGGAAGATGACAGTCCAATAAAACAGGAAAGAAGCATTACACACATGAGTTCAAATAACTACAATCTGAAACAGGCAAGTCATCACCATACTACGAGATCTGACTTGACTGATGGAGGAAAAAAGTTAGGCTTAACTGGGAAATTAAAACTGTCAGATCACCATGATCAAGGAATGACAGATTTTATCTATCTGTATCTCTCTTGTTATGTGCATGTATATAAAGACATATACCTACACACACACATATTTAGCTGCTGAAGTCTTGTGAAAAGATTAAGTGGTCACATCTATGGAAAAACAAAGCCTGTTTTCTTAGGGTTATAATCTCTCTGTTCTTGCTGAAGTGCTAATGTGTCATCAAAAATTCAAATTAGAGCTGTCTGACTTAGTGCGATCTCAAGTATCCAGACAGTGATTCTGCCGTTGTAATTATGCGCAATTAAAAAGCTAAAATCAACTTCTTTACTAGTGGGTTCCTCTTTATAAGCAGACACAAACAGATGATTTTAATCGCCTTCAGAACTTCAAAAAAAATTTGATGGTTGTCAGCTGGACCCTACGTGCAGCAACCCCCCCCCCAACCCCCCCACCCCCACCCCCACCGCCTTGCTCTTGTGATGACTTTTGTGCATGATGGAAATATTTCATTGAAGTCACAACCCCAGCCAGGATTTCTCCCTGCAAATTCTAGGTGGCATAGCTAATGAGCTACCTCCAAATGAATAACTGAAAACAAAATGATGTTTACAAGAATAGATGGCCAGACACATTATGAGTGTGGCCCTAAAGATTCATTTTGAAACACACTCTATATAACACAGGCAATAGTTAACTGCAGTGAACTACATCCAAGTTCACAATTTATTAACCATCATTAGTATTTTAAACAGCTTAGATTTCTGCAAGCACAGGGTAGATGAGTCCTCTCTTTGTATGGACTCTGGAAATGTACCTTTCTTCATATTTGTGCTCAGGGCAGAGGTAAACAAAATAAACTGAAACTCATCTCGGGCCTGTTTAGTAGAATGTGGTGATCATGTTGAATTTATCTGAGCCCCGTGCTTCTAGTAACAGGTAATAAATCTCCCTACTCTTCTACTAACCTGCGCTCACAGAGGAAAGATCCTTTTCCATTTTTCCTCGTCACTTCCCTAAGACTTGCTGGCAACCCCCTTGTTTACCTGCCTCCATAAAACCTCGGCCCCCCTCCCTTTTCTTTGAGCCATTCCTCATTAATAAACAGTCTCCCTGCTGCAATAGCCTAAATAAAATCATCTTCTTAATTGTCCAGTGCATTTTGTCTTTCATAGTGATCAGAAGGTTTGGGTCTAATAAACAAAGCCATTTGGTGGGAAGCCCAAAGTCACACTGGAATTTGAGTGCTGGAGAGACAAAAACGTAATATAATAGTTGCCTGGATTTTAAAGGGACCATGCAAATGTGCGGTTTATCATAGGCCCTGATTAACTGAGAGACCAACCATCCAAACTATCTGAAATGTAATTACAATCAGGTTGAGCAAAGCTACCAGTGACAGTTTAATTTAGAGGAGTTAAAAAGTTAACATCTCTTAGCAAGTAATTCAATGTTTAAACAGATTTTTCTAGAGCAGTTTGCTGTTTATTAGCCCCCAAACATTACCACCTTTTATACATAAAGCCTTAGCTGAGAAATGAGATGCCTTCAAGTTGGCAGCTGCTGGGATGACATGAAGGGAAAAAACCCAAAAGCACCATTCTGATTTTCACTGATATCCACCTTCTAAGACCCACACCTGCCTGCTGTATTTCCAATGCCACAATTTACTTGCTTTCTAAGCAAAACGACAAATTTCCATTGCAAACTGCATCCTGCGTTTCTTTTTTAGGGGCCTGCATTGAAAACCAAACCTGAGGAAATGCTAGACGCCTTGAAAGAATGCCCTACTCTGGAATATACAGGAAATGCACAAAATAACAGGCATTATTAGAACCTAAGGAGAAAAGCCATGTTTTTAAACAATTACTAAAGCAGTATAGTAACAGCATAAAGACAATTTCCGCGCCAGCTTGTTTCTCTGAAATTCTCTCTGCCACTGAACAGCTAGAACAGATAATAACTATTAGTAAATCAAACTCCTCTGCAATATCCAGCTGTGCCTCACACATTTACATACAGATAGAATGGGTATATGTTTTTAATATGTATGTGATACGTACTTTTACCACAGCCGAAGTGCATGCTACAAAGGAGGGGGAGAATGGGAATCGGATCAGCATGAGATAATAAAGTGGCCTAGATAAAGTATTAGCCAGCGATTGATCTCAAACCGGGATGCTGCTTCTTCTGACCTGATTACTTACAATGCATAGATTCTATTAAATAGAGCTTAGACATGGAAAGCTTCTGGAAACACTCTAAATGCATAGAAAGATCCACCGTACTCCGAGGCCAAATTTTAACTGTGTGGGTGCCCACAGCCCACACCGTCCCCGCTCAAGTCAAGGCCCACAGTCAGGCTAGGCAGAGGTTAAAGGGCTGCCTGACATCTGGTGCAAAGCCCTGTTGAACCCTACAGAAAGCACCCCCACCCCCAAGCAAGCACTCTCTTGCTAAGGGAACACCTCCCTCTCTACAGTAGGCACCTGGCCAAGTAACTCTAAAGGACAGAAGCTAGGGAGCTTAACAATCATTGAGGGTCAGGGTCCCCTTTGAAAAATGCAGCAGTCATGAATTCCTCTTTTTGGATGAAAAAGCACATCTCCACCTGCATACATAACTTTGGATGTAATTTCTGAGGCTCTGACTTCCTAAAGTCACAGTCCATTGGTCAAGGGCTGACCCCTTGGTTTTGCAGATGAAGACACCGAAGTGGAGAGGGGATGGTGAGTTAGCTGAGGTTACACAGTGAATGGACGTGATGAAGGTTCTTCCTGCTAAGTCACAGCTTGACCTTCTCTACCAAATAATTCTGAAGGAAGATTAATTCCTCAGAAGGAATTCTTTGTGGTTTAGAGAAGTAAATGGTCTATACAGTAATGTCTCACATATCCCTTTTATTTAAAAATATTTAAACATAGAAATTGAATAGCAAAACCAACCTGAACCCCCATCTTAATGCTCATCTTAGGCTGTCTTTGTCCCTCAGTTTAAGGGTCTGATTTTTATGTTTTTGCATCCCTCAAGTTGATTATTGACATTTTAGGGAAATTTCTCTACCATCTTTGCATTCTTTCTCTCTCCCCTCTTGCTGCAGCCCCACCAATCCTTTCTGACTGGCAAGGGGCTGGCTTTTTCCCACAGGAGCCATGGAATCCCTGCATAGTTGTCTGAAGCCTGCTGAGCATTGTGTCTGCTGCCTTCTCAGGGTCTCTACTATCTGAAAATTTGTCCCTAAGTTTGTTGGTCCCAGTTCACATTGCTAGGGAAGCACTGACACGGGTCTTTCCTGTGAGTTGCAGCAGCGTGATTTGAAAGCAGATTCTTAGCTGCATGCGGTGGCTCACGCCTTAATCCCAGTACTTTGGGAGGCTGAGATGGGTGGATCACGAGGTCAGGAGTTAGAGACCAGCCTGGCCAACATAGTGAAACCCTATCTCTACTGAAAATACAAAATTAGCCAGGTGTGGTGGCATGAGCCTGTAGTCCCAGCTACTCGGGAGGCTGAGGCAGGAGAATTGCTTGTACCTGGGAGGCGAAGGTTGTAGTGAGCCGAGATCATGCCACTATATTCCAGCCTGGACGACAGAGCAAGCCTCCATCTCAAAAAAAAAAAAAAAAAAAAAAAAAAAGCAGATTCTTTAATATCCCAGGAAAAGAATTGGAGGTAGAGGTGGAGGTGGGCGTGGTGTTCTGTCTGTCTGTGTCAGCATGCTGAATGTTCTTGGCTGCCTGCATGCTTGGTTTACCTTTAAAGCAGGGTTTAAAGCTGACTCCTGATTTATGCAATAGGCTCTTAAAGAACTGAAGGTCACACCTTTTCCAAGATGAGGGACCTCCCTATACTTGAATGGGAGTCCATTCAAGAGAATTCACTCGTCTAGGCACAGTGCCTCATACCTGTAATCCCAGCACTTTGGGAGGCTGAGGCAGGTGGTCTATCTGAGGGCGGGAGTTCAAGACCAGCCTGGAAAACATGGTAAAATCTTGTCTCTAGTAAAAATACAAAAATTAGCCAGGCGTGGTGGTGGACACTGCCTGGGAGGCTGAGGCAGGAGAATTGCTTGAGCCCAGGAGGTGGAGGTTGCAGTGAGCCAAGATGGTGCCATTGCACTCCAGGCCTGGCAAAGCTGTCTCTCCCACACCACTGCAAAAAATAATTCACTCAAGAGAAAGATCCATGTGGTAGGTGTGCTGTTTCTGGGATTCCTTCTATAAAAGTGAAATTTCTTAAGAGATTGCCCACCTGGTGGTGAATATGTTGAAGGGGTTTCTGTTCCAGCAGGCACTAGAGGCTTTACACTGCTCTGAAAAGGTCTGAGACCAACATATACTCATGCTTGGCCCATCCTGTTTCCTTTGCCTGGAATGGCCCCTTCAAAACTCTCTTATTAAAATTCACTTCATCTTCCAAAGGCCCTTTGCAAATGCTACCTTCTCCACGCAGTTTTTCCTCACTTCCCCAAACGGATCTCCACAAAACTCTGCAGTTCTTTTATAAGAGTACTTCATTCAAGTTATCTGTACACTTGCTATATCCCCTGAAAGACTATCTGTGTGGTTTCCTCTACTTTGTATCTTCTGTTGTGTCTAGAACAAGACGGTGCACAGTGGTCTATCAACTACCAAATTCAATTATTTACTGAGTTCTCAGATCTCTTAGGATGATGTAGATGCTGATGAGAAACTTTTGAGAGAACTTCTGAGGTAGCTTAATGGTTACATACCAGAAAACCACAGCAGCTCAAATGTGAGCATTAAAGGAATTTCTTGGTTCAACTTTAAAATACTTCCACTTAGGATATAAAAACTGAAAACCATCATAAGAACAACCACACAAAGTAGAGGGGATAAAATAACTAAACAACTAAATGAGTTCTAATACCGGGATTGTAATGATCTGCAAAGTCTAACCCTGAGTTTTACATTCCATCTTTAAGACTGACACAGGCAGAGATTGCCCAGATGGTAATTTTAAGACTTGATAAGGGGTATTCTAGTATAAACAGTGACCTCACCACCTTAGTGCCCACTCTGCAAGGCCCAGACCTAGGAGTAAGGGTGATCTGGCACACCAATCCTACATTCTGATTTGCTTAGACTGGGACTTGCTGTGTTCACTGGTCAAGGTCACACCTGGAGTTCATGTAAGAGTTCCCAAATAGTGAATCTGTAACTTCCAGTATTTCCACCTGCCCATCTCTGATTTTCTTTCTTTGATTTGGAAATGGAGGTCTACAGGGAAACCCTGACAATCCTGCAGGCCTCACATTTGAAGCAGCCCATGCAGCCCACACTGGTACCCTGCTGGCTGGAGTTACTATGCTTGGGAGATAAACTGCTCTTTTTGTGAAAGGCACAGGCCCCCACCCAGAGTGACAAATGGGCTCTACAGTTCATGCATTCCAGAGGAGGCTCTCAGCTTCCAGATGGGAGCACCATCAGATAGGTTGTAGGTGGGGAGAGAAAAGGAAAAATTAAAGCCATTAATATGCTGGAAGGAATAAAGATACTGGTTCCTTAAGACTGGGCCCCTAGGATGTGGCTCAGGTTCCTCAAGACAAAGGAAAACCCACATTCTTTCTGAGCCCGTATTGGGCCCAATCTTTTGGCCAAAGTCCGGGCAGGGCCACTCTCTGACCACAGCAGCTTCACATGGAGTCTACTGTTCCCTGCCTCCTCACTGCGCCCTGCCAAAGCAGTGGTGCTCATCACTGCTATACCTCTGGGAATACATTCATTTAAAATCAAACAGTGAGCAGTACTAGAAATAATGTTAAATTAAGTATGGCATGGTGCTTCCTCTGACTACATTTTTCATTGTATTTTATTGATTTATTGATATTTATTAATTAAAAATGTGGGACAGCACACAACAGGGTGTAGAGTTGTAAAGAGATATATCTAAATACATATGTTCTCTCTCTCTCACACACACACACGGACACACACACACACGCAGCCACATCACTTGCTTTCAAGGCATTGATAGTACTCACCCTTTAGCCTTGTCTTTATGATGTGCCACCCTGGAGTGGTGTTCCTTACCAACATATACATCCATATACATTTATGGGAGTATGTGTGATCTTCAGATGTTTTATTTATAAGTGGCCAACTCATTGCAGCATTGAAACATGCATTTACAAACAAATATCTGTTTTATGAAACCCCATTCCTTTGTTTTAATAGCTGAGCTATCCAGCCATAACATAATAATGCACAAGGTAAATGGGTCTCCATCTCTAGAACCTGTTCCAAGTTTTCTCAAATGTGACTAACTGCAAGAATTTTCCAACCATCAGAGAGACCAAAAAAAAGAGGCCAGTTTATTCTAGACATGAAACCTGCAGAGTTCTACATTGCAGAGGTTTTTAGGGGTGATCTTTACCTTGAAGCTACCCTGAAAACTGAAATTTTGCTCCATGGAACTTGCTGAAAAGCACTCAAGATACAAAAAAGGAAATGTACTGTTATTTTATATTTGAGGAGGAAATCCATATTTTACAAAAGTTTGGGCACTGAAACTGTTTATTAGGTTGGAAATCAAAGGGTAAAAACCTCTGCGCTGCTATCTGTAACATGCGTGTTGTTTAAAGAAGGTAAAAGAAAATTGGTAGGAAATTTGCTCTGACTGTAGTAATCTAAAGGCAGGGAATGGTATGCAAAATATTAGGAAGAACAGACTATAATTATTATTTACTAATGCTCGATCCTAATGTTATTCTAACAGCTTGTGCATTGTCAAATCAACAATCTGCACTAAATAAATGACCATTTGGGAATTGTTAGGGAGCATCTCTGTTCCTCTCCCTGCTTGACTAAAAACTGTCATTTGCAATCAAAGAAAGCTGCCTTGGAGCTGAGAACACAGCACTCACAGCCTTGTAGCTGTTTCTTTCTGAGGAAAGACCAAAGATTCACATTAACTTGATCTTTTGCAGCCAGTTTAATTTCATTCTACATGAATCTAAGAGGACTCCAGCCATATTCAGAAATTTTCTGCAGAATTGCACTAAAAACTTATTGCGCTGATGATATTCTCTGTTACCAATCCTCTGAATTCTAAAAGGTTTAATAGCAAATGAGGATAAGAGTAACCAGCATTAAATTTGTGACCCTTGAGTGAGGCAAATGAAAAGAGTTCTGCATTAAGTTTCAAAAAGGAGGTGGGTTTTTAAAAAGTGAAAACTATTATCTGAGGATATGAGCTTCAAAAAACATCTACGCAAGTGAGGTAAATAATGTTGCCTTTTTAGAGCCTACGGCTGTTTTAAAAAACAAATTTGAAACAGAATGCTAAACATAAATATATAACTGAGAATTCTAATGTAACTAAAAACTTCACTTACCATCAATTCTTCAGGCGCTGGCCTTTCTTTCGGCTGTTTTCGCATGCTGTAGAGGAGAAAAAAACCCTCATATTACCTGTGTCATTTGTATATTTTTACTATAATTTCTACCCATGACTATTTGTACTGGAATTTGAATGTTCTCAAAATTCATCGTGTTCAATTCTTGGCCAAAGTATTAGCATATATTCCCTTTGTATTATTTTGGTCTTTAGCAGATTTCTGGAGTACCTTATGAGTCAGAAATGAAAAGTTTTTTCTTACATTTTCACTCAAAAAACATTTTGCAATAAAGAATGAATTTAAATTAAATGTATCCTAATTCTACTTTTGAAGCTAATGTGAAAAAAGCAGCAATATTCTCTTCTTGACTCAGTTATCAATTTATTTCAAACTTAAATTTAGGGAATATACTGTTTTTCTTGGTGACTGGGATTAAGACAGTAAAAAAAAAAAAATGAATGTAGAGTCAAATGAGAATACAACTCATCCCTTCACTATTACTCCGAAAGACAAGAAGTATAGAAAACAGGTCAGGAATCTAGATAACGCTACACAATTACAAGTGGCTTGCTGTAGATTATCTTGACTTGCATTTGTTTTGGCAACAAGGCAAGTTGATAATTCATTAACCAGCTGTGGAACAGCTAAATTTGTTTAAGCTGCTTAAAGAACCACATTCCTCATGCAAAATATTTCTTGTCTTTCATGCAATAGGTATAATTAGTAGCTGTAACATGTACTTAGCTATGTGATGAAGCATTCACACATGGGATGGAGGTGACTGTGGGTAGCTGCCTACTTGATGGCCGTGTTTGTTCTAAACTCAGAGTGTTCATGGGATGAAGTCATGAAAAGAGACTGCTGCTTCTCTCACTCGGAAAAATCACACAGATGCTTTTTTTCTTTATACAAGGCACTCTTCTAACAAGCAAGAAGAAAACTTCATATAATCTCTGCATTTGCTGACAGTACTTTTTAAAAAAATAGATTTAATGATCATTTGGTAAACAAGAATCATAGTTATGAACCATTAATGACATCGAGGACATTTGCCTTCCCTATAAATAACCATATGCACCTCTCAAATACTGCATCCATTAGCAACTAATTCAAGCTGTCTCGCCAGTGGAGTTGGTAACAGTCCTAATCTGACATTCCAAAGTAGCTGTATCTCTTGGGAAAACAAGGCTATTACCCACTATCATTTCTGTTTCGGCTTGACATCTGTGGAAATTTGAATACAGGTTATCCTTCCCTCTGTCTCCATAAAACTTTTAAATAATAGCTGATTAATTTTTTGGATGGGAGGGAGGTGAAGCCTTATCCACTTTTCTCCCTGCTGCTCAGACCAGCCCCACCCCCAGGTTGGTCTCAGACCACACAGCGAGATAAGATTAGCGCCGTGATACTGTCACAAATCCAGCATCTCCTCCCAAGCAGAGAGTGTGATGCCCAAACCAGGCGCTCCAGGCAGTAGAGGAATTGCATGGTTTGTGTTTCAGTTTTTGCATTTCAAAATGAAGCACTGCCATGTGTAAAACACATGGTACACATTAACATGTGTTTTAGGAATTCCATGTAAAGGAAATTAAGAGGGGAATATATATTTCTGGATGATGGTTCTAACATCATTAAGGAGCTTCAAAACAACTCAAGATTCCAGTATTTAATCAATATGTACTCCTTTTTCTAACATGACATGCTTTTTACCTTTTCAGGGTAAAAATAGTTTTTAAAAGCTACAGAATACCATATAGTATTTTAAATAAGTAGAAACAGTGTTAATAACGTTTTTTTATTTGGGGGGAAAATTTCTTCCCCACATATATTTTCTACGGAATATAAACTGTATGAGACATTTTTATTAAGAGGTAACGTTACATTTAGTCAAAAAGGTGATGAAGCTTGACATTTATATTAAGGAATATTTCTTGGTTTCCCTTTAGCATAATCATCAGATGGATCATGGTGGGAGGGGAAGGGGATGGTACACACTGATTTTGTTGGCAAGAATCCTGATAGCATTACTTTGCCACACCACAAAACCAAGGGTTTCTTTTGCTGGGGTCTGCTAATTCATTTTCCACCAGTGGACATGACTCTGGGAAAATGAGGACTTTGGTGAAGGAGGGAAAGAAGACCGACGTAGTTATGAAGGAGTTGCGGTTGGTTTTGTCTCCTGCTTTTAGGACAATGATTCTTATGTTCCCGAATTCCTCCCCTCTCCTGGGTAATTTTGCGTGCTGGGGAGAGGGAGAGGGCAGGGGAACACCCGGACCTCCCAAGGCCACAGGAGTCCTGCAGGATGATGGAAGAGGGGAATGATGGTGAAAGGGGTAATAAAAGAAAGATCCATTCTGCTGGGAGGAAAAAGGCAGAAGGCTGGCAAAAAAAACCCTTGGCAGTAAAATGCTTGTTTCTTCTTCATGTATAAAATGACAAGGAATTGCCTGGAGGCTCTGAGGGCCCCTGTGGCTCCTCTCAGTTCTTTAAGGGTTAAAGTGGGCTGAATGTACTGTTTTCAGTCTTCCGAATGTCGAAATTCATTGAAATGGGACTCCAGTCTTATATTTAAAATACAACCAAAGATAAAAGTTATTTACTGAAAACCCGATGAATTAATAAACTATGCTGCTTCCACTAAGTGACAGACAGTTTTATGGGTAACTTGAGGTTACATTAATAAAAATAAGCTTCCTATGTCTGTTCAATAGGGGCTATAAAATTGTGTATTTCTTTAAAAAAAAAAAAGGATGGCAATGGTATCTGTGCTTAAAGAAGTAACTTGACTTTCGGCAGTTTATTAAATCAGGAAAAAGGCTCTGAAGTATGCTTATGACCCTTTGTGTAAATAACGTTTACATAATTTAAACAATTTCTTCAGCTTTGCTGCCCCAACTGCCCAAGGCCTTGAAGTCCCTCCTGTCTCCAAAAGGAAGCAGGGAGAGCCATAAGGTCTCGTGGAGCTGCCGAGTTAATGGCATGTATCATTTACATTGAGGGCATGGCATGTTTGTAAACGGGCTCACCACTGAGTGATGAAATGTACAAATGGTTCCGAGAACTCTCCAACTGGAAGGATGGGCGAATCCTGGGATGGAGGAAAAACATGTCATCAAAAGTCACAACAGTTCCTTCTCTTTCTTTATATTCCCCCCTCCCCAACCCATGTGAAGGAGCAGTAGAAAGATGAGTACAATGAAAATAAGGTCTCAACCAATTAAAAAGATTATCTTCACCCTATTCCGCACATTTAGGTAAAAATGCCAAATTTAAAGCCACACACATTCTAAAATGTTGAGAAACATGAGAGCCGAGAGGGAGGGGAGGTGAAAAAAGGACAATGATAGCCACAGGGTAGGAAGGAAGGTAGGGAAAGTGTAAATGAGAAATTAATGATTATTTAAGTAACACACAAATGGTCGTGTAATTAACAAAGAGCTGTGAAATTATTCTTGTGTTGACCTTTGTTTCTTTACTGAATTTGCTATTTATTTACACTTTCGTTTTTATTTACATTTATTTGTATATTCAGCTGCTCTTTACTGCTTGCCCCTAATAGAATTTGGATAAGATTTTTTTTTTAAACTTTAATATAAAGGCTTTTATAGAGCAAGTTGTTTCCTGAAAAGGAATTTCAGCCTATTTGCCAGTCTAGGCAGACTACTGATATGAGAGAAAGCCAGTGAATTAAGGATACAATGAAAAACTCCCAACTTGACCACCAACCAAAACTGGGATGGAGGTGGGAGTCAGTTAAAAGAGCAGAAAACTACACAGCAACAACCAACCACCACCATGTAACACAGAGAGCAAACCCCATTACTGTTTGCAAAGGAAGGCTTTAAGAATTTAGGAGTTTTTCCAAGAATGACAGAGAGTGCCACTGTGTTTATAGTGTAACAGCTCAGGATGTAATGAAATTACACTGCAGAGTACTTTAACAGTCATCTCATTAGACCTACAGTTGGAACAAGAGAGCCACATAAAGTAGGCAGCTGCAAATGACTCCATTCTCATCTATTCTCATTTGCTATTAAAAATACCTTTCGGCGGCTTTTTTCCTCCCTGACATCCCTACACAAAGTGCCCTGCAAAGTATGATACATGCACCTATTTAAATTAACAAAGGAATGACTTATTTTAATCTCACTGTGCTTTGGAGTGCTTTGGCCATTTGGATGAGCAATATATCATTACATACAACCTTCCAGCGCTGCAGGCAAGAAACTCAGAGCATGCAGCATTTGGTGGGAGCCAAACAATTTCTCTAGCACACAACTGTGTCAAATGCATGCATGTATTCATTATTGAGAACGAGAGGAAATAGGTTTGATGTAGTGGAAAAAAGAAGATGATAAAAGCACCTCTGCAATATGCGTGTCATTATCAATGGTGGCAGATAGATAAAATTGCACAGCCTCCTATGTGATTAGTAAATATACATATAATTGCTGTGGCCAATTATCAGAAAAATGAGATCGGTAATTACAAGACAGAAAATTAACTAGAACTCTTATTAAAGCTTTGTTTCCAATTCAAACAATTGGAAACTGCTTGAAAATACAATTAAATCAAAAGTAACTAAGGGGGTCAAGGCAGACAAAAAACAACAACGAAAAAACCAAAAACCGGAAGAGGCTAAAAGAAAAGAAACATGAACAAAATGTTTCTTGGTTTTTGCATATCTGTCCTCCTTGAATGTAATCTATTCATCCAGAAGAAGGAATGGTTAGTAATTCTAAAATTAAAATTCTCATCAGTAGAGAAAGGCTTCCAAGAGGAAAAGAAAACAAAGGAAAAATGGGAGTGAAATAAAATCTTTCCAAGTTCAAAGGATTACGTGCAGGCACTCCATAGAAAGGACATGAAAAACGGGGGTGGATGGGTGGCTGATGAAACAGTCCACTCAAAAGAAACAAGACACGAAATAACATGACAAGTCCTCAATAAAGGTACTATAAAATGGTCACAGAAGTCCCATCGGTTTGAAGAGCAAAAATAAAACATGATATCAATTTCAGCTGCAGCCTGTTTTAGGCAAGCCATATATATCACCAAGCCTGTAAGATTCTACAAGGCCCAGCTGAAGAAATGACATTTTACTGTCTCAAAAACCATTAGTAAAAAGATAGTTCAAAGTCTGAGGTGCAAAAATTATAGACTCTGCTCAGTGAGGAAGCTTCTCTAAGTCATCCCTTCATAGATTTTCTTGAGGGTGTAGTACTGAAAGTGTCTTGAGTAGTAGCTGCTCTAAATTGCAATGTTTAGGAAAATAAAGGCCTGCTATCTTAATGTGGTTCAATATTTACCAAGATGGTTAAAATTCTGGACTGGCTTTCTACAAAGATTTGGTATAAAACATGGTGCTAATGTGGACCTCATTTCAAAGTATGATACCAAGAGTAAATTAATGAATTATAGACAAGCAACTTGATGAATATGTCATTTAAAAACGGATGAGAAACAAAATGAGGAAATGTGACATCTTGCATGGATAGTTAATTTTATTTAAGACCCGATATTGTAGCCTGTTAAGTTCCTCATGTTATAAAACTAAGGAACACTGGGTGGTACCCATGAATAATTTATTTCACTTCTGAAAATGCCAGCCCGAGTCGACTTTGCAGAACCACAGCGAGTGGATTCTCATCTCAGTGGTGCCTGGAAAGAATCACTCATCAAAGATGTGGAGGAAATTCTAATCTCACATGCACAATGCCAGATATTTATATTTGTTTTAAAATCCACATCTCTTGCATTCCTCAAGGGAGAATTTTCTGAGATGCAGAAGACTGAGTGGTAGGGGATGGTGAGAATGCCACACATCAACACTGGGCAAAGGCATTTTCTGAGAGCCTCCAACTCCACAGAAGTAGGCAGGCTGTTAAAACTCCATAGGAAAGCAAATGAATATATCTGAGTGTTCACTGCACTGCACTGCAGGATTTTACAGAACACTTTTCTCTTTTTAAAGCAAATAAAATTACAAAGTTAGCTTTGATCAGGATGTGAAAGATCTCCAAGAACCTGCCTATTTTGTTACCTAATTCAAATCTGTGAGGAGGGAGGTAGGCATACAGTAAATTTGTGCTCCAGTTTCGCTGTAGCTCACAGGAAGGGAAAGCATCCAGTCATCCCAAGGGGTTCAGAGACTCTAGTAAAGTCGTTGCTGCTACTTCTCAAAAATGCCCTTTATGAAATATAGGTTGTGGCAAGATGGAGAAATATATTTCAAAAATATAAATGTGGGTTGAAGAAGCAGTTACACTGGTAATTCTCAGTACTGGCTGACATGGACTTTAAATTGTTAAGGGAAGTCACTCTCTTTAAGACCTTGGGTGCCATACTTCACCTTTGAAGGGCCTTTTTTCAGATGCTTTTCTGTTAAATTTCTAAGCATGGAGGTATAGAACGAAGCAGTGGACACAACCTTAACCAAAAGCCTCAATCTGAGAGTCTAGTCTCAAATCAACTTTAGAGTCCTGCTGAAGGGACACAAGCTGGGTCTTGTTATCAAGCAGGCAACTGTTATATAAAAACAGCTGCCATAAACCATTTTAGTAAGCAATTCTGGTCATCAAGGAGGACAGTTTCCAAGCCTCAGAGGTTTCAGTAAGGACCTGGTCAGCCCCTTTTGCTAAATAACTGGAACACAAGCACACAGCACGCTAGAGAACAGCGAAGGACAATAGGAAAAAGTTTGAGTGATGCCTTTGCCTTATGAATAATGAACAGTTCAAGAAGGTCAAACCATTACAACTGAAACTGTTTAATTATTAATTATGCACAATCTATGAGCAAAAGGACAAGTTCAGAATGCTTAATGTATGTTAACTTCAAGTGGACTCTCTCTGGGTATTTTGTTATTAGCACTTGTCAGCAAGGTACTCAGGCATAAAAAAAGGCAAGTAGCAGAAATTGTGTGTGTGTGTGTGTGTGTGTGTGTGTGTGTGTGTGTGTGTGTACCTGCACACTCAAAGAGCTAGTGGAGAAGACGAGGCAAGAGAAGATCCAATTCCAACCACAGTTGCTGCTAGTTCACTTACAGAGTAAGTGTGCCAGTCAGTATATTTAGTGACCTTTAGAGCAGGGCAGGTAAGCTGGACACTCCAAATACAGAAAGCATCAATGAGAAAAATGCTTTCAATATTCAAGGAATATTCTTTTTTGAAACTATAATGTTTCTTGGCTTTAGAATAATCTTTGTCATTAATCTACCCTCCACTCCACAACTCCCCAACTCCCCACCCCCATACAAGTGCATGTGAAACTGGTAAATCTGAATAAGGTCAGTGGTTTGTGTCTTGTATCTATAACAATTTTCTATCTACAGTATAAATAATGTACTATACTTATGAGATGTTACTGTTGAGGGAAACTGGGTGAAAGTTACATAGGATCTCTCAGTATTATTTCTTTTTCTTTTTTTCTCTTTTGAGATGGAGTTTTGCTCTCGTTACCCAGCCTGGAGTGCAATGGTGCAATCTCGGCTCACCGCAACCTCTGCCTCCTGGGTTCAGGCAATTCTTCTGCCTCAGCCTCCTGAGTAGCTGGGATTACAGGCACGCGCCACCACGCCCAGCTAATTTTTTGTATTTTTAGTAGAGACGAGGTTTCACCATGTTGACCAGGATGATCTCGATCTCCTGACCTCGAGATCCACCTGCCTCGGCCTCCCAAAGTGCTGGGATTATAGGCTTGAGCCACCACGCCCAGCTCTCAGTATTATTTCTTATAACTGCATGTATAAATCTAAAAATTATGTTGAAATACAAAGTTTAAAAAGAAAAGTAAGGGACAGGGACTATTTTAAAACAATCAGATGAGGCTCAGATTCTTAGCAGAACTCTGCTTTGTGTAAGGGAGAAAACTGGCATAAATATTCAACTGGGAAAAACTTAAGGGCCTTTGCTTAAAAAAAATTTCTGAGGATTGCAATTTTGCCTGTAATTCATAATTAAAGGTGACAATGGGATCTAACAATGATGTGGTTGTTAACTCAGACATAGATAAGGCATAACATAAACTACTGTGTAAAAATGATACAATCATTCATTATTCATTCATTCATTCAACAGCTTTTGTGGGCATCTACCATGTGGATGGAATGCAATGAGCCTGGCATTGTGGAATGGCTGACACTTAATCCACATTCTCAAGGAATTTGTGTATTGTTCAGAGGGATAAGATGTGCACCCCTAATAAACAGCCCTGTAGGATGGAGGAAGTGGCCACATAAGAGTGCCAAAGCTGGGCACTCAGGACAAACAGTGGAGCACTGAGGTTTGGTTCAGTTTGGCTGGCAGACATGAGTTCACAAAGAGGGTCATGGGGAGTAGAGTGAAAGAGTCTGCAGCGTGTGAGATACCTTCTTTGCTCTCCTACTTTCTTCTTTCCTCTCTCCCAGACAGCACCTGAGGGTGGGACGGACCTTGAATGTTGTAGTCTGGGTCCTATTCCCTTCTCCTTATACAAACCACACATTCCTTCAAATCTTATGCATATTAGCAGTAAAGCAAAGGAAGTTAGGACAACTTCTCAAAAATCTCAAGGTGCTGGCTGCGCTGGTGAATTCTGAGGGCCATTATACTGTGGTTGGATTAAACCAGTATGGTCCTCTAACTTTTTTTTTTATAGCCCACTTCTAGACTTACGGTGTCAAGCCATCAAACCGACAGGTGTTCAACACTGGAAAGTCACCTGTAGTCTGACCAATATTGAGAGTCATGCTCCATATTTTAAAAGTAAATCTTTTAATTCATGTCAGACCTTCCTTTGGCCTGGCCCAACAATGTCTACTTTTAGGCATTGGGATTCATACTAACTGGCAAAGCTCTATTGGATTGCTCCATTTCTATCCTCAGTGCTGGGATCAAAAGTCACTTGTAATTCTAGGGGCTTCATGCCCAACAGGATAGCATTTTGCCTGTCAGACCCCAAATTGGTTTCTGATCCTCCACTGTTCACTGCCTTAAAGTAGCATCTTTATAAGACAACTGGCAGAACAGAGGGCAAATCTGTACTCACCTGGGGAGAAAGCTGAGTTAAAAAAAATCTAAAGAAAACATGAAAAAAGCTGGACCCTCAGCTCTAAGGATCTCCATAGAAGCTAATCTTCAGATCAAAAACAACCTGTCCAAGATGTAAACTAATGTGAGATTCTGGGAAAGCAGCTACATTTTAATATTTTAAAGGTCCTCAAGGTTTATATCTGTGCACATCTGCTGTAACGGAATGTAGACGGGGGAGAAAAAAGCAGTCACATGTCATCAGAAGGAGAAAGGTAGGAAGGAGATGAATAGATGCTCCTGGTCCCAGAATGAGTCTCGTTTAGAGTGTGACTAGCCATAACTACACAGCAGATTTGTATAAATTCCATCAATCCTTGTTCTAACACTGAGTTTCTTTTAAAATATGACCACTCCATGAGGATACAATCAGCATTTTGACTCTTAGTGTATTTTTGATTTCCTGTTGCAGATGGAACTGACCTACTTCTCGGGATGTTATGAGGGAAACCATCAGGGTGAAAGCAAGGCTCTGAACTTAGGAAGGCTTTATAGATGTCATACCAGAGAAGAAACCCTCTAACCCCACTCAGCTGGAGAACAGAAAGCCCGCTTTTACTCATCCCACTCCACATCAAGTCTTGAGCAGAGAAAGTGAAAGATGATTCAATTCCACACTGGGTCGTCCCATGCTCTGGGTTGCCAGGCGTGACAAATTACAGGTGTGGGCATTTTGGTGTGAAGTTCTGTTCACTGGGTCTGGGCTGACAGTAGCAGCTCATTTAACTTGTCTCAGGTGGGCCTGGAACCATAGGCTAAAGGCCTGAATTTCTGCCACTGAAACGCCCATCCTACCCATAAACTCTTTAATCAAGGAGAACCAGCTGTTAGCCAAGTGAACATCACTACCAGATGGCTTATAAAAAACAAAACATAAATGAACAGGTCTAAAGGAATCTGTCTCTGAATAACTGAAATTTGAGATTATAGAGATTTTTTTCCTATTTTCTTCTTCTCCTAAATGTGTTTTGGAAGTTCTTCAGTACTGGGATAAAAGAGAAATGATCTTTGTCAGTAATGTCAAAATGAACTCTTCATTCAGTCTGCTTGTGGTTTTTTGTTTGTTTTGTCTTTTAAAAGATTTATATTGACTCAGAAATTTTGTAAACATATGGTAAAGATCTTGGTGTTTCATAACATTTCTTGAAAATAGGTGAGTGGAAAAATGGAAAATAGATTAACCTTTTAAACCGTATTTATAATGGCTTCCTTTCCGAAGCCAATGAACATCTTGTTCCTCTTTTTATTTTAGGTCTCTTCTTGGTCATAAGCCAGAGTACACAGCATTTTTTAGAGGTGCCTACATGAACAGTACATACTCGCTCACACACTAACATCCATACACATCTCCCTTTTCAGTGGCTTAGGCAGAGCAGCAAAAACATACTTTTCTCATACCAAGGGATTTCATTTACAAAAGTAAAACCTGTTATTGTCCTCTTTCTCTGCAGCCTCCCAATGCATTTCTACTGCTTTTTCATAAAACACTGCTGCAAATAATCAAGCATGACCATTGACATCCACAAGATTGAGTTTTGGGAACCATTAAATGAGCTCACCCTCGTGGGAAGGCTCGTGCTCAGGCTGCTCTAAAGGTAATTATTCAGCAGTTCCTACCTGTGCTTTTACCTTGTCCCTATATAGTGTTTGAATTTCATACACTGGTCAGGTCAACTTTTTTCCTCAAGAAAAGTCCAGCTATACATGTTTGATCTAGTACCTAAATTACAATGTTAATATACACACTGGCATTTCACCTGGTTCTACAGCAGAAGTGCTGATTAAAAGCAGTCTTAATTAAGGGTAGATAATAAACTATATTCAAAACAAAAGAGAAAAATCTAGGAGAGAAAAAAATCCTTAATAGGTGCTTAAATTAAAAAAAATGGATCTTTTCATAGATAAAGAATTAAGATTGAAACATCTGAACCACATCCGCACACTGTGGAAGTACAAGAACCTGGCAGGTCTGTGTCCTGAAAAACCAACAAGCCATAACGCCATCAAGTCAGACTCTGGGAACTCACTGTAAATCCGAAGTCCACATCACCACACTATACGTCCTCTTGAATGTTCACTCAACTGTTAGTTAAAATAATTTTTGCCATTTGCCACCTGCACTGCCAGCTACAGAAAAGGGGGAGAACAGAACTACCAGTGGCTGTCTGTTGTATGAGCATTGGCTATATTTGCTTACATATTTTTAAACAAATTCAAAGGCTGCTTCAGCTGCAATTCGAAGGTTGAGAATTATATGTGAAATTGTGCTATTATTGGTTTCATACAATAGAGAGAGAGAAGGGAATTTAAAGCTGATTTAAGGAGACACTACACCAGTTTAAAATTAGTTACTATGAGAGGAACAAAGGGAAAGAGGGAGGGAGGGAAGGAGAGGAAATGAAAAAAATAGAACTACATACTGTGAAATGAACAAGTTCAGTTAGAATGTTCATCAGGATTTGGAAAATCATAATGCCATCTGCTACTCTGGACCTCAGAACATCAGGGATCTCGTGGGCCCAGATGCTTCCATTTCCAGGAGGAAGGAAGGAACTTAACACTCCCTGGAATGCTGCCTCCGTTCTGGAATGGAGGCAACACCCCGGCCGACCAGTTTGGAATCTCTTTTGAGAACATTTGTACTGCTCACATATACATTTTCCCTGGTTTGGAGAAAATTAACGGCCGGCAAAATGATTACAACAATTCAGCAGTGAAGCAGAGCAGTGCCCCAGCCCAAGCTGCTGGGTAACTGACCCTGGCATCCAACTTGGGCTCAGGGTGTGTAGGTCCCATCATGGTGGATTAAATGAGCATTGTCCTACGGCTGGGTAAGACTTCACAATAGAGCAACACATGTTAAATGACAGCAGCCAAAACTGGCCCCACCAGGCAACTGCCCATTCACAGAACGCTATTCACAGGCCTTCACCACCAAGAAATTAATTCATTAATAATACATCAGGCTTCATGGATGATTCAAAGGAAGTAACACAAAGCTACTTGCTCAATGACTGCCTGAAGATGCAGAATTTTTCCCGGTTAAAAAATCCCCACAAATCTAATTGATTTACTAAATCAAAATTATGGGGATGTTTATGTTAATATGTTGGTTAGTAAAAAAGAAGAAATGGATAAGGTCACTCAGTGCCACTTGGAAGTAATAAAAATACAGATTTTTTTTCAGCAATAGTAAATAAAATCTAATTTTATATAACTTTAAATACATATGTATTTTTACTTCAAGTGACTTTGTACATCCTTCAGATTACTAGGAAAAAATTTTCTTTTAACTTGTGTCTTCTGTAACATTTTTTTTTTTTTATTGCGTTTTAGGTTTTGGGGAACATTTTCTATTCACTTCTTTCTTACTCCTCCCGTCTGACAACTCATAAATATGAATTAAATATAATTATAAATGAACAGAACATTAACTTTTGGATTACTGCTGTGTTTTGGTAGAATGTTAATGTCATTTCTAAAGAAACAGTTATTACCAACAGAAAAAGTAATTACTAAAGGAATCCTGGCCTTAATGCTAACCTATTTTCAATTCTCAAACCAGCCAAACTGAATTAATTTAAACACACTGGACTTTTCAAAGAAGGTATTAGATTTCTAAAGATTGCCTTACATAAAAGGGGAATGTCAGTTTTCAGCATCCCAAGGATATTTCCCAACACTTTGAAACACAGGCCTAGTTGACAATATTGCTGGAGGACAGGACCACTGTGTGTATATGCTTGTATTAACTTACTGTGTTTCTGGCCGGGCGCGGTGGCTCACACCTGTAATCCTAGCACTTTGGGAGGCCGAGGCGGATGGATCACCAGGTCAAGAGATCGAGACCATCCTGGTCAACATGGTGAAACCCCGTCTCTACTAAAAATACAAAAAATTAGCTGGGCATGGTGGCACATGCCTGTAATCCCAGCTACTCAGGAGGCTGAGGCAGGAGAATTGCCTGAACCCAGGAGGCGGTGGTTGCGGTGAGCCGAGATTGCGCCATTGCACTCCAGCCTGGTAACAAGACCGAAACTCCATCTCAAAAAAAAACAAAAACAAAACAAAAAAAACTTACTGAGTTTCTATTGCCTCAGTCATTATCTAATATAAGCTGCAAGCACCATGAAATCCAACACAGAAACCTGTTTGTGGGAGTGGTTAGAGCTAGTCACCGTGGTTAGACACTGTGGGTTTGCAGGTCCTGTCTCCCTTTAACCACCTGCAGTTATGTGCTGTGACAGGAATAGGCCATGCCATCCTTGGGATGCTGGGAATAGGAGGGGGTGGTGTTCCTTTTACTTCTTGCTAACTTCAGAAGTCATAGTCATGGCAAAGTCTTTCAGGTAAAGATGAGTAGATATTATTTCCTCTGAAGTTAGTTAATCCCACTTGCTCTGTTAGTTAATCTTGCTCTGTCATCTCAGCTAGAGTGCAGTAGTGTGATCTTGGTTCAGTGCAACCTCTGCCTCCCAGGTTCAAGCGATTCTCCCACCTCAGCCTCCTGAGTAGCTGGGAATACAGGCACGTGCCACCATGCCTGGCTAATTTTTGTATTTTTTGTAGAAATGGGGGTCTCACCATGTTGCCAAGCTTGATCTCGAACTCCTGAGCTCAAGCGATCTGCCTGCCTTGGCCTCCCAAAGTGCTAGGATTACAGGTATGAGCCACAGTGCCCGACCTAATCCCACTTTTGAATTTCAGGGAAGTATGATTAGGCAGTTATTCTTACTATCAGCACCCCCCACCCCAGCACCGGCTATTTTCATACCCCAGTGGCTTCTCAGGCAACCTGCCTAGGAATGAGTGATTCTATATCATGAATGAATTTTTTTAAGATAACACATTTAAGAGCCAAACTTACTGTATTTCAACAGAAATCTTTCTAAAAGGATTCATGCTCCTCACTGCCAAATTAACGCTGAATAGAATTCAATTAACTGAAACATGTCATTCATATAAACAGCAAAACTGAACTGTGCTGCAGAATACCTGTGCCCTTTGAGCATGTCTGCAATACTAAGCTGTTTTCTTTCACAGCTTTATAAAAAATCTCTTTGATGCCAAAACGTTCAGTGGTCACTTTTTGCTTTCACCAAATCAATGCCAGTATAATGGAAAGAACCTTCCGTTTGATTGTCAGTCAGTTTCCTTGTTGGTAAACTGGAGTGTTGTGGGAAAAGCATGTGACATGGGGAAACATTGTAAACCATAAAGGTTAAGGCTTAGACTTCTGAATTCTGGCCAAGGATCATATATTAGCTAAACACCTCCTCATCACATATTCTCTGTCACTTTTTGAATGTGTGTTTCTGAAGTCTTGAATAAAACAGGTGTTGAGATTGATGCATAAATGTCATTTCATGAATATTTACAAGAGCCTACAGGATGTTAGGTGCAGTACTAGAAAGATGGAAATTAAAAATCTAGGCTGGGCACGGTGGCTAACACCTGTAATCCCAGCACTTTGGGAGGCTGAGGCAGGCAGATCACGAGGTCAGGAGTTCGAGACCAGCCTGGCCAACATGATAAAATCCCATCTCTACCAAAAAAAAAAAAAAATAGCTTGATATGGTGGTGGGTGCCTGTAATCCTAGCTACTTGGGAGGCTGAGGCAGGAGAATCGCTTGAACCTGGGAGGCAGAGGTTGCAGTGAGCTGAGATCACGCCACTGCACTCCAGCCCAGGTGACAGTGTAAGTCTCAAAAAACAAAACAAAGCCTGGGCACGGTGGCTCAAGCCTGTAATCCCAGCACTTTGGGAGGCCGAGGTGGGTGGATCATGAGGTCAGGAGATCGAGACCATCCTGGTCAACTTGGTGAAATCCCGTCTCTACTAAAAATACAAAAAAATTAGCTGGGCATGGTGGTGTGCGCCTGTAATCCCAGCTACTCAGGAGGCTGAGGCAGGAGAATTGACTGAACCCAGGAGGCGGAGGTTGCAGTGAGCCAAGATCGCGCCATTGCACTCCAGCCTGGGTAACAAGAGCGAAACTTCGTCTCAAAAATAAAATAAAATAAAAATAAAAAAATAAACAAAACAAAACAAAAACACAGAAAGAAATCAAGTCTGGGAACTTAAGAATCTAGTGGTCAAACTGATAATTGGATCTGGAACAGGAATGCATTTTTTTTTTTTTTTTTGAGACGGAGTTTTGCTGTTGTTACCCAGACTGGAGTAAAATGGCATGATCTCGGCTCACCGCAACCTCTGCCTCCTGGGTTCAAGCAATTCTCCTGCCTCGGCCTCCCAAGTAGCTGGGACTACAGGCGCGCACCACCATGCCCAGCTAATTTTTGTATTTTTAGTAGAGATGGGGTTTCACCTCGTTGACCAGGATGGTCTCGATCTCTTGACCTCGTGATCCACCCGCCTTGGCCTCCCAAAGTGCTGGGATTATAGGCATTAGCCACCACACCCGGCCATGAATATGATTTTGAATGAGGTGCTTGGTGATCTCCCATGATCAGAATCATCCCTTGAACATGCCTTTCTTTCCGTGTGCCCCATCTCAGGAGAGTACCACCATGTACCCGACTGCCCAAACCCTGTGCTTCATCCCTGACCCTATCGCCCTACCCTCCATTATATCCAGTTACTCACCAAATGCAGTTAGTTCTGTCTCCTAAATGCCCTTAAAACATGGTAAGGCTGTCCTGACTAAACCTCTCCAATTTCTGATCGGAGCTACAACTTCAATGTCTTTTCCAATCCATCTTCCATAGCCCTGTTACCGTGATTTTTCTTTTTTTTTGAGACGGAGTTTCGCTGTTGTTACCCAGACTGGAGTGCAATGGCACGATCTCGGCTCACCGCAACCTCCACCTTCTGGGTTCAAGCAATTCTCCTGCCTCACCCTCCCGAGTAGCTGGGATTACAGGCGCGTGCCACCATGCCCAGCTGATTTTTGTATTTTTAGTAGAGACAGGATTTCACCTCGTTGACCAGGATGGTCTCGATCTTTTGACCTTGTGATCCACCCGCCTCGACCTCCCAAAGTGCTGGGATTATAGGTGTGAGCCACCGCGCCCATCCAATTTTTCTAAAACACAAATCTGGCTATGTTGATCCCTTGCTTAAAACTCTTTCAGTCTCCCCATCCTCCCTCTGGCACAAATATCTCTAAGTATGGGATATAAAGATTCTTCAAAATGTGGCCCTTGGTTCATCTCATAATACTTGCCCAAGCACCCCTGCCATACTGAACCCCCTGCAGGGGCCTCAGAGATCTCCAAGGCTAACTCTTACTGGCTAACCTTCTGCCTCCTCTCCTCTGCAGAGCTTCCCTGGTAGCCCCTATATCCACCCCGAGTTCTCTCCTCAGGTATTTCCCCAGCACCTTGTCCACACTTTAATGACAGAATTTACATGGCTACAAACATGATTAAATGCCATACTGTAAATACCCATTTATGTGAGTGGTGAAAATGACAGTCACTGTGGTCCTCTGAGAGCCCAGGCCATCAAGTCTCATACCACTTACACTACCTGCAGTTCAGTGATCTGTATATATGACTGTTTACTTGTCTGCCTCCCCGACTGGAGTAGCCGCTCTTCAATGGAGGCAAGAGCATCTTATTCATTCTCCATCCCCAGTACGTGCTCTGGGATTAACACTGGTTGACAGAATGACTGTTATCATTCTGTTTGAAAACCATCAGTGGTTTCCAAACTATAATCTATGGAACTCTCAGTTATTTTATGCAGGTGCTGTGGGAAAGGAGGTGGAGATCTAAATCTCTCATCCTCTGACCAAGCCAAAATAGCTTCATGTTCATCTATTTTATAGGTTGGGTTTTTGAGCAACATAAAGAGGTCAAGGGCTTTTAGAAATGTGTGAAAATTAACTACTGTATCAATGGGAAGATATATTTTATTTAAAAATGTCTTTTAGAAATACTATTTTTTATGCAAATAAAAACCACAGTGAAATGTCACCTCACATTTTGTTAGGATGGCTATTATAAAAAAGTCAAAAGGCAATTAGGGATGGTAAGGATGTGGAGAAAAGGGAACCCTTATATACTACTGGCGGGAATGTAAATTGGTACAGCCATTATGGAAAACGGCACGGGGGATGTGCCTCCAGAAACTAAAAATAGAACTACACTATGATTCAGCAATCCGGCCTCTGGGTATAGATCTAAAGGAAATACAATCACTATCCTGAAGAGGTGCTGCACTGCCATGTTCACTGCAGCATTACTCACAACAGCCAAGATAGGAAATCAACCGAAGGATGAGTCAACAGATGAATAAAGAAAACGTGGTATGTACACACACCCATACACACCACAATGGAATTGTATTCAGCCTTAAAAAAGGAAATCCTGTCAGTTGCAGCAGCATAAGAACCTGAAGGTTCAGACACCTGAATATGATAAGTGAAGTACGTCAGACACAGAAAGACAAACACTGCATGATCTCATTTAATATGCGGAATCTAAAATAGCTGAACTCATAGACGCAAAGTAGAAGAGTGGTTACCAGGGGCTTGGAGGCTGGGGGAAATGGGGAGGTGTTAGTCAAAGGGTACAAACTTACTTTTAGAAGATAAATATAGCATGGTGATTATAGTTAATAATGCTATATTATATATTTAAAATTTGCCTAAAGAGTAGATCATAAGGTTAGCAACACACACACACACACACACACACACACACACACACAGTAACTGTGTGTGGGGTTGGATATATTAGCTTGATTGTGGTAATCCTTTCACAATGTATATGTTTATCAAAACATCACATTGTACACCTCAAACATATATTCTATTTGTTCATTGTACCTCAGTTAAAGCTGGGAAAAACACAACTTTCACATTCCACTAGGCACAAATGTATTCAAAACTTATGTGTATCTTATTTCTTTCTTCCTATTCTTGATCAAAGAAAGCAGCATAAGAAAAGGGTGAGAAGGCCAGATACGGTGTCTCACGCCTGTAATCCCAGCACTGTGGGAGGCGGATGGATCACCTGAGGTCAGGAATTTGAGACCAGCCTGATGGATAAGATAAAACCCCATCTCTACTAAATATATAAAAATTAGCCAGGCGTAATGGCATGTGCCTGTAATCCCAGCTACTCAGGAAGCTGAGACACGAGAATCACCTGAACTCGGGAGGCGGAGGCTGCAGTGAGCCAAGATCGCGCCACTGCACTCCAGCCTGGGCAACAAGAGCAAAACTTCATCTCAAAAGAAAAAAAAAGAAGAGGGTGAGAGAGAGAGAAAAAATGTTGCCGTATAAGGGCAGACTCCTTCAATCAGGAACAGGTGGTTTATCCTAGAGTTCATTTGGAATGCACATGATACTCAAAACATAGTGTCCCTCCTAAGAATACGGTAACAATGCCAGGGTTCTGGGCCAATAGACAGGGAGGACTGTGGCAAGCCACAGCTCTAGGAAGAGAGCCTTTGTGCACTAGTGTGGGGGAGAAATGCTGGCTTTCTCCATTAGGTTTGCAGCTGAAAAAATGGGGAGCAACAGGAATGCCACAGTGAGGATGTGGGGAGAACAATGAAAGAGGATGGCCGGCTGAGTCATGAGCAAAACAAGGGCAGGCATCCTTGCTGTGGGGCCTGGCCTGGGGTCTCTCAGGATGAGAAGGACTAAAGCGGATTTGCTTAAGATGGGAACAGACTTTCTTGGCAAAAACCCATGAATTTAACAGCTCATCATTACAAAATCCCACTTACAAAATTCTAAGTCTTCTGCAAGTTCTTATGACTCTATTTAAGCATAAAACTTAATGAAGACATAAGAGAGCCTCTGCCATTTACTTATCTGCCTGACTGGCATATGCACGCCATTATGGTGGTACTGAAAAGAATCATTATGAATAGGGACAACCATCTACCCACCGAACACCTGGACTCACAAGAGGCCTCACATGGACTCTTCGCTTGGATGTGGCTCCCCTGATGCTTTCTAGAAATGCTAGTGAAGACGACCAGTGGTGGAAGGAGGCACTGTTTGATGCCGGCCCAGCCTGGATGCTCTGTGAGGAGGATGGAGGTTAATCACACGGCTAGACACTTCTACCCATGTCAGTCAGGCAGACTAAGAGGCAGCTAACATTTCTGTTCTAGAAGAGGGTGACACTGAACAAAAGGGGATGAGAAAAGGGAGGACTGGGAAAAGGAGGAGAAAAATGAGGGAAGAGCCTGCTTTATAACCACGTTATTAAAAAGCTTCTAAACGCCAGGCGTGGTTGGTTCACACCTGTAATCCCAGCACTTTGGGAGGCTGAGGTGGGCAGATCACATGAGGTCAGGCATTCGAGACCAGCCTGGCCAACATGGTGAAACCCTGTTTCTACTAAAAATACAAAAAAAAAAAAAAAAATTAGGCAGAGGTGGTGTGCACACCTGTAATCCTAGTTACTCAGGAGGCTGAGGTGGGAGGATTGCATGAACCTGGGAGGCAGAGGTTGCAGTGAGCCAAGATCATGCCACTGCACACTCTAACCTGGGTGACAGTGCAAGACTCTGAATGAATGAATGAATGAATGAATGAATGAATGAATAGCTTCTAAACTTTTCCCTCAGTCTCATTTCTCCTACTACTCACCTCAACAGAACTGTCTTAGAAAAAAAAACACAGATCTCAACATGTCAAACCTTCCAAGCATCTCTCTTGGCTATAGGGTAACACCTAAGCTTCTTGGTACAGTATTTGAGATGCTTCCTGTATTTTTTTCTAGCTTTACTTTGGGCCAACCATTAGTCCTGAAAGCCACCTCACACTTAAGACACCTATGGTTGTGTTCCTCCCTCTGCTGGGACAATCTTCTCCCCATTTTCATTTTGTGAATGAATATCAAGGTATTTCTAAAGCCCAGCTCGAATATCATCTCTTCTCTCATGCTTGGTTACCTTCTCACACCTTCCAACCTCGCACAGCACTGTTCACACAGCTTTATTGTAGTTTTTAACATAATGAATCAAATCCAGTTCATGAGTTTGTCTTCCACTAGATTATGAAGTGATCTAGCATAGGAATTTTATCCCAGGACCTGGTAGAGATCATGGCCCAAGCAGGAGCTCAGTAAATGTTCCCTGAAGTAAATAAAAACACCAATTTTTCTAGCTGTGGAAGTCTTCTACAAAATGGAATGGGGTTTAAGTGTGTCTGCCCTTTTCTTCTGCTGAAGCCCATCCTATCCAGCTGAGAAGCTAAACACAGAGGCCATCACAGAGAAACTCTCTGCTTTCTATTTTTCTCTTTGACATTTAAATTTTAAATACACTTCACAAAAAATACAATTTACTCTTTTAAAGTAACAACCCAGTAGCAAAATATTTCTACCACCCTAAAATAACAGAAAAAAACCTTGCACCTGTGACAGTCATTCTCAATTGCCTTCTCCCCACAGTCCTTGGCAATCACTAACTCATCAACTTCCTGTCTCTACGGACTTCCCTATCGTGGACACTTCATAGACATTTCATAGGACATTTCATATGCGGCTTTCTGTGTCTGGTTTCTTCCATTTAGCATGTTTTCAAGGTACATCCATATTGCAGTATTTATCAGTACTTCATTCCTACTTATCGTTGAATAATAGTCCAATGTGAACTTCTGGATTCTGTCTACGTTTGGGTTACTATGAATAATGCTGCTATGAACGTTCTTGCATGTTTCTATGTGGACATATGTTTTCCATACTCTAGGAGTGGAACTGCTGGATCATATAATTGTTCTATGTTTGGCTTTTTGATGAATGGTCAAACTGTATTCCACAGCAACTGTGGAACCATTTTACATTCCCACTAGCAACTTATGTGGGTTCCAATTTCCCTACATTCTTGTCACCACTTATTTTCTGGTTTTTTCTTTTTTCTTAAATTACAGCCATCCTAGTGGGCATGATGTAGTCTCTCATTCTGGTTTTGATTTACATTTCCTTAATTAATTGTTAAGCATATTTTCATGTGCTTATCGACCATTTGTATATCTTCTTCAGAGAAGCATATGTTTAAATCCTCTCCCCATTTTAAAATTCAGCTATTTGTCTTTTTATCAGTGAGTTGTAAGAGTTCTTTATATATTCCAAATAGCAGACCTTTATCACATATATGATTTGCAAATATTTTCTCCATTCTGTGGACTGTCTTTTCACTGTCTTGATAGTGCCTTTGACACACAAAACTTTTAAATTTTAACAAAGCCCACCTTTTGTTTTTGTTTGCTTATGCTCTTGATGTCATAGCTAAGAAGTCACTGCTACCCTAAGGTCATGGAGATTTACATCTATGTCTCCATTTACATCTTTGATTTACTTTTGAGTTAATTTTTGTGTATGATGCAAGGTAAAGGTCCAAATTCACTCTTGCATATAGATATCCAGTGGTCCCAGCACCATTTGTTGAAAAGATGATTCTTTCGCCACAGAATGGTCTTGGCATCCTTATCAGAAAACAATTGACCATGCATATATGGGTTTATTTCTGGACTCTGAATTCTATTCCATATGTCTATCCTATACCACTACCATACTATCTTGATCAGTGTAATTTTGTAATAAGTTTTGAAATCAGAAAGTATAAATCCTGCAACACTGTTTTATTTTTCCTTCAGTGATTGTTTTGGCTGTTCTGAGTCCCCTGCATTTCCACAGGAATTTTAGGATTAGTTTATCCATTTTTGCAAAAAAGCCTACTGGGGTTTTAATATGAATTACACTGAGTCTGCAGATCAATTTTGAGAGTATTTCCATCGTAATGATATTAAGTCTCGCTTCGTGAACATAAAATGTCTTTCCAACTCTTTTGTTTTTGAGAGGGAGTCTTGTTCTGTCGCCCAGGCTGGAGTGTAGTGGCATGATCTCTGCCTCTTGGGTTCAAGTGATTTTCCTGCCTCAGCCTCCCGAGTAGCAGGGATTACAGGTGTCCGTTACCCTGCCTGGATAATTTTTGTATTTTTAGTAGAGACAGGGTTTCGCTGTTTTGGTCAGGCTGCTCTTGAACTCTTGATCTCATGTGATCCACCTGCCTCGGCCTCCCAAAGTGCTGGGATTACAGGTGTGAGCCACCGTGCCTGGTCTTTCCATTTATTTCAATGATGCTTTGTAGTTTTTGGTGTATAAAACTTTCCACTTCTTTTATTATTTCTAAGTACTTTATTCTTTGTGATTATAATTTGTGATTTATTTATTTATTTATTTTTTTGAGGTAGGATCTTACGGTCACTCAGGCTGGAGTGCGGTGATACCATCATGGCTCACCGTAGCCTCAACCTTCTGGGCTCAAGTGATTCTCCCACCTCAGCTTCCCGAGTAGTTAGAATTAGAGGTGCATGCCACCATGTCTGGCTAATTTTTTTATTTTTTGGAGACGAGGTCTCGCTGTGTTGCCCCATGCTGGTTTGGAATCCTTCTGCCATGGCCTCGCTAAGTGCTGGGATTGCAAGCGTGAACCACTTTATTTGACTATATATACCACCTTGGGTAGCTTATTTCAAATGGTAGTTTTTAGTTTTGGTAAGGTCACTATCAGGAGTGCAAAAACCAAAGACAGGCCAAGTGCAGTGGCTCACACAGGTAATCCCAGCACTTTGGGAGGCCAAGGCAGGAGAATCACTTGAAGTCAGGAGTTCGAGACCGGCCTGGCCAACATAGTGAAACCCCATCTCTATTAATAACACAAAAAAATTAGCCAGGTGTGGTGGTATGTGCCTGTAGTCCCAGCTACTTTGGGAGCTGAGACAGAAGAATCTCTTGAACCTGGGAGACAGAGGTTGCAGTGAGCAGAGATCTTGCCACTGCACTCCAGCCTGGGCAACAAGAGCGAAACTCCATCTCAAAAAAAAAAGACCGAAGACAGATGGTCAGATTGTTGAGACAAAAAGTAGTGACTGACAAGAATGAGGCGTGCCCATAGAGAACAGTGGCAATCACAAGAGGGCACAGGAAAAGCACCATGCAGAGCAGCACAGTTACTAAGGCACGTCAGCCTTGGGGCAAAGGGCTCTATACACTTCAAGAGGCCCAACAATATCACTGTCTATGCCAAATACTCTTGCAAAATGGTTGGTAAAATTCAGTGAAAGAACAAGGTAAACCTCACACAATTCTACAGCCCTGGAAGGCATCAATACATCAAAGTTTAAGTTCAGCACCACGTTCAGAACAAGGGCCTAACTAACTGGGAAAAGGTTAAATGATATTCACCACACTCCGTCAACAGGCTGGCAAAAACAAATAGATTTTAGAAACACTTCTTTCTAAAAATGCAAATTTTCTCATAGCTGTCAGAGCTTAACGTAATAAATTTCAGTTATCTGGACAACAGGGGCCAACTTATTCCCCAAAGATATCAGATGGCTAAGGCATCAGGTACACATAGACACACATCACTTACAAAGAACCAAAGCACTTTACAATGCAGGTATTCAGGGACTGAGGGAGGACCTGATTACATAAGGACCTTAAGGGAGGAAGTTCTGTTGAGAAGCAACTCTGAGGCACCAGATGATGTCTTTAAGCTCTCACTTCCACCTGAGCTAGCCAGCGCAAATTCAGAGAAACACCACCCCCCAAAATTTAATTGGACCGCCCAGATTTCTGATTGGAGCTCGATTCTCCTGCTACCTTGGCTACCCTCCCAGTTCCTGATCTGTGGTCTGAGTTTCATGGTCATGATTCTTACTCCTGTTTAGCTTTTGGTGTCTTCTGTTTGGACATCTGGTTGCTAACACTGGCTTTGTTCCATGATTTCACCTCCTGACTCCCAGACTGGCTCTAACACTCATCTTTGGCCACTCCAGGACCGGCTCTTGCCCACTTTAGTGGTGTTTTACTACATCTTCACTCTTTGCCAGGTCACAACAGGAGGTCAAGCTGAATTCACACAATAAGAAAATATGTTACACTGGGCTTTGCAATAGCTATTTTGTACATGATGCCAATATACCCATCTTGTCCGAATTAGGCTCCCTCAGGAGAAGTACTTTTTGATCTGACTTTTCTCTAACAGGTAATAGTACATACTAGCATCAGATACCCATTTCACAATGGGGTAAATCCTACTCCTAAGCAGTACAACGACTCAAATCTTGACTGGGCATATTCATTCACAAATAAAAGGCCTAAAAGTCAGATGCAAATGAAGATGGCTAGCTAACTGCCCTGTAGGAACTAAAGGGGAAGAGTTAGACCTAGCAAGCAGTTAGGGAAGTTTGAGAAGTGGTTCTCAAACTTTAATATGCAGAGAGTTACCTGGGGAAGCTAGTAGATTCTAGGCTGGACCCCTAGAAAGTCTAATTCAGTGATCTGAGCCCAGGAATTTGCATTATAACAAAAGCCCTTAGGCAATTCTGATGCAGTCAGTCCTTGGACCACCCTATGAGGAACACGGCATCACAGCAATGAGAACTCTGACAGACATACAGGAGAAGTGCAGTAAGCACAGGACCCCACTAATCCTTCCTCTCTGAGATGCTATAATTCATCTTGTCCAAGGCAGGTCATTTAGCCAATCCTTTCCTAATACTATTATTGCAGAATATCAGCTCAGTTCCAAGATCAACTTGGCAATGTTCATTTCCCAAGTTTCCACAATGAAGATGGTTTTAGAGTAAATAGGAATAGATGTCGAAGTTACATTTTTCTCTTGACTAAGGAAGAAATGCTATGAAGAAACATATGCCATTTAAGTTATATATTATTGTACTTCACCAATCTTCATCCCTTAAATACAACATCTCCCTACGGTAATTTCAAAAGTCTCATGATTTTGCCCAAATTAAACGAGCATGATATTTTAAATTGAATAGCAATCACTGCTACTTTAAATTAGGAATGAAAACATCTATTTGATGCAGAAAATCTTCAGATGAGCTGTCCAGAAACACACATAGTATTGGCGAGGAATGTCTTTATCTGGATGTTCTTCTGATGCCTAGGAGCCTGACAGACCAACGGTACAGCCCAGGAAACACAGGAGGCTGTGCGTGAAACTGGGTAGGCAAGTTTCCCCAGGCACTTCCCCAAGCAAAACTGGAGGGGGACCTCAGGAAAACTAGTTAAATTGGGAGGATTCTGATGGGGATAGTATGTTTTGGAGCCTAAGATGACAGAGGATATTGATAAGCTATTAGATCCAGGGGGTCTGTCTGATATTAGAGACAATGGAGCCTCCATTTGTTTCAGGATGATGCCTTCATTTTTACATCAACATGGTTTATGGCTTGCATGGGATATATGGACTGACTGATGCAACCATTAAGGATGTTGGAGCCCCACTCTATTATTGTGATATGTGTGTGTGTTTGTTTTTTTCCTAGGAGGATCTTTATTTTTTCTCCCAAATCTCATAACTGGTTATGCAGATGTTTAATTGAGAGGAATAATTATGAATTACAATTTTTTTCTTTCAAACTTTCCTATCTGAATCATTTATTGCCCTCCCTCTCTAATTACAAGTGTTTTAAATATTATAAAATTAAAGTTTAAAAAATAAACATTGCTAGTAGGCAAACCCAAGCCCAAAAAAGCTCAGTTTTTAAAGAAAATGTTAATGTTTCTTGAGAGCCTTGTGTATTATAAGACTGATGATCTATGGGAAAAAGGAATTTAAAGTCAGAATAAGAAGTAGACAGGCCGGGCACGGTGGCTAAAGCCTGTAATCCCAGCACTTTGGGAGGCCGAGGAGGGTGGATCACGAGGTCAAGAGATCAAGACCATCCTGGTCAACATGGTGAAACCCCGTCTCTACTAAATATACAAAAAATTAGCTGGGCATAGTGGCGCGTGCCTGTAATCCGAGCTACTCAGGAGGCTGAGGCAGGAGAATTGCCTGAACCCAGGATGCGGAGGTGGCTGTGAGCCGAGATCCCGCCATTGCACTCCAGCCTGGCTAACAAGAGCGAAACTCTGTCTCAAAAAAAAAAAAAAAGAAGTAGACAAAGTTGGTTACAAGAGAAAGGCAGATAGATTAGCACCATGAAGGCAAAGGAACAGTGGAACTCAATGAATAAGGATGATCAGAGGTAAGCTCAATTAAAATGTGAGAATACAGGTTTTCAGCTACTACAACATACGAGATGTTAGGGGCAGATTCTGAGAAAAATGTCTAATTAGGAAATTAAAGCTGAACCATTGACCAAGAGTTTTTGAACCCTTTTATCACTCTGATATGCTTTGGGTAAATAACTCAAGGCAGGCAAATTTCATCCAGCTTATGCTTGATGTTCAACTTTGACCCTTGCCTTCTGAATGACTTTAAATATCTGTGGAAGAAAAAAATGATACCATTTTAATTTCCAGCTCCATCCCCATCTGGCCAGGGAGAGGGTCAATTAATATTACTGCATTCTGTCTTTAGGGCATCTGATACCCCGAGGACCAGCCTGCGGGACAGTCTGTTTTTGCAGGGTTTCTTGGCCAGAATCAGAAAAGCGGGATTCAGGACAAGGCCAGTTCACGTAACACAGCTCAGATCCATACAACACAACTTGCTCTAAGGATGTTGGGCATTGTGCTTCATTAGGAAACAAAATATAAGCTTTCCACACCATTAGGAATGACTTTAGGAGTGAAAGCACATAAGACGATGCCTCACCTCATCAACAATGCACTGCAGAAGCTGGAGAGGCTGCAATGGAAAAGAAGAGAGGAAAAAGTATTAGCCTCCATGCAATATCTTTACAGTGGAGTGGAAAGAAAAAATCATTAATGCAATAAAATACAGCAAGATTAATCAACAACAGCAAACTCTTATAAAAACATTGATACTCAGGATGTTCTATTATTTCTAATGGTACCTAATCTAATACAGGCAGTTAAAGGTTTGCATTTTCTTCAAAATGCAATTTGCTAAGTTTAAAACAAGGCATTCAAGCATGCAAAGGAAGCAGCCATCAGGAAAAAGAAAAGTGAATTTTTTTCTGAACTCATAAAGCTTACCATTAAAGATCCCTGGTTTTTCTGAATCTGAAAAAAGGCAATATGTAATTAGCATGTCATAATCAAAATGACTCACTTGGACACATTATGATCACTGAGAGAAAATTATTGCATTGCTGGTGGCAATTTGTGGGCATGTGTTAACACAATTTACATAATGAAAATACACAAATGTTAATAGCTCGCTTCTCATTTATAGGCGAAAGTCAGCAGAATGTTAATTTCACACAACACTTTTTAGTACCCTCCAGGTTGTATTAGAATAGGGAGAAAAACCATAATCCATTTCAAAAGGCTGTTTACGATTCAGATATAAATAATGTTTTATATTGCTAGATTGTGAACACTGGGCTTAATGTTGCAATCATTGCTAATGTTATGAAGCTCACTCTTTTTAAATTAAAAACCGATTTATTTAAAATTGAAATTAAATCATAGTCAGAAATTAGAATTTTGGATTCTTGCCAGTATCTGTTCACAATCCCCTATTTTGTGAAGAAAACTTTAATTACGTGGTTGAAGTATTTGCCCCTAACTTAGGAGTGGGGTAATGACTCCACCTTTCCAAAGTTCCTTCAGCCTGTTTCCAGGGCAGCAATGCTCTCTGGGAAAATCAAATTCATGCAAGTTTTACACTGTTTTTTAGGGAATAAAAGCAGAGTCCAGTAAGAGTGCGTTTCTGATCAACATTCTGAAGGCAGGCTGCTCACACATTTAACACTGATAAACTGCATTTCTTAGAAAGCTACTAAAACGTGACACAAAAATTAATAAAACATCCTCTTAGTCATCAAAGTACTAAACACTTCAGTGCTTCCCCATCCAGGAAGAATAAAGCCAACAGTTATTCTAAACTCAATGAAAATGAAACCCCAGGTACTGAATTTTCTAATAGAGAACTTTTCAGGAACCAAATACTATTACTGATGAGTCAACTGTTTTCTGAGATAAATGAGCTCCAACCAGCTGGTAAAATAAAGGGAAACTAGTCATAGTCCCTTATATGTCCCTTTAGAAAATTCTTCCCCATATACACACTCATTTTATCTGCACAACCATCCTGAGGTTGGCAGAGATGATCATCTTTACTCTATGATGGGAAAACTGGGTGTCTCAGAGGACAGGGTCCAGGCCTGCGGCCTCAAGGCCAGGGTGTGGTGGTGTTGGGGCTCCTCCTGAGTAGCTTTCCTTCCAGCATCTGTATTACACCTGCCTATGATCACAGAGTTATTTGAAAACAACCGGATTTGCATACATTTATACTTGGTATGGTATTGTTGATAAATTATCAATGTTGACATGTTGGTTCCTGTCACCTAGACTGAGTTTCTCAAGGGGTGCTGCTACATTTATGCATTTCTTCTGCATCCATGTGGCTGATCAGCACACCCTTCCTCCCAGTGCTTGAATGTTTTAAAAGGTGTTTTCCCATGTATTTTGTCAAATGAACATGGTGTCTACTTATTGCTCCTCTTGGTTTTTCATCACTTCCTCCCCAGTCACTACTTTCAGAAACCTCTGTCCCAGGTTGACTGACTTAGTCTCTGTTGATAGTTCCTGCTTAATGTTGTCCTGAATTACTGCTTCTTCTGGTTCCTCCAGTCTGTGAGTACTTCTAGACAATATTCTGCAGGTAAAGATTTACACTACAAGGGGAGGTGGAGCTGTAACCACCACCCTGAAGTGGTTAAGAATTTCATTAACAAGCCACACCCACTTTAAAAAAATACTGAAAAGCCTGGATAACCTCTCCTATGACATGAAATATCTAAGGTGTTTGCTTTAATTTTTTGTCTCAAGCACACATGATACTTTCCCCACCCCCACATTCCTAGTAAGATATATCTACTACAACAGCAGTTATTTGTAATGAACAAAGAATTAGAAATCCATTTCTGACATCAAAGAGAATGTTATTCACAAATTTCCAAGAGTTGGGGGATGACAACATTCTCTGAGAACATGCGGCAAACATTCTAAGTGAGAAGTTTTGAAGTGAATTCAGACATGGATTATGAAACACTGTTCCCACATGAGTTAACTGAGGGGAGAATTAGTTAGTTAATTAATTAGAGAATTAGAGTTAGTTCCCAGTATCATATGAGTTAACTGAGGGGAGAACGGAATCAGATTAACTGAGGGGAGAAAACTTCCTCATGAATGGAGGTCTTAAACAAGGCCTCCAGTTTGCCCTATTCTGCAGGTTAAAAGCTTGGTCTAAGACAACTTAAAATTGTACTGTTTACGCTTGCTTTTTACTAAAAGAAAAACAGCAATATCAAAGTCTTTTTTTAATAATCTTATAGCTATACTGTTTTGCCCAGGTATTTAAAGAGAGACGTTGTTACCGGGTTTTATTATACAGTTTTGATAGCAACATATTATATGAAATCATCTTCATAAATTTTGTATTAAGGTAGCAGTGTCAGTACCTGAAATTGATTCAAAATGCTTAAGATACTCAATTGCTTTTTAACAGTTACACAATGCAGTGACTTATATCTTCTATTTCACAAGAATTTGATGATGCAACATCATTGTAATTGATTCATTTTCTCAATTAAATAAAGCTACCGTGCTTTTCTTTATATGCATGCCACACAGACCATAGAGTTAGATCTATTATCTCCTTTTTCTGTCCCAGATATATTGCCATAAAGGCTGTATTCTTTTCCTTTGTTAATTCCACCAGAAAATCTAGTGCTACAGCATATTTTTAACATTCTGAACGGCCATGTACTTGGCTGTATTTATATTAGGCATATTTTTCACTGTTAAACTCTGTGTTGTTTACCTTTTTCAAGATCACATTACTGTATATGCGCAGCAACCATAAAACAGATCCAGTCAACCTCCAGTCATTGCCTCTGCTTTTGCACACAGTTCATGAAAAAGTGAAGCCCTTAGTTTTATAGCACATTAAAAGTGGAACCAAGGGTCCTCAATATAAAATGCTGGCTTTGTGAATGCCTATCTTTATTCTGGGTCTGCCTTCCAAATGCTTAGCTGTGAGGGCAGAGTTCAGAGGAACACAATAATATTGTTAGGGCTGATATACTGCCTGCACCTCACAACATATGAAACGCTGTTTGTAACTAACTTGTCCAAGTCCACACTCCTGCTTATACATTTTGGGTGTGTTGAGTGTTTTCTACGTCTAACTAGTACTTTGGGATAATGAGAGAGAGAACAATAATTGTTCCAGTCACATACTTGGTCAGTCAGTCTCTAGAAATAGTAGCATTTTGATAGATGAATTAGATGAACCTCTTCCCTTTTCTGGACATAGATTTTTCTTGCATTAGCTGTTAGATTCAGGATTTAAAACCACACTATTGGGATAGTTATGTCTCATTCTGATGTAAGACAGACTCTTATGTGTTTAAATGGGAAAGAATGACTTCATAAAAGGCAGCCACAAGTATCAGTTAGGTCTTGGTATTATTATACAAACATTTAACATATATACTTCCTTACAAGGACCATCCAGTTAGCAATTAGAAAACTCTTATAACATGACTTATGACTGTGAAAAATGGTGCTGGAAAGGAAATTGCCAATGTAAAAGTTTGCTTGTGGGGCCTCAACTATTTAGTCAATGACTCTGGTAATAAAAAGAAATTTTGGAAGTCTCACTTTATGCTTCGCTTTCTGTAGAGGAACTTTTTACATACAGTAGTAAAACAGATCTTGCTACCAGCCTCTTTTACATTATATTCAGAGGCACAATCAGAAAACTAAAATGAATCCACCTCTGTAACTTAGAGAAGACACTAGCTATAGCTTTCATTTTCTCTTTTACTCTCTGAAATTATGGCTTGCCCTGCAGCTCTTGTCTGGAAGATTCATGTGTGACCTAGGTCAGATCTTCCAATATCAGTTGACAAATTTTCTCTTTACATATTTACTGCTTCTCAAGCTTGTATTATTTTCTCTTAAATAGAAAGAAGAAATATAAAATTAAATCACATGGTTGGAATTTTTAAAGAATATCATTTTCATTTGTTGTGCTACTGGGATCACATTCTAGCTTTTATGTTGAGCTCTTTATTCTTTTTAAAAAAAACTTCAAATTTTAGAAGCTGTGACTATTTTTCAGACTCTCTTTTCAAATCAGATGCATTAAGCTACAACCCTGGCTAAATATAAACAGGGATTATGGGAAACTGAGACATTCAAATTCTAAATCAATTATGATCTAAAGTATTTATGAAAGGTAGGAACCCCAGAGATGATGTAGTTCAATCTATTCACTTTGCTTTAGGGAAACTGAGGCTCAGAGGGGAGCAGCACCCAAAGTCATAGGGTTAGGAGGCTGCCCACTGTGAGGAAAATGTATGAATTTTGGAGTGAGAAAGACCCCTGGATTCTAGTCAGATCCCCATGGTCCCCAGAAGCCCTCTCCCTTCAATGGGGCTTTGGCTATTGTCTACAAAGTGAAGAAATGAGCTAGAGAAGGCCAAAGATTCCTTGAAGCCAGAGCTTCCCTTTCAGGAGCGATGTTTATTTTTCCTACCCAAGGGAGAAATGGTACCAGCAATCAATCTAATTTGATCTAGCACTGTGCTGGGTACTAAAACTTAGGAACATACCACCTCCAATCCATTATAACTTACAAAAGCAAAGTGTCCATATCTCAAAAAGCCTTCAATGAGAAAAACAAAACCACTTCTACATGATAAGCTTTATATACATTGCCTGGTACTAATAACTTAAAGAGTTCCCAAACAAATTACTTTTTTTTTTTTTTTTTAAAGGAAGAGAACAAAATTTACTCTGCCTAACTACAAATGGCACTTTCGGCAAACTGATGTGTGAAGATACTAAATGCATTAAGAGACAAAAAAAATGGGTAATATATACCACTTCCAATAATTTAAGGTGAACACACATAATTCACTCGCGTTCATCAGCGTCTGCTCGTCAGCCTCTGTCCTTGCTCAAGTTCTTATCATGTCTGTGGGTCTATTAGTATATTTTCACAGGACCTAAAAAAAAGTCCCAAGAGAATTCAGCAGGCAGCTACTGAATAGATTATAAGAAGGAACTAATGATTCTCACATTCCAAGATCTACTCACTGACACCTTCTGGCCACATCTTGGACTCCAGCTGGGTGCTGTATTCAGAAGTTCTGAAGAGCAAAAACTAGATATCCCTGAATCTAGCAAGCAGCAAGGTGGGAAAGAAAGGCTTTATGATGCCTAGAGGAGGGCACAGCTCTGAAGGGACCAGACAGAAAATCATCACAGCCATAAATTAGTTTACTTGGCTCTCACTGCTTCCTGAGTATCAAGGACAATGTATTTTCACACAAAATACAACAGCTGGAGCATCAAGGCACAGTGAAACATTATTCATTTGCTGGGTCTGTCAGTCAGTGAACAGGAAAAAAAAAGAGGACCTGGCTCTCACTTCATACTATTTTATCTTTTGTGTATTTAAAATTGACAGAGCTCAAGCCCCACATAGGTGTATAAGAGCCATAGTAAATTCTCCTCTTGGTAATTGCATATTTTAATTTTTAGACTTGAATTTTGCAAGGAAAACAGAGGCTTAGAATTGTAACTTAAAATGATTGATGTGAATTATAAAACCTTTTTCCTGATAGTACAAGGTCTGGCCACAGGGTCCATTAAGTACCTTACTTTTGAAGAAGATTTTAGACATTTGCCATATCAAACCTTTCTCCTGTCTTTGTCCCAAAAACGGGTGGCCTTATTTCAGAAGCCAATTTAAGAATATTAGTTGTGTGCGGAGACAGGGGAGAAGGGCAACTGGGGGAAGAAGGTGTTGCTTTTTCTGAGAAAGGCCCTTTAGACTACTCTACTATTTAAGGTGAAATAAAAACTGCTACAGCAACATTTTAATGTTTCAAAATGTCTGAGAGGTTTTTCCAGAGCTTTCGTTTAGTTTGCACCTCTCTTAGCTTAAATCCTCCACATGATGTTGGAGGTCACCTAGCACAATTCTTTGCCTAATGTAGAAATTCACTTTATAATATTTCAAACAGATAGGCATTCTGTCTTTGCTAGAAGACTTCCAATGATGAGATTCCAGTGATTCTCTTTTGGGCAAATTACATTGTTAGAAAGTTCTTTCTTGGCTGGGCCAGGTGACTCACGCCTGTAATCCCTGCACTTTGGGAGACCAAGGCGGGTGGATCACCTGAGGTCAGGAATTCAAGATCAGCCTGGACAATCCTTATGGTGAAACCCCTGTCTCTACTAAAAATACAAAAATTAGCTGGACATGGTGGCATGTGCCTGTAGTCCCAGCTACTTGGGAGGCTGAGGCATGAGAATTGCTTGAACCAGGGAGGTGGAGGTTGCAGCGAGCTGAGATCATGCCACTGCACTCCAGCCTGGGTGACAGAGTGAGACTCCATCTCAAAACAACAACAAAGTTCTTTCTTATTTTGAATCCAAGTATGTCTTCCCGTAAAATGTGCCCATGATCTGGAGATGTGACAAGTAAGTTTAATAACATCTCTTTACATATTTGAAGAGAGTGGTCATGTCTCCACAATGCTGTGGAGTTTTGTTATACTGGCCAGGCTGGTCTTGAACTCCTAGCCCAAGCAATCCACCTGTCTTAGCCTCCCAAAGTGCTGGGATTACAGGGATGAGCCACCACACCCAGCCATGCATTCACATTTTTGATAGCCATATCACACAACTGGCTCAACTGAGAGAAAACAGAGAAGTATATAAGTCTGAGACTGAAAAGGAAACACTTTTTTTTTCTCACTCTTTTGCTCAGGATGGAGTGCAGTGGTGCAATCACAGCTCACTGCAGCCTTGACCTCCTTGGACTCAAGTGATCCTCCCATTTCTGCCTCCTGAGTACCTGGAACTACAGGTGTGTGCCTACCACTTCCGGCTATTTTGTGTGTGTGCATATTTTTTGTAGAGATGGGTTTTACCATATTGCTCAGGCTGGTCTCGAACTCATGACCTCAAGTGATGCACCCACCTTAATCTCCCAAAGTGCTAGGATTACAGGTGTGAGACACCACACCTGGCCCTGTACTCTTCTATTTCTGATGTGTTTCATGCTGACTATTTGAGAGGCAAAATGAGTGAATGATAAAACCAACTACAGAATCTGGACAGTCTGAAAAAGATTGTTACTTCTTCCCTTTTATATGCTTGGCTGAGAAGAGGCCTGCCTAATGCCGAAGTGGAATCACAGACTTCCTGGGGTCTGCAAAAAATCTTAAAGATGTTAAAATCGAATCTGGCTCGTCATACCTACCTAATCCTTAAATCCCTTCTTCACTGCACTTCTGCTGATGGGGCTTCTGTCTGAATTCATCTTGTGAAGGGAAGCTTACTGTCTTCTGACTGTCCCCTCCATCCCTTGCCCCACTTCTATCTTTTTGACAGTACAAATCCACATCTTCTCTGACATGAGAACCCTCTAAGTCTGAAGACAAGTTGTCACATCTCCTGAGAAGTTGTTATGCTCGGGTATTTAAGCTGGTAGGGTAGAGTGGGAGGATGGGACATGGAGAAAAGAAAGGGGACAAAACAATTGGTTTAGAGCTGCAGAATTTGTGTTCTTGGTTCCCTCTGATTGCAAAATTTGCTTTGCCAACATGTAAAAAGTAAACTTGAGCTACATAATACTTTACTGATTTCATATATGTTTATTCAGTCCTTATGCTATGCCAGGTGCTGTACTAGACGCTAGGACCCAAAAGATGAACAGAATACAATTGCTGGCCCACAGAAATAAGTGACTTCTAAAAGTTTCCTGAAATCTAGTAGAAGGGCTAAGATTTAAGCACAGGGCTTGCACTCTCCTCTAAAAGTCACTCAGTATGTGGACAAAATACAACTCTCTAGGGTTTTGCTTTCTTCTCTGAGGGCTCTACAGATTTCGGAGACAGCTTTAGCCTTTCCTCCCAACCCCACAAGCTCCCTAACACATGGTGATGTTTCTAGACATTGTAAGAAAGGTTACTGCATTGGTTTAGGTTCCACATGTCACTGAAGATCTTTTTACCATTATATATTTGGGTGTGGCCTACTGAGATTTTGAGATCAGCTATAATTGCAGCCAATACATGATTCATACAGGATAAAGAGGGAATTAATCTTAAAATTGGCTTGGTACAGTGGCTCAAACTTATAATCCCAGCACTTTGTGAGGCCGAGGTGGGTGGATCACCTGAGGTCAGGAGTTCGAGATCAGCGTGGCCAACAAGGTGAAACCCCCATCTCTACTAAAAATACACAAATTAGCCAGGTATGGTGGCACATGCCTGTAATCCCAGCTACTTGGGAGGCTGAGGCAGGACAATTGCTTGAATCTGGGAAGCAGAGGTTGCAGTGAGCCAAGACTGGGCCACTGTACTCCAGCCTGTGTGACAGAGTGAGACTCTACCTCAAAAAAAAATTGTGTGTGTGTGTGTGTGTGTGTGTAGTCACACATAATCCTGTGAATTAACATGTGTCTTAATGGCTTGACTGTAAATGAAATTCAAAATAGATTTAAACAAAATAAGTCAAGAATCAAGAATGAACTGGACAAAGTTTGACTTTTTTTTTTTTTGAGACAGGGTCTTGCTTTGTTGCCCAGGCTGGAATGGAGTAGCACAATCATGGCTTATTACAGCCTGGACCTCCTGGATGCAAGTGATCCTCTTTCCTCAGCCTCCTGTAGCTGGGACTACAGGCATGTGCCACCACACCCAGCTGATTCTTAAATTTTTTTGTAGAGACAGGGTCTCCCTGTGTTGCCCAGGCTGGTCTCAAACTCCTGGGCTCAAGTGATTCTCCTGCCTTAGCCTCCCAAAGTGTTAGGATTACAGGTGTGAGCCACCACACCTGGCTCCAAAGATTGATATTTGATTCAGAGTTTTACTTCACACCTCCCATATTTTGATATAGATAAAATCAGGTTTCAGTAAACTCCAAGGAAATACTCAGGGGGATATGGTGTGAAGCAAGAGGGCTGAAGGTGTGAACAGGAGGAGGAAGCTGCTCATGCAATATGAAAAGAGACCACAGAGGTATGCCATCCAGCATTTTTCAGACTCTGTTTACCAAATAACCCTTAGTTCAAGTAAGATATTACTTAGATGCATTTAAAAATTACTAGAGAGAAGCAGAGCTGATCGTGTGGTTGTGTGTACATGCATGTGTGTGTGGATCCCCATCTCCTCTATGTACTGTCTGCCCCCAGTTCTGCAAATCACTAACCCAGGGCACTTCCATCATTTTCCAGGTGAGGAGGCTGAGAGCCAAAGAGAAAGAAGGTTAAACAACTACTAAGAAGAGCCAAGACCAGAACTCAGGTTAACTCTGTGTGTGTGTTTGGGTGGAAATCACATACTGTCAGTGACTTAATTTGTCACTTGTTGGGTGTCTCATTTGCTGCCTCCCATGCCCTCTGCCCTGAGTCACTGAGTGTTTCCAGCTGCCTGGCTACCAAGAAAGCATAGGGCTATCCAAAGAGCAGGACCTGAAAGGAGGCCTTTGGTCAGGAACTTTTTGTTTACAGGATTTTACCAACTAGGCCTAGAGTCCAGATTGCCTCATGCCTTACACCCAGAAGAGTGCTCTCTCCAACTTGTTTCTGAACAGAAAACTACTTGGGAGGATATACACAGAATATATAATTCTATATATTATGATTGTGAATGATAAGTTATAATTGAAAAAAGAAAGACCGTAAAGGAAGGCTCTTGTGGGATCAGAAAAATAATTCAAGCTTCATTAAACAAAACAAATAAGCTTCATTACCCCTTTGGTCTTTCCTCCTCTGAACCTGTAGGCCAACAGATTCTTCTCTCATAAGACTATCCTGGGCCGAGTACAATGGCTCATGCCAGTAATCCCAGCACTTTGGGAAGCTGAGACAGGCAGATCACCTAAGGTCAGGAGTTCAAGACCAGCCTGGCCAACATGGTGAAATCTTGTCTCTACTAAAAATACAAAAATTAGCTGGGTGTAGTGGCGCACTCCTGTAATCCTAGCTACTTGGGAGGCTGAGGTAGGAGAATTGCTTGAACCCAGGAGGCGCAGGTTGCAGTGAACCAAGATCATGTCACTGCACTCTAGTCTGGATGACACAGTGAGACTGTCTCAAAAAATTAAATTAAATAAACAAGAAAAAAAGACTATTCTATCCCCCAAGCTGTTCCTTCCTTCTCCTCATGGTGGTCACCATCTGCAGACCTTGATGTGTGCAGCCTAATAGTCCACACTTGGTTCCAATTGGCTGCCTTGGTTTCCCAAAATTCCTTGGAGATGACACCTTGGTTCTGTGCATAAACAGACAACTGCGTCCTTTCCTGGCTCCTAGTGGTCTCTGGGACCCTCTTTCCACCTAGTGTGTCCTGGCAATCTCCAGTCCTAAATAGAATCAGCTCTTTGCTCCTTTTAGGCAACTCATTGATTTTTCAATGAACTTAGCTCATCTGTTTTATTGGCACTAAAGAGGGTTGGGTTCTTAGCATCATTAACATTTTAGTTGAGGAAGAATTCCCAAACCCCCCAGGCATTAATCCAGAACTGTTAAACATCTAAAAAGTAATCTGTGCTCAAACAAAGCTTGGCCAGGTCTGTCCCCTTTTTAACTTAGATGCCAATGAGCCCCTATCCCCAAATCTACCCAAGTTTTCATACTGAATGGTGATAAGTAAAACACTGGAGTATAATAAAAGTTGATGTCTTTGTCTGTTGCTGCTGCTACTATTGCTGTTGAGGACCACTCTCCCCCCAGGGATCCATAGCCAGCTAGCAATTACCTGGCAGGCACTGAGCATCCTGGGACAGTAATGTTCATCTCTGCAGACACACCAGTTGGAGGCAGTACTTGAGTGGATGGGTATGTAAAATAAGGATGGCTATTTAGGCTCAAAATCTCTGGATGCCTTATCTTACTTTCTCCCCCACCATCCCTCTAGAGTAAAAAGACCACTGCACAATGAGTGGGAGACAGTCTGACCCTGTTGCTGAATACCTGGTAGTCATGAGTCATTTAATGGCTGTGGACTCCCATTTTCCTCCTCTGTAATCTAAGAGTTAGACTAGATCATTTTAAGATCTCTTCACATCCTGAAATCCTACGATTCCATAAAGTGGCAGACTCCATCAATAAAAGCAAAGGGAGAGAAGTGGAAGGGCTATGACCGCAGAGCTTACGAGGGAGAGATACTAGCAAAGCTGCCAAGGGAAAGCTGGACTAAACACCAAGTTCATTACTTTAACCTTCAATTCTATTTTTGGGCTAAACTAAACTGATTATTTAAAAATTGTAAGGGAATCATGGTCCCCAGTTACTGAACTAAAAATGACGAGATTCTGTATATAACTCTATATATTATCATGGTGATTGTGAATGATAAATTATAACTCAAAAAAGACTGCAAAGGAAGGCTCTTGTGGGATCAGAAAAATAATTCATTTTAGTCCTACCTGATGTGAGACATGGTTATATATTTTCAGAGTTACATAGGTAAATCCCTAAAGAACTTTCTGGAAATATAAATAAAACTAATATTACCCAGCTCTTGTTTACCACCTTATATTTTTCAAAATGCTCCCTTAGGCATTAGTCCATTTGATCATGACAGTTCCCCACCCCCCAGCAGTCTAGAAAATGCCCTGTGATATACCAAGCCAAATTCATAAAGGGTAGCAGGGAACCCTCAGGGGCATAGACCTTAAAATGCAACGACTTCCAGCCTCAGATTAGCCCCAGTCATGTAAAGGGGATTCACAAAATTCTCAAACCCAATTTCTTTACCTGGTCCCTGCTATACCCGCCATCTCCATCCTGACACATTACTTCCCCCCTCTACCATTCTCCATTCTCCCCTCCCTTTTCTTCCTTCCTTCCCACTGTAACTTTGAAAGTTACCTAGGAGAATTGCTAAACTGTTAAGGAAATGAAAGTAACAACAGTAGTACTCTTAAAGTCTGGAAGGACACCAAATAGAGTATGCTGTTTTCGACCTTTATCTTTCAGCAGACGGACCTCCTTTGGACTTGAGTGTCTAGCACATCCTTTCTCATGCTTCTTGCAAAGGGAGAGAAGTGGAAGCCCTCGTGGACCACAGAGCCTAAGAGGGAGAGATAATAGCAAAGCTGCCCCATGAAAGCCAGACCGGACACCAAGTTCATTACTATGACTTGGTGTCCAAGTTCATTATTATGACTTGGTGTCCAAGTTCATTACTTTAATTTTCCATTTTATTTCTGGGCTAAACTGATTATTTAAAAACTGTAAAGGAATCATCTTACTTGCCTCGGAGCCTCGGCTCAAGCATCAGCTAACTACTCGGAAACCTTGGCTTCCTGAAGTAAGCTGACCGTTCATTCCCTTTTCCTCTTGAGGCCAGGGCATCCCATCTCCTGAGGGCTCCTTTTATATCAACTGCCACCGATTTTATGTTTTTCTTCCAATTGGACCAGACTCTTGAGAGCAGAGACCATATCTGTTTCATTTTTGTGCTCCTAGTGCTTAGTCAGGCACAGAGTAGGTGCTCAATGACAAATAATGTTGAATTGAATTGTGATATCTGCCATACAATAGTTTCGAAGGTTCTATAGAATAAAACCAACACGAGGTTAAGTGCTTTCAAACAACACAGGAATCATGAACCTAACTGGCTAAGTACAGATATCTCAATTGACGTATTACATGTAATTTATCTCTAATGAAGAATTTCACATTTCTAAGCTACCTACACTTTGGGGATGATTTCTCTTCCATTTCTGCTCTGTTTTAAGGACATACTAGAAACCCACCTCCTGTCTTTGGCATAGACTAAGCAAATAAAATAATGAGCCTTCTTGATAAGTATACAATGGATAAGGGGAAGAATTTGACACTGGCAATTTAAAAATTCCTAGGAAGAAGCAAATGTGTATAAGTGAACATCTTCACATCCCTTAAATTTCGTCTCTGCATTTTATGGTATATGCATCTGATTTTATGCTTCAAATATCAGGATATTTTAAATGTCTATATCCTAAATAGTGAGGACAAAAATAAAATGAATTAAAACACATAGGCTAGATGTCTATTTATGAACAAAATTGCATGGATAGTGCTCCTTTAAACTCTTGCAAATTAAAAGTGAGTACTTGAAGTTTGGGGTGATTACTCATCGCTATTTTCTTCCTTGATAAGACACCTCGCACACAAAAAACTATATATTTAAAAATGTACTTAGCTGGGCGCGGCGGCTCACGCCTGTAATCCCAGCACTTTGGGAGGCCGAGGCGGGTGGATCACGAGGGCAAGGAATCGAGACCATCCTGGTCAACGAGGTGAAACCCTGTCTCTACTAAAAATACAAAAATTAGCTGGGCATGGTGGTGCATGCCTGTAATCCCAGCTACTCGGGAGGCTGAGGCAGGAGAATTGCTTGAACCCAGAAGGCAGAGGTTGCAGTGAGCCAAGATTGTGCCATTGCACTCAGCCTGCGTAACAAGAGTGAAACTCCGTCTCAAAAAAAAAAAAAGTACTTAAATCTTTGATGTTCCAAACTTCAAAAGTTTATACAACAAAGGGTAGTTTATACAACAAAAGAGGTTTATACAAACTCTTTTCAAAGAGTGCACACTTTTAGGTATTTTGCAACTCCAGGCGTGGTGAGCATGAGCAAAGATAAATAAGATAATGATATCTGTGGTCTAAATTTAACATCGAATATAAAATAATATTAATCAACATTAGAATTAGTAACAATATACCAGTCAAAGGCTTTTCAAACACAAACAAAATTAAAAGCTCTAGTACTTCAACATTAGCATTTGAAAAGTGTTTAATGTTTTTGAATAGTTTTAAGAACATATGCTTTCTACTCTATTATGAAACACATACTCTATCCAGAGCACAATTTATTACTACAAAATAAATGAATGTTTAAAAGACAGTCTGTCAATTGAAAAAAACAAAACACATTAAAATAGCACGTTTCCAAGCCAAGTTAAACAAAATATTTTCTCCTTGACAAGCTGCTTACATTTAAATGAAAACAGGGCCAATCTGGTCAATAATATGGATTGCATAAAATAAGAAGGACCTTAGATCATGTTAATACAAGGATCAGAAAGCAGTAACTTCAATTAAAACTATCCAATTATTTAGCAAACTTTCAGATGCAGCAAATAAATTAATTGGTTTTAAATGAAAAGTGCTCAGATAAGTAGCTTTCTGACCTATGAGTAGGTCTCACTAGCAGCAGTCACAGCAAAGCAAGAATCTGCTGAAGCAAAACAAAGCTCCCAAATCAAACAAATGTTATTGGTAATCAAAAAGCATTTGCAAAACGTATTTCCTTGGTTAATAGCAGGAGGTTCTGAAGCAAATACCACCTCCAGCTCCTCTCATATTTTGATACATAGGATATAGAGTGTGAACACACATTTCTCTTACCCAAGAAGGACAGAAGTATCTTGGTTTTAACAACAGGATATTTTCATTTCTGAACTATCTTGTGGAAGGTGCCAGTTGTCATGTCATTAAGAATGAATATCTTTCACTTATTATCTACCTATGTTTAACTTGTATTGGGATTTAAGAATGCCTCTTTGAAACAAGCAATATGTCATCATTTTGTTCAGCTAACAGGCCTGACAGCCCTGTCTCCTTGAGTTAAGAACAGTAGATCTCTATTTTGTACACTGGTGGCAAAAGCTGGCAGAATAAATGAGAATTAGGCAATTGGTAGTAAAAGTTTCGATCCCAAAGACTGGAACTTTCCTTTTACGCTAGTCCTAATTATTCTATTTGGCCAGATAATGGTATTTTTTTCCAATAAAAGTGATCTTTTCCATATACTGCAATAATTTATTTGAACGCCATTCTTACGTGTTTTTAACAAATAACATCACTATTCACTATTTCTTCTCTTATCTTTTTGATCCTTTTTTACTACTTATCATCTTATTTGAAACAGATTTTTAACAGATAAACTTGATCGTTACAAGAATATCTTGCTTGCATTTTATTCAAATAATTCTTAAAAACAGCTTAAAAAGCCGTTGGAATAACATCAAGCTTGCCATCAATCAAACGAAAAAATTCCGCTGGCGGTTGTATAAACATCAGATCAAGTCTGATGTCTTCAAGGATTTCAGAGTGAACCATAAAAAACTCCATTAACTTCTGACAAAGAATGCAAATTAATCACAACATGGGGTGAAATGAAATTAAAGGCTCTTTTCTAATCAATGACAAGGCAGGATGAAATATTTGTTACTCTCTCTGCACTCAGACTGCCTAGGATGTTTGCACTTCCCTTGCAAAGCCCCAAATGTAAGGTGTGAGTACAGATTCACCCACAGTCGCTGTTGAGCCCCCCTCCCTGCAGAGCTATCTGCTTACAAGTCGTGGAGACTCACGAAACACACTAATCATCCGAATCTCAGGTGCATCCAATTTGTTATTCACACTCTCCCATGCCAGTGAAAAGCCTGGCGCAGACAGATGCACCAGGAACCCTAAATGACAGTTTTGGCCTCCGGAAGTACGATCACTACAGCAAAATCTAGTACAGCCTCCAGGTGAAATGTCTGGAGCTCCATATGGAGCAGGGAAAATTAACAACAAGATGAAAATCACTGCAGCAGCAGGGAGTCAGAATTTTTGAAAAAAAATGAAATTTAAAGATGAAGAAAGAGAAGTAATAAATTAATGGGGTGTGAAAACATTCAAAGCTTTACAATACCAGGGGCATTATTTGCTCAGATTTTTTCCCTTTTTTTAACTTCAGGTCATTTTGATGTAATTTATTAACCAAGATCAGGAATTGTAGCCAAAAGAAAAACAGTATTTTTATACATGCAAAAGTACTTTAAATACATTTGTGTCTGTATTATCTTCACTTTCCTGTGGCATCTTGCTTGCCAAATTTTCCAGTGCCAGAGCTGATGCATCCCCTGAGAAGTCTCCTTAACAGATTTGCTATCATCCTAATGCAGGGCACCGTTGTAAAGTTTGAATGAAGGATGACAATTTTTAGCAGGCAATCCTTTTCATTTCTCCTAAATTATGGTGTCATTAAACAAACCATTGCCCACCATTATGTTTTTAAGTCAACTGAGTTTGGATCTATATGATTAACTACAGGCAGCTCCAATCCTTGTCTAGACCTTCGCATCTTTCCAGATTACTATTAAAGCTAAATTGTTCCAGAAATTGAGAAACTGTTTCCAAGATATTTAAAAACGCATTTTTTCATTATCCTCTTGCAGAATATGCTTCACAAACACCCAGAATTTAATGGCACTGGGGTCAGTGAGGGCTCTGGGGCCTTCTGGATCTCCCATTACTCTGCTAAGTACATGGTAAGAAAAGCAAGAGGAATCTGGGGAACAGTCTTGTCACCATCTACAATGGCACAAACCTCTAATGTTCTTTAGCATTTCTCATCTACAGAAGAGGCCTCCTTAGGGCAGAGAAGGCAAACTAGGAGAAGGGTTGCAGGGCAGAGAGAAAAGGAGAGCAGGGGTATGAATAGCCAAACGAATTAAGAGGTTAAAAAGCCAGTCAGTTGGCTTATTTCCTGCAAGTCCTAGACCTAACTGTACCCATTCCTGCCTAAGGCAAGGTACTTTGCCTCTCTGAGCCTGAGATGGCTCACCCAGAAGCTGGACGTAAGTCCCTGCAGGTAGAATGTACAGTCTGAGGCAGGTTAACAGCCTGAGTCTGGAGCCCTGTGTGGGAAGGGTGCTAGGTGAAGCCAAGACATCATTGTTTTTCCTATTATAGGCAGTACGACTAAGACTGCTCCCAAACTGTTTTTTTCTTTAGAACCCTACACTGCATGCCAATGAAGTTATGCAACCCTAAGGCCTAAAGGAAACTAAAATAGATAGTGTTTCAGATAACAAACACCTGACCCACAAAACAATGAAACTCATACAGAATGGCTATCTCAACAAAAACATTATCTCAAGAAAAACCCAGCCCTTTAACCTTTATATTGCTCCCAGGGCGCTGACTGTTCCTAGTATCTTCCCAACACTCCTCCCTCTCTGAGCCCCCACCGGATACATACTGTGTCACCAGCAGGAAGAGGGGCTGCTAATGATGCTGTCAGCAGCACTGATGCCGAGCTAGGGGAAAGACAAGTCTTGAAGCTGGCCCCTCCTACCAGCTTTACCCTCTGCTCATTTAATACTCTGCTCCAGTTGAGGCTGGCATGTTGCTAAGAACATTGTTTTACAACCTATGATTGATAGTTGGGAAATTCTGTTTTGTGCTGCAGCCCAACATTCGATCCAGGCAGGTGGCCCTTTGTACTTTTCAGAGTAATTTCATATCCATAGTCTCATTTGATTAGCATACCTCCTTTAATCAGAGAGGAAAGGTAGGCATTAAAATCCTTATGTTAGAGATGAGGAAACTGACACCTCAGAGTTAGAAAGCAACAATTAAGGCCTGTGGTGAGATTGTGGTCACACCTAATTCTGATTCTCATTTTCTGGCTCCCGGTCCAGAGCTCCTTCCAATAGGCCACTCCTTTCAATTTGCCACTAGTGAAAAGAGCTCAGGTCTAATGCCCTGATTAGACTTTGGGTTCACAGCAGAAATTCCCTGGCACTTACCCTAGCCCTAGGAACAATTGAATGAATGTGATCTTAAGGATATATGAAAGGCTTTCGTGTTTCTAGGACCACACTAGTGAGTGACACTTAGGATGAGACAGTTCTCAGCTTCATAAATAGAACATGGCTTTGACCCTATGGATGCTTTCTAAAGTAGTGAGTTTCTTGTCACTGGAGGTGTTCAAGCAGTGTGGCTGTTTGTTTTTCGGAGACATTGTAGAGAAGTTTGATTTGATCATGTCTAAGATCCTTCTAACTCTGATGGTCTATGATTCACTCCTGCCTACTCCACTTGGGAGTCAAAGAAACCAAACCAGCCACCGTTTAACAGTGAGCAAATCAGTCATTCTGTTTGTCCAATTTATGAGGGGAGGCTATTTCACAGAGTGGGTAGGAGTTCAAACGACATAATGTGGGCCGAAGAGAATGTTTTTCCATAACTCAGCCTCTGTGACACTATAAAAATATACATTTTTCTTCATGTGCTTTGTTTGAGGGCAAAAGGGAGGGGCAGGAAAGGCATTTATAAAGTATCCTTTCCCAATCTTCAGCTTACAGTACAAGCCTGTAAAATACATGCCAACTGCACCAAAAGTCATTAGCGGTTCTAGCAACGACACGCCCAAACTTTTGTTGAAAGACTTGGGAAATAGGCCTAATGGCATCAAAGCTGCTTTTATCTATCATGATTCAAGGAATACAGTTGTGTTTTCCCCCCATGCTGGCATAAAGGTTGTTGCTAACTAGGCAGTTGAGCATAGTACTAGAATTTTCCAACTTCGACTTGACTGATTAAATAAAGATATATTTAGATATTCAGGAAAACCATACTACAAAGGTAAATAGCCTCTTCTCAAATTCGACCACAGCCTTCATGAGCTTCACTTATCAACTGTGATGGCAATCCATTTCTTAGACACATCACCCATCAAATCTCACTGATTAATTACTCTAGATACTAGGAATCTCAAGAATATCACTACATTCTCAACCTTTGCAACTTCTACTAGATGGCTTATAAGTTTTCTACTAAGATTTGTTTGAGAAATATATTGTATGGGATTTGTGTGCTCATTTTCAAAATTTTAGGGGATTTCACAAATTGGCCAAACTGACTTGTTTAAAAATTACTGACAGCCTAAGAAGCTTACCAAGATAAAATATTCTAATGAGCTATAAATCCTGAAAATGTGATTTTAATTTGATGGGCTACCTAGAGCTAAGCAGCAAGACTATACACACTAAAATCTCACTAAATGCTAGCGTGCATGCCAAGTAACTGCATTTTAGATTTCTTCTATGAGGAAAAGATTACATTTAAACAAAAAAAGTCTAAGAATCTCAAAAGTGAGACTAACACTCTGGAACCTAACAACTTGGACAATTTCTCTCCCACTTATCTGATGGCTTTAACTATGAAAGCAAAATGCAAAAGAGACGTTTCATTGAGTAAAAAGGTCTTTAAATGTCCACATGGGTACCAGGAGCATTTGCTTAAAACTGCTTATAAAGATGGTAGAGAGAATGAACCCCATCCTATTATTCAATAACCATGTTTGTGATGCATCTGCATAATCTAACCATGCATAAATTAGTATGTGTAATACAACACTTATTTGCATAATAATAGCAAGTTAATAGATGCTTAAAGAGCAGAGACCAACACCACCTTTAAATCAGACATGCCTCCAGGCACTTTGGCCTGTACAGACCAAGATGCCAGAAAAACAGTGAACATCAACCAGAGGAAAACAGTCAAACCATTCATTTTTCATCCCTCCTGACATTTCACTTATTTCTCTCCACACACTGGGGAATCATTTTCAAACCACAAAATAGCTTTATATTTTAAGTGCTAGTATGCTTCTATAATAAAAATCTTAAAGAAATTTTAATAAAGATTGGAGTCAGCAATACTAGTATAATGAACCGTTTTGTTTTCTTAAAAATGTAGACAGGAAGGAGCAAAATATTTTTAAAGAATATGTTTTAAATTATACTCATAAAATTGGGAGCCCATCTATTTGCCTAGCAAATAATGACCTAGATTAGATGCTTTTACCCTTTGTCTTAATCTTTTAACTCAAAAAATTTTAAGTGAATTTAAGAGCTTAAAAAGTGTATCAAGAAAAGGCCGGCTCTCTCCTCCATCCTCAAAATGTGTACATGGTCTTGGCCAGGAAAAAAAAATAATCCTGAATGTCACACAAAGGAAAAGCACAATGATCACTCTCAACCTTTAACAAAGAAGAAAAAAATCCGGAATTAAAAAAAATCAAAAATCAATAGAGACTTCTAAATGACTCCTTTAAGATATCACTTTTCAATTTAACAGGACAGATTTATTTGTATGTGGCTCAAATGTTCACAATTGCTCCCTGCACCTTCATACATAGGAATGAATGTCACAGTGGCAAACAGCAGTAATGAACAATCTTACCTGAGGATATGGAAACCTCCCAAGAGCAAGCTGGGAAAGGAAATAATATTTGTCTAGTTATAGATTTGCATGCAGGGCAGATCTCCTTAAGACAGACAAGTACTACATTTCAGAACTGCATCCAGCAAATACAAAAAAGCTCACAACCTCAAATGTACAAGCTAAATTATGGCTGTAATTACATTAAGAGCTGTATTTAGAATGGACATTTTCAATGGATGATGTTGCATCCCTGATAAAATATTTTAATAACAAAACATCCTTATGTGGTTTCCCTTAGTAATATTCTTGGCTGTATGGGCATTATTCACATTTACATGTATGCGACAGTTTCTGCTAGACGGAAATGTAAAAACTCTGCTTTTCGTCTTGTAAAATGGGAACATCTAATTATTACCAGCCCACAAAATTTTCAGTTACAAGTATAAATGAAGGGTTGTAGGAAGTGGGGAATGGACATTATAATGAAATTGAAAACTGCACCATTATTTTTATCCATTTGTTAAAGTTTTTTCTTCCATTTTCTACCCACCAGTGGGAAAACGGCCACTTGAAGGTTGTGAAGTCAGAACTGTAGGTCTAAGTCTGAAAGCTTCCAATCTAGCTTGATTTGTAAACTGCTCTGTTTCTGGGCCGATCACTTAATTTTGATCTTTGAATCCTCATGTAAAAACAAAATTATCCAACTAGCAATAGGCTTGATATAAAGCAAAAATATATAAACCGTTTTTTTGAGATGGAGTCTCACTCTGTTGCCCAGACTGGAGTGCAGTGGCATGATCTTGGCTCACTGCAACCTCCACCTCATGGGTTCAAGTGATTCTTCTGTCTCAGCCTCCCAAGTAGCTGGGATTACAGGCACACGCCACCATGCCCAGCTAATTTTTGTATTTTTAGTAGTGATGGGGTTCCACCATGTTGGCCAGGCTGGTCTCAAACTCCTGACCTCAAGTGATTCCCTTCCTTGACCTCCCAAAGTGCTGGGATTATCGACGTGAGCCATTGAGCCCTACCAAAAAGATAAAATTTAACAAACATACCAAAACTTATTTAAAGAAAATAGTGGCAAAACTTTGCAATTTTATGATGTGGCCCATCCTCAGTCCTGACATCCTTTACATGTATTTGTAACTGCTTTCAAAGCAGAATGACAAGATCAGGGATTTTAAAACTAATGGATCTAAGAGAGTATCAACCCACTTCACAGATTAAAACCCAGAGTCCCATTGAAGTAGCTCCCAAACAGTAAATAAGTGGAAGCCTAGGAACTGACCCCAAGATTTGCAACTTAATCTAGTGTTCCTTCCAGCATATTATACTGCCTTTCTAGATCTTGAGAAGTTCTGCATTCATTTCAAAGACACTAACACTGCTCAAACATTTCTGAATTCCCCTTTTGTAACTGTTTTAGAATTCTTTCAATTAACAGAATACCTAGTTCAGTTTATTAGTATTGCATATATATATATATATATATATTTTTTTTTTTTTTTTTTTTTTTTTTTGAGACAGAGTTTCGCTCTTGTTACCCAGGCTGGAGTGCAATGGCGCGATCTCGGCTCACCACAACCTCTGCCTCCGGGGTTCAGTCAATTCTCCTGCCTCAGCCTCCTGAGGAGCTGGGATTACAGGCATGCGCCACCATGCCCAGCTAATTTTTTGTATTTTTAGTAGAGACGGAGTTTCACCATGTTGACCAGGATGGTCTCAATCTGTTGACCTCATGATCCACCCAACTCGGCCTCCCAAAGTGCTGGGATTACAGGATTGAGTAGTATTACATCTTATCTTGGATTTAAAATTATACCCCTCAGCTTGCTCATCATGTAAATTATTTGTAGACTAAGGTTTGAATAGCCTATGGATATTACCAAAACCAGAGCAACCTACAAAAACTAAATATTTTGTTGTTTAGACATAAAGATGCTGAAGTTATCAAAGTTCTAAAACCAATATGAAAAACAGCGATATAACAGGAATAAACATTATGACCTTGTAACGTGACTACTTTGAAAAGGCAAACACTCATTTGCACATATGCCTGTGTGTGTGTATGTGTATATATGCATGTTTTAGAATACCTAGGTTTCATTACCTTGTACTCATATCTTGTACACAAAATATACACTGATGCGTGTATGGATTTTGAAGATATAGCTATACTATCACCATGTCATTTGATGGGTATCATTAATCTCTTCGAGTGCACACAATAAAAACATCACAAGATAGGGTGAAAGAGAGTATAGATGTTTGCCAAACTCCCTTTCGAAGTTTTGTGTGATTATGTTTGTTGTCTATGTACTGGGAGGGAAAGGGGAAGGACTCAGCTCTCCCATCCTCTGTCCCTACCCCACCTCCTCACAATACAGGTTTGTAGGTCTGCCCTACATTTTGAAAATATAGTTTGTTTCTGGCCAATCAGAGTGTGCACACTGACTCAGGAGGAATCACTATGGTCTACTGTGGTGGGTGAATTAGGCATTTACAACAATCTGCAGTGACTTAACAGGCATCACAGTGATCTGTGAATTACAAGTTTTGCACATATGCCGTTTGGAGTTAGAAAACCAGCAAGAGGAGAGTCTCACACCTAAAAAAAGCTAATAGCTTAATAATGACTACAAAACCCTTAGAACATTGTAGGTCAAGTCCTTCCACAGGCATTGTGCCATTCACCTGGGTATATGCTGAGCAGGTCATTAGGGACCATGGAAGAATTCTGTTCACGCGGCTTAAAGACAAAGGAAACTTGCCCACCACACATATAGTCACAATCTAAACTAGCTGGTAGGTACCAACAACGACCACTGGCTCTTGCAATTTAAAGAATTAAGCAAAAATAAATGAATGGCTTAAAAGGGAGTGAAAAAAATATGAATTCTTCTCAATTCAACACAAAACTTCCAGTTCTAGGTGGTCATTGTTCTGTGGCGAGGCCAGGCTCCAGCCAACTTGGGAATATGCATTCATCCACTTGGCCCTCTCTGTCATGACTGTACAAGGTAAAAAAGGATGGATGGCTGATGTCATTTGTTTGTTCTGTAAGAGAATGCCATGCATGAGAAAAGAGAGAAAACTTAGCGCAGTTTGGTCAGCTGGGAACCTCTGTGTACCAGTCTGCTTGGGAACAGGTGGCAGGGCTTAAACTGGTAAATTCATCATTTACAGGTCTGGCTTTGCTTTCAGTGTTATTTCCTGAGATCTTGTGGAACTTCAGTCCTACCTTTTAACTATGTTGCTGGGAGGACTGCTTGTAAGACATCTTGCAGGTCTGACCTCTTTAGAGTTAGAAGACAGTTCTTTGATCTTAACTAGTAGGTACTGCTGCAATTGCAGCATAATGACAATCACTTCCTCTCTTACAGAGTGTCACCATTGGGCTGTTGAAAGACTTGGGGATCTATGCCAGTGAAAACAGGAAAGGGCACTATTAGGCTGGCACTGAAAGTAGTCATTTTAAGGCCCCAGGAGAGGACCCCTGCCTTCTATGTATGTCCCTATCCTTCTAGGTCTAATGCAGCTACAGTGTTTATGTTCTACACTATTTGTCTTATAGAAAAGTAGAAGAAAACATACAGCCAGGCTCTAGAACTTTTTAAAATTAAGTTCTATTGGGAGGAGGTAAAAAAGAAAACAGCTTCTTAGTAGATATGGTTGCATGAAGAAAAAGTTCTCTACAAAAATGAGACAGGTGTGTGGCACATGTCTGTAGTTCCAGCTACTTGGGAGGCTGGGGTGGGAGGATCTTCTGAGCCTGGGGAGACAGAGACTGCAGTTAGCCTTGAGCATGCCATTGCATTCCAGACTGGGCAACAGAGTGAGACCCTATCTCAAAACAAAAAAAAAAAAACAAGTGCTCAATGAGGCTGTCAAAAGTCAAAATAAACATGGAATCCTTATGGGGAGGAGAGAATACATATGCTCCAAGTGCATATTTCACACACAGGCAGACCTGGGGCCATTCTGTATCTTTTACCCCTACTGGTCTATTAATCTACTTGCATTTCCCCAGTTTTTATTGTCAAGGTATTATAAATTAGGAAACTTACAAAAGAGAGTATGTAATCTTCTCTGAAATGGCCTGCAGATATGTCACTGTACTAAATGTGTTTCAGATTTAATGAAGCTTTAATGTCCTTTTTAATTTTGCCTGTTTCTGTATCACCAGGGGTCGGGCAAGGCAATCAGCACTCAAGAGGGTGGTTTGGTTTAAAACTAGGAAAAAACTCATTTGCTTATGAGTTGCACTGTATTTTCTTAATTAAATTTACTGAGTAAAATGGTTTAAGTTCAGCCAACCAATGACCTTTGTATGTAGATTTAGATTTATAAATAGGTTAACAGTTAAAGAAAAGAAAAAAAAGAATCACAACAAAGCAAATAGATTAAGGCTAAGCCAATAGAAATCTTTAGTCTCTTTATCATCTTTACAAAAGAAGCATTTAAATATAGGCAGCTTAAGTCTAGTTTTTTTTTTTTTTTTAAAGTATACTGAAAAATGTAGACACACATAAGTGCCAGCAATTCATCAAATGGGTCTCATATTCTTTTCATTCCCAGGAGGGGAGAAAAGCTCACATCGTAAAAGATTTGGAAAAGCTTTATTTATCTGAGGCCAGGGGGTGGAGGTAGAGATGAAAAATTCTATTTAATATTAAATTTAAAAGCACACTTTAATTCCAAATACTTAAGATTTAGCAAACTGCTGAAGACTTTGTTTGTTGTGGGATGTTTATAACATACAAGACAGAAAAAGAATGATCTGAAGTGTTTACCAGCTGGGAATATACTTAAATAGCAGTAAACAACTAACATCTCACTCTAAAAACAGGACTGTTCCTTAGTGTTATCTTACTGACACGTGACTTGCCCAACCATAATCTATAAAATGCTTTTCAGTTAGCAGCATTTGAATATGTTGGATTTCATAATTTAAGTAAAGTAACAAATATATTTGTATGTGTGTCATAACAATTGCCAAACATATAACACGATAAAAACCTTGGTATTTTAACAAAAAGAAGTTATTTATTTACAAAGCAACAAAATGGCATTTGTTGATAATAAAAATAATTATTGGCATAAAATCATAAATGATGAAGAGAAAACAGGCATTGTAGCCAGAAAACAAGTGTAGGACAAAAAATTCAAGACATGTTTTTGGTAATCAAGTCTCCTACTCAGAATATCAACTATGCTGTGGGAGTAGTTTTAAATTTACAGTTTTACCAAAGAGCACTGGATTTTTTTATTCTTAATTTAGACATATTCTATGTTTCTCGGCACAACTGCAAATTGAAAATAAGCATTTTCAATATGGCCAGTGATCTAGCTGAAGGACAACTTCATAGCCTGAAATATTCTAAAATTTGTTCTTAATTACCTTGTGCACATTTTACACAATTACATTTCCATCTAAGGATTTTGCATTTAGATTGTACGCTGCAGTTAAACCCTCATTTTATAGAAATGCAGCAGCCACTCTGGAACATTCAGACACAGGGAAACTTTCAAAAATCAGAATTAACTACTGGATTACATAAAATTCCCTAGGTGAGTTTTCATCCCAAGACCAATTTACACAGTCCTAGAGAAAGAGTTTAAATCATCTGAGAAACTATGCTGGTGAAGAGCCATAATAAATATTAAATACCTCAAAATCTACCCTAAGATTTTACTTTTTTTCCCATGTATCAATTTCACTGTTCTCTTACTGAATGGTTTAAAAACAATCCAAAGGATATAACAGCAATTTACCAGTGTTAAAGTGCTTTGGAGGTTAAACTGACAACAAAGAACACAGAAACACAAAGCGTCTTGAAGTAGGGTTTCAATTAAATGTGGAGGATTTGGTAATGCAGGGCCGAAAAAAAAAAGAGTTACAAATTAATTTAATCTTCTGCCTATAGTTTGCAGCTGCACTCCAAAGTGTCTGGGGCTTAAGAACAAAGCCTCGAAAGGCCTCAGAGTGAGGAAAGCTTCAATTTTTAATGTATAACGCCATTAGCTGATAACTTGTGGAATCTGCAACCCCTGTGGAGGGGCAGAAGTGCGAGTAACAGAGACTGATGAAGTGACATGTTTGTTCACGTCTAGAACTATGAGGAAGAGGATTATTACTAACACCATCAGGCCTAACAGAAACATGCCCTAACAACCTTTGGGACCCTCCACATTAGCAGTTCTCGCTACATCAAATATATTAAAATCAAAATCTAATTCACTTTAATTAAAGACGATTAGTTTGTTTTACTATTATTGTTTAACTTGTATGATATTATAATACATTGCAAATGAAAGATGGGATAGTAAATGTAACAAAAGCATCAAACTGTGTATATACTTGGTGAAATTAGCTTCCATCTATACTTCCACCTATATTGGTGAAATTAGCTTATACTGGTGTCTATTTAAGGAAATTCAAAGACACCATCATTAAAAATGATGAAGAAATACTTTACAGTGAAGTATTACAGTATTACAGTGAAGAAATACAGTGAAAACATGCATATTTTTTCCTCATTTGATTTATACTTATTTTCACAAACACTTTCCTATAAACTCTAAGGATTTCTTCAACGCAAACAGAATTATGGCGTAATGGAGGCTCCAGAAGCATAATTAATTTGCTCAAAGTCATACTGTAAGTTGCAGGCAAACCTTGTTAACAGCCTAGGAACACAAGCTCTCCAATTAATGGCAAAGGACCCTGTCTGCAAAGACCTCACAGACTTCTAGTGCAGTGGGTGAGCCACAGGAAACAACTCGTTGTGCCTATAAGAAAAGTACCAAGTACTCTGAAAGCTTGTAAGTAACGTTTCTTGTTTTTGTAGAAACAGCCTAAATCTGAGGGTCCCATCAGGAGTGCTCCTTAAGGGGTCCCAATATTAAAAAACAAACAAACAAAAAACATCACTAACTACTTGTCCTCACCAAAGTCCACTGATAGAAACTTATTTAACTTAAGGAGCCCAAACAATAGCACAAATAAATAAATCAAGCACTTATCTATCATTCAGAAGGTCCTGTATTCTGTTCCAGATTACAAATAAGGGAGAAAAGACAGCATTACAAATAAATATTTAACAAACTGCAAATCCTGCACATGTACCATGTAACTTAAAAAAAAAACAAATGTTTCTAATACAGCATGTTTTTTAAAAAAAATAAAAAGAAATGGGTTTATTACAGTAGACACTTAAACAGGGAGAGGGCAACAGTAATTCACAGGTACAATATCCTAATGCTATTCCTTTAATTGCTTTATTTGTTTCACTGTTAAAAATGATTGCTTGCCATATAGCCTACCCGTGAATGCTGAAAAGCGTGATACATTGAGGTCTCAACCTGGGCAAACTGTACCTAAACTTACACTTTATTGCAGCTTAGTTCACAATCTTCACCTAATATAGGGTTATATCCCAGTGCAGCAGGAGGATAAATCATCCTGGAATATTACTCCGGCAAAGTTTAGCTGTGACTGGAGCATATGTGCTTTCGAGCCACTGAAGCAAAGGCCCATAAAATACACTAATTACTGGAAGTTATGGTCACTGAGTGATTGATAGCGCTCTGCAAGGCAACTTCCTCATTTTCAGCTCTTCTGACGGGGCTCATCCGCCACATAGCAATTATTAATTCATGACCCACCCCTCAGGCACTAGTACCTTTACGTCTGATTCTCTTGCTACCAAACTACTGCTACAGCTGGACACTGTCTTTCTTCATTCTGATGCCTTGGTAAAGATGATAAAAAGTAGATTTCATGCTAAATGCTATTGTTTTGAATCTTTAAATGTTCTTTGGTCTTTCTAATCCTGCTGTCCCAAACATATAATTCTCCTTCCTCTCCCATATGCTATTTCATTTGCATCATTTTTTTCCTTGCGTATGTATATATATGCATGTACTTATGCATGTATAAGCTTATGTGTGTATATATACACTTATGTATGTATAAGCATATGTGTGTATAATGTGTATACTTATGCCTGTATAAACGTATGTGTGAATATATATGCGTGTGTTTATGTTTGTGTATGTATGTGTGTGTATATCGATCTGTCTATACTACCTTAGACCCCAAACCCTAGCTGAGTAACTTTTTGGTTGGATACTGTGTTTAAATGCAATATATAATTTCAACTAGGCCATAGTAAGTATTAGGCAGCTAACTGATAAAGAGGGATAAAGCTTCAATTTTAAAAGACCCACTTTTGTAGCTTTGTAGACACTTTAATTGTTCCATGTTGATTTCCATCAATAGCTCTACTCTAGCAACACTAATTACAATGTCTGGGTATATAACCAAATCTCTAAAAGTCAGTTAAAAACAATGGCAGGCCGGGCGCGCTGGCTCACGCCTGTAATCCCAGCACTTTGAGAGGCCAAGGCGGGTGGATCCCGAGGTCAAGAGATTGAGACCATCCTGGTGGTTTCAATCAACATGGTGAAACCCTGTCTCTACTAAAAATACAAAAAATTAGCTGGGCATGGTGGCACGTGCCTGTAATCCCAGCTACTCAGGAGGCTGAGGCAGGAGAATTGCCTGAACCCAGGAGGCGGAGGTTGCAGTGAGCTGAGATCACGCCATTGCACTCCAGCCTGGGTAACAAGACCGAAACTCCATCTCAAAAAAAAACCAAAACAATGGCAAAGGTCTTTTTCCATGGTATTCCGTGCAATGAGAGAAAATTCATGAAAGACTCTGCGTTTAAGAGAGAGAAAGTTTAGTCATGATTAATGAAAGCAACCATTTGACTTTTCCAATTGAAAAATGAATGTTCTTATGTTTGCACAGCTCAGAATGCAACACCGAGGGTAGTTTTCCTATCTAGAATCTGAGATGGTGCAACAGACGAGTAGATCGATTTCTAGCCTACCTATTATTTCAGGACTTGGTTCAAATTGTTCCTCCTTTTCTCCTCTTCTGTCAGGAGTTAATCCCAGAAGACTCTACCCACAGTTCTGTGGACAAACGTCATACCACTCTCTGTCCACACCCTTCACTGGACAGTGTGTATCACATCCTCCCTGGTGACAGTTCCCAGTGTTCTACATCTTCCTGTGTTTCTAGTGCCTTATACATTTTAACTTAAGGGCAAAATAAAAATCATAAACTTTTATGTTCTCCATGACACCAGAAATAGCATTTTGCAGTAGGTTGACAATAAGCATTTGTTGTTTATGACATATCCCCTGATGCTGATCTGCCCCAGGACCTGGTCAATCTCGTGGTGCCTGGTTGGCTTGTTTCTATGCCACAGTACCTTAATGAACATGGTACACAAACTCTTTAGTATTAGGATTTGATGGTCTTAACTGACAAGGCTCTTTTTTTTTAAATTTTTAAATTTTTGATACAGAGTTTCGCTCTTGTTGCCCAGGCTGGAGCGCAATGGCATGATCTCGACTCATCGCAACCTCTGCCTCCCGGGTTCAAGCGATTCTCCTGCCTCAGCTTCCTAAGTAGCTGGGATTACAGGCATGCACCACCAAGCCCAGCTAATTTTGTATTTTTAGTAGAGACGGGGTTTCTCCTTGTTGGTCAGGCTGGTCTCCCACTCCTGATCTCAGGTGGTCTGCCCAACTCAGCCTCCCAAAGTTCTGGGATTACAGGCATTAGCCACCACGCCAGGAAGGCCCTCTTACATATCACTGCTTAGACTGATCAGTAGCTACCATTTTCACACATTTAAGCATTATGATGAATTTAGATGACTTATTTCTTATCAAAGATTAAAGGGTTGCCAAGAAGGAAAAAGATTAGAGTTAAATGGATTGGACTCATGGAGATAGAGTAGAATGATGGTTACCAGAGGCTGGGAAGGGTAGTTGGTGGGGAGGAGAAGGGGATGATTAATGGGCACACAAATATAGTTAGAATGAATAAGATTCTAGTATTTCATGGCACAACAGGTGATCACAGTCAACAAAAATTTACTGTACATTTAATAACTAAAAGAATATAATTGTAATGTTTGTAACAAAAAGAAATTATAAATGCTTGAGGTGAATACCCCATTTACCCTGATGTGATTATTACACATTGTATGCCTGTATCAAAATATTTCATGTACCCCATTCATATGTATACCTACTATGTACCCATACATTTTTTCTTTTTTTTGTTTTTGAAATAGAGTCTCACTCTGTCACCCAGGCTGGAGTGCCATAGTACAATCTCGGCTCACTGCAATCTCCATTTCCCAAGTTCAAGCGATTCTCCTGCCTCAGACTCCCAAGTAGCTGGGATTACAGGCGCACACCACAGTGCCTGGCTAATTTTTGTATTTTTAGTAGAGATGGGGATTCACCATGTTGGCCAGGCTGGTCTTGAATCCTGACCTCAAGTGATGTGCTCACCTCAGCCTCCCAAAGTGAGACATGAGACACTGCGCCCAGCCCCCATCAAAAAACTTTTAAAAAGATTAGAGTTAACTGCCCCAAACTCCATCTCATATGTTTACCTCAACAGCCATTTGAATCCTCATTATAATTAAGAAATATCACCCTTTAGAAATGTCTGTGTAATGCTGACCTGTGTCCTGTGACAGCAGGCATCCCTAATCATGACAATGCTCTCTTAAAGACCTATCTTTGGGGGCTTCCAGTTCTAAACCATTCTCTAAAGTCATGCAGTTGTGGGTATTTGAGAAAATATTAGTGCTGGGGTCTAGTCTATTGAGCTCAACTTAACCCACATTTCTACTTCTAGACATTTCAAAGTCAAGGGACTCATAAACAGTTGATATTCTCACACTTCTGGCCTCTGTACATGCCACTGCTCCTGTTGTAACACTGTCCTCCAAATCTAACCCATTCATCAAAACTTAGCTTAGAGCCAGGTGCAGTGGCTCACGCCTGTAATCCCAGCACTTCGGGAGGCCGAGGTGGGTGGATCACGAGGTCAAGAGATCGAGACCATCCTGGTCAACATGGTGAAACCCCGTCTCTACTAAAGATACAAAAAATCAGCTGGGCACAGTGGTGCATGCCTGTAATCCCAGCTACTCAGGAGGCTGAGGCAGGAGAATTGCCTGAACCCAGGAGGCGGAGGTTGTGGTGAGCCGAGATTGCGCCATTGCACTCCAGCCTGGGTAACAAGAGCGAAACTCCGTCTCAATTAAAAAATAAAATAAAATAAAATAACTAAAAAAACTAAAAAAAAAACTTAGCTTAGATACCAGCACTTCTAGGAAGCTTTCTGAAATGTACTATGCTTCCAGTGATGGCCTTAACACAATCTACACCCCAAGATGCTCTTCTGCAATATGACTTTGTTGCTTTATCATCAAGAACCTACACTGTGATCAACAGAATGTGGGCCACGTGTGGTGGCTCGCACCTGTAATCCCAGCACTTTGGGAGGCTGAGGCAGGCAGATCTTGAGGTCAGAAGTTTGAGACTAGCCTGGCCAACCTGGTGAAACCCTGTCTCAACTAAAGATACAAAAAAATTAGCCAGGCACGGTGGCACACACCTGTAATCCCAGCTACTCAGGAGGCCGAGGCAGGAGAATTGCTTGAACCTGTGAGGCAGAGGTTCAAGTGAGCCAAGATCAAGCCATTGAACTCCAGCCTGGGTGTCAGAGCGAGACTCCATCTCAAAAAAAACAAACAACAATAACAACAACACCCCCCCACCAACAATAATGTGGCAGAAACAATCCTGTGTAATTTCTGAGGTTGGGCCTTGAGGGATTTGTAGCTTTTGCCATCACAGCTTAGAACAGGTACCACAAAGGAAGTCTAAACTAGCCATGAAGGGGAGATGGGAGAGGAGGTAAAGGAGGAAGGGAGGTCCCAGCCACTCCTGGCCATCTCCACCAAAGCATCATACATGCAGATAAAGCCATCTTGGATCTTCCATCCTCAACCACTACCCAACTGCAACCTCATGAGAGGCTTTTGATGCTATACAGAATAGCTGAGCCCTGCTAGGATTCCTGGCCCACAGAATCCCGAGTAAATAAATGGTTATGTTAAGCCACTAACTTTGGGTAGTTTATTAAGCAGTAATCAATCACTGAAATGCTTTCTCTGACACTGATGTCAGACCACACTCTCATCTGCCCAGTTCTACGTGTTTCCATTATACTTTTCTTTCTTCCCATCAGTCAAGGAGCCCCCGGGGGGCAAGGTTTGTTCCCTTACTGCCAACACTGGGTGGCACTGGATAAATGTTTACTAATTAGATGGGATCCTTACCTACCTACTTCTATTGCAGCAGACATACTGGAGATTAGGCTAATATTTGTATTTAACAAATAAACTAGGCCTTAGTTTCTGAAAGACAACTAGCACATTTTGAAATATGGTAAAACTGAACCAGCTACAGGGATAGTGTAAGGTGTAAACCTATGAAAAGCAGCCTTGACTGACCAGCAGAGTCACAATAAACCTGTCTTTTCCTTTATCTGGTTTCATGCTCAGTTCCATTTACTATTCATCTCTTCTTTTTTTGAACTACTTTTATCTACTTTTCTATAGCGTAATGGAAGAAAGCAGACTTTGATTCATGAGTCAGGATACTTGACTGCTGCTACCTGGTCTATTCACTTAACCTTTCTAGAAAAGTCCTTTAACTTACCTGGATCTAAGTTTCCTCATTTGCAAAATGGGAACTTTGATGCTCAGAAGGTGAAACAGTATTTGATGCTTCAAGTTGCTGATTTTTCAGAGTGGGGAGAAGCTTGGTAGAAATAATGAATACCAAATGGCTTTGTTAAGTATTACACTTTTTAAAAAGTGTGATGCTGTCACCCTTCTTGTTAGAATGACATTGAGCAAGAGCTTGGAAGACAGGAAAGAGCACTATATTTCACATCAGAAGACCCATATTCCAGTCCCCTTTTGCACAGTACCCTGGAGACCAGCTTCCTCACTGCTAAGAGGAGTGGTCTGGTTTAACAAGTTCTAAATCCTCTCTATTTTTTTTTTTTTTTTTTTTTTGAGATGGAGTTTCGCTCTTGTTACCAGGCTGGAGTGCAATGGCGCAATCTCGGCTCACCGCAACCTCCGCCTCCTGGGTTCAGGCAATTCTCCTGTCTCAGCCTCCTGAGTAGCTGGGATTACAGGCACGCGCCACCATGCCCAGCTAATTTTTTGCATTTTTAGTAGAGACGGGGTTTCACCATGTTGACCAGGATGGTCTCGATCTCTTGACCTCGTGATCCACCTGCCTCGGCCTCCCAAAGTGCTGGGATTACAGGCTTGAGGCACCGTGCCCGGCCCTAAATCCTCTCTTTAAGTTAAAAAAAAATTCTAGTCTCTAAATACAACACAAGGCATATAAGATAATTTTCTAGGAGCAGTGGTTTTTATCATTGAATATCTCAAAGTTAGCAGACATGGTTCCCAAAATTATCATAGACCTGGAATTTTAGAATTGAGATGTCACTAGAAGACTGGTTCCTTCTTATCTTTCAAATCTCAAGTCAAAAGTAATCCCATACCAAGCAGTTACTCCTAGCATATCATCCTGTTTGCTTATTTGTTTATTTTCCTTTTTATTTTTAGAGACAGGGTCTTGCTTGGCCACTGGAGTGCAATGACATAATCATAGCTCACTGCAGCCTCGAACTCCTCAGCTAACGGGATCCTCCTGCTTCAGCCTCCCAGGTAGCTGGGACTACTGTTGTGTGCCAGCACATGCAGCTTAACTCACTTATTTGTCTAAAAAGTTAAAACTGTCAAACACTCTTTTACAAAATGTAGGCTTCACGAGAGCAGGGATTTTGTCAGTTTTCTTCTCAGCGGTGTCTCCAGTGACTAGCACAGGGCCTGCCACATAGTAGGCACTCAAAAATATCTGCTGAGTGACCAAATGAATACATGACTGCATCCTGTCTAACCTTATACCTGTCACTTCTACAAGAAAGTTCTTTTAAAAAATCGGAGACAAGTAGTCATTCAGTCCCTACTTAAATGTCCCCAGGGATGGAACATTTTTACCTCTAAAGGCAAACGATTCCACCGCTGAGGTCAAAGATATAGAATCTATGCATCAGAAAATCCTTCTTTATACTGAATAGAAAGTCATGGTTTTTTTGTCCGATTTGCTTTTTTTTTTTTGGCTATTGTTTGAGCTTCAGAAGGTTCAGCCTTCTTGTCATAAAAGATCAGCTTGCTGCTTCTCCACTGACAACAATCCATTAAACAACTGAAAAATGGGTTGTCAAATGCCTGCTTTGTTTTCTATGTCTTTATTCTTCATATCAAGACCTTGTTTTTTTTTAAATTTCAAATTCTATGTATTTGTGTGTATACATGATATGAGCATGTGCTACTGGAAAAACTTTAAAATCAGTCTGAAATCCATCAAAATAACAAAATGCTTAGCTGAGACTGCTAGCACCTGTTCCATCTTGTTTTGTCAATCTCATGGTTGTTCCCAACAGCTCTGAACACAAAGCAAGCTCAACAATGCCTTATTCAGTGAGAAACACTTCACTTTGTCCTCCAGTTTCACATTCACTACAATCACTGACAACCCTGGAAAATGCACATTGAGGCATGGTAATCTGAGACAGCTGGATCCCTTCACAAACCTTGCAAAGGACTGAACTAGTCAATCCATCATCTGCCAAAGGTCATTTTAACAGCTCCTTTTTGCGCTAAGTTACATACAATTTTAGACCCCCCCAAAAAAGATAATGGAAAAAAACCAAGTTAAGACAGAATTACAGAGAAGGGAGTAAGAGCAGGGGAATGAGTGATGGAAACTCTTACAAGTTCTTTTCTTCAGCATCCTTCAATGGAAGAGGAGAACCCATGACAAGGATTCCAGAAGTACATCCTCCCCACTTTCCCATATGATCTTCCATGGAAATTTCCTTTGTCTTTGGGCCCTTCAGATCTTTCACCTTTTGATGGTTCTCAGCAAAAACTTTGGTCAACAGGTAAAATGTTTCACTGGTTGGGTCAGGAGACTAGTTGGATCATGATCCAGGTTGGGTGTATGCTTTATCTGAACTACCTGGGACAGAAATATTTCAGATTTTGGAATATTTGCATTATACTTACCAGCATCCCCAATCCAAAAACTTGAAATCCTAAATGCTCAAATGAGTGTGACCTTTGAGGGTTATGTTGGTGCTCAAAAAATTTCAAATTTGGGAGTACTTCAGATTTTGGACTTTCAGGTTAGGAATATTCAACATGTGGTAAGATTTCACTCACATTCTTGAAACTAATTATTTAAAAAGAAGAGGAGAAAATATCAGTATTTCAGTGAAACACATCAAATGCCAAGTTTTTATGGTGTAGAAAAGTTGATGGCAGCTGCTTACAGAGCATCCAGAGCCATCCGTCACCCCTCGGACCAGATTCAAATTACCAAGGACTAGAAAAGCAAGCAAAGCCACAACCATAAACCCACCAGAAACAGCTGTATGCGGTGTTTTTTGGCAGCTGGTAGGGGTGAGGGAAAAATGAGTTCTCTATATTTAGAGGCAAGAGCCAAGTCTAGAAAATGCTTCATAATTCTTACTACTTGGTAAGCACTCAATACATACAAGATGCTACTTCAAACAGCTTACTTCTTCAAGTAACTCTATGTGGTTGTTAATGTTGAATAAAAGTGCTGGGTGCAGTGGCTCATGCCTATAATCCCAGCACTTTGGGAGGCTGAGGCAGGTGGATCACCTGAGGTTGGGAGTTCGAGACCAGCCTGACCAACATGGAGAAACCCTGTCTCTACTAAAAATACAAGATCAGCTGGGCATGGTGGCATATGCCTGTAATCCCAGCTATTCAGGAGGCTGAGGCAGAAGAATTACTTGAACCCGGGAGGTGGAGGTTGTGGTGAGCCGAGATCATGCCATTGCACTCCAGCCTGGGCAACAAGAGTGAAACTCCATCTCAAAAAAAAAAGTCTTCATGAAAAAGCCGAGAATATTGAATATATTCTAATCTTGCTTTCAAAAAATATGTGTTTATTATTATCTTCTGCCCCCCTTATTACACTGTAGGCTCAACAAGGAAAGGGAATATGCCTATTTTGTTTGCCAGTGTATCCCTAGCACTTAATGTGTTTGACATGTAAACGGTATTCAATAAATATTTAAGGAATGAATAAATTATAACGTTACCTTCAACTTACACATAAGAAACTGACACTTGGCAAACTGAACTGGCTAAGATCACACTGATTATAAGTGTTGGTGCAAATATATGAACTGAATTCTGGATAATCCAGTCTGAGTTCTTTAAAAGTTCAAGAATTAGGATAACAGCCCTTGAATCTAAAAACAATATCAGAAAGGAAATAACAAAATGACAAACTCGCCATCAAACTTCTTCAGAAGTTTCTGTCACAATCTCAGCTCACTGCAACCTCCACCTCCTGAGTTCAAGTGATTCTCCTGCCTCAGCCTCCCAAGTAACTGGGATTACAGGTGCCTGCCACCATGCCCAGCTAATTTTTGTATTTTTAATAGAGACGGGGTTTTGCCATGATGGCCAGGCTGGTCTTGAACTCCTGACCTCAGGTGATCCACCAGCCTCGGCTTCCCAAAGTGCTGAGATTACAGGCGTAAGCCACTGTGCCTGGCCCATGCCACTTTTTAAATACTTTTTCTTATATTTACACAGCTCTACATGGTTTATGTGTTTATTTATAAGTACAGAAGATCACATTTCATTTTCCTGATATCTAATGAGTCTTATCTGATTTCCATTAAACAATATGTATACATAAAAATGAGATGTGTTAAGCTTTTACATTCCAGTGAGATAAAAGGAAGTTATATCCAACTATTTGTACTTTTTATAGTAAATTTTCCTTGGGAAAATTTCTATTTACTAATCCTTAACAAAAACTCACTTTCTCTGGGAAAAAACACTGCCATATGTCATCTGGGGAAAAAATGATTTTTTTCTACAGGAATACTAAGAGAAGGGCAGTCTTGTACAATATATACTTTTCTCATGTTATAACATTAAAATCTAAAATGTTTCTTTGATGATTTCTTCCCCTTTGTTTTCTCTGTTCTTTCTTCCTGGAACTTCTATTTTTCATGTTACTTCTTGACTTGGTTCTTTAATGAGAAATTCTCATGAAGTTCTTGACTTGGTTCTTTAATTTTCATTTCTCTCCTGTTTCTTGCTGCTCTGAATGTTCGTTTTGGTACAGCAGCCTATTCTTATCTTCCGAGTACACTATTTTCTCTTAGTCCTCCGAGGATACTATTGGTAATTTATTTGAACTTTTTACCCCCTGTATGGTTTTCTGGCCATCCAAGTTCCTTCTCTTTTTAGTTGCTTTAGGCCTCTGTTCTCTCCCTAAAGGCCTTCCTCAAATGTCTCTGTAAGAGTAAGGCACTGAGATCTCACTGGAAACTCTGTGCTCATGGATGGGGCTTGGAGACTAAGGGCTTTCCTGGGAGTGTGATCTAGCTAGGGTGTTTCCTTGGGGAACTCCCAACATCTGGATCTTCCTAGTCAATTTCCTTAGAGAAAGTCTCTGCCAATCTCTTGCCTGAAAAGTAATCTTGACCATGAGTGTCCTAGAAACAGGGTGGGAGGTCTCAACATTCAGAATCTAAACTTTCACTCAATGCCTCTGAACGCAGTAATGGAACCCTAACTTCTATGGTGCCAGGTATCACCTATTTTATTTGCTCCAAAAAACCCTCCCCTCAGTTTTGTTAGACTGAGTGTCCACCCATGCTGTTTACTCAAGTACGTTAACAACTGTCTTCTATTGGGTTTTCATAAGTAATTCATATTAATTTGTACTAAATGAAAGATTAGTCATTATAATTGTCAAACTGACTTTAAAGCAAGTCTCCTCTCTTGGTTCCACCTTGACTCCTAGCTCCACATACCTGGTCCCACCAATTCCGGAGCCTTTGGGTGTTTACAGCACATCAGACTGACGGCTTGCTTGTATTCTCAGCCCTGGTCTGAGACAGTTGTTTACTGTTGTCTCATATTCAAAACCTGAGTGCTGTTGTCTGCTTTCCCGTTCTCTTTATGGTATCTTTTTTGCTTGTGAGTATGTGTGTGTGCGTGTAAATCACGTTATGGCTATTTTTAGTGGAGTTTGAGGTGAAACTGTAAGCTAAAGCTTGCATCATCTTTAACCAAATTAGTAGTCTTTCTGATTCAAATATAAATATTTCAAAGGGTAATTCCTTTTAGAGAGGGGATAATGGCTTTTTTCCCTTGTGAACTTTGTCCAAAGGCTCTGAAGTAGATATTCCATCTAAGGAGGAGGAAACTGAGGCTCAGATAAATTAAATGATTTACCCAAGGTTCTCTATCTTAGGCTGGCTGAAGTGGAATTCACATCTGGATCTGATACTTTGATAAACTGAAAGCTCTTCTTCACAAGCAAAACACTGTAATCTATTCTGCAAATATCTATGGAAATTTGTATTAAAGACTCCACCACACTTTAAACTCTGATCTTTATTTTCAGAAACTGCTTTAAAAAAACTATTATAACAGTAGGAAGAAACTGAGTGAAAAAGATTTCTTGAGTGCCCACTAGGGGAACAGAACTGTACTAAACAGTATAGATGATTATGAGAGAATCAGATTCGAATCCTGTCATAAGGAACTATGACATGCCTATACATTACTGTAATACAAAGTGGACAATTTACATGCCACAAGCATGATGCAGATGAAGGCCAGAAGAGGAAGATATTACCTTCAGCTGGAGATATCAGAGCTGGCATCACAAAGGATGGTTATTTAAACTCTATTTTGGGGAGATGAAAAATATTACATGTACAGAGAACAGCATAATATTCCATAGGTTTATTTTTAACTTGGTAAAGGTAATTCTAAAACTCAAAATTATTTTTGTCAAAACAATAGAGCCCATAAAAATCTTCAGAAGATGGCTGGGTGCAGTGGCTCACACCTGTAATCCCAACACTTTGGGAGACCAAGGTGGGTGGATCACCTGAGGTCAGGAGTTCGAGACCAGCCTAGCCAACATGGTGAAACTTTGTCTCTACTAAAGTTACAAAATCAGCTGGGCGTGGTGGCAAACATCTGCGATCCCAGCTACTCGGGAAGCTGAGGCGGGAAAATTGCTTGGACCTGGGAGGCGGAAGTTGCAATGAGCTAAGATTTTGCCACTGCACTCCAGCCTGGGCAACAGAGTAAGATTCCATCTCGAAAAAAGAAGTTCTTTTTTCAGAAGATGATGTTACTTGGATGACAATGACAATGACTTTGTGTGGTTCTCTGAATATGTTCTTGACCTATCTCGAGACATTTTTCTAAGCCATGGTCCTTGCTTTCATCATTCAGCACATCATTCAAATCACTCCAGTAAAACACTGGTTATGATGAAGAGGGATCTCAGGGGACTAGATGACACGCCAATTAACCAGGCACATCGAGCCAGACTGCTTCATGCCTCAGACTCAGGAGACTGGTTAGAGAGGCGGCAAACAGGCAGAAAGAATGAGGATCCAAGCAATAAGAGAAAAATATATATGCTAAAGATGGGGCTTTCAGTGGTGCACCTGCAGTCCTAGCTACTCAGGAGGCTGCGGAGGGAGGATCACTTAAGCCCAGGAATTCAAGGCAAGTCTGGGCCACCTAGCAAGACTGTCTCTAAAAAAGGGTAGGAGGCAGGTTTTCAGTCTGACTCCAAAAGAAGAGTCTGTCAGATTATTCACTATCAACCTTTATAAAGTTTATAATAACCCACCGCACAGAATCCCACAACAGAACATGTATTTGTATAGCATACTCAGTGAAAATTAGAATATTACAGGACTAGCTTGGTGCCTTTTTTACGTAAATGCAGCATCCTAGATACTCCAGATTGCAGGGCTAGAGGAGAATGTATGTTGACTTAGTTTCTGATTCAAAAAGGACCAACTTAAAACCTACTTTTGCAGATATGACTGTTTACTTTCCAACTACAGAGTTACGTTGTGAACTCAAATGATATGATAATATAAATGGAATAATTACTTAGTAAAAAATGAGACTGGGACTTTATCCTTAAGCCATTCTTTAGAAGAGATAAGCACTGAACTGCCTGTGAAATTCAGAAATTATGCCCTAAAATATTGTAGCCACCCCTAATAAAACTATCAAACTTGGTAGTTTATATATATATATACCAAACTCATTTTCATTTTAAAGTTTAGCCCTGAAGTCTTTTTTTTTTTTTAGCCCTGAAGTCTTGAACAGCGACTACAAGGTTAACAATCCTTAACATCTCCCAGGAAACTGAATCAGTGAGCTTTCTAGAAGAGTTAAACAAATATTCCAGGGAAGGATTATCCTCATAGTTTGTCCTAGTTCAGGAATTTTATATCCTTGTTAGTGGGTCTCACTTCTTTTTTACTTTCTTTTTGCATTTCCACACTGATTCTTGCTAATAAATAATCATTCAAGGAGAAAGAACTACAATTCCACATGGGTTCTCTTCTCAGTAGAGAGTGAACCCATACAAACCCCATATGAGGCAGTGACCTTTAATGATTCCATAACTAATCCTCAGGATGGGAACTACAACACATTTAAAGATCTAAGTTAAAAACTACAAACAAACAATTGAGAAACAGCCAAATTCTTCCCATCAAGTCAAACTGCCATACATTAGTCAAAGTGAATAATATTTTTTTCCCTTCCTAAGGGTAATTTCCTTCTTTTTGTTACATCTGCCAACTCCAAATGCTACATGCAGGTGACAAAAACCTGGAAGAGACGCCCTTTATCCCTCTAACAGAGGGATGTTGTACTGAAAGGAGAGAGAAGGATAAAAGATAGTCTGATATTAAAGTTTCTTTGCTTAAGGCATAAATGTACCTACCTGAAAGTTTTTTTTTTTTTATGGCACATTTTAGTGGCATGTAACATCATTTTTTATGAAAGACTATGGCGGCCTTGTTATGACTCCTAATGGGGGCTGTGACAGCACATTAACAAGGCAAGGGGCAGTGGGAAGAAGGCAGACAAAGAGGAATTCTGTCATTTCAGGGGTTTAAAACAATGAAGGCATTCAGGCGGGTGCAGTGGTGCACCTGTAGTCCTAGCTACTCAGGAGGCTGAGGCAGGAGGAGGATCACTTGACCCCAGGAACTGGAGGCAACGGTGGGCAACATAGCAAGACAATGTGTCTAGAAAAAAAAAAAGTGGGAGGTGGTGGGGGCAGCCTTCAAGTCTGACAGCTGTAAACTGAACTTTCTGCTTCTGGCATTGCCAAACCTCAGAGATGAGGGTTTATGAAACTGGGGGAAAGGGTGCTAGGGAGACGCAGAAGAGATAGAAAATTTTCATTCCCATTTTGTCTTTATCTGATTCTTTTTTTGGCAAGGTGGGGCATGGAGTCTCACACTGTCGCCTGGGCTGGAGTACAATGGCATGAGAGCTCACTGCAACCTCCACCTCCTGGGTTCAAGTGATTATCCTGCCTCAGCCTCCCAAGTAGCTGAGATTACAGGCACTTACCACTACACCTGGCTAATTCTTTGTAGTTTTAGTAGAGATGGGGTTGCACCAAGTTGACCAGACTGGTCTTGAACTCCTGATCTCATGATCCACCTGCCTCGGCCTCCCAAAGTGCTAGGATTACAGACGTGAGTCACCGCACCTGCCCCCACAAACCTTTTTTTTTAAAAAAAAAAAAAAAAAAAAAAAAAAAGACTGCATCTTGCTCTGTTGAGTAGGCTGGAGTGTGGTGATGCAATCATAGCTCACTGCAGTCTCAAACTCTTAGGCTCAAGCAATCTTCCTGCCTCACTCTCACAGTGCTGTGATTACAGGAGCGAGCCACTAGGCTTGGTCTCTATTTGATTCCTGTGGAATTTCTGGGAAATTCCTTTGCTCAGTTTCCTATATTTTTACCCATTTTTTCTCTACCACAAGTACCCTAGGAGAAGAAACTGTTTAACTGAAAACACTTTTGAAGAAGGCATGCACACAAACAGGTAGTGAAACTACACTAGGGGAGACTTCGCACAAAAAGCTGACATTTCATCGCTCCTTAAGTATTTACAGGGATCCATATCTTAGAGTGTGCTGAAAAATGGGGAAGGGATCCTCCATCTTTTCCATCTTTCTCCTAATGGCAAAGTCTGTTCGAGACCAATCTCCCTCAAATGTCAACTCCTTTGTGTGAAATCCCACCCCCTTCCCCTTGTGGCTCAAAGTTGTTGGTAAATATCTTTACTGAAGACTCGTCACACTATCCTGGGCTACATGTGTCTGCCTTCTCTACCAGAGGTGGGCTCTCCTCAGCTCTGTGTGTTCCACTCTCCAGGACCTGGCACAGGGCAAGTGCTTAAGAATTGAAGGAAGAAAGTTTCTACTAGAAAGAGAATCTTGTTTTTAAAAATGAGAGGAAACAGAAGAGGAGCAATTCCTAGAAAGTGTTGACTATGTTACAGAAAGCAGTTTGTTCCTCAGATTCTAAAATGCTATTAAGATTCACACTTTCGTCTATAGTGATTTTAAATTGTATTTACCACTTCTATTCCTAGCATACTATGGTAAAAACACAGAAGAATCTTGGCCTTCAAGTACTTCTTTTGGACTAACTTCCTAATTCCTTCAGGTAATGTTCTCAACACATTGGCCCTTAAGAAAAAACAAGAACCTTGGGGTTCCCTTGTTATCTTCACTACTGAATCCCCACAATTTCTTATCTATGGGCTCAAAACCTCCTACTTCTCTTCCCTATCACATGCTTTTCTTTACCTTGGACCCCAAACAGATTAGGTATAAAACATATGCCAGAGGCCTTACACCATTCTTTAATGACTTACTGGTCTATTACTTGGGTTGGTAACATGTTGTATGGGAGTAATAAGCCCCTAAAGGGCAGGGGCTACAATCCCATAGTTCCTTCTGAAGGCATTTAGTTAAGCATCATGTAAGAGGTGCTCAACAACCCTCTCTGATTATCATAATCTGATTCCTCTCTACAGTCTCTAATAACATCTGTTCCTCCTGCTATAACACCCGGCTCTTTACCAGCCGTTTTCAAATACAAGGAACATCAAGAAGCCTAGCTATTCCTGGCCTTCACTCCTGACCATCTGGTTATCTGCTCTCTACTTTATCACATGAGCCAACACAGTCCTTCTGGCATTCAGGCATCCCACACTCAATGCTGACACTTTTTCACTCAGTTCTCTATACCTAATCCTCTTTGATCCCAAAAATTCAATGAGTCTGTTTTCTTCAGTCTTCCAGAGAATATTCAATAGTTTATCTCCAGGATAAATGAATATCATCAACAAAACCCAAATACATCAATGACAGTTTCCTTCCTTACACTACAAAGAGTCTCTTTTCCTTCATCTTTGCACCCCTAGCACCCGGCAAAATACTGGCAGGCAGACCCATATTTCAATATGCAACATAAATATAACTATGTCATATTTATTGAGCACCTGTCTTACCTAAACTGATCTCCCTGTCTCCATGCCTGCCTCTCTATAGTCATGCTCCACAGAGTACTCGGTGATCCTGTGAAAATTTAAGTCAGATCATTTCTTCTAAGAGTAATACCTAAAAGTCCTTAGCGTGGCCTACAAGGCTGTATTTGACCTGGCCCCTGGCTACCTCTCTAAATTTATTCTTTCTCACTTTTTCCTTGCTAACTCCACTCAAGTCATACTGGTATCTCCCTTAAATATGCCGAGTGCCCTCTATTTCGTGCCTTTGAACTTGTTATCAGGTGGCTCCCTTCTCTCACGCATTCAAGTATCTGCTCGAGTGGTACTTTATCAGAGAGGACTAGTGTGCTTTCTTTTTCTCCATAGGACTTATCACCACCTGACAAATTACATATTTAGTTATCCCTTTGTTTTCTGTCCTTCCCCTCATGCCCCAGCCATCCCCAAATGGAACTCCATGACAGCCAAGACTTGCGTGTCCTTTCATTACTCTATTCCCATTGCCTATACAGCAGGCATAGCAGGAGCTTAACACATGAACGCATAAATGAATGTAGAAAGGATGAATGGTGAACATTTATATGTGCTCTAAATCTTAAATCTAATAGTTATGCTCTCTCCCAGTAGTGCCATGCCTCTGCATTTTATGCCATTTTATCACTCTTAGTCACACAACTCTAGAGTTGCTGTGTGAAAGCTAAGCAAAGAAAACAAAAAAATGAGCAGCAGCAGAGTCACAGAATGTTAGTCTGGAAAGGGGCTTAGAGGTCAGTATTTTACAAATGAAGACACTGAGGCCCAGTGAAGAACAGAGTCACCTAAGAAACTAGTAGCAAACCTGGAACTGTAATCCAGGTCTTCCATTCCCAATCTTGGATTCTTATCTCTATACCATGTAACTTCTCCATTGTCTTACACTATACCCAGTCATTTATAAAATAAATGACAACTTAAAATATGCAAAAGGAAATTGTATAACAGCAATCCTGAGTCCCACAAATCAAAAACACTAGTTTGCCTTGAAACAGGCTAATAGAATAAGCCCTTGAGGATTGTTGGGAGATTCAGTTCTGAGATCTGACCACCATTATTGCTAACCTCTCAGCTGATGCATACATATTGTATTTCCTCTTAGATTCCCTTTTAAGAAGAAGAAGAAGATGATGATTTAATAAACGTTGAACACTTTATTTTTGCTTTCTTTCTACTGTGCAGGTGAATTGAGTTTGAAGATTATTTCCTTACAAATACAATTGCATTCATGCATTACAAAAATAGCAGAAAAAATATTTGACTAAAAAAAAAAGGTTATAAAATCATGATTGCAACTCTATGATATTATTTAAAGAGTCCTTTCTACTTTTCTATTATAAGAAGTACTGGCCAGGAACAGTGGCTCCTGCCTGAAATCCCAACACTTTGGGAAGTCAAGGCAGCAGGATCACTTGAGCCCAAGAGTTCAAGACCAGCCTGGGCAATATGGCAAGACCCCATCTCTATTAAGAAAAAAAAAGAAAAGTCCTTCTTTCTCTGAATCAATTTAAACGAAAATTTTTGAAGCACTGGTTAGTATACAGATTCTATACTATTATAATTCAAACTGAGCCATATGTCCTTCTAATATAATTTATATGCATTTTCTTATAAATCAATAATCATTTTATTAAAAAAAAGCATAGCATAGTGTTCTAGTGGAGCTATATCTAGTACACTAAGATAAAGTCCATTCTAAATACAGCTATAAAGAGTAGATATTGCAATTGTGCTAAATGCATACTTCCACTTCCCCTTCCCTCTCCACCATATCACACCACCCCTTAACCCACATACACATGTGATATGACTATACTATAATGAGGTGATTTTTTTTCCTTTCAAAACAAACCTATAGAACTTATATATCCAAATGAGTAGGGCTGTACCTTTTAAACTAATCACCTTTGGAAGTTATATATGCATTCCAACAGGGCACAGAATTTTTCTGGAATCCCTCTTTTAGAACACAGGTTCTCCAGATTTAGTGTGTATAAGAATCACCAAGGGAACAGGTTAACAATGCAGATTCTCAGAGATTTGGATTTAATTGGTTCTGAATGGGGCTGAGGAATTTTTTTTTTTTTTTTTGAGACGGAGTTTTGCTCTTGTTGCCCAGGCTGGAGTGCAATGGCACTAGCTCGGCTTAGTGCAACCTCCACCTCTTAGGTTTAAGCGATTCTCCTGCCTCAGCCTCCCGAGTAGCTGGGATTACAGGCATGTGCCACCACACCCAGCTAATTTTTTGTATTTTTAGTAGAGACAGGGTTTCTCCGTGTTGGTCTGGCTGGTCTTGAATTCCTGATCTCAGGTGATCTGCCTGTCTCACCTCCCAAAGTGCTGGGATTACAGGTGTGAGCCACCTCGCCCAGCCTGAGGAATCTGTATTTTTAACAAGTGCTCCAGGCAAGTCTTACACAGGTGATCTATAATAAACAGTGCTTTAAAATAAGCTCCAGAATCAGTTGAGAAGCCACACAAGGAACCAAAGACTTTATGGTCAAACTCTGTGCATACATCTATATAACACGCTGAAGGTTTATTTTATCTTATTCTTTCAAAATCTTCACTTTCCTGATTGAAAATATTAGTACAGATATGCACAGAAGAGTCTATGTGCAAACACCATACCTCCATGAAAGAGATTCCTAAGCTCCAGACATCAGAATGAATTCCATACTGCTCCCCTGAGATTCTTTCAGGCTGCAAGAAAACAGAAGGGAACTTGTAAGTTGATGGATGCTATTCCAGGAAACACACACACTGGACATGAGCTCAGCTAAGGTGAAGAGCCACAAGCATCTGCACAGCATTTTAAGGATGACAAAACAGTTTTATTTGTGTGTATGTATGTATTTGTCTATATAGTATATATATAACATATAGAAATTATGTATAGATGTATTATTGAATCCTCACCAAGTCCCCATGAGGAAGACTTTGGGAGTCATTTCACAGATGAAGAAAATGCAGGCTCAGAGTAGTGAGGTAATTTAGGCAAGGTCCTAACGTAGTAGTAGTGAATGAGCTGAGACTAGAACCCAGATCTTCCCACTCCAAATCCAGTGGTCCTGGTTGTGGAGTAACATATTACACAACGTTATATATTATCACTTATTTGCATTAGATGGGTCTGGAACAGTAGAGTTTCTTTTAATTTGTTATTTGGAAGTAATTTCAAACTTATAGTAAATTTGAAAGAATGAGATTAGAGCAAAGCACATTCATATTTCCTTTACCCAGATTCTACTGTTCAACGTTTCATTCCACCGATCAGAGTTTCTTTGTATATGAACCAATGAAGAGTTTGAAAGGTCCATTTGGGACTCTTGGTCCTCCATTCAAGACGTATAGCCAACACCTGATCTAAAAGATGCTACATAAACACACTCTGCTTCAACAGGAATAATTTCATACTGAGTGGATGCTGCCTGATCTATCCCTCTAGGATTTGGCATTCAATACAGTACTTCATAGAAGACTTTGGAATGAACACATGAAAAAATGAATAAGAGAAACTGAGGTCTCACAAAGGAGGGATGATTGCTAAAGATTACAGGCTAGCCATGGCAAGGCTGAGATCATAACTTACACCCCAATATCCAATTCAATAGACTCTAAGATGTATTCATATGGAACTGGCTAGCCAGTTACAGGAATGACATTACCAACATCAACAATAAAATTATGTGTGAAATTCATTTATTAAAGAATTTCTAATATAGCAGGCCTTGTTTTAGAGTTTTTCATGCATGTCTCATTTCAGATTCACAAACATCCTTGTAACATTGGTACCATTTTATCAGCCCCATTTAACAGATGAAGAAAATGAGGCACAGAGAGGTTTAGTTTACATTACTAACCATTATGAGTGCTGTATCCAGTAAACAAGAAGGACAGTGATAGCTATCATTTAATGATCATTTACTAGTGGCAAATACATACTGGGCTAGGTACTTTGCATCTTCTGCTTCATAATGATTTTGCAAAAGAAGGTATTATTGCCCTCAATTTACAAATGTAAAAACTGAGTCTTAGGAAGTGACTTGTTCAAGTCTAGAGCTATGTGTTAGCATTAAATTCACTGTCCAGGAGCAGAGCCAGGATTCAAAGCCAATTATGTCTGACTGCAAAATTAGAGTTCTTTCCAGTGAGTCAAACTGACCCCACAACTAGAAGTCAGAAGAGCCAAGCACAGTCTTGAGCTGGTCAGTATTTCTCAAAGTGCAGTCTTTGGAACACCCATCACACAACGCCTGACGTGCTGACTATTAATACAAATGAACCTCCAGAGAATCAGAATCTCTGGGGGCAAGGCTAGAGATCCTCACTTAAAAAAATTTCTCTGGGTGATTCTTTGGTCCACTTAGTTCCAGTCACTAAACATTTCCATGTTCCCTGAGAGACAATGACCTTTTAGATCTCCCTGCCTTCCTCTTCTCTGTTTAACGACCACGTCTCACATAGCTCCTGTGTAAGGTAAAAGCGTTCTCTACTCCTATAGCATAATTATAAATTCCTGCTTCTGTACTTCATTAAAATGCTGTTCATATCTTATTATTTATCACACTGTGCTGTAAAATCATTTATTTTCTAGTCTGTTCTTCCTAAGAGGCCAAGAAAGTACTAGGCAGCTAGTACCATGCCTGATACACAACAGGTACACAGTCAATACCCGCTGACTGAAGGGATGCAATATATGTTTACCTCATGAACAAATGAGTTCCTCAGAGAGTTCTAATATAACCTCCTCATACATTGCTATTCATGTCCATCAAGAACTTCCAACAAACATGAAAATCCTAAAATCCTCCAGAATTATTAAATGTTGCCCTTCTCCCTGCCCTTTTTTCCTTCCTCTCTCCATTTCTTCATTCTGCTGATTGACAGGTATCAAGCATTTCATCCAGAATACAGAAAACACACACACACACACACACACACACAAGTGGAGCCCACACACAAAATATCTGGGCAGGAACAAAAAGGAGGTTAAACACACTCATTACATTTGCCCACTGAACTATCAAAACAAATGCAAACTGTAAGCTGGTAATAAAGCACAGAAAAATCAAATTAAATTTAAAAAGAAAAAATAGAAAAAGTGATAATGTTCACAGATATTAGATGGCAAATAAGAGAACTCTTTTAAGGGTGAGATTCTGATGACCCCTCTTTGGGGAAATTATTCTTCCATAATCTAATGAAACAAGATTACTGCTGTGATGGAGTGCTTGAGCAAGAATGTTCAGCAAAAGCTGACAGCAAGCTCCACGTGTCTATCCTAAACAATTCTTAAGGTAGACAGAGATTGGGAAATATGCCTGGGTCCCTGGAAGTGATTTAGACACAAGATGAGCACCAAAACATTCTGGATTTATGCAGCCAGGATATGATAGCCTGAAGCTGCACAATTCAAAGCTGTTCTCACACCTGAAGCCAAGGTGGCTTGCCCCGTCCTCTCCCCTGAAAAAACAAACAACAAAACCAGCTACCAGGTATCACATTGTTGACAGAATCTCTGTGATGGATATTTAGCAGCTAAAAAGCTAAAACTGAGGTTACTTTCTCACATGACAGCAGTCCTCAGTGTAAAAAGTTAAATAATAGGAAAAGCATGACTCTTGTCTAAAACACCTTCATAGTGGGGTTTAAGTGACAAGCAAACAAAATGAAACAAAAACTCTGACCTGGTCTTAATAAGAACAGTAAAGAGGGGTGATGATCTCATAAGTAGAATTTATAGAGGATCTTAATGAGCAGTCCTTCAGGCTGGTGCCCACACTATACTCCCTCAATGCCCTCTGTGACAGCCTTGACAAGAATCCACATTTAGTTAATTAATTCCAGAGCTGTCTGTTTACAACAATATTTGTCAAAAGCAGGATGATACCAAGGAATATCCCTTATCTCTTCCAAGAAAGAAATTTCTGTTCAGACTCAGGCTACCTTGAAAATTAACAAAATAGGCACAGAAACTTCAGGCTAGTGTATAGTCAAAATATGTATCAAAAGTGATGAAGATTTTTTTTTTTCATTGGCAAGATCCCCGTGTAGGCAGACAGAACACTGGTTAAACAGGCCCTAGAGTTAGACTGCTTGAAATCAGATCTATCTTCCAGTTCACCAATTCTCTCTTCTCCTGTGTCTAACATGCTATCAAATACAGTGAGTTTTAAATTTTAATCTAGAAGTTTTGTTTAGGACTTTAAAAATCTACTATGTTACTTCAAAAATTTGTGATCTTAAGTCTGTATGCATCTGTTTCTGCTGCCTGCTGTTCCTGCTGATCTTCTTCAGGTGGCTGAAGTTCTCTTTGCTTGCTAGTTTTTCCTCTTAAAAGAAAAATTTTGAGGCCGGGTGCGGTAGCTCACGCCTGTAATCCCAGCACTTTGGGAGGCCGAGGTAGGTGGATCACAAGGTCAAGAGATTGAGACCATCCTGGCCAACATGGTGAAACCCCGTCTCTACTAAAAATACAAAAATTAGCTGGGTGTGGTGGCACGCGCCTGTGGTCCCAGCTGCTCAGGAGGCTGAGGTGGAAGAATTGCTTAAACCTAGGAGGTGGAGGTTGCAGTGAGCCGGGATTGCACCACTGCACTCCAGCCTGGCGACAGAGCAAGACTCTATCTCAAAAAGAAAGAAAGAAAGAAAGAAAAATTTTGGAGAGGTACTCTGAGGCCTAAGGTGGAGATCGCCTCAAACCACGTCTCAGCATGAAGTGCCTTGTCTAACCCAGGACATGTATACATACACCCAGGGTGCAAATCTATGCCAGGACTAGGCTATGTTCACAGCTTGTTCCACTTTTCCTGTTTCTTCTGCTTCTCTGCTTAGCTCCAGATACCTCCTCTTCAGTTTCCTGGGACCGTGGGAAGAGGAGCAGTTTTAGATCTAGTTTGCTCTTACACTGAGGTTAACCATTTAGGCTTCTGGCATAAAACAGAGATCTCTTCTGAGACCTTCTGACTTATGTGGGCCCTGAAACCTGGCCCCTGCCACTCTTGCCTGACTGTGATTCAGGCAAATGCCCTCAGGAATAAGCAGTGATGGGGCTCCCATTCTACTTTCCTCTCTGTGGTAGGATTTCATTCAAAACTTGTCCCAGGAGTAGCCCACTGTCTTTTTAGCTCTTCAGTGCATTTGAAATAGCTAAAAAAAAAATTAGCCAGTATATTTAAACAGAAGAGTTGATCTAAATAACTCTGTCTGCTATTAGTGGAAACTAGAGGCTGATGTCCTAATTAAATTGCCTTTTACGACGTGCCAACTATGAAACCTTGGGTTACAGATATTTTGCCTTTGGTTTCCTCATCTGTAAAATGAAGATAGTAATAATAAACAGTAGTAATAATATGTATTCTTCTGGGGTTGTGTGAAGATTATATCACTCCCATAATGTGCTTCAGTGCATGCCACATGGGAATGCTCAGTTAATGTCACCCCCTTCCAGTCGTCACCACTACCATTACTACCACCACGTGAGCACAGCCAGCTGAGTTGGATCATGCAACACGTCTGGGTTTTATTCCAAGTAAAGACAATTTCCAACAATTGGAATAGCGTGGGCAGAAAAAAATGTTCTGGAGATAAGAATGGTTATTTAGATTGACTTTTTGATCCCAAAGACCAAGTATTTGAGTAAGATTTTTTCATTTTAAAACTTCAGTTAATCATAACGATAGTGCCAAATTTTATATTTGGTTTTTAAAATGACAGTAAGCCAGAAAGACTGAATAGTTGGTTAAAGTTTTAGAAACTTCTATCTTAAAAACAGAATTAACTTTTTAGTAATTGGAATTTCTGGGCTGGGTGCGGTGGCTCACACCTGTAATCCCAGCATTTTGGGAGGCCAAGGAGGGAAGATCACTTGAGGCCAGGAGTTTGAGACTAACCTGGCCAGCATGGAGAAACCCTGTCTCTACTAAAAATACAAAAATTACACAGGAGTGATGGCGTGTGCCTGTAATCCCAGCTACTCTGGAGGCTGAGGCAGGAGAATCGCTTTAACTCAGGAGATGGAGGTTGCAGCGAGCTGCGATCATGCCACTGCACTCCAGCCTGGGTGACAGAGTGAGACTCTATCTTAGGGGGGAAAAAAAGAATTTCTGAAAAAATGGTTTAATATAAGCTGCAAGCTTCTGGATCCCTTTTATAATCCTTATGGATGAAATCCTTTAAAAATGTGGTTGAAAATCTTTCATGCTTTGAATGAAGGTGTCTTTTGACCCTATTAAATAATTATCTGCCCCTAAAAAACAGTATGTCCTTGAGCATGACACTTCACTTTTCCAGGTCTCAGTCTTCTCACTGGTCAACGAGGAGGCTGGATCAAGATGACTTTGCAAGTCTCCTATAAGCACACTGCTTAATGTGTACAAACTTGGTTTTTCTAAATGACTAATGATGTTACAAAAGCCTCCCTTTTTCCAAATGATCTTTTCTTTCTTTCTTTTTTTTTTTGTTTGATGGAGTGTCATTCTGTTGCCAGGTTGGAGTGCAGTGGTGTGATCTCGGCTCACCACAACCTCTGCCCCCAGGATTCAAGTGATCCTCCTGCCTCAGCCTCTGGAGTAGCTGGGATTACAGGTATGCACCACCACGTCCTGCTAATTTTTGTATTTTTAGTAGAGAGGAGGTTTCACCATGACGGCCAGGGTGGTCTCAGTCTCTTGATGGAGATGTGCTCACCTTAGCCTCCCAAGGTGGTGGGATTACAGGTATGTGCCACCACGCCCAGCCCCTAATTATCTTTTCTATATTTTACACTTCAGATTACAGGATTATAAAGTAATTCCAATATGCAGGGCTATTTCATTCTGATATATTTTCTTTTCAATATTTGAGTAGCCTAGCTGGCTGTATTTGAGTAATGTTGGGCCATCTATACTTTGTAACACAAGAAGGATTCCTAACATGAAAAGTTAAATGCTCTGCTTATAATCAGTGAACAAGACACTTTTGGAATGCAGTGTTCATGAACTAATTCACTCGTCTGACACTGTGTGAGGTGCTGGATATATAGAGTGAACAGAATAAATCCTGCCACTGTGAAAATCATAATCTAGATTGGGAGAGACACATAAATCATATGGGTATAATGAAAGGCACAACAATTAAAAATATTGTCTCTGAAGGCAGATCACTTAATTTTGAGTTCTGACTGACACTTATTAGCTTCGTGAACTTGGGTAAATAAGTTAACTTCTCGTGCTTCAGGTTCTTTATCTCCAAAATGAAAATAATAATATTACCTACGTCATAGTGTTGTGAGGATTTAAGAGAGTTCATCTATGTAAGAGTGACTGGCACACAAAGCTACTTAAGTGTAAGCTATTATTATTACTGATGTTTATCACTGTACAGAAGTATGCATGAATATAAAGTGAGGGAAATATATAAAATGAGGGCATCAAATGACTTCTAATTATATATTCCTGCAATGTTTTATTGGTCCTCTTCCCCACTTCTTCACCCTCACCCATGCCTTCTATTTCTGTGTCTTTGCTCATCCTTTCAGTGACCTTTCTCTTGTGCAAGCACCCTTTCCACATACTGTTTGACTCATCACATTTGTACACTGTACATCTTATTTTCTAAACATATGTTTGGTACAATTTAAGTCTTTATTATGTCACATATAATGCTGCTACATATAATGTCATGTTTCCTGTTTCACCCAAGTCTTATCTGGATTATAGAATGGTTCCACTGTACCTGTCTAGCAGCACAGAAGATGTTCAGTAAATGCTGGTTGATTAATTGAAGGTGCTCAGTTTCAGATACAGCTTTCACTGCCACAGACCAGGGGCTGGCAAACTTTTTCAGTAAAGGGTCAGCTAGAAAATATTTTTCATGTTATGGGCCATATGCTCTCTGCTACAACTGTCACAACTACTTAACTCTGCCACTGCAGTGCTAAAGCGGCCATGCATAATAATATATAAACAAATGGGTGTGGACATATCCCAATAAAACTTTATTTACAAAAATAGGCAGTAAGAGCTTAGAAGAATGATGAGTACATTGTTCCAGTAAACTGATTTTGGCCTAACAGCTATAGTTCATGGATATTTGGCATAGGGCCTAATGCTGAACTCAAAATTATAAAATATACCAGCTAAAATGAGAACCATTGTGGTTAAAAAAAAAAAAAATAAAGCTCAGCTCTTCTCTCTCAAGAAACTGTCAGCAGATAAAAGGCAGGGTTTCAAGGATTCACACCTTTATTATAATATAGGTTATTTCCACCTCCTCCCATCCCCAACCATGTAGGTAAGTACTTGGGTAATAAGAGCCTCCTACTGAACTGAGCAAAGCTCAGTTTTATAGTTCAAGCTAAAAAAAGCATAAGATACCGCTTTGCTATTATTTCTCCTTTTCTAGGTATCTTATGTTTTCCATAGTTTGAACTACAAAGCTGATGACTAGAATTCACTCACCCAAGAAGCAAAGCAATTTTAGTTATGTCAATCTGAGCTAACATTTCATAATTTCAATCCTCACATTTTCAATTAACAGATGGACGCATCACATTCATCCATAAACAAAAATAAAAAACTAATTTCTTTAATGTACACCTGGGAAAGACAACTGTAATCTGGACTTGTACATTCAAATATAATGCAATTTAATTATCAGAGGAATTTAAACCTACTAAGAACATGCTGGGTAGTTGAGCAATTGTTTCATTTACAGTCATGTCCCCCTACCTTTTAAAAAATTCCAGTGTTTTCAAAGACTACAACTGTAGCATTCAGCAAAGCTATAAAGATGGCTCACCAATATCATCTAACTTGGTAGAGAAAGGAAGGTGATTAAGTTTTATAAAAACAGATATGATGACATCAGAGGTTTTTTTCCTTTTATGCTTCAAAAAACAAGAAAGTAAAAACTTTCTTTAAAAACAATGCAAGACAAAAATGAGCTATTCTGGTATCTGAATGAAAACAAAATGTTTTGAATTGTTCTGAGAATAAGGTTTAGGTTTAGAATTAGGTTTAGAATAAGGTTCCACCCCTAAATCTTTTAATCAAGATAATATATATAAACAAAGAATACTGAGAATAAGACTCATGGTTTTATCTATATTAACATCATTTAATTTCATGATCTATAAACAAAGACTATTAGAGATGAAAGAGAGTACCTAAATAAATTTAGAGCTTTCTTACAAAAAATATCCTTAAGTTGTTATAAGAAGACAAAACTTTGCTCCAAAAATAACACTAGGTAAGATTCCTGTTCAATTTTCTTTTCCCTCCGACTCTCAAGTTTATTATGGAAACCCATAATAAAGTATTTTTACGAACACAAATAATTTCCCTTACTCAAAAGCCAAGTCTACATTGGTCTTTGAAACAGCCTTATGCTTCTATTTTTTATTTTTGGTAAGTTTATTTCAGTGCAACTAATTTATAATAGGCATAAATCAAACAAGTAAACAAAATATAGAGGTACAAGTTCTATAGAGAACTGTCCCCTAAACCCTCACATTCAGAGATCCATAAATAAAATTTGGCTATATCAATAATTTAATTCTGATCTGATGACAAAGCATGTTTGTAGTCCAAGAAAAAAACAACCAATTTTATTGACTGACATTTGGGTATACTTGAGGGTTAATTAAATTAAAAATGTGGAAAAGTGGCTAATATGCTACAAGGTGCAATTTTTCTGTAGGATTAAACTTCAAAACTCAGTGATTTCACACTTGAACCAACCAGTTAAATCAACAAAGTCAGATAAGTTGATAGCTCTTGTAAAAACCCTTATGTCTTTCAGAAAGATTTAAAAATCAGATCATGACTAGATTGACTTTGTAATTTATGATCTGCTAGGCTAAAGCTGTGGAATTAATTCAAGAATTATACATTACCAAGTACATAAAGATAAAGATGTTGGTTTTAAATGTTATTTTTGCATAAGTTTACTTACCGCCATATAAGCATTTGTTCCAACATACGTCTTGGCTATAGAATTCACCAGCTATGAGACAAAACAGTCTGTTAGAACAATATAAAGATAATGTGGAAATAAAATGGGCAATTATTCCTCATTTAACCTACAATCATCATTCGTATAACTCAACTAAAAATTATGTAAAAGGGAACAAATTTATCTACAAAGGCATTAAAAATGATTAAATCTCTCTTTTCTTTTGAATGTGACTTCCAGTTTAAACAAGCACAGCATTACAGTTTATAGCAGATAACCTTAATTCACTTAAGCAGGATGCTTATCGCTTTATACCCCAAACCCGTCTGATATAAAAAGTCAATTGAAAGCAGAATTTGAACACACTCAATTTTTAGTCTGATGGCTCAAGATGTGAATGAAGCCCCTGCATTACTAGAATGAAACGAACACTAAATACGCTGGAGGGATAACAGACTTTGACAACTCATAATACAACGATGACCTTCGCTTTGGTCTTCGTGTTTGGCTGGGAGTAAAGGTGGCTGCAATTCAAATCAACATCACAGCACGCTCATGGGTCACTATCACTGGGTTTCTCAGGGGAGGCCCAAAATGGAAATTAATTAAAATTTGTGCTGCACATTGTAATGGCCCGCCACCATTGTTGCTCCCAATATTAATTTTTATTGTGGGCCAGTTGGGCTCCCCAGGCACAGCTCCCACTCTGCCCTCCCTTTTGTCTGGCCAGAACGCTTTCATATCAAAGCTGCATATCAATGAAGTTTGCTATTCGTAAGTAGTAATTACAATATCAGCAGTTTTTACTGTCATTAAACAATGAACAATCATATTCTGATGAAGGAAACTCGCTCAGAGATTAAAAATGAATAACACACTCCCAGCCGAGGAAAAGATGCAGTGTTTCTGTCTGTCTGGCAGCTAGGTGATTTTTCAATCCAGAGAACAGACTGAAAATAAAAGGAGGTTGTTGCAGAGAAGAGAACACACTGGGAGGAAAAAGAGACGTACCTGAGTGCTAACTCCAAAATCACACAGCTTGACCTGTCCTCTTGTGTTTACTAGCATATTGGAGGGCTTGACGTCTAAAATGGGACCAGAAAAATTCCATGTAACCAATTCCATACAGCTACGGCATTTGTTCTTTAAAAGCAAATATGCACACATGTTGCAAAAATGACATCATTTGCACAATCTGAAATTCAAGTATCAAATTTAATGAAAAGCTTTTTTTTTAATCTGAAGGTAAAATGTAAGGTCTTAACTCCTCCACTTTGAACAATGTCTGGTTTCTACAGAAGCAAGTTTATTTTAAGTGGAAGTGAAATCAAACCTTGGCTTACAACAATGTAAATACACCCATCATCCTATCCCCAGTTTTTCAGGAAAAGTAGGTAGATAAGAAAATGTAATCTTCTTGCAAAAAATATGCACAAAAAGGATGAGTTTTGCTCTATATGTGTAATTATCAAAATAGTCCTGCCATCTAAGTAATAGTAAGGCCAAAAGGGAGGCCAAGAAGGAAAAATCATTCATATGCTACAGGTAACAAGTCGTATCTGAAGGAAACGAAGATGAAATGAATGTAGTATTAGAATTTCCCATGTTTTACAGAGCAAATGCTACTTCAGAGAATACTTAGAAATTTATCTAAAAGATGTGTGTATGTGTGTAATGATGCACTTATTAGTCTTTGTTTCATTTATCCTTTTCTCTGACATTATTTTTGACTGCTGTTACAGTTAACAAAAGAATTGACACAGATTTCACCAAAGCAGTCAGTCGCTAAGTAATGACACAAAGGATTTCTGTGAAGCATCCTCAGTGACAACAATGAGCCTTTTCAGGAATTCAGGGAGCCCACAAAAACCGTCCAAGGAGGACAAGAGCACACCACTTTTGATGGCAGAGAGCAGCACCTGCTTCAATGCATCTTTTATGGCAAAAGTGGTCCAGCAGAGACAACTGGTTAAATCTGAAACAGCATATAACTTCAACTATACTGACACTGAACAGAAGACTCACTTTTTTTCGTGTAACATTTTAGAAAAACTTGTAAATGGGTTAATCTTCTCCTGACCTTCCGTCCGGCAAAAGGGTACAGCAACTAATTATCTTGCCAAGAGTAGATACTTAATTCAAATTTCAGGTTCAAACACAGTAACTATTACTGAACCGTACTTAGGTGACATGCAACGTGCTAGGCATTTTCTTTTTTTTTTTTTTGAGACGGAGTTTCGCTCTTGCTACCCGGGCTGGAGTGCAATGGCGCGATCTCAGCTCACCGCAACCTCCGCCTCCTGGGTTCAGGTAATTCTCCTGCCTCAGACTCCCGAGTAGGTGGGATTACAGGCATGCGCCACCACACCCAACTAATTTTGTATTTTTAGTAGAGACAGTGTTTCTCTATGTTGGTCAGGCTGGTCTTGAACTCCCGACCTCAGGTGATCCACCCGCCTCAGCCTCCCAAAGTGCTGGGATTACTGGTGTGAGCCATCGTGCCTGGCCGATTGATGACTTTTTGAATGATAAATTAAATTTACTAATACATGGCTGATAGCAGTGGCTCACTCCTGTAATCCCAACACTTTAGGAGGTTGAGGCAGGCAGATCAACTTGAGGTCACAAGTTCGAGACCAGCCTGGCCAACAAAGCGAAACCTCATCTCTACTAAAAATACAAAAATCAGTCGGGCATGGTGGTGGGTACCTGTAATCTCAGTCACTCAGGAGGCTGAGGCAGGAGAACTGCTTCAACCTGGGAGGCAGAGGTTGCAGTGAACCAAGAGGGTACCACTGCATTCCAACCTAGGCAACAGAGCGAGACCCATCTCAAAGAAAAATATTGCTAATATAAATGTTCCCTTTACTGGCAAGTCCCTGGTCTCTTGGCCTCTAGTTTTCTCTATTTTTTCAATGTAATTCTTATACCACCATCACATTAAACCTTAAATATAACACTTTCACTACATCATTTCTCTCCTTAAGGAGGAGGTTAAGTATTCTCTGACATGCCCCCCACACACCAGAACATAAATTCCATAAGAATAGGGTTGTGCCTTCAAGTGTGCCCCAGCAGTTAGCACAACACATCAGAGACAGCCACCGTAGACACTTAAATGTTTACTGAACTGAAACAAATGTTAGATTCTACGTAGCTTGGTCTTATTTTTCAAATCTAGTTCTTACCATGGGCCCTCAGCTTTAAATATTTTTCTTCTGGACAATTTGTTCTTTTATATATTGACACCCTAAACTAGGAGTGTACAATCTTTTGGCTTCCCTAGGCCACATTGGAAGAACTGTCTTGGGTCACATATAAAATATACTAAGATAGCTAATGAGCTTTAAAAAAAAGGGGCAAAAAAAAAAAAAAAAAAAACCATCCTGTTTTAACAAAGTTTACAAATTTGTGTTGGGCTGCACTCAAAGCCATCCTGTGCCTCATATGGCCTGTGGAGCATGGGTTGGGCAAGTTTGCCCTAAACTATCCTTAAGCCGCCACATCAGATGAAGACTGTTAATGAACAAGTATTTTGAGCTCCTGGAAGAAGGTGCTGCCTGGAAATTAAGAGGTATGCTAAGAGCAGCAAATCCTCAGTTTCAATCACATACATCTGACTTCAGTGGATCACTGGAAAGAGAAAATAATAAAACAACAAAACTGCTAAACTCTATTCTAAAAGACAAGGTGTAAATAAGAACCTGACCGAATTTTTCCAGCTTTCCGACATCTTTTTGACATACATGTAAGCCTACTACTGAGTGACTTTTGTACACTCTCCTCCTAACCTGATTTGCAGAGTACTTTATGTGTGAAAGTAGCAGACATCCAGTCATCCTCAAATCAATCTTTGCATTCCAGTGAGACCGTTTTAATCACTATCTCAAAAGAAAAAAAAAACATCATTAAGGCTTTGTTCACTCTGTTTTCTTCATCTCCCCCCCGCCCCCCAGGTTTAGAAGCCTTTCCTCTATATTTTCCACTATCTGAATCCTGTCCGCCCTTCATTTCAGGCCATCAAAGTCACTACCTCCTTTGAACTGTTGGAGCATCTACTGTCTGTACCTTTTGTTTGGGAAAAAAGCATATGATATGTTTGTAATATATGTATGTATGTATTTCAGAGACAGGGTCTTGCTATGTTGCCCAGGCCTACCTCAAACTTCTAAGCTCAAGTGATCCTTCTGCCTCAGCCTCACGAGTCAATGGGACTACAGGTGTTTGCCCCCACACTCAGCTTTTATGACATTTTATACTAAGAGTTACTTAATGCCTTTGCTGTTATCAGTATCATCATCCAAAGAAACACGTTCACATGGTAGGTGTATACTTTATACATCTTTCAATATATCACTACCAAGCACAGTATCTTGCTCACTGGTCGATGGCTTTTAAATGATACGTTATATTGGCTAATATAAATGTCTCCTTGATCAGCAATCTTGAGACATAATTTGAACGTAACAGTCTCCTTTAACAGAGTCAATGAATCTGAGCTAGGAGACAGATGACCAAGGTTTTTTTTATCCTGTCACAAATTTGGCACGACTTTGGCCTTGGCATGTGATGTTTTAGTTTCCAACTCTGTAGGGAGTTAACAGTTACCATGTCAATATTAAAGAACTGTGAGGATCAGATGAGATAACGAGTGCAAAACTCCTTTAAACTGTCCAACACTCTATAAGCGTATTATTATCATCAACTGGTAATCCACAAAGCTAGAAAAAGTTATATATTTTACTATATTTAGAAAATAATTTATATTGCTACTGTGGCAATTTAAGCTGTATTTGAGTAAAATACTAGTTGAAAGAAAATAATTTCCAAAGCCCAGTCAGTAGAACTGTAAAACCAATGTGATGTTTATAAGGAAACATTTTTGCCAGACTATATGCACCCTTTCCTCAACAATGCTACTGAGCTGGTTTCCCTAGTTTTCTACTTGCTCTATTATAGTTTGTGTTCAACACAGCAGCTAAAGTGATGCCTTTAAAACCTAAGTCAGACCACGTCACTTCTTTGTCCAAAACCTCCAAAGACTTTCCAACTCAGTGCAAAAATGGAAAGTCTTCCCAGAGGTCCCCAAGGCCCTTGTGAGCTGCCCCATACTCTCACCTTGTCATTCCTCTCCATGCCCACTCTGCTTTAGCTCACTGGCCTCCTTGCCAGATACGCTCTTGCTTTGTGGCTCTGTGTCCCTGGAATACTATGCTTCTACAGATTGTATATGCATGGCTTGCTCCTTTGCTTTAGATTTCTGCCTGAATGCTACCTTTTTAAGGGAAGCCTTTCCCAATCACCTAGCATGCAGTAGCAATACCCTCCCAGCTCAGATACTCCCTTTCCCTTTTCTCTTGCCTCAGTGTCTTTCTAAACATTTAGCACCATCAACACACTATATTTCTACATACAGATCTGTTAATTCTCAGCACTCCCCTCTTAAAGGGAAGTTCCATGAATGCGTATTTGGTCTGTTTTGTTCACTCCTACATCTAGAATGGTGTCTGGTATACAGGAAACAATATTTGTTGAGTAAATGGTGAATAAATAGTATGTCTACTAAACAGATGAACATGCTGACCCAGAAAATCTTTAATTTGGCCTGAAAAGGAGCTGCATCTTTTCCCATTTAATGGACTACACTTCAGAATGAATACATTTCAAAATGGCACTTCATTCTCAGAAGAATCCACAGTCATTTAAAAGCACTCACTCACACACATTTACTGATACCTTACCATGTGCCAGATATGGTACAAGGTGCTGTGGAGAGAAACATGAGCACAATCCTGTCCTGGCCTCCAGGAGCAGTCTGGTATATTCTTTGAGCAAAATTACTGCTCAGGAGATTTTAGGATAATAATGTTTTCTATGTATACTCTAAATGGGATTTTCTTTCTGAACAATAGGGATGTTTCATTTGATAAAGACAATGAAAGTTAAGCAAATAAATAGCTCCTCAGCTTGGCTGTACATATTTAAAAAATAAAGCTTTCTGTGTTCTACTCCAGATTTACTAAATCAGAAACCAATCCAATACAGCCTGGTCTTCAGGCCAGCATTTAGAAGACCAACATAACTTACTGCATTTCCTTCTGATTTAACTTCCAAAAACTTCTGAACATCTGAAGAGAAATTTCTTCTCTTGTTTCACTTTACTTTTTGAAATAAATTGCATTAAAAAACCAATTTTATGCAGCCATTTTGTATGTAGTTTGATGAGTTTGACGAATGTCTACATCCATGCAACCACACCATAATCAAGATATAGAACACTTCCATCACCTCCAAAGTTTGCTGTTTGAAGTTTAAAAACTTTAAAATACTAGACATCCAGTCATCCTCAAACCAATCTTTGCATTTCAACTAGACTATTTTAATCACTGTCTCAAAAAAAAAAAAAAAAGCATTAAGCCTTTGTTCATTCTGTTTTCATCATCTCCCTCCCAGCCCCAGGTTTAGAAACCTTTAAAGTTTTTAAGCTCACCTCAAAAAGTTTGCTGTGTAAAAGTTTAAAAACTTTCCAGTCAACTCCACCCTGACCCCCAACCTTTGGTAAATTACTGAGTGGTTTGTCATTATGCATTAGTTTTGCTTCTTCTCATAAATTATAAACCCCACATTACTATTTTTTGAGACACAGTCTCACTCTGTTGCCCTGGCTGGAGTGCAGTGGTGTGATCTTGGCTCACTGCAACCTCTGCCTCCTGAGTTCAAGTGATTCTCTTCAGCCTCCTGAGTACCTAGAATTACAGGTGACCCCCATCACGCCCAGCTAACTTTCCAGTAGAGACGGGGGTTTTACTGTATTGGCCAGGCTGGTCTCAAACTCCTGACCTCAAGTGATCTGCTTGCCTCTGCCTCCCAAAGTGTTGGGATTACTGGTGTGAGCCCTCACGCCTTGCCATGTTATTTTTGCTTTAAACAATCTGACAATTATTGTTGGATGATGTATCTGTCATCATAATTGAAATAGGTGTCTTGCAAACATTGTACAGTTGTGTCTTGCTCTTTTAAACAGTCTGACATTTGGGCTTTTAATTGGACTGTTTAGACCATTCACATTTAATCTAATTACTGATACGGCTGGGTTCAAATCTACCATCTATTTGCCCCATCTGTTCTTTGTTCCTTTTTTTCTTCTTTTCTTGCTTTCTTTTGGGTTAGCTGGCCTACTTCTTAGCATTCTACTAATCTCTACTATTTGCTTCTAAGCCACGGGTTGGCAAACTTTTCCTGTAGAGTCATAAAGTAAGTATCTTAGGTTTTGAGAGCTATAAGCTTTTTGTGGTAACTACTCAAATTCTGCTGATGTAGTGCAAATGCAACCACAGGCAGCATATAAATGAATGGGCATGACTGTGTTCCAATTGTGTTTGTAAAAAGGGGCAAAGACCCCATTTTTGCCCATGGGTTGAATTTTGGCAGCCTGTTTGAAGGTTTTTCTTTTTTATGGTTGTTCTAGTACAATATGTTGCTTTAACTTCTTACAGTCTACATTCAAGTAATATTAGGGTATTTCATTTATATTGTACAAACCTTATAATAGTTTATTTCCATTTTCTTCTTCTCATCTTTTATGGTATTTTCATACATCTTTCCTCTGTGTACACTATAAGCTCCATAACACAATGTCTTTATTTTTCCTTTAAATAATTATATTTTAACAAAATTTGAAAGTGAGAAAAAATTTTTATTTATCCACATTTATGTTTGTGAAACTATTCCTCTGTGTAGATCTAACCATCTATCTAGTATCAGTTTCCTTCATCCTAAATAACTTCCTTTAACATTTTTTGTAATGCTGGTCCACTGGCAATGAATTCCCTCATATTTGTCTGAAAAAGTCTTTACCTTTTTATTTTTGGAAAATGTATTTGCTGGGCACAGAATTCTAGAATAACTTTTTTCTTTCAACATTTTAAAGATGTCTTTCCATTATCTTCTGGCTTGCATAGCTTATGACAAGAAGTCTGCTGTCATTCTTATCTTTATTTCTCTACTTAATGTGTTCTGTTTTCTGTGAATATTTTTAAGATTTTGTTTTTAGTCACTGGTTATCAAAATTTTGATTGTGATGTGCTTTGGTGTGGTTCTGGGTTCATCCTGGGTAGGGTTCCTCGAGTTCTTAGATCTGTGGGCTTACAAACTTCACCAAATTTGGAAACTTTTTAGCCATTATTTCTTCAAATTCTTTTTTGTTCCCTTTTCTCTTTCTTCTCCTTTTGAGACTCCACTTACACATACAGACTTCTTGATAGTGTCTCAAAGATCATTAAGATTGTGCTCATTTTAAAAAATATTTTTTTCTAGGCTGGGCGCGGTGGCTCACACCTGTAATCCCAGCACTTTGGGAGGCTGAGGCGGGCTGATCACAAGGTCAAGAGATCGAGACCATCCTGGCCAACATGGTGAAACCCCATCTCTACTAAAAATACAAAAAAATTAGCTGGCGTGGTGGTGCACTCCTGTAGTCCCAGCTACTCGGGAGGCTGAGGCAGGAGAAATGCTAATCCAAGAAGTGGAGGTTGCAATGAGCCGAGGTCGCACCACTGCACTCCAGCCAGGCGCCTGTCTCAAAAAAAAAAAAAATCTCTTTTCTAGTATTAGAAAAGAGCAATTTTGTAGTAGTTTTGGATAATTTCCAGATCTTTAACATCAATATCACAATAATTTCTTCTGTAGCGTCTAATCTCTAACCCAGTTAATCCCATAAAGTGAAATTTTTATTTTAGATAATTTTATTTTCATCATTGAAAAATAAATGTTCAACTTGATTTTTTATGTCTTCCATTTCTCTCATTATGCTCATGTTTCCTATGAATTCTTTGAGCATATATAGTTTTTATAATAACTATTCTAAAGTCCTGTCTGCACAGTCCATTATTTCTGGTGTGTGTGTGGGAGGGGGGCATCTATTTCTACTGACTGACTTTTACCTGGTTATATTCTTTCATCCATAATCAGAAGACAAATTCTTTGCTTGTCTACTTTTTATTTGGATGCCCCACGTTGTGAATCCTGTGTTGCTGAGTGCTAGATTTTATTGTAATCCAGAGTATTGGACTTGATCCTAGCAAGTAGTATTTGCTGAATACTGATAGCTGAATCATTTTGAGGCTAATTTTAGAGCTTTCATTTTAGGAGAGTTGAGAGAAACCCCTACTAGAGGGCTAGTTTAGCACGACTGCTAAAGCACAATCCTTCTAATGTTTTTCTTGAATTCTGCAATGTGTTTAATGAGGCCTCTACTGGATCATTGGAATTTAAAAGATTCCCAACCTAGTATAAGTTTTGGGAATTGCTTGGCTTATAGTTCCCCATAAATTTTCTTTCCTAAACAGTAACTGGTTTCTAACTTTTGTAAGATTTCACTTTATAACTGCAGAGGCTGATATTAGGCCAGATGCAAGAAAACTCCTGTGCAATTTCTAGAGCTCTTTCTCTGCATATTCCTGCCTTTCTAGGACTCTGCTCTGTAAATTCTAGCCATTCTGGTCTCCTTGAACTCCAAATTCTGTTTCTTCAGCTCAGTAAGACCTTTGGGCTTTGTTTGGGTTTCTGTTCAGAAAGCTTGGGTGATTGTAGGACTCGTTTGCTTCTGTTCTCTCAAGGATCACTGTCTCATATTGGCTGTTGTCTAATTCCGAAGATAACTGTTCCACTATTTTGTCCAGTTTCCTAATTATTTTTGATGGAGGGTAAATCCCACAATAGTTACTCCATGGTGAGAAGTAGAAGTATCCCTTTCATCCTTTTCTTTATTTCTTTTCTTTTTTTTTTTTTTGAGACAGAGTCTTGCTCTTGTCACACAGGTTGGAGTGCAGTGGTGTGATCCCGGCTCACTGCAACCTCTGCCACTCAGGATAAAGCTTCTTCTGTCTCAGCCTCCTGAGTAGCTGGGATTACAGATGCCTGCCACCATACCTGGCTAATTTTTGTATTTTTAGTAGAGACTGGGTTGTACCATGTTGGCCAAGCTGGTCGTGAACTTCTAACCTTAGGTGATCGAACTGCCTCAGCCTCCCAAAGTGCTGAGATTATAGGTGTGAGCCACCACACCCAGTCTCCCTTTCTTTTGAAATGTCTGCTTTTGTCTTTTGTTTATTGAATTGACCTTACATCATAAGCCACCTCAAATTCTTTTTAAGGTAGATAGGACATAAATAATATTAGGTCTTTATTAAGTCAGGTTAAATCTGAATTCATGTGGCAGAATTTGAAGCAAATAGAATCCATTTAAATATTGGGCTAAGGACAGCTCCCCTGATTTAAATTTTGTTACCTCTTGCACAAAATATTTTACCTTATACCCAGAGTATCAGCAATCCTAGTATATAGCCACTGAACTTATTACTTCAGGTTTTCATTTAAAACATCCAAGTTCTACAGATTTTTTTTTTTTTTTGAGACAGTTTTCACTTTTGTTGCCTAGGCTGGTAGAGTGATCTCGGCTCACCGCAAGTTCCATCTCCAGGGTTCAAATGATTCTCCTGCCTTAGCCATTCTCCTGGCTTAGCTTCCCAAGTACCTGGGATTACAGGCGCCTGCCAGCACACCCAGCTAATTTGTGTTATTTTTAGCAGAGACAAGGTTTTGCCATGTTGGCCAGGCTGGTCTCAAACTCCTGACCTCAGGTGATCCACCCACCTCAGCCTCCCAAAGTGCTGCAATTACAGGTGTGAGCCACTTCACCCAGCCTACAACTCTTAAGAATAGCTCCAGGGGCCAGATACGGTGGCTCACACCTATAATCCCAGCACTATGGGAGGTCAAGACAGGCGGATCACCTGAGGTCAAGAGATGGAGACCATCCTGGCCAACCTGGTGAAACCCCATCTTTACTAAAAATACAAAAAATTAGCTGGGCATGATGACGCATGCCTGTAGTCCCAGCCACTCAGGAGGCTGAGGTAGGAGAATTGCTTGAACCCAGGAGGCGGAGGTTGCAGTGAGCTATCACACCACGGGACTCCAGCCTGGTGACAGAGTGAGACTTCATCTACAAAAAAAAAAAAAAAAAAAAAAAAGAATAGCTCCAGGAACACCAAAATGATTTTATTTTATTTTTTTCTTGTTTGTTTTCAGCTTCACTCAAAGCCATAGACAATAGCACAACAGATTAGGCAGAAAGATTACTTTTAAAGATTACTTTTATGCTTATTTTAATGTAATATCAAGTTATGGAAAACAAACAGCAATTGAAGGCATTATAGCTTTTCATTCAGCTCACTTAAAAACATCACAGCCTTTCTGTAAGCAAAGCACAGAAAAGATGAGTCATTAAAGTGACTGATTATAAATGGCAATCATCAGGGCAGATGTAAGTCATTTTGGTTTAATCAGGCCATTAATTATTAGGGTTTATCAATTAGTTTTATTGAAGGTAAGGGAGCTCAAATGAATACCAGGGCATTGATTTTAACTGAGACATTCTCAAAGAAAATACAAATGAGGTGTGTTGAAGCCTGGAATTATGGGTCCTTTCCATACCACTAAAGATAAATAAGCTTCTTCTACCACAACACATAAACCTTAGTGAAAAACCAAATTAACTTATTCTCCTTTCACATTAAAAATGAAATATCATGTTTAGGTGTTTCCTAACTTAAGGTTTCGGTTTAAGGTATTTTGTGGCCAAGAGATGAGTATCAGTTTGGAAATAGTAAGAGAAAGGTACAATGCAAAGTAACTCATTTTGAATATCAAATATTCCTTATCTTTTTCATTTTAAAAGATTCAGTCATTTTATGTGGTAGGCTTTTATAGGCATCAAAATAGATTCCTGTTATTCAGATACCTTTAAGGGAGCAGAGTGATGCCCTGGAAAGTGCCACTGCATACTGACTGTGAGACTGGACAAATCATTTAAACATCTCTGAGCATACATGTCTGTGTGGCTGTGTGTACTCACAACACTCACATGCTCAGTGTTGAACACACAATTTCAGTTAATTCTCATAACAACTCTGAATTTCCACTGACAACCCTGCCAGTGTAGGAAGATTAGATATCATCCCTGATCTTGTACATCGTATCTTATGTATGATATCCTGATATCTGATACCTTGATATCTGATCTTCCTACACTGACAAGGTTGTTAAGAGAGTGAAGTGAGCCTGTGTGTTTAGCACTGCTGGCATAGAGCTAGAGGTCAGTGAAATGCTGAATCAATCAAATAAATGGGAAAAACATTTTGTAAACTTGAATGTACCAAATATACTGTAAAGCTACTGCTTTGTAGAATCAGTAATGATGACTTCCACTCTTGGAAATCAGGATGTGGATCATTTAATACCCTGGCTCATATCCAAATGCTAAATGAGGTTAACTTTCATTATATCAGCTCCACCTGAAGGCAGGCTTCTTCTAAAATAGCAAGTGTGTTCAGCTGGGATCACAGAAGAGTCAATATTATCCAATCACAACATGTGTCTCCTGTCACAATACTGTCCCACTTCTTCAGTGAGATTTCACAGTAAGCTGGGCTTTTTAACGATGATGCAATAAATCTTGGAGTTGCAGCAGTGACAGCCCAAGTAGATAATAGGTGGTTATGATGCAGTTCCATCCAGTAACTTGAAGTGCTTAGAAGATTATTAGAAAAATATCAAGGAGCAGAAAGAATGGAAGAGCCTTCTGTCATGCTGAGGATAACAGTAGGTTGTTTTAAGTAAACAAAAATCAGCCTCAAAGTGTCCTTAACAATTACACATAAACCTACCATATAACCTTTGTAGTCACTATATGGTCACTTCCCTACTCTTTCTTTAACAAAGTATGAAACACTGGTTCATTACACTAATCATACACTACATACCAATGGTAAAATGGTTATTTCTTCTCAAATCTCATATGTGCTAGATGGCCTGATAAACTATGATTTACAAATATTTAAAGAAATATACTAATTTCACTCCTAGGTATTTACTCAAGAGAAATGAAAATACAGAACCACATAAAGACTTGTGTATGAGCAGTAGTATTATTCATACTCGTCCCAAAGTGGATACAATGCCAAATGTCCCTCTATTAGTATATAAACAGACAAAATATAATACATCCACACACTGGAATACTATTCAACAAGAATGAACTGCTGACACATGTTATAACACAGACACATCTCAAAAACATCATGCTTAGTGAAAGAAGTCAGGCACAAAGACTTCCTGTGGTATGATTCTGCTTATACACAATGTCCAGAAAAGGCAAATCTCTAAGAGTCAGAAAGTAAATTAGCAGTTCCCAGGGGCTGAGGACAGGAGCAAGAATTGACTGCAAATGAGCATGAGGACACTTTCTCGGGGTGATGAAAATGTTCTAAAACTGGATTATGGTCATGGTTGTAAACTCTATAAACTTACTAAAAATCACTGAAACATACATACACTTAAAATAGGTGGATTTTATGGCATGCAAATCACATATCAATAAAGCTGTTTTAAGAAAACCAACCTCAAAACACAACTTGATTTCTCATTACCATTACTAATTAATTACTAATAAATAGATAATCCACAGTTTCTACAGGTGCTTTTGTGGTCACCGTGGTCACTCTCTTACTTATAACCAAGTATGAAACATCAGTTAGGCCAGTACGGTGACTCAAGCCTGCAATCCTAGCACTTTGGGAGGCCGAGGCAGGTGGATCACAAGGTCAGGAGTTCGAGACCAGCCTGGCCAACACAAGAAAACCCTATCTCTACTAAAAATACAAAAATTAGCCGGGCATGGTGGCAGGCACCTGTAGTCCCAGCTACTCGGGAGGCTGAGGCAGAAGAATCACTTGAACCCAGGAGGCAGAGGTTACAATGAGCCCAGGTGACAGAGCAAGACTCTGTCTCAAAAAAAAACAAAAAAACAAGAAAGATCAGTTAATTACATATAACATATATCAATGATAAAATGGTAATTTCCTCTGAAAACTGACACGTACTAAACCTGATAAACTGTGAATACAAATATTTAAAGGATATAAATTTTTAAATGTCACTTTTGTATATTTAAGATTATTCTCAAAAGTGACTAAAGCTATGTCTATAAAATGTAAGAACAACTGAGTCAAACATGGAAAATTTGATTCACCTACCATAGTGGCTTCAATAACCTCAAGTAACTGCTCTGACTGATTTTCAGTCCGGGCTGACTGATTTTTTTTCCCCCACTGAATTGAGCAAATTGACTGTGGAAATTGGTATCATGTTGAGACAACCCATGTTGCCACCCACAACTGCTTCATGCGGGAAACTATCTTTACACATTCTGCATCAATTAGCCATTAAACAATCCACATAAACAGCATCAAGCAGAAGCTTGCTAATGAAGGCCAAAGCCTCAAGAGCATGTGCTTTCCGAGGTCTTCACAAAAGGGCTCCTCCGCCCACTGCCTAGCCCCTGCCCCCAGCACAATCAGGGGTCAGGGTGGGAGGTTACCCTCGGCCAGGATCTGGCTGGGTGCCAAGGGGGCTGTTCAAAACAAATAAAAGCTCCTTCACAAAACTACAGTTGGAGTTACTTAATGCACTTTGTATAGGGACCCAAATGGTAATTTCCTGGTAAAATTAGTTCTTTTTTTTTTTTTTTCCTTTTGAGATGGAGTCTTGTTCTGTCACCCAGGCTGCAGTGCAGTGGCATGATCTCAGCTCACTACAATCTCTACCACCCCGGTTCAAGCGATTCTCCTGCCTCAGCCTCCTGAGTAGCTGGGACTACAAGCGCCACCCACCACCACGCCCGGCTAATTTTTGTATTTTTAGTAGAGACAGGGTTTCTCCGTGTCAGCCAGGCTAGTCTCAAACTCCTGACCTCAAGTGATTTGCCCACCTTGGCCTCCCAAAGTGCTGGGATTACAGGCATGAGCTACCACGCCCAGCATCTGGTAAGATCAGCTGTAAAGAGAAGTGTGATTTTGTATCAGCTTTATGCTTTCCTTTGTCAGAAAAGAAAAAACATACTAATTGAGGATTCCCTTTTTGCTGTGACCTATTCACATCAGGTGCTGCTGGTATCTCCAACTTCTACTTCCTTTTGGTCTTTGTTTCTTTTCATAAGTAAAACATTTAATTCGCTCTGAACCTTTACTTGTCTCACTGAATGCTCTTAGAAATAGGCATGGAACAATTCTTATGGAAACATTTTTGAATGTGGCATGTGGCTGTTGTTGGATGATAATGGAAGCAGAAATAAACTTCTCTTCAACTTTTTCCCCCTATAAAGCAATTACACAGTATGAATACTAGGAAGCCACTCTCAGTTTACCAAGAGCCTGAGGGCACATTAGCAGGTCTCCACTCTTAGTAACCTCTCCTAGCACTGTGCCCAGGAGCTTCAGCAGTGCTCTTTCATTATGTTTAATTGTCTTATGAAAACAGAAAAACCAATATATCTATCTAGTTATTTCTTGGGGATTGCATTCTAATGAATGAGAACAGCAGGTACAATTAAATATAGACTATGCTGACATTCTACATTACAAATTCATCTGTGCACAACAGGAACATACTTAAGAGAAAGCCACAATGCAATAGAAATGTTATTCTAATGACTTCATCACATAATAAAGGGTAGGTCATCCAAATATTCTTGCAAAGGCCTTAAATAAAATTAAACAGCACAGGCCGGGCACGGTGGTATTCTTGGATTTCTTTCCTATAGTCAAGAGGAGTCTTAACAGTCAGTGTTATCTTAGACTTGGGGAGGTAGGTTGTGCAGGAACTCATTCCTCCATACCTAGCTTTTCCCATATACTGACTGGAATATGTACACATTGCAGGTAGGAATCTGAGATTCACCACTTTAGAAGGAAATTCACTTTACTTACTATGAAAGGATTAAGAGAGGGAGAATTCAGAAGCTCAATGCCTGTAATCCCAGCATTCTGGGAGGCCAACGCGGCGGATCACCTGAGGTTGGGAGTTCGAGACCAGCCTGACCAACATGGAGAAACCCATGTCTACTAAAAATACAAAAAAAGTTAGCTGGGAGTGGTGGCGCATGCCTGTAATCCCAGCTACTTGGCAGGCTGAGGTAGGAGAATCGCTTGAACCTGAGAGGTGGAAGTTGTAGTGAGCCAAGATCACGCCATTGCTCTCCAGCTTGGACAACAAGAGCCAAACTCCATTTCAAAAAACAAACAAAAAACACTAAACAGCATAATTAGCCACCCTCAATGGCAGTTACTGCCTAGAGTCACATGATTTGGTTCAGAATGGAGGCAACAAACGTGGCTTTCCTTTAATAAAGACAGGGGACCTGGGGCATTTACAAGGCTAATAACAAGGGCAAAAAGGCCTGAGCTTCTCAATTCTCCCTCTCTTAATCCTCTCATAATAACTACAGTAAATTTCCTTCTTAAGTGGTGAATCTCAGATTCCTACCTGCAATGTGTACATATTCCAGTCAGTGTATGGGAAAAGCTAGGTATGGAGGAATGAGTTCCTGCACAACCTACCTCCCCAAGTCTAAGATAACACTGACTGTTAAGACTCCTCTTGACTATAGAAAAGAAATCCAAGAATACCATATTATATGCATATATGTATAAATAAAATGTAAGATGGCAGACTTGACTTGGAGCAGTGTGTCCAGAAGACTAATCTTGGTATTGTTTTCAAGAAATAACAAAAATTCATATGGAACCAAGAGAACCTGCATAGCCAAGACAATTCTAAGCAAAAAAAAAAAAAAAGCTGGAGGCATCACGCTACCTGACTTCAAACTATACTACATGGCTACAGTAATCAAAAAAGCACAGTACTGGTACCAAAACAGAGATATAGACCAGTGGACCAGAACAGAAGCCTCGGAAGCAACATCACACATCTACAACCATCTGATCTTTGACAAACCTGACAAAAACAAGCAATGGGGAAAGGATTCCCTGTTTAATAAATGGTGCTGGGAATACTGGCTAGCCATATGCAGGAATCTGAAACTGGACCCCTTCCTTACACATTATACAAAATTTAACTCCAGATGGATTAAAGAGTTAAATATAAGAACTAACACCATAAAAAACCTAGAAGAAAACCTAGGCAACACCATTCAGGACATAGGCATAGGCAAGGACTTCATGGCTAAAACACCAAAAGCAATGGCAACAAAAGCCAAAATAGACAAATGGGACCTAATTAAACTTAAGAGCTTCTGCATAGCAAAAGAAACAATCATTAGAGTGAATCAGCAACCAACAGAATGGGAAAAATGTTTGCAATCTACCCATCTGACAAAGGGCTAATATCCAGAATCTACAAAGAACTAAAGCAGATTTATTAAAAAAAAAACATTCAAAAGTGGGCAAAGGATATGAACAGACACTTTTCAAAAGAAGACATATATGTGGCCAACAAACGTGAAAAAATGCTCATCATCACTGGTCATTAGAGAAACGCAAATCGAAACCACATTGAGATACCATCTCATGCCAGTTAGAATGGCAATCATTAAAAACTCTGGAGACAGATGCTAGAGAGCATGTGGAGAAATAGGAACACTTTTACACTGTTGATGGGAGTGTAAATTAGTTCAACCATTATGGAAGACAGTGTGACGATTCCTCAAGGATCTACAAATAGAAATTCCATTCTACCCAGCAATCCCATTACTGGGTATATACCCAAAGGATTATAAATCATTCTATTATAAAGACACATGCACATGTATGTTTGTAGTGGCACTGTTTACGATAGCAGAGACCTGGAACTAACCCAAATGCCCATCAATGATAGACTGGACAAAGAAAATGCGGCATATATACACCATGGAACACTATGCATCCATAAAAAACAAGTTCGTGTCCTTTGTAGAGACATGGATGCATCTAGAAACCATCATTCTCAGCAAACTGATATAAGAACAGAAAAACAAACACCGCATGTGCATGTTTTCACTCATAGGTGGGTGATGAACAATGAGAACACCTGGGCACAGAGAAGGGAATAACACTCACAGGGTTAGGTGGGTGGGGGTGGAGGGGAGGGACAGGAAGGGGTGGGGAGGGATAACACCGGGAGAAATACCTGATGTAGGCAACGGTGTCGGGGGGGCGGTGGCAGGGCACGGGTGAGATGGAGACAGCAAACCACCATGGCATGTATGTACCTATGCAACAATCCTGCAGGATGTCGGATGTGCACATGTACCCCAGAGCCCAAAGTAAAAAAAAAATAAAATAAAATAAAAATTATCATAGATAACACTTAGTTGGCACTTAATATATACTAAGAACTGGGCTAAATGCATTATTATCATATGCATTACCTCATTTAATTCTCATTATAACCCTTGAGATAGGTACCATTATTATCCCCATTTTACAGAGGAAGAAATTGAGGTTCAAGTTAATGAAATTACTTGCCCAAGGACACAAAACTAGAGGCTTTGACTAGTAAAGTTCTTAAGCCTTAAGAAACTGCATTATATTTATGAGCTAAATCTTACTGGAACTAATAGGATGAATTATCCAGCTTTGGCAGTGAACAGCTGAGTAATCTTGGGAAGTTCACAAAGAAAACAGCCCAGATGTTTTAAGTTCTTTATACTCATAGGCTAGTTTTCTAAGAAGAGCAGACATAACAGGAAAGTTTGAGGAAGGTTCTAACTACTTATTCCCTCTCAACCTCTTGCTTCTTTTCTTGAGAAATAATTATTTGACATAATAATAGCTGTTAAATGCCAGGCACAATGCTATGACCTTAAAGAAGTTAAGTAACTGACCCAAGGTCACATAGCTAAGATGAATTAAGAGGAAGAACCAGAACTTAAACCTGGGTCTGACCCTAAAACTAGGGCTTTTCCATTAGGCCACCAACCACTCTTTTTCCTATGACTTTTCCTATAACTAGGCAAGTTCTTTACTCTCCTTGAGCCTTGACTTCTTCATCTAAGAATGGGGATACAAAGATACCTCCTTACCAGGTTATCATAACAATTAAATAAAATTATACAAGACAGCTAACACAGTACCACATACAGCATACTCAATAAATGACAATACTTGTAAAATAATATTGTTATCATTGCGATTGTACCCAATCCAGAGGGAACTTAATCCTCCACCAGCAAAAGAGTAGATTTGATTTCCGTGGTGCTGATCACCTTCAACCACGCCTTTGGGGAAAGGAAGAGACTTGGAGAGCTCTTCCAGTTGCTAAAGCTGTCTGTCCATTCTGCTTGGCAAAATGTCCTGAGGATAAATCTCTTACTTTAATACAAGAAAGGGGAATAAAAGATGACTTCCAATTAAGCCACATTATAAAAAGTTCCAGGAGAAAAACACTGTCCTCAGAAAGTGATAATTCAATGTATTCATCCAACAAATATCCACTGGCATATAATCAGTGCCATAAATTCACAGTGGCTTCCATCCTCTACCAGCAGAAATGACCCTATCATTCATCATACAGGTGCTTCTCCCTCTGATGAGCTCCTAAACTTCAGGTTTGTGTCAGAGACAAAGCAATGATCAGAACTATCTGTGGGGCTTGGTGAATCAAACATTCACCCATACACTGGGGGTATCTTGCTGGGTGGTTGGACAGAAGCTTACCATAATGGATACTATAAAGACCGGTGAGCCAAAACACAAAATGATCACACAATCTGCTTCAAATCCCAATCCCCTGCAAGGCAGAAGGCTTTTAGAGGTGGGGACTAGGGAAATAAGTACCTTCTTCCATTTGCATTTGTTCCTTGAATGACACATGACACCTTTTCTTTTCTCTCCTCTAAGGCTTCCACTGATACTCATTTTCAGAATGGAAGAGGGTAATTTCCCTCTTATTGATTTCCTAAAACGGATGACTCAGCCTATGATCAAATACTACCACAGAAGCATGGGAGACAGAAAAACTAAGTCCAAGACAACCCAAGACAGCTGATAAAGCTGACCCTCTGAATATAGACAACTATGGAAAGATGACATATTCTTTTTTTGTTTACATTAAGCTTTTAATTTTGAGGTTACTATAGATTTACATAGTTATCTCAAAGTTTACATTTACAGTGGTAAGAAATAATACAGAGACATCCTGTGTACCCTCCACCCAGTTTTCCCTAATGGTAACATCTTATAAAACTATGTATAGTATCACAATCAGGGTACTGACACTGATGGTCAAGACAGAAAACATATCCATCACCACAGATGGAATGTAGACATTCCCTCTGTCTCCCATCCTCTCATTAGCCCCTGGTAATCACTAACGTGCTCCCCATTTCTATCATTTTGTCATCTCAAGAGTATTATATAAACGGAATCATACACTATGTAACCTCTGTGACTGGCTTTTTCACTCAGCATAATGATCTGGAGATTCATCCAGGTTGTGTACATCAAGAGTTCACTCCTTTCTATTGCTGAGCAGTAATTCATGGTATGAATGCCCACAGCTTGTTCAACCATTCACCTGTTAACGGACATCTGAGTTGTTTCCAGTTTTTGGCTATGATGAATAGAGCTGCTATAAACACTTGTGTACAGGTTTTTGTGTGAACACAAGTCTTCATTTCTCTGGGATAAATGCTCAGGAATGCAATTGCTGGGTCATATGGTAGTGGCATATCTAGCTTTTCTTTTTTTTTTTTTAACAGTGAGGCTGTATCATTTTACATTCCTACCAACAATGTATTAGTGATTTTATTTCTCTGCATCCTCATCTGTATTTGCTGTTGTTACTATTCTTTATTTTAGCCATTCTGATAGGTATGTAGTAATATGTCATGGTGGTTTTAATTTGCATTTCCCTAAAAGCTAATGATATTGAACATCTTTTTCACATGCTTATTTGCCATCTGTGTATACTCTTCGGTGGAATGTCTCTTCATGTCTTTGCCCATTTTCTAATTGGATTGTTTGTTTTTCTACTGTTGAGTTTTAAGAGTTCTTTATATATTCTATGCACATATTATTTTAAAAGAATACTTTTAAGACATGTAGGGTTTCTTGTCTTTTGAAAATCACAATGTACTACAAATACAGAAATACCCTGTGATTACTCGAGGTAAACAGAATGAATGACCAATGTGGGGAAAGAGGCCCAATTTCTCGAGATGTTCATTTGTGTGGATAGTGTCAGAGCTGAAGAAAAACAAACAACCTAGAGTCATAGTTTGTTTACCCTGTTTAATGGGCTGTCTTTTTTTTCTTTTCAAAAACATAAACATTCGCAAGTTATAATCTACTACAGCACTGGATGTGATTAATATTTATTATATTTAAAGGACAATATGGAAATGATTTTTACATAAAAGACAACGTGTAACTGTGCTCTCAACAGTAGCACTTGCTTAACATAAATGCCTCCTTCTAGACCCATCTGATTCAACAGCCTCAGAGCTCAGGGAAGGAAGTACACATACTAACTCTCTCATCATTACACACAGCAACATAAAACCTACTGGGAATGACTCTTAAAATTGACTTGGGTCACTCAAACACTGCAAGTTCTTTTAAGAAACTCATCTTCCACAAAGCAAAAATATGTCATAGGATTATGTCAAAATTCACTAAAACGTATAGTTCTGCATAAACTATGTAGATCTCTGTATAAAAGATTGTTATAGTTATGCAAATTACATCTTTTAATAAATAATTAAAATTAATCAGGTTAGTTTTCTATTGATAGCAATGCTTTTCCAATAATTGTTTTAAGAATCACTTTATCCAGAAAATATCATTCCCTAATTTATTTTTTCCACAAATTCCAACTTTTACACACACTGACATATTATTTTAACTAAACCTCGACATTGAAATTTCTTTCCTAAGGAATTCAAAGGTCTTACCGCTACCAAATCATTTCTCTTTTCTTATTTAATAAAACAACTTTGGAATATAATACAAATATTCTAACTTTAAATTTATACTGATTTCACTTAAAGGATAATAGAAATATATAACATTTACCTGCCTATACTCTTTTGAATTGTCCCCCCTTACCTTCCAGTTTTCTTCAAAATTCCTTCCTTAAAAAGGATGCCCTTACATGGGACTGTCTTGTGAATTTTTTTTGCAAGTTCCTGTGGATCTACAGTTATTTTGCAATAAAAAAAAATTTTTTTTTAAAGGTGCTCTTGCTTTCCATCCAAGTTGTGACTTTACACATCCTTATTATAATTCCTTATTAATTGGGCTGGGCACGGTGGCTCACATCTGTAATCCCAGCACTTTGGGGGGCCAAGGTGGGTAGATCATGAGGTCAGAAGTTCAAGACCAGCCTGGCCAACATGGTGAAACCCCATCTCTACTAAAAATACAAAATAATTAGCCAGGTGTGGTTGCTGGAACATGTAATCCCAGCTACTCCAGAAGCTGAGGCAGGAGAATTACTTGAACCCAGGCGGCAGAGGTTGCAGTGAGCCGAGATTGTGCCACTGCACTCCAGCCTGGGTGACAGAGTGAGACTCTGTCTCAAATAATAGCAATAATTCCTTATTAATTATAATACTTCATTTTCAGTGTCCCTTATACTTTAAAAACAGTTTGCCTTAAAGAGGCCTTTTGATTTGATTATATCAGTCTGGTTTAGAAAGCAATATTTTCTTAGCTAAGGCACACGGCTTTAATTCTCAATTATTTGTTTTATACTTTAATCTCTTATCTTCAGTTCTAAAACATTTCATATTTCCTAGAATTTCTCACTTTGAAGAATACCTTAAATAATTTATATACATTAAGCACCTAGAACAGTACCTGTACAGAGTAATGCTTAATACATAGTCATTATTATTGTTTTCATTACACAATGTACTCTTGGTGATTCTCCCCTTTTCTCTTTCTTTTATATCTCTGATTTGCTTTGTTCCACACCTTAGCAACATGTCACACTTCCTTCAGTTACGAGATCACACTTCCTTCAGTTACGAGAACCCTAGTTCTCTAAGAAATCTGAGTGATCCCAGCACTTTGGGAGGCCGAGGTGGTGAGTGGATCACGAGGTCAACAGATCGAGACCATCCTGGTCAACATGGTGAAACCCCGTCTCTACTAAAAATACAAAAAATTAGCTGGGCATGGTGGCACGTGCCTGTAATCCCAGCTACTCAGGAGGTTGAGGCAGGAGAATTGCCTGAACCCAGGAGGCGGAGGTTGCGGTGAGCCTCGATCGTGCCATTGCACTCCAGCCTGGTTAACAAGAGCGAAACTCCGTCTCAATAAAAAAAAAAAAAGAAAAGAAAAAAGAAATCTGAGTGATCATCCAGCCAACCTTTCATAGTATATATAAGGAAACAGGCGAAGAGAGCAGGAGTGACCTGCCTTTCTAGGGTCACCCAGTGAGGTAGTCAGTAGGACTGAATTGGGAATGTCAAATAAAGCCTATTCATTCTAAGAAACTGAGCTTTTAAATTTTTCTGACAGGTCAGGTGGGCTCTGCACACATGTAGTTCTTGGTAATACTTTTGGGGAAAAAATGGGCTTAACTAAGGAAAGAACTGTCCAGTTTTCAGATGCTTCAAATTGTTGTGCTGATAACAGCAACTTCTAAATTTCTGTTTCTCTCCCCACTATCCTCCCTCCCTGACCCTGTCTCTCTCTTTCTGGCATTGCAGATGTTCTTTAAATCACAAGGGTTGTTTTTATTTCTTAGGGTCGGGAATTGGGGGTTGGCTGGCTGTTTTTTAAGCTACTGAGTTACTAGATCAAACCTAGGTAGGATTTCTCAGGAGCCATGAAGATATAGAAATAATGACAGAGTCACCAAGACCCTTTGAAAGAACGGTTTGTCCTTTTGGCAGGGGAAACTTCTTTCTAGTGTCTACTGTACTGCTAAGATGTTAGAGGAGCTTCTCTCTCTTCTCTCTCTTCTCTCTCTCTATCTCTTGCTCAAGTCTAGTTTACTTTTTAATTTTAAAATTTGGTTTACTTTGGCATAATTTATACACAGTAAAGTTCACTCACCTCTTTCAGGTACATAGGTCTTTGCTTTCTAAAAAACACATATAATCATGCAAATACCACCAAAATCAAGATACAGAACATTTCCGACATACCAAAACGTTCCTTCATGCCTTTACAGTCAACTCCTCCTCCACTGTTTGGCAACATGTTGATGTTCCAATTGTATTTTGCTTTTTCCAAAATGTCACATAAGTTGAATTACACAGCTGGTAACCCTTTGAGTCAACTTCCTTCACTTAGCATAAAGTATCTGATATTCACCCATGTTGTTGCATGTATCAGTAGCTCGTTTTATTGCTGAGTAATATGCCACTATGTGGAGGTATTACAGTCTGTTTTTACATTTACCAGTTGAAGGACATTTGGGTTGTTTACAGTTTGGAGCTATTATGAATAAAGCCACTGTAAAGAGTTGCCTAAAGTTTTTGTGTGGACATGTTTTCATTTCTCTTGGGTAAATATCTAGGAAGCGGGCTGCTGAATCATGATGTAAGAAATTGCCAAACTATTTTTCAAAGCAGCTGTACCATTTTATATTTCTACCAGCAATGTATGAGAGTTCTAATTGCTCTGTATTCTTGTCAGCACTTGATATTAGGTTTTTTTATTATCTTGTTTCAGAGAAAGAAAGTAGCAAGAAGTATTTTTAGCATTCTAAACTGTTAACAATTTAAGCAACCTTCACTCCTCTCTTTCTCTTTAAAGTCACAAGCAATCCATCAGGAAATTCTATCAACTCTACATTTAAAATATATCCAGAATCATCACTTTTCCCCATCTTTATAACCATCTCCCTGAACGGAGTCCCTGAAACTTACCTGAATTACCAAAACAATTTCCTAACAGCTGATTCTACCCTTGTCCCCCACAATCGGACGCAGAAACATTGGCCTCTACCGTTGCAGTAGCACACCAGGCACATCCTACAGCCTCTAACCATTTCCCATATACCTACTTGACCAGTTCCTCTCCACTTCCAAGTCTTCCTTCCAAACTCATCTCCCCTCTGAAGTCTCCTTGATTAACATGCAAACTACCCTTTGTCTCCCCTAAGCTCAATCTACTTTTTCTTTTCTATTAATAGCAACAAACACACTCTGTATTTTACTTATTATGTTTATTGTTTAAGAAACATTTCCCAACCCACTCTGTTACTGCTAAAATATAAGTTCTATGCTCATAGAAATCTTTTCTTTCACATATTGATATGCTTCAAGTACTGTGAACAGTGCCTGGAACAGAGTAGGTATAAAATAAATAGTTGCTGAATGGCCAAACTAACACTGGCTTTGGTATCTAAGGTAGCTCTGATTGGAAAGTCTGTGTGAGGCCAGATTTAGAGACCAGTAAAGCCAAGGGTAGAAAATAAAATCTGTAGCATGTATACTGAAACAACAAGGCTTAGTTTCTTTAAACACAAATCTACGTGGGCAGCATTTGCCTACAAAACTTCTGCAAAAATGTATTTTTCAAAAGCTCTCCTATTAGAGAAAGTAAATGAAACTAACCAGGTTCATACACACACACACACACACACACACACACACACACACACACACACAAAAAAAAAAAAAAAAAAAAAAAAAAACTCTTGGCACACCAACTCCATAGGTTTTTTTCTTCTATAAACTTTTGCATCTGTGTAAGATTGCCCCAGAATGATTTGCCAATTTTATTTTCTTAATCTAAGTTCTATTCTTATTACCCTTCCATTTCTGTTTTTTATCCTTAGGGAAAGAGAGAGCAGTTACTACCAGGGCATTCTCACGTCTTCCAAAGAAGCGGCATAGGTGTTAATCTTGTATTTATGTTTGATGTGGGTAATGATGGTTATGACCGGAGCTGTAGGTTTGTTAATATGCAGGGCTCTCACCTCATTAGTGGCGAGGTATGTTTTGAAGGCAAGCTGCAATGTTTCCTGTAATGTCGGATCTGGCCTAACAGATTTTCTCACTGTTCATTTTCTTTGTTTTTACCCATAGTCAGTACGTGCTATGCTTATAGGGTTCTCCTATATGCCTTTTAATAAACACAACTTTCCACAGTAGTTAATTTGGTGGGTATTTCAACATTTTTAATAATTATGTCCTCATGTGGAATTATCACACATTTGGTTTATTTTAGAGAAAAGATTTTCGTAATTTTTGACTCAGTAATATAAAGTATAATAAACTCTCTCCCTGGCTTGGTTTTGGAGAGGTGTATTCTTATTAACTGGATAAGGTGATTAATTCATAATGACAATAAAAACATGCCACATTCTTAGCATTCAATTGTTTATAAAGTCCCCACACATATATCTCAATCAAATCTTAAAAAGAGCAAAAGAAATAGTAACACCTGATTGAATATAACATTTGATGATCCATTATGAATAGCAACTGCTATGCTTGAATTTCCAAGACAATTTTCAGTTAACATAATATACTATCAAATAAACTAACTTTTACCAGACTAACACACCTCATGGGATGGGTGGTTTGCCACTGCTTATTGCCCAGATTTCATTCTACTCTACAGTCCTCACTGGATATACAGTAAGGGATAGACTCCAGGTTTTCAAGAGTTTGTGTGGAAGCCATTGACTATGTTTAGTCAATTCTGTAATATACTATTTATAGATACACTTTCTATGGCTAAAATCCAGGACCACTGTACTCCAAGGAAGCCATCTAAATGTGAGAAATAGTTTGTTCTTTTTTCTCATTAGATACTGAACACGTGTTCATTGCTTAATCTTTTGAAATCTGTGCTCATAAGTACAAAGCAATTTCCTTTTTTCCCTCTGATTTTTAAGAACAGCATTAGAAAATGATGATCAGAGGATAACACAGGAACTTAGACTAAGATAAAGGGGGAAGAGGTACAGATCAGTCGTTAGTATTTCTCTTTCACCATCTTCTTTTCACTGTCCTCTCACAGTGCCTAAACAAGGCTCTCCCAACCCTGTAGAAGAACCCCTGTCTTTGATTTGACAGTGTGACACATGTTCAGCTAGAATTCCCATCATCATTCATTTAGAGAAAGCAAAAATGAGTACATATGCTTTTAAGAAGGTACAGCAGTGAGCTTACATACCAAAAGTGCATAAACAAGTATCACCTATTTAATTGCCTTGGCTGAACTTAAAAGCTCTGATCTTTAATTGCCTGATTGAACTGATCTAAAAAGCTACAATTTTTTAATCAAGAAGAAAATTAAATAGCTTTTTGTAAATAAAAAGGCATCTTTAATCTTATTTTTATGGAATCCAAGTTATTAAATATGGACAAAACCACTAAAATATTAAGTTAACAACTACTCATTCTAGGGTAAATTCCTCATTACAATGCTTTACAAAAGTCTTCAGAGACACCTGACTTCTTTGACTCTAATAAAAACACATGCTTTTAATTCCAGAAGGTAAAAGTTTCCATGAATAGCTGGGAAACTCAAAAGCTAAACAGGAACATATCTAATGAGGTGTATTACCACAGCATATTTATTTCTATAGTTGAGTGTCCATAACTACTAGGATATAACTGTTCATCTGCACTTCAATTCATTAATCTTTCCATTTAGACAGATGTAGGTGCACACTCATTCACTGAAATTCCTTGAAAGGACTTGTTGGCCCTCTACCACTGCTCCTACTCTGTTCCCAACAGATATATTCTTCTCATAACAGGTGGCATTTTATAGTAGGTTACTCTCTGTAGGAATTGGGCTGGCCGCACCAAGTGAAAAAATAAGTACAGGCCCAGGATACCCTTTTGAAACCTCTATGCTCTCCATCAGTCAAACCACTGCAGCCTTTGTCTGTCACTGATCAAAGAATCCTTTCTTAGCCCAAGTAGCAACCAGGGATGAAAAGAAGGACCTACTGGCTTCTGAGAGGCCAAGCTCGGCCACAGTGATCATAAAGTGGTTATACGGAGAATCTGACCCTAGACATTATTTTTAGATCCAGACAAATCCATTTCAAACATGTCTATAGAGATCCCATTTCCAATGAAAAATTTAGGCAGTTTTCCCAAATCCAGAGTAAAAATTAAAATCAAATAATTTAGATATAGGGATACTAAAGGCATATCAACTTATCAGCATAATTTCTAATTTAAAAGAAGAAAAATCAAGATAATGGCAGAATAACTAAAACATATTTCCTTATCCACTACAGTTCTTCGTGATACTAAGATTCCTTACAGAAAGTTATAGCTAGAGAGGGATTTCATTATAAGCCAGAATTAACCTCACTTTCAAACAAAACTCAAATTTCCATGGCACTGTCCTTTTAAAGAAAGGTTTGATACAGAGAATGAACGTTTTTCCTTCAGCTCTTTTGTCAAATGGATAGCACATGTCCATTTTTAAGAAATCAATAAATGATGAGAACTGACCATTGGGTTAATTCTTATTAAAATGGTTATCACTACAGGTTGCTGGGTGTTTCTATAGGGAATAGAAACAATAGTGGTTATAACATGTTAAATACTGTTATCTCTTAACCTCAGTAGTCAAAAATGTTCCATTTTTCTTTCATCCACCAAATGTGTTTACATACTTATACCGAGTGAAAGTAATACTAACATAACTCACTCTCCCTATATCTACATTTTACACCCACTATACTCTAGAAATGGAGTGGACTGCCTTTAAAAAAAAATCTAGTTTATGATTCCATTTACTCAGTATAAATACCTGCAAAAACCTGAATGTTTTATTTGTCAAAATCTAGATACCCTCATTAAAAGAAGGAGGATTTAAGAAGAAATGTAGAATCACTAGGATATTAAAACCACCACAAAAGAAAACAACCCTTAGTGACAAATAGGACATAACAGTTGAAAATATCAGTTGTTTTCTCCATCTCAGTTTATACCATTTAAAAAAACAAAACAAACAAAAAAAAAACTTTCCTTTAATCACATCTAATGTGTATGTTGTTGCATTCCCCAAATGTACATAAAGCTAAGAAGAGCAGATGTGTAAAATTAAACAGCACTGTTAGTAACATTAAGCCTTGAAGTTGCTTTATTACAGTCTCTTTCTCACTTAATAATTTGCTCCAAATGAATTCAGATATTTTGGGCATGTTAAAAAAAAAAAGGAGATTCCTTTTGCAATATTCAACAGTTATCTGATTATTCTCTCATGTGTTCTGTTACTAGACAAGGGGACTATTCCTTATGCTTTCACCAACATCTTAGTTAAAGTTTTACTTTTGGCCAGGTGTGGTGGCTCACACCTGAATCCTAGCACATTGGGAGATAAAGGTAGGAGGATTGCTTGAGGCTAGGGATTTAAGACCAACTTGGTCAACATAGCAAGACCCCGTCTTTGAAAAAAAATTAAAAACAGGTATGTGAAGCAATCTCTTAAGGAACAGTGTGTGATGATATCTGAAATGTTAATAGAAGGAAGGATGTAATTGTACAGAAAGTGAAGGTTTTGCATTAACAAGGGTTAAGTAAGATAAACAAGATCTTGTCATCTTCAAATACTATGAAATATCTTTTTACAAGTTTGACAAAGGTAATTCACAAAAACATACTACCAAGTTTATAATCTAAATGAAAGAGGCTGATGAAGAAAACAAGAAAAATCACATTTATAAAGCAGCCACCTTTTTTGACTACCAGATATATCAGCTGGTTTAAATGTTAGAACACTTACTCGCTTTAAATATTAAGTTATCTTGAGAAACCCGCCCCCACCCCAAATTAAGTCCAAGCTTATAAGCCCAGCACATACCTCTATGTAAAATCTTTAAACTCCACAAATAAGTAAGGCCTTTAACAACCTAAATTTAGGAAAAGAAAACAGTACAATTATCAATTATGACTTTTATAAGAAACTTTCCATATTTAAATATATCAACTTTTTTCTTTTTTTTTTTTTTTTTGAGACAGGGTCTTGCCCTGTCACCTAGGCTGAAGTGCTGTGGGATACAATCACTGCTCACTGTAGCCTTGACCTCCTGGGCTCAAGCAATTCTCCCACCTCAGCTGCCTGAGTAGCTGGGACCACAGGTGTGTACCACCATGCCCAGATAATTTCTTCTTTTTTCTTTTTTTGGTAGAAACAGGGATCTCACTAATGTTGCCTAAGCTGGTCTTGAACTCCTGGGCTTAAGTGATCCTCTTGCCTTGGCCTCCCAAAGTGCTAGGGTTACAGGCGCAAACCACCACATGCAGCCTAACTTTTCCTTTAAAACTTTGTCAACCAATAAGCATTTACTGAACACCTCTCATTTCTGTGTGAGGCTCTGAAGGAACACCAAATGTTAAAGCCACAGGTTTCTTCCTTTAATGTGCTTATACTGTTCTGAAGATAAGGTATTCCAAAAGAAAGAAATAAGTACATTTGTATATAAAATGATCTGGAAGTATATATGCTAAATTCATAATGATGCTAAGCCAGGCAAGGAGAGAGACAGGAAAAAGGGACAATGGCTTTCTTAATTTTCTGTATTTCTGTGTGTAAAACCTTTTTTGAAGTCATGACACTTATGACCAAGGAGAGACTTTTTTTCTGAGTCAGGATCTCACTCTGTTGCCCAGGCTAGAGTGCAGTGGTGCAAGCATAGCACACTGTAACCTCAAACTCCTGGGATCAAACAATCCTCCCGCCTCAGCCTCCTGAGTAGGTGGGACTACAGGTGCACACCACCATATCCTGCTAATTTAAAAATATTTTTTGAAGGGATATCATTTCGTTTTGTTATCCAGGATGGTTTTGAACTCCTAGACTTAAGGGATCCGTCTGCCTTGGCCTCCCAAATCTCTGGAACTACAGGTGGGAGTCATCATGCCTGGCCTGAAGAGACATTTTTTAAAAGTTAACTAATGAAATAAGGCAGTGGGTAAAATAGAAACTGCTTTTCCTATTGGTAGTCAGAAAGGCTTACTAACGTGTTGCCTCTTGAGTAACGAATTTAACTTAAATGAAAAAAGGGAAGGAAGTGTTTAGGTCAAGGTAAAAATATATAATCAAAGTGTTGGGGCAGTGTACTCTCCAGCATATCAAAGTCACGAAAGACAAGGAAACACAGGCATTAGAGAGGCATGCAATGAATCATCCTAGACTGGAAGTAGAGCAGAATTTTTTTCCTTTGGTCTATACAGGGTACTATTGGACAACTGGTGAAATCTGAATAAGGGCTATTGAGTAGATAATAGTATTTTATCAATACTAGTTTCCCGATTTTAATCAGTGATTACATAAGATAATGTCTTTGTTCTTAGGAAATAGATACCTAACATATTTTGGGATAAAGGCTATGGTATCTGTAACTTATTCTTAAATGTTTCAGGAAAAAAATTGTATATAGATTTTTAACCAAATGTGGTAAACTGTTAACAACTGGGGAATATGGATGAAGCATCATCTGTGGGAATTTTTTGTATTAGTCTCACAACTTTTCTATAAGTTCAAAACAATCTCAAAATAAAAAGTTTCCCCCAAATTTATAAAGTATATTGGGGGTAGGAAAGAACAAAGTATATTAAGATAGTCCTCACAAGCCAGTCTGGCTGGTGCAAAGCATATATGTTGACAAGGCACAGTACTGAAAGGGCAGGTCAAGGAAATAAAATGAGAAAATACAAATATCCGAATTAGATTTGCATCTGTCACTTTCATAGTGCAGAATTTAAAAAAGGAAATAAAATGAGAAAATACAAACATCCGAATTAGATTTGCATCTGTCACTTTCATCACCTGAGTTAAGAATAATCAGTCAAATGAGATACTGAAAAAAAGATGTTGCAGACCCTAAGTACATGGGTTATAAGTACTACCTACTATGTGGAAAATTTAATCAGTGGTTGCCATTAATAACTTTAAAAATCTTTACGTATAAATTGCTATGAAAGGAAATGCACATGTTTTATTCATAACCATTGACCCTATATGCATGACTGTGAACTTATGAATTTCAAGGTTGATTATTCATAGACACTAGATACACTGAACAAATCACTGTTAGTCAAAATTTACTGTAAGAATTTAAAAATATCCATCATTATAGAGAATTCTGGGTGAGTCAGGACTATAAGAACAAGAAAACCTACCATTACCATGAGAAGTAACTGAGTGGTTTACATATCTTCAAAATGATCAGAGGGTTAGGGGATAAATATGCAAGGATTCTAGCTGATCAAGGAAGCTGAAGAGCAACTGTAAAATAAAAAATGCAGGCTGAGCACGGTGGCTCATGCCTGTAATCCCAGCATTTTGGGAGGACGAGGTGGGTAGATCACGAGGTCAGGAGATTGACATAATCCTGGCTAACATGGTGAAACCCTGTCTCTACTAAAAATACAAAAAATTAGCTGGGCTTGGTGGTGCATGCCTGTAATCCCAGCTACTAGGGAGGCTGAGGCAGGAGAATTGCTTGAACCTAGGAGGCAAAGGTTGCAGTGAGCCAAGACTGCAATACTGCACTCCAGCCTGGGCAACAGAGTGAGAAGAAAGAAAGGAAAGAAAGGAAAGGAAAAGAAAAGAAAGGAAAGGAAAGGAAGGGAGGGAGGGAGGGAGGGAAGGAGGGAGGGAGAGAGAGAGAATGAGAGAGAGAGAGAGAGAGAAAGAAAGAAAGAAAGGAAAGAAAGAAATGTAATGGGAGAAAGCCAATATCCAAATACTAAAGATCTAGTAGACAAAATCTTTATCAATTAATACTGAGCAGAGGTTAACTTATTTTAATTGTTCTCATAGGGTGCAATGTACTCCTGAAAGATTTGCTAACATAGATTCATCAATTCCAGTACACGTTTGTCTATTCTAAGAGAACAACATACGTTTTTATAACAAATGACTTCTTCCAGAGTTTGGAAATAATTAGCATTACAATAAAACACATGTGTTCTGGACAGTTAACACAAAAAGAAAAATATCAAAATATTACTAAGATAATTTTACCACAGAAGGAAACATAAAAATATTTCTTTAAATGTTTATAAAAATTAACATCCATAATGGAAACAATTTTCTCTTTGAGTAGCAGGAGGAATTCATCTTATTTAGCATGGAGGTAATCATCTTCTCCATTCTGAGGAAGCAGGGTTAAAATTTTCAACTTAGAAGCTTAGTTGAATATTATAAAACCTATCCATTAAACACAGCTCACCACTAAAAACTGGTTCTATACAAAATGGATTTTCAGAAAACATGTAGGGAAAGGCAATCCAATATATTTGAATTGTCAGGTAGAAAAAAGTAAAACAAATACTGATTTTTTTTGTGTGTGTGTGTGTGTAGACATATGTTTTTATTTTTGGGGAGTTAAATACCTAGTAGTTGAATGGCTGGGTCATATGATCAATTTATGTTTTTTTATTTTTATTTTATTTTATTTTTTAATTTTTATTGCATTTTAGGTTTTGGGGTACATGTGCAGAAAGTGCAAGATAGTTGCATAGGTACACACATGGCAGTGTGTTTTGCTGCCTTCCTCCCCTTCACCCACACTTGGCATTTCTCCCCAGGCTATCCCTCCCCAGCTCGCCCCCCACCCGCTGTCCCTCCCCCATTTCCCCCAATAGACCCCAGTGTGTAGTAGACCTCCTCCCTGTGTCCATGTGTTCTCAAAACAAATACTGATTTTATAATATTTGCTAAAATTTTACATTTTGTTAGAGATTCAAACTGAAAATATTATTTGTTGTCAAAATATACTACACTTTTCCTTAGAAACATCTAAATCCTGGTGAAAAAGGAGCTAGAAATCTGTGAACTGAAAATCTAAAGGATATTATTGGTATTCAGTAGGCTGGGTTTCACAACAATGACATGACAAAGCCTTGACACTAAAAGTACTTGTATCTGTTGTCAATCACTCGCTCCTTGACATGTCAAGTGCACATCCTTTCAGGGACAACTTCAATCAACATTAGCACTCAAAATACAGTACACAGTGTCACTGCTTCAGAAATGAGAAGAAAAATAGAATGTGTTAGGTGGCAGGAAAAGGCAGAAAGGCATTCCTCTTTATAGAAGACCAGATTCAAATGGATAGTAAAGAAAAACCACTGAGCAAGTTGGAAGGCTGAAATCAGGTATATATAAATTTCTTTGGGTTAAAAAAAAAATGCTCTTTTACCGTACATTTTACAAGAGGAAATTTGAATAACATATCACAGAGGCCAACAGAGGTCCATACTATAATGCACCTTGGACCTATGAACCTGCCTTGCATGTCAGATTATTAGACCCTGGAAAATAAAGTTAATTGGGGAAAAGAGAGGTACCTAAAGATATGAAAATAATCTGAAGCAACTGTATGTGTTGCTCCATTAGTCTCTCAATAAGTCTCTTTTTTTATATTTTAGCCTAGCTCTTTCTTTCACTCCTGCCTCTATTTTTTTTTTTCTCTCTCTCTCTTCTCATTCTGTCAGGAAAACACACTGAGAAAGCAAGGGGTCTGGTGTCAGATAGCCCTGTGTTCAAATGTGAACTGACTAACTAGATGATAACTCTGGGCAACCTGGTTAACTTTTCTAAACCTCATCTTGCATATGCACAGAATATGTTCAATAATCTACACTTTACATGGTGGCCGTAATGGCTAAATGACATAATATTTGTATAGAAAGCACGCAATGGTGATTGGCACAGGAATCGTTTAATGGACACCTATTTCCCTACTCTCTCTTTCTGATTCTGCTACTTTTGACTTGGCAACAGCATCCATGTGCTTTCTTGGCCTCAATGAGGAAACTCAAGGAAAAGATGTTGATGCCATCTTCAGTACACTTTAAGAGAGATAACCAAGGATACTGGGAACACAATCAGACTATTTAGTTTACACATCATAACCTACAGCTGATCAATTCGTTAGTCTTATTCTGACTTGTACAACCCTCCTGGTGTCAGGTCTTAGCCATGGGCCAACTTGGTGTTTGTCAGCTGCAACAAATGATAATCCAAATTTGTAGCCTACTCAGATTACATATTTAAAAAAATACGCTTTGGAGGTATTATACAAACCTAGGTTCCAGCAGAATTTACTAAAAGTGTCAGACAAAGAGTAAAATTATCAAAAGCATTTCTTCTTCTCCAGCTATAAGAAGTTTTCATTACTATGACCTGATGAGCCACAAAAGCTGGAGAAATTAGACACATATGTAGGGGGAAAACCTTAATTAAAAAAAGGACAAATACAAATCCTTTGGAGTAGCACTTAATGCCTTTCACTAAAATAATTTGTGTCACATTTTCATTCACTTAATAGGCAAGCCCTGTATTTGACGCTGAATTATTTTTTCTGCTGACTCTATTCACTTCAACAGTCTTCCTACTCCAGTAGAATCAAAAAGATCAGTGGCCTTGTGTGGATGCCCTAAATAAGAGGGAAGTAAGATTTATGAAGTTCACGAAGAACATGTTTCTCTACTGAAGATGGCAGATTTCTATTTCTGCCAAGTTCCATAGATAATTGAGTACACAGAACTTTTATACTTTTTTTCTTTTTCAACTGGTATCCTTGCCTTTTTTTTGCCCTTTATTATACATGTTATTAAACTTTACAGCCAAGAACTGCCAAAAGCCACAAAGCAATCATTCTCTCCTGAGATTAGAACAGGAAACGAAACATATTTTTCATCTAAAACAGTGATTCAAGTACTCAAATTTCATATGAATCTACCTACACATGTAGATGAGAAAGCAACCTACAGCAATAGCATCAGAAAAGAAAGTTCTCATCACCCAGGGCAGTTCACACTAATAATTAGAAAGAAAAAAGGAAAGCTGTGAATTACAATGAGCTAAGACTAAATAAGTGTCCATGTTGGATTAAAGAATTTGAGTTGTCATTTTGATGTATAATGAATGTGAAAATCAGCCATTTAATTAAATGGTACATGGTACAATCACTTTGTTCTGCATTAAACCACTGAAGTTAGAGTGCTTTAGTTTAGCAATTGTTTACTATTACACCACCCATGACTTCTCTCAGACACTGTTTAACCTACATTATTCTAAATGTGAAATCTGGAACTTATGAGAACATTACAGTAATGTTAGTTTAGTTGATATATTTCATCAATATATATTGGTGCATACAGAAAATACAGGAATATGGGGAAACTGCTTTAAATCACAAAAGGAATAAATTTCTAGATGTAGTTGATGAAAAAATTAAAAACCAAGAACATAAAAAACAAAAAAAAAGCAGTTTTTTTGTTTTCTTTGAAGAAGAACTTGGACATTTTATGAGTCAACAAGAACACCAAGGTCCCTGCAAACACATGAGCAGGCTGGAGTTCATAAGCAAGTGCCTATGTTGTGATAGTGGGTGGGGTGGTCTACGAAAGACGAAAGAACAGAACAGTTAAGAAGGCCTTGGCAGCCAACTGAGATTGAAGAACAAGAAAAAAACATTCTGAGAATATAAGAAGAATGTGCTTGATTAGAAGGATTAAAACATTCATATTTTCTAACACTGAAGCCATATACTTACTGCTACTGCAATTCTTCCAAGGACATGTTCTGGAATTTTCCTATATACATCCAAAGATCCCCCTGTAGAGATAAACATGCCATGTTATCACAAATCAAAGTACCAGAGCAGTGCACTGGGCTCCTCCTCTGTGTACTCACTGTGAGAGTACGTTTCTACCCTTCTTACACCACACATTGGATGTGTAGTATAAAACTTTTTAGTCCAATGTTATCTGTAACATAACCATACTTCCTCATGAAGTATAACTAGATAATTCCATTTTATTCCTAAGCATATAGTCACATATGTGAAAAATTGAAAGAAACTAGCCAAGGGCAAGCTAAGAAACTACACCTTACGTAAACTAAAATACATACACAAAATTATAAAGATCAATATGGATAATGACATTTAGGTGCCTGCCTTTTTAACAGTTTTTCTCAAATGTAAACCAGGGTACTATGTTAGAACTTTCATATTAACCCAACAAAAGCTAGAATACATGCAGAGAACCACTACTTCACTCCTTAATGATATGATTATGAGATCTGTTTTAATAATATGTAATAACCTTTAAGAGTCAAATTGAAGTATATTAGTCTTTCAGTTCTATAAAAAATTATTACAGAGTATTTGACAAATATTTTTTCCTATCAGAGGCTGAAATTCATATTTAACACTATATTACTGGTTGACTTATAAGTATGCCTCATAAGGTACTAAACATGAAGTATGTCATTCTTTTGAAATGCAAATGTGAATATTTTCATGTCAAGTTTTTATAAAACTGAACATCAGAGAAAATATTATTTTTCTGTGTAAAAATAGCGAATGCATATATAAACCTATATGTATGCAAGTATACATATATATGCATATAGACACATGCATATATATGTGGCTACTGGCTTTTCATTTATCTTATTTAAAGCAGATAGAGAAAAATGATCACTCTTAGTTAACCTTTGCTTGCAGTTTCCAGATTTGAATAAGAAGCTAGGAAACCACAGTGTAACTAAACATTACACTTTGGCTCTGGGTGCTACTGGTAAGATAATGAAAAAAACTTCTGCTATGAACTGAACCATCCATATTTACTAAAATGACATTTTTATTATAGATGCAATAAAAGTGAGAATACTGCAGAAAAACATTTTATGTTCTCATTGATCTTTCACATAAATTGGCAGTAGCAAGGATAACAAAATAAAAAAGATCAAGCTTTACATGCTGGCATTTGGAAGACTGACAAATGCAGCTTATTGGACCAATCCCTTATGAAGTGAATGATCTGACTGACTCAAAACTAGGAGGCGAAAACCCATCCACATGTACCAGTAACAACTTATAAAAGGACATTTATTTTTACAAAGAATATAAACCAGAGCTTACTTGACTAAATGGACAATGGTTTCAACAAGCTAATCCCAAAAAACAAAGATTACTTGACCACCATTATCAGTAGAAGCAGCCAAAAAGGAATCTAATTTTGAGGTAGTTCATTGGTTTTTAACCTCAGTTAGACCCACTTTTCTTAACTATCCATATGGCTAAATGTTTTTTTTTTTCCTTTTTTTGAGATAGAGTCTCCCTCTGTTGCCCAGGCTGGAGTACAGTGGTGAGATCTCGGCTCACCACAACCTCTGCCTCTCGTGTTCAAGCAATTCTCCTGCACAGCCTCCTGAGTAGCTGGAATTATAGGTGCTCGCCACTATGCCCGGATAATTTTTGCATTTTTAATAGAGACGGGGTTTCACTCTGTTGGCCAGGCTGGTCTCAAACTCCTGACTTCATGCATGCTTCGCCTGCCTCAGCCTCCCAACATGCTGGGATTACAGGTGTGAGCCACTCTGCCCAGCCCCAAATGGGTAAATCTTTACACAGCTGGCTCCGTGACATCACTGATTCATCTTGTCTTTTCATGTCCATTAGAGATAAATGTCATAGGTGAAAAAATAATGCAGCAGATCCACTCAGAATTAAGAGTTCCTTGGCCAGGCGTGGTGGCTCATGCCTGTAATCTCAGCACTTTGGGAAGCCAAGGTGGGTGGATCATGAGGTCAGAAGTTCAAGACCAGCCTGGCCAAGATGGTGAAAGCCTATTTCTACTAAAAATACAAAAATTAGCAGGGCACAGTGGCAGGCACCTGTAATCTCAGCTACTCAGGAGGCTGTGGTAGGAGAACTGCTTCAACCCAGGCAGCAGAGGTTACAGTGAGCCCAGAGCACGCCACCGCACTCCAGCCTGGGACATAGAGTGAGACTCTGTCTCGAAAAAAAAAAAAGTTTCTATTAAGTTTGATGAGTTCTTTTTCTGCAATTCAGTTAATTCTTATCAGGCTAAAAGTGGCAGGGGGTATGGTTTAATTTTTCTCTGTTTTATTCTATCCTACAGGTCTAACCAAAAATGCAACTCTTAGACCTATCAAACATTAGTGCAGGAAACGACGTTAAAGATCAGTCCGGCCAGGCGTGGTTGCTCATGCCTGTAATCCCAGCACTTTGGGAGTCCAAGGCAGGTGGATCACCTGAGGTTAGGTGTTTGAGACCAGCCTGTCTAATACAGTGAAACCCCATCTCTACTAAAAATACAAAAATCAGCCGAGTGTGGTGGCGGGCACCTGTAATCTCAGCTACTAAGGAGGCTAAGGCAGGAGAATTGCTTGAACCCTGGAGGCAGAGGTTGCAGTAAGCTGAGATCGCACCACTGCACTCCAGCCTGGGCAACAAGAGTAAGACTCCATCTCAAAAAAAAATATTCCAGTAACTTTATAACAGGTGGGGAAAACAGTCCCAGCAATGTTAATGTTCTAGGTAAAGCCTGAGTCAGCTGATAGCAGAGCTCAGAGAAGACCTGAAACTTTGAAGTTTCATAAGTTAGAGATTTAAAAGGTGGCTGGGCACAGTGTCTCTCACCTGCAGTCCCAGCACTTTGGGAGGCCAAGGCGTGTGGATCACGTGAGGTCAGGAGTTTGAGACCAGCCTAGGAAACATGGCAAAACCTTGTCTCTACCAAAAATATAAAAATTAGCTGGGCATGGTGGCACACACGTGTAGACCCAGTTACTTAGGAGGCTGAGGCAGGAGAATCACTTGAATCTGGGAGACGAAGGCTGCAGTGAGCAGATTGCATCACTGCACGCCACCATGGGTGACAGAGCAAGATATTGCTTCAAAAAAAAAAAAAAGATTTATAAGCTTTCCTCATGATATAACATAGCTTGAGAATCACATGTGAACTTTCTGCAGTTTAAAAAGTCTCATGTAATGTGATACTATGACATACACTGACAGAATTTAATTTTAACTGAGATGGTGTTATTCAAGGCATTTAGAAACTCATTCATTTGTGGCTTGGTAGGTTTGAACTTTTTGCTTGAGATTCCAAGGTTACTGGTTTGTTCCCTGTGACCTGTCACTTTTCCTTGTTCCCGGAAGTAACCAAATAGAAATTCTGAAGTTGAAATGTATAATAAGTGAAAATTTATTAGAGAGGATCTAACAGTATTAGAGAAAGCAGAAGAAATGATCAAGGGAGGTAAAGAAAGGTCAATTGAGATTATCCTGTCTGATGATGAAAACAAAAGAAAATGAAGACAAATGAACACATTCCCAGAGACCTGTAGAATACTATCCAGCATATGAACATATGCATAATCGGAGATCAGAAATAGAGGAGAAAAGGGAAGGAGCAGAAAGAATATTTTAGGAAATAATGACCCCAAACTTCTTAAATTTAGTTTCAAAAAGTGAATCTATACATCCAAGAAGCTCAACATACTTCACATAGGATAAACTCAAAGAGATCCATACCTATATATTATTATCAAATTATCTATAGCCAAAGACAAAAGAAAATCTTGAAAGCAGCAAGATAGGTGACATGTCAATTACAAATAATCCTCAGAAAGATCAAGAGCTGATTATTCATCAGAAACCACAAAGGTCAGAGGCAGGGGAATGACATATTTGAATAGTTGAAAGAAGAAGACTATAAACCAAAAATTCTATATTCAGCAAAAAACTATTCTACAAAACTGAAGGAGAAATCAAGACACTCTCAAATAAACTGGGAAATTTATCTCAGAATATTGAGAATCAATCAATAGCTGACTTACCCTACAAGAAATAAAATACAATCTTTCAGACTAAAGGAACTTTAGACTGAACTTAAAAGACTCAGATCCACATGAAGAAATAAAGAACATTGGTAAAGGTAACTGCATATGTAAATATAAAAGACAGGATAAATGTATGTTTTGTTTTTATCTCTTTTGTTCTCCTATATGATTTAAGAGACAATTGCATAATTTTAAATTTGTGTTAGATACACAATATATAAGAATGTCACTTACATGATGACAATAACAGCATAAAAGAGATGAGAAGAAATTGAGCTATATAGAAGTAAAGTTTTTGTATACTATTAAAATAAAGTTAGTACTGATCTGAATTAAATTGTTGTAAGTTAAGAAGTTAATTGTAATACCTAGGGCAACATTAAGACTATAACTCAAAAAAATAGAGTAAAAGAAACCATGGGGAATTTAAATGGTATATTAGAAAATATCTATTTGACATAAAAGAAAGCAATAACAGAACATGAAAGGCATGACTTACAGAAAACAAATAGAATGGGGATATAAATTTCACCTTGCTAGTAATTAAATAAATGTAAATGGTTTAAGCATTCTAATTAAATAAGAGATTGGCAGAATTAATTATTTAAAAAAATGATCCAACTACATGCTGTCTACAACAGAGGTACTTTATATTTAAAGACACAAACAGGTTAAAAAATGATGGAAAATGATATACCATTTAAACAGTAATCAACAGGGAGCTGGAGTGACTATACTAGTGGAAAAACTAGACTTTTAGATACTTTTTGTTAAATGTTGTTACTAGAGACAAACACATTTTCTAATGATAAAAGGATCAATCCACCAAGAAGCTATAACAATTATAAACATGCATGTGCCTAACAACAGAGTGCCAAAATATATGAAACATGAACTGAAAGAACTAAAAGGAGAAATAGACAACTCAAAAATATTAGTTTTTGAGACTTCAATACCTCACTTTAAAAAATGGACAAAACTAAACAAAATATTAGTAAGAAAATACTAAGCAGTATTATAAACCATTCAGAATTAACTGACATGTAAAGGGTACTTCACTTAACAACAGAATATGTTCTTCTCAAATGCACATATGTGGAAATTAAGCAACAACACATACCTAAATAAAAATGGGTCAGAAAGAAATCACAAGAGATTTCTGTCACAGAAAAATGGAAAATACTTTAAGATTAATGAAAATAAAAACACAACATACCAAAACTTCTAGGATGCAACTAAAGCAGTGCTTAGAGCAAAACTTATAACCTACATTAAAAAAGAAGATCTCAAATCAGTATCCTAACTTTCTACCTTAAACAAATAGAAAGAGAACATCAAGCTAAAACTAAACTCAAAAGCAGAAAAAATGAAATAATAAAATTAAAGGAGAAATAAAATAGAGAATAGAAAAAACAATAGCAAAAATAAATGAAACCAAAAGTCGGTTTCAATTTAAATAAAAAAAACCTTTTTTTTTTTTTTTTTCAGAGAAACTGACAAACTTTTAGCTACACTGACCAAGAAAATAAGTGAGGAGACTCAAGTAACTAAAACCTGGAATAGAAGAGAGAACACGACTAACAAGCTTACAGAAATGAAAAGGATTATAAGAGAATTTTTGGAACAACTATGTATCAATAAATTAGATAACCTTGATAAAACAGATGAATTCCGAGAAAAACACAAACCACCAAAACTAAACCAAGAAAAAATAAAAAATCTGACTAAACCTGTATATAAATAGTAAAGACACTGAGTTAGTAATAATAAAAATAAAACTAACTACAAATATTATTCAGCTTTTAAAAGGAAGAAAATTCTGACACATGCTACAAGATGGATGAACCTTAAGGACATAATGCAAAATGAAATAAGCCAGACACAAAAAGACAAATACTGTGTGACTCCAATTATATGAGGTACCTAGAGTAGTCAAATTAGTAGAGACAGAGTATAATGTTGTTTGCCAGGGGCTGGGAGGTGAAGTGAATGAGGAGTTCTTATTTAATAGGTATAGAGTTTCAGTTTTGCAAGACAAAAAGAGTCCTGGAGATGGATGGTAGTGACAGTTGCACAATCATGTTAATGTACTTCATGCTGCTGAATTATACACTTAAAAATGGCTGATACGATTTGAATATTTGGCCCCTAGAAAACTCACGCTGAAATCTGATTCTCAATGTTGAAAACAGGGCCTAGTGAGACGTGTTTGGGTCAAAGGGGAGGATCCATCATAAATGATTTGGTGCCATTCTCACACAATTGAGTTCTCACTCTTAGTTCCCACAAGATTTGGTTCTTAAAAAGTGTCTGGGACCTTTCTCCTCTCCTCTTGCTCCATGAACGGAAGCTTTCTGAGGCCCAGACCAGAAACAGATGCTGGGCACCATGCTTCTTGTACAGCCTGCAAAATCATAAGCCAAATAAATCCTTTTTCTTTATAAATTACCTAGTCTTAGGTATTCCTTTACAGTAACACAAAATTCACTAGTATAATAAAAAAAATTTTATAAGTATTATATCACAATTTTTAAAAAACACACTAATGACACACCCAAAAACCCCAGAACCAGATGGCTTCATTGGTGAATTCTATCAAATGTTTGAAGAAGAATTAACATCAGGCATTTGAAAAAATGTTCGACATTACTAATCATCAGGGAAACGCAAATCAAAACCACCAAGAGATATTCTCTCCCTCCAGCTGAAATGGCTTTTATCAAATAGACAGGGAATAACAGATGCTGGCAAGGATGTGGAAAAAGGGGAAACTTCATACACTATTGATGAGAATGTAAATTAGTACAGTTACCATAAAAAAATAGTATAGAAATTCCTCAAAAATCTAAAAATAGAACTATCTTATTATGATCCAGTAATTTCACCATTAGGTATACATCCAAAAGAAAGGAAATCAGTAAACTGAAGAGATATATGTGCACTCTAATGTTTACTGCAGTACTATTCACAAGATATGATATAGCCAAGATATGAAATCAACCTAAGTGTCCATCAAAGAAAAAGAAAGATAAAGAAAATGTGGTACATAAACACATGAAGTATTATTCAGCCACAAAAAGAATGAAATCCTGTTATTTGTAAGAACATGAGTGGATATTATGTTAAGTGAAATAATCCAGGCACAGAAAGACATTCTCACTCATATATGGGAGCCAAAAACAAATGATCATGGAGACATATCAGAATGATGACTACCAGAGTCTAAGCATCATTAGGAAAGGTAGGAAGGAAGGACAAAGAGGGATTGGTTAATGGGTAAAAAAATACAGTCAGATATAAAGAACAAGACTCAGTGTTTGGTACCACAACAGGGTGACCATAGTTAACATTAATTTATTGTGTATTTCAAAATAACTACAGAAGTGGAACTGGAATGCTCCTAACACAAAGAAATGATAAATGTTTGAGGTCATGCATATCTCCATTATTCTGAGTTGATTACTACACATTGTAAGCTTGTTGTCAAATATTATTATACATGTATTCCATAAATGTGTACAATATTATGTATCCATAAAAATTTTTATTTATATATGTGTGTGTGTATATATATATATATGTGTATATATATGTGTGTGTATATATGTATATACATATATATATATATATATATATATATATATATATATATATATTTTTTTTTTTTTTTTTTTCTTTTTGAGATGGAGTCTCTCTCTGTCACCCAGGCTGGAGTGCAGTGGCACAATCTTGGCTAACTGCAACCTCCACCTCCCAGGTTCAAGTGATTCTCCTGCCACAGCCTCCCAAGCAGCTGGGATTATAGGCATGCACTACCACGCGCAGCTAATTTAAAAAATTTTTTTGTATTTTAAGTAGAGATGGAGATTCACCATGTTGGCCAGGCTGGTCTCAAAACTCCTGACCGACCTCAAGTGATCCTCCTGCCTCAGCCTCTCAAAGTGCTCGGATTACAGATGTGAGCCATCACACCTGGCCCATAAAAATTTTTTAAAAATGAATTAACATCACTCCTTCATAAGCTCTTTCAAAAAATAGAAGAGGAGATAACACTTTTGAGCTCATTCTATAAGGCCAGAATTGTCCTGATACCAAAGCCAACACTGACATCACACACACCAAAAAAACTACAGACCAATGTCCCTCATAAATATGAACACAAAAATTGTCAAGAAAACGCTAGCAAACTGAACCTAGGAACATATAAAAAGAATTACACATCATGACTAAGTGGAATAATTCCAATATTGCAAGACTGGTTCACTTTGCAAAAATCAATTAATATAGTATACCACATCTTAATAGAATAAAAGACCAAATACACGATTATTTCAATAGACAGAAAAGGCATTTGACAAAATTTAATACCCTTTCATGATTTAAAAAAAAAAGTACTCAACAAACTAGAAATAGAAGGGAATTTCCTCAACTTGATAAAGGGCAACTACCCCAAACCCATGGCTAACATATATAATGGTGAAAGACTGAAAGTCCTCCCTCTAAACTCAGGAACAAGAGAAGGATGTCTGCTCTCATCCATCTATTCAACATTGTACTGAAGATTCCAGCCAGGGTAATCAAATAAGAAAAAGAAGTCAAAGGCATCCAGAATTGAAAAGAAAGCAGTAAAACTACCTCTGTTTGCGATGGCATTATCTTGTATATTGAGAACCCTAAGGAATCCACAAAAAGCTATTAAAGTTAGTAAACAAGTTCAGCAAGGTTGCAGAATACAAGATCAATATGCAAAAATCAATTACAGTTCTATACACTGGCAATGAACAATCCAAAAATGAAATTAAGAAAAATGGCATTAAAAATACTTAGAAATAAATTTAACAAATAATTACCACTGATGCACTAAATATTATTTTTAAAAAATCATCAAGAAACAATTAAAGAAGGCCTAAGTAAGCTGAAAGACATCTGTGTTCATGGAATGGAAGACTAAATGTTACAACAGCACTACTCCCCAAGTTGATCTAAAAATTCAATTCAATCCTTATCAAAATCCCAGCTGGATTTTTTGGAGAAAATGCCAAGTTGATTCTAAAATTCAAACTAAAATGCTAGTTAAAACAAACTTGAAAAACAACAAAGTTGGAGCACTTACACTTCTCAATTCAAAACTTATAAAACTATAATAATCTAGAGTTATCAGGTACAAGTAATCAAATACATGCGGTGCTGGTCCAAAGACAGACAAATAGATCAATGCAGGATGTATCTACATTGATCTTAAAGTACAGAAATACATTTTATGGTCAATTTTCAACAGGTATAACCAGAAAATTCAATGGTAAAAATAGTCTTTTTAATAAATGATACTGGAACAAATGGATATCTACATGTGAAAGAATAAATTTGGACCCCATCTCACATCATATATAAATTAACTCAAAAATAAATCAAAGGCTTAAATATAAGAGCTAAAACAATAAAACTTGAGGCTGAGGTGGGAGGATCATTCGAGCCCAGGATTCAAAACCATCCTGGGCAACAAACTGAGACTGTATCTCAAAATAAATAAATAAATAAATAGGTTAAAAAAAAAGTGAAAAGATAACCAGAGTGAAAATATTTGAAAATCCTGTATCTGATAAGAGCCAAGTATTAGACTACATAAAGAACTCTTACAACTCAACAATCAAAGCACCAGTAATTCATTTAAAAAATAGACAAAGGATCTGAAAACATATTTCTCAAAAGAAGTATATAAATGGCCAATAAGCACATGAAAAGATGCTCAACATCATTAGTCATTAGAGAAATCTAAACCAAAACCAAAAAGAGATACCATGTCACACTACAAGGCTATAATTTCAAAAAGACATATAATGACAAGTACAGCAAAAAATATGAAGAAAATGGAACCCTTATACAGTGCCGGTAAGAATGCAAAAAGTTAAGCATAAAGCTACGGTATGACCTAGCAACTCTACTCCTACATATATACCCAAAAGAACTGAAAACATATGAACACAAAAATCTAAACACAAACATACAGAGTAGCATTATTCATAATTAAGCATAAAGTAGAACTATCTCAAATGTCCATCAATTAATGAAAGAATAAACAAAATGTGGTATAGCTATACAATATTATTCAGCAATAAAAAGGAATGAAGCTTTCATATATGCTACAATATAGATGAACACTGAAAACATTATGCTAAGGAAGCCAGACACAAAGGCCATGCATTATCAGATTCTATTTATACAGAATGTCCAGAATAGGTAAATCCACAGAGACAGAAGGTAGATCAGTGGTTGCCAGGGACTAGAGGAAAGAGGAAGTAGAAAGTGAGTACTACTAGGTAGGAAGTCTTTTTCTGGGGGTGGTAAAAAATGTTTTGGAATTATACAAATGTTGATGATTACACAACCTTGTGAGTATATTAAAAACCATTGAATTATACACTTCTAAAAGGTGAATTTTATGGTATCTGAGTTATACTTCAATTAAAAAATTTTAATTGGCTTTTTGATACAGGGTCTCAGTCTGTCGCGTAGGCTGGAGTGCAGTGGCACGATCACAGCTCACTACAGTTTTAATATCCTGGGCTCCAACAATCCTTCCACCTCAGGCCCCAGAGTAGCTGGGACTACAGGCACATACCACCATGCTCGGCTAATTTTTTTTTTTTTTTTTTTTTTTGAGATGGAATCTCACTCTGTCACCCAGGCTGGAGTGCAATGGCATGATCTCAGTTCACTGCAACCTCTGCCTCCCAGGTTCAAACAATTCTCTTGTCTCAGCCTCCCGAATAGCTGGGATTACAGGCATGCACCACCATGCCCTGCTAATTTTTGTATTTTCAGTACAGATGGGTTTTCACCATGTTGGTCGGGCTGGTCTTAAATTCCTGACCTCAAATGATCAGCCTGCCAAGGCATCAGAGTACTGGGATTACAGGCGTGAGCCACTGCACCCAGCCATATTTTAAAGAATGTTTTTGTAAAGACGAGGTCTCACTATATTGCCCAGGCTGGTCTCAAATTCCTGGGCTCAAGCAATATTCCCACATTAGTCTCCCAAAGTGTTGGGATTACATGTGTGAACCACTGTGCATGGTTTCAAAATAAATGTTTTAGTAGAACTGAAAAATTGAAGACTTCAAAGAAAGAATGATAAAAGTTACAACACAGTAGCATGTATTGGCTCAATGAATCCACTTTTTCTAGTCAGTCTCCACCGTTCTCATACTACCTATGTGGCTGTAAGATTTTTAATTCTTGATATTCTACTACAACTAATTTAGAACATATTATACACTTTATTACAGTATCAAGGTACCAATGTTGACTCATTAAAGTCTTGCAGGGCACAAACTAATTGCTTTAGTAATGTACTGAGAATCTCCACAAGGAACTAACTATATTTCCTCAAGTTGTGTTTTAATAGACTATACCATGGAAAATTGAATATTTAAAATTTAAAGACTGCTTATATTTAAAATTGGTAAACAATATAATGATGACATCACTGATAGGTCGCCAGAAATCTGTATTTTGCCATAATATTCAGGTCAAAAAAGAACTACCAAAATATAAATGAATAAAAAAATAGACAAGGAAGGAAAGGGCTAAAGTTCAGAGAAAACTAAACACATCTTGGCTAAACAGCTGGGTTGAAAAACAATTTCTTATCTTGCAATTAAGAACCGATTTCTTTCTGAAAGACACAGGACATTGGGTTAATAGATTTCTTTAAAGGAAAATCTGTTTTGGCTACTGAAACATTAAAAGAACAGAACATCTGTTTTGCAAGTAAAGACAGATTGTGCAGAAGAATCAAATATCAAACCACCAGTTAGACTACCATTTAATCTGTTCTATTTAAATTTTCAATAAAAGTGGAGTTCAATTCTTGAAATTATAGTTCAGCTATAAATATTTAACATCAGGAACCCCTAACACTGAGATAATCTTAGAGTATAAATAAGGTAATTATTAGTATAATTATTTTTAATTCTACTTGATATCTATATCAAAACCAGGTTTTAAAGCACTATATATTCTAAAAATCGTTTTTAAAGTATTATAAAAGGGAAAACTCACCATCCATGAATTCTGTACATATTGAAATCCTATTTTCTACAAAAAATGCTCCATAAAATCCAATGATATATGATGAATCACACTGTAACAAAAATAAGACAAAAGTAGTTATAAACCTGCGAGTCAATACTATAGGCATGCTTTACAAATAAAAATTATGAAAAAAATTACCTTATAAAGAATTTCCAATTCAGACATGATTTGCTTCTGAAGTTCCAGTGTAATATCTAGTAGTATGACCTAAATATAGAAAGGTATTAACATTTATTCACCTTCTAACTATATTAGCTATACTCACCATGAAATATAAGTACTAAAAAAATGGTAGTTCATTTACTCTTCTCCACTTCCTTCTGCTTACCACTATAATTCCCAGTAATACAAACTGTATCCTCATCTGTCTAACCTTTTGTCCTTTCATACTGGGGGAGGTGGTACAGAAGTGATTGATGTGACCAAAGAAAACCCCAGGTCTCAAAGGTCAGCAGTAATAGCTTTAAAAGTCAGTTAAGTTGTAGCACTCTTAATTTATGCACCCTATTTTAGCCACATTGGCTATTTTCAAAAGAGGAACATAGAAATGTCCCTCAAACCAATATGAAAAAACTGTCTTGGCCGGGCACATGCCTGTAATCCCAGAACTTTGGGAAGGAGGCTGAGGTGGGAGTGTCCCTGAAAACCAGGGGTATACAACCAACCTAAGCACCATAGCAAGATCCCATCTCTACAAAAAAAAATAATAAATTATCTGGGTGTGGTGTGATCAGGTGGTCCCAACCAACGTGGGAGGCTGAGGTGGGAGGATCACTTGAGCCCTGGAATTTGGGGTTGAGGTGAGCCATGACTGCCAGTACACTCCCACATGAGTGACAGAGTGAAATCTTGTCTCTTAAAAAAAGAACTATCTTGTGATTTGTGATCAGACACTAGGCAATAAGCAGAGAAGGTGATGAATAAAAATGACATTTTATTTATTTATTTAGAGACACAGTCTCATGCTGTTACCCAGGTTGGAGTGCAATGGGGTGATCTTGGCTCACTGCCACCTCTGCCTCCCAGGCTTAAGCAAACCTCCCACCTCAGCCACCCAAGTAGCTGGGACCACAGGTGTGCCACCATGCCCAGCTAATTTACTGTATTGTTGGTAGAGATGAGGGTTTCACCATGTTGCTCAGACTGGTCTTGAACTTGTAAGCTCAAGCAATCTGCCCATCTTGGCCTCCCAAAATGCTGGGATTGCAGACATGAACCACCACACCTGGCCGAAACATTATACTTTTTTTTTTCTTGAGACAGAGTCTTGCTCTGTCACTCAGGCTGGAATGCAGTGGCACAATCTTAGCTCAGTGCAACCTGTCTCCTGGATTCAAGCAAACTCTGTCTCTTGGGTTCAAGTGATTCTCGTGCCTCAGCCTTCTAAGTAGCTGAGATTACAGGAGCCCACCACCAAACCCAGCTAACTTTTGTATTTTTGGTAGAGATGGGGTTTCACCACGTTGGCCAGGCTGGTCTGACTCCTGACCTCAAGAGATCTGCCTGACTTGGCCTCCCAAAGTACTGGGATTACAAGTATGAGCCACCATGCCCAGTCAAAAATGACATTTTAAATGGAGTTTTTAGTTATGAGAGAAATAAGTAGTTTTAAAAATATATTATCTTTTTTTTTTCCAGTCAGGTAATGTTCTTTGCTAATACTGTTATAGCAAGCTAAAGCTTGAAAAAATCTTATTTCATCTAATTCCCTTCTTTTACTGAGGAATAAACCAGGTTTCCTTCCCAGGAGCCACAGAGCCTGGCAACGGTAGGACCCCCTCCTCTGGACTCAGTCTCATGGGCTTTTCAGTACTTCATGGTTTATTTAAAATATCAATCACTGAGTGATATTACCCATAGTAATTTATAACCCACAAATATAAAACATTTATAAACTTTTATAGAATAAATTCTAGTTTATTTCAAACACATTGGTTTTTAAGAAAGAAGACCATACTGTTCAAATTCTACTAAACATCAGTGAAACTAATTCAAGAGTAATTGCCTTTTACTTTATTTATTTGTTTATTTTGAGACAGAGTTCTGCTCTGTCGCCCAGGCTGGAGTATAGTGGTGAGATCTCCATTCATTGCAACCCCCACCTCCCGGGATCAAGCAATTTTCCTGCCGAGCCTCCTGAGTAGCTGGGATGACAGGCACGTGTCACCACACCAAGGTGATTTTTGTATTTTTAGTAGAGATGGGGTTTCACCATGTTGGCCAGCCTCGTCTCAAACTCCTGACCTCAGGTGATCCACCTGCCTCAGATCCTCCCTGCCAAAGTGCTGGGATTATAAGCATGAGCCATCGTGCCCGGCCTGTTTTTTACTTTAAAAAGGCAGTGATGAGAATAAAATGGGTGAAAAACAATTTTTATGATTTGTGACAGAGTTTCTGACTCTAGACATTTTTAGATAAAAACTTAACATTTAGAATTACTATGATAGTATAGTTATATACCATTCAACTCTGAATTACATTTTGTATTACAAGTGAAAAATATATATATATAAAATCAAACTAAAAAAAACATATATTATGAATTTTAAACTGCTGATAGAGCAAGGAAAGAAAGGGACAATTCTAAAGTACATTTTATAGTCCTGACGTTGATTTGCAGGAGGGGAAGGTAAAAAAAAAGGGCATAGGTAATTTCTATCAAGAGTTTGCTTTAGGGATATTTATAAAAGCTCTCAGTAAACTAGACTGTAAATGTAATACAAAACTGCCCAGAAATATTTAAACACTTCTCCTGATCAATAGTCACTTGCCAACAACATTCACTTACATTTTTGTTCTTGTATAAAACTTACCAACTAAATTAATTCATCTAGCATCAGTTCAATCCTATGCCATAAAATATTACAGCTATTCCTACTATGATGTCAAGTACCAGGAATCTCTCACTCTAAAAAACTCTGCTAAAAGGAATGAAATTATTATTGAACTTCAATCAGTGGTTCTCAACCCTGGCCTCACATCATAATACTGAGGGCACTTAAAAAAAAATTCCAAAGTGGAGGCCTTACCCCAAACCAATAAAATGAGAATCCCTGGGGTTAAGCCCACGTCTTTGTTATTTTGAAAAGCATCCCAGGTAATTCCTAACTCAAAGTAAAGTTAAGAACCAGTTATTTAAGGTTTGAAAAATAGCATTTATTCAGGGCTAAGATATATGAGTATTAAGATATACTGCATCTCCAGGCCATCACCAACCTAGAAATGACATGATTCCACATTGCTGGCAAACATCCTGGAATTAACCCCGACCTACTAGCTGTGAATTTATCATTCCCTTGATAAAGAACCTAATTGTGTTCCCATTGCCTACAATAAAGTTAAAACTCTAGCATGACATTTAAGGAATTCTTCCACAATACAGACAACTTATTCTAACTCCTCTTCCCACCACTCCTACCACAAACCCACCCTTCATGTGAAATCAGATGACATTTCCTGGTATACACACATGTATCCTGTGCTTTGCCTATTCCAGTCTTTGCTCCTGCTGTTTCCTCCACTTGGGGTGTGCTTCCTCTCTCCACTCCAGTCACTGTTTGAAAAAAGCTGTTCTATCTTCTCCACCCAGCTTGAATGCCACCACTGCCTCCATGAAGCCCATCTCAAAGCCATCCATCAAAATTCATCTCCAGCTCTGGCCCTCAATATATACATTCTGCCTTGAGCATCCATTCCTCATCTCCTACAAACAGAAACCTCAAGAATAGAGTGGCTAAAAGCCTCTCAAGGGCAAGGGCCGAGTATTGTACATTTTTCTATCTCCCCCAGCACTCCACACAAGGTCTAACCTGGTAAGTGATGTGGGATTTAACTAAAGTCATTACAACTACATTCCTCTTTATAAGAAGCTGTTTCGAGACAGAAGAAATAAATGGCTTGATTTCTACAACTGAATTTAAAACCAAAAACATATACCACCAAATAAAAATGCCACACTGACCTAAAATATAGTAAGAAACACTGTATTTGTAGAGCTAATCCACGGTATTCTATTTCATTTTGATCATTGTTGGTATTTTCTTTAGTCTAGAATAGAGGAGATTCCAAAATGATGAAAAAAAACCAATAAAGCAATTCCTGGGAACTTGAGAGGGAAGGTAAAACACACCTTAAAATAACTCTACTCAAATGCTCTCTATTTTCTGGGAGACTTGGCACTCTGGGTGGAAGGTTAATTCTCCTTCCCCCGGGGTATTCTTGTGAGTGAGCTTTAAAATTGCTAAAAATAAACAAATCCAATTCCTTATTTGAAGGCAATGGTGAAAAGCATGGCAAAGACTAATTTTCTTTTTGAAGTACAAGGCAAGTATGGACTCCCTGAGTCTTATTTTTTTTCTCCTTAGGAAGTGCTAAATGTTGTAAACTGGAGAGAATTTAATATGAAGCATTCCATTGAGAAAGGGTTAAGTGAGAAACTGAAATACCTTAGTGCATTTCCACTGCTCTCCACTACACCTCCAGGACAAATAAGGATGAGTTGTCAAGTTAAATATAAGCAGTCAAGTGACTGAATTATAATTTACTCTGTGCTCAATTTAAATTAGTGTAAGGCTATTAAAATATACAGTATAAATACGGCAATTCATCACAAGCTGTCATGGATGACTTCATTTATTTGCTGGAGTGGCACACACTTCACTAAAGGGAAGGAGAGCAAAATCACAGGTCAAATTAAGCCGCTATTCTGTTTTAATTCACTTATTTAATCTGTGGCGACATAATTGTCTTTTACAGTATGTACAACTCAGAAAGGAAATTTGGGAGGATTATAGTCAGTATACAAATGATTAATCAAATGGTCCATTTAAATGCTAGTTTAAAAGCAGCAGAAACCCAAAGCAGTCAAAGAATGATAATCAGCACATGCAATATACAATGCTAAGAAATTTCCTGTTAGATGGATTTTTCCCACTTAGAGAACGAACAATAGTGGGAAATCTATCAAATCCTCCAAGCATTACTACTTGAAAGATTTTATAGAATACATTAATGGTATAAAAAGATTCTGTTTATAAGATGGCTAACAGTATTTTTATTTGTTTTCTGCTCTACTTATCTGCAATTGTCTTGACTACCTACACCAAACAAACACACAAAAAGGTAGAAACATGTTTCATGAATTACATGTGGTCATTATGAAACGGTTATCTTTAAAATGTGATTAGCATCATTTTCAAAATGCTCTCTTTGAGGCAGAACATTTTCTAAAATCAACAGTATAAAATAAAAATTCAAGGTACATTTATCTTCCCAAAATTCAACTTTTTTAAAAAAATCTTGTGATATAGTCCTACCTCAGAAGTCTAAAAAGGGAAACATTAAAATATACTTTTTTATCTAAAAAATAATATTTAGAAGCATAACATGAGAAACATTTTGAGTAGGAAAAGTAACAGATTTTCAAGGACTCATCTAATTGTGCCCACAGACATTCAAAGTGTGGGTCCAACAGACCACTTGACTTGGAAAATTAAATTTCCCTCATGATTCCATGCAGGCGTCAGACCCCGCAGGTGATTCTGTTTGGACAAGGACTGTGATTTGCTGCTCTTTGTAATCCCTCTGTGACACCAGGCAGCCCTGTTTCACAGCTGAGGTCACTGGGAGGTTCAAGTGACATGCTTGAAGTCACACAAAAGTCAGGAGAGGGTCAGGAAAAGATCAAATACGCTTCTAACTCTTAACCTTCCATTTCACCCTTTAATATAAAAAAGCTAAGAAATATTCTGGGTGAGAGCAATGGTCCATACAACGAATGCTATGAGATATTTTGCATGTGAACTGAAACTGCTTTTAAGATGTTACTTTAAAAGATGAATGAGACTGGGTGCGGTGGTTCATGCTTGTAACCCCAGCACTTTGGGAGGCTGAGGCAAGCAGATCACCTGAGGTCGAGAGTTTGAGACCACCCTGACAAACATGGAGAAACCCTGTGTCTACTGAAAATACAAAATTAGCTGGATGTGGTGGCAGATGCCTGTAATCCCAGCTACTCAGGAGGCTGAGGCAGGAGAATTGCTTGAACCCAGAAGGTGGAGGTTGCAGTGAGCCTGGGCAAGAGCAAAACTCCGTCTCAAAAAAAAAAAGATGAATGAATGAGCTAAAGAAGAAACAGAAGAACAAAAATTTATTCATTCAGTAATGCAACAAATTATGTGTTGAACACTTACTCATTATGTGTAATGCTTTGCACTATCCCCTAATATGCAAGGATCTGCAGGAATCACAAAGTAAGGCAAGAAGATAAATAAGATCTGTTCCTCACTTACAAAGAGATTTCACTATAATAGGGGAAATGTACAGGTATACTAACAGTAAAATACAAGGCAGTTGGTGATAACACCCTTAAAAGACATATACAGGGAATTCTAGAGAGGTTCAAAGAAGAAAATGAGTGACTGAGAGATAGACCATATGTGACAGGGCTTATCCAGAAAAGTTCAATGGAGGAGCAGGCTTTTGAGCTGATCCTTGAAGGGTGTTAAAGATTTTGATAGGTGGAGATATGGGTGAAAGCATTCTAATTAGAGAGAAATATGTGCATCAAAGTGTTGAAGTGAGAAAGTACCTGAGTTCAGATAAGGCAACGAGTTCAACTTAAAAGACACACAGGATTCAGACATGTAAGATAATGCTATAAAAGCAGACTGATGACATATCATGGAGGATCTTGAATTCCATCCTCTAAAGTCTTTATTTGGGAAGTGACGTGACGCCTCTGAAGACTTTTGAGAGGGAAAGAAATGTAACCAGGATGATCCTCGGCAAGCCAAATCTGAGAGCAGTAAGCAGCACTGGCAGGGGTCACGGGCACTTAGGACAAGACTGCCTGGGCTTAAATCCTGGCTCCACTACTTATCAGTTGTGGGACCTCAGGCAAGTCATTTAACTTCTCTGTGCCTCAGCTTTTGTAAAATGGCAATCTAAAAGAGTTACAAAAGTTGCTGTATTAACGAAAAAAAGTATGCAAAATGATTAGCATTGTATAAATCATCAATAAATGGTAGCTTCTATTTACTGAAAACAATTCAAAAGCTGGTCTACATGTCTGACAAGAAAAAAGCCAAGCATCTGAATTAGAATGGTGTAAGGAAAGGAAAGGGATGTTCGACCTCTGTCAGATGCATAGGTTGCAAAATTTTTCTCCCATTCTGTAGGCTGTCTGTTCACTCTGTTGGTAATTTCCTCGGCTGTGCAGCTCTTTAGTTTAATTAGACCCCATGTCAATTTTTGCCTTTGTTGCAAAAATTGCTTTTGGTGTCTTCATCATGAAATCTTTATCCCATTCCTATGTCCAGAATGGTATTTCCTAGGTTGTCTTCCAGGGTTTTTGTACTTTGGGTTTTACATTTAAGTCTAATTAATCTTGAGTTGATTTTTATAATAAAGGGGGGTAAGGAAGGGATCTATACAAATTCATAAGAAAAAAACAACCCCATTAAAAAGTGGGCAAAGGACATGAACAGACACTTCTCAAAAGGAGATAGACACAAGGCCAACAATCATGGAAAAATGCTCAACATCACTGATCATTTGAGAAATGCAAATCAAAACCACAATGAGATACCATCTCACACCAGTCAGAAATGGCTATTACTAAAAAGTCAAAAACTGGGCCAGGTATAGTGGCTCATGCCTATTGTAATCTCAGCACTTTAGGAAGCCGAGGCAGGCAGATGACCTGAGGCCAGGAGTTCGAGGCCAGCCTGGCAAACATGGTAAAACCCCCATCTCTTCGAAAAATACAAAAATTAGCCAGGCATGGTGATGGGCGCCTGTAATCCCAGCTACTCGGGAGGTTGAGGCAGGAGAATTGCTTGAACCCGGGAGGCAGAGGTGGCAGTGAGCCAAGATTGTGCCACTATACTCCAACCCAGATGACAAGAGTGAAACTCCAACTCAAAAAAAAAAAAAAAAGTAAAAAAATAACAGATGCTGGCAAGGTTGTGGAGAAAAAGAATGTTTATACAACACTGTTGGTGGGAGTGTAAATTAATTCAACCATTGTGGAAGACAGTGCAGTGATTCCTCAAAGACCTAAAAACAGAAATACCATTTGACCAGCAATCCCATTACTGGGTATATACCCAAAGGAATATAAAGCATTCTAGTATAAAGACACATGCATGTGTATGATCATTGCAGCACTATTCACAATAGCAAAGACGTGGAATCAACCTAAATGCCCAGCACTGGTAGACTTGATAAAGAAAATGTGGTACATATATACCATGGAATACTATGTAGTCAAAAAAAACAATGAGATCATGTCCTTTGTAGGAACACTGTTGGAGCTGGAGGTCATTATCTTTATCAAACTAACCCAAGAATGGGAAACCAAATACTGCATGTTCTCACTTACAAGTGGGAGCTAAATTATGAGAACACATGGGCATACAGGGGAACACCACACACTGGGGCCTATCAGAGGGTGGAGGGTGAGGCGGGGAGAGGATCAGGAAAAATAACTAATAGGTACTAGGCTTAATACCTGGGTGACAAAATAATCTGTACAACAAACTCCCATGACACAGGTACACTTACATAGCAAACTTGCACATGTACCCCAGAAGTTAAAAGTTAAATTTAAAAAAAGGAAGGGGTAGGCCGGGCGCGGTGGCTCACGCCTGTAATCCCAGCACTTTGGGAGGCCAAGGCGGGTGGATCATGAGACGAGGTCAAGAGATCAAGACCATCCTGGTCAACATGGTGAAACCCCGTCTCTACTAAAAATACAAAAAAAAATTATCTGGGCATGGTGGTGCGTGCCTGTAATCCCAGCTACTCAGGAGGCTGAGACAGGATAATTGCGGGAACCCAGGAGGCGGAGGTTGTGGTGAGCTGAGATCACGCCATTGCACTCCAGTCTGGGTAACAAGAGCGGAACTCCGTCTCAAAAAAAAAAAAAAAAAGAAAGGAAGGGGTACACACACACACACACACAGAAAAATCAACAGGCTTCCAGACATTGGACATTAGCCAGAATGGGGCAGTGATCCCTGAAAGAAGGAAAAGAAATGAGATGAGCCCTAAGACTGCCTAGCTTGCTGATGAGAGTAAGTTTCCAGGCCCCAGCGCAGGGAGGGGAACAGGCAGAGATAAGCCATCTCCCTAAGGTGAGAAGACAAAACTAAGAGTATGAGGAGGACAAGGAAGCCAGAGAAGCAGAGGGCACAAAGCTGTCAGAGGACCTGAGAGAGAGCTCCAGAGATCTGCCAAGGGGGTCCTGGACTCTTCAGCTCAGTAATGAATGATCTGCATATAGATGTCAGGAAATCACCTGAGGCCAGGGAGAAAACCACCAGAAAGGCTCAGAAGAAATAATCTCCAGATTAATACTGGGCATTAATACTGGGTATTCCCACCGGTCAGTGTGGAAAACCTTGCAATTCTAAAGGCAACAGTTACAGTACTCAAGATTACTACTTCAGCTGCATGGGGAAAATTAGTTCTAGACTAACCACTGAGCTGGTACTGTCTGATCAAATGTAAAAGCAAGCCTTTAAAGGATCAAATTATTTAAAAGTCACTAAATACCATTTCTGCACTAGTCAGGGTTCTCTAGAGAGACAGAACTAATAAGATAGATGTATATAAGAAGGGGATTTATTAAGGAGCATTGAGTCACAGGATCACAAGGTGAAAAGTCCCACAATAGGCCATCTGCAAGCTGAGGAGCAAGGAAGCCAGTCCAAGTCTCAAAACCTCAAGAGTAGGGAAGCCGACATGTGGCTGAAGGCCTGAGAGCCACCTGGCAAATCACTGGTGTTAAGTCCAAGAGTCCAAAAGCTGATGAACTTGGAGTCTGATGCTCAGGGGCCGGAAGCAACCAGCACGGAAGCAAGCTGAAGGCCAGAAGACTCAGCAAGTCAAGTACTTCCAACTTCTGCCTGCTTTTATCCTAGCCAAGCTGGCAGCTGATTAGCTGGCACCCACTCAGATTGAGGGTGGGTCTGCCTCTCCCAGTCCACTGACTCAAATGTTAACCTCCTATGTTAACATTAACTCAAATGTTAATCTCTATGAATGTTAACACCTTCACAGACACACCCAGGAACAATACTTTGCATCCTTCAATCCAATCAAATTGACAATATTAACCGTCACAGGAATTTGACACAAGCCTGGGCAACATGGTGAAACCCCATCTTTATTTATAAAAATGAAAAAAAAAAAAAAAAAAAAAAGCAAGCAGACAAGTTTTGAACATGTTAAGTAGAGACATTAAAGATGTAAAAAAAAAAGGTCATCTAAACCTCTAGGGATAAAAAGTAGTACCTAAAATGGAAACAATGCACCAGAAGGGATTAACAGCAGATTAGAAAATGCAGAAGAAAAAAGTCAGTGAACTTGAGGACACACAGAAAAGACTATACAAAATGAAACACAGAAAAATGACTAAAACAAACAGAGCATCATTTCACTGACACAACTTCAAGTGACAAGACAACTTCAAGTGACATAATACATACACAACTGAAGTTCCCAATGGTAGGGAGAACTATCTAAAGAAAAATGGCTAATTTTTACAAATTAGATGAAAACTTCACAGATCCAAAGAATCTCAACAAACCCCAAGCACATTAATTATGAAAAAAATTATTAATACATCAAAGCTCATCACAATTAAATTGCTTAACGCCAGTGATAAAGAAGACATCTTGAAAGTGGCCAGGAATGAAGCCAATTCTAACGTGTAGGGGAACAAAGATTAAAAACAACAGTAAAATTCTCACTAGAAAGAAAGAAAACAGTGAAACAAAATCTTTAAAATATTGAAAGAAAACAGCAGTCAACCTAGAATTCTACATCCAGCAAAAAATAAAATACCTTCCAAAAATGAAAGTGAAATACACATTTGTAGGCATACAAAAGCTGAAAGAATTCAACACCCAAAGACCTACACTATATGAAATGTAAAGGAGGAGTCATTCAGACAGAAGGAAAATAATACCAGATGGAAATCTGAACCACACAAAGGAATGAAGAAAGCTGGAATTGGTAAATACTTGAATAAAAATAAGACACTATTTTTCTTACTTTTTAAATGTCTTTAAAAGATAAATATCTAAAGCAAAAATACTGACAATATATTCTGGGGTTTATAGCATATGAGGTTGTAAAATACATGATAATAAAACAAAGGCTGGGATGGGAGAAATGAAAATATACCATTGTAAGACTCCTAGACTATAAAGTGGTACAACACTATTTACACAGGGAGACTGTTAAGTTGAAAACGTTTACTATGAATTCTAAAGCAATCACTTAAAAAAGGGGGCAGACAGGCAGAACAAATATAAAACAAAGAGCAGAATGATAGATTTGAATCCAACCATATCAATAATCACGTGAAATGTAAATAGTTTCAATACCCCACTTAAAAAGCAGAGATCATCCAACTGGATTTAAAAACAAGACCCAACTATATGCTGCCTACATGAAATACATTTCAAAAATAAAGACACAATAGGTTAAAAGTAAAAAAAAAAGATATTATGCTAACACTAGTCAAAATAAAGTCTATAATTTAAAATCAGACTATAAATTTTAGAGCAAAGAATATGATCACAGACAAAGAAGGTTACTTCATAATGGCAATGAGGCCAATTCATCAACAGGACATAACAACCATAAATACATCTAAGAATATCTTCGAAAAACATTAAGTAAAAAATAACAGAAGTGTAGGTCACAATTACTGTTGAGTATTTCAACACCCCTCTTTAAATAACTGATAGAACAACTAGATAAAAATCAGTAAAGATACAGAAGATTTGAATAACACTATCAGCCAACTTGATCTAATTAGCATTATTACAATACCCTATACAGTGGAATACATATATATATATATAGATAGATAGATTTTTTTTTTTTTTTTTTTTGAGATGAGGTCTTACTCTGTCACCTGAATAGACTGCAGCAGTGTGATCACGGCTCACTGCAGTCTCAACTTCCTCAGCTCAAGCAATCCCCTCTTAGCCTCCTAAGTAGCTGACATTACAGGCACACACCACCACATCCAGCTAATTTTTGTGTGTGTGTATTTTTTGTAGAGAATAGGTTTGCCATGTTGCCCAGGCTAATCTCATACTCCTGAGCTCAAGCCATCCACCTACCTCAGCTTCCCAAAGTGCAGGGATTACAGACACAAGCAGGTTATACATTCTTTTCATGTGTACAACGATTGTTTAGCAAAATAGATCATATTCTGAGCCATAAAATAAGTCTCAACAAATTTAAAGTAATTCAAATTATAGGAAGGGTGTTCTGTAACCACAATGGAATTAAATTAGAAATCAGTAATAGAAAGATATCTGGAAAATCTCCAAATATTTGGAAACTAACACACTTCTAAGAATTAAAAATTCTGCCTGTTTTCAAGAAATGGTAAATTTCTTTTTCTTAGATTATGACTATTATATAAACTACATAGTTTTTGCCTGAACTACAACAAGCTCAGAGCTACACAAAAGTTTAATTAAAATAATCATATCTGCTCTTATCCATTCATTCAACTCAGTGTGAGCATCTTCTATGTGATTTTATGAAATCTAGAGATACAAAGTGAATACAGTACAGTTTTTGTTGTAAAGCCCAGTTTAATCGTCAGGTCTAGTGAACAGCATATTTGTAAATCCCAACTATTTTCTTTTTTTTTTTTTTTTTTTTTTTTAAATTTTTATTGCATTATAGGTTTTGGGGTACATGTGCAGAACGTGCAAGATAGTTGCATAGGTACACACATGGCAGTGTGTTTTGCTGCCTTCCTCCCCCTCACCCACACTTGGTATTCATCCCCAGGCTATCCCCCCCCAACTATTTTCATTTACCGACAGTCTCTACTTTAACAGCTATTTTGTAAATATATCCTTTCTTTAAAATTGCTTTTAATCCTTTCCAGAAAAGTCTGTTGGCCCCTTGCCACACCCAACTCATGCACAAGAATTTTAATATTAGTCTATATAAACATAATTCAAAATACATGAAATTATAAAATATGTATAATATACTTGGCAAGGCCAAATAATGATAGATTTCTGGATAATTTATAACAGTGTTCCCCTGTCCTGGAGTAAATAACCTCAAGTCGACTATCTAAATATATCATCAGCAACAATTTAAGACTTTTGATATAAAAGGAACAAAAAAATAACTCAATGGATGGGAAAATAGTGCTCAAGTTAATGGAAGTATTCTCTTACTGAAAAGGGAGCTCAGGAGGTACAGAAAAATTAATCCAATGCCAAGGTGGTACATCAGAGCTGCACTCAGTGAGCGCCAAGGTGGTACGAGAGAGCTGCAGTCTGTGAGTTGAGTGCCTCTGTAAAGTGTGGGGGCTGTAACCAATGATTTCCAAGGTCACTTCCAGTTCTACAATTCTACGGACTTTATATGGCTGAACTGTCAAAGAAAACATCTCAAAGGAAGCTCTGCTGTACCTCCTCACAAGCTATTTAACTGATTAAAACTGGACTTGATAATGTCACATAACACATTCTAGGTGCTATATTAGACATGATATGGAAGAACAACTCTGGATTTCACTAGCGGTCAGAGGATCTAATCCTTAGTTTTGGTTTCAACTTACTAAAAGGTATAAGCAATTGCAATGTAATTGCTCTGATTCTTAGTTTCCTAGATGAGAAAAAAGATGCAGAAATATATACTACACAACTGTTAGAGAGAGAGACCAATTTCTCACTGTAGACAGCTAAAAAGGCATCTTGGAGATGAACCATGAAAAGATAGATGGAAATCACAGGGATGAGCAATGTTAGTAAGCTGTATAAAGGCTGCATGGTGTCACAGAGGAGATGGGCTTTGGAGGCAGATGGAGATTTCACATCCTGGTCCTACCTCTTCCAACTCTGTGATCTTTGATAATTCAGCTTTTTGAGTTTCAGTTTCCTAATCTAAAATAGACAGGCTTACTATGTAATTTTAAGGATTAAATATAATAGTTATAAAACATCTAGCATAGCTGGGCACTGTGGCTCTTGCCTATAATCCCAGCACTTTGGGAGGCTGAGACAGGAGGATCACTTAAGCTCAGAAGTTCGCAACCAGCCTGGAAAACATAGTGAGACCGTGTCCCTAGAAAAAAAACAAAGAAAATTAGCCAGGCACAGTGATTCACACCTGTGGTCCAACTACTCAAGAAACTGATGTGGGAGGATCTCTTAAACTTGGGAGGTGGAGGCTGTAGTGAGCTGAGATCATGCCACTGCACTCTAGCCTGGATGGCAGAGCAAGATTCTATTTCCCAAAAACAAAAACAAAAACAAAAAAACAAACAAAAAAAAAACTAGTATAATACTTGACATATAGTAGTCACTCAAAAAATAAAAGCTTTTATTACTAAAGGCCCAGAGACTGCAGACAAAGGGTATGACAGGGAGTAACAGACTGGCAAAGTAGAGGGCATGTTTATAAAGGCAGGTGGAACCCATATGTAGACGGCCTGAACAATTTGAGGGGAAGGTCAGGGGCAAGGCAGGTCTGACCAGTTTGTTAGCTAAGAGTTCAGAGTTGGAAACGGGGTTCTGTGGGGTTAGGACTTCAGCAGCAAACAGTTCAATCGGAAGCGCAATTAAAGACAGAGTCCATTAGGGAACTTGGAGATTTAAGATGATGGGAAGATCAAGTACTAGCAGTGGCAGAGATTAAATCCAAAGTGGTATGGCAGCACTGGGATCCTGGAGTTTGGCAGAGATTCAGTATGAATTATGAACTGTAAGGGAACAAGTGAGGAGCATCCTAGGTCACTGCCTGGAACATCCCTGAGTTGTGTATAGCCTAACGCTATTGGCAGGTGTGGTGCTTGGGTATTTCAGTATGCCAAAGGAGTCAGAAGGAAAGCAGATATCTGAAGCTTTATGTTGTAGATGACTGAGGAAGGCAGTCAGCAAGACAATGGTCAGATCTGTGATTTGACTCCTCAAATCTGTGGCAGAGTGAAAGGTGCATGGGAAAAGAAAAGACTGAAAGTTCGGTGAGGAAGTTATTTCAAAAGTTCGGGTAGGAGGTCATGTGAGCTCAATCCAAGACCATGGCAATGCAAATGAGAATAGAAAGAAAGTAGCAGATGGATATATTTCAGGTAAAATTTCTAACAGGATATAGTAATTCACAGGATGTGGCATATTTATAGAAGGAAAAGGATTACTAGTAAGGTTTTGAGTTGCATGACAAGGAAGAAGGTAACACCACTTAGCAGGTGACACAGAAGTTTTCTCCTCTTGCCGAGAAGAATCACAATACACGGAGCTTACAATTGACTATTTTAAGGCATACTTAAAAGATCTTCAGGTGTCTGAATGTCACCAGCGGGCCACAGCTTTCTCTACCTACCATCTAAACCTTAAACCATTTCATCTCCTCTTTAACAATATCTGTGACTCAAGTTAACAGGAAAGAGGTGAACATTAAGAATCTCATAAAACGTATCCAGTGCTTACCTTTACAGCTAGTATTTTGCCGCTCGGGACATGATATGCTCTATGGGAAGAAAAAAAAAACACAAAATCACTTGGGATCACTAAACAATCTACAAAATGGTTAAGGACATAAATGTAAATCCAAACATTTCTGCCGCAATGGGATACATGGTACTTTCAAAGAACACTAACAACATAAGTAATTTACATTTATATGGAGTTTAATGGTTTACAAAGTGATTTACTATACATTACCTTAAAATAACTCTCTGAGGTAATGCTGATATATTATTATCCTCCTTTAATAGATGAGAATTCTGAAGCACAGAGAAGTTAAACAGTTTGCCTAATGGTACAAAGTAACCACTGGTGGAATGAGACCTCAAACCTCGGTCTTCTGGCTCCAGAATCCTTAAGACTATCACAGCGTGTGTGGGTTCCCTATAGCTCTATATTAAGCAGTATACACAGCCATTTTGCCTTTTTTTCTTTTTCAATTTTTTTGCTTATTTTTTCAATTATAAATGCAGATAAACTATATCCTAACAGTTCATCAAAACAAACTCAAAGTAACAGATACAATAACTATAACTTAAATCAAGAAATATAAATTTATTCATTTATGAAAAAGAATGAGAACAAGGTTTACAGAAATAAAATATCATTACCATCCATCAAGACCTTTTGTGTTTGCTTATCTTACTGAGTGGCTGACTGATTAAGACAGGGGATCACTCTGACACCCAGGTTGGAATGCAGTGGTATAATCACTGCAGCTTCAAACTCCTCAGCTCAAGTGATCCTCTCACTTCACTCTCCTGAGTAGCTAGGACTTTAGGCACATGCCACCATGCCCAGTTATTTTGTAATTTCTTTTTTAGAGACGGGGTCTCTGGTTGTTGCCCAGACTGGCCTGGAACTGCTGACCTCAAGTGGTGCTCCCACTTCAGACACTGAAAGTGCTAGGAGTACAGGAGTGAGTTTAAGTTTCATCTAAACCTTTTATGTTTAAATGAAACGTGGCCTTTACACATATACAGTAGGGATTAGATATTCTGAACATTATTAAGAAACAATCTATAACACATTTTTATATGATAAAAATTTCAAAATAAACCGTATACATAAACAAGCATTGTTATTGCAAGCCCATGAAAATATTAATATAAGGAAGCAAGTTAGTTTTGAAGAACTAAAAATCTTGCCCTGTAGAGAATTTTATACACTAGCCAAGATCAGACGGATCTTCCTCTCATCTGGTTAGTGTATGATGGGAATGGCATAGGGAAAATGGGGAACAGAAGTTAGTGCCTCAGGAATTCCTCATCTTCACCTACACAGTTGTAAAATATATTTAACAGGCCCCTGAGCTTCCCCTTTCATAAAACAAAACCAAAACCAAAATTTATATAATCCACTATTACCAACATGGAAACGTCATTTTCAAAAAATTTGGTTACTCTGACAAATTTTTTTAAAGACATTTATTCAGCATAATGATCAGATTATTACATTTGGCAATCAACAGCGTGGGTGCAAAAAACAACTTTCCACAGAACAGAAACTAAAACAACCTGTTATACAATTAGACAAATACAGTCCTCCAGCTTTTTGCCCATACACATAAGTATTTGTCTAAAACATGTCTTCTTTGTAGCAGCTAGGCCCTGCCACCACTGTGCTTGGCTGAGTTCACAAATCTGCTGTAACCTGTAGCTTCCCTGTCACTTCTCTGGCTGTCCTCTCCTGTTAAACTTTATTTCCTGGCAGTAATTAAAATCTCCTGCCTCTGCCATAGCTACTGCTGCTACTGGAAGCACCATAGCCACCTTTGTTTTGTGATTTGGCAAAGTATTGGCCTCTACCACCATAGGGGCTTCTGCCTCCAAAGTTTCCTCCCTTCATGGGTCTGAAACTTGAAGACTGATTCTTGAAATTGCCAAAATCATTGTAGTTTCCACCACCTCCAAAATTGCTTCCATCATTACCAAATCCATTATAGCCATCCCCAGTGCTCGCCATATCCTCCACCACCAAGGCTGCCGCCATCAAAGCCACCATGACCACTGAAGTTTCGGCCATGACCAAAGTTGTCATTCCCACTGAAACCACCTCCATGACCACTACACCAAAGTTTCCAGAGCCACTCTGACCTCTTTGGCTGGATGAAGCAATAGCCATTTCCTGCTTTGACAGGGCTTTCCTAGTTTCACAGTTGTGGCCATTCACAGTATAGTATTTCTGAATGACACTTATCCACGGAGTCATGGTCATCAAAGGGTATAAAGGCAAAGCCCCTTTTCTTGTCACTGCCTCAGTCAGTCACGATTTCAATCACTTCAATTTTCCACACTGTTCAAAATAATTCTTAAGTGATATTCTTCAGTGTCTTTTTTTTTTTTTTTTTTTTTAAAGATGGGGTTTCTCCATGATGGCCAGGCTGGTCTTGAACTCCTGACCTCAGGTGATCCACCCACCTTGGCCTCCCAAAGTGCTAGGATTACGGGCGTGAGCCACCGCGCCCGGCTTCAGCGTCTTCTTTAATGCTGCCAACAAATATCTTTTTTACAATTAAGTGGGCACTGGTCTTTGAGAATCTCCTGTTGAGACAGCTCTCTTTGTTTCCACAACTCTCCATGCACCTTGTGTGGCCTTGCACTCATGGCTGCATCCACCTCCTCCACCGTGGGTATAGGTGACAAACCCAAAGCCCCTGGAGCGCTTGGATCTCTCCTGACCACACAGTCCGTGAGCATTCCCCATTGCTCAAAATGGCTCCTCAGGCTCTCATCGGTTGTTTCAAAGCTCAACCCTCCAATAAAGAGCTTCCTCAGCTGTTCTGGCTCTTTAGGAGACTCTGTCTTGGACATGATGGGAGGGGGAAAAGAGACTTTAAGGATGCTTCCTCCATGGCATCCACAGGCAGAAAGGACTGACAAAATTTTTTAACAGCTTTATTGGGATATAATTTACATATGATAACATTCACTTGTTTTAAGGGTACATTCAATACTTTTTACTAAATTTACAGAGTTTAACAATCACTGACAAGAGTTTTTTGAAGGTGACTGACTTATAGAAATGATTTAGTTATTAAGATCCTATAGGTATTTGTAATATTGTTTACATGTAAAGTGCTACAAATTCAGGTAAGACTAAGAAACTACATATATACAGCATATGCATATAATTATCAAAATATATGGGTGTTATAAGAACTTACTCATTTTGCTTTTCCTACCTGAGTGGACAAAGGTCAAGCCAGTTATGGAAGGTAAACAACTTTTATAATAGCAATGAATTATACAGAAATTCAAGTATATCTCATTAAAGGAAAAGCAAGATTACAAAAATCAGGTGACAATTATTCACTTTACCAAAGAATTATTTAACCTTTGAAAATGTCTAAAGATGTTCTCTAAATAACACCTCACTGGTATTTCTAAATACTACTTATAAAACTTTAGTCAGGTTGGGCGCAGTGGCTCGTGCCTGGAATCTCAGCACTTTGGGAAGCCAACGCAGGAGGATCACTTGAACCCAGGAGCTTAAGACCAGCCTAGGCAACATAGGGAGACCCTGTCTCTACAAAAATAAAAACAAAAAATTATCTGGCATCGTGGTGTGTGCCTGTAGTCCTTTATAGTCCCCCTGCAGAGACTACAGGGAGGCTGAGGCAGGAGGGAGGCTTGAGCCCAGGAGGTCAGGCTGCAGTGAGCTATGATCACGCCACTTTACTCCAGCCTGAGCGACAGAACAAGACTCTGTCTCAAAGAAACAGAAAATAACAAAACTTTAGTCAATTATGATTATTATTTTTCAGAGACAGGGTCTCATTCTGTCTCTCAGGCTGGAGTGCACTGCTGTAATCTTATTAGTTCACTGTGACCTTGAACTCCTGGGTTCAAGCGATCCTCCCACCTCAGCCTCCCAAATTGCTGGTAATGACAGGAATATACCACCATGCCCGGCTAATTTTCTTTTCTTTTAAGTTTTTTAAGCGATGAAATCTTGCTATGTTGCCCAAGTTGGTCTCAAACTTCAACCCTCACATGACCCTCCCACCCCAAGCACTAAGATTGCAGGTATGAGCCACTATGTCCAGCTAAATAATTTTTTATACTTTGTATGAAGTGATACACACTTTATAAGTGAAACCCTATCCCCTATGTTTTTTTGTTTGTTTGTTTGTTTTAAGACAGAGTCTTGCTCTGTCACCCAGGCTAGAGTGTAGTGGAACGATTTCGGCTGACTGCAACCTCTATCTCCCATGTTCAAGCAATTCTCCTGCCTCAGCCTCCCAAGTAGCTGGCATTACAGGTGCCCGCCACCATGTCTGGCTAATTTTTTAGTAGTAATTTTTTGTATTTTTAGTAGAGACAGCGTTTCACCATGTTGGCCAGGCTGGTCTCAAACTTCTGACCTCAGGTGATCTACCAGCCTCAGTCTCCCAAAGTGCTGGGATTACAGGTGTGAGCCACAGCACCCAGCCCTGAAATGTGACTTAAAGGAAAGGATCAAGTGTATTCCATTTAAATATGGCCTGAAATGTGATTTAAAGGAAATTAGTAAGTTTATTCCATGTAAATACAGGTAATAGAATACGTAAGATTTTGTGATATATTATTTTTCCCCTTCCACATCACATATTCTTCCACTTCCAACTTTTAAAAATATTATATATTAGGCCGGGCACGGTGGCTCAGGCCTGTAATCCCAGCACTTTGGGAGGCCGAGGCGGGCGGGTGGATCACGAGGTGAAGAGATCAAGACCATCCTGGTCAACATGGTGAAACCCCATCTCTACTAAAAATACAAAAACTTAGCTGGGCATGGTGGTGCATGCCTGTAATCCCAGCTACTCAGGAGGCTGAGGCAGGAGAATTGCCTGAACCCAGGAGGCGGAGGCAGGAGAATTGCCTGAACCCAGGAGGCGGAGGTTGCAGTGAGCCGAGATCGCGCCATTGCACTCCAGCCTGGGTAACAAGAGCAAAACTCCGTCTCAAAAAAAAAAATTATATATTAGATTCACTAACGAAGAACTGAAATATAAAGACAAATAATTAAATGTATACACAAGGATTCAAAAGTTGTAAAAAGATCAGTGTTGGTACCTTGAATAAGCAACACCTGGGCGTTTGAGACCAGCAGCAGCGGTAAGAAAATGATTCGCAGGTAGTCTAATACACATACCATGCTGGACAGTTTGGCAACTTAATTAGCTTGTCAAGAAAGCCGATCTCTTTTCTAAAAGAAAGGTCTCCTATTTCGAACTGAATTAAAAGCGGAGGCTTGATAATTTAATTATGACGCACGCTAATTCATCCGTGAAGTTTGGGTTCGATTTCGAGCAATAACGATGCTATGTGGTTTGGATTACAGTGCAATGACAGTACCAATTTAACATTTAATCATCAAGGAGAAGTGGATGACAAAGGCAATGCCAGCCATGAGTCGAGTGTGTCCCTTAACTTTGCAAATGGTATTTACTGAGAGAAAAGGAATTTGTTTACTTTCAATAGATACTGCATCTCAATTGTCTTGACCTCCCTCAACACATTAACTGTAAAGTGATTAATGAAGTTTGAATGGAGGCTCTGGTTACACCAAAAGACAAACTATACACCTCTGCAATGTTTTAATTAACAGCTAACACTTCAAATTAGTTTGTTGTTGCCACAGTAATTACCTGTTCCAATGAGTGCATGGAGGAAGCATTTTTATGAGATATTTTTAGTGCTTAGTTTTTGAGTGTTCCATTTTGTTTGTGACCAGCACAGGCCTTCTGGGAAAGTGCCAGCCCTTAAAATTGAACACACAACACATACACCAGGCAAAAGCTACTAGCCTGGTGTAAGTTTACTTACCATCCCTACTTTCTTATTTCATTTGGAACAATAGTTTCTAGATGACCAAAGAATTTGATCTTAATCTTTAATCTTGGTAGAAAATAGAATCAGATAATTTATGGAGCTGGTAGAAAATAGAGAGAATTATTTAATCCACTCCCCTTCTTTTATAGCAGAAGCTCCCAAAAGCCAGGTTAAATAACTTATCCAAGCTCACACAGTCAGTGGCAAAGCCAAGACTGGAACCATGACACAGTATGTGTGTTTTAGGACCTAAAGGAACTAGATGGTGATGTTTAATTTTTTTACCTGTATTCCAAGGCAGGGAAGCACATAATTCAAAACTTACAAAGGTACTGACCTATTTCAATCAGGCTAAAGACCATTAAATCTAAATTGCTCCAAGCAAGGAAGCATTCTGCAATCACTGCCAATCTATCCTGGGAGGCAGAAGGGCAAAGGGGGTAGGCTCTGAAGTCACTGACAGCTCGAATCCCAGCTCTGCCGCTTCTTAACCATGTGAACCTGTCAGTAAACCTCACCAAGTCTCAGTTGTCTCTAGTCTAGAATAGAGAAAGCAGTCTCTACCTTACAGAGTTGTGAGGATCCAATAAGATAATATTATGGCTAGGACTCGTACGTACGAATGAAATGTTAGGAAGGTAGGAAGTTTTCAGACTAGCTGAGTGATTTAAGAATGAAAGCTGCCAAAACAGAGCAGTAGTGTCTACGTGCCAGTTAGGCTATATGCTCTACAAATGAGCCTCTAATAAAGCTTTAACAACGAAGAAATGGCAGAAGTTTGCAATATATCATTTATTAAGAAAAACTAATGAGTAGTAGTACTTCATGTTGAACCAACTTTGGAGACAAAGAATTAAAACAGCCATCTGAAATGCTATGGATATACCATGTTCCAAATTCTAGATTTCTTACCATGTTTGTCTTGCCCACTACTATAAGTTTATTCACACTACAGATAGGTGTGGTAAGTATGCCACTCAGTTATTCATCTCAGCAGAAACATCACTAAACAATCATGAGAAGGCCAAGTTTTCATTCTCCTTGGGTTAATAGGAAAACATAAGCTACCCTAAAAATATCTATATACGTCCTTTTAATAAGCTTTCTTATAAATGCTACAAAGCTAAACTTCGATGATACTTCTATTCTTCAAACATTATGTGCTCTATTACTGCCATTGGCACACTACAGAAAAGTATTTATGTGCCTGTCCCCATTAATGGCAGTGAGCACTGCCATGTTTTAATCATCTTGTATTCTTCATGCTTAGCACATGTCCTGGCCTGTGGCAGGTGCTCCTTCATAAACGTTCGACAAATTACTACTTCTGGATGAAATATTTGACAAATTACTACTACACCTGGATAGTGCTTTACAAAATAAAAATCCACATCCATTTAATTCAATAACTTTATAATCTTATGAGTAGAAGTTATTATACTCATCTCCATTTCATGGGTAGATTTCTAACTGCTGAATCAAAAGTCTTTGCAAAAATTTCATCCTCTGGCCCCTAGTTACCTCACTGATCTCTGCTTCTGCCTGTCTCCCTTATACACCATACTCAATTCTGTTCCACCAAACATGCTCCTGCCTCAGGTCCTTTGCACCTACTCCTAAGGCCTGGGCCACTTTCTCTAATACATACCTGGCTTGCTTACTTGCTTCCTTCAGGTCCTGTACTCTTTCTTTGGCTTTCCTACATAAAACAGCACATTCTCCCCTCACTTTTTTTTTTCTTAGATGGAGCCTCACTCTGTCGCCCAGGCTGGTATGCAGTGGTACAATATCGGCTCACGGCAACCTCTGCCTCCCGAGTTCAAGCGATTCTCCTGCCTCAGGCTCCTTAGTAGCTGGGACAACGGGGGTGTGCCACCACAACTGGTTAATTTTTGTATTTTTAGTAGAGACGACATTTCACCATGTTGTCCAGGATAGCCTGGAACTCCTGACCTCAGGTGATCCGCATACCTTGGCCTTCAAGTGTGGGATTACTGGCATGAGCCACTGTGCCTGGCCATTTTCTTTATTCTTCACAGAATTAGCAAGACCTGATAAATGTATTAATTATGTCTCCCACTACAACAAAGGAAGCTCCATGAAAACACAGACTTTTGGTATTTTTTGTTCACTGCTATTATCTCCAGTGCCTGAAACGACATCAGGCACATTTTACAAATAATCATTAAATATTTGAACGAATAAATTTTCTTAATTGCTCTAGGTCTATTTTGGTTTTTATTTTTAGGACAATTTCATTAAATTTTTCTAAGAAACTGCCTATTTTGTGTTTCAGATTTATTGTCATAAAGTTATTCACTGGATCCTCCTATTTTCTAAAAGTGCTGCTGTGTCTAGAATTATGTTTCTTTTTTATTCCTAATTTTGTTACTCTGTCTTCTGTTATATTTGATAAGTTTTTCCAAGGAGCCAGCTTTTAGTTTTGTTGAATTACTTCTTGAATTTTCACTTCATAACTTTTGTTCTTAGTATTTCTTTCCTTCCACTTTCTTTGGGTTTACTCCCTGTCCCACCTCACTGATTTTCTTGAGTTAGATGCTAAGTGTGTAATACCCAGTTATTCTTTACTAAGGTATGTATATAAACCTATCCTTTAAGAATTACTTTGGTGCATCTCATAAGTTTTCATATTAATACATGGTATTTATGGTTCAGTTGTAAATATTTGTATTTTCATAATATTCCTCTAGTAATACTTTTTGCCTTAAGGTCTATTTTGTCTTATGTTAATATAACCACAATAGCTTTCTTTTGATTAGTTTTTGCCAGGTATCTTCCCCTACCCTTTCCTTTCGACTTTGCTGTGTGTGTCTTGGTATTGTAGAAATTTCTCCCAATATAGTCTAAAATAGCACACAGCTGTATTTTTAAAAATGCAATCTATTAGCTGCTAATATTACCCTACTTATGTTTATTGTAATTACTGATATATTTGAACTTATTTCTACCACCTAATTCATTTACTTTACACCTATCGCCTTCTCTCTTCCTCTATTGTACTGAATTATTCTCTTTATCCATCTATTTGAAGTTATATATTCTATTCACTGTTTTAGTTGCCCATATTATTATTTTTTTCATCAGTTATCATTAGTTTATTATAAAAGAGAGATATGGAAATTATTTACATAATGAAAGATTTCAGAACTTCCATGGAATGGGCAGCTTCACATTGATGCCATATCAATAGTGACTTATTTTAGTCTACGTACTTTCCAACACCATCTCTAAATAGGAAATAATCCTTGACATCTAGAACTACTTTGGTGCCTCCCTACTCTGGGAGAAGAACTTCATCTCCAACTTTCATGCTAACTGGTTCAATCTCTCCACCCTTTCCTTTAGAACCTGATCCAACAGCGACTACTGCTGCTTGCAATACTTTTCCTTGAGATTCTTCTGGAAGCATAATGCCTCCTTTGGTTACAGTTTCAGCAGCACTCCTTTCAACCAATACTCAAAGAGTGGGAGAAACTTTCTAAATGCCTGTCCTGCCATGACTCCCTCAGCCTCAGACTCGTACTCTGCTCTGGCCTACCCATATTATTTTTAACAATCATATCTGACATGACAAAATTAAAGTTAATTGCTATCTATATCCTTCTCCTAAACAATATAAAAATCTTAGAATGTTTTAACTTCAGTCAAGCCCTTCTCATCTTAACATATTATTTTGTCCAGTCTTTTCGTTTCACTTCATTGTGAAATTAGTACTATCATTGTCTTATACAGTCAGATTTACTTAAATGGTCACCACGCCTTCTTTCATTTTATTCCTTTCTGGATTCAACTATATTCCATTTGTTTATTTCTACTTACTTCCCTACCTTCTAGATTTCCTACCCTATAATTTCATTTATTCATTGGCATCAACTACTCTACTGGTTTATAAGTTCTTGTTAAAAATTTTTTGTTTCTCTTCAACAGTTATTTAAATTCACAGGTATACACTTTATTTATTAGCGGTGGTTTTTTGTTTTTGTTTTGAGACAGAGTCTCACTCTGTTACCCAGGTTAGAGTGCAGTGGCGCATTCTCAGCTCACTGCAACCTCCACCTCCCAGATTCAAGCGATTTTCCTGCCTCAGCCTCCTGAGTAGCTGGGATTACAGATGCCCACCATTACATCTGGCTAATTTTCACATTTTTAGTAGAGACAGGGTTTCACTGTGTTAGTCAGGCTGGTCTCAAACTCCTGACCCAGCCTCCCAGAGCATTGGGTTTTACAGGCGTGAGGCACTACACCCAAGCTATTAGTATTTTTTTTTTTTTAAGTGACAGGGTCTTACTCCATCACCCAGGCTGGAGTACAGCATCACAATAATAGCTCACTGCAGTCTCGAACTCTTGGGCTCAAGTTATCCTCCTGCTTCAGCCTCCTCAGTAGTTGAGTCTACAGGAGTGAACCACCATGCCTGGCTAATTTTTATTTTTATTTTTTGCAAAATGGGGTCTTACTATGTTGCCCAGACTGGTCTTGAACTCCTGGCCTCAAGCAATCCTCCTGCCTCAGCCTCCTGAGTAGCTGAGACTACAGGAGAGCACCACCATGACCGGCTAATTTTTATTTTTTTGTAGAATAAGGGTCTCACTATGTTGCCCAGGCTGGTCTTGAACTCCTGGCCTCAAGCGATCCTCCTACCTTGGCCTCCCAAAGTGCTGGGATTACAGGCATGGTGTCCACCTTTTAAACTATACTGTAAACTCTAATTACCTAACTATGCTGTAAATTCTTAATGTAGGGTCTACATATCTTCTACTTTAAGTTTCAAGGGCAGGGTCACAGTCCATTTTATTCATTACTATATGCTCAACTTCTATCACAAGATTATGATATACTCCTCTCTTAGATTAGATCCTTAATTTACATATGCAGAAGTGGAATAAGCAAGAGGGCTAGCTGAGGAAAATGAGTCAGAGAGGTAATGGGAAAACAGACTGTGTAACGCCATTTAGGCCATAGTGAGGACTCTGACTTTTATTCCAAGCGATGTAAGAGGTCATGAGCAGAAAGGGAGACCTAATATTTTTAAGAGATCACTTTGGCTGCTGAGTGGAGAGAACACATTGCAGGAAAGCAAGGACAGAAACTGGGAGGCTACTTGGGAGCTTTTGCAATAAAATCCTAGCAAGCAGTAATAGTGGTTTTGAATAGGGTAGCAAGAAAAGAGTGATGAAAGGTGATCAGCTTCTTGAAATATTGAGGAAGAACCCACAAAATTTGTGGATAAATGTATATATAATCTGAGAATAAAAGCAGCATGAAGAAAGACTACAAAGATTTTGTCGTTAGCAACCCGTAGCATAGAGTTTCCAACTACTGAGGCGGGAAAAGTTGTAAATGAAGCAGGTTTCCAAAGAAATCAAGAGTGCAGTTTTAGATATTTTGAAATGCCTAGAAGACATCCAACTGGTAATCAGATATGAGTCTGAAATTCAGGACACAGGCCAGGGCTGAAGACATAAATTTGGACCTCCTCAGCATACAGATGACATGTAAAGCCAAGCTCACTTAGGAAGTGAATTAAACAGAGCAGAGATGTAAGAACTGGAACTGAGGCTCTCAAAATTCAGAGGTCAGAAAGATGAGAAGAAAACAGTAAAGGAGACGAGAAGGTACAAACAGTAAGCTAACAACAGACCCCAAAGAATGGGGTCCCCCCCCAAGGCCATGAAAGTTGATGCTGTATCTTCCCCACTGCCAAGTGAAGTACCTTGCACAAAGTGTTCAAAACCCATGTGACTGATTTCAAAAGCAATACCTAGGGACTGTAACTGATTATATTATCTACTCTTTGAAATTTTAAAGATGAGTCTAGTATAATACATATAGGGTTAGAGGTGTGCTTGCCTTCACCTAAACTGTTGAGAATTTATTAAAAGATACATAATTACGAAGAATAATTTGAATTTCTATAATAATCTTTAAAGGTAAGGAAAATAGGCAGGGCACAGTGGCTCACATCTGTAATCCCAACACTTTGGGAGGCTGAGGTGGGAGGACTGCGTGAGTCCAAGAGTTCAAGACCAGCCTGGGCAACATAAGTGATACCTCATCTCAACAAAAAATGAAAAAAAAAATTAGCTGGGCATGGTGGCGCATGCCTGTGGTCCCAGCTACTTGGGAAGTGAGGTGAGAGGATCACTTGAACCTGGGAGGTAGAGGCTACGGTGAGCCATGATCATACCACTGCACTACAGTCTTGGTGACAGAGTGAGACCCTGTATCAAAAAATAAAAAGTAAGGAAAGTAAATATGTAAAAATAACATGTTAAAAAAGTCCACACAGGACATAAGGGAGAAACAACCTGTGTTCACATTCCAACATCTGGACTCCTACACAAATTTATGCCATGCATAAGATCAATTGCATCTGGATTTTACCATGTTTACTAAAATTATTTATGCCTAGAATTTCAAATTCTAGGAGAACCAAAAAAATATGAATCATCCCAGCTGACTCCTGTTCACAAAATAAATAACCTAGAGGTGATCATATATTTTCTGATAAAGCTGGTACGATCTCATATAATTAAAGTATGCATCTATTTTCTATGACACTATTCTGTGTATTAATTTCTAAACATATTCCAATCAAATTATTTTAAATTATGAGCAGAAAGAATTTTTAACAGGGAGCATATGTGCTTTTCTAGTGATTGTGAGGTGGGATATAATTAAAGAAAGAATGGGAAGGCTGGCCTATAATTTGACTATAAATATTTCAGATTTCAGCACAACTGACAATGTCCTATGTCATAAACGTCAATTTATTAGCAAAATAGTTATGGAAATGAGTATGAAAAGACCTCTTTTTTGCCTCTTGGAGAAAAGACCCGGAGCATAATTGGATGTATAATGACGTTTAATCACAATGGCTAAACAGGAAACCTGAAATGACAGTATTACCACTGTTTTATGAAGGACGCAGGGCACTTCCTTCATTAACTATGTGAACTAAATGCCACTGACTTAAATTCTACTTCTCACATAACATACTTCAAAGCAGGTTAGTGAAAAGAGGGACACAATTACTTTGTGAATTATTTATAGAGCATTATCAATTGTTGACAGGTTCTCCAAATGGATAGGAAACCTAAGAAAATAATCCAGTCACTAAAACAGTGAAAGCAATGGTTAGGATTTGGCTCAAGAAATAACCAGTAATTAAAAAGGGATGGTCTTATTCTAGGTAAGCAGGAAAGAAAGTGATTGTTATTTTGTTCCCTGGACAAGAAAAAAGGTGAGCAAAGTCTATTTTAAAATAAATAAAAGTTACAAATTTATTTGTTGTTGTTAGCTCACTGCAGAGACAGCTCCCTCTCTCAAATAGTAACATCAGTTCTTTTTTATGCAAAGATTGCACAGCTTGCGAGATAGCCTGTATTCCCCGATTCTCTATTCTCTTGAATGCCCTAGGGATTTATAGGACGTCCATCAGAGGACAGGGCAGAGGTAAAGAGACAAAGGAAAAGAAAGCTCTCTGAGATCTGATTCATTATGAAAAAGTTTGATCACAACAAGAGAAACCATTGTCTAAAATGCAACTCTTAATTCTCCTCATTGGCACAGAAAGTTACGAGTTGGTCACATTCAGGTTCAATTATTAAATCTACTACCTTATTAAAACATATGGCATTTGTTAAAGCTAATATACTGTAAGATCATCAGTTTCTATACTTACAGATGATGCTTCTTTGCTCTTTGTATGACATTTTACTTATCCACCAAAAAAGCCTCTGCTTTTAGGTAAATTTAGAATAACAAGACAGAAGTCTTGTTCAAGTCAATTCAGAAGTTTTCAATTTCAAAGACTTTATAGTGTTGGCAAAAGGAAAACTAAAACAAAAAGAAAGGAGATGGCAGAAATCAAGACGGTTAAACTATTAGGAGATACCTACAACATGAGACTGAGTCTCCTACTTAAAACAAGTAATCTGAGAGTTGATTGTATTACATTTTTCCAAAAGATTGTAAGGCTGAACAACTCTGAACACAATACGAAACAAGCACAACACTTCTCTGCCATATAAAAGTGCGTGAGTATACAAATACTGATACAAACAAAACAAAAAGCATTTAGTATCTTGTGAGATTAATTTTAAAACCCTCTAGCTGTCACCTTTTAATGCAATGATACGGTTTCAGTAACCACATGTAAACCAGTTGTGGTTCAGCTAATGAAAAATATAATTTTTAAATTTTAAATTAAATAAATTTAAATTTTTAAATTGAAATTTAATCCTCTAATCACTTGGTCTATTTAGAAATTGTTCACTTGGTAGGTTTATTTGAAGGTAGATTTTATTAAAACGTTTAGGACTAATGGCCAAGCTTCGAAATTTTAGTACGCTGTCACATACTAAAATAGCCATCCACAGAAATACTTCAAATAGTTTCAGGAAAATCCACACTGACAGTTGTTGCCTTCCATAATAAACACACTAGCCAGGCTCTAGCTGTTAAAATAGGAACTCCAAAGTAAACAGCAGTTGTAAAAAGAAGCATTTATGTAAACTGTACTAGTTCAAATAGCAGTCTTTGCCAACCTTCCTTCTGCCTAAAAACCCATTACAGATGCTTGACTACTGACTGCAAAATAACCTGTGGTTAAGAAGTCTGGGTGCGGTGGCTCAAGCCTGTAATCCCAGCACTTTGGGAGGCCGCGCTGGTCAGATCACTTGAGGTCAGGAGTTCAAGACTAGCCTGGCCAACATGGCAAAACCCCATCTCTACTAAAAATACAAAAAATTATGCAGGCGTGCTGGCACACACCTGTAATCCCAGCTACTCAGGAGGCTGAAGCGGGAGAATCACTTGAACCCGGCAGGCAGACGTTGCAGTGAGCCAAGATCATGCCATTATACTCCAGCCTAGGCAACAAGAGTGAAAACTCCATCTCAGGGGAAAAAAAGAAAGAAAAGAAAAGAAACAGAGCCCCTGATACTGTTTAGGTCTCAAGTCAAATATGTTATTAGGCCAGAGATATTAATTTCAAGATACTGACTGTACATAGGGCTCATAAATCAACCTGATCTATGATATGGGGAACTTGGCTAGGTTAGATTTTCAATAAGAGAAAAGCTACTGTAACCCTACATTTGCTCATTTCTTCTTTCTGGTTACTCTGGCGATATACCCCTTCTACTCCCACATCTGCCTCAGAGTCAATGTGGTCATCACTACCTCCGTATTTCTTCCATAAGTTGATGTGGCCTGGTTCAAGCCTTTAACACTCTCCACGTCAACTAGAGTAATGTCTTTTAATATATGGTCTGAATACCTTTGAGATCAAGGAAGCTATGGTCATACTGATCTCTTGATCAAGGATTCTGAAAGAATGTAGTGGGCAAACAGAGAAGCAAGAGATATAAAGCCTAAAGATGAGAATGAAGGAAAGAAATGTAATAGTTAGGTAATATTTGTCGGGGGAAAATTGAAATACCTTGAGGATTAAGTAGCTAGGAAACTCTCTCCTGAAACAACTTGATAACCATATAATCTCTGCTTACAGTTTCTGGGAAAACTAAGAATAAATTACTTTCCAAAATCAGATAAACAGCTACTTCAAAAAACCTCCTTATTCTAATAATATTCTATTGTGCTTTAGAGTTTATAAAATATTTTATGTAAAGTTATTTGATTTGCACAAAAATTTGTGAGGTAGATATTATTAATATCCCCACTTTATTGATGAGGAAACCAAGGCTTGGTGAGGTTACTGACTGCTTCAAGATTCTTCTCTGTAAGTACTGGAGTGGGAAGTAGATTCTGGTCCTCCAAAGCCAAATCCAGTGCATGTCCCAACAAAGCTTTGTGCGAAATAGATCCTTTGTTGCTTCTAGATCCTGTAATTTCAATTGTCTTCAACATTCTCCGGATATGGTCAGTGTTGCTTTTTTAAAAGCAATAGGGAAAATCGATCGAATGGCTCACTTTTCAGACCTGCATTAACTTTCAGGCCACTGGGGTACAATTTACTAAATTACCTCTTCTAGAACACTAAATAGTACCCTAGTGGGTCAAAGAGTAAATGCATCTCTGAAAAGTGAGCCATTTCTTCCCTTCTTCCCCATAATACCAGATGTAATATGTCCCCTATGACGAAAATATTAACCCATTTCCATTAAAAACTCAAGAAATTGTCCCACACTAGATAAAATGAGTATACGGAAGCATCCCTAGGGAGCTGAGGAGGAGCAAAAATCTCCCCTCTAATCCTGCCCACAATACTGTTGACAAGTCAACATGGACTTATAAAAAAAATACTTGTTTTTCATTCAATAGAGATTTATTTTAATCAAGACCTTAAAACAGAATAAAAATATAAATTCAAAGCTGATGGTTTCCAGGGGACAGATGCAGAGGATATCATGATGGCTAGTTTCATCCTGCATTACAGTGTTTAAAAATAAGCTCAAGCATTCATCTTGCTTATGAAATAATAGATATATCCCAAATAGCTGGTCTTTCACATATATCATTATACTATAGGTAATCTCTTCGACCAAATGAAACAAACATTCCTTGTCTGGCATGTAAGCATATTATTACTTCTAATCTCCATAAAAGCAAACTCTCTTGATACATTTTTGAATTGTCTTAGGAATAACTATAGAGTGATTTAACATTTGCAAGCTACCTTAGCAAAGCCAATCTTTTAAGTTTTCAGCACTGTTAGTCCCTTACTCTTCTGGAAGATAGCTTTGCAATGAAAGTAAGACAACTTTAATTTAAGAATCATCCAGCTTCTAATTAAACTGCCATAGGCAGCTGGTTGGATAAGTTTTAATCAGTTTCAATCACCTATTGATTGGTATACTGAAGCCTAAAAAATTAAAAGTAAAAGATGATTGGGGAATTGTCCCATCTCAGAACGACAGTAGAGGCCTCTGTAAATAACTCCTCTTTTAACCATCAGCTAAATGAACACTTCAATACTGCAGTACAAAGTCTTCTGCAAAATTACTTTAACTAACAAGCAGAAATTTATCAGCTTCAGCCAAAATCAATGCTGAAATCAATTTGAACACTGGTTGTGTCTAAAGGGGCTCATTGGCAATTTAGGGAAATTACACCATGTAAATGCCTGTGCTTTAATTGAACAGTTTCATCAACTAGGCTGTGATTGCTGTCCATTCATTTATTTACTTTCGCTGCAGCTACCATTCTACAAAGAAATGGCTTTTGTCAGGCTGGAGAGAGGTACTTTATCTTCATTTTGTGCACTTTTGTGCATAAAAGACTTCATGAAATGGGCATATCATGACTAGGGTCAAAAGAAACCAGGACAGACTTTTTCCTTTAACATAAAAACTGAACAACACAAACTACCATCATGTCTTATACCATCGAGGGACCGTCATCTTTAAACCAATAATAAGAAGGCATCTGGGGGACTTCCCTGCACATGACACTGTGCTTCTACGTTGATGAGCTGTGCACCAGACAACAAAAGGAAAGTATTTGGACTTTAAATCCAATTCTACCAATGTTCTTTTTTGAGATGTATTTGTTGAATTCCAAAAATATAGAAACTGTGTTAAAACATTCTCCCTCAAAAATTAAGTAACATTCTGTTTTTTAAAATCCTTTGAGGTCAGTCAAAGGAAGGTGCTATTCTCCAATCCATTTAGAAGATTAAAACTTAACAGCGCCACATATGCTTTTAAAATATGATAACTAAGAGGAGAAAGCAGAAAGTGGTCTGTGTGAGAGGAGGGAAACTAACTTCCTTATAAAGACCAGCAAGCCCAAAATTTTTAGATTCCAGAAATGATTTAAACACACTCATAAACTAACTCACAAACTTATGGCAGTGAAAAAAAAGAAAACCGAAGATAAAATTTCCAGGGAGTCAACTGTTGAACTGACTGAGGTTCAGAGATCAGCATAAACATTTCTGACATTGGGCTAATCAGTTATTCAAAGATTACAAGTTCCAGGGAAGGAAGGAGGAAGGGCGACAGCCGTGTGTTCATATGAGTCTTCTATAAGATACGTGTGCCTGGTGCACAAAATAAAAATACAAAGTACAACTGAAGTATATCTGCTTAGAGACTGCTGGCAGAAATTCTCAGGTTTGCATACATCCTGTTTATTTTAGCACCTCATAGAGCCAACCTGCAATTATTTACTAGGAATGGACTAAGAAATAAGAAAGCCTGGGTTTCAGTGGTGGTCCTATCTTTGACTTGCTCCGAATCCTCAGGGAAATCCATTCATTTATCTGTGTTTCAGTTTCTTCATAAATCAAATGAGGATGGCAATACCTACTGTGCTCAGCTACATTCTCACACAGCTGGGCCCATAATACGAGGCTGGTGACTGGGGCCCACTGTGGAAATGTAAACGCAGCCACTGTGACTCTCAGTGCCTCTTGCATCTCGCATGTATGGAGGCAGGCAGGGCCTTGAAACATTTCACTTGAGACTGCAAAAGAGCAGAGCAACTTCTCATTTGTCCCTTCAGTCAGTTACCCCAGCTGTTGTGCTTTGCAAATACTAAGAGTCATCTCCAAAAGAAGTTAAAAGAGAAAAGAAATAAATGGTGAACACAAACTTAACTTTAACTGAGGTAAAAATTCATCCTATAATTTTATCCCATGTATGGTTTTCTCCACCACTTACAAAGTTTCATTGGCTATATATATTCTGTTGCTGAGGCCATGTAAAAATATATTTCATTCATAGTTTTTAGGTAAATTTTCTGAAAATTTACTTATGGTTTAATGAGTTTTATGTTTATTGACTAAGTATATTGTTACATTTTGCTGCTACAGTTAACCGCTGTAACAGAATCAGTATGTTTGAGAATCTCATACAATACATATCTTCCAAATACATTAAGCTTGTTAAAATGCAATATTGATTGTGCCCTAAAGCAAGTTCTAATTTTGTATGAACCTTTTTCATTTTATTCTTTAAATTCACAAAACAAAAACCATTAACTGCTTCTAGCAATAGTACTGTACTCTTTTTTCTTTCTTTTTGCCATACTGACACGGAAAAGCACGGAAATTTTAGGGTCAAGAAGACAACATGATATAAAGTCACATTTAAAAAGCAAATTAATGTTGTTGTTTTTTAAAAAAAAAAACTTAATGCTTAGTACCCACAACCTAAATCTCCATTGCCATTTCCCCCTATAATTTCACAACCTGCTCCTCCAATTCAATGTTAGTGTACAAATCAGAACCTAAACATATTTCACTCTAGTAAGGCAGCAATTTAACAGAAACATGGTCTCCTACATCAAAGTAACCAATGACAGAGAAAAGAAAAAAAAAACTGTGGCAGAAAGTTATACACAGTAAATGCCTTTTGGACTTTCCAGTGAATTATTTTCCAAAAAAGCAATTTAAGTAAATACCCTAGATGCTATGGCATACAAATATTTGCTCGTGCAATATGCCAACCAAGAGACTACAATTTTCTAACACATCAAATACTGTAAAATAGCTATAAAAAATGTAATGTGTCTTATAAATCAAGAAATACACCACCTCCACTAGCACAACCATACAATTAATCCAGAGACTCGATTATTAAATTATAAGTTTTTGGTACGTAAGAAGGCCCAAAGGGTAGGCCAGATAACAAGTTATGTTGTCTTAACTGTCAGCCAAGAAATGGTTATTTCAATATCTACTAACAAGCCTCTAAAATTAACACCTCAAGATGATATATCACTGACTTTTACATTTATACACTGATTTTATATCTTCCATCCAAAAACAATTTGGGTTAAAAATTAGGAAACTCACAGAGTGAATGGTGAACAGAAAAACCTTGGCTTGGGAAGCAGGTGTCAGAAGACCTGAGTTTTAGTCTTGACTCGATCTTGGGCATGCCATGTAGCCCTTCCAAGCTTTATCTTTCTCATAAGTAAAAAGTGGGTAACTTGCCTACTTAGCAAGGATTTTGCAAGGACTAAAAGACCCAGAATGATCAAGCCCTGTCCATCTCTCCACCCTCTCCAGAGCTTACCCTACTCCAATTACACAAGTTCATGCCTATCTTAATCTTAGGGCTTCTGCCTGAGTGGTTACTTTTGCCTAGAGGTTTCTTCTCCCACATTGTCCCTTAACTGATTCCTTCCTGTCTTTAGGTCTCAGCTCAAACAGCACCTCCTCAGGTCTTTGTGAGCGCCTCTTCTACATTTTTTATAGCATTTGCAAGGTCTGATATAATCTTACTTCAGTATTTATTGCCTTGATTATTGTGTGCCCCACTAGTGTGAGCTCCAAATAGGGACCTTGCCTATCTCATTCACAACTGGACTGCACGTGCTCAGAACAGTCCTCGGCACAGTGACAGGATGTTCAGTGAATAAATGAACATATACAAAACAAAACCAAGCAACACCCGACATAAGATTTTTGTGGTAACTGAATGCTGAATTCGGTTCTGGGATTTTAGACTTGGGAGAAACCTGTGCAGTCATCTCATGTCCAGGTGTAAGTGGGAATTCTTTTCTCAGCAGTTCTGAACAACAGCCACATCATTCTGCTTAAGGTAGAGGAGTTGACCTCTTCCCGTAGTCACCCATCAATGAACAACATATTGTGCCCATCCTTAGGCTGTGAAGAATCTGCCTCTGCAGGTAAATCCCTGAAACACTCACTAAGTGCTTACAGTAGGTAAGGCACCACACTGGGCCCTGTGAGGACTCCCACCAAGATACCCTAGACATGACTGTCCTCCAGGGAACAAAACCCAGTGGGAAGAAGAGTAGAAAGAGTACATTAATCACTCTAACCAAAGGCTGACTGTCACAGAGACATTCAAGACAGGTAATTTCTGTTTAGTCTTCAGAAGAACACAAAGCAAACCCGTTCCTCATCTACAGAAAAGCTCTTCCAACTTTAAGTCAGCTGTCATAGAGCCCTTTAATCTTCTCTTCCTCAGAGAAAAGTTAGCCAGTTCCTTTCAAACACTTCTCGGCTCAAATGCCAGTTCCTCCATGAGGGCTTTCCTGATCCTTCCTGAGGAAAGAGCTAAAAGCTATCATTCCTTTCTCAGTCCCCCAGATCTGTGCACCATACATAGACATGAGGTCCAGACTGTGAGGTCCTGTGCATACTTGGAGACAGAACTTCTGCATCTAACCAGACACAAGTTTTATAAGGCTAGGCTGCCCCCAGCATCTGACACAGTATCCTCTACACAGCACATGCTCAGAACTTGGCTGCTGGACAGATGAATGAAGGACTGAACAATTCCCCGATCCCTCATTATTCTCTCCATTGCTCCTCTGGGTGCTCTCTGAACTGTCCACATGTCTGTAAACTCAGCATCCAGAACTACATACAGGAATCCAGAATCCAAAAGTGACAGACACTATGTTAATCCCTGATGTTATGCCTTCTTGGTGTGGCAGGGAACAGATTTCAAATGAAAACTAGATCTCTTCCACCCTATAACACAGATGTGTGCTAAGGTAATATTTACCTGTTCACAACCACTTTTGCCGGGGACTTTAAACATCTTTATAAATAAAAGATTTTTATTAAAACATTAGAAAGAAGTCTTGCCACTTCAAAACTATTTTTTTTCCCTGAAAGGAGATGAGGTTGAAACACTTAGATTCAGCAAATTCTTACTTGAAATATTACCATAATGTATTGATTTTTACCAGACTCAACTGACTGAAAAGTTGTTTGTATAGCAATATTGGCCAAACCAATATACTAGAACAATTTTGTTACCCATAGTAATCAAGTGCATTTGTGAAGCATAATTATACTGTCATAAAAAATAAAACCAAGATACCCTTTTCCAAGCAATAAAACAATAAAGGCTATAAAACAGAAAGAAAAAAAGGCTAAATAAATGAGATTTTAAAAATGAAATTTAGTGTCTTTCAAAAACACTACTGCCTCTTCTTCCTTCCCTTAAGCCAAGGTTAGCAGAAAATGATCAATACTTCAATCTCAATAAACATTTTCAATAATAGTTAATTCGTGTGGAAACAGAGTCTGAAAATCTCTGCTCAGCGACCTGTGACATCCTGTCATGTTGGTTGAATGCCAATAATCCATCATTGCCATAATGGATATGAGCATGTGTGAAGTTATAGGTACATGGAGGGGTGGGGAAAAGCAAAGGTGGGAAAGGTACAGAGAACCATGAGCTCAGGTTCATTCCTTAGGTTCGAATCAATAAAATACACATTATTGTACAAAACAAACCTGTAACAGCAAATGCTGAGAGGAGAGAAGGAAACATACATAATTAATTTTATTTGACAAATATTCATTGATTTTCTGAAAACATTAATATCTTTGCTTGTCACATGATACTATAATGCAATCCAGCCATATACAAACATTTAATTTTGCATTAGGATGATGTCTTGTTTGTGTGTTTAAATTATGATCTTGGCTGCAAGGAAAAGACTCTTTATGTGATTAGAAATTTAAAGTCAAAATAAATCAAACCATCATCCTAGCTTTCAGGTCAATTTTAAAACCATTTAAAAACTACTCTTAGTTTACAAGATATACATCACGGAAAAATACATAAAGGAGCAGGGCCACTGACACAGCCAGAAGTGAAGCTGCATCCAGACCTCTTGCTCCCTCTTTAAGTTTCACACCTTCAGGGTGGCAGGTGAAAGAGTAAGTCCAGGTTTTCTAGGTACTATGTGGTTCCCAGTATTTTCGCTATCAAGGACTCTTCATTCTGTTTCCCCTAAGGAATTCAATGTTTTAAAATACTCTGTTTACTAAACAGCATTTAAGTAGACAATTTAAGCACCTTCTCACTTGATAGAAATGACCATCAGTGTTTCTAATTTTCATTAAATAAATCATGCTACTCTAATGAGTTAATATGGTTCCAGCCCCCAAACACTAACTTAATGTTTTAGTTGGCCTCTACAGTCATATCACAAGTGCAAAAGACAATCTAATAAGCCACAGGATCTCAGTGGTCACCTCCAAGGACCATCCCCAGCCCACTGCCCAGCAAATATCTCTTTTTAGATAAGGCAACAGAAAGGAGAAGAGACCAACACCTTTGAGAATTAGAATCCCCTCCCTCCTCTTATTGTCTCTAGGTAGGTTCAAGTTAGTTCCTAAGTAACAATTACTTCCAACTTTCAAAACACTGTGAAGGCAGTATATATACTACCCATTATATCACTGAGAAAATTCTACCTCAAGTCCAGATCAGACTCTTATTCCGTCCTGTGGCAAGGGGCTTGAGGTAGAAAATTCAGTTTTCAAACATCTTGAGGCTAGATTATCTGGCCCCAAAGCTGAAAATATGAGTCACAGCTTGAATAACTGGCAGTAAGAAAAAAATAATATAGAAGATAGAATATATATCCTTCAGTGATTGCTGGCCAACTGACCTAGCATGTTTTAATCCTACCAGTTAAATATTACTTCATTTCTAGACCCAAAGTTTGAGTGACGCCATCAAATGATATGCCAAGGAAGCAGTCTGAGAAACTGGCTTTGGAATCAAACAATGTTTCCGAAGTAACTGTGCCTATTAATTACTTTCATTTCTATGTGACATACTATCCAAGAAAAGGAGACAGTGACCAGTGAGTCAATAGATCGTAAGCACTGGGAGTTTTAACATTTGAAAGAAAGTTAATCATTCGAATATCAATCTCCTTAGTTTGGGTATTTCACTTCTTCTAAGTGAATGTGGTACAGCCCCTCAAAGTAGCTAGATATGAGGAAGATTCCATTAAGGAGCCCCACTAAAACCTCTACTTGCCTCATTGTCATTTCAGCCAAGAGGTACCAAGGATCTATTTTATCCTTAAAACTGTGCTGGGTACACGAGAAAACACAAGAAAACAAAATGGACTCTGCCTGACCTTGAGACAACCCTGCCTGGGGGAAGAACACCAAGCAAAAAGAAAAGAAATGCTGTGTAGAGATCTGGCTTTGCCGCTGAATGGCCACATGACAAGCCCTAGTTTTTTCAGTGGTAAAATGGGCTTAACATTATACCAGCTGTCCTACTGCAATCCGAAAATAAATTAGAATTAAAACATATTTTGAAACTTTAAAAAATCATTATATTTAAGATAATATGTAAGGTATCATTATTTATCAAACAACTACAGAATAGAAGAAAACATAGATGTATAATGTGTGTAATATAAAGGCAGAATTTCTCAAAGTTAATTCAACACAACAAGAATTCTGTGAGATGTTTATTAGATGTTCGTCAAAAAGAGTCTCATGGCCAAGTCAGGGTAGGAAGTACAAAACGTAAATAATTTTTCTATTATTAGTACTACCATTACCAGTAGTTAACATTTAATAAGTTTCAGTCATAGTGCTAAGCCTTTTATGGATCATCTCATTTAACCTCACAACAACCTAGATATTATTATCCCCATCCTACAGATGGGAAAACTGAAGCATAAGACATTATATAACTTGCTGAAGGTTACACAGCTAATTAGTGACAGAGGCAGGATTCAAACTCAGAGCTCTCACACTTAACCACAACACATACTATTCTCTACTTTCTCAAAGTTTTTGAGATTTGTGTGAATTTCTCAGAGGGAACTAGAACACATGTCTCTCCTGAATTTATTTTTTTGGAGCAACTTGCAGCACTTTAGGAAATGGGGCAAAACAAAAATATATACTCATTACCTTTTCCTAAACTTTTCTTCTTCCTAGGCTTGGGCCACACTTTAAGGTATTCCTTTACATTCCATGTAGCCCAAATTAGTAATCCAAGAAATACCAACTTAAAATTAACTGCCTAAGTCACTCTCATAATATAGAACATAGCTCATCAGGGGACAGCACACAGAAATTCATATTACTATTTGGTTTAAGTGTGTGGGGCCAGAATTTCATATTGTGCAACTGTGAAGGACATCTACACTTAAAGGAGGAAAAGGTATCAATTGTTAAATAATATACATGGTAACTACACATGATTATAACATCCCTTGAAATTCCCAACATTCCATCAAGTGAAGTGAATAAGACTGCATTATTCAACTTCTGCTTTGTACTTACTAGCTTTATTACACTTTAAAGAAAAAAAAAATGGAATAAGCCCATTAGGCAGTTTTGTTACCAATGAGTGGATTTTCCAATATTTTCTTCATCTAGTTTATGTAGCATAGCCTATAATGTAATCATTCTGTTTGAAAAAAACACAATTTTCATCATCAACACCATTAAGGTAAACTTCATGTAGAAGAAACTCAATCATAACACATCAAACACTTACTTTTATAGACATTAGTAAAGCAGATCCTCATTTTTTGATGATTGTACCATTTCTTTGTGCTGTACTAAAAGCCAGGGATATAAGAACAATAATACACGCTGAAGCCCAGGCAAAAATGATACCCAATGATCAATGACAAGCAGTTAGGCAATTTGGCATCTTCACCTCCCCTCTTAAGAATCATACAGGCAATACAGTAAATGAAGTTTCTTTTTTTCTTTTCTTTTTTTTTCCTGAGACAGAGTCCTGCTCTGCTGCCCAGGCTAGAGTGCAGTGTTGTGATCTCTGCTCACTGCAACCTTTGTTTCCCAGGTTCAAACAATTCTCCTGCCTCAGCCTTCCAAGTACCTGGGACTACAGAAGCATGCCACCAGACCAGGCTAATTTTTTGTATTTTACTAGAGACAAGGTTTCACTGTGTTAGCCAGGATGGTCTCTGTCTCCTGACCATGATCCACCCACCTCGGCCTCCCAAAGTGCTGGGATTACAGGCATGAGCCACTGTGCCCAGCCATGAAATTTCTTTTTATAAGAAATCTACTAAATAAGCACTAAAATTATCAAGATACTGTCATTTACCATCCATAAGCAATCATGTCAAAAACATTACATCTTATAACCCTCACAGTAAGCATTAGCAATGGTAGCTAAATGAGTTCTTAGGATAAGTTGCTAACATCACACACAGCATTCTAGCAAATTAAAAAACTTGTGCCAAGGACATGTGGAAGAATGGTCCCTTTGACATAGTAGCCCTAAAGAAAGGAGAAGTTCTAGTCATGCTACTTAGCTAAAAACAACATCAACAGAGTGAAAGGGGAGTTACTGTTTAATGGCTGGAGAGTTTCAGTTATGCAAGATGAAGAGTTCTGTACATGAATGGTGTTGACAGTTGCACAACTATGTGAATGTGCTTAATGCCACCGAACTATACACTTAAATATGGTTAAAATGGTGAATTGTGTTATGTATATTTCACCACAATTTAAAATAATAATTTTAAAAACAACATTAACATAATTTCGTGTTTTAATTTTCCCTTGGGGGATGAGCACGTTTTTTCTACTTCTCTGTACACTCCCCCTTTTAAAAGATAAACCTGGCTGGGCGCAGTGGCTCATGCCTGTAATTTCAGAACTTTGGGAGGCTGAGTTCAAAACCCCATCTCTACTAAAAATATAAAAATCAGGTGGGCATGGTGGCACGTGCCTGTAGTCCCAGCTGCTCGGGAGGCTGAGGCAGGAGAATACTGGGAGGCAGACGTTACAGTGAGCTGAGATCTCACCACCGCACTCCAGCCTGGGCAACAGAACGAGACTTCATCTCAAAATTAATTAATTAACTAATTAATTAATTTAAAAAATAAACCTATGTTTCAAAATAAAGGATTAAAATTTCAACATCAAGAATATTATGTCTCGTAAAAATTCTGCTGGGGTTTCGTGGTCTTATGCTTCTTCCCTTCCAGAATAAGCTAGGACAGTAAATTCACAATAGACCTTCAATTAGTGATTAAAACTAAAGGTTTGGTGAAATAACACAGATAAGTAGGTTAGGAGTCTAAAGAAACACTTTTGACTTCCATTTGAAGTCAATAAAAGGAATACAAAGAGCTGCCAGAAATCTCTCATTTATTATATTTGGCTATCAGCACAAAGGCATTAAGAACGAAGCTTCAAACTTCGAAAAGTGCTCCTTCCAGTGAACTCAACAGAAGCAAATCAGAGTGTACATGTTCCTTCTTCCTCTTTCCTTTCTATAGGTACCTGAACTCAAGAACCTTCAGAACACAGTAAAACCCAAGTCAGACAGTAAGGAAGAGAAGACTAAGATGAAAAGACACCATTTATACTGGAGGCTGTGTGGGAAGAAATGCTAGGATGGTCCAGGGAAGAGAGTGGTAGCTGCAAAATTCATTACACACATTGGGCCTCCATTTTCAGGGCCAGGCCCAAGGCCCAAGGAACATGTAAGAAACATGTCATTATCCGGCCGGGCACGGTGGCTCAAGCCTGTAATCCCACACTTTGGGAGGCCAAGGCGGGTGGATCACGAGGTCAAGAGATCGAGACCATCCTGGTCAACATGGTGAAACCCCGTCTCTACTAAAAATACAAAAAATTAGCTGGGCATGGTGGCGCGTGCCTGTAATCCCAGCTACTCAGGAGGCTGAGGCAGGAGAATTGCCTGAACCCAGGAGGTGGAGGTTGCGGTGAGCCGAGATTGCGCCATTGCACTCCAGCCTGGGTAACAAGAGCGAAACTCCATCTCAAAAAAAAAAAAAAAGAAACATGTCATTATTTATTTCTCTGAATTATCATACTGGAAGGACTTCACTTTCAGACCAACTGTTCATAATACTCAATCATCTGTAAGAAAAAACAATCCAAACATGTGAATGTAAGTTCTTAAAGGACTATATTCGAGAGAAACGACTCACATCTTGGCTGTAACTGCAGAGGGCACTGAAGTCGTGAATGCATGACTGGATCAAATGACTTCAAAAGAGCTTCTAAGCCTGAGAAATCAAATCCTATACCAAGGCTGCATCAGTAAGAAGGGATGTTCTGGGATTTTAGGATGTAAACCTTCATGGTCATAGAATAGGGCAGTTTTTGATCTGTATTCATGTGGTTATTCAGAACTTAAAATTCTAAGAACATGGGTAACCAATTAGAAAATAAGTCAATTATTTTACAATTCTGGAAATACATATTAATATCCACGTTAAAGTATCTGTGGTTGTGATCGAATATCACAACCATAATGCGGTGCAGGGTTAGTGTGTACATGGAAAACAGCTCTCTAGAGGAAAGTTTTATTATTCCCTCAGGGCTTTCTTACAGAGTATGGATTTTTTAATTCCTAGTGGAATATTTTTCATACACCATTGCAGACTATTAAGAACCAGATATTACATTATGTAGTTTAAACTTTGCACTACTGCATAAGAAGACTTCCCTGTTGGAGAACTATTTTTTATGGCTAGCATTTTTTAATATGAAAATGAACAATCCTTTGGGGTAAGATCACTGCAACTGGAATTTGGGAGAACTTTATAACTTAACATATTCATCAATGTGTAGAAATTCTCTCAGGGGAGCAGGGTGAGGAGAGAAGAAAATACAACAGGAAGAAGGCTTTTTAATAACTTACAGTGTTGACACAGGGCAAAGCAATGGTATTTATAAGGTCTGGCTTCCACTGGGCATAACTGTAAACAGGCAGGGGACTAGTGTAGGGTGCTAGCAAGTTAATAATAATAATAATAATAATAATAATAATGTGTTTAAAAAGCAAAGGAAAAAATGCATTAAACCTCAGGCCAGTTAAAGGTACACTTACTAATGGTGGACTATTAACTACACACCCAGGAGAGAAGCAGACATGGAAATATTAAAAAGGCAATATAAATGCACTTTCCAGGCAATTCTTGAGAAAATAGATGTCTTGCAGAATTTTTGAATCAAATATGGAAATAAAATCTAAGTGCTAGTGGTCATTTAAAAATCTCTGTCACAGAGAACTTGGATACTCAATATTTGGAAAAGTGGATAGAAAGTTTAAACAAAATTATCTACTCACTTGTAGACTGTGCCTCCATTGCCATGACCAAGAGTGTCCCGATACCGTATGTCTTGTTCATTCATCTCCACGAGAAAGAAAGAAAAACAAAAAGGGTGTCATGCTGTGGATGGAAATGTCAAGGAAAAGCAACTCTGGGCCATAAACAACAAGCAGTCTGGGTCATTTCAAGTTCAGCTGCAAGAACAAGAAGATCAATACAACATTTGCTGTCCAATTTATAAAAGACGATACCAAGGGACAAAGTGATGGAAAGTTTAATGACAATTTGTTTGCCTGGGTCATTTCATTAAAGTTTGATAAAAGGTGTCAAAATGGAATGATATAACATAGCTCAAAAGGGTCAGGTCAGAGATACTGATAAGAAAACAGTCTCCAGTACTGCACATAACCGATGCCAAAGAGCACTGCACATAACCAAAGTCAAACTTAGGAAGACAACACACACAAGCGCGCACGTGCACACACACACACACACACACACACACACTCACTCTCTCTCTCTCTCTCAGTAATCTAATGCATGATCTGTAAATAAATCAGCCCTAGAAAACTCCTCAGACGATTTCCATAGTTAACATCTAACAAACTAAATGTTTATGATTTTCCTAGAGTACATACAGTTTTCTTTGCAAATAACAAACTAGTATACAGCAATAATTAAGTAGAAATCACATTATAAAGATGGAAAAGTATGAAATCAATGCACTTAAGATGCACATATAGTCAAATATTATAACATATAAAGGAAAAATACAAAAGCATGTAATTTTTATTAAATATGTCATTTTCAGAACTTAACATATAAAAGTTTGTATGTTTTCCAAGGTTCTAAAAAACCTATTATACCACAAATTTGTATCATGAATAGTACGTGAATTATGTTAGTGCCCACAAAATAATGTTTTAAGAGTTTGAGAGAGCTCCTATATAATTATTTATCGAATGACTTTAAGACTAGTCAGACTTTATTTGATACATTCAGTAATTTTCTACACACTGGTCCAGATGCTTAAAAATTAACTGCCAACTTTATTCACTAAGTGGATTTAATAAAGGTGTTATTTTCCATAGAGCTAAAGCTTGGGAAAAGCCACAGTAATCCCTGAAAAAAAAAAAAAAATCAATTTCCAGGGAATTGCACTGCCTTGCATGGGCAGAAAATGGATGGAGTTTTTAATTCAATATCACTTGGAAAAAAAATAGTTTGCTCTCAGACCAGTATAGTAAAGCTTTAAATATTTTGCTCTACTCTAAACTTCCACCAACTGAATAAAGCAAGGGTTCATTTACCCAGGGAAATGTTTTCCCTCTACACATTTCTGAAGTTGAAGCTTCAGAGAGCTGTGATAATTAGAGTACAATGCAGGTAACAGAAACAGCTTCCTTTCCAAGTTGATTTACCAATCCTAAAAGAATACTGACAGATTAATGTGTAAAGGCCAATTCAGCACCCAATTTAATTGTAGTATGACCAGACTGATGCAGTTTAAAATCAGCTAATTACTGTATTTAGGGTCAGTGAAGTAAGGAAAGACAAACCAGAACAATTGGCAACTATTTTCCTATTTGGGGGAATTCTGTTCATCTGGTTTTAAATTACTAATACAGAAAAAAATATTTTAAGCTGTATAAAAGATGCGGTGTAGAGAAAATAAGACCTCATTATTCTGAATGGAATGATAAATTTTAAAGCAGCATGAAGAAAAGCAGCACATAAAGTGGCGAGATGCTAAACTAGCAGAGTTGCTGTTTGGGTAACTGATCGATGAAGGATAGGTAAATAGCAGTATCCATTGGTGGGCACAAATAGGCCACTGGGCTAATTCCCTTAGAATATTTCTCTAGGTAATCTAAACGTGTCTGCAACAACCTGATTTGTACTATTAACCAACAAGCTGCACTTTCATCCTGGCTTGACATAAATTTCTAGGAGAGACATTTCATTCACTCAAGTACACAAATTCTGAATTTGTGGCACAAAGATTTAAGGGTAAGCTGGAAAGCTGCTATGTAGCAGGTAGGGTCTAGGCTCAGGAGGGGTCACAGTCTGCAGTCATATCCTCTCCACTACTTCACAGGCAAAAGGGTAGGTATGGCATGTGTCTGAGCATGTTCAAATGGTATAATCCTGATATCATAGTCTTTTTACCACTAATATCCACTAGAGGTAAAAGAGAAGGGAAGAAGCTACCCAATCCACATTCCCAGCACTCCAACCTAACAAGGACTGGTAGGCATCCAACACTGTCAGAGCACAGGTGGGGAAGGAGTGCAGGGAGGAGAAGGGGAGAGGAAGAATGTTTGTTGCAAGTGTATGTGCATGTGCATTAATCACTGTCTAAGCCAATTCAAGGATGGAAAAAAATCAAGACAAATATAGAATCCTTCAGATAACCAGGAGGATTGCAAGAATCTCATAAAGATAAAAAGCAAGTTTTTTTTGAAGAGCAAGTTCTAGAACCATGTCACTTAGATAGTACCCATAAAAAGTGACTAAAGTGTTCCTACAATGTGTTTCTACAATGTTTTAAAAGGTTACACAAACTTTGGCCTAGGAACTGATTGATAGTTTTATGGTTTTTCTGGGTTTTTGGGGGAGGGATACGAAGTCTCACTCTGTCACGCAGACTGGAGTGCAGTGGTGCTATCTCAGTTCACTGCAAACTCCGCATCCCAAGTTCAAGTGATTCTCCTGCCTTAGCCTCCCAAGCAGCTGAGATTACAGGTGTGCGCCACCATGCCTGGTTAATTTTTGTATTTTCAGTAGAGATGGAGTTTCACCCTGTTGGCCAGGCTGGTCTCAAAGTCCTAACCTCAGGTGATCAGCCTGCCTCAGCCTCCTAAAGTGCTGGGATTACAGGCGCAAGCCACCACGCATGGCCTGATAGTTTTTAAATATTAAAAAATATCAGATTATTTTTCTTTTTGCTTATTTAAATTTTCTAATTTTATTATGCTGTACAAACACTCCTCATGTAAAAGCATTTGGGAGGGATAGGAAAAGCAAAGCAGAGCCCAAGAATTGATTATAAGAAATATTTTTAGAATTTCCTATCTCTGATCAAATAGGTTAATTTAATTGATGTTAACTATGAAAAACTCATTAAAGGGACTAAAATCAACTAGTAGTATTTTTGCCTTTTTCATTTAGATAGGAATATTAATTGAACTTTTCAAAATGAAGCATAGGAAGAGTGTTCATCATATAAGAAAGTGATATTTATAAGCTATGGAATATTGTATTTAAATATTACAGTTGGGATCAAGTATCATTTATTTTATTTCATTTTTTATTTTTATTGCATTTTAGGTTTTGGGGTACATGTGCAGAATGTGCAAGATAGTTGCATAGGTACACACATGGCAGTGTGTTTTGCTGCCTTCCTCCCCTTCACCCACACTTGGCATTTCTCCCCAGGCTATCCCTCCCCAGCTCCCCCCTGCCGCTGTCCCTCCCCCATTCCCCCCAATAGACCCCTGTGTGTAGTAGACCCCCTCCCTGTGTCCATGTGTTCTCATTTTTCTCACCCGCCTATGAGTGAGAATATGCGGTATTTCCTTTTCTGTTCTTGTGTCAGTTTGCTGAGAATGATGTTCTCCAGATTCATCCATGTCCTTACAAAGGACACAAACTCATCATTTTTTATTGCTGTGTAATATTCCATGGTGTATATGTGCCACATTTTCCCAGTCCAGTCTATCATCGATGGTCAAGTATCATTTAAAAAAAAAATCACAGAATTTTACAGCATCCTGAGACCACATAGACCACTTCACTTAGGTTTACTGCATGACTAGTCAACAAGGCTAGAACTCAGTCTTTCTGTATACTCTAGTTCACCATAGCTCAGCAGTTTGTCTCAGGTGTTAAGTATGGAGGGACATTCCTACCAATGGCCACTGGCCCACAGGAAGGTACACAATCAACTAAGAGACACTCACAAGTTAAAAGCAATTTCATTAGCTATGATGTTTGTTTTTAAGACAAAAAACGTTTTTAAAGTCAAACAGCTCTTTAAATTGAAAAGAGGTGAAGGATTTTTATTCAATAACAATACTAAGTCATTTTTAAATAGTCCAGTTTCCTTGTTTTGACTAAAAAAAAAAAAAGGCAGAATAATAAATGTGAGGGAGGAGGAAGAAAAAGCCACAAGAGTTACAATTACATGTCAACTGCCAAGATAGCAAATGACCTTAGAAAAATGACTGGCACTGAGCTCTGTTCCTGCTGCAAGAGAAGCAGGGGCCATAAAAGAAACAGACAGCAACAACCCATGGGCAGTCAGGTTGGGTTTGGGTGGGTAGAGGAGGACTGTTGTGTAGTTTAGTCTTACACACACAGTCTCATTTACGTTTCAGTCTTCATATGTAATCCAAGATGAACTGTAAGAAACTAAGAGTTACATATACTAGTAATAATAGTTTTTAAACCTAATTTTACAATAGATACCTATTCTCCCTCCCTTTTTTTCCCCTAAATACAAAAAGGTTTTCCTGTTGTTGTTCGTTTTTTGGTTTTGTTTTTTTTGTTTTGAGAGGGTCTTGCTCTGTCGCCCAGGCTGGAATGCAGTGGTGTCATATTGGCTCACTGCAACCTCTGCCTTCTGGGTTCAAGTGATTCTCATGCCTCAGCCACCTGAGTAGCTGGGGTCAAAGGCGTGCACCACCACACCCAGCTAATTTTTTATATTTTTCATAGAGAAGGGGTTTCACCGTGTTGGCCAGGCTGGTCTCAAACTCCCGGCCTCAGTGGGCCTCCTAAAGTGCTGGGATTACATGCATAAGCCACCACCTAAGCCCTTAGAAAAACGGTGTCAGTGTTTTTCTAAAGGTCTTTGAAGTTTTTCTAAAGGGTTTCTGAAGTTCTCAAAATAACAGCCAAAAGATACAACTGGACCAGAATTAGTTCTAGATCTGATTTGAGTAGATTTATACTTCGAAAATACTGCTACCCTTTCCATAAAATTGAAAAAACAAACAAAAAAAAGAAAGAAAAGAAAAATAACTTTAGAGATGCAAAAGCCAAAGTCACAGATCTTTGGAGTAAGTGTGCACTTTTTTTTTTTTTTGAGACGGAGTTTCGCTCTTGTTACCCAGGCTGGAGTGCAATGGCACGATCTCGGCTCACCGCAACCTCCACCTCCTGGGTTCAGACAATTCTCCTGCCTCAGCCTCCTGAGTAGCTGGGATTACAGGCACGTGCCACCGTGCCCAGCTAATTTTTTGTATCTTTACTGAGACGAGGTTTCACCATGTTGAGCAGGATGGTCTCGATCTCTTGACCTCATGATCCACCCGCCTCGGCCTCACAAAGTGCTGGGATTACAGGCTTGAGCCACCGCACCCGGCAAGTGTGCACTTTTTAAATTCCTCAAATTGAACCTCTGGGCTATTTCTAATCAGTTTCAAATCAAGGGCCAATGTTAAACAGATGATGCCACACTAGAACTGAAGTAGGAAAAACACATCAGTGGGACTGATTTATAGCTCTCAATAAAACATGCCAAAAATATCTTCTGATTTATTTTTTTAAGCTGGAAAAATGGAATTACTTCAACATAAAAGGGCTAACAGGAAAACAATGTCTCCATTCCAAAGATTGAATGTTAAACTTTTTGAAAAGTGCTTGATCTAATGAAATTAATGGGAAAAATGAAATGGAATTCAATTATGAACCAGCAAAGAAAATATTCTTCGTTTATTGTCTGTCTGTATTAAGAAGAATCGGTACCTATTGCTTATAAATCATTAAAATAAAAATGCTCAATTAATCCTTATTTTATATGTAAAGGTCTGACAGAAACTAGTCCCATCACTAGACCTTTGCTTCACAAATCGAAGCAATAATGGTTTCAGAAGGCAGTCACACTCTATGAGCAGACAATTGGAGAGATTTAGTAAATCCCACTTTATAGAGCAGAGACTAATCGGAAAACACAGTCCAGTCAAATGTTTCTTATGAACTGTTGACACTATATCAATGCTGAATCAATTGGTGGCATTTACTCTGAGTGACAGAAAAGAAATAAATATTTATATCACATAACCTATATCAATGAACCCAGGCAGAAAGCTATTTCTAACTTGTCAATATTTGATTATCTTGAAGAATCATGTCCCTTTCTTTTAATGATTAATATGAATTCCTTATTAAATCTAAGTGGAGGCTAGTGGAAAGGCAAATCATTATTAATGCTTGAGAGCATAAACCACTAAAATAAAAAACTATGCTCAAGTGTTAAAGTATCATTAAATGTGACTTACATCTTCCATATCAAGTGGTGTCAGTGTTCAGCCCAGAAATTTATTGATGCCTCTAACTGTGCATAGTACCTCACTGCAATGCAATTTCACTCACTGTTTAGTTACCCCATAGCACTAAAGAATTAAGGAATTAGTAGGAGACATTTTGAAAGCTTCCAAAGGTGGGTTTTTCGGTTTTTGAGGGGATTTTTTGAGTGCAAGTAAATGTAAGAAAGGCTAATCCTTATTAAAAAAAAAACAAAGTCATATTGTTTAATATGAGGCTATCACATTCCCAAGGGAAAACAATAAACAATCTTTAAGTGTCAAAAATCCTTGCCATGACATCTCCCACCATAGAGAACCTCATAATTGAAGCCACTAAGATATCTATGGTACTAGGTTTCCTGTCAAAACATTATGAGCATATCGGAATGCTTATTTTTTGCAGTGGAAAAAACTGTTTTTCATTTTTGAAAGAAAAGTCTATGACAGGTTATTTTCCATTGTCTGGGCTGAACAAATGTAGTTAAAGCTTCTTAATTTATGTCAATTTTGAAATATATTTTCCAGCTGAAGAACACAAGTGACTCATACATAAATTACAATTAGTAACTAGAATGCAAGCATGTTGAAGATACATAAATATCCGAAGCTCAATATTTTTGCTTTTAGTCAGATTTGGCTTATATATACTGGTTCTAACAAAATATAAGTCACTGAGGGGAGACAGATGTGGACCTCAATCTAAACACACCCTTTGGCCGCTGAAAGTTAAAGGTATTACATAAATACTACCTAAAATGTTCAGACTGCAAAGATTATACATACGCCACCAGATTCTCCTTAGCTGTATACAGGATATTTAAGGACTAGAATTCACATACTCTGACGGCAATCAGGAGTCAGAAGCAGATCAACTTAATTTCTTCTAACTGTATTCAAGGAATTGTGCGCTAAACAAGCAAGGCCTCCAGAAGCACTACCATACAGCACTGTTTTAAGGCACGCACATCTATTAGGCCACAATGTTACAGGTGATATTAAAGGACAGGCATGAAGACCTGGCTTTGTCTTCTTGACATGCTCCACTACAAGTACTTGATTCATGAAATGCCAATGAGGCTTGGAGAGGTCAGGGTGTGACGGCACTGAATAAGCATCTGAGATAATTAAGATTTCAGCCTTCGAAACATGGACGGGAAGTGAACAGCAGTTAAGAAAATCAATAAGAGTCTTTTATTTGCAGTGACACAGATGTCTCAGTCAATAGAGCCTAATAGGCAGGCTTGATCGCAATAGACAGGCGCCTGCCTCCAAGGCTATCAAAGGGCTTCCACTATAACAAACATTAAAACGCATTTATGTTGCTATTGAAGAATCGAGGACCCTGTAGGTAGCTTAATTTACCAGTGTATGTTTAAAAGCACTATACTATTTCAGATGTGTCCATTTACTTGAATCAAAATTACTAAGAAATAACTGGCCTGCAGGCCCGTTTGTCCCTCACTGGCTGGGTTAGGTCATTCAGCTTTAGATGGCCAGTATACTAGGCAAACCAAGGTCTCCTGAAGGCCAGGAATTTTATATGCCAAAGGTCTGCTGTCACTCCACTTCCCTAAAAAGCCAGTGTTAGTTTCAGGACAAAAGAAGGAGCGAAGGTGAGAAAGTAATGGTTTTTTCCTTTTCTCCCCAAAGATAATGAAAGAAACAGTCACCTCAGAATGCAGAGCCATTTCAACAACCCACGAGTTGACATACTTGTTCAGAACTGATTAACTTTTTAAAAACTGAGATGGCAGCAGGGTGTGTGCATGGTACTTCAATCTGCTGGGAGTGAAACCCATTAGCACAGTTTGAAAAACGGCCTGCAAATTGTTCTGCCAATCAAATTAAGGCATGTTATTCATTTATGACAGGAAATTCACACTCTTTATCTGTTTAATAAGCTTATGGATACAAAAGCTGGACAGTAATACGGTACTATGTGAAAATCTTAATATATATTAATACCTACCTGGCCATTGGCTAATATTTTTTTCAGTTCAGCAGAAGACTTCTTTAAGCTGAAAAGGAAAGATAACTTTAAGTGGCAAGATCATCAACACCTCTGAACACCACTGAAAATTCCAGACTGAAATACACCATTGCTTTTAGGTACAGGCATTGAGCATACTCTTCACATCCTTCTCCCAATATAAATTTTTTTCAAAAGTAACTGGCCAAATGCCAAGGGTATCAAATAAAGAGACTAAAACCCGATTAGTAATCTAAAGCAATAAAGCAGCCTATAGTCAAGATGAAGCTACAATATTTTATGAACTACTTCAGTGACTTTTTTTTGGTCATTAGTTCTACTGTCTAGATAGTCTTTCAGAGGCAATTTCATGTGGACAATCTCATCTGCTAAGCACTAATATTCACAGCAAATAAAGATTATAGAACTTCAAAAGGCAAAATAGATAATTTAAGTTCTGGTCTCTTACACAGTTAAAAGTCATAATTCAGCTTCCTGGGAAGCAAACAAGTACAGAAATAAACCCTGGTACTCACTAGCTGTGTGATCTGGGACAAGTTATTATCCTCTCTGAACCTCAACTTCCTCTATCTGTAAAATGGGAAAAATACCAATTTCATAGGGTAACCAGGAAAATTAAATATTACAAAAAAATCTAGCACCGTGCCTTGTCTATAGTAGGCATGCTTTTATAAATAAAATTAATACATTTTAGTTGGCTTTTTTCCTTTCCTATGGGTATGAGACTCAGCTCCCAGAGTTATTTAGGAAATACGAAAGTGTTTTCTGAACATATATGACTATGTTAACACTCATGTGGATGAGTTTAGTGAGAGTTCTTTTTTTTTTGTGAGACAGAGTTTCGCTCTTGTTGCCCAAGCTGGAGTGCAATGGCGTCATCTCAGCTCATTTCAACCTCTGCCTCCCAGCTTCAAGAGACTATCCTGCCTCAGCCTCCCGAGTAGCTGGGATTACAGGCATGTGCTACCATGCCCAGCTAATTCTGTATTTTTAGTAGAGACAAGGTTTCCCCATGTTGGTCAGGCTGGTGTTGAACTCCTGATCTCAGGTGATCCACCCACCTCAGCCTCCCAAAGTGCTGGGATTACAGGTGTGAGCCACTGCACCTGGCATGGAAGTCCTTCTTGAAGAAAGAATGGTAGCCAAGGGGAGCTCTGAAATCTTCTAGCCTTATAATGAGTTATACCTGTAAACATCTACCTGCCTAGTAGAGTAGCATATAAAATAGCACCTTCCCCAGGAATTAAAGCCTGTTAACTCTATGCTTAATCTATCCACTTTAGCCCTTTACCTACCTACCAGTGCTAATTGTCAGTATAGAGACGTCTTTCTTCCTACCATATCCTCCCCCAATAGGGCAGAGTCTGGGAGCTCCCTGAGAACACAGACACATCTTACTTATTCTATATACTCCATTCTCTTCTCACCCTTAAATATAGCCCAATGACTTGGCATATGCTAAAGGGTTCCATAAATGGTGGTCACTGCTCTGGTTATTATTATACTATGGTGGCAGTGGTAGCAATGCAGTAAGACATTAAGATCATAAATATATCAGAAAGCCACAGGGGCCAAGCACAGTGTCTCAAGCCTGTAATCCCAGCACTTTGGGATGCTGAAGGAGGATCACTTGGGCCCAGGAGTTCAAGAACAAGCCTGGGCAACACACTAAGGCCCCATCTCTACAAAAAATAAAAAACTTAGCCAGCCATGGTGGCATGTGCCTGTAATCCTAGCTACTCAGGTCACTTGAGCCCAGGAGGTTGAGGTTGTGGTGACCCTTAATTGTGCCACCACACTCCAGAATGGGTGACAGCAATGAGACCCTGTCTCAAAAAAAAAAAAAAGAAAAAAACAAAAACAGAAAGAACTCAAGACCTAATATGAAATACACATATTCCAGTTGGTGCCTTTAACAGGTTACATATGAGAGACTCTCAAACTTCAAGTTTGATCACACTTTACCATTTCAAATAATAATTACTCTTCTTTCTAAATACATCTTAAACTTTTGCTATGGTCAAATGTAAACTGTGGAGCCTCAGTCCCTATTTTCCTAGATTATATAAAGTATGTCCTCACCCAAGGGTTCTTGACATTAATATAATGTCCGACCAAGTCTAAGAATCCACGCACTAAAGTGTCAATGAACAATTTTGTAGAATAGAATGAAAGCTGAAACATACACACACAAAAAAATAGAGCTGTCTAAAATCAGTCCAGTTAACTTAGCAGTTGCCATTTATCGAGTGATGACCATGTGCTAGGCATTGTGCTAAATACCTATTATCCTAATTTAATCCTTATAATAACTATACTCTGGGTATAACCATTATCCCTAATTTAGAAAGGATACTAAAATACAGACCTGTAAGGTACATACCTTGCTCAAAGTCAGACTGTCTCTTATACACACACACACACACACACACACACACACACACACACACACACACACACATTTTTCTGGGAAACATTCAGGTCCTAGTTTTCCCAGAAATTACTCCCTATTTGATAGTTCCAATTATTGTAAAGACACAAATAACCAAAGAAAGCTCAGGCAAGGTTTCTACAGATATTCCATTATGTTATAAACTTGAAATAATAACATTTTGATTCATTGCATTTATAAAATGCCTTTCATCCAAGAAATAAAACGTGATTCGCAATACAGCTTCATCAATCTTTCTAACACCAGCAGTAGATAGATGGAAAGTTTAATCATCCTAATTTACAGAAGGAGAAAGCTAAGTTGTTTAGGAAAGGACTTGCCTTGGCAATGGGACTTGAATTCTGTAATTATTGCCTAAGAACACCACGTGGATTAGTAAATTCAGTTTAATAAACACCTAAGGCAAAAAAAAAAAAAACACGCTTTGAGAGTAACAAAGGAAAATACTGTTTCATTCACTATGCCAGTATCTACCTGGCTATCAACTTGGTCTGGTTAAAAAAAAAAAAAAGAAAGAAAGAAAGAAAATTATATCCTGGCAGTTTCTTTGTGACTCAGTTTACCCAATATTTCATTTATCTGCATGTTCACAGTGACCAGCTATCCAAAAATCACTTTTAAAAACATTTTAAGGCCAGCTATGGTGGCTCATGACTGTAATCACAACAATTTGGGAGGCCAAAGTGGGAAAATTACTTGAGCCCAGGAGTTTGAGACCAGCCTAGGCAACATAGTGAGACCACCGTTTCTACCAAAAAAAAAAAAAAAAGTTTAGAAAAAAAAGCTTAGCCAGGCATTGTGATGCAAGTCTGTAGTCCCAGCTACTTGAGAGGCTGAGGTGGAAGGATCACTTGAGCCCAGGAGGTCAAGACTACAGTGAGCCATGATCGCGACACTGCACTCTAGCTTGGAAAACAGAGCAAAGACCCTGTCTCTAAAAAAGTAATAAAATAAAAACATTAAAAAATTTCAGTGTGTTACAACTGTAACTTGAGTACAACACCTGAAGAGAGACACTGAGATATCCAAAGAAGAGTAAAAGAATGAGGGGGCTAGAAATAATGTCATATCAGAAAAGACGAAAGAGTTGGGAGAATTTAGTCCAGAGGCAAGATGTAAAGGAAATACAAGTATACTCATAGATACACTCATTCATTCAAACACGACTGACTATAACCTATGTGGCAAGCATCATGTTGGGAATTGAAACTTTGTCAGTGAATATGCTACAGTCACTGCCCTCAAAGAGTATAGAATCCGCTGGAGGACAAAGGTGATTATAATATAATGTGCTCACTGCTACAACACAAGGAAGCATGGGAGTTATCACAGGAATTCCTAGAGAGGTCCCTGGTGTGCACTGGGAGATGGGTAGTAATCAGGGACAGTTTTCAGAAGATAATTTAGTCCTCAAAGATAACCAAGGTTAGCCAGACTGAAGGTCAAGGTAGGGATGAAAAGAAAACAGGAGAATGTGCAGGCCCAGTAAAGAGAAGAAAGTGATCCATTCAGGGCACCATGTTTTCATCAGCAAAGCTGGAATGTCAGGTGGGATGGGGTGGAGAGGCGGGCCAGCAAGCTGGAGTGCACAGAGCACCCATATGTGAAGGGCCACGGCTCACCTGCTGTGGAGGTTACACTTCATCTTGAAAGCGAGAAGAGCAATGAAGTTTTAAAGTAGGGAATGACTGAGGCTCAGGACTGTGCATTGGCAAAACGGCTCCAGCTGCAGGATGGAGGAGGGGCTGAATGGGGCAAGAATGGAGGAAGGAGACTCTCGGGGCTGTGGCAGTGATGTGGAGGGCCGGAGCCACCCACACAGCAGCCAGAATGCTGGCAAGTAGAAAGACTCAGAGCTACTCAGAAGGTAGAACCCGCAAGTCTGGGGACTGACAGGATATGGTACTGAAGGAGGCCTGAAAAGCAGTGAAGGAGGACTCACAAGTCATCTGGAGTTAGCAATGGACAGGAGGTGGGAGAATTTACTGAGACAGAAAATCTAGAAGTGCATTTGGAGGGAAGACAACCGGAAGCGGGAACAATCACGTTCTGAGGGCTAGACTAAAACTTAAATCTATAGAAAGACAAATCCCAGCTACAAAAAGCCTTGAGATGCAGCCAAAGAAAAAACAGAAGGAGCTGCCTTGGCTGATGAAGTGCATTCCTCCCACAGGGATGCTCAGGAAGAGGTTTGATGACCACTTGGCAAGGAGTAGGGAGTCAAGCACCAAAGGAGGGCAGGATTAGATGGGAGCTTCTGCTCATTCTCCACACCACAGGCAGAGGATATTTCAAAAACACAGGGTTGGCCACGTCCCTCTCCTACTAAAGCCCTCTAACTGCTCACCAGTGCACTGAGAGGAAAATTCAAACACTACACGACCTACAAGGCCCCGCATAATGAGTCCTGTCTACCTCCTTAGCTCCTGTCACTCCTGCTGCTCTCATCTCCTCTCTCCACACCCCTTCCCCAACCCAGAACGCCTCCCTGTGCTCCAGTCAAACTGGCCTACACACAAACATGCTGAGCAACTTCTCCACCTCAGGGCCTTCACCTACACTCTTTCCTCTGTCTGAAACACCCTTCTCTGCTTCTTGATGTCCTTCTCATCCTTCAGGTCAAAACAGAAACACCAACGCTCCCCAGAGAGCCTTCCCTGAGCAGCCAGTCTAAATCTAAACATTTCATCTTTCTATATGAGGTCCTTTCTCTTTGGTCAATATGTAGCTAGCTTATCTAACTGGTCAAATTTCTTTCTAGTTTTTTCCCCACCCCACACCAACTCTGTAGATAAATCACATTAAGGGCACACTTCACTTGCTTGTTCTCACCTATTGCTTGGAAGGGCATCTGAGACTGCTGGGCTGCTATGTTGAGAGGGTCCAGCCCGAGTATTCACCTATAAGTAAAGAAAGAATCTTGATCAGTCTTGTGTTCTGAGGACACAGTTCTAATTAACCTATAATTTGCCACAAATTTCTCATTTCACTATGAAGGTTAATTGGCTTGTTGCTAGACAGACCCACGGTTGGAGTCTATTCAGTATATAGGTTACAGAACCGTATAACCCATACATTACATAATATACTATTACTGTCATTATTCCATTAAATACTTAAATAGTGGTGAAAAAGGAGCAATAAACAGTGTAAAAATCCAACTCACTATCTAGAACACATATAAAAACAATATGTTCAAAAAGTACATTAAGTATATATCCAGGGGTTAGTAGTGAACCTCGAGTTATCATATCCTTCTAGCTCTGCAACCAAGTAGAACATTGTATGTAGAATGTTTCTTATTCACTAAAAAAACGAGGCCCAAGTAATTAATTATAAAATATTTGAGCCTAATACAAAAGCCAGCTTCTCTTTCAGATGTGAAGCCCTAAACAGAAATCCAGAATTCAAAATACACAGAATGAAAAGACATTAACTAGATATATGTTTCTAGCATAAATATGTCAAGAGGAGGGTATTCCATGTGCAATATGCTTATGTGCTTAATCACTGAAATGAAGTCTATATTCTCACTCAAATAAATCTTTGTAGAAACCAGCACCTAGGATTATCCTGAAGACACTGACCAACAAAACAATTCCAAATAATTAAAAATAGAGCACCAAACTCCCAGTATCCAAATATATACAGATATTGAGCAAATACTACAGATGAATCCCCCTCCACTTCCCATTTAAAAAAAAAAAAAAAAAAAAAAAAGGATTGCTTGTCAGAGCTTGAGAAAGTGCAGTTTTATTTGACATTTCAATAAGTGGAACACAGCATTACAAATCCATCTAACTTTACTGAAACAATTATTGAAATTCGTACCTTCAGGCCATGTATGTTCCGTTCCCCAGGAGGCTTGCAGGCTGAAACAGTAATTGACTAAATTGTAGAACACATCAGGGCCATTTACAAATTTGTTCAAAATGAATCGTTTAAAAAGAAATGAGGGTGACACCAAAATTAGCAGAGAGAAATGATTGAAAAGTGGCTCCCAAGACCCAAAGTGGGAATTATGAACCAGGGTTTTAACTTGCAGGAGTGAGCATTTATAAATGCAAAGAGCTTTCTGACACCACCTCATATAAATTCCAATTTCTGCTTAAAACATATAAAAATCAAGTTAACTGAGCTAAAATGATTAGATTCCTTTCATAATTCAAATTTCTGCAATCTGTCCTCATTCTATTACATTGTATATCTGCTATCACTTAAACTACTTTGAAAAGAGCTAAGGGTTTTTCTTTGTGGGGCGGCGGTGGGGGGCAGTGATGAGAAAAGGATCTTTTAATGCCAAAAAGATTGCTAGGGATTCTAAGATAGAACATTCTAGTGTGAATACTACCTTGCATAGCCATTATCAGTCAAATGTATTAAAATATAGACATATAACTAATTTTATTATATTTCTTACAAATTTTGCATGTGCTAATATTTAGTCCTAGAGATAAAGCAGTGCCAGAAAAAAAGAATATTAATTTCCTGACACCATCTTGAGTTACAGGTTGGTACTTGCTTCTTCAACAAATGTTAAAAATACAAAAGCCTCCTGCCCATGTTACAGACGCTTCTATCTGAAAACTATAGTGCCCTACAAATTGCATGTTAAGGGGCCATCAATTTTGATTGATTGTTTGGGGAAAGATTACTTTTTTTTTGTTCCTCTCTCAGATGTACCTGTGGTTTTCCTGTTTCTTACAATAAGAAATAGAGCTGTTTAATAATAAGATGTGGGTAATGGCCAGGCACAGTGGCTCACATCTGTAATCCCAGCATTTTGGGAGGCTGAGGCGAGCAGATCACGAGGTCAAGAGATCGAGATCATCCTGGCCAACATGGTGAAACCCTGTCTCTACTAAAAATACAAAAAATTAGCTGGGTGTGGTGGTGGGTGCCTATAATCCCAGCTACTCGTGAGGGTGAGGCAAGAGAATTGCTTGTACCAGGAAGGCAGAGGTTACAGTGAGCCAAGATCGTGCCACTGCACTCCAGCCTGGTGACAGAGCAAGACTCCACCCCAAAAACAAACAACAAAAAAGTGGGTAATAATTATAAAACACATTAGTTGCTTTCATTTTGTATATTTCAATTATACTCAAATTTATTACGTTATTTTTCCTAGAAAATATGTCTAAACCATAACAAAGTGTTTTGGCTTACCTTTCTAAAATGCACTAAAATGAAGACTCAAAATCTTCTTTCCTTAAAATGGAAATTAACTTTTTGAACCAACTGTAGTCTCATGAGTTTGATGCCTGGTCCTTGAGGGACCGTCAATACTTCATAAGACAACACTTCAAAATATTTCCACTGAAGTAAGCAGTGCATTCATAAATTTCATTTGAACCGAATGCCTACCCACGGAATCAGGGACAAGCATCAACTCTTATCTTTAAACTTAACATCTGCCTCACTCCTCAATTGACTTCTCAAACTTTTATAGCTGGAGATGTAAACCACAATCAAAAAACCCAGTAACCTCATATTTCCTAAAGTTATCAGGTCAGGAATTATTATAAAGCTAGTAAATGTTCGTATTTATTAATATTTAATATCTATTTTGACAACGAAGAGGATTTTGCTATGGCCTGGGAGTTACTATCCAAGGCAGTTGTGCTATTTGGAATGAAGAGAACATGTTATCAGATCAGAATTATGGCCAGGCACAGTGGCTCACACCTGTAATCCCAGTACTTGGAGAGGCAGAGGTGGGAGGATTGTTTGAGCTCCACCAGCCTGGGCAACATAGTGATACCTTGTCTCTATTCACACCAGCCTGGGTAACACAGTGATCCTTGTTTGATACCAGCCTGGGCAACATAGTGATACCCTATCTCTATTAAAAAACAAAAAATTGGCCGGGCGAGGTGGTTCATGCCTGTAATCCCAGCACTTTGGGAGACAGGTGGATCACGAAGTCAAGAGTTTGAGACTAGCCTGGCCAATATGGTAAAACACTGTCTCTACTAAAAAAAATAATAATAATAATATAAAAATTAGCTGGGCATGGTGGCAGGAGAATTGCTTGAACCTGGGAGGCAGAGGTTACAGTGAGCCAAGATTGCGCCACTACACTCCAGCCTATTGACAGAGTGAGACTTTGTCTCTAAATAAATAAATAAATAATAATAAAATTTGCTCAGTATGGTAGCACATGCCTGTAGTCCCAGATGCTCAAGAGCTAAAGCAGGAGAATTGCTTCAGCCTAGGGAGATAGACTGCAGTGAGCCACACACCACACTCCAGTCTGGGTGACAGAGTGAGACTCTGTCTCCAAACAAAAAAGGAAAAAGAATCATTTTCTCCTATCCTTCCTATTTGTTCAGTCTAAAGATTCTTTTGAACATCAAGTTTAACCATAGATTTTAAAGTCTGAAGGCGTCTAACCAACTAGGTGGACACAGGAAATATACCCAGTATGCCTACATGTTGATTTTGTAAATTTGCATAATTTTACTTATCTATATATGATAAAATGTACATTCAATGTAGACAGGTAGCAAAATGCAAAAGACTACCAAAAGCTAAAAACACAGAACTAAAACGTCTCATATTCTGAAATATTTAAATTTGGCTTATAAAGACTATATTTAACAATTTATTGCAGCCCAGTGGGTTTTATGCTAAGACTACATGTGACACTGACATATCATATATTTTCCTCTTTTAAGTATTCTCTCCCCATAATAATTTTCCCCACACCAAAACAAGCCCTCCAAACTACCCCATGCACATTCTAATTATATTTTAATATATATGCCTTTCCATTTTAATCACATTATAATTTAAATGAAATTCTTATTTAAAGGTATAGTATCCACTTATAATTATGAGACTTTGAAGTTACTTAACCTCCTAAACCTCATATTCTCGTCCATAAATTGGAAACAATAATACCTAATACCAGAACTATCGAAAGGATTACAAATGATGAGGTGTAAAGCAATATTAATGCCTTAACAGAGCAGACATCTAAAAATGGTTGTGACTATCATGGGAAGAAGCAAAATGGCACGAACAGTGAGAATGACAGGACTGCTCACAAAATGAAAAGAAAACAAACAAAATTTGAAAGAATTTGGATGAAGATAACGAAAAAATTTTTTAGAGAAAAATGAAGACCCACAACATTGGAAGTATATTTCTTTTCTTTTCTTTCTTTCTTTTTTTTGTTTTTGAGACAGAGTTTTGCTCTTGTTGGCCAGGCTGGAGTACAATGGCATGCCATCTCGACTCACCACAACTTCCACCTCCCGATTCTCCTACTTCAGCTTCCTGAGTAGCTGGGATTACAGGCATGCACCACCATATCCAGCTAATTTTTTTGTGTTTTTAGTAGAGATGGGGATTCTCCATGTTGGTCATGCTGGTCTCAAACTCCCGACCTCAGGTAATCCGCCTACCTCAGCCTCCCAAAGTGCTGGGATTACAGGTGTGAGCCACTGTGTCCGGCCGTTTCTTTTCTTTTTTTTTAAGACAGGGTATCGTTCTGTCACTCAGTACAGTGGCATGAACATGGTTCACTGTAGCTTCAACCTCTTGGGCTCAAGCCATCCTCTCACCTCAGCCCACCAAGTAGCTGGGACAACAGGTGTGCGCCATCACACCTGGGTAATTTTTGTATTTTTTGGTAGAGACAGGGTTTTGACATGTTACCCAGGCTGGTCTCAAACTTCTGAGTTCAAGCAATCCACCTGCCTCAGCTTCCCAAAGTGCTGGGATTACAGGCATGAGCCACCGTGGCCTGCCTGGAAGAATATTTCTCCAGGATACTGCAAATAGGGTTTGCTATGGCAGAGCTATAATGTCCATATAGAAATTAATGGAAATCTTCAGTTTGTAAAATACTATTCCTTGTGAAGAAACAATTTTAAAACTTGACCAAATTCTCCAGTCACTGCAAACATTAAGAAATAATCTACATCCTAATCTTTGGCCTAATACACGAAAATAGCAACAGAAGTGGATTAATCATAATTTTTTGTATTGGTGCTTATTCTTCAAATACAACAGAAGTGGATTAATCATAATTCTTGTTTTGGACTATCACCGGCCTTAAATAGCCCAATCGTACTTACTTAGCACTTTAATAACTTATTAGTAATATACTAAACACTCCTGATTCTGCTGCCCACATGTATGCTAGAAGAGCAGTATTATTCTTGAACCCAGATCTTCTTGTGGGTTGGCCAAGCCAGCTGCCTTTGGAGACTTTATCAGTGCAAATAGGAGCCTACTGGTTAATTGAGCCATTCAAACTTCAGAGAGTTACAGGTAATGAAAGTCTAGAATGTTTAATTGGAAAACTCATATCATGATTATTTGTACAGTATCAGTTAACGGAGGTAAGTTTAACTTTTAATTATTTCAATTAAGTTATTTCTAGAAGGGTTACTTAGAGAATTTCCTTATCTGTTCCATTAGTTAGAAAACATGGATTCCAAGTGGGGCAATGTATAACGGGTGAAAGACTTAATGGTTTATATAATTAAACTGTTCTTTTTCACCATTATTCAAATTTTGAGGGAACGTTTATACATGGTTGAACAATCATATCTGATATAAGGATAGTACTGCCAAACCTAAAAGGGAAAAAGAAAATTATCTGACTGAGGGAGTCACTGAAACTTACTCTCATCAGCTCACATTTTTGGAGATAATCAAATTTCTATTTATGAAGAATTTCAATTATTTAGAAAATACTGCCCCCCAAATACAAACACCAACATTCCACCAAAATCTCTCTCCTAACACCACAGTAAATCTTAGCTTCTGTACTAGCTGAAAGCTTTCTCCTCAGTAGCGGCTTTGGCCACCATCATGAGCCACAATTTATAAATATCCAGAATTAAAGTCATTCATTTGCCTTGGTTTACAAACCATGTGGACCCCAAAGAGTTCTTGAAGCTGATGTAAGTATGTGCTTCAAAAACAAAAACAATCTAGTTAGTTTAATTTACTCTAGTAAATTAGATATTTTATCTGCCATAACTATAATATAGCCTGCAATCCCCACGATAATGAATACTTGTTTTGTTTTTCGAATTAAGAGCTAAACATCATGTTATGTGCATTTAAACCTTTGGAAAACATAACTGTTGATGAAACAGTTTACTGAAATAATCATTGTTGATTAGAATTTGCTCAACATTACCTCTTGGAAATATCTGCAGAGGCTCTATTAACTGTCCATTTACTTGCTGTTCCATTACTGTGGAATAATACTGCAAAGAGATTACAGAAAGAGATTACTCAGTAATGTATGAATACTGGAACAGACACTTATGGGTTGTTTAATTCACAGTACTTCTGTAAATTGCTGGTATATACATATCAGCCTTGAGAATACTTTTCTCCTACTGGCACATCAAAATGACTATAGTGAATATTTACTATTAAAAGTCCAGTGTGTTAGCCTTCACCCTGGCATTTATCTTTAAAAGTGTTAACATTTTATATTAGTATTTAAGAAATATTTGAAAATGATATATATTTAAATGACACAAAGTATTTTAGTAGAATTTCCCAAATTGCCTCTCATTCTTTTTCCCTGGATTTTGCAAAGCAAAATGAAGACGCTTCACATCTGGCTTGGATCTAAATGCCAGTTAATCAAACGTTATTCACAGTTGTGTATAAAATGCACAGATAATGGGAATCTAAATCAGAGACTGTGGAAACAAAAAACAAGATATGACCCATCCGGAGATGACAGGATTGACATGATAAAAGGTAGCCTAGTTTCAAACACACACGCCTTTTATGCTTTAGCCTTATAAACACTTTAGTACAGATCAAATTGCACTGTAAAATTCTGCACACAAAAAATAAAGTTCTAAGTGAAAAAGCTTTCACACGCCTTAGTAAACACAAACTATCGAGTAGGTTGTACTGTGGTCTGGTTCCCACTTTTTTCAATTCGCTAATTGGTGAGCATATATCCACCTAATTTGGAGATGTCTTCTTCGCTCTACACCTTGTAACGCTTGACAAACAACGAAGTGATGCTCACGGGAGAAAAATATCCTCAATGAAAATCGCTGATTTTATGTTCTGAGGGGCTGTCAAGGAGCAGAACACCCTTTTTATCCTCACTGTTTTTATACTAAAAACATGTGCATATTATTTAAATACTATATGTTTAGGAAATCCCTCCTTGATTACCATTGTTTGCTGACATTCTTTAAGAGTTTCTTTCTTTTAGAAGATATCACATCTATCTTCCTATTGCTTTTATGTACATTACAATTATTATAAGAGCAAGGGGATTTTTTTTTCTTGAAAATAAAGGGGGGGCTATAAAATTCTACATCATTTTGGGAATCACAAGTTAATACATCTAAGCCTGTTTGCACTTATAACAAAGTGAAGATGGATGTTGGCTAGCTATGGACTGATATAAGTGTACCCAGCTCTCCAAAGGCTTTCAAACTGGAAAGAAAAGTTATTCTCTTCTTCTACAGATATAAAAAACTTACATACATCCAGCATAAACCTGTGCAACACACTCCCTGGAATACATACTAAGGCAAATGTCTTTCACGAGATTCTGTTCCTTAAAACCACAGAAATACAGCACTCGCCATTACTCAAACAGTGATGACAAGTAAATGAAATATCAATCATGTAGGCTGTCAACCTTTTGGGACAGCAATAACTGTTAACAAGTAGTCTGGAAAAATTGTCCGAAAATGGCTTGTCCTCGGCACACAAGTATTTGAGGTTTCCATGGAAAATTAAGATGCCAGTGGCTATTTGGAACATTGCTCAGGTATTCTTTTTAATGGGAAATTTGCCGGTTATTGATCCACAGCATGTACCCCCTTGCTTCTGGAAGGCTGCAAGCAACTTTCCAATCAGTGGCTGTCAAAAAAATTACTGCCTTTTTGTACTGATACAAGATAACAGCAGTGGTGGTGCTCTCCTATAGTTAATGCTTTTCTTTAATTAACTGCTATGTACAATAGGCTAGAAATTTCAGTTACTACTTTGCTATTGACCTAGAAATCAAGACAAATAAAATATCCTTATGCTTTATCTAACAAGTTAATTATAGAGATGTCTAAAACTGGTGCTTGGGGTCAAGTTCGAAAACAAATAACCTCAAATGTAAAGGGTCAGAACAGGTGCAATGCATTTTTTCCCCACTATAAAACCTTGCATGCATGAAATTGACCTGTTTTCCAGCTTTATTTATTTACCTCACAGAATAAATAAATAAAAATGGTTTTCCTTTCATTTTTGCTCTGTGCCAAATCAACTGGCAAACTATATATACCTTTATAACCATTGTGAGACTTTTTAAGCCATCTATAAACATCTCTCTGTACTACGATTAACACTGTCACAGTAATGATATTAAGTATGCCACTTAACAGTTTCTCTAAAGCAAGTAGTTTGTGTTTTTTGTTTTTTATATTTCCACTAAATCCAACTGTATTTTCTCCTGCTGAACTACTGTGTTTGATCTGTGTCTGTATTAGTGGAGAAGCTTATGTTCCACATAGTGAAGTAATTCACCAACAAGGACATACTGTAAAGGGAGGTAATCAAGTCCACAATGTGGGCCCCTACACAACTGACCCCTGAGGAGCAGGCCACCAACAAGGCACTAGGCCTAGAAGCTCAGGCTACTGCCTACAGAGCATTCCCGATGGAACAAGGATAAAATGCAGGGCCATGCATGGTACCTCTTGGCACAGAGCAGCCCTGACCGGCCACTAGGTCCCTGCTGCCCAGTGATTTGAGCGAGGCACATGGAGGACTCAGAGGGCTCAAACCCAGGAGCTTCATCATTAGCCGTCATCTCCCAGAACGTGACCTCTATGACGAAATGCTCACTGTGCCTCACTTTACTCATGTGTAAAATCTTGATTTTACAAATGACCTCATAGCTATCATCTGGACCTAGTGAGGCTCACATGGGAAAACAGAGAAGACAGTAACTAATAAACTGCAAAGCAAATCGGGTTTTCTTTTCTTTTTTTGTGTGTTTTTTTTAAAGACAGAGTCTTGCTCTGTAGCCCAGGTTGGAGTGCAGTGGCATGATCGTGACTCATTGCAACCTACACCTCCCAGGTTCAAGTGATGCTCCTGCCTCAGCCTCCCAAGTAGCTGGGATTACAGGCGCCCACCACCACACCCAGCTAAATTTTTTATTTTTAGTTGAGATGGGGTTTCACCATGTTGGCCAGTCTGGTCTCGAACTCCTTACATCCGGTGATCCACCTACCTCAGCCTCCCAAAGTGCTGGGATTACAGGTGTGAACCATCACGCCTAGCTGGCAAATTGTTTTTAGATCTGGATCTATCAGTGTCATTTCTACATACTCTTCCTTTAAAGGGATTATCTCCAGTTTTATTCCAAATAGTGATAAAATAAGCAATAATGACCAAAACCAAAACAAAAGGAAAAAAACAAAGAAACAAACAGCAACGACTAAAAAACCCCCTAAACCTTATACACCAAGACACTGAACATAATAGCTTGGACCAAAATATAACAAGGTAATCTTCATAACATTACTTAAAGTTATCTAGATAACTTCACCTTCACCTCTATCATCCTATCCCGGCATTTATCGGACCTAATACAAAGCTCAGCACAGAGTAGGTGTTTGATAAATATTTACTGATTGAAATGGGGTCGAATTCTGAGTCTGCCACTCATTAACTTGTATAGCCTTCAGGAAGTCATTTAACTTTATTAAATGTTATTTTACTCCACATGAGGAATATTTACCCTAATACACAGGGTTACTGTGAGGCTCAAAAATTAAACTGCAGCAATAGAATTAGTGAAGGCACCAGGTAAATCGTAATGCATTAGTAGTCAAGAAATTTAAAAGTACACCTTGTAATACTGAAACAATATTAAGCACACTTTCTATCTTAGAAGAATTCCAGCACTTAAAAGTGCAGAAATTATTATACAGAGCACAAAATATCATGTTCAAACTGAATACGTCAGCAGCAGTAATAAAATGTGTTTTCTCCTGCTATCCCTTGCATAATCCGTTACAGGCAGTAACTGCAGCAATGATCGATAAGCTAACAGGGTAAAAGATTAATCAGTTTTGCAATTGCTAATGGAATCTCCAGGACCAGACTCAGATTAGTTTCAGAGTCCCTCTGAGCTGTTCTTCAAAATGCTTAAGCCATTTTAATAAGGATGTGACAAAGTTTAGCATAGTTACCAAAAATCTAATTAATTTGAAACAGAGGGCAAGATTCAACAAGGGAAAAACAAGTACAATTTTTTGCTTTGTTTTGTTTGCAAGTTTACTACAGTGTTCATATTTGTTATAAATCTAATTCTGATGCTAATGGCACAATTCAATCAATAATTACGTTTTTTTCTTCATGGAAATCTGCCTTATAAAAAACGTGTGTTCCAAAACAGCACAGTTTAAGTTTACAAGGCACAATTCTCTATTAAGAAAGAAAGAAGACCAGGTGCATGGCTCACGCCTGTAATCCCAGCACTTTGGAAGGCTGAGGCAGGCAGATCACCTGAGGTCAGAAGTTCAAACCAGCCTGGCCAACATGGTGAAACACTGTCTCTACTAAAAATACAAAAATTAACTGGGTGTGGTGGCAGGCGCCCATAATCCCAGCTACTCAGGAGGTTAAGGCAGGAGAATTGCTTGAATTCGGGAGGTGGAGTTGCAGTGAGCCAAAATTGCACCATTGCACTCCAGCCTGGGCAACAATAGCAAAACTCAGAAAGGAAAGGAAAGGAAGGGAAGGGAAGGGAAAGGAAAGGAAGAAAGAGGAGGGAGGGAGGGAGAGAAGGGAGGAGGGAAGAGAGGGAGAATAGGAGGGAGGGAGGGAGGAAAGGAAGGAAGGAAGTAAGGAAGGAAGGGAGGGAGGGAGGAAGGAAGGAAGGGAGGGAGGGAGGGAGGATCCCAGGCATGGTGGCTCTTATCTGTAATGCCAGCACTTTGGAAAGCCAAGGCAGGTGGATCACCTGAGGTCAGGATTTCAAGACCAGCCTGGCCAACATGGTGAAACCCTGTCTCTACTAAAAATACAAAATTTAGCTGGGCATGGTAGTGCAAGATTGAGTCACTGCACTCCAGCCTAGGCAATACAGCAAGCCTCAAAAAAAAAAAAAAAAAAAAAAGAAAAGAAAAGAAAAAAGAAAGAGGGAAAGAGAGAAAAAGAGACAGAGAACTTACCATCACTTATTGGATACCTATGTGTGTTAGGCTCAGTACTACATACCTATGTTTACTCACTTAGCTTCTTACAGTCCTATCCTACTCTGGAAATATCATCATCTCTACTTAAACATGAAGCAAATGGTTTATCAGTAAACAAAAAAACTACTCCTTTCATTCTAGGCCATGCCTGAATGAAAATGCCATTTCCTGAGTGTATGGCATGGCCTCGAATGAAAGGAGTGCAAAATGTATATACAAAAATGACAAAGCGTGTATTTATTGCTTACAAGTTAAGAGAAAGATTATGTCATATTTCTCAAAACATTTACCTAAATAGGCATGGTTACCTGGTAGACTGCTGAACTGGTGGAGAGCTATGGCTTCGCTCACACCCTATGCAGGTTAAGTTATGTCCTCTGATCTTTCAGAGGCTGGCAAAGACATCTGTGCTGATGGGTGACCTCTGGCTCTTTCTTTGGAAACCCCCCTGGTTTTCCTACTTCTCCAACCACTCCACTCAGTTTCCTGTAAGTGGTTATTTCCCCACCTCTCCTTTAAATGCAGGATTTCCCCCACTGTTTTTCATCAACCTTCTCATTTTATACTCTCCTTGAGTTTCTTCAACCACTTCAAAGGTTTCAATTACCAGAGGAGACTAATTAGGAGCTGATAAATCACAAATCTCTGTTTCCAGCCCAGATTTCTCTCCTAAGTTCTGAAACATTCCCAGCTGGTTGTCCAGAGCCTCCTCCAATACAAAAGGTCCAAAACTGAATTACTCTCCTATCCCCTCTCAGACCCTAGACCTGTCTTCTGCTGCCTGGGTTTACTGTCTCAGGAAATACCATCACTATGACCCTGTTTCCCAAACCAGAAATCTGGAAGTGATCCAAACCATCTCTCTTCTCTTCTTCCCCATATTCAATCACATTTTTTTCACTTATTTATTTATTTTTGAGACAGAGTCTTGCTCTGTCACCCAGGCTGGAGTGCAATGGTGTAATCCTGGCTCACTACAACTTCTGCCTTCTGGGTTCAAGTGATTCTTCTGCCTCAGCCTCCCAAGTAGCTGAGATTACAGGCACCAACCACCATGCTTGGCTAATTTTTATGTTTTTAGTAGAGATGGGGCTTCACCATGTTGGCCAGGCTGGTCTCAAACTCCTGACCTCACGTGATCCACCCACCTCAGACTCCCAAAGCGCCAGGATTACAGGCATGAGCCACCATGCCTGGCCTACTAAATTTTATTACCTTGACATCTCCCCACTTCTCAAGTCTGTTAACTTTTCATCAGTCCTGTGACCACCAGTGTCTTTCACAGAGAACAGACCCCCATGCTTCAGAAATTCTCTACCCCAACCCACTCTTGAGAGATACTGTTATCAGAAAGGGGTCCTGATCCATACCCCAAAAGAGGGTTCTTGGATCTTGTGGAAGAATTTCAAGTAAGTCTACAGAGTAAAGTAAAAGCAAGTTTACTAAGAAACAAAAGGGGCCGGACATGTGGCTCATGCTTGTAATCCCAGCACTTTGGGAGGCTGAGACAGGCAGATCACGAGCTCAGGAGTTCAAGACCAGCCTGTCCAATTATGGTGAAACCCCATTTCTACTAAAAGATACAAAAAGTAGCCAGGCGTGGTGGCACACGCCTGGAGTCCCAGCCACTCACGAGGCTAAGGCAGGAGAATGGCTTGAAACCAGGAGGCAGGGGTTGTAGTGAGCCGAGATGGCGCCACTGCACACCAGCCTGGGCAACAGAGTGAGACTCTGTCCCCCAAAAAAAAAGAACTTAAAGGAATAAAAGAATGGCCCCACCAGTAAACCCAGTCAGAGCTGGGTTTTCCCAAAAAGTAAGAGGAGGAACACACCCACCTTAGGTACAATGCTTGTTTATATATAAGATAACAAAGCAATAAATCGTATGGAGGAGATGTGCTGTACTACAAGGGCTCATGATACAGGATTATTCATCTTTGTGTAATTACTATCTTCCACAAAAGTCTATATTATCTTTAAAGCAAAACTTACTCTCTTTTTTGAGATGGAGTTTTGTTCTTGTTGCCCAGGCTGGAATGCAATGGCGCAATTCTAGCTCACTGCAACCTCTGCCTCCCAGGTTCAAGTGATTATCCTGCCTCAGCCTCCTGAGTAGCTGGGATTAAGGACTGCACTACCACACCCAGCTAATTTTGTATTTTTAGTAGAGAAGGGGGTTTTTCTCCACGTCAGGCTGGTCTCGCACTCCCGACCTCAGGTGATCTGCCCTCCTCGACCTCCCAAAGTGCTGGGATTACAGACCTGAGACACCACGCCTGGTCAAAACTTAATCTTAAATTTAGAATGCTTTTGTTCTTAAGATACCAGGACATTTGCTGGGTCTGTTAAGTCCAGAGTCTGTTTGGCAAACGCTATTAACCTGTTCCCTTAACTGTAAACATCCTGTGACTAGGAATGCCTAACTTCCTGGGGCTGTAGCACAGCAGGTCTCAGCCTCATTCTACCCAGCCCCTATTCAAGATGGAGTCTGACATGGTTTCGATTTGTTCCCCGCCTAATTGTCCTGTTGAATTGGAGGAGGGGTCTGGTGAGACGTGCCTGGATCCTAGGGGAGGATATTCTCCTTGCTATTCTCATGATAGTGAGTGAATTCTCACGAGAGATGATGGTTTAAGTGTGGCAGTTCCCCCTAGCTCTCTCTCTTGCCACCCTGTGAAGAAGGTACTTGCTTCCCGTCTTCTGCCATGATGGTAAGTTTCCTGAGGCCTCCCGGCCATGCAGAGCTATGAGTCAATTAAACCTCTTTTCTTTACAAATTATGCAGTCAAACAGTTCTTTATAGCAGTGTTGTCAAAGGCATTTGAATCAGAACAACTCCATCTTCAGTGAAGGCTAGGAAAAAGGAGTCTGGTACTTGCTGGCTGGGCTGCATTCCCAGGAAGTTAGGTATTCCTACGCTCTAGACGTTTATGATTAAGGGCAGATTGATAACATTTACTAAACACACTCAGATTCAGAAATGTCCTGATATCCTGATAGCTTGAGAAGAGAAGCATTCTTAATTTTGCTTTAAAGATAATAATATTGATTCTTGCAAAATATATTGAGAAAATTAATCCTTCGCCAGGCGCAGTGGCTCAAGCCTGTAATCCCAGCACTTTGGGAGGCCGAGGCGGGTGGATCACGAGGTCAAGAGATCGAGACCATCCTGGTCAACATGGTGAAACCCCGTCTCTACTAAAAATACAAAAAATTAGCTGGGCATGGTGGCGCGTGCCTGTAATCCCAGCTACTCAAGAGGCTGAGGCAGGAGAATTGCCTGAACCCAGGAGGCGGAGGTTGCGGTGAGCCGAGATCGCGCCATTGCACTCCAGCCTGGGTAACAAGAGCGAAACTCCGTCTCAAAAAAAAAAAAAAAGAAAATTAATCCTCTGTCACAAACCCGGTAGCAGAGCACATCTCCCCATGATCCTTTTTTATCCTATATATAAACAAACATCTGGTGGGCGCGTTCCGCCTCTTACTTTCTGGGACACCCTCCTCTGTCTATGGAGTAAGCAGCTATTCGTTCACCACTTTACTTTCTTGCTTTCACTTTGCACCGTGGACTCACCCTGAATTCTTTCTTGCACAATATCCAAGAACCCTCTCTTGGGGTCTGGATCAGGACCCCTTTCTGATAACAGTATGAAAACTGACTAATACAGTCACTATGACTCAAATGCCTCTGACAATATGACATACGATCATGACACTTTCCTGTTCCATCAAGCTAAGGCCCTCCATGGTCTAACCCACTTTCCTCTCAGCCACATCTCCTACTCTCTCCTCCGTCACTGTCCATACAGACTGAATCACAGTCAGCTCCTCCTGATTCACCAGGTATTCTTTAAACATACTGTTCTTTCTGCCGCAAACATCCTTCCTAGTCCCCTCATCCTAACTTACTCCACCTGGACACCGCCCTCTTCAGGAAGTCTTCTTGGTCCCCAAAGCTAAATTAAGCACTTCTTGTGCTCACAGAGCAGCTAATGCTTAGGTGTATTATATCATTTTTCACTCTGCTTGGTTTTTATGAGTTTTTCTTTTTTTCCCCACACTAAACTGTTTCCTTTTTTGTTAATCTCCCTGACTGGACCATGAGCTCCTGGAGGGCATGAACTGCACGCTCACTGCACCCCTACCACCTTGCATAGCACTTGGCCAGAGAACTGCTATCCAATAAACAGTTGCTGCATGAAAAATTGGTTGGATGAATGAGGAAGCAAACTACCAAGGGAGTGACCTCAGGTCCTAGCTCTCTATTGACTAGCTGTGTGACCTCAAGCATGGCACGTTATTGTTTGTGCCTTGGTATCCTCTGTTATAAAAATAGGGAAAAAACCTGCCCTGCTCACCTTATAAAGATGTTAAGATCAAAATTAAAGGAGTTGGTATATGAGAAAACTTCTTAAAAAGTACTTTAAAAAAATCTTGAAATAGGAAATGGTGCCTTGACTCTCTCATTTCCAAGCAAGAGTACCTAGAAGAAAAATGTTCGTAACAATAGGGTGGCACAGAAGCTACTAAGCAAGACCACTGAGATATCCGGACCAGGAGTAGAATTTAACTAACTGGCTTACTGAGGCTGAGTCAGTATTGTTTCCGTCCCCTCAATTACTACAGTATTATAAATAATAAAGTAAATGGGTATTGTGGGGAACACTGTTTCTCTTTTGGAAGCTTGACAAGGGCAGGAACCATGCCTTGTATATTTTATTTTCTCTTATACCAAAGGTATTAACCTGGGATCTATATGGGCTTTAGGAGATCCTCGAAGCTGGTAAAATGCTGCATTATGTGAATTTTCTGAGGAAAAAAAGAAACAACTTCCGAAAGATTTTCAGAAAGGACTATGCCTTCAAAAACCTGAGAAATCACTGCCATATAGTGCCTAGCACATTACAGACACTGCACAAATCTTCCCAGAAGAATCTAGAGAGGAACTGATATAGACATAGTAAGGACTCTCATTGGTCATACCTTCTAACTTACTCAGCAGCAAGTCTCACGTACAGAGGAAAAATCAGGCCTATTCATTATTCTTCCATACATTTATAACAGGACAGTTTCCTAAATCTCTCCTTAGCATTCCTAACAGACAAAATAATTGGTACAGTATTTCACTTACAAGGAATACTCATGCTGTTTTTTCATACTAATGATAAAATTTTCCAATTCCTGTTTTGTCAATACTGCAAGCATACCCCATTATATGTAGCTCAGTCAGTAATTACAGCAATAATCAATAAACTAACCATTTGCCGTCCATAGTTAATTTATTAGTTTCCCCAGTGAAGAACCCAACAATCCTAACTCTGTCAAATGGCTACAAATTCAATTATAACCCTACTCAGATGTGTCATTAGTTATACCTTCTTTCAATTATTTCTTATACTTTACATTAAGATGTTTTTCCTTTATGATGCTGACCTCTCACAAGGCACACAACTGCCCCAGTGGTCAAAAATAACATATGAAGCCAATCTATTTTGAATATCAAATTAACAGCTACATTTACTCACCTGGCTTCAGGCCTTGACTCCCTAATAACTCTTTGCCCCTGCCATGAGGAGACTACAATGTATACAAGTTCTTCCTTAAAAGACTGGACCAATGGTCCACATACGGTCACAGATTGATTAGATAATGAGAAAGAAAATCACAATGTGAAGGTCAACAGGAACCAACTCTGGGGCCTATTTATAGGCTCATGTTATTGGATAGATGTATTTATTAGTGGCTTGAAAGTGAAAATGACAGCAAGTTGGCCAAGTTTAATGATAACATTTGGATAAAACCATAAAGGACTTTAGGGAGCTCCAGATGTTTTTTGTTTTTTGTTTTTTTTTTGAGACAGAGTTTCGCTCTTGTTACCCAGGCTGGAGTGCAATGGCGCGATCTTGGCTCACCACAACCTCCGCCTCCTGGGTTCAGGCAATTCTCCTGCCTCAGCCTCCCGAGTAGCTGGGACTACAGGCACGCGCCACCGTGCCCAGCTAATTTTTTGTATTTTTAGTAGAGACGGGGTTTCACCATGTTGACCAGGATAGTCTCGATCTCTTGACCTCGTGATCCACCCGCCTCGGCCTCCCAAAGTGCTGGGATTACAGGCTTGAGCCACCGCGCCCGGCCCAGATGGTCTTTATAGAAGTTTGGCCAGCCAATAGCAGATGAAATTCAAACTGGCTAAGTTTAAGGTAATATGTATTGGCAGAAGGAGTTTAAATCTGTATTCAGCAACAGGCCCAGAACTTATGGGATCCTCTCAGCTGAAACTTTCAGAGTCATTACCTTGGTTAGCTTGGGCTACTGTCCACACTGACCTTACACCTGATTTTTAGGCTGCAGCAATTCTGCTATTCCTCGTAAAGTAGAAGTTTTAATAGTAGCTTCAGGGAACCTGCCACTTAAAGCAGAACATCAGGCCATGCAGACAGCAAGCCAAATGAGATATTTTGTTATAAATAGGCTAAGCAGAACCCTCCACAGAGATGAAACTGAACCGGGAGCAGAGCCATATAAATGACCAAATGTTGATGGTCCAAACCTCCTATTCCAGCAGTCCACAGAGCGCCCCAGTGCTACCAAGACCGAGGCCTGCTTGTGCTTATCTTTTCCTTTGCTTCCAAGAGCCACATAATAAATTCCTAATTCTGATGCAAACTTGAATATGCTTCTGCTCCTTGCTACCAAAAAGGCCGAAAGATAAATCACAACAGGAGCTAAAAGGGGCCACTACACTTTTATCACTATTTCGAGGGCATGCAAATGTCCCAAACAACACAGAGAAGAGAATTAAAGTAATCTGCCTCTGGAAAAGTTTTCTTTGACCAGGATGAGAAAACAAAACAAAAACTTTACTTACAGCTTGGAGCATCTCATTATTTGAGTAAATAACTTCCAAAACAGTTTCTTTCCTTCAGTTTCCCTTTCTCATTGTTTTCACCATTTCTCCACCTTTCCCGAAGAATATACTATGTCATCAGTTGTTTGCATAAATTCCAACGAATTAGGGGACTAACTACTCACTGAAAGTTGAACTGATTTTGCCATCTGCAAATAAGTTCAAAGTAAAACCTACTTAATATGTGGCAGGTTCCAAAGCACCATGTGGAAAATGAGCTTCCAAGTTCTTTGCTCTTTAAAAAAACTTCCTAATAGCTAAGGCCCTGATGCCATTATTCAATTCCTAAATGGACAACAAATTTGGTAAACACATAAAACACAGCCTTGTAGATGAGGACAAAATCTTTAAACCTTCAGATGCGCACAGAGTATGTATTTTTTACATTTCTCTTCACACTCAAATACAGTGACATCTTAGTAATAAGCACTATTTTTTACACTCAGGAAAAGGCAGTATTTGCAAAGCTGAGTGGGACGATAGATACCAAAACAAAAACCTTATTTAAAACAACCAGGAGCGGGCCGGGCGCGGTGGCTCACGCCTGTAATCCCAGCACTTTGGGAGGCCAAGGCGGGTGGATCACAAGGTCAAGAAATCGAGACCATCCTGGTCAAAATGGTGAAACTCCGTCTCTACTAAAGATACAAAAAATTAGCTGGGCATGGTGGCGCGTACCTGTAATCCCAGCTACTCAGGAGGCTGAGGCAGGAGAATTGCCTGAACCCAGGAGGCGGAGGTTGCGGTGAGCTGAGATCGCGCCATTGCACTCCAGCCTGGGTAACAAGAGCGAAACTCCATCTCAAAACAAACAAACAAACAAACAAAACAACCAGGAGTTAAGAGACTGAGTCTGTATCCAGGCCTTCCCTTTAATTAGCCATGTGACTTCCAATTGATCTCTGAATCTTCTATTCTCCATGGCCCTCAATGTCCTTATTAATAAAATGAAAGAGTTGAACAAAACCTCTGTCATTCCCTTCCAACTCATACTTAAGTAACTGCATGATTTTAGAGGCAATGTCTAAGTTATGTATTCTAGGATAAAGCCAATCATATCCCAATTTACAAGGTGCTCCACAGGTCAAAAACTATTTTTCCCTCATAGTACACAATGTCTAACAAGGTACACTGTGGTCAAATACACCAAAGGGAATACTTACACTCCTCTTAAATACAAGGTCTTGTACTTAATGTAATACAAGGTCTCATAATAGGAGGCATTACAGTAAAATGTATCCCATACTCTTCTGGCAATGTGGGAAAACATGATCTAGTGAGAATAGACAAAATGATGAAAATTATTTTTGCTAATACTGTGTTCCACTCACACAAGCCTCTCAGTATTAAGAGAACCAGGTGTAATAAGTCCCTAAACGCCGGATTTAGCAGAAACAAATATAAATCTATTTACAAAAGCAAGATGTATTAGCTGAATTTCCCAATGAAAGGTCGCCCAAAACGAGAGAATTAAGAGTAAAATAATCCCCTCCTAGAACTGGGCCTCCATAGAACTACCAGGCAACAAACACAAAAATATGGAAGGAAAAAAGCAGCATGCTATTTTCAATCTTTCTAGAAAATGAGAGGAGAAAAGGAGAACAACAACAACAAAATTTAAACTACATTAATGGAATATTTAATTAGCAATGATCAGGTATTTAGTTTTCAGAATATGTAAGTTGTGTGTATTTTTTTTCTAATAAAGCATTTCAAATTCTAATTAAAAAAATACTTTATGGAGGAATTAAAAAGATACAATAGTGTCAGAGGAAAAGCCATGATCCCAGAAGTGGAATATTCTAACAACATAACTTACAAGAAACTATGCTATAAAAACAGATTGTTGATTAACACAAACTCATAACAAAACGCAGAGAGCTATCACGATGGTGCTGTAATAACACTTGGCTGCTGAGTTCTTTCAATACATTAAATATCTCCTTGGAGACCAAATTACTTTACATTTTCCTAAAAGACAATTTATTATAGCTTTGTTTTCTTCTCATTATCTCTTAAAAATATATCTAATGAAGAAAAGAATACAACTTCTAAATAACTTACATAAAATGGTGCTAATGTGTGACAACAGACTTTGGTTTAATATGTTGGTTATTATTTAACAGTACACGACAACCTATTGTCATGACAAATCCTTACCATGACACAATACTCCATGTGTTACATGTATCAAAAACCACTGTATGCCATTATTATGGCACTCATAAAATTAACAGCCTCAGGCTGCTAGCGATTTAAATAATTGATAAGTTTTCAATTAAAAAGGCAACATTTTCAGGTCTAATACAAAAATCTGTTTAAATTACTGATAAAAACGTACATTTGTACTGGCCCAAAGCCAGAAAATGCTTGCATCCAAGCAGGGAAGAAGTAATTCTTCAAGTTTCAACTCAGAGGTTGCAAATCTGTTTTTATTCTTAAGCAGAGATATAGGCTGTTTATTTACTTAACCTTTGTAATCAACGGAAAAGAATGATTAAAGGAATAACGGTAAAAGTGCCTCTATTTTTGCTTTCCCACATAATGGCTTTTAAAGAAATATTAAGGTAACCACAGATTTACTGAATTCTATATGAAAAACTAAGCTGTTTTGGCCAAGTGCGGTGGCTCATGCCTGTAATCCCAGCACTTTGGAAGGCCAAGGCAAGTGTATCACTTGAGGTCAGGAGTTCAAGACCAGCCTGGCCAACATGGCAAAACCCCATCTCTACAAAAAAATACAAAAATTAGCCAGACGTGGTGGCAGATGCCTGTAATCCCAGCTACCCAGGAGGCTGAGGCATGAGAATCACTTGAATCCAGGAGGCTGAGGTTGCAGTAAGCTGAAATTGCACCACTGCACTCCAGCCTAGGCAACAGAGCAAGACTTCGTCTAAAAAAAAAAAAAAAAACCCCAAAAAAAGCTTTTTGTAAAAAACAGTCAAAATGTAGTAATCTGTCAGTATCTTTCCTATGCCACTACACCAAATCCTGGACTCGAACTTCAGAGCCAAATTGAACCTACAAAATAAAGACCAATGCAAATTTGCAGGAACATGCTGGTAATCATGAGGACTTCCAACCAAAACCTACTGTGAGATTAGGTCCAAATGGTTCTCCTTTCAATCATAAGAACCAAGACAGATCAAAATGACAGCCCACCTGGCCAGGCACCTTGGCTCATGCCTGTAATTCCAGTACTTTGGGAGGCTGAGGCAGGAGGGCCAATTGAGGCCAGGAGTTTAAGACCAACCTGGGCAACAAAGCAAGACCCCATCTCTATAAAAATAATTTTAAAATTAGCTCATCAATGAGCTACATGACTTCTATTCAGACAAAAAAAAGTAGCTCCCAAGAAATCTCAGGAACTCTTAAATTAAGGACATGTAATATAAGATTAGGTAATCATATTTTCCTACACACAAATTTCCTACACACATAATTAAACACTGCATTTGAGAAAATAAGCATATGCTGTAAGAAAAATATGGTGCAGAAATCACAACTGAGGTATTATGTAAACCCACATTATTCAGAATTTAATAAGAGTCATGATAGGCTGGGTGAGGTGGCTCAGGCCTATAATTCTAGCAGTCTGGGAGGCCAAGGTGGGTGGATCACAAGGTCAGGAGTTCAAGACCTGCCTGGCCAAAATAATGAAACTCTGTCTCTACTAAAAATACAAAAATTAACTGGGCATGGTGGTAGGTGCCTGTAATCCCAGCTACCCAGGAGGCTGAAGTAGGAGAATCACTCAAACCTGGAAGGAGGTTGCAGTGAGCCAAGATCATGCCACCTCACTCCAGCCTGGGTGACAGAGCAAGACTTTGTCTCGAAAAATAAATAAATAAATATAGTGATCACATAAAAAGATCCTGCTACAAATATGCAAGGAGGAATGTGGGGGAGAGACAGTGTAAAACAGTAAATAAGCAACAGCGTGGGGAAAAAAAAAAAACAACTTAAATTCCACATTCACATTCATACTAACTCTAAGATCTTGGGCATATAGCTTCCTCGTCTAAAACAACAGGGATGATAATATCTGTATTACAGAGTGATCATTAAAACTAAAAATTTAAATACCTCAAGCATTTTGTATACAGCAGTAACTTAGAAATGGAAATCATCATTATCACTATGATCACATCCACTAACATTTTCAAAAAGCACAATTTGTAAAATCATACCCAAAGTACGTATCTTTTGCATGCAGTTAAGTTGAATACATAAAGAAAATATGGTGATGTTGGTTCTCCGCAATGGACATATGCGAGAAAATTAGAACCCATCTGTGTGTGTGTTTCCAAAAATAAGCATGTCACATTCTCAGGAGAGTTAGCCAATCTATCAATACTAGTGCTAGACCTTTTCAGCAGACAATCCTATTCTGCCTTGCAAGGTGCTGATGAGCCCAGCTCTCAATTCTTAGTACACAAAGACTCTCACATAAGTTAATGGGAAGTCAATGGGAAATTGACTTTTCCTATTCTGTGCTGGTTGGAATGCAATGCTCTGTTAATCATCCTATCCTTCTTGGTCTCTTTCCTCCTACCCTGAATTAAAACTACTGGCGGAAACCCATAGTTGACAGTTTTCATTACAATGAAACAATATCCGGTTGAAGTGGAAGTCTATCAAAAACCTACAACCTAAATGTTGACTAAGATTAGAGTCTCAATGAAAAGCAAGAGCCCTGATTCCATCATTTCCACAGGATTCCAAATGATTCCATCATTTGCATTTGTATAGAACTTTTAACTTTTCAAAGGGCTTTCACATCTATTCTCCCATTTGATCATTACAATGCCTTGTGCAGTATAAAGGACAAGTATTATTATCTACAATTGACAGATGAGGCAACTACAGCACTGAAAGGTTAAGTGATTTGCCTAGGGCCAAGAAATCACAGTAGAGCTAAGGTCTCCTGACTTCCAGTCCAGTGCTCTTTCTACCAGACCACTGGAAAAGGTTTTGTAAACAGATTATAAACTCAGATGTAATAAAGCATAACTTGAGAGAGAGTCTCAAATCAAGGTTCAGGTAACCTATGTTTCCTCATGAGAGCTGCATTTTTCAAGCTTAGTACTGAAGCTTCAGAAATAGGCCCTTCACTCTTGTTTACTTCAGACAAATGTTAACGCAGATTTTCAGTAAAATTTTAAACACAAAAGAAAAGTCATTTCAGAATATCTTCAAATCACTTTGATTCAGTAAGTAACCCTGTAGTTCATTTTCGGTGGGAGTAGGATGAGCAGCGCATAAATAACCAAGAGTTCATCTTTAAAGCCTGTATCCATTTTAAGCCTGCAGCTACATTGTAACTATAGTCTGGAAGGGTGAGAGAGATCTCCAGTTGAAAGTAGATTTTGAAAAATTTTTTAGAGCCCAGGGGTTCATTTTTAATGAGCCGTTACTTTAAGTACTGTATAAAAAATACAGGAAATTGATAGTCCATTTAGTCTGCACCATACCTAATGCAAAAGTCATTAAGATGCATTATTCTTAATGTTTATGATACGATCAGTAAGTGTCTTTGAAAATAATGCCCTTAACTTTCTTATACGGAAATCCTTGAAACCTTTACCTATTATATAGTAAAATGTATGGCAATTGTGATTTATCATGTCTTTACTATGCCCAAGAAACGGCATCCTCAATTACATTAACACTTCATAAAAAATAATCTTCATTTGTTGTATACTTACGTAGGACAGCATTGCCTTCATTTCTTCATCACTTCTCACTGTAATTCGATCACCATCTTCATCTTCATCTGTTTAAAAGCAACATAATGCAAATGATAAGGTGTGTATTTGTTTAACACACAAAGGGAACATAATACAGTTGGTTTATTACAACGTGATATCCTAACCCTCAACACCACCTTTTGGGGGGATGTTGAGATAATTAGTTTGTTGTTTTGTTTTCCATTTGGAATACTTGATCAGAAACTCAATATAAAACTAAAACTTTCTTTTAGAGATAGCAGAAAATTAAAATATGGCTCATGTCATTCACAACATATACTAGGTTAAAGTAAATATAGGAATATGACAAAATGGGTTTGGTTTGGGGAACTTTAAAAACCAAAGAGAGACCAGTCTTGGTCTCCCAAACAGCACCGTATCCCGGTTTCTCCATTCTTCCTCTCTCCCGGGCAATCTGTCATGTCACAACAGCATGACAGAAATGGTTAACACTTATTGAACACTACTGTAGATGAGGCACTGTGATCTATGCTTCATATGCAATACCTCCTTAAAAAAATCATCACAAACCTATAACACGGACATCATCATTATTATCCTCTTCACAGGAGAAGCTGGGCCTAGTGCAAGGTTAACTAGTAAAGCAGCCCTAACACAGTTCTCTCTACCCTGTTCTATTTAGCAGCCCTTTCTGAACAGTTTCACTTGTTTTGCGTACTCTCCAACCATAGTAAGCTTCAAATGCTATTCATGCTACTTTGAAATAATTTAAATCTTAAGGCTGGAGGACAAGACTTCACAAACTACACAACCAGAATGTGTAAATTTGAATAAGTATCATCAGAGGCCACATCTAGAAATAATGTACTTATTTCATGATCCTTCTCTTATTCAAAGTAGTTTTTGAAATATCTCTTCAAAACTGCTTTAAAACCCTATAGACCGTGTGAGAGTATTAATCTCATTTTTAACCCAAAAAGGAATTGCTGGCCTGATTGCTCACCCACACCATCTGCCAGGCATATCTAAGAAGGACTTATGGCTACTTCTAAATATATAGTTAGCTATTCCTCCTGTAAAGATGTGTCAACAGTGAGGACAGCCTAGGTGGTAGACTCTAAATGCACAGTTGAAAGAAATGCCAAAAACATCTTGAGCGATGTATAGAGCCTCCCAAGGGGACAATTTGGAAGGGACAGGCTCTCAGTAGGATGCCTCAGCTCTGGTATGCTTGTTAAAATCAGAATTATTATTTTTGTTCACTCTTGGCAATATAATTGCTGATTTGATCATATAGAAAGGCTATTCTGACCCCAGGCCTGGAAAACCCCAGATAAATCTCTCATCATGAAGAGAATAAGCCTGCACAACATGCTCGGGGAACGCTTACTGAAAGTACACAGGGATTTCAGTTCAACACAGGGATCGTCTCCCGCCCCCCCCCCGCCCACACCGCCCCCACAGGTCAGTGAGTCTTTCCTCCTGTCTGGCTGTAGTTCCAAGGATAACTCCTTGCTCGGTGACTAGGCTGTAGGGACCCTAGGAGGAAGCTTGTGCTCTTTCATAATTAGCTTATTTTCAAGCAAAATACTTTCTCCCTTTATCTCTTCAGTAGCCAGCAGCAGTCTGATAGCATGATAGAAATCAACACTTGGACCAGCCCCATTCAGTGACCCACAGCTGTCATTCAGGTCTTCTTTCCAAGCATTTGTTTCTGGATCCTGGTTCACTCCTGCAGAGTTCGCCAACTCAGTGTGAATCAGCATCACCAAGATCACACTGTCTAAATCTGGGAGAGTCATTACCAGTATTCTGTTATCAAGAGTTGCCTGTTTTCAGAGTAAAAGGCATACACTGGTCACATTCAGTAACGAAGAAGGCACAGTCCTGAGAGATGTTACACACATAAAGAACGATACAGGAATCGAGCACTTTTTCTTTCCTTCGTTCACTTTAGATACAAAATCTCTAGGGCCAAATTGGGAGAGAAATGCCATTCTAGCTGTAGAAAGAGAAGAAAGGAGTCTCTATATACAGGATCCAGAAACTAGTATTTTCAAGGTTAAGGTGAAAGTTTTCTTAAAAATGCAGGAGTCAAAAACAGAGTACAAAAGGATAAAGTGTTACATATAGCCACACATGAAAGCACTTTACATTTTTGCTTTAAAACCAGGTCAAATTCTGTTTAAATGTAGGCTAAACTGATGTTCTTTATGAAGTTGTGAACTTGGCATAAAAACAATTTCCAGCCTGAATAAAGTGGTTTTTAAAATAAATCTCATTTCTGCAACTAAGCCAGCTATGGAGACAATGGTTACAAAGAGACAGCTTATATTCAGATTTCAATATACAGAGGACCTGAGTAAGGTATTGTTCACACAGGATGGGCAGGTGCTTATATTTTGGTAAAATGGGTGAAAATCCTTCTTGTAAATTCTAAAGAAAGGGCACCAATTACAGAAAGATCATTTCAATCACAATCAAGAACAAAAGCAAAGTTCTTCAACCTCTCAAAGCTAGGGCTTTAACCTTTAAGGTTAGACCAAAATATTCTGGAATTCTAAATTTCTAAGAAATCTCTTAAGGGATTATTTCAGAAGAAAAAGATTTGTGAAAGAAGTCAGCTACCAGCATACTTTCTTGTTGAGAAGTTACAAAAGAAGTAGCTAGGAAACGTTACAAGAGCATTTACTTAAGTGGACAGGAAACTGAGGCCAAAAGGCTAGAATAGCTTTTGACATCAACCCAGTGATAAAATGTTGGAACTATCCCATAAGGGGGTCTGACTCCAAAAGAAAGATTTCAGATAAGATGAAAGAGGCATTCCAATAAAGGCTGGGGATGAAATCAGGCTTATATGACATAGTGATTAATAGTTCTCATGGGTTAGTCAGATACCTAGTTTTATATATGTTTTCTTTACAAACTGCTCTTTGGGGGACTGTCCGCTGTGTTCTTTAATGTCTGTGCTTAGTTGTCTTATTAAAGACTCCTTGTTTTTGTCCAAGAGGAAACTGAGTTGGAAAAGTAACCACACTCATGAGAAGACTGGTGGCTCCAGCCAAAAGGTAAAAGCTGAGCTATTTCTGACTCCTTAATGGCAGCCCAAGAGCAAACCATTCACCTTAACCTGTAAAGCAAAACTGTACTTCTCTCTAAAGACGGTAAATTGACAGCTATGAAAAGTTAGTGAAGGGTAAGAAAGCAGAAGTACATACTCAACAACTTACTACAACAGTAGCCTAAAATACTTTTTTGAACAAGAAATTGGATATATATAACCCATCTAGCCAAGACTCAGGCTAGCTGCCTATCAAACCGGATTAGCTATAAAATTCCACAAGCTAGAACCATAAATGATAAAAACTTACTAAACTGGCACAAAGTTTCAAAGGTATAAATATGTTAGAGAACAGCACTAGAAAGTAGTGGTACTAAGTAGTAAGAAGTAAAAAAATAATTTGAGCTGTTTCTATCTTATACATGGAGGTTCTTTGCCATCTGACCAAAAAAGCATTACCGGATATGACCAAGAAAAGGGGTGGGGGTGGGGGAGCAGACGAATCTGATACACTAGTTCACAATGAGAATTCCAGGCTTCTCTAGTTGCCTGGAGCATAGTAATATGATTTTCCAGCACATTAGGGAAGCAAAAGTAGAACCAGAAAGCCTATGTACTGGCTAGATTTTGTTAATGTCACTTAAAATGGAGGAAAAAATCCTAGCAAGATACCAAATAGAGTGCAGCAGATGGTAAACAAATATTATGAAGCAATCTTCACAAAATCTGTAGTGTGTCACAAATATACAAAATGGCAGAGTTTGGGAAAAGAGAATCATAACAGGCCATATGTTGTTAGCGATTTTATTTGAAGCAACATGCAATCCAAAAGAAAAACCAAGAAGAGAAACATAAAGGCCCAATAGAGAGGAGAGGCAGCCTCAGGTAAGGGGCGGTCAGAATGGCCTACTGAGTAAACAGCAGACAAGCAGCAGACTCGAGGGAGCTCTCAGCCAAACAGCACCCACTGCGGTGACAGGGGCTCACGAAGGCTTTCAAGAGTAACAATCTAGCTTCTACAAGGAGCTACAGAAAGTTAAGGCAATAAATTATATGTCATTTGTCACACTCCTTCTGTGCCAGGTGGCAATTAAAACTACTGCAAAGGCACTTTTCCCAGGTAAGAGAAAAGAAATGAAAACATAATTGTAGAGGTTAGAAAGACATCAACAGGAAACTACCAGAAAAGATGTTTAAAGCCCTTCTCCGGTGTGGAATTTAATGATGGGGGCAGGAGTAGAGGCCATACTTTCCATGGCCACATCTTCATATCCATGAGTTCTAATTTAGTTTCCTGCTTCCCTCTTCCTGATTACTTCCTTACTTCTTTGCTTTCTTCCTCCTTCCAGCAAATAAATGTACCCACTATGTGGCAGGCACTGTTCTGAGCAGTGGGATATAACAGTGAAAAAAGAAAAAACAAACGAACTCCTGACTTCATAGAACTTACACTCCAGTGGAAAGAGACTGAAGGAGGTGAGAGAGTGGGCTGTGCTGATATCTGGAGAAAGACTGTTCCAGGCAGAGGGAGCAGCTAATACAAAGGCCCTGGGTCAGAGGAACGCCTGGCGTGTTTGACAGACAGAGAGGAAGCCAGAGTGGCTAGAACAGAATGAGAGGTGGAGAGAGAAATACATGGGTTCAGAGAAACAATGGTGGGACAGGTTGAGGGCAGATGAGAAAATGCAGAGCTTTGCAGGGCATTTTAAGGACTTGGTCTTTTACTTTGGAGTGAGATGGAAATCACTTGAGGGTTGTGAGAATGGTGGTATCACCTGACTGCTAAAAGAATCACTCTGGCTGCCATGTGGAAAAGAGGCTGTACAGAGGCAAAAGTAGAACGGGGAAACCAGTTAGGAGGCCACTGTCCTAATCCTGGGGAGAGATGATGGTGGCCTAAACCAAGCTGAGGTTTTGAGAAGTCATCACATGCTGGATACATTTTGAAGACAGAGCCAACAGGATTTGCTGATGAATGGGATAGAAAAAGCTTATCCTTATTACTTCATTCCTTCAGCCATCCATGCATTCCAGAAACACACAGAGTATCTATTATGTGCCAGGTACTATGGTGGGATTTCTAGGGATTCAAAAATAAGCTACACTGTTCACTGACCTTAAAGAACAACTAGTCTGGTGCTTGAGTAAAGGAATCAAACTTCTTAATTTTCACGTAAATTAGCAAGACTCTTAATAAGAAATGACTACTCTCATAAGATAAAAAGGGACTTGGATTTTTTGCATCAATAATATTTCAAGCCAAAATTTCAACAAATTAAAGCTCTCCTATTTTGTCTCAAATTCTAGGATGCGTAATTAACTCTTACATGTTAAATAATGTTTAGGCTCAATGTAGGTTTATTGTGACTTACAATTTTTCATGAACTTACCTAGTTTTACTTATAAACAACCATTTATCTTTTTACATATACGATAGTTTAAAGAAATGAAACTTCGTTTGTTCCAAATATTTTACAATTTAGACTGTTCTCTAAAGCAAAAAGAGCCTCCAAACACCCATTTATCTTTTTACATACACAATAGTTTAAAGAAACTTCATTTCTCCCAAATATTTTTTGATTCAGACTCTTCTTTGAAGCAAAAAGAGGCTTCTACCCAACTATTCTTAACGAGATTGTCATGGCTATCTGAACATAAGAGTATCTCCTACAGGTGTCACTCCAGTTATCAGCTATAGTTGTTTCCTATACTCTGAGAATTTACAACTTACATAATTGCAATTTTGCTTTAAATGGTCATACTATGCCAAATTCAAAATGAAACACGATGTGTTGGTTTAAAGATGTCCACCCTAAATACAAAATAATCTTCCAGAACTTCATAAAACAGCTGAAAATGATTCTGTGCAATGCGAAGAGAGTATACAATAGTCAGGGTTGAAGAAAGGCACAAATTAAATAGATATTTATCCTATAACCATGTTTTCTGAACCAAACTCAGATGCATGGTTTGACAAGTGTGAAGATACTTGTGAGAGCTACAAACCAGAACACATGAGTGCCATGGAAAAGTGAAACCACATGGTTTATAGGTTTAAGACAACATTTGTCTACAAGGACTTAAAATGCATTTTTCAGTCACCAGTGGGGTTTTACTGTCCAGCAGCACCAATCCAACAGTCATTTTACAGCAGTTATTTCTCTAGAGAAAATGCTGGCAAAGGAACACAAGTAACAGATATGCACAGGAAATGCATTAGTGGGCACGGCTGATTTTTATCACCTCATGTGTTGGTGTACTCATTAATCTGCTAATGAAACTGTGAAAATCAGCAGGGGTCTCTGGGCCTATATGAATGTCAAGCTCTTACAGCATATGCAGAACCCAGAAATACAAACACACAATTTATGGTTATAGAATTTAGCTTCATCTCAGAAAGGTTCTCACAACTGGGAAAAGAAAAACTATTCAGTAACTGGTGTGGAATCAATTATCTGCTTGAAAAATAAAGTTGGATCGCCACCTGATTTCTTCCATTAAAATAAACTGAAGATGGTGCAAGAATTAAGAAAGCCAAGGGCCAGGTGTGGTGGCTCACGCCTGTAATGCCAGCATTTTGGGAGGCTGAGGCAGGTGGATCACCTGAGGTCAGAAGTTCAAGACCAGCCTGACCAACATGGTGAAACCCCATCTCTACTAAAAAATAGAAAAATTACCCAGGTATGGTGTATTACCTACAATCCCTACTCGGGAGGGTATTGCCTACTCGGTAGGCTGAGGCAGGAGAATCACTTGAACCTGGGAAGTGGAGGTTGCAGTGAGCTGAGATTGCCCCATTGCACTCCAGCCCAGGCAACAGAGCAAGACTCCATCTTAAAAAAAAAAAAAAAAAAAAAAAAAAACAAGAAAAAGAAATTCTGAGCTTTGTAATAAAAATACATGCTTTTTATGAAAACCCACAATATGACATATACAAATTTATATACATAACTGTGTGTGTGTCTATCCTCATTAAAGTAGAAGGAAAAAAGAGTATGAATGAATGTTTCTTCAATATCCTGGACTGTAGAAGACCTTTCTAAGCATGACATAAACCCAGAAGCTACAAAGGAAAATAAGTAAGTTTGACCATGTAAGAACCTTAAAGTTCTCTACAGAAAAAAGAAGAGAGAATAAAAAGACCAGAACAAGCTGAAAAGAGCAATAAACTGAACAAAAACATTTGTAACATACAAGACAAAGGACCAACCTTAATATTGGTAAACTCTTAAATCAATTAGAAAAAGATAAATAACCAAATAGAAAAAACAGGCAAGGGTAACAAATAGTTTATAAAAATTAAAAACAAATATATCATTTCTCATAACTGAAGAATCTGTAATATTACCTAGCTTTTCCCTTCTTTTCCACCCACTCAACTCTTTTTCTCTTCATTTATATACAATAGCTACATTTGACAGCTACCCTCTCTTGTTGATTAATTCATATTGCTAACTATAACCCCATTTCTTTTGTATAAAGTATAAATTAGTGTTAGGTATATTTTCAGTATTAAATATATTACTACAAGGCTGGGTGTGGTGGCTCATGCCTGTAATCCCAACACTTTGAGAGGCTGAGGAGGGTGGACTGCTTGAGCTCAGGAGTTTGAGACCAGGTTGGGCAATATGGCCAAAGCCCATCTCTACGAAATATACAAAAGTTAGCCAGGTGTGGTGGCACACACACCTGTAGTCCCAGCTACTCAGGAGGCTAAGCTGAGAGGATTGCTTGAGTCTGGGAGGCAGAGGGTGCCATGAGCTGAGACTGCACCACTGCACTCCAGCCTGGGCAACAGAGCCAGACCATTTCAAAAAAACAAAAATGTATTATAAGATGGAATCTCAAGTATTTCTTTGATTAAAATTGTATTTATTCAAGGGTTGCTCCATTATACCCACAAGCCAGTGAAATATTTCCAAAATTCCAGTAAATTAGTTTATAAGCTATAACTTGTCAACTATTTCTTAAACATAGATTCCGTTTATTGGTTCAGATTTTTGGTTTAGAAAAAAAAGTCACCACAGCACAATCATAAAAAAAGCCAGCTTAGGATTTCAAGTCTACAGCAGAAAATACTAATAATCCAAACACAAAAAAACTAAGAACTGTCATTATTTTGTCTGTGGGTGTGTTGTGCATTTATTGTTTTTCATCTAAAACTGGCCCACATGCAGATGGGCACAAAGCTGCTGCCATTGATGGGGCAAAAGAAAAAGCACGATATCACAGAGCTGAAACCTGCAGACTGAAACCTGGAGTAGTGGCGGTTTATCTATATCTACACTTAACAGGCTTTTGACACACTTGGGGACAAAGAGTGTAAGTTTTATAGTCAAAAAGATGTGTGTTTGAACCTGGGCTTCGCCACTTCCAAGCAATCGCATTCAGCAATCATTTCAGGCCTCTGAGCTTCAGTTTCCTGGCAGGTATAATTTTCCTATCTCACAGAGTCAGTACAAAGATTACTACCAACTTAGGTACCTCATCTAGTACACTGCCCGGCACAGAGCAAGCTATCAATGAACGGTAGTTAAAATAATCAGTATTATTATTATGAACCCTAACTGGAAGTCAATGAGACAGGCACAGGCACATCAAGCCACTTTGGGGACCCCAAAAGCAAGTAAAAAGTACCAAGTAAACTTCTTTCTTCCATGCTTAAGAACAACCAGAATATATGACTTCAAGAATCACGACAGCTCTTGAAACAAGTCCAGTGCAGTGGTTGAGAATACATACTCTGGAAATGACTCCGAAAATTCCAGTTTGCCACTTAGCTGTGAGACTTTGAGCAAGTTGCTGAAAGGAAATATCCTTTCCTCAACCAAAACAGAGCTAATAACAGTCCTTCAAAGTACTTTGTAGGTATGGTGGCTCACACCTGTAATCCCAGCACTTTGAAAGGGCAAGATGGGAGGATCACTTGAGGCCAGGAGTTCAAGACCAGCCTGGGCAACACAGCAAGACCCTATTTCTACAAAAAAAAAATTGTTTTAAATTAGCCAGGTATGGAGGTGGATGCCTGTAGTCCTGCCTACCTGGGAGGCTGAGGTAAGAAGATCACTTGAGCCTAGGAGTTTAAGGCTGCAGTGAGCTATGATCATGTCACTGCACTCCAGCCTGGGCAACAGAGCAGGACTCTGTCCCAAAAAAAATAACAAGTACTTTGTGGGGATCTTATGATGGATAAAAGAAATAAGATAACCCATGGAATGCTCTTAGCACAGCCTCTGTCAACAGTAAGTACTCCAAATGTTAACTATCAGACTGTCCACGAAACCCATGGCACCCGCAAGGAGCTACTGAAAGGCGTCTGAATAAAGCTGCAACACTAGCATGTACTTCAGACAGAGGTACTATTTTTCTATAGTACAGAGTTCAAGGTGATTAATAAAATGCTAATTACATTAAGAGTTCTATTCATTATAGCTTTTTTTTCTTTTTTTTTGAGACGGAGTTTCGCTCTTGTTACCCAGGCTGGAGTGCAATGGCATGATCTCTGCTCACCGCAACCTCCGCCTCCTGGGTTCAGGCAGTTCTCCTGCCTCAGCCTCCTGAGCAGCTGGAATTACAGGCACACACCACCATGCCCAGTTAATTTTTTGTATTTTTAATAGAGACGGGGTTTCACCATATTGACCAGTATGATCTCGATCTCTTGACCTCGTGATCCACCCGCCTTGGCCTCCCAACGTGCTGGGATTACAGGCTTGAGCCACCATGCCCGGCCCTACTCATTATAGCTTTTAAAAACAAATAGTGATTGATGAAAATGTTCAAACAATACAGAACTATACAAAGTAAAAAGTGTGTTCATTCATCCACCCCGTAACCCAAGCCTCAGGGAAGCCACTGGAAAGTACTGTAGTAGGCACTCATCAGAAGCTATCTTTCAATACATACATAAAGTTGGGGAGGTGGGGTTGGATTTTTTGCAAAATGGGATCCTACTATATACATTATTTGTTTATTCAACAATATATCACAGAAGTCTTTCCATATCAATGTATAAAATCCTAACTCATTCTTTTTAGTTGCTGTTTAATGCTTTGAACTATAGATAAACTGTAATTTACTAATCCATTATACTAGCATTTAGTTTACCTCTAATTTTTTGCTTTTGAAAATAATCCCAAAAGCTGAGCCAGGAGGTCGAGGATATAGCAAGCTGTGATCCTACTTGGGCAAAAGAGTGAGATCCTATCTCCAAAATAAATAAATAATCCCACAGTGGCCCAGGCACAGTGGCTCACATCTATAATCCCAACACTTATGGAGGTCAAGGTAGGAAGCTCACTTAAGGCACGGAGTTCAAGATTAGCCTGGACAACCCTATCTCCACAGAAAATTTAAAAATTAGCCAGGCATAGTGGTGCATGCCTGCAGTCCCAGCTACTTGGAAGGCTGAGTTGGGAGGACTGTTTAAGCCTAAGAGTTCAAGGTTACAGTGAGCTATCGTGCCACAGCATTCCAGCCTGGGCAACAAGGCAAGGTTCTCTCTCTCAAAATAATAATCATCATCGTCATCATCATCCTATAATGAACACCTCGTTTGAAGGGCATTCACACGTGTGGCTATTTCTGTTGAACAGCTTCCTAAAAGTGGATCTGCTAAATCAAAGGTTTTGCACATTTTATACGTCAATAAGAAATGCCAAATTATCCTCCAAAAAAGGATGTACCCATTGTACTCTCTGTAAGTAACCATCTTCATAAAAAACAGAAGCAAAATAGTATCGTATCATGTAGAAAAACTGAAATTTTTCTACATTAAGAAGTGACCCTCTGGCCAAGTGCGGTGGCTCACACTTGTAATCCCAGCACTTTGGGAGGCTGAGGTTGGCTGATCACTTGAGGTCAGGAGTTCAAGACTAGCCCTGGCCAATGTGGCGAAACCCCGTCTCTACTAAAAATACAAAAGTTAGCTGGATGTGGTGGCACACACCTGTAATCTCAGCTACTCAGGAGGCTGAGGCACAAGAGTCGCTTGAACCCAGGAGGCAGAAGTTGCAGCGAGCTGAGATCCCACCACTGCACTCCAGCCTGGGCAACAGAAAAAATAAAAAAAGGCCAGGCACAATGGCTCATACCTGCAATCCCAGCACTTTGGGAGGCTGAGGCAGGTGGATCACAAGGTCAGGAGCTCAAGACCAGCCTGGCCAAGATGGTGAAACCCTGTCTCTACAAAAAATACAAAAATTATCCAGGCATGGTAGTAGGTGTCTTTAATCCCAGCTATTTAGGAGGCTGAGGCAGAGAACTGCTTGAACCCAGGAGGCAGAGGTTGTAGTGAGCAGAGATTGCATCAATGCACTCCAGCCTGGGCGACAGAGTGAGACTCCCATCTCAGAAAAAAAAAAAAAAAAAAAAAAAAGTTAGCCCTCATCTTAAAAAAAAAAAAACTACAGTTCTAAATCCTTACTTTGTCCCTCTCAGCATTTGAGCTCCTATGCTACTGACTATCTCATCTTAGCATGACTCATTACACAACATCCTCTGCAATGACCTGGTTCATGTCACAACCAGTTTTCTAGTCCCCAAGCCACCCTGGCCCTGTCCCCTGGCCAACTGTGGGAAAAAAGGAAGGACTAAAGACTCGAAGTGTTCCTGCCATCATCTAGCATCCCTGCCAAGCCCCACTAAAACAGAATTATTCCATGTAATGATCACGGTAAAAGCTCTACTTTGTTGCTATGTTTTCAGGCAGCAATGGATTAAAATCTCTTAATCAATAATCATTGGCCTACAGGTAGTTTACACGTTTCATTTTATCCTGCAATATTATTACAATTAGGAGCAAGAGCAGATAAAGGTCATGTTGGTAATTAAAGCTATATTGTAGAAATATGCTCACCCAAGATATGATTAAATAAGAAAATATTACTCAGTTCAGTATCATCATTAAACTTGTATTAATTTATAAATATTTAAATGTACCATATGATGGTCATAAATAATCTGTTTTTGTCAGTTTCTAAAGTAATGCAACCCATAAACCCTTTAAAAAATTACTGCAGAAAGGAACAGTCAAGAAAGTATACAAGCCAGACTTACATTCAAATGCTGTAGTTGTGGCTTCAGGCAGAACCTGGCCTATCACATCCTAAACAAAGAAAGAATAAAGAAACACAATTAACCATCTTCTTTATTGCTAACATGTGGCAAATCCTAGAGGAAATATGAGAACCTGGGAAAGATTCTTGAAACGTTAGCATAAACTATAAAAACATTAGCTCATAATCACACTTAGCCCAGCAACGTAAACTTGAGTTTAAATCTCTATTCCAGAAAGAAAAACCTTTAAGAAACCTTTTCTACATTTTAATTAATAACATTCTATTCTCAATTCAATGGTGTATATAGAAATACACTGTTCTGTATTTACAAAAACTTGGTTTCTTCTATGTGAGTCTGTGGAATATACTACAGTTGAAAGAGAAAGGGGTTTTGAGATTTAGACTGACCTAGGTCTCAATCTCAGCTCTGCACTTATTATTAGATGTATGACTTGGAAAAAAAAATCACCTAGCCTCTCTGAGCCTCTATTTGATCACCCTCCAAAATGGGTCTAGTAATACTCACAGAGGTCGTGTAAAAATTAATCTAATGAACATAAGCTTAGACCTAGCACATTGAAGACATTCAACAAATGTTCCTGATATACAACAATCAACACTGTGCCTCGAACTCATAATGGGAGGAGTTCAACACACAAGTTTCCGTGATGATATAAACCCATTATGCTATATTTACTACAAACAGTTCTTATCAACCTTTACTATTAAGCAACAGAAAACATATTTAATAACACTGAAATAAAGTTAATCTAGCCTACAAAAACATCTAAAAAGTGTAGATAATCTGACATCATTGAAATAAATCTATAAAGTTGAAAATACACAAAAATTAGTATACTGAGATAGCTTCATTGACTAAGCACAGAACACCTAAGCTCTGGGGAAAGTGACCCTCCATCATGTCCAGTCCAACTCCAATGGCCTGCAAACCTCATTTCTCTCCGGGAGCTCTGCCACAATGTCCCTCCCAGGCTGCACCAGCACTGGCACCAGGCAGCCGGCTGACAAAGCCGCTTGCAGTACTTCTCAGCAGGGATTCCACAGCCTTTCCAAGCAGGGCACTTAGCAGAGTGGCGGCTGCAACTTCCTTCTAAAGGCAATTCTTTAGAAGCTTTTGCTGCAGTGGCAATTTGCATAATAGTCTTCCCTCTATAGTGTTTTTTTTTTTTTTCCAAAAATAAATCTGTGCATATAAAACTGATCAAAGAGAACAATCTTAGGCAGCCCTTGCTCAATAGAGCCAGAGATTATTTTTTTCTGACTCTAGTCTTCACAAATAAAACATCGACTTTTTGAGGAAGTATCTATAAAAGATTTTAGTGTTAAAAAATTATTTCTATAGTCTCACAGTTAGAAAGTATTTATTGACAGGAAACTGTAAAGGGAGTACAGAATAAAGCACACTGGCAGTCCGGTGTAAAGCCCGATGCTAGCTCTCTCGCACAGCTGAGTGCACACACACACACACACACACACACACAAAAATCTCTCTGTGCCTCAGTTTCCTTATATGTAATAGCAGATCTTAGCTGTACCTACCCAACGAGTGTTTGTAAAGCGCTCAGAAGGGTGTCTAGCACATGGCAAGTGCCATGTTAGTGTATGTTAAACAAACAAATCGCTGATCACTAGAATATTACAAAGCTTACCTCATAAGAAAACTTTGAAACTCAGCACCCAACCATCAGTGGAGGACGGTGATTCACTCACTGACATCATCCTTCAGCAGTAGTCATTGAACACCCATTCAGTGTAGGTTTAAAAAAATGAGGAAAAAAACAACTGGTCCATCCCCAACCCTCTAAGTCTAGTTTATCACGGGTTATTTCCAGGGAACTCTGATCTTGACATGTGAACTCTACCTCAAAAGTGCCAGCAAACTAATTTAGGATCCTTCCTACTTCTGAATAGCAGATCCCATCAAACTGCAGAGTTCTAACCACCACCAGAAAACCCGCTCAGTGGCAACGGCATGCCTTAGCCTACCAGCATAAACAAGGTGCTGCACATGCTTCTCATCTGATATGCGGAAAAGGGACAAAGAACTAAGCAAACTTGCTAAAAGAACCATGTGAACACAACCAACCATTTTGTTCTTTAAAGCAAACAGGCTGGGCACGGTGGCTCACACCTGTGATCCCAATACTTTGGGAGGCTGAGGCAGGTGGATCACCTAAGTTCGGGAGCTCAAGACCAGCCTGACCAAAATGGAGAAATCCCATCTCTATTAAAAATACAAGATTAGCTGGGTGTGGTGGTGCATGCCTGTAATTCCAGCTATTTGGGAGGCTGAGGCAGAGCAGGAGAATTGCTTGAACCCGGGAGGCAGAGGTTGCAGTGAGCTCAGATCATGCCATTGCACTCCAGCCTGGGCAACAAGAACAAAACTGCATATCAAAAAAAAAAAAAAAGAAAAAGAAAGAAAATAAAGTGGAGCTATCACAATGACAAAGAGGCAAGAAGTTTAAAAATCAGTAATATCTGCTAGCAATGTTAAAACCGGGTACATTTGATGATTTTATATACATTTTCTGTTTTTTTTTGTTTTTTGTTTTCGAGATGGAGTCTCACTCTGTCGTCCAGGCTGGAGTACAAAGGCACTCTCTGCTCACTGCAACCTCCGCCTCCCAGCTTCAAGCAATTCTCCTGCCTCAACCTCCCACGTAGCTAGGACTACAGGTGCACGCCACCACACCTGGCTAATTTTTCTATTTTTAGTAGAGACGGGGTTTCACCATGTTTGTCAGGCTGGTCTTGAACCCCTGACCTCGTGATCCGCCCATCTCAGCCTCCCAAAGTGCTGGGATTACAGGCATGAGCCACTGCACCTGGCTTACATTTTCCAGTTAAAGTGACTTATTTCCAAGCAGCCTTCTTCTACTCTCAACAATATAACATTTACCTAACCTAAAGAAGGTTTCAAAAGAAAACTGAGACAGGCACAGTGGCCCATGCCTGTAATCCCAACATATTGGGAGGCCAGAGTGAGCAGATTACTCAAGGTCAGGAGTTCGAGACCAGCCTAGCCAACATGGTAAAACCCTGTCTCTACTAAAAATACAAAAAAATTAGCTGGGCATGTGGCGTGTACCTGTAATCCCAGCTGCTCTGGAGGCTGAAGCAGGATAACCACCTGAACCTGGGAAGCGGGGGTTGCAGTGAACTGAAATTGCACCACTGTACTCCAGCCTCAGCAACAGAGCGAGACTCAGAAAAAAGAAAGAAAGCGAGAAAGAGAGAGAGAGAGGAAGGAAGGGAACTGAAGTTTACATATCTTGATGATGACCATTTTTGATCCTTTTCTTCTTCCTTTCAATAAATCAGACAAATATCTGACAGATCAAAAACATAACCGAGCATCTACAACACGCCAGGAGTAAAAAGATCACAAAGTTGTAGGCTACAGGAGAATAAATCTTGATCCTCGACTTTAGGAAGATTATAAACAGGTTAGGGAGCTAAGACAAACCTGAAAGACTAGTAACATAAAACACTTTTAAGAACCAAACAAAAGACGTAAATAGCAAATAGTATTTGGTAACTCAGGAGAAAGGAAAAATCACAGACTCAGTTTAGACAGAAATCGTGTGTGTGTGTGTGTGTGTGTGTGTGTGTGTGTGTGTGTGTGTGTGTGTGTGTGTGTTCTTCTAACTTTTTCAGACAGTGTCTCGCTCTGACACCTAAGCTGGAGTGCAGTGGTGCAATCACAGCTCACCATAGCCTCAGCCTCTGGGTTCGAGAGATCCTCCCACCTCAGCCTCCCTAATAGCTGAGACTACAGGTATGTGCCACCATCCCCACTAATTTTTGCATTTTTTTGTAGACATGGGGTTTTGCCATGTTACCCAAGCTGGTCTCGAACTCCTGGGTTCAAGCGATCCAACCTACCTTGGCCTCCTAAATGGTGGCATTACAGGCCTAAGCCACCACTCCTAGCTCAGAAATGTTATAGATGAAGGGAAATCTGAGCTTGGAGACCACAGGATACAAAAAGAAGAGAGGAGAGGGTTGATCACACACTAACTGAACGTCTTGTACAGTTTTCCCAAAACTAGGAACTCAGTCTCCAGGGAAAAAGAGAAACACAGAAAGCTGCAAAACAGATGACCCAAATGTCTCTACCTTTGAAAATGAGAGAGGCCTCTATACTTAAGCCAGTCGCAGATGATTCAGACAAAAGGCAAGGCCCAGATAGACCAAGTGACTTGCCCAGGGTCTGCCAGGTATTTGATGCACAGTGACTAGAGCCCTCAACTGCTGACTTAGGGTCTGAGACACTCAGTTACAGCTGACTCAGTGACTACAACACGCTTCTGGCATCTGTCAGGTTCTGCCAAAAATTAGCTGTACAGCTTTAGCAAGGTATCTTCCCCCATGGGGTTCATGCCTCTTCGTTTGAAATGAGTCAGAATGAGATGAAGGGGAATGCTTCCAGGTTCCACGAGGCTTTAAAGTTGAAGGTGTCAAGCCAGAGATGCTGACATGTCTGTTGGTTCCTGCCGTTTCGTGATGAAGAGATGAAGTGAACCTGGAGAACAGATCACAAGAGCCTGCCAGGACCTGGGCTTGAACATTTGCTAAAATGGAGCACTAGGAGACAGCACCACACCCACTGCTACAAGTCCTTCATCAGACTTTCCTGACGAAACATGCCCCACCTGGGCTTACCTGGGCAAAACTGTGCAGACACCTGGCACATTGAGCTCTAGTGGTGGGGCCACTTAGCCTCCAGCCAGGTACAACTTAGAGACAGATGCTCAAGAAATGGAATACCCAGGCCAGGCGCGGTGGCTCAAGCCTGTAATCACAGCACTTTGGGAGGCCGAGGAGGGTGGATCACGAGGTCAAGAGATCGAGACCATCCTGGTCAACATGGTGAAACCCCGTCTCTACTAAAAATACAAAAAATTAGCTGGGCATGGTGGTGCGTGCCTGTAATCCCAGCTACTCAGGAGGCTGAGGCAGGAGAATTGCCTGAACCCAGGAGGCGGAGGTTGCGATGAGCCGAGATCGCGCCATTGAACTCCAGCCTGGGTAACAAGAGTGAAACTCCGTCTCAAAAAAAAAAAAAAGAAAAGAAATGGAAGACCCAAGTCCTATCCCTTGTGGTAGCAATCCCATCAATAATAACAACACTAACAGAGGCTTACTATGTGCTAAATTGTTGAGTGCTTTACATGTATCAACTCAAGGAGCCCTCAGAACTCTAAGAGGTAGGCATTACTTTCACCCTTCCCCAACTTTTGTTTCACAAAGAAACTAAGACACAGAAGATACTTGCCCCCTGAGCAGTACAACTTGCAATTTAAACAACTTGGCTCCAGAGTTTATAGTCTTAAACACTGGGCTATTCTTGAAATAATCACATAATCAAATAATATTATCACGTAATAATCTGCCTTTTGTTTTAAATGAGTACGAGAAAGCCCGTCTTTCTCATCACAGTCACAATCTCACCTAATCTATCCCAGTCTCTGAGGAAGGTACAGAGAAACGAAGTCTCAGAGAGGTTGACTGACTTGCCTTGTTAGTGGGACAGCTTGGATTAAACCCAATTCCTTGACTCTAAACCTAACTCCACGCATCCTCTTTTAAGCTCCCTTATTAAACACGCATTTTGGGGTCCTATGAAAAAACACGAACAAACACATCCATCTCCTCTAGAAGTTTACCATCTAGTGGAGGAGAAAAAGAATCATGATCAAGCATGTGCTTTGCTGGGAAACTCACACAAAGCTGTGACAACACAGAGGTGGGGCACATAACCAAGAATGACACAGAGAAAAAGCAAAACTTGGCTTGGAAGGACAGATGGGAATTGGCACGTGAAGGGCAGAGTGTAGGCAGCCTGGACGCTCGGAAGAACTGAAAGTCAACGTGAGGCACAGAAGTTGATGGGGCTGTGATGAGAGAGATGAAGCTGGTGCCAGGCAGACAGGAGCCAATCCAGACGTGCCCAGAGGACCATGTGAAGGAGCCTGGCCTTATGAGGGGAAATCTGTGTGCACATGAGTGTACAGAGAACTCTGGATACAAAGAGAAGAATGGCATTTGATGCACAAATATGGGAAGCTCCTGGTTGAAGCACCCAAAAATCTGCAAGGCTTGGGCAGTCAGTAACATCAGAAATCAAAATGAAGTTAGAGAAATCATATTGTGAACCGGGTTCGGTGGCTCATGCCTGTAATCCCAGCACTCTGGGAGGCCAAGGCAGGTGGATCACAGGGTCAGGCGTTCAAGACCAGCCTGGTCAACATAGTGACATGAAACCCCGTCTCTACTAAAAATACAAAAAAATTAGTCAGGCATGATGGCAGGTGCCTGTAATCCAAGCTACTCAGGAAGCTGAGGCAGGAGAATTGCTTGAACCTGGGAGGCGGAGGTTGCAGTGAGCCGAGATCACACCACTGCACTCCAGCCTGGGTGACAGTGTGAGACTCCATCTCAATTTAAAAAAAAAAAAAAAAAAATCAAATTTTTGATTGAGTTACCCAAGACAATGAAAAAAATCACATCACAAATCTTCCTCTTCCCAAGATCCTGCCACCTTGCCCCCTCTTAAATTGCAGGTAAGTTCCACTACAGATCTGCTGCTAGCAATGTGCTTTTTGGAATGTCCCCTTCTGTCTTCCATGCCTCAGTTATACAGTTTGTAGAATGGGCACAAGGCACCCTGTCTATCTCAAATGAACACCAGAAAAATTAGAAGTGGCTGCGACATGTAGGGGAAAAAACCTACTAAGTCAGAGAAACCAAATTTTAGTCCTGGTACTGACTCTCCCATTCAGGAGCTCATAGCTTTGGAAAAGCCACTTCACCTCACTGCTTGTCAGTATCTGCAAAAGGAGACATGAGCTGAATAGGGTACCTACAATGTTAAATTCTGCTCTAAAATTCCATCATTTTATTTGAAATATATTCTGAATAACCTGAAGGTAAAACACCACCAATTCTAAGATGCACATTTTCCCTCTATTTAACATCTCTCCAACTGAACTGATTTTAATAACAGGTGTGTTATATTGTCATGGGCAGCATTTTTTTCTATGCAAAATGTCTTACACTCAATGATGCTTTAAGTTTGCTCAGGCTGGGCACAGTAACTCACACCTGTAATCTCAGTACTTTAGGAAGCCTGAGGCGGGCAGGTTGCTTGAGCTCAGGAGTTCAAGACCAGCCTGGGCAACGTGGCAATACCTCATCTCTACAAAAAGATACAAATATCATCCAGGTGTGGCGGCATGTCCCAGCTACTTGGGAGGCTGAGGTGGGAGGATCACTTGAGCCCAGGAGGGAGGTAGAGGCTGCATTGAGCCAAGATGGTGCCACAGCACTCCACCCTGAGCGAGAGTGAGGACCTGTCTCAAAATAAATTAAAAAGTGTGCTCAAACATGGTAAATTAAAGTTGTCCTTTTTCCTTTTCTCAGCTGGTCACCAAGTTCAGAGAACTCAGTAGAAAAGCAGGGCTGGAATCTGTCCAGGGACATTCCCCAAAGCACTTACGGGGAAAAAAACCTCTCGTCTAGACTCAGCTGTTTACATCTGCGTGGTTGTGTCTGTATGTATGTCCCAGCCAGGCCATGAGCTCTCTGAGGGCAGGGGTTCAGTCAGATTGATCCATCTCCCCAGGGTCCTAGACATTTGCCAGGTTTCAGTGGTTGCAATTTATCAATGCTGTGCCTGAAGCAACAAAACTGCCTCCAGCAGTAGCCACTGCAGCTCAGGTCACCAGGGGTCAAGGTGCTGACTACTCAAGTCCCTGAGTCCCCCTTGCTGGGATCTGGACACTGAGATTACCACTCACCAGCACATCCCTGAAGAGTAACTGCGGCCCGGAGTGCACTGTCCAGTCCACCGCGCCACTATTTGGGATCTTGATGCGAATTACCAGCACCTGGTTCTCCATGGCAGGAAAGGGGCCAAGGGCTAGCCACAGCATTACAGGTTAAAGGGGCTCACATCATGGGGTAGGGGGTACCCACTGGCCGCTGGTTAGGAGGGGGCTCCAAGAGGTGACGAGGGCAGTGAGGAGCAGAGAACAGAGGCTGAAAACAAGGGACTGGGGGATAAGGGGGAGGGAAAAAGGAAGGGGTGGTTAGGCAGGGACCAGCAGGCACCGAGCCTGCCCAGGCTGTGCGGGGTCTGAGGTGTCTCCCGGGGAGGCTGCACCGGGAAGCAGGAGAGGCCCGCAGAGGTCGGAAGGTTCTGGAGCTGAGCGAACGCTACGGTGAAGCTCTCTGCCGCTGTGTGGCCGTGGGAGGCGGCAGGGCAAGGACTCGGTTTGGGGAAGATACAGCGGCAGGTGTCCACCGCTCGTCAGTAAGAGGGTCCTCGACTGGAGGGGACTCAGTCCCGGGCTATTAAGAAGGAGCCCCAGGGCGGCCACACCACGGAGAGTCCCCGCGGGAGGGTCAAGGGGCGAGTCTTCTGCCCCACCCGGAGACACAGGGCGCGGCGCGCGCGGGCTGAGCCCCGGCCGCCCGAGGCCGCGCGGACCGGAGGCGGCGGCGGCGGCGGCGGCGGCGGCAGTAGCGGCGAAAGGAGGAGAAGGAAGGCGGCGGCGACAATGTTACTCCGGAACCAAAACGCGCAGCGCCGGAACCCCGGGAGCCGACGTGCAGGACCCGCCTCCCGCGGCGCCATGTTGGAAAAGGGCAGCAGCTCCCGCGCGGACGCGCCTCGGGCGGGCGGGAGCGGAGGAACTGGCGCGCGGCGCGGGGCGAGAGACCCTCTTCGCCCACGGAAACCCGGCGGCGACCGGGTCACGGCCCTTTCGTTTTCCGACCCCACTTAATGACAGCGAGGTGAAAACATCCACCAAACGAAGGGTGAACGTAATCTAGGGCTGAGGTCCGCCAAAAGCCAACTTAAGGCTTAGCATTGCTGACCGTTTGTCTTTACAAAAGCTTCAAAGACCGGGGCTGCGGCTCCCGATTATCCCCACTTCGTCAAGTCATTCATCTGAATATTCGTGGGGTTGTATGCATCGAATCAGCAAGTGCAAGGCAAAAACTCAAGAAGTAATTGTCTTTTTTAACCCTCCTTCCAAGTCACAGGTCCAGAGGATCATCATCTCCCTCCCACCTTAGCAGAAAGTATTTGCATTTTTCAGTGAGGTTCTTTACCCCACGAGTGCCCTAAAATAGCAAACAGTTCCTGTTCAAAAGCAATAGTAAAGAAATTCGCTGAAGAGTTTAATTGCCTGGGGACAGCTGCAGTAGTGGTATCATCATCTCTTATTAAACTGTTGGAGAAATATTCGGTTAGTCCATGTATTTTCAACTAAATGGCACTGCTTACGCAGTCGATGATATCACGGAAGTAGCAATAAACCTTGGTTATCTTTAAATACTTCGTTATCTCAGATTTTAAAGTGCATAATCTTGTTGGAAGATGGTGCCTCTACAGAAGTTTATTTGCAAATCGTAACGTGTAGGTTCGTCCTTTATCTCTTTCTAATGAAGGTGCACGATGGGCTTTACTTTTTGGGGTTGAATTTTGTATAAACTCGGTTGAGGAGCCGTGTCAGTTTTCCTTCTAACACTCAGATGCTTGGTTAATGTGAGAGAAAAAAATTAACATTGATCACTTTCAGTTACAATACCAAAATGTTTTCTGCATACTTTACTCTGAGTTTCTTTTATAATTTGAAAGTCCATTGTGGGAGACAAATTACCACCTTTTAAGTTATTGTAAATTAATACCTTAGGTAGAAATTCATTTAGTCAGATCCTTCAGATATTCTAGGAATTGCCCCTTTCACCTGCACGTCATTTCTGTAAAAAATAAACCGTTTATCCTAAGTCCTCATGTACTTTTATTAAAAGTTCATTTCCTATTCTTTTAGAAAATAGACCACAAAACTGGAGATTTTCTATGAACCTGTGATTTGTTAAAATGTCTCTTTTATTCAGTGTACCGTGGGGAAAACCAATTCAATTTGCCAAATTTGCATACATATGCTGAACCTTTCTTACACTAATGGCAAACTCGTATCTCTTTCCCAATATTTGCAGAGCCAATATAATTACACATCAGCTCTTCATAGCCTTTATATAGTAAAAATCTTTACTTTGATGATTTAAGCAAGGATTTGCCAGAAAATTCTGTCGTTGAGAGAAGTATCATAGTCACAGATATACAGGACCATTCCATTTGGTATCATAAATGACAAAATGTAACTTTTTGCTCTTTACCAAATTGAATAAACTACTGTCTAAATTTAAGGAATATTTATACTGAAGTTGTATGTGATCTTAAGACTTTTGCATTTAGAACTTCTTTTTTTTTTTTTTTTTTTTCCAGACTAAGTCTCACTCTGTCACCCAGGCTGGAATGCACTGGGACAATCTCGGCTCACTGCAACCTCCACCTCCCAGGTTCAAGTGATTCTCCTGCCTCAGCCTCCCAGACAGCTGGGACTATAGGCATGTGCCACCATTCTCAGCTAATTCTTGTAATTTTAGTAGAGATGGGGTTTCACCATATTGAGCTGGTGAAATATTGGTCAGGCTGGTCTCCAACTCCTGACCTCAAGTGATCCGCCCACCTCGGCCTCCCTAAGTGCTAGGATTACAGGTGTGAGCCACTGTGCCCAGCCTTTTTTCTTTTTAAATTATATAAGTCAGGATATAAGTCAAATTATATAAGTCATTCAGGTACTGGCTGAGATAGTTTACTAGCCATTAAGGAAATTTACTGTAAAAACAACCTGTACTTGTTTGTAGTGTTTCTACTTGAGGGATTTACTTTTCAGTAAGTGTAATAGAAAATCCCTCCCCTCATGAAGTTATATTGATGGGGAGCACAGACAGACAAATGAGCAAAATACATGTTGGACAGTAGTAAATGCTAGAAGAAAAATGAACTCAGAAGGAAAATGGTTAAACAATGAGTGCACCAGTGTGATAACACTAAGGAATATGAAAGCTGGCCTATATTGGCTTCTGTTAACTGGTAAATTTAACTGAAAATAAACACATTACTGAAAAATTAAGTGTCTCATGACACTGGCCTTTTTCACCCATTTTGATAGGGTTATTTTGTTGTGTTTTTTTTTTAAGGAGGAAAATTACATTTTGCTGTTACAAATTCAGAGAGGTTTGGGCCAGGCATGGTGGCTCACACCTGTAACCCCAGCACTTTGGGAAGCCGAGGTGGGTGGATCACAGGGTCAGAAGTTCAAGACTATCCTGGCTAACACAAAGAAACCCTGTCTCTACAAAAATACAAAAAATTAGCCAGATGTGGTGGCATATGCCTGTAGTCATAGCTACTCGGGAAGCTGAGGCAGAAGAATCGCTTGAACCCAGGAGGCAGAGGTTGCAACGAGCCGAGATTACACCACTGCACTCCAGCCTGGGCGACAGAGTGTCTCTATCTCAATCAATCAATCAATTGATCAATCAATAGAGGTTTTCTTTCATCTTTTATTATCTTGATTCTAATATTGAATTCTTAACCCAGAATCTGAGCCTTTCTCACCATCTTCACTTCACTGCTCTTACCCCAGTGCAAACTATTCTTTCATCTTCTGTTTTCACCCTTGCCCCTACTACCAACAGTATTTTCTACCCAGTTGCCACAGTTAGATCAGGTCACTTGTTTGACTAAAACTCCCCAGACAGCTTCCTATCTTGTGCAAGGAAAAAGCCAAAATCCTTTCCTCAGCCTACAAAACTCTACGCATTGTGTCCCTCATCCCATCTAAACTCTGGAACCTCATTTCCTGCTACTCTCCCTCACTCACACCAGCCTCCTCCTCACTGTTCTTGAACATGTCCCACATCCCACCTCGGACCTCTGCATTTGCCATTTCCTCTGCTCAGATGACTCTTAGACTAGATATCTACATGGCTCACTCCCTCACATTCTGTAGGTCTTGACTCAAAGGTCACCTTCTTGCTGGGGCTCTCCTCCAGCACATGATTGAGATTGCAGACCATCCCCAAACCCTAGATACAAGCATGAAGGCATGCACGAGTCCTACTCCTCTTCCCTAGTTTATTTTTCTCCTGGCACTTATCACTATTTTTTTCTTTCTATTTTTGAGACTGGATCTGGCTCTGTCACCCAGGCTGGAGTGCAGTGGCTCGATCTCAGCTCAATGCAACCTCCACCATCTGGGCTCAAGCGATCCTCCCACTTCAGCCTCCTGAGTAGCTGGTACCACAGGCGTGCACCACCACGCCTAGTTATTTTTTTATATTTTTAAGTAGAGATGGAGTTTCACCATGTTGGCCAAGTTGGTCTTGAATTCCTGGGCTCAAGTGATCTGCATGTCTCCCAAAGTACTGGGATTACACGCATGAACCATCACACCCTACCCATTTATCACTCTTTAACACACCACATGTTGTTACTCATTTGTTTCTCATCTAGACTGTAACTTCATGAAGGGAGAAAATTGTGTGTTTTATTCACTTCCGTATCCCTAGTACCTAAGAGAGTATCTGGCACATAGTGGGCACTTTAACAGTATTTGTTGACTAAATAGGGAGTTTTAAAAGCAGAATAGGTTGAGTAAGAGGAATGCAACTTCCATTGCATCTTGCAAGACCCCTTGCCTTTCCACCACCACCACCACCAAGACTGAGACAAAAACAATTATAGACTCCCATAAAGTCTGTTTTATTTAAAATACTGATTGCCTCCTATGTTTAAGAAATTCACCTGTCTCCTTCAGCACCCAGTATGGGCCCTTGCAGATGACACTCCAATATATGTCGATTAATTTTGATTTAAAAAAATATAGGCCAGATGCAGTGGCTTACACCTGTAATCCCAGCACTTTGGGAGGCCGAGGCAGACCAATCGCTTACTTAAGCCTAGAAGTTCAAGACCAGCCTGGGCAACATGGTGAAACCCTGTCTCTACAAAAAATATGAAAATTAGCCAGGCATGGTGGCATGCATCTGTAGTCCCAGCTACTCAGGAGGCTGAGGTGGGAGGACTGCCTGAGCCTGGGAGATCGAGGTTACAGTGAGCTGTGAGCTATGATTGCAGCACTGCACTCCAGCCTGGGTGACAGAGTGATACCCTGCCTCAAAAACAGAAAAAAAAATTGCTTTTCTATACATCAGCAATGCCTTTGAAATTTTGATTGAAAAAATAATGTATAATAGCAGTAACAAACCAATTAACATAATTATTCTCATATCTATTAATTTTCAGACAGAGTCTTGCTCTGTTAGCCAAGCTGAAATGCAATGTCACAATCTCAGCTCACTGCAACCTCCAGCTCCCAGGTTCAAGTGATTCTCGTGCCTCAGCCTCCTGAGTAACTCAGCTTGGATTGCAGGTGTGCACCACCACATCCAGCTAATTTTTGTATTTTTATTAGAGATGGGGTTTTACCATGTTGGCCAGACTGGCCTCGAACTCTTGACCTCAAGTGATCCGCCTGCCTCAGCCTCTCAAAGTGCTGGGATTACAGGCATGCATGAGCCACCGTGCCCGGCCCTTTTAGTTTTTTTTTAAAGAATATGAAGAGACAGACAAAAAATGAACACAAACACCCAAAAGTGTAACAGGAGAGTCTTCTTCTTCTGTTTCAGCTGGAATAGAAATGAGCAGTTCACTCACATAGAGGGAGAAATGACAGTTCCACAGGTCATTCATGGACCACTACTATATGCCAAGCACTGTGGATTTTAAATACGCTAAAGTGAATGAATTTATCAATTTAAAATTTTATTCGATGTAATTTCTACATAACACATTTTCTTTCAGTAGACAGGTGTTCCCACAAATCACTTAAACTTTAGTTTTTCTCTCTCATTGTTCAAACGTATTTGTATATTACTTTCTTTACATGTAGTCGTAATCATAACAAAGCATTTCCGCATCCACTGTCTGACAGAATTATCTTGTACGTCTTAGGACAGGTGCGGAGTACAGGCTGAGAATGTGGACTCTAGACGGATCGGAAGAACACTACCATGCCTGGCCTTGGGCAAGAAACTTTGGTATCCACAGCTGAAAAATAAAAATACAAACAGTACCTAATTCATGGGGTTGTTATGAGAGGATTGAGTGAGTTCACATGTGCCAGGTCCTTAGATAAGGACCTTAGATAAGGACCTGGCACAAGTAAATGCTATGTAAGTGTTAGATACATTTCTTATGGCATCCATGAAGACACTAAGACTTAGAAAGCTCTAAATTTTTCTCAAAGTGACTCTACCAGCAGTGGTAGAGCAAGAACTGAAACCAAATCTTTTTCTCCTCAAAGCAGGGTTCTTTTACTCCACATCTAGTGGAAAAGCAGTAAATACAAAGTAAATAGCATGGTTGGGAATCAGACATAGATATGAAGGAATTATAATAAAATTTCAGAGTTAAAGGGGACTTATGAAATCACCAATCTAATCCCCTTTTCCATTCAAGAACTCTATCCTCCCCCTACCCATCTCCTTAAGGAATTGAGGATCCTGTTTGTGTAGCCTCTGAACAGCTCCAGCAACAGAAGACTGTCTCAGGAGGTAACTCATTTCATCTTCTGAGGATTAAAACACTCTTCTTGTCCCCTAGTAACTAACACATTATTTCTAGTTCTGTTTTAAAAGACTAAGTCTGACTGATCCCAGGACTTTGTTTCTTGTTTTGTTTTTTTTTTGAGACTAAGTTTCGTTCTTGTTACCCAGGCTGGAGTGCAGTGGCACGATCTCAGCTCACCACAACCTCCAACTCCTGGGTTCAAGCAATTCTCCTGCCTCAGCCTCCCGAGTAGTGGGACTACAGGTGCGCGCCACCACACCCAGCGAATTTTTGTATTTTTAGTAGAGACGGGGTTTCACCATGTTGACCAGGATGGTCTCGATCTCTTGACCTCTGATCCACCCGCCTCGGCCTCCCAAAGTGCTGGGATTATAAATGTGAGCCACCACGCCCAGCGAGGACTTTCTGTTTAATGTTTCACTTCATTTACTTCTACACATTATTCTAAATTTGATTTTAAAATAGCAAAATTACTGTATGAGAAAACAGGTGGCACCATTTGAAATGCCTCAGAAGGAAATGCAACAAGATTCCAATCTCTTTCAGTAGTTAATTAATTACATCTGAGATAATATTTCAAAACTCATTGCTGTTCTTGTAAAGAATCCATATGATCTCCAATTAAAGTATTCTAGGTTTTGTTGTTGTTGTTGTTGTTGTTTTTTGAGATGGAGTCTTGCTCCGTTGCAGGAGAGCAATGAGATAGTCTCGGCTCACTGCAACCTCCACCTCCCGAGTTCAAGCGATTCCCCTGCCTCAGCCTCCCAAGTATCTGGGACTTCAGGTGTGCCACCACGCCCTGCTAATTTTTTGTATTTTAATAGAGATGGTGTTTCACCATGTTGGCCAGGATGGTCTTGATCTCCTTACCTCATGATCTGCCCACCTTAGCCTCCCAAAGTGCTGGGATTACATGTGTGAGCCACTGTGCCCGGCCACGTGTTCTGTTTTTTAAAAAGCTATTAAAAACAAAGGTGGCTGGGCGCGGTGGCTCACACATATAATCCCAGCACTTTGGGAGGTCAAGAGATCAAGACCATCCTGGTCAACAAGGTGAAACCCCGTCTCTACTAAAAAAAAAAAATACAAAAGTTAGCTGGGCATGGTGGTGCGTGCCTGTAGTCCCAGCTACTCGGGAGGCTGAGGCAGGAGAATTGCTTGAACCCAGAAGGTGGAGGTTGCGGTGAGCCGAGATCGTGCCATTGCACTCCAGTCTGGGTAACAACAGCAAAACTCCATCTCAAAAAAAAAAAAAAAAACAGAAAAACAAAGGCAAGTTGTCTTTTTAATTTTGAATCATCAGATATTTATTAAACATTGAGACTTTATTATGTGATAAGTGCTGGAAAGAAAACTTCATAACACAAGGTTCTCATCCAGTTGTGGACAGAAGCAGTCTTTTTCAGTATGGCTTGAATGGACTATAGACTGAGCACTGTAAGATTTTGTTGGCAGGGAATGTTACTAGGATTTCAACACTGTCAAGGCAACACTGGCAAGTGACTTTGACACCGTCAAGGTGAAAGTATTTGTTGAGTGAAAAAATGACTGTTGATTTTGAAATGTGATCTAAAATTAAGTGACACTATTTAGATTTTTATTCAAACTTTCAAATTCTTCCTTCATTTTATAAATTTAGATATTTGAAAACATAAGAAACTAAAATTTGGTTGTCATCTCATAGGAAGGGTCTTGATACAGTGTGTAAAAAAGGTAACAAAGGCATCTATTTTCATCTAGTTCTTAAACATATACATCTTTTGAAATAGAAATACCCACTCTGAGTGGAGTTTTACATTTATATCTATCTGCTAGAGTATTAATTTTTATTTTGTATATTTTTATTCTTCCTTTAGGGCTTGAGTAGACAACTTTTTAAGTCTGATTTTAAATTATGTACTAATATGAAAACAGAGTAAAATGAATCACTTTGTGGTTAATAAATTCAATGTTCTGTTTACAGACACATTGTTGTAAAATTACTGATATATTCTCATAGAAGCAGTAAAGGTTATGTCAAATAACTACTTAAAAAATTATATTACGTAGTGTTAATGATGTTACCTTAACATGCCAGCTTCAGGGCCTGCATAATTGTTTCTGCTAACCCATAAATTTTTGAGTAACAACAAAATTATTGTGATTTTTCTTACTAAATAATTCATACATTACAAAGCATGTATGTAACAAGGTCCATGAATCACTAAAGCATATAATGATCATATATCTAATGACATATCTCTTTTCATAAGATGAATTCAAATAGATTTATGTATTTAGGTTAACTAAAAAATACTGAGTTTATAAGGTTCATAATTCTATCAACAACAACAAAAAAACTTCAAATCTTCTTTAAGAAGTTCAGTTTCCATGATTTGCTTTTAAAACTGAAACCTTTTGTTTATCAAAATCCTTGTTTAAGCTACTTTTCATGAAGTTTTACAGCTTTTAAATTGATACTATAAATATCAGCAAAGATAAATTAATAATATAATGGAGTAGTACAATGTTAATAAACTGTATTTAAAATGATGTAAGTGCCACTAAAATGGCCATAAGCAATACTACATAAAACCGCTTACTAATAGTGGCTGATATTCTTTATACAGCAACTAGGATCTAAGAAACGATTATTTTCATTTACTAACACTTTACATGCCTTACATTGGTCTTATCTTAAGTAATCTTGAACCAAATGTATCATTTTAATAATGGTACTAAAAACGATCCCAAATGAAATTTCATCTACTTAATCAAAACTAGGTTTCATAAATTTTTTTAAATTCTGAGACTGCAACATAGAAAATGAGGTCAACATGCTTTAGCTATTTTAATCTCTAACATTTTTTAACTGCATGCAGTCATATTTTATCATACTAACATTGAATCCTTTGCTAATTTTTAAAAATTGTTTTTAATTGTGGTAAAATACACATAACATAATACTTACCATCTTTTTTTTTTTTTTTTTTTGAGACGGAGTTTCGCTCTTGTTACCTAGGCTGGAGTGCAATGGCGCGATCTCTGCTCACCGCAACCTCCGCCTCCTGGGTTCAGGCAATTCTCCTGCCTCAGCCTCCTGAGTAGCTGGGATTACAGGCACACACCACCGTGCCCAGCTAATTTTTTGTATTTTTAGTAGAGACGGGGTTTCACCATGTTGACCAGGATGGTCTGGATCTCTTCACCTCGTGATCCATCCACCTCGGCCTCCCAAAGGGCTGGGATTACAGGCTTGAGCCACCGCGCCCAGCCAATACTTACCATCTTAACCATTTTTTTCTTTTTAGATACAACGTCTTGCTGTGTTGCCCAGGCTGGAGTGCAGTGGCTGTTAAGATCATGCCACGCTGCAGTATTTGAACTCTTGGGCACAAATGATCCTCCTGCCCCAACCTCCCATTAACTGTGCCATTCAGTGGTTGTAAGTACATTGATGTTATTCTACAACCATCAACACCGTCCATCTACAGAATGCTTTTCATATTGTAGAACCGAAACTCTGTCCCATTAAACACTAATTGTGCATTGTCCTCTTCTCCTCTTTAATAATTTTAACAGCCTTATTAAGATATAATTCCCAGCCGGGCGTGGTGGCTCACACCTGTTATCCCAGCACTTTGGGAGGTCGAGGTTGGTGGATCATGAGGTCAACAGATCGAGACTATCCTGGCCAACATAGTGAAACCCTATCTCTATTAAAAATACAAAAATTAGCTGGGCGTGGTGGTGCACGCCTGTAGTCCCAGCTACTCAAGAGATGGAGGCAGGAGAATCGCTTGAACCCAGGAGATGGAGGTTGCAGTGAGCTGAGATTGCACCACTGCACTCCAGCCTGGCAACAGAGCGAGACTCCGTCTCAAAAAAAAAAAAAAAAAAAAAAAAGATAATTTCCATGCCCTACACTTTTTTCATTTAGAGTGTACAATTCAGTGGTTTGCATATACTCACAGAATTGGGCAACCATACCACAATCAATTTTAGAACAGTCTCATTAGCACCAAAAGAAACCCCAGACCCCTTAATGGTAACCCCCATTTCTCCCCAATCTCTCCAGCCCTAGGCAACCACAAATCTACTCTGTCTCTATAGATTTGCCTATTCTGAACATTTCATATAAATGGAATTATATGAAATCTTTTATGACTGGCATCTTTCGTTTAGTGTAGTATTTTTAAGCTTCATCATTGCTATAGCATGTACCAGTATTTCATTCATTTTTTGAATAATATTCCATTGTGTGACTATGCTACATGATACCTATTCATCAGTTGATGGATATTTTTGTTTCTACTCTTTTGCTAGTATGAATAATGCTGATATGAACAATTGTGTACAAGTTTTTGTGTGGACATATATTTTCAGTTCTCTAGGAGCAGAATTGCTGGGTTATATAGTAATTCCATGTTTAATATTTTGAGCAACTGCCAAACTTTTCCAAAGCAGCTGCACCAATATACGCTTCCCCAGCAATGCATGAGGTTTTCAATTTCCGCACATTCTTACCCACACTTACTGTCTTTTTTATGACAGTCATCCTAGTAGATATAAGTGATATCTCATTGTGGGCTTTTCATTTTCCTAATGATTATTTGAACATCTTTTCATGTGCTTGTTAGCCATTTATATATCTTCTTGTAGAAATGTGTGTTCAAATCAAATTTTCAATTGGGTTGTTGCGTTTTAAGAGTTATTTATATATTCTAGATATAAGCCCCTTATCAGGTATTTTGATTTGTACATATTTTCTCCCATTCTGTGGGTTGCCTCTCATTTTCTTGATAGAGACCTTTGGAGCACAAAAATTTTACATTTTGATGAAGTCAAATTTGTCTATTTTTTTCTTTTGTCATCTGCCTTTATTTTAACCTTTTCCATAATATTATATGTTGGTGCAAAAGTAATTGTGGTTTTTGCCTTTTTTTTCTAATGGCCAAGCTTGTGTTCGTGGAAACGGTTTTAGCTACATTTTCATTAAAAGAAAAAAAAATTCAATATCTGTCTCCAGTTTATATTAGAAAACTACTCTGTGGACTGTGGTCACTACTAACAACACTTCTTACTGCCGGGAAAGCCCTGGTGAAACATTTGCCAAGCACATAAATGATATGAAAGCGAAATATAGTAATTAAGATTTGTGTTCTATTGATTGTGTAGCTTAAGTAATTTTTCATTACTAACACAGATTTAAGAAGTATAAGTAGTTAAAGATTCTGACTTGGCGCAAGTCATTAGCATGTAATTGAACCAGTAAAAAAGATCAGTTAAAGCTGTGTTGATTACCACCTTATCTTTGAAAGGCAATTAAAGACCTCAATCATTGCAACAAGATTTGATTGTGCAGGCTTTATCGGACATTGATCTTTCAGCAAAGTGCAGTTACATTTTCCATTAATTTACAGTAACACAGTTTAACTCTGATACCCTAGACTGCTGACCCAGGTGAGATGTAATGCTAGGTACTTGTTTAGGTTAAGATGCCCCCTAACATCATTATTGTCTGAATAGTAAGCGCTGAAAAACAGTAGATACTTAATCCACTAGCCTTAGGATAAGGTTTCTGTTATCTGCATTAGCTTTTCAGCCAAGTGAAACCAAGATCTTGGCCTTTTAGGTCATCCCACTTATTCAAACATCATTCTTCAACAGAGTTAAAAGATATTTCATGAACTACAGATGTTCTGTGCTCACAGTTTGGGGAGAATATAAATATAAATGACCTGAAGTAAAATGTACTTTAAAAAATACATATGGTTTTTAATAATTAAAAATGTTTTGGCCAGGCACAGTGGCTCACACCTGTAATCCCAGCACATTAGGGGGCCAAGGTGGGCGGATCACCTGAGGTCAGGAGTTTGAGACCAGCCTGACCAACATGGTGAAACCCCGTCTGTACTAAAAATACAAAATTAGCCAGGCATGGTGGCGCATACCTGTAATCTCAGTTACTCAGGAGGCTGAGACAGGAGAATTGCTTGAACCCAGGAGGTGGAGGTCGCAGTAAGCAAAGATCGCACCATTGCACTCCAGCCTGGGCAACAAGAGTGAAACTCCTTCTCAAAAAAAGTTTCAATTTTTATGGAAGTCAACATTAGAAAAATAATAATGCCAAGTATGTGTGGTGAAGTAAACTGTAACTGTTTGAACAATTTGGCATTTTAGGACATCAGCACTAAGAAAATAGAAATTTTTATATTAACAGCCTCTCTCATGCTCCCAAATAGGTTACTGCATCTTTATAGTGGCTCACAACTTACATAGGAACTAAGAATTTTGCCTAGAAATTTATTCCAATACGGATAATTCATTTGCATAGAAACAACAATAGAAGAAATGCAAGGTTTTGTACTAAAAGTACACCTTTATTAAAACAGTTTTGGTCGGATTATTTTAAAGACAAAATTCCTATCAAAGAAATATGACAGAAAAGCTAAATCAGTGGTTTCACCAATTAAGAAAACTCCTGATACGCCAAAGGGCAGGGCCTGTTTAGCTCCTCACGTACCACTTCAGGGTTAGTGAGTGTGTGCCTTCAAGGCACCTCCTTCTCTCCCCATCGCCTTATTTTTGAAATCCCTTTATTAATGAAGTCCTTTAAGTATAAATGTAAATATATGGAGGAGAAGAATGTGGATTATAAAAATAGAGCTTTTGCAAAGACAAAAGTAAAACTGATGTACATTTTCAGGTAGAAAGGTCTCGTTTCATTCTCAGATTACAGGTGGAAAAACTAAGACACAAAGGAGGAGAGTTAATAGCCTGAGGTCAAAAAGTAAAACACCGCTGATGCTAAAAATAGACTCAGTCGCCTGACTTATACATTTATCCTTTCTCCCTTTTAGGCCTTAATGCTTTGGTGTAATATGCAGGTTTAAAAAAAAAACTTAAACCATTGCTGTTCAATGTGAACTACTGTTTTCATACTAAAAGTTTACAAGACTTAATAAATCTAATGAATGATATTTAAGTTTTTAAACCATGCCTTTCCCCATTGTTGAGTTCATCCTTCACCATGATCAACTCCATCAGATCAAGAGGTCTATTGATTTTCATGTAATACAAGAAAATATTACATTTCCTTAATTGTTACACGGTGAGCGCATGAGACAAGAAATCAACGTTCTATTTAATGCTGCAAGCAGCAGAGAATTACAGAGATCAATAGGGTAGTTTGTCAAAGATGTTCTCCAAGGAGACTTACCTATCACCATATGGACAAGAAGTCACACTGACTATAGCTATTGAAAAACAGGTAAGCAGAGTCAGCAGTACAAATTATCAGAAATCAAACAGGCCAGTGTGAAAAGAGGTGCAACTCTACTGAAAAGCTGTATTTATAGTATGGTAATTAAAAACCATTTTATCAGTCTTGTGTTGGGACCAAACCTTTACAGTCAGTATTGACAAGACCAGCAGCAATGAATGAGCAGTATTTGACTTAAAATTTATGAGCTATAGTTATTTAACTTTGCCCATTACAGAGGAAATCAGTTCTAGCCTTTCCTGCAAAATGCTAATAGTCAGTTGTTTTATTATTAATGAAGCTTAATGTAACATTATCTCCTTTGTGTAAGCCATTCATTTAACTAGTGTCAAGTATATTCTTCTGGACTAAATATACTGGCATAAGTACTTCTTTGATTAAAGTGTTATTTAGAATTGCTTTTAGACAAGTGAACATTATGTATATTTGAAGAACAGCTCGCTCTGTAGCTCATTTAAAATGAGCACCTTTAACGAAGCTAGATTGTATTACTTCCTTATTCTGGTGTCTCCACCTCAATCACTTCCACTCACTTTCTCTACTGACTTGGCAGGAGTAAGCATCCAAATGTGGAATTTTATAAAATGTTTTGCAACAAAAACATGTAAATGTTGCAGAGTATCAGTAATAGATTAACAAAAAATGATATATAATGTATGTTTGTAATTATGGGGGAGATCATAAATCTTCAACACCCATTGGTTTAGAAATTAAATAGTTCTACTTAGTTCTCCCTAAATTACTCCAAATTTCTGAAATTTACCATTCATCTGGGTATATTGTGACTGCCCCAAGGATAAATTTTTTAAATGACTTGGCTTTCAAAAATGCAATTAATAAAATTGAAATGCAAAAGTGCCATTAGGTCTTCAACATTTCAGCCCACTCCCTATTGCCAATAAATCTATGGATATGTACCATTTCAATTAGTTGCTTTTATAAACAGTTAACCAAATTTATTTTTCTGCTTCTTTCTAGAAGACCTTAATTGTTCTTACAGCTTTATAGGAAGCTGTTTTAACTTTTAGTAAGTTTAATTTCATTCACCTTGCTACACTTATGTTAACCAGTTATTCTTACATTTTAAAAATGATATGGTTTTGGATTCGAGCAACAAGAAGTTTCAACATTATACTCCAGCCTCTCCGCCAGGTAAATGGCACAAGGCCTTTAAAACATTTCTACTACAGTCTTGGCAGCTGAATGGTTGAGACTTGAGACTACAATCAGATTTTCATCACTTTTGGATTTGCCAATGATATGATATGATCTCTATCTCCTATCCTATTGTCTTCTACTTGGTTTTCCATCATTTTATAAAAGATTTCCCCACTCCTCTTTTGTGTGGGCATCTGTATATTCTCTTCAGAGTTGATTTAAATTTTTTTTTTTTTTTTTTTGCATTTCCAAGCCATCATTTTACAATTTATTAAGCAAACAAGCGATCAAATGTCTCTCCATCCACCTGATGTGATCTTTTCATATGCACACAGCTAATGAGTTCCATTCGGAACAGCTGAAAATCTTCTAGTAGAAGCGATTTAAATTGTTAATACCTAACTAATCTATTACACTGTAATCATTTTTTATCTGTAGGTTAACCTAGTTCTAGGGAAAAAATGATGTGAAGCTTCATGTGTTTGTAGCTCCCATCAGCTAAACAGAGCATGTAATATATAACAATGTACAAAACGCTTCACCTCTTGAGGGCAATGATTCATCTTAAAGAAGCAGATACTGTAGAAAGAAAAAAGTATTTGCAAAAGTTTTATTTTAAAGGATCAAAAATAAATACTGCATATACGCACAGAGAAAATCCACTGATATTTATGTTCTTGGATGCACACTTTTAATACATGGCACCTTCATCTTCTTTATTGAGAAAATAAACTGTTATGGGCCCATAACTGGTATGCACAGTCTCTGTGACTCTGGCAAATAACCAGGAGCCAAGTCCATATAATAAAGTTGGAATACCTAGAAAACAAACAAATATGTATAAACATCAATGCCTATTAATCATCCAAGTTACTAATCACATATAACACTCTTCAGCAATGCTAACAAATTATAATGTGATAAAATATAAAAATATTACTCAACATTGACTCCGTGATTATTTAAGGGCCCAATTTCATCAACACGGAATATGGTGGCAATTACGTGCGTCTAGAGGTTTTCATACTACAGACAAAGCGGGTATAAATTTTAATTCAACTATTTCATTGTCATTACCCTCAAATAATCATGAAGTAATTCTATATTTTCATAAATAAGCAAATGAGAATATTCATTAATTTAGTTGTAGATGCTCCTGATTATTAGCCTTGAGCTAAAATTACTAGGTTAACATTACTGTTCTTTTTTTTTTTTTTTTTTTTCTTTTTTCGATACAGAGTCTCACTTTGTTGCCAGGCTGGAGTGCAGTGGTACAATCGTGGCTCACTGCAACCTCCGCCTCCCAGGTTCAAGCAATTCTCCTGCCTCAGCCTCCCAAGTAGCTAGGACTACAGGCATGCCCCACCACACCCAGCTAATTTTTGTACTTTAGTAGACAGGGTTTCACCATGTTGGCAAGGATGGTCTCGATTTCTTGACCTCGTGATCCACGCACCTCGGCCTCCCAAAGTGCTGGGATTATAGGCATGAGACACTGCACCCACCCAACATTAATGTTAAGTTAGTAGCAAAAATACTGGCTGAAGTAATTTTTGTACAACTTAAAAGAAACTGGGTCAAAAAGCTGTCTTTAAAACCCAAGGCAAAACCTAACCCTAAGGAAGATTTCAGTACAACAGGCAAGAGAAAGAAAAACTATTATCAGCATTTTTTTCAGTTGATCTGAAAACAACCTGGTTTCAACCAATTTGAAATTGGTATAGTAGACTTCAACATGTGTTTCTTCTTTGAAATTGGTAACATTGTGCTGCTTTGGGATGAGTTGCCATTTGTGATTCATGAAACTAAACACAGGATCCAGAGATACGTATTAAGCACTCACATGCATTAAGTCTGTGTTGGACACAAAACAAACTTTTGCTTTTCCTATCTTCTTTAAGGTACTTAGTTAAAATCAATGACTACTGTGTTAAAACACATGTAATAAAACCATAGGCGCATGAATCAATTAACAAATATTGTATGCTCTGCACAAGCATTAATTTGATGCTCATATGTGGGAAATGGGCAGAAAGTGACACTTTAAAAGGACAGCTGTACATCTGGAAAATCACTTTCTAGTAATAAAGCAAGTCACACAAGCTCTGGACTAATCATATTGCTGAATTTCTGTCTGACTTTTCTGCAAGAATATATTTGCCATGTTAAGCTCTTTCTGAGTGTGTCTGCTGAACTACTTAGTGCTTACTCCCTGAAGCTGCATTCCAGCCACTGTGATGCCAGAGATTAATCAGGAGAAGCATCACATCACTAGCTGGTAATGAGAAGGGAAAAAAATGCCCATTCAGGCTGGCAACTCTCTATTTTTAGGAATATATTGGGTCACAGTTTGTCACCATCACAGGGTTCCCTGGAACTCCCATGAAACCTTTTATTGTGTATCACCTTCTTTGCCCTGATAATGTCCAAAGAATCTCTAAATACCTCAGGGGAATGTCACCAGAAAATCCACAAAACTAGAATAATAAAGCGACTTATAAATCACTTAACCACAAAGAAAAAAAAGGCAAGTGGCACAGGGGCAGGAGGTGGAAAAAGAAGAGTATGAACAAGACAGGCATAAAAGAGAGAGAAGTAGAGGGAGTAGTTGAAATAAAAAAGTAGGCCGTGTACGGTGGCTCACACCTGTAATCCCAGCACTTTGGGAGGCCGAGGTAGGTGGATCACCTAAGATTGGGAGTTCAAGACCAGCCTGACCAACATGGAAAAACCCCGCCTCTCCTAAAAATACAAAATTAACCAGGTGTGGTGGTACATGCCTGTAGTCCCAGCTACTTGGGAGGCTGAGGCAGCAGAAGCACTTGAACCCAGGAGGCAGAGGTTGCGGTGAGGTAAGATCACACCACTGTACTCCACCGTGGGCAACAAGAGTGAAACTCCCATCTCAAAAAAAAAAAGGAAAAAGAAAAAATAAATTTAAAATGCAGTATCACAACTTCAGAAGCTGAAAATCAATGGAGCGAGAAAGAAAAAAATAGGCTCTAGAAGCAACTACTAATTTTCTAAACATACTGAGACTAAAATATATAAAATATGCCTCTTAAACCAAGGCTAAGGCTATAAATTTAAGGAATACCTGGTGACACTCAGAATTTTGTTTTATAGTATTTATCATAGTTTTCACTTCAAATATTGATACTTTAAAAAAATTCATACTTTTGAAAAATCACAAATACAGAAATAAATGGCCAATATCTTTCAGCTAAGATGAAGGGCGGATCAAAGAGTACGAGCTTAATAACTATATTAAGTCTAATTAAAAAATAACCAGGAACCATTAGCAGTAATGCGATTTGACAGGAGATGGAGTTAGGATACGAGTTGGAAATTCTGTATTTTTTTCCCCTTCCTGCCTGTTTATTTAATGCACTCAGACTGATATCCAAAATGGGAAATTTGCCACTTATATAACCTATATCTTACAAAATCTTCTTTGTAGCACATATGATTTCAAGTCTATAAGATTCTATGAAAAATTATATATCTGAAACATGTAACATCAAAAGATCCTGAAAATCAGTTCTTTGCATAATCATTGAGTCAGCTGAACAGTAGGTAAACCACTGTCAAATTAAGCACTTTAAAAAATTAGAATTCCTCAGTAAATCCCATTCATTCCGATGGTAAGTTGTTTTTCTTAAATCTCAATCTACTTCTCAGCAGGATACCTAGACTGGTAAACCATTAGTAAAATATCAGCTTCCATTGAAGGGAAGGCAGAGGAGAAAAGGAGTAAATGGGTAAACGGAAATCTTTATTATTTACAAAATGGAAAAATGAATTGCTCTAGTAATTACTAATTTGGAAGGGAAGAAGAGGAACAAGATCCTAAGTATAATATTAATAAGATATGTACTTGATCATCCAGAGAGGCGACTGCACATCACAGAATAGGAAAGGACCCTATTATCTAATTCACATCCCCTCTACCTTCAGACAAAAAATAAAAATAAACGTTACCAGAGGTGTTCACTACTTTAAAACATTTTAAAATTCCCTTTATCAGTGCGTGCCACTTTGTATTAAAGCATGCATGAGAAAAATATCCTTTTTGCTTCACTTAGAACTCTTATTCCCATTTTAGCAGGATTTTTAGAATTCCCAAAAGGCCATACAGACCATTAAATCTTCCACATAAAAAACAAAACAAAAAACACTACAAGTGCTGTTTCTTTCCACTTTAAAAGGTTTTACTTTTCTATGTATGGTATGTTCTGAGTATCCGCTTTTTTTTGGATGTCTTTATATTTAAAAGAGAAGCCCCTAATCATTAAGGTGATCTTAAAATGTTAACATTGAAATGTGACTTTAAAGGAAAAAAAGGCATTTGGCTCATGGTTTACCTATAACCCTCCTGTTATGCTTTTCCCATTATTCTTTAACTTGGGAAGAATGATTTCTTGATTATGAAAATGCTAAAACAAACTTATTCTTCTTGAATCAACATTCCAGTCTTTCCAAATAATTTCTAATTGAATTTTATAAGTCTCCTCACCCTTCAACTTCAACCAACCTCCAAAGTAGGGGGCATCCTCTATACAGTCCATCAGCCAAATAAGAGGCATTCTGTAAAGGATAACACGTTGTTAAATAATCTCCTTACTGGATAGAGCGCAGGACAGTCCAGTGGAGTAATGGCTCAAAAAGCCCACGACTGACATATGTGCTATAAGCAAAAATACACAGACCGTATTTAAATTTAATGTACGATCAGATTATGTAATAGTGTTAATAGTACGGCTGCGCAGGGTTTAGTTTTAATTCTGGCTTTAAAAACCTGGTTGCGTAACATGGTTCATTCAGCTCCATGGCTAGATACTGAATCACTAAAATCTAGATTAATTCTACCAGCTATTAACAAGTTCAAAACATCCTGAGGCCTTCGGTTTTCCCCTGATCTATAAAAGATACACCCATGTCCGTGTCCGTACCTTTTCTTTCATTAAACGAAAATAAATACCTAGTGAGAGTAAACCCCCTCAGAGCACCTCCGTGACAAGATACAAATACTAAAGATCTTTAAAAATCTTTTAAAACTAGCACCTCGGGAAGCTGTTATGTCTGGTGAAACTTTTGGTATCTTTAGTAAAACGAACTTGCTGGGATTTCATATAAAGAAAACAAAGAAACCTAAAAAGTAGTTGCATTTCTTGCAACACAAACGCAGCCGCAAAGTGATGTTCACGGGCATGAGTCCTGCCCTGCACTAGGACGGTGTCAACTTCAGAGCCACTTTCCAGGGGGCGTTTCCTGACGTCCCCCAGCTTAGTGCCCAGGCAGGGGTCGTCCTTTTTTTTTTTTTTGGTTGAAGTTTTATTTCCATATCAATTAGATTTGAATACATTCACCTTCTCAGTATCAGAAGTACCAGCTCTGCATCATTTCAAATACTCTCTACTTTTTTCCACGTTACCTTCAAAAACGGAATAAGTATTCAAACTCCTCCACTGCTATACAATGATTAGTTTTCAAATTCTGTGAACTCAGTGAAGTTAATGACACACAGAATTATCATTACAGTTTATTAAAATAGAAATTCATGACAACACGTAAACCGCAATGCTTCCGACAGTTACTAGGTAAAACGGGAGTATCCTTTTTGATTTTCTAAGAGGGAGCGGCCCGCCCCTCCCCAGGCCGGAGGACTCGCCCGCGGTAGAGGGAACGGCTTCGGGAGCCAGGAGCCCGGCGAGCTGGGGACCCCCGGACGAGGAGTACAAGGGACCCGAGGCGCAGCAGGCGCCGGGAGGCAGAGCTGACCCCGCGGGCCTCGGCCTGCGCCTGGGCCTCGTCACGTGCTCTGTGGCTGCGGGGCCGTGCCGGCTGGGCGGGCTTCACCGCGTGGGCGCGGCAGTAGCCACTCACCGAGGTTGACGACCTTGAGCGCCGTGAAGAAGCGGTTCTGCCCGGCCAGGTCCTGCCAGGGCGCCTTGGAGCAGTGGTATTTGATGAAGGGGAAGCAGCCGGTGCGCAGGACGTGGTAGTTGGCGCCCTGCACCGGCCAGTTGAAGTGCGAGAGGCCGAACTGGTCGTTGCGGACGGCGCTGTAGGGCACGCAGAAGGAGGTCCAGTGCGGCAGGCGCCGCTGCAGCAGGTGCCGCGTCAGCACCTCCGAGGCGCGCGGCTTGGGGCGGGCGGCGGCGCGCGAGGCCCAGGGCCCGCACAGCAGCAGGTTGACCGCGGCCTCGTGGGCCCTCCGCAGGGCTTCCATGGCCCGCCGCGCCGGGGACGCTGGCCGTTGTCCGCGGCTGCCGCGGGGGCGTGTCGAGGCTGTCCCGGCCGCAGGCGCGCAAGCGCGCGCCCCCGGCGAGCGGCGGGAAAGCCAACGGGCGCCGCGCGCGTGCCCGAGACCCCCCCCCCCGGAGTGCGGCGGCGCGTGCGCACAGCGGTCACGCGGTCTCCCGCCGGGGGTGGGGTCTAGAGAGGTGAAGAGGGGCGTGACCTGCGCGGGGCGGAGAGACACCTGCGCGGAGAAGCTGGTTTTGAGTGACCCCGTGTGACCTCACTTAGTCATTAGTAACTCTGAGGCGGGGGAGGAATTCGGTAAGGTCTCTTCCATTTGGGTCTGAGGAAAATTCGGGTTTCAAACAATTCAGTAACTTAACCACCTTCGCGAGGGGCAGGACTCAAACCCAGATCTCCCTCCCAAGCCCTGGACTACAGGGAAACCTTTGGGTGGCTTTACTGAAACACAAGGAGGGGCCCTCGGGGAAGTGAGTTGACAGCCAAGACCCCAGGTCTGTGTTGCCTGGTAAGGCCAGGAGCACTTTTGTTTGTAGGTCCTTGCTGTCGGGTTCACTGTTTAAAATTATCCCAGAGATTTAAAAATCAAAAGTTTATTTGAAAACCTCACGTCTGGGCCGGGCGAGGTGACTCTGTTAATACCAGCACTTTGGGAGGCCGAGGCAAGCGGATCACCTGAGATCAGGAGTTCGAGACCAGCCTGCCCAACATGGTGAAACCCCGTCTCTATCTCTACTAAAAATACAAAGTTAGCCGGGCATAGTGGCACCGGCCTGCGCCTGTAGTCCCAGCTCCCCCTATTCCCCGGGAGGCTGAGGCAGGAGGATCGCTGGAACCCAGGAGACTAAGGTTGCAATAAGCCGAGATCATGCCACTGCACTCCAGCCTGGGCGACAGAGCAAGACTCTGTCTCAAAAAAACAAAACAAAAAAACCTCACGTCTCTCAGTGCAGTGTCAGGATACACAAAGGCACTTCCCTCTAAGAACCTGGTAAACGGACCAGGAGCCTCTTACCAGCCTTCGTGGTCCTCAGTCACCCATTATCAATCCATTATTTTAGGAAAAACTTTGCTCAAACTTTGTGGCATCTTAAGGCAATAATTTACAGACGTGTTTTTTTAAAAAAAATTTCCAGCCAGGCGTGGTGGCTCACGCCTGTAATCCCAGCACTTTGGGAGGTGGAAGTGGGCTGATCACCTGAGGTCACAAGTTCAAGACCAGCCTGACCAACATGGTGAAACCGTGTCTCTACTAAATATAGAAAATTAGCCGGGTGTGGTGGTGTGTGCCTGTAATCCCAGCTACTCAGAGGCTGAGGCAGGAGAATCGCTTGAACCCAGGAGGCAGAGACTGCAGTGGGCCAAGATCTTGCCCGCCTACTCCAGCCTGGGTGACAGTGAGAGTCCATATTTAAAAAAAAAATTTCCTCTTTTGTCCTAAACTCATCTTTTTTTTGGAGGGGTCATACATGAACAAGATGATTGGTCTGAAAGCACCTTATGTGAATGAGGTACAGTAATTATGCATTAAGCATCATATAACAATTCCTATCGTTGCTAAAAACTCAAGAGGGATGGAGCATAGTATGGCGAAATTTTATATTCCCCAGTTTTTATTGAACATTGGGCACTCATCAACATATGCCAAATCTTGAACTTTACCTTGTAGAATTTAAACTTGAATTTTGCCTTATAGAACGGAATTTCTTTTTTCTTTCTTTTTTTTTGAGACAGGATCTCAGTGTTGTCCAGGCTGGAGTGCAGTGGCTTGATCTTGGCTCACTGCAACTTCTGCCTTGCTGGCTCAAGCGATTTTCCCACCCACTCCCAAGTAACTGGAACTACAGGTTTGTGCTACTACATTTGGCTACTATTTTTGGCATTTTTTTTTTTGTAGAGGTGGAATTTTGCCATGTTGCCCAGGCTGATCTTGAACACCTGGGCTCAAGTGATCTGCCCACCTCTGCCTCCCACGGTGGTGGGATTACAGGTGTGAGCCTCCACACCTGACCAACTTAAATTTTAAAAAACAGTGGAGTCCTTCTTCAAACGAAATCTGTTGAAGATCCCCAACATATAAAGGTTAAAACTTATGCTTTATTACTAAACGTAAGTTCAAAAAAATTTTTTTAAGTTTTTATTTTACTTATTTATTTTTTAGGTATGGGTTCTCACTGCTGCTTAAACTGATCTAGAACTCAAGTGATTCTCTCACTTCAGCCTTTTGAGTAGTTGGGATTACAGCTATAAATCCAAAAATTTTATATTAACTTTATAGGTAAATAAAAAAAACCATGAAACTCGGGTGTTGTTGGCTTGGATTTTCTTTTGTTTTGAGCAGAATGGGGCTTCGTTGGAAAAAAAAATTGGGTAGCCCAAATAATAAACAGGAAGTCTGGAGAACCAAGCTCCGAAAATGGGAAGGAACCAGGAGAGTCTGAACAGCAAAGACATAGATAAGACCAACAGGAACTAGTCTGGCAAGCATGCCATCGCTGGCCCCATTGCCACTGGACCCTTCATCCTGTTGCTGGCAAAATGTTGAAGCTGGGAGTTGTGATTGTGAAAGCTGATCCTTTGAATTGAGTGGTTCTGATCCCCAGCTAAAACAGTGGAAAAGCCAGGGGGAGAAAGCTCTCAGGACACATAACATTCCTTTAGAAATGTAATTCTCTGCAAGTCTCACTGCTGAAACTGCCTATTGTAACCTGAGACCAGTTTTATCTGTAACCGCTGAGATAACTTGCTGCAACTCTAGGACTAATTCTCCCCGCTGCTATGGCTCACCTAGGAGCTTGCCAGCCCCTGAGAACTTGACTAGTGCCAGTGAACTTTCTCAAAGAGCAATATGTAACATTTTTCTGTGTTATAAAAGCGCCAACCTTCTCTTTGCTCTTTGGACATATTGAAGACCACCTGGTCCATGTGTAAATACCAAATTGCAATTTTTTCTTCCCCAAAGAAGCATTACATTTAGAGATCAATCCCTGTATTTTAACTTCAACATAGCTGCAGTTACAGCAGACTCAGTATCCACTTTATTTCTGCATCTTCTGTTTTGGTTTTATACTATTAAGAAACTTCTGATTTTTCCAGAGAAGTAGATACAAATAAGAGTGTTTTTTCAATGACTCACCTTGAAATCTGGGCATGTGCTTCAATTACAAAAATGGCAGCAGGAGATTAATTATGAGATCTACACTGAAATGACTTAACCTCGAATTAATGTGTGGGCAGTTTGCGATATGTTAAATTTTGGCGTTATCTCACTTTTGGCAATATAAAAAATCTTTAAAAAAAAAAACCGTGAAATTTGAATTAAACATGCAGAACCCCTGAGGTATGTCTCAGAAACCCTAGGTCCTGTGGCATATGAGATGAAAACCACTGATAAAGAGAACAAGATATTACATATGTTCACTGCATTTTCTCATCAAGAAGGCTTGGGAAAAGGACTAGCAAACTGAAGGACTTCTGCTGGGAGCAGCTCTCTTGGCTAAACCTCATCAGCAGTGAGGGCCTCCCTTAATCTGAGGCTCTTTCACTATCTCCCTTTTCTATTCTAAGGTAGAAAGTTCCCCCAAAGAGAGCCAAAAATGGTGGGCCACACCCCATATTTAAGAGTGTTTGAATGAAACATTCCCCTACCTAAAGATACAGAGATGGAGAAAATAACATCTCTTCTAACTTTAAGATTATATGGTGCCACTTCCTTAATTGAAATAAGATAATTTCTCAAAACAACAACAACAAAAACCAACCCACAAATCAGATGCTTTATTTTCTTTTCAGCTCCAATTCTTCATGGCTGTGAAACAAAGGGGCCTAGGGATGTGTATGAAGCTGGCAATCAAAAGTCTAAGTTGATGTTTTGTTTTGTTTGAGACGGAGTCGTGCTCTGTCGCCCAGGCTGGAGTGCAGTGGCGTGATCTTGGCTCACTGCAAGCTCCACCTCCTCGGTTCGAGTGATTCTTGTGCCTCAGCCTCCCAAGTAGCTGAGACTACAGACGTATGCCACCATGCCAGGCTAATTTTTTGTATGTTTAGTAGAAACAGTTCACTGTGTTAGCCAGGATGGTCTTAATTTCCTGATCCCATGATCCATCTGCCTTGGCCTCCCAAAGTGCTGGGATTACAGGTGTGAGCCACTGCGACCGGCCTAAGTCGATGTTTTTTAAAAAAAGTTGTATCCTATAATTAGGAATGCATTAAATATATTTTTCCACATAGCATAGAGAAATGGCATATCTCTTAAAAGGAACCCGTTAAAATGATGATAAACACTGATACTGTGTATAGCACTTCATGCTGCTCCTAAAAGGGACTTAGCATTCCTGTTTTTGTTTTAAAGGCATGTAGAACATTGTAGGTGCCTAGAACATGTTAAAAATGAATTTAGCCCAGGTGAGGTGGCTCACGCCTGTCATCTCAACACTTTGGGAGGCTGAGGCAGGCAGATCACCTGAGGTCAGGAGTTCAAGACCAGCCTGACCAACATGGAGAAACCTCGTCTCTACTAAAAATACAAAATTAGCCAGCGTGGTGGTATATGCCTGTAATCCCAGCTAGTCAGGAGGCTGAGGCAGGAGAATCACTTGAACCTGAGAGGTGAAGGTTGCAGTGAGCCGAGATCACACCATTGCACTCCAGCCTGGGCAACAAGAGTGAAACTCTGTCTCAAAAAAAAAAAAAAAAAAAAAAAAGAATTTTATAAAATCAATAAATTGGGATATATTAAAATTAAAATTTTCTATTCATCAAAAGGCATATTAAGAGAATAAAAAGATAATTCCTAGAGTGGAAGAAGTATTTGCAGTACATATCTGAGAAAGCATTTGGGTATCTAGAACACACTCATACAAATCATTAAGAAAAAAACAATTCAGGCCAGGCGCGGTGGCTCACGCCCATAATCCCAGCACTTTGGGAGGCCGAGGTGGGTGGATCACGAGGTCAAGAGATTGAGACCATCCTGGTCAACATGGTGAAACCCTGTCTCTACTAAAAATACAAAAATTAGCTGGGCATGGTGGCGCGCTCCTGTAGTCCCAGTTACTCGGGAGGCTGAGGCAGGAGAATTACTTGAACCCAGGAGGTTGCGGTGAGCCGAGATCGCGCCATTGCACTCCAGCCTGGGTAAAAAGAGTGAAACTCAGTCTTAAAAAAAAAAAAAAAGAAAAGAAAAAGAAAAAACAATTCAATAGAAAAATGAAATATTTTAATGGACATTTTATAAAGGAGGATAACCAATGGTCCAATAAACAGATGAAAAGTGTTTGATTTCAATAATTATCTGAGAACTAGAAATTAAAAACCTCAATGCAATACCGTTGCACACCTACTAGAATGGCTAAGTAGAAGACACAGAAATGCTAAGTGTTGCTTAGGATTTGGAGCAACTGGAACTCTATACACTTCTGGCCACCACTTTGGAAATAGTTTTGACAGTATAGTACTATGTATATATTACAGCTGAATATATGCATGTCTTCTGATCTAATCCAGGCATAACACACCTAGTTACGTACCTGTATTGGTCTGGTTGGGCTGCCATAACAAAATACATAGACTGGGTAACTTAAACAACAGAAATTTGTTTCTCACAGTTCTGGAGGCTAGGAAGTCCAAGATCAAGGTGCTGGCCAATTGGGTTCCTAATGAGGGCTCTCTCTTCCTGGCTTGTACATGGATGCTTTCTCACTGTGTCCTTGCATGGTGGAGAGAGCTCTGCTGTCTCTTCCTATTATGTATGTACATATGTATGTTTTTGAGACAGTCTCACTCTGTTTGCCCTGGAGTGCAGTGGCACCATCATTGCTCATTGCAGTCTGGAACTTCTGAGCACAAGTGATTCTCCTACCTCAGGCTCCTGAGTAGCTGGGACTATAGGCACCATGCTCAGCTATTTTTTAAAATTTTTTGTAGATATGGGGGTCTCACTATGTTGCCCAGGCTGACCTCAAACTTCTGGACTGGCCTCAAGTGATCCTCCTGCCTTGGCCTTCCGAAGTGTTGGGACTATGGGCTTGAGCCATCGTGCCCAACCTCTTTCTCTTCTTATAAGAGCACCAGCCCTATCAGATTATGGATCGACCCTTATTACCTCACTTGAATGTTACCTCTTCGTTGCAGGCCCTATTTTTGAATACAGTCACATTGAGTGTTAGACTTCAACATATGAACTTTGGGCACAAGGACACAAATATTCCGCCCATAATAAAAAACAGTAGAGATTGTGTGCATATGTCCTCCAAAATACATGCATCAGAATATTCGTAGCAACACTACATTTGCAATATTCAATCTGGTAATTAACTGCCTATCAATAGTAGAATGGATAGACAATTTGTGGTATATTCATATGATGAAATGCTATACGACAATGAGAAGGAATGATTTACAATCACATGCAACATGCATGAATCTCACAAATGTAAGATAAAGTGAAAGAAGGCAGACACTAAAATACTTACTGATTTCATTTATATATGGTATAAAAGCAGGCAAAAACTCATCTCTGCTGTTAGTGTTAGGAGGCAAGACAGTGACCATTCACCTAGAGTGGGGTGAGGGGGAGCCTGTGACAAGAAGGGACATGAGGATTTCTGAGGATTATTCTTTCTTGATGTGGATCCTAGTTGAATGAATATATTCACTTTGTGAAAATTCTTTTAACTGAACACATTTGATATGTGTACCTTTCTCTTACTTTCTTCCTTTCTTTTTTTCTCTTCTTTTCTTTCGTTCTCTTTTGAGACAGGATTTTGCTCTGTCTCCCAGGCTGGAGTGCCATCACATGATCACAGCTCACTGCTGCAGCCTCCACCTCCCAGGATCAAGAGATCCTCCCAGCTCACCCTCCCAAGTAGCTGTGACTACAGACTCGCACCACCATGCCCAGCCAATTTTTTGTATTTTGTATTTTTTGTAGAGACAGGGTCTCACTTTGTTGCGCAGGCTGATCTTGAACTTCTGGGCTCAAGTGATCCTCCCACCTCAGCCTTCCAATGTGCTGGGATTATAGGTGTGAGCCACTGCTCCCAGCTGCTATATGTACTTTTCTATATGTATATTATACTTCAATAAAAGTTTGAAACAGAAAATGAGTTCTACAAGCAATATTGTATATTAACACATCCTGTTTATTAGCGTTCATTAAATATCTACATAGAACATGTCACAGTGGACTTGACCCAGACCTGACCCTATGCATGTATATAATAGTTATTTTCATGTCGCTTTTCCGACTTTACTGTGGGATCCTGATTTACTAATATATTTCTAAGTGTGATTTAAAACAGAATAGAGTAGGGATGTATATTAGTAGACTTATTAATATATTTCTAAGTGTGATTTAAAACAGAATAGAGTAGGGATGTATTCAATTCACTGCCATTCTCAGAGGGAGAATTACAAGAAAGTTACTGGGTAACCATGTCAGCATGTTGGTAAAAGATAAAGAAATTATGAAAAAGAGATAGAAATGTTTACATTTAAGATTTTATTTTAGATTTCTACTTTGGGGCCTAAGGACTTTTGGTTCCAGGAGAGAAGGACAATGGAGAGGATGCTGTCCCATTCATATTCCAGCATGCTTTAGAACTTAAACGCTCAAAGGAGCCACAGACATGGGCTTTCTAGGAACCCAAATCTGCTCAATGGCTCAGCGCCCTCTAAGCCATGCTCATGCTCAGAGGAGGTGGCTTGAGAGACCCCTGCCTCTGGATGAGTGTTCATTAATTCTCCCCGCTCCCACCGGTGGCTAATGCTGCTCGCTGCTCCATTCCTGTATCCTTGTGTTGCTCTGGCAAGGACAACATACATTGGCTTTATGCAAAATTATCCTCATGGAAGTACTGAGTAAGGGCAGAAGTCATTAGGAAAGGAAGGAACTGCTGTATTCTTATCTAGATCTTCTTGAGTCTTTCTGTGGAACTGATTGATGTTCTGAAAGTCCCCAGGAGCAGGCTGGCAGCGTGGGCTGCTGTAGCAGAGTGGCAAGAAGAATTTCTCTAGTAAGGCACTTTACTGTTAACATGGCGGGTACAGACTTCATCCAAAAGCATTGTGTGTTTCAGCTACTGTCAATGTCTCTCTTCACTGGAATGTAGACTTCCTAAGGCCAGGGATTTATGTTTTATGAACTTTTGTGATCCCAGCACCTAAAACAATACTTGGCATATGGAAGGCACTCTACTTGTTGAATAAATAGGGGGTATGTGGGAAAGTGAGTAAAGAAAATACAATTAGTATATATGAAGGATGTCGGAGAAAGGAAATTACAATACGTAGGGTCGGTGGTTTTAATTTAACTAAAGTTTTAATTTTGATCATTGGAGAAATTAAACTACAGAATAGGTAAGAAGCGTATCCAAGGTCATATATCAGAATCAAGACTAAAAATCCTGTCCTCCTGGCTTCCAGTGTGCTTTTCGTTAGGAGACAGTTCTACTACTAAAGCTGTCCTCACAGGGTTAGCAAGAGTTCTGGACAGAAACAGTTACAATTAAGCATTAATCAGGCTGCACTTCTGCCCACTTCCTTGTGACTGAAAGTCACTCAGCACTATGTACTGACCACTTGCATCCCCACTGTTCCCATAGATGGGATTTCTGACTTTAGAATCTTAAGGCTTTTCTTTAGGAATTGCTTAAGATGTTTTTCAGATCTCCAATTCCACTGAAGCATCTGGCACCAACCAGTTTGAAGACCACAGAGGAACAGAATCACCAGGAGAATACACTTTCTTCATCTCTCTGTCTCATGCCTTCACCCTGCACTCTTTGACCAATCAGTGATCTCCCACTTTGGTCTGCCTTAAAACCCTTAAAAACCCAGCCTAGCCCCAAACTCCTAGGTGAAACAAATGTGAAATTTCCTCCCGTCTCGTTCTTTCTCTGCTACGCCCTGGTGTCTTGGTGTATTACCTTACTGTGTACATCAGGCAATGGATCAATTGTGGCTATACTCCCATCTCCTGCTGTGGATCCTGATACTCTGGAATCTGGGGGCAAGGAGACATATTCGTGACTTTTTTTGTTTTGTTTTTGAGTTAGGGTTTTGCTCTGTCACCCAGGCTGGAGTTCAGTGGCACGATCTCAGCTCACTCCAGCCTCAACCTCCTAGGCTAAGATGATCCTCCCTCCTCAGCCTCCTGAGTAGCTGGGACTACCGGCACCTGCCACCACACCCAGCTAAGTTTTTTTACTTTTTGTAGAGATGGAGTCTCCCTATCTTGAACTCCTGGGCCGGTCTTGAACTCCTGGGCTCAAGCGATCCTCCTGCCTCCCAAGGTGCTGGGATTTTAGGCCTGGGTCACGCGACCCAACCTATAGTTGTGACTTTTAAAAGCTGATAATGATATATGCTGATAGATAACAGTCCATTTTATGGGCATGTTTCTAATATCACAAATCCTCATATGTTTGGGGAAGTATTTGAAAACATGGCCAAATAAATTCACATTGTCACGTAGGTCATAGTTATGATTCCATCTTCATAAAGTGAGCCTTGTTTACCAACAGATACATTCATGCAAAGCATGTGACATTTTGGTAACCTGAATAATATTTTCACATCAAATCCTAAAGACGTTTTGGCTTCATTGCTGATACTCAATGATAGTGGCTCTTAGCCCTTTAGCTTTAAGTGTCTCTGCGCCCCTCCCCCACACACACCCCATCTCACTGTCAAGTAGTTAATGATCTATAAACAAATACTGAAATGCCCTAAGGGGGCCCTCCATTTAAAAGAGTCCTTGAATCACGTGATAATGGAAATATAGTAGTTCACCAGCTGATTTATGATTTGTTAGTTTAGGGGTTTATTTATTTATTTATTTATTTTTGAGACTGAGTCTCGTGCTTGCTTCAGCAGCACATATACTAAAATTGGAACGAGACTGAGTCTCACTCTTGTTACCCAGGCTGGAGTGCAGTGGTGCAATCTCCGCTCACCACAACCTCCGCCTCCCGGGTTCAAGCAATTCTCCTGCTTCAGCCTCCTTTGTAGCTGGGACTACAGGCACATGCCACCACACCCAGCTATTTTTTTGTATTTTTACTAGAGACGGATTTTCACCATGTTAGCCAGGATGGTCTCGTTCTCCTGACCTCACGATCCGCCCGCCTCAGCCTCCCAAAGAGCTTGGATTACAGGTGTGAGCCACCGCGCCTGGCCAGTTTAGGTTTCTGAAGTGAAGTTTCACTGGTATTTTCAAATAGTGCAGGTTTTTAATTTACTGCACAATAATACCAGATTTTCTCTAGTATTTTCTCTCAGGGGAAAACTTTCAAAAATATTTACCTGACTTTGCAGTTTCCATTGTTATGAAATGCCACTTTGTGTGTGCACATTTCAGTTTCTTAAGCAAACAGTGGCTGCAGAGGGTATTAATATCCATGTAATGATATCTACCAGTTTCTGGGTGCTTATGTTGTTCCAGGCACTTTACAACCTACTGTCTCATTTAAACAACACTGCAAAGCAAGGCTTCATTTTCTTCATTTTCAGGCTGATTTGGGGAACCTGAAGAAAGTGTATATGGGGATTCTCTGGACTGTTTTTACAACTTTTCTGTAAGCCTAAAATTTTATTCAAACCAAAACGTTTAGTTTGTAAAACTTGGGTTTTAACTTAGACAGCATCTGGCTGCAACTGGGGTGGGTGTGAGTAACGCTGCTGCTCTGGGTAATATGCACATTAGTCCAAACCAACATCTCCATGAACTACAACTTGGGGTTCAGCTTTCTTTAATTCCTCATTGCTATTCCTAATAAAGCAAGATGTTAAAACTAACTACATGCTCTATTAATTATATGAAGGTGAACTTGAGTCATATTTGTTACTGAAGATGATTAATAATTACCAGTTCTGCGCACATTTCTGGTGCATTTCAGTAAATAAACAGGGTACATTGTTGGGTAGTAATTGATTAATTAGCACATTCATCCTACACAGCTCAATGGTCTAAAGATGCTGAGTTTGAGATATTGCTCATAATTATTACAAGAAACAAGTCTGTTTCATTTCTCAGTTTCTTCTTCTGTACAGGAAGCTTTTTTTTCCCTAAATCGAATGCTTAATGGTTCAAAACGTTATAGGTTTTATTCAGATAAATCAACTCATGAAAAATTGCTAGTCATAATCACAGAATCTTGTTTTTGTGTGAACTAGGGTGAAAAGTTTTTACAAGGCTAATTTTAACACTAGATCTTGCTGTTAACCTGGATCAAATACTGTAAATATAGGGCACTTCCCCACCACGCAGGAAATGCTCATTGAGCACCTATGCGCAACAGGGGCGCTGGGATCTCATTTGCTTCCCAACCACATCAAATAAGCTCAGGATTGCAAGTGTCATCAGGCTGGCACTTTGCAGCATCAAGCAAATATACTGAGTAATCTTCAGAGGAGGATAACAGCATGCATTGGTCGTCATTTTAACCGTGCAGCAAGTTAGGAATTTTGTTCTAATTTATTGAGCCATCATGCAGTGGAGAGATGGCGTAGTTGCAAGAGCTATGCACAGGGAGTCAGGAGTCCTGGGTTCTTTTTTTGCTTGTTTGTTTTGTTTTTGAGATGGAGTCTTGCTCTGTTGCCCAGGCTAGAGTGCAGTGGTGCAATATTGGCTCACTGCAACCTCCACCTTTGGGTTCAAGCAGTTCTCCTGCCTCAGCCTCCTGAGTAGCTGGGATTACAGACACACACCCCGCCACACCTGGCTAATTTTTATATTTTTTTTAGTAGAGACAGGGTTTCACCATTTTGGCCAGGCTGGTCTCAAACTCCTGACCTTGTGATCCACCTGCCTCTGCCGCCAAAAGTACCGAGATTATAGGTGTGAGCTACCATGTCTAGCAAGGGTTCTCATCTCTATTTTTTCTTGAAGAAGCCACGTGACTATGGACACATCACTTTCCCCTTCTCTAAGCATGGATCACTCATCTATAAAATGAAGGCTTCAATCAGGAACAATGAGGTATAGTAAAGAGACAGACAGACCTACCTTTGAGTCTGGACTCTCTAACACTAGTTATATTATTTTAGGGTAATTATTTAACCTTTCTGAGTTTTCGCTCTCTTTACTTGAGTTTATTGTAGGATCAAAGAAGATATGAAAATACTTTATAAAGTATAAAGTACCATATGAATATGTGTTATTAATATTAATAACTTTCTTAACTGGTTGATGCTAACATGATATGTATTTGATGGATGCACCAACATACCCATGTGCTGGTCTAACAATAGGGAATTTTTAACATGCTTTATGCCATTATTAAAATCGCATTGGGTAAGAATTTCTAGTGTATATTGATAATTTACTGCTAAGTGAAAAACATAGCTGTATAGTATGTCTGGGATGATCCTATTTCTAAATTTACATATGCAAAGAAAAAAGAATCTGTATAACATGAACTCAAAATGATAAAAGAATAAATGCAATATATATATGGGCATATACATATATACTTTTTTGTTTGATACAGAGTCTCACCCTGTTGCCCAGGCTGGAGTGCAATGGTGCGATCTTGGCTCACTGCAACATCCGACTCCCTGGTTCAAGTGATTCTCCTGCCTCAGCCTCCCTAGTAGCGGGGACTACAGGCACATGCCACCACACCAGGCTAATTTTTGTATTTTTTGTTAGAGACAGGGTTTGACCATATTGGCCAGGCTGGTCTCAAACTCCTGACCTTGTAATCTGCCCGTCTTGGTCTCCCAGAGTGTTGGGATTATAGTTGTGAGCCACCTAAATGCAATATATATTAAGCAAGCAACTGTTACTACTGAGAGAGAATGTTCTAGGAGACATGTACATGCATATATGTGTGTTTATATATGTAAATCTGTTTGTATACATACATTTTTTTTCCTTTGAGACAGAGTCTCACTCTGTTACCCAGGTTGGAGTGCAGTGGCAAAAGCTCACTGCAACCTCCACCTCCCAGGTTTAAGTGATCCTCCTGCCTCAGCTTCCCTAGTAGCTGGAATTACAGGTGTGCACCACCACACCCAGCTTATTTTGTATTTTTAGTAGAGACAGGGTTTCACCATGTTGGCCAGGCTGGTCTCCAACTCCTAACCTCAGGTGATCCATCAGCCTCAACCTTCCAAAATGCTGGGATTATAGGTGTGAGTCACCAAGTCCAGTCAACATACATGTATCTTTGAATTTACAATCCATTGAGTGACACAGATAAATTAAGCAACGTATCTATTATGTGATATTACATAATACCACACATTGTCAATTGGCTTTAAAGAAAAACAGAGTAAGAGAATAGAGAGTACTGGTGGTACTACTTTAGGAGGGTGGTCAAGGAGGCCCCTTGTCTGGTGAGAGTTGGGCAGAGACCTGAATGCAGCCAGTTAGTGACCCAGGCAAGGTGCAGAGGGAAGTGTCCCAGAAAGAGGGAATGGCAAACGCAGAGGACCTAGGCAGGAATCACAGCAGATATGCTACAAAACCTTGACAGTGGTTATCTCCAGGTGGTGGAATAAAAATTGATTTAATTTTTTTCTTATGCTTTCCTATTTTAAAATTTCTTTTTAAATCTTGTATGTGTTTTTGAAGAAGCTATGTTACATTATTTGGTGTCTGGAATGAGGGTACATTTCCATAATTAGAAAAATCAAAAACTCTACAGGCATCCTGAAAGACAATCTAAAGAACGTTTATGAGGAGTTTTGAAAGCTTATGTCCTCTCTATTTTTGTTTTCATGGTGTTAGTGCCAAGATTCTATGAGCTGTAGCGAGAATAAAGGGAGCAGAGAGGTTTCCACCTTGGCGACAATGTTCAAAGAAGTGTTTTACATGTAAGTTTTGGTCATGATAACCAGTGTGGTCTTTGTAATCATCTTGCTTTCAGCTCCTTGTCCAGTCCAGGCCTTGCTACAAGAATGTCAGAATACTTCCTAGAAAGCCTGTGTCTGCTGGTAGATGATGCTCAGGAAACACAGTGGCAGTTTAGGATGTCTTTAGAAGATGGGATGAAAGGTGTCAGGTAGAAATAGTTTCACCATTTTATTATATCGCATGTATGCAGTTCACAAGGGACTACATTGCAAAATGGAATATTAGGAAATAGATCTTCCATCTCTTTTTGGGTACCTGCAAATATTAAAGCTTGGAGATGGCACTGCAGATACCCATTCTGTCTACAAAGCAGATATAAGAAGGAGATGCTCTGATTTGTACAGGGACAAAAAGGCCCAGTGAAAGCTTCTTATTCTCATTTCTATTTCATCTTTTTCCATGAAGATCTTCCAGTGCAGAAGGTATACATGAGATCAGTTCAAATAAAAATGCTCTCAAAATAAGATGTTTCCATTAGTTTTAGTTTTTTTTTTTTTTTTGAGACGGAGTTTCACTCGTTACCCAGGCTAGAGTGCAATGGCATGATCTCGGCTCACCACAACCTCCACCTCCTGGGTTCAGGCAATTCTCCTGCCTCAGCCTCCTGAGTAGCTGGGACTACAGGCATGCGCCACCATGCCCAGCTAATTTTTGTATTTTTAATAGAGACGGGTTTTCACCATATTGACCAGGATGGTCTCGATCTTTTGACCTTGTAATCCACCCACCTCAGCCTCCCAAAGTGCTGGGATTATAGGCGTGAGCCACCGCACCTGGCCCTCCACTAGTTTTGATGATTAACAATAACCAAGAGCTCAGTGCTGAGATTGAAACCCAAAAAAATGAAGGACCTGATCCCAGTCTAAAGGAGGTGTTGTATTTGGCTTCAGTCAAAATGATCCCTTCCATAAGAAAAATGTGTTGCAGTGAACTATTTTTAAATGATGCAATATTTTGTAACCATTTAAAATCATAGGGCTTTTGGATAGTAGATGGGAGCATTTAAGTTGGAAGGTGTTTTCAAAATATTTTCATCCATTGTTTCCAATAAATGGAATAAAGCCGGAGGAAGAGACCACCACCTTCTTGGGTGATATATAACATTGTGGCCATGCGCGGAGGCTCCTGCCTGTGATCCCAGCACTTTGGGAGGCTGAGGCAAGTGGATTACCTGAGGTCAGGAGTTTGAGACCAGCCTGGCCAACATTTTGAAACCCCATCTCTACTAAAAATACAAAAATTAACTGTGCGTGGTGGTGGGCACCTGTAATCCCAGCTACTCGGGAGGCTGAGGCAGGAGAATCGCTTGAACCCTGGAGGTGGAGGTTCACTGAGATCATGCCACTGCACTCCAGCCTGAGTCACAGAGCGAGGCTCCATTTAAAAAAAAAAAAAGACATTAAAAAAATAATAATTTCGTCCCTTTTATATACATTGATGATGGTGGCACAGAATTGTAGAACATCAGAGCTGGAAGGAAGCTTGAGTATCAGTTTCTCTTTCTTATTTTATGTATCAGAAGCTTGAGAACTAAAGAGGAGAAATTACTTGTTTATTAAGGAAAGAGCTGAAACTAAAACTCATTAAGACATTAAAATCTAAAGTAAATGTCATATATATTCCATACACATTTAGAGTATCCACAGATGCTACATAATCCTATTCTGTCCTTCCAAATGTTTGCCAGAGAATGGAGGCATTTGCCGTTTTATCCATTCTCTGTTTGCTTGAATAGGTATGGCACCAAAGACAGGGTCTGTATGTGAACTCTAGAGTATTTAGACTAAGGACATTACACTTAGAATAAAAACAATCAGGCCAGGTGCAGTGGCTCACACCTGTAATCCCAGCAGTTTGGGAGGCCGAGGCGGACAGATCAAGAGGTCAAGAGATCCAGACCATTCTGGCCAACATAGTGAAATCCTGTCTCTACTAAAAATATCAAAATTAGCCAGGCGTGGTGGCATACGCCTGTAATCCTGGCTCATGCTTCAGGAGGCTGAAGCAGAGAATTGCTTGAACCTGAGAGGCAGAGGTTGCAGTAAGCAGGGATCGTGCCACTGCACTCCAGCCTGGTGACAGAGCAAAACTCCGTTTCAAAAAAAAAAAAAAAAATTAGTCTCTGATGCTAGGGAACGTGCCATTATTTTCTGGTAACAACTTTTTGTTTTTGGGACAGAGTTTCTATTTTGTCACCCAGGCTGGAGTGCCATGGCCCAATCTGGGCTCACTGCAACCTCCTCCTCCCAGGTTCAAGCAATTCTCTTGCCTTAGCCTCTGGAGTAGCTGGAATTACAGGTACGAACCCCCACACCTGGCTAATTTTTTATATTTTTAGTAGAGACAGGGTTTCCCCATGTTGGCCAGGCTGGTGTGGAATTCCTGACCTCAAGTGATCCTCCTGCCTTAGCCTCCCAAAGTGCTGGGATTACAGGCGTGAGCCACTGCACCTGGTCTGGTGGCAGCTTTGGGAGCTTGGAGCAGGGTAGTGGGGAGAACATTCCCAGGCCATGTCCCAGTGTTCATTATCACTTTGGAGAGCATAGAACCTCATAATAAAGACCTTCTTATAGTATTCATTCCCAACCCCTGTATCCCATTAAATTTTTGTTTTACTTACTGTATAAATTAAAAACAGGTTCACTATACTATAGAAAATACAGAAAGAAAAAAATTCTGTCATTAAAAAATAACTACTGTTAACATTTTGGAGGTTATCTTTATAATTGTGTGTGTGTGTGTGTGTGTGTGTGTGTGTGTGTCTGTGTATACAATGCGTGTATGTGTACACATTTTTAAAAAGTCATAATTGGAGTCATAGTTTTCATGCTATTGAAAACATTTTAAAATATGTTTTTTAGTAATAACATTTCATTTTAATGAATATAATTTCTCCTAATACATGATTTTTAAAAAACAGCTTTTTGAGGTATTATTGACATTCATAAACTGCACATATTGACAAAGGTTCTCTCCTTGACTAAACTCTGGCCAGGCTACTCCCGGCCCTCTTCTTGACCAGGCCTTAACCTTGGCCCGTGAAGACTTGAACAAACATTAACATGGTTTCTAATAGCTCAAGGCTGCCACCCTACGATGACCTCCCCCTTTTAAAATACCTGCCTTAGAAAACTCCAGGCCACCAAAAGAATAGTTTCTTGCAGCCAATACCTAAATTAGGGACCCTGTCTCCCAGTCTCTGTGGGAGGGTAGGAGCCTAACTTCTGTGTCAGTTAAAGCTGGCTTTCACATGAACCAACCCCACTTCCTGGTTTTTGTCATTTTTCTTTTTTTATTTTTTGAGACGGAGTTTTGCTCTTGTTGCCCAAACTGGAGCGCTATGGCGCGATCTAAACTCACTGCAACCTCTGCCTCCCAGGTTCAAGCGATTCTTCTGCCTCAGCATCTGGAGAAAGCTGGGATTACAGGTGCCTGCCACCATGCCTGGCTACTTTTTTGTATTTTTAGTAGAAACGGGTTTTACCACGTTACTCAGGCTGGCTTGAACTCCTGACCTCAGATGACCCACTCACCTTGGCCTCCCAAAGTGCTGGGATTATAAGCGTGAGCCACCGCGCCCAGCCCCCACTAATTTAGTTTTTTCAGATGGAGCCTCACTCTGTTGCTGGGTTGGAGTGCAGTGGTGAGATCTCGGCTCACTGCAATCTCCACCTCCCGGGTTCAAGCAATTCTCCTGCCTCAGCCGCCCGAGCAGCTGGGATTACAGGCCCGCACCACCAAGCCCAGCTAATTTTTGCCTTTTTCGTAGAGACGTGGTTTCACCATCTTGGCCAGACTGGTCTCGAACTCCTGACCTCAGGTGATCCACTTGCCTCAGCCTCCCAAAGTGCTGGGATTACAGGTGTGAGCCACTGCGCCCAGCCAAAGTTTTTAATTCATTCATCTGCTGATGGACATTTGGGTTGTTTCCAGCCCTGGGCTATTGTAAACCAAGCTGCTTTCATCATTCCTGTGCAAGTCTTTGTATGGACATATGCCTTCTTTTCTCTTGGGCAAATACATAGGAGTGGATTGTATGGTTGGTGTAGAAACATGATTTTTGAATGGCTGTATAGAGATCTTTAATGCAGATATTCCATATTTTAAAAGCAATAACCTATTAGAACATTTAGACCTTTCTGATTCTTCACTATTTTTGCAAATGATCTAATTTTTTGGCCTAACAGTGTGTTTATAGATTTTCAACTTGGAAAAATAAAGCCCAAGAAAATGAAAAGCCATTGTAAAGGGAATCTGGAAACAAAGAGCATGCTCCTAAATAATTGAGAGTTCCTCAAATGATTGTAAAGCATTTTGTGTCCTCTCCCGGGAAGCAAAGTGGCGTGAATCTTTAAATGAATCAAAATTTTAATTTTAATTTTAAGATTTTTTGCAACCAGTGGAAGGTCTGCTGTTTTGCCTCGAGTTTATGGGACCGTGATTTCATCATAACATTCCTTATGAGGCGACTGCAGTTAAACTTGGGTGTGGCCTTTGTTTCTGGGAGCTATAATTAGCCATCTGGTATACTTTATAACAGTTGGTTAAATAAAAAAATCTTAAAATGTAGCATTTTGCTCACTGCTCTCTCTCTCTCTCTCTCTCTCTCTCTCTCTCTCTCAATCTCTCTCTCTCTCTCTCTCTCTCTCTCTCTCTCTCTCCCCCCCCATTCTGCGTGTGTGTGTGTGTGTGTGTGTGTGTGTGTGTGTGTGTGTGGTGGCGTACATACATATGGTGACAATTATAAAAGTGAAACAAAATGTTAATGCTAAAGCTATATTTTTCTGTGCTATGTATAGGGTCTTCTTATAACAAAAGTTGTTTTCACCAACAGATTTTTAAACAGCAGGGACATGCTTATTATTTACTGTTTTGGTGTCTTTCTCTCATTTACATAAATACCCCAGAAACCAGCAGTTTAAAACTAATAAAAGCCAAGGCCCTCCATCAAGTGCAATAAAGTTTCACAACCACGAGTCAGACTGTTAGAGTGAAAAATAAACCTATATATGTGGTTATGAAAGGGTTTTTTTTTGGAAAGTGTATAATCACATTTCAAAGTTAGAACTTCCATTTGAAGTAGCCACGTAATCATAATACTTAAACATTTATGTAGAAGGCTGTGTCTTTGAAACACTCTCCCAACATTGGCCAATCCATCTCGATTGCTTCCCTGAGGAGCAGGTACTATATGCTGTGCCATTTTTCTAGTTAGAAAATTGAGGAAGGTCTGGCCAGGCTCGATAGAGGGAGGGCTGGGGAGACCAGTTCCTGGCCTTTATTGTTCTGTGACTCATTGGGATGTAATTCCTAACAGCAGGCATCAAGTTTCTGTTCCTCATTGACAAAATCATTAACCAAATAACGGTATAAATAGCAGCTCTATTGGCCTGGAGCACTTACATACTGTCCTGACCTTCCTGGGGCAGGCCTCTTCGAAGGAAAGATGTGTGGAGAAGTTACCGAAGAGCCCATTGTGATGGGTTGATCCAAACTACTTCCAGTGAGAAAAGTGCAATGGAATGCTTCCTCCCTCGCCCAGCTGCCACCCTCACATTATCTTGGCAACTTCATTTACAGTTTCCAGATACGGTTTACAATGATTAGTACATTTAAAGAGTTGTCCAAATTTGTTATGCACATTAAAACCAGAGAAACAGTAAAATAAAACTAATGGACATTTACATTTTTGGAAATATAATTAATGTATGCTTGAGAAATTCTGAAAGATAAACATTAAAATGTTAAAATACTTATTACCTTCCCCACAGGGACAGTGTTGGGAATTAATGAGGTAACAAATGTAAAGTGCTTTGAGCAATTCTTTAGAAGAAAGGTGCCAAATGAATACAAATGATTATTAATTGTTAAAGCTATCAGATGGTTACTAATCTATTACTTGGGATAAAAATACATAGTTTTATACTTAAAAAACAGAATGCTCACAATTCTTAGGATGACATAGCTGAAATAATGCTCCCCAAACTTCTTCCAGGCTACCCTACATTTTGTTGGAAGCCTTTCCCAATGCTTCCAGGATTTCTTAACCTTATACTCATGTCTTGAAACTTCAGGGAATGATTTCCCAGCTTCCAAATTCTATGCCTTTCCAACATCATTCTCCACCAAAGTCTTACAGATCCATCACCATCGGAGAATTCCACTGACACCATTTTTTTCTTCTGACTTTGATCAGATAATTGCAATGCCTTGCCATGCTGTCAGTTGTCAAGCTCATTTCATTAGCAGAAGTATGTGTTAGGTTACACCTGCTTTTTCTATGTTTTAAGCAACACACTAGAGTGTGTTATTCTAAAAATGTGCAAATCCCTTGCATGATCTGGGACAAGTGAAACTAAACCTTCTACTTTGTACAACATGCTGGAATTTGTGGTAAAAGAGAGCAAATCCCAAATTTCTTCTCATTTAGCCTGAGACATGGGGTGAGACACTCTCACTAAATCTCAGTTTCCTCCTATGTAAAATGAGAACAGTTGTAGTAGGTACATGTATGGAGTTGTTGAAAAGATGCAATGAAATAGTGTATATGAAGCTTCTAGCACGGTACATCCCTATCTCCCAGTTTGTTCTATAAGTAACTGTAAGTAGCTTATGGAAAGGTCACTAAATAGACGGCACAGTAGGCAGTAAACATTTAACATTATAATCTCTTTGGTTTCTTTAAAGTCAATATAAAATAGGCAATATATTAAGGGAAATACTTATGTCCAATAATGCTCTCCAACCACTGCAAACATTCAACATTAAATAATGGGTAATTTCACCATCCTGGTCAACATGCTGAAACCCCATCTCTACTAAAAATACAAAAATTACGGGCATGGTGGCACTCACCTGTAGTCCCAGCTACTTGGGAGGCTGAGGCAGGAGAATCTCTTGAACCCGGGAGGGGGAGGCTGCAGTGAGCCGAGATTGTGCCTCTGCACTCCAGCCTAATGAAGGAAAAAGACTGTCTCACAAAAAAAAAAAAAAAAAGGATCATTTCTCATACAAAGATACCTCTATTGTTTAATGTATGCTTCTCCCAAAAACTTCCTGGAAAATGGTACATCATTTCCCCGAAATCCTCTTACCAACAAATATTTCGGTTTCCTATTTAGAAGAGCAAAACCTCAGTAATTAATTCATCATGACTAAATTATAATTAGGGTACTTTAGATATTGTGCACATACAAATGATTCTTTTTTCAAACGTGCCTTAGTTTACCAAGAGCACAGCATCTTTGTAGCATATACGTGCTAAAAGATAATGGACTATTGCTTCTTTTCAAATGTTCTGTAATTAAAACATGTCACTAATTTAATCTGGTCCTCTGGCTTCTTCCACTTAATTACTTGAAGTGATTGTTTTGTTATACCAATTTTTCTCCTTTAATTTTGAAGCTGTAGATGTTTAGGTAGAGCACCTTGCTCCCAATCACTTTCTAATGAGACGTGAATCTGGATCACACATCTGAATTCTGTAGTGTGTGCAAACGATGGCTGCAAAGGAAGAAAGCGGCATTGTTTGAGAAACCAATCGAGTGAGTAACACAATGGGTACAGGATGGTGAACTCGTTTGACTACTGCCAGCAGCTTGAGCCTCAGGAGTGCTAATCAAAATTCACGTGCACAACTTCCCGATAGATTTAACAGTTTTGTACTGTTAAGCAGGGGCTCTCGCCATGTGAATGATCCACCACTGTGCCGAACAAAACGGAGACAGTTTTCTTTTAAAGTCCAGAGCAGATGAGAGCCATAAGGAGACAGAGGGTTTCATTTACTCTCAGGACACGATTGTGCCAGTGAACTAATGAGTCTCTTGGACCTTATGTTGCTCTGGCTTCAATTGAGGCGCGATTCTAATGGGCATGTAGTACTTCCTATCTGTCAAGTGTCTGGACAATGCACCCCTCGAATGGATGAGAGAGATCTGGCAAGAAAAAGAGGTCAGCGTTGTACCTAGCACAGGCAGGAAACCTGGCTAATTAATGTATTTCCAACTATAGCAAAACAAAAGCTTTCGCACTGAAATGTTAATTTTATTACAGAAACTCGTAGCCTGTGGCTGAAGCACAGTTAACAGATGATTGAAATTCCATAGGTAAAAATCCTCCTCCTTTCCCCAATACACGAAAATATTTTTATAGACATAAAGGTCATTCTTTAAAACAATACATGGTTTTGGTGTTGTAACTTGCTTATTTTGCACTTCAGTAAAGCTAGCGGATGTAGAAATATTTTTGGACAATTATGAAGTCAATGCTGAAAGTTAGTGTCAGCACTACATAATCTTAACAATCTGCCCTTTTAAAGGTAGTGTACTGTTGAACTAAGCTTGAAAAAAAACCCACTGCTGTATTAAATGGAGAACTAGAGAATACAAATGTTTATTCAAGCTGCAGGGCTCCAGTTACACTCCATCTTAAACTAAGAGCAGATGCGGCCACCTAGATACATTCTGATGCTTTGGTTAACTAGATGTTGGCTTATCCTACTTTTTGAAAAATGGCAACAATAGCAGAAAATAGTGGTTTGGTCTAACAAAAAAGCAGGATGAATGATAAAGAGTCACTTAAAAATTCACATAAATATAATTTCAATATAAATTTGAAGTTTTGGAAAAAAGGCATTTGTGTTTTGACAAATAGCAGCGATTAAGCCTTTATTCAACTCTGTAAATGCAGAAGATCAATGACTATTAGGAACACTTTCTAAAACATAAAAAATAAAAGCTGCACAATCCTGAAGCCTATGAGGACGTAAATGTAGAGTGGATATCAGGAAGACTTAACTTTCTTCTTTTATCAGATTACTTTTTCCTGAATTTGAGAAGAAGAAGGGATTGTTCAACACTCTCAAGTAAAAACACAAATAAGTTTTGGTTCAATAAGTAAAATAAGATCACTTAATAAACAATTTTTTAAAAAGAGCATTTCATTAAAATCTGTTCTGACTCACCTTCTAGCACACAAAGCAAGCCAATTTCCCCTGGCTTTGATTTCTAACAGCAAAAGAAACATTGCCCTGTTTACTTCAGACAAGGGTCCAAAAGGTTATGTACTGTATTCCAGGACCATTTCTTCGGCTTAGAGAGGCTTTTATCATCTTTGGACTGTTGTTCCTCTTCAAACTTCATTTTGTTTTCCTTTGTTACTCCTAGAATAGTTTCAATGTCAGCAATGGCGGTCTGTAAGTAAATAGTAAAGAAATATTTTTTCACAATCCCTCTCCCCCAAGCATCTGCTCCTTTTTGGAGTTCACCATGGTTTAAACCACTTCTATTCAGAATGCACTCTACTGACTGGCACTTGTCTACAAATGATGGCTTACCAGTCTTGCCGAAATGAGTAAAAAAACTGAGAGTAAGAATTTGGAAAACTTTTTAGAATTTTTATGCCTATGATGTCTAATAATAAAAAAAAAATTGGCCCTCCAAATTGTAGGTCTTTAATTTTTTAATCTTATTTTTCTAGTAATTAAATTTTGCTCTTTTTTTGTTAAAATTTGCTCTATTTTGTTAATATTGATCCGCGATAGGTTAGATAAAAACAAAACAAAACAAATAGGTTCTCTATTATATACAATTTGAGAAGCATTGGTCTAGTCACCCTAAAATGAGGGCTAGCAGCCTGGTGCGGTGGCTCATGACTGTAATCTCAGCACTTTGGGAGGCTGAGGCTGGCGGATCACAAGGTCAGGAGATCGAGACCATCCTGGCTAACATGGTAAAACCTCATCTCTACTAAAAATACAAAACATTAGCCAGGCGTGGTGGCGTGTGCCTGTAGTCCCAGCTACTTTTGAGGCTGAGGCAGGAGAATTACTTGAACCCAGGAGGCAGAGGTTGCAATGAGCCAAGATCATGCCACTGTACTCCAGTCCAGGCGACAGAGTGAGACTCCAACTCAAAAAAAAAAAAAAGAGGGCTAGCAGGCTGATGGAAGGGTTTCTTTCCATTGGTTGCTGGGAAGAAAAAAATGACACCTTCTCCTTTACTTTATTTATATTTTATTGAGGTATAATTCCCATACCATAAAATTCACTCTTATAAAGTGTACAATTCAGTGGTTTTTAGTATATTTGCAAGTAACCATCACTACTATGTAATTCCAGACATTTTCATCACCCCAAATAGAAGCTCTGCCCCCATTAGCAGTCACTCCCCATTTCATCCCACTCCCTCAGCCCCTGGCAACCACTAATCTATTTCTGTCTCTATGGATCTGCCTCTCCTGCACATTTTTAATAAATGAAACCATATAATATGTGACCTTTTGCGAATGCCTTCTTTTACCTAGCATAATGTTTTCAAGGTTCATCCATGTCGTAGCATGGATCAGTACTTTATTCCTTTTAGAGAGCTGAGTAATATCCCATTATATAAAATATTATCCATAGAATAGAATAGAATAGAATTCACTTATTTCTTCATTGATGGACATTTGGACTGTTGCTAATTTTTGGCTATTATGAATATTGCTTCTATGAATATTAATACACATGTTTTTGTGTGAACATGTTTTCAATATTCTTGGACATATACCTAGAAATGGAATTGCTGGGTCATATGGTAATTTGACACCTAATTTTTTTATAAACTGCTAAACTTTACATATCTGTGATACTATTTTAAATTCTTACCAGCAATATATGAGGGTTCCAGTTTCTCCACAGCCTTACCAACACTTGTTATTGCCTTTTTATTTAACTGTAGCCATCTTATTAGGTATAACATATTTTATTGTGGTTTTGATTTGTATTTCCCTAATAACTTATGATGTTGGGCATTCCTTCATATACTTCTTGGCCATTTGTGCATGTATTTTTTTTTTTTTTTTTGAGACAGGGTCTTGCTCTATCATCCGAGTGGGAGTGCAGTGGTGTGATTATAACTCACTTCAGCCTTGACCTTCTGGGCACAAGCAATCCCCCTCCTCAGCCTCCTGAGCAGCTGGAATTACAGGCGTGTGCCACCATGCCTGGCTAATTAAAATTTATGTGTGTGTGTGTGTGTGTCTGTGTGTGTGTGTGGAGATGAGGTCTCACTATGTTGCCTGGGCTAGTCTCAAACTCCTGGCCTCGATGATACTCGCACTTCAGCCTCCCAAAGTGCTGGGATTACAGGTGTGAGCCATTGCACCTGGCCTGCATATCTTCCTTGAAGAAATGTCTACTCAAATCCTTTGCTCCCTTTTAAAATTGGGTTACTTGTCCTTCTGTGGTTGAGTTGTAAGAGTACTTTATATATTGTGGATACTATGCCTTACCAGATATATGAGTTGCAAATATTATTTCCCTTTCTGTAGGTGGTCAATAGTGAAATTTGCAATAATATTTGTAAATATTATTTCCCTTTCTGTAGGCTGTTGATAGTGTTCTTTGATGCACAAAGTTTTAAATTTTGATGAAGTCCGATTTATCTATTTTTACTTTGATTGCTGTGCTTTAGGCACCATGTCTAAGAAACCATTGCGAACCCAAGGTCAAGAAGGTTTTTATGTATGTTTTTTTCCTGAGAGTTTTACAGTTTTAGCCCTTACATTTAAATTTTTGATCCATTTTAACTTAAGTTTTTTTGGTTTTTTTTTTTTTGAGAAGGAGTCTCACTCTGTCACCTGGGCTGGAGTGCAGTGGCACAATCTTGGCTCACTGCAACCTCTGCCTCCTGAGTTCAAGTGATTCTCCTGACTCAGCCTCCTGAGTAGCTAGGATTATAGGGGCATGCCACCATGCCCAGCTAATTTTTGTATTATTAGTAGAGACAGGATCTCACCATGCTGGCCAGGCTGTTCTTGAATTCCTGACCTCAGGTGATCTGCCCGCGTTGGCCCCCAAAGTGCTGGGATTACAGGTGTGAGCCACTGTGCCCGGCCCATTTTAAGTTAATTTTTATATATGATATGAGGTAGAGGTCTAACTTAATATCTGTATATGCCATTTATTTACAAGTTATTTTTCTTCATTGAATTGTTTCAGCACCCTTGCCAAAAAATCAATTGGCCATTATGTATAGGTTTATTTCTGACTCAGTTCTATGCCATTGATCTATATCTCTATTCTTATGCCAGTACCACACTGTCTTGATTATTGTAGCTTTGTAGTAAGTTTTGAAATTGAGAAATGTGAGTTCTCCAACTTCTTTCTTCTTTTTTAAGATTATTTTGGTTATTCTGGGTCTCTAACGTTTCCACATGAATTTTAGGATCATCTTGTCAATTTCTGCAAAAAAGCCAGCTGGAATTTTGATCAGAATTACATTGAATCTATAGATCAATTTGGGAATATCAGCATCTTAGCAGTATTGTCTTCTATTGAATGAATACAGACTGTCTTTCTGTTTATTTAGGACTTCTTTAATTTCTTTCACCCATGTCTTGTAGTTTTCACTGCAAACATCTTACACTTCTGCTAAATTTATTCCTAAGTATCTTATTCTTTTTGATGCTATTGTAACTTGAATTTTTAAAAAATTTATTTTTGCATTATCCATTACACAAATACAATTGTCTTTTGTATACTATTTTATGTCTTATAAACTTGTTGATGGGTTCTTTAGAATTTTTCTTTTCTTTCCTTTTTTTAAGACCAGGTCTTTCTCTGTTACCCAGGCTGGAGTGCAGATCATGGCTCACTGCAGCCTCAACCTACCCAACTCAAGCCATCCTCCCATCTCAGCCTCCTAAGTAGCCAGGACCACAAGAGTGTGCCTCCACACCTGGCTAATTTCTTAGTTTTTAGATAGGGTCTGCCTATGCTACCTAGGCTGGTTTCAAACTCCTTGGTTCAAGCAATCCTCTTGCCTCATAGGATTTTCTATTTACAAGAATTTGCAATTTGCAAATAGAGAGGCTGTTACTTTTATTTCTTCTTTTCTCCTTCTCTTCTTAGCAGAGATGAGGTCTTGCTATGTTGCCTAGGCTGGTCTCAAACTCCTGAGTGCAAGTGATCTTCTCACCTTGGCCTCGCAAAGTGCTGGGATTACAGGTGGGGGCCACTGCACCTGGCACATTTTATTTCCTTTTCTTGCCTAATTTCCCTGTCCAGAACCTCCAGTACAATGAGGAATAGAGGTGGCAAGAGCAGGCACCCTTGTCTTATTCCTAATCATGGGGAGAAGGCTTTTGGTCTTGCAACATTGACTATGATGTCAGCTGTAGGTTTTTTTGTAGATGTCCTTATAAGGTTGAGGAAGTTACCTTCTACTCTTGCTTTGCTGAAGGTTTTTATCAGAAGAGAGTGTTGAATTTTGCTAAATGCATTGTCTGCATAATTTTCCTTTTTTTTTTTATTCTTACTCCCATTGCCCAGACTCACTGCAGCCTAAACCTCCTGGGCTCAAATGATTCTCCCACTTCAGCATCCTGAGTAACTAGGACTATAGGCATGAGCCAGCACACCTGGCTAGTTTTTGTAGAGATGGGGTTTCACCATGTTGCCAAGGCTGGTCCTGGACTCCTGCGATCAAATAATCCACTCACCTCAGCTTCCCAAAGTGCTGGAATTACAGGCATGAGTCACTGTGCCCAGCCTCATCACCTTCCATTTTTATTTAGCCTTTACTTTGCTGGTAAATCCGTGTTTAAAAACTGAAAATATCTACCATAATGTCACCAGGTAGAAGACAGAAAATACTAGCAAAGATGAATCTATGCCACTGCTTAAAGTTTTTGTTATTATACCAATATTACTGAGATTTAAAGTTTTTGCTTTTAGGCCTAACAAGAGTAAAAGTCCCGAAAACAATCATTCATATGAGAAGGCTAGAAACCATGACATAATTAAAAGGTACCTGAGAACATCTGACTTTTGATGATTCTGAAAGTCAGAGAAAGGGCAGAGAAATAGTCTTCATTTTGTCAGGGGTGGTTGACTCTGCCAACAGCAAGACAGGCTCAGAATGAACTCAGTCTGCATGGATTTGAAGTTAAACGACCTGATCCTGATTATTAGCTATATTTAGACAGGCTGAATGGATCAAATGCAGAGAGGTTCAAAGTTCTGCACATGGCACTAACAGATAAGATGATGCTGGCCGGGTGCGGTGGCTCAAGCCTGTAATCCCAGCACTTTGGGAGGCCGAGGTGGGTGGATCACGAGGTCAAGAGATCGAGACCATCCTGGTCAACATGGTGAAACCCCGTCTCTACTAAAGATACAAAAAATTAGCTGGGCACGGTGGCGCGTGCCTGTAACCCCAGCTACTCAGGAGGCTGAGGCAGGAGAATTGCCTGAACCCAGGAGGCGGAGGTTGCAGTGAGCCGAGATCGCACCATTGCACTCCAGCCTGGGTAACAAGAGCGAAACTCCGTCTCAAAAAAAAAGAAAAAAAAAAAAGATGATTCTATAAGCTAGCAGGAACTAAAAATGTAAATGATAAGTCGGGCAAGGTGGCTCCTGCCTATAAACCCAGTACTTTCTGAGGCCAAAGGGAAGGATCCCTTGAGCTCAGGAGCTTGAGACCAGCCTTGGCAAGACAGTGAGATATCCCGTCTCTAAAAAAAGAAAAACAAAAACGGTAAATGATGAACATAGATCCTTTAGGACCAGTGAACACTGATGTAACATTTGGTCTATCTTTTCTTGAATCTTCTCAATCATGCGGTAGGGAAAGCAGTGGTCATTCTTCCAGCTCATAAAATCATATTGTTAATGTTACTGTTTTAAAGGAGTTAGGCTGTAGCTTGAATCAAAAATGTATTACAATTTTATGAAGGTTTTGCTGGACTTTTTATTTAAGAGAAAACCACATGTGGTTTCTGATTGTGTCCTTTGAATGAATGAAGGTCTAGGCTGGGAATCAGATTCATACCTGATCATCTCTGTTCAGACAGTATTTCAGAAACTCCGTATAGACCCTGTTCCCTGGGCCAGGCATGGTGGCTCACGCCTGTAATCCCAGCACTTTGGGAGGCCGAGGCGGGTGGATCACGAGGTCAAGAGATTGAGACCATCCTGGTCAACATGGTGAAACCCCGTCTCTACTAAAAATACAAAAAATTAGCTGGGCATGGTGGCGCGTGCCTGTAATCCCAGCTACTCAGGAGGCTGAGGCAGGAGAACTGCTTGAACCCAGGAGGCGGAGACTGCGGTGAGCCGAGATCGCACCATTGCACTCCAGCCTGGATAACAACAACGAAACTCCGTCTCGGGAAAAAAAAAAAAAAAAAAAAAAAAAGACCTTGTTCCTGTAGGTTAGCTTGGAGACTTCTAGTCAATTATACTCAACTGGATTTGATGGACCAACATCTTTATAGGTCATATGGAGGCTTCTAAAGGTTAGTAGTGAAATAATTCAACCCACTTTGGAGAAATGGGTGGGGCAGATGGCTCACATACATGCTATATTTTCTGCTTCTCCCTAACACACACTGCTTTCTCGGGTCTTAGAACTTCTCTGGCTCTAGAAACGAGGGCTTCCCAGGAATCACTAGTCAGACACTGTATTATCTGGAATACAGATAGATAATATTCACAATTTTTTGGTTGTAACAATCGCTGTTTTGGTTCCATTGTGACATTTCAGACTCACGTTCAGCATCAGAAAGCTCTGCTATCTTAAGAGCTAGGGTTTGAAAATGGCAGCAAGTTAAAAGTCAACTCTATTTCAAAGAAGAAGTTTCAGACTATTAAATTTAACTAACGGCTTCAGTGGGAACCTTACAGTATTGACCCTGCACATTGTAAAATATGTACTGCTTACAATAAAAAAAGATGGTTTAGCACTTGTTTACAATATAGCATGAGGTATTTTCAGCCCTTGTATAGAAATTAACCAGAATCGTTAGTTAATTAACACCTCACCTTAAAATTGGTCTCGCCTTGCATATTAGGTGCTGATATTTCTTGATGGATGATGAAGAGATTGCGAGCAAAGGTCATGAGGACCCCCTGGAGATCCTCGCCGATTGTTCTGTTAATGATATCCAAACAAATGAGTTTACCAACGATTCCCCTCACATGCTTAAAAACAATCGCCCTCTCATTTGTGCCTGTCTGGTGATGGAATTTAATGAGTATTTTCAATCTCACAAGGTGGCAATCTTCAGGGAGATATGAAAGATGAGACTCCATTTTAACTTGTCAACAAAAAGGATTTGCGTAATAAATATTTTTTATTAATCAACTTAGCAGAGTATAGCAATAGGGTCAGTCATTTCTAGTGAAAGGCTACCACTGAGCTAGGACATAGTATGAGCCCATTTTAAAAATGGTTTAAGTTAGTTTAGGAGAACTGTCGCTAAGTGTGATCCTTGCTGAATGATTTCTCTGTCTGTGGAGACATTTGCATCTCAGTATTCTGGAGACTTTTGTCTGGGGTTGATTTTCTATTTCATGTATACAAGGTATTCCTGCTACTTAATGAGAACGCCCTGCCTATGTTCAGAGGAGAATGTCCCCTACTCATGCTCAGTCATCTTTAGAAACCCGAACATCCACTTTAAAAAGATTTCAGAGACAGCTTGCAAACCATCCTGCAGCATTACAGGGCTCCCTATACAAGGTGGTCACTCAGTGTAGACTTTGTGGTGTAGAGAAAAGAACACGATGAGGAGACAGATCACATACCGTGTGACCCAGGCTAATCATTTCCCTTCTCTAAGCCTCAGTTTCCCATCTATAATATGAGGATCAATTAATTTGAAGGCCCTTCCCTGTTCTAACATTCTCTGGTTCTATGACCGCAGTTAGGAATGAGAATAAGATGGGCAGAAAACAGTAGAACAGACTAAAGGCTTACAAGAGGCCCATATCAACTGTGCCCTCCCTGAAGGATGTGTGAATGCAATAACTATCTAGAGGGTACATCAATAGGGCTATTTCTACCATTGAAGGCTAGCCTGCAGATCAAGGCATCCTTGCCTGAAATCTCAGGTGCAGGTGTAGGGACAGCTGGGCAAGTTCCTCTTGGTTACCAGTCTAATTATTCATTCTGCAGGCTTCAGCATCAAATCCACCGTGCTGCTAGGTCAGTTTTATGACTGGGAGTTTCTCCATTCATGAAACAGCCTCTTCTTCTAGTTCTTACTTTCTGTGATGGTTTTCCTCCTGTCTGGTTCCTCTACACCCAAGTACCCCCCTGCATAGCTCTTCCTGTGGCCCGCACCTCAGGAACTCTGCCTCTGCCTTGGTGACACTACCCCCGTCTCATCCCATCAATTCCAGGACACAAGTCCTCCTCCTGTGTGCCAGCCTCTGCTGGGGTCTGCTGCCTGATGACAGGCTTGCCTCATGCCACCCCCTTCCAGCTTGGGTCTCCAAAAGCGGCCTCCTCTCTGAGTGCTCTGGTGGGGCTCCCCCAGACCTAGCTCTCAGGTTGCCCCTTTATGCTTTGTGGTTGGAACTTTCCTGATGGTATGAGCTGGTTGCTTCTCAGGATGACAACCTCCAGGCACCTGAATCCTGGGCCCTTTGTTTGGCCTGTCTGGCTGTTCTTCAACCATCACCCGAAGAGAACTCACCCCTCCCAGCCTTATTGTATGTTCACAAGGGTTTGTCTAGTTCTAGTCCTGTCCCAGCTTCTCCTTTGCAGTTAATCTTTCATGCCAGCTGATGCCCAGTAAGACAGACGTCCTATCTCTGTGTTCTGATTTCTACTTCTTTGTACCTAACTAACCCATCTGTCTGAATTGCTGAGCTTAGAAATACACTTGGACCTTGAACATTTCCTGCTTAGATTCATAACTTGGGAAAATAAAAATTTCATATTCCCCTGCTTGCCAACTTCAAATCCAGATGACTGCTTAGTTCTCCTAGTCCCAGTTGTTCCCGGCAAATCCTGGTTGGTGGTCTATGTTCTTCCCAGCCCTGTCATCACAGTGTCAAGTTTGCAGAGAGCGAAATGGGAAATATTTCATCTCTGGTCTTCCAGCTACCAGTGCATTGCTGTTCCCCTTTCCTGGCTTGTCAGCAGCTGATATGCTAGACCACATTTACCTGTTTCCTGTGTGCCCATCCCACTAGAGTGGCAGCTTCCTGAGGGCAGGGCTCATTGCTGTTTTCCTAACACCTAGAGTTGTGCCTACTACTGTTGATAAAATGCTTTCAAATATTCTGGTAGAGAAAGGTAGAGCAGGGAGGGAGTTGAGGGGCAGAACATCACTGGGAAGCAAAGGGTGGATCCTTCCCTGCACATGCCCAGAGGTGTCACTGGCTCTTATCATTCTGGATGTGAAGGCCCTGGGAAGATACGATGAAGGCATGCCTGTTGGGATGTTATGGATTGAGGTCTCATTTCTGTTGCTATCAGGGCAGTGTGACAAATGGGTGAAGAGTCCCTAGGGAAGCGACTTTCTTAACAAGACCCAAAATGTTTTGCATGTTTATGGGATCCTGGGGAATGACTGAAATTGGAGGGGAGGACTCAAACAGTTTCATTCAGTGTAGACTTTGTGGTGTAGTGAAAAGACTTCCCAGGTGACGAAAAGCATTTAAGACTCTAAGTGCCAGATTACACTGTAGCTACATTCTAGTTCCAAAGGGGAAGAAACCAGAGCATTTACCTAAGTTCAAAATAATTGAGGAGGCTGGGTGTGGTGGCTCACACCTGTAATCTCAGCACTTTGGGAGGCTGAGGCAGGTGGATCACCTGAGGTCAGGAGTTCAAGACCAGCCTGACCAACATGGTGAAACCCCATCTCTCTTAAAAAATACAAAAATTAGCCGGACATGGTAGTGAGCACCTGTAATCCCAGCTACTCAGGAGGCTCAGGCAGGAGAATCGCTAGAACCCGGGAGGTGGAGGTTGCAGTGAGTAGAGATCGCACCATTGCACTCCAGTCTGGCGGACAGAGTGAGACTTCATCTCAAAAAAAAAGTATCAATGGGGGTGAATATCACTGTATTGCTAATGGTCTGTTATAACTGATAATGCTTTGGCAGAACAAAGGACTATATTTTGGATCAGGAAGTTGAAGCCTGTCCTATGCAGCCATTTGCTTGTAGTGTGCACCTCTTTGGATCAGTTTCTAAGAGACTGACCGAAGTAGGGCAGAGGGGAGGTTGAGGAGGGAGGGACTGAGGCTGCACAGGAACATCAGTGCTTAATAGAGGCACTGGCTATTTGGTTAGTTTTTATGAGACCAGATCTTTGTGTATATGTTTCTGTGTGTTTCGGTGTGAAGCCACAATGTCTACACCGCTATAGGGGTTACAAGGAAGAGAAATATAGGGCAGAGACAGTTTTCAATTACGTAGGATGACTTAAAGGTACCATATGCCAAGATATGAAATAAGAGATGACTCAGGCTGGGCGCGGTGGCTCAAGCCTGTAATCCCAGCACTTTGGGAGGCTGAGGCGGGTGGATCACGAGGTCAAGAGATCGAGACCATCCTGGTCAACATGGTGAAACCCCGTCTCTACTAAAAAAAAAAAAAAATACAAAAAATTAGCTGGGCATGGTGGCGCGTGCCTGTAATCCCAGCTACTCGGGAGGCTGAGGCAGGAGAATTGCCAGAACCCAGGAGGCGGAGGTTGTGGTGAGCTGAGATCGCGTCATTGCACTCCAGCCTGGGTAACGAGCGAAACTCCATCTCAAAAAAAAAAAAAGATGACTCAAGATTGTGCCTCTAAAATTCTGAGTCCCAGATAGGAGATAGCTTTGCTAGGCTCCAAAATATCCCAGAGAGAAATCTGGGAGAAGTATGGAAGCCTCCGAGTGTTGCCAGCAGCCTGTGCTCAGCACATGCATATCTTGAGAAGATTGCATCTGGGTTGAAACTGGATCTGACGAGGGGCCACAGATCCTGTTTGTTGGGGGGACATCTTGAGAAATCACTAGAGCACAGAGCACTTTTCTAAGCATGCCAGAATGACAACTGCCTTCCACAGTTAGGATAATTAAGCGGGGTCCCCATCAGTGAGACCTGATGTGACTTATCTGTGTTTGTGTTTAAGCATAATATGTTGTTAAGTCTAAACCTTATCCATCAATTTTAGATAATCAATTATATTTATAACCCCCCACTAACACATTTACAGTCATTTTATAAAATACCTGAAGATATAAATATAGACTGTTTTTTTTTTTTTTTTTTTTTTTGAGACAGAGTCTCACTCTATTGCCAGGCTGGAGTGCAATGGAGTGATCTTGGCTCACTGCAACCTCTGACTCCCTGGTTCAAGTGATTCTCCTGCCTCAGCCTCCTGAGTAGCTGGGATTATAGGCATATGCCACCATGCCCAGCTAATTTGTTTTGTATTTTTAGTAGAGACGGGTTTCACCATGTTGGCCAGGATGGTCTTGTTTTCCTGACCTTGTGATCCACCCACTTTAGCCTCCCAAAGTGCTGGGATTACAGTTGTGAGTCACTGCACCCGGCCTCTAAATATAGACTTCTAATAAATCAGCATGCTGATTAAAATGCCTGAGAAGCACCATTCTTGTTAGTTGTGATTATCTATTTCCTTAGCTTATTACAATTCTCAAAAACACTTCATACTCACAACATTCCCAACTTGTCTCTCTTCAGGTGTTCATATAATATAAAAACAGTTCCTTGCCTGTCCTGCAAAATTTGAATGGGGAGAAAAGAAATAGTATATTATCTCAGAAACAAAGTACATAAAATGTTACTAGCACAGAAAGACCACTAAGATTGATCTGATTTGAAATCTAGAGCTACCTTCAAATATTGTGAGAACACATTTGAAAAGGCTGTCTCCAGAATTTGGAGAATTATTCTAGAACAGTGCTTTTTGAATATGATCCTCAGAACACCTGCATCAGAATCATCTAGTGTGCTTGTTAAGAAGGCATTTTCAGCCAGGTGCGGTGGCTCACGCATGTAATCCCAGCACTTTGGGAGGCTGAAGTGGGTGGATCACAAGGTCAGGAGAACAAGACCATTCTGGCTAATACGGTGAAACCCTGTCTCTACTAAAAATACAAAAAATTAGCCAGGTGTGGTGGCATGTACCTGTAATCCCAGCTACTCGGAAGGCTGAGGCAGGAGAATCACTTGAACCTGGGAGGCGGAGGTTGCAGTGAGCCCAGATCGTGCCACTGCACTCCAGCCTGTGCAACAGAGTGAGACTCCACCTCAAAAAAGAAAAACAAAGGCATTTTCACAGGCATCATCCAAGCTCAGAAGACTTGGCAGGCAATCTGCATTTTAACTCACTTCTTGGATGATTCTTGTGTACATCAAAATTTGAAAACCACTGTTGTAAGAGTGATGGCTTAAAATATATATAGGGTAGGCTGGGCACTGTGGCTCACTCCTGCAATCCCAGCACTTTGAGAGGCTGAGCCAAGTGGATCACCTGAGGTCAGGAGTTCAAGACCAGCCTGGCCAACATGATGAAACCCTGTCTCTACTAAAGATACAAAAAAGTAGCTGTGAATGGTGGTGGGTGCCTGGACTCCCAGCTACTTCAGAGGGTGAGGCAGAAGAATCACTTGAACCCAGGAGGCAGAGGTTGCAGTGAGCTGAGGTTGTGTTGTGCCATTGCACTCCAGCCTGGGCAACAAGAGCAAAACTCTGTCTCAAAAATAAATAAATAAATAAATAAATAAATATATATGTATGTACATACATGGTAGCAATTTGTTATATGGAAAATAATTTGTACTTCAACGGGAAACTATGTGTTGTCTACAGCAGGGGTCCCCAATCCCTGGGCCTCTGACTGGTACCAGACAAATCTGTGGCCTGTTAGGAACCCGGTCACACAGCAGCAGGCAAGCAAGCATTACCACAGGAGCTCTGCCTTCTGTCAGATCAGCGGTGGCATGAGATTCTCATAGGAGCGGGAAACCTATTGTGAACTGTGTAAACAAGGGATGTAGGTTGCATGCTCCTTATGAGAATCTAACTAATGACTGATGACCTGAGGTGGAACAGCTTCATCCTGAAACCATACCCCCTCTAACACCCTCCACATCCATGGAAACATTGTCTTCCATGAAACTGGTCCCTGGTGCCAAAAAGGTTGGGGACCACTGGTCTACAGCACTCCCTGCTGCCTCATCAGTCAATGGGAGATATTTTATAATTCTGTAAATTATAGGTAACTGAGTGACAAGCAAATTCTGTACAGTCTGATAAAGGCTCAGCTGATTTCCCTTTTCTGCTCCCCTTGTGGAAAAACCTATTTTGCCTCAATTAGCAAATTTCAATATTCCTGGTCTACATAGATGTCTGTTTTGGGATTCTCTTTTGAGCCCATTATAATATCTGCCTCATTCCCTCTTTTTGTTTGTTTTGCTTTTTGGAGACAGGGCTTCACTCTGTCACCCAGGCTGGAATTTAGTGGTTCAGTCACAGCTCACTGCAGCCTCGACCTCCCCAAGCTCAGGTGATCCTCCCACCTCAGCCTCCTGAGTAGTAGGTACCACAAACATGTGCCACCACACCCATCTAAGTTTTGTATATGGTTTTTGGTAGAGATAGGGTTTCACCATGTTGCCTAGGCTGGTCTTGAACTCCTGGGCTCAAGTGGTCCTCCCAGCCTCAGCCTGCCAAAGTGCTGGGATTACAGGCGTGAGCCGCTGTGCCTGGCAGTTCCATCTGTTAAATAAAATCTTTATCATGCATTCATTTTTATATCTGTATGAGAGGCATGGCTTTATCTTTTTTTTTTTTTAATTATCTTCTAACAGATTTCTCCAAATAAATGAGGTCACCCTGAAGTTGTCCAGCAGTGGAAATGACTGCCCTGTGAAGTTGTGAACTTCCCGTTACTGGAAGCCCAAAAAAGAAAACTATATTTTGGGGCTTTAGGAAAAAAATCACATGCCAGAATTATGACCACTCATCAACTTCCCACGTTATCAGGAAATCTGAGCTTTAGGACAGACAGTAGACTAGCAGTGGCTGCCAATGTTGGCTGCCCATTAGAGTCATCTAATGCTGGGCTCTACTTCCAGAAATGCTGATTTATTCGGTCTTGGGTGGGCCATGGGCATAGGGCCATGCTGAGTCATACTGGAGCCCAAGGCAAAGGAAAAAATCAGTAATCTGGTCCTGTTTTCATTTAAAATTTTGGTATTTTATTCATAACAAATTTTTTGCAGTAATTTTGATTGTCAAAATATTGCACTGAAATATTACTTATTTTTATTAATGAGGGTTGTGTGTGTCTCCGTGTTTCCTTAAATTTTGTGCTCAGGCAGAGTGCCTCACTTGCTTTACCCTAATCGCAGCCCTGCATGGGCATCTGCATTCTTTTTTTTTTTTTGAGACTGAGTCTCACTCTGTTGCCCAGGCTGGATCCAGTGCAGTGGTGCGATCTCAGCTCATTGCAACTCTGCCTCCTGGGTTCAAGCAATTCTTCTCTCTCAGCTTCCAGAGTAGCTAGGACTACAGGTGTCCGCCATCATGCCTGGCTAATTTCTGTATTTTTAGTAGAGACAGGGTTTCACTATATTGGTCAGGCTGGTCTCGAACTCCTGACCTCAGGTGATCCACCCACCTTGGCCTCCCAAAGTGCTGGCATTACAGGTGTAAGCCACCCCACCCGGCTGGCATCTGCGTTCTGTAAAGCTCCTCACTGAGGTCAGTCTCATGGGCAGCCAGAGTTGAAAACCACTGCCTAGTACATCTCTTGCATCCCTTACTGTGCTGTCCAATATGGTAGCCAAGTTCTCAGTTGTCGCATAGGGCAACTGAGAACTTGAAATGCTAGTAGTATGACAAATTGAGACATGTCATAGCTTTCAAAGATAGTACAAATAAAAAGCAGGAATATCTCAATAATTTTCATACTGATTACATGTTGAAATGATATTTTTGAATATACTGTATTAAATAAAATATATTTTAAAAATTAATCTTACCTATTTCTTTTACTTTTAAAAAATATTGCCCCAAGTAAATTTTGAATGATCTCTGTGGCTTACATTAGTGGTTTTCATTGTATTTCTATTGGACAGTGCTATTCCAGGGACCTATTCTTAACACAAATATGACAAGTCCTTCCCAATAAGTGGTTCCCATTTTATCATTTTATATCCCCCTTTTAAAAAATAGTTCCATATTGGCTGGGTACAGTGGCTCATGCCTGTAATCCCAGCTACTTGGGAAACTGAGGCAGGAGATCGCTTGAACCCAGGAGACAGAGGTTGCAATGAGCCGAGATTGTACCACTACATTCCAGCCTGGGTGACAGAGCGAGACTCCTTCTCAAAAAAGAAAAAAAAGTTCCACATTGAGAAGGAGCATCAGCAATGATCTGGCATCAAATCCCTATCTGCACACCAAATTCATAGAGGTTTCATTTCCAAGAATGTGTGGGATGTTTACTGGATTTTTTTTCCTGCTGGGAGTAGAATGCTTGGTGGCGGAGACTTTTCTTTCAGTACTTTACAATTATGATCCCGTTGTCTTCTAGCTTTCATAGATTATGTTGAAAAATGGCCAGATGAGGTGGCTGATGCCTGTAATCCCAGCACTTTGGGAGGCTGAGGCGGACGGATCATGAGGTCAGGAGTTTGAGACCAGCCTGGCCAACATAGTGAAACCCTGTCTTTACTAAAAATACAAAAAATTAGCCGGGCATGGTGGCACGCACCTATAATCCCAGCTACTCGGGAGTCTGAGGCAGGAGAATCGCTTGAACCTGAGAGGAGGTGGTTGCAGTGAGCTGAGATCATGCCATTGCACTCCAGCCCGGGTGATATAGTGCGAGACTCCATCTCAAAAAAGGAAAAAAAAAAAAGAAAGAAAACTTAGCTTTCAGTCTTATTGCTCATTTGAAGGCAAGGTGATTATCTTTTCTAGCTACTTTTAAGGTTTTCTGCTTCTTGGCCAGGTGTGGTGGCTCACACCTATAATCCCAGCACTTTGGGAGGCCGAGGCAGGAAGATCAGGAGGTCAAGAGATCAAAACCATCCTGGCCAACATGGTGAAACCCCATCTCTCATAAAAATAAAACAATTAGGTGGGCAGGTGGTGCGTAGTTCCAGCTACTCGGGGGCTGAGGTAGAGAATCACTTGAACCCAGGAGGAGGAGGTTGCGGTGAGCTGAGATCATGCCATTGCATTCCAGCCTGGCGCGACAGAGCGAGACTCCATCTCAAAAAAAAAGATCAAGCCCGGGCGACAGTGTGAGACTTCCTCTCAAAAACATAAATAAATAAAATAAAATAATAAATTTCTGTTTCTCTTTAATTTTCGGTAGTATAATCATGATGTTCCTAGGTGTGATCTTTCTTTTATTCATCTGGCCTGAGGTTTTTAGTGCTTTTTGAATGAGGTTTGATATGTGCTTTGAGGTCTTTCACTGGTTATAGGAAACTCCCAGCCAGTATTTATTTAAAATTACTCCCTCTTCTCCTTGTGGGACATTAATTGCAGGAAAGTTAGATTGTTTCCTCCACATTGCATATATCTCTTAAGGCTTTTTCTACATTTTCATCATTTTGTCCCTCTGTGTGTAAGCTGGAATTTTTTCTACTGGCTTGTTTTCTAGTTCACTAGTCATTTGTTCTGATAACCTACTAAATTAATATATTAAACTATTAATTTTGTCACACTAATTTTTGGTTCCAGAATTTCCATTTGGGTTAAAAATCTGATTATAGGTCTTTGGTGACACGAACATATTTATGTTTTCTTGAACATATTAGTCCTAGCTATTTTAAGGTCCCTGTCTCATAACTCCAATATATGAATCACCTGTGGATCTTTTTCTATTTTTTTCCCCTTTGTTTTTAATGATTTGGTCCTCCTTCTAGTATATCTTTATGATTTTTTTATTGGCTGATGGTCATTAAAGATGAAAAACTGTAGCAACTCCTTCAAAGAGGGTTAAATTTTTTTTTTTGCAGACAAGTAGAGGACTGACAGCGCATCTTGATGTATTAAGGGTTGATTTTATTTTATTTTTATTTAAAAGTTTTTTTTTTTTTTTTTTTGAGACTGGGTCTCACTCTGTCACTCAGGCTAGGATGCAGTGGCTTGATCACAGTTCACTGTAGCCTTGACTTCCCAGGCTCAAGAGATTCCCCTACTTCAGCCTCTCAAGTAACCAGGACTACGGGTGTGTGCCACCACACCCTGCTAATTTTTATATTTTTTTGTGTAGACAGGGTTTTGCCATGTTGCCCAGGCTGGTCTCAAACTCCTGGGCTCAAGCAATCTACCTACATCAGCCTCCCAATCCCATGCCTGGGATTACAGGCAGAAGTCACCATTCCTGGACTAAGGGTTGATTTTAGCTGTTGTTGGACCAGGTCTACTTAAAGGTTTTCCCTTGCGCTTTGTGTTTAGTCTTTTCTCCTAGGGAAGTGTCCTTACTCCTAGAGTTTGGTCCTTTTGAAGTCTCCACTGGAAGCTTGAGGTGTTTATTAGGACTCTTTCTCTCTCTTTTTTTTTTTTTTTTTTTTTTGAGGTAGAGTCTTGCTCTACCATGAGGCTGGAGTGCAGTGGCGCAATCTCGGCTCACTGCAACCTCCACCTCCCAGGTTCAAGCAATTCTCCTGTCTCAGCGTCCCAAGTAGCTGGGAGTATAGGCATGGGCCACCATGTCCAGCTAGTTTTTGTATTTTTAGTAGAGGCAGGGTTTTCCTATGTTGGCCAGGCTGGTCTCAAACTCCTGACCTCAAATGATCCACCCGCCTCAGCCTCCCAAAGTTCTGGGATCAGGTGTGCGCCACCGTGCCTGGCCCTTCTGTTCTTTTAAGGACTGTTTTAGTTGCCCTTCAATGCCTTCAAGCAGTTGTTTTATATATCTCTCTCTATCCAGCTTTTATAGTCATTTTTAGTGAGAGAGTTAGTTGGTTACAAGCTACCTTGTCACAGTCAGAATGTCTAGGTTTGGCAGGACACCTATAACTTTCTAAGAAAGGTGACCAGGAGTATTCTTAGCCTGCATCCAGAGGGAATAACAGAAATAAAAAGCTTACACAAAGCTGTTTTTCCTTATCCCATAAAATAATTCCATACTTTATTTTATTTTTCGAGACAGAGTCTCACTCTGTTGCCAAGCTGGAGTGCAGTGGCGCAATCTCGGCTCACTGCAACTTCTACTTCCTGGGTTCAAGCAATTCTTTCTTAGCCTCCTGAGTAGCTGGGATCATAGGCACACATCACCACGCCCAGCTAATTTTTGTACTTTTTTTTTTTTTTTTTTTTTTTTTTTTTTTTTTAGTAGAGATGGATTTTCACCATGTTGGTCAGGATGGTCTTTACCTCTTGATCTCATGGTCTACCTGCCTTGGCCTCCCAAAGGGCTGGAATAACAGGTATGAGCCACTGCGCCTGGCCTCCATATTTTATTTTATGTGTGAGAGATGTAAGGGTATATGCTTAGGCAACTCACCAAAGTAACCCTCAATGTTAGCCACATTTTCCCCAGGGAACTTCAGTCTACTTATGTATCCCAGTATCTCCCTTGACAATATGCTCCTGTGTTATTCCCTGGCTATCCGATTCCCAATTGCTATCCTACTTTAGCCTGTTTCCCAGGTAGCATCTTAGGCTATAGATCTTTTTTGTGTGTTTATCCATCTTTCTCCCATGCAATGATATTTAAAATTTTACTCCTGTGTAAAATTCTTTTCAAGCTAGAATTTAGAAAGCACTGTAATGAAGAGTTTTTGCTATGTAAATTTGCAAAGTGATTTAACATTTTAAGTCTCAGCTTCCTTATTTACAAAGTCAGAAGAAAACTGTCTACCTTTCAAAGTTATTGCAAGGATGAAACAAAATGTGTGACAATATTTAACAAGGTCTAAAGTGCTATCAGATAGAAATGACTATGGATGATCCATGATATCTCGTAGGTCAGGTCTGGCTCCCTTGATCTGAAAAGACATGAACTAGAAAGAAAAAAAAATTATCTGTTCAGCCCTCACTGCTCAAAAACTGGTGGAACAGGACTGAGTAACTGCAATAAATATTTCCATTTGGAAAGAGAAACAATGAGAGAGAAACAGAAGACAGGGCTTTGTAGTAATTCTGAAATCCCACTGGGCAGATGTTTCCAGAGCCCCTTATTCTTCAGGTGGGAAATGTTCCTTGATTAGTTCTGATCCCAGTTGCTTGATGAGCTTAGATATGATGCTTTGTGGTTCTTGACTCTGCCTTCTGATATTTAATTTCTTTTTCATAATTGTCTTTGGCCACATCTGAAGTGGACAGTAAAGAGTACATTTTCCTTAGCAATTTTTTAAGAGATGGGATCTCGCTGTGTTGTCCAAGCTGGTCTTGGACTCTGGGCCTCAAGAGAGTGGTCCTCCTGCCTCAACCTCTTGAGCAGCAAGGATTACAGGCACAAGCCATCCTTCCCAGTTTTAAAACTTTCTCACACACTTCCTACCTGTAGATAATTGAGTGCCCAAGGGTTATTTAAGTCTTAAGCAGCGACAGTCGCTTTTAATCCAGACTGATATTTCTCTTGATGTTGAGTTCTTTCAAGAACTTAGTTGGTTTCTAATCTGTTTGATTTCGATCAGCTACAAGTACCAGGAGCTACAACATGCAGTTCTTTTCTACATACACTTCTTAAATTTTCTATATTTCTTTGCTTTCTTGCTTCAATGCCTCTCCCGTTCTCTTAATTTCAGGTATCTTAAGCCTATCAGTTTCAGTAGGAGAGCTATACCCTTTTTCTTTTTATCATTTTGTTCATTCTCTTTTTCCTGAAAGAGTCTTTCTAAATGAAAATAGGTACTTGATATGGTTTGACCGTGTCCACATCCAAATCTCATCTTGAATGTAGTTCTCATAATCCCCATGTGTCATGGGAGCGACCCAGTGGGAGGTCATTGAACCATAGGAGTGGTTACCCTCATGCTGTTCCTGTGATAGTGAGTGCGTCCTGACGAGATCTGATGGTTTTTTAAGAGGCTCTTCCCTCTTTGCTTGGCACTTCTCTCTACTGCCATCTTGTGAAGAAGAATGTGTTTGCTTCCTCTTCTGCCATGATTATAAGTTTCCTGAGGCCTTCCCAGCCTTGCAGAACTGAGAGTCAATTAAACCTTTCTTTTATAAATTACCCAGTCTTGGCTTCATAGCAGTGTGAGAATGGACTAATACTGGATGCCATAATCTCTGTTGGATTCATACTCTGAGATACCTCAACTAAGTCAGAGGTTATAAAAGTAGGTTATAATCATACCTTTAATTTGACTCATAGTGCAAGGCTGAGTTTTAATTGGCTTTGGTTGTGTAAATACATGACTCTTCAATTTTTAAAATTCTCATTTTTGAGGTTTAAAATCAGTTCAGCTTTTCCCATTTTGCAAAGTGCCAAATTTCTGAGATCTCTCTATTCCCTTTCATGTCTGCTTGCAAGATGTCTGATTCATTTAGCAGCTCATAAGTTTTGTATAATATGTTGCCAAATGCAGTCAGTGATGCCCAATATACACCATCAACACTAAAATTTCCAACTGTTTCTCCTAGAGCTGTAGGTACATTAGGTATATTATTTGACTTCCAAGTAATTGCAGGTTATCAGTTTGGCCAAATATTTCACCACTTCATAACATGAATTGTCACCCTTCTGGTTTCCATTAACAATTTCCCAGCCACTCACTGCCTGACCACCAAACCAGTGCCAAAATTGTAGGTTTCTGTCTTAGGAGCATCTTCTTCAAATTTCTGTAGCAACCTGGTTACACTGGGTTATGTTGCAGTCATTTTTTTCTTTTTTTTTTTTTTGAGATGGAGTCTCACTCTGTCTCCCAGGCTGGAGTGCAGTGGCGCAATCTTGGCTCACTACTACCTCTACCTCCTAGGTTCAAACCATTCTCCTGCCTCAGCCTCCCGAGTAGCTGGGACTACAGGCACATGCCACCATGCCCAGCTTTTTTTTTTTTTTTTTGTATTTTTAGTAGATGGGTTTCATTGTGTTAGCCAGGATGGTCTCAATCTCCTGACCTGGTGATCCGCCCACCTCAGCCTCCCAAAGTTCTGGGATCACAGGCGTGAGCCACTGCGCCTGGACTGTTGTAGTAATTAAACACAATTATTGGTTGTTTCTAACAATGAAAGTTGCAGTTCTTAGTCCTGCTGCATTTCCCACATGGATTGGCATGCGTCTTTGATCACCGAGTATGCACAGGGACCCAGACTGAAGGAGGCTCTGTATCAATGTGTTTCCATGATTTCCAAGGCAGAAAAAAAGATATGGTAACTCAGGAAGTGGCTCCTAGAGGCTTCTGAATAATAAAGACACATATCACCTCTGCTTATATTTCACTGGCCAAGTTATGTGGCCATGCCCAACTTCAAGGGGAGGGCTGAGGAAATACAATTTCGTTATGTGCCTGGAAGGAGGAGAATCAGAATATTTGTGAGCAGCTCACAAGATTCCCACCATGGCAATACCCTGGCCAGAGGAAATGAGTGCTGGTGACTGTGGAGCTATTTAGGACGGTGGCACACTGCCTATGTATGTGTGACACCAGCCCTGCCTCACACTGTTGCAAGCAGTAAACATGACGCCTTTCTCCATATGGCTTTCATTACAACTTCATTTCATTAGGAAATCAGTGGGGGTATTCTGTAGCATTAGAGAAATACCCGGAATGAGACCCACCAAGTTACTTACAAACTCAGTGATGCTCCCTTGACATATGCATCAAGGAAAAATAAGCTCATAGAATGCTCTCATTTCCCTTTCTACCCTGGGACTTTGGACAAGAACATCAAGTTCTTGAAAGTCTTGTGATCATAATGGGAAGAAAAACAGTGTTGAGAATAAGGACTTTTGAGGATCCTTCTTTTGGTAGCAGTGATAATGATTTTTTTTTTTTTTAAGACAGAGTTTTGCTCTTGTTGCCCAGGCTGGAGTGCAATGGTGCAATCTCAGCTCACTGCAACCTCTGCTTCTTGAGTTCAAGCTATTCTCCTGCCTCAGTCTCCCAAGTAGCTGGGATTACAGACACGCACCACCACGCCCAGCTAATTTTGTATTTTTAGTAGAGACAGGGTTTCTCCATGTTGGTCAGGGTGGTCTCAAACTCCCCACCTCAGGTGATCCACCCGCCTAGCCTCCCAAAGTGCTGGTATTACAACGTGAGCTATTGTGCCTGGCTGACAATGATGTGTTATTAATGTTACTTTCTTTTTCTGGAACGAGCACCCACATTAAACTTAACCAAGAGTTGGAGCAGGTTACTCTGGAATTTGGGTAAATGATCTTGTTTTTAGACTCAGCATAACCCAAAGAGGCAATAAAACTAAAGGGAAATTAATTGTTAAACTTTTTTTTCTCCTTTATAAGGTAGAGATAGTCATAAAGGCTAGGAAGAGAAGTCTGTGTTTCTCTAGCTGAGGAATACATAAGAGGTACCTAGAGGGGATAGTTTATTGGAAATGGATTCTAGAATTCTTCTTGGACTGGGTTAGTAATTTATTAGAAATAGAAGTAGAGACAGTTAGTGGGAAATAGAGACAGTTAGTGGAAAACAGTCCTTAGGAGGGAAAAATGTTTATATAGTGGACACCTTGTGTAAGATGAAGAATCATGCTTGACTTTGTAGATAATTATGGGTTCAAATGTCAGTTCCACAAAATTCCTGGCTGTATGACCCTGGGAAAGTGCTTAAAATCTTTAATTCTAAAGTCTTCACTGTAAGATGGTAGAAATAACACCTTCTTGGCCAGGTCTGGTGACTCATGCCTATAATCCCAGCACTTTGGGAGGCTGAGGCAGGCAGATCACGAGGTCAAGAGATCGAGACCATCCTGGCCAACACAGTGAAACCCCGTCTCTACTAAAAATACAAAAATTAGCCAGGCGTGGTGGCATGTGCCTGTAGTCCCAGCTAGTCAGGAGGCTGAGGCAGAAGAATCACTCGAACCCAGGAGGTGGAGGTTGCAGTGAGCCAAGATCAGGCCACTGCATTCCAGCCTGGTGACAGAGCGAGACTCCGTCTTAAAACAACAACAACAAAAAAAGAGCTTCTTATAGGACAGACATGAAGAATAAATGAGATAATGAAGTAAAGTGCTCAGTTTAGAGGCCAGTACACAGTAGGCATTCCATAAATGCTGGTTTACCACTTACCACCCTGCCACCCAAAAAAAGGCAATTAAGACAGCAAGTGAAGAGTCCTGACTAGGAAGGGATCCCAGGGTCTGAAAAGATGAAAACTCATTTCAGTAAAAACAAAGCAAGGATACTGCTGGAGAATTTCCAGAAAGTTCAAGTAGTCACGTGACTACTCCTCACCTTGGATTTTTGTGACTCAACTTCTTCCCTCTTTTCTTGTGCTTCCACTTGCTACCTGCTCCTTTTCTTTCTGATTATCCCCTCCTCCTCTTTTAGTGGATTATTTCAGTCTCTGGATTTTCTCCTCTCCCTGTTCTTCTGTTATCTTTTCCTTCTTTGCATTGTTTCATCACTCTGTTGCCCCAATCTATATTCTTCTCTCTCATTTTATCTTTCATCTTTTTTTTAAGTTGCTGTGCATGGGTGACCTGGAGGTGAGTCCACGAGACTCTGCTGGAAGTGTCGTCAGTGTCCCTCCGTCTGCCTTTTCTGTAGCTGTCTTCAGTCAGCTCCCTGACCCTCAGTGGAGGCCTTTCCTCTGCGCCATCCACCTGCTCCCCCTGGCCTTAGCCATCTGTTTCCCCTACGAAAATCTGCTCTTAGAAATAGATCTGATCAGCTCAGAGACAAAGGAGTAAATAACTTATAAAGTTTGGTGCTTTACCTTCCTCAAGGGTACTTGAACTTCAGTCAAATACCAAGTCTTAAGCCCCCAAAATAAATCTCTAGTAATAATTTCAGGCAATAGAAAGTGATGAAGCACTTTTTTGGGGAGTGAGGGCAGGAGACTGTCCCTGCCAAATATGCCTTTTTATAGAGCTTGTACTACTTTGATATTTTAGAATAAAATAAAATAAATAGATTCAGATAAAGTTACAGTTAGATTTAGCCCCCTTCTGGTATGTGGAAGTGTTTCAGCCTAATCAGTTTGGGGCTAAAAACCATTTAATTCCAAAGGGATTGTGTGTAGCAGATGCAACAATTAATTTCAGGTAAATCAGTTCAATCTGCCTTCTTCATTCTCTCTTTATTTTATCAATTTTAATGTAATTTGCGAGGGGATACAAGCTCCACTTTATGTGTCTGTAAACAGCACGAATCCATCTAACCAAAGGGTCTCTTGCACCCTGACAGTGCATGGCAGCCTGCTGGGGATTGCCAAGTGTCAGCCAGATCATTCTCTTCACTCTTGGCCTCATGCTGAAGGTCTGCATGACCTTAAAATTTTAAGAACGTATAAAAATATTTGATCCTTGAAAATTATACTGGTCCCAAGTATAAAGAATGTAAGTTAATAAATGTAGAGTTGAATATCTACAAATCAAAACACTTGATTGACTGGTTACTACTCAATTTTTTTTTTTTTTGAGATGAAGTCTCGCTGTTGTCTCCCAGGCTGGAGTGCAATGGTGCAATCTCAGCTCACTGCAACCTCTGCCTCCCCGGTTCAAGATATTCTCCTGCCTCAGCCTCCCAAGTAGCTAGTGTTAGAGGCATGTACCACCATGCTCGGCTAATTTTTGTATTTTTAGGGGAGACAGGGTTTCACCATGTTGACCAAGCTGGTCTAGAACTCCTGACCTCAGGCAATGCACCCGCCTCAGCCTCCCAAAATTCTGGGATTACAGATGTAAGCCATCATGCCTGGCCTACTCAATTCTTATTATGTATACCTTGTATTTAGTGGGAGGTGAATATATTTTAAGATGTTTGATGTGCTATGAAATGGGTTTTCCATAAGTAAGAGTGTACGGGGTTACTCAGGGTCTTAGAATGGCCTCGAGTGTGAGAGACTTAAAAATCTGCATCAAAGTGGAAAACATGAAACTATTTCTCCAGAGTAACATGACTTTCTAGGCACGAAATCGAGGTTCTATTTTTGGCAGGAGATTTTGCATTGCTCTTGCCCCTAGTCAGCTACATCAGGATAAAGCAGCTATGCAAGGGACCCCAGTAACATTGGCAATAGACCAAAACTAGAGGAAACTTTTTTTTTCTCTTTTTGAGATGGAGTTTCGCTCTTGTTGTCCCGGCTGGCATAATCTTGGCTCACCACAACCTCTGTCTCCTGAGTTCAAGTGATTTTTCTTCCTCAGCTTCCCAAGTAGCTGGGATTACAGGCATGTGCCACCACACCTGGATAATTTTGTATTTTTAGTAGAGACAGGGTTTCTCCATGTTGGTCAGGCTGGTCTTGAACTCCCGACCTTACGTGATCTGCCTGCCTCGGACTCCCAGAGTGCTGGGATCACAGGTATGAGCCACTGTTCCCGGCCCGGAAATGGTTTTTATCAGCACTCCCTTCAGAAATAAAGTATCATACATAGGTAGGAAGATGCTATGGACTGAATTGTGTCTTAACCACCAAGTAACTGTATTGGAGATAGGGCCTCTAAGGAAGTGATTAAGGTTAAATGAGGTTGTAGGCGTGATGCTCTGATTGACAGAACTGGTACCTTGTAAAAAAGACAACAGATCTTTCTCTCTGTCCACTCTGTGAGGACACAGCAAAGAGGCAGCCATTTACAAGCCAGGAAGCAGACCCTCACCAGGAACCAAATCTGCTAGTGTCTTGTTCTTGGATTTACCGGCTGCCAGACAGTGAGGAAATACATTTCTGTGGTTCAAGCCGTTTAGTTTGTGGTGTTTCGTTATGGCAGCCCCAGCAGACTAAGACAGAGGCTATGCATTGATAAGCAGCTTTGGGTGGGATCAGGAAGCTCAGGGCCTGTTTCAGGATCGGGAGTTGGTTCCCAACATGCCTCCTGGATCTGGAGAGCTGCATGGCTTTTGCTTTGCCAAAGTGGGCGTGTAAGACTGGGGACGAAGTAGAGCTTTCCAGGACTCTCTGTGGAGTCATGTATCTGCTCTTCCCCAAGCAGCAATCAGCCTTCCTCTACAGACACGTCAAACTCATATTTAAAGAACAGGCATTTGAAGGGACACCACATTATTAGCTACCTAGATCACCCACAGGCATGTCTTTGGTCCACCCCTGGCCAACAGTAACCCTTCATACCTCAAGATCATAGCCAATGCCATGGGCCCTGCAGATCTGGAGGAAAACGTAGTGGAAAACCAGCGAGAGATTGCTGTGTTTTAGCTGAGTGGTCATCACGGCATAGCGACTGGTTGCCAGCGTCTGGAAAGGAGCACAACTGAATGTTACACAGATATTTAAATAAACTTTTTTTTTTTTTTTTTTTTTTGAGACGGAGTTTCGCTCTTGTTACCCAGGCTGGAGTGCAATGGCGCGATCTCAGCTCACCGCAACCTCCACCTCCTGGGTTCAGGCAATTCTCCTGCCTCAGCCTCCTGAGTAGCTGGGATTACAGGCACGCGCCACCATGCCCAGCTAATTTTTTGTATCTTTAGTAGAGACGGGGTTTCACCATTTTGACCAGGATGGTCTCGATTTCTTGACCTCGTGATCCACCCGCCTCGGCCTCCCAAAGTGCTGGGATTACAGGCTTGAGCCACCTTGCCCGACTTTAAATAAACTTTTAATTTTGGAATACTTGTACATCAACATGAAAATTGCAAAGATAACTCTGAGAGTTCCCACACCCACTTCTCCTATTGTTACCATCTTACATTGCTGTGGTACATTTGTTAAAACTAAGGGAACATATTGCTACATTACTTTTTTTTTTTTTTTTTTTGAGACACGATCTCACTCTGTCACCCATGCTGGAGTGCAGCGGCATGATCTGGGCTCACTGCAACATCTGCCTCCTGGGCTCAAGTGATCCTCCTGCTTCAGCCTCCCAAGTAGCTGGGACTACAGGTGTGTGCCACCAAACCTGGCTAATTTTATTATTTTTGTAGAGACAGGGTCTCACTATGTTACCAGGCTGGTTTTGAACTCCTCAGCCCAAGCAATCTGCCAGACTCAGCTTGGATTACAGGCATGAACCCCCGTACCTGGTCCTATAGTACTATTAATGTAAATCCATACTTTACGCAGATTTCATTAGTTTTTCCCTAATTCCTTTTTTCTGTTTCAGGATCCCATCTAAAATGCCACCCCATGACTAGCTGTCATATCTCCAAAGATTTCTCTGGGCTGTCAGAGCTTCTCAGACTTTCCCTGTGTTTGATGATCTGAACAGTTCTGAGTAGTAACGGGCAGGCGTTTTGTGAAATCTCTCTCAATTTCAGTTTGTCTGATGTTTTTCTCCTGATTAGGCTGTAGTAATGTGTTTTCGAGAGGAAGACCACATGGGCAATCTGCTGTTCTCCTCACCTCACATCAAGGGTACATGGTATCAATGTGACTTATCACTGACGATGTTAACCTTATCACCTGGCTACAGTGGCTTTTGAAAGTTGTGAAAAAGCTTTACAAGTTTCTCGATGTAAAGGCATTTTTCCCTCTCTTCCCATACTTTAAACTTTGGCAGCAAGTAAGTCACTGAGCATGGATCACCTCACACTAGAATTTTGATACTGCTTTCTTTCTTTGGGGAAACTGCTCTTCTTTATCTTGCTTGCCTATCAGTGAAAGCCATGCCAAAGAGATTGGTGATAGCAGGTTCAAAGTGCTGTCATTATGTATTTCTTAAAAACATTTAAAATGCAATATGTACCAGATGAAGTATTGGATCCTGGCAGTTTTCTAGCATGGTCTTTGTGAGATGTGATATTCGCCTTAGTCAATCAGCCATTTTCTCTTTGGATAGCTGGAAATTTGGACAACATGCATCATATACAGCCAAGGCCAACGTTAGGGCCTAGAAGATAAAGGTGCCTGGCCTGGTTCTTCAACTGTGGTGATGCACAGCTGCTGGGCAACCAGGTACCCGGACTTGTGCAGTGACTTGGAACAGGAGTAGGAAAAGGTGGTGCCGCTGGTCTGGAGCTGCCATAAGGAATCATAGCGACCTCACATACATTATAATCAGACCTCAGCCTCGCCTCCTGTCTCTGAGATAATACAGGAGAATTGGGGTGGACTGAGTTCCCTGTAGAGAATACACATCCTTTCCTCTCCTGCATTTCTCTCTCCCTCTACACACACACACACACACACACACACACACACACACACACACACTCACTCAGATTTCATGGTCACGTTTGGTGACATGCTCCCCCCGCACGTGATGTCTTTTTCTTCCACGTTTACATCAAATCCTGTGTCCGAGGGTCACGTCATCAGTACCGCTAGTTAAGGCTGCCTCATTGTAAATGCAAGTCGAGTCCACATCTACAGATGTGTGAGGCTCCCACAGGCTAAGACCTCTTGAGTTGCGTACCCTCACTAGCAGCGTCCCATTTGTAGCCACTGGGATTTTTCTAAGAATGAAGAATTGATTTGACCCTTATATGCCTCGCAACTGTACACTGTCACCCTGACCTATCATGAGTTGTTCCCTTGGCTATGACTGGGAGTTTTCTGAGGGCAAGTGGTGTTTGGTTTCTGAATCTCCAGTTTGGGCATGATACCAGCACAGAACCAGCACTCAGTGTTTATCACATAAAAGAGAATGAATAAATGAAACAGATTAGGTGGATAGCTCTCTTCCCTCTGACTTAAGAGACTCTTCAAAGGATGTAATTCAAGAAAGAAACTGCCCATTGATAAATGCTTTGGGGCAAAAGCAGTGATTATTACAAGGCACAGGGGACAGTCACATCATCCTTAGAGAAGGATAACTCAGGGCAGTTGCTCCAGGTCTTGCCTGCTAGAAGACAGCATGGCTCAGGTGGACTAAGCAGGAATAATTGGTGGGGTAACAAGAACAGGCTTGGAGAAGTTCTGGCCCAGCTGGCTAGTCTGTGTGGATGGGCATGGCCACCAGACCTGCTCCCCCTGCCATACCAGGCTGGTCATGCTCTCACCTTCATAGTGAAAGGCCCAGAAGCATAGGCTTTTGCACATGGAAGCGAACTGTAAACACTGTCGAATTCCATTGTGGTTACTGAGCATGTAATTGCACGGTAATTGCCATGAATTCACAAGATAATTCCAAGGTTATTTTTGTCTTCTAAACTTGTCTTATGCTGCCATAGTATATAAATAAGAGAAACCAAGACCAGGCCCCAGCCAGCAAGAGAGACAGGCAGGCAGGCATGTGGTAGCACAATCCAGCAATGCTATGAATCTTGGCTCCAAAGCACAGCAGCAGAGCTCACTGTCCAGTAGTACAGGATTACTAAACAACACATAAGGGTGGCTACCCTGAGGCTTCTTCCTCACTATAGATGCAGAGTACAACTCACCCTCCTCCCAGCTTGGGGCTTGTGATGCATAAAGAATCTGAAAGAAGAGCCAGGATATTTGATACATGTCTCCCAACCTTCTTTTCCATAACCATCATCATCCTAGTTCAGACCTTTATTGCCCGGCAAGTTAGAGGTGAGGATACAAGCAGAATTCTGTAGTGGGAATGTTATATGGAGTGAGAAAGAAGTTCAAAATCTGATGAGACCACTTACTATGTGTGTGTTCTTGAACAGATCATTAAACTTTGTCGTCTGATGATTAAATAAGCATCTACTGCAGTGCCTGGAGCATGGAACCTGATAAATCGTAGCTACTTTGTTTTTGTTTTTGTTTTGAGATGGAGTCTCTCTCTGTCACCAGGCTAGAGTGCAGTGGTGCAATCCCAGCTCACTGCCACCTCTGCCTCCTGGGTTCGAGTGATTCTACTGTCTCAGCCTCCAGAGTAGCTGGGACTACAGGCATGCACCATCATACCTGGCTAATTTTTGTATTTTTAGTAGAGATGGGGTTTCATCATATCGGCCAGGCTGGTCTCAAACTCCTAACCTTCATGATCCTCCCACCTTGGCCTCCCAAAGTGCTGGGATTACAGGCGTGAGCCACCATGCCTGGCCAAGATACACCTACTTTTTAGAAGACTTAACCAACTGCACAGTTTCTCAGGAAAAAACTGTCAGTCACCTAGGGTTGTCTTACATCCAGCTGGAGAGCACAGTGAATAGCATAGGAGTACTAGGAGTACTGAGATGAGGATTAGATGAGAATGTAAAGACCTTGGAATAGTATCTGGCACATAGTAAGCTCTCAATAAACATTAGCAATTATTTTCACGTATTAAATTAAGCTTCAAAAATAAGGTCAATTATTTAAATTTGAAATTGACCAACTAACCAATAAGGTTTTTCATCAGAAAGTGACTTGAATCAGAAGACCTGGGCTTTTCCGTGTACTACCTTTATGACTTGGGCAGCTCACTTAACCTTGCTTAGCCTCAGTTTCCTATTCTATAAAATGGATATAATAATCCTTGACATCAATTTCTTGGGGTTATCATGAGGATCATATAAGCTTATGTATATTTAAACTATAAAGCATTATATAAATAGAAGACATCATTATTAAAAGGTCAATTTGTGTAAATTAGTCTCTTCTGATGCTGTACATTTCGTGTAGGTTCGACAAGGATCAAAAAAGAAATAATGAAGGCCAGGCATGGTGGCTCAAGCCTGTAATCCCAGCACTTTGGGAGGCCGAGGTGGGTGGATCATGAGGTCAAGAGATCGAGACCATCCTGGTCAACATGGTGAAACCCCATCTCTACTAAAAATACAAAAATTAGCTGGGCATGGTGGTGCGCGCCTGTAGTCCCAGCTACTCGGGAGGCTGAGGCAGGAGAATTGCTTGAACTCAGAAGGCAGAGGTTGCGGTGAGCCGAGATCGCGCCATTGCACTCCAGCCTGGGTAACAAGAGTGAAACTCCGTCTCAAAAAAAAAAATAAAAATAAAAAATAATGATTTGGAAATACCTACTGAAATTAAAAATGCTTATGTCCTTCGAGCCAACAATTCCACTTTGTGGTGTGTATTCTAAGATATACCTGAAACGTGAAAAATGATATATATATACACATATATATACAAAGTTATTCACTGCAGCACTGTAATATGAAAAAATAGGAAACCACCCAAAAATCTACCAATGGGGGAAGGATAAATAAATTATGGCATATCCATGCCATAGAATAATATGTAGTTGTAAAAAAGAAATAATACTGCTCAGGTGTCTGAATCCGAAAAAAAAAAAGAAATGAGAATGTGCTTAATGAACTGTTACAGAAAGCTCTTCAAAGAAAAAAGTGAGATTCAGAACAGTATGTATTATAGACTACATTTTGGGTGTAAAAGAGGGAAAAGGATCACCTGTATTTACTTGTATATGTAAAAAGATGCTCTGAAAGGATATACAGACACAGAATGGTGGTTACCTTTGTAGGGCGAGGCGGGGGATCTGATCAATGGGAAGGAGATTTGTCAATGTATGACTGTTTCCACCTTTTGCCTTTTGAACCATATGAATATATTATGTACTTCAAAAAATTAAATAAGAACCTTATTAAACTTGATTTTTAAGACAAGAATTAAAGATTATATTTCATGCTTATTTTTAGTGTGTGAACTGTGTAGTTTTTTAAAAACATAGTCGAGCTTTTCTATATGGTTCGTGATGCAAGTGACATGCTCTTTTCCATGCTCTGTTATTTGCTTGGAAATCTGTACTATGTATAGGAAATCATGTCCAGCTACATGTCCTTTTTAAAATCTAAGACTCCGCTATGAACTTCTTGTCCATTCAGTGCTTCTGAGTGAGACTCAGAAGCTGAGGCTGAGCTCAGGGCAGATAAGAAGCCAATGGATAATGGCAATATTCCTGGAGACAATTTCATCACACAGAGAAATACATCCTCCTTTGGAAGAAGAGTTTCTCTATGGCATCAACAAGGGACTTCCTCAGGGATGAGCACAAGCTCCAGCTGGGGCTGGATCACTGATCCTCTGCTGATGAAAGGCAGGTTGGAAAGCACGAGAGTTAAACACAGGTTGAGGTTAAATCTTGGCTTCCCTACTGACCTTTAACAAATTGCTTAGCATCTCTTAATCATGTCTTCCTATCCAAAAATGAGCATAGTAACAGCACCTGCCTAATATATTGGACGGCAAAAAGATCATGGAAAGCACTTAGCAAAGTACTTTGGGTGGAGTAAAGGCTCCGTGTCCTTTGATAAACTGGAGTGCTTTGCTACTCACCCTTATATCCTCTGTGCTTAGCAGAGTGCCGGGCATAAAACAGGCGTTGGGTAAATATCTGCAGAATTTACTTCTAGTTGATGCTTGCTGAAAGTAGCACCTGATGGCTAAGGTAATGGCTGAGGAGAACTTAGGATATGATCTGTTACAATATTACTCCTTTTTTTTTTTGAGATGAAGTCTTGCTCTGTTGCCCAGGCTGAAGGGCAATGGAAATCTCAGCTCACTGCAACCTCTACCGCCGAGGTTCAAGCGATTCCCCTGCTTCAGCTTCCTGAGTAGCTGGGACTACAGGCACACACCATCATGCTCGGCTAATTTTTTTTTTTTTTTTTTTGTATTTTAGTAGAGACTGGGTTTCACCATGTCGGCCAGGATGGTCTCAATCTCCTGACCTCGTGATCTGCCCACCTCAGCCTCCCAAAGTGCTGGGATTACAGGTGTGAGCCACCAAGATTCTGCAGCCAGGTGCAGTGGCTCACGCCTGTAATCTTAGCACTTTGGGAGGCCAAGGTGGGTGGATCACCTGAGGTCAGGAGTTCCAGACCAGCCTGACCAACATGGAGAAATCCTATCTCTACAAAAATACAAAATTAGCCAGGCATGGTGGCATGTGCCTGTAATCCCAGCTACTTGGAAGGCTGAGGCAGAAGAATCATTTGAACCCGGGAGGTGGAGGTTGCAGTGAGCCGAGATTATGCCATTGCACTCCAGCCTGGGCAACAAGAACAAAAGCTTCGTCTAAAAAAAAAGATTCTGCAAGAAAAAGACCTTTTACCTGAAGTCTGTAGTACAGAGAAATGGGTCTTCCTGTGTCCCCGTACAGGAGATGTCCCCTCTTCAGCCATCCACAACACATGAGGCTGTACTTGGGCCAGGCTCTCTATGGGCCCTGGAAAATCAAATCTCCCAAGTGACCCTGGGGATCATTTAGCCCTCCCTTATTTTACAAATGAGGAAACTGAGGCCAGAAGCGATTATCAGAACTCATGATCCTTCACTCCCAGACCAGTATTCGTCACTCCAAATTTCCACTGGCCACATTTGGAATTAGTGGGAATTTCAGAGGTTAGTCTTTTCTAGTAAAACAGGAGAAAAAAATAAAAGACAAAATATTCTTGGTAGAAGTCTAGTCTTATTAAACTACCTTTCTAAATCACAATCTAACAAGAATGCTTCAAGCTAAATAAAGGAAGCTCAAAATACTCCTTTTCACTGGAGAATATAATTTTGCTTCAGCCACAATTTAAATTGATTTAGTTCTGAGCACCAGCACTTGAAGTGTGGAACATATTCTATTTTCACCATGATACTTGTTTTGACAGTGATGCATTTCAGTTGACATAGTTGAAATCCTTATGTAATAAATCTCTGCCTGAAAATTAATCATGTTTATAATATTCTGAGAATTAATAACACCCATTGCTCAAATCATTAACTTAAAAAAGGAGCTTCCAAAATCTGTTCTCGGCAGTAAGGGACCACACATAAATGAATGTTTGATAAAATAACCCAAGTAGCAGTTTAACAAGCGTAAACTTGAATGTGGCTGCAATAACACAGAACTATTGTTTAAGGGTTGGCAGAGGCTGATGAGGTTCTTATTTCGGTTATGAAGCAGGCATCCACATGCATAATGAACTGCTCTCTGAATTATTAATGTGTTGCTTATTTAGCCTCATCTGTCTAGAAGATAATGTATCCTAACTCTAATGAGTGATTGGTTTTGTACATAATTACAGTAGCAGCAGTAGCAGGGAAATGTGTGCCTTCAAAGAAAGAGTTCTAAAAATAAAGTCATCACATAAACTCTGTTGTTGTTGCATTCTATCAAAATCAAACCCAAAGCATTTGAGAATATATAATAAATTACAGAAGACAGAATCATTATTAACATCATAATTTAACACAAAAGGTTTTACTTAATCATTCATTACAGATCATGTGCTGCTAAAATGTGTATAAATGACTTGGGTTGTGTGAAGATGTTGGCAGAGATGTTCCCTTTTGGACAGTCACCAACCATGGTCTTCCAGGAAGAGAGAGGAAGAGTGAAAACTGACGGAAGAGGGTAACGATGGATGCAGTTTGGACAGAACGTTAATTGAAAGTTAAAACACTGTTAGGCGATTCCTTTTCATTTCTAAAACATGCACGTCTGGGATGATATATCAGGCCTTGTTCACACATGTTCAACTGGTTCTTTGTGGAGGTTAGTGATTCAGAAACCCATTCACCTGGTCTAAGTGGGTCTGAGTGACACTTCTGCCACCTGTTTCTGAGATGAGACAACAGCTCTTCTGAGAGTCCAGGAAGGTGTTTGCTTTCTTCCTATACAGCATATTATTAAAGAAAAGGGCCCGCACTGGAAGCATTTTATAGGCAATAGTTCTGAATGCGCTCTCATTATCAGTGTGGTTTCATCTGTGCATTTTCTTTTTCTTCAATCTTCAAAGGGGGTTTATGATCACTGCCTGATCATAAACTTGATGGCATCAAAGTCTGTTCACCCTTGTTCAGGAGGCTTCGATTTGCTTGTGAATTGTGCTGTGTGTGCCTGTGCACATGCTTCTTTTAAAAAAAATTGCTGATCATGTGTGTACACATGCACAGGAGGATGTGTGCACAACACAGGCACAGTGGCTCAAGGCTGGGAACATCTGTTTATATCTTTCTAAAACTAAAAGTGTGTTCTCAATTTATTCCTACATCAGAAAACCTACATAGCTTTTCTCCAGTGATTGAAGAGGCATTTGCCTTATTGAAGATCATAATGCCTGCTTTTGTGCGCATGCAGTTTCTAAAAGTGTTTAAGACTTGATCACAGGAGAGTGCTGCCTATAGCTCGGACTGAAACCTATAGGCCACATGGAGAAAATGTGCTTCTCATTCAAAGCACAACTTCTGCTGATAGCCTTCTGAAGCAACATACTTAAAAGCTGCAATTAATTGTCTTTGGAAATTTGTGCTGAATACCATTTGCTTCTAGCTTTTTAGTTTTATTTTATTTTATTTTGAGACAGAGTCTCACTGCAATGACATGATCATGACTCACTACAGCCTCAACCTCCAGGGCTCAAGTGATCCACCTGCCTCAGCCTCCCCAGTAGCTAGGATTATAGGCATGCATCACCAAGCCCAGCTAATTTTTATATTTTTTGTAGAGACAGGGTTTTGCCATGTTCCCTAGGCTGCTCTCAAACTCCTAGGCTCAAATGATCTTCCCATCTCGGCCTGATTACAGGGGTGGGATTACAGGGATGCTGGGATTATAGGGATGAGTCACCATGCCTGACCCCCAGCTTCTTGCAGAAATGACAGAGAGGTTCACTGGCCAGAAGGGCTCAAGTGTCACTGCTGTTTCTCCTTCTAGCATTGAACATAGGGTCTCGCACATCCCTCGGGTTAGGATGGAGGCCACAGGTGGAGTTGGACCTGAAAGCCTCTTAGCAGGGTCCTGGTCATAATTAAAAGAGGTCTGTTTCTCCTCTCCAGCCCAATTCTGCTTCATTTCTTACAAGGAACAAGATCAGGGGGATTCCTGTGAGCAAGGTTCTTCCTGGTACCTCACTGGATGAGAAGGGGAAGAAGGAGGCTGCCTGAGCCCCGCTCCAACAAGACATCAGGTGCTCTCCTTATCGTGACTGCAGAGATCCTGGGAAGAGTCAAAGATTATTCAAATCCAGAGGTGTCTCCTGAACCCAAAGGGGTTCATCAGAGAAGCAGGAGACCACTTGGAAAAGGCATCTCTGGGACACTTGTGTTGGGTCTCTTTATTCACCAGAGTTTCTCTTTTATCTGTTTGACATATTTGGATTTCAAGTAGAGCTTCATTTGCAAAACAAACAAACAAACAAAAAAACCCACAAAAAACAAAAAACAGTGTGAAGCCCACTGTTACAAGAGAAGGCCAGAGACACCCTTTGGCAGCTGTGAGAGCAGTGTGGCCAGAGAGTCCTCAATACACAAAGTGGCCACGAGAGTCCTTGAGATGCACAAAGGGCATCTCGTCCCCTTGACCTTTGTTCTCTCTCTCCATGATCAACCTAGCCTGTTCAACCAAGCACCCACTGTCCCCACAGGTCTATGCCCTTTGTTACTCAGGGTGCTGAGGTTGGTAACCTGCAGCCAGCCCCAGGACTCTGGCCCCAGCCCCGTCACCGATGGTGCTAGTGATGAGAAGGGAGGCGGTAGCTGTGGGAAGAGGTGGATCATGATGGGGCTCCTTAAGCAAGCTGGGAAGGGGGATTTTCCTGAAGATCACAGGAGTCCATTGAAATCACACACAGGGGAACAACACACTCAGGCTGACTTTTCACCTTGCCATCTTGACTGTTGTGTCTGTTTAGGCTGAAGGGACAGGCAGGGGAAGGGAATCTTAGTGAGGAGGAATACAGGTGTGAGATAGCAAAAGCCGAAACTAAGACACTATCTTTGTGGAGAGAGGAGAGGTCAGGTTAGTGGCATCTTATTAGACTCAACACGACCTGCTTGCTCAGGGGATGTGGGACTGGGGGTTATCTTGTCAGTCTCTGGCTTGACCCACTAACAGGAAGTACAGGAAGAGTGACAAATGCAGTGTAGTTTTGGAGGATTCTTTTTTTTTTTTTTTTTTTGAGACGTAGTCTCTCTCTGTCACCCAGGCTAGAGTGCAGTGGGGTGATCTCTCTCAGCTCACTGCAACCTCCACCTCCTGGGTTGAAGCGACTCTCCTGCCTCAGCCTCCCAAGTAGCTGGGTGTACAGGTGCATGCCACCATGCCCAGCTAATTTTTTTTTTTGTATTTTTTTTAGTAGCGACAGGGTTTCACCATGTTGGCTAGGATGGTCTCCACCCTTTGACCTTGTGATCCACCTGCCTCAGCCTCCTGAAGTCCTGGGATACAGGCATGAGCCACTGTGCCCAGCCAACTCTGAGGATTCTAAGCAGAGATCTTCCATAGGATTTTGGACCCATGAATCTGAAGCTCACAAAAGAGAGTGTGACTAGAAAAATATGGGTTTTGTGAGAAACAGCTGGTAGTGGAGGCAATGGGTGTAGGTGTACCTGCCCGGGGAAAGGAGAAGGGAGCCCCACGTTCTTTCACACTTCCACAGACTGCAGCTTTGTTCAGAATGCCTTCTCCCTTTCCTCTGGCCAATACATTTGCATTCCCAGACCCTGCTCAGACAGATCCAGTGACTTGCCTGAGGCCCTTTCTTCTTCCTGTACTCAAAGAGCCTGGCTCCTAGACAGAGCTTAGCAGTGGCAGTGAGTGCTGCTGCACCCAGAACCTTCAGGAAGCATCTCTTGCTTACCGGCACTGACAGCGCACTAATGCGGTTGTTTTTCTTCTTTTCCTTTGGAACGAAGCGGGGCACTTCCAGGGTGTTCAAACTGCAATCCAGATGGCCGTTTGTCAGGTATAAGGTGAGCTGAGTCAGGGCCAGCTGGTCACTATATGCGAGGTTAAGGCCCGTTGCCCACACCTGATTAAAACAGGAGACGTAGAAGTGAGGTGAGGGTGAGATCAGCAAACAGTAGCGAAGGCCCCAAAACCTGCCTAACTAGATCAAACCACATCAGACTAAGTGAAACCAATGTCCACATGTCTTAATTCAGTAGGTGTTTTCACTTCTGTTTCTACATTGTGCAACTGGAAAATGGAGTCTGATTCTAATCAGAAGATTCAAGGTTCTTGCAGGAAGTTACAGAAATACTTGGCCAAGACAATCCGACAGAGATGCCGAGTCTCGAAAAGCTCGTGTTGACTTTGATTTTTCTGCCTATGGCCTGCAAGTCAGTGCAGGTGGTCAGTGCCAGGTTTTCTACTGAGAAATTGTGGCTGGACAGAAGCTTCAGAGAGTGGGAAACTATAGTAGAGCAGAAAGAGGGGAAAAGAATGATGAATGTGAGAAAGGGCAGTTTGCCCTGATTTTGGAAAAAGTAGTGACAGCCCCTCTGGGAACCTCAAGATGATATTTAAGGGAAATTTATGGTTGGCCTCTAAGTCTTAGGTCTATCCCCATTTTCTCAGGAGAGTGCAGGGTAATCTTATTTTACCAATCCTACAACCTCACAGTATTCTTAATTGTCAATTGGTAATAACACCTTATCCTACCTGTATCACAGTGTTATTAGAAGAATAGTATGATGTAATAAAAATAAAAATAAAAATTGTTTAAAAAATAGACGTTAGTTACAAGTTAATGTTAACTGCTAGGTAACTGAATAATGTCCATTAATTCCTTTGACAAATATTTACTGAGCATCTACTATGTGCTAAACTGGCAATGATAAAAGTAGGTTACATGTTATTTCTTTCTTATCCTGTGGCAGATCAACCTTCATTGCTCTTGTCATTCTCCATCCTCATAATGAATCCAGAGGCACCCTGGGAATCCTCCTCAGTTCAATGCTCAAGGGATATCATCCTCCTAGTCACTGGAGAGTCAAAGGTAAATAGGCTTAGGCCCTGCCATCAGGGAGGTGAAGACAGGCTGAGCACAGTGGCTTATCCCTGTAATCCCAGCACTTTGGGAGGCTGAGGTGGGAGGATCACCTGAGACCAGTCTGGCCAACATGGCAAAATGCCGTCTCTACTAAAAATACAAAAATTAGCCAGGCATGGTAGCATGCACCTGTAATCCCAGATACTTGGGAGGCTGAGGCATGAGAATTGCTTGAACCAAGGAGGTGGAAGTTTCAGTGAGCCGAGATCACACTACTACACTCCAGCCTGGGTGGCAGAGCAAGACTCTGTCTCAAAAAAAAAAAAAAAAAAAAAAAAAGGTGAAGACAGATACATACATATCCAATTAAACAATACAGTGTTATATATGATTAAATAATGGAATGGAACAAAGTACTACTGAAGCAGAAAGAAAGGACAGAATGGGTTTGTCTAATGACATCAGGGCTGCATCATGAAGGTGACATTTGAGCTTCAAACAAGAAACAAAAACACGACTGGCCCCATGTATCAAGTACCTACAGGTTTTATGAAGCTGGGTGCTTCATAAACATCTCAGATCTCTGTGGAAGCCTGAAAAATAACAAGCCCAGGTCACAGATGAAGAAACTGAGGTTCAGGGACGTACCCAAGTCCACTGAGTTAGGATGTGGTGGTGCTGGGATTTGAATCCAATTCTAACTGGCTCCAAGTCTACCCTCTTCCCATTTCCTCCTGATCCTGGCCCAGCCAATCCTTATCCTGTGTAATAATTCTCCGGCGAAATTAAAAACTAAAGTTGCAGAGGATCAGATCATGTTTTATGTTTAATATAAGACATGCCACGAAAATGTCTTGTGGAGAAAACATGAAGTATTTCTGGAGTATGCTGTAATTAGCAGTAATGCATTTTCACTGTAGGAAGTTGGAAACGAACACATTTTCATGAAGACTTGATTAAACAGTTTTTTCTCTTAGAAGGCCTACATTTGCCCCACTCACCAACGCTGTGTTAAAATACATAATACGGCCGGGCGCGGTGGCTCAAGCCTGTAATTCCAGCACTTTGGGAGGCCGAGGCGGGTGGATCGTGAGGTCAAGAGATCGGGACCATCCTGGTCACCATGGTGAAACCCCGTCTCTACTAAAAATATAAAAAATTAGCTGGGCATGGTGGCACATGCCTGTAATCCCAGCTACTCGGGAGGCTGAGGCAGGAGAATTGCCTGAAGCCAGGAGGCGGAGGTTGTGGTGAGCCGAGATCACGCCATTGCACTCCAGCCTGGGTAACAAGAGTGAAACTCCGTCTCAAAAAAAAAAAAAAAAAATACATAATACATCTGCCCTAGAGTGGACTCCTCTCAAACAAATCTAGCAGTGAGTGACTTGAGTAAGCATTGAATGTAAATGGCCTCATTATAAGGATATTAAGAGGTCAGGCTGTCAAGGCCCCTTGCTAAACTGAAGCTAATTTCAGGAGTCATATTTGCACAGTAATGCCCTTTTATAATAGCAAATAAATCACATTCGCAACAATTGTTAAAAACTAACTGCCAAGTATCTGGTGCAGTTGTAAATATCCTATTTGTCAACTTAAATATTTCCTGCTGTATGGCATGAAATGTAAATCAGATGGGGACGGCTACTTTCCCTTAATATGAGAAAGTGAACTTGCTATTCTTGTATGTCAGACTTTTTTTTTTTCAGAGTTTCTATTTTGATGTTTTAGTGTCCTTGGTCAAAGGGAAACATATGTCACAAACATTATTAATATTTATGTTAATAATATTAATGCTTTGGTAATAAGGATTTTAGTAAGAAGGCAGAACAGTATAGGGAAAGAGTGAGAACCAGGGAGTCAGAGAGCTGAAATCTGGCCCTCACAGTGGGAACTGGAATGAGTTGGTTAAGCTCTCTCAATCTCAGTATTTTTTTTAACTTTTAATTTATTATTATTATTATTTGTGAGACAGAGTCTCACTCTGCTGCCTAGGCTGGAGTGCAGTGGTGTGATCTCAGCTCACTGCAACCTCTGCCTCCCAGGTTCAAGTGATTCTCTTGAACCACAAGAGAATCGTGTGCCACCACACCTGTCTAATTTTTATATTTTTAGTAAAGATGGGGTTTCACCATGTTGGCCAGGATGGTCTCGAACTCCTGACCTCGTGATCCGCCTGCCTCAGCCTCCCAAAGTGCTGGGATTACAGGCATGAGCCACCATGCCTGGTCCTTAAGTGCAAAAGGAGCAAAGGATAATACTACACAGGATTTTAGAAACAAAATAAATGCACATGAAATTGCCTTATAAATTATAAAGTTCAGTACAGGCTGGGTGTGGGGGCTCACGCCTGTAACGTCAGCACTTTGGGAGGCCGAGGTGGGAAGATTGCTTGAGCCCAGGAGTTTGAGTTCATCTTGGGCAACATAACAAGACCCCAACTCTATTTAATAAAAATAGGGAAATAAAATTAAGCAAAAAAAAGTTCATTACACATGCTCTTTAATGATTACTAAACATTTCCTTTCAGAGCAGATTCTTACGAGGCACATTGTCCATTGTCTATGCTAGCTATTAGGTCACCCCTTTAATAACTGTTTTCCCCATATGTAATTGTTCTATTCAACCTCACAACTCAATCCAGTAGGTGGGTAGGTTTGTGCAAGGCTGGTATTACTCTATTTCCATTTCACTGATGAAGACACTGAGATAAAAAGCAGCCTCATAGTTTGCCTAAGATCCTAAGCACAGACCCCAACTCCATGTTTCTAGAGCTGAAATACTTTGGCTTTCTCTGGCTGCCCTAACCCTTTGGTTCTCAAAGGAAACAGGAGGACACATTTTCTTAAGCCTTTTCCCCAACAGCAGGCTTGCCTGATTTGCTCAGATAATTGTTCTGTTCTCCATCTGGTCTTTCCATTGAAGACGCCGCCTGAGGCATGCTTGTTTTGTGCACAGGGGTTCCTATCTCCCCCTCTAGACTGTCAGCCCTTTAGGGGAAGCTGCCAAGTCTTTGTCTTCTTGCAGCACCTAGTGTCTGGGGCAGGGCATGTGGCAGAGGGCATTCGCAATTCCAGGGTTTCACTGTGAACTCCTCCTTCGGAACTTTTGGGGAATGAGATCCAGGTGCGTCACTTGAGGCTGGTTTCAGACTCAAATGCAGCCAATATTCACTGAGCTTCTTCCGTGCCAGACCCATGTGTTCTCACACCTCTCATTTAATCCTATTCATGTATTTTTAGTAGAGACAGGGTTTCACATGTTGGCCAGGCTGGTCTCCAACTCCTGACTTCAAGTAATCCACCTACCTTGACCTCCCAAAGTGCTGAGTTTTAGGCATGAGCACCGCACCCAGCCCATTTAATCTTATTCGTGATTTGGAACTCTGATGCTAACTTTAGAACCTAATATCTTAGCACTAGGTATCCTTGTCCCACTTTAGGTGATCAATGATGGGGGCCTGAACAAAGCACTATGAGTGGGCATGGGGGATGTGGGTGGATTTAAAGTGTTTGTATGGTGGCTTTGACATGACTTGATTATGATGACTTATAATAACTGGCTTGACAGGTTAATTGATTAGAATGTGAGGGTGAGGGAAAAACATCACTGAAGGTTAGGGCTGGAAAGAACCTTAAAAATCACCTACTACAACCAGGCATGGTGGCTCACATCTGCAATCCCAGGACTTTGGGAGGCCGAGACAGGCCAATCACCTGAGGACAGGTTTGAGACCAGCCTGGCCAACATGGTGAAACCCTGTCTCTACTAAAAATACAAAAATTAGCTGGGCAAAGTGGCGGGTGCCTGTAATCCCAGCTACTTGGGAGGCTGAGGCAGGAGAATTGCTTGAACCCAGGAGATGGAGGTTGCAGTGAGCCAAGATCGTGCCACTGCACTCCAGCCTGGGCAACAGAGCGAGACTCTGTCTCAGGAAAAAATATATCAACTAATACAGTCAATTTATAAATGGAGCGACTGTGGCGTGAAAGGTGAAGTGGTTGCCCTAGGTCACAGAGTCAGATGCCAAAGGTGAGTGGTGAGAACCTAAGGTACCTCAGCTGTCCGTCAGAAATCACTTGTTGCTAGTTGTTTGACTGATTGATGATATTCGAAGGTCATTTTGTTGAAAATGGTTAGAATGCTAGAGAGATTTATATAAAGGTCTTAAAAGCACAAGGAATACAAAAAATAATCATCTTAGCATTACTTATATCACTGGAACACTGTCGCTGTCCCAGCATTTTGGCAGTGGCTAAAAAGATTATGACACATCCAAGTGATGGGATAGTCTGATATAATTAGAGATAGTGGCTGTGACTTTTGATGATTTTGGAAGATGTGCAAAACAGCAAGAAGAGGACAGAAAGTTACATGAGCAACATGACTTCAGTTTTGAAAAATTAATATATGTGGAAAAGACTAGATGAGAATCTCACAAAATGTTACCGGTCAGTGTTAACGTGAGCAGAATCATAACTGCAATTGTACGTAGACTCTCAGGTATATTCTAGAGCTGCGCTATTGAATATGGTAGCCACAAGCCATATGTGGCTCCTGAGCACTCAAAATGGTAGAAATACACATCAGATTTTGAAGACTGAGGATGTAAAAAAGAATGCAAAATACCTCATTAATAAGAAAGTGTTAATAATAAGATAATAACAAAACTGCCGCCTTGACCTCCTGGGCTCAAGTGATTATCCTGCCTCAGCCTCCTGAGTCGCTAGGACTATAGGTTTGCACCACCAAACCTAGCTATTTTTTTTTCCTTTTTCTTTTCTTTTTCTTTCTTTCTTTTTTTTTTTTTGGAGAGACAAGATCTCATTGCCCAGCCTGATCTCAAACTCCTGGATTCAAACGATCATCCCACCTCAGCCTCCCAAAGCGTTGGGACTGCAGACCTGAGCCACTGCGCCTGGCTGAATTCTATCTCTATTGGACAGGTTGTAAAGAAGTGCATTGTGGCCGGGTGCAGTGGATGACGCCTGTAATCCCAGCATTTAGGGAGGCTGAGGCGGCCAGATCACGAGGTCAGGAGTTTGAGACTGGCCTGGCCAACATAGTGAAGCCCCGTCTCTACTAAAAATACAAAAATTAGCCTGGCATGTTGGCGCACGCCTGTAGTCCTAGCTACTCAGGAGGCTGAGGCAGGAGAATCACTTGAACCCGGGAGGTAGAGGTTGTGATGAGCTGAGATCATGCCATTGCACTTCAGCCCAAGCAACAGAGTGAGACTCCACCTCAAAAAAAAAAAAAAAAAAAAGGAAGTACATTGTACTCTGCAAAGGAGCAGGGTCAGTGGGGCAGGGAAGGCAGAGGTGCTGCAGAGGCCCCTGCTCTCCACTGTCCTGACTCCTACTGTGCTGGATGCCATGTGAACCACAGCTGGATTGGGAGGCCTGGGCACGTGAGAGCCAGTAGACCGGGCAGGAGTCAGGCAGAGGTGAGCTTGCCCAGAATGGTTCTGTTCCCAGGATCTGGGCTGCAAGCTTTGGGATGACAATGTAGTGATATGCTTCTGTGTGGGGAGGGGTGGGAGAGAAGCCCGGTCTTGAGCCCCTTTTGCCTGAGGTTTCCTAGGCAGATGGAGGCTGCCTGCTCACCCCTGCTGCTTCTGCCTCTTTCTGGTGACAGGCGGGATGAATGGGTGGCAGAGCACACAGATGTGGGCAGATGTGCTCAGGCCTTACATTCTGTGCAAATAAAGTTCTTAGCAAACTTAGTGTTGCCTCTTGCCACCCTTCTTTTGTGGACAGCAGGGCACATACGGGACTTAGAGACTGACTTATGGATCAAATAACACTCACTGAAGAATCAGGATTTCCGAGCTTTACAAATCCACAGATGCTCTGCAGACTCACCTCAAAGTTTTCTTGTCTTCTTCTCTTCTTCTTTTTGTAAGCGAAAGAACAAGAGATTCCAGACAGGATAAATGACCCACTAAAGGCCCCAGCTTTCTGTATCAGGGTCTGAGACAAATACCTGTGACCCACAAGAAGTTGCCTCTCTGGGCCACACTTTCCTGACTAATCACTCACTGGGGGTAGTAGTCTGGGTGAATCCTCCCTCCATTGCCTCCAGATGTATCTATGAGACTAAGGGGAATTGTGTATGTTTATCATACTGTGGAGAATTTTTAAAATGACAGGCCCTTCAAATAAGCCAACTCTGAGACATGCAGCACTGAGAATTCACCCACCCCAGAAATGGCATCAGGCCTTCAGAGCAAACTATGATACATGGCCCATCATGCTCAACAGCTGGTTGGCCAAGGGATGTGGGAGTCACCTCTCTGCCCATGCTGAAAGCGTTCACAGCCCCAATCCGACAGAAAATCTAGCATTGGACCACTTGATTTTTTTCTAGAGCAAGACCAAGCACTCAGTCATTTGCCCATCTCCTCTGGGTGGTGGAGAATACAGCCATGGGTAGGCCATGGTTCCCTCTGTTTTTACTGGTTTGGCTAAGTACAGAGCCAAGGGCTTATTTCCTTCTTACAGCTGTGGATGCTGGAAATGCACTGAGGGTGCTGAGCGGAGGAGTGATGTGAGTTAACTTATGTGACTCTGACTGAAGTGACGCGAGCCCATGAGGGGGCGAGGATGGAAACACAGAGTCCCATTAGGAAGACTTGCAGTCATTTGGGTAAGAGACGATGGTGGCTGGACCACTTTGGTAAATGGAAGGTGGAGAAGTGGTTGTATTTTAGGTAATTTTCAAAAGTAGAACCAAAAGGACTTATTGGTGGATTGGATATGCAGTAGGAGAAAAAGGAGTCAAAAGGGTCTCCAAAACTTCCACCTTGAAGAAAATGGGAGGATGGTGTCACGGTTTCCCACTGGGGCAGAATGCTAGAGGAATAGCTTGGAGGGTAAAATCAGGATTTCAGGGTTGGGGGTGTTAAGTATGAGATGCTTTTGTCAAACCATGTAATAGAGGGTGGGTTGGAATCTCAGGCACCTTTTCTTTTTTTGAAGCTGTAAAATCAGGAGGATGTGCGTGGCTAGGCTCTAGGGATAAAACAGAATCAGTTCCTGGGAGGGAAGCAGCTTTTTCTCTGCTCTCACTTCTGGGCCTGGGGCTCAAGATTCTGCTGGGTTGGTAAGAAGTGAGGTCTAAAGGACCTGAGGCCTTCCCCAGGGGACGTGGCAGAGGCAGCTCAGCCCACTTCTCATCACATTTAGGCCAAGATGAGTAAAGCGGAGAAGGATGGGGCAGCTTGGTAGGGGAAAAGAAGCAACAGCAGCTTGAGGGTAATGGGATTGGAAGGGACTGTGGCTTGGGAGAGACAGATGGCTTTCTCAGGACAGAGAGTGCCCTGGACCAGAGTCACAGGACCTTGCTGGGAGTGCTGGCCTTGTGGTCTTAAGCAATTTATCTCCCCTCTCTGGGCCTGTTTCCTTGTCTACTAATACAGGCCTGATGGGATCTATCCCTTAGAAATATGTGTGGATACAGTGGCTAAATGAGACAATATGTGAGACTATTACTACAGAGGCCTGGAAGACACAAATCTGTTTTGGGCCCTGACCACTTCCTCCCCATCTGACTGTTGGGAGCAGAATTGGAACAGGTGTAAGAATTCACTTGGTTCTTGACTTTCGTATCTTGCCAGCTTCTCAGAGACAGGGAGCACATCTAACTCTTTGCAGATTCTATTTAAATACAGGCTCCAGAATCCCAGCTATTATAAAGAGAACACATTTTCTGAGGCAGTGACTAAATGACATCTCCTTTTCCCACTTGGATCACTGAATCTCCAGACAGCTTGGAGCTCACCATTGTGGTAAGCAGCAAACCTCATGCCTAATTTTAAAGGATGTGGTACACCCCACTGTAAGCACTTTCAATTAGTAAAATATTAATGTGATTATGATATTTGGTAAGAGTTGTTTGCATTCCATTAAAATGCAATAGGCTCTTGGCTTAAGTCGATAGGCTGAGGGGAGAGCAGCCTCTTGGCTTGTTGCCACCTGGTGGCAGCTGCTGGGATAGCCCGGTCCTTTGGAGAAGTGAAGAACAGCGGTTGTCGCTGTACAGGGCAGCCACCCTGGTCAGCAACCGAGGTTTTCAGCTTGGAAGCCTTCCCCTGTCTCTATTAATCCTATTTATCTTTCTGGGCATGACTTAAATCACAGCTCCACGAAGCTCTCTTTGAGCAACTAGAGCTTCCATCTCTGTACAAATCCCCCTGGACACTGCTTTCTATGGGGTGTTTGGGGTGGGTGAGGTAAGAGGCTGCAAACCATCCGTGCCCCACCACTTAGCACTCAGGACCAGGCGTACCTAAGGCTTCCACGATTTTCAAAGGCCTTCAAAACTTTTGGATTCTGAAAAAAAGAGTTCCTGGTCCCCAAATATAAAAAGAAAACTGCAAAATAGCAACGTTTTAAAAATATCGACAAAATGGAACATGACAGTGCCTAAATCACGTTCCATGATTATCCTCATGGAAGAGATGAAATGGATTTCAGTACATGTGATATGATGTAGGGTGGAATCTCTAGAACTGAAAACACTCGGGGCTCAGGGAGGTCTTCACCAGCACTGTCCTGGCGGACTGAGAAAGATCTCCATCATTCCCAACTCTTCATCTTATGGGTGAGCCCTCTGAGAGGTGAAAAGACTTCTCAGGTCCCATATTTAGGGAAGGAAGGAGAATCAAAGCCCAGGTTCCTGACTTCCAGGCTAGCTCTTTCTATGACACTGAATTGCCAGCATGAGTAGATCAATTTTTCAGAGTGCCAGAAGTTTCTCTGTGACTTTGGAAATTCTTTCAGGATATGCAGAAACTATATCTAAAATGAATTTGAGGATCGAAAATGGAAAATCTTGAAACTTAAACTTTCATCATCAGCAGCTATATTTTTTACCTTTGTAAAAAAAATCACAAATCTTTTAATATACTTTTTCCTTCTCTGCTCCCTTGTCTGAGTTTCTTCTGCATCCTCTATAAACTTATGACCCTACCTGTTACTTTCAAGACCAATGGCCCAACTGCTAATATTTATAAAAATACAGAATTACATACTTTTTTTTTTTTTTTGAGAACCAGTCTCACTCTGTCACCCAGGCTGGAGTGCAATAGCGTGGTCTTTGCTCACTGCAACCACCACCTCCTGGGTTCAAACAATTCTCCCACCTCAGCCGCCCAAGTAGCTGGGACTACAGGCATATGCCACCATCCCCAGCTAATTTTTGTATGTTTTTTAGTAGAGACGGGGTTTCACTATGTTGGCCAGGCTGGTCTCAAACTCCCGACCTTGTGATCCACCCGCCTTGGCCTCCCAAAGTGCTGGGATTACAGGCCTGAGTTACTGCACATGGCCTTTTCAATTTCCATGCTATAAATGGCAGGGCTGGTGAAAAAATCTCTTAGTTCAGAAGTGCTCCTTTACTGTCACTGCAAATGATCTCCAAAAGGCTTCTGTGAGGATTTTGAAAGCTGAAGAGCTCTTGTTCTGTAGATCCCATCGGGGAAGATGCCTGTGAACAGCCTTTGACAACTGTCGTCCAGCAAAATTCTCTCGGTAAGGATGAGCATGTGGTATTGGCCCTAAGCGGTGGAATGAGTTATCTGCTCAGTTTCCTTTTCCTTCCCAGTTTTCTTGACAATTCCAGGAAACCAGAATTTTTCAATAAAGAACCTCAGTTGCAGAATATATAGGCAAAAATTATGGACTGTCAGAGCTATGGCCTTAGAGTTGGTCTAGTCCAGTCCCCTCAAACCCTAGGCATGAGGCTCACAAGGGGAAGAGACTTGGTCAGGAGCAGAGTTCAGAGCCCTTGAGTTCAAATTCAAGGCAAGTTTGTTTACTTCTGGGAAATTCCTAGAGAGGAGAATGAGACTGAGAGCAAGAATCTCTCTTTTTCATGCCTACACCCTGTATAACACCTAGCACAGCACTCCTGATAGAAGTAGTGCCCAATCAATCTTTGCTGGGTGATTCAATCAGATAACACAAGGGGAAAAAATCTTCCTTGAAAGCACAGACAAGAGATGCTCCTTCACACCCACAAAGATAGTTGGATTCACATATCTGAGAGATGGATCTGGATTCCATGACTTTGCCTCTGTTGTCTACAGACTCTGGTGTTTGAAAGATTCAGCACCCTGTCAGGCTAATAGGACATCCTTTTGAATGGCAGCAATCTCTAGAAAGCTGCCTTGAAGCTGCCATGTAGGACAGACTCAAGGAGTGAGATGTGGGAAAGGAAAGGGGAAGGGAAACTGATGCAGATTAAAGGCCTATTAGGTGCGAGGCAGTGTGGTAAGTACTTGCTCAGGCCATCCTCTGAACAACCTTATGAGGTAGGTATTCATACTCTCTTTTTATGAAGGGAAAATGGAGGCGCAAAGAACCCAAGAAATGTGCCAAGTTACACAGCTCAGTGGCAGGGCGAGGATGAAGACCCAGGTTTGCCTAACCCAAAAGGCCAGGTTTTCTCTACCGTGCTTGATCCTGGTGATTGCTCTCAGCCTGGCGAGGGAAACAAATGCCTGGCAGAATGTGAGAAGGCACTGTGATGCCGGCAGCCACAGCAAGAAGCTCCCCAATTGCCAGAGATCTCTGAAGCCAGGGAAGGCCTGTGATTTACTGTGGGACTGTGAGCAAGTCACTTAACACCTTTCTGTCTCACCTTTCCCATTATTTGTCTCTAAAGCACTTTGAGAGCCTGTGATATAGGAGCTGTGTAAGGACAAAGAAATACTGTCCTTTAGTACAGGCAAAAAGCCAAGGTTCCTACCTGTGATCAATAAAAGTCCTGTGGCACTTTCCAGAAACATGTGGGTGGAGCTTTGGGGCTCTGGGAAAAATTTCAATTGAGTAGCTGCTGGCTAAAAGGCACCCTGGAGTTCCACCTGAGTAAATGTTCTACAGTACTGGCTGACCGGTAGGTGCTTTGCTCACTATGGTAGGCCTCTGTTCTGCTGAGCTTCACCCCAGGGGCTGCTTTTAACTGAGAGCCCCCTCTGATTCCATTTGTCCCTGGGTTTGTTTTCTAGCAAATGAAAGAAATGGCATTAAGGGTGGTATTTTCTTCCTCCCTTCCTCTTTTTTCCCTCCTTCTCCTCCACCTCTTCTAAAATTCAATCCACTGTTTCTCAATGTACAGCTTCCTCTCAGGAGAATACACTAGAACGCTATTGAGTCATGGCAGATAAGTGTAAATTCTTAATTTTAGCTCTACCTGTATCTGCTAAGCATTTAACACAGAATCTTTGAGGCAGTTTGTGAAAAATAATTGTGAAATTACTTTCTTCAAATTTCTTTCATTAACCATTGAATAAAAAATATAAAATCTATACGTTGGTGCTGTCCCTCAAAATCTGGGCTAACATATTCTTTGGCATGCCACAAGTCTTTAATATGAATGGAAGTTTCATAGTGCCATTTCTTTGAGAAATTTCTTTTTTTTTTTTTTTGAGACGAAGTCTCCCTCTTGTCCCCCAGACTGAGTGCAGTGGCAATCTCGGCTCACTGCAACCTCCACCTCCTGGGTTCAAGTGATTCTTTTGCCTCAATCTCCCGAGTAGCTGGGACTACAGGCATGCGACACCATGCCTGGCTAATTTTTGTATTTTTAGGAGAGATGGGGTTTAACCATGTTGGCCAGGCTGGTCTCAAACTCCTAACCTCAGGTGATCCAAGCCTGCCTCAGCCTCCCAAAGTGCTAGGATTACAGGTGTGAACCACTGCGCCCAGTTGAGAAATGTCTTTCTATTGAGCCTCTTTAGAAATGTCCTTGTGTCCTGCACACTTCTATTTAACTTCAGGAACTTAGTTCTCATCACATGGCATCTGAAACATGCTCCCTCCAGTCTGGGGAAAAGTTGCAGGGGAACACCGTTGTCCTCCCTGGTGGTAACTGCCAGTGATAGGGGAACTCCATGTTCTTCTTTATATTTCCTACCTGTGTCCTCTGTATGGGATGTGAATGTTGTTGCATTATTTGGACTTAGATGGTTCCTAACTTTACTTGATTAAGTTCCAGGGGGTGGGTTTAATAGCATTTACCTATTCAGACATTTATGGAGACATCTACAAAGATTAAAAAACAGGCCAGGCCTGGTGGCTCATGCCTGTAATCCTAGCACTTTGGGAGTCTGAGGTGGGCAGATCACCAGGTCAGGAGTTTGAGACCAGCCTGGGAAACATGTGAAACCACGTCTCTACTAAAAATACAAAAATTCGGGGAACAATCCAAGATGGCTGACCGCTAACATCTCAAGATTGTAGCTCCCAGTGAAAACGCAGAGAAGGAAAGGATGCCACACTTTCAGACAAACTTTGGTTGCTCACGGAGCATAAGATTCCCAGTGGAGGAGCTGCGTGGGTTGCCAGCGTGACTCTTGTGGCTGGAGCAGCGGTTTTGCTGGCACCTTGGCGCAGGAGCTCTTGGAGCAGAGTAAATGGGACTGGTTCCCCTTCTGACCGAGGTTTGGAGCTCCGGGAAGGCAGAGTCGCCTATACGGACTCAAGAAGGAAGTCAGACTGGAGATTCCCGGGCAGAAAAGCACCATCAGTCATAACGCCGCTGTTTTGGCCAGCGCAGTGGGTCACTCATATTTCAGCCCTGGGAATTAACAAATTGGACGTCTACTCAGAGACCTAACTTGAAAGGTGGTAATTACAAAGACGACAGGTGGATAAACCAGTGTAAAAAGGCTGAGAATACTCAAAATCAGAATGCCTCTTCCTCTAAAGAGGATCACAGTTCCTCATCAACAAGGGAACAAGGCTTAATGGAGAATGAGCGCATCCCAATAACAGAATCAGGCTTCAGAACATGGATAATAAGAAACTTCTGTGAGTTCAAAGAACATGTTGTAGCCCAACGTAAAGAAACTAAGAACTTTGAAAAAAGGTTTGACAAAATCCTAATGAGAATAGACAATTTAGAGAGGAATATAAGTGAATTAATGGAACTGAAGAATACAATACGGGAACTCTGAGAAGTATGCACAGGTTTAAACACTCGAATTGTTCAAGCAGAAGAAAGGATATCACAGGTTGAAGTCCAACTTAATGAAATAAAACGAGAAGACAAGAATAGAGAAGAAAAGATAAAAAGGAATGAGCAAAGTCTCCAAGAAATGTGGGACTATGTGAAAAGACCAAATTTATGTTTGATAGGTGTACCTGAATGTGACGGAGAGAATGAATCCAAGCTGGAAAATATTCTTCAGGATATTATTCAGGAAAATTTTCCTAAACTAGCAAAGCAGGACAACATTCAACCCCAGGTAATATAGAGAACACCATAAAGATATTCCTCAAGAAGAGCAACCCCAAGGCATATAATTGTTAGATTCACCAGGGTTGAAATGAAGGAGAAAATACTAAGGGCAGCCAGAGAGAAAGGTCAGGTTACCCACAAAGGGAAGCCTATCAGACTTACAGCAGATCTCTCAGCAGAAACTCTACAAGCCAGAAGAGAGTGGGGGCCAATATTCAACATCCTTAAAGAACAGAACTTTCAGCCCAGAATTTCATATCCTGCCAAACTAAGCTTCATAACTGAAGAAAAAAATAAAATCTTTTATGAACAAGCAAGTACTCAGAGATTTTATTACCACCAGGCCTGCTTTACAAGAGCTTCTGAAAGAAGCATTACACATAGAAAGAAACAACCAGTATTAGCCTTTCTAAAAATATACCAAAAAGCAAAGAGCATCAACATTAAGAAGAATTTACATCAAAGAATGGATAAAACAGCCAGTTAACATCAAATGGCAGTAATCCTAAATTTAAATCGACTAAATCCCCCAATCAAAAGATACAGCCAAAACTCAACGGTATGCTACATCCAGATCCATTTCACATGCAAGGATACACAAAGACTCAAAACAGAGGGATGGAGAAAGATTTACCAAACAAATGGAAAGCAAAAATAAATAAATAAATAAAAAACAGGAGTTGCAATTCTCGTATCTGATAAAATAGATATTAAAGCAACGAAGATATAGTGGTAAAAGGATCAATGCAACAATAAGAGCTAACGATCCTAACACCCAGATACATAGAGACTTAGACTCAATGAGACAGAAAATTAATAAGGATATCAAGGACTCGAACTCAGGTCTGGAACAAGTAAACTTAATAAATATTTATAGAGCTCTCCACTTTAAACACACAAAATATACATTCTTGTCAATACCACATCACACCTACTCATAGGTTTAAATGAAATATTGATTGGACATTATTAATACCCATTTCTTTTAGAATAAAGCAACATTACTGTTCTCTCTCCCTCTTTTTCTTCCTCTTTCTTCCTCTCCTTCACTCCTTTTTTTTCTTTCCTTCTCTCAAAAAAAAAAAAAAAAAAAAAGAAATCAACTTGTAAACCTCTAGATCCAGGTCAGCAATGTCTCTCTCATTGCCTGATTTCCTTCCTTCCTTTCTCTCCCTCCACCCCTCCCTCCCTCCCCCCTCCCTCCCTCCCTTCCTCCCTCTCTTCCTCCCTCCCTCCCTTCCTTCCTCCCTCCCGTCCTTCTTTCCTCCAAAAAACAAAAAAAAAAACAAAAAAACAAGTATTAGCTGAGTATGGTGGCATGTGGCATGAACCTCTAACCCCAGCTACTCGGGAGGCTGAGGCAGGAGAATTGCTTGAATCCGGGAGGTGGAGGTTGCAGTGAGCAGAGATCACACTACTTCACTCCAGCCTGGTGACAGAGCAAGACTCTGTCTCAAACAAAACAAAACAAAAAACAGACATAAGGTAGGTACTCTGGGGTGGGATAGGAATGTAACATGATAGGGGAAGACAAAGGCTTTAAGAAGAGAAGCAATTTCATTCATTTATTTATAAGGGCTCAGAACGATAGGAAACACAATGAATCTTATGTTTAAGAAAGCAAAATATATGCTTAAAGGAATATACATATTGCTAAAACAATTCCATTTATGCAAAAGATTCATGTAACTTGATAAAGGTTTTCAGGGATTTTAAAGGATTTTAAGTGCTGTGTTAGACTGTACTAGTAACAGATGTTCAACGACGTGTTTAAGTTTTTGTTTTACTGAAAAAGCAATGGATTATCTGATATTTCCTTTTTAAAAAAATCATACCAAAGCCACCACTTTCTAAGTATAATTCAAGTTCATGATTTCTAAGAAGCATAAATAATTTAAAATGACAGAAGGGCTCCTAAAAATAAATATTACTATGGTGGAACTAGATTTTGTTTGCTAAATATCCCCTTCAGAATCCCAAGCTTTTGTGTCACTTCTTGTTCTTTTTCTATGAAGACAGATGGTGTCAGTAATTGCCTATATATTTAATTAAGTTAAAAAGCAACATAGTAAGGTTTTGGCAAAAATGTTAGAAATTTTGTGCTTGAGAAAAGAAAGCAAAGGAAGCAGAAATTGGTAGCAAAAGACACTATTCCTCACCAACTATGTATTTTGATATCCATATGGGTTGGAATGTGAGATTGCATTTTATCAAGCTAATTATGAGAATAAAGCCATTTATTTTGAAAGATAAAGCCCATAGTATCTAGATGGCATTTATCTTACACTTTTGACCAGCTAGATGAGAATGACCCTACCTGTTGTCCCCATCACCTCCTACCTTGACCCAATACTTAAGTGGTTGTTCTAAACTCTTCTGAGACACAGGTTTTTGCCTGCTATGTCTTACCTAGCAGGCTAATTATTGTGAAATTATTATGGGGGAAAAAGCAGTAGCTACTTGTAGAAAGTGGTTTGGAAACTGACTTAACCATTCTTGTGGTGTCTGTTTTCAATGTTTCCATCCCGTGAATCCACCTTCTGGCTTAATGGCAATATGGCGCTCCCAGCTGTGGTGCTGTCTATGGGCTGCACATTTAAACTCTTAAAGCTTAAAAATGGCTACCACAACACTGATTTTATTCCATTTCACTTAGTCATTAACATTTAATGATTACCTTATGTGCTGAGCACAAGGATGGAATATATTAAAAAAAAATAGGCGATGTGTTTTCTGGCTTTAAGCTGTTCAACTCAATTCAACAAGCATACTGAGGACAATATAAGAGAAACATACGTTTTCTTTGTTGATAGTGGTGGAGGGGGGAGGATATTTACAAAGCAAGTAACTATCAATCCAGTGCAGTACCACAGTGAGTATCTGTTGTGAGAGAAAGAAAGAATGCAGGTTTGGCAGCCAAATAAGTCATGGTGTGAACCCTGGATTTGCTACTTAATAGCTGTGTGACCTTGAACATGTCACTCTAGCCTCAGTTTCCTAATTTGTAAATTAGAGATACTACTACTTTTCAGGAGGTGAGGATTAGGGTTACTAAATGTAAAATACATAACAGAGCACTTGGCACATGTCAAAAATACAGTAAGTAGTTAATATTGTTAATAATTAGTCTGGCCATCAGTGCCATACTTCAGATCTGAGCTAGGGCTAGAGGATGAAGTGGCACTTGAAGGGGGATTATTAAGGTGAATTTCCATATGAGTTGGACTTTGAAATATGTTTTGAAGGCAGAGAAGTTGTTTATCAGCAGACAAAAAAGGAAAAACAAATTGTAGGAATGAAGGCAATATGTGGGAGGTAGGATGATAATGCATTTATTTTATTTTATTCCAATAAGTTATTGGGGAACAGGTGGTATTTGGATACGTACTTTAGTGGTTACTTGTGAGATTTTGGTGCACCCATTACCCAGGCAGTATACACTGCACCATATTTGTGGTCTTTTATCCCTCACTCCCTCCCACTCTTCCCCTCAAGTCCCAAAAGTCAATTTATCATTTTTATGCCTTTGTGCCTTTATAGCTTAGCTCCCACGTATCAGCGAGAACACACAAATGTTTGGTTTTCCATTCCTGAGTTACTTTACTTAGAATAACAGTCTCCAATCGCATCCAGGTCACTGCAAATGCTGTTAATTCATTCCTTTTTATGGTGGCATAGTATTCCACCATATATATATATATACACACACACCACATTTTCTTTATTCACTTGTTGATTGATGGGCATTTGGGTTGGTTCCATGATTTTGCAATTGTGAATTGTGCCACTATAAATATGCAAGTGCAAGTTTCTTTTTCAATAATGACTTCTTTTCCTTTGGGTAGATACCCAGTAGTAGGACTACTGGATCAAATGGTACTTCTACTTTTAGTTCTTTAAGGCATCTCCACACTGTTTTCCATAGTGGCTATACTAGTTTACATTCCCACTAGCAGTGTAGAAGTGTTCCCTGTTTACTGCATCCATGCCAACATCTACTGTTTTTTAAATTGTTTTGATTATGGCCATTCTTGCAGGAGTAAGGTGGTATTGCATTGTGGTTTTGATTGGCATTTCCCCAATCATTAGTGATGTTGAGCATTTTTTCATATGTTTATTGGCCATTTATTGCTTTGGCTCTCTGGGCTCTTTTTTGGTTCCACATGAATTTTGGGATTGTTTTTGCTAATACTGTAAGGAAGTATGGTGGTATTTTGATGGGGATTGCATTGAATTTGTGGGTTGCTTTTGGCAGTATGGTCATTTTCACAATATTGTTTCTACCCATCCATGAACATGGGATATGTTTCCATTTGTTTGTATCATTTATTATTTCTTTCAGCAGTGTTTTGTAGTTTTCCTTGTAGAGGTCTTTGGACTCCTTGGTTAGGTATATTCCTAAGTATTATTTTTTTTGCAGCTATTGTAAAAGGGGTTGAGTTCTTGATTTGATTCTTCACTTGGCTGCTGTTGGCATATAGAAGAGCTACTTATTTGTGTACATTAATCTTGTTATCTGGAAACTTCAATAAATTCTTTTATCAGTTCTAGGAGATTTCTGGAGGACTCCTCAGGGTTTTCAAGGTAACCAATTGTATCATCAGCAAGCAGTGACAGTTTGACTTCCTCTTTACTGATTTGGACGCCCTTTATTTCTTTCTCTTGTCTTATTGCTCTGGCTAGGTTAAAGAGGAACTGTGTTAAAGAGGATTGGTGAGAATGAGCATCCTTGTCTTGTTCCAGTTCTCAGAGGGAATGCTTTCAACTTTCCCCATTCAGTATTGTGTTGGCTGTGGGTTTGTCATAGATGGCTTTTATTACATTAAGGTATGTCCCTTGTATGCTGATTTTGCTGAGAGTTTTAATTATTAAGGGATGCTGGATTTTGTTAAATGCTTCTTCTGCGTCTATTGAGATAATCATGTGATTTTTGTTTTTAATTGTTTATTTCTGTATGACATTTATTGACTTGTGTATGTTAAACCATCCCTACATCCCTGATATGAAACCCTCTTGATCATGGTGTATTATCTTTATGATATGTTGTTGGATTTGGTTGGCTAGTACTTTGTTGAAGATTTTAGCATCAATGTTTGTCAAGGATATTGGTTTGTAGTTTTCTTTTTTGGTTGTGTCCTTTCCTGGTTTTCGTATTAGGATGATGCTGACATCATAAGATGGATTAGAAAGGGTTCCTTCTTTCTCTATCTTGTGGAATAGCATCAAAAGGATTGGTGCCAATTGAATGTCTGGTACAATTCTGCTGTGAATCCATCTGGTCTTGGACTTTTTTTTGTTAGTAATTTTAAAAGTACCATTTCAATCTCTTTGTTATTGGTCTGTTCACAGTATTTGTTCTTCCTAATTTAAGCTAGGAGGGTTGTATTTTTCCAGGAATTTATCCATCTTTTCTAGGTTTTGTAGTTTACATGCTTGAAGGTGTTTGTAGTAGCCTGAATAATCTTGTATTTCAGTGGTGTCAGTTGCAACATCTCCTGTTTCATTTCTTAGTGAGGTTATTTGGATTTTCTCTCTTCTTTTATTGGTTAATCTTGCTAATGGTCTATCAATTTTATGTATCTTTTCAAAGAACCAGCTTTTAGTTTTATTTATCTTTTGTATTTTTTTTGTTGTTGTTGTTTCAATTTCATTTAGTTCTGCTCTGATCTTGGTAATTTCCCTTAATCTGCTGGGGTTGGGTTTGGTTTGTTTTTGTTTCTTTAGTTACTTAAGGTGTGCTCTTAGAGTGTCAGTTTATGTTCTTTCAGTCTTTTTGATGTGGGCATTTAGAGCTATGAACTGTCCTCTTAGCACTGCCTTTACTGCATCCCAAAGGTTCTGATAGGTTGTGCTATTATTGTCATTCAGCTCAAAAAATTGTTTGATTTCTATCTTGATTTTGTTTTGATCCAATGCTCATTTAATATACATGTATTTGCATGGTTTTGAAGGTTCCTTTTAGAGTTGATTTCCAGTTTTATTCCACTGTGGTCTGAGAGAGTTCTTGATATAATTTCAGTTTTCTTAAATTGATTGACACTTGTTTTATGGCCTATCATATGGTTTATCTTGGAGAAAGTTCCATGCATTGTTGAACAGAATGTGTATTCTGCGGTTGTTGGATGAAATGTTCTACATATATCTGTTAAGTCTATTTGTTCCAAGGTATAGTTTAAACCCCCTATTTCTTTGTTGGCTTTCTGTCTTGGTGAGCTGTCTGTAGCTGTCAGTGGAGTACCAAAGTCCCCCACTATTATTGTGTTGCTGTCTACTCATTTCTTAGGTCTATTAGTAATTGTTTTATAAATTTGGGAGCTCCAGTGTTAGGTACATATATGTTTAGGATTGTGATATTTTCCTGTTGGACAAGGTCTTTTACCATTAAAAAAACATCCCTTTTTGTCTCTTTTAACTGCTGTGGCTTTAAAGTTTGTTTTGTCTGATATGAGAATACCTATTCCTGCTCACTTTTGGTGTCCATTTGCATGAAATTCCTTTTTCCATCCCTTTAAGTTTATGTGAGTCCTTATGTGTTAGGTGAGTCTCCTCAAGAAGCAGATGGTTGGTGAGTTCTTATCCATTCTGTGGTTCTATATCTTTTAAGTGAAGTATTTAGGTCACTTACCTTTCATTTTTGTATTGAAATGTGAGGTACAGTTACATTCATCATGCTTTGTTTGCCTGTGTACTTCGGTTTGTTTTTCGTTTTGCTTTTTAAGTTATATTTTTGTTTTATAGGTCCTGTGTGATTTATGCTTTGAAGAGGTTCTGTTTTGATGTGTTTCCAGATTTAGAGCTCCTTTTAGCAGTTCTTGTAGTGGTGGCTTGGTAATGGTGAATTATCTCACCATTTGTCTGAAAATGACTGTATCTTTCCTTCATATATGATGCTTAGTTTCACTGGCTACAAAATTCTTGGCTGATAATTTTTTTTTTTTTTTTTGAGGAGGCTGAAGATAGGTCCCCAACCCCTTCTAGTTTATAGGGTTTCTGCTGAGAAATCTGCTATTAACCTGATAGGTTTTCCTTTATAGGTTGCCTGATGCTTCTGTCTCACATCTCTTAAGATTCTTTCTTTCATCTTAACTTTGGATAACCTGATGACAATGTGCCAAGGTGAAGATCTTTTTGCAAGGAATTTTCCAGGTGTTCTTTGTGCTTCTTGTATTTGGATGTCTAGGTCTCTAGCAAGGCTGGGGAAGTTTTCCTTGATTATTCACCCAAATATGTTTCCAAGCTTTCAGAATTTTCTTCTTCCTCAGGAACACTGATTATTCTTAGGTTTGGTCATTTAACACAATCCCAGACTTCTTCGAGGTTTTGTTCATATTTTCTTATTCTTTTTTCTTTGCCTTTGTTGGATTGGGTTAATTTGAAGAACTTGTCTTCAAGCTCTGAATTTCTTTCTTTTTTTAAATTGCATTTTAGGTTTTGGGGTACATGTGCAGAACATGCAAGATAGTTGCATAGGTATACATGTAGCAGTGTGTTTTGCTGCCTTCCTTCCCTTCACCCACATTTGGCATTTCTCCCCATGCGATCCATCCCCAGCTCGCCCCCCCCACTGTCCCTCCCCTATTCCCCCCAGTAGACCCCAGTGTGTAGTGCTCCCTTCCCTGTGTCCATGTGTTCTCATTGTTCATCACCCACCTATAAGTGAGAATATGCAGTATTTCATTTTGTTTTTGTGTCAGTTTGCTGAGAATGATGTTCTGCAGATTCATCCATATCCCTATAAAGGACACGAATTCATCATTTTTGATTGCTGCATAATATTCCATGGTGTATATCTGCCACATTTTCCCAGTCGAGTCTATCATCGATGGGCATTTGGGTTGGTTCCAGGTCTTTGCTATTGTAAACAGTGCTGCAATGAACATTCGTGTGCATGTGTCCTTATAGTAGACCGATTTATAGTTCTTTGAATATATACCCAGTAATGGGATTGCTGGGTCAAATGGAATTTCTATTTCTAGGTCCTTGAGGAATTGCCACACTGTCTTCCACAATGGTTGAACTAATTTACACTCCCACCAGCAGTGTAAAGTGTTCCTATTTCTCCACATCCTCTCATCTGTTGTCTCCATATTTTTTAATGATCACCATTCTAACTGGCGTGAGATGGTATCTCAATCTGGTTTTGATTTGCATCTCTCTAATGACCAGTGATGATGAGCATTTTTTCATATGTTTGATGGCCTCAGGTATGTCTTCTTTTGTAAAGTGTCTGTTCATATCCTTTGCCCACTTTTGAATGGGCTTGTTTGTTTTTTTCTTGTAAATCTGTTTGAGTTCTTTGTAAATTCTGGATATCAGCCCTTTGTCAGTTGGGTAAACTGCAAAGATTTTTTCCCATTCTGTTGGTTGCCGATTCACTCTAGTGACTGTTTCTTTTGCCATGCAGAAGCTGTGGAGTTTGATTAGGTCCCATTTGTCTATTTTGGCTTTTGTTGCCAATGCTTTTGGTGTTTTGGTCATGAAGTCCTTGCCTACTCCTATGTCCTGAATGGTTTTGCCTAGATTTTCTTCTCGGGTTTTTATGGTGCCAGGTCTTATGTTTAAGTCTTTAATCCATCTGGAGTTAATTTTAGTGTAAGGTGTCAGGAAGGGGTCCAGTTTCTGCTTTCTGCACATGGCTAGCCAGTTTTCCCAACACCATTTATTAAACAGGGAGTCCTTTCCCCATGGCTTGTTTTTGTCAGGTTTATCAAAGATTGTATGTAGATATGTTGTGTTGCCTCCGATGCCTCTGTTCTGTTCCATTGGTCTATATCTCTGTTTTGGTACCAGTACCATGCTGTTTTGATTACTGTAGCCTTGTAGTATAGTTTGAAGTCCGGTAGTGTGATGCCTCCTGCTGTGTTCTTTATGCTTAGAATTGACTTGGCTATGTGGGCTCTCTTTTGGTTCCATGTGAAGTTCATGGTGGTTTTTTCCAGTTCTGTGAAGAAAGTCAATGGTAGCTTGATGGAGATAGCATTGATTCTGTAAATTACTTTGGGCAGTATGGCCATTTTCACGATATTGATTCTTCCTAACCATGAACATGGAATGTTTCTCCATCTGTTTGTGTCCTCTCTTATTTCATTGAGCAGTGGTTTGTAGTTTTCCTTGAAGAGGTCCCTTACGTTCCTTGTAAGTTATATTCCTAGGTATTTTATTCTTTTTGTAGCAATTGTGAATGGCAGTTTTTCCTTGATTTGGCTCTCTTTAATTCTGTTATTGGTGTATAGGAATGCTTGTGATTTTTGCACATTGATTTTATATCCTGAGACTTTGCTGAAGTTGCTTAATAGTTTCAGGAGTTTTGGGCTGAGGTGATGGGGTCTTCTAGGTATACAATCATGTCGTCTGCAAATAGAGACAATTTGGCTTCCACCTTTCCTATTTGAATACCCTTTATTTCTTTTTCTTGCCTGATTGCTCTGGCTAGAACTTCCAGTACTATACTGAATAGGAGTGGTGAGAGAGGGCATCCTTGTCTAGTGCCAGATTTCAAAGGGAATGCTTCCAGTTTTTGCCCATTCAGTATGATATTGGCTGTTGGTTTGTCATAAATAGCTTTTATTACTTTGAGATACATTCCATCAATACCGAGTTTATTGAGGGTTTTTAGCATAAAGGGCTGTTGAATTTTGTCAAATGCCTTCTCTACATCAATTGAGATAACCATGTGGTTTTTGTTTTTGGTTCTGTTTATGTGGTGAATTATGTTTATAGACTTGTGTAAGTTGAACCAGCCTTGCATCCCTGGGATGAATCCTACTTGATCATGATGGATAAGCTTTTTGATGTACTGTTGCAATCAGCTTGCTAGTATTTTATTGAAGATTTTTGCATCTATGTTCATCATGGATATTGGCCTGAAGTTTTCTTTTCTTGTTGTGTCTCTGCCGGGTTTTGGTATCAGGATGATGTTGGTCTCATAAAATGATTTGGGAAGGATTCCCTCTTTTTGGATTATTTGAAATAGTTTCAGAAGGAATGGTACCAGCTCCTCTTTGTGTGTCTGGTAGAATTCAGCTGTGAACCCATCTGGACCTGGGCCTTTTTTGTGTGGTAGGCTCTTAATTGCTGCCTCAACTTCAAACCTTGTTATTGGTCTATTCATAGTTTTGGCTTCCTGCTGGTTTAGGCTTGGGAGGACACAAGTGTCCAGGAATTTATCCATTTCTTCCAGATTTACTAGTTTATGTGCATAGAGTTGTTTGTAATATTCTCTGATGATGGTTTGAATTTCTGTGGAATCTGTGGTGATTTCCCCTTTATCATTTTTTATTGCGTCTATTTGGTTATTCCCTTTTCTCTTTTATCAGTCTGGCTAGTGGTCTATTTCATTGATCTTTTCAAAAAACCAGCTCTTGGATTTATTGATTATTTGAAGGGTTTTTCGTGTCTCTATCTCCTTCAGTTCTGCTCTGATCTTAGTTATTTCTTGTCTTCTGCTAGGTTTTGAGTTTTTTTGATCTTGCTCCTCTAGCTCTTTAAATTTTGACGATATTGGATCTCTCCACTCTTCTCATGTGGGCACTTATTGCTATACATTTTCCTCTGGAGACTGCTTTAAATGTGTCCCAGAAATGCTGGTATGTTGTGTCTTCGTTCTCGTTGGTTTCAAAGAACTTCTTTATTTCTGCCTTCATTTCATTGTTTATCCAATCAACATTCAAGAGCCAGCTGTTCAGTTTCCATGAAGCTGTGTGGTTCTGAGTTAGTTTCTGAATTCTGAGTTCTAACTTGATTGCACTATGGTCTGAGAGACTGTTTGTTATGATTTCAGTTGTTTTGCATTTGCTGAGGAGTGCTTTACTTCCAATTATGTGGTCAATTTTAAAGTAGGTGTGATGTGGTGCTGAAAAGAATGTATATTCTGTGGATTTGGGGTGGAGAGTTCTGTAAATGTCTATCAGGTTTGCTTGTTCCAGGTCTGAGTTCAAGCCCTGGATGTCCTTGTTAATTTTCTGTCTGGTTGATCTGTCTAATATTGACAGTGGAGTGTTAAGTCTCCCACTATTATTGTGTGAGAGTCTAAGTCTCTTTGTAAGTCATTAAGAACTTGCCCTATATGTCTGGGTGCTCCTGTATTGGGTCCATATATATTTAGAATAATTAGCTCTTCTTGTTGTATTGATCCTTTTACCATTATGTAATGTCCTTCTTTGTCTCTCTTGATCTTTGTTGCTTTAAAGTCTATTTTATCAGAGATGAGAATTGCAACTCCTGCTTTTTTTTGCTCTCCATTTGCTTGGTAAATCTTCCTCCATCCCTTTATTTTGAGCCTTTGTGTATCCTTGCATGTGAGATGGGTTTCCTGGATACAGCACACCGATGGGTTTTGGCTTTTTATCCAATTTTCCAGTCTGTGTCTTTTGATCGGTGCATTTAGCCCATTTACATTTAGGGTTAATATTGTTATGTGTGAATTTGATGCTGCTATTTTGATGCTAGCTGGCTGTTTTGCTCATTAGTTGATGCAGATTCTTCATTTTGTTGATGCTCTTTAGCATTTGGTATGTTTTTGGAATGGCTGGTACTGGTTGTTCCTTTCTATATGTAGTGCCTCTTTCAGAAGCTCTTGTAAAGCAGGCCTGGTGGTGACAAAATCTCTGAGTTCTTGCTTGTTTGCAAAGGATTTTATTTTTCCTTCACTTATGAAGCTCAGTTTGACTGGATATGAAATCCTGGGTTGAAAGTTCTTTTCTTTAAGGATGTTGAATATTGGCCCCCACTCTCTTCTGGCTTGTAGCATTTCTGCCGAGAGATCTGCTGTGAGTCTGATGGGCTTCCCTTTGTGGGTTAACCAACCTTTCTCTCTGGATGCCTTTAGCATTTTCTCCTTCATTTCAACCCTGGTGAATCTGATGATTATGTGCCTTGGGGTTGCTCTTCTTGCGGAATATCTTTGTGGTGTTCTCTGTATTTGCTGGACTTGAATATTGGCCCACCTTGCTAGGTTGGGGAAATTTTCCTGGATAATATCCTGAAGAGTATTTTCTAGTTTGGATTCATTCTGTCACATTCAGGTACACCTATCAAACATAGATTAGGTCTCTTCACATAGTCCCACATTTCTTGGAGACTTTGTTCATTCCTTTTTGTGCTTTTTTCTCTAATCTTGGCTTCTCACTTTTATGTCATTGAGTTGATCTTCGACTTCTGATATCCTTTCTTCTGCTTGGTCAATTAGGCTGTTGAAACTTGTGCATGCTTTGCGAAGTTCTCGTGTTGTGTTTTTCAGCTCCTTCAATTCACTCATATTCCTCTCTAAGTTGTCCATTCTTATTATCATTTCCTCAAATCTTTTTTCAAGGTTCCCAGTTTCTTTGCATTGAATTAGAACATGTTCTTTTAGCTCACAGAAGTTTCTCATTACCCACCTTCTGAAGTCTGATTCTGTCATTTCATCACACTCATTCTCTGTCCAGCTTTGTTCCCTTGCTGGTGAGGAGTTTTGGTCCTTTGTAGGAGGCAAGGTGTTCTTGTTTTGAGTGTTTTCCTCCTTTTTGTGCTGGTTTCTTCCCATCTTTGTGGATTTATCCACCTGTCTTCTGAGTGGTTGCTGATTTTCTGATTGGGTCTCTGAGTGGACGTCCAGATTGTTGATGATGAAGTATTTCTGTTTCTTAGTTTTCCTTCTAACAATCTGGCCCCACTGCTGTAGGACTGCTGAGGTCTACTCCAGGCTCTGCTTGCCTGGGGAACTCCTGTAGCAGCTGTGGAACCATGAGGGTTGTTACCAGATTATTCTTCTGCTATCTTTGTCCCTGAATGATGCCCACCAAATGTCAGTCTGATCAGTCATTTATGAGGTGACTCTTTGGATATATGGGGGTCAGGGAGCTGCTTGCGGAGACAGTCTGTACATTATAGGAGCTCTAGTGCTGAGCTGTGAGCTCCATTGTTCATTCAGGCTGCTAGGCAGGTATGTTTAAGTCTGCTGCAGCAAAACTCATAAAGCCCCCGCCTTTTTTTTCCTCAGGTGCTCTGTTCCAGGGAGTTAGGGCTTTATTTATGAGTATCTGTTGCACTTTCCTGCCCAGCAAGGAGGCAGTCTAGTCACTGCCTGCCTGTAGTGGCTATCATGAGCTGCCGTGGGCTCCACCCTGCTGCCGTGGGCTCCGCCCTGCTGCCATGTGTAATTCCCTGTAGCCCTGTTTATATGGGTGTGGTTAGAACTGCAGTGGCAATGGTGGCCCACCTCAGTAGTGGCAGACTCTCTCTGTTATGGCGGGTTGCCTCGGCAACTTCAGGCTGCATCAGCAATGGCAGCATACCTCCGTAGGGGTCGCGTGCCTCGGTAGTGGCGGACGCCCCTCCCCCACTGAGCTGCACTTTCCTGGGTTCAGCTGTGCTTGCCGTGAAACTCTCAACCCCGATCATTTCCAATTGCTGTTTTGTTTGTTTTTGTGGGGGTGGGACCTGCCGAGCCTGATCACCTGGCTCCCTGCCTCAGGGCTCTTTTTTTTTTTAAGTTGAATGGTTGACTCTCTCCCAGGTGTTCCAGTTGCCTGCTGCAAGGGTGCCAGGATCTGTGTGATTTCCTGTGCAGCGACCCACTGCGCCAGCTCAAACCACGTTGCTGTCCGGGAATCTCCTGGCCTGGCTTTCTGTTTAAGTCCCATTTAATCGAATGAATGTGTTAATCTGCCTTCCGAAATCTCCAACTGCCGGTTTAACAGGGCAACCAAACCAGTGTATTTTGTACGGAGTGTCGCTGCGCTGCGGCCTTGGCCCAAACAGCCGCGCCGGCCCAAACTGCCACGCTGGCGGCCCATGGGGCTCTTACACCTGGGAATCTCCTAGTCTGTGGACAATAAAGATCCGTATGGAAATGTGGCGTCCAGTCACACTCTGCAGATTAACTGGGAGCTGCAATCCTGAGTTGGTCCTACAGCACCATCTTTCCAGTCCCCCCTGAATTTCTTTCTTCTACTTGTTCAATTCTATTGCTGAGACTTTACAGAGCATTTTGCATTTCTAAAAGTGTGTCCAATGTTTCCTGAATTTTTGATCATTTTTTTCTTTAAGCTATCTATTTCCTTGACTATTTCTCCCTTCACTTCTTCTGTAATTTTTTGGATTTCCTTGCATTGGGCTTTGCTTTCCTCTGGTCCAGCCCTGACTAGCTTAATAACTAAACTCCTGAATTCTTTTTTAGTTAAATCAGGGATTTCTTCTTGGTTTGGATCCACTGCTGGTAAACTAGTGTGATTTCTGGGGAGTGTTGAAGAGAACTTGTTTTGTCATCTTACTAGGGTTGGTTTTCTGGTTCCTTCTCATTTGGGTAGAATCTGACAGAGGGAACGTCTAGGGCTGAAGGTTGTTGTTCAGATTCTTTTGTCCCACAGGGTGTTCCCTTGATGTAGTACTCTTCCCTTTTCCTATGGATGTGGCTTCCTGTGAGTTGAACTGCAGTGATCGTTGTATCTCCTCTGGGTCTAGCCACCCACTAAGTCTACCTAGCTCCGGGTTGGTACTCTGGGTTGTCTGCATATCATCCTGTGATGTGAACTCTCTAAGGGTTTCTCAGCTGTGAATGCCAGCAACTGTTGCAGTGGAGGTGGCAGGTGGGAGATGCAATAGACTCCATGAGGATTATTAATTGTGGTAGTTTAATGCTCTGTTTTTGTCTGGTTGGCCTCCTACCAGGAGGCAGTGCTTTCCAGAAAGCATCAGTTGTAGTAATGTGGAGAGGGACTGGAGGTGGGTGGGGCCCTAGAACTCCCAAGATTATATGCCCTTTGTCTTCTGCTACCAGGGTGGATAGGAAAGGACCATCAGGTGGTGGTGGGACTAGGCGTGTCTGAGCTCAGACTCTCCTTGGGTGGCTCTTGCTTCAGCTATTGTGGGGGATGGGGGTGAGGTTCCCAGGTCACTGGAGTTATGTACCTAGAAGGATTATGGCTGCCTCTGCTGGGTCATGTAGGTTGTCAGGGAAGTAGAGGAAACCTGGCAGTCACAGGCCTCACCCAGCTCCCATGCAATCCAAAGGGCTGGTCTCACTCCCACCATGCCTTCCTACAACAGCCCAGAGTCTGTTTCCAGGCAGAGGGCAAGACGGGCTTGAAAACTTGTCCCAGGCTAGAAAGAAAAGGGCTTGGTTCTTTCCCTGCCTATGAAGTCTGCATATCCGATTTGTACCCTCCCCCGAGTTCTGGCCAGGAGGTTTCTTGCCCCATTAGAGTTGTTACAAACTTCAGCTATAGAATTCCTCTCGCTGTGGAGTTTTACCTCTGGCCACCCTCTTGTTGGATCCCTGTGGTGCCAGGCAGAAATGGGCTAGTAGGGCATGCTGTGAGCTCCCAGGGCCTTTCTGCTGCTTCCTCTACACCTGTATTTTGCTCAGATCTCTAAATGGACTCAGCTCCAGGTAAAGTGAGAAACTTCTCTTGCAAACAGACCTTCAGCTTCTCCGGGGGAGGGGTTGTGTGTAGAGGGCCTCCCTTTCCTAATTCCACAGTTGGGGCACTCACAGTATTTGGGGTCTCTCCCAGGTCCTGCAGGAACAGTCTACTTCCTTCAGAGGGTGTTGATAATGCATTTATTGAATATCCAGCCACCAAACTCATGCGTTCTGGAGAGTCTTGTGGACATGATCAATGAGAGAAGCAATCAGGGGTGCCATGTGCTGGGAGGGGGTGATTCAGGGTTGTCTTAAGAAATAGGCAAGGCCTTAAGCAAATTACCTTGTACTTTGCCACTCCAACATTTACATTACAGGTAAAATCAAGTTAAAATGAGTATTAAGGATAATTTTGTAGAACTCTTACAACTCAATAATCGCAAAGACCCCCAAACAATCTGATTTAAAAATGGACAAAGGGTTTCAAGATGAAGCTGAACATCTCCTTCCCAGCCACTGGCTGCCAGAAACTCATTGAAATGGACAATGAATGCAAACTTCGTACTTTTTATGAGAAGCGTATGGTGACAGAAGTTGCTGCTGATGCTCTGGGTGAAGAATGGAAGGGTTATGTGATCCGAATCAGTGGTGGGAACGACAAACAAGGTTTCCCCATGGAGCAGGATGTCTTGACCCATGGCCATGTCCGCCTGCTACTGAGTAAGGGGCATTCCTGTTACAGACCAAGGAGAACTGGAGAAAGAAAGAGAAAATCAGTTCGTGGTTGCATTGTGGATGCTAATCTGAGCATTCTCAACTTGGTTATTGTAAAAAAAGGAGAGAAAGATATTCCTGAACTAACTGATACCACCGTGCCTCGTCGCCTGGGGCCCAAAAGAGCTAGCAGAATCCACAAACTTTTCAATCTCTCTAAAGAAGATGACGTCCGCTAGCATGTTGTAAGAAAGCCCTTAAACAAAGAAGGTAAGAAACCTAGGACCAAAGCACCCAAGATTCAGCGTCTTGTTACTCCACGTGTCCTGCAGCACAAACGGCAGTGTATTGTTCTGAAGAAGCAGAGTACTAAGAAAAACAAGGAAGAGGCTGCAGAATATGCTAAACTTTTGGCCAAGAGAATGAAGGAGGCTAAAGAGAAGCGCCAGGAACAAATTGCGAAGAGACGCAGACTTTCGTCTCTGCGAGCTTCTACTTCTAAGTCTGAATCCAGTCAGAAATAAGATTTGAGTAACAAATAAATAAGATCAGACTCAAAAAATAAAATAAAATAAAATAAAAATGGACAAAGGACCTGAGTAGACTTCTTTTTTTCATACAGGGTCTTGCTCTGTCACCCAGGTTGGAGTGCAGTTGTGCCATCTTGGCTCACTGCAACCTCTGCCTCCTGGTTCAAGAGATTCTCATGCCTCAGCTTCTGAGTAGCTGGGATTACAAGTGCACACCACCACACCTGGCGAATTTTTGTATTTTTAGTAGAGATGGGGCTTCACCATATTGGCCGCGCTGATCCCAAACTCCTGACCTCAGGTAATCCACTTGTCTCAGCCTCCCAAGGTGCTGGGATTACAGGTATGAGCCACCCTGCCCAGCCAACATTTTTTTTTTTTTTTTTTTTTTTTTGAGACAGAGGCTGGAGTGCAGTGGCACAATCTTGGCTCACTGCAACCTCCACCTCCCTAGTTCAAGCATTTCTTGTGCCTTAGCCTCCCCAGTTGCTGGGATTACAGGCTTGTACCACCATACCCGACAAATTTTTTGTATTTTCAATAGAGACAGTGTTTCACTGTGTTGGCCAGGCTGGTCTCAAACTCCTAGCCTCAAGTGATCTGCCCACCTCAGCCTCCCAAGGTGCTGGGATTACAGACATGAGCCACCATACCTGGCCTGAATAGACTTTTTTAAAAAAACATACAAATGGCCAACAGGTATATGAAAGGTGCTCAGCATCACTGATCATCAGGGAAATGCAAATCAAACCCACAATGAGATACCACTTCACACCTCTTCAGATGGCTGTTATAAAAAAGACAAAAGGTAAGTGTTGGTCAGACTATGGAGAAAGGGAACCCTTATCCATTGTGAGTGGGAATGTAAATTAGTACAGCCACTGTGGAAAACAGTATGGAGGTTACTCAAAAATTTAAACATAGAACTACCATATGATCCACCAATTCCACTTCTGAATGCAAATCCAAAGAAAATAAAATCTCAAAGCAATATGTGGACCACTATGTTCATTGCAGCATTAATCATAATAGCCAAGACCTGGAAACAATGTAAGCATCAGCTGATGACAGATGAAAGGATGAAGAAATTGTGGTGTGTGTATATACACATTGGAATATTATTTAGCCTTAAAAAAGGAAATTCTGTCATTCATGACAACATGGATGAACCTGGAGAATAGTATGCTAATTGAAATAAGCCAGACACAGAAATACAAATATTGCATGATCTCACATGTGGAATCCAAAAGAATAAAACTTACAGCAACAGAAAGTAGAAAAGGGATTATCAGGGGTTGGAAGGTGGGGAAAATTGGGAAATGCTGGTTAAAGGATGAAAACCTTCAGTTATAAGATGAATGAACTCTGGAGACCTAACGTATAGCATGGTGACGATAGTTAATAATCACATATTACGTACCTAAAATTTGCTAAGAGAGCAGATCTTAAGTTCTGAACACACACACACACACACACACACACACACACACACACACATCCATGTGAGATGATGACTGTTAATTAGCTTGATTGTGGTAATCAGTTCACAATGTAAATGTATGTATATGTATAGCAAGATATCATGCTGTATACCTTAAACAAATATCTTTTTTGGGTCAGTTATACCTCAGTAAAGCTGGGATGGGAAGAACAATTTTGCAAGAGAAAATTTAGCACATAAAAAGGACCACAGGTGACAGCTGGAAGTAGGAACAACCTTCAGCTTTGTTTTGGAATGCTGGGGCAAGCTATAAATGCTCACAGGTGAAGAATCTTAGGGTCTTTGTTGGTGTTAGTAGGGAGCCTTTTCCTTTTTTCTTACCTCCTGCCTTCCTGAGTCCTGCAGAAATGTAATACCTGCTGAAGACAGCAGGGTGCAGTGTGAGTGCCCAGAGCTTCCTAGTCCTGGCCATGTTTCTGGTGATTCAAGTTAAAGATCCCAATGTCCAGAGAGGTGTCTTGGTTTTATTTCAAAGAAAGCAAAGAGCTCCGTAATGAGAACGGGCATCTTTTGAAGAAGTCCTGGGGGAACAACTGATGTAAACAGAGGAACTAGGTCTGTTATACATAGATAAACCAAAATTCTACCCAAGAGCTGATGTTTAGGCTTGGGTTCAATACTTCTCAATGTCAAGGTTCATAATGTAAGGGCAGTTAACCAAACATTTAAAGACAGTCACAAAAGTTAATATATACATAGCAAAGCTGGCCACTAGTTTACCTGCACCATCAGTGTTAAGGAACAGAATTGCAATTTTCACTGGAAAAATTTGTCATCATTGCCCATGTGCTTAATGTAGAAGTCATCATCATTGCCATCACCATTACTATTACTTGCATATTACAGGTCTCTTTCATTGACACAAAGATGCAGACCTTTTAAAGGGAGAAGGTCTTTTACTTTAATGCTTCAAAGTCCTTTGGGATGTATTTTCCCTTCACTAGGTATTAACTTGTGATTAACAATCTGCCCACTATAGCACTTTAAAACACTGAATAATAGGCACTTCTGTTTATACCAAAGGCCTATTAAATTTTAATTTAGATATACTCTGTTAACCTTATTCCATATAAATAAAATACCTTCCCTAAAGAGAAAAAGTAAATCTCATTGAGTTCCCTTGGTGAATACCTTGTATATCTTGAAAACAGAAATAGGGAGATCTTGCAAATGAGAGTACTACAGGGGGACTCAGAAGTATTCATTCATTCATTTAATAAATATTTATTGAACATCTATTATATGCTAGACAAGGTGCTAGGTGCTGGGTATACAGCAGTGAACAAGAAGGAATTATGGTATTTCTATAGACTTTGGTTTTTCCACTCTGAAATAAATACATTCACTTTTGATGCTTATATGTCACTTGGAGATGATGGTAATGCTCAATGACTTTTAAAAATAATGCTAATTCAATTCTGATTCGACTCACAGTTTGAGAACCTGCTGAGGGCTCCTGTGACAGTTTTACATGTGGTTATGCCATTTGATTTAATAAGAACAGCACCTTTAATAAGAACAGCTCAGCCTCTCAGAACATACTGTGAGGTAGAGGGCAGGAATTTACCAGTTGCTAACAAAGAAACAAGGCTCAGAGAGGTCAAGTAAATTGTCTACAGTATCACACGAGTTAGTGGAAAGACTGTGGCCAGAACCCATTGGCCATTGCAATGAAAATATTTTCAGATTTTCTTTTAATTCTAGGCTGATATCCCATATTTAGAAACTCTTAGAAATCATTTTCAGAGTTTATGGGATATACTCTGGTATATATCAGGGCCTCCATTTTAATCTTTCCTCAAAATTTGTACTTTGTGACAAGTCTCATTTCCTTTCTGCAGCTAACCTTATGTTTTGGAAGGGCCATTACTAGTCTTGGGTAGCTTTCTTTCATATCAATTCTTCTTAAAGATTGGATTTTCCTTCATTTCCTTTTTTTTTTTTGAAAAAGCATAGTAACTATCAATGCTCATAATAAAGATTATTGTTTCAAAGTTCACAGTTATCTAAAATAAGTGTTAATTAATTTATTTTTGAGACAGTGTCTTGCTCTGTCATCCAGGCTGGAATGCAGTGGCATGATCCCAGCTCACTGCAGCCTCCAACTCCTGGGCTTAAGCTATCCTCCTGCTTCAGCCTCCCATGTAGGTAGGATTACAGATGTGTGCCACCATGCCCAGCTAATTTCTTATCTTTAATTTTAGAGATGAGTCTTGATATGTTGCCCAGGCTAAAATAAATTTTTTTCCTTTTTCCCTCACCTGAAGCTTTTATTTGGTAAACGTCAGATGACCAGTTTCCTCAAGAAACAAGAGGCTACAATCTAAAAAAATATTGACATAGGTAGGAAATGTTTGATTAAATTAAATTCGATGATAATTAATGAACCTTATATATCTTCAATTTCCTGTGAAATACAAAGAACAATGTTGTTTTTTTTAAGTTCGGGGTACATGTGCACGTTTGTTACAGAGGTAAATTGTGTCATGGGGGTTTGTTGTACAGATTATTTCAACACCCAGGTATTAAGCCTAGCACCCATTAGTTATTTTTCCTGATCCTCTCCCCCATCACGCTCACCCTCTGATAGGTCCTAGTGTGTGTTGTTCCCCTCTATATGTCCATGTGTTCTCATCTTTAGCTCCTACTTATAAGTGGGAACATGTGGTATTTGGTTTTCTGTTCCTGCGTTAGTTTACTGAGGATAATGGCCTCCAGCTCCATCTATGTCCCTGCAAATGCAGGACATAATCTTGTTCTTTTTTTTTTTTTTTTTTGAGACAGTCTCCCTCTGTCACCCAGGCTGGAGAGCAGCGGTGCGATCTCAGCTCACTGCAACCTCCACCTCCCTGGTTCAAGTAAATCCCCTGCCTCAGCCTCCCAAGTAGCTGGGATTACAGGCACATGCCACCATGCCTGGCTAATTTTTTTGTATTTGTAGTAAGATGGGGTTTCACATACTGGCCAGACTCATCTCAAACTCCTGACCTCAGGCAATCCGCCTGCCTCGACCTCCCAAAGTGTTGAGATTGCAGGTGTGAGCCACTGCGCCTGGCCAGGACATTATCTTGTTCTAAAAGGACTTTTTAATTTGGGGATTTTCATATAGAGCATCTTTGCCAATCTATTTGTTTAGAGACTTTTATATGAGATACAGGAATGGAAGAATTACTATATAAATGTATATTTATATGAGATGAATCCAATATGAGGTTTGTAAGACTTAGATCATCATTTTCATCCATGTGTGTTCTATGCTTTTTCCCCACCATCCTTCACAGCCTGTTTCTTACCCTTCTCATATCCTAATTATCTTTCGGCTCAAATCGCATCTTCTCTGTAAAACCTTTCTTGATTGCTCCAAATAGAAGGGATCTTCTTCTTGTCTGAATTTGTGTAGTAAAATCATCTGGCAGTTAAACTGATAGTACCTTTTTAGTGTCCCTTTTATTGTTCTACTTAGTTGTCACTGAAGCTTTTTCTTGTTACTCATTTTTCAAGCCTATCTTCCCAACTAGAATGTGAACTCCCTAAAGGCAGGCACTTCCACGTCTTTTACATTTTTGTAGCTTCTCTAGCACCTAGCATAATGGCCTATACATAATAGATGCTCAATAAACACTTATTTTGTTTAGAATTTCCCAAAAGTGAGTAAGTAACTGCAAAAGATCTGAATCATCTAGAGGTTCCAAAAGTCCATAAATCAATGAATAAAGATCAGGTGGCTGGCCAAATGTGACCATATCATTGTATCAGACATCATGAGGAGGTAAAAAAAATTTCAAGGTCTAGTACATTTTCTAAAGGATTAAAAAAATCTCATGGAGGCAATATTTGTACCTATGAATCAATACAATCAATACAAGTATAAAACAATTTGTGTGCATGTATAGCAAATAAAATGGGATGATGGATATGAAATAAGCTTTATCATGATACGGAAGATGTCGTTTATCTGTTCTCACCCCACCTAACAGAAAGCCAGAGTAGGTCCTTCAAAGGTATTTGTTCAATGAACATGTCATCTTCCTGAACTTAAAGCCTTTACTAAGTACTTCATGTTCCTCCCAGAACCTACTAGAAACTGTTCATCACTGGCCCTGTCTCCAGGACCCATCGGTATTTGGAAACAGCTTTTGCTGCTATTTGTTTACTGCTTGGATCCCTTCACAGAATATCATCTTATGTGGGAAGGCCAGATCTCCAGCATGGCTGCCTTGTAGCTCTGCATATTCTGGAGGGCTATGTATTCTGCAAACTGTCTCTGAAGGGCTGGAATTTCCCCATGTCTAGGGCACCAAAACCCTTAATCCACTGGCAGGAGTAGTCTTAGACCATGCTCTATCATCTCCACTTCCCAGGGACCAGCCCCTTCTTCCTTTATTACAAACTGACCCTGTGTTCTGCTCAGTGCTTCCAATATTGAAGTCCTCCATTTCCAGAGCTGTTCTATTCTGTGAGAACCTCATTCTCATTTCCTTAGGTCTAGAAAGGATTTTCTACTTTCCTATCTGGAGTTGATTCACAATTGTGGGACTGTGCTTGATGCAATGCTGTCATTTTATCTCTTTTGCCTTGGCCCCCAGTCCCCTTTGCCCTTCCCTTGTCCGCATGGTAAATTATGGGGCCCAGCTGGGGCCAGTGGGCATGAATTTGAAATGGATGCAGTCAGCTCGGTTTTCTGCTTCCCATGTCTAATGTAAGACCTGTGTATATGTGAGTTGGCTCATGTATGTGAAAGTTCTTTGCAAACTCTAACATTCTATACAAATTTATTATCATTTTCTTGTATTTTTTTCTGATTAGAAATACAATATTTTTTTCAGACAGGGTATCATTCTGTTGCTCAAGCTGGAATGCAGTGGCACAACCATGGTTCACTGCAGCCTCCATCTTCCAGGCTCAGAGGATCCTCCTACCTCAGCCTCCCGAATAGCTGGGACTATATAGGTACACACCATTATGCCCAGCTAATTTTTAATTTTTTTTTTTTTGTAGAGACAGGAGTTTTGCTATGTTGCCTATGCTGATCTCAAACTCCTGAACTCAAGTGATCCTCCCATCTCAGCCTCCCAAAGTGCCAGGTTAACATGAATGAGCCACTGAGCCTGGACTATAATACATGTTTACTTTTAAAAGTAAATGCAGAAATCACAAAGAACAAAATAGCAACCACCCTCTATATTAATACCCTATTGCTGCTGCAACAAATTGCCACAGAATTACTGGCTTAAAACAACAAAGATTTATTATTTTACAGTTCTGTGGATCAGAAGTCTCACTGGGCTAAAAATCAAGATGTGGGCAGGGCTTCCTTCCTCCTGGGGACTATAGAAGAGCACTTGTTTCCTTGCCTTTCCTGGCTTCTAGAGGCTGTGTGCATTCACTGGCTCATGGTCCCTTCCTCCATTTTCAAAGCCAGTAGCACAGCATCTTCAAATCCTTCTCTATGACCCTCCTGCCTCTCTCTTAAAAGGACCTAGATAATTATATTGGGGCTACCTGGATAATGCAAGATAATCTTTCCATCTCAAGATCCTTAACTTAATCAATATGCAAAGTCCTTTTGCCATGCAAGATAATGTTCATACATTTGGGGAATTAGGGTATGGATATCTTTAGGGGACCATTACTCTGCCACCCTCCATCTTGCTGTCCAGAAATAATGACTTATAGCATCTTAGCATATATCTTTAGATTCTTTTAACTCTGCATTTGTATGTTTTCTTCTTTTTATGAAATTATCATATTGCATATATTGCTTGTGATATGCTTTTTACCTTTATCTATTCTATAAAGTTTCCTGTTAAATATTCTTTAAAAACATTAGTTGTAATGTCTTCATAGTATTCAATTTCATTGGTCTATCATAATTTGCTTTAAAAAGTCTCTATTGTTGGAGATCAGGTATGATGCCTCATGCCTGTAATCCCAGCACTTTGGGAGGCCAAGGCAGGTGGGTCACCTGAGACCAGAAATTTGAGACCAGCCTGGCCAACATGGCTAAACTCTGTGTCTACTAAAAATACAAAAATTAGCCAGGCGTAGCGGTGTATGCCTATAATCTCAGCTACTCAGGAGGTTGAGGCATGAGAATCACGTAAGCCTGGGAGGCAAAGTTTGCAGTGAGACAAGATCATGCCCCTGCACTCCAGCCTGGGCAACAGAGTGAGACTGTGTTAAAAAAAAAAACTCTATTGTTAGAATTTAGACTATTTGAAATATTTTGCTATTCTTAATAATTATGTGATTAATAGATGTATATTTAAATCTTTGTGATTATTTCCTGGTGATACATTTTAAAAAGTGGATATTATTAAAATTTGAATTTGCTGATACAGAAAATAAGTACCTTAAATGTTATTAAAATAAAGAATTTTTTGAACTGTAGGTTACCTGAGATGCAAAATAAGCTAACCTCATTTTACAGCTGAGAAAACTGAAAATGAGAGAAAGTGATAAGCTCAAGGTAATATAACAAATTAGAAGAAGAGTTAGAGGCCAGGTGCAGTGGCTCACACCTGTAATCCCAGCACTTTGGGGGAGCCAAGGCAGGAGGATGGCTCAAGGCCAGGAGTTCAACACCAGCCTGGGCAACATAACAACTATCTCTACAACAAAAAAGAAAATAAAAAAGAAAAAGAGCTGGATTTGACTATATGAAACTTTAGTATGATGAATAACGTTACAAATAAAACACAAATGACAGGACTGGGTTCCAAGCACATGAGGCATGGAGGGGTAGGGCACAGATATAGCAGGCAAAGGAGATGGCAAGAGTGGTTGGGAGATTAATTACGTTAAACGAATATGTACACTGAGCAAATAAGTAACTATATTGAGGGATAAAGACTCAAGCTTCTCATTGTTGGAGAAGGCATTTATTTTTTAGTGTTCTAATAAAACTTTGTTTATAAAAAATGAATGGTGGGTCAGATTTAGCCTGTAGGCCATACTTTACCAACCCCTGCTCTAGACTATCTTAATCTTTCTGTTTCTGGGATCTTTGTTCTCCCTCCTCCCCCATACCCCTTTCTTCCTTTCTTCTTTCTCCTTCTCCTCCTTCTTCGACACTGGGTCTCTGTTGCCCAGGCTGGAGTGCAGTGGTGCAACCACAGCTCACTGCAGTGTTGACCTCCCAGGCCCAAGCAATCCTCCTACCTGAGCCTCTCAAATAGCTGGGATCACAGATGAGTGCCATTATGCCTGGCTAATTTTGTTTATTTTTAAATTTTTTTGGCAGAGACTGGGTCTTACTATGTTGCCCAGGCTGGTATTGAACTCCTGAGCTCAAGTTATTCTCCTGCTTCAGGCTTTCAAGGTGCTGGGATGATAGGCATGAGCCACTATACCTGGCCTGGGATTTTATTTTGTAAATATATGCAATTAAATGTTCCAAGCTCTATTTAGCTTTTTTTTTTTTTTAAATTTGTAAGCTAAAATAATGGTTTGAGGTCGGGTTTTTTATGGATATTTTTTAATTGATATATAATAGATATATATATTTTGGACATACATGTGCTATTTTGATACATGTATACAATGCGGATACATTGTAATTGTACCCCAAATTAGAGTAAGCAGAATGTCCATCAAGGTATTTACTTTAAGTGTGCAAAAGGGGGATTCTAGAAAGAACCTTGAGGTGCTGGATTGAAATTGGAGATGCTGGCAGGAACTCATGGTTTTATAATGTAAACACTGATAGATAAAGAAATAGTTATAGATGCATAGCTGTGTGTATATGTACATATGTGTGTTCCTATGCTTACATGTGTGTATAATTGTGTGTCTGTATTGTACACATGTAATAAGTGTACTTCTTAGCTCTGTCCACCGAGAGGTCTCAGAAGGAGTGACACTCTAGAAGCAATGACAGCACTAAGAGCCCAGATCTTACAGGGTTTCTGGGTCGATTCTAGGTCTGGGAAAGAAAAATAAAAAATGAGCCTGGAACATGTTATTGTGTCAGAAAGTAAGACATGCTCAAAGAATGATGAGGACATGTCAAAAGGATACAAAAGACACCCTGAAGGGTCTCTTGGCCAAATCTAAAACAACTGGGCATCGAAATGATGAAAGTATCAAAATACAATCCATTAAATAAAATAGAAACCTAAGAGTTCATACTGACATAAATACATACAGACATACAGACATAAATGAAAGGTGGAGATGGAAAATTGTCTCCTGCAGTAGATTGCCAGAAATTTGTACACAAAATTTTACCAGAAAATTTTCCACAGAATTAGAAAATTGCCACTATCATAATGGTAGTGGATTCAAGAAAAAGTTGGCAATAGATGCTAAGCGTATGAGTGGAATTTGATGAGTAATACACTATTGGGGAACTCTCGGAACTCCTTTCCACAAAATATTACTAATCAATTAGAAAGGAGGAAACAGTCATTTTTTTTTTTATGGTGGAGAAACATGGCCAAAAATAAAAAGAGAGAGGAGAAAGCCACAAATGACAATCTGAGAGAAGGTACTTACAAGATGTAGAACAGTCAAAGAGTAACGGTTCCCAGTATGCAAAGAGCTCCAACAAATCAACATTTGTATTACAGTCTAATTTAAATGGCACAAAAGATATGATTAGGCAGTTAAGAAAAGATATATAAATGAGCAAACAAACATATGAAGAGGTGTGGATCTTCACTACTAATCAAAGGAATGCTGAATAAAACAAAATTTATTTTAACCTGTTAGACTGACAAAAAATGAGAGCTTGATACTCTGCCTGTCAGCTGCTTCACTGGCATCACAAAGCATGCCAATTAGAAAAAAAATTAAGGTGTTTTCTGAAGTGACACCACTTGGAAAATGGCTAGAAAATACGCCAGTGATTTGCAAAGAATCTATTATATACAGAAAACAAACATACTTCTCTTGCTAATGTAGAAACACCCTTTGGTGTGGTCACTGAGAATTTCTTCCAATATTCTGCCAACAATTGTAACACAAACAATCACATACTGAAATATTTATGGGAAGGGACAAGGGGAATTCACAGTATGACAAAGTCAGAGAATCTAATATCTATCTATCCCATTCATCCAATGCATATCTGAGCTCCTTCTTCAAAAGCCTTAGCAACACCAGCCAGCATCTGCTAGAACTCCTCCATTGCTCATTCGTTCATTCAACAAATATTTACTGAATACCTATTTTGTGCGAGGGCAGACGTAAATGCTGAGAATACAGTGAGGGAGCAAAAAGAAACATAGCACGTCACTTAAAAGAGCTTATAATCAGTAGGAGGAGAAAAATATGAATCAAATAGTCATGTAAATAAGTTTAAAGTTGTAACTGAGATAAGTGGTATGAGGAAGAGCTACACAATGACATGAAAATCTAAAAAAGGGGTATTTGACTTAGGAAGGTCAGGAAGGGCTTCAATGAATATGGCTTGAGCTGAAATATGATGGCTGGGTAGGTGGCTAACTAGGTTAAAAGAAAGGGCAAGAGCATTTAAGGTGGAGGAGCTGCATGTGTGAAGGCCCTGTGGCAGAGGGCATATGATGAGTAAGCAGGAATGAGAGAGGCTGTGTGGATGGACCAGACCAAAACAGAGGGCGAGTTAGGGTGAGACAAGACTGGCCAGGAACACGGAACCAGCAAAGTGAAGGGTGGGACCTTTCTGCCAGAAGCCCGGAAGAGTGGTAAGCCCAAGGAAGGACTGGCACTGTGTTTGGAGAAGATCCTTCTGACTGCTGCGTGCAAGTTTCCTCATACCAAACTCAAATAAAAACCACAAGTCAACTGTCCCCATAGTTCCATCCTTCCTACTGTCCCAGGGACCACAGGTTTAGCCCTTCTCGTTCTTTCTTTTTTTTTGAGATGGAGTCTTGCTCTGTCACCCAGGCTGGAGTGCGGTGGTATGATCTTGGCTCACTGCAACCTCCACCTCCTGGGTTCCAGCAATTCTATTGCCTCAGCCTCCCGAGCAGCTGAGATTACAGGCATCTGCCATCACACCTGGCTAAATTTTTCTTTGTATTTTGGTAGAGATGGAGTTTCACTATGTTGGCCAGGCTGATCTTGAACTCCTGACCTCAAGCAATCCACCCGTCTGGGCCTCCCAAAGTGCTGGTATTACAGGTATGAGCTACCATGCCCAGCCTTTTTTCTTTTTCGAGAAAAAGAAAATGTTCTCTCTCCGTCACCCAGACTGGAGTGCGGTGATGCGATCCCAGCTCACTGCAGCTGAGGTGGGAGGTTGAGGCTACAGTAAGCTAGGATCAAGTGATCCTCCCACTTAAGCCTCCTGAGTCGCTGGAACTACAGGTGCATGCCACTATGTCCAGCTAATTTTTTTGTATTTTTTGTAGAAATGGGGTCCCATTATGTTGTCCAGGCTGGTCTCAAACTCCTGGGGTCAAGTGATCTGCCTGACTTGGCCTCCCAAAGTGCTGGGATTACAGGCATGAGCCACCATGCCCAGCCAACCTTTCTTTCTTATGACAAATATTTGGGGAGGGCAGCCTCCCCTGGCTCTCCTCCCTGCATCCCTGGCATTCAGATATCTCCAGGGTGCATTGTTTCTCTCCTGCCTCCACCACAGGGAGATTTCCAAATGACCTTCAGTTTGTCCTTTTCTCTCTCAATGTACAGGCCTTAGAACAGAATGTAAAACCAATGGAGGGTCCAGGAAGGCAAATGGAAAATGATTATTGAACAAGCTTAAAACTGCCAAAAAACATAAACTCTCACTCTGAAACCATCATCTGACTGAAAGGGAGAACTGTAAAACTGAGGATAATGATCCTAAAACAACTAAAGTCTATTTCCAATGCTGATGACCAGAGGCTATCGAGAGAGGGAGGCCAGGAGGTCATTTTGCCTTTTAGACAGAGGTCTGGACACACAGCACTAAGAGAGGAGCAACTGAACATTTTAAAACACGAGTTTTAAATGAGACAGGTTCTCACTCTGTCACCTAGAATAGAGTGCAGTGATGTGATCCCAGCTCATGGCAGCTGAGGTGGGAGGTTGAGGCTACAGTGAGCTGGGATCAAGTGATCCTCCCACTTCAGCCTCCTGAGTAGTGAAATAGTAGTGAACTTGAACATTATACTTTTAGGGGGGAAAAGCAAAGTAAAAAAAGGTTAAAGATCATTTATCCTAAATATTATATCTCAGCACCATTCCTATGTATATGAAGAATCTCACGAATGGAATATTAAATAAATAAAAGTGTACAGCAAAATAATAATGGATGGAATGTCATAAGCTACGAAAAGCTTAAAAACATGCAAAATAAAACTCTACATTATTTTCGGGTGTATCCATGTATGGTGAAAAGTATAGAGACATGAAAGGGAATCAAAACTCCAAGTATAAGACGGTTGCTTCCTCCTGGCCTCTAGGAGAAAGAAGAGCCATAAGTTTGGCAAGGAGCACACAGGATTGCAGGTGGCATTGACCACACTTTGTTTCTTTAGCTGGGCAGGGGCCCATGATATTGATTATATTATTATTTAGACCTTTTGGTATTTCTGAAGTATCTTTCAATATGTTTTCTAAAGAAAAAAATGAGACAATCTAACCTGTGGGCGAACAACTGATAAGAAAAGGAATAGAAATGTGAACTCTTTAACTCCTTCCTAGTGACTGGTTTTCTATTTAAAACAGGCTCTAGACAGCTTCACTCCCTGGATGGCATAAAATAGTTTCATGATACATAAGCATAAAACTAATGGGCAAAACTGAGGACCTAATCAACAGAGCTGTGAACTGTGAGGGATGAGTTTCAGTGACTCTTTTTTTTTTTTGAGATGGAGTTTCAAGAATCTCACAAATGGAATATTAAATAAATAAAAGTGTACAGCAAAATAATAATGGATGGAATGTCATAAGCTACTCCAGGCTGGAGTGTAGTAGTGTGATCACAGCTCACTGCAACCTCTGCCTCCCAGGTCCAAGTGGTTCTCCTGCCTCAGCCTCCCAAGTAACTGGAATGATAGGCCCCCGTCACCACACCCAGCTAATTTTTGTATTTTTAGTAGAGACAGTGTTTTGCTATGTTGCCTAGGCTGGTCTTGAACTCCTGAGCTCAAGTGATCTGCCTGCCTCAGCTTCCCAAAGTGCTGGGATTACAGGTGTGAGCCACTGCACATAGCCTCAGTCATTCTTTAACTCCAACTGTACCTCAGTCACTCTAACTCCAACTGTCTCTGAATGAGACAACTCTGGCCCTATATTTCCAGACATAAAGCCCAGTCTCACTTGGATTCACATGGGCCATGCAGGTGTTGAATTTAGAGCTAGTTCATCAGAGAATCAGTGAATTTTAGAAGAGCCCTCATATTCCCTGTTGCACTGGTATGCAGGGTACAGAGTCATTACATATTTTAGCATTTCATGTGGCATCCATTCAACTTACCTGCTGTTGCAAGGTGCTTGGATCAATAAAAGTCACCAGATCTATAGAAAAGTAACCAACCACATCTTTCATTTTGCAGGCCTTTCCAATTTGGAGGCACAAATACATGAGAACTTGGGGATCCACTGAGGTCTGAGGCATGGTGGTACCGGAGGAGATGAAGGGGCTTTCGGCATGAAGCTGGTCCCCGGTTGACAGCACGCTGATTTTCCCATTGGGCTCTATCAACATGTCCACTGTCAGGTTGGTGACACTATCTGTAGGTGGGAATGCTTCGATCACACCCCCTGGTGGGAAAAACATGGATTAGGTAAAAGGACACATTCACAGGGACTGTGCCCATTTGGAGCAGGAAGGAAGCACCTAGGCTTTGGTTGACTTGGGCTCAGATTCTGCATCGGCCATCTTGGGAGACTTTGGGCAAGTAGCTTACATTCTCTGAACTTATTTTTCTTTGTCTGTAGCATGGGTATAATAAAGCCTACCTCATTAGATCCTTGTGAATCTTAGACATACTCTATGTATCTGTAGTATTTAGCCCAATGCTTGGCATATTGTAGAACCCAATGAATGGTAGTTTTGATTCTGATTATAATTTGAAGACCCAGTGAAGATCACTGTGTCTATGCCCAAAATTCATTCAACAGTGAACGTAAGAATTATGGTCAAATCCCTCATGGGGAATTAACTGCCCTTAGTCCAGAGTTGGCATCTTGATGACCAATATGCTCGTTTTGGTAAACTTCACTGCTTTTTGAAGGTTTCGCAGGTTTGGGCTTTTTGCAGGGAGAGAGAACATTGACTATCATGTCAGCCAAAGGACTCCTATATAAAGCTAGTTATGAAACATTTTAAAAATACAGAACGAAGAGAAAATATTGCTGTGTTTGAAGAATATGTATGCTCTCTCTGCTAATGGGAGCTTTATAATTTATTACATTTTATCTGTTGCTTTGAATGCCCAAAATCATAGAGGCAAGTCCAATGTTCAACCACAGCAACAACATTTTTCTGGCTAATTTGTGGGCTAGCTCAGTGGTGTCCACAAACATCATATAGCCCCAATCTTCTGTTTTCAGGCCCAACTTACAAATCTTACCATATATGTCCTCTTTGTAGAGAATAAATTTAAGATATTATTTGTAAAGAGTTACATAACTTAATTTGAAAGTGAAAACAAAGTGTTGCATAGGCAGGTGCCATCTAGAACCCGACAGCATTAAGAGAAACTTGGCCTGTATTTCACAAATGTGCTGGGGGCTGGGAAATTTGTATTTCACACATGTGCTGGTGTAAGTGTGACCTCTGCCTATAGTTGTAAGCCACAGACTTTGAACAGCATACAAAGAAAAAAAATGAGCAGTTCTCAAACATAGTCATCTGTTACTTCATACAAAAAAACACTTTCCTTAAATGTCTATCAATTTGGTCAGAGGTAGTCCTAATGAACACCAAGTTTCAGAAGGAAAACTGATTTTGGAAGGTACATATTCAACCCCTAATTTTTCTATTTGGTTGGCTGGAGACATTCTTTTCTTCAAATGAGGTCGATTCTTGCGTGCTCTACCTAAATACCAGTCACTGGGGGATTTAGCAAGGTAAATGCAACAATGACAAAAATCTACAAAAGCAAAAAACCTAGTGAGTCTCTATGCTTTAGTTAACTTTGTGGCTTTAGCTGTCACCTATGTTTTGAAAGATAGTGCTTCAGTGGAAACACACTATCATCTGTAACTTACAAGATTACTTGGGTATTTTATTTCTATGAAGCTTATTTGTACTATCTTCTTAGCATCATGACCATAATCTTTTCATTGTCATTTTTTTCCACTCAAAGCAATTAATTCCTCTTCTGAAAAAGGTATTGTCACAAAGTGAGACCCTGTCGCTACAAAAAAAATTTAAACAATAAATTAGCTGGGCTTGGTGGTGTGTGTCTATAGTACCAGCTACCCAGGAGGCTGAGATGGGAGTATTGCTTGAGGTTGGGAGGCAGAGGCTGCAGTGAGCTATAATGGTGCCACTGCATTCCAGTCTGGTATGACAGAGTGAGACCCTATCTCAAAAAATTAAAATTTAAATTTAAAAGTACTCCTTTTGATATAAACCTATGACAATTTAGAAATCAAATCTGTAGCACATTTTGTGGCCATAAGCACACTGGAGAGAATAACAAGAATGAAACAGGCAATGGTGGAAGCTGGAGGGAGGGAGATGCTGACCTTAGAGTTGGGACACCTGGGGGACAACCTGGCTCAGTCAGGGACCACTGATGCAGGGCCTGCTGTCTGCACTGGGTTGAGAGAAAGGCAGAAGCTTTTAAAACATATGACTTTCAAGAACCAGGTATTAAAATGTGCTAAAATTTTGTGTTCCATTTACCACTTATTGGTTGTCTTGCCCAAGTCCCCCCCGTCTGAGCTTCAGTCTCTTCATGAAGAAAACTGAGTTAATAAAGCTTATACAGCCCTCCATAAATAAGCATGGCTGAGAAAATAGGATAAAGATGGACAGGAGGTGGAGGTGAAGCCTTAGCTTGTGGTTATGTAACTCAGATGAGATAGTCTCTGGGAAAGCCTTTCTCATTTACACGGCTCACATGAAAATAAACAGTTTGGGGGAAAGCTTTTGCAGGCTGATGCTGGAAGATCTGGAAACTTCTTAACATCCTGACCTGGATGGGCCTGCAGATCATCATGGTCTTCCCCGCATAACTTTTTTTTTTCTCCCCAAGAAGGAGTCTTGTTCTGTCTCCCAGGCTGGGGTACAGTGGCACAATCTCAGCTCACCACAATGTCTGCCTCCTGTGTTCAAGCAATTCTCTTGTCTCAGCCTCCTGAGTAGCTGGGATTACAGGTGCACGCCAACATGCCTGGCTAATTTTTGTATTCTTAGTAGAAACGGGGTTTTGCCATGTTTGCCAGGCTGGTCTTGAACTCCTGACCTCATGATCCACCTGCCTCTGCCTCCCAAAGTGCTAAGATTATAGGTGTAAGCCACCAAGCCCAGACTTCCCCGCATAGCTTTTTTAAAAAACCTTATTAGGCTGGGCATGATACGCCTGTACACCCAGCACTTTGGGAGGCTGAGGCAGGCAGATCACAATGTCAGGAGTTCAAGAACAGCCTGGCAAACATGGTGAAACCCCATCTCTACTAAAAATACAAAAATTAGCTGGGCATGGTGGCATGTGTCTGTAATCTCAGGTACTCAGGAGGCTGAGGCAGGAGAATTGCTTGAACCCAGGAGGTGGAGGTTGCAGTGAGCTGAGATTGCGCCAGCCTGGGCAACAAGAGTGAAACTCCATCTCAAAAAAAAAAAAAAAAAAAAAAGACCAAAACACCTTATTATTGATCATTTTTGTGTATGGTAGCTACTTGATTTTCTTCTGTTTATGCATGGGGTTGACTTTCTTTACTTTGACTTGTCTGTCAGTGGGTACATGTGGAAATTTATAGAATCACAAAATTTTAGAGTTGAAAGGACATTGGAAGCTGTCTAGCACAAGTGTCCTCTGCAAAGATTCTCTTTTCAGCAATCTTGTTAGACGGCTGCCATTCAACCCCTTGCTTAAATAATTCATTAATGGGTGTCCAGTACACCATGCCCAGCCAGTGTATTCCAACAACCAACAGATCTGTCCTTTCTAATCTTCTCTCATACACTGAGCTAAGATATGCCCTGATAAATGTACCTATTGGCTCTGCTCAAGACTCCTGGAGCAGCACAGAGGTACCTTTTAACGGGCTCTTCCATGTGTTTAGCAGAGTGATTAATGCTGATATTATCATCACTTGATAGTAGTGGAAAGATGCCTTCTGTGGTCTGTTACAGTAACCCTCTCTTCTGGTGCATGTGGGTAAGAATATAATAGCTGTCTTGCAATGTGACCTCCTAGAGAGTGGGCTGTGGCATGGGCATGCCCCTGTGTAGCACCCCCACAGGGACCTCTGAGATTGTAGGTAGGCATCATTCACCATTCATTCCCTCATTCATGGACCAACCAATGTTGTTAGGAAATGAGGGTGAAGGAGGAGGAGGAAAGGAATGGAGGCTTGCTTTGTTCCTGGACTGTAGCGAACCCTTGTTTGAAAATGCTGTATTCAGAACTGGAAGTGAGATCATTTCTGCTCTCCTAGAAAACAGAAGGAGAAACTAACACTTTATTATTATTTTTTTTTAGATGAAGTCTTACTCTGTCACCAGGCTGAATGTTTTCAGCCATTTCAGTTTTCATATTTCAAAAGTGATTTGACTCCCTAAAAACTGTTATTATTTTTTTGAGATGCAGTGGTACAATCTTGGCTCACTGCAACCTCCGACTCCTGGGTTCAAGCAATTCTCCTGCCTCAGCCTCCCAAGTAGCTGGGACTACAGGCATGTGCCACCATGCCCAGATAATTTTCGTATTTTTAGTACAGATGGGGTTTCACCATGTTGACCAGGATGGTCTCGATCTCCTGAAACTGTGATCCGCCCACCTCAGCCTCCCAAAGTGCTGGGATTACAGGCATGAGCCACTATGCCAGGCCCTGAAACTAGCACTTATTAAAGATGATTTTGTGTCAGGTTCTGTGGTAGAAACGTTCATATCTGTATTTCATTAAGTCCACCCAATGACCCTGTAAGGTAGGCAAGTGAGAAAACTGGGCCTCGAAGGGTTTAAGAACCTTGCTCAAGCTCATAGACGGGGTCCAGACCCAGGTAATCTGATTCTAAAGCCCACCTCTCAGGAGGAATTTGTGGTGTAAAAAGAGGCCTGAGATCTGGAACTGCACATGCCATGCTTGGCATGCTAGGTTCCTGTTTACTTAAGAGGCTGGGTGTAAGATAAATATTTAGGCAACATTTAAAAAAGAAAACTGTAGGAGCTCTTTACTAAACCAACACAGAAGACGCAAAGTATTTAAATTGGCCCCAGTTGACCCAAAACTAGAATCCAAGGTTGTATAGACTAATCCTCAATAGAAACTTTACAGTCTTATTTACCTTGACTGAGAAATGTTTGGAGGAATTTCCTCCACGTCGGGAACCGTTTCTCATTGACTGGCTGTGCGTGCTGTGCTAAAATGCCCGCCAGCTCCTCGGAGATCTTCACCAAAGCTGGCTCCTGCAGAAACAAATTAAATAGAACCACAAGCAATTTTACTACAGAAATGAAAACTGCTTGTGGAGTGATTAAAAACCAGGCCTCCAACAGGCAAAAAAAATGTGGTTACTGTTTACCCAGAGCCAGAAAGCCATTTTGAAAATGTTCTCTCTTTTTTCAGCCATTTCAGTTTTCATATTTCAAAAGTGATTTGGCCCCCTAAAAATTGTTAATTGTGCCTGTTGTCTCTGAAAGGCACTTTTCTCTCTGGGAATCAGGAAACCAGGTCTCACACCCACTGCTGCCGACAGCCTGACTAGCAGAGTGTCCTTGGGCAATAGCCTTCCCCACTCTGGGTCTCAGTTCCCTTTATATAAAATGTGGGATTGAGTGTTTACTTTTTTTTTTTTGAGACAGTTTTGCTCTTGTTGCCCAGGCAGGAATGCAATGGCATGATCTTGGCACACCACAACCTCCACCTCCTGGGTTCAAGTGGTTCTCCTGCCTCAGCCTCCCTAGTAGCTGGAATTACAGGCATGTGCCACCATGACTGGTTAATTTTGTATTTTTGGTAGAGATAAAATTTCTCCATGTTGGTCAGGCTGGTCTTGAACTCCTGACATCAGGTGATCTGCCCACCTCAGCCTCCTGAAGTGCTGGGGTTACAGGCATGAGTTACGGCACCCGGCCACCTCCATATATTAAAAAAATTTTTTTTTTTTGAGACAGAGTTTCGCTCTTGTTACCCAGGCTGGAGTGCAATGGCGCGATCTCAGCTCACTGCAACCTCCGCCTCCTAGGTTCAGGCAATTCTCCTGCCTCAGCCTCCTGAGTAGCTGGGATTACAGGCACGTGCCACCATGCCCAGCTAATTTTTTATATTTTTAGTAGAGACGGGGTTTCACCATGTTGACCAGGATGGTCTTGATCTCTTGACCTTGTGATCCAATTCCACCTGCCTCGGCCTCCCAAAGTTCTGGGATTACAGGGGTGAAAAAAAATGTTTTTAACATTTTTTCAGACAGGGTCTTGCTCTGTCACTCAGGCTAGAGTACAGTCATGTGATCATAGCTCACCGAAGCCTCAGTCTCCTGAGCTCAAGTGATCCTCTTGCCTTAGCCTCCCAATTGGCCTTGACTACATGTGCGTGCCATGCATGGCTAATATTTGTAGAGATGGATCTATGTTGTCCAGGCTGGTGTCAAACTCCCGGCCTCAAGGAGTCCTTCTGCTTCAGCCTTCTAAAGTGCTGGGATTACAGCTATGAGCTACAGCATCCAGTCATCTTCCATCTCTTTAATCTGTGCTATTTCCCCCTTGTTGGTGGATGTCTGCATCCTACAACTTCATCATCAAAGGCTTAAACTATGGGCTGAGGCTGTAAAGGTAGGATTTTAGGTAGGGATGGGTTGGAAGAGTTAGGTGGGAAGGAGTATTGGGGCCAGCCTCAGTCTGCCTGAAATCCCCCCTGGGTCACAGTCTCAACTGTCTGCATGTGAGGCTGGCCCCATACCATCTATAAAACAGCCCAAAGACTGAAGGGCCTCCTGTCAAAATGAAATCAGTAGGGAATCCTCTAGTGAATAAGAAGTCTAGCTTTTGATATAAAAAGCCCTGGTTTGCCAGGACATATTTTTTAGATGTCCTAAGTTGTGAAGCTCTTCCTCTTAGATTATCTAAACATTTTCAAATAGAAGCCACCTCTTCAGATTTTATTTCTGCCAGAAGTGAGGCAGGGTACTTGATAGAAACTCATGATAGACAATATTCATATTCAAAATATGGGGCACTGACAAGAAAAACTCAGATCTGCTTTAGGTTGCAGGGGAACTTCTGAATCTGAGTAATGACTCAGTAATTTGGAGGAGTTGGCTTTGGGGGTGGGATTGGAATATAATAAATTATACATATGCTGGACACAGTGGCTCATACCTGTAATCCCATTACTTTGGGAAGCTGAGGTGGGTAGATCATGAGTTCAGGAGTTCAAGACCAACTTGGCCAACATGGAGAAACCCCATCTCTACTAAAAATACAACAATTAGCTGGACATGGTGGTGCCAGAGAATTGCTTAACTTGGACCCAGGAGGCAGAGGCTGCAGTGAGCCCAGATCACGCTACTGCACTCCAGCCTGGGCTACAGAGCAAGACTCCATCTCAAAAAAAAAAAAAAAAAAAAAAATCATGCACACTTATTTCCAATTTCCCTACCATTAAAAAGTGATTGTCCTCTATGCACTGCCCGCCCCAACTCCTTGGAACAGCTGGTTGATTCTAGGTCCAGTGCCCACTGACAATACACAATAGAAGACAAACATCTGACACTGTGCTCTCGGCAGATTCAGAAAATCTGAATAATTTCTGAAATATCCAGAAAATCTTGGTGGGAGAGTTTCATTAGTCGTTTTAGTAAGTGCTTGTCATACAAAACAGAAATGCCCTGGGAAGTGGAGAGTGCCCTGGCTCACACTCACTTCTGGATGAGTCCCTACACAGTGGGAGAAGGTCTGTTAAGAAGGGCTGGGGAAGTGCTCATGCAGAGAGCTCTGCCTTGTGGTGCAGAGGCAAGCAGAACTGCTGTCAAAGCAATGGGCCTTTCCCCTCCCTTCATATCCTATACACTGTGCACATTGTCTCTGGTCTTTACTGTGAATTACCTCATCGCCTCAAAGCCCTGCATCTAAATTATAAACAAGCATGTGGAAGGCGCAGCTCTGCACAGTCCCCCAAACGCATCTTTCTTTTGTTTTACACTTGTTTCAGTTAAAACCATTCCATTTTATCAAGGAAGATCAATTGTCTCTGATTTATGAAGCGCCCCAAAGCTGGGACAATGAAACACGGCAGGGTTGAAGTCCCACTCTTCTCTGGAAAACAGAATGGCAAGGAAAGAAAGTCTCACAGCCCAGGCCCTTTCTCAGGAAAGTGGGAATTTCTTTGTTCTGTCTTGATTAAATGGCCTTTTCTGCCCCACTGCTGGAGAATGTGAAATCATCTACCCGGTTATATGCTATGTGGTCATTCATACCAAGAGAGTCTAAAGAGAAATTGTTCATTCATTCATCTATGTATCAAAAATTGCAGAATATCAGGTCTTTTAAACGACTGAACTAGGAAAAAAAGTGGTTATGTATTTTGCGTTCTTTTGGTTTTTTTTTTTTGGTGTTGGGGAGAGGGAGAAAAGGTGGCAAAGGAGCAGGTAAAAGCCTTGCCACCTAAATCTTGAAAAATCTCTTTCAACTTGAGGATCAAGTCCAAACTCCTCAACACAACAGATGAAGAAGGTCCTCGTGATATGACCTCTGACTCCTAGCGGCCTCACTTTCCTGCCCAGCTTCCATCCTTCCCCTATCAGGTCCTCCTCTGCCTCCCTTCTTTCTCTTCCTCCGCTTGCTGACTCCTCCTCATCCTTCCTGAGGTGGTTCCAGCCACACCTCCTCCAGGAAGTCTTCTGTCCCACCCGAGTTGCGAGTTGCATGTCCTTTCTCCCTGCTCTCCAGCTCTCTTGGGGCTGCTTAACAGCATGGGTGCTGGCTTTGAGGTTGGTCTCCCAGTGCCTAGCACAGGGAACACTAAATGTTTGTGGAACGAGTCATGATGGTGGTAAACACAGGACGTAGTCCTTAAAGGTGAAGTCACAGAATAAGACAAAACATGAAACCTTTCAACGGGCTTCTCCTTGCTGCCCAGGAAGCAGCTGGAGGGAAGGCTGCTTAAGAACCATAGATTCTTCCTGGATAGACTTTATGGGATTCCCTGCCTCTAAAGGGTATTGGGAAGATAAATGAGGTAGCATTTATGAAGTGTCACCTCAGACGCAACATACTACGTGGGGGCCAATAAGTAACTCATAAGCCTGCTGCCTGTGTGTGGCATCTGGACACTGTGCCAGGCTTCTGCCACCGCCTCTGCTCACAAAGCCAGCCATTCTGCTTCATCGCTTACAGTTTTCACTGTGCACAAAGCCATAGTAAGGGGGTAAATTTCCTAGAGGAAAGTTGGCTGCTGGAATCTGGAGGAGTAACCGTGTCCCACCATGAGAGGTACACAGCTGAAGGCACTGGCAGGGTGACATTCAATAGGGATGCTGGGGCACACAGAGGCAGCTTGGGGCCATGATTCATTCTCAAAGAAAAAGACATGGAGAGGAATAATGTGGGCTAAGAGGAGAGGGGTAGTAACAGTTTATTTCTTTATTTTGAAAGTGTCTGATGGGAAATACAAGGATCATACTAAGAACAGCCTTAGTACCAACGAAAGTTGTCTTCCCATCCCTACAAAACAAACAAAAACATACAGCAGGACCTGCAGCTCATATATTCAAGTAAGGTCAGAAAAGTGACATTCTTGGTAAGAGTTTCATTTTATTTTATCCCCCCAACAAAACAACCCTTTACAGCCTGGTTTCTGCTGGGACTAAGAAGCTGCTCGTGAGCTGGTGGGTTAGGCCACAGCTTAAATCCAGAAGCAAAAGGCTCCATCACAGCAGCGGCATAACAAGCTAAGAACACCCTTTTTCCAGGAAGCAACAAGGTCCCAATGGCCACAAACGGTCTATCAACATCAGGTGCAAGCTCTCAGTTTTTGGGAGGGTTTCTGTTCTCTAGTTTGTATCATTTTGCATAGTTCAAACATAATTACACAACTCCAAGAGCATCTGCCCTGTAGGGAAGATCTGTAGCTATTCAAGTTTATTCTGTTCAAAACAAACTTAGGCACACAGAGAGAGACACACACACACCCCTTCCGTAACAGACCAACACTCCAATTCATGTGAATCATGAGGACGGTATTTGTAAAATTCTCTCGTCACAAGTTCACACTCATGATCTCATTCCTTCCTTTCAGCAACACTCTGTGGCAGCCACCACTGTGTTATTTCTCCTGTGTTAAAACGGGACACTGAGGCACTAAGAATGAGAGGCCTTGTGTAAGATCACTTGGTGAGTTTTAAGTTTCAACAAATGATTAAAGACAGAAAATAACAGAGTTAGAGGAACCATTGCTAGCTTGCTTTTGTCCTCCCTTTCCTACCTTCCCAAAGTGTACATATACTGAATATCTGTTATAAACCAGCAACAGGGGCACATCTTTATCTTAAAAATTTCTGAAATGAAGCTGGGCGTGGTTGCTCACAGCTGTAATCCCAGCAGTTTGGGAGGCTAAGGTGGGTGGAATCACTTGAGGTCAGGAGTTCGAGACCACCTTGACCAACATGGTGAAACCCCATCTCTACCAAAAACACAAAAGTAGCCAGGTGTGGTGGCACATGCCTGTAATCTTAGCTAGGTGGGAGGCTGAGGCAGGAGAATCGCTGGAATCCGGGAGGCAGAGGTTGCAGTAAATCAAGAACGTGTCATTGTACTCCAGCTTGGGCAACAAGAGCGAAACTCCGTCTCAAAAAAAAAAAAAACCAACGTGAAATGAGTAGTTAGGAAGTTTTTTGCATTGAGTAACACCAAGGCGATGGACGATGGATGACCATATCAGTGTTTCAGAGAATGTATCATCCATGTTGAGCAGATCATTTAGAGCAAATGACTTGGGGGGTGTGGAAAGAGAAATATATACCTGTGGATAATAAACAAGTGGTAGAAAAATACACTTGACTTTTGAAAAAAGACAGAATTCCATATTTTCATTCCATCATGATTGCACTGGCTCTGGGAATGCAATTAGCTGCTAGCTTTGTGGAGCTGATAGCTCTAGGGCAATTTCCATCAGAAGAAATTTCAGCCCCGTCTTTGCCACTGCACAGGCTTGCCCCCGCCCCTTTGTCCAATGCCTACATTTACCTCTCAGAGTACATCAATAATCGTCAGGACCTCGGAAGGTTCTAAGACATCTGCAGAAGGCAGGAGGCTCCAGCAGCCTGACTGATGCACCCCAGAGATTCTTGTCTATCAAGTATGTACCTTGCCTCTTGCTCTCTTTTTCTGTCAAGAAAGTGTAAATGTGAAGGAAGAGATGTCTGACTGACTGAAATCCAAGATATCTTAGGGGAAGACAGCAGAATATCCACTGCACTCAGTGACTAAAGCTAATGACTAAAGCTTAATACTGCACCCATTCACTAAAGCGACTTCACTCTTTAGGCTAAATAACAGCTTTTATTTATTAACAACTCACCATGTGGTAGGCATGTGCAGGACTGGGGGTGGTTTACATTAATTATCTCACAGCCACTCTGTGAGGTAGATAGTATCATCCCTTCTTCATGTTGCAATGGCATAAAGTAGCAAAACTGGGATTCAAACCCAATTGCTACAGTGTGTCATGGAGTAGTGGAATCTGTGCTAGTAACGGCCACAAATGCTCCCTCTGGGTTGGATTACATCATCCACAGGTGATGCTAAGTCAGTGCTGTCAAATTTATGAAAATATGGTAGCATAGACCTCTGTTATTGGCTGCCCAGCATCAATGTCCTCTCTTTAGGGAAATAATATTTCTAACTTCTTTCAGGACCTGTCCTTTCCCCATGCCTATGTGAGTTATTGAGAGTGATGCTCCCCAACTCAGCTGCAAGGATTGGCCCTGATGAGCAAAACCACATCCTGGCTACAGTGATTGGTTCAGGATGGGCACATGACCCAATTAGACCAATCAAATATTAGGAAGCACTTCTTGGGGCCTTCTGAGAAAGTAGCTTTATGCTCTTCTGAGAATGCTAACCAGGTGAGATGTGTTGTTCTATTTTCCTATCGCCTTGAGCAGGGGCAAACTGCTGGAGCTACTGGCAACCATCTTATAACCCTAAGGATGGCCTTAGAATGGAGCACAGTACAGAGGAGACGTGGAAAGCAACTGGAGCCTTGGTGACATCATTGAGCCGTGTCTGAAGCCAGACCAATGTTTGAATTTTTAGTTAGCTGAGATAAGTTCTCTTTATTTGTAAAGCCATTGTGAGATAATACATTCTCATCATTTTTAAAGGCATTTTGAGTTGGGTTTTCTGTTACTTGAAACTTAAAACATTTTAAACTGATGCAAGTGGGTGAACTAAACTGTGTATCCACTATCCGTGATGGGGGTTTTAAGCCAGCAAATGCTCTGATCACTGTGTGCACTGCTAACTCTCATTCTGCAATCAGTAGTGGAGTTTCCACTCAATTCTTTTCCATCAAAATTATTAGAAATAGTCCCTCTTTAGAGTGCAAAAATATGCTGAGAGGATGAAGAAAAAATGAAAATGTCTTTGGCAAGTCATAAACTACTTCCCACACCTACTTAAAGTTTAAGGACTGCTTTAATACTCCATGTTTAATTGTTAATTGAGAATTTAAAAATCAAAAATGCCAACTTTGCCTTCGATGAGATGGAAAATTATGCTGCTGTAGAAGGTAGCATAATGTAAAACAGGCAACATTACCAAGGCACACAAATGTTTTTGGTATGTAAAATTGCTTTGTAAAATATTTGCTCCATCTGCTGAAAGCGGCAAAGACAATTTTCCCTTGATAGCTAATGGCCCATTTCGGCTGTGTGGCAAGTGATTCGCTGCGGTGGCGGCTCTCATTAAACAGAATGGTGAAAATGCGGTATATAATTCCATACTTATGTGGCATTATCCACTCACTGCTTCTCGAGGAGTCTGTCCCTCATTATCTAGGCCTCCACCTTGCACCAACATGCAGGCCTAGCAGTTGATTTGACTTGAGAAGTGTTTTGTCCAACTGAGGCGCATATGTTGTGCCTCCATTCCAAAGCTCAGCACAACTGCTTTGCCCCCGACCACAAACACTAGAGAGGTTCATTCCCTTTCAACTTTCCAGCACTTAAACTGCTGTTTCTTTTTTCCCCTCACCACAGGGGGCTGTGGTTTTCTTTCTAGGCTCACCCCCTGCGCGCTGCATGCTGGGGGTTTCAATAGATAAAGATTAAATGCTTCTTGAAATTCTTAATTGAACTTTGCACATACACAAAGGCAGGAAAATGTTTCCCTGGGACAAAACTGCCATCATCAAAGCCCTGACAAGCCCTGTCCTTGGTTCATGGTGTATGTGAGGGCCTGTGATCTTTTTCTTTCAAGGAGTTGTTTACACTACTCCCTGAAATTACTTCAACATCTGCTAAAGGAACAATTAAAAATAAATAATCCAGGGTGGTTTAAAAAAAGAAGAATATGTTCATGTTTGGGGAATGATATTAAAAAGTAGTTACAGCAGCAAGTGACTGGTGTTTTAAAAACATTTTTAACATTGGGAAAATAGTTTTAAGGAAATTATATTGAAATACAAGAGTGACATCAAGTAAATACACATGCCTGTTCTAAAGATTATGCAATATTTTAAAGCAGAAACCATGTGGTTTTAAAATCAGCCATAAGTGGAAGTAGCCATAATTATCATTACTAGTAATAGGGTCTTTCTTTCCATTTAGAGAAATATCGCTGGTTGAGAAAATTGCATATGCTGATGAAAGCTCTTTAATTGAAAATTAAAAACAAAAGGAAACACATGTGCCCTCTGGACTTGATTTTTCATCCAAGTAGTAGGGGAGAGGAATGAGTTTGTGGAATGAAATGAGAGACTATCAGGAGAATTTATATTTTAATTTTATGCAAAAGGAATGGGCAAGCAGCGACTTTTCTTAATCAGAGTGAAGAGCTGTGCCTTCTTTGATATTTCCATGCGTGCAGATGCATACACTTGAGGCAGACGTAGTAGCATTATATATTGATTGTTTTCTTTTGATGGACCATGCTTGTTAAAATGCCAGGGTGGTGTAAATCAGCGAATTCCAAAGTCAGGGTTTTTGTTGGATCTGGCATAGTGACAGGAAAGTCTGAGTCTTCTCAAGGGCATCCCTGTCTCACCGAGGGGCACCAAGGACAGATGACCAGAAGCAAATGGCGCAGTCACCGGCAGAGGAGAATAAAACTCATTCTGAAACCGTTCCAAATGCCCATGCCTGCTCTGTGGTTTTCAGCAAAGCGGACCTTTCCAAAAGACCTCTAACGGGGACTTCCTGGATGTGAGAACACTAACCAATTCTCGTTCCTCTCATCTTTTGCTTTATTCCTTCCTTCCACGCTGTTATTGCGAAAAACTGGCAGTTAAATTCAATTGATTCAAAATATTCGGGATCCATATGGCCGCCAACCCTGGAGCTGAAGCGGCGATAGCGCCTCACTGCTGTTTTCAAGCATTTGCCTCTCCTCCAGTCCCCAGATGGTGGGAGTAACATTTAAACCTCCTTTTCTCTGCCTTGTACAATAGACCTTGGCACCATTTCAACTGTTTACTCCGGTAATTAACAGCTCTGATACCACAACAATTACAACTCCTACACTCTCACCACAATAATGCTATGAATTAGTGAGAGCTAATGGCTGGAAGGTAGAGTGTTTCCAGACTGTGAGATCTGTGCATTTTTAGAATAAAATAAAAGGTACAAACAGCACGCTTGCAGTAGACAATGATTACCTAGTAATTAGTTTACACAAAGCTTCCTATTTAATGGCAAAACGCTGTAATTAACGTGTGACAGAAAATCAAAGGGTACTTTGTAAGCATATGAAAAATTAACACTGCAGGCCCATAGCTTTATGTACTGATTAGAAGCATATTAAATCAATAGGACACGAAAACCAACAGCTTGTGTAGCTGATGATTATAGGTCCTTAGAAGGGGTGCCCTGGCTTTCATTTCACTTGGGGAGGCAATTTTCCTTCTCCTGTCATCTTCCTCAGGCACAGAGAAGCACCTCACACTCAACCCTGGCAGCTTCATGAAAATAACCACTGAACTGGAAGAAAACATTCTAAGTCATTCTCAGAGATAAAGACAAATATGTAAATGATTAAGACTTTCCAGTGATTGTGGTGACGTGCTGCTACACTAATTAGAAAATACACCAACTGGAACCAGAAAATCAAGCCACCGGGTTGCAATCTTTCGGTCAGAATAATCTCTACTTTGTCAAGCCTCTTTATTCAACTCATAGGAAGTTCAAATAAATGGAACTGTCTTATATTTCTAAATGATAAGAAGGCAGCCTGCTATGAAGACTTATTCTTTCTAAGGCACTGTCTGGGTAAAGCGTAGGCTGGGAACAACTGGATCAACCAACATTCTGTATCTTCAACAGCCACAACCTCATATAATGATGGCTGATGGACGTAGATGGCAATATCCTGGAAGGCTACCAGAGCCTAAAGAACTTTCTAAATCACCAAAGAAAGATTAAGCTGTATGTGCTTGTTCAATGTTACCTGCATTTTGTTTTAATACAATTTAATCTCATAATAACAACAACAACAACAATAGGTGGCATTTCTTAAAGTCATTATGCTCTAAGCACACTGCTAGCCAATTCACAGAGTTATCTCATTTACTTGTCACCACCTCCCCATGAGACAGATACTAATCTCTCTTTACTGATGAAGAAAAGGAGACTTGGAGAGCTGAATTAATTTCCCTATGGTTATCCCCCAGTAAGCACGGGCATCTAAACTAGGTGTCCCTGGGCTATGGAACCCCAGGAAGCCAAACTACCTCTTAGTTACCCTGAATGACTATCCTTTTCCAATACTCATTCTGCTTAAAAGGCTGTTTACTTTGTCAACCTGGAATAGGAGACTAAAAACATTACAACAAAAACAAACAAAATATTTGGTTGCTTATTTTTGAAACAAACAAACAAAAACAGTGTGTTTCTGCTTTTAGAGATAGGGGTCTTGTTCTGTCACCCAGGCTGGAGAGTAGTGGTGCAGTCATGGCTCACTGCAGCCTCAAACTCCTGGGCTCGAGGGATCCTCTTGCTTCAGGCTCCTAAGTAGCTGGAAATACAGTCACGCACCACCACACCCAGCTAATTTTTAAATTTTTTGCAGAGACAGGGTCTTACTATGTTGCCCAGGCTTGTTTTGAACTTCTGCCCTCAAACCACCTCCCACCTTGGCTTTCCAAAGTGTTGCGATTACAAAATATTACAGGAGTGATCAACTGCTCTGGGCTAAAACCAGGGTTTAAAATGCTTACCACATTTTTAATGCTACATCTGACTGTGAAGGTAGTCTACTCCAAGCTTTTTGGGAATCTACACACTCACTAAAATGATCAAAATAGTGTATTAAATTGAGAAAGGCACTGAAAATCTGCCATTCCCATGAACAATCAAAGGGTGATGTCTAAAATTCTCTCTCATCACCCATGCACATAACCAGGTATGTGAGGCAGTTGGGTTGCAAGAGCTGAATCCTAGAAACTCCCAGGCAGGGCTCCTCCTCTCCAGCTCTGAGGTGTGTGTCTTGATGGGTCCCTTTATCTCCCAGTTTGCTGCCTTGTGGGAAAAGGACACCAGCAATTCTGTCATCTAGGAAAGGGAAGAAATTTGAGAGCAGTGGCCTCTGTGTTCCAGGAATATTTGTGTTTCCCACAAATCTCCGGAAAGCAGACAACTTGCCACAAGGGCAGCACACAGTATGAGTCGCAAAGGCAAGGACCTGATGGAGAACACTTCTCCAGGACTTTCAAATGTGAGGGTCTTTCCTAAATGTACTTGGCTCAGTGTGGAAAAAGCACTGGGCTAGCAGCAGTCAGATGTGGGTTCAATAATTTATTGGCACAATCATTTATTAGCTATTAATTTAAGCAAATCAATTCCTGAGCATCAGTTTCTCTATCCGTAAACAGAATAATAATATCTTCCTTATATCTTAAATTGGCGTGGAAGTAAATCAGTAAAAACCTCAGGGTTTTTCTGAGATTAAATGAGACAATTTGGCTGGGCGCAGTGGCTCACACTTGTAATCCCAGCACTTTGGGAGGCCGAAGTGGGTGGATCACCTGAGATCAGGAGTTCAAGACTAGCCTGGCCAAAAATGGTGAAACCCCATTTCCACTAAAAATACAAAAAATTAGCCAGGTATGGTGGCAGATGCCTGTAATCTCAGCTACTTGGGAGGCTGAGGCAGGAGAATAACTTGAACCTGGGAGGCAGGGGTTGCAGTGAGCTGAGATCGTGCCACTGCACCCCCGCCTGGGCAACAAGGTGAGCCTCCATCTCAAAAAAAAAAGACAATTCATGTAATGTGCTTAGCACAATACCTGGTACCCAGCAGGTACTCTGCAATATTTATTGATGATGATGATGATGATGATGAAGAAATGAAGGAAATGTCAAGACCTTAACAGTGTATTCATAGATCTACAAAATGCTTAATCTCATGTGTAGGCCAGTGTTCTGGCAACTACTAAATACATAAAGATAATCTAAGAAGTCAAGATTTTAAGATACAAAAATAAATATAAAAACAAATGTACAATAATTTATATGTACTTTCATGACTAGAAAAAATAACCTAGTTTTTCTTAATCTAAAAAATCTGCATTAAAAAAATACAAAAATCTTGTGGTTTTGATATACAACACAAATAAGGACATGAAAAAAAAAATCCCTTGCTAGTAATCAAATAATAGTAATGAGAAGCCAGATTTTTATATCTAAAATAAATGTGCAAACAGTTAATAATATTCATTGGTGGTAAGGTTCTGGTAAAACTAGTAAGCTTATTCTCTGCTAGTTGCTTTGGAAATTGGTACTATCTTCTTAGGAATATGGCAATATGTAATAAAAGCCATAAAATATTCTCCTGGGTCTTTCTCCTAGGGAAATAACAGAAGCAAAAAGAGGTGTATACAAAAACCAAATATAAAAAGAAACAAATTGGCCGGGCACAGTGGCTCATGCCTGTAATCCCAGCATTTTGGGAGGCTGAGGCAGGCAGATGACCTGAGGTCGGGAGTTCGAGACCAACCTGACCAACATGGAAAAACCCCATCTCTACTAAAAATACAAAATTAGTGGGGCATGGTGGCGCATGCCTGTAATCCCGGCTACTTAAGAGGCGGAGGCAGGAGAATCACTTGAAGCCGGGAGGTGGAGGTTGCGGTGAGTCAAGATAGCGCCATTGCACTCCAGCCTGTGTAACAAGAGCAAGCAAAACTCCGTCTCAAAAAGAAAGAAAGAAACAAACAAATCTTTCCTTCCTCTTTCCTCCCCTACAACCCACCAGCAAAAAAATGAAGGCTGGAAACAGTCTAAATTTCCAACTTAGTTGAGTTGTTTAACATATTAGAGTTCATCAGTATGAGAGAGTATTTTACAGCTATTAATTGTGAAGACTATGTATAAACATGGAGAATATTTAAGATCTGATGTTTGCATATACACTATTATTGTAGCTAACAGAAATACTGCATAGTTAGGAATTAATACACAAAAACGAAAACAACTATGTTTGGGGAAAGTGATTATGTATTTATGTTATCTTTACACTTTTCTAAAAATTATGGGATTACAAGCAATGGCTCTTTGTGATGACCTAATAAATACCTACTAAATTATACATGGGACAACAAGCTCAGCCATCCTTCAATGCCTCCTGTGACCTAGTTCCGGGGCCACTCTGAATGGACAGAAGTCTTCACAATGGAGGTGGAAATGCAGGGAGTTCTATGGCATCAAATGTGTTTTCTGTTTGCTGCCTTAGTTCTACAAGGAGGCAAAACAACAACTGTGGTTTATTCTACCTTTTCTAGACATAGTTCTTCCCCTACCTTTGTGATCCCCAAATTAATATCAAATGTCTAATTTGTTTTTTTCCTCCATTGGTGATCCCCAAATTAGTTTCAAATGTCAAAGTAAACCAAAGTACAAATAAAGGTAAAACTGCTCTTGCAAAGGGCTAAAATAGCAATACTTCCTAGCGGCATTCAAGAGCCAGTTCAATTTCCTTTTTCTCATTAAGTGGTAAAATCGTAATGCCAAGACCACATCCCAGCATCTCCAGGGTAACAGAGGCCCCAAGAAGGGCTGCACAGAGTAACCTGAAAGTCAGCTGGCTTAGTTCTTTACACACAGAAATTGTTCTACAAAGATCTCTTGCAAAGCAGTGTCACCAGTAGCATCACTGCTACTAAGCCAGGAATTGAGGAAAGGAAGACACCCCTAAAGAAAAAAACAAAAAAAAGCCACAAGGACTGGTACCACAGCAAACGTCTGCCTGGGTTTCCCTAGACTGTCTTAGGTGAGTTTACCCAGGAAGGTTTCTCCCCATGACATGTTTGCCTTTCTTTGTTTAAGCCTTTATTCCCTTTATTCCTCCTAAATGAAAAGAAATACCCCCAACTGGGGAACAGGGAGTGCGGTATGTGCAAGAGTTTGGATTCATTAAACCTTAATGAGCAGAGTACTTAAGTGAATGAGTTTACTGGAACTTGTTGGGGGAAGTAGGTTTTGTTAGCTGGTAGGATGAAGAGAAGAGGCTTGGTACCAAGTCACCAAGAAAAAATGATAAGAGTTGTGTTCAGTTTTCATTTTGGCCATCATGTAACATTCTGCTTTTCCTAAATATCACCTATATGTCTCTACTGATTTTTTTTAACTGTGACGACAACTTTTCAGCATCTGCTGATTTCATGACTGTTTTAATTCTCAACTATAACCAGCCAGATAACTCTGGTTCCAAATTAGATAGGTGAAAAAAATAGATAACCTTTTTTTTTTTCTTGAGATGGTGTCTCACTCTGTTGCCCAGGTTAGAGTGCAGTGGTGTGATCTCAGCTCACTGCAACCTCCACCTGCCAGGTTCAAGTGATTCTCCTGCCTCAGCCTCCCAAGTACCTGGGACTGCAGGCATGCACCACCATGCCTGACTAATTTTTTTGTATTTTTAGTAGAGACAAGGTTTCACTATGTTGGCCAGGCTGGCCTCAAACTCCCAACCTCAGATGATCCACCCACGTTGGCTTCCCAGAGTGCTAGGATTACAGGCATTAGCCACTGTACCCAGCCAGATGATCTTTATATTAGATACTTGAATTTACACTGAATCCTGCCTACATCTAAAACTAATATCTACATAAGAGGCAAGAGAATCTTATGGGTTCAAACTCCCATAAACAGCACTGTTTTTAATCTGTTGCCTACAACATACCAATGAGAAAAATCATGGTATCGTATCATAAACTGCTATGCAAATGATGCTATTTGTAAGTATTAACATAATTTAGTGCTTATAGTCATGTTCTCATTTCTAATAATTCTCCCAGAATGGAGTCTTTCTCTGGACTCTTAGCCTGCAGGATAGTCTTTCATCAAGAAGCTGAAATTTTTAATAACCTGCCAGCATATGTTTTGTATGTGCCAGGCTAGGCTTGATGACACAACATCTTCATTATCAAAAGAAACAGGTCTACAAACTGTAATAGGACATTAAAACATGCCTGTGCTTGTAAAGTAATGCTTTGATGTCTAAATGTGCACCATTATGATGGTCTTCTGGAACAAAGGAGAATTCTAATCCTAAATTCTCAATAGCTACACTCAGTAGAGGCTGCAGTTCACCTCCACTCTCAATATAATTTCACTTTGAAGGTAAAAGAATGTCATTAGGCTCCCACAAAAAAAGGTACCTTTTCAGAAATACTTTATTTTTATTTTTGGCTTCACATCATGGCTAAGCAGTGGACTCAGACTGTAAAGAGATTTCTGAATAATTATTTTTTCCTTGTTAAGTTTTAAAAAATGATTTAGATAGATTATTAATTATTCAAGAGCTTTGCATTTAATAACATGAACAACAGTGCCAAATGTATTTGGTGCCAATTAAAAATGCTATGGTTTAAAATAACTGAAATTTAAATAATGCACAATGAGGCTTCCAAAGACAATTCAGCCAAATGTCAGTATTTTAAGTATTTTTTAAAGTCAAACATTTCAAATTTATCATAGTCTAATGTCAAGAGGATTCTTTAAAAATTGTTTGTTTGAAATATTGAGGACAACAATTTAACACTTCAGTGTTTTAAATAAAATATCAACACTTCAATGTTTTAAATAAAAAAGCCATATTTTTATAGTTTAATCTTAACAGTGTTGCTTTAGAAAGAAAATTATATACAATATGAAATAAAATCCAGTTCAAAAAGAATATAAGGGAAACCTCTATGGGCCTCAAAATTAAATACATTTTCTTTGTTTTATCTTTATCTAGAAGAGTAATTCAGTTTGGTATCCTTTAAATAATATGTAAAAAGCTGGCCATGACAGGTACTGCATTTAGTCCATTTACTGATGGAGTGGGGAACGAAGCCCAGAGTAGATCATAGGGAAACCAGTCACATTTGTCAAAGGGAACTCTCTCTCCTGACCGTTCTCTAGATTTATTCATCACTCCACTTTCCAAGAATAATGTGATTCCCTTAAGTATGCCCCTCCCTCTCTATCACTTGTGTCTTGATTCATATACTTTCGTATTGGGATGCTCAAAGTAGACGCAAATCACTTTGCACAGCCCACTGGTATGTATGCCGGGAGGGAAGGAACCAGTAAGGGAATGTGCATTGAGATTTTCCTAATCAGTTATGCTTTAACCAGCAGGTAAGCCAAAACGGAGATTTGGGATTAAGAAAAGCCAGGCAAAACTGGTTTTCTAAATGCAAAGCAACATAGTTTTAGAGTGGCAGGTTTAATTTATATATTAAACCATATAAAATTACTTTAAGCAAATTTGAAATGGACTAAAAGGTTGTACGATTCATCCCTTCACAAATGTGCATGGAAACTATCTATACACGTCCATTCATGCTAAGACTTCATACCTGGAGCTCAGCTTTTGCTGGGAGATTTTCTGGCTGGGATGTACTATTTTCTCAGCATCTCACAGGGACCAGCAGTTACATAAATTTCCTTGAAATGTCTTCAAAAACATATGACTGCTGAAAGAATGCTATTATACATTACCTTCCAGGTGACAACCATCCACTAATAGAATTTCTATCTCATAATAAAATACGGTTAGCTTAATAACAACAGTTGTTAGAAGCACATGATCGGGAACTACTAAGGCAAATTACAAAATTTGTAATGTTACCTGAATATGATTAAAAAATTGCTTCCTAATTATCATAATCAGTTTGAAGACCTGAATGAGGACTTTTAGGGCCCAGAGAAGAAACATTGAAAATAACCCCCTTGTGGCTCACACCTGGTAATTCCAGCACTTTGGGAGGCTGAGATGGGTGTATTGCTTGAGTTCAGGAGTTGGAGACCAGCCTGAGCAACATAAGGAGACCCTCCCCTCCACCATCTCAATAAAAAAAAAAAAAGAAAGAAAAAATTAGCCAGGCATGCTGGAACATGCCTGTAGTCTCCACTACTCAGGAGGCTGAAGTGGAAGGATTGCTTGAGCCAGGTAGGGAGAGGCTGCAGTAAGCCCTGATTGTACCACTGCACTCCAGCCTGGGCAACAGAGTGAGGCCCCATTTCAAAAAAAAAAAAAAGAAGAAGAAGATAACTCAAATAATTCAATCAATCCAACTCATTGTGTACGTAAGGAAAAAGGTCCCTAGAAAGGCACTGCTGGCAGGTGGCAGAGCTAAGTAGAAAGGAAAGTCCTTTAAGTCACCAATGAATACTCACTTGTGCCCATTTCTTTCTCCAGTCTTCAAGGCCATATTTGCTACTCTCCTTTAGCACCCATTTGTAGCACTTTAGGTAGGAAGGAATGTCACAAAATGCAGTCCCATTTCCTCGGAACTCATAGTCCATTTTAAAGAGCCAGCGCCGTATTTGCAGGTGATCAGTTATCAGCTGACTCAGCTGCTCTATCATCTGTGGGGCCGAAGACACAGCCACATTTAATACAGTTCATTTCCTGGGATTCCTTTTGATCACATTAACTTGGTTGTGGTACTTCTCATGTGTCTTTACTTCTAATGGTCTGTTCATTTGGTTATCTTCTAGTTATTAAGAAAGATTAAAGAAGTTTAAAGTGATATAAATATGATATGAAGAAACCATTAACCAATGAGACTAAAGACATGTTTAAGAGCATAGTCTTATTTATAAGAAATTATGAAATTATCATTTTGCTGGCTTTTGAAGGCAAAAGAAAGAATCCTTGAATACCTGTAATTGAATATTGGTATTGTTTTCTTTCTTTTTTGGAGACTTATGAGTTTACTTATTGATTCCTCAAATGATGTTTTAATTGTTTCAAGACTATAAAGAGTTATAGTCTTGAAAACTATAACTGTTTGGGGGTTTGTTGAGCTTTTCACTGCTATAACATAGAAACTGTTTAATTTCTTCCTCATTAATGTACATGAAATACATTTGTTTGGCTGGCCAATTGACGAAGTTTAGTATATGTGTGATACAAGCAAGTATATTATAGAACAAGACAGATAAAGGAGATAAAACATTTGTGAAAGCAACCTTCCTGGAATATACACCTACTTGACATTTTATTTGAAACAACAGTCCCGCAAGAACTGGGCTCAAACACACAAAAGTTTAAGGGATAGAACAGTAGTCCAAGCTCTAGTACCATAATAATGATAATTACTCTAAGATTGCTGAACTCTCAGTAGGTGCCAGGCCTTTGGCTCATGTCAGTTCTTTGCATGAATTTTCTCATTTAATATAATCATCTATGAAGTGGGCACAATTATTAGTTTTCTTTTATATGTAAATAAACTGAGGCTCAGCTAATTTAAATAACTTGTCCACTGTCCACAATCACCCAGCATTGAGTAGCAGAGTAGGAATTCCATTCAAGTTGGTTTGACTCCAAAACCTATGCTCATTCCCTCTTCACTGTGCTACCTATCCCAACCCACAGAGAGGTGGAGAATGGTAAAGTGGAGAAAGAAGTCAGAGGAGGAGCAAGAGAACCCACTTTCCATACAGTCAATAAGCCATTTGGGGTGAGTTTGAATCAGGTAAAAGTCTATGGCAAGATGACTTAATTATAAGTAACACTCTCCTGGCAGAGCCTGAGAGAAAAATACCTCATTAGATCACAAAATGATTTTTTTTTGTCTTATCTTCTTATCAGACTTTCCAGTCAATATCTCCCAGAAAGCAACAAAATAACACTAAGCATTCTGTCTCCTGAGCTTTCCCATACTGCTCTTGGCTGTGGTTTTCAGTACTGAAGGACTCTGTGACACTCTTATCCTTTTTTTTGGATCAGTTCTGTTTGCCCACTATTTTTTTTTTTTTTAACTAAAGGGTGTGAAAGACCTCATGATTTACAGTTCTGTTGAAGTTTGGGGCGATCAGATTAAAAATATTTTAATTAAAGGCCCAATCTGTTATTCTGGGTTGTGTCTATCCAGCAAATCTTCTTGGGGATATTATACTACATGGCAGTGTGGAAGAGAGAGCAAAATGGCCATACTTGGGGTCTCTGGAAACATTATACAACTATGGGGTATTCAGTGAGAGTGAATATTGAAATTATCTTAGCTCCCTAATTATCAAGTAGTGTTTATTGATAATTTAGGTGTTTAAATGACAGAACTCTGGTCTACAAACCATATGGTGATGAACACAGTCTAGGAAAGTTTTTAAAATGTGCCTTCCAAAGTTGTTTCTTTCTCTAATGTGTTGAGAATCTAGATTTTATATTTAATCATATTTTGCTGTATTATGACCACATTTTGCAGAAGGAGAAATGGTCTTTGGCCTGTTAACATCAGGTAAAATTCTTTTGCTAGTATAAGGGAAGGTGGTCTGGCATAGATTTTTTAAAATTACATATTTAGATATAATGTATATTTGGAGGTTTCAACTACTAACAGAATTATTATCTATTTCTTCTAAATCTTATTATTTGTTGCTTCTGAGAATCCTATAAATAGGCACCGTTGATGGATCCCCTACAGTAATGAAAAGAATCAATAGTATTGTAAAGACTGAGCCACTGGAAAGAATTATGCACTCTCTTTAAGCGAAAATTGAACAGTGCTTTAAAATAGCATCACCATTTTTGATTATTTAACCAAAGCTGTCGATATTTCATATGGAGCAGATGCCAGAAAGAGAACTTGCACAGTTACTTTATGGATCAAAACAGGAAATGCTCACTGTGTTCATGCTAGATTTAAAAAAACAAACCATAAACCAAATGACTTTATACTATTTCCAAACATTTATCATTTTTCTGCTTGAGTCTAGCTGTTCAAAAGATGTAATAAATTTTTTTTTAGCCATGATTCATTTTATACTGGTAAAGAGCAGAAAAAACGATTACTGCTAAAGTTCAACTGAAAGTCAGAAATACTTAATAACCTAAGTTAAAATAATCACAGCTTTCTTTCACCAGCTTTAAGTTTATAATGCACATTGGTAAAAAGTCAGTGTTACTGATTCATCCCCATCTGCAGATTCAAAATATTGACATGCTCAGATAAATTAGGTAGGATAGTCACTATCTGCAAAAATCTCAGTGGAGTATTTTAATTCTTGATGACCTCAGATGTATGTTTTCCAAACAAATAGAGTAGAACTCAGTAAAATGTTGGTTTATTATATAATTTGCACACACCATAGGTCAAAGGACATCTCTCAAATCTGATGTGTCCATAAGGAGGTTTTTAGTCATACAACTGAATACTAGCGCTAGAGGGAGATTTTACTATATTAAATGTGGCTGTATCTTTAACTACCATCAATATATGCAGTTCTGAAATATTTCATAGCAAAGACTGCCTGAGATTTCCTCAGTAAAGATGAAGGCAAGACTCAATATAAATATTGCACATACATTTTAAAGTTATGAAGATTGTTTAATGTGTGAAATAATATTTAAAAATTTATTTCATCTGTAATAAGTATAACAGGCAAATATTCTACTGGGAAGCAGAGTCAAGCAATCTATCTTGTTATCTTCAAGTTCTAGTGGTAGCTAATGACAATGGAAGTGACATAATGGTTCAGGGGGATCCTCTCTACTCCACTCCTACTAAAATTGCCTGTGACTTTCCCGGGTTGTGATACTGTTAAGAGAAACCTCGTGAACTCATGAAAATTGCCCAAGAACACTCTAACAAGACTAAAATACTTGCGGATAACTTAATAAGCTAATAGTTTCTTCAAACTAATCTCTGCAAAGCCTGATTTGTTGAAAGGCTTGATTTTCAACAAAATCAGGGGAGCATCATGATCAGGCAACTGAGAATAGGAGGGGATCCCTAAAAATAGTCCCTCACAAACTGCCTTATTGTGCATGGTTCTTTGGTTTCCCAAGAAGTGGGGAGCGGGTATAATTTGTGATTGGCTCAGAGTAATGGTCAAGAGGTGTACTGAAACAGAGGTTAGAAAATGTTAACAGCCATTTGTCTTTTAATTTTATCTATTATGAAAACAGATGGCAGTTAAATGGGAGAACACCTGCCAGGGCTAACTCAAAGAGAAAACATTTCTAGTGGCTAATACATTTCTCCCAATGTTTTAGACCCTGACTCTCTGCTGGAAGAATGCATAGCCACACACCTCGTCCAAGGCAAACCCAAAAACAGATAGTTTTATTCCTGGAGCTGTTTTACTTCCCGTTTTCTGAGATCTTTCCCCTCCTCCCTTTAGATCGCTTCCTGAAGAGCCAAGGAAGCCTGCAGCCCTCTGTACACAGGCCCACTGCAATCTGACCCAGTGGGGAAGCTCACTCACTGGAGCTTTCCAGACCCACTGGTTTTAGTGAAAACTGACTCTCATATTTCTTAGGATCCTATTTAATGACTGGCTAGCTGATACAATAATGAACTAATCCATGTTAAAGCATTAAATGTTGATAGTAGATTGGTTCAAATGATATATACATTTTAACAGTGCTTATTCCAGATGAGTAAATATTTTGGAAATTCCAGCAATTCCTGCAAGACTAACAGGAAAATACTTTTAAATACAAAGGTCTCATGTAGATTCCCTCAGGCCAGGCGTGGTGGCTTGCACCTGTAATCACAGCACTTTGGGAGGCCAAGGTGGGCAGATCACTAGGGGTCAGGAGTTCGAGACCAGCCTGGCCAACATGGTGAAACCCCGTCTCTACTAAAAATACACAAATGAGCTGGAAATCACTGAACCCGGGAGGCAGAGTTTGCAGTGAGCCAAGATTGTGCCACTGCACTCCAGCCTGGATGACAGAGCGAGACTCCATCTCAAAACTAACTAACTAAATAAATAAAGTAGATTTCCCTCAAATCAACTCAAGTATTCCACCTATTCTTCATTGGGTAGGGCTGGCTCCAGAAGACTTGTCCAAGATCAAGAGGATGTTTCAAATATTTGAACAGAGCTTCACTTGTCCACCCCACATACCTGTTGCTGACTATAAATGTCATAAATTCCAGGAGGAACTGCCACATTGGCACTGTCAAAGACACGTTTACCTCCAGATTTGGTACTATAAAGATGAGCTAGTTCAGGCTCAGAGCCCAGGATGGGTATGTCTAACATATCGGCCACAGCTAAATCATCTCTGTGGAGGAGTCCGCTGACGATGTAGGCTTCTGTTCCTTGGATGAGATTTTTAATTCTTTTGATTGCCTTGGGACTGTACATCAGGTGAGTGGCCAGGCACATATGATGCTGCTAGGGGAAGATCATATTATTCTTGTTAAAAGGTGTCCTTTTTTCTAGTCCATATATCTAATTTATAATGTTACACATAATAAATACATTATTAATAGCAGGCTGGGTTATGACCTATCCTGTTGTTTAGCAGTTTAAATTGATAAAAGCTGTTGGGGTGAGGTTCCATAATCACTCACATCTTTAGTGTGTGGGAAATAGGCTCACTGGGAATAGAACTAATTACTACACATCTGTATTTATTTGATCCACGTGGAATTATCCTTCTGTCAGAAGGAAGAGGCTGGTGGCCTTTGGGTAATAGTGATTCATCTCCGTAACACTTCTGGCATGGTTTAACACTAAAGTGTCTGGAAAATCAATACAAAAAAATGAAGAAAAAAGCCCCATAGCATTCTTAACTATACAGATTCCTACTCTGGCAACTCTTTAAATGCTTGAGTAGGAAAAAGGCACTTGACCTGACACCCTCCTCCAAAATTCTACCACTGAATCTGCTTCAGATAATATGGACTTTTATAATGATTATCATGGTTCTAGGCAACAACTCTGGAAAGGATTCACAAAAGAAAATAATTGAAAATTTCAGCAAGACCGAAATGTATTTTTTAGTGAAAAACTCTTTTTGTTTTATTTTTGACTAGTTAGACCCAGCTCAGCAATACACGTGACTGTCTCATTCAATTAACTAATTATTGCTAGCCTAATGGGGGCAGAGGAAACAGCCAAATGGTCAGCACACACAAAAACTAACACAACCATGTTTCTGCTTTCAAGGGGTGGGGACACGAATCACAGTTAACACATAACTGAGACCGGGCAGGGAAGGGCCATAATGATCTACAGAGTCCTCAAGAGGCATGCTGGTGGGAAGAGCTGAAATGGCAAATACACATTCTCCTTGTGCCTCAGTTTCCTCATCTGTAAAATGAGTGTGATGATCATATCTATCTCATAGGGATGCTGTGAGAATTAAATGAGATAATGCATGTAAGGCACTTATAATAGTACCTTGGATACAATAAGGATTGAATGAATGTTAGCTAGTACTGTTATTATGAAAGAGGTTGGGGTTGAGGTGAATTCTGAAGGATGGGTGGGATTTTATCAGGTGAAGACAGGCATAGGAAAGACATTACCCAAGGATAGAATAAAAGAACCCAAGACTGTTTTCCTCCTTCTAGAGAAGAGGGCAGCGTGGCACATGGGAAACTGATGGGGCTTTGGAGTGAAATGGGTCTGGCTTTGAATCCAATTCTATCACTTGTAAGCTCCATTAATGTAGGCAAGTAAGTTAGACCCCCTGAGCCTGTTTCTTCACCTGTTAAATAAGAATAAATATTACCCATTTGCTGGGTTGCTCTGAGGCTTTAAAGATAGATCACAAATGCAAAATACCTAGTATAATACACAGCATTGATACTCGACAAATGGTAACTATTATTATCACAGAGAAAACCCTCTTAAAAATAAAGTCAGTCTGGGTGCCGTGGATCACACCTGTAATCCCAGCACTTTGGGAGGCCACAGCAGGCAGATCACTTGAGCCCAGGACTTTGAGACCAGCCTGAGCAATACAGCAAAACCACCTATCTAAAAAGAGTTAGCCAGGTATGAGGTGGTACACACCTGTGGTCCCAGCTACTCGGGAGGCTGAGGCAGGTGAATCGTTTGAACCAGGAAGGTCAAGGCTGCAGTGAACCGAAATCATGTCACTGCATTCCAGCCTGGGTGACACAGTAAGACCCTGTCTCAAAAAAATAAAAATAAAAATAAAAAGTCATTAAAATGTCATGCAAATAATATAATGTAAAACTGCCAGAGTCTCAAGGCAGTTGAAGGGATTTTATAGACTAGCATCTACTCCCCCAATTCTAGTGAAAAATTATCTACTCACTGTAGCATAAAAATATGGAGAAATGCTAAATGATTGTTTCAAGGAATATCAGATGTACGAGTTTGCAAATTGTTGGAGAGTATAACTCCTGAGTATGGGAGGAAGAGGATGGAACTTGGGAGAACACCTGCATTTCAGTCCTGCCTAAATTTGTAATTTGCTGGGTGATTTAGAAAACTCAACCTCTCTGAGTCTCAGTTTCTCATATTCAAATAAGGGGTTGGATTAGAAGTCTCTAGGGTCCTTCCAGCTCTGAAATAACTTTCCCTTTAAAACATGAACTCTTTTGGACTTATTGCTTAATGGATACAGAGTTTCTTTTTGGGATGATAAAAGGTTCTGAAATTGATAGTGGTAATGGCTGTACAACAATGTGAATGCACTTAATGCCACTAAACTGTACACTAAAAAATGGTTAAAATGGTAAATTTTGTGTTGTGAATATCTTACCACAATTTTAAAAGGCAAAAAACGGAGCGCCTCTGAGAAGAAGATTTATGTGATTTCCCCTAATGGGCCCTTCCTCCAGATTAGGTGTTCTATTCCCAGTTCCTTAGTTCTATGCAATATGCCTTTTCTACAATAATTTTAAATCTTTTTTTTTTTTTTTTTTTTTTTTTTTTTTTTGTGTGTGTGTGTGTGTGTGTGTGTGTGTGTGGAAGCGGGGACAGAGTCTCACTGTCACCCAGGCTGGAGTGCAGTGGTGCAAACACGGCTCCCTGCAGCCTCAACCTCCTAGGCTCAAGCGATCCTCCCACCTTAGCCCCTCAAGCAGCTGGGACTATAGGTGCATGCCACCATGCCCGGCTAATTTATGTATATTTTGTAGAGACTGAGTTTTGTCATGTTGCATAGACTGGTTGCAAACTCCTGAGCTCAAGTGATCCACCTGCCCCAGCCTCCCAAAGTGCTGAGATTATGGGTGTGAGCCACTGTACCTGGCCTTAAATCCATTTAAAAAACATACTTCTGAGAATGCAGTTCTAGGAAACCCACTGTTCCATTTGACAATGGCCAGTGATAGCACCTGGCAGGTTTGTGTTTCCCATCTGGTTAGTCACTATCTTTCTTCCTCATTTCACTCTTTTCTTTTTCCCATAAAGTATTCCAATGAAGACATGTAAAAAAAAAATGCACTGTCTCAGTGGCTTGAGTTACGATGTCTGTGGTGGGCTTTTCAGGGCACCCAGAAGAGCATTCCAGGGCAGCAGTCTTCTCATGGTAAGTTCACAAGATCAAAGCCCTTGCCATGTGATCTGTCATTTGATCCGTATGACATTGAATCAATTAACTATCCCTATTTTGGAGATGGGGAAATTGAGCCTCGAGTGATTTGCCCAAAGTCACACAGCTAGTAAACAGCAGAGGCAGGATTTAAACCCAGTTAACACAATTGGCATGCCACTGTTGCCAAGGTTTTCCATTTTATCGAGGGAGTAGTAAAGGTCTTGTGGGTTTATAAGATGTGAAGGGGGATGGCAGATGCAGTGATAGAACCTAATGTTAACATTCTGGGCACATTTCCAGCCAGGATGGATTTCTGTCTCCTCTAGGTTAGCTTGTTTCTATTGGCAAGTACTCTACCCAACTCTGTATTATAGTTATCTGCGGGCATGCCTCATACTCCAGGCAAGATGTTGTCACAGTATTGTATCTGATATGTGTTTAATAAAGATTTAAATGTGAATGAGTGATGGCAAAGGATGTATCACTAATCACAGGTCTTGTATGACCATTTGGAGAACATTAGTATCATCAGATCGAGGCAATGGATTAACACCAATGACAAAATCTAAAATGTTTCTAGTTCCATAGAATGATGGCTACATTTAATTTATCACCACTGATTTTTTTTGACCCTAGATAAAAGATAGTTGTTTAGGATGTCTTCATAAACATTGAAATGTCTAAAAATAGACACAATGACTTTTATAAAGAGCCCATTTTACCATTACAAATTCAAGAATCATATAGTAACTTGGAGAGATGTACAAACAGATTTTTGGCATGCTCTAAAAAAATCTCATAGCTATCCATTTAAATGAAAATCAGCACTGATACAATCTCTCAAACCCATTAAAAAGAAAAAGCAATAACCAAATGCAAAAAAGAACTGATTTGAAAGTGAGAATTTAATTTTCGTATTTTTAGAAAGTTGATTGCTTATGAGTAATTACTCAAATAATTTAAACTTGAGCTATGAGGAGAACTGTTAAATACTTAAAACTTTGCCTGTTTCTACTCACAAAGATGAAAACCTATACTATGTGTGTAACTTTGTGCATCTGAAAGTGCCTGTCTCAAGCTTAGAAGGCAAAGAGTGGATTAGCAAGGGTACAGTTCTCAGATAATAGGATGACAGAGTTGAAGATGACTCTGAGATGATCTAATACATTATCTTGTTTTATAGATGAGGACCAGCGGAACAGAGAGGTAAGGGGGCTTGCCCAAGGCCACAGGGTCATCCAGGAGCAAGACAGTCATTCCATCTCATGATATTGCTCTGAGGTAGAGAGATTTTGGTTGACACTCTGGCCTTACTAGTCACCTTAAACGAGAAAATGAGTCTTGGTTTCCTCAGCCATAAAAGGAGATTGATAAAAAGAGCTATCTTTCCACCTTGTTGCATTGTTCTGAGAATCAAATGAGAAACTAGGCTTGGTGCAGTGGCTCACACCAATAATCCCAGCACTTAGGGAGGCCGAGGCAGGTGGATCACTTGAGGTCAGGAATTCAAGACCAGCCTGGCCAACATAGTGAAACCTTGTCTCTACTAAAAATACAAAAATTAGCCAAGTGTGGTGGCATATGCCTGTAATCACAGCTATTCGGGAGGCTGAGGCAGGAGAATCGCTTGAACCCAGGAGGTGGAGGTTGCAGGTTGTAGTGAGCTGAGATCGTTCCACTGCATTCCAGCCTGTGTGACAGAATGAGACTTCATCTCAAAAAAAGAAAAAAAAAAAAAGAAACTGTATGCTAAGAATTATAAAAATGTTAGTTTTTAGTTTTCTCCCTTCCCATTCTATGCCTCTTCAATGTATATGGGTATTTCAGATGTGCAGAAACTCCTTACTAGCAGCTAGCAGCCATCAGATTAATTTTCTGGCTAGAGAAAATCAGAAATTCAACTAAACACGAATGGTAGTTCTTTTTCTTCCTTGCATCCTAATGTCCATAGTAACTATGTCACTGAGGCCAACGAATAACTAGGAAGCACCAAAAAAATTCTTACACTGGTGGAGGATATTGGAAGGTTCCCCAGAATGTATGTAAGTGGTAGTGATTTGTCACTTGTCCTTTCTTTTGCTTCCCCAGCCCCTGTTCTTGCCTTCCTCTTTCACAGCCCAAAGTACCAACTGAATGAAGCTCAGCAGAGGGTTTTTAGGGGAATATTGAGGCATCCAGTTATGAAAAAATAAAATGTTCATGTTGGTAGAAGAGAGTAAACCCTGAAAACAATTCACTGAGTATAACAGCAAAGTAGAAATGCTACTGCAACCTTCCCCAACCTGGCAGGCCTTCCCTTAGGTCCCTCTGCTACACCCATTTTTTTTTTTTTTTTTTTTTTTGTCAAATCATGGTACATGTGAAGTGTTAATGAGTAGTCACCCAACACATAGATGCTCCCTATGTGTGTAGCATGCAATCACTTTGGAAAAAAATGGCTGACTTTGATGCATCTCAATTGTAAATGGAGACAGCTATCTTTATTTTAATTACACAAAAAAGTCTCCTGAAAAATGCATAGTCCATGAGGTATTAAACTGCTGGCGTTTAACATGGAAAGTTTGAATACTTGTTAAAATGTAGAGAAATTCATTTTAAGCCATGTTTTGTACTGCCTTATTCTAGAATGCTGCCTTTATCATTCCATGAATTTCCCAAAGGCTCTTGTCTAGGAATAGGATTCCACTCAGAATTCATTCCATTCACTAAAAATCAGCACAATTAAAAAAAAACAACAACAACCTGAACATTGTTTATTATGAACCATCTGATATGGTAAATCAGGCCAAATTCCCCTCAGGGGCAAAAACACAGAGCACCTGTGTGGATCAGAAAACAGAGGGCCTGGTCTAGTTCTGTTCCTAACTAGCTTTGTGACTTTGGGCATCTCTGCCTTAGTGTCTGACACACAAAATTAAGAAAAAGGAACGGTACATGTTATAAATCCACCTACTTGATGGTACCATCTAGTAATGGAATTAGGCTACAGCTATAGAGAAACTGGGCAGGGGTAGCTCCACTAAGTGTAAAAGTAAACTGGAATATTTATTTCCTATAGGCCAACTAGTAGTCTAATCAGTAAAGCTGTTAAACTTGCAATAATATTTCACTGATGTGTACCAGAGCGTTGCAAGTTATAAAATTTCCAATTTAATTTTACTGCATCCCCGAAGCCGTAGTAATTAGAAGACAAACTCACAGGGAAGATGTTTACAGCTTCAGGGGTGATAATTTTGAACCTGTTCTGCAGGTCACTTCTGTCCTCAACGTTCCCCGATTTGACGGCTGCATGTAGATTTAGGATTTTTTTGTAATACTGCACTAGCTCATCATTCATATGATGGGAGCAGATGTAGATGACATTCACATTGGCATCTAAAAACAACAGGCACAATGTTAATTACTAGTATGAAGGTAAATGACATTATGAACTCTGGCATCCGATTGATGTTGTATAGTTTAAAATAAAAAGCATATCCAAAAGCCACGTTAAGGTTAACTTAGATTGGTTTTGTAATATATGAGCAATCTAACTGGCTATTTTACAGTTCATCATTTCTCTGAAGAAAATATAAATTACACCACCACCAATGAAATAGATGCAATGATTCTTTCAGAAGGAGGGCTATGAGATACCTTGGAAATGTACTTTCAAATAATACATAGGGATTTAGCCACGCAACTCCCATTAACATCAATGGGAATTGCATACTGCTTTAAAATTTTATTCCATTAACTTCAGTAAGTTATAAAACAGAGCTATTAACTTTAGAAAGCTGATGAAATTGCAATTTCTTATTCTGCATGGACTTGACAGGGTAAATTCAGGGAATGTCCTGTTCAAATAAATGGTCTGCTTATAACCATAGCAATGATTATTTCAGGAAACCAACCTTTCCCCTGCTTGATTCCCAAAATGGAGTATATCACTTACATAGCACGTCTAGTGATTCTTGGTTGAAAGGAAACACCGTCTTAATTTAACTTTTCTCCTTCTTAAGATGTGCTTCTTACACGTAACATAGTAAGAAACCCTAATTAAATATTCCATCCAAATGGAATAATGAAATAAGAGTATCTACTCTATGCTGCAGAATATTTCAGGGAGTATAAATAGAAAATCAGCAGTCAATAAAGTAATTCATTTGTTCATTCATTCATTTATTCACAAAATAGCTGACTGATCTGTAGGGGCAAAGCCCTTGGGTAGACATGGAGGAAAATATAGCAATCATTGTGGGCAAGTAAGACTCCTCTGATTGGTTTGGCAGAGTACATATACACAGTATATAATCAGTACATAGACTGATTAAATTCTAGTTATTTAACCTTTCTAAGCATTCATTTCTTCATCTGTAAAAAGGGGAATAAAACCACCTGGGGTGTAGAGTTATAGACAGTATTAAGTGAGTGAAGATATAGAAAGTATTTGTTGCCATGTCTGGCACACAGGAAGTGCTCAAGAAGCAGCACAGATGGGTGAATGTGCTCCTGGCCCACCCTGACTAGGCTAGCCAACAGTGACTCCCCAGCTGCCACACACCTATGTTTCCTTTGATCAGTGCCTTAAGATTTAATATGAAGTAGTGTCCACTGTGGCTCTAGTCTACTGTTTCTAATCTATTAATCTTGTCTCTCCAATCTCCTTAAATGCAATGTTGGTACTATTTCTTATATTGCCCCAAGCCCTGGTACAGTGTGGAATATGTAGGAGTCATTCAATAAACACTTGTTGACTGACTGAAGGGATTATGGGGAGATTCGGAAAGTTGGGAAAATCTTTTACACTTAGATGCAGGGCTTACAGGAGAAATCTCCCTCCCCAGAGACCTAGAGGTGGTGTTTTCTGAACTGGCCCAGTGCTAGGCCAAGAGCAGGTGCTCCATACATGTTAATATTTATGTGGCTCCCATTTAATTTTGAAACACAAACCTCAAAATAAGTTAACTGAGGAGACAGTAAATAAATAACTTGCATCCAATTGCTGAATCATCATTAGTCATCCTAACTCTTGTGTTTTGAAGAAGAGACTAGCATCTAATCAAATTACAATAGAGGTTTTAAAAGTCAAAGTAATGAGTTTTTTTTTTTTTTAAGTATGAAAGAGTAGGGCAGAAAAACAAGAAAAATAGCTTATAGACTGTAGCAGATGAAAAATAAATTTTTTCTTAGGAAGAAAATTTCTAGGTTACAAATGATAAAAGAAATCATGTTGCCAATTTCACCTTTCCTGTTGATTTCTGGCAAAGGAATACATATCACTAACTCTAATACTCAGTATTAGTGGGTTTTATCATGAATCTACATATGTTCACAATTAATTGACAGGTAATTTTGGAAAGGAATTGATAAGAAGATGAAACTTTCTTTGATTGCTAGTCAGTAATCAGTCACTTTCTTGCTAAACTCATCTAGGAACTGAAAATACTGGCTACTGGGGTCTCCACCTGATAATCATGACTTCATAGCCAAACAAAGATAATCCAGTCATAAGGCTTATCACTAGACAAGCCTTACCAGTATGACTGGATTATCTTTGTTTACCCCGAATAAGAAGGAAAAAACCATATAGGATAATTACTTATTATTTCATAAAATTATTACAAAATTTTCTAGTTTATTCATGTTTTTATTTCATAAGTACTTTTTTTTCATCTGACTACTATTTCTAAACTTTTATTACTCCTCTTGAAGACATTTTATGATTGCATTGCCATATCATGAAGACAATATACCAAGAAAAAGGCATTTGGTTCATAATCTCTTAGAAATGTTCATAAAAGCAAAATGTTCCATTGTAGGTAGAGACAGACTGAATTATAGAGTTGTTTAAAATAGAAGCCTAATACTTTCAAGTCTTTTCCAATAATGAGAATCTTTTATAAAGAGATGATTTAGTGATGGCTTATACTATATATAGAAAGGGATATAAAAAGCCAAGGAAAAAAATTAATTCAAATAAATTAGAGCAAAGTCTGCCCTCTGCTGCACTTCAGTGGCTTCCATCCAGTCAGTTTTAGTTGAAATGGCTTAGCATTAACAAATCAATCTTAAGTCATTAAATTTTTTTCATAATGCTGAAAACATCTTAGTGCCTAGATAATAGATTAAAGCAATTACGATTATTATTTTAGGACACTGTAAATTTCTAGTACTGATGTATTTTTGCTACCAAATGGCATTTATAAAATAATAATGATGCTGAAATATATATGAATCATGTAAAGTATGTCATTCCACGGAGCCAGCTAAGTTGATCATTGATAATTTAAAATTCTTCCTTGTTTTTCTTAAATAAGGGCCAAAGCAATTATATTATAACAAAACAAAGAAGTTCTTATTTGATAACTAATAAAAATCTAATTTTTGTGTAATCTTGAATTTCGGGCCAGTATCTCACAAACAGATTCAATGATACTGCTTAGCTTTTGCAACCTATATTCTAGAGCCTAATCTGAACCCTGGTCTTGGACAGTGTCAACCAAAGCTGTCACATTCAGGCATCCTTCTCTCCTGGCTCCAGATGGGAATCTGATTAAGAACTGATCAAACCAGTATCAGAAATTGACTTGAACAAAGATGTATACATGACTCAATCAAGGTCTGTTTTTCTAAAAATTCCCTCCATAAGGCACTTCACATTTTCAAATAACATGATGCTCTATATTTATATAAAAGCTTCTTTTAAAAATCTATCTTCATTTTCCCCTTTTTCTTCTTATGAAAACACAGTGCTTCATTTCTGATACCACCTTTCACTCATTTCCCAGATACTGTAAGTGACAAGACTGACACGAATGTGAAATTTTGACTTCATTTACTGCAAGATTCAGTAAATCAAGATTTTTGGTGTATAGGAGAGAAATGCTGATTCAGACCTGCAGCAAAGAGAATCTAGAAAACTGCCCAAGTCACTTGGTTAAAATGTCATTTTTTAATTCAAGTTGACTTTACTACAAATCTGTTTTTTAAAAATAAAACATTTAATTGCCCTGTAAGTAGATTTAAAATCTGAGCTTTTTCCTTGTAGAGGAAAAAAATTAGCAAAAACAAAACAAAAATAAAACATTCTATCAACATCCACTGATAAAGATTCCAAAGAGTCATTTGTGTACAACTATTTACTGTACCTAAGATGTCACACAGCCTCCCCAGCTGCATGTTCTGCTGTATGTTGAAATCAGCAATACGTTCTCTCACAGGCTGGGAATACCCTAAAAAGCAAACAAGGTGTCAAAACCCAGAAAGAGCAAGTCAATATAGCAAAATGGCCCAAGAGAATTTCAAAATGTCACAGTCCACATTTCTAGGAAAAAAATTTTTCTGAAGCATCTTACAGAAACAATCCAATCCCGAGGAATGAGGTCCTTGTTTCTTGGGGGAATTAAACATTATTTTAGAAGATGTGCTAAGCAACATACTCTGCAACAGAGAGGTTCACATTTTTCAATACCATCAAGGCTGCTAAGAATCAAAATGATAAAACATGGAGAAAATTTCTGACATGCAATATGAATGTTTAAAAGGATGTGTAAGAAAATGATGCTCAGGTTAAAAAAATATTGTTTTGGCTTCTTAATGGGAGCTTCCTATGTGGTATTTTGAAGATGTGTTCCAAAATCATTTTAAAGTGACACATAGATTTCAGATAAATCCCTTGCTGTCAGAAATATGTATTTAAATAATTCAAATACTAAAGAAATCAACATCTGCTGACAGTCAAAAGAACTTTTCACCTTCAAAGGGCAAGAAAAGCTAATGAAGTTACTTTGTCAGTACTAATGAAAGTCCTGCAGTTTGCCTTTGTTTTCACTGGAAGGGAAAACACATATAGATGACTATTGTCCAAAAATCTCACAAACAACAGCAAAAACACTTTCTGCTGATATTTCAGGTCATTTGAAAAGTGAATCAAAACATAAAAAGCATGAGTACTCACAAGCAGGTATAATTGCTTATATGAAATTCAGCAACTGTAGGTGCAACTTTTTTTTTGCTTTATAAAATTGCTTTTCACATTTTGAAGAGATGCTTCAATGCCTCCTTGTGGTTAGTGAGCCCAAACACATGTTTCAAGTTAAACTGCTCTAGATAAAGTGATTTTATACACTACATCTTCAAGATGTGACACACATTTCCTTTTCAGCATAAGGAAAACTATAGCAATTCAGGCAATGGGGCTTCAGACCAAATGAACTTTGGTAATTGGCTCTTTGCTTTGATGTCAGTGTTTAAACACTAGACAACGTCTGGAAATTAAATGTCTTTACAATCATCTAAAAGTCTCTCTTTGCTTTGCATCTGGACTTACGAATTAAAGAGAGAGGCAGAAGGACAAATGAGCTATTTGAATCATTTTTGAAAAATTATTAATCTCTCAAATAATTTAGAGAACAATTCCACATATAAAAGCTAATATAGGCAGTTACAACTCCAATGATGTCTTTATGTGTGACTACAATATTGTAACTTGGAATTTTGCATATGTATAATTTTATCTATATTCAAATAAATGTTTAGAAAGATGTATTGTGGATAACTTATATAGCAAGACTATAGCAAAGACTATAAAAAGGCAGGAAAATGCCTAAAGAATAAAGTGTGATTAAGAAAAGTGCCTGAGAGCATTCCATGACTGCATTTCCTTTCAAAAGTAAAGATAAAAGGCAGTATGTCTCATTAAGATGATGTCCAATTTAAAACATAAAGGATGTCTGATCACTTTGTTGCTGCATGTGCAGCATGTGAGTAAGTCTGTGCTCCATTCCAATGGTTGAGGTCCGTTTTCCAACAAATTACTTGGGACCCTTACCACAGATCAAGAAGGCATATAAAATGTTTACATAGAACACACTCATTTTAAAGAAGTGTATGCTAATCTTGGAACATTGTTACAGAGAATCATATGCAGTTACAGATATGAAAACATCTTGTAAGCTGTAAAGTGCTGTATAAACACAAGGTATTTTAATGTTACAAGGTATGCTTGTTTCCAAAACATATAACAACAACAACAAACTCTGTGACAAGCAGCAGCCACCATTCTACATGGACAAGATACAATGCAATGTAAAATGACATCAGCAGATCAGAAGTTGGAAGTCAGTATTTTTTTAAGTCAGGCTTCTTTTGTTCTGTACATCCATAAAGTGCATGTGTTGACAGGTGAAAAGATTTCATCAATGCTGGTAGCATACATTAAATGTAACAGTGATTTAACCAGGAAATTATCAACAAAGATGTGGTTTGGGGGAGTTAAGTAGACATGCCTCGTGACAAGGAGACATTACGCTCTGGACTATAATATACAATGACATGGTTTCTTCCAGGGTCTGACTGGGAACACTGATGGAGTTCTGAGAGATCATCAACTTCAATCCTGTCATATTATAGATAAGGAAACTCAAGGTAAGTGTGTTGTCTCTTGTTCATGATCACATAAACCTACAAATTATTATATAGTTCAGATACTACATATTAGCTCTTGTGAGAAATTTAGTTATATAAAAGACAACACTCATCCAGGTTGGAGTGCAGAGGTATGATCTCAGCTCACTGCAACCTCCGCCTCCCCAGTTCAAGCAATTCTCCTGCCTCAGCCTCCCAAGTAGCTGGGACTATAGGCATGTACCACCACGCCTGGCTAATTATTATTATTATTTTTTGTATTTTTAGCAGAGACAGGGTTTCACTGCCTGCCTCAGCCTCCAAAAGTGCTGGGATTACTGGTGTGAGCCACTGTGCCCGGCCAAAAATGTCCAAGTTCTAATATCCATAACCAGTGAATATATTAGGTTACAAAGGAGAAATCAAGTTGCAAATGGAATTAAGTTTGCTATCAACTGACCTTAAAAAAAAGAGATTATCCCAGATTATCTGGCTGGTCCAGATGTAATTGTCAGAGTCCTTAAAAGTTGGAGAGGGATGCAGAAGAGAAGAGTTGCTAGGTCTCTACTGAGGCAATAAGGTCCTACTCATTATGGGGGTATGCCTGACCACTCTTTTCTAAAGTTCTTAGTCTCCCTTCACCGTTTTCTTGCACCCTTTCTTCACCCGTTTCTCATTTTGTCATTACATACTTCTTGGCTTACTTGTTTACTTTATTGTCCATCTCTTCTTTCACCTGTACCACTCTAGCTCCTATAACCAGACTATTAGCTACATTATAGCAGGTACTTGTGAAATCTCCAGTTGAATAATGAATGAGGAGAGATCCAAGATGGCTGATTACTAGCAGCTCAGGGTTGTAGCTCCCACTGAAAGTGCAGAGAACGAGAGGATACCACACTTTCAGATGAATTTTTGTTGCTCAAGGACCAGGAGATTGCCAGTGGAGGAGCCCCACGGGTTGCCAGTGTGACTCTTGTGGTCGGCGCAGTGGTTCTTGGTGCAGAGTAAATGGGATGGGGTCCCCTTTTGGTCAACGTTTGCAGCTCTGGGAAGGCAGAGTCGCCTATTCAGCTGATTGAAAAAGGGACCCTGTTTAGTAAGTGGTGTTGGGAAAACTGGCTAGCCATGTGCAGAAAGCAGAAACTGGACCCCTTCCTGACACCTTACACTAAAATTAACTCCAGATGGATTAAAGATTAAAACATAAGATCTTACACCATAAAAACCCTAGAAGAAAATCTAGGCAAAACCATTCAGGACATAGGCATAGGCAAGGACTTCATGACCAAAACACCAAAAGCATTGGCAACAAAAGCCAAAATAGACAAATGGGACCTAATCAAACTCCACAGCTTCTGCACGGCAAAAGAAACAGTCATTAGAGTGAATTGGCAACCAACAGAATAGGAAAAAAATCTTTGCAGTTTACCCATCTGACAAAGGGCTGATACCCAGAATTTACAAAGAACTCAAACAGATTTCCAAGAAAAAAACAAACGAGCCCATTCAAAAGTGGGCAAAGGATATGAACAGACACTTTACAAAAGAAGACATACATGAGGCCAACAAACATATGAAAAAATGCTAATCATCACTGGTCATTAGAGAAATGCAAATCAAAGCTACATTGAGATACCATCTCATGCCAGTTAGAATGGCGATCATTAAAAAATCTGGAGACAACAGATGCTGGCGAGAATGTGGAGAAATAGGAACACTGCTGGTGGCGGTGTAAATTAGTTCAACCATTGTGGAAGACAGTGTGGCGATTCCTCAAGGACCTAGAAATAGCAAGTCCATTTGACCCAGCAATCCCGTTACTGGGTATATATCCAAAGGATTATAAGTTGTTCTACTATAAGGACACATGCACACGAATGTTCACTGCAGCACAGTTTACAATAGCAAAGATCTGGAACCAACCCAAATGCCCATCGATGATAGACTGGACAGGGAAAATGTGGCACATATACACCATGGAATATTATGCAGCCATCAAAAACGATGAGTTTGTGTCCTTTTTAGGGACACAGATGAACCTAGAGACCATGATTCTCAGCAAACTGACACAAGAACAGAAAATGTAATACTGCATGTTCTCACTCATAGGCGGGTATTGAACAATGAGAACACATGGACACAGGGAGGGGAGCACTACACATTGGGGTCTGTTGGGGGGAATAAGGGAGGGACAACGGGGGGTGGGGAGTTGGGGAGAGAGAGCATGGGGAGAAATGCCAGATATAGGTGAAGGGGAGGAAGGCAGCAAATCACACTGCCACGTGTGTACCTATGCAACTACGTTGCATGTTCTTCACATGCACCCCAAAACCTAAAACACAATAAAAAAATAAAATTAAAAAAAAAAGGGACTCAAGAGGGAAGCCAGACTGGAGATTCCCGGGCAGAAAAGCACCATGAATCTTAACACTGTTGTTTTAGCCAGTGTGGTGGGTTGCTCAGATTCCGGTGCTGGGAATCAACAAGTTGGACGTCCACTCAGAGACCTATTGAAAGTTGGTAATTACAAAGACGACAGGTGAATAAATTTATAATGATGGAAAGAAACCAGCGTAAAAAGGCTGAGAATACCCAAAATCAGAATGCCTCTCCCTCTACAGGGGATCACAGATCCTCATCAACAAGGGAACAAGGCCTGATGGAGAACGAGCGCCTTCCATTAACAGAATTAGGCTTCAGAAGATGGATAATAAGAAACTTTTCTGAGTTAAAAGAACATGTTCTAGCCCAATGTAAAGAAACTAAGAACCTTGAAAAAATGTTTGATGAAATCCTAACGAGAATAGACAATTTAGAGAGAAATATAAGTGAATTAATGGAACTGAAGAATACAGTACAAGAACTCTGCGAAGTATGCACAGGTTTTAATGGTCGAATTGATCAAGCAGAAGAAAGGATATCAGAGGTCAAGACCAACTTAATGAAATGAAACGAGAAGACAAGATTAGAGAAGAAAGAGTAAAAAGGAATGAGCAAAGTCTCCAAGAAATATGGGACTATGTGAAAAGGCCTAATTTACATTTGATAGGTGTACCTTAATGTCATGAAGAGAATGAATCCAAGCTGGAAAATATTCTTCAGGATACTATTCAGGAAAACTTTCCTAACCTAGTAAGGTAGGACAATACTCAACTCCAGGTAATACAGAGAACACCACAAAGATATTCCTCGAGTAGAGCAACCCCAAGACACATAATCGCTAGATTCACCAGGGTTGAAATAAAGGAGAAAATTCTAAGGGCAGCTAGAGAGAAAGGTCAGGTTACCCATAAAGGGAAGCCTATCAGACTCACAGTAGATCTCTCAGCAGAAACCCTACAAATTAGAAGAGAGTGGGGGTCAATATTCAATATTCTCAAAGAAAAGAATTTTCAACCCAGAATCTCATATCCAGACAAACTAAGCTTCATAAATGAAGGAAAAATGAAACTTTACACGAAAAAGCAAGCACTCAGAGATTTCATCACCACCAGGCCTGCTTTACAAGAGCTTCTGAAAGAAGCACTATACACAGAAAGGAGCAACCAGTATCAGTCATCCCAAAAACTTACCAAAAGGTAAAGAGTATTTCCATAATGAAGAATCTCTATATCAACTAATGGGCAAAATAGCCAGCTAGCATTAAACAACAATACTAAACTCACAAATATCAATATTAATCCTAAATTTAAATGGATTAAATGCCCCAATCAAAGACACAGACAGGCAAATTGAATAAAGAGTCAAAACCCATTGGTATGCTGTATCCAGATCCATCTCATAAGCAAGGACACACAAAGACTCAAAACAAAGGGTTGATGGAAGACTTATCAATCAAATGGAGAGCAAAAAACAAAAACAAAAAAACAAAACAAAACAAAAAAGTTGTAACTTTCGTCTCTGATGAAATAGACTTTAATAGTAACAAAGACTATAAGAAACAAAGAAGGACAAAAGGATCAATGCAACAACAGGAGTCAATGATCATAAATATATATGCACCCAATATAGGAACACCTAGATACATAAGACAAGTTTTTAATGACTTATAAAGAGACTTGGACTCCCACACAATAATAGCAGGAGACTTTGACACCACATTGTTAATATTCAACAGATCAACAAGAGAAAACTAACAGGGACATCTATGATTTGAACTCAGACCTGGAACAAGTAAACTCAGTGAATATTTATAGAATTCTTCATCTCAGGTCTACAGAACATACATTTTTCTCAGTATCACATTATACCTATTTTGAAAGTGACCACATAATTGGAAGTAAATCACTCTTCAGCATTTGCATAGCATTTCACAGACTTAAATGAAATATTGGTTGGCTGTTTGTTTGTTATTTTCTTCCCTTATTCCTTCCTGTCTCCGCTGTTAAGCACAATTATCGGCATAAAAGAGGTTTTTAATACCTATTTTTAGATTGCATTCCAGCCTGGGCAATAGAACAAGACTCCTGTTCTCTCTCCCCCTTTCTCTTTCTTTCTTTCAAAATAATAATAATAATAATGAAACATGTATGAAGCCCCTACTCAAAAAATCTTTTTCTTTTTCTTTTTTCTACAGGGTCTCACTCTGTTGCCCAGGCTGGAGTGCACTGGTGTGATCTCAGCTCACTGCAGCCTCAATCTCCTGAGCTCAAGTGATCCTCTCACATCAGCCTCCCAAGTAGATGAAACTACTGGTACATACCACCCGCACCTGGCTAACTTTTGTAATTTTTGTAAAGACAGTGTTTCACCATGTTGCCCAGAATGATCTCAAATTCCTGGGCTAAAGTGATCCTCCCACCTTAGCCGCCCAAAGCGCTGGTACTACAGGGGTGAGTCACCATGCCTGGCCTGTCTTTAAATTCTTAGCCCTTTCTCCTGTGTGTTCTCATCACCACCCCCTTCTTTCAACTTTTCTAAAACTGGGTTCTCTGAGCTGGAGAACTTCTGAGGAATTCAAAAAATAAGTGGGATGTGTAGCTTTCTCAAGGTCCTCATTGGCACAGAATAATACAACACTAGCGGAAAGAGGCACTCTCTCTTCCTCATCACTACAGAAAGGAACACAGCTTCTTTTCTTACGGCCATTCTCATTTCCTGCAAAATACTCCTAGTTTGATAGAGAGTTCCATCTTTTCTCACATAAGTAGTTGTGAAATATTATTGTCTCTACATCAAAGAAGGTTACCTGAGAGCTGCCTCTCTGAAGTGATCAACTACTTCTGGTCCTCCATTGAACCAAGGTTGCTCATCAAGGGTTACTGGCAATAATTTATCCTCCTCACTTCTACCTTCACTAAGTTTCCCAGTCTCTTTCTGCATGAACATCTATCAGATGATACCAACTGCCTCTTTGCATCCATAAATCTAGCCCTGCTGGGATTGGCTTTTCTTTCACAATAGCCACAGAAACCCAAGAACATGAGCAAGGCCACGCTGAGTGACTAAGCCCCCTTGGCACTGGTGCATGCCTCTGTGACAGGCCCCTGTTGTTGCAGCAGACCACACGTTCTTGAATATCAACTTCTTACCCTGTGGTTGACTCCTAGTTTCTTTTGTCTCCCAAGTCCTATTGCTTACAATGGTACTCAAGGCAGAGAAGTGGTTAACAATGGACTCCTGATTACCGAGTAGTGGTTGTTCATCTGATCACCCTAGCCTTGGATGGTAGTTATTCCTGCCTCAGTTTGATGATCTGGAGCAGTCGTTCTCAACCTTTTCCTCATTTTGAAACTCATGATCAGTGATGTTCAATGCATCACATCCTCTCCATGGCATACTCAAGCTTACTCCATCCCTTTCTCTTCTACTCAAGAAAGCACACTGGATGCAAGCTGAGGAACAGTGACATTGATACAGAGATAATCTGGAATTGCTCCAATTCATAAAAAAATTTTGGTATTCTAATGGTAGAAAAATAAGAGGACACATTATATACTCACAAATGATTGCACATCAGCATCTTGTCATAATCAAGAACTGTGATCTAGACACTGTGGTTGTAGCCAGGATTTAATTACTTATGCAAGTGTGAAAGCACAAGACACTAGATGGTGGGATCCCAAAAGATGACAAGAGACAACTCTATCTGGGTTATTTACATAGTATATCCATTGCCAGTTAGATTAAAAGAAAACTTATAGTTGTTTTTTGGGGGCTATTCAAGGGGATTAGGGAATTTTGTTATAAGGATGTAGAAAACATAGAAATACATTTGTTGAGTTTTGAAAACATCCTCAAACCAAATGGGCCAAATGGATTCCCCTTCAAAAAAGTAAGGAAGTTCCCTTGTTTAAACTTATGTCAATGATTAGTTGCATAGCACTGCATGCATAGCACTGCATAGCACTGCATGCAACTAAAGCCAGTGGTAAGAGTTCATTTTCACACTGCTATAAAGAACTACCTGAGACTGGGTAATTTATGAAGAAAAAAGGTTTAACTGACTCACAGTTCCACATGTCTGGGAAGGCTTCAGAAGACTTACAATCACAGTGGAAGGTGAAGGGGAAACAAAGGCGTTCTGCACATGGTGGCAGGAGAGAGACAGTGGGCGAGGGGGAAAGTGCCATACTTTAAAACCATCGGCTCTTGTGAGAACTCACAATCACAAAAAAAGCAAGGGGGAAACCTGCCCTGTGATCCAATCATCTCCCACCAGGCTTCTCCTCCAACACATGAGGATTACAATTCAAGATGAGATTTGGGTAGGGACACAGAACCAAACCGTATCACCAGTGATTCTTGAATTGTGATCTGGGGACCCTGGGGGATACTGAGAACCTTTCAGGGGGTCTGCAAGGTCTAAACTATTTTCAAAATTATACTAAGATGTTCTTTGCCTTTTTCAATCTTGTTTTCTTACAAGTTACAAAAGACAAAAAGTTTATTAATATGACTGTAGAATCCATATTGCAACTATCACTTAGAATTACAATTGTTGAGTTTACTATAAAGTCAAAGAAGAATATACGAGATTATCTGAAAAGGCTATAAAACATACAAAATATTCTTCCATTTTCCAAACACTTATCTGTGTATGGCTGGATTTTCTTTATGTGCTTCAATCAAAACAACATATTACGACTGACTGAATACAGAAGGAGGTATGAGAATCCAACCATGTTCTATTAATTTTTCGGACCTGTCAGACAATCCTACTCTTCTATTTTTTTTTTTGTTTTAGAAAATAATTGTGTTTCAAAAATATGTTATTTAGGTTAGTGTTGGCAGTGGGCTATTATTTTTAAAAAGTTAATAAATATTTTTAAAGTTACTCCTAATACAGCTAATAATGATAGATATAACCCACTTAAACCAATGTTCTTTAGAATCTTCAATAATCATAAATGTAAAGGGGTCCTGAGAATCACTGAACAAAGCCTTTTAATATTTTTTTGTGAGAATAAAGGATTTTATCTTTCGTGTTTTAAATTGATTTTTATTTTTTGAGGTGAAGTCTCACTTTGTCAACCAGGCTGGAGTGCAGTGGAATGATCTTGGCTCACTGCAACCTCTGCCTCCCAGGTTCAAGTGATTCTTTAGCCTCAGCCTCCCGAGTAGCTGTGACTACAGGCACGTGCCACCACACCTGGCTACTTTTTTGTATTTTTAGTGGAGATGGGGTTTCACTGTGTTAGCAGGATGGTCTCGATCTCCTGACCTCACAGTCTGCCCGCCTTGGCCTCCCAAAGTGCTGGGATTACAGGTGTAAGCCACTGTGCCCAGCCTATCTTTCATAGTTTTATCTTGGTATATGGAAAATTCTTCTTACAGCATATCTCAATATTAATAGATCTCATGAAAAGCCTATGAGCTGGAGTCACCTGATACCCAGGTCAATGCTGTTTCTGTATTTCATGGTACAACATCATATAGCTCAAGACCAATTGGGTAATTTCATATTACAAGATCATGGGACCAACTCTGATTTAACCAGCATAAACATTTCGATTACATGGGTGAATACAAATATGTGTTAATTTGGGCTGTAAAACATTTGTAAAGTTTAAGTGTACTTTGTTCCTGATCCTGAAAAATCTGGATATTTGTGGGAAACGCTGTTTGGAAAGTCTTGGCAGCACATCTATACCAAGGATCTAGTATGGGAACAACGTAACTAAACTATGGATTCTATACTACTTGCCAAAATATATGTTGAAGATGGAAAAGATTTCATTGGAAGTCTATATTTTCTAGCCTGAGGTGGAAGGAACAGAGTCTATCTTGTCTTTGAGCTGTCAAAAGTAGAAAGCAGCATTGAACTGGGTATCAGGTGACTCCAGCTCAAAGCAGAGAAAGTAGAAAGGTGCCAATGTGAGTGGAGGCACAGTACAAGTGTGATCGCAGATGTAATGCTCTTGGCTGCCATCCTCCACTCAGCTCCTGTTCACAAATGAAGGTGAGCTCAAGCTTTTATCTCTTGGTGGAAGAGCATGGAGTTAGGAAGCAAGTGTCTCATAAGCATTTGGGACTTTCAGTTCAGCGTATGGTCAGTTGCACACAAAAGTAAGTTTCCTTAACCTTTCTTTTAGGCTTCTGTGAAAGTACAGATGAGTTGAATAATGCTGTTATTTCATGAACTTCACAATAACAGGATCCACAATTTTTATGCAATGAAGCATTTGAACACCACTACTTGTTTTAACTCGAAGAATAATTTGCTGAAATAGGGCACAGAGGGAAAATATGAAACTGAACTATATATATTTTTAGTCATCAAATAAGTTGGCAATGAAATAGAAAAGATTACATGGAGAAAAGAAAAGAAAATCCCATCTCAGTTATCTCTCCTTTTACTTTAAAGAAGGAGGAGAAGTGAGAGTGGAAACTCATCCCTGGGGGTTTAACTGGCTGGCAGCGGCTTCATATACTGCTCACAGCAGCAGATCCCTATATCCTTAAAATACATCTCATTTAATACCAATATATTTTAAAAAGCAACTGAGTTTACACATAGCACCAAGTGGTGTGCTACAATAAAGCAGCACAGGGGTTAAATTAAAAGTGGAAGAAATAACTTGGCCAAAGAAACCGGGAGCAAAATTAGTCCATAGGTTTTATTTAGACATCTGGTTTTTCTAGAAGAATTAGGATTCTTGAGGTTCTTTCCATTTGATTGATAGATTTTGTTTAAAATAGATCCTAATATTTTATTCCTGTTAAGAACTACTGTAGGTTACTTTGTTATAATTATATTTCATTAATAAAGATGATAAAATATATAATATCCAATTAAGAGATCAGCCTATAAACTCTGAAAAATGTTTCTGTATCACCTTATAAAATTACAAGGCAAATCAGGTTTTTTTGACAGCAGCATTCCACTTTTCTTGTGGGTTAAAAATAGCTAAAATTTTGGTGATATCTAAGAATACTACCTAAAATATATAACAATCAATCAAGTTTCATAAGTCCTCTTTTCAAAGAGGTTACTCCACAATATTTACAATGTTTAACTGTCTTACCGTTCATATTATCAAGCCATAGATTTTAAAATAGTTTATAAATATTTTGTGGTCAAAAACATTACTGCAAGGCCATCCTTTCTGTGATCACCAGTTTGGAAAAGGCAATTATTCCCATGTGTGCAAAACTGCATAAATAACAGACCGCTTACAACTACAATATATTATGCAGTTATCAGCTACTTAGCTTTCATTTGAAGGGTTCAAACAAGTTAGTGCAGCCCCAATTGGCTAGTGGCATGGTGTAATTATTTGTAGAGCTAATTCTACAGCAAATTTCCTATGGAAAGAGAAAAAGAGGACAAGGCTGCTATTTGTGTTAAATGCCTACCTGAACCAGACAATCCTACCGTCTGATTTTGACTAGAGAATCTGTCTCAACTTTGGAAATGAAATTACTAGACTAAATAGATTCGTTTCTTTGCAGTGTATTTAGAGAAAAAAAATTGTTTCACTTTTATCCACTTCAATTTTTTTTTTTTTTTAAGATGGAGTCTTGCTCTGTCGCCAGGCTGGAGTGCAGTGGCATGATACTGGCTCACTGCAACCTCCGCCTCCAGGGTTCAAACAATTCTCCTGCCTTAGCCTCTCGAGTAGCTTGGACTAGAGGTACATGCCATCATGCCTAGCTAAGTTTTGTATTTTTAATAGAGACAGGGTTTCACCATCTTGGCTGGGATAGTCTCAATCTCTTAACCTCATGATCAACCCACCTCTCCCAAAGTGCTGGGATTACAGGTGTGAGCCACCATGCCCCGCCTATCCACTTCTATTTTTATGAATTGTATAAGGTAATTCTCTGGCATATAAGACAAAGAAGTTTGTGGCATCTAGCTGAAATCTTCTTTAAGGACTCGCAGGGATGTGGTACACAAAAAAAGCGTACCCTATATCCTTAAAAATATATACACGGTTTGAGAATTCTGTCTGTGGAATAGGTAGGAGATGAGAGCTTGTTGTTACTTAATTTAATGTCCACAAGCCATTTTTATAAAATCCAAAGCACAGATTGTAGAATCAAATAGTATATGATCTAAGGTACTGTTCTCTTTTGAAAGTGTACAATTGAGAAATGCTCAATTGAGAAAAATATCTGTGCTTGTTCTTATCTCTTAGCAATTACATAGTTGGCAGTTTTTCTTTAAAAAGGGTAGCATGTTGTTAACAAACAAAAATTGCTACATTAGGGAAGACCTTCATATGTATTATGTGTTTATTTAAACTGAATATGAGTAATCTAGAAGAAAATTAGTTTTAATATCACATTTAAAATAATGTTTTCTATTTATAGCTTCTTTGACCAGATTATTCTCCAACTTAATTTATTTTATTTTAATTTTTTTAGAGACAGTGTCTCACTGTCACCCAGGCTGGAATGCAGTGGATGATCATAGCTCACTGTAATCTCAAACTCCTGGGCTCAAGTGATCTTCTCACCTTAGCCTTCCCAGGAGAAGGAATACAGGCCTGTGCCACCATGCTAATTTTTGGAATATTATTATCATTATTATTTTTTAAACGGAGTTTCATTCTATTGCCTAGGCTGGAGTGCAATGGCTTGATTGGCTCACTGCAACCTCTGCTGCCCAGGTTCAAGCAATTCTCCTGCCTCAGCCTTCCAAGCAGCTGGGATTACAGGTGCCTGTCACTGTGCCCAGCTAATTTTTATATTTTTAGTAGAGACAGAATTTCACCATCTTGGCCAGGCTGGTCTTGAACTTCTGACCTCATGATCCACCCACCTCAGCCTCCCAAAGTGCTGGGATTATAGGCATGAGCCACCATGCCCAGCCTTGAAATATTTTTAAAGAGACAGGGTCTCGGGCCAGGCATGGTGGCTCACATCTCTAATCCCAGCACTTTGGCAGACCAAAGTGGGCGGATCATGAGGCCAGGAGTTTGAGACCAGCATGGCTGGCTGACGCGGTGAAACCCCATCTCTACTAAAAATACAAAAATTAGCCAGACATGGTGGTGGGTGCCTGTAATCACAGCTACTCGGAGGCTGAGGCAGGAGAATTGCTTGAACCTGCGAGGCAGAGGTTGCAGCGAGCCAAGATCACACCACTGCACTCCAGCCTGGGCGACAAAGCAAGACTTCGTCTCAACAACAACAACAACAAAAAAGAGAGAGACAGGGTCTCACTATGTTGTTCAGGCTGGTCTTGAACTCCTGGCCTCAAGCAATCCTTCTGAAGGGCTGGGAACTCCCACTTAATTTATATTCCTTTTTGAAATTTTAAGACACTTTCACTCAATTTTTTTTATTACCCAGTTTACATAATGATTACTTTTAAATTTTTACTTCTTCGGAGACTCCTTTGTATCAAGCTTCTCTGCAGAGCAGACTGCATGGAAATTTTTAGGAGGGTCAGAGGTGGGAGTGCAGGAGTAAAGAAGTATGTGTCTATCACGCCTTTGTGCTAAGCAACTTTGCAAAGTGGGAGCCCTGTTTCTGGCTCTCATTTTGAATAAAACAGAGAAAGCAAAACAAAATTTCCCATATAATATCAGGTCAGGTCTACAATTAGTTGCAGAAGAAAGGCTCTTGTACCTTATTCGAAGGACTCAAGTCAACTAATTGGGTCTGCAATTAGCCTCTTCAGTTGCAATCAATTACAAGTGCAATTTCTGTGTGTGAACTAATTTTGTGTGTAAAAGCAGTCTCACCAAAACAAAAGCCTAACTTAGAAAAGAATTCAGATCTGTCTTACCTTACTTAGATCATAAGAAGAAACAAATTTCTTTCATGAACCAGGAAGACCAAAACTAAAAGTCTCTGTGCAGTGCAAATATTTTCGTAACTTTCTGTAAGAACTTAGATCTAAGTATTCCAGAATCTAGAAAAGATTGCCTTATTTTGTTACTACTGATATTTTACTAGTTTAAAAATAATTATATTTATATAGTAACTTTAAAGTTTTTTCTTTCCATATTACTGTTCAAATGTGTTATGTTTCTATACTACACATAAGTACACAAACTGGTTATACCCACATATGAACATGAATACACTACAATCCAGAATTCTATTACAATAGGTCACTTAATGCATTGCTCTACTTAAAAGACTTTAACAAAGAGCTATATGAATGTAACACGGAGATTCAATGTGTTGTGCTGTTTGTCAAAACTCTAAAGTTAGCTTAGGAAGTGTGACCTCACCGAGGAAATTTAATACACTAGTTAGACACAAAACAAAACAAAAACAAAATAGGCAAACAAATCCCAAACATGTTGACAGCAGCTCATGTCTTAAAAAGAAACTCCAATGCAAATTTCTGAAATTCCCAATGTCATTTTGGCATACCTATTTTACCAGTGTGCTTCAGACAACAGCTTTTAAGTTCCCCAATTCATAAATGTAATTAAATAATTACATTAGTGCTAATTAACATGAAACTGCAGATTATTTAAGCGCAAAAAACACTATTCAACTTCTTAATTATTCTTGTTCACACAGCATTTCCTTTTGCTCAGGCGCCCTAGGTGCAAATAAAGCATCCCATCTGCTCGTAATTAGAACTAAATAATTTCAGAGAATGTAGCTTATCATTTTGACTGCACATTTGATTAAAAACAGTGTACAAGCAATATCCTGGCTTATTGGCGTAACAGCAACAATACATACAAGCCTGTGTTCTTCTATCATTAAAGAAGATCGAAAACATTATCTGTTATTTCAGGGGGAAAAATACAACTTTTTAGTTCATTTCATACAGATGAAAGCGAATTACAGCAAATCACCTCTCCACTGAATAGCAGCCCCCACATAATGACTTTATTTGCTTAATCCCCAAATTAAACGCCGTTTCGAGCGAGGGCCCTGTGTTATTACTCTCATCATGTCGAGAACATTTTCCTGCCGAGACCAATTTGAATAAAACAAGGGGCCTTCCTTGAACTCAATCAAGGAGCCATAATGTGGTGGGTAATAGAGGTTGCTGATAGATTTGCAGGCAAAAGTGTTATACCTAATGATGGGATATGGATAATAGTCCTCCTGGAGGTCCTGATGCGATTCCAGTTGGCTGCCAGATGCTAAAAATCAAGAAGAGCATTGATCAGTGACAGGAAGCTGTAGTGGATTCATCTAGTCAAACTTCAGCTGTTTTTCCACTGTACAGTTAAGCCAGGCATAAATTATATTAATTGATTTAATTACATACTTAAAACATCTTCCCCAATTAATTTAATTAGGTGGCTACATGATGCTACTGGCAGGGGAAGATTAGAGGCAGCTCACTTAATTAACAGAATATGAATGAAAAAAAGAGAAAGCAAACATAAATGAAATTGTGAGCACTAATTAAAAGGCTGTCTGCAAACTTAAATACTTTCTGACAAAGTGGTGACAGCAATGTAGACGAGAGAATTTTTTTTTCCTGAGCAAATTAAAGTGCCAGAAGGTATATATAGGGAGAAAAGGTAATGTAGTTAAAACATTGATTTTCTGACAGAACTACCATAGTCAAAGTGAAGGGACTTTTTTTTTCCATAGAAAAATTGCAACAGATTTTGCAGGTACGAAAGCCAGATTCCTGATTAGGGCTAAAATATGATGCACAAACAAATGTAGGTTTTGTGCATCATAGGTTGAGGGGAGTGAAAGGGAAGAGAGTCTGAAGGGGGAGGGTAGCTGGAGAGAGAAAGGGAAGATAAAGAGACAACTTATTGCAATCACTCAAGCACGAAATGTTTGGAAAAAGAGGTCTGCCTTAACAGCTGGCAGCCATGTGAACCTTGGCTCGAATGCGGAAATTCTCCAGGTGTCTCTGACGTGATTCCTTTAGTATCTTCTTTAGTCGAGTCTTATGGCAATGTAACAGCCAAGCAATGGCAATCACACCTGATGCCCACTTCTGCTGGCGATGAATGAGGAAGAATTTTCTTGCTTTGTAGCATTTCCATGTGGCTTGGATCTTTATGGCAGCCTCCGTCTCTCCATCTTGGCCCTTGTACCTTTGGCCTGGAAGATTCATCAGCATTTGAACATGAGCAGGGTCCTCTAACACTGAGAGAAAGTCATATCTGGTAAGTTTATTCTTCAGCTCAAACTCTGGAAGGAGGGCCACCAAATGATTCCCTTTAATTTTGACTTCTGGTATTGCATAGTTCCTGAGAAACTTCGTGACATGTTCCAAGAGAGAAAAAATACCTCCCCAAGCTAAGTTAAAATGTTCCTTGAATGCTAAGAAGTCTGGGGCTGTATTGTCTATGACACCATCATAAATTAAAAAGTCATAATCCCATGGTGATTTCGGGACTCTTGAAGGTATTGTGACTTTCATGGCCTGTGGAATAAGAAATATATTTAAGAAGTGAAAGATACTATGATCTCCTTTAAATGAGTGGTTAAGACACACACTATCATATCATCATTAAGCATTCAATGGTGGGAAGATATAAATCCTAGTACTGATTTAACACACACACATTATAATATAAAAGTCTGGCTAGTATATATTACTGAAACTCATTACCAGATGGATATCTTAGAGATCATTCAAATCTATTAACATTTTTATAAAAGTATTATAAAATTGTACAAGGAAACTGATCATAAAAAAATTATGCAGTTAGTTTACTTTGATACAGTCACCTGACCCCTAATCTCTGTGATTTAGTTTTTACACATGCAGGCATGGTCTGAGAAGTGTTGCTGATTCTCTGTTCATAATTTATCCACCAGTCTGAAAAACAGGGTGAAGCTTTTTTTGCAATTCTTAGGATAACTTCAAATGTGCCCATTAAAAGTTGTTTCTGACTTTATAAAAGATCATCACTTCTTAGCATTTTATAGTTCTTCTGCCACCTTCTCTTAATATCCAGAGGTCATTTTTACAAGGAACATTATGTTAACATGTTATCACCTTTGTCATTCTTAGGTTTCTCTTGAGAAGTGTTCTTTTATTCTTAAGTCTGGTGTCTTCTTAGGAACATATCTGGGGCTGTCCCCAGGTGGATTAGAATCAGAAATCTGATAACAAAACCAAGGGAACATTTGCTTTTCATTTTGCTTCTATCTGTATGGACATTTTAAGCCATGGAAATATTTGATTTATAATTGGCAAGGGGGTTTTCTAAGAATTGGATGCTGAGCAATTTTTCTCCTCTTTACAATTTCTGTTAAAAAATAATAAATGCTACTTAAAAAATCAAATCAGAGGTTGTTTAGATAACAACAGCAGTACATGTCACCCCCACTTAAAAAAAAGGAAAGGGAAATTTTGTTGTGTCAATGTCCACTCTGTAGCCACTATATTTCAATTCTCAGAACCTATTGTACTGAAAACATAGACACTCTGCCCATAATCTAAATGTTCCTAATGGCTTGGAGGGGTTTGGGGAGAGGAAGGGTACAGGTTTTCAGGCCCTGAATTCTTGTCAGTAAATCTGGTATTAATTTACTGTAATCATTGTTTCTTGCTTAGGGATATAGGGAATAGATTATTTTCAATATGTCAGTATTATCTCCGATGTATAAGCCCATCATTACCAAATTGTAGGATTATTATTACTCTTTGCATTTTGAAGTTTTTACAAAACTCAAAGAAAAAGTACTCCAGCAATTTATCAACAATGATTGATTATGCCACAGCACTGTGTTGAGTATTACTAGATTATTCATGCATTTTCTTTACTAAATAAATGTTAACAGAGTAATTTTCAAATTCAAGGCAGAAAACTGTCTACAGCTAAGCCAAGAGATGTATTTCCAATAAAAGCACAATCAACAAATGTAAGAAAAAAAATCCTTCAAGTTATTTTTCTTTTCTCTGGTCTTGGGTGCTGGAATAATTAATTAGACTGCCATCTCAAGTAAAAATGCTGAAAAACAAGCGTTAAGTCCCTAAGTGTGAATTTTCTTTCACTTTAGAAGCAGACTTTAAACAGCAGTGAGCTTTAGTGTACTTTTGAGTTGTTTATAAGGCATAAAAATGAGGGAAAAAATCTTCTCACCAAGCTTCTAGCCCTTTCTGATCTAATCAGGGTGCCAGAAAAGAATGCAAGCTGCTTGGTAGATGAAAATAAATTCTTTCTTCTTGGATGGGCAAGAGAAAGTTGGAGAAGTAATGCCTTCTTTAGCAGCCACCAGTGTTGGCTGAAGGAGCTGCCACTCCTGGTAGAAGACAAGTGGCACATGTTCCAACAAAAATGGCCTATGGCCACGTTGCTTTCTTCAGGAATGGGCTCTGATAGTAGGAATTAGGATGCAGAGAAGAATGACGGTGCTTCATCAGTAAGAAATAGATATGCAAAAGAACCACAGATGAACATGTTTGGAGCTAGCTGGTCCTGCCAGTCACGTGTGATTCAGTCAACAGGACTCAGACTTCTACAAGAAGCAAAGCTATGAATGGGAGATTTGCCAGAGAATCTTGTCTCCTTGGCAATATTAAAATATTTTTGAAACTTGTTATCTTCACAGAGAGTCATGTGGAATTAGGACCATCTATGAAAATGGGACTACCTTGGGAGAAGTTGAGAAAGAAGAGGACTCATGTATCTCTGACAGTGTCTTTCCATGGGGTTGGTCTAGGGTTTTTATGTACATCAACAAATGCATTTTAGACCTTCTGAAAGAATAGCCTTGGGTGGTGGAAGAATAGCCTTGGGTGGTGGGGGGCGGGTAAAATTTATCAGTGGCTATTTTAGAACAAAGGGATTATACCTTTCTACCTTCTTGGATGATATTCCAGCAAAGATCTGTTCTCAAAGGAAACACACTCCTGGACATCAAACAGACCACTCAGGCACTGGGAAGCTATGGGTTTGGAGTCAGCTAAAGCATAACTGTCGTACATCTGTCACAGAGAATACCACACTTGGGAGCACTTTAGACTTGGAGCAAGAAAAGACGTGCCTCTCAAGAGAAAGCCTTCCCAAATTAAAGCAGTGCATCAGCATTGTGAGATCCATTGAGCAGGTAAAGACAAAGCTGCTTCACAGCCTGCTAGGAATGAGTCCTGATTAAAGGTCATGCCATGCTTCAGGTTCTGGCTCCTTCTGTTATTCTTTCTTTATTATTTATCACCGTGAACTTGTCTACTATTATTTGTTGGCTTTCTTTCTTCTTCCTTTCCTTTTCTTTTTCCCTCCCTTTTCTTTCCTCCTTCCTCCCTCTTTCCTTCCCTTCCTCCCTCTCTATTTCCCTCCTTTTTAAAGATGTGATATCCTCCCAATATGATATTACTGACTTAACAGCAATTTTTTTCCTTTTTTTTTTTTTGCAACAGAGTCTCGCTCTGTCACCCAGGCTGGAGTATAGTGGTGCAATCTTGGCTCACTACAACCTCCGCTTCCCAGGTTCAAGTGATTCTCCTGTCTCAGCCTCCTGAGTAGTTGGGATTACAGGCACGTGCCACCACACCTGGCTAATTTTTGTGTTTTTTAGTAGAGATAGGGTTTCACCATGTTGGTCAGACTGGTCTCCAACTCCTGACCTTGTGATCTGCCTGCCTCAGCCTCCCAAAGTGCTGGGTTTACAGGTGTGAGCTGTTGTGCCTGGCCCAATTTTTTTTCCTTCTAGCCGAGATGGATCTCTGTCAAAACACTGCATTTTCACCTGGTCCTTCTTGGGTCACAACCATACCTTTGTGAGATGCCTGTGTTCACTAATTGGCCTACACAGCCCAAACCTGTGGCCTAATTATAAGCATCTTGCTCTAACTAACTAGCTGAGAAATGTTCTTCGCTTGCAAATTGTAATCACTAATTAGATAACTTTGAGAGTTTCTGGAGCAGTTATTTAGGCAAAATTCTAAATCCAAAACAAAAAACAGGAAAGCAGGATGATGATTACTTATGTTAATAAGTCACAGATGTGAAGCAAAAAAGATAGACCCAGTGTTGCATTCTAAAATTTAGAAATACTAGTTGGGTATGGAGGCACACACCTGTAGTCCCAGCTACTTGGTAGGCTGAGGTGAGAGGATTGCTTAAGCCCAGGAATTCGAGGGTGCAGTAAGCAATGATCATGCCAGTGCACTCCAGTCTGGGTGAAAGAGCGAGCCCCTGTCTCGCAAATAAATAAATAAATAAATAAATAAAATTTAGAAATAACTACCACAGCCAGGCCTGGTGGCTCATGCCTGTAATTCCAGCACTTTGGGAGGCCGAGGCAGGCGGATCACCAGGTCAAGAGATCGAGACCATTCTGGCCAACATGGTAAAACCCCATCTCTACTAAAAATACAAAAATTAGCTGGGTGTGGTGGCATGTGCCTGTGGTCCCAGCTACTCGGGAGGCTGAGGTGGAAGAATTGCTTGAACCCAGGAGGCGGAGGTTGCAGTGAGTCGAGATTACGCCACTGCACTCCAGCCTGGCGAGAGAGCAAGACTCCATCTCAAAAAAAAAAAAAAGAAATAACTACCACAAAGAAAATCACATTTCTAAGACAAATGTCTTCATGAAAAATGTTCTTTTCATTTATGTGGACAGTATATGGGTGTAGCATTAAACTAAATCCATAATCAGATACAAGCAGACTCTCATAGTGGCAAATGGCCAAGTATTTGGGATGATACCACATGGATATCATCTTTAGAGAATGATAATCATTCCGTTGCCTAGAAGGATAGACTAAATTCCTTTTAAAACTAAAAGCCAATGTTCAGTTTCTCAAATACTCAAACATATCCATTAGTAATTAGCCCAGGCAATTGCACTGTATGAAAAAGAATAAGTTCTTCCTGCATGTTATGGCTCTAAATAAGAGTTTAGATTCAGAATATGAATGGAATGTCCATCAGAGATGGAGTCCTTATTCTTTCCCAAAGACCAGCGGTGCTATTTTTTTGACCCTGCTTTTAAATTTTGTTAAGGGTCCACAGTATTTTGAGCTTTGTATAGAATAAAGATCACAGCTGGCTAGAACTTTTCAAAAGATGTACCTGATATTCAGAGAGAATAGCTGACCTAATCAGGGGTCCAGAATTCAGCAGTGTTATAGGCCTGAATTTTAAAGCACAAGGGAACTTAAAGGTTACTGGCTTTGCCTTTTGCTGAATAGGCTATTATGGGCCCAGGGAAATGAGCCTTGGCCTTAAGTCTGACTAACCTGGGTTGAAATCAAAGCTTTGCCAATATCCGCTACATCCTCTTGGCAAGTTACTACACCCTCTGAACCTACATTTCCTTACCTGTAAAAATTAGAGGTCCCTGCAGAGCTTCTATGATGATTAAAGTATGTGTCAAGAACCTTTAAGAGGGTCTTATCCCTAGTCAATGTGGTTTTTACTATAGAGAAGGAAACTGAGGCTCAGAGAGGTTAAATGACTTGCCCAAGATCAAAAAGCTAGTTGGTGGAGCTTCTTAATTTCTAAGACAGTATTTTTGCTACTATAAGACAAAATTCTGTTCCTAAACAACCCAAATCCATATATAACCAAAGAAAGGAGAATAAGTACTATAAGAAGTGTGTCTTTGCCAAGAACAGAAAACAAAACACTGCATGTTCTCACTCATAAGTGGGTGTTGAACAATGAGAACACATGGACACAGGGAGGGGAACATCACACACTGGGGCCTGGGGGGTGGGGAGCTAGGGAGGAATAGCAGGGGGTGTGGGCATTGGGGTGGGATAGCATTAGGAGAAATACCTAATGTAGATGATGGGGCGATGGATGCAGCAAACCACCACCATGGCACGTGTATACCTATGTAACAAACCTGCACGATCTGCACATGGACCCCAGAACTTAAAGTATAATAAATAAATTTAAAAAAAAAAGAAGTATGTCTTTGCTACTCTTCCATTTCCTTTCATCAGCCCCTCTTCCTTCCCATTGGGTGCTTTCTCTTCCACACCCTACCACATGCTGTCCCCTACCCCATACCACCAGTGCCCACAGCCTTAACTGTCTAGAACTCTCCATATTGCTCCTTACTAAGCTGTGGTCTTCTTAGCCTTCCTTTTACTGCCTTCTACATCAGAGTCAACCTGGCCTTGATCTGCTGTTTTTTTCTTTTTCTTTTAAAAAAATTGAATGGTAATTACTATTTTTAGAGACAGGGTCTCCCTCTGTCAACCAGGTTGGAGTGCAATGATGTGATCATAGCTCATTGTAGCCTCAAACTCTGGGTGCAAGTGATCCTCCCACCTCAGCTTCGGGAGTAGCTGGGACTATTAGCACATGTCATGAGGCCAATCTAATTTTTGTATTTTTTTAGGGAGGGTAGAGATAGGGGTCTCACTATGTTGCCCAGGCTGGTCTTGAACTCCTGGCCAGCCTCAAGTGATCCACCCGCCCCAGCCTCCCAAAGTGTTGGGGTTACAAGCATGAACCACTCCCCTCAGTTCACTTTTTCTTATTTGATAGGCTGGAAAGCAATTTGTTAAACTAATTCCGATCAATGTGCTAATGCTAATGAACATAACATGGTGTGGTATATCTGAAGCAAGAAGACCTAGAATCTAGTCTGTTACCACCTTCCTCTGTGGCCTTGGGAAGCCACTTCTGTGGGGTTTCAGTTTCCATTAAGCGATTACTCAGGGCACTTCTAATTTTGATACCCTATGTCTCTCTGACTTAATGTGTCACCCCTCCAGGGGTACTGACTTTTTAATAAACTTCTGGAACCAGTAAAGCCGTCAAATCAAAGGCAGCTATCTCCAATGGCATCACTTTATGCACCATGAAAAAGACCTGGGGGATTCTTTTTCCTTTTCTATTTTTTAGATAGAAAATTATTTCTAGTAACTCTCAAATCAAAATGGATGAACGGCTGCCCACACCACATAATGGTAAAGGTCGTCATGGTGAGAAAACCCCAAAGAGTGATATTCCAGTATTCTGGGGTTTGCAAGTCAATGGCTCTCAGTTCATAATACCTAGAAACTGTCCAAGTAAGCCTTAAGTGCCAATTAAAAGTGAAAGTCAGAGTCTTTAACCTTTACAAAGAGAATAAAAGGCAAAAACAGAACTCATTGAGCAGAGACATATAAAAGAAGCAACTTGAGTGTAAAGGCCAGTCAGATCAGCAGCAATTTTCTAGGAATAATTTCTGCAATTGCTTTGAAAGATATCTTTATTCTAATGACTCTTCCTGAACTCTGAAACACTGCCTGAGGAGAAAAATCCCCATCCTTTGATACATTCTCATGGAATAAAAACATGCGATGGATCAAAATCTGGTTGAAGTTCAAACGGAACAGAATCAAGAATTTTTAAAAAATAGACTGTCTATTTTCAGTCAAATGCAAAATTTCCTTCTAGAGACACATTTCATTTTATGGCTGCATTGATTTCATCTTTTCTGTGACCCCTCTAATATTCTCTGAGAAAATGTGACATAGTTAAGAACCACTGGGGACCATTATGATGGATGGGTTGAACCTGCTGGGGATATGGACAGGAAGCCCGACAGGATGGGAATCAAAAGCAGCCTGGAATCCCAGATCTCTGAGCAAAGACACATCATCATTTTCTCTACATGTACAGGGAAAAAAGCAAGCCTCAAAAAGGACTGCTATTATCACCAAAGTAAAGCCTGACATCCCAATTTTCTTGAGAAAAATGTGGGTCTAGTAAGTTCATTGATCACAGATCACTAAAGAGTACTTGCAGAATTCCTGCAGATCTCCACCTTGTCATATTCTCTATATCTACATATGTATTCCTTTTTGAGACAGAGTCTTCCTCTATTGCCTGGGCTGGTGTGCAGTGGTACACTCTTGGCTCACTGCAAGCTCTACCTCCCGGGTTCAAGTGATTCTCCTGTCTTTTTAATAAACTCCCCAGTAGCCAGGATTATAGGCACATGCCACCACGCCCAGCTAATTTCTGTATTTTTAGTAGAGATGAGGTTTCACCATGTTTACCAGGCTGGTCTTGAACTCCTGACCCTCAAGTGATCTGTCTGCCTTGACCTCCCAAAGTGCTGGGATTACAGGCATAAGCCACAGTGCCTCAGCTAAGGGAGGATCACTTTCTCCCAGAGTTTGAGGCTGCAGTGAGCTATGATCACACCATTGCACTCCAACCTGGGTGACAGAGGGAGACCCTGTCTCTAAAAATAATAATTATCATTCAGTTTTTTAAAAGTAGTAAAAACAATCCTTATAGTTTTTCTCAGTAATTACAAGAAAAATTCTTTTGCAAGATTAAAAAAAATTGTTTTACAAATAAAACTGTATAATTTCAATTCATTTTGAAAGTTTAATGCTGAAAATGCATAGATGAGGATGGCAATTTCTAATGAACTAGAAAAAATAGTAACTCTTTTTAAAAGATTCTACATGCAAATCAAAACCACAAGGAGATGCCATCTCACATCAGTCAGAATGACTATTATAAAAAGGTCAAAAAATAACAGATGCTGGTGAGGTTACAGAGAAAAGGAAATGCTTATACACTGCCAGTAGGAATGTAAATTAGTTCAGCCATTGTGGAGAGCAGTTTAGTGACTTCTCAACTTAAAACAGAATTACCATTCGATCCAGCAACCCATTAGGTATATACCCAAAAGACTGTAAATCATTCTACCATAAAGACAAATGCATGTGTTATGTTCATTGCAGCTCTATTCACAATAGCAAAGACATGGAATCAACCTAAATGACCATCAACAGTAGACTGGATAAAGATAATGTGGTACATATATACCATGGAATACTATGCAGCCATGAAAAGAAAGAAGTCATGTTATTTGAAGCAACATGGATGGAGCTGGAGGCTATTATCATAAGCAAAATAACACAGGAACAGAAAACCAAATACTATATGGTCTCACTTATAAGTGGGAGCTAAACATTGAATACACATGAACACAAAGAAGGGAATAGACACAGGGGCCCACTTAAGGTTGGAGGGTGGGAAGAGGACAAGGATCCAAAATCTGCCTATTAGGTACTATGCTTATTACCTGAGTGAAGAAATAATCTGTTCGACCAAATCCCCATGATACACAACTTATTAATACCTATATAACAAACCTGCACATGTACCTCTGAGCCTAAAAGTTAAAAAAATATAAATTAGGCCGGGCACGATGGCTCACATCTGTAATCCCAGCAGTTTGGGAGGTTGCGTTGGGCAGATCATTTGAGGTTAGTTCTACACCAGCCTGACCAACATGGTGAAACCCTGTCTCTACTAAAAATACGAAAAAAAAAAAAATAATAATTAGCCAGATGTGGTGCCTGCAGTCCTAGTTACTTGGGAGGCTGACATAGGAGACTTGCTTGAACTCGGGAAGCAGAGGCTGCAGTGAGCCAAGATCACGCCACTGCACTCCAGCCTGGGTGACAGAGTGAGACTCCATCTAAAAAAAGAAAAAATTAAAACATCAAGATTTGTGTTTTTTAAAAAAGATTCCACAGGGTTGGTTTTCTTTTTTTCATGTTTGGATTTTTCATTTCTTCCTTTAAGATGGTAAATTAAATGAAGTTTTATGAGAGAAAATGAGTCTAAAAGAGAAAAGGGGGCTTTGGACTTGCTTTTGAATCTCATTTTGTATCTCCAGGTTGCAGAGCTCTAATTCTTGTCAAAGTAAGACCTGCCCTCTCTCCAACCCTTTAGGGCAAGGCAAAAAAAAAAAAAAAATATTTATTTAAATTGTGCTGGGAGCAAAGTCAACCAGGGAGGCACCCTGTGCCCTTTAAGAAGTAGGCTTATTCCCCTCACCAGATATGACATGTTAAAGCCAGAACTGCTGCTGGATATCATCTAGTGGTTTTGAAAGTATACCTTTTAAATCCTGAAACACTTTGTTCAAATACCATATAGTCTGATGATAAAAAGGTAAAATAGAAAACCCAGGTGTTGTGGATATAGGGGCCTAGAGTCCCACATTACTAGGAGCTTTTGCTTCTCTTCTTTCTCTGGGGCTGTCAGGTGAGGATTTAGGGGACATTGATTTGATCCAATCTCCTTTTAATACAGATAGGAGGAAATGAGAACAGATAGGAGCAGTGATATGTTTAATGTCACACATATTGCCTGATTAAAATAGTTCAGCTGACACATCCATAAAATAATTACAGTTTTCTATTGATCAGAAGTATATGTTGGGGAAATACTAAAGAAAGAAGCAATAGAAAAGAATGACTAAGAGAAGTGAGACCCCACATTTGAGATTGCAATGTTATCACCCAAACCTATTCTTTCTAAACCAAAATAAACTTTACAACAGAGGGATGGCTTAGGAAACAGGATTTTCTTTTATATTTTTCTTCAATTGGGTTTTTTTTAATTTGGAGATATTTTGGAAAAGTTTTGAACATATAGAAAAGTATAGAGTATAATATACAAAACTATCATGGACATATTTTTGTTTAATTTTTCATCTTCTTTGCTATATATGTGTGTGTGTGTGTGTGTGTGTGCACATGCACACGTGAGTGTATTTGTGGTGTGTGTGTATATGTATGTATGTTTTATATATATATAAAGTTAAAGTCCTCTCTGTATTTCCTTTCAATTTCTTTCCTCTTTCTTCCTGTTCCTAGAAGAAAACACACTCATGAATTTGGTCTATACTCCTATAGTGCAATAAATATATTTGTTTGTTTTCTTGTCTTATCCATAAAATTGACTTTTATTATCAAAATATTAATTAAAATTAAGTGAATCTTAACATGGTTTTTATACCTGTCTTAAGATAATAAAAAGATTTATTTGCTGACAGGCTATTTTAACAACCTCGAACCTTTGAACTAGACTCTTGAAAATAAAGATGCCTCAGATTTATTGAAATAACTATTACAACTCTACTATTATTTTTTATTTTATTCTTTGGATCCTGTGCAAAGCCTGACTGACTTAAGCTTATTCAACTTCTTAAATTGGGTTTGGTTAACTGAGCTATAAGATAGAAAAGGCTGTTAAAGTCAGAGCCGACGAAAGCAGACACAACAGCAAAGGTGATAACTGCTGTCTGAATTGAAGGAAATAGTAAAAGACATAGAAACTGATTACCTGTATACATGATATTAAATAGAGAAAATATTAGGTAGGCAGAAATGTAATATATTTTAGAAACGTAATAAATTTAATATGTTTCCATAAAAAATGATTGAGATTTATAAAAATTTCTAATGCTTGGGGGCTCTGGTAGTTATATAGTCCAATTTTGTATGCTGGTTCTATTATTTACTAATTGGATGACTAATTGAATGATAATAGTGCCTATTGCATAGAAATCCTGTGAAAACTAAGTGAGATAATCCACTTAAGACATTAGGAAAATAGCTTGGCAAAGAGTAAGCATTCAGTGCATATTAGATGTGAGTAGCAGTAGCAGCAGCAACAGCAGCAGCAGTAACAGGAGCAGTAGTCGCACTATTTGGAAAACCGACCCATGCGGAAGCGTTCATAACCTGGAACTTGCAGACAGCACAAACTCCGGAGCCTCACTCTGTCACCTGGATCCTCTGTACCCTTTTACCAACTGGGTGGGCCTGGGGACAGTAGCAGCACATAGGTTCTGCCTGCTATGAGGGTTCAGGGGGTATGAAAGGTGCTTAGTGCCATGCATGCAGGACATGCTCAGTCAACATTAGCAGTTACAAATATTCTAGATAAATTATGCCTTAGTGTTTGTAAACACATCCTATTTTTAACGTGCAGAATCAGGCTCACAATTTTCTCATAGTAAGACATCAAGGAAAGCAAAAGGAGCGATCTAACTGTACTGATTAGTTTGCCTAGGAGCAATCTGCCTAGGTACAGAGGAACTGTGTGAAATCACTGATGTAAATATAGCCCTATGTAGGCACAGCTCCGCAGGCACAAAATGTGACCCAAAAGGTGGGCTGTTTTTCCTCGAAAGCAGATGGCTAAGATTCCTCTGAAATTCTTACTGATAAGAAGATCGCCAAGAAAGGGAGGCCTATAAGATACTCTTAAGAATGGACTAATGAGTTATGATAACAAGTACTTTATGGTTCCAAAACACTTTCAGACACATTAACCTATCTGATCCTTGCAGCAACCCTATGTGAAAGAAGGTATTGTCCTCATTTGTCAGAGGAGGAAAGTGAAGAAAAGATAAGTAAAGTGACTTGCTCAAAGGAGAATCCAGCGGCCCAAAGTGGCTCCGGCCGCATGTCGTGGCGCTTGCGAAGGCGAGGCCAAGAGTTCAAGGCCAACCAACCTCAGCAACCTTACAAGCTCTCAATGATTGGCAAAAAAAAAAAAAAGGAGAATCCAGTGCATTCCTACTTCAAGTTCTGGACTTTTATTACCCATGTACAGTCTTGTGGAATGTTCCTTGCTGGCATATACTTGCCATATTGTGGGGGCTATTTCATTTTTCTGATGTTTTTGTTACCTTAGTTGTTAGGATCAGCTTAACTCTAAATCCTATACTCTTACTATAGCGTACATGCAGGATGTTGCATGTGTGTGCATCCTATATGCATGCACGCATACAAGCACATGCTGGGGGACAAGTGCATTTATTTTTCACATTTTATTTCTTTTTAAGTGTACTTTTAAAAGATGAAGATCTTTGGCTGAGGTGGAAGTTTGATATGATTCAGCCGAATTTTAAGGATGCTAAGTCATTTGTTTGGACTGAAGCCTGAGAAGTAATTCAGTCCCAAAAGAAGGTAAAAAAGGATTTTCACTTTAAATGAACCATTTCTTTTTCCTGAAACCATGATCTCATTTCTTTTATAAAGGAAGCAGGAACTTTTGTTGCCATCTCCAGCTGTCAAGCAGTCACCCATACTTTTGCCCTGTAGCAAAAGGAAGGGACATCAGGTGACAGACCCCAAATTTCAACCAGTCACACAAATTACAGACCTTCCTATCATGATGTCCTCTTGACCTTCTGCTTTTCCCCTACAATGAAGAATGAGACACAGTTTAAATCAAAACGGCTCTCATGGGCAATTTTACAAAACAAATAGAAGGCTCAGAGCCTCGCCCCCTTCCCCACTTTCCCCACTGGGCCAGCCTGGTTTCTCTTTCCACACCAAGACCAAATAAATATTTACAAAAACAACTATAATCAGGTGCCAACTCCCACTTCTCAGGGACACTAGTGTGGTACCACATTGCCTTGTGGTCGAGTCTGATCAAAGGTCTGTACTGGCTCTATCATGAGGCTTGGCATAATGAAGTCCTCTCAGTCTTTTAACTTCCATGCCCAGGACACTTCCCACAAAATATATGAATAATTACATTTACCATTGAAGAGTCAGTTTAGAAATGCTGTACCAATCTGGGACCACAAGAAAAAGTCATTAAATATTACTGCTTTCAGCAGTTGGGGAAAGCTTTGTGAAGGCAACAGAGAAAATTAAAACCAGGGATCATTAGCATTCAGAAAATATGTCATTATTTAAAACTATTTTTTTCGAGGAAAATCATTTACTGGTTAAAACCTAGTCATAATATTTGTATTACCTGTAGATCTATTATCTATAAAACTGTGGGACCTGAGCGCTCCAACAGGGTGAGAACGAAAACAGGTGCCTCTGCCTGTTTCTATTATGCACATTAGCCCATGGCCTTCTCACAGCCTGTTAAACAGCTGAATTTGAAACAATAATGGTGCAGGCCAAACACTTGCCTGAAGGCCTGTCTGTCTTGGGATTTGGCCATTTACATCGATTTTCTTACCCGCATTTTTCACAAAACACAAATATTTGCCATGGCAACTGGGGTGTCACATGACATGCTGCTACATAAATGGCCTGGAAATCTCTTAAGGGGACCAGCCCACCAGTGCCAAAAATACAGTGAAACCTTGAGGATTTCAGTGTTGAAAGATGAAGGTCTGGGAAGAACAGGTAGCAGTCTATTATGAAGAGGCAGTGGGATTAATTTCTCTTGCATCACTCTTCAGTTTCTCTTTCTTTTCTTATGAGAACAGCTGAAAAAATGACCACATATGGTAAGCCAGAAAAAGACAGTGCCAGCTGTCTCCTTTCTGTGGTGAAAAGTTTCAAAGAAGGGAAGTCTGTCTGCAGCCCATAAACATAACAAAGCAAGGTAGAAAAGTCCAGCACATTTAAACTGGGGGAATCTCCACAGGGATGAATTAGGTTGTACTGTGATGAGCTAACGTTAATGAATACAGAATTCAGCCCAGCATGGTGGCTCATGCCTATAATCCCAGCATTTTGGGAGGCTGAGGCAGGTGGATCACTTGAGGCCAGGAGTTTCAGACCAGCTTGGCCAACATAATGAAACCCTGACTTTACTAAAAACACAAAAAATTAGCCAGGAGTGGTGGTGCATTACTGTAATCCCAGTTATTTGGGAGGCTGAAGCATGAGTTTAAAAAAAAAAAAAAAAAGGCTGGGCATGGTGGCTCATGCCTGTAATCCTAGCACTTTGGGAGGCAGAGGCAAGTTGGTCACTTGAGTTCAGGAGTTTGAGACTAGCCTGGCCAAAGTGGTGAAACCCTGTCTCCACTAAAAATTCAAAAATTAGCTGGGCATGATGGTAGGCACCTGTAATCCCAGCTACTTGGGAGGCTGCGGCATGAGAATCACTTGAACCCAGAAGGCAGAGGTTGCAGTGAGCCGACATTGCACCATGGCACTCCAGTCTATGCGACAGAGTGGGTGAGACTCTGTCTCTGAATAATAATAATAATACAGATTTCTTTCCCTGCTTCATTAAGGTATTCTGTGTTTGGAGATCTTGCCTTTTTAACCTGTATGTGAAGACAAATGAAATACAGTAGAACCTCACAATAAGACATCGTATACCACACAAATTCGGATACAAAGCAATAGCTACTGTATCCCGGATTCCTGGACTCCTTACCAGTTAGTATTAGAGGCTGACCCAGTCATTTAATTAATTTTGCAATGATGCAACATGATTGAAAATTTTAGACCCCACTGATAACATCATGCTAGAGTTGACGTGTACAATTCCCCTTTTGAAAGTCAAATGTATACTAGCAGCAGCTGAAAAAGCACTTATTTCTATGTTGAAGGTACAACTCAATAACATGTGTAAAACTCTCACAGATAATGTTGTAAATAAGAACAATTTTTTTTTTGTAGTGAGGAATATGAATACCTTTGAACTCTGTTTCTTGGGAAAGAACTTCACTTCTGCTGGAGATGGCAGTGGTTCCTGAGGTACGGTGAAAGAGACTGTGGATGAAGACGGTACATGTTACTTTTTCCAGAAGAAGAGGCTGAGTCAGTGGTTGGATGCTATTGCATTTGCACCTTGAAAGTCAAATGACTGTCACCCACTGTACATTCACTACCTTTCTTTCTGTATTTATTCATTCAATGAAACAGCTATGATCACTGACTTCAAAAGGAAGCCAACAGCATGGGAGGGCAACGGTTCTAGTAGAATACAAGGTCAGCCCACCTTATACAAACTGCTGAGATGAAAAGGCAAATTTTAAAAAAGCAGGCAAATTAGAGAGTAATATCTAATATCTAATAAAATGCTTTGTAAGATTTCTTTAAATAGCTGGATTCCCAGGTTCACGTAAAAGGTGATTTAATATAGCTACATATGGACTATTCTACTGTATTTAAAAAAATTCTAAAAAATTTGAATGACTTAGGGAAATGACACAAGTGAAAAGCACCATAAAGATTATTTTTGAAATTAATTAAATCTATAAGCAACAACTTTTAGAGAATACACCTAGTCCATGATTAGAGAATGGACCCACATGCTAGACAATGCTTTCTCAGTCACATCTCTCCTATTGCCTGGCAGCAAAGCTGACTGTCCTTTACCAAAAATCCAAGTCTGACATTCTCGGGAGAGAAAAATCCATATACTACTCTTTCCAAGAAAGAGAACAAATAATTTATTTAAATTTTTTAATTGAATAAAAGAAGTGAGGCTTCTTTCAGCTCAATTCCTTCAGCTCCAACCCCCTTTTCTGTCAGTTTTCTATAACAACAATCTTAGAAGGAATTGACAGATATTGATCAAAAACAGCACACTAGTAAAGGATATCAATATATAATTTAGAATCTCACTTTGAGCACTTGGTTCTCTTAGATTGCCTCAACTGAGTTGCAAGGAGTATCTTCAGCTATCTTATAAAATGTAGGAAAAATTGCAGAGACTTTTCAGTGAAACTCACCTTCACAAAAGGGATTTCTTTGTTGCATTTGATCAACCCATATTTACACCTCTCCAGTTTCCCCGGCTTCCAGCAAGCTTCCCTGTGACTTGTCGTCCTCACTCTCCCCTGGCCAGTAGTGTATGAAAACCCCATTTTAAGGCTATAGTTTTTGCCTTACGTCTAGGCTCTCCTTCCCTGGTGTCCAATTTGGAGTTTCCTGTCCCACTTTTGAAGGTAAGTCCACATCCTGTGTCCAGCCTGCTTTGAATCTACAGATTCACCAGTAAAATGTGTTATTCCCATTGTCTGCAGACTCAGTACAATTTTTGTTTAACTTTCAGGTTCTTGCAGGCAAGTGAGATTTATGGCTAAATTCCCATGTTCAAACAAAACAGCAGCTGAGAAATTTTCAAGTGGGCATATCTTTTAAGGGATTTTAGTAAAATTTTAACACAATTTGGCAGGATAAAGAGCTCAAAGATAAGTAATTTCACATGGCTAATCCACAGTTAATGATATCGGTAAGAATTTTCTTAGTTGTCTGCAGAAATGCTATCACTAAATTATCACTTCATGTAGCCTTGGATTTTACGAGACACATGCATTTGAAGAATGTGTCTGCATGTTTACAAAACTGTATCCTAGGGCACTGCCTATTTTGCTACTCAATTTCCCTGCTGGAAAAATCTGTTTGGTAAATTTTTCCAGAGTTAATATCAGAGGAAAAAATCCTTGTCTTTCTGGACAAACTTGTATGCTTCTGTGGTAGTTATTACTAATTTTAGAGTCCCAATTTTTTTCAGAATGACATTAAGCCCAGCTCCTAGCATTTCAGATTAGAAGAAAATTTTATTAAAAAAGAACATAGAGTTAAATTTTAACAAGATAAACAATAAATAAGTTTTCAGTAAGTCTCAAATATTAAATATATTTAATATCCAACAAAGAAGAACAGAATTTCCATGAATGGATTAGACTAGCATAACATCATTCTAAGTATTATTTATTATGTTTGTAATCTAACATCTATCCAGGGATAGCTCTAACCCTATCCCTGGACATTGACTTTCCCAGCCTTTCTTGAGGCTAACAGTGAGCAGTGAGATGTAAGGGAAAGTCTACCCCAAGGCTTCTGCGAAGAGACTGAGACTGAATGTGTAAGGCCCAGAGCTGCAGAAGCCATCTTATGGCCATGAGGTGGCAAGCATGAGGATGAAATCAAACATACCGAAGAGAGTAAAGTAGAAAGAACACCATGACAACCCTGCTGATCAGTGCCACGTGCCCTAGGCTCCTCGCTTCCCAATTTCTTGGGGACGAGACAAACTCCTCATTGTTTAGGCCACTGGTAGTTTTCTGATATATGCATTCCTGACTGGTACTACCTGTTCCCTTATCTTCCTCCTTCCCTCTTCTCTTCCTTTCATACTTTGTCTTATTGCATGTGCTAGGACCTCAGTACACACATGGTGGTAACAATTATCATCCTTGACTTGTCTCTACTTTTAATGGAGAAATAGAAAAGGAATGCTTCAAAAGTTTCCCTACTAAGAGTATTTTTTGCTCTATGGTTTTCGTTGGTAACAATAATCAGGATCAGAAAATTATCTTCTATTCTACTCCATCCAGAGGATTTTCCCTTATCATTAATGTTGAATAGCATTAAATGATTTTTTTACTTTTGGCATATATTGAGATCATCATGAGGTTTTTCTTTTTAAATGTGTTAATACAGTGAATTATATTGCTAGATTTTTCTGACGCTGAACTTTACTTACATTTTTCCTTGATTTTGACAAAACATTTAAAAAATGCTAATATTTATTTAGAATCTTTGCCTGTAAGTTCCTCAATAAGATTGATCTATATATATTTTTTCTTGCACTGTGCTTTTTCAATTTTGGTAGCAAAGTTATAATAGCTCCACAAAGTAAGTTGATAAGCTTTTCCTCTTTTTTTTCACCTATGGAATAGTATAAAAAGAATTAACTGACCCTGTAAGGTTGCCAATAAAAGGCCTGAGGCTTTCTCCCCTCTGGCATATTACACATGTGAGTGTGTGTATGTGTCTGTGTGTTTAAAAGACAAAGATATTTCTCACCACCAATTCAAATTATCTAATAATATTGTTTTAAGTTATTTTTTTTCTCAAGTTATTTTTGGTAGTTTAAATTTTTCTAGGAAAATTTCACTTCATATATTAAAATGTATTGGCATAAAGTTACCATGCTATGATTTTAAAAAATTTCTACTGTATCTATAGTCAACATTTTTCATTTTAATATTATTTACTTGTGCCTTCTATTTTCCTTTTTATATCATTATTTTCAGAGATCTGCCTGGCTTATGTTCTTTTAAAGAAGCCAATTTTTGATTGGCACAGTGGCTCATGCCTGTAATCCCAGCATTTTGGGAGGCCAAGGTGGGTGGATCACCTGAGCTCAGGAGTTCGAGACCACCCTGGGCAACATGGTGAAACCCTGTCTCTACTAAAATACAAAAAACTAGCTGGGTATGGTGGCATGTGCCTGTAGTCCCAGCTACTTGAGAGGCTGAGGCATGAGAATCTCTTGAGTCCTAGAGGTGGAGATTGCAATTAGCTAAGATTGTGCCACTGCATTCCAGCTTGGGTGACAGTGAGACCTCATCTCAAAAATAAATAAATAAATAAAAATAAAAAGCCAATTAAAAAAATTAAAAACCCAATTTTTAATTATTTTGGGATATTTTTGTTTTTATTTTCTTACTGTCTGCTTTTATTTTCATTATTTCATTTTATTCTAGTTTACTGCTTTTCTTTTTCTGTCTTCTTGCATTTAATTAGGCTTAGGTGATTTATTATCAATTGTTCTTGTTTTCTTTCTTTTTTTTTTTTTTTTGAGATGGAGTTTCGCTTTTGTTACCCAGGCTGGAGTGCAATGGCGCGATCTCGGCTCACTGCAACCTCTGCCTCCTGGCTTCAGGCAATTCTCCTGTCTCAGCCTCCGGAGTAGCTGGGATTACAGGCACATGCCACCATGCCCAGCTAATTTTTTGTATCTTTAGTAGAGACGGGGTTTCACCATTTTGACCAAGATGGTCTCGATCTCTTGACCTCGTGATCCACCCGCCTCGGCCTCCCAAAGTGCTGGGATTACAGGCTTCAGCCACCGCGCCCGGCCTCAGTTGTTCTTGTTTTCTATTAAATGTATATAAATAATGGATGAGATTGTCCAGAAGTGAAGAAAGACATTGGTCTACAGATTAAAGAATCCTAATAAATACAAAGCAGGATAAATAAAAAGACCTATATACCTAGATGCATCACAATTAACCTATATACCACCAAACATAAAAAGAACTTATATGCAGCTAGAGACAAAACAAAAGACAAATTGTTTTCATCCACAATTTTAGCCACTATTTACCACTCCTCAATGGTCCACAGGCTCTTCAATAGCAGATATAGTTGCTAGAAAACAATGAAATAATATGTTGACTATGACTATTGACTATGCTGATAAGATAACTTTCAAAAGTAAGGACATAAACACATTTTGAGGCACATAAAAGCTGAAAGAGCTTACCACCAGCAGAAACAGACTTGCACTAGTGGAAATTTAACGAATAAAATTTAGGCAGAAGGAAATGAATGCAGTATTGAAAGTCTGAGATGCAAGAAGGAATGAAGAGCAAAGACAGTGATAAATCTGTTAGCTAATATAACAAATATTGATTACATAAAAAACATTAACAATAACGTCTTATGGGTTTTTTTTAAAGACACAACTAAAATACAAAACAAATAGGAGTCTACATCATGAGAGAGTTGGAGTTAAAATGTTCTAAAGTTTGTTTGTTTGTTTGTTTGTTTTTGAGATATAGTTTCACTCTGTCGCCAGGCTGGAGTGCAGTGGTGCGATCTCAGCTCATTGCAACCTCTGCCTCCTGGGTTCAAGGGATTCTCCTGCCTCAGCCTCCCGAGTAGCTGGGACTACAGGGGCATGCCACCATGCCCAGCTAATTTTTTTTATTTTTAGTAGAGATGGGGTTTCACCATGTTGGCCAGGATGGTCTCAATCTGACCTTGTGATACACCCACCTCAGCCTCCCAGGATACTAGGATTATAGGCATAAGCCACTGCACCTGGCCAAAATGTTCTAAGGTTTTTACATTGTTAAAGGGAGAAGATTTCAAACACTTCATGTTCTCACTCATAGGTGGGTGTTGAACAATGAAAACATATGGACACAGGGAGGGGAAAATGACACTGGGGTCTGTTGGGGGAATAAGGGAGGTTCAGTGGGGGGTAGGGAGGTTGGGGAGGGATAACATGGGGAGAAATGCCAGATATAGGTGATGGCGGGGGATGGAGGCAGCAAAGCACATTGCCATGATGTACCTATGCAACAATCCTGCATGTTCTTAGCATTTTGACTGTTAATATAGCCACATCAGGGAATCCTGGAAGTTCCCAGAGCTTAAAGTGCAATATATATATATATATATATATATATATATATATATATGGAGAAGAACTGATATTTATTAATTTTAGACTTTGATAAGTAATATATGCATGTGAAAATAACAAGCTAATCACATAAGAATATAAAAGGAATGTATCAATTCCAAAAGAACAGAGGAATAAAGCTATAATGAGGAAAAATAATCTATTCAAAAGAAGACAATAAAGGAAAGAAAATGAAATAGCAACAAAACAGGGCAGGGCACAAACTGAAACAGACTAGATGGAAGCAATATATCAAAATATATTGGTAATTAGAATAATTGTAAATGCAGTAAGTGCTAAATGGATAATGATGGTCAGAATGAATTTTTTAAATTCAGCTATATACTATTTATAAAAGACAGACTTAAAACATATGGTTACAGAAAGATTGAAAGTAAAAAAAATGAGAAAAGATATACCAGGCAAACAATAACCAAAAAGAAGCTGATGTGGCTATATTAACAGTCAAAATGCTATTTATGCTAAAAAGCAATTTTAGAGATAATGAAAGACAGTGCACAATGATAAAAGTTTCCATTTACTAGGAAGATATAATAACTATAGTAAAAGTTGGCAAGGATGTGAATTCACAGAATATCTTACACACCAAAGGGTCATATAAATTGATGCAATGACTTTGAAAGACAGTTTGGCATTACTTCCTAAAGTTGAATGTTTACTTACCCCATGTCCAACATTTCCACTCCTACTAACCAAGAAAAATACCTGTGAATACTCAATGGAAAATGTGTAAGAATGCATGGCAGCACTGTTCACGATAGCAAAAGGCTGAAACCAACCCAAAGTCCATCAACAGAAGCGTGAATAAATTAACTATGGTCTATTCAAACCATCATCCACAGCAAACTAACACAGGAACAGAAAACCAAATACCACATGTTCTCAGTCATAAGTGGGAGCAGGACAATAAGAACACATGGACACAGGAAGGGGAACATCATACACCAGGGCCTGTTGTGGGGTAGGGGGAAGGGGGAGGGAGAGCATTTGAAAAAATAGCTAAGCATATGGATCTTAAAACCTAGATGGTGGGTTGATAGGTGCAGCAAACCACCATGGTACATGTAAACCTATGTAACAAACCTGCACGTTCAGCACATGCATCCCAGAACTTAAAGTAAAATAAACAAACAAACAAAAACAATGGAATATTATACAGTAGCCAAAGAAATAAATTCAGTGATGTACAGTATATCTACTTCAAGACTCTGATTCAGTATTTCAGAGAGGGCCCTGGCATCGCTAGTCTGATGCATACAGACCATCTCTTTAGAACACCACTTCTCCAGCTTTGCATACAGCTCTCTGCTTTCCTCTCATATCAGGCAGATGCCCCTCCCTCAATACGCTTTTTAAAAGTCAGGCTTATTGAGTTACTATTTACATACAGTAAAATTCATCCTTTTAATGTATAGTTTTATGAGTTTTGGCAAATGCATAAGTCATATAACCATCACCACAATCAAGATATAAAACAATTCCAATCCCTGCCAAAACTCCTGCATGCCCCTGTACAGTCAACTACTCTTTCCATCCCCAGGCAACTCCTGATGTCTTTTGTCTTCATAGTTTCATTTTCTAAAATGTCATGTAAATGGAAGCACATAGTATGTAACCTGTAGCCCATTGAGTTTGGCTTCTTTCAATTCTATAATACATTTGGGATTCATCTGTATTGTCACATGCATCAGCAATTTGTTCCTTTTTAGAGCAAATTTTACTCCACAGTAAGGATGGACCTCAATTCATCAGTTGAGAGACATCTGACTGATTTCCAGTTTTTGATGATTATGAATAAAGCAACATTCATACATTACAAACATCCATATACAGGTTTTTGTGTAAATATGTTTTCATTTCTCTTGGGTAAATAACTAGGAGTGAGATTGCTGAGTCATACAGTAAATGCATGTTTTAACTCTATAAATAACTGCCAAACTGTGTTTGTACCATTTTGCATTCCCACCAGCAAGGAATGAGAGTTGCAATTGTTCCATATCCTCATGTAGTGGTATCCCATTGTAGTTTTAATCTGCATTTCCCTAATGACTAATGATGTTAAGCATGCTTTCATGTATCTATTTACTATCCATATACGTTCTTTGGTAAAGTGTCTGTTCAAATTTTTTGTCTATTATTGGGTGTTTGTTTACTTATTACTGAGTTTTAATTGTTCTTTAGATGTTATGGATAAAAATACAAAATCAGTTATTGTTTTAAAATATTAACTCTTAATCTATAGCTTTTATTTTCATTTTGAGACAGAGTCTCGCTCTTGTTGCCCAGGCTGGAGTGCAATGGAGCAATCTTGGCTCACTGCAACCTCTGCCTCCTGGATTCAAGTAATTCTCCTGCCTCCTGCCTCAGCCTTCCGAGTAGCTGAGATTTTAGGCACCCACCACCATGCCTGGCTAATTTTTGTATTTTTAGTAGAGATGGGGTTTCACCATGTTGGCCAGGCTGGTCTCGAACTCCTGATCTCAAGTGATCCACCCACCTCAGCCTCCCAAAGTGCTGGGATTACAGGTGTGAGCCACTGTGCCTGGCCAATCTACAGCTTTTCTTTTCATTTTTTTAATACTGTGTTTCAAAGAGTAGAAGTGTTTAATTTTGATGAGGTCCAATGTATCTATTTTATCATTTTATGGATTTTGCCTTTGGTGTGGTGTATAAGAAATCTTTGCCTAAGTCTAAAAAATTTTCTCCTTTCTTTTCTTCTAAAAGTTTTATAGTTTAGCTTCATATTTAATTTTATAATCCATTTTAGGTTAATTTTTGTACATGGTACAAGGAATGGATTAAGGTTTTTTTTTTCTTTTTATATAAATGTCCAGTTGTTCCAGCACAATTTGTTGAAAAAATTATGCCTTCTCCATTGAATTGCCTTTGCACCTTTGTCAAAAATCAATTGACCAAGTATGTGTGGTTCTATTTCTAGACTCCTTATTCTGTACCACTGATCCCTGCGTTTATCTTTTCGCCAATACCACATGGTCCTGATTACAGTAGCTTTATACTAACTCAGATACTAGGAGTCCTCCAATGCCATTTTCCTTTTTCAAAATTGTACTAGCTATTATAGCTCCTTTGCCTTTCCACAAACTTTAGATTCAGCTTTTCAATAGCTACAAAAAATCTTACTGAGATCCTCATTGGGACTGCATTGAATCTATATATCAATTTGGGGAAAATTAATTATAAAAATATTGAGTCTTCTAATCTAAGAACATGGCTAATCTTTCTTCTTTAAGTCTTCTTTTAAGTTTTTTTCTTTAGTGTTTTGAACTATTCAGCATCCATATGTTGCAAATATTTGTTAGCTTTTATACCTAAGTATTTAATTTTTGGCATTATGTTAATGGTATTTTAAAAGATATTCAATTCCCAATTGCTCATTTCTAATAAATTGATTTCATTTATTTTTGTATGTTAATCTTGTGTCTTCAAACCTTGCTGAACTCCCTTATTAGTGCTAGTAGCTTTTGTGTGTGTATATGTGTATGGATTCTCTTGAGAGTTTCTATGCAGTAATTGTGCTGTTTGCAAAGAGAGTTTTATTTCTTTCTTTGTAATTTGCATGTCTTTTGTTTCTTTTTCTTACCTCACTGCATTGACAAGGAACTTCAGTAAAATGTTGAATGGAAGTGGTGAGAGTGCACAACCATGTCTTGTGTCTGATCTTAGGTGAAAGGCATTCAACCACTATTATGATATTAGTTGTAGATATCTTTTATTCATTTAAGGAAGTTCCCTTGTATTCTTATTTTTCTCAGGGTTTTTGATACAAATGGGTGTTAATTTTTTTAAAAAAACTGAGATGGTCATAGAGTTTTTCTTCTTCAGTCTATTCATATAGTGACTTATGATGACTGATATTTAAATGTTGAAACAGCCTTCTATTCCTAGGATAAATCCCACATGGTCATGATGATTTACACACACACACAGACACACATACATTCACACACATATATGTATATACACACAGATATATATATATATGTACATACATACATATATATGTACACACATACATATGTTTAAAGAGAGAGGGAGGGAGAGGAAGAGAGTAAGCTAGATTCAATTTGCTATATTTTGTGAAGGAATGTTGCATCTATTTTCATAAAGAATACTGGACTGTAGTTTTTTCTAAAGTCTTTGGTTTTGGTATCAGGGTGATGATGGTTTCATAAAATTATCTGGGAAGTATGTCTTTCTATTCTTTTTTTTGGAAGAATTTCTGTAACATTGGTAATACTTCTTTCTTAATTGTTTGGCAGGATTCGGCATCATTTTTTTTTCTTACAGTATTTTTAAGTACTAAGTCAATTTCTTTAATAAATATAGGACTAATCAGGTTATCTATTTCTTCTGGAGTGAGCTTAGTTAGGTAGTATCTGTCTTTCAAAGGATTTGTCCATCAATCTAAGCCGTCAAACTGATGGCATAATGTTGTTTATAATGTTCTCTTATCATCCTTTAAATGTCTATAGGATTTGTAATGATGTCTCCTCTTTTGTTCCTGATATTGATAATTTGTGCTTTCTCTCTTTTAATCTTGGTTAGTCTGGCTACAGGTTTACCAATTTTATAAAAATGTTCCATAAAAAAGAGTTTGATTTCATTGAGTTCCTTCTTTTTTTCCCATTTTTCATTTCACTGACTTCTACCTTTGTCTCTATTATTCCCAACTCCTGCTTACTTGGGTATAATTTGCTTTTCTTTTTCTGGTTTCTTAGAGTGAGTACTTAGATCACTAATCTGAGATCTTTATTCTGTTCTAATACAAGTATTTCATGTTATAAATTTTTCTTAAGCACTACTTTAGCTGCATCTTATAAATTTCAATATGCTGTGTGGTCATTTCTACTTAATTCAAAATATTTTTAAATATCCCTGTGACTTCCTCTTTGATCTATCGGTTATTCAGAAGTGCATTTTTGCATTTGGGGGATTTTATAGATACCTTCACAGACTTTTTAGTTTAATTAATTCCCTTATGGTCAGAGAATATACTGTATAAGATTTTAACTATTTTAAATTTGTTAATATTTGTTTTATGGTCCAGAATACGGTCTATTTGGGTGAATGTTTCATGTGCATTTGAAGTAAAAGCGTGTTCTATAATGGTCTACATGGCCTATAATAGTGTTATGGTCTTCTATAGCAGGGGTCCCTAACCTCCAGGCCACAGACTGGGTATCGTGGCCTGTTAGGAACTGGGCCACACAACAGGAGGTGGCAGGGGAGCAAGCATTAATACCTGAGTTAATGCCTCTTGTCAGATCAGCGTCAGCGTAAATTTTTATAGGAGCAAGAATCCTATTGCAAACTGAACATAGGAGGGATCTAGGTTGCGTGCTCCTTATGAGGATCTAATGCCCGATTATCTGAGGTGGAACAGTTCTATCCTGAAACTATTCTTCCCCACCTCTTGTCTATGGAAAAATTATTTCCCACAAAACCGGTCCCTGTGCCAAAAATGTTGGGACCGCTGTTCTACAGTGTTATTTTTTGGGGGAGGGGGGTTACTAGTTCTATTGATTATTGTGAAATATAATTCTGGATTTCTTTATTCTTTCTATTTTATTAATTTTTACTTCATGTATTTTAAATATCTGGATTTAAGTACATACACATTTAGAAATGTATGTCTTCTTGCTGGATTGATCTTTTTATCATTAATGTACCTCTTTATCCCTGTTAGTGTGTCTTCATCTGATATGAATATAGTCAATTTGACTTTCTTTTCATTATTGTTTGTATGGTATCTTTTTTCATCTTTCTCCTTTTTATTAATTTTTAATTTATGTTTAATGTGTGTCTAGTCCTATAATTAATTTTCAAATTAAAGATATATACAATTTTGGCTGGATGCAGTGGCTCACACCTGTAATCCCAGCACTTTGGGAGGCAAAGGTGGGCAGATCATGAGGTTAGAAGATCGAAACCATCTTGGCTAAAATGGTGAAACCTTGTCTCTACTAAAAATACAAAAAAAATTAGCTGGGTATGGTAGTATGGTGCCTTGTAGTCCCAGTTACTCAGGCAGCTGAGGTAAAGAAAAGAACTTATGTCGGCCAGGCACGGTGGCTCACGCCTGTAATCCCAGCACTTTGGGAGGCCGAGGCGGGTGGATCACGAGGTCAAGAGATCGAGACCATCCTGGTCAACAAGGTGAAACCCTGTCTCTATTAAAAATACAAAAAATTAGCTGGGCATGGTGGCATGTGCCTGTAATCCCAGCTACTCGGGAGGCTGAGGCAGGAGAATTGCCTGAACCCAGGAGGCGGAGGTTGCAGTGAGCCAAGATTGTGCCATTGCACTCCAGCCTGGGTAACAAGAGTGAAACTCCATCTCAAAAAAAAAAAAAGAAAGAAAAGAACTTATGTCAATCCAATTAAAAATATGTAGTAGAAAGGATCAATAAGGTCAAAATCTGGTTCTTTGAAAATACTAATAAAATCAATAAACACCTAGAGATACTAATCCAAAAAAGAAAAGAGGTAGAAATAACCAACAATAGGATTGAGAAAGCACATCATCACAGATCCTACAGACACTACAAAAATAGAGAATACTGTAAACAACTTTATCATAATAAATTAGAAAATTTAGATGAAATAGACAAATACTTTGCACAAAATTAACATATTAAACTGACACAAAGTAGCCAAAACAGACCTGTATTTGTTAAAGAAATTAAATCCTTAATTCTAAGCCTATTCTCAAGAAAACTAAATGGATACACTGTTAAATTATTCCAAACATTTAAGAAAGAAATAGTACTAGTTGTATCTAAACTCTTCCAGAGAATATTAAAAAAAGACCACATTCACTCATTGTGGCAAAACTAACGTTGATATTAAAACCTAAGGAAAACATTACAGGCAAGGATTAAATTTAGGCCAGTCTCACATATGAACAAAAATGCAAAAATCAAAACCAAGATATTAGCAAATGAAATCCAGCAAAACATAAACAGAATGATGTTTCACAACTAATTGGACTTATTCCTTAAATGGATAGGGAATAAATAGGGGTCTCAGGAGTACTTGCTAAAATAGATTTAAATAAAAATCAGAGTCTCATAATATTCAAAATGTTAAGATTTCAATTGAAAATTACTCATCATACCAGGAACCAGAAAGACCTCAAAGTGAATGAAGAAAGATAATGAATAGATACCAACAGTGAAATGACAAGGATCTTAGAATTACCTGACAAAGATTTTAAAGCAGCTGCCATAAAAATTCTTCCATAAGCAATTGCAGAGAGTCTGGAAACAAATGATTTAGTCTTAGAAAAGGAAAAGAAAGTCTCCACGAAGACACAGAATATATAAAAAGGAACCAAATGAAAATTTTAGGACTTAAAACTACAATGGCCTAAATACAAAATCCAGTAGATGAGACTATAGAAAAATAGAAATTACCCAATCTGAACAAAAGAGAAAAAAACAGACTAAAAAAGAGAACACAGCCTCAGGGACATGTGAGACTATATAAAAAAAAAATCTTACATTTGTATCATCACAGTCCTAGATAGAGAGGATATAGAGGTCAAAGCTGAAAAAAGTACTCAAATAAATAATGGCTAAAAGCTTCTTAAATCCGGCAATAGACATAAACCTACAGATTCAAGATGCTGAGGCAAACTAAAACAGAATAAACCTAAAGAAATCGACACCAAGATACATCATAGTCCAACTTCTGAAAACTAAAAACTGAGAACAAAAATTAAAAGCAGCAGGAGAAAACCCAACACCTTATCTATAGGAGAAAAATAATCCAGAAGCAGATTTCTCACCAGAAATCATGGAGGCCAAAAGAATGTGGCACAACTTTTTTTTTTCTTATTCTAAGTGCTGAAAGAGAATTATCAACTCAGTAACCTATACCTAGTGAAAATATCCTTCAGGAATAGAAACAGGGAAAGCAAGACATTCTAAGATTAAGGAAAATGAAGATAGTTTTTCATCAGGATACTGACTCTAAAAGAATGGCTAAGGGAAATTCTCTAAATAGAAAGCAAATGATAAAATAAAAAAAATATTGGGAATATTAGGAAAAAGGAAGAACATGATAAGCAAAAATAGGGTAAAAAAATAGACTTTCCTTTTCTTCTTGAGTTTTCTAAATTATATTTGATGGTTAAAACAAAAAGTAATAACACTGTACGATGTGGCTCTAAATATATGCAGAGGAAATAAAAATGCAATTATCATAAGACCCAGCAATTATACTCCTGGGCATTTATCCTAAAGAAATAAAAACACATGTGTATATGAAAACCTATCTACAAATGTTTATGGCAGCTTTATTAATAGTAGCTCAAAACCGAATACAATCCATATGTCCTTCAACAGGTGAATGGTTTAACAACTGTGGTACATTCCAATAGAATTCTCCTCAGCAATAAAAAGAAATAAACTATTAATATAAGGACTAAATTATCAATAATGGCACTAAAACATTAATGTAATCATATATATTTGCTAATATGACCTATTAACTAAAAGGAAAAAACTAAAAATATAACCTGAATAACTCTCCAGAGAATTATATTGAATGAAAAAAGTCAATCCTCAAAAATCACTGTATTAGATGAAATGGACAATGTAGCATTGTCTATTTAGAATCTATTTATATAACATGCTTGAAATGACAAAATTATAGAAACAGAGAATGGATTATTGGTTGCCAGGGATTAAGGGTGTGTAGGGCTGGAGGGAAGCAGGCATAGCTATCAAAGGGCACTATGAGAAATCATGGTGGTGATGGAACTGTTTTATATCTTGCCTGCATCAGTATTCTGCTTGTGTTATTATATTTTAGTTTTGCAATATGTTACTATTGGGGAAAATTGTGTAAAGAGTACAAAGGATCTCTCTGCATTATTTCTTACAACTACATGTGAATCTACCATTATCTCAAAACGAAAAGTTAAAAAAAAAAACAGTACCAGTGAAATACCATTTTCTTACAGGGTATGAAAAATTATTTGCAATACATATAACTGATAGAAGATTACTACCTAGAATATCTAGTAATTCCTGTAAATCACTAAGAGAAAGAAAGACAATCCAATGTCAAAAGGGGTTAAAGTCTTAAATCACCTAACAAGAGAGGATAATCAAATAACCAATATGCATTATTAAAAAAACTTGCTCAATTTTACTGATCATCAGGAAAGTAGAAATTAAACCCACAAAGACATACCACAACAGACTCTTCAGGATGGCTAAAGTTTTAAACAAGTGTTCACAAAGATGAATATTCTGTAATATTCATACACTGCTAATAGGAAAATAACCATGTTGGAAAACTGTTTGGCAGTATTTATTAAATCTGAGCATATATAAACACTAAGACTCAGCAACTCCACTTTTTAATGTACCTTCAACAGAAATGCTACATATGTGGATTAAAAGATAGCTACAAATGTGCATTAAAAGGCATGTATAAGAATGTTCATAATGGCTGGGCACGGTGACTCATGCCTATAATCTCAGCACTTTGGGAGGTCAAGGTGGGTGTGTCACCTAAGGTCAGGAGATCAAGACCAGCCTGACCAATATGGTGAAATCCTGTCTCTCCTGAAAATACAAAAATTAGCTAGGCATGATAGCATGCACCTGTAGTCCCAACTACTCAAGAGGCTGAGACAGAAGAATTGCTTGAACCTGAGAGGTGGAGGTTGCAGTGAGCCAAGATTGCACCACTGCACTTCAGCCTGGGTGACAGAGCGAGACCCTATCTCAAAAAAAGAAAAAGAAAAAAAGAATTTAACGATGCTCATAGAAGTATTATTTCTAATAGCTCTATAATATAAACCACTAAAATTCCCATCAACAGTAGGATATATACAAAACTGAAGCACATTCACAGATACTCATTCATATATTCATACATATTTATCCTTGATGCCTCTCTTTTCCTCACTCCTATCCGACAGCCAGTCCTAACGCTTCTGCCAAAATGTAACCCGAATGTGTCACTTCTCTTCATCTTCATTGCTACCATCTTCCTCATATCCAACATTATTTCTCAATTGGTTTACGGCAATAGTCATTTAACTAGACTCCATGCTCCCCCTATGATTTGTTATCTGCAAAGCGGTTATTAAAATATACATCAGATCATCTCAGACTCTGTTTAAATCTTTCAGTGGGTTCTCTTTGTCAGCAGAATTACATGCAACTCTTCACTATTGTTTGGAAGGCTGCCATGCTGGTTCTGGTATAGTCTAAGGTATTTAAAAAGAAAGATCTTAATATACACTGAGTGGTTTAAATAGAGTTATTTCTCATACATAGTTCAAAGGAAGACAGTCCTGAATTGGCAGGGCACCTGGCTCCAAAATGCTTGCCCAAGTTTCATCATAACATCTGCATCTCAGCTAGCCAGAGGGAGGAAAGGCAAAAGAGGGGCTATGCTTCTTTTCTCTTAAGGGCATAGCCCAGAATTTTTTCCCCCATTTCTGCTTAATATCTTCATCATTCACAGCCTCCTCACATGGCACACCCAGCTGCAAATAAGGCTGGGAAATGTCGTTAGTTAAAATGACATGTGCCGACACACAACTCTATTACTATGGAGGTAGGGAAGAATAAATATTGAGGACAACTTACAGTCTTTGCTCTAGCCTACAGCATGTAATCCCTCTCTACCTCTTCACCCTCATCTCTTCCCTTTCTCTCCCTAGCTCATGGTTTGGCCTTGCTCATTCCCTCTTAGTCCTCAAGGCCTTGGTCCCTGTGCTGTCATATATCTAAAATACTCTTCCCTAGATCTTTACAAGACTGGCTCTCCTTCATCATTTAAATCTCAGCTGAAGCCTCATATCTCTTCTTAGAGACATTCCCTGACACTTCCCTCACAAGCAAAGTAGCCCCCTCATTATCATTCTCTAACCCATACTGTTTTATTTCTAGCATTTATCACTAAATTCTTATTTATGTATCTGCTTATCTGTCTCCCACTAAAATATAAGCACCAGGAGAACAGATACGTTATCTGACATTTTCTGCTGGATCTCCAGCACCTAGATGCTACTTTGGATAAAACAAGCATTCCACAAATATTTATTTATTTTTAAACAATTTTTAAATATTTAAAAATATTTATTAATTTATTTATGTAACAAATAATTAAAGATGAATTAATTTAGCAAAAACCTATCATTTTGTGACTGGGAAAACTGCAGCCCAGAGAAAGTAAATAGCTTGTCCAAGATTCTGCAACGAGTTACTAGATTCCTAGGTTGGTGCTTTTCTCTAACACCCTATTTCATTATTTTCTTTAAAATCTTCTTCCATTGTCTCAACCCTCAGCAGTTATTACTCTGAACTCCTGTTTCACTGGACCTTAACATCCATTTGGTTTTTATTCCATGTTACTTTATATTGTTATTTATCTTTATTATATCTATCTTGTTTTCCTAACCAAACTGTAAGCCCCTGAAAATACGAACCTTCTGACACAGGGAACACAGGCCCTCAATATGTAATTTACAAAGATGGCTAAAATTAATTTCTTTACTAAAGTGAAACTCAGGATGATTAAAACTTTCATCTTGTCCCATTATTGAGGACAAAAGTTGGCTACTAAAAGGCTAGATTTTGGGCAGAAGTCATTTCTGTGTGTCCCTAACTGAATGTAGAGGCAAGAGTGTCTTACCTGCAGTTGGACTCTTACGTGCTTCATTCAAATAATGCAGAGGAGCTGCTTTGGGTATAATGGGTGGATTCTGAAAGGTAATCCTTGCTGTTGGTGGAATCAGCCCTCGTTCTATCAGACTTAAAATCCCTAAAAAGGAACATTCATAGAATGTGAGTTTAATTCCAAGCAATTTCACAAAGTCTGAGCTCTATAAATTTCACAAGTGTAACTTACTCCATTCATCATCTTATCTGTGAGGGTACATCTAGTGCCTTAATCCTTTGCATGAATAAACAGCTACAGTACACATTCATTTAAATGTAATATTCTAACCCAAGGAAAAATGTCATTTCTAATGGCAGTAATATGAAATAAAATTGCACTAAAGTAGTTTCATTTTAAGGTGGAAATATAATTTCAAGGCAAACTAAAAATTATACTTATGATATTTTCAATCATTGGTAATATTATTACTCTTTTTAAAATTCAGAGAAATCAGGCACACATTCTTAATAACTAAGGAAATCCTTTGTTCTGAAAGAAGAAAATCTGTGTACCTGAAACCCTGCTCCTGTTTTATAATCTGTCATGCTTTATAAAATAAGGAGTTATTTTTAGACATTTCTCATATCACCAGAAGATAGGAAGGTTCAGAGAAGTTATTTTAATAAAATCGGCCAAAATAGTATTAATGTAACTAATTTACAATTCCTAGTATTCATACTGTGTTAGCATGGCTGATGCCAAAGTTTTTAAAGGATGAGACATCATTAAATAAGCAAACAAATGAATAAATCAATGAATGATTCACCAAAGCCTGCCGTCAGAGGAAAAACTTTCATTAAGGTGGATCTACTATCTTGAAGTCGGAAACCTAGAAACTTGGGGACTACCTGGAATAAATTTGTGGTAGGGCTTCAGTTTCCTGTTGCTCTTTTACATAATAGAAATTAAGTAAATAACTCTAAGTCTCAATAAAATCCTAGAATACAAACTGTGTCTCCACGTTGGCCTAATTTAAGAATTTGGCATACAACTTCATCCCTTCTAAGGGGGCCCAATATTATTTCCATTTACCTTATGACCTCTATATAGTACTATGAAGAATGTTGTCTAGTGTTACAGGAATTCAGTAGAATGATCACTGAAGGGTTGGAGAGCTGAAAAATAGTTCACTTGTAAAACAATGACCAAAGAGAAATCTTCAGTTTATATACTGCAGAATCATTTGGGGGAAGAATTTCTTATTAAAAGTGGAGACTCCTGGGCCCCAACTCAGATCTATCCAAACTTCTGAGGACATGGCCTGGGAATCTGCATTATTGAAGCCTCCAGGAGCTATTCATGTACACTGAGATTTTAGAACCACTAGAACTGGGGCCCAGTAACGTACACATTAAATAAGCACTCCAGGTTAATCTTTTGCACTCTTAACACTTAAGAACTACTGATCTAGAGTATAACACTTTAGGACCTTTTGGAAATTAGTACTTGAGGTTTTAATTTTTATAACACTAGATTGAACTACTTTAAAAATCTTGTTAGACTAATTCTTTGTCCTTACAAATATTTTCCACCTATAAATATCAAATTCCATTTCCAAGAACTCTGCCTGTTTTGCAGATGTGAAAAACAGGGTATTTTCTAATTCAGTGTATTTTCTTTTTTTTACAATTCTTCTGTGTTTTTTTTTTTTTTAATTTTTATTGCATTTTAGGTTTTGGGGTACATGTGCAGAACGTGCAAGATAGTTGCATAGGTACACACATGGCAGTGTGTTTTGCTGCCTTCCTCCCCTTAACCCACATTTGGAAATTCAGTGTATTTTCATTTGAAGAGTCAGTTTCATTCTCCAAGAAATCTGAAGACTGTAAGTACGATTTCAACCCTTGCTTTAGTGCTGGTTGAAGCAATTACCTGAATTTCAGACAAACATGTGTGTATCTATTGGAAGGAAAAAGACTTTGGAATAAGCAGAAGAGATTACTGAGCATCTTTTCATTGAAATGCTGGAACCTCTAAAGATGATCTGACCTACAGTCCTATAGGACTCTGTATGCATCTTTGTTTTGTTTTTAAAGAGGTAGGGTCTCATTCTGTTGACCAGGTTGGAGTGCAGTGGCACCATCATAGCTCACCACACTCTTGAATGTCTGGGCTAAAGTGATCCTCCTGCCTTCTCCTTCCAAGTAGCTGAAACTATTGAAACAACGTCTGGCTTTCTTTTTTTTTTTTTTTTTTTGAAGAGACTAGGTCTCACTATGTTGTCCAGGCTAGTCTTGAACTCCTGGCTTCAAGCAATCTTCCTGTCTTGGCCTCCCAAGGTGCTGGTATTATAGGTGTGAGCCACTGTGCCAGGCTGCATCTTTGTTTTTAATTGCCCATTTTACAATTCTCTAAAGATTAAGGTTCATTTGTAGAAATCTGATAAGAATGCCAATAAATCTTGTTATACACATGCAAATTTAAATTCTTTCACATGGAAGGACAACTCTTCTCCCTGAAAAACCAGTTTTGCATCCATTTACAAATTTGTTTAAATATTCTCGATTTATAAATGTGTCTATTTAAATTGTCCTTTTATTGTAACATCTTACTAGTTCCCTCACTTAATTAATAAGCTAATAAAATCTCTGATGTGTTTTATATTTATATAAGAGTCATAACTTTACTTTTGAAAAAAATCATCCTTTAACAGTTTCGGAGTTCCCACTGAGATGAGCAAAAGGGTCACCCAGGCATGGGTGAGCAAAATCAAGCCTAGGCATGATTTTTCTTGGCTCCCACAGGTTAAAGTTTCTTGTTTTTCTAATTTTAATTTTACTCTCTATTAATTTGTTTTTCTTTTTAGTTCATTTATGCATGGCAAGTTATTCCCTGTTGGCAGCTGCCATGATTGGAAATTTGGTGATCTCTAGAAATGATCTAATGTCTTATAGAGAATATAGTTTCTTAGTTTTTATCCATCTGTCTATTTTGAGCTCAAATTAGGAATTTCTTGCTCACAAGGAAGGAGAATAACTCTTTGGTATCTGAACTAGTAAACTTTTTGTGTTTCTGCATTTATTTTCTATTTTTTTCTTTTTCTTTTCTTTCTTTTTCTTTACTTTTCTCTTCTTTTTTTCTTTCTTTTTTTTCTTTTTTTTTTTGAGAGAAGGTCTTACTCTATAGCCCAGGCTGGAGTGTTGTGGCATGATCTCAGTTCACTGCAACCTCTGCCTCCAGGGCTTAAGCCATCCTCTTGCCTCAGCCTTCTGAGTAACTAGGACTACAGGTGCACCACCATGCCCAGATAGTTTTTGTATTTTTTGTTGAGGTTGGGGTTTCACCATGTTGCCCAAGCTGGTCTTGAACTCCCGGACTCCAGCAATCCATCTATCTCAGCGGCCTCCCAAAGTGCTGGGATCAGATGAATGAGGCACTGTGCCTGGCCACTGTTTATTCTCTATTTACCTGTGGCTGAAATTGTAGAATTGAGGGTATACAGGCTATTTGTATGTCTTTGTATCTGTAATTCAGAAAGTTCCTAATCTCATATTGTGAGTGTAGAATGTTTTCCTGTCTCCAGATGTCATTAATAAATTAGATCATAAAGGCTTTTAAAGGAGTTCTGTTCTGATTGGCTTGTAGAGATAAATAAGTGCTTATATAAACTGAATATTCATAAAGTTCCCAGAAAACAAAGAAATCAAACTTGTAATACTTTGAATGTGCTCCCTGTACCTCCCAAATTCAGAAACTCTCATTGAGTCTCTACTTTTCATGGCACTATAGTAATTTACATAGTTTCAATGCTGTTCTCCTTGTACTAAAATATAATTAGAAAAATCACTTATGCAACCAAGGCCTTGCCTAGAATTTTACATTGAGAATAATGCTTATTGAATCAGGTATGACAAGTCACTTTTATTATTTTGAGAGTCTCTCTCTGTTGCCCAAGCTGGAGTGCAGTGCAGTGATCTCGGCTCACTGCACCTCTGCCTCCCAGGCACCAGAATCAAGCAATTCTCATGCCTCAGACTCCCAAGTAACTGGGATTACAGGTGCCTGCCACCACACCTGGCTAATTTTAGTAGAGATGAGGTTTCGCCATGTTTCACCATGTTGGCCAGGCTGGTTTCAAACTCCTGACCTCAGGTGATCTGCCTGCCTCGGCCTCCCAAAGTGCTGGGATTACAGGTGTGAGCCAGGATTACATGCCTGGCCAATGAGTCACTTTTAAAGAATCAAGGTTGATGCATTAAAGAGCCAATGCTTACAAAGCCCCCTCAGAAAAACTAGGCTGGTATGTAACTTACATGATTTCCAGCCTTATAGGTGGTAAGAAGGTCACATGCTGTAGCCCCAAGAGCTTTAGGATATTTGGAGGACTTTTAGAAGAGAGGAATTTACCCAAATTTATAGGTCCTGCAGTTGAAATCTGATGAACAGAATTTCTTGGGCTTGATTTCCTAACCTTGGGATAGCAAATAATAAGGGATTTTATATAGATTGAGATTCCCTAGAAAAACCTTCAACAAAGCAAATTTAAGGTGGCTTATATGGTAAATGAACATTCTTGCTCCACCTATGAAAATTATCAGGCCCATCCTACTGAGACCAACCTTATTTTGTGAATTTTTGGTTTTTGAGATCATTTTAATCAAAAGGGGAGAAGATTGTAAGAATTTTTTTTTTTTTTAAGTTTTAGAATAAGCAAATGGGATCACTGGATACCCTTTTAATAGAGTCCTGAAGTCTCCAGTGAATATCTGATCCTAGCCTTTGATGAGGTTATTTGTAACTCTGTAGATATTGAGGTTACTTTGTAAATATCTGATCATAATACAAATAATTCTTATCTATAGACTTGAAAATAAATTCTGTCTGCTGAAGGGAAATTCTCCTCATAGGAAATCCAATTTTGCATTTATTTGCAAATTTACTTCAATATTCCTGACCTACAAATGTGTCCATTCTTTGGATTCTCTTTTGAATCGGTTGTGAATTGATGAATTAAATAAAAATTTCTGACCTGTGTTCATTTTATATTTGTATGAGAGTCATGATTTTAGCTGTTTTTGAAAGTTACCCTTTAACAACATTGTTTCATTAAATCCTTACACCACTCTTAATTCCCTGTTGAATAGATTAGGGATTGAAAGTTCATTCATTCCGTTTATTCATTTAACCAATAAAGTGCCTATTATGTGTCAAGAACTATTCTGGGGGCTGGGGATGCAGTGGTGAACCAGAAAGACCTCATGGAGCCTCTAGTGGTGAAGAAGATATTAAATAAATTTACAAATAAATGCATTATGATAAATCGTGATAATCTCTGAAGGAAAAGGACAGGTGCTTGAGGAAGTGACCTTTACTGGCAAAGGAAAAGAAACTTGTGAAGGCCAAATTTGCAAATGTGCTTGGCCTGATAAAGATCAGAGAGAAGGCCTGGCTGGCTAAGCATAGAAAGAGCTGAGTAAGCAGCAAATGCAAAACAACTGAAATCGTAACAAACAGTCTCTCAGACCACAGTGAAATCAAGTTAGAACTCAGAATTCAGAAACTAACTCAGAACAGCTTCATGGAAACTGAACAACTGGTTCTTGAATGTTGACTGAATAAACAATGAAATGAAGGCACAGCTTCATGGAAACTGAACAACTGGCTCTTGAATGTTGACTGGATAAACAATGAAATGAAGGCAGAAATAAAGAAGTTCTTCGAAACCAATGAGAATGAAGACATAACATACCAGAATCTCTGGGAGACATTTAAAGCAGTCTCTAGAGGAAAATATATAGCAATAAGTGCCCACATGAGAAGAGTGGAGATATCCAAAATTGACACCCTAACTTCAAAATTGAAAGAGCTGGAGGAGCAAGATTAAAAAAACTCAAAATCTAGCAGAAGACAAGAAATAACTAAGATCAAAGCAGAACTGAAGGAGATAGAGACACAAAAAATCAATAAATCCAAGAGCTGGTTTTTTGAAAAGATCAACAAAATAGACAGACCACTAGCCAGATTGATAAAAAAGAAAAGAGAGAATAACCAAATAGATGCAATAAAAAACGATAAAGGGGAAATCACCACAGATTCCACAGAAATTCAAACTATCATCAGAGAATATTACAAACAACTCTATGCACATAAACTAGTAAACCTGGAAGAAATGGATAAATTCCTGGACACTTGTGCCCTCCCAAGCCTAAACCAGGAGGAAGTCGAAACTATGAATAGACCAATAACAAGGTCTGAAGTTGAGGCAGCAATTAAGAGCCTACCACACACAAATAAGCCCAGGTCCAGATAAGTTCACAACCAAATTCTACCAGACACACAAAGAGGAACTGCTGCAATTCCTTCTGAAACTATTCCAAATAATCCAAAAAGAAGGAATCCTTCCCAAATCATTTTATGAGACCAACATCATCCTGATACCAAAACCCGGCAGAGACACAACAAGAAAAGAAAACTTCAGGCCGATATCCATGATGAACATACATGCAAAAATCTTCAATAAAATACTAGCAAGCTGATTGCAACAGCACATCAAAAAGCTTATTCACCATGATCAAGTAGGATTCATCCCGGGGATGCAAGGCTGGTTCAACATACGCAAGTCTACAAATGTAATTCACCACGTAAACAGAACCAATAACAAAAACCACATGATTATCTCAATTGACGCAGAGAAGGCCTTTGACAAAATTCAACAGCCCTTTATGCTAAAAATCCTCAATAAACTCGATATTGATGGAAGATATCTCAAAATAATAAAAGCTATTTATGACAAACCAACAGCAAATATCATACTGAATGGGCAAAAACTGGAAGCATTCCCTTTGAAATCTGGCACTAGACAAGGATGCCCTCTCTCACCACTCCTATTCAATATAGTACTGGAAGTTCTAGCCAGAGCAATCAGGCAAGAAAAAGAAATAAAGGGATTCAAATAGGAAAGAAGGAAGCCAAATTGTCTCTATTTGCAGACAACATGATAGTATATCTAGAAGACCCCATCGTCTCAGCCCAAAAACTCCTGAAACTGATAAGCAACTTCAGCAAAGTCTCAGGATATAAAAATCAATGTGCAAAAATTATAAGCATTCCTATACACCAATAAAAGACTTAAAGAGAACCAAATCAAGAACGAATTGCCATTCACAATTGCTACAAAGAGAATAAAATACCTAGGAATACAACTAACAAGGAATGTAAGGGACCTCTTCAAGGAGAACTACAAACCGCTGCTCATCAAAATAAGAGAGGACACAAACAGATGGAGAAACATTCCATGTTCATGGTTAGGAAGAATCAATATTGTAAAAATGGCCAAACTGCCCAAAGTAATTTACAAATTCAACGCTATCCCCATCAAGCTACCATTGACTTTCTTCACAGAACTGGAAAAAAACACCTTGAACTTCATATGGAACCAAAAGAGAGCCCGCACAGCCAAGTCAATTCTAAGCAAAAAGAACACAGCAGGAGGTATCACACTTCTGGACTTCAAACTATACTACAAAGCTACAGTAATCAAAACAGCATGGTACTGGTACCAAAACAGAGATATAGACCAATGGAACAGAACAGAGGCATCGGAGGTAACACAACATATCTACAACCATATAATCTTTGATAAACCAGACAAAAACAAGCAATGGGGAAAGGACTCCCTGTTTAATAAATGGTGTTTGGAAAACTGGTTAGCCATGTGCAGAAAGCAGAAACTGGACCCCTTCCTGACACCTTACACTAAAATTAACTCCAGATGGATTAAAGACTTAAACATAAGACCTGGCACCATAAAAACCCGAGAAGAAAATCTAGGCAAAACCATTCAGGACATAGGAGTAGGCAAGGATTTCATGACCAAAACACCAAAAGCATTGGCAACAAAAGCCAAAATAGACAAATGGGACCTAATCAAACTCCACAGCTTCTGCACGACAAAAGAAACAGTCATTAGAGTAAATCGGCAACCACCAGAATGGGAAAAAAATCTTTGCAGTTTACCCATCTGACAAAGGGCTGATAACCAGAATTTACAAAGAACTCAAACAGATTTACAAGAAAAAAACAAACAACCCCATTCAAAAATGGGCAAAGGATATGAACAGACACTTTACAAAAGAAGACATACATGAGGCCATCAAACATATGAAAAAATGCTCATGAACACTGGTCATCAGAGAAATGCAAATCAAAACTACATTGAGATACCATCTCATGCCAGTTAGAATGGTGATCATTAAAACATCTGGAGACAACAGATGCTGGAGAGGATGTGGAGAAATAGGAACACTTTTACACTGCTGGTGGGAGTGTAAATAAGTTCAGCCATTGTGGAAGACAGTGTGGCAATTCCTCAAGGACCTAGAAATAGAAATTCCATTTGATCCAGCAATCCCATTACTGGGTATATATCCAAAGGACTATAAAGCGTTCTACTATAAGGACACATGCACACAAATGTTCATTGCAGCACTGTTTACAATAGCAAAGACCTGGAACCAACCCAAATGCCCATCGATGATAGACTGGACTGGGAAAATGTGGCACATATACACCATGGAATATTATGCAGCCATCAAAAATGATGAGTTGGTTTCCTTTGTAGGGACATGGATGAATCTGGAGAAAATCATTCTCAGCAAACAGACACAAGAACAGAAAATGAAATACCGCATATTTTCACTCATAGATGGGTGATGAACAATGAGAACACATGGACACAGGGAGGGGAGCACTACACACTGGGGGGAATAGGGGAGGGACAGCGGGCAGGGGGAGCTGGGAAAGGATAGCATGGACAGAAATGCCAGATGTTGGTGAAGGGAAGGAAAACAGCAAATCACACTTTCATGTGTGTACCTATGCAACTATCTTGCATGTTCTGCACATGTACCCCAAAACCTAAAATGCAATAAAAGAAAAAAAAAAAAAGGAAAGAGCTGAGTGGGATGAGAAATGGAGATGTAGGTGAGGGCCAGATCAAGCATGCCTGGTTTACAGAGTTCAGTTTATTCTAAGATCAGTAAGCAATTTGCCTCAGGTCACACAGGGCCAAGTTGAAATCTGGTCTATGTAAAGTAACACTTGTATTCATAATCATATGGAAGGGTGGTGGAAAGCTTTCTTTTTTGGATTTAGCCAGTTATTCAAGAAAAAGTAGGAAAGTTTAAAGTGCGTTTTTCTTTTTTTTTTTTTTTTTACTTTTTATTGCATTTTAGGTTTTGGGGTACATGTGCAGAACGTGCAAGATAGTTGCATAGGTACACACATGGCAGTGTGTTTTGCTGCCTTCCTCCCCTTCACCCACATTTGGCATTTCTCCTCAGGCTATCCTTCCCCAGCTCCCCCTCCGCTGTCCCTCCCCTATTCCCCCAATAGACCCCAGCGTGTAGTACCCCCCTCCCTGTGTCCATGTGTTCTCATTTTTCTCACCCGTCTATGAGTGAGAATATGCGGTATTTCATTTTGTGTTCTTGTGTCAGTTTGCTAAGAATGATGTTCTCCAGATTCATCCATGTCCTTACAAAGGACGAAAACTCATCATTTTTTATTGCTGCATAATATTCAATGGTGTATATGTGCCACATTTTCCCAGTCCAGTCTATCATCGATGGGCATTTGGGTTGGTTCCAGATCTTTGCTATTGTAAACAGTGCTGCAATGAACATTCATGTGCATGTGTCCTTATAGTAGAACGCTTTATAGTCCTTTGGATATATACCCAGTAATGGGATTGCTGGGCCCAATAGAATTTCTATTTCTAGGTCCTTGAGGAATCGCCACACTGTCTTCCACAATGGTTGAACTAATTTACACTCCTACCAACAGTGTAAGAGTGTTCCTGTTTCTCTGCATCCTCTCCAGAATCTGTTGTCTCCAGATGTTATAACGATCGCCATTCTAACTGGCGTGAGATGGTATCTCACTGTGGTTTTGAATTGCATCTCTCTAATGACCAGTGACGATGAGCATTTTTTCATGTGGTTGTTGGCCTCGTGTATGTCTTCTTTTGTAAAGTGTCTGTTCATATCCTTTGCCCATTTTTGAATGAGCTAGTTTGTTTTTTTCCTGTAAATCTGTTTGAGTTCTTTGTAAATTCTGGATATCAGCCCTTGTCAGATGGGTAAACTGCAAAGATTTTTTCCCATTCTGTTGGTTGCCGATTCACTCTAGTGACTATTTCTTTTGCCATGCAAAAGCTGTGGAGTTTGATTAGGTCCCATTTGTCTATTTTGGCTTTTGTTGCCAATGCTTTTGGTGTTTTGGTCATGAAGTCCTTGCCTACTCCTATGTCCTGAATGGTTTTGCCTAGATTTTCTTCTCGGGTTTTTATGGTGCCAGGTCTTATGTTTAAGTCTTTAATCCATCTGGAGTTAATTTTAGTGTAAGGTGTCAGGATGGGGTCCAGTTTCTGCTTTCTGCACATGGCTAACCAGTTTTCCCAACACCATTTACTAAACAGGGAGTCCTTTCCCCATTGCTTGTTTTTGTCTGGTTTATCAAAGATTATATGGTTGTAGATATGTTGTGTTACCTCCGATGCCTCTGTTCTGTTCCATTGGTCTATATCTCTGTTTTGGTACCAGTACCATGCTGTTTTGATTACTGTAGCTTTGTAGTATAGTTTAAAGTCTGGTAGTGTGATGCCTCCTGCTGTGTTCTTTTTTCTTAGAATTGACTTGGCTATGCGGGCTCTCTTTTGGTTCCATATGAAATTCATGGTGGTTTTTTCCAGTTCTGTGAAGAAACTCAGTGGTAGCTTGATGGGGATAGCATTGATTCTGTAAATTACTTTGGGCAGTATAGCCATTTTTACAATATTGATTCTTCCTAACCATGAACATGGAATGTTTCTCCATCTGTTTGTGTCCTCTCTTATTTTGCTGAGCAGGGGTTTGTAGTTTTCCTTGAAGAGGTCCCTTACGTTCCTTGTAAGTTGTATTCCTAGGTATTTTATTCTCTTTGTAGCAATTGTGAATGGCAGTTCGTTCTTGATTGGGTTCTCTTTATTGGTGTATAGGAACGCTTGTAATTTTTGCACATTGATTTTATATCCTGAGACTTTGCTGAAGTTGCTTATCAGTTTCAGGAGTTTTTGGGCTGAGGTGATGGGGTCTTCTAGGTATACTGTCATGTCGTCTGCAAATAGAGACAATTTGACTTCCACCTTTCCTATTCGAATACCCTTTATTTCTTTTTCTTGCCTGATTGCTCTGGCTAGAACTTCCAGTACTATGTTAATAGAAGTGGTGAGAGAGGGCATCCTTGTCAATTGCTGGATTTCAAAGGGAATGCTTCCAGTTTTTGCCCATTAAGTATGATATTGGCTGTTGGTTTGTTGTCAATAGCTTTTATTACTTTGAGATATGTTCCATCAATACCGAGTTTATTGAGGGTTTTTAGCATAAAGGGCTGTTGACTTTTGTCAAATGCCTTCTCTGCGTCAATTGAGATAATCATGTGGTTTTTGTTTTTGGTTCTGTTTATGTGGTGCATTACGTTTATAGACTTGCGTATGTTGAACCAGCCTTGCATCCCCAGGATGAATCAGACTTGATCATGATGGATAAGTTTTTTAATGTGCTGTTGCAATCGGTTTGCCAGTATTTTATTGAAGATTTTTGCATCTATGTTCATCATGGATATTGGCCTGAAGTTTTCTTTTTTCTTTGAATGTCTGCTGGGTTTTGGTATCAGGATGATGTTGGTCTCATAAAATGATTTGGGAAGGGTTCCCTCTTTTTGGATTATTTGGAATAGTTTCAGAAGGAATAGTACCAGCTCCTCTTTGTGTGTCTGGTAGAATTTGGCTGTGAACCCATCTGGACCTGAGCTTTTTTTGTGTGGTAGGCTCTTAATTGCTGCCTCAACTTCAGACCTTGTTATTGGTCTATTCATAGTTTCAGCTTCCTCCTGGTTTAGGCTTGGGAGGACACAGGTGTCCAGAAATTCATCCATTTCTTCCTGGTTTACTAGTTTATGTGCATAGAGTTGTTTGTAGTATTCCGATGATGGTTTGAATTTCTGTGGAATCTGTGATTTCCCCTTTATTGTTTTTAATTGCATCTATTTGGTTTTTCTCTCTTTTCTTTTTTATCAGTCTGGCTAGTAGTCTGTCTATTTTGTTGATCTTTTCAAAAAATCAGCTCTTGGATTTATTGATTATTTGAAGGGTTTTTCGTGTCTCTATCTCCTTCAGTTCTGCTCTGATCTTAGTTATTTCTTGTCTTTGGCTAGGTTTTGGGGTTTTTTGATCTTGCTCCTCTAGCTCTTTCAATTTTGACGATAGGGTGTCAATTTTGGATCTCTCCACTCTTCTCATGTGGGCACTTATTGCTATATATTTTCCTCTGGAGACTGCTTTAAATGTGTTCCAGAGATTCTGGTATATTGTGTCTTCATTCTCGTTGGTTTCAAATAACTTCTTTATTTCTGCCTTCATTTCATTGTTTATCCAATCAACATTCAAGAGCCAGTTGTTCAGTTTCCATGAAGCTGTGCGGTTCTGAGTTAGTTTCTGAATTCTGAGTTCTAACTTGATTGCACTATGGTCTGAGAGATTGTTTGTTATGATTTCAGTTGTTTTGCATTTGCTGAGGAGAGCTTTACTTCCAATTATGTGGTCAATTTTGGAGTAGGTGTGATGTGATGCTGAGAAGAATGTATATCCTGTGGATTTGGGGTGGAGAGTTCTGTAAATGTCTATCAGGTTTGCTTGTTCCAGGTCTGAGTTCAAGCCCTGGATATCCTTGTTCCTTTTCTGTCTGGTTGATCTGTCTGATATTGACAGTGGAGTGTTAAAGTCTCCCACTATTATTGTGTGGGAGTCTAAGTCTCTTTGTAAGTCGTTAAGAACTTGTCTTATATATCTGGGTGCTCCTGTATTGGGTCCATATATATTTAGGATCATTAGCTCTTCTTGTTGTATTGATCCTTTTACCATTATGTAATGACCTTCTTTGTCTCTTTTGATCTTTGTTGCTTTAAAGTCTATTTCATCAGAGACGAGAATTGCAACTCCTGCTTTTTTTTGCTCTCCATTTGCTTGGTAAATCTTCCTCCATTCCTTTATTTTGAGCCTTTGTGTATCCTTGAATGTGAGATGGATTTCCTGGATACAGCACACTGATGGGTTTTGGTTTTTTATCCAATTTTCCAGTCTGTGTCTTTTGATTGGTGCATTTAGCCCATTTACATTTAGGGTTAATATTGTTATGTGTGAATTTGATACTGCCATTTTGACTCTAGCTATTTGTTTTGCCCATTGGTTGATGCAGATTCTTCATTTTGTTGATGTTCTTTAGCATTTGGTATGTTTTTAGAATGGCTGGTACTGGTTGTTCCTTTCTATGTGTAGTGCCTCTTTCAGGAGCTCTTGTAAAGCAGGCCTGGTGGTGACAAAATCTCTGAGTTCTTGCTTGTTTGCAAAAGATTTTATTCTTCCTTCACTTATGAAGCTCAGTTTGGCTGGATATGAAATTCTGGGTTGAAAGTTCTTTTCTTTAAGGATGTTGAATATTGGCCCCCACTCTCTTCTGGCTTGTAGAGTTTCTGCCAAGAGATCTGCTGTGAGTCTGATGGGCTTCCCTGTGTGGGTGACCCGACCTTTCTCTCTGGCTGTCCTTAGTATTTTCTCCTTCATTTCAACCCTGGCAAATCTGACAATTATGTGCCTTGAGGTTGCTCTTCTTGCAGAATATCTTTGTGGTGTTCTCTGTATTTCCTGGAGTTGAGTATTGACCTGCCTTGCTAGGTTGGGGAAATTTTCCTGGATAATATCCTGAAAAGTGTTTTCCAGCTTGGATTCATTTTCTTCGTCACATTCTGGCACACCTATCAAATGTAGGTTAGGTCTCTTCACGTAGTCCCACATTTCTTGGAGATTTTGTTCATTCCTTTTTGCACTTTTTTCTCTAATCTTGGTTTCTCATTTTATTTCATTGAATTGATCTTCGACTTCTGATATCCTTTCTTCTGTTTGGTCAATTCGGCTGTTGAAACTTGTGCATGCTTCGCGAAGTTCTTGCGTTGTGTTTTTCAGCTCCTTCAATTCATTCATATTCCTCTCTAAGTTATCCATTCTTGTTATCATTTCCTCAAATCTTTTTTCAAGGTTCTTAGTTTCTTTGCATTGATTTAGAACATGTTCTTTTAGCTCATTGAAGTTTCTCATTATCCACCTTCTGAAGTCTGATTCCGTCATTTCGTCACACTCATTCTCCGTCCAGCTTTGTTCCCTTGCTGGTGAGGAGTTTTGTTCCTTTGTAGGAGGTGAGGTGTTTTGGTTTCAGGTGTTTTCCTCCTTTTTGCGCTGGTTTCTTCCCATCTTTGTGGATTTATTCACCTGTCGTCTTAGTAGTTGCTGACTTTTCGATTGGGTCTCTGAGTGGACGCCCAGATTGTTGATGATGAAGTATTTCTGTTAGTTAGTTTTCCTTCTAACAGTCTAGCCCCTCTGCTGTATGACTGCTGAGGTCCACTCGAGTCCCTGATTGTCTGGGGTATACCTGTAGCAGCTGCAGAACAGTGAGGGATGCTACCAGTTTCTTCTTCTGCTATCTTTGTCCCAGAATGATGCCTGCCAAATGTCAGTCTGATTAGTCCTTATTTGAGGTGACTCTTTGGATATACAGGGGTCAGGGAGCTGCTTGAGGAGACGGTCTATACTTTATAGGAGCTCCAGTGTTGAGCTGTGAGCTCCGTTGTTCATTCAGGGTTGTTGGGCGGACGTGTTTAGGTAGCTGCAGCAGAACTTATAAAATCCCCCTTTTTTCCCCCTCAGATGCTCTGTCTCAGGGAGTTGGGGCTTTCTTTATGAGTATCTGTTGCACTGTCCTGCCCAGCTAGGAGGCAGTCTAGTCACTATTTGCCTGCCGAGGCTCTGCTCTGCTGCCGTGGGGCTCTGTCCTACTGCCGCAGGGCTCCACCCTACTGCCACAGGGCTCTGTCCTATTGGCGGAGTCTCTCTGGTGGGTTGCCTCGGCAACGGGAGGCTGCTTCTTCAATGGGCGTGTTCCTCAGTAGGGGTGGTATGCGTCCGTAGTGGCGGATGCTCCTCCCCCACCGAGCTGCACCATCCTGGATTCAGCTGAGCCCGCAGTAAAACTCTCAACCCCGAGTGTTTCGAATCGTTGTTTTGTTTGTCCCTGTGGGAGTGGGACCCACCAAGCCTGATCACCCGGCTCCCTGCCTTAGAGTCCCTTCTCTCTCTCTCTCTCTCTCTCTCTCTCTTTTCCTTTTTAAGTTCAACGGTTGACTCTCTCACAGGTGCCTCAGTCGCCTGCTGACAGGGCACCAGAATCTGCGTGATTTCCTGTGTCAGGGCCCACTGCACCAGCTCAAATCACGCTTCCCAGGAATCTCCCAGTCTGGCTCACTGTCCAAGTCCCGCTCAATCAGATGGATATGTTAATCTTCCCTCCCAAATCTCAGACTGCCAGTTTAACAGGGCACCCAGACCAGTGAGCTTTGTGCGGGCTGCTGCTGCGCCACAGTGCTGGCCAAAACGGCCGCGCAAGCCGAAAGAGCTGCGCTGGTGTCCTGCATCTCTCCTACACCTGAGAATTTCCCTGTTCTGTGGGCAAAGGTCCATCTGAAAATGCAGCTAGGACTCACCCTCTGCGCCTTCACTGAGAGCTTCAATACCGAGTTGTTCCTACTGCGCCATCTTGGAAAATCCCCCTAAAGTGCATTTTTCAAAATGCTTCTTTCTTCTGCATGTTATTAGTCTTTCATCTCATTCTGGACCTGTGTAGATCTGGGGTGGCAGATCAACACAGGTGGCAACACAGATCAAAAGTGGCAGGGTCTTAAACAACCTTAAAGGACAACAGGAACATCTAAAAAAATATAGATACTGTATTTATATTTCTGTGGCTTGTGGTTTCCTGACATTCATAGTATCTTGCACAATACCAGACATATGGCAAGTACTCAATAAATATATGCTGATTAATTGTTTTATTAATCCCTAATATTATGGTAGGCTATGTGTTCTCATGAATATAATTTAGAAATGAAAATGTGATTTCTGGATGAAGTTGCCAAAATTCTAGATTTACCTTTATTTTGTGGCAATTTTTTTTTATTGTTTCTATTGCTAAAGCATAGCAGATAGATAGATAGACAGACAGACAGATAGACAGATTCCTTCATTCATTCATTCACTATTTCATTCATCCTACTTGGGTTCAGGAAAAATACAAGATTATATTAAAGCAAGAAATGAGAACACTCTGCTGGTGTTACTCAGTATTCTCAGGAAGTAAATATTCCATAAGCTAACTAGAAAGCATATGTAACAAAGATTGCTGAACAATGGTATATAACTAGGAAAGATGTGAGAAGCTTAACAAATCCAGAGACTCATAGTGATCTCAGGTTCTCTACCACCACCAGACAGAGGATGCAGTAGCTAGAAGCTGGAGGACTTTAAATTTCTAGGTGCCAGGAGAACCTTTGGGAACCACCTTTGGGTCCTAAATATTCCAGACAACAGATGGAAGGTAAGATAAGGAGTAATTAAAGACCATCTCACAAAGTTATATTTGAGATAGGAAAGGGGATCCACCTAGGCATTCTTTAACATTTTGCTCAATTAAATTAAACAGCAGGGAAAAGTAGAGACGGTTATATTTAGGACATTCAGTAGCTGGTCACTTGTTTGCTTATTCTTTCATTTTCTTATTCACTCAACCAACACTTATTATCTACAAAATGCTGGATATGGTTCTAGGTACTAGATATACTGAGATAACAATGAGATCCTTTGCTTAAAAACAAAATCCACTGGTTTCACAAGACTAGAGTTTAGACTAAAACAAGTATAGCTTAAATGCCAATTACATTAATTCTGGTTTCATATTTCCTTATAATATAAGGACAGTCACATAAAATGGCTATTCAATCACTAACCTCTATTGGCATCTGCTTGTAAGACTGGTATAGGAGTTAAATAGGAATCTGTGCGACGAGAAGATGGCAGAACTGTGAGGTTGGATATTGTAGACCCTTTGATTAACTTCTGAACATTTACCTAGATAAAAAAAAAATTTGTTTCAGCAAACACTTTTGCCTTGACAGTGAACACAGTTTTCTTCTTGTAAACAATGAAGTTATGAATAGTTTCATTAAGTTTTAATAAGGTAGCAATATCAGCTCCAATTTTATTGCTCATGAATACCTTGTGTATTGTCTACTACTGTCAAGAGTTTGTGTAATTTAAAATAGTTAATTAAATCCAATTAACATGTTGTGATTTCCACTATATAAAGTCAATATAGTAGTTAATAAAAGAACTATTAAGATTTTGTTCAATTTTAATGACTAAATATAAAATGCAAAATCTTGACAGAGGAGCTTTTGAATACAGCAAAGTTTTGTACAAAAAAAATTTCCTAGGAAATAAATGTTAGAGTGTTAAGGCTAAAAAAAGAAAATGGAAGAATTCAAAGATAAACATATCAATGAATACTAACAGGTTAAAGATGAACTCTGAGTAGATTCTTTTGCAGATCTCAGAGATGATTGCAAAGACACAGTATCTAGATCAGTTATAGAAGATACTTTTCCTAAAGTCATAAACTGCTTTTATTAGTTATCAAATATATGAATTTTTTCTATTAAATGGTTTCTAGATTTTAAAGATTACATATATTGCATATAAATCACATTTGATCGTACAGTCCAAGTACACTATTTTTACCTATATTATATGAGTTTATAAATTACCTGGGCTGTCTCAGCAGGGAAGATGCAACTGTTTGGCATTTATAGACTGAATTTTCAGGTCATTTTACAAATATTAATTAATTTGCATAACTTCCAAGGGAACTAGGTAACAGTTTGCTATTTAACTAATAAAGAACTCAAGACATAAAGATTAGATTTGTTTCAGGCCGTACAATATACTAGATATCCACAGATTATTCAATTCTGAAATTAATCTAATTTTACATTAGTAAAATTTGTCATTGAACTTGGTTGCACAATACCTTATTGCCATCAAGGTCATAGTGACTTTAAGGAAAAAGAAAGCGAAAACTTCATCAAGACTAGGGGGAGAAATCACTTTACAAAATAAGTATCTATTAGTTGAGAAATGTCTGTGTGGGCAAAGAGTTAGGGCCCCCACTGCCAGGCTGTGGTAACCACATGAAGATCAAATACTTTGATGATGTTCAGTAAATAAATAAATAAATAAATAAAGTATTTTGAATAGGAAAGAGTAGACTGTTAGTGCAATCTGTTTTTTCCCAGGTGAATCAGAAGGAGAAAGGGAGGTGCTACCAGCCTCGCCTTAATAAGTGTGGGACTCATAAGATTTATTGTGAGACTCTGGTCTTGCTGATCCACCTTGGTTTCTGGCCCTCATCCTCAGCTCTCCTCTCCCCACCTCATCTCCAGACATGAGCAGCTTCCAGGGTCTCCTCCTAATCAGGGAGGCTGAGATATCCAATGCACTATGCTCTAGAAGGTATGTACATAGCTGAGGATATTCAATATCAAAAGTGGCAGGGTCTCCACTTGTCTGAATGATATAAGGATATAAGGGTCAGTGAGACAAAGGTAAATTGGAAGAAGAGAGAAAGATTCAACTTAAATAAAACTGTCAAGCACTGTGATTATGTAAAATATAGGTTTGGCAGTTTCAGGACACAGAGCATAATTTATCTGGATTTTCTGAAAGCCTTTGACAAAGAACACCTGACAACCTGCTCTTGAAAGCTAAAGTAGCAGGATCCAATATAAAACACAACATAAAGGATGACACAAAGGAGAGGATGGTAGGCAGGTGATATTCAGACTCTGTCAGGCAATGAGCACATTCATTTAATTCTTTCAATTGCATCAATCTCAACAATGCAAAAACAAGACCCAAGAACTATGCCAAAAAGGCAGTGACATGGTGTGTGTGTGTGAATGTGTGTGTGTGCGCGTGTGCTGGGGGATGGAAGGTAGTGTTTTCATTTACAGAAATAAATCCCTCAGATAGTGTCTTGGATAGGAAACATCTGCCCACTCTGCTGTCCTATTCCATGGTAAGGATAACCACTTCTGCAAATGCTTGGTTGGAGGGTGAAGGAATGAAACAACCTTCAGCATTTACTGAGCACTTACTATATAACACTAACTTTAACACAATGAGCATTAAATTTCATGAGCAATGGAAAAGCTAAGGGCTGGAGGAGTATAGAAGAGGGAGTAATTAACTGCCTGCTGGCATTGCAGAAGGTTTTGCAGTGACTCTCAGCCCTGGCTATATATTAGAATCACTCAGGGAGCTTTTTAAAAATACTGCTGCATGGGCCCCAACCTGGGCAATTAACTCAGAATAGCTGGACTGGGGCCTGGGCTTCAGTATTTCTAGAAAGCTCTCAAGGTGATTCTGATGCGCAGCCAAAGTTAAGATGTACTGCAATAAGTGATATTTAAATTGCATATTAAAGAAAGCACTAAATTATATCAGGTGGAGAAGAGGATACAGTTATAGGTAGAAAAAGTGGTAGCAATGGAGCAAAATAGCATATTTTACGCATGAAGACTTCACTGATGAGGAGGAGCTCTATGTGACTGGAGTATAGGGCATGGATATGAGAAGGAGCATAGGACAGGGGAATGAAACTGGAAAGGTAGATTGAGACTGATGCAAATTAAAGAAACCAGCTTTGCCAGGTGCGGTGGCTCATGCCTGTAATCCCAGTACTTTGGGAGGCTGAGGCGGGTAGATCATGAGGTCAGGAGTTCAAGACCAGCCTGGCCAACATGGTGAAACCCCATCTCTACTAAAAATACAAAAATTAGCTGGGTATGGTGGCAGACACCTGTAATCCCAGCTACTCAGGAGGCTGAGGCAAAGAATTGCTTGAACTTGAGAGGTGGAGTTTGCAGTGAGCCAAGATCATGCCACAGCACTCCATCTCAAAAGGAAAACAAAAAAGAAACCAGCTTTATGAAAGTGCTGATTGCCTGAAAGAATTCAAATATCATCTGCTGTGGCTTCTTTTGTCGTGCTTTTCATTACATTTTATTCTGCAACCATACTTTGTAGTTTGTATATGACATAAATCATATTATAAATAGAACAATGTCCCCTTCTATCTAGTTCTTCATTATTATTCCCTAAACTGGAATACAGAACATTATTACTTGATGCTATATCTTCTAAAATAGCTTAAAATTTTTTTTAAGACAGGGTCTCACTCTGTCACCCAGGCTGGAGTTCATTGGCATGATCACAGCTCATTGCAGCCTTGACCTCCTGAGTTCAGGTGATTTTCCCATCTCAGCCTCCCAGGTAGCTGGGACCACAGGTGTGCACCAACACACCTGGTTAATTTTTAGTATTTTTTGTAAAGACAGGGTTTTGCTCTATTGCCTAGGCTGGTCTTGAACTCCTGAGCTCAAGCCATCCTCCTGCCTTGGCCTCCCAAAGTGTTGGGATTACAGGTGTGAACCACTGTACTCGGCCAAAAATTGTTTTGAAAATGTAAAAAATACAGAAAAACATAAATAAGAAAACAGCTATCATATTCCCATCAGCCAGAATTAACCATTGTTAACACTCTGGCATATATGCTCCCAGTGTTTTCAAATAGAAAAACAATTCTATTTTATTATTTTGGTAAAAATATGTATGCACATTATAAAGATTCCAAGCAGTGTAGAAATACAAAAGACAAAAGCTTAAGAAATCATGCCAAATATCATCAGGTGATCCATTCATCCCTGACATCTTTAGAATGATACATCCTTGTATAAAAAATAGGACTTATTAATTTTTTAATTGCATTTTAGATTTTGGGGTACATGTGAAGAACATGCAAGATAGTTGCATAGGTACCCACGTGGCAGTACGATTTGCTGCCTTCCTCCCCTTCACCTATTATCTAGCATTTCTCCCCATGCTATCTCTCCCCAACTCCCCACCCCCTGCTGTCCCTCTCCTATTCCCCCCAACAGACCCCAGTGTGTAATGCTCCCCTCCCTGTGTCCATGTGTTCTCATTGTTCAACACCCACCTATGAGTAAGAACATGCAGTATTTCATTTTCTGTTCTTGTGTCAGTTTGCTGAGAATGATGGTCTCCAGGTTCATCCATGTCCCTACAAAGGACATGAACTCATTGTTTTTGATGGCAGCACAGTATTCCATAGTGTATATGTGCCACATTTTCCCTGTCCAGTCTATCATCGATGGGCATTTGGGTTGGTTCCAGGTCTTTGCTATTGTAAACAGTGCTTCAATGAACATTCTTTACCACAAGATTTCTCTGAATTAAATGATTCCTCTGCAAGGGCTGGCAAATTTTTCCTTAAAGGGCCAAATAATAAATATTTTCTGTTCAGATCTGTTGTCTTACTATCTGTTATTGAGATAGTAAGAAAGCAGCATGCAGACAATGTCTAAATAAATGGGTGAAGCTGTATGCTGTGGTCTGAATGTTAGCCTCCCCACTAAATTCGTATGTTGAAAGAATCACAAATGTGATACTTTTAAGAGATGAGGCCTTTGGAGGGTGGTTAAATCATGAGGATGGAACCATCACGAATGGAATTAATGCTCTTATAAAAAGAGACCCCAGAGAGCTGTCATGTCCCCTCCATCATGTGAGAACACAGAGAGAAAGTGCCGTATATGAACCAGGAAATAGGTCCTCACCAGACACCAAATCTGCCACCAGCTTGATTTTGGACTTCTCAAATTCCAAAACCATGAGAAATAAATTTCTGTTGTTTATAAACCAACCAGTTTATCGTATTTTGTTACAGCAGCCCAAATGGACAAAAATTTTATTTACAAAAACAGGTGGTCAGCCCTCAGGCAGTAGTTTGTGTACCCCTGCTCTAGAGTTAAATAAAGTTGATTATGAAAACCATTTAGATCTATTTACCACATGATTTTATTTTGGATACGATATCTTAGCTTCAAATGGTGAGAACATTAGAACTCTCTTGATGCCCTGATCTCCCTCCCTCACTTCCCCAATCTTTATTGTATCATTATTTTTATACAATCCAGATTTATAATGTTCACATTCTGTTTTGATACCATAATTTTATGATTGTTTAGTGTTAGCTCTACATGTAAATGGGTCCAGTGCTTACAAACAGTTCATCTGTCATGGCTTCTCTGCTTGAGCTCTTTATTTTGATTGATCTCTTAACTGGTTGGCTTTGGTTATCAAGCAGTTCTTCCCAACAAGTGTTCATGTGTACTTTACTAGAATTAAAGCAAGTCATGTTTGAATTACATCTGGGATCATCCTTTCTTTTCTTTAAACTTTGCAGACATTGCACCATTTTCTTCCACAACAAGAATCATTGTGAAATCTGACAGCCATCTGCTTTTCCACCCCTGGTAGGTGATTTACTTTCTTTTTATCTCGATGTCTGAAGCATTCTTTGCCTTTGAAATCCAAATGTTTAACTAAAAAATATTTTTATGTTAAATATTCTAAATCACATTTTCCTGGGATTTGATGCTTTCTTTTTACCTGTAGACTCAGTTCTTTCTTGACCTTGAGAAAAATTTTCTTATATTATTACATTATTCAATACCCTTCCTCTTTCATTTTCTGGCTTCTCTGTCTTAGGGACACCAAATATGCTTAAATGTTGGCTCATCCTTATCTTTCATATTGTGTTACTTGGTTCCTCTTAGAATAGGACATCCTGAGTTTTAGCTGAGCACATGGCTATCCAGTTACAGAATACATTTCCCAGCATCCCCTGTGCCTAAATGTGGATCAGTGACCAAATTCCGGCCAATAAGACGTAAGCAGAAGTGATCAGTGTAACTTCTGTGTCATGTCCTCAGAGTGCCTGCCAGTACTATCATTATCCTTCCTATGGGCTGAAATGTGGGTGTGTGGAAAGGAGCCAGCTTCTACCATTGCGATAAGAATGTCCTGTAACTACTTTAATGAGGACCTGATGGAGATCAAGATAAAAGAAATCACATCTTGAATGACAGTGTGGATGCAGCAGAGCTGTCCTGCCAGCCTTGGACTTCTCAATTGTGGACTGTTTTGAAAGTGAGAAATAAACTAATTTATTTAAGTCATCATATTTTTGGATTTCTTTATTAGTCTTTACCAAACTAATAGGTGTCTCTATTAGCTTCTAATTAACCTCCTTTGTCTTTTTCTTCTGCATTTACTGTACTTACAGTCTTTTCTCTATGCCAGTATTTCTATATTCAGCAGTGTTTTTTATATTCATTGTACTTACAGTTTATTTATGAGTTCCATAAAGTATTCTGGTATTCAATTTGTTTCCTTATATCTGCAATCACCCTTTTTTAAATTCTGCTATTTTATCATCTCATGTTTGAGCTCTAGTTGTAATTAATTTATGTTCTTATTAAGTTGTAGTATAATGTGAAGAAACTGAGAAAATTCCTTCTATTCCTTCATTTATGCTTTTTCTAGGTTAGGCTTTGTCTTTTGCAGCCCATGATTCTCCCTTCCATCTCCCCTCCCTTGCTTTCATTAGGTGGGGGTGAAATACTGACACAGAGAAAATGCAAAGACCATTGGAAATTTGTATTGTGACCCTATCATTTCTTTTTCCCTTGTGCATACTTGGGTAGCTCTGCCCAGACATTTCACTTGCTGTGATATAGAATCTCCTCTCCCATTATCTGGTACCAGTGTGATCTCTCCCAGGAACATCTCAGAACTGGGCATTCTGGTTTTTTTTTCTACCTTTCTGTACCTGAGGGCTTGGCGTGGGGAAGCCTCTGTTGAGGTATGCAGTCCTTGTTAGAGTTTTTAGGCTCTCCTGCCTCTCTTGAGATCTTGATAAACATCCCCTATCAGGACTTGCTGACTTAGTTGAAGGTAAGGCCATCCCTCCCTACCTTCAACCCCCAAGCACTTTGGAATATGTTCATAGAGTCCTGAAGACTTTGCTTCTCTTAGAAAATATCAGACACATTATTTACCTTCCAATTTCATATTTCTTAAAAGCCCCCTTAGTCAGAGGACAGAAAAAAAATAAGGATGTCTGCTTGATTGTCTTCCTTCCAGATTTTGTAGTACTTTTGAGAATCTCAGTATTTTTATAATTTACTGGTAGTACTTGGAAGGCTGGGAAAGATGAGGATTGGAGCTATGGTGTACCTCTCTACTTTGCTCCAGAATCTTCTGCTTGATGAATTTGTGCTCGAACTGGATAATCATATTTGGCAACACTGCCCCAACCCCCTCCGCATATTATGAAAAAGGACCACTAAGAAATAGAAAGGAAAAATAACTAGAGCATACAGTTTATCAATTTCAGAGGCAAAATGAAAAATGCATGTCACTGTTCCATGGTCCAGTGGGGTTTGTTTGTTTTTACTATACTTTCTTGCTTTCTGAGTTTCTGATGCTTTCATCAAGCACAACTTAGATCAATGGCTCTAGTCATATGTCCTACCACTCTGCCCACTTTCTCATGACTTTCTTGGTGCCACTTAACTTAGATACATTAAGAGTCTCACTTTCTCTCAGTCAGGTTTACCAGAATTCTTGGAGACAGAAGAAAATTCCCTGGGGAGGCATCTGTAATAAAGGCAAGAGTCTTGGGCTTGGAGCACTGGATTGGATTCCTAGCTCTGTCACTTAATTATCATGTGCAGAATGTATGTTATTTAACTTCTCTGAGTTTCAGTTTTATCTTCTGTAAAATAGGAATCCTCTTATCTACAGGGCAAGTGATTTTTATGTAAAGGATCTGTTTCTGGAGACATTCCATAATTCTGAACTCACGTAATTCAAGACAGGCAAAGAATGCCAGGTATGGCAAGGACTGCTGGCTAACATCCAATGAATGCCTCAGCCAGAAATTAAATCTCCCAGACTCCCTTGCAGCTTTTTATGGCTTTCTGACAAGGTTCTAGCCAGTGGTATAGGAATCTAGTGACTCTACTGACTGAAATAAAGACAGGATGGTGGGAGCTGAGTAGCCACCTGAGATCTCAAGATGCCTATCCAGGAGGTAAGAACAGTCAGATGGAAAGTGTGTATGTACTTGACATTGTGGAACTGCCAAATGAGCGGCAAACTGCTATGCTCAAACTGTTAACTATGGTTGTATTTAATCTATTGTTATTTTCTACATGTTCAGAACTGATATCCTAAATAATACAGGACACACACACACACACACACACACACTATATATATATATAGTGAATTATATATATAATTCTTGAATTTTATATATATATATATAGTTATAGTATAATTCACTTGAATAGTGAATTTTATGTGTGTGTGTGTATAGTAATATATAAAATTCACTCAAATTTGATTTATTTCAAACTTTATGTACAAAGCTAGAATTTGGCTGGGTGTAGCAGCTAATGCCTGCAATCCCAGTGCTTTGGGAGGGTAATATGGGAGAATTGCTTAAGGCCAGGAGATCAATGCCAGACTAAGCAACACAGTGAGATCCAGTCTCTACAAAAAATAACAAAATTTATCTGGGCATGCACCTTTAATCTCAGCTACTTGGGAGGCTGAGTGAGGTGAGAGGATTGCTTGAGCCCAGGAGTTCAAGGCTGCAGTGAGCTGTGATTATGCTACTGCATTCCAGCCTGAGTGACAGAGACCTGGTCTTTAAATAAATGAATAAAAATAAAAAATAAAGCAATAACTTATTTTGTATCATAATATTTTGAATTTATAGAATTCAATTTTACATAAAATTCACCATCACTGTTTTTCCATGAGACTATTGTGAAAAATTAATGAATTAATATATGGAGACATACACCATAAATTATTTTTCACACAAGAAATGGGGTTTTTTCCATGTAAACATTTTATTGCAGTACAAAATTCTTTTTTTTTTTCCTTTTTTTGTCTTTTGAGACAAGGACTTTCTCTGTTGCCCAGGCTGGAGTGCGGTGGTGCAATCATAGCTCACTGCAACCTCAACCTCCTAGGCTCAAGCAATTTCCTATCTCAGTCTCTTTAGTAGCTGGAACTACCACCAGGCCTGGGTAATTTTTGTATTTTCTGTACAGATGAGGTTTCCCCATGGTGTCCAGGCTGGTCTTAAAATCCTGGGCTCAAGTGATCCTCCCACCTCAGCCTTCCAAAGTGCTGGGATTACAAGTGTGAGACACCATGCCCAGTCACAACATTCATTTTTCAAAAGGCGTAAGCGATGAATTGTTACCAAGTGACCACTGTGGGTAACTAGCATTCAGAGCAAGGAGTAGAGCACTGCAGGCACCAGAAGCCCTTCATGCACTCCCTCCCAGTCACTACCACAACTCAAAGGCAGCCAGTATTCTGCATTCTATTACCACCTATTGTTTTTCTGTTTTCAAACTTTATATAAATAGATTATTACAGTATGTATTCTTTTGTATCTGGCTTTTTTTCTTCCAAATGTGGTTGTGAGATTCATCATGTTGTTGTGTACAGCAGTATGTTCATGACATGAACTTTTAAGTATTGATTTTATGTCATAAATTATACATATAATCAGTGAGACTTGTGCCTCACCTCGCACTGTTTTGCATTTCTTGTAACATTCCTTCTAGAATATTCTCCTCCTCTCTGCTCTGCTATTAAATTCTTGTCACCCTTTAACAACTAGTTTAAATGTAACCTCCTGTAGGAAATCACTTCTGAACTCTTCTTCCTATTATTTTCTATAGTTTTTCTTTTTACTTATCTTGTTACATTTATAACATATATTGTAATTATTTGTATACTATCCTGAAGGCATAGCACAATTCAGAACTCATCTAATTCTGTCTTATTATCTTACTTGAAGAAGAAAAAGAGCCAAGAATATTTTTTAAAAATAATCACTTGGCGGGGCACAGTGGCTCACAACTGTAATCCCAGCATTTTAGGAAGTAGAGATGGGTGGATCAAGAGATCAGGAGTTTGAGAGCAGCCTGACCAACATGGTGAAATCCCATCTCTACTAAAAACACAAAAATTAGCCAGGCATAGTGGTATGCACCTGTAATCCTAGCTACTCAGGAGGCTGAGGTAGGAGAATCACTTGAACCAGGGAGGTGGAGATTGTAGTGAGCCGAGATCATGCCATTGTTCTCCAGGCTAGGTGACAGAGCAAGACTCTGTCTCAATAATAATAATAATAATAATAATAAGTTAAGACTTTCTGGGAAGAAACAATTAAAATGGACATATTAGTAGCAAATATTTTCTATTTTGGTAAAGTTAATACAGTAACAAATATCTTTATGGTAATAGTGAAGCAGCTTAGAAAAGAGTCTCTCTACTGAAGACAATAATAACAAACTCTGGACAAAATGTAAAACAAAACAAAACAAAACCCAACTATTTGAAGGCACTGAGAATGAAAGCAGGCAGAAGCTGGATGGTAGCTGATCTTGAAAGAAGGGAGCTGCAACAGTTGAGATTTATGTGTGTGTGATTTCTGGCCTGGAAGTACTTTCAGACTATGAGAGGCAGAGTAGATACAATTCAATAAGAAAAACACAGTCTTACTGGCTTGAAAGCCAGAGAATGCAGTTTAGTGCTATCATAAAAGCTGAAAATAGGGAGAAATAATAGAAATGAGGAAGCTGCAAGAAGGAGAGGAGATTCCAACATTTGCAAACAAATGCCATATAAATCCTTGGCTGACCTCTGAGCACCATGTATTTGAAAGAGGTTTTTAAGGAGCCCAGCCAAGATGCAACTGTTAAAGATCTGCAAAAACTGAGAAGAGATTTCAGCTGCTACCAACGACAGCAAGGATAGAATCTGGAGTTAGAATCTAGTCAAATTAACTGCCTACTTGAATAACAATCAACACGTTAGAAAGCAAAATAACAATTCCAAGTCCCTACAACAGATCATTTATAATGTTCATAACAACGAAAGTTACTGCATATACGAAGAAATAGGAAGAAGCAGCCCATAGTCAAGAGAAAAAGTAGGCAATAAGAACAGATCCTAAGGTGACTCTGATATTAGAATGAGCTGGTAAGGACTCTAGAGCTGCTGTTACACATATTTTAAAGACCTTAAAGAAAATACAATAATAAATGAATACATGGAAAATCTTGGCAGAGAAATTAAATGTATATAAAAGAGGACTAAATGGATATTCTAAAACTGAAAGTAAAATATTTGAAATAGAAATTAATGAAACAGATTTGACAGCAAATTAGAGTGGGCAGAAGAAAGGGTAGGGAACTTGAAGAGCAATCAATGGCTACTACCTAATCTGAATAACAGGAAAAAGAATTTTACATCATGGTTCTTCAGTGACCTGTGGGACAATATCATGTGGTGCAATCTGCATGTAATTGAAGCCCCAGCATGAGAAGAGGAAGATAATTATAGAGAAAAATATTTAAAGAAACAATGGCAAAAGTATTCCCCAATTTGTTGAAAAACAAACTTACAGATCCTAGAAACTCATACAATGAATCCCAAGCAGAATAAACACAAAGAAAACTACATTCAAGCACATGATAATCAAACCCCTGGAAGTCAAAGGCAAAATAATCTTGAAAGCAGTCAGAAAAGGAAAAAAGATCTACTATATACGCAGGGGAACAATTTGAATAATGGTTGACTTCTCATCAGAAACAATGGAACTTTAAGGCACCAAATAAGAAAAAAAAAAAGAAAAGGAAACATGGCTACCCCAAATTCTATATCCAGTGAAAAATCTTTCAAAATAAAGGTCATCTAAAGACTTTTTTTTTTTCTTGAGACTAAGCCTCCCTTTTGTTGCCCAGGCTGGAGTGCAATGGCGTGATATTTGCTCACTGCAACCTCCGACACCTGGGGTTCAAGTGATTCTTTTGTCTCGTTCTCCCATAGTAACTGAGATTACAGGCATATACCACCATACCTGGCTAATTTTTATATTTCCAGTAGAGGCGGGGTTTTGCCATGTTGGCCAGGCTGGTCTCGAATTCCTGACCTCAAGTGATCTGCCTGCCTTGGCCTCCCAAAGTGTTGAGATTACAGGCATGAGCCACCATGTTTGGTCAATCTAAAGACTTTTTTTTTTTGACAAAAGACAAGCAAGTGTTACCAGCAGGCATGAGCTTTCTTTTAAAAAATGCTTAAGGCTGGGTGTGGAGCCTCAGGCCTGTAGTCCTAGCACTTTGGGACACCGAGGTGGGTGGATCACCAGGTCTTCGAGACCAGACTGGACAACATGGTGAAACCTCACCTCTACTAAAAATACAAAAATTAGCTGGGCATGATGGCAGGTGTCTGTAATCCCAGCTGCTTGGGAGGCTGAGGCAGGAGAATTGCTTGAACCCCAGAGGCAGAGGTTACAATGAGCTGAGATCGCACCATTGCATTCCAGCCTGGGCGACAGAGCAAGACTCCATCTCAAAAAAATAATTAATTAATTAATTAATTAAATAAAAATTTAAAAATGCTTAAAAAGTTCTTTAAGCTGACAGAAAATGACTTCAGATGACAACTCAGATATATATGGCAAATATAAAAGATATCTTTTTCTCTTAATTTATCTCAAAGACAATTGTCTATTTAAAACAAAAAATTATTATATGATGTACATTTTATAATATATGTAAAGTAGATGATAACGCTAGCACAAAAAAATTGGGAGGTCAATAGTTGCAAATTCCTTACATTTTATGTGAACTGGTGCAATATTAACTCCAAAGAAGCTCTAGTAAGTTAAGGATGAATACTGTAATTCCTAGAGCAACCACTAAAATTAACATAAAGCGGTATAGTTTAAAAGCTATAAAAGATTAAAATTGGAATATTAAAAATTATTTTAAAATATGTAACCCTAAATCGGTCAGAAAACAAATAATACAGAACAAAAAATGGATGGGATAAATAGAAAACAAATAGAATCAGGGCTGTGATAGCAGCAGGGGGCAGACAAATGCTTAGGCAGATAGGGGTGGGTCCCCATTTGGACCAGATTGAGAACCTGTCTTCCCATCTGGTGTGCTTTCCTCTGATTAATCCCCACGCTTCACCTATTTTACATATACCTACCCTTTACTAATCGGTTTTTTACACTGTCATACCCACCTTTGAGTGGTGTCTTCCCTTTACCCTTTTTTTGCATACTCACAAACCAGTCAGCACACACTCCCCATTCTGAGCCCATAAAAAGCCCTAGATCCAGCCAGACTGGAAGAGAAAACCATCCAACTTCCAACATCTCCTGTCCACTGAGAGCTGTTCTGTTGCTCAATAAAATTATTCTCTGCCCTCCTCACCCTCCAAATTGTCAGCATTACCTTCTTGGATTCAGGACAGAGCTTGGGAACCACCAAAAGCAAGTACACGCTGTATGTAAACTTGGTGGGTCAAATCGGCAGGGCACCTCCAGTGTTAGGGCTTTGGGCTGAGAAAAGGCCAGGGAGGATGTCACCAGCTGTGGAGATCCCCAGCTTGCAAAGTGGCCAAGAACAATCCTTTGTCAGTTGTTCTAAATCAAACCATATCTATAATTTCATTAAATGGAAATAAACTAAACACTCAAAAAGCAGAGATTATCAGACTGAACTTAAAAAACAGGACATGACATAAATAAATTTAATTTATTAATTTATTAGTAAGTAATAAATTAATTAATTTTTTAATTTATTAATTTATTAGTCATGTCCTGTTTTTAATTTATTTTAATGTATTAAAATACATTAAAAATGTATTTTAATTTTAAAGGCGCAGGTTGAAAGTAAAAACAAAAAAGACTGGTATACCATGCAAACAGTAAGCAAAAGAGAGATGTTGCAATTACATTGATATCAAAGTAGACTTCAGGACAAGGAGCATTATGAGAGAGGAAAAGAGATTTTTCTTAAACAGATGAAACAGATGAAAGAGTCTTAAACAGATGAAAGTTTCTTATAACCAAAAAACACAACAATAATAAATGTGAATGTCTCTAATAATATTAACACAAAATATGTTAAAACAAAAACTGTCAGAACTAAATGAAAAAATAGACAAATATTCAATTAGAGTTAATGATTTTAAACGCCTCTTCTCAGTAATTGGTAGAACAATTAGTTTTTAAAAAAATCAGTTAAGTATATAGATGAGCTGAAAATCCTCATCAGCCACCTGGACCTAACATTTATGGAACACTACAAACCAGCAACTGTAGGATATACATTCTTTTCAAATGCACATGTAACATTCACCAACATAAATGATATCTCAGGCCATAAAACAAGTCTCGATCAATTTTAAAAGATTGAAATTGTACAGAGTATATTGTATAGGAGAGATACGAACATGGAAAGGGAACTAAATGAAAAGTTTCCAAGTAGGAGCAGAAACCAAAGTGGGATTGGTTGATTCAATAACCTGGAGAAAAAAGAGGCCATTTGGCCTCTGATAAAAGCCAAGGCACACTGCCGTCAAAGCTCAGGATGGGAAGGGAAAAAAGAAAGCACAGAAAGAAAGAAAGAAAGAAAGAAAAAGGGAGGAAGAGGAAAAAGAGAGGAGGAAAGGGAGAGAAAGAAAAGATATATGGAACCATAATTTTCAGAGCTAGAGGGGGTTTTAGGATGATAAAAGGGTAGTCAGCAGCAGAAGTGACAAGTGGGATTGTGAACACAGACTTCAGGAATGTGGTGACTAGAAATGACTATGGAGGAAACTGCAGCAGAAATACTATTTTGAACACATAGCAGCTATGTGAAGTGTGGGCATCTGCATGCCTCACAGACCCCGCACAGCACATCACGTAAAGTAGAGCGATTATGATGTCCCAATCTCCCAAAAAAACAGTAACTTACAGTAAAATGTGACTAACAAAGGAAAATATGTAATTTAATCTAGAATATTTTTCCATTAAAATTGTTATGAAATCCAGCACTTACGCAAATTTTCCCAAAGTGCGTTCCTTAGACTATTGTTCTGTGAGCTATTCTGCAGAAAAGGGCTCTGAGGAATTTCAGGAAACATTGCTAACTGCATCCCCCATTCCTAAAGTTTCATAAGGCACATCCCTGTGTTAGTGACTCCGGGTGGCTTAATGGTATAAAAATCAGTCTTGACTCTCTTTAACCTCTTGTTTCCCAGTTTTACGGGACCGCAATACTCTTTTTGCACGAAATATCTATTAACATTCCAAAGAACCAGCATTCTTTGGGATACATTTCAGGGGAAAAAATGACCCAAAGATTAACACACAGCTAACAATGCTATTGCTATAATTTGCTAATAGTAGACCCTTCTGTAAAGGTATTAATAAAAGACAAGTGATAACTGGATTTTACATAAAACTTTTCTTCAAAGGAGCTTGCACCAGAATTTTCTGAAGAATTCAGTTTGACAAAAATGTAATGATTCCTTGTTGCTATTTTTTCTCACTATATTTAATAGCATTTATTTGTGGCATTCCAATAGAAATTTTAATCTGGAAAGGTAATTACTAGAGAATAAAGTACTGTCGATTTCACTTACATGACTACTATATTTCATAAGAAAAAATGTGTATACTTGATACCACATGAGAAGAAATGAGTTTAAATGGTAGTCCTTTCAGTTAAGTTCTAAGAAAGATTCTGTGAATGAGTTTATCATCTATTATAATTATTTTTGCTATTGCTCTTTATTCCTTATTACAGAGCAGTGTGCCAGTCTCTAGGCATTTTCGTTTAAATACTGGCTGGGGTCATAAGTGAAATAAAGTTTGGTCCTCATTTACCTCATCCCAGCAGTTGGGTTGGCACGCAGCTGCAGCACTGCTGGGGCTCTTTATTTAATTTGGCATCCCTTCCTGAGCAGTACTGAGACTTACTTCAATGACTCCACTGGGCTTTGCCATAATTTCTATGCTGTATCAGTACAGTCTGTGGAAGAGATACCTAAGCAACCTGAAAGGAGGTAAAAGCACTTACAGTTCAGGTGTTTTTGCCGAAATCAATGAAGGGATTAACCTCAAATACAGTCCATCAAGAATATTAACTCATTTAGTAATGAAGCCAATTTTAAAGGAATATTCACTCGATCATTTTAATGTTATATACATATGTAAGTGTGTAAGAGTTTGCCCTTTTTCACAATTTCTCTTTGAATAATTTTTCTAGATTCTGAATCAGATTGTCAAAAGATAATATATCTTCAAATTCTGAAAAAGCCATATATTAATTATATGACTCAGAAATTGGGAGTGACAATATTTCTAATATGCTTCAAGTATTAAAAGTGGTAACATGGAAAAGTGATGAGGACAGGCTGCATATTTTGTTGCACACATAAAAAGCACTCAACAAATCCTCTTTTGAATGCATATATTGACAAAAAAAACCTTCTGTGAATTTTATTTCTACAATCAGTACAGAAAGCAGTTCCACCTGGTCTGCTTTTCTGTCTCACATGTCACATGTTGGTGGTCATGAATGGGGAAGGAAGGAAACCAAAGAACAGACTTTGATCAGAATCATGGATGGTCAGAACTAAAAGAGAACTTAGAGATGATTTGATCCAATACCTCAGATTGACAAACACACTAAAGCCCATGAAATATAAGTGATTTGCCCCAAGAATATCACTTAGTGACAGATGTGATTGTAGCCTAATATAAACATGGACTTTTCTTGTAATGAGGGTTGTCAATATTGTATGAGGTTATGATATTGAAAAAAATCATCCTTAGACTAATTTGAAAAATAGTTCTCTTTTAAATGGTTTTCTAATTGCTTTATTTCTTCTGTTTTTAGTTTAATCCATCTGAAGTTTTCTTTACATAGAATACAAGGTTAGGATTTAATCTATTTTTTCCCCCAAATCATTAGCCAAGTGACTTGGCACCATTCATCTAACGAGTCCTCCCTTTCCCATACTAAGGTCAATATTTATGCTCACTTTTTTATTTCATTGATCTATCAATTTTTCTGCCCATAGAAATAATTATTGTAATTTTATCATATGTTTTAATAAGTGGTATGAAAAGTTCACTTTCCTTAATCTTCTTTAGGAAAAAAAAAATGAGGCCTTTTGCCTATTCTTCAAGATGATGAACACTAGCAAGTTGAAAAAAATTAATATTCCATGCAAACCAAATAAAACCCATATAAATTTTGATTGGAATTACATTGGACATAAGGATTAATGTGGGAAGAACTGGCATACTTATAAACATTTCCTTCTCAGGAATATGATATACCTTTCCACTGATTCAAGCGTTCTTTGATGTCGTTCATTAAAGTTTTAGAGTTTTCTTCACATAGGTCCCCCACATTTTATGTGAAGATTATTACTAGGTACACCTGTTCCTCATTAGAGAGGGGACTGTGGAGAAGGAGAAGAGAAAGAGAGAAACAAAAAGAAGAGAAGGGAAGGGAGAAGAAAGGAAAGGAGCAAGAAAGGAAAGGAGGGCAGGAAGGAGGAGGGAAGAAAAGAAAGATTATACATCTAAAGATGGAAAACAAATCCATTTAAATGTTCCTAATAATTATCTCTAGGTGGAGTGATTGAGGTTACATAATTTTTTAATCTTTTAACCCTTGTATTTTCCAAGTTTTCTTCAATGAGAATGTGAAAAAAGTGTTATGATCAGGAAATTGGGCATGGGGGTGAACAAAGCTTCATGTTTGCTTCCTAAAGTCAGGTGCTATGTTAACTACCTGGTCCTTGGGCTCACTTCCAAAAAATGGATCCTAGGATTGTGCTAAGGGAAGTTGTGTGTAGGGCTTGGGGGTGGGAGGAAAGAGATGGGGAGATGAGAGAAATACAGCTCAAAACCATGCCCATGAGACTAGGCCCTCCCTGCCCTGTCACTTCTCTATGGAATCCTTCCTCTGCATATAACCGATTAGATTTTATTGAATTAATCATTTATTGAGTAACTTCTGTGCATAACACATTTTGTAAAGTATCCTAGAAGATACGAAAGTGAAAAAAATATGGCTCTTGCCCTCCAGGAGATCTAACAAGAGGAAAAGATGCAAAGTCCCCTTTCAATTCAAGTTATACCGAGTGAAGGCTTTAAAATGATGCTATCATGGCCTAGGCAAGGGAAAATTAATTCTACCCGAAGAGATCTGGATAGACATTATTATGAACAAAAACAGGGCTGGCCAGGTATGGTGGCTCATGCCTGTAATCCCAGTACTTTGGGAGGCCAAGATGGGCAGATCATTTGAGGTCAGGAGTTTGAGACCCAGGAGACCAAGCCTGGGCAACAGGGTGAAACCTAGTCTCTACTGAAAAATACAAAAATTAGCCGGGCATGGTGGTGTGTGCCTGTAATCCCAGTTACTCAGGAGGCTGAGGCAGGAGAATTGCTTGAGCCCAGGAGGTGAAGGTTGCAGCAAGCCGAGATCATGCTGCTGTACTCCAGTCTGGATGACAAAATGAGATTCCATCTCAAAAAACAACAAAAAAAAGAAAAAAGAAAAAAGAAAAAAATTTAACACAGCCCTCACTTGATTATACAGGTCTTTATCAAAGTCACACACAAATAAATGCAAATTTATATTGCATTCTGACCAGGTTGGACATTATGTCTGAAGTTAGAGATATGGTCCCTATCCTCAAAAGGGTTTACAATGTAGTTGGGGAGTTTTCATCTTTTTTTTTTTTGAGACGGAGTTTCACTCTTGTTACCCAGGCTGGAGTGCAATGGCGTGATCTCGGCTCACCGCAACCTCCGTCTCCTGGGTTCAGGCAATTCTCCTGCCTCAGCCTCCTGAGTACCTGGTATTACAGGCACGCGCCACCATGCCCAGCTAATTTTTTGTATTTTTAGTAGAGACGGGGTTTCACCATGTTGACTAGGATGGTCTCGATCTCTTGACCTCATGATCCACCCACCTTGGCCTCCCAAAGTGCTGGGATTACAGGCTTGAGCCACCGCGCCTGGCCAGCCCCATCTTAAGTTAGAAATGGAAAAGGGCATTTTGGAACTCAGAAAATTGAGTTTTCTTAGGAACAATCTTAGAATGGTTGGGTTCCCAGGCAAGCTCGTATGAAGTATTAGTACATCTGAGCCTAACCATTGGACATATCTGGGCCTCTCACTAGCCAGACAAAGAGAAAGGAGAATTATTTTTCTCTGAAAGTAGCTCCTAGTGGCTTTGGGAGATGGGTAGATAAGGCAAGCAGCATTTCTTACCAAGAAATAGCCCAAGAATACTTCTCCTGTGGGCTTGTTTTCTCTTGCCCCTATTCTTCTTTCTCCTCTTGATACATTCTGTTTCTTCCAGACAGGGTTTCTCTCATCCTCTGGATAGTATAATTACTCAGGCAGGATGTATAAAATAGTGACAAGGAGATGTGCCACCCCTTACCCCAAGTCAGAGTGTTAAACTAGAAAAACGGATACATGATCATTGTGGTCAGAACCATGTAGAAGCTAATTTAAAGGATTCCAAAATGGAAAGCAGTCTGGTATTATCCAAGACGTAAGACATCAGCTGAAGGTGAGTGGTATTTCATTGCAGGAAATTAGTAAAAGGGAAAGCAATGATTAAGAACACAGGTTCTAATATCAAAGCCTGATTCTATCACTTACTAATTGAATGACTGAAGAAAGTAACTTAATTTCTCTCTACTGAAGTTTCTTTACCAGTAAGATGGAGATAATATCACTCATCCCATGGGGATTAATGTGATATAACATAATGCACATAGTCTACCCCGAGCAGATATTAGCTATTAATATTTATTATAAAAAGTTGAACTGGAGAGTCAGAATTTTTCAGTATCCATAAAGACTCACTTTACAGGGATGTATTCATATCCCTTTGGCAAGTGTAGCTTCACAGATGGATGCATCAGACTATAAAAGTGTGATGCTGCTGCTCACTGTGAAGACTGTCCAACTAATTACCTTAGTCTGTTTCCCTGTTCACTAAGCAGCCTTCTAACTGGATTCTGTGTAGCTTTCTAATAAGAAAATACGCTCATCAGATTAGGCTGACTTGAACATTCAGATCTGTTTGACCATGATAGCTCTCTCAGAATACATAAAGTGGTATTTCAGCTTGTACATCAGTCTCTTGTGAGTTCAGCTGTAACCAAGAGATTGACTGACTAGCAAAATCAAATCTCTAATCCTATAAAGTCCAGGATTAGATCTGGGGCTTCACTAAGGTATTAGCACTCTAGTAGGCTCTAAGTTGCCAGTCAGCTGCCTATAAGACCTCAATATTATCACACCTAAAACCACACCTCTTCCTGTTTCTGAACCAGGGGATTTAAATTGTTGACTTGCAAGACAGGAATAGCCTAAAGAATATTTTCTTTGAACTACACAGGGTTTTAAAAAGTTATTTGACCACACATTTAAAAATTGGATTTCACAAAAAATATAAGCATAACTTTCCAGCTTCTTTTGAAAACCCAGCCACAAAAGGCTAGAGCTAAGGTGGCTGCCTCCGGGAGGGAAGGCCTGTTTCCTCAGCTCAGCACTCCAGCAATGTGGACTCAGCCTTTATATTCAGTCACTTCAGTAACTTACTATCTGCCTGACCCAATACAACTATGTTGTGACTCCTACTTTAAATAAGAACAATTTGAACATTTTCTAAGAGTTTTTACTTCTTATATAAAAGAAAAAAATGTCAGGAAGTAAAAAGCCTGTTCCACAAATACCACTTTTCCTTTTTTTCTTTTACATTTAGCACAAAGAGATAAGTTTGGAAACACACCCATATTTCAGAAAACATTTGGATTAAGATTGTCTCTTGGACATTTCGGTGCATGGTTAGATTGGGACCATAAGGGAGTTGGGGAGAGGGTGAGAGTGGGAGAAGGGACTCATACTGTCCAGTGCTGAGGCTGGGAAATGGCAATAGAAGAGTTGAGTGGGGGAAGGGGAGCAGAAAGTATGAGGAATCAACCATTCCTATTCTCTATCCTTTTCGCTTGCCACCACTTCTCTTGCCCAAACAAGTCCTGCTTTGGCTAATGTTGGAGAGAGAGGTGAGAAGTAGGGATCAGGGATGAGGTTATAGGCAGAATCATTAGTAGCAGTGGCGTATACAGCATTAGGACAGAAAGTAAGAGGGGTTGAAAGGAAATCCCAGCCATCCAGTTAGACTGGCCAGTTGTGAGTGGTCATTTATATGAAAGGGACAGAGAGTTGTATGTTAATGGTCAGGGGAAGGTGCTGCCTGTAGAACTCTAATTAGGCAGTTTCATGAACATCAAACAAGTTCAGGAGATAATGTTATTCAAGAAAGTACTATTGCTTTAAAGCCAAAGGGAGAGGAAATAAAGTTTAATAACTAATGAGGACATCAAGGAATTGAGATTATTCAAAAGAATTCTAAAGCTGCCCTTCAGTTAAAGCAGCTGAAAAAGTGATCTAACTTCAGAAGCTGTCTGCATTAAGCCCTACCTTTTATGATCCTGACTGAAAATCACACAATTAGATTCCAGGGGTCCATTCAAGGCTATCCATCAATTGGCCTCCATAGCCAACCACATCTTTTGGTTTCTACAACTTGATTAGGCAAAGCTCTAAGCCATCCTCCATTACTCTCACTATTCTCTACCTCTGCCTTTGCTTGTATTGCTTCTCATACTTAAAATGTATACAACCTCTCCTTTAGCCTTGCCCAACAGTTCCTCTAGGGCCTATCTTAAGGCTTGCCTCCATCCATCAATTACATTGATCCCTGAGAGACTGGCGGTTCCACAAGGAACCAAATGAGCATTAATCTGAGAGTAACATAACCAGGACTGTGGTCCTGATGATTCGGAAGTAGCCAATTTATTTTCTCAGTATGTAGATGAGGAAGTTGTCTTTAGAGACTAAATGGTAAACCTGTGTTAACTTGGTTTATAGCACCAGGAGAGAACAGGATTGAAAACCCAAGTCCTGATTCTCCACCTATGGCTCTTTCTACTAAAGCATGCCTGGCTGTTTTCAGACCTCTTAGTTGCCAACCATAAACTGATTTATTATTCAGGCTAATGTGGAAGATAGAGATGGAAGTAAAAAGATTACATAATCTTTTAATATAAATAATCAGTTATATAAATCTGGTATTTTCGGGTCATATTGCCCAAACTTTATAGCCTAATGAGAGGAATCTCCTCTAAGCATCTGCTGGTTTACTTTACACATTTTGCAGTGTAATTCAGAGGAAATGCTTTTAAAGATAGGGGGAATCACTGTAGTCTATGTGTACTTGCTTCTGTTCTACCAAGGAGGTTTTAAAAGGCTAGGAATGTATACTTGAGTTCAAATACAGTTTAAGGTACAATGGGTTAGAATACTGGAGAACACAACAATAGTATTTATTCATCTCAAGAACCTCTCAGTAGATAATTAACCTGGGCCATGATAAAAACAATTCTATTAGTCCCATTCCTCTTGTGGCTAATGCTACCATGCTACTTGCTGTAGTATTTTTCCTGTGCTTCCTTTTAAAAAGAACACTTACTATATTATTGCAAGCATTATCATTTTTGTAGCTGCTCCGTTTTCCTCTTTGCAACAGAAAAGCAACCACAATTAGGCAAAGGCATAAATTTTATATTTTTACTCATGAAGATGTAATTCTTATAAAAATCTGGGCTGGTAGACTAGACCTATCCACTTTTTCAAAGGTTTTCTGTACCATCAACTCGGACTACACAGCTTTTAGGATATTTCTCTGTTCTGATGCATATTTTTTCCCACACTGGATTTTTGTGTGGAAGCAAAGATCTATCAATCACAGTTCTAACTTTTGGGGCATTGCAAACCCCTCCGGCAGCCTGGTGAAGCCTATGGACTCCTTTTCAGAATAATGTTTTATAAATGCATTAAATAAAATACATGGGAAACTATTATACTGAAATACAGTTCTACCCATGGACCCCTCTAAACCTATCATAGGTGTGACACAGGTCCCTTTACTGAAATACAGTTCTACCCATGGACCCCTGTACCCTAAACCTATTGTAGATGTGACACAGGTCCCTCTATCTAAATTTTCACTTTTCAATGTGGGATTAATTTTGAGGTTAGAAACACTATATCTCAGTATGTAGTCAAATAAATAACCAATTCTAAAGCCCAAGTCATAAAGTGAAAAGGCACAAAGTGAAAAGTAAATCATATGGGAGCAGGCCCAGTCCTGTTAGCAGGTGGCTGCCGACCTGGAATGATTTCAGAGTAGTGCAAAGGCTCTCTTCCTGCTTTCCCCCAAATCCCTCTTCTCTCTGTCCATTCATGCTTGAAATCCCTTAATAGAGCCTAATTCCTTTGTTTTAATTAAGTAGAGGATCTGCTCTTGTTAAAAAATAAATACCCATGGGAGAGGTAATACTTGATGCCAAAGATTTGCAAATTTATTTTCAGCAGAACAAGTTTTTTCAAATGCAACCTTAAATAGAATGCCAATATAGAAACAAATGCAAATTTTATAAGAATTTAGTATAATTGTGTATGCCAAATCTTATAACAATTGCATGTAGTATTATGTACCTATATGTATATAATTATTATTTAAATATAGAATGTACTTACATTATATATTTATTAGGTAAATATTTATATTATATATTTATTATATATGTATTTATATTATATATTTCTGGTTATATCAATATAAACCAACAGTGGAAACAACGAGGCTGTTTTGGTGAAGACAAATTATGAAAGCAAGAGGTTTAAATAAGCACAGTCTTACATCTATCACAGAATACAATTTATTTAGATATTTGATTTTGCCTGTACAAGATGCAGAAAATCCATACGTGAACAAATAAGTAATTTCAAATAGCTAACAATTTGTTATGGCAGTTATAATCTCAGCATTTTGTTCAATTAAAATGATCCAGAAACTTTAAAGATTAGTAGAATTTTTTGTTTCAAAACAGTCACTAACAATATCTACCAACTGCTTAAGTTCCTTAATAATTAAGGATCAGTTGGTAAGTAGTCAACTAGGGGATATTTGACACAGAGATTTCATAATTAATTTGAATCCTGACTCCTCTTGCTTACTGCACAACCTCAGGCAAGTAGCTTAATGTTAGTCTCAGTTTCCTTATCTGTAAAATGATTATAAAAATGGCACCTACTTATAGGTGTAAGGGTTAAAAAAGATAGTGTACATAAAACACTCTGACTGGCAAACTCAATAAATGCTATTATAATTAAAGGGCTAAATTACCAAGAATATTTTTCAAGTGTGTCAGGTAACATTTTAGGATGTTCTATCAAATCCTATTTAAATTTCTTTTCAGGTATCTTGACACCCTTCTCCTTCAGAAAATCACTGAGTTTCAAAGAAATCTAATTTTGTTTTGCATGTTGAGTCCAAATTTTGACATTATGCTTCACTGTTGACTTTTCTGCAGTTGTAAACAGAGTAACATTGCAACCTTGCACTGTCAAAGATTGTATAGCTCATTTCAATCATGTAAGAACCAACCCGAAGTTAAATCGAGCAGTGAAAGAATCTGTGATGCTATATTATCATGATGTGGCCATTGTAATGGGATACTTGACTATTACGCTGTGCCAAAAGTATGCACCAGAGAACTTACCTGACTTTTAATTGACAGTCGCACACATGTGTTCTAATACTAATATCAATTAATGTTTATTAAATGATTACCAGGAGTCATGCACTGCTTTAAGACCTTCACATATATTAACTTATTTTATGTTTGCTTATTTATTTGTATGATTATTATAGGAGTGTGTATGAGGAGATCTGAATTTCAAAATATGACTAGTACAAAGCTACACCCTACCTAATAAAAAACACTTTTATGGGAAATTCAAATGTGTAAACACAAGCACATTCGCTCAGAGTAAACTTGAAAGCGCAAATTAACCCTTTGATGATCAAATGATCGAATGCATTAAAATTTGGCATCAATTGAAATATGTAGGTATTATTATTTATTATACTAAAAATGCTCAAATATTTATCATTAAAAATGAAATGCAAATTAAATGCTTAGAACCCCTCTGAAACTCACTAGATTTCTCTAACAATTTGAAAATCAACATTAGGCTGGGTGCAGTGGCTCATGTCTGTAATCTTAGCACTTTGGGAGGCTGAGGTGGGCGGATCACGAGGTCAGGAGTTCGAGACGAGCCTGACCAACAAAGTGAAATTCCGTCCCTACTAAAAATACTAAAATTATCCGGGCACAGTAGCGCATGCTTGTAATCCCAGCTATTCAGAAGGCTGAGGCAGGAGAATCACTTGAACCTGGGAGGCAGAGGCTGCAGTAAGGTGGGATCCCACCACTGCACTCCAGCCTGGGCAACAGATTGAGACTCCATCTCAAAAAAAAAAGAAAGAAAGAAAGAAAGAAAAATAAAGTGAAAATTAAATCCTATTACTTATACTGGGATGTGAAAGGAGTCAAATCAGATTCTTTTCTGAAATCATAAGTGTGAAGAAGGAAATTAGAGATTTTTTAATACAAATTCATTTTTCAGGAAGGTAAGAACCTTATTAGGCACCTATTATGTGCCAGCAATATTACCTGTATTCTCCTTAGCACCCGTGTCTAGTAGGCATCATAATCCTGACTTGACAAAAGAGAGCACTCAGGATCTGAAATGTAATTGGCTTACCTAGGGATCCATAACTGCAAAATAGCAGATAGGACCCAAACTCTAATCCACTCTGCTCCAAGTCCCTCCTAGCACACCGGATTACCTCTCCATCTTGCTTCCCACATTCATAAACCAGAAAAATGAGATTGAGTGAGACAGAGTAACCTGCTCTTGGAAACACTAGTTAGTTAGTGGCAAGCTGTAACAAGAATCCAGTAGTACCAGTGTTTCGCTAGGTAAATCCTATCGGATGGCCCATGGGAGGGTACCCTGTGCAACTAGGCCTACTGGGAGCCAGCAAAATCATTACTTCACTTCAAAACTCAACATAAGTCTATATAGAGTAGAGACTAGACATAGGAGAGGACAAATCAGTCCTGTCCTTAGTACCTATTATGTGTAAAACACTGCTTGTTACAGGGGAGGATTTGAAAAACAGACAACAGAACAGACAACAAGGCCTCTGTCCTTGTATCTGTGTGGGAAAGAAAGCATAATCATGTAAAATATTAAATAGTATCCCTGGAGGAGAACTCAGCAATATTCTGGTTCCCTGCCTGGATCCCTACAATAATGTTTTAAATGACAGTATAAAACAATGGCACAATACGATATATGAGATTTGCCAATAGTAATAACTAATATTTTTCAGAACAATTCTTTGTACTGGGACCTTTGTTAAGTGCTTTGAATTATCTCATTTAAAAACTCAATACAATCCTAAGAGATAGATACTTTTATTATGGACATTTCACATGAGGAAAGGGAGACTATTTCTGGGAGATTCCTGGTCTAGTAAGGATTCACACCAGGCAGTCTGACCCAGAATCACTATTCTAAGAGCTAAAAAGTGGTTTCAGTTCAGCACAGGGTTGGTTTGGGAATGCATGCAGGATCTTGGCACAGAAGCTCAAGAAACAGTCCTGTAAAGAAATTAAGAGAAAACTCACTACAGTTAGATTCTTTTATGAATGTTATCTGACAAGGCTATAGCTTCTCACTGCCTCTCCCTGCTCTCAGAGCAATGGGCTTTTGTGAGACAGCCATCCACCAGCTAACATTCCATCACTGTCCTCAGCTTTCCCAGTACTCCAAACCAATACAGAATTGAAATTCTAAATAGCAACAACAAACAAAGGCAATACCCTACTACCTCTACCATCACCACCACCACCATCACTGCCATACTGGGGGAATATATTTTATAGGCTGTGAATCAGGAAGGACATGAAAAGTCATTCCTTTGTCGAAAACTCTTTCTAAGCAACCTGAAGAGAAAGCTCCTTTAAATGATAGGAGTGGGATGCTGTGCATGCCACCACAGTCCTTGGGTAATGACTGTGTGTCATAAATAGGATATGGCATTTCAGAATGTCTTTAAAGCTATTTTCTTTTGTTCAACTAATTTAATTTACCAAATGCTCCTGGTAAAGGGAGGGGGACCAAGATGCTGACTCCACATTTCCTGAAAAATCAACATTTTCCTTTTAAACTGCTCTCAAAGAAATTGCATTTGATTGTTGTCTGCTGGCTCCCTCAAACTCTACCTCTGTCAAAATTCTGCCCCAGCAGGTGTGAGAAAGAATAGATGCAGAACTTGAGTGAATATCCACATCTGTTTTTGGAAAAAGAGAACAGAAGCAGCACAGAAGGAAGTAAAAGAGATAATTGCTGGCTTGAACTACAATACATTTTACTTGTGGGCAGAGGGCCAGCTTACAGCAGGCAGAATATGCAGGCCCATCTTATTGGAATTCAGGGGTGGGCCTCCATTCTTGTCCGGAGACAGCTGTAAACCAGCAGCCCATAGCATCACAATCAGGCACTGAGTTTTGTCAAGGAATGCTGATACATACAGAAGCAGCTTTGTCTGCCTCAACTGCACCCCTGCCTGGTGAAATGACAGTCAATCTCTGATTCCAGATGACAAGAACTGGATAAAAACTTAAAACAAATGGCGACCTTTCAAAAGATTAATTTGTTTACCAACAAAATGTTCCCTCTTTGTCATCTGAGATGGGGGTGACCTTCACTTTCCCATATCTAGCCTGAAAGGATGCTGACTATAGTCATCTGATAAGTTAACTCTATCTCAGCAATTATTCCCTTTTTTTATTTTTAGTGACAAGAAGGGTTTATTAATTCACTCTGCTTCTTGTTATGGTTTATAAATGCAACAAGCTCATTCTGAATTACTGCAGTGTAACATCAATTTGTTTAAATCTAATTCTGCTACTGTTGCCAAATTATGTTGTGACTGTAATTGTGGCCATATGCGTGGGCTTAAAACACAATCATGTTTTGAAACTGCCCTTCTTTCTCCACTCCCACCCCCCACCCCCACCCCTTACTTCTGGTGCTTCTTCTAATCATTTGACATTAACACAATTGCCTCACTTTCTATTACTTTATCATTTCAGAAATGAATAAGCTTTTAGCGAGAGAGAGATTACTATGTACATCCCAAGTGAAACAGTAAAGAATGAAACTATGATTTGTGAAGTGTGGTTGCTACCCAACTAAGTTACTGGAAAACACTGCATAACATATGACTCATAAAATCTAGAAATCGTAATAGTATTAAATTCAACCTCATGAATAAATAAAAGATTCTAAGTTTACATTGCATTATATATTTATTTATTTGGAAAGTGGGACCAAAGAACTGGTATAATTCTACAACAACTCATATCTTGCCAAAAAGAAAAATGTTTTTATGATTCTTTTCTAGGTCATAACAGTTATAATCAGAGTTATTTGTGCAGCAATTCAAAGCAATGTTTTGTTTGGCTATTTTGTTATGCATTCATAATCGTTCTTTTAAAATTCATGCTAACAGATACATATTTCAAGCCTTTTAAGAAACTCTTTTTATTTAAAAAAAATAAATCAAAGTCAAATTTTCTGTAGATCTCTTAGTGTGTTGTATTATAAAGTCTAACTGGAACTAGATGTCAGGGAATGTGAACAGTACCAGGAATTTCTTCTTGTTTCCACATGCCTATGAGGACCTACTAGAAAAAATGTTGGAAGGTTGTTTGTTACTATTTGGCAGATTGAAGATACTGAAAAAAATCACCAGTGAGTCTCACTTTTAATACTTTTTTTGGTAAACTGGTTTTACATAACAGAGTCACAGAATATAAAATTCTGAAGACAGTTTTGCAATACTAGTATTTGTATGTGTGGCAGGGGTTACATGTTTTCAATGCACTAAAATCCTTCCATCAGCTCCTTATTATCAGGAAGAATACACCATTTCATAAAATGGAGAAGATACCAGCTTTTAGGAACTAATAATGGAAATTGGCTACAAATTCACATTTGCTCTATCAAAAATGTCTAAAGTTGTTTACAGGCTTTTGACAGGCTGATCAAGTTTCAGAAGAAGTAAGGAAACATGCCCCCGGCAGCCAAATAATAATCCCCTTTGAGTGTTTAGAGTAGTTCTAAAATGATTAGCTTTGATGCTGCTTTTCTAATTAACTACACATCACAATGCTAGACACACTGCTCTAGTTTCTGTAAGTGCTTTTGATACCATTTTTGTAAGTGGTAAATCACAATTGCACTTATCCCCAAATGCTTTATAGGACTTTTTAAAACCAAACACCTAAATACTTCTCTCATAGGACTTTTTGCACAATGCTTCTGTTTTTTAAAACCAAAATGAAAATACTGTTTTCACTTAGTATCACCATACAACTATATCAACATAAAATGATAGGGTCAATTATTTGATCAAAAGGCCAACTGTTTGAATAAAATATACATAATGTACATCCAATTTTAAATTGCTCTGGTATAGATTTTTATGGTAACTAGTTTTATGAAAAAAGGAGATTTAATACAGTAAATGGATATCTACTAGCTATATGTCATAAAAGGCAAAGTGCTTTCCCAAATTCTCTTTGCTAAAGTATATAGATACAATAGCCAAGGCACTCATTCTATTTGGAAATTGGAAAAAAATATAATTAACGACTAAGAATCCGCCCCAAGTTTTGCATATAATTTTAAAATCTCTATTTATTTAAGTCTGAATCTTCATTCAGATTCATAAAGCAAAGCATAATCCTTTTTAAATCTAGAGATATGCCTTTTAAAACTCCAGTACTCATCAGAAAAAGTTCGCAGGAAATGCAGCAGTTGCCTCGGGCTACAAAGCCTCGGCACTCCTCTAGCTAAGCCAATATTAATTCTAGATTGAAGAGGAAAACCAACAACAACAAAAGAGAAATCTGCTTCTCTCTGTGTTGCCTGAGAAACAATATTTTTATTTCGAGGGCTTTGGGCTCATGGGAAGCAGATAAAAACCCTTTCCCATTATTCACAGTGACATTTTAAATAAAGTTTCAGCAAGAATAAAAATATCTAACTTTCTGGTTATTTCTTAGGCTATAAAAGTATTTGTAAGATAAAGTGCTCTTAAACCAAACCTGTTAGAATAACATAAAGCACAAATAAAGAAACTGAAAATATATTTCAGCGTTACATAAATGAAGTAGGCAGTTGAAAATGTCTATGTAGGAAATTTGGACGATTAATCTAAGAGACTATTATGCTAGTTAGAAATGGCTTTGCAATTTAATCCTAACTTAATCTTGATTTTAGTTTTGATTTCACCAAGGCATATACTGAAGAGCTTTTGAGAGAAGCCAAAGGTTAAAAATGTATTAAAAATATATAGCTGTTACCTCAGTAATTGTTTTCAGTGTTAGAAATGATCTCAAATTAAATAATTTCCCAGTTAAAATGAAGCACTACTCTTAATTTTCCTAAGAAAACTCCACAACACAGAAAGAGTACAATCCTTGCTTTAGGACAAGTTAGCAGCTAATCAATGGCAAAAACAGTCATAGACTCTGAGATCTTTACTGCAAATCTACATTTGATCATTTTTCCCTCTCATTATTTTGCTGACATAAAGGATTAGTTCCTGCTTGCCTCAGATTTAGAATAATATTCTCAAATATTTGCACATTATCAGAGTATGCACCATTGAAGAGGATTCTGTGTTGTTTTCTTTTGATTCTTCTAGTGGTAAGCCTACTATCAAAGAAATAAAATATTTAAAATTTCTCTATTAATTGTTTTTGCTGGTAAATTATTTCCTTGTTAAAATTATGGAACTAGATTATTTAGGAATATCAAATAAAATAGAGAAATCTGAGCTACAAATAAGTCTTTAAAATAGGCTTACATCTTCTTAATCATTGCTAATTATAAACAGAATGAGAACCATCTCCATCTCAAAAAAATTCCAAAGACAAAAGGATCACAAGCTTTACTTAACATCTATATTACATCTTACCCTACTAATAAATGACTTTTATTTCTTTAAAAAATAAGAGCTCATTAAAACAACTCATTACTTACACATGCTTTTCTCTGATTAATATATGGCAAATTGATTCCATAGTTCGCATTTACAGCAGCTCTGTGGCGGATGTTTTCAGGATCTTGCATGATTTTTACATTCAGCCCTATCTTTCGCTGAAACAAAGAAACAATGAAACTTTCATGCTGGATGAACAAAAATGCTTACTAACATTTTATATCCTCAAAGGAGTTTAAAGTTCTTTGGAAGTAATTATTTTAATGAAATTCTCACTGGAAAAAAAATATATTTGGATCTTTTATTTTGGCTGCTAATCGTTCCCTTTTAATTCACAGAAAAGGAACTTTCTGTAGATTTTCCTCTGTGTATACCACTGCTCCCACAAATACATCCTCAGACACATTTTCTCAAAAATAACGCTGGAAACCAACCAAGGCGGGCAAAGGACTAGAGAGAACGCCTGGTCTTAATTTATTTTTAGCTTTCCAGGTCAGGGATTTGTCAATGAAATCTATACTACAAATACACAGGTAGAGGGCTCCCTTGGTCTGTTAATGTGGCCACTTTACTCTAGGGATGTTTACAGGTAAATCTCAGTTTGGGCCTGGTAAATTTACCACAACAAATTTATCTATTCCTTCACAGAGATTCTTTTATCTGTAAGAATAATTTATGCTTTCATTAGAAAAAATAAATCTCGTTTGAATCACTTATTTCTCATTTTAAATATTTCAAATTAGTTATTGTTGAGATGCTTAAAAATAAACCATGAGAGTGGGCCACATAGTGGTGGTGGGAAGGGGCCCTAGATAGTTGTCAGGACACCTAGTTGCCAGCTCTCCTCTTGACTGCTATGCGTGACCTTGGGTAAGTCACTTCACCTCTAAGGAAGTCAGTTTCTTTATCTGCAAAATGCATGTTAGACCTGCCAGTCTCTTGAGGAACCATGCCTGAGCTTTGGGATTCTATGACTTAAGGCTAAAAGATAATTTGACACATAGGGACTATGATATTACTAATAATTTCTAAAGTCTTTTGTGATTAATAAAATTGTAATATAATTCATATACCATAAAATTCACCCCTTTAAAGTGAACAATTCAGTGGTTTTCAGTATATTCACAACCATCACCATTATCTAATTCCAGAACGCTTGCATCACCCCAAAATGAGACCTCATACCCATTAGCAATTGCTCCCTATTCCCACCTCCCACTAGTTCCAGGCAACCAGTAATCTACTTTCTGTCTCTACTGATGTATCTATTCTGGACATTTCATAGAAATGGAATCAAAATATGTACCTTTGTAACTTTTTAAAAAGGAGGTTAGAAGTATTGTGAGCAACTTAACTGTTTTCCTTTCAATTCAGTGTCTTAGTTTTGAAGATTATCTGATGCAGTTGTTAAAATGGTTATAGGAATCGGACAGCTTTGTTCATCATCCAGCTGTTTCTTTGACATACGCATTCATACAGGGTCTGGGCCTAAGGTCTAAGTGAAGAAGGAGGCTACAAAAATATCTACAGAATGTACAGTAGATAAGCATAGATACATCTAGCTATTTCTTAACACATGTTCCAAATCTTCCCTTTACTTTTTAATAGCATTTTTTAAAGCAAATCTCCAAATAACTGCCCTCAACTGTCCACTTTATTTAATCTGGGCAGGAACACAGGATGCAAACAAGGCATGTCTGTTTCCTCCTCCTTGAGGTACACGTGGTGAAAGAAGTAATGTGGTACCTAATTATAAACGGCTTTTCTTCTGTGGGTAACACTCACAGCACTACTCCAGGGTTTTCACATGGAAGCAAATTACCTCTTCTATTGAAATTAATATCTGAACATAATTTTTTCCTTCTTAATTATACTTTCAGAATAATTTCTTTTCTACCAAGGATTATGAAATTTCTAATATGTATTATACTCATTGGATGTGGGTTTCTGTAATTGGGGCGTTTTAAAAATGTATATATTTTAGATACAGAATTGATGGTAATAGCTTCATCTATCATGTCCAAGCTTTGTTAGAACTTTTTAATTATGGGATTATTGGCTCAGTGGGCCATAGCAGTTTTCTTAGTTTTATTATGCTCCATCAAGATTGTGTGGTTATAAAGAGGAAATGGCCAAATACAGAATCACTACTAAAACTGGCCTTCCTGTAGTGTTTTGCCTATTGTTAAATTCTGTGGCACTAGACATAGATATTTTTGAAAAGAAATCAGTATGTAGCCGGGCGCGGTGGCTAAAGCCTGTAATCCCAGCACTTTGGGAGGCCGAGGCGGGTGGATCACGAGGTCAACAGATCGAGACCATCCTGGTCAACATGGTGAAACCCCGTCTCTACTAAAGATACAAAAAATTAGCTGGGCACGGTGGCGCATGCCTGTAATCCCAGCTACTCAGGAGGCTGAGGCAGGAGGACTGCCTGAACCCAGGAGGCGGAGGTTGCGGTGAGCTGAGATCGCGCCATTGCACTCCAGCCTGGGTAACAAGAGCAAAACTCTGTCTCCAAAAAAAAAAAAAAAAAGAAAGAAATCAGTATGTAAATAGAAATCCAACGAAAATGATAGGTATAATATCAATTCTTTACGGTTGGCTTCTAAAGCAATGATTTGAGATTAAAAGATAATTTAAAAATATTAATATTCTCATATTTACTATTTTGGTACCACTAAATGTGGATTCCAAAATAATAATATGTAGCATACATGATTTAACTGCTCCTTCCAAAAACACTTAAAAGGCATCTATGTTTAAGGGATATTAACATAACCGTACAGGCATGGTGGCTCACTCCTGTAATCCCAGCACTTTGGGAGGCTAAGGTGGGCAGATGATTTGAGGCCAGGAGTTTGAGACCACCCTGGCCAACATGGTGAAACCCCATCTCTACTAAAAGTACAAAAATCAGCTGGGCATGGCGGTGTGTGCCTGTAGTCCCAGCTACTTGAGAGGCTGAGGCGTGAGAATTGCTTGAACCCAGGAAGTGGAATTGCAGTGAGCTGAGATCGTGATAACTGCACTCTAGCCTGGGTGACAGAGTGAGACTCGGTTTCAAAAAAAAATTAACATAGCAAATGTTTTACTGAAACTCACTACCAAACACATTCAAAACCTAAATGTATCTTACAAACCATTTATAGTGATATATGGGAAAATACTTATAAGCATATGCTGCATTATGATACCCAGCAATAAGATTTTCAAGAAAATCAATTATAGACTTCAAAAACAAAAATAAAATTAATCATTTCATTAAGCAGGAAAGTATGCTCAGAAAGATAAACAGTTTTTTACCAACAGTGAAATAAATATCAGAAATAATTTCAGAAATTTTTAGTAAATTGGTCAAGAAAAGATAGCAATTTATATAATCTATCTTGAGTCCCTAAACAATCTAAACTTTGTATTCTCTCCTTTTGATAGTAATTACAAGCAGATATATCAAATGTGACTCTCATTTAGACTTTGGTTTGTAAGAACAAAAGTTATTATCAGAGCCAATTACTGTTTTACCTACATGGCTGCACAGAAGCAGGGAGCTCAATTTTCATCTCATCAGTGATTTTGTGGTATTTATTTTATTACTATGCCCACAAAGCTATATAAGAAGGAAATAGCTTATGCTATTAAAACTAGGGTTGGAATACAGGAGGTTAAGGTTTCTTTTAGAAGAACTTCTGAATTAAAAACACTAGGCAGCGTGAAATGCCAGCTCCCCAGACATGGGTAGACCATAAAATGACACACATCTGAGCAGTAGATCCCACACAGAGTAATCAAAATTGAAATGCTTCACAAACAAAGTTGAAAGAGGCTATTTACTAAGTTACAGTATTATCAGCAGTGTTTGCTACAAGTAATGTCTTCTAAAGTGGATATTGCTTAATATCATATTCCCACTGGTTAAAGACAGCTGCTGTTTAGTCTCAAAATCAGAGAAAAGAAAAACAGAAAGAGAATTTAGTCACCTTTAACACTCATTCTCTCAACCATTGTCTTATGTAATAGGAAGAACAATAGACGTCAAGTCCTGATTTGAGCTGTATGATCTAGATTTCTCATTTGTAAAACTGGGTAATAACACTTAGCTTCATAGGTTTATTTGTAAAGTTCAAATGACTAATGTATGGTGTCTTATAAATTATAAAGTGCTACTCTGGAGCCAATGTGAAAGGGCCCCAAAATATGATTATAATGGACTGAAACACTTCAAATATATAAAAATCCATGAATTCTTTTTTTAAAATTTGCATTTGGGCTCTGGGGTACATGTGCACATCCTGCATCCTGCAGGATTGTTGCATAGGTACATACATGCCATGGTGGTTTGCTGTCTCCATACCCACCACACACCTGTCACCTACATCAGGCATTTCTCCCGGTGTTATCCCTACCCATCCTTCCCACCCCCCCCACCGCTGTCCCTCCCCTGTCCCCCCAACCTAACCCTGTGAGTGTTGTTCCCTTCCCTGTGCCCAAGTGTTCTCATTGTTCATCACCTGCCTATGAGTGAAAACACGCAGTGTTTGGTTTTCTGTTCTTGTGTCAGTTTGCTGAGAATGATGGTTTCTAGGTTCATCCATGTCCCTACAAAGGACACGAACTCATCATTTTTATGGCTGCATAGTATTCCATGGTGTATATGTGCCACATTTTTTTTGTCCAGTCTATCATTGATGGGCATTTGTGTTAGTTCCAGGTCTTTGCTATTGTAAACAGCACCGCAATGTGCATACGTATGCATGCGTATTTATGACAGAACAATTTAATCCTTTGGGAATATAACCAGTAATGGGATTACTGGGTCAAATGGAATTTCTATTTCTACATCCTTGAGGTAACACCACACTGTCTTCCACAATGGTTGAACTAATTTACACTCCCACCAACAGTGTAAACGTGTTCCTTTTTCTCCACATTGTCTCCAGCATCTATTGTCTCTAGATTTTTTAATGATCGCCATTCTAACTGGCATGAGATGGTATCTCAATGTAGTTTTGATTTGCATTTCTCTAATGACCAGTGATGATGAACAATTTTTCATACATTTGTTGGCTGCATATTTGTCTTCTTTTGAAAAGTGTTTGTTCATATCCTTTGCCCACTTTTGAATGGGGTTGTTTTTTTCTTGTAAATCTGCTTTAGTTCTTCGTAGATTCTGGATATTAGCCCTTTGCCTGATGGGTAGATTGTGAAAACTTTTTCCCATTCTCTTGGTTGCTGGTTTACTCTAATGATTGTTTCTTTTGCTGTGCAGAAGCTCTTAATTAGGTCCCATTTATCTATTTTGGCTTTTGTTGCCCTTGCTTTTGGTGTTTTAGTCATGAAGTCCTTGCCTGTGCCTATGTTCTGAATGGTTTTGCCTAGGTTTTCTTCTAGGGTTTTTATGGTGTTAGTTATTATGTTTAAATCTTTAATCCATCTGGAGTTAATTTTTGTATAAGCTGCAAGGAAGGGGTCCAGTTTCAGCTTCCTGCATATGGCTAGCCAGTTTCCCGAACACCATTTATTAAACAGGGAATCCTTTCCCCATTGCTTGTTTTTGTCCAGTTTATCAAAGATCAGATGGTTGTAGATGTGTGGCGTTGCTTCCAAGGCCTCTGTTCTGTTCCATTGGTCTATATTTCTGTTTTGGTACCAGTACCATGCTGTTTTGATTACTGTGGCCTTGTAGTATAATTTGAAGTCAGTTAGTGTGATGTCTCCAGCTTTGTTCTTTTTGCTTAGAATTGTCTTGGCTATGTGGGCTCTCTTTTGATTCCATATGAAGTTTAATGTGGTTTTTTTCCAGTTCTGTGAAGAAGGTCAGTGGTAGCTGGATAGGGATAGCATTGAGTCTATAAATTACTTTGGGCAGTATGGCCATTTTCACAATATTGATTCTTCCTAACCATGAGCAAGGAATGTTTTTCCATCTGTTTGTGTCCTCTCTTATTTCCTTGAGCAGTGGTTTGTAGTTCTCCTTGAAGAGATCTTTTACCTTCTTTGCTAGTTGTATTCCTAGGTATTTTATTCTCTTTGTAGCAATTGTAAATGGGAGTTCGCTCATGATTTGGCTCTCTGATTGTCTGTTATCAGTGTATAGGAAAGCTTGTGATTTCTGCACATTGATTTTGTATCCTGAGACTTTGCTGAAGTTGCTTATCAGCTTAAGGAGGTTTTGGGCTGAGATGATTGAGTCTTTTATTTTATTTATTTATTTAATTATTGCAAATTAATGATCCATTTTATTTATTTTTTTCTGTAAACAAAGATTTATTTATTTTCCTGTAAACAAAGTTTTGTTAAAACACAAGAAAACGGATATTGAGTGAAATCCCAGTTTTCTTATGTTTGCAAAATCCCAAACCAATTATCTTTTTGCATTTTTTTATTTCTTTTCTTTTTTTAATTACATTTTAGGTTTTGGGGTACATGTGAAGAACACGCAAGATAGTTGCATAGGTACACACGTGCCAGTGTAATTTGCTGCCTTCCTCCCCTTCACCTATATCTGGCATTTCTCCCCATGCTATCTCTCCCCAACTCCCCTCCCCCCACTGTCTCTCCCCTATTCCCCCCAAGACCCCAGTGTGTAGTGCTCCCCACCCTGTGTCAATGTGTTCTCATTGTTCAACACGAACCTATGAGTGAGAACACGTGGTATTTCATTTTCTGTTCTTGTGTCAGTTTGCTGAGAATGATGGTATCCAGGTTCATCCATGTCCCTACAAAGGACATGAACTCATCGTTTTTGATGGCTGCATAATATTCCATGGTGTATATGTGCCACATTTTCCCTGTCCAGTCTATCATCGATGGGCATTTGGGTTGGTTCCAGGTCTTCACTATTGTAAACAGTGCTGCAATGAACATTCATGTGCATATGTCCTTACAGTAGAATGATTCATAATCCTTTGGATATATACCAATAATGGTATTGGTGGCTCAAATGGAATTTCTATTTCTAGGTCCTTGAGGAATCGCCACACTGTCTTCCACAATGGTTGGACTAATTTACATTCCCACCAGCAGTGTAAAAGTGTTCCGATTCCTCCACATCCTCTTCAGCATCTGTTGTCTCCAAATTTTTTAATGATCGCCATTCTAACTGGTGTGACGTGATATCTCAATGTAGTTTTGATTTGCATTTCTCTAATGACCAGTGATGATGAGCATTTTTTCATATGTTTGTTGGCCTAATGTATGTCTTCTTTTGTAAAGTGTCTGTTCATATCCTTTGCCCACTTTTGAATGGGCTTGTTTGTTTTGTTCTTGTAAATCTGTTTGAGTTCTTTGTTAATTCTGGATATCAGCCCTTTGTCAGATGGGTAAACTGCAAAAATTTGTTCCCATTCTGTTGGTTGCCGATTCACTCTAATGTCTGTTTCTTTTGCCATGCAGAAGCTGTGGAGTTTGATTAGGTCCCATTTGTCTGTTTTGGCTTTTGTTGCCAATGCCTTTGGTGTTTTGGTCATGAAGTCCTTGCCTACTCCTATGTCCTGAATGGTTTTGCCTAGATTTTCTTCTAGGGTTTTTATGGTGTTAGGTCTTATGTTTAAGTCTTTAATCCATCTGGAGTTAATTTTAGTGTAAGGTGTCAGGAAGGGGTCCAGTTTCTGCTTTATGCACATAGCTAGCCAGTTTCCCCAACAACATTTATTAAACAGGGAATCCTTTTCCCATTGCTTGTTTTTGTCAGGTTTGTCAAAGATTGTATGGTTGTAGATATGCTGTGTTGCCTCTGATGCCTGTGTTCTGTTCCAATGGTCTATATCTCTGTTTTGGTACCAGTACCATGCTGTTTTGATTACTGTAGCCTTGTAGTATAAAGTCTGGTAGTGTGATGCCTCCTGCTGTGTTCTTTTTGCTTAGAATTGACTTGGCTATGCGGGCTCTCTTTTGGTTCCATACAAAGTTTAAGGTGGTTTTTTCCAGTTCTGTGAAGAAGGTCATTGGTAGCTTGATGGGGATAGCATTGAATCTATAAATTACTTCGGGCAGTATGGCCATTTTCATGACACTGATTCTTCCTAACCATGAACATGGAATGTTTCTCCATCTGTTTGTGTCCTCTCTTATTTCATTGAGCAGTGGTTTGTAGATCTCCTTGAAGAGGTCCTTTACATTCCTTGTTAGTTGTATTCCTAGGTATTTTATTTTCTTTGTAGCAATTGTGAATGGCAGCTCATTCTTGATTTGGCTCTCTGTAAGTCTGTTATTGTTGTATAGGAATGCTTGTGATTTTTGCACATTTTGGGCTGAGATGATAGGGTCTTTTAAATATACGATCATGTTGTCTGCAAATAGGGACAATTTGACTTCTTCTTTTCCTAATCGAATGCCCTTTATTTCATTTTATTGCTTAATTGTTCTGGCTAGAACTTCCAATATTATATTGAATAGGGGTGGTAAGAGAGGGCATCCTTGTGTAGTGCCAGTTTTTAAAGAGAATGCCTCTAATTTTTGCCCGTTCAGTTTGATATTGGCTGTGGGTTTGTCATAAATAGCTTTTATTGCTTTGTTCCTCTGATACCTAGTTTATTGAGAGTTTTTAGCACAAAAGGCTGTTGGATTTTGTCAAAGGCCTTCTCTGCATCTATTGAGATAATCATGTAGTTTTTGTCTTTGGTTCTGCTTATATAGTGAATTACATTTACAGATTTGCGTATGTTGAACCAGCCTCGCATCCCCAGGATGAAGCCTACTTGATTGTGGTGGATAAGCTTTTTGATGTGCTATTGCAGTCATTTTGCCAGTATTTTATTGAAGATTTTTGCATCAATGTTCATCATGGATATTGGCCTGTAGTTTTCTTTTTTAGTTGTGTCTCTGCCAGATTTTCGTATCAGGATGATGTTGGTCGCATAGAAAGAGTTAGGGAGGATTCCCTCTTTTTGTACTGTTTGGAACACTTTCAACAGGAATGGTACCAGCTCCTCTTTGTATTTCTGGTAGAATTCAGCTGTGAACCTGTCTGGACCTGGACTTTTTTTGGTTGGTAGGCTATTAATTGCTGCCTCAACTTCAGACCTTGTTATTGGTCTACTCAGGGTTTCAACTTCTTGGCTTGGTCTTAGAAGTGTGCAAGTGTCCAGGAATTTAAGAATTTCTTCCAGATTTACTGGTTTATGTACATAGAGTTGTTTGCAGCAATCTCTAATGGTAGTTTGCATTTCCGAGGAATCCGTGGTGATATCCCCTTCATCGTTTTTTAGTGCATCTATTTGATTCTTCTCTCTTTTCTTTTTTATTAGTCTAGCTAGAGGTCTATTTTGTTGATATTTTCAAAAAACCAGCTCCTGGATTTACTGATTTTTTGAAGGGGTTTTTGTGTCTCTATCTCCTTCAGTTCTGCTCTGATCTTAGTTATTTCTTGTCTTCTGCTTGCTTTTGAGTTTTTTTGATCTTGCTCCTCTAACTCTTTCAATTTTGATAATAGGGTGTCGATTTTATATCTTTCCTTGTTTCTCATGTGGGCATTTATTGCTATAAATTTCCCTCTAGACTCTGCTTTCAATGTGTCCCATAGTACATTGTGTCTTCATTCTCGTTGGTTTTGAAGAACATTTTTATTTCTGCCTTCATTTCATTGTTTATCCATTCATCATTCAGGAGTAGGTTGTTCAGTTTCCATGTGATTGTGCAGCTTTGAGTACTTTCTGAATCCTGAGTTCTAGTTTGATTGCACTGTGGTCTGAAAGACTGTTTGTTACGATTTCCATTCTTTTGCATTTGCTAAGGAGTGATTTACTTCCAGTTATGTGGTCAATTTTGGAGTAAGCACAAGGTGGTGCTGAGAAAAATGTGTATTCTATGGATTTGGGGTGGAGTGTCCTGTAAATGTCTATTACGTCTGCTTGGTCCAGATCTGCATTCAAGTCCTGGATATCCTCGTTGACTTTCTGTCTCATTGATCTGTCCAATAATGTCAGTGGAGTGTTAAAGTCTCCCACTATTACTGTGCGGGAGTCTAAGACTCTTTGTAGGTCTTTAAGAACTTGCTTTATGTATCTGGGTGCGCCTGCATTGGTTGCATATATATTTAGGAGCGTTAACTCTTCTTGTTGCACTGATTCTTTTATCATTATGTAATGCCCTTCTTTGTCTCTTTTGATCTTTGTTGGTTTAAAGTCCGTTTTATCAGAGACTAGGATGGCTACCCCTGCTTTTTTTTGCTCTCCATTTGCTTTGTAAATCTTCTTCCATCCCTTTATTTTGAGTCTGTATGAGTCTTTGCAAGTGAGATGGGTCTCCTGAATACAGCACACCAATTGGTCTTGACTTTTTCATCCAGTTTGCCAGTCTATTTCTTTTGATTGGGGCATTTAGGCCATTACATTCAACCGTAATATTATTATGTGTGAATTTGATGCTGCCATTTTGTTACTGGCTATTTTGCCTGTTAGTTGACGTGGCTTCTTCATTGCATCATTGTTCTTTACCATTTGATATGTTTTTGCAGTGGCTGGTACTGGTTGTTCTTTTCCCTGTTTAGTACCTCCTTCAGTAGCTCCTGTAAGGCAGGTCTTGTAGTGACGAAATCTCTCATCAATTGCTTGTCTGTAAGGATTTTATTTCTCCTTCACTTATGAAGCTTAGTTTGGCCAGATATGAAATTCTGGGTTGAAAGTTATTTTCTTTAAGGATATTGAATATTGGCCCCCACTGCCTTCTAGCTTGCAGGGTTTCTGCTGAGAGATCCAATGTGAGTCTGATCGTCTTTCCTTTGCGGGTGACTTGACCTTTCTCTCTGGCTGCCCTTAGGATTATTTCCATCATTTCAACCCTAGTGAATCTGACAACTATATGCCTTGGGGCTGCTCTTCTTGAGGAATATCTTTGTGGTGTTTTCTGTATTTCCTAGATTTGAACATTGGCCTGCCTTGTTAGGTTTTGGAAACTTCTCTTGGGTAATATCTTGAAAAGTGTTTTCCAACTTGGATTCATTCTACCCATCATATTCAGGTCCACCAATCAAGCATAGATTAGGTCTTTTCACATAATCCCATAGTTCTTGGAGGCTTTGTTCATTTCTTTTCATTCTTTTTTCTCTAATCATGCCTTCTCATTTTATTTCATTGATTTGATCTTATATCTCTGATATCCTTTCTTCTGCTTGATCTATTAGGCTGTTGAAACTTGTGTATGACTCGTGAAGTTCTCGTGCTGTGTTTTTCAGCTCCATCAAGTCGTTTATGTTCTTCTCCAAGCTGGTTATTCTAGTTAACATTTTGTCTAACCTTTTTTCAAGGTTCTTAGTTTCTTTGCATTAGGTTAGAACATGGTCTTTTAACTCAGAGAAGTTTGTTATTGCTCACCTTCTGACGCCTGCTTCCATCAGTTCGTCAGATTCATTCTCTTTTTTTATTCCCTTGATGGTGAGGAGTTATGATCCCTGGGAGGAGAAGAGGTGCTCTGTTCTTTGATAGTTTCATCCTTTTTGCACTGTTTTTTTCTCAACTTCGTGGATTTATCTCCCTTTAATCTTTGAAGTTGGTGATTTCAGGAGTCTCTGAGTGGATGTTTCTTTCTGTTGAGGTTGGAGCTGTATCTTTTTTGGCCTGTCTCTTCTTCCCCAGCTGGATCTTTCTGGTTAGAGTCAAGCTGGCTTATTTGCTGCCAAGCTCTCTAGCGAGGGCTTCAGTTTGAACTCTGTGGAGGTGGGGCCTGCCAGTCCTTATGGTCTGTTTCCCTGCTTTCAACTCTGCCTCCCTCTGTGGAATGGTCTGTCCCACTGGTGTTAGTCCAAACTCCCGCCCAGGTCCCTGCGACAACTTGCTGCCCCAGCGGTAGCCGCTGCTCAGATCTGCATCCACTACGCACAGCGCCCCACCAGACGGCAGGGCTCTCGTGGACTGTGGGTTGCAGGAGGGATGAGGTAAGCACAAGATCTGAATCGGAGCACCAAGGGGATTAAGTCCTTCGACCCTCCAAGCTGGCTGCATGTTTCAGGTGGGGACACACCCCACTCTGTCTTGATTTGTCCCCCTGGGCAGCTCTTGTCCTGTGGCTCCTTCCTGGGACCTATATTCAGTGCCCTATCAGTCCCACAGAAACGAATCCGGCACCTCATTTGGAATTGTGAAGTCCTCTAGCCCTGTGTCTCATTCACTGGGAGCTGCATTCCAGTGCTGGCTTCTCTTGGCCATCTTGGTGCCCCCCCCAAAATCCATGAGTTCTTAATATTCCCTGCCCCTCAAAAACCTAGCTGATAAAATTCATAAATTAACCTAAAAATTGATAAAAGAAATAATTAAGCAAAAAGTAAGTAATTAAAACAGTGTTCAGAGTCACCAAAGAGTTGCTAAGGAAAATTTCCGCATAGAGGCTAGAAAAATGCAAAGCAATAATAGAACTGTAAAAAGCACTACTTTGTAATTCCTAATGAAATAATGTATTAAAGTAAACATCTATGATTGCTAATATCATAAGTGAAAGGTTGTAGATAATTTTATAAATGACAGATTGAGCTGATAATTATTACATTCATCAATCAATCTAAATATTATTAAAAGAGGAAAAAAGAAATGACCTCCTGAAATGTTATAAAAGAAAATACATAGCACCATCATGTACAGCACTAGGTGTAGCACCATTGTACAATATGAAATAGTCCTGCCAAACAGGTGGAATCTGGGGGAGGATACAAGATGGCTGAATAGGAACAGCTCTGGAGTGCAGTTCCTAGCAAGAACAACACAGAGGTGAGTGCCTACCACATTTCCAAACAAATTTTCACTGCCCACAGACCAGGAGATTACCGGGCCGAAAAGCACCACAAGTTTTCAGCACAGTGGTTTCAGTCAGTGCCGGCTTGGTGCACAGAAACTCACACAAATCTGGGTGGCTGTTTCAACTGGCACCTGGAATGCCTGGGAGACAGAGCCACCCATTCAACTGAAAGGAAGGGGGCAGAGACAGGGAGCCAGGCGATCTGGCTTGACAGGTACCACTCCCACAAAACAAGTAATCTGAAACACTCTGGACTAAGAATTTCACAGCAAGCACAGCTAGACCCAGGACAGTGCAGCTCAGTGTGGGGAAGAGTGACCACCACTACCGAGGCAGTTCACACAGCAGCTGGGCAGAGCCTGCGGCAGCTCAGCAACACCTCTGCTTGCAGACTGTGACTAGACTACTGCGTGCGGGGCAGGGCATCCATGATAAAAGGCAGCAGCATGACAGGAACTTATAAATAAAGCCAACCTTCCTGGGACAAAGTACCTGGGAAAAGAGGCATTTATCAGTTCCACTGCAGCAGACTTAAAAGTACCTGCCCAGCAGCTCTGCACAGAATGATGGCACTCCTATAAGGGACAGTCTGTCTCCTCAAGCAGCTCCCTGACCCCTGTATACCCAAAGAGACACCTCATACAGGAGAGCTCAGTCTGACATCTGGCAGGTACCCTTTTGGGACGAAGATAACAGAAGAAGAAACCGGCAGCAACCTTACTGTTCTGCAGCCCTGCAGGTGATCCCCAGGCAAGCAGAGTCTGGAGTGGACCTCAGCAGTCCTGCAGCAGAGGGGCCTGACTGTTAGAGGGAAAACTAAGGAACAGAAAGAAATAACGTCATCATCAACAAAAAGGACGTCCACTCAGAGACCCCATCCAAAAGTCACCAACTACAAAGACCACAGGTAGATAAAGCCACTAAGATTGGAAGAAACCCGCACAAAAAGGATGAAAACGCTAAAAACCAGAACTCTTCTCCTCCTCCAAAGGATCACAACTCCTCACCAGCTAGGGATCAAAGATGGACAGAGAATGAATCTGATGAATTGACAGAAACAGGTTTCAGAAGGTGGGTAATAACAAACTTCTCAGAGCTAAAAGAACATGTGCTAACCCAATGGAAAGAAACTAAGAACCTAGAAAAAAGGTTAGATGAGATGCTAACTAGAATAAATAGCTTAGAGAAGAATATAAATGACTTGATGGAGCTGAAAAACACAGCACGAGAACTTCATGAAGCATACACAAGTTTCAATAGCCAAATCGACCAAGAAGAAGAAAGGATATCAGAGATTGAAGATCAATTCAATGAAATAAAACAAGAATACAAGAATAGAGAAAAAAGAGTGAAAAGAAATGAACAAAGCCTCCAAGAAATATAGGATTATGTGAAAATACCTAATCTACATTTGATAGGTGTACCTGAATGAGATGGAGAGAATGAATCCAACCTGGAAAACACTCTTCAGGATATTATCCAGGAGAACTTCCCCAACCTAGCAAGCCAAGCCACCATTCAAGTCCAGATAATACAGAGAAGACCACAAAGATATTCCTGAAGAGGAGCAACCCCAAGGCACATAATCGTCAGATTCACCAGGGTTGAAATGAAGGAAAAAAAATCCTAAGGGCAGCCAGAAAGAAAGGTCAGGTTACCCACAAAGGGAAGCCCATCAGACTCACAGTGGATCTCTCCGCAGAAACCCTACAAGCCAGAAGAGGGTGGGGGCCAATATTTAACATCCTTAAAGAAAAGAACTTTCAACCTAGAATTTCATATCCAGCCAAACTAAGCTTCATAAGTAAAGGAGAAAGAAAATCCTTTATGGACAAGCAATTGCTGGGAGATTTCGTCACCACCAGGCCTGCCTTACAAGAGCTCCTGAAGGAAGCACTAAACAAAGAAAGGAACAATCAGTACCAGCCACTCCAAAAACATACCAAATGGTAAATGCCATTGACACAATGAAAAAAATGTGTCAACTAATGGGCAAAACATCCAGCTAGCAACAAAATGGCAGGATCAAATTCACACATAATATTAACCTTAAATGTAAATGGGCTAAATGCCCCAATCAGAAGACACAGACTGGCAAATTGCATAAAAAGTCAAGACCCATCGGTGTGCTATATTCAGGAAACCCATCTCATGTGCAAGGATACACATAGGCTCAAAATAGAGGGATGGAGGAAGATTTACCAAGCAAATGGAGAGCAAAAAGGAAAAAAAAAGCAGGGGTTGCAATCCTAGTCTCTGATAAAATGGACTTTAAACCAACAAAGGTCAAAAGAGATAAAAAGGGTGTTACATAATGATAAAAGGATCAGTGCAACAAGAAGAATTAACTATCCTAAATATATATGCACCCAATGCAGGAGCACACAGATATATAAAGCAAGACTTAAAGACCTACAAAGAATCTTAGACTCCCACATAATAATAGTGGAAGAATTTTATAGCAATAAATGCCCACATGAGAAACAAGAAAAGATCTAAAATTGACACCCTATTATCAAAATTGAAAGAGCTAGAGGAGCAAGATAAAAAAAAAACTCAAAAGCAAGCAGAAGACAAGAAATAACTAAGATCAGAGCAGAACTGAAGGAGATAGAGACACGAAAAATCCTTCAAAAAAATCAAGAAATCCATGAGCTGGTTTTTTGAAAAATCAACAAAATAGGCAGACCGCTAGCCAGATTAATAAAAAAGAAAAGGCAGAAGAATCAAATAGATGCAATAAAAAACAATAAAGGGGTATCACCAGTGATTCCACAGAAATACAAACTACAATCAGAGATTACTACAAACAACTCTATGAACATAAACCAGTAAACCTGGAAGAAATGGATAAATTACTGGACACTTGCACACTCCCAAGCCTTAACCAGGAAGAAGTTGCAACCTTGAATAGATCAATAACAAGGGCTGAAGTTGCAGCAGTTAATAGCCTACCAACCAAAAAAAGTCCAGGTCCAGATGGGTTCACAGCTGAATTCTACCAGATATACAAAGAGGAGCTGGTACCATTCCCATTGAAACTATTCCAAACAATCCAAAAAGAGGGAATCCTTCTCAAATCATTTTATGAGACCAACATCATCCTGATACCAAAATCCAGCAAAGACTTAACAAAAAAAGAAAACTTCAGGCCAACCTCCATGATGAACATAGATGCAAAAATCTTCAATAAAATACTGGCAAACTGACTGCAGCAGCACATCAAAAAGCTTATCCACCATGATCAAGTAGGCTTCATTCCAGGGATGCAAGGCTGGTTCAACATACACAAGTCTATAAATGTAATCCACCACATAAACAGAACCAAAGACAAAAACCACATGATTATCTCAATAGATGCAGAGAAGGCCTTCGACAAAATTCAACAGCTCTTTATGCTAAAAACTCTCAATAAACTCGGTATCAAACGAACATATCTCAAAACAGTAAAAACTATTTATGACAAACCTACAGCCAATATCATACTGAATGTGCAAAAACTGAAAGCACTCCCTTTAAAAACTGGCATTAGACAAGGATGCCCTCTCTCACCACTCCTATTCAATATAGTATTGGAAGTTCTAGCCAGAGCAATTAGGCAAGAAAAAAAAATAAAGCATATTCAATTAGGATAAAAGGAAGTCAAATTGTCTCTATTTGCAAATGACATGACTGTGTATTTAAAAGACACTATCATCTCAGCCCAAAATCTCCTTAAGCTGATAAACAACTTCAGCAGAGTCTCAGGATACAAAATCAATGTGCAGAAATCACAAGCATTTCTATACACCAATAACAGACTAAAAGAGAGCCAAATCATGAGCAAACTGCCATTTACAATAGCTACAAAAAGAATAAAATACCTAGGAATACAACTAACAAGGAATGTAAAGGACCTTTTCAAGGAAAACTACATACCACTGCTCAATGAAATAAGAGAGGACACAAACAGTTGGAAAAACATTCCATGCTCATGATGAGGAAGAATCAATATTGTGAAAATGGCCATACTGCCCAAAGTAATTTATAGATTCAATACTATCCCCATCAAGCTACCAATGATCTTCTTCATGGAACTGGAAAAAAACCACCTTAAACTTCATATGGAACCAAAAGAGAGCCCACAAAGCCAAGACAATCCTAAGCAAAAAGAACAAAGCTGGAGGTATCACGCTACCTGATTTCAAACTATACTACAAGGCTACAGTAATCAAAACACCATGGTACTGGTACCAAAACAGAGATACAGCCCAATGGAACAGAACAGAGGCCCTGGAGGCAACACCACACATCTGCAACCATCTGATCTTTGACAAACCTGACAAAAACAAGCAACGGGAAAAGGATTCCCTGTTTAATAAATGGTGTTGGGAAAACTGGTTAGCAGTGTGCAGAGAGCAGAAACTGGACCCCTTCCTAAAACCTTACGCTAAAATTAACTCCAGATGGATTAAAGACTTAAACATAAAACCTAACACCATAAAAACCCCAGAAGAAAACCTAGGCAAAACCATTCAGGACATAGGTATAGGCAAGGACTTTATGACTAAAACACCAAAAGTGTTGGCAACAAAAGCCAAAATAGATGAATGGCACCTAATTAAACTCCAGAGCTTTTGTACAGCAAAAGAAACAATCATTAGAGTGAACTGGCAACCAACAGAATGGGAAAAAAATGTTTGTAATGTACCCATCTGACAAAGGGCTGATAGCCAGAATCTACAAAGAACTAAAGCAGATTTACAAGAAAAAGCAAACAAACCCATCCAAAAGTGGGTAAAGGATATGAACAGACACTTTTCAAAAGAAGACATATATGAGGCCAACAAACATGAAAAAATGCTCATCATCACTGATTATTAGAGAAATGCAAATCAAAACTACATTGAGATACCACCTCACACCGGTTAGAATGGCGATCATTAAAAAATCTGGAGACAACAGATGCTGGAGAGGATGTGGAGAAATAGGAACACTTTTACACTGCTGGTGGGAGTGTAAACTAGTTCAACCATTGTGGAAGACACTGTGGTGCTTCCTCAAGGACCTAGAAATAGAAATTCCATTTGACCCACCAATCCCACTACTGGGCATATACCCAAAGGATTATAAATCATTCTTTTATAAAGACATATGCACATGTGTGTTCACAGTGGCACTGTTTACAATAGAAAACATCTGGAACCAACCCAAATGCCCATGGACGACAAGGAAAATGTGGCACATATACACCATGGAATACTATGCAGCCATAAAAAATGATGAGTTTGTGCCCTTTTTAGGGACATGGATGAATCTGGAAACCATAATTCTTAGCAGACTGACACAAGAACAGAAAATCAAACACCGCATGTAAACACCGCATGTTCTCACTCATAGGTGGGTGTTGAACAGTAAGAACACATGGACACAGGGAGGGGAGCATCACACACTGGGGTCTGTTGCGGGGGGAAGGGAGGGACAGCAGGCGGGTGGGGAGGTCAGGGAGAGATAACATGGGGAGAAATGCCAGATGTAGGTGACCAGGGGATGGAGGCAGCAGCAAACCACATTGCCATGTGTGTACCTATGCAACAATCCTGCATGAACTACACGTTTCCCAAAACCTAAAGTATAAAAAAAAAAGATGGAATCTGAATACAATAAAGCTTCTAGATAAAACTACCACTTTACAAGAAATACTAGGGACAGAGGAACATGTAAAATGACACCATGGGATTGCAATCAGATAAATCCAGAGTGTGGGAAGAACCTATATGACAAATGACCTGGTTTCTTCAACAAATAATTGACATTAAAACTTTTTTATTTTTACATTTTGTGGATACATACTAGGTATATATACTTATGGGATATATGAGATATCTTGATACAAGCCTGCAATGAGTAATAATTACATTATATCAGGGTAAACAGGGTATCCATCACCTCAAGCATTTATCCTTTCTTTGTATTACAATCAGTTATATGCTTTTAGTTTTAAATGTACAATAAATTATTGTTGAGTGTAACAAAGTGACCAGCCAGTGTCACCCTGTTGTGATATACTAGATCTTATTCATTCTACTTAACTATATTTCTGTGCTCATTAACCATCCCCACTTCTCCCGCACCCCCACACTACCCTTCCCAGCCTCTGGTAACCATCCTTCTACTCTCTATCTCAGTGAATTCAATTGTTTAATTTTTAGCTCCCACAAATAAGTGAAAACATATGAATCCTACCCTTCTATGCCTGGTTTATTTCACTTAACATAATGATCTATCCATGTCATTGCAAATGACAGGATCTCATTCTTTTTTTATGGCTGAATATATACCATTGTGTGTACCACATTTTCTTTATCTATTCATCTGTTGATGGCCACTTAGGTTGCTTCCAAATCTTCGCTACAATAAAAATGGGAGTACAGGTATCTCTTTAATATACTGATTTCCTTTCTTTCGGGTATATACCCAGCAATGGGATCACTGAATCATATGGTAGCTTTATTTTTAGTGTTTTTTTTTTTTTTTCCTTTTGAGACAGAATCTTGCTCTGCCACCTAGGCTGGAGTGCAATGGTACAATCTTGGCTCACTGCAACCTCTGCCTCCCGGGTTTAAGTGATTCTTGTGCCTCAGTCTCCCAAGTGGCTGAGATTACAGGCATGAACCACATCCAGCTAATTCTTGTATTTTTTTAGTAGAGAGACCGTTTCATCATGTTGGGCAAGCTGGTCTTGAACTCCTGGCCTCAAATGACCCACCCACCTCCCAAAATGCTGGGATTTCAAGAGTGAGACACTGTGCCTGGACTATTTTTAGTTTTTTGATGAACTTCCCAACTGTTCTCCATAGTGGTTGTGTTAGTTTACATTCCTACCAAAGTGTAGAAGGTTTTTGTTTTCTCCACATACTTGACAGCATTTGTTATTGCCTGTCCTTAGATGGACACAGGGAGGGGAGCATCTTCTTCATGGAACTCCTGACCTCAGAGATTTGAGATTATGTAACAGAAAATGCTATTGATTCTATTCTCACTAGCTACAGGTGATAATGGTTATTTTTAAAAATCCTTACCAAATAATATATGATAAAGTGAAATGATATGATGTCTGGGATTTGCTTTTCAAGACTTTGCCAAAAAAAAAACAGTAGAGGGAATAGATGAAATTAGAATGAAAAAAATTATGTTAATTGTTAAAGCTGGGAGATGGCTGTATGGATTTTTGTGTCTATTCAGAAATACATTTTCTTAATAAAGTGTCAATGAAAATTAAGGTTTAGTTAAAATGTAATTATTCATTATTTTATTATTAATAAAATGTCATTTTAGTGGGTGAGATGATATCTCATTGTAGTTTTGATTTGCTTTTCTCTGATGATCAGTGATATTAAGCTACCCATTTGTCATCTGTATGTCTTCTTTTGAGAAATGCCAATTCACATCTTTCGCCTTTTTTTTTTCTTTTTTGAGATTGAGTGTCGTTCTGTTGCCCAGGCTGGGAGTGCAGTGGCATAATCTTGGCTCACTGCAACCTCCACGTCCTGGGTTCAAGCAATTCTCCTGCCTCAGCCTCCCAAGTAGGTGGGATTACAGGCAGGTGCCACCATGCCCAGCTAATTTTTGTATATTTAGTAGAGATGGGATTTTACCATGTTGGCAGGCTGGTCTGGAACTCCTGACCTCAGATAATTTGCCCACCTTGGCCTCCCAAAGTGCTGGAATTACAGGCTCAAGACACCGTGCTTGGCCTCTTTTGCCCATTTTTAAATCAGATTATTAGATTTTTTTTCTCTAGAGTTGCTTGAGCTCTTGATGTATTCTGGTTATTAATCCCTTGTCGGACGGGTAGTTTGCAAATGTTTTCTCCCCATTCTGGGGTTGTCTCACTTTGTTCATGATTTCTTTTTGCTGTGCAGCAGCTTTTTAACTTGATGTGATCCCATTTGTCCATTTTTGCTTTGTTTGCCTATGCTTGTAGGGTATTACTCAAGAAATCTTTAAATAATATTTTTTTAAATGAGGGAAACCGTTTAGATAAAATGAGATACAATTATAATGTGTGGACCTTGTTTGCATCCTGATTCATGCAAACAACAGCAGAATGACAATTTAAAAACAATTGGGGAAAATTGCACATGGTCTGGAAATTATACAATATTAGTGAATTGTTGTTAAATTTTTGCCATGATGGAGGGAAAGATGTTTGCAAGAGAGAGACTATGATGCTGAACCATTGAATCAGTTCAAAGAGATTTGAGATTATGTAACAGAAAATGCTACTGATTCTATTCTCACTAGCTACGGGTGATAATGGTTATTTTTAAAAATCCTTACGAAATAATATATAATAAAGTGAAATAATATGATGACTGGGATTTGCTTTTCAAGACTTTGCCAAAAAAAAAAAAATAGTAGAGGGAATAGATGAAATTAGAATGAAAAAAATTATGTTAATTTTTAAAGCTGGGAGATGGCTGTATGGATTTTTGCGTCTATTCAGAAATACATTTTCTTAATAAAGTGTCAATGAAAATTAAGGTGTAGTTAAAATGTAATTATTCATTATTTTATTATTAATTCAGCTCCAACATTCTATGCCCTATTACCTCCCCTCTTATCTCCTTGTTAGGGCTAGAAGGATCAACAAAGTAGAAGTCCTCCACAGTCAGAGCATCACTTAATTCCACGCTGCTTCTAAATAGCCGGGCTGCTGCCTAAGTGCCTCAGGTTCACAAAACCTAAAGGCTTAAATACTTCCATTCAGATGTGCCCATCCTATTTTCTCATTCCTACAGCAGTTGAATTAAAGAATAAGAGAAAATTAGGGGAGAGAGCTAACCTTTATTCAGGTCCCATTTTGTGCCAGGCACCAGAACAGCTGGGTGTCTCTTATTCTTTCTCTTATTCTCTGATCCTTAAAATAACAAGAGAAACTATATGATATTATCACTACTTTGCCAATGAGGATAATTGGCTAGGTGACTTCTCAATGTGGAAGTGAGGAGACAAGATTTGATTTATGTCTCTGAATCCAAAGCCTCATTTCATCACAACATACTGACACATTATAAAGAAATGTTAGGTGATGCACACTTGATTCAACTTCTAATATCATACCAGATCCTTTACCCACTCTAATCCCCACAGGCACTGCTTTGGTCAATGCTTCACTGATTATTACAGAGAGCTTCTCTAATGGTCCCTCAGATGGGTCTCTTTGCCTCCAATCCATCATCTGCATGATGGCCTGCCTCTAACCACTGATTCGAATGCGTCTCTCACCTTTAAAATCCTCCACCAGTTTCCCTTAGGGTGGCATAATCTGACCCATTCCTACCTTCCAGCCCCCTCTCCTGCCATTCCTTCCTGACAGCTCTTTGAACTTTTCATGCTGAATGACCAATGTTTACATACAACACCCTCTCTCCACCTCTGCAAGTCAGCATGCTGTTCCCTCTTCTGGGAATGTCTTCCTCTTCCCTCTTCAGCATCTTCTGGTCACAATTTTATTCAAACTTGAACTTCAGTCAGGCCCAACTTACTCTGAGAGGTCTCCTCCAACCTGTCTTTCTCCTTCTCTAATCCCAACAAAATCCATTCATTCATTTAAACATTTATTGAGAGCTTAGTAGGTGTTAGAAACAGGAAAGATGAAGCCCTGCCCATGTGGATCTTACATTCTTGAAGGTATGTGAGGAATCAGACAAGAAGCATATAAACAGACATAAAATTAATTTCAGATTGCCCTAAATGCTCTAAATAAAATACACTAGGATAATTGGGATAAAGAACAAGAGGAAACTACCTTAGATATGGTGGTCAAGAACAGCCTCTCTGAGGAGACAACAATTAGACTAAGACCAGAGTGATGAAACTGAGCTGGTTATACAAAGATCTCTAAATGACTGAGGAGTGAGAAACTGATGATTCATAAGAGGAAGTAACTGCAGAAGCTAAGGCCTTAACATGAGGCTGGCCTCAATAGGAGAGGAACACTTCCATTATCATTAGAGAGAAGGCACAGAATATACATCTAGACATAGACTGATGCATTTGGTTAGGATTCATTTGTCTACATGTAACCAAAACCTAGAATAATATTGTTTAATTAAGTCAGAATTTAATCCTCTCATGTTTCTGAATTCCAGAGGTAGGTTGTTCAGGGTTGGTTTGAAAGTCATAAAATTGTTAGGGATAAGACTCCTTCTAGCTCAGTACTCTTCTATCCTAATATGTGGACCTATTCTTCAGGGTCTAAGATGGCTGTTAGACAGTTCAGCATCATAGATTCATCCCAGGGAGCAAAAGAGAGGTGGGAGAAGAAACGGATCAAAGGGCACAAGCCAGTTCTATCTTTTTAGAACATTTCCTGAAAGCTACCCATAATACTCTCTGTTACATTTTATTAGCCAGTACTTGGCCATATAGCTATTATCAACTGCAAAAGAAGCTTGAAAATATGGTCTCTACATGGGACAGCCATATTTCTAGCTAAAAAGTTCAAGGGTGTGAATACAAAGAAAGAGGAAGAGGAATATTGGGGATGCTAGCAGACTGACACAAAAAATGAGGTGGAGCTCATCTGATTTCATTTATTTTTTTCATTGAGTATAAAGGGAGGTCATCAGCTGAAAGTAGGGGAAGACAAGAGTGCTGGAGGTATGAAGGGAGATGAGAAAGTGAAACCCTATCTCTACTAAAAAATACAAAAAATAGCTGGGCATGGTGGTGTGTGCCTATAGTCCCAGCTACTCATGAGGCTGAGGCAGGAGAATTGCTTGAACCCAGGAGACGGAGATGGCAGTGAGCCGATATTGTGCCACTGCACTCCAGCCTACCGCTCAGTGACAAAACAGGACTGTCTCAAAAAAAAAAAAAAAATTAAAATCAGACCACTAAGCACCTTGTGAGATGCACTACATCTGTATTTAGCTACCCAGATGCAAACACAGAGCAATTGGTTAGGTTTAATCAGACTTGTGTTTTGTCTCCCAGGCATGATGGAGGGAAAGATGGACAAGGATGTTTGCAAGAGACTATGGCGCTGAACCACTGAATCAGTTAGAAGAGATTTAACATTATATAACAGAAAACCCTACTGGGGTCTATTCTCACATGCCAGAGGTAGTCAATTGCTAGCATTAGTTCCACTGCTCAGAGAAGCCATCGGGGGCCCAGTTCCTTTCTCTCTTTCTGCTCTACAACTATCAGGGTATTGCCTTTGATCCATGCTTGTCATCCCATGGTTGCAAGATGATTGCTGCAGCTCCAGATGTCATATCTGTGTTTAAGGAAGAAAGAAAGTAGAAAGGGAAATAGGGGCAAAGGAACATGCCAGCTGTGACTATCCCCTTTATTAGAAAAGCAAAATATTCCCTGGAACCAACCCCCAGTAGACTGCTGCTCGGTACTAACTAGACAGAAACGGGACATGTGGAAATATTTTGCTTCAAGAAAGGCTCAGAAATGAGGAATCTTATTCCTTATGAAAAATGCCATCTGGAGCAAAATCAGTTCTGTTAGTAATATAGGTGAGGAAATAGATATTGGGCAGAGAACTAACAATTTCTGCCACAACCATGGCATCTAATCTAGCTGAGAAGGAAAAGAGAGTAAGACAAAAGTGATAAATAGTGAAATAATGAGAGGTCAATGGGTTGAGAGTCCTCACGGTGTTGAAGAATTGTTGGAAGAACATACTATATGTGAGCTGGCAGTCTAGGATGCAGAGGTCACACTGCTGTGCTTGAAAAAGATTTTCAAGATGAGGCACTTAATGGTTACAACAAAGCCCAGGCATTAGGCATACCCTCTGGCTCTACAAAAGCATGTTTTCCAAAACTCTATTACAGCATTCACTACTCTTTCTGTAGGGGACCTTTCAAATTACAAGTCATGTTCTCTGGTGAAAGCCTCCAATAATTTTCATTCTCACTCGGTAATATCTAAAGTCTCACAATGGTCCACAAGATCTGGCCCTTCTTACCCTTCCTACTTCTCTCTCCCTTGCAAATTCCTCTTCTTTGCTATTCACACTCCTAATTTAGGGTCTCTCCTCTGTCTAGAATGCATTTCCTCCAAGGAGCCACATGACTTCCTCCTTCAGAGCCATCACATTTCTGCTCACGTGTCACTTTACAAGTTAGACCATCCCAATACTCCCTATGTTCCTTTCCCAGCTTTTCTCTCACCAACTTGCTATTCACTCTGGCCATCCATATCTATGGGTTCTACATCCATGGATCAATCAACAGTGAATTCGAAATATTTTAAGAAAATATATCTGTACCGGCCAGGCACGGTGGCGCACGCCTGTAATTCCAGCACTTTGGGAGGCTGAGGCGGGTAGAACATGAGGTCAGGAGATTGAGACCATCCTGCCAGCATGGTGAAACCCTGTAGCTACTAAAAATACAAAAATTGGCTGGGCATAGTGGCACATGTCTGTAATCCCAGCTACTTGGAAGGCTGAGGCAGGAGACCTGCTTGAACCTGGGAGGCAGAGGTTGCAGTGAGCCGAGATCGTGTCACTGCACTCCAGCCTGGCAACAGAGTGAGACTCTGTCTCAAGAAAAAAAAAATGTATCTGTACCAAACATATACAGACTCTTTTTCTTGTCATTATTTTCTAAACAATATAGTATCGATAGCATTTACATTGTATTAAGAATTATAAATAATCTAGAGATGATTTAAAGTATACAGGAGGATATGAATAGGTTATATGCAAATATTACACTATTTTACATCAGGGTTTGAAGCACACATAGATTTTAGCATCCAAGGGAGGTCATGGAACCAATCTCCCATGAGTAGTGAGGGACAATTGGATGTTTACTTTTTACATTGTTTTTTGTTTTCTTAATGGCTACTTAACTCCAATTAGAATGTAAGCTCCATAAGAGCAGAGAAATTGGGCTAATGCCTAAAATAGTTCCCAACATGTGTTAGGTACATAATGGAGGCTGACTAGCACTTATCAACAAATAAGTAGAATAACACTTACACAGCTCTCACTGTGTATGGGACACTGTTATAAACATTAACATATATCAACTCATTTATCCTTACAGCAGATACTACTGTTAAACCCATTTTGTAGATGAGGAATTGAGGAATGGAGGGGTTATATTCAAGAATTATTGTTGATTTTGTTAGGTGAGATAAAGATATTCTGAGTGAAAAAAAAAAACAGTTCATTTTTGAAGATTCACATTAAAAGCATTAAGGGGTGAAATGTCATTAGGTTTGTATTTTATTTTAAAACACTTCAATAAAAATAGATGAAGCAAAAATGGTAAACGTTAACAATTGTTCAATGTAAGCGATGGAGAAGTGGTTATGTTATTTTTTGGTACTGCTTTGGTCTGTTTGGGCTGCTATAATGAAGCCTGGGAGCTGGCTTATACCTGTAATCCCAGCATTTTGGGAGGCCAAGTAGGAGTATCACTTGAGCTCAGGAGTTTGAGACCAGCCTGGGCAATATAGCAAAACCTTGTCACTACTAAAAATTTAAAAATTAGCCAGGTGTGGTGGCATGTGCCTCTAGTCCCAGCCCCAGCTATTTGGGAGGATGAGGCAGGAGGATTGTTTGAGGCTGGGAGATTGAGGCTGCAAGATGAGCCATGATTGTATACTGCATTCTCACTGAGACAACAGAGTAAGACTCTGTCTCAAAAACATAGTCTGGATGGCTTACAAACAACAAAATTTATTTCTTACAGTTCTGGAGGCTGGGAAGTTCAAAATCAAGACACTGGTAGATTCAGTGTTTGGTGAGGGCCTGCTTCTTGGTTCATAGATGGCCATCTTTTCACATGGAGGAGGGGCCAAGGAAGCTCCCGAGGGCCTCTTTTATAAGAGCACTAATCCCCCTCATGAGGGCTTCACTCTCATGAGCTAAGCACTTCCCGAAGTCCCTGCCTCAAAATACCATCACACTGTGCATTAGGATTTATTTAATAACATGAAGTTTGGGGACACACACATACATTCAGTCTATAGAAGGTATGTTTGAATATTTTCATGCAGAAAAGGTTTTTAGAAGCCATGGAAAGGGAAACAAATATTTTCAAAAAAGTTGCTGTTCTCATGGAGCTTACATTCTAATGAGAGGACAGAACTCACAGTGGATCCTTAAAGGCATTCTCTTCTCTCCAGTCTATTCTATAAAACCTAACTTGCCATCTCATCAGCACAATTTTCACCCTGATAGAGTAAAAATTTGTGAAGCAACCCTTGCCTGCTCTGACATTTTCTATTTTTGTTCTTTTACCGTATCATGCCTCATAATGTCAAAAACCCTCAAAACTTTAGTTTGAGTAAAATTTTGAAAATCGCCTTTCTTAATTAGATCCAAATTCACAAAATTGAAGATTTTTCTTAGGTTATACACAAATGTACATTGCTGTATCATACTAGAGCACAGTGTTTTGTTTTATGTTTGATTGTTAAGGCATCCATTTTAAGGATCTGGGGGTGGGCTGGTGTTTGTCCTGGGTAGAATCAGATGACTGTTGCAAAATGTGAAATTCCAGGAGATTCTAGAATTAGGTCAGTAATTATAATAATACCCACAATTGAGCACTTTACCACACGCCAGGTATTGTGCTATTTGGGAAAGTATGAATTTATTCCAATTTTTGGAACCTATCTTATAGACTGCCTACATCACATTCTTTGAAATGGCTTCACCTTTTTGCTTTTGCCAAAAATTATTCTGAGTTACATCAGGTAAACAAGGTAGGTATACAAGCTTAACAATAGGTATTGTCTAGAATGAGGCAGTTACAACACAGTGATAGCATGACCCTTCCCTAGTGGTTGGTCTTACATGAATAATGATTGTGTGTCTGTCTTCTGCAGTGTTTTCCAGAGTGGATTCTATAAATACTGCAAGAGATATAGCTCTTCCTGTGCAGAAAATCCTATGCATTGTAGAAAGTTTAGTGTTCCTGGCCCATAAAGGCCAGTAGTGCTCCAAAAACATTGTGACAACCCCAGAAGCCCCTCTACATTTCCCAAGGCTCCCAAGGAGGGCCACTCTATTAAATTCCATGTGGAAAGGGATCATGCTGTATTGTATATCTCTGCATTCCAGAGCTGGGCACAGTGAATGGCACAAATTTAACACTCAAAGTTTGTTGAGTAATCTGAATTACTGTCTCACAAACTGCCTTCACAATTTAATTGCTTTCACAATTACAAAAGAAAATCTCTAAGAATGCTTTCAACATTGAAATTATTAGGTTAAGGGAAAAGCCTTGTATGATATTTGCTGTATTTCTTCTATTCAAAAAAATGTGTTTTTAACATTTCTGAAATCAGCCTTTCTGACATGTGATATCAAAAGAATCTTGTCAGTCACTACCTACAGGAGTAAGCTGTGATGCAATTGTGGAACTCAGACTAGCTGTGCATAAGAAAATGTTTATACCACCATTACTACAATTGAATTTTGTATGCTAGAAGTACCACAGGTGCTTAAAATTTAATCTACACTAGTATCTCTGATTTTTGCTTAAAATGCCTTTGAAAATATTACATTTTGATGCAGCATTAAAATTAAAAAGTTATTATAGATGCAGAAATTATGTCATAAACCACCATAGCAAATCTCATGGAATAGATTCTAGGATTTTCTTTTCTTTTTCTTTTTTTTTTTTTTTGGTTTGAGATGGTGTCTCACTCTGTTGCCAGGCTGGAGTGCAGTGGTGCCATCTCAGCTCACTGCAACCTCAGCCTCTTGGGTTCAAGCGATTCTCCTGCCTCAGCCTCCCAAGTAGCTGGGAGTACAGGTATAGGCCACCACGCCTGACCTTGACTCTAGGATTTTTATATATTTTTTTTATATTTTTAATAGAGACAGGGTTTCCCCATGTTGGCCAGGATATTCTCGATCTCTTGACCTTGTGATCCGCCTGTCTCAGCCTCCAAATTGCTAGGATTACAGGCGTGAGTCACCGTACCTGGCCGACTCTAGGGTTTTCTTTTCTTTCTTTCTTTTTTTTTTTTTTGAGATGGAGTTTCACTCTTGTTGCCTAGGATGGAATGCAAAGGCACAATCTTGGCCCACTGCAACCTCCACCTCCTGGGTTCAAGAAATTCTTCTGCCTTAGCGTCCAGAGTCGTTGGGATTAGAGGTGCGTGCCACCACGCCAGGCTAATTTTTTGGGGTATTTTTAGTAGAGATAGGGTTTCTCCATATTGGTTAGGCTGGTCTGGAACTCCTGACCTCAGGTGATCTGCCTGCTTCAGCCTCTTAAAGTGCTAGGATTACAGGTGTGAGCCACTGTGCCCGGCCTTGACTCTAGGATTTTCAAAGCTATGGAGAGCTGGTGTCACCAGTTTATGTAATCATTCGGGTACTGAACAGCTCTGACAGAAGCCTTCCCCTGATTTTCAGATGAAGGTGTTTAACTTTCAGGGCTAGGAATTAAGTTAAGGAAAATATGAAATTATGAGTTTAACCAAATAAGACAATGAAAATAAACTCTGCTATTCTTCATTATGCCCCAGAAGAATATTACCAGCCAAAAGAGGACAAAAGATTCAACTTCAAGTCAGAGTTATTAAAAAAGTCTGTCATCATGATGCCACATGTGATGTCAGATGGCCACAAGTGATTAGGAAGAATCTTCAGACTGTGAATAAAAAAGCTTAGACTCAAACTTTGTTACAGGAAAGTCTGTGTAATATATATGATTGTTTGGTTTTAAAAATTATGTTTTTTAACCTGAAAATCTCTTACTGATTTTGACTCATGATTTGTGGTATCAAAATGGAAATTTCAACTACAATACTCATCATTTCACTTGATGCTGTCTTGGAGAGATCCCATCTTCTCTGACTTGTACTGTCCCTAAATGTTGATAAGAGCAAATCTGTAGCTCATTTTCAGATATTTCTTTTGACCTCCATACTACATGTAGGTACATTCAGCTGCCCGTTAGGCATTTCTTCTTGGAAGGGTCCACAAGCATCTCAGATTCAACATTGTATGAAACTGAATTAATCTTATTGCCTACTCCAATCATCACCCCAACATATCTGCTCCATCTCCTGTCTTCCATCTCAATGGATGGTGTGACTACTACTTAGTCCCCAAGCTGGATACTTGTGAGTTATCACTGACTCTCTCAATCTCTTTTTTAATCCTCCAATCACCAAGTCATGTTAGTTCTACCACTAATCACAGTCTTTTTTCTTTATGCCTATGATCACTACAATAATTCAGAACTTGATTATCTCTCACCTGGATTACCACAAATTGGTTGATGATGTTCCTAGATGCTACCTCCAACTTCAATCTCTTTTTCCATACTGCTGGTAAAATGATCTTTTCAAATCACTATTATGATCATGTCATTCTCCAATTTGCTATTTAAAAATCATAAATTGTTCTCTTTTGTCACTAATATAAATCAAAATTCTTTCACATTATATAATGTCAGCAAGCTGCATCATAATTAGCCCTCCTTTATTTCTTCTTCAACCTCATCTCTTGACTGTCCTCAAACAATACTGCCTACATTTTAACCACAAGGAACTCATTGGGTTCCCCCCAAGTAAGCCATGCTCTGGTTTATGTTCATGTATTTGCACATTTCCTCCACTGGTAACACCTCTCCTCTATCATCTTAGCTCGCTGAGACTCAGCCCAAGCATCATTGCCTTTGTAAAGCCTTTCCCATCCCTGACCAAGTTTGCATAAGCCCACCCTTTCTCTTTGGTTCTGTAGCCTTTGGTGCTCAGATGATGTTTATTTGTCTATCTCTGTCAACATATTCTCGAAGACAAGTCCTCCCATGCTTAGAAGAGTGCCTAATGCCCAGTAAGAAATGTGCTGAATGATTAAATGACTTAATAAATGGATGAATGTTTTGACAGGAAGTTGGTTTACCCCTGCTGTCCTAAAGCAATTATTGACAGCATTCTCTTTTCTTCTCACAAGTACTCTCATTTGGTCAGTAAGTTAGATTGTTGCCCTGGTCACACATATTTTAGAAATGAGTAGTTTAAAAAAATAATAAACCCTGTTTTGGATATCTTCCATTTGTCATTGGAAAGCATGGGCAGAAGATGAGAAGGAAGGAGGAGCATGAGGTTAGGGTATTTGTTGTTCTGGTTCCCTCTCTGAGGGACTGCCCACAAGTGAGGTGTCCCACTAAATGCTATGTCCCTTAAAGGCCATAGTCACTGTTGGGCCATGCTCTCTTTAGGGCTCTCTATCTGCTTCCACAACAGGTAATGATAACGATTGGTTTTAGTTTAGGTTCCCTAGGAAACAGAGTCTGAAACAGAGATTTGTGCAGGTTTGCTGGGGATAGCTCTCAGGATCAACACCCATGAGGAGTAAGGGATGCAGGACTAAACACAAGAAGTTGAACTGTGATGTGTTACTACAAGATCCTCAGCTGACCCCGTGGGGAGTTTGGGAGTTATGGCCCTTTTTTATTTATTTTTGGTTTGAGATGGGAGTTTCATTCTTGTTACCCAGGCTGGAGTGCAATGGTGTGATCTTGGCTTATCGCAACCTCAACATCCCGGGGTCAAGCAATTTTCCTGCCTCAGCCTCCCAAGTAGTTGGGATTACAGGCACGTGCCACCATGCCCAGCTAATTTTGCATTTTCAGTAGAGATGGGGTTTCTCCATATTGGTCAGGCTGGTCTCTGACTCTCAACCTCAGGTGATCCACCCACCTTGGCCTCCCAAAGTGCTGGGATTACAGGCATAAGCCACCATGCACAGCCTTTTTTTTTTTTTTTGATGGAGTCTTGCTCTGTCACTCAGGCTGGAGTACAGTTCAGTGGCATGATCTCAGTTCACTGCAATCTCTGCCTCCTGGGTTCAAGTGATTCTCCTAACTCAGCCTCCTGAGTAGCCAGGACTACAGGCATGCAACACCACTCCTGTCTAATTGTTTTGTATTTTTAGTAGAGACCTGACCTCAAAGGATCCACCTGCCTTGGCATTCCAAAGTGTTGGGATTACAGGCATGAGTCACCACACCCAGCCATGACTGGGTGTTATTTTTGTCCCACATTGAGACAGGGGTGAGACTTTGTACCCCACATCAGCCAGTCATTAGATGTAACTATCTTGAGGAGAAGGGCAATCTTGGGCTGGGCAGCTGCCTTTGGCATAGCCGTGGGAGGATCTCAGCTCTGATCCATCAATAGCTAGCATTCCATGTAGTTGGGGGAATGAGTACTTCAGATGTATGGTGGGCAGAATCTGGGCAGCATACTATAGTATCTGATATGGTTTTAGCTGTGTCCCCACCCAAATCTCATCTTGAATTGTAGTTCCCATAATCCCCATGTGTCATGGGAGGGACCTGGTGGGAGGTAATTGTATCATGAGGACAGTTTCCCTCATGCTTGTGATAGTGAGTGAGTTCTCACAAGATCTAATGGTTTTATAAGCATTTGGCATTTTCTCTGCTGGCACTCATTCTTCTTCCTACCACCTTGTGAAGAAGGATGTGTTTACTTCCCCTTCTGCCATGACTGTAAATTTCCTGAGCCATGCTGAACCGTGAGTTGATTAAACTTCTTTCCTTTATAAATTACCCAGTCGTGGGCAGTTCTTTATAGCAGTATGAGAATAGATTGATACAGCATCCACCACACCATTTCCTCCTCTTGACCCTTAAAACCTAGGGTTGGTTGTGTCCTGTTGTTACTAGTACCAAGCATTCTACATTGTCTCTTATTTCCCTCCATCTACTTCTCAACCTGGGAAATAGTCTTTTTATGACATTCTGTTCAAATTACCTAATTTGAACCACCTATTTCTAGTCCCAAACTCTAATAACCCAGGCAATTAATGGCCCAGTCTTCATTGTTCATGAGAACACGTAATTTTCACATTACTGTTCATATAACAATAAGCCCAAATAGAAACAAAATAACCTATGTTCACTATTTTAGTAAATAGCACCACCACATCCCTACTCCAGTTACTTGAGCCAAAATCTTATCATTGTTTTTGACTTCTTCTTTCCTTTATCCTTAAAAACTTCAGATTCTACCTCTGCAATCTCTCTTTATTTGACATTCTTTCTCCATCTCTTTACACCATTCTCGCTTGGATCATCCTATCTCTTGCTCATATTATTGTACCTGTTTCCAAACAAGTATTGATCCTTTCAAATGCTTTCAACTCATTCTACAAGGCCAGTATTACCCAATACCAAAGCCAGACAAAGACACATCAAAAAAAGAAAACTATGGGCCAATGTCCTTGATGAATATTGATGCAAAAATCCTCAACAAAACACTAGTAAATTGAATTCAATGACACATTAAGAAGATAATTCATCATGACCAGTGGGATTTATCCCAGAAATGGAAGGATCATGGTTCAAAATATAGCAAATCAATCAATGTGATACATCATATCAACAGAATAGAGAACAAAACCATATGATCATTTCAATTGATGCTGAAAAAGTATTTGATAAAATTTAACATTCCTTCACAAGAAAAACCTTCAGGGGAAGTGTGTATACAAGAAACATATTTCAACATAATAAAAGCCATATATGACAGACCCACAGCTAGTATCATACTAAATGGGGAAAAAAACTGAAAGCCTTTTCCCTAAGGTTGGGAACATGACAAGGATGCCCACTTTTACCAGTTATTCAACATAGTACTAGAAGTCCTGGCTAGAGCAATGAGAAAACAGAAATAAATAAAGGGCATCCAAACTGGAAAGGAAGAAGTCAAATTATTCTTGTTTGCAGGTGATATGATCTTATATTTGGAAAAATCTAAAGACTCCACCAAAGAACTATTAGAACTGAAATACATGTTCAGTAAGTTGCTGGATTCAAAATAAGCATCCAAACATCAGTAGTGGCTGGGTGCAGTGTCTCACACCTGTAATCCCGACACTTTGGGAGGCTGAGGTAGGTGGATCACAAGGTCAAGAGATTAAGACCATCCTGACCAACATGGTAAAACCCCATCTTTACTAAAAATACAAAAATTAGCTGGGTGTGGTGGTGCATGCCTGTAATCCCAGTTACTCGTGAGGCTGAGGCAGGAGAATCGCTTGGAGGTGGGAGTTCAATAAGCTGAGATCGCACCACTGCACTCCAGCCTGTTGACACAGCAAGACTCCATCTCAAAAAAACAAAAAAACAAAACAACAACAAAAATCAGTAGCATTTCTATAAGCCAACAACAAACAATGTGAAGAAAAAAACAAGAAAGTAATCCTATTTACAATAGCTACAAATAAAATTAAATATCTAGGAATTAATAAAAGACATGAAAAATCTCTACAATACTACAAAACATTAATGAAAGAAATTGAAGAGGATATAAAAAAGAAAGATAGTCCATGTTCATGGATTGGAAGAATCAATTCTATCAAAATATCCATACTACCCAAAACAATCTACAGATTTAATGCAAACCCTGTCAAAGTACCAATGACATTCTTCATGAAACTAGAAAAATTTACATGAAACCACCAAAGAGCCAAAATAGCCAAAGCTGTCCTGAGCGAAGAGAATAAAACTGGAGGAATCACATTACCTAATTTCAAATTATACCACAAAGCTATAGTAACCAAAACAGCATGGTACTGGTAAAGAAAACAAACAAAAAAGAGACAAATAGACCAACAGAACAGAGAACCCATAAATAAACTGCACACCTACAACTCTCCGATCTTTGACAAATCTGACCAAGAAAAAGCAATAGGGAAAGGATTTTCTTTCCAATAAATGATGGTGGGATAACTGGTTAGCCATATGCAGAAGACAGAAACTGGACCCCTTCCTTATACCACCACAAAAACTACCTCAAGATGGATTGAAGACTTAAATATAAAGCCCAAAACTATAAAAACTCTGGAAGAAAACCTAAGCAATACCATTCAGGACATAGGCATGAGGACAGATTTTATGACAAAGATGCCAAAAATTGACAAATGGGATCTAATTAAACTAAAGAGCTTCTGCACAGCAAAAGAAACTATCAACAAAATAAACAGACAACCTACAGAATAGGAGAACATTTTTGCAAACTACATATCCAATGAAGGATGCATCTGTAAGGAACTTAAACAAATTTATAAGAAAAAACCAACCCAATTAAAAAGTGGGCAAAGGACATGAACAGACACTTTTCAAAAGACAACATATATGCAGCCAATGATCATATGAAAAAAAGGTCAACATTACTGATTACATGAAAAAAAAGGTCAACATCATTGATTATGAGAGAAATGCAAATTAAAATCACAATGAGATACCATCTCACATCAGTCAGAATGGTGATTATTTAAAAATCAAGAAACAACAGATGTTGGCAAGGTTGCAGAGAAATAGGAACACTTTTACACTGTTTGTGGGAATGTAAATTAGTTCAACCATTGTGGAAGGCAATATGGCAATTCTTCAAAGACCTAGAACTAGAGATACCATTTGACCCAGCAATCTCATTACTGGGTATATACCCAAAGGAATACAAATCATTCTATTACAAAGATACATGCAGGCATATGTTAATTGCAGCACTATTCACAATAGCAAAGACATGGAATCAACCCAAATGTCCATCAATAATAGACTAGATAAAGAAAGTGTGGTACATATATACCATGGAATACTATGCAGCCATTAAAAGGAATGAGGACCATGTCCTTTGCAGGGACATGGATGGAGCTGGAGGCCATTATCCTTAGCAAACTAATTCAGGAACAGAAAATACAACATGTTCTCATTTATAAGTGGGAGCTAAGTGATAATAGCACATGGACACATAGAGGGGAACAACACACACTGGGTACTACTGAAGGGTAGAAGGTGGAAGGAGGGAAGGAATCAGGAAAAATAACTAATGGATACTAGGCTTAATACCTGGGTGATGAAAATCTGTACAACAAACTCCCATGACACAAGTTTACCTATGTAACAAACCTGCACATGTATCCCTGAACTTAAAAGTTAAAAAACAAGCAAACAAAAAACCCAGATGAATAGATAAAGAAATTGGTACATATACATAATGAAGTACTATTCAGCCACAAAAAAGAATGAGATCTTGTCACTTACAACAACAGGGATGGAACTGGACTTCATTATGTTAAGTTAAATAAACCAGGCAAACAAGAACACATGTGCTTACTCATTTGTGGGAACTAAAAATTAAAATAGTTGAACTCAAGAAGATGGAAAGTAGAAGGATGGATACTAGAATCTGGGGAGGGTAGTGTGGGGTAGTGGGGAAGTGGGGATGGTTAATGGATACAAAAAAAGAAAGAATGAACAAGAACTAGTATTTGACAGTAGAACGGAGCAATTATAGCCAGTAATAATTTATCGTACACTAAAAATAACTAAAGAGTATAATTGGAGTGTTTGTAACACAGGGATAAATGCAAGCTTGAGGTGATAGCTACCCCATTTACCCTGATGTGATTATTATGCATTGGATGCCTATACTAGAATATCTCATGTACCCCATACATACGTACACCTACTATGTACTCACAAAAATAAAAAATAAGTGAAACAAGTAAAAATTTTAACATGTTTGGTAAATGAATACATTGATGCTGTACTCTACTTCTCAAATTGGGGCACTACTGGGAGTATGTGGTAGTATGATAGGAACATAATAAACAAGAGACACATTATTTGGGGCATGAGTTTTATCTAATATTTTAAAGTAAAATCCATTACTTTTATATTGAACCAAAAATGGATATATAATGAAATGGAGTGAAAAATTGCTGTAATTTATATACTAAAGCATGAGCTATCAAAGATATTTCCCACTTACTTTGAGCTCTTCAGACTCAACCCCAGAACCTACAGGCTTCCACTTTCCCTCTTTTGTTGTCATAGATAGTCAATAGAAAAAAACTCAGAAATATCACACCATGTTATATTTTTATCCTGTTTTATAAACATAAAATAGCATATATTTTATGTGAATAATTATACTAACAAAACTTCATATATAGCATTTGCAAACCAAAAAAAAAAAATTTTTTTTTTTGAGACAGAGTTTCGTTCTTGTTCACCCAGGCTGGAGTGCAATGGCGCCATCTCGGCTCACCACAATCTCCACCTCCTGGGTTCAGGCAATTCTCCTGCCTCAGCCTCCTGAGTAGCTGGGATTACAGGCACGTGCCACTATGACCACCTAATTTTTTGTATTTTTAGTAGAGATGGGGTTTCACCATGTTGACCAGGATGGTCTCGATCTCTTGACCTCGTGATCCACCCGCCTCGGCCTCCTAAAGTGCTGCGATTACAGGCGTGAGCCACCACGCCCAGCCCCAAAAACTGTTTTTTATTTGCATGATTCAAAATGTTATCTATTTCAGTAAAAGCAAAAAAATTCATAACCAACTAAAACCCTACATATCTGCATATGTACTTGTACTGTATATACATTATTACAAAGGGAAATGAGTGGACAAATACAACCCGCTGTTAACACTGGTGGCCTCATGGGATTGGGTAGTTTGGTAGAGGGTGGGGGTGAAACTGGTTTTGCCTTTACATCTTCATATTATGTTTGTCACAACAAGCATGTATTACTAATTTGGAGGAAAAAATTAAAAAATTGTCTTTTAATAAGAAAAAACAGAGTCCATGTTGATTTTGCCCACAGTTATCTGCAAATTCTAAAAATCAGACTTAATATTCCAATTCTACATACTGATATTTCATCACTGATTTTTTTCAAGAGAAAACCTCAGAAAGTGAAAGATTAGTGTAACCTTTCTTTTTTAAATTGTAAATTTTTCTGAGTATGCTTTTTCAAATTTAAAGAGGCTTAATAAACAATTATAAATTATGATTCTTAATTACAACTGAGCAACTCCTGTCATTTAAGCTTTTTGGTGTGAATTTCAAAAACAGCTATGCACTTTTGGGAAGAGAGAGCTTAAAGAAGTGACTGGGGTTTATCTAGTTTAAAAGGCTAGAAGTGGGCAATTAAAAATAGTAATATTGCAGTTGAATTTCACAACTACTTAATAATACAAGCTTTTATGTTGGCATGGTAGGCATGCGTAACAGCTGACAAGACAGCATTGTTTGTCTTTGACTTTACAGTGCAAAATAAGGGCTATCTTTTGTGTCAGAGGATATGCATTTTTAAGCAGATGTCACAGATATTAGAAATACAACAACAATAGTAATCCAGACTCTGGAGGCAAAGTCAGGGTGGGAAATAGTCCAAGTCCCTTTTTAAGTGAAGCTCACCCATGCTCATAGCATTTAAAAGAACACAGCACATCTTCATGAACATTAGCCAGGATTTAGAGCTCTTTTGGGGCAAATGAATTTCTGGCCTTACCAGGAACAATAATAGCAATTATACATTCTAAAATGGCCTAACTTCAGATACTTTATTTCGTTGTTCTTATAAATCAGAGACCTCCATCTAATCTCTGGTCTTGAGGACCAACTGTGAACCTCCTGAGATTCCTGGCAAACAAATAAAAAATTAACTGAAGCAGTGATTTAATAGTAAGGAAGAGAGAAGTTTAAGCTCCCTTTACAACAGCATTCTGTTTTATTTTTATCAGAGCTTTTATCCTTGTCTGGTATTATCTTATTGATGGTCTGTCTTTCCCCACTAGAATAGAAGCCCTCTGATGTCAGGGATCTGATCTGTCTTATTCAGCCCAGTGGGCCTCTAATAATCCTAGGCACATAGTAAGCACTCCTCAGAGAGTGGCTGACAGACCCTATCTAACAAGTACAAGGACAGAGGTAGGAGATGGTTGCTTTGAGAGGTCACATGAGCATACTCTTAGAGATCACTGTGGTGGTTTCATTTAACCACCCAACAAACATTTATGGAGAATCCTCTGTGAAGCAAACAAAAATATTTTATCCCCAAATATATATCTTTGACGTATTTTGAAATAGTTGTCACAGGACCAGCAAACAGAGGTGATCTTGCAAAGCTGTCTTTCATGGGGAAATTTTTCTTCTGTAGAGAATCTCCATCAATGCAGCCAGGCCCCACCTTTCCAGTCATTTCCTGGATCTGGAAGTGATTGAGTCTGATACCTTTAAATGACTGAAAAGAAACATTTGCCATCTATTCTCTCCGAGGGAGGCTGCATCTACACACAAGGCTGACTTCACTAGTCAAGCCTCTTCTTTACTCCCTCTCATAACGGTCTTGTCAATGAACCTGATTTATAAACATAACTTGGTTTTGGCCATGCCCTGAGTCCCCCTTCTTTCTGTAACCTCAAGATGATATATCAGCTTCTGTAACTTTTTGGGATGATGGGTCTTCATACTGAAGGCTCCTGTGTATACATGTTAAATAAATGTATAAAATGGCTTTTCTCCTATTAATCAATCTGCCTCATGTTAGTGATTTTCAACAAGCTTTTAGGAGGTCAAGAGCCTATGGCCCCCATCCTAGGCATAATATAGCAATGAACAAACTGATATAGATACTGCCCTCATTAATCTTATAATCTAGTGGGAAGATAGACATTTAAAAAATCATACAACTGCCTGGGCATGGTGGCTCACACCTGTAATCCCAGCACTTTGGGAGGCTGAGGTGGGTGGATCATGAGGTCAGGAGTTCAAAATCAGTCTGGCCAAGACGGTGAAATCTCATCTCTACTAAAAATACAAAAATTAGCTGGGCGTGGTGGCAGGCACCTGTAATCCCAGCCACTTGGAAGGTTGAGGCAGAGAATTGCCTGAACACGGGAGGCAGAGGTTCCAGTGAACCAAGATTGCCCCACTGTACTCCAGACTAGGCAACAGAGCAAGACTCCATCTCAAAAAAAAAAAAAAGTTATACAGTTCACTATATAATTACAATCTATGGCAAGTGTGATGAAGGAAAAATACAGGGTGACACAATCAGTTGTAAAAAGGGTACCACATAATAGCTGTACAACTCTTCAAATGTGCTTTAAAAAAAACCTACTGAATATTCTAAAAGGGTGAATTTTACGGTATGCAAATGATATCTCAATAAAGCTATTATAGAAAAAAGATATCATAGTGGGACCAGGCACAGTGGCTCACACCTGTAATCCGAGCCCTTTGGAAGGGAGGCAGATGGATCACCTGAGGTCACAAGTTCAAGAACAGCCTGGCCAACATGGCAAAACACTGTCTCTACTAAAAATACAAAAATTAGCTTGGTATGGTGGCAGGAGCCTGTAATCTGAGCTACTCAGAAGGCTGAGGCAGGAGAATTGCTTGAACCCAGGAGGTGGAGGTTGCAGTGAGTCAAGATCACACCACTCCACTCCAACCTGGGTGACAAGAGCCAAACTCTGTCTCAAAACCAATAATAATAATAATAATAATAATAATAATAATAATAATAATAACACCTCCTTCTAGGATTGTTCTGAAGTTCAAACAAGTTAGTATTTTCAAAGCACTGATAACACTTCCTGCTACCCAAAAGAGGTGAGCTAGTATTACTTTTGAGTCAGGGAGTGCTATGGACTGAATGTTTGTGCCTCCACCACCAAAACCCATATGTTGAAATCCTAACCCAACGTAACAGTATCAGCAAGTGAGGTTTTTGGGAGATAATTAGCTCATGAGGGTAGAGCCGTCATGAATGAGATCAATACCCTTATAAAAAGAGACACAAAAGCTTGCTGGTTTTTTTTTTTTCCCTCTCTCTCTCTGCCATGTGAAGGAACAAAGAAGAAGGCTGTCTGTATACCAGGAAGAAGGACCTCACCAGACACCACATCTGCCAGCACCTTGTCCTTTGAATTCCAGCCTCCAGAGCTGTAAAAAATAGACTTCTATTGTTTAAGCCACCCAGTTTATGGTATTGTTACAAAAGCCTGAACTAAGACAGGGACAAAACAGATAGAAAATTGAGAGAACACTCAATGGGGGCAAAGTCAGAAATTTATTGAGCTCTATTCCTTGCCACCTGGCTCTATTAAAAAATGTGATGGCGTTATGCCTTGATTTATTTTCTTCTGAAGAAAACTCTTTTGTTGTAGAAATTGACTATGCCATGAATATACCTGAAACAACTATAAAATGAAATTAGAGAAACAGGCCTATACATTCATCATGTTTTCTAACTTAGAACACAAAGCAAATTTCCTACTTTACTCTTTCAAAAAGTTTTTAACAGCTTCATCGAGATGTAATTAATATACCATAAAATTCACATTTTAAAGTATATAATTAAATGGTGTTTACTATTCTCACAGAGTATCATCACCACTATATGATTTTAGAACATGTTCATTGTCCCCCAAAGAAACTTCATACCCATTAGAAGCCACTCCTGGTCTCTATTCCTCCCAGCCCCTGGCAATCATTAATCTACTTCCTTTCTCTATGAATTTCTCTGTTCCTACCTTTGCTCTTGGAAAGATAGGCAGAGATGAACTGTGCTGTCTTTGGGGTTGCCAAAGTTTACCTTCAGATTCCGGAGGGAAAATAAATAATTTCTGATCAATTACAGTTGGAAGTAACCTAAGTAAAAAAAAAAAAAAACAGGATTTAAAATCAAATTTGGTGTCTTAAAATCTTCTCAAATTGTAACTTTAAAACAATGCTTCCTAATTAACCTTATATTTTCTAGGAATTACAATAAATTAAACCAATTTTTATCCATTTTTGCCACTATAAAACTGCAGTTGTTTTATTAAGCATAAGAATTTCCAAGTCTGATAAAGACCATAATAGCATGAACAAAACGCTCTATTTCTGGCTGAGTTTATATGATTAACAACTGACAGAATTATTGCACCATAAAACATTCCTGGTAAAAGAAAATACATACTGTTGTATTTTGTTTAATAAAATCAAATTACGGGATAGCCAATGTTAAATATATACAAAATGATGATCCCTAAGTGGTTAATACTTATATTCTTTAAATCTCTGCTATTTTATATCGTTTTTAAAATTTAAACATCGAAAGTGGTTAAACATTTTCCTCAATAAGCAGTGGATAGTTCCATGGGAGAGCAATGTAAAAAAAAAAAAAATTGTAAGAATGAGTATTTGTGTGCCATGTTATGTCTTAAATATTTTAATTTGAAAGCAAGTTACAGATTGTTAAAATGATCAACATAATTAGGACCAACAAAACTCACCCAACAATAACTCGATACCTTGATTCTATTGTGATAGCCACTTTTGCAAAATTATCATTAAAAAGCAACTTACGGAATTCTAGTTTCACTCCAACATGTAATAACCTTCGAAGTTGTCATTCCTAATGTCACAACAAGGAAAAAGCTGAATGAACCAAAAGTAACTCCAAAAGTAACTCTTCTTATATCCATCAGAGAATTGAGATCACAGGGTAAACTGCTGTTCTGAAAACTGCAGAGAGTATTATTATAAAGGATCACGGCTTGCAGAGAGCAGAAGCCTGAGAGCAGAAGTCAGCTGTCAGAACCTGCACTGTCAAGAACATTAAACTCTAATTGACAAATTTCTCTAATGTAAGGCTGGTTGCCTTGCCAGGAGCTTGGACACTCCGATCCCTCTCCCCACCTGAAAATTACATCACAAGAATATGCCCATCATCTAGCTCTGCCTTGGAAATCTCCTCTGCACTCTGCACTCAACCCCGCCCTTGGAAATCCCCTCTGCACTTGGCACCTAGCTCACCCTTGGAAAGCCCCGTCAAAACCTGCCCAATAGCACATTGCCCCATCCGGAAATCCTGCCTACCTACCTATAGCAGCTTGCCACGTCCATGTCCTGTTTCTCCACAGCCAATCAAACACCTTCACTCCCTATAAACCCCACCGCCCAGAGGAGCCGGGTGTGACTTCTCTGGCCTCTTTCTCTGGCTCCGCAGAACCTTGCCTGGGAGCTGAATAAATTGGCATTTAATCTTTTTGTGCTGGCCTCAGTTTCCTCATTTTTAACTCAGCAATAAACCTCACAAGAGAGTAACCCTTACAAGTGGTGCCGAAACCCAGGAGGAGTTGTAAGACCCCTCCTGTGGGAAACTGACTCCACCACCTAAGCTGGACTCCATCACAAGGTAAGACTTCTGTTACCCATAGCCTCTCCCGCTGCCTGCCTTGTGGACTCCCTGCTCGCAATCATGGCTGCGTCAGGGACTCCTTCTCATCTCGCCATGGGCCCGGAGTCCCAGCCTCGTCTCGAGGACTTGAGCATAGAGGAGACATCCCTGTACTTTTGTCTTCTCCCCATGAGGTGTTTCTCAGGGTCAGGATTCTGAGGGAGACATCCCCACCTTCCTGAACCCTTTCGTATTCTCAGGGACTCCCTGCTTATAACTGCAACCGCGTCGGGGACTCCTGGGGACTCCTTCTCATTTCTCCCCGTGGGCTTGGGGCCCCGGTTTCATCTTGCCGTGGGCCCGGGGCCCCAATCTAAGGACCTGAGCATAGAGGAGACGTCCCTACACTCTTGTTTTCTCCCCGTGAGGGGATTCTGGGGGTCAGGAATTTGAGGGAGATGTCCTCATCTTCATAAACCCTCTCCGGTGTTTGGTAGTGCAGTCCGGGACGCCTTCCAAACATCTCCGCAGCAGCAGCTGAGGTTTGGGTATTCAGAAGCCCCGTTTGTAGACCAAGGCCCTGCCTAACAGCAGGACCAAATCTCCAGCTTACGGTACTAAAACATCTATCTCAAATTCTCAGATCAGCCCTTTTTGGCATATAAGCTCTCGTTAATTAAGTAACTCGGTTTTCTTTTTTCCTCCTATTCTACTACTGAGGCCTCACTCTCTCTCTCTTTTCATTCTCTTTCTTGTTATAATAATCACATTGTTACAGCCTGTAAGCTCTCTCAGCCACCCGCTCTGGGAAAAGAATACTTCTGCCTGGGTTGGGTATAATACCTTTTTATATTCCTTCCTTACCCTTGGCTACCCCGCAAAAAGTGAACTATGGGCAATCAGAAATCTCGCCCAGACCCCAAGTGACCACTGGGATGCCTAGCAAAAAATCTACACAAACTGGGTCTCTCCATTAAAAGGAAAAGATTGCTTTTCCTCTCTACCATGGCCTGGCCACAGTACCCCCTAGACAACCAGTCTAAGTGGCCTCCAGAGGGCACACTCGACTTTAATGTCCTGACAGACTTAGACAACTTCTGCCAAAAGAATAGCAAATGGTCAGAGGTCCCCTACATACAGGCTTTCTGGTACCTTCGCTCCAGACCCACCCTCTGCTCCTCGTTTCTCTGCCCAGGTTCTGTTAGCCAAAACCCCGCCTTTACCCTCAGCCCTGCCCAGCTCTGCACTTTCTGAAGACCCGGAAGACCTGTCTTGCCCTGCCCGCTTTACCAACCTCCCTCCTTATGTGAGGCCTCAACTCCCTCCTCCCTCTTCTCCTTCTCCTTCCCAAAGCCCTAATATGACTTCCCCTGTCAGTGCTTGCACCCACTCTCACGACCCCCCACTCGTTTGCCCTTTGTGTGAGGTAGCCGGAGCAGAAGGCATTGTCCGAGTGCACATTCCCTTCTCTCTTTCAGATCTGTCAGCCATTGAAAAATGCCTAGGGTCATTTTCTACCAATCCTACTGCTTATACCAAAGAATTTCGTTACCTCACCCAGGCATACGACCTAACCTGGCATGACACCTATGTGATCTTGTCTTCCACTCTTACTCCCGATGAGCATGACCACATTCTTACAGCAGCCCAAGCTCACGCTGATCAGGTACATCTCACAAACAATCAAATGTCAGTAGGTGCAGTGGCGGTCCCCGAGGCTGACCCTAATTGGGACTATCAAGCCAGTCAAGATGGCCACTGCCACCAAGACCAAATGCTACAGTGCCTCCTAACGAGCATGCAAAGCGCAGCTCAAAAGGTAGTTAATTATGACAAGTTAAGGGAAATAACTCAGGGTCCTGATGAAAACCTAGCTGCCTTCTTAGACCAATTAACTAATGCTATGATTCTCCATACCTGGCTAGATCCAGCCTCTTTAGCAGGGGCTACAGTCCTAGCCACTCGCGTCATCTTCCAGCCAGCAGCTGATAAAAGGAGGAAACTTAAAAAAGCTGAGGAGGGCCCCCAAACCCCCATATGGGACCTTGTGAACATGGCATTTAAAGTTTTCAATGGCCTAGAAGAAAAGGCTGAGGCCACCCGCCAGGCCTGTTTACAGCAAGAGGTAGGCCTCCAAACCCGAGATCTTGTAGCAGCCCACCAAAGATCTGGTAGAGAGGGTCCATCGAAACCCTCAAAGGCCCTGCCTGGGCCCTGTTTCAGATGTGGCCAGGAGGGACACTGGGCATGGCAGTGCCCCTGTCCTCATCCACCTCCTGGACCCTGCCCAAGCTGCAAACAGACTGGACACTGGAAGGTTGACTGCCTGTCCTGGGCTGCAGGCTCACCCCCCACACCTCTATGTGGAGGGCAGGCCGGTCTGCAGGAAGGAGTCCCTTCACTTGAACTTCTCGGCCTTCTGGATGACTGATACAGCCCAGACTCGAGGACCCCCATCACCCTCGTCGAGCCCAGGGTAACGCTGCAGGTAGCAGGTAAGTTCATTTCTTTTTTAATGGATATGGGGGCTACCTATTCTGTACTGCCTTCCTACTCAGGACCTAGCATACCTTCCCAGGTTTCAGTCATGGGGATTGATGGAAAGCCCTCCTGTCCTCATCAAACTCATCCCTTAGCCTGTGTCCTTGAGGAACACCCTTTCTCCCACTCCTTTCTAATCATACCCTTATGCCCAGTCCCCCTTTTAGGATGAGATATTCTCCAGACTGTAGAAGCCACCCTCCAATTCACTGCTCTCCCCACATTCAAGCCCATCCTCTGCCCACCTCCTACTGCTACTCCTAACCAGTATCACACCCTGTCTCGACCCCTCACCGTAACCCCCTATCCTCCTAATGAAGTTAATCCCTCGGTAGGGGATACCTCCAAGCCTGTGGTGGCCAGACATCATACACCAGTTAAAATACTCCTGAAGAACTCTACCCACTTTCCCTCACATCCTCAGTTCCCATCTCAAAAACCGACTGCCAGGGCCTAAAGTCTATCATCACCTGACTTCTGGCTCAGGGACTCCTAATCCCCACCAGTTCCCCTTGTAATACTCCTATCTTGCCGGTCCAGAAGCCATCCGGCGACTACCACCTAGTTCAGGATCTACACCTCATCATCGAGGCGGTGGTACCCATCCACCTGGTGGTCCCCAAAGCATACACCCTATTATCCAACATTCCCTCCACTACCTCTCATTTTATGGTTCTTGACCTCAAGGACGCCTTCTTTACTATTCCCCTTCACCCAGAGACTTAATTCCTTTTTGCCTTCACCTGGACTGATCCTGACACCAACCTGTCACAGCAGTTCACCTGGACAGTCCTGCCCCAGGGATTTAGAGACAGCCCCCATATTTTCGTACAAGCCCTAACAGCTGACCTTAGCTCCTACCCCCTCCAACCCAGTCTCCCAGTACGTGGATGACCTATTACTTTGTAGCCCCTCCCTCTCTCTGTCTCAACAGCATACTACCACTCTCCTTAACTTTCTTGGATCCAAGGGATACCAGGTATCCCCCGCTAAAGCACAGTTGTCAGTCACCTCAGTAGTCTACCTAGGCATTCGCCTCACCCCCAAAACTAAAAGCCTAACAACTGACCACCGGCAGGCACTTCTTTCATTGCAGCCTCCAGAGACTACAGACCAGATTCTCTCCTTCTTAGGATTTGTAGGATACTTCCATCACTGGGTACCTAACTTTGCTGCTCTAGCTAAACCTCTGTATGTGGCAGCTAAGGACACACCCACAAGACCCCTCTCTCAGCCCAGAGTGGTAAACAAGCTTTCAGAACCCTACAAACTGCTCTGTCCATGGCACCTCCACTTCAACTGCCAGACCTTAACCATCCCTCCCACTTGTTTACTGATGAGAAACAAGGGTTGCAGTTAAAGTCCTAACCCAACCCGTAGGTCCTGTGTATTGTCCTGTAGCATACTTATCAAAGCAACTTGATCCCACAGTCAGGGGATGGCAGCCTTGCCTGTGGGCCCTGGGAGTGACAACAGAACTTACCAAGGAATCCCTAAAACTAACCTTAGGCCAGCCTATCTTGGTGTTCTCTCCTAGTTGACTGACTACCTTCTCCCTCACAAATCTCTCCCCCTTTCATCTACTCTATTGAAAATCCCTCAGTCAGCCTCCATCCCACTTCTCCACTCAACCCAGCTACTTTGTTTCCTCTTCCATCCCATTCCCCCTCCCCAGCCCATTCCTGCCCTGAACTAATGGATACATTTGCTAAACCTTGGGAGGGCCTGTCTGACCTTCCCTTATCTAACCCAGACCTTACCTTTTTTACGTAGATGGGAATTCAGTAGTGACAGCTGAGGGGTGGCAAAAAACCACCTATGCAGTAGTCATTGATTTAGCCACCCTCAAGGCATGCCACCTCCCCAATGGAACTACATCACAAAAGGCAGAGCTCATTGCTTTAACCCGAGCTCTCATGCTAGCACAGGGAAAGCGAGCAAATATCTATACTGATTCAAAGTATGCTTTTCTTATTACCCACTGCCATGCTGCCCTCTGGAGAGAGCAGGGATTCCTTACTACAAAAGGGTCCCCCATAATTAATGCTACCCAAATCTCTAATCTCCTGCAAACCCTATCACTGCCCAAAGAAGTTGCCGTCATCCACTGCCGAGGGCACCAAGCCCAGCAGGATGCTGTTTTTCAGGGCAATGCAAGGGCAGATGCAGCAGCAAAATCCTTAACCAGTACCAGGCTAACCACCACTCCAGTCCTGTTTCTCACCATGGCCACGCCACCAACTAACTCGCCATCAGAGAAACAGGCCCTCATATTAAAAGGCAGAACCGAATCTGATCAGGGTTGGATCTTTCTAAACAGCAGAATCGCCCTTCCCCAGGAACAGGCCCTAAAAATAATTGCTGAAATCCAACAATCCTTACACATAAGGCCCAAAGCATTGCCCTGTTTCGTGCAGCCCCTCTTTTTCTTGCCAGGTTTGCAACAAACAACTGAGCAAGTACACAAGGCATGCGTTACCTGCTCTAAGGTCTCCTCTCAGGGCAGATTAAGGCCACAGTTTCCTGCCCACCAAATGCGTGGCCATCTGCCAGCCCAAGACTGGCAGATTGATTTTACCCATACGCCCATGCACAAAAAACTCTGCTACCTCTTAACCTTTGTAGATACCTTTTCTGGATGGATTGAAGCCTTTCCCACCTCCAGGGAAACCGCAGACACGGTGGCCTACCTCTTAATCCAAGAGATTATCCCTCATTTCAGCTTACCTGAAAGCATTCAGTCAGACAACAGTCCAGTGTTTACAGCTCAGGTGGTCCAGCTGGTCGCCAAGTCTCTCAACATCTCCTGGAAACTACACATCCCCTACCACCCTCAGTGGTCGGGTAAAGTTGAATGGGCTTCATGGCATCTTCAAGAATCATTTGGCCAAACTCACCATAGAGGTAAAACTCTCCTGGCCCACACTCTTGCTCTAGTCCGGATCCGAGCCACCCTATGGGAGCCAATGGGTCTCAGCCCCTTTGAGTTGCTCTACAGTAGACCTTTTCTAGTTTCTCACAATCTCCCAGTACAACCACCTCCTCTGATTTCCTACCTTCCCTACCACTCTCTCCTCCACCACTTACTCAGGGAACACGCGGACGGTACTCTCCCCATAGTTCTGGGACCAGAGGACACCTGACTATATCTCTCCAGCCAGGTGACAGTGTCCTCCTCTGGGAACTCAAGCCAGGGTCTCTGCAGCCCGGGTGGTCAGGACCCCACATTGTTATCCTAACTACCCCAACTGCTGCCAAACTTTTAGGCCACACCCCTTGGTACCATGTGTCCTGCCTCAAACTGGCTCCCAAGAATGACCAGTGGACTTCCGAACCCTTGGGCCCCACTCGCCTCCACCTCACCCGTAACCCCTACCCGTCAACTCCTAACCCTTCAAATTCTCTTCCTAATAATCCTTCTGGTATCCGCTCTTAAAGCCAACTCCTACTATGTCTGGTGGTTCTACCTCCAGGAGTCCTGGACGGAAGGCCCCAACACTAAAACCCAATACCTTGCCCAAGCAGATTGCCAGCCCACAGGCTGCCAATCAGCCATAAAATTTGAATTCCCAAAATCATGTAATGGAACCCTAACCAAAGTTATTGATACATCCCTCCCCTTCCCCTGTGTGTCCATCACACTATTCCTGCAGTTAGAAGTGTATGGACAAGCCGAGTTCCTATCCCTCATGACACTGTCCCCTAATACCGGAGCAAATGAGCAGTCTTCCCCCCAATAGTAGTTGGCCTCTCTTTAGCATCCTCTCTAGTAGCAGCTGGAATAAGAAGTGGAGTCATGAGCTACAGTGTCACTTCAGCTGCTCAACTAGAGGACAAGTTCCATGTGGCTATCGAAGCATCAGCAACCTCTTTAGCCTCCCTCCAGCGACAAATCATGTTGCTGGCTCAGGTGACTCTCCAGAACCAACAGGCCCTAGACCTACTAATGGCAGAAAAAGGAGGTACTTGTCTGTTTCTCCAGGAGCAGTGCTGCTATTACATCAATGAAACAGGCCTTGTGGAAGAAAACGTCAACTCTCTCTATTGCCTCCAAGAGAACCTCCACAGGAGGCAGAGCGCACCAGCCTCATCTCTCAACTGGTGGCAATCCCCCATGCCTACCTGGCTAGCTCCCATTATCACCCCCGTTATCATTGTGTGTCTTCTACTAATGCTAGCCCCTTTTTTTCTCAAGTTTTTACAGGCCCGCATAAGAGAAATTTCCAGGGTGGCCGTTAACCAGATGATACTTCACCACTATATCCGACTCCCAATCGAGGGACCAGCCAACTGACCCCTTTCCCTCACTTTGCCCCTATTCAGCAGGAAGTAGCCAGAAAGAAGTGGTGTCACATATATTATCAAAAAGGTTGGAATGTAAGGCTGGTTGCCTCGCTGGGAGCTCGGACATGCCCATCCCTCTCCCCACCTGAAAATTACATCACCAGAATATGCCCATCATCTAGCTCTGCCTTGGAAATCCCCTCTGCACTTGGCACTCAACCCCGCCCTTGGAAATCCCCTCTGCACTTGGCACCTAGCCCGCCCTTGGAAAGCCCCACCAAAACCTGCCCAATAGCACATTGCCCCATCCAGAAATCCTGCCTACCCACCTATAGCAGCTTGCCATATCCACATCCTGTTTCTCCACAGCCAATCAAATGCCTTCACTCCCTATAAAACCCCACACCCAGAGGAGTTAGGTGTGACTTCTCTGGCCTCTTTCCCTGGGACCACAGAACCTCACCCAGGAGCTGAATAAATTGGCATTTAATCTTTTTGTGCTGGCCTCAGTTTCCTCATTTTTAACTCAGCAATAAACCTCGCAAGACAATAACCCTTACAGTATTATTATAAAGGTTCTCGGCTTGCAGGGAGCAGAAGCCTGAAAGCAGAAGTCAGCTGTCGGAACCTGCACTGTCAAGAACACTTAAGCTCTAATTGACAAATTTCTCAAGGCTTAGTGTGGACTAGCTTGAGAGTTAAAAATTCTTGGGAGCAGAGAGGAGAATCTTAGAGGGTCCCACACTTTTGTAAGTTTTACATCCAAGAGCCCCAATGTGTTCTCAATGTGAGGATTAGAGAATCCACTCCGGCTTCCAGCAGCGGGAGAAGGAAATAGTCATTTTGGAATATTCCTAGAGAGTTCTGTTCTTCCTTCTGCTCCCAAGGAAAACTATCTTACCAAAGCCTTATCTGAACTGGAGAAGGGCAATTAGGCAACTCCAGCCCATTCTAGTCTTCCTATCTCACTTAACGGGGGGTGGGGGGTGGGTGGGGGGGGTGGGATGCTGTGAAAAACTTGTCAAGGTAACAGCCCAGGGCAAAGACACATCAAAAGACAGATCTCATTATAAGAGCATAGAATGCTTCCTTCCACACACACCTTACCACCACATTTACAGAGCCCCTGAATAACGGAAGATTTTAGATGAAAGACTGCAGGGGGGAGGAGTCACAAAAAAAAAAAGAAAAGAAAAGAAAGACTGCAAAGTTCAGACTCTTTTTAAGAAGGGGCTTCTAGGGAAATCCAAAGACAAAAGGGAAGACAAAAGGAGTGATAAAAACAAAGATACTTGAGGAAACCCTCAGACACCAACAGTTAATAGCAAACAAACACAGTGTAACTGCTAGTCAGATAAGCATAAACCCTCACACTGACGGCCTATTTATCTTAAATGATATTACCTAATGATGTAATTATGGAATCTAGACTTCAATAAAAAATTATGGGGCGCATGCCTGTAATCCCAGCACTTTGAAAGGCTGAGATGGGTGGATCACGAGGTCAAGAGACTGAGACCATCCTGGCCAACATGGTGAAACCTCATCTCTACTAAAAATACAAAAATTAGCTGGGTGTGGTGGCACACACCTGTAGTCCCAGTTACTCGGGAGGCTGAGGCAGGAGAACCACTTGAACCCGGGAGGCAGAGGTGGCAATGAGCTGAGATTGCACCACACTGTACTCTAGCCCCTGGCAACAGAGCAAGACTCCATCTCAAAAAAAAAAAAAAAGAATTATGAGGCATGATAAAAGGCAAAAAAAAGTCTGAAGAGACAAAGCAAATATCAGAACCAAATTCAGCCATGCCAGACATTTTGGAATTATCAGACCAGAAATTTAAAATAACTCTGATTAAGAGGCTAATGGCACTGATAAAAAAAAAAAAGTGAGCAACATGCAAGACAAAATGAGTAATGTAAGCGGAGAGATTTAAACTTTAAGAATCAAGAGAAAATGCTAGAAATAAAAAGCATCATGTTAAGAAATGAAGAATGTCTTTGACAGGCTTATCAATACATTAAATATGGCCAACGAAAAAAATGAGTGACCTTGAAGAAATGTCAGTATAAACTCCTCAAAGTGAAATGCAAAGAGGAAAAAAGAATGAACAATACAGTACAGAATATTCAAGAACTGAGGGGCAATTATAAACAGTGTGACATACTCATAATAAAAATATCAGAAAAAGGAAGGACAAAGGAACCAAAGAAACATTTGATTTTGAGTAATAATGGCGGTAATTTTCAAAAATTAATGACAGACACCAAACTACAGATCCAGGAATTTCATAGAACAATGACCAGAATAAATGCAAAAAAAAAAAAAAAAAAAGCAACAAAACAACAACAAAAGCCTACACCTATACATATCATATTTGAAATATGAAAAACTAAAAACATAGAAAATCTTGTGAGAAGCCAGAAAGAAAAAAACACCTTACCTATTGATAAAAATTATATTGCACTTTTTTCTCAGAAATTATGCAAGTAAGAAGAGAATGAATTGAAATATTTAAACTGTGGAAAGAAAAAGCCCACTAACCTGCAAAAATTATCCTTCGAAAGTGAAGGAGAGATAAAGATGTCTTCAGACAAACACAAACTAAGAGAATTTGTTGTCAGAGATCTGTCTTGCAAGAACTGTTCAAAGAAATTCTTTGGAGGAAAGGAAAATTATGTATGTTTGATATGGGATAAAGGAGGCAAAAAAAAAAAAAAAAACCCTAGGAAATTCACCATCATGCTGTTCCTTGTGTCTTAAGACCCTTAGCTGGTCTGCCTTCTTCTCTCCATCTTTCAAAGGCTTTTAAAGTTTGGTTTTATTTATAATTTCCAGGATTTTTAGTTGTATGCAGCGGAAGGCATAGAAGACAGTATGTCACCATCTTCCCAGAAGTGAAAATATCTTGGTGCATTTCTTAAATCCTTTTACTTTCATGGATGATGAGTTTAGAAGTTAATTTAGATACTGATAATTGAAGTGATGTATAATTTTGTACCCTGCTCTTTTCTCCCTCAGCATATGCAGTGAGAAATTTTCCATATCATTAAAATTTCTTCAGTATCAGTTTTAATAGCTATATAACACACACATAGATGTCTTAAAATGAATTTAATAATTATTTTAATGTTGATACTTAAGGTATATCCAAAGTTATTGCTATTAGACACAATCCTAAAATGTGTAAGTATTGGCCACTGTGACTCAATACTTACATAGACATTAATGTATATCTCTCCTTATTTCCTAAGATAATTCTTAGAGCTACAATTACTAAATGAAAACATATTTATTTATTTGAAATAAGATCTCACTCTGTCATCCAGGCTGGAGTGCAGTGGCACAATCACGGCTCACTGAAGCCTCAATATCCTAGGCTCAGGCAATTCTCCTGACTCAGCCTCCAGAGTAGCTGGGACTACAGATATATGCCACCATACTCAGCTAATTTTTATTTTATTTTATTTTGAGACAGAGTCTTGCTCTGTCACCAGGTTGGAGTGCAGTGGTGTTATCTCGGCTCACTGCAACCTCCGCCTCCCAGGTTCAAGCACTTCTGCTTCAGCCTCCCAAGTAGCTGGGACTACAGGCATGTGCACCACACCCAGCTAATGTTTTTTTGGGTTTTTTTAAGAAGAGATGGGGTTTCACTATGTTGGCCAGGATGGTCTCGATCTCCTGACCTCATGATCTGCCCAACTTGACCTCCCAAAGTGCTGGGATTACAGGTGTGAGCCACTGTACCCAGCCAAAATTTTTTTGTAGAGGTGGGGTTTCACTTTGTTGCCCAGGCTGGTCTCAAACACCTGGACTCAAGCGAGCCTCCCACCTTAGCCTCCCAAAGTGGGATTATAGGCATGAGCCACCACATCCTGCCAAACATAATAATTTAAATTTTTTTCATATATGTTGAAAAATTGCTTTTAAGAACTTGATGTTCTTTTCCAGTTCCAAAATGGCAGCACAGAAGCAAGCCGGCTTCATGCTCCCCCAACAGAAAACTAAAAACATACATACATTGCTGAGATTATTACCAGCAATACCCTAGAACCAAAGATGAGGATGAGACAGTGCCCAGGGCCATAGAGAAGTAAAAAAACTCCAAGCAGATGGTAAAAAAATCAATTTCCATATCTGTGACTCCCCTTTCCACAATCTGCCTTGCACCAAGCATGTGAAAATATTTAACCCAGCATGTGAAAATATTTAACCCAAATCATAGTTTCTTCAATAAAAAAAGTGTGATCAAAGTTGACAACCAGCTTCCCTATCACCTTGGGCTCCTGACAAAATACCTATCCCTACTTCAACCCATGGGAAGTATAGGAGTACTTCAAGGGACAAATAACCTGAGGAAAGCCAGAGACAAAGTGGGGAGGTGAGATAACCATCCCAACCCTAGAAATTCTACTCTGTAACTAGGCCAAAGGAGACACCAAATCAGAGTGCATTACCATGCTGTAGGAAGCATGTTCCACAGGTCCTCTTGGCACAAACCCTTAGCCAGCTGCCCACACTGCCAGAATATCCCCTTTGGGACCTCTTCCATTTGGGACAGCCAGCACTCTGATCCTTTATTAGATTCAAGGCAAACCCAAGCTTAAGGTGCCATCTAGTGCCAAAAAGGAGACAGCAACCTAATGGGGGAAAAAAGATATTCAAAAATCACAAAGAAAAAAAGCAAACATATCCAATAAAAAAACAAAACAAGTCAGAGAGAGAATCCTGGAATAGATAACTAATCCTTTAATGCAAAGAAACAGACATACATCAACAACAACAGCAAACAAGGAACCATGACTTCTGCAAAATGAACAAAGCAAGGAACCAGTTACTGATCTTAAGGAGATGATGATATGCAAGCTCTCTGACCAAAAAACAATATAGCAGTTATAAGGAAGCTCAGTGATCACCAAGGTAACACAGAAAATCAATTAAGAAATGTATCAAAGAAATTTAACAAAGAGACTGAAACAATAAAAATAAAACCAAACAGAAATCTTGAAATGCATTTGCTGAACTAAAAATTCACTAGAGGATCTCAGCAGCAGAATGGATAAAGCAGAAGAAAGAATTGGTGAGTCTGAAGACAGCCTATTTGAGAATACACAGTCAGAGAAGAAAAATATAAAAAGGAATGAAGATCACCTACAAGATATAGAAAATTCTCTCAAGACCAAATCTAAAAATTATTGATGTTCAAGAGGGAGCTGAAGAATAGTAAAGGGTAGAAAGCTTACTTAGAGAAACAATAACAGAAAACTTCCAAAACATAAAAAAAAGATATAAATATTCAGGTACAGGAAGGGCAGAGAACACCAAACAGATTCAACTCAAATAAGACCATCCCAACATATAATAATCAAACTCTCAAAGGTCAAGTACAAAGAGAAGATCCTGAAAATAGCAAGAGAAAAGAGAAAAATAGCATATAAAGGAGGTCCAATTCATCTGGCAAAGGACTTCTCAACGGAAACCACACAAACCAAGAGAGTGGGAAAACATTTTCAAAGTGCTAAAAGTAAAAAACCTGTCATCCACAAATACTGTATCCATCAGAGCCATCCTTCAAATATGCAAAGATAAAGTCTTACCCAGACAAATAAACGCTGAGCCAATTCACCACCACCAGACCCATGTTGCAACAAATGCTAAAGGGAGTTATTCAATCTAAAAGAAAAAAACCACTAATGTGCAAAAAGAAAACATTGTAAGGTAAAAAACTCACTGGAAAAATTAAGTACATATACAACCTCAGAATACACTAATACTCTGTGGTGTATCACCTACTCATAACTCAAGTATGAAGCCTATAAAATAAATATATTAAAAACAGTAATAGCTACACCAACCTGTTAAAAGATAGGCAATATAAAACTATGTAAGTTGAGACCAAAAAAGTCAAAATATATGGGGGATGGACTTAAAGAGTAGAGTTTTCAAAAAGTTTTTTCTTTGTTTCTATTCTTTTTTAGTGATCTAAGATAACATTATCTCTTTAAAATAACTTATTATATCTAGATTTGTTTTTGAGACAGAGTCTTGCTCTGTCGCCAAGTTGGAGTGCAGTGGCATGATCTCCGCTCACTGCAACCTCCACCTCCCAGGTTCAAGCTATTCTCCTGCCTCAGCCTCCCAAATAATTGGGACTACAGATATGTGCCATTAAGCCCAGCTAATTTTTGTATTTTTAGTAGAGATGGGGGTTTCACCATGTTGGCCAGGATGGTCTCTAAATCTCTTGACTTCATGATCTACCCACCTCAGCCTCCCAAAGTGCTGGGATTACAGGCGTGAGCCACCATGCTTGGCCTAGAAGATGTTTTTATAAGCTTCATGGGAACCTCAATGCAAAAAACTATAATAGATACATTAGGAATAAAAAGCAATGGCTGGGCATGGTGGCTCAGGCCAGGCATGGTGGCTCATGCCTGTAATCCCAGCATTTTGGGAGGCTGAGGTGGGCAGATCACTTGAGGTCAGGAATTTGAGACCAGCCTGGCCAACATGGTGAAACCCTGTCTCTACTAAAAATACAAAAATTAGCCAGGCATGCTGGTGGGCACCTGTAATCCCAGCTGCTTGGAAATCTTAGGCACGAGAATTGCCTGAATCTTGGAGGCAGAGGTTGCAGTGAGCAGAGATCATGACACTGAACTCCAGCCTGGGTGACAGAGTGAAACTCCATCTCAAACAAACAAACAAATAAATAAATAACAATAAATTGAAACATACTACCAAAGAAAAATAACGACAATGCAAGAGAGGATTTATAAAACAACCAGGAAACAAGCAACAAAAATGGTAATAGTAAGTCTTTACTTATCAATAATAAGACTGAATGTAAACGGGTTTAGTTCTCAATTAAAAAACTTAGTGTGACTGAATGGATAAAAGAAACAAGATTCAACTATATGTTGCCTGCAAGAAACCCACCTCACCTATAAAGACAGGCTGAAAGTAAAGACATGAAGTTGATATTCAATGCAGCCGGAAACTCAAAAAGAGCAGGAGTAACTATACTTAGGTAAAATGGATTACAAATCAAAGACTGTAAAAAGAGTCAAAGAAGGTCATGATATCATTAAAGGAGTCAATTCAGCAAATGGGTATATTAATTTTAAGTGTCTATGCACCCAAGATTGGAGCACCCAAGTATATAAGGCAAACATTAATAGAGCTAAAGAGAGAGAGAGATTGTAATACAATAATAGCAAGGGACAGTAGCACCACACTCTCATCCAGACAGAAAATCAGCAAAAACTTTAAAGTTAAACTACACACTAGACCAGGTAGGCCTAACTGATATTTATGGGACATTTCACCCAACTGCTGTAGAATACACATTCTTTTTATCAGCACATGGAACATTCTCCAGAATAGAGAACATTTTTAGAGATCATATCTTAGACCACAAAAAAATCTCAACAAAATTTAAAAAGTAGAAACCATATTTTTTTAACTAAAATGGGATAAAACTAGAAATCAATAATAAGAGGAACCCTGGAAACTACAGCAACACATGGAAACTAAAAAATATGCTTCTGAATGGCAGTCAATAAAGAAATTAAGAAGAAAATTTAAAACTTCCTGAAACAAATGAAAATGAATATGCAACATACCAAAATTATCGGGCACTGAAAAAGCAGTCCTAAGAGGAAAGTTTACAACAAATAAATGCCTACATCAAAAAGTATAAACAGTTCAAATAAACAACCTAATGATGTACCTCCAGGAATTAGAAAAGCAAGAACACACCAAACCCAAAATTAGTAAAAGGCAAAAAAATAAAAATAAAGACTAGAGCAGAAATAAATGAAATTGAGACAAAAACATATAGAAGATCAACAAAATTAGAAGGCATTTTTTTTTTTTTTTTTTGAGATGAGTTTTGCTCTTGTTGCCCAGGCTGGAGTGCAATGGCACAATCTTGGCCCACTTCCACCTCTGCCTCCTGGATTCAATTGATTCTCCTGCCTCAGCCTCCCAAGTAGCTGGGATTACAGGCACGTGTCACCATGCCTGGCTAAATTTTTTGTGTATTTTTAGTAGAGATGGGTTTTGCCATATTGGCCAGGCTGGTCTCGAATGTCTGACCTCAGTTGATCCAACCACCTCAGCCTCCCAAACTGGTGCGATTACAGGTGTGAGCTACTGGTGCCTGGCCAACGTGGGTTTTTTTGGAAAAAGATAAACACAATCAACAAACCTTTAGCTAGACTAAGAAAAAAAGAGATAAAACCCATATAAATAAAATCAGAAACAAAAAGGGAGACATAATAATTGAGACAACAGAAATACAAAAAATTATTACAGACTGTTATGAACAACTATATCCCAACAATTTGGAAAGCCTAGAAGGAATAGATAAATTCCTGGACATTTACAGCCTACCAAGATTGAACCATAAAGAAACAGCCTCAACAAACCAATAAAGAGTAAAGAGGTCAAAGCCATAATTAAAAGTTTCCTATGTAAGAAAAGCCAATGATTTGATGGCTTCATTGCTGATTTCTACCTACCAACCATTTAAAGAATAACACCAATTTTACTCAAACTCTTCCAAAAAAAAAAAAAAAAAAATGAAGAGACGGAAATTCCAAACTCATTGTATGAGAACAGCATTATGCTGATACAAAAACCAGATGAGGATACAACAAAAAAAGAAAACTATAGGCCAATATCACTCATAAATATAGATATGAAAATCCTCAACAAAATCCTAGCAAACCAAATTCAACAATGCATTTAAAAGATCATTCACCATGGTCAAGTGAGACTCATGCCAGGGATACAAGGATGGTTCAATATAGTCAAATCAATAAATTGGATACGTCACTCTAATAGAACCAAGAACAAAAAACCATATGACCATTCCAATAGATGCTGAAAGACATCTAATAAAATTCAACAGTCCTGTCTTATTCTGTTTGTGTTGCTATAAAGGAACACCTGAAGTTGGGTAATTTTTTTTAAAAAAAGAGGTTTATTTGGCTCATGGTTCTCCAGGCTATAAAAGAAACATAGTGCTAGCATCTGCTTCTGGTCAGGGCTTCAGGCTGCTTCCATTCACGGTAGAAAGTAAGGGGAACCAGTATGTAGAGATCACATGGTGAGAGAAGCAGAAGCAGCAAGAGAGAGGAAGAGGTGCCTGTCTCTTTTAAACAACCAGGTTTCATGGAGACTAAGAGTAAAACTCACTCACTCCCATAAGAATGGCACCAATCCATTCATGAGGGATCCACTCCCACAATCCAAACACCTTCCACCAGGCTCTACCTCCAACATTGCGGATCAACGTTCAACGTGAGACTTGGTGCAGCCAAACAAACCACAGCATGCCTTTATGATAAAAAACCTTCAGCACACTGGGGATAGAAGAACATACCTGAAAATAATAAAGGCCATATATGACAAACCCATAGCTAACATCATACTAAACAGGGAGAAACTGGATGCCTTTCCCCTAGGATCTGGAATAAGACCAGAATACCCACTTTCACAACTTTTATTCCATATGATACTGCAAATCCTGGCCAAAGAAAGAAATAAAGGCATCCAAATTGGAAAGGAAGAAGTGGAATTAGCTTTGTTCATAGACAACATGATCTTATATTTAGAAAAACTTAAAGACATCATCAAAAAACTGTTAGAACTGATTAATGAATTCAGTAAAGTTGTAAGATATAAAATCATCATACAAAAATTGGTAGCATTTATGTATGCTAACAGCAAACAATCTAAAATAGAAATCAAGAAAGCAATTCCATTTACAATAACTACAAAGAATATATAAATATCTAAGAATCAATTTAACTAAAGAAGTGAAAGATACATACAAAGAAAGCTATAAAACACTGATGAAAGAAATTTAAGAGGACAAAAAAAAAGGGAAAGATATTTCATGTTCATGGGTTGGAAGAATCAATATTGTTAAAATTTGCATACTACCCAAAGCAATCTATAGATTCAATGCAATCCCTACCAAAGTACCAATTACAAGCTTCACAAAAATAGAAAAAACAATCCTAAAATTTATATGGAAATACAAAAGACCCCAAATAGTCAAAGAAATTCTGAGCAAAAAGAACAAAGCTGGAGGCATCACACTATCTGATTTCAAAATATATAGTAAAGCCATCATAACCAAATCAGCATGGTACTGGCATAAAAACAGACACATAGACAAATGAAACAGAATAGAGAAATCAGATATAAACCTATACATTTACAGCCAACTAGTTTTCAACAATGGTGGCAAGAGCATACACTGGAGTAAGGGTAGTCTCTTCAATAAATTATGCTGGGAAAACTAGATAACCATATGCAGAAAAATGAAATTAGACCCTTATATCTCACCATATATAAAAATCAAATCAAAATTTATTAAAGACTTAAATCTAACACCTGGAACTATGAAAATTCTAGAAGAAAACTTTGGGGAAATGCTCCACGACACTGTCCTAGGCAAAAAAAAGTGTGTAAGACTTCAAATGCACGGACAACAAAAGCAAAAACAGACATATGGAATTACATCAAACTAAAAAACTTCTGAACAAAGGAAACAATCAACAAAGTAAAGAGACAAACCACATAATGGGAGAAGATATTTGCAAGGCATCTGTCCAACAGAGGATTAATAACCAGAATATACAAGGAGCTCAAAAAATTCAAAAGCAAAATGACAAATAGTTTGATTTTAAAATGAGGAAAAGATCTGAATAGACATTTCTCAAAAGAAGATATACAAATGGCCAACAGGTATAAGAAAAAATGCTCAATATCACTAATCATCAGAGAAATGCAAATCAAAACCACAATGAGATGTCATCTCTTCCCAGTTAGAATGGCTTTTGTCTCATGCTAGCAAAGACGTGGAAAAAGGGGAATCCTCATACACTGTTGGTGGGAATGTAAATTAGTATACTCACTATGGAAAGCAGCATGGAGGTTTCTCAAGAAACTAAAATTAGAATTGCCATAAGACCCAGCCATTCCACTACTGGGTATATATCCAAAAGAAAGGTAATCAATATATTGAAGAAAGATTTGCATTCCTATGTTTACTGCAGCATTATTCATAATAAACAAAACTTGGAATCAACTTAAGTGCCCATAAATGGATGAATGGATAAAGAAAACACGGTATATATACACAATTGAATATTATTTGGCCATAAAAACAATGGAATCCTGTCATCCATAGCAACATGGATGGAACTAGAGGTCATTATGTTGAGTGAAATAAGTACAGAAAGGCAAATATATCTCATGTTCTCATTCATATGTGGGAGCTAAAAAAAACAGTGGATCTCATGAATATAGAAAGTAGATTGGTGGCTACCAGAGGCCAAGAGGAGAGGGGCGAGGGGTGGTTGAAGAGAGATTGATTAATGAGTATAATATACAGTTAGAGAGAAGAAATAAAACCTATTTTTTATAGATCATTAGAGTGACTATAGTTAACACTACTCTATTGTACATTTCCAAACAGCTAGACTATAATAATTTGTATATTCCTAGCTTATAGAAAAAATAAGTATATAAGCTGATGGATAATTTAATTACCCTGATTTGATCTTTACATATTATAAGAATGTATCAGCCAGGTGCAGTGGCTCACGCCTGTAATCTCAGCACTTTGGGAGGCCAAGGTGAGTGGATTGCTTGAGGTCAGGAGTTCGAGACCAGCCTGGCCAACACAGTGAAACCCTGTTTCGACTAAAAAAAAAAAAAAAATACAAACAATTAACTGGGTGTGGTGGTGGGTGCCTGTATCAATCCCAGCTACTTAGAAGGCTGAGGTAAGAGGTGGAGGTTGCAGTGAGCCGAGATCGTGCCATTGCACTCCAGCCTGGGCAACAAGAACAAGACTCCATCTCAAAAAAAAAATGTATCAAATTATCACATGTACCTTGAAGATATTTACAACTATTATATACCAACAAAATAATAAATTGAATGAAGAAAGAACTTTGTGCTAATTTACACTTCCATCAGAAGGATAAAAGTATGCCCATTTTGCTGTACCTTCATCAGCACTGAGTACTTTGGTGGTTTAAATTATTTGTTTTGCTTATTTTTAAAGAAACAATAGTAACATATTGTTTGATTTGCATTTCTCTGGTTTATCTGTAAGATTAAACATTTTCGTTTCATTTCTGTTTCATCAGTTTTACCAGTGGCATTAAACACTTTTCACATGCTTACTGCTTATTTGCATTTCTCTCTGTGTGGTCTGTTGATGCCCTTCTGTCTATATTAAGTGTTCGTTTTTTTTGGGCAAGTGTATTTAAGAATCTTAGCAATTTTTGTGTCATATCTGTTGTAAATGTTTTTCCAGCTTGTTATGTTTTATTTTATAATTGTTTTAAAAGTTTATTTTTTGTTTTAAAAAATTCAAACTGGATGTGCAGTGTAAACAACAGTGAGCATGCAAATGCCCCTCACATGGATTACCAAGTGTTAACATCTTGTTATACATGCTTTATCTCTCTCTCTCCCTCTCTGTGACTAGAGTATAGTCATATCATATATAACTGCAATAGAACAACCAGAATAGATAGGATCCATGGTGTTTCAATAATTGAATGACAATGTACCTTCTAATCTACACACACCATTTAACAAAAACCTCTTCCTCTCACCTTTTTTCACTATTACTTGCTTTGTTCTTGTTTGTTTTCTTTTTTTCCCCCTAAATACCAGCACAACAGAGCAAACATAAAATGAAGATTTCTGTGCAGTTCTGATAGCGCTGGTACAGATGGCAGTCACCCTCCTAGTGTCAATAACCAAAGCATGGTCGTTAAGAACAGTGTGAGCAGATATCACAAGCAATAAAATCTGTGAAAGCCAGCAATAGTTAAGAGGAGAAACTATCCTTTGACATAAAAGAAAAATCATCCAACAAAGTGGTGATAACAGTGAAACCTATTTTGAAAACAATACAAAAGCACTTAGAGCTCTTTGGAGAAAATACACTACTTTTCATAATGTCTTTATCACTGTTTCAAGATGCTAGGAGAATCTTGCATTTTCTGGCATTCATTATCATCATTTTGTGTACCTACTGGTTTGTCTCTACCAGGCAAAACTACCAGATTTTCCCTTGAGCAATGCTGGCTAAAAAGGAAAAGTATCTTTTGTGAAAATCAGGCTTTCTGATTTTCAGGCAGTTATGGAGCAGAATAGTGCTAGGTTGTAGATATTTGATTAGGACTCGAGCCTTATCATTGATTATGCATATGATCTAGGACTGATTTACACAACCTCTGTGAGTCTCAGTTACCTCATCTTTAAAAAGAAAGAGTAAATATTTACCTTGTAAGTTTAAAGAACGTCCTTTGCAAACTGTCAAGTGTCATGAAAGTACTGATGATGATGATGAAGATCATGATAAGGATGATAATGAAGATGATCATTATTACATATGTGTTCTAAATTCTTTTTAAAGGTGTGTCTAGGAATAGTATTCATTTGGAATAAACTCTCCCGATTTCCTGGGTTTCCATAGATAGAGTGAAGCCCCATATCTGAATAATGTTGATTCTCAGTTACTCATAGGAACTGCGCTCTGCTGTCAAAGGAACATACAGGATCTGCAGTCATTATATGCCTCCCTCTCAGAAGAAGTTACTGCCCTGGGACTTCTGGCCTCTGACATTCTATCAGCCTCAGAGTTTGAGCAGGCATTGGCAGTTCCTGATAGCCTGACTGCCAGGTCCCAGTCCTGGTTCAATCACAGTGCAAGAGGCACTCCAAATATTCATAGCAACCGGGTAGCAGAATGTCCAGGACCAAGCTCTTGATCATTCAGAGTTATGTGGCCAAAAAAATATTAATTCCAGGCAGTGACACTCATCCCGGAGATTCCAAGCACAAATCGTCTGGGTTAGAAATATCAAGAATGTTCATTAAAATACAGATTCTAGCACGCCCACCTGGGAGCCAGGGAAAGAAAACTGCAAACAAAAGTTTGAGAACCATCACTCTAGACCTATTGTCTCTCAAATACTGAACCCATAACCCAGGGGATACATAAGATGATGCCATTGGTCATGTGAGTTATGGACTCTTCTGCTCCATAACTGCCTGAAAATCAGAAAGCCTGATTTTCACAAAAGATACTTTTCCTTTTTAGCCAGCATTGCTCAAGGGAAAATCTGGTAGTTTTGCCTGGTAGAGACAAACCAGTAGGTACACAAAATGATGATAATGAACTTCTATTTAAATTAAAAAAGAAATAAATAAGAAATTACTTTGTACTACCATTCAATATTCAGCTTGTCACTTAATCCCCCATGGGGTAATGTCCCTTGCAGCTCTGGAGGCATCCTGAGAGTGGAAGCTCCAAATCACAAAACAATGGACCAGCACTGGTGCATTTGCTCTCAGAGCATTAGAATGGACTGCAGTTTACTCATGCAGTGGGTTTATGAATTGTGTTATTTAATTTCAAGCGTGCTATGACTGAAAAAATGGACGCGTCTTAAGGCTTTCTGCAAAAAGCACAATATATTTTGAAGATAATAAGCATCCATGAACAAGAAAATGACAGAGCTGACATTTTTACTCTTAGCATGAGCTTTTTTCCTTCACCCATATTAGAAAGTAAAAATGATGATTCAATCCAACTTAAGAAAAGTCAGCCAAAGAAAACCCCAAAACTTAAAAGTTATCGAGAAGAATAACTGAAATTATGGACTTAACCTATCGTCAATGCTGAACCTAAGTCTAGGGTATGATGTCTTAAGATATTAATCACAGCCAGTATAAAACCATCATAATTAACAACATTAAGCAATCAGAACATTATAATTAATGAACACTATTAGCAAGAATTAAAAGTTTTGTGCTGTCATACAATTTTTAAAAAATTTGGCAGGGCACGGTGGCTCACACCTGTAATCCCAGCACTTTGGGAGGCTGAGGCAGGTGGATCACTTGAGTTCAAGAGCTCGAGACCAGCCTGACCAACATGGAGAAACCCCATCTCTACTAAAAATACAAAATTAGCTGGAAATGGTGTCACGTGCCTGTAATCCCAGCTACTCGGGAGGCTGAGGCAGGAGAATCGCTTGAACCTGGTAGGCGGAGGTTGCAGTGAACCGAGATTGTGCCATTGCATTCCAGCCCTGGCAACAAGAGTGAAATTCCATCTCAAAAAAATTTTTTTAAATACTTACTTCATCTTTATCTTACTAAAAAATGTATATGTTGGTGTTTTATGATGTATTCACTATATATAATAAAAATATATAATTTATAAATAAATATACATATATTATGAATATATGCCCAAATTATTTGACTGATGGCTATGTGCAATAAAAGGCCAGGTCCTGCTTCTGTCCCAATTCAAAACTTAGAGAAAGTTAAGTCTCCTCTTTGATCCCCTGAGCAAACTTGTGACTAAGCTGCCCACTCTTCAGTGAGTCGTGCTGTTGGTAAATGAAAAACACCTTCCTACTTGGATATTCTAAGGACTTTGCTAAGGAGCCACAGAAGAAAAATGCAATGAATTGTCCTATCTCCTCCTTGTAGGCATGAGAACTTGAAGAAATTCTGGGCTCTGTAACCTGCTTTGCATATAATCTCCTAGCAGTCCATGCCAGACTCTGAAGCCAAGTCTATTCGTGACAGTGTCTTGGGGAAAGTACAGAATCAGGTATGACTGGGAGCAGAGAAAATGTCAGCCACGGGCCGTAGTCTCCCATCACCGGGATTCTCTTGTTTGTATCTATTCCCATTTACTGCTGTTGCTTCTCTTCTTCCCTGAGTCACACCCTATGACTTTCATTTTGACTCTCAGGACCTGCCTGTTTACTTTGAAGACCCAGTGTGGACTTTTCCCAAGTTTTTTTTTAACCTTGTCTCATCTCATTTCATTTCTGATGGCATGCTACTTTTGCCCTACACATTCTCAGCTGGGTCTGAGAGATGCTCCTGCCACTCCTCCAGGTTTGTAGGGCCCATACAAACTTGACAGCTCCCCATCTTCCTGGTAAGAAGGCCAATGATTATACTATTGTATTGAACAGGAATGATATGATCCAAGTACCAGTTCTAGGAACTAACTCCATGCCCCAGTCAATGGCTTCCTTTGCTCCTCCAGACCCTAGTAAGGAGCAAGGGCACTTCTCGGCAAAAGATAACTGCCTAAGAAAAGATTTCGGCCAGATACTTTCTGTTTTGTTCTCTGTAGCTGCAACTGCTACCTAGGTAGCTCTTTTGAGCTATCATAACTTGCAAATCTACAGTCCAGACTCCTGGTTCTCTGTCAAGATGAGAGGATAAAGAGAAAGACAGAGACAGTAGAACTTGAGTATTGGATTATTTCACTAGAATTGGTAACAGATAGCTCATCTCCTGTTTGCTTTTCCCCACCCCTTCCATTCTGAGGCGTTCTTTTCTTGCTGCTTGTATGCTTGATCCTTTGATGACACACCTTCTCTACCTGCTACAGACCTCTTGGCTGCCAACTATAGGCAGTGCACTTTGCCTTGCTAGGTTCTCTTGAATTCAAACTGAGAGCCAATATTTTAAGTTGGTAAGGTAACCTCTAATACTTTCTTCTCCAAGAATCCCTTTTATTATTTTCCCTATAGATTGTTTTAAAAGATTATGTATATTAACCTATTGTCAAGTCATAGTTTTACTTCTAAATCTAAAAATTAAAGATATAAATAATCACAAACTAAAGTGTTTAATTAGTACAAACTAGCACTTTTTAAAAATTATACTTTAAGTTCTGGGGTTCACGTGCAGAACGTGCAGGTTTGTTACATAGGCATACACATGCCATGGTGATCTCCTGACAGACTTATATCACCTTTTACTCATGTGCCACCATGCAACATAATTTGCACTGAGTTTGTCTGACTCGACGCTAGAGTTCTCAAGGTAATGACCTTCTTTTGAATTCCAAAGAGCACTAGCCATGGTGCTAGCACATAGTACAAATTCATTTGATAATTCTTGACTTGAATTAAATGTGGGCAGAAAAGATGGTCTAATTCAGGATGCCAAAGCAAGGATAAGGGAGAAGAGAAGAGAATAGTTTTTTAGATTCACCCAGAAGTTTGTGGAGTTGTGGAGGGTCAATGTGTTGATACTACAAAGAAGTAACGATGGCAGATAGTGCTCCTGTATCATCATGTCCACATCTGTTGGGTATTCAGACCTTTCTGCTCCTCCAGGTTCCCAGCTCAAGCTCAGCATTCTGAAATGACATTTCTCCTATTCCCCTCATAAGATCACATGCCAAAAATCTGCCAGAAAGGCAGAAGTTACTTATAATTCTTTCCAGCATTTTAAAAAATATGAGAGTACTAAATCATACATAGTTCATTACTATCTCTATACCTCAGTGTTTAATGCTTTGACTTTGGCTAATTATTCTAATACACACAAAGAAGATTTCAATCAGTGAAAAGAACTTTGCAAGCTGAGGAAATTTTGGTTCTAATGTTCGTTCTCTTTACCAACTCTCAGATTTTGGTCAAGTCTTTTAACTTCTATGACCTCATTTTTGCATATTTATAAAATGAGGGTAATACTTATCAAGCCAATGACATACTTATTTTAAAGATCAAATAAGACAATATAGATAAACATATTTCATATACTATCCATGGAAAGGATAAAGTATTATCACAAACGTTTATTGAGGCCCTACGATGTACAAGACACTGGGTACTATGGTAAACTGGGACTACTGAGATATATGAGACTTTGTCACTGTCCTCAAGAGCAATGAAGAAGTAACTACCAATATAAGGTAGTAAATGATGTATGCCAAATAAGTTTTGTAGTATGAATACTACATAAATTCAGAAATCATTTGAAGAGTTGAGGAAAAGCTTAATAAAGTAGAGGGGTCAGGCATGGTGGTTCACACCTATAATCCCAGCACTTTGGGAGGCCCAAGCAGGAGGATCATTTGAGTCCAGGCATTGAAAACCAGCCTGGTCAACGAAGTAAGATCATGTCTCTCTCTCTCTCTCTCTCTCTCTCTCTCTCTCTCTCTCTCTCTTCATATATATACACACACACACACACACACACACACACACACACACACACACACACATATGCATGTGTATGTGTGGGTATATATGTATATACATACACACACACACATACACATGCATATATATGTATATATATGTACACATAAAGGCGGGGAGGGAGAGAAAGAGTGAGAGAGACCGAGACCAAAGCTGGATCATTAAGATAAACAGAGGAGTACAGTGGCATTTGGCCTCCTAGATGGCCCCCAAAGATCCCCACTCCCTGGTATTCATGCCCTTGTATAATCCCTTCTTCTTGAATGTGGGCTAAACCTACTGGCTCACTTCTTACAACAGAACAGTGTAGAAGTGATGCCACTTATCAGATTTGGTTACAAAAGGACTGCGGCTTCCATCTAGGGTACTCTTTTCCACTCTCTGGATCTCTTTTGGGTTACCAGCTGCCATGATGTAGAAATACTCAGGCAGCCTAAGAGAGACCCACATAGTGAGGAACCAAGGCCTGCCAGTAGCTATATGAGTGAGCTTGGAAGCAGAGTTTTCAGATGAGATTGTCCAGTTAATACTTAAATTGCAGACTTGTGAGAGACCTTTAGCCAGAGGCATTTAGCTCACTGTGCCCAGATTCCTGACCCATGAAAAGTATTTGTTGTCCTAAGCCATTACATGAGTGATTTCATATACAATAGATAACTAATACAAGTGTCTTGTAGGCAGTAGGGATGAAACTGTGATGAACACAGAGATGACAGATGTTTATGTCTGTAAGGAGGTCCAGGTGAAAATAGGGAGATCAGGAAAGGGCTGCCTCTACCAAAGGATGATGGATGCCTGCGGCACTGCCTTCATGGAGAGAAAGGGAGACAGGTCCAATGTACACCCAAAGCTCTGCTCCTCAGTACTGACTTAGCTATCTACAGCTTTCCTTGACTTCTCGTGCACTATTTATGAAACCTTATTTCACTGCCTGATATTATTCATTTATGCTGAGTACATATATAGAACACAAATAAGGGCTAGAGGATTTTTAACCTTAGTACGAAAGCTTAATTGACATTCATTCAAATTCAGGCCTGTACGTAAAAAGTCTGAAGGTAGGGTAAGGCCATTTATTTTTAACTCAATTCTAATTTTAATAAATCATCTCTTAGGATGCACATAATAGATATTTCAAGCAAGTTTTATTTTTGTTTTATTTACCCTGGATACCAAAATTATCTGTATAATCAAGCACATAAGACATTCTGGAAACCATAAAGTACCATGTGATCTAAATAGTGTGAAAACTGATTTATATTAAAATGTTTCCTTTAAAAGTTAAATTTTAGATACCTTTCACTATAAAACAAGAAAGAGTAACAGCAAAACCTACGACACTGAAATAATTATTATAGTGTCAAGCACTAGAACTCAATAAAAATAATCTATAATACACTTCATTGAAGTTCAAATTTCACCATTAACTTATTTTTTTAATTTGCATAAAATTGAGGGGTATAAGTACAATTCTGTTCCACGTATATACTGCTAGTGGTGAAGTTTTGGTTTTAACGTATCCCCCACCTCAACAATGCTCACTGTACTTGATCTACCACTAACTTCTTATGCAAAATCTCTACTGAAATTAATACAAAGGATGTAAACAAAGCCAAGAAAATTTTGCCTATATTTATAGTCATCTCATTGGAGTGAGAAAAGTTATTTCTCAATTTTATTTACTTTGGGCTCTAAATGGCCATTTTACTTACCATTTGGAAGCCTGGGGAGTATAGAAGCTCTCATCATTAACAGAAGTTGTTAATACATTCTGGTTTACAACATTCAAATATTTCTCAATGTGAATCTGTTACAGAAATGTCAAAGTTTAAGTGATTATTGTGGACTTAAGATGCTCAGCTAATTTATTTCATTTCATTAGGTTAACACTCTGAATCTTGTAATTAAGCCAAAACCACAAGATGCTATGTATTATTATATGCATAAGGTATTATTAGGCATCTCAAGGCCAAATTACCTCAACCACCCCAAAAAGCAGAATAAATAACTGAGACTCAAAGCTTGAGTGACCTGTGGCACCTTTTTTTTTTGACAGGGTCTTGCTCTGTTGCCCAGGCTAGAAGGCAGTAGTATAATGGCTCACTGTAGCCTCGAACTCCTGGGCTCAAGCAACCCTCCCACCTCAGCCTTCTGAGCAGCTGGGACCACAGACATACGCCACCATGCCTGGCTAATTTATTTTTTGTAGACAGGGTCTCCCTATATTGCCCAGCCTCTATGGCACTCTTTACAAATAAAATTGCACAAAATAATCAGTAAAGTTTTAGCCAGGCAAATCTACTAGGCAATACAGACATGGAGTAATGTCTTTCTCTTACAGGGACTTCAAAGCAAGAATCCAAGGAAGGCATTTGGTCTTTAGGTAACATTATTTAAATGGGCCAATCCAAAGACTCTGTCTGGGTCCAGTACTCTCACCATCAGGTAATATGACAATGACATGCTACAAAATACACCACATTTCTCACAGCCTTGGGAGCTGAGAGATGAAGTGGCACAGCAGAGTAAAAGTCTGAATCAAGAGCAGAGACACTGAAAATCAGAAGTCTAGAAGGTGGAGATGGACCTTATTTAGCAGATGGAACCCACCAGCTTGTTTTATAACCCATTAGCTTGCTTTATTCTGGTCTGAAGACTGGATTTTCCCCTGACCTTAGATCTGTGTGTAATGATGAAGTTCCTATCTACTTTATTTCTCTGGTCCAATACTGATATATTTCTTTAGTTTTACCCACTTGATTATAACATTATAAAAATAAATAGCTCAAAATATTTAGGCTATTAGGAGAAAGTCAACTCTTATTTTTTATTTACTTTTTAAATTTTTTTTGAGACAGTGTCTTACTCTGCAGCCCAGGCTAAAGTGCAGTGGGGCAATCAAGGCTCACTGCAGCCTCAAATTCCTGGGCTCAAGCGGTCCTCCCACCTCATCCTCCTGAGTAGCTGAGACTAGAGTCATGTGCCACCATGCCTGGGTAATTTAAAAAAATTTTTTTTGTAGTGACAGGGTTTCACTATGTTTCCCAGGCTGATCTCAAACTCCTGGACTCAAGTGATCTGCCGCCTTGTCCTCCCAAAGTGCTGGGATTACAGGCGTGTGCCACTGTGCCCAGTCAACTCTTATCTTTTAGAATCTCAGTAAATCCCAGAAAATCTGCAATATTTTAATCAGGCATATTGTTGGATTGACAGTAATTATTTTTCATCATGTCTTGGCCTTTCGGCTAAGATCAAGTGACAGTAATTATTTTTCATACTCCAAGTTATTTTTATAAAACCACATTTTAGGAGCTGTCACTGCATACTCTTACATTTATCCTACTTAAATTCTTTGTCAAATATGACACTATAAATCAATCAGTTAATAATTATGATGAGAACAAATAACAAAATAATGCTGAGGACCATCCTAAATTCAGCTTTGTACAGAATTACTCAGGGTCCTAGGAGAACCACAATTATTTTCTTCTAGAGGATGCTTTGTCTCCTTGCAGTATTTTATTTAATATCTCAAGCTCTACTTACTCTTAACCCCATTTCAGTCCTTTTGATTGCTGTTTCAAGACTCTGAATGTCTAGAGTCTCTCCTTTTTCCTCAAGTGAGAATTTTGTTAATTTCTCCTTTAACTGATAAAGGTCTTCATGGACCTATAGGTATAAAAATGAAAAATATTGAAAGAATTCATAGTCCATCTATAGCAGATATTTAGGTTTGTAATGTACTTGAATTGGTAGAGCCATAAAGCTGATTTTATGGTATTCATTGAAAAGGACCACCTTTATGCTTCTAAGATACTCTTTATTGAGAATGCTCTGTGATTGTCTCTCAGATTGTGAAAAACGATGCTTTCATATTATTTCTGTTTTTACTCCTCCCATTAGAAATAGATTTGAGATAAAACTGCAACTCAAATGGTTTCTACTTTGCTTTTTTTTTTTTTTTTGAGATGAAACCTCGCTCTGTTGCCCGGGCTGGAGTGCAGTGGTGGGATTCCAGCTCACTGCAACCTCCACCTCCTGGGTTGAAGCAATTCTTCTGCCTCAGCTTCCCAATTAGCTAGGATTACAGGCACACGCTGCCACACCCCGCTAATTTTTTTGTATTTCAGTAGAGACAGAGTTTCACTGTGTTGCCCAGGCTGGTCTCAAACTCCTGAGCTCAGGCAATCCGCCGGCCTCGGCCTCCCAAAGTGCTGGGGACTATAGGCATGAGCCACTGCATCCAGCCTGGTTTCTGCTTTATTAAGTGGTAAAAGAGTCGAATCCGAGATAATAAGAGGTTTGTGCCAAATTCCAATTTCTACAAATTGGTTAAGAGGAAAGAAAACAAACTTCCAGCAAAGAAGCTGTAGCAGAACCAATGTCTTTCAAAAAAAAGTATTGTAAATGCGTAGTCAGTGCCTGTTGGTTTTCCAACCTAGGCTGGGTCTTCCCCACTTGCTGCTCTGAAGAAGTAGTTCGTTAGGTGTTGTGACCTTGATTTTGGTTTATGTAGTGAGAAATGAAAATTATCCCTGAAGAAAAAGGAACATATGTTATTAAACATTTTTCCTTCAATTTGTATTTTCCTTGGAAATGATGAACATCTCTCCAACATCAGGCACCCTTAGACTAAAATGGGCACTATGAAATTAGAAAGCACAAGTCTCTGCATTCATATTAGAAACCAAACTTCAGATAAATACAGATGGCACCAATTATTGTATGGGCTGCTGCCACAAGAAAAACATTTTGTTATGCAAATTTATGAACCCAACACCTGTTTCAGCAATAGTCACACCAATAACAATCTGCAAACTGGGTTGCTAAAGGCATTTTGAAGAAGTTACTTTTTCTGTTAGTATAGCTGGACTCAACACTGATCCAGCCTGTGTTAGTGATTAGTCTCAAATGTTCCCATGGAGCCAAGTATTCAAAAAATCAGAATTTACATCTTTTCACTGATGGGCATCACAGTCTGGCTGATACATCTGGTCATTTGAACTCTGCACAAATTGTCATGTAAGGCCTTCAGAACTCACAGACTGAAATTTGAACACACCTACTGCTTGCTTGTAAGCACTAAGGATAAAGATGTACTTCTTTCTATTGTTTTATCCTAATTACTGCTGCAAGCTGATTTGCCATCTAGTGTCTGAAGACATTTGGAAAGTACAGAGAGGCAGTTTAAGGGCAAGGCCCTTTCTAGGTCTGCCTTATTTTGGTTCCTCCTTTGAATGTACTGACTTTCCCTCTTCTAGTATCTGTAGCTCCATGTATGTTTCTGTAATTACGTCTATCAACTACTAGAGGGAGAGAAAACTGTACCAAAGGTTTTTTCCCCCACCTGCCTGTGTGGACAAAGATACTTCTTCATAGAGTTGTCTCTCAGATTGTAAAAAATGATGCATTCATATTACTTCTGTTTTTCCTTCTTAAATCCATTAGAAATAGATTTAAGATAAAACTTTAAGATAGTATGTGATAGGCTTGGTACATAGCAAGAACTCAATAAAAGGCAGGGGAACATAATTCCTAGCTTTATCACCTATTAGTCACATGATTTCCACATATATCCAAATTTTCTGAATTTCTAATTTCTTTGTCCAGAATAAAAAGGAATTACCCTACCTAAAATTATTGAATGAAAACAAGGAAATATGTATGAAAATGAATCAAAATATAGGCTTTGGTGCTGACAGATATGAACTGGAATCCTGCTGTCTTCTTTACTAAACTGAACTTGGGAAAGTTACTTAGCCTCTTAGAGGCTTAGTGTTCTCATCTGTAAAATGGGAATAATAATAGCTAACTCTGAATAGTGGTAAGAGTAAAATGAGTAAAAATATAAGTACTTAATACAGTGCTAAGCACATGGGAGACACTGAACAAAGGTTAATTCTCCTCTTCTGAAGTATAAAATCTAGTGCATCTCCTCACGCTGTAGCTGATACTCCTCAAATGTTAAATAAATTGACTTGCTCCCTAATCTTTCTCAAGAGTTTTTCCTTTTCTTGCTAGATATTTTCTCCTCCCCTCTTAACAACCACCCACCTGTTTGTATAATTGCAACAGAGACAAGTACTACAGAAAAAGTTACACTAGACTTGGGTAGAAAAAGAGACTGAGTTCTAAACCTCTGTTCTTTCTTCAAACAGATCCAATCTACCATATTGAAATTTTACATATCATCCATCATCTCTGTCATCATCAAACACCATTCTTTCTGTAAATTTTCTACTTGGAGAAAGATTATTATTTTGACAATTTGGGGACAGAGCTACTTAATGAGAAGTGCTTGAAAGATTTAATGCAGCAAAGATTTGCTCTAGAATTTACAAGAGACACGAAACCAGACTCTATATTGTCAAAAGCAATATAAAATTCCATTTGCTTCATCTCTGCTAAAGATAGAGTTTGGCTGCGTTATTCTCATCACTTCAATTATCTTTAACTTCATTTTTTTTTTTGACATGGAGTCTCACTGTGTCGCCCACGCTGGAGTGCAGCGGTGCAATCTCGGCTTACTGTAACCTCAGCCTCCTGGGTTTGAGTAAGTCTCCCTGCCTTGGCCTCCTGAGTAGCTGGGATTACAGGGGCCTGCCACTATGTCTGCCTAATTTTTATATTTTTTACTAGAGACGGGGTTTTGCTATGTTGACCAGGCTGGTCTTGAACTCCTGAACTCCTGACCTCAGGTGATCTGCCCACCTTGACCTCCCAAAGTTCTTGGAATACAGGCGTGAGCCAACACACCTGGCTAATTTCATTCATTTTTATATTGTATGTACCTGACAAATCAGAGTGGTTAAGACAGACAATGAAAATAGCAAACTGTCAATTGAGCTCCCCTATTTCCAAGATCAGGGTGAACACACAATTGCTGGAGTTTTGTGTTAACACACAATTGTTGGATTTTAACTAAAAAGCTAATTTTGAATCATAAGATCAGGTAATACTTGTTATACAAACTTGTTTAATATTTGAGTCAAGCAAGCAATTATAAAGATATATTTAAAAGACACCACATTTTAATGAAGCATAAAAACAAAGCTTCTAAGAGTTACAAAGCATTATTGGAAACATGCCAGAGTCACTACCACACTTCTGCAAGATTACATCATAAACATGCCATAGCCTATTTAAGGATCAATACATACTGCATGTATTCATGGGCAAGATGCTTTACTTCTTTGTACCTTAGTGTCTTCTGTAAACTGGGGCTAAAAAAATAATACCTACAATACCTTTGAGAACCACTGGTCTAAAAAGTGGTTTTATATATCTGATTGAAACACCTAACTGACCATATTAGGGTGAAACAAGTAGAAATATAAAGTACCTCTGCTTTACAGTCTATTGCCTGCACACACATGCACACACATTCACTCACTGACTTGCCAGAACAATTTGATTGCCTAGGCTAACCACAAAGGAAGTCTACTTTTACATGAAATTACGTAGCTTTGGGGAAATTGGGATAATTTGGAGTCAGAAGTGGGTCTAATCCAAACTATATATCCTATGAAAGAAGAAAGTGAGGTCCAGAGAGAGGAGAAGTGACTAGCTCAAAGTCACTACTTGTGAGAATGTCAAAGGCATGGTCAGATCTCAGCATTCTGACTTCCCCTCAAGTGCTTTCCACTAGACATACTAATTATTGGTAGCCTGTCTGAGGGAAATAAATCATAGCCTCAAGTAGAAGTAGAATCCATGTTGGCACATTTGGGTGGTGCTACATACCCACAAATTCTCAGGATTCACTGGGAAAGTAGGGAAAGTCTTCCAAATTTCCTCACTATACATATTCTACATGTAGAGAATAGAATTTTAAACTACGCAGGAATCAGCCTTAATAATCTGGTTAACATGTAGGCTGTCTTCCTCTATACAGCCCTTTACTTAATATGTCCACAGTAATCCTTTTAAACAAGTAAGGGTGCAGATCAACATGGATATGACTATTAGGTCTTCTAACCCATTTCACAATTCAGTGTCAACAGTTGTCTATTACTCTAATGTTGTATCCTAGGTAGGCCACTATTCTAATTATTTGGAATCTATAAAAAGAGGGGGTACAGGCAGCAAAGAATTAACCTTACCCAAAGAGAGGTCCAGTCTTTGCCTTTGGCTACTGGGCGGTGATCTCTAGACCCCGGGATTTCCTGCCCGATAGAAATGTCTCTGTGGGCTTTGGCCACCAGACAGTCCAACAACATGATTTATAATGTGTGTTTTGATCCATGCTGTATCAGTTCAAACCCCTGCAGCAGTGGGAGAATAAAAGTATCTGTGAGGGGCTGGAGATCAACAGTCAGCAGCCAGGGCAGTGTGAGATTGAGCCCAGTAAAACCTCTGGACACCAAAGCCTTATATAAGGTTGTCTAGTTGCAACATTCTATGCCTATTGCCACATATTCTGGCTGGGAGGAAGTAATGCAGGTAAGGAGGTCCATGACTCCACAGGGATAAGACATCCAAAAGCTCTGTGTTTGGACCTCTCCTGGACCCCATGCTATGCATCTCTTCCCTTGGCTAATTTGTATCCTTTCACTATAATAAAACTGGAAGTGTGAGCAAACCACTTTCCTGAGTTCTATGAATAGTTCTAGTGAGTCATTGAATGTGAGGGCGGCGGTGGAGCCCCTAAATTTGTACGAAACTGGTCTGAAGTGAGGTGGTTCTGGGGACCCTGGAACTTGCAGGTAGTGTTGAAGTTAGGGCAGTGTTGTGGGGACTGTTCCCTCAGACTTTGCAGTTTGGCTAAAATCATTGCCAGGTGATGGTGTTAAAGAACAGGAAAGATTTAGGTATAATTCTTAATAGGGAAGTCTATGAAATTGGTGAGTTCAGAGGCTTGTATTTGGGAGAAGGTAGATTTAGGGGAAGTCTCTCCTAGCTGGGAGGTAAGAGATCAAAATTCTGACAGAAAAATTAGATCCGTTAGAAGAGCAAGATCCACTTCAGATGTACTGAGTGACAGTTCTGACAGAGTGACCTCAGGCAAACGACTTCGAGACTTAGTACTGAGTACCAGCTCGCAGAGACCCCCCACCCAGGTAGCACTGAAGGAAGTGAGAGGCAGACACCCAGATAGAACGGCCAAGTGGGTGTATCCCGGGGGCCAGCAGCCTTCCAAACTGAGAGCCTCAGGGGCTGACAGCATTCCAGGCAGAAGGCCCCGGGTAGACACTGACCCATGCATTTATTCACTCCGAACAGGTGATCATTATTAACAACAGGTGTTTGGTATTTTCTCATAACACAAAACACGCCAAGTAGTCAGCTGGTGCCCGCTTACCACTGATCACAAACAGAAAACATTCTAAAAAGTATTCTCTACAAGGGAGCCATGGGGGCAGGATCAGATCACTTAAAGAATTGTTTCCACAGGTGTATGACATTTATATATTGTCCTGCCACTTTGGAATGCCCCAAGTAGTTTTCTACTTGGGGGTGAGGGTGGCTAAGTTTTCCTTACTATCATTCTTCCTAGCAAACAATGTATTCTATCATACACTCAGCATTCATCAATATTCATAAACGTAATATTTCTCAACATTAATATTCATAAACTTAACATTTCTCAACAACTTAGTCAAATGCAGCTATTATATATGTGAGGGTTAAAACTGATGATATATGTGGAAATATCTTAAAGCTACCACACGTAAATGTGAAAACAAAATGCTATAACCATTTCAGAAACACCTGAGTGCAACTGTTGAGCAATATTGGTAAAGTCAAGACTTTGACATTTCCCTCTCAAAGTAAAAAGCTCTTTCGGTTGGGCGCAGTGGCTCACACCTGTAATCCCAGTACTTTGGGGGGCCGACGAGGGCGCATCACGAGGTCGGGAGTTCGAGACCTGCTGGCCAATATGGTGAAACCCTGTCTCTTCTAAAAAATACAAAATTTAGCTGAGCGTGGTGCCACGCGCCTGTAGTCCCAGCTACTCAGGAAGCTGAGGCAGGAGAATCGCTTGAACCTGGGAGGCGGAGGTTGCAGTGAGCCGAGATCACTCCAGCCTGGGCGACAGAGTGAAACCGTCTCAAAAAAAAAAAAAAAAAAAAAAGTCTTTTTAAATGTCACATTTTAAAATTCCAAGTTATCTTAATTTTTCTGTGTGCATTCCTAAACAAGGAACATTTAAATCCAAACAATTGGAGTGTTTAAGAAAAGCAATTCACATAATTCAATTTGTCTCCAAATTTTCGCCTCATAGAGTGTCCGATTTGTCTCTCCTCCACACCCGACATCATGAGTTCAAATTTTTCAGAATATAACGTTTAAAAATGGTGCCTCTTCCAGCATTTTGGGAGGCCGAGGCGAGTGGATCACGAGGTCAGCTCAAGACTAGCCTGACCAACATAGTGAATCTCTGTCTCTATTAAAAATACAAAAATTAGCTGGGTGTGGTAGGAGGCACCTTTAATCCCAATACCTCCGGAGGCTGAGGCAGGAGAATTGCTTGAACCCAGGAGGCGGAGGGTGCGGTGAGCCGAGATCATTCCAGCCTGGCAACAAGAGCGAAACTCCGTCTCCAAAAAAAAAAAAAAAAAAAAAAAAAAAAAAAAAGGTGCCTCAGCGTGAGGTGAATTTTTCTGAAGTAAAAGTTCTGGGTGAATGGTTTTAGAGTTTTCCCAGAGACAGAATATCGTGCTCCTGGGGCGTAACCTCCAGGGTAAGTCACTGGGAGTGTGCTGGGCCATGGGGGAAGGTCAGGGTGGGCATTTTTTGGAGGCTCTCGCGTGTTGGAGGCAGTCTAGGGACGGCGCCCCAAATGGGTGGGCGCCGGCAAATCGACGCGCCGGACCTCGCTCGGAAGTGGCGCAGCTGGGCAGAGCCGGGGAAGGGCCGTTTCGCACCTGGATTAAGATGGATCCGATAGGATCGTGGTTATCAGTGTTCTGAGCCATGGCTAGGGCAGGGGAAACTGCTACCTCCGCGGAGGCGCGGTCTCCAGGCGTGGAAACCTTCAGCCCCGGGCTCTGATCCCCATGGCAACACCTCGCGCGGCCTGGCCTGTTCCACGCTGGGAGCGGAAGGGGGTTTGGGGGCGGGGTCAGGCCAGCCTAGTCATTCCGAGGACGCCCTCTCCGGCTTGTCTTCCCCTCGCGCTGGCGGCCGTGGTGCAGCCCAAGGCGGAAGCGGCTGCCTGAAGGAACCGGCTCGCGAACGCAGCAATGGCTGCGGGCGTACCCTGTGCGTTGGTCACTAGCTGCTCCTCCACCTTCTCTGGGGACCGGCTGGTCCAACGTGAGTAGATAGGCGCCTGGGCCGACCTTCAAGGCCCCTGAGCCTCGGCGGACGACGGCCCCAGCACCACGGCCTCTGTCGGCCTTGTCACCGCCGCGGGCCCTGTGCTCTTCCTCCACTCGGTCTAGGCGCCTAGTCTCCCCAGGTGGCTGCCCTTAGCTCTTAAACTCGTGCTTTTCTGCCCACCCGCCCTTTTCCGCGTTCCTTTCGGCTTCTTGTGTAAAGTGAGACGCTTTCCCGTTGTTCCCTGCCCAGCCCAGCCCAGCCCAGCCACAGGTTTTTGCGAGGATCCGTTGAGATGAACCTGAAGGCTCTCTGGAAATTGCGCTAGGTTACAGGAGCGTAAGGTGCTGGAATTGTTGATATCGTGATGTTTGTTGCTATCCCTGCTGCTCCAGTAGAGAGTGTTTCCTCCGAATTCTTGGCTACATCTTAATGTGTACATTATAAGACTTGTTGGCTTCGTCCCCTCCACTCTATAGTTATTCACGCCTGTCTTCTGAGGCGTGGGCTCTCTGCCAACATGAGTTTTTTAATATGATTGGGCCTAGTGCCTTTGCTTATGGACCCTCATAATGGCTGTCGGACTTAGTAACTCTTTGAAGAGAACATAGGACTGGATCGTAAGCCAACTACCACTTTAGTGGTAGAGCCCTTTAGGGCTCTGTGAAGTTGAATTATACGTAACTCAAGACTTCTGTTTAAAGTCTAAGGCTTAGAATCAGAGCAGTGACTTAGCTGTATGATCTTGAGCGAGTCACCTAACCTCTCTCTCCTTTTTCCTTTCTTTTCTCTTTTTTTTTCCTTTTTTTAAGAGATGGGATCTTGCTCTGTCGCCCAAGCTGGAGTGCAGTGATGCAATCATAGCTCACTTCAGCCTCGAACTCCAGGGCTCAAGTGATCCTCGTGCTTCAGCCTCCCAAGTATCTGGGACTACAGGCTGACACCACGAAGCTTGGCTAATTTTATTTTATTTATTTATCTATCTATCTATCTATCTATCTAATCTATCTATCTATCTATCTATCTATCATCTATCTATCTATTTATTTATTTATTTTGGTAGAGCCAAGGTCTCTCTATGTTGCTCAGGCTGGTCTCCAACTCCTGGTTTCAAGTGATCCTCCCGTCCTGGGCTTCCAAAGTGCTGAGATTACAGGCATGAGCCACTATGCCTACCTAGCTACCCTTCACTTTCTCTTTTTGTTTACTCTCTTTTTTTTTTTTTTTTTTTTAATACAGGGTCTCACGCTGCTGCCCAGGCTGGAGTGCAGTGGCGTTATCTCGGCTCACTACAACTTCTGCCTCCTGGGCTCAAGGCATCTTTCCACCTCAGCCTCCCAAGTAGCTGGGACTACGGGCGTGTGCCACCACTCTCGGCTAATTGCCCGCCCCCTCTTTCCATCATACAAGATTTGGCCAGGTTGCCCAGGCTGATCTACAACTCCTGGGGTCAAGTGATATGCCTGCCTTGGCCCCCCAAAGTGCTGGGATTCCAGGCATGGGCACCACGCCTGGCCCCTTCACTTTTTCTATCTATAACATAGGATTAATTTTCACAAGATTGTACTTAACCCAGGGTCTGGCACATAGTAAACATTTGATAAACGATAGACATTATTATTAAGGCATATTACTCTCTCCGTAACCTTCAATTACCTGAACCTTAAAATGGGGCATATGAGCCAATTTCAGGAATATTTGAAGGACAGATGATGTGATATTTTGAATGCACCTTGTAAACTGTAAAGCATTGTATAATTATAATTTCTTTGCTACACCTGTCAAATGACAATTAGGTAAGATATCCCTTCAGTGCAAATATGACTTTGTTATCATTTGTGATCACTTAGAAAGTTCCTTGCTAGGGTAAAAGCTTAATTATAGCTTTTAACTAAGTGGTAATCAGCTGGTCTAAATAGGCTGTTTTCTTACCTTTAAGCAGTGCTCCTTCCCCTTCCCTCCCTCCTTTTCTTCTTTCATCTATCTTTCTGTGTTTCATTGTAAAACTAGTGCATACTTAAAATTTAGCATACAGAGAAAAGAAAACAGCCATAGTCTCCTTACCCAACTGCTAACATGTCTTTCCAGCCTTTGTTTCCAATGCAGTTTCTTAAAAAGAAATTGTAATTACATTTGATACACAATTGTTTTTGTTCTGTTTTTGATTTTTTAAATATACAATTCTTATCCTGAGATTTATTAAAAATTAGTTTCTCACATGTATTCATCTAGTGCATAAACCAGCTTTGCTCAAGATTCTTAAAAATGTAAATAACTATCGAAAAGACTTACATGCATTTGCATTTGGACTCCTATTAGCAATACATGAGAGTCTTTTCAGGATAATCTTAGGAAAAAAATTTTTTGAGACATTGTCTTGCTGTGTTGCCCAGGCTGGAGTGCAATGGTGGGGTCTTGGCTCACTGCAACCTCCACCTCCCTGGTTCAAGCTGTTCTTGTGCCTCAGCCTCCTGAATAGCTGGGATTACATGTGCCTGCCACCACACCTGGCTAATTTTTGTATTTTTAGTAGAGATGGGGAATTCACCATATTGGCCAGGCTGATCTTGAACTCCTGACCTCAGGATCTGCCTTGGCTTCTCAAAGTGCTGGGATTACAGGCATGAGCCACCGCCCCAGGCCCAATCTCAGGAATATTAATTATTTTGATGGCTCTGGTGTTCTGTTGTGTGCTTTAATGATCATAATCAGCAAACATGGTCACTACCTTGAAGTAGCTAATTACCTGTAGTTAGCAAATAGTAACATTGTCCTTCTGTAAAGCATATTAGCATTATTGAGGGTAAAATGAATTCTGTAAAATAACCCATTTTATCTCTGTATTTAAAATGCTCTTAGATAATTCCAATTTGGGTTAAAATTGGATGACCTTTCCATTGTAACTCATTACTGTCATGTAGTAAAAAATAAAGGAAGAACAGTTAGTGAGCACATTACTTGAATAAGGAAAAGTGAACCATGAAAGAGGGCTTATCATTTCTTCCAGTATTATGAGTAGGATAGCAGTGGATAGCATTAAAATGAAATATTTGCAGAGCATTCAATCTTTGACTGTAATTAAAGATAGGTTGACTGTAATTTTGAAATAAGAGATGGAGTCCGCATAATATTTTGTCAAGTGTTTTTTAGATCAAATTGGATCTACCTTCTTGGAAAGGTTTGATTCTACTTCATGTATCAGCAAGGGAAACCTTTAGGGGTCTCCAGTTTCTCTTTCCTTGGACATCTGCTCTATCTTATCTTAGTGCTTTTAACCACCAGTGGGAAATATAACCAAGTAACAGTTTATTAGTAATATTCTTAAAACAGTCCAAGCACAGTGTCGCATGCTTGTAATTCCAGCACTTTGGGAGGCCAAGGCAGGAGGATCATGTGAGCCCAGGAATTCAAGACCAGCCTGGGAAACCCAGTCTCTACAAAATAAAAATGTTAATAAATTAGCCAGTCATGGTGGTATATGCCTGTTGTCCTAGCTCCTCGGGAGGCTAAGGTAGGAGGATTGGTTGAGCCTGGAAGATCAAGGCAGCAGTGAGTTGTGATTGTGCCACTGCCCTCCAGCCTAGAGGACAGAGCATGACCCTGTCTCCAATATACACACACGCTTAAGAATCATTAGGCCTCTACTGTGGGTAAAGTGCATGCATGGACTTCATTAGAATTATTTTCTTTTTGTTAATCAAAGGGCTTATTTGCAGTATTCTGGGTGGATGTCTGACATCAGATAAAGGCAGCATTACTGCCTGTAATCCCAGCACTTTGGGAGGCCGAGGCTGGTAGATCACGAGGTCAAGAGATCGAGACCATCTTGGTCAACATGGTGAAACCCCGTCTCTACTAAAAACACTACAAAAAATTAGCTGGGCATGGTGGTGTGTGCCTGTAATCCCAGCTACTCAGGAGGCTGAGGCAGGAGAATTGCCTGAACCCAGGAGGCAGAGGTTGTGGTGAGCTGAGATTGTGCCATTGCTCTCCAGCCTGGGTAACAAGAGTGAAACTCCGTCTCAAAAAAAAAAAAAAAAAAAAGCGGGGTGGGGGGCATTACTGACGGTAGATTTTTTTAAAGAGAAATGAAGCCTCAGGATGCTTGAGGAACTTGTAAGGTAATACATGGCATGAGAGCAAATGTCTACTCCACTACCAGAGCTCTTTCCACCTCATAGATATTTTACAAAAGTTTTACTTTATTCTGGAATAGTATATTCTGATGAATATTTATTAAATACAGAGACAGTCTGTTCAGTTACTGCAGCTAAAATGATGGCTAAGATACTATTCCTGCCCTTGAGAGGAATGTAGAAAGTGTATCCTCCACAGGCCAGGCGCAGTCTCTTATCCCAGCGCTTTGGGAAGCCAAGGTGGTCGAATCACTTGAGGTCAGGAGTTCGAGACCAGCCTGGCCAACATGGAAAAACCCCATCTCTACTAAAAATGCAAAAATTAGCTGGGTATGGCCATGCATGCCTATAATCCCAGCTACTCAGGTGGCTGAGGCAGGAGGATCTCTTAAACACATCAGGCTGAGGTTGCAGTTAGCCAAGATCATGCCACTGCACACCAGCCTGGGTGACAGTGAGACTCTGTCTCAAAGTTTCAAGAAAAAGGAAAGGAAAGAAGAGAAAATGTATCTTCCACCTGTGAAAATGGTAAAATGAAGATACCCAAGTTTTAACATTTTATTATACTTCCCTAGAAGGAACTTTAGATAGAAAAGTCCCTGGAAACTTGTTTTAAAGTATGTAATGCCAACTCAGCAGCTGTAGTCCAGTTTCTACATCTGAACAAACATCTGGAACAAAATTCTTTTTAGTGAAATGTAGGAATTTGGAGCTCTTGCAGTCATAACAAGCATTTATATGTATCAGTACTTTTCTCAAACTTGTTTTCACATCATTTAGTTCAGTCTTTGTATCCCTGTGAAGGTAGGCCATATCCATTTTACAGATGAAGAAACTGCTTTGGGAATACTAAATGACTTGCCCAAGCGCTGGGACATATGTTCAAATTCAGGATTTGTATGAATGGGAATGTGTGACTGTAATGTGTTGAGATTCCCTGGCAGTCAGAACTATTTAAATTTAAGATGGTGGCATTGGTGTAAGCAATGATAGAGAAGATAACCTCTAAACTGTTTTAAAGTATGCTCACATTGCCGTTTGGGATGATTGAAGTCTTAATTCTGAATGGAGGGGAAAAAAATTGTTGCCTTATAGATCCTTATATTAAATGGAGCATTATTTAATATGTGTATTATATTAAATATGTATTAAAAAGAGCGTTATGACGTGGCACGGTGGCTCATGCCTATAATCCTGGCACTTTGGGAGGCCGAGGCAGGCGGATCACAAGGTCAGGAGATCCAGACCATCCTGGCCAACATGGTAAAACCCCATCTCTATTAAAATACAAAAAAATTAGCTGGGCATGCTGGCATGCACCTGTAGTCCCAGCTACTTAGGAGGCTGAGGCAGGGGAATTGCTTGAACTTGGGAGGTGGAGGTTGCAGTGAGCTGAGATCATGACACTGCACTCCAGCCTGGGCGACAGAGCGGGACTCTGTCTCAAAAAAAAAAAAAGAGCATTATGTATACCCTGATAGGTAGACTAACAATGTCTCGATTTTTATTTTCTCAGTTGATTGAGCCAGACATATATTGGTGATTCTCACTGTACAGGATTAACATTAAAAATAAAGGGTTGTTTGAGATCATCTCTAACATAACATCTCTTCTAGATGTAAAATTCTGTGTTATTGGTCAGGTGTTGTCTCACACTTGTAATCCCAGCACTTTGAGAGACTGAGGAAGGTGGATCACCTGAGGTCAGGAATTCCAGAGCAGCCTGGCCAACATTTGAAACCCTGTCTCTAATAAAAATACAAAGATTAGCCGGGCATGGTGGTGGGTGCCTGTAATCCCAGGTACTCGGGAGGCTGAGGCAGGAAAATTGCTTGATCCCGGGAGTCGGAGGTTGTAGTAAGCTGAGATCACGCCAGTGCACTTCAGCCTGGGTGACAGAGTGAGACCCTTTCTAAAAAAAAAAAAAAAAAAAAAAAGATTGGGTTGTTATGTTATTTATTTTTATGCAAGGTTTATGTAATGCTTCTTGATATTTTTCTTTGTGTTTTATTTTTTGCAAACTTAGGAATCAAGCTTTGTTTTAAGGTTGCAGTAGATAACTTATGGAATAGAAAATTTAACCTTTTGTGTTTGAAATTCAGGTGCATTTACCCATAGAAACAACCCTCTGGTCTTCAGGTTTCTGAAACTCCAGAACTAGAAAGCTCAATTATTTAATTGGTAAACTAGACTTTGGAGAATTACACAGAAAACCAGCCATATTCATGACATTGCTTCTTTGGAAAACATGCATTCTTCTGCAAGGTTGGTAGTTTGTTTCTAGGTCTGTCAGACTCCTCCTATACTCCTCCTATATTTTGAAGTAATTTACTAAAGAGAATATTGTGATTTCAAAAGTAGAGGCTTGTGCTGCTTTGACACCATTGTCTAGGAACAGAATGGGGATAAAGGCTTGAGTCTTCCAAAGTACATTTTTCTGTAGCTTCTTGAGGTAGTCCGAGTGCACCCTTTGGTTTACTCTGGGAATAAGTAATTTTTGCTTAAGCAAAGTTACTTATTTTGTTGTGGTAAGAGGACTCTGCCTTTGATTGTATATTTCCAAGTCTTTAATTTCTTCAAAGAATGGAAGATTGGGCCAGCAAGATCTACCACAAGGGTCTAGAGTTGTCATCACCGAGTGATTCAGTAGATGGTCAGATGAGGGCAGTGATTTCAATTGATTGAGGTGAGGGAACTGATTGTTTTTAGCTGTGATACTTAATATATTTATACTTTTTCAACCAACACTAAAAGGAGGACTGATTTTTATGTTTATAAAAGAGGGAGGTTGTCATCAATCTAAGAGGGAAGATAAGCTTAAATGTTCGTATTTTTTCCAGACCCAAAGGGACTTAATAAACAGTCCACGTTACATTCCAGTATGTATGTATGTATGCATGCCTGCATGCATGCGAAATTAAAGCTCAGTAAAGCCATGGCTTCCCAAAGTTGTTCAGTTACTAAAAGCTGGGGAGCCAAGATTTAATTCTAAACATGTAAAATATGGTTAACTTCTTAGCAACTAGACTGTATCCAAAGTGCAGGTAGAATTAGGAGGAATTGCAGTAGACAATTTTACTATTAAAATGAAAACTTTTATGGCTCTCAGAATCAGTTTACAATTATTTTATTCTTTGACGGTAGTTGGAACCTTAGAGGTGAAGTGTGATAAGCTAAATAATAAATGAAAATGCCTCTTTTGGTGTGCAGTTTGTTTCCTTACTTGTGGAGTAGAGAATTTGACTTTTCGTGTGAGGTTTTAGACTAGTCTTTTGGATATTCTTGATGAGTGAAAGGATTATAAGGTGTCCTTTCATTAGATGGCATACCCATAAATGGGCTGGTGGAGAGTAGGAGTAGAAATACCAGTGGAACAGTATTACACATCAGCCCAAATTGTACAAAACCACTTACGATGCGGAGAATATTGTATCATCCTGGAGGGATGAGCATGTTGAGAATCGGACCTTTATTTCTGGACCGTCTTAACTGCTTTGTTTTTGTACGGCAAAAGGTTAAAAACTCTAGAAAGTATGTGGTGGTCATTTGGTTTAAACAGCTTGCTGCCTTTTACCTCATGGAATATGTCCCAGTAATTCCTCAGCAAATAATGACACTCGAACAAATAATGCAATCTGATATAAAATCATTTTTTTAAGGTTAAGGTATGAAAATTATTTTAAATTTATCTGGCAGGAATGGGAATTTGGACATTGTATTTATATTGGAGCCAGTACACACAGATACCACAAATACATCCCTAATAATTACTTATTCAGGAAACAATATTGACATAGGTTAAGCTGGACCTGGAGAGTTGTGAAACTTTTTTCAGGTTTTTTTCTTTTTTGAGACAGGGTCTTGCTCTGTCACCCAGGCTGGAGTGCAGTGGCTCTTGGCTCAGTGCAACCTCCACCTCCCGGGCTCTAGTGTTTCTCCTGCCTCAGCCCCCTCCCCACCCCAAGTAGCTGGGACTGCAGGCGCATGGCACTGTACCTGGCTAATATTTGTATTATTTGTAGAGAAGCGGTTTTGCCGTGTTGCCCAGGCTGGTCTTGAACTCCTGAAGTCAGTTAATCCACTCACCTTGCTTGGCCTCCCAAAGTTGCAGGTGGGAGCCAGCGCGCCTGGCTTGTTGTGAAACTATTAAAAGAGGCTTTATGTTATTTTAGGTTCAGTAACAAAAGCCTATTTAGAGTTTAATTTTCCATACAGACCTGATGGCTGGTTTGACACAGAAGTGGAAAAAAGTATCACTATTTTTGGAACAAACTCCAGCCTGCTCAGATCAGGAAAATGTTTGATCATTTGGTAGTAAACAACACTCTGATCTTGATGTAACAGGGTGGCTATTCTGTCTGAATTTTCCTGGGGTTATACAGGATTTCTGTGGAAAAAAAAAAACCTGTGGATTGAGTACTGAATTCTATCCTTTTTTTTTTAGCTATCTGACTTTAAAAAGTTAACTTCATTCCACAGATATTGACCAGATGTGTTCACATGTGCCATCCACTGTTCTAAGCACCTAAAACATTATGTGTCTCAGTCACCTACCTACTTAGTATTGGGGTCTTTATCTCCCAGTTTCTGTGTTTTTCAGCGACTTTTTGGAATATAATTTAAATGGTATAAAATCTCCCTGTTTTAATTGTGTAATTGTTTTTTTAATATATTTACAGATTTGTGCAACCATCATTACAGTTTGATTGTAGAACATTTCCATCATCCTGGAAAAATCTTTGTGACTATTTGCAGTCACTCCTCAGCTCCGCAAAACCACTAATGTAATTTTTGTCTTCATAGAGTTGCCTTTTCTGCACATTTTATGTGAATGGAATCATAATATGTGGTCTTGTGTCTAGCTTCTTTCACGTAGCATAATGTTTTTGAGGTTCATCTATATTGTAGCATGTACTTCATATTCCATTGTATGGATATACCACATTTTGTTTATCCATTTATCAGTTGATGGACATTTGGATTGTTTCCACTTTTTGGCTATTGTGAATAATGTTGTCATGAACATTCTTGTGCAAGTTTTCATGTGGACATCTGTTTTCTTTTCTCTTGGGTAGATGCCTAGGAGTGGAATTGCTGGGTCATATGGTAAATTTATATTTAGTATTTTAAGAAACTGCCAAACTGTTTTCTTCCAGAGTGGCTGCAGCATTTTATATTCCCATCAGCAATGAATGAGGATTCTAATTTCTCCATATCTTTGGCAATACTTCTTATTGTCTGTATTTTTGTAATAGCCATTCTAATGGATGTGAAGTAGTATCTCATTGTGGTTGTGATTTGCATTTCCTTAATAACATGATGTTGAGAATCTTTTCATGTGCATATAGTCCATTTTAATGTCTTCTTTGGTGAAATGTCTATTCAAATCTGTTTTGCCCACTTTTTTTTTTTAACTATATTATTTTTTTAAGACGGAGTCTCACTTTTTTGCCCAGGCTGGAGTGCAGTGGTGTGATCTCGGCTCACTGCAGCCTCCGCCTCTGGGGTTAAAGCAGTTCTTGTGTCTCAGCCTCCCAAGAAGCTGGCATGACAGGTGCGTGCCACCCTGCCTGGCTAATTTTTTGTATTTTTGTTAGAGATGGAGTTTCGCCATGTTGGGCAGCCTGGTCTTGAATTCCTGGACTCATGCAATCTGCCCACTTCGGCCTCTCAGAATGCTGGGATTACAGGTGTGAGCCACCATGCCTGGCCCTTTTTTTCCCGCTTTTAATTTTTTTTTGTCTTCTTATTAATGAAAAAGTTCTTTACATATTCTGATTACAAGTCCCTTTTTGACATATAATTTGCAAACATTTTCTTCTGTTTTGTGGCTTGGGTTTGGTTTTCCTGGTGGTGTCTCGAAACACAGTTTTTACTTTCAGTAATGCCTTATTGATTAGTGTTTTGTTTTCCATGATTTGTGACCATGTGTTGCCCAATAATGATTTTATCCTTTTAGAGGGACCTTTTGGATGCTGGGACATTGGATCTGTTAGGTTTCTGACATTTTCTAATGGATCAAGCTTATTTTCAATATTTGAGTTCAGGGGCTATAGAATGAATGTTATTATTCATTAAACTTACTGTGTTTTGGAAATTTCATCTCATCTCAAACATGTTTGTCTTTTTTTTAGAGTAAATTAGCATCTACTGCAGATGTTGGCATCCTGAGCATTTCTTGTAAGATTTTATTGATGTTGATTTGTTTATGAAAAATTACCGCTTGAATATGAATTTTTTTTGAGACGGAGTCTTAACTCTGTTGCTCAGGCTGGAGTGCAATGGTGTAATCTCAGCTCACCACAACCTCCGCCTCCCAGGTTCAAGTGATTCTCCTGCCTCAGCCTCCCGAGCAGTTGGGATTGCAAGCGTGTGCCACCTTGCCTGGCTAATTTTTGTATTTTTAGCAGAGATGGGGTTTCGCTATGTTGGTCAGGCTGGTCTCAAACTCCTGACTTTGCGATCTGCGCGCCTCGGTCTCCCAGAGTGCTGGGATTACATGTGTGAGCCACCGTGCCCAGCCCGAAAATTATTTTTGTCTTGTAATTGTCCTGTTTAGACTTATGAATTCTTCTAGAAATCTACCATTCATAGATTATTTTCAAAGCTTCTAAGGATAATTGCCAAATAATTTTTACAGTTAATAATCAAAGAAGACACTTGAGATAGACTTTATCAGAGATAGATTTTATTAGATATAAATAGAAGATATTTTTTATCTGGGTTAGAAGATTGTGATGCCTGGCTGTATTGATTAATTTCAGCTCTTAAAGGATAAAACCAATTTTGCATTCCAGAAGTTTTATTTTGTTTCATGAATACAGCTAAGTAAATTCCACAAGGTTTCTTTGCTTTAGATTACCTTAGCTTTGGCACTGTTGACCTTTTGGGCCAGATAATTTCTTGTCTTGTGGGGGTGTCTTGTGCATTGTAGGATGGATGTTCAGCGGTATTTTTGACCTCTACTCATTAGATGCTAGTAGCCTCCCACTGTTGTGATGACCAAAAATGTCTCCAGGTGTTGACCTATGTACCTGCCAAGGCAGGGTTGGGGAGAATCACATCCTTATAGAGAACCACCGCTTTAGGGGTGTTTTTAGAACTGGTAATGGAATTCAGGGAAGTGTCCAACACCTCTGAAATATGGGTAAGAATTGTCCATCAGCTGTGCCACTAGGATTGACAAAGTGGTCTTTGCATGCAGCCCATAAAACTTAGAGGCTGATGCTTCCTGCTTGATCTTTGTAAAACCTTTCTCCATGTTCTCCCTCCTTTTCCTGATGGCTTCTTTATGTTCTTGTGTATGTTTGTCTCTGACAGCATTGTAAGGTCTTCTAAAAGCAAGCAGACACCATTCCCTCCCCCACCCCCCACTTGCCCCAATTATTTTAAGATAAAGCTGTGGTGACTAATTCCAGATGACTAATGGGAGAAAGTAAACCTGAGGAAAAAGAGGAGGACTGGGTTGGATTTCCTCTGCCTCAGCTTTAAAATGTTTCCGCTGTGATATAAAAAGCTTAAAAGCATGTGGAAATGGGAATTTTGAGTTTAAGCAGAGAAAAGGGGTGTATCAGGGAGAGGTAATTAAGTGTTGTAAGCAACCCAGAATCTCTGTACTATTGTTAAAGCAGTGTGTTGCTTTAACTCAATCCAGTTACTCTTTCCTCAGCAAGTCAATAAATAGTACACCATCAACTGACCTGTCATATAGACTGCAACAAATCCTGCATATACTTGCACCAGGAATCTGGGGTATGATTACACAGAATCTCAGATATGAGTTTCCTGACACTTGTCTGTAAAGTCCCAACTCTAATGTTGCACAGTTTTAATTTTTAAATATTACCATGCTAAAGGCCCTTCCCGCTGGAGCAGTATAATCTACTTTCAGTATTTAGGGACTAACCTCTTCGCAACTGCTACAAAATATTTGACAGCAGTACCCACCTTGTGTGACAGTCTCATGAAGTTGTGGCGAAGAAATTGTAATTGGTTGCAACAGTATGAATCTAATATATTTTTTAAAAGTCTCTTTTCCTTTGCTGGTTAATGAAAACTCTAGGTTTTGTATTTTTCCCAAGTCACATTTTACTTGTTTTTTTTCTTTCATAATGGCTACTTTTCCTTTCAACTGACGTCAGACTCTGCTGCCTCCTATAATTTTCCTAATTGCCTTCTCTTCTGTCTCAGCATATGCCTTAGCAGTGGAAAAGAAAAATTGCAAGTTTATTTTAGGGGGTGGTCTGGGGTAGAAGGGCAAGGCCAGAGCAGCTTAAAGGAGATGGTTATTTCCTGAGTGTAACGTTTCTTACTCTCCTCAGTGCGTCTCTGACCTACGTCTAGTCAGGAGTGCTGTCACAAATGTGAAAACAAGTGAGTTGGGAAGAAAGAAATGCACATTTACTAAGGGCCTACTCTGTGCCCAGTGCTTGTACTTTATCTTAGTCATAATTTCATTTAATTCATTTAAGCCTTTTGAGGCATGTTCTCATCCCCATTTGCAGATGAGGAAATGAGACACAGAGAGGTTAATCTGCCCGAGGCCTTGGAGAGAGCCAGCATGGCAACTGCAGGCCTGTCCAACCCCAGGTCTGTGCTGTCTGTATTCTCCGTGCTCCTCTGCCTTCTCATTAGTAACTGCTTTCACAAAGGGAGGAAAGAAGACCATTGGGCCTCCAAAAGAGTGGATCCCATGAAAGACACTCATATCTGGGGTGAGAGGTTATGATGCCTGGCTGTAAAGGCAGTTTCAGTTTATGAGAAAGAATAAAACCAATTTGCATTTTAAGAAGAGTGCTGGTGTCCAGAGGGATCATCTTAATTTGAGGTGGCAGGTGTCACTTCCCTCAAGGCATGGAAAACATGATTTTTTTTTTGAGACGGAGTTTCGCTCTTGTTACCCAGGCTGTAGTGTAATGGCGCGATCTCGGCTCACCGCAACCTCTGCCTCCTGAGTTCAGGCAATTCTCCTGCCTCAGCCTCCTGAGTAGCTGGGATTACAGGCATGCGCCACCATGCCCAGCTAATTATTTGTATCTTTAGTAGAGATGGGGTTTCACCATGTTGACCAGGATGGTCTTGATCTCTTGACCTCGTGATCCGCCTGTCTCGGCCTCCCAAAGTGCTGGGATTACAGGCTTGAGCCACCGCTCCCGGCCCCGAAAACATGATTTATCCACTGGACAACTTTGCTTCACAAAGAATGTCGTGATTGGTTAAGTGCACATTAGTACTACTGATATTAAAAGTGTACTTAATTATCCTACTGCTGAAGGAGACACAAAAAATCCGCAACACTATCAACATGGCTAGTTTAGAAAGCATTTGTCATTTTTGGCTGAGATGGATAGGGGAGGGCATAAGGTGAGGGTTATGTGTGTGCATGTTTATATATAAAATTTGTGTGTGTGTGTGTGTGTGTGTGTGTGTGTGTGTAGGAGAAGAGATACTGTGATGTTTGGGGAATTCAACTTGAACTTCAGTTTGCCTTCTAATTCATGCTAAAAAGAGTATCACTTATTGATTCTGAACCATAGAAAGCTAGGTGCCTCTTTTCTTTCATTTGATTTCTTACCACATTTGTACTTTCTCTGAAGGAAGGATCATTATTAGGATAGACAGGGAACAGTAGAAAGCTGAATAAAAAGAGGAAGATGTGGGGTTACTGAACTGAAGTGTTGTCTTGGCACATAGCGTCCTTCAAAGCTCTTGAATCTTTCTGTAATTTACCATATGGGATTATAGGGAAAATAAGTTGACCAAGGATGTGAGAAAGTAAATGGGAGTTATTGGAGAATTGATGGTTTTGTAAAAAGTTTCTCAAATAGGAATAGAGGTTTATGTTTGCACTTAAAACTGAAAGAAAGGTTTATGCTTGCTACTAGAACTGGGTTGGCATTGAACTTCCATTATAAAAGCATTACAAATTAACGATTTTATGCTGTGAAATGGTGTTTATAGTAACAGACCTGGCAAGTGATCACCTAGTGTTTGTCTCTTAAAAAATGATGTATTACAGCTCCACCAGGTGGCTGCCAACAGTGTGGATGAGACAGGCTGACGTCCACCAGGAGGAGGAGAAAGCTGCTCTTGATTTTCTTTGTGCATATTGGAGTCTACAACATAATAATTTAGTGAAAGACAAAGGAGTGAGCCTACTGTACGTTTTTCTAGGAGGTCTGGCAAAACACACGCACATGCACACCCACCCCTCAAGATCGCTTGACTTGTCTTTGACACAGAAATACCTAAATGCCATAGACAGCTTTCTGATGGGTTAATTGTGCTACAGATCCATATATAGTTGTGCCCTCATTCTGGCTATTATTTTTGGTGTTTCCTAAAAGGACAGAGGATGCTTTAGGTCCATAGGTTAGTTTTGGCTTGTGACTATTAGAGACTCAAGTGGGATCCATTGTAACATCATGGTATAGTAGAAAAGAATGTTGATGACTTGAATCCAGTTTTAGCCTCTGCTCCTATTAGGCAAGTGGCTTCTTTTTTTTCTGGGCCTCAGTTTTCTCATCTGTAAAATGAGTGAATTATATTAGCTGATCTCCAGAAACCTTTAACTATATGCACAATTTGAATGATTTTGTTTTAATAAAAAAAAAAAACTTAAGTATTTGAAAATCAAAGAGAAAACATGAGGGAATAAAGCTGTATTCAGTGTAGACATTTATATTTTTAAATTAAACTCTACATTATGATATTGATCATAAGAATTAGAATGAGACAGTCTTCACTATTCTATCCCTAGTTCTAATATGGCATAGATGTGATAATAAAGTCCATATGCAGCCTTGAAGAAAGTATCTGATTACACATAAAATGTTACCAAAAAACAAAACAAAACCCTGATACGTAAATTGAGCTATCAACTTGTTTTAGGCAGCACAGAGAATAAAACAAAAACCAAAGCCCACTAGCTCCTGAAACACTGAAATGTGAAATTCATATTCCCAACTTACTGGTTCCATTTCTTTCTAGGTTTGGAGAAAAGAGAAAGAAAAACTTCTTTCTCCGTGTTAAATAAGTATCTTAATCATTTGAAAATGAAAGTATAAAATTGAAATTGTAAGCACTTCTACTAACAAACATTGGTATGTTCTTTTGTGTTCTTAACATTAATAAAATGAGCCGCCGGGCGCGGTGGCTCAAGCCTGTAATGCCAGCACTTTGGGAGGCCGAGGCGGGTAGATCACGAGGTCAAGAGATCGAGACCATCCTGGTCAACATGGTGAAACCCCGTCTCTACTAAAAATACAAAAAAATTAGCTGGGCATAGTGGTGCGTGCCTGTAATCCCAGCTACTCAGGAGGCTGAGGCAGGAGAATTGCTTGAACCCAGGAGGCGGAGGTTGCAGTGAGACGAGATCGTTCCATTGCACTCCAGCCTGGGTAACAAGAGTGAAACTCTTGTCTCAAAAAAAAAAAATAAAATAAAATGAGCAATCATTAATGGTTCTAAATATTTTAAATTGCAGTTAGTAATTTCAAATTGCAGTTGGTGATGCCATTTTAATTGATTTTATATTTCTCATGTTGAAGAGCAAAGAAAGCATAACCCCAGTTTTTTTTAATTTCAGTTTTTAACAACCAGTTTAGGAAATATCAAGAACTGACTAGCAATGATAGGAATATGAGTCCCCCTGCCTTTGTACTTTGCTCCTTAGCAACAGGCGAATTCATTACTGTATTTTATTCTTTGTGCTTCCCTCCTTTGAAAAGTACTCATTTTGCGGTTTTAAAAAATTACCTATGAGTGAAATTTACCATTAAAAAATTAGTTTATACATTTTTTTTGCTTTTCTCCTTGGTTTAGTTTCTATGTGTATTTATCAGCATATTGTGGCATGTGTGTTAGTTGTGCCAGTATTGAGCTCTTAGAAACGCAGCCACGTGTTGCTATGCCATCTTCTTGAAGTTTGGAGTGTTAGATTTGAATGCACTGTAGACTTTGATCTAGTTTTTGTTTTTTGTTTTTTGTTTTTTTTTTTTCTTTTTCTTTTTTTTAAGACAGAGTCTCGCTCTACCGCCAGGCTGTAGTGCAGTGACACAATCCCGGCTCACTGCAACTTCCGGTTTCAAGCAATTCTCCTGCCTCAGCCTCCCGAGTAGCTCGGATTACAGGCATACACCACCATGCCCGGCTAATTTTTTTTATTTTTAGTAGAGACACGGTTTCACCATGTTGGCTAGGATGGTCTCGATCCCTTGACCTCGTGATCCACCTGCCTCAGCCTCCCAAAGTGCTGGGGTTATAGGCATGAGCCACCGTGCCCAGCCTGATCTAGTTTTTGTTTTTCTGTGAAACATTTACATAAAAACAATGTCTTTGATTTTAATAACTTACCTGTGTCTCCTATTTGCCACCTGAAATTGACTTAATGTTCCATAAGGGACTTAGCAGCTGGTTGCTATGGAATTGACTGACACTAAGTAAAAGATTATGACTTCAGGTAGAAATTAAGTAGAAAGACCTGCTGATTTCTTAAATAGATGGGATACAATCAGATTTTCAAATATTCACATAGAGCTTCTATTTAAGAGTAACAATTCTGGTTTTGGTGAAAAAAATTTTTAAGTTAGTTTCATGATATGCTTTATATCAAAGATAAAACTGTAAATTTATTTATTTTTTTGTTTAAAAAAGGCCAGCCTTTCATTTTTCAGAAGATTAGTTCCTCTTAACCACGTGATGAAACTTTACTAATGAAGAATATGTGTGTGTATACACACACACTTTATACATAATTCCTAGCAGTCTTTCGGACTAAATAATTTCCCCATGTCTTTATGTTGAGCAAAAATGATGGCAGCTTTTCAAACATATAATGTTAGCTCTGGGATTTAAAATTTAATTTCTAGTTTTCAATGTCTTGCTAATTACGAGTTTGAGGCACATTTTATTACACGTTCATCTTAGGATGCACTGAGGAGTTTGTGACTGTTTTTCTTTGTAGTCTTCTGATAAGTCAGTTAATGGCGTGTCATTTTACTTCTGTAAACTCATTTTCCACGTTTGTATAAAGTAGAGGTTGTGGGTATGGGTGTGAGAGATGGGAGTTTAGGTTAGAGCAACTTCTAATTTCTCTTTCAGTTGTAAATATTATATAACATAATGGAAGCAAAATGCTTCCATGGCTACATAACCACATCTCTATTTAGTTGTCTCATACTATGAGGATTTCGTAGTGTAAATATGCTATACATAGATTTCTGAAAGATTTATTTGTAATCTAGAATATTTACAGTCATTTTCTTGGCTATTACACATTTAAAATTTACCAGAATTGTCTTGATCAAACAAGAATTTGGGTTGGCTTTCAAAGAATGTGAGCAGGGCTGAATATGAATAGAATTGGGGTCATTTATCAGCATCCATTCTTTTATTTCATTAGCTGCATTAATGTGTAAGCACTCAGTATAAGAAATATATTTAGCTCTTCTATTTTATTACTGATTTAGCCTTAATCCTATCTTCCTTTTAGTTTGCAATAAGTACAAAATAGTTACAAACTCTGGAAGATCGTTGTAATCTACCTCCCATGAAGTACTTAAGCAATACAATAAATACTGTTGTCATTCTTTGTCTTCTCCTTGCTTTTTTCTGGATATTTGGTTATATGACTGTTTTTTCCTCTACTTCTGTCTAATCTAGTTCACAATGATTTGTGTTGTTAAAGAGAAAAAGTCAGTGACTTAAATTATATCACTATAACTTTTATAATCAGATGATCAGAGAAGATAGGATTAAAGCTAATAAATGCAGGGTCCTTTGAAATCCTCACATAAAAGGAAACAGCAAAAGTACCAGCACTTTACAAAACCAATATACATTGATAATTTTGCCATTTATTTTTAGATATCCTTGGAACAGAAGATCTTACTGTGGAAGTGACTTCCAATGATGCCGTGAGATTCTATCCCTGGACCATTGATAATAAATACTATTCAGCGGACATCAATCTATGTGTGGTACCAAACAAATTTCTTGTTACTGCAGAGATTGCAGAATCTGTCCAAGCATTTGTGGTTTACTTTGACAGCACACAAGTAAGACTTTGTTTTCTATAAAGGCTTGAATAATAAATTACTGCATTCTTTCTTCCCCCACCCTACATTTTATCTTATTATCTCTTTTCTGTTTTTGTTTTTTTATATTTTTTGTTCCCTCTAGAAATCGGGTCTTGATAGTGTCTCCTCATGGCTTCCACTGGCAGAAGCATGGTTACCTGAGGTGATGATCTTGGTCTGTGATAGAGTGTCAGAAGATGGTAAGGCATATGGATGGGATAGTAGTTGGTACATGCATTTGCCATTCCTTGATAGACAGAATACATCTGTTTCCTTAACTTAGGACAGTACATTCTATGTGAGTTTATTGCTTTATGAAAATATTTTCAGCTATTTTTCTTTGGAATCTTGTAATACATACTTTTTTTCTTTAGAGAATGGATACTTCAGGGCTGAGAAATCATTTTATTATTTTAGATGCCTTTAGAATAACATTGACATTAAGGGAAACACATCGAGATTTGTGGAGAATATTGCAGGAATAGTCACGTTTTATTTTCTTTTTACTTATAAAGATTCTTTTGCATATTATTTTAGGTGTAAACCGACAAAAAGCTCAAGAATGGTGCATCAAACATGGCTTTGAATTGGTAGAACTTAGTCCAGAGGAGTTGCCTGAGGAGGATGGTAAGTGTTTATGTGTTAATAGAAAACATGGTACTTAGATTCTGATATGAGAGATTATTTTAATTCAGAGAAGCATCACAGCAAAATTTAAGAAACTTTTTTTCCCCCAGCTGTTTCAAAGATTTAAGCAAAATCCATCGATATAGTCTTACACTTAGTATAATAATTCATTTATTTGGTTTTACCACCTATTTTAGGACTTTTGAAAATGTCTGTTTTTCTTATGGATAAAGGTATAGGGCTGCTGTCTAAAATCTTTGTCATCTCCCCAGTTCTTTATCCTTTCCTCACTACCAAAGAAGGAGGGTTAGACCTTCTTGGTAGTTAAAGTTGATGTTTCTTATTTTGAATTCATAGTAACCTAAGGCTGAATTCCCAGGAATCCCAGGGGACATTTCAGATCTCTTTGAATGGTTTTGGGACATTTGAAGCCAAAAATAGACCCACATTTGACTCCCTACTTCCACCCCATGTAGCTCTGCAATTGCTGTCCAACGCTATTGCTGGTCTTTCTATTTCTTCCCCTCTTCTACTTCCCTTCCCCATTTCTTTTCTCATCTTTTCTCCTTTGAAGTACACCTGTTGTGGGATCTACCAGGATAAGAGGGTTTTGGGTTCACCAAAACATTATAATCTTATAATCTGGTACAAGAGATGAAACTTACATGCAGATAATTGAATTACCCAAATGGAATGTCATAAATATTCTAGAAGAAATAGTGGTGGGGTATTTTAGAGACAGGAGAGCTTATTTGTGTTTAAAAGTGCAGAGATGGTGTTGGCATTGTGAACTGTCACGTGTCAGCTGCTCCATGGGGAAGAAATTAGAAAAAAATCCTCGGCTTTTAGTGAGAGGACCTGTCGTTCCAAAACACATTTTGGGCAGGGGCAACCAACGTGAATTAAAGTACATAGATAAGACATAAGCAGTCGTTTCGTGAAGCCTGTATTTTTTTAAGGAATTAGAAAATACCTTTTATATTCTGGTTTTATTTACAATTTTTCCAAAATATTACGTTTGAGAATAAAATGTGCTAGAAGAGAACAAAACCGAAATAAAAAGGCTAATTTTTCTCCTTGCCTATTTTAAAGAATGTTGAAAATAAGCGAGTACATCTTCTTTTTCTTTGTTTTTCTAGATCCCCTGAAACTTAGGCCGTGTTTTGTGTATGTGAGCCTGTGTGATTTCTGGCACTGGAATTTTCTTTCTCTTGTCCTTGGGAGTCAGTATTTGACTGTTATCATTTTGGAATCTCTGTTCCTTCATACTATTGTGTTTTTCATAGCCCTTTGTCTGAATAATGTTCTTGTATTAATTCAGCTTAATCTTTTTTATTTTTGAGATGGAGCCTTGCTCTGTCACCCAGGCTGGAGTGCAGTGGTGTGATCTCAGCTCACTGCAACCTCTGCCTCCCAGGTTCAAGCAATTCTCCTGCCTCAGCCTCCTGAGTAGCTGGGACTATAGGCAGGTGCCACCACACCCAGCTAATTTTTTGTATTTCTAGTAGAGATGGATTTCACTGTGTTAGCCAGGATGGTCTCGATCTTCTAACCTCGTGATCTGCCTGCTTTGGCCTCTCAAAGTGTTGGGATTACAGGCGTGAGCCCTCGCATCTGGCCCAATTCAACTTAATCTTAAAATGGGTTTTTTGATATGTCATCTTCAGGTAAGGTAATGAAAACCTTCCTAGACTTTTAAAATACAAACTATTCCTAAGCCATATTTCCTCATCTTTTGCTTGCATGTATTATTCAAATATGAATGTAGGACTTTATGGTAGTTTGTATTAATTTTCATCTTATTGGTACTAGCTCTTCGTTTCAGACCACATTTTTGGTTCCTGGTTATATCATCTAAAATATTAGTTATTCTTTTGAGAATTAAGTCATTCACAGTTAAGATAAACATGATTTTTAGGTGTTCATTCAAACATTGGTGGTGATAAACTTACCTTGGTATTTTCAATTTAATCACTATATTTCTGTTAGGTTGGTAGGTTGATATTCTTTAAATCGTTCATCAATCCATTACAGTTGCTGAGTGCTTGCTGTTTTTCAGGCCTTGTACTAGGCAATGGGCATATGAGCTCAGTTAGACAAGATTCCTGCCATCACAGTGCAGGGGGAAGGTTACACTAGTAAATCATCACCTCCAGTGCATCTTTCCTATAGGAGAGATGTGCATGGAGTGGTGGTGTTTCCACTTTCTTTGAGAATGGGGTAAGTGATTTTGCCCTTGATCAAAAAGCTAATAAGTGGCCGAGCCTGGGTTCAGATTCAGATATTCTGACATCTAACTGTGCTCTTGTTAAACCACGCAGGACAAGGCTGGCCCCTAGAGGCAGGTTCTGTGTGGATCATGTTCTGTAAACTCTTAGGAGACTTTTCTTTTTAACCACATGAAAACTATTTCTGTCGTTATTTTGCAGATGTAGCCTTATAATCCTCAACATCTGCAAGGTCTCCGTTTCATTTTTACGCAATCATTCCTGTGTTGTGGCTAAGAATACCACCTGTTTGGTACACTGTGGGATTACAGCCCTGTTATTTTGAGTAGTGTCAGTCAAATTCCAGAAGCAGGATAATACTAATAATAAACTAAACCGAGTTGTTGTAATGACCCTTTTCTTGTCTCATACACTTGTAGTCATTTCACTTCGCATTCAGTCTACCTTTCTTGATCACAAATAACACTTATTATTCTGTGGCTGCAGGCAGAGGATAGTGCATTTACATGATTTTATGGCTTGCTATTAATACGAAAACTTCCTGCCTTCAGGAGACTCATTCTGTATAGATTGGTATCTCTAGTACTATGCTAGGAATCTGTGTAACAAGTGGAATCTTACATTTTCAGAATATAAATAGATTCCATTGGTGGGGATAACTTCATTATATAACTGCCTTATATTTTATGTTTATCTGTTTTAGTTTCTAGAATATTCTTTTCCACAGGAAAGTTTTTAGCTTATTAATCTTCTCATTAAAAAAACCCACAACAGCCTCAGATAACATCATTGTAGCACCTTTACTCCTTCCACTTTTTGCCAGCACTAACGCTGGCCTTTGCAGTCCGCCTGACTTTCTTCATGCTGTTCTTGCATTCCTTTCATTGCTTTCTTGAGGTCTTTTTTTCCTCACAGGCCATGTCTTGTAAGTCTATGTTTGTGTTCATTTTCATTTGTACAATCCAAGGAATCATAAATTATGCCAAAGCCAGTTGTCTTGCCACCACCAAAATGAGTTCTGAATTCAAATACAAAGATGACATCTGGTGTGGTCTTGTACATCGTGGCTACTTTTTCCCGAATTTCTGTCTTAGGTAGTATTGCCTTCCTGGGGTGAAGGACATCAATGACCATTTGTTTTCTCTGATGTAGTTGATTGGTCATGAACTTTCCAGTTTGAACAGTTACTGTGTCGTTCAGGATAGTGGTCAATCCTCAGCCAAAGAGGAAAAGAGTTTTTCTAGAATATTCTTATCACGAGCTCCAAGCTCTGTATTTATTTTTTTCCTTGTATGATGTGAACTAACAACTAAATAAACAAGATAACAAAACCACAGTCATTTGAAAATATAGTTTGCTATTTTTCAATAGCAATGGGGGATATATACAGACATTTTTATGAATGTATATGTATATACGTGTCAGTATGGTATATAAATATATATATTTCCCCTCCCTGATTAGATGACTTCCCGGAATCTACAGGAGTAAAGCGAATTGTCCAAGCCCTGAATGCCAATGTGTGGTCTAATGTAGTGATGAAGAATGGTAAGTAACTTGGGACTAAAATCATTTTTCCCCCCTTGTTCCTTTTAAGTTTTAAATTATTCAGATATATGTGGAACCATTAGTATTATGTGAAATCTGTAGATGTGTTCCAATTTCAATTCCCTGATTGATGGAAAAGCCAAAAGTAGCATTTCTAGGAATTTTTCATGTATGTTTAATAGTTAATTCAGTAAGAATTTAGAGGTTGCCTATAATAGGCCCAGCATTGTCTTTGTCTTTGAGAAGTGTCTCCAAAATTATAAGACATAGACCCTATTATTAAGGAGCTCCTAGTCCGGCTGTGAAATCCAAGCATGTACTTTTCAAATGCCAGGTATGCAAGGCAGTCTGTGATGAGTACAGATGACTGATGCAGGCAGTAAAGTGCACAGAATCCGAAATACCGCTGTGGTGTTATGCTCAAGTATAGAGAGAGAGCTTCAAGGAGAAAATGTGTCCTGACAGTAGTTTTCACAGCAAGGTCAAGATTTGGACTGTTGAAAGGGGAGGGCGGCAAGTGGAGAAGGAAGCACGGCATAAAGAATAATAGCTGTGTGTTCTGACCAGCCTAGGCAACGTGGTGAGAACCCATCTCTACAGAAATTTTACAAACTAGTGGACTGTGGTGGTATGCGCCTGTGGTCCCTGCTACTTGGGAAGCTGAGGTGGGAGAATTGCTTGAGCCCGAGGTCAAGGCTGCAGTGAGCTGTGGTCACGCCATGGCACACCAGCCTGGGCAACAGAGGAAGACAGGGTCTTTCTCTGTTGTATGTTCCAGGGTCACTAAGAGAATATCACCTAACATTTGGAGCTTGCTTAGAGAGAGGCCTGAATGCCAGTAAGGAGAATTTTGTCTTTTTCCTGTAAGAATTGGTGAGTCACTCGAGATTTTTAAATACGGGGTTGATGCAAAGAAGTTGGCATCTTTGTTAACGTCGTGGTGTGCAGGGAGGTTTGGCAGTTGAAGAAAGTCAAGATAAAGTCTGAAGTAAGGGAGAACAGTGCTTTTGCAGCAGTTCAGAGAGAGAGGTGCTGGGTCTGGGGTTAGTGTAGTGGTAGTGGCTGTGAGGCAGAAGGCTGGATCTGAAGTGCAATCTGAAAAGGGTAGGCTAGGGCACACTGGCCTCTTATGGTCTGTATTAGTCCCCTAGGGCGATGGTAACAAAGTACCACAAACGATATGACATAGAACAACGTGAATGCATTGTCTCATAGTTCTAAAAGCCAGAAGTCCAAAATCGGGGTGTCTGCCGGGCTATGCTCCCTCTGAAGGTGCTGAGGAAGGGTCTGTTTCAGGCCTCTCTTCTAGCTTCTGGTGGTTCCTTAGCTTGTGGCAGTATAACTCTAGCCTTCACATGGTATTTTCCCTGTGTGCCATTTCCCCTTTTTATAAGCACAACAGTGACATCGAGTAGGGGTCTACCTACTGCATTATGACCTCATCTTACTATTTCTGCAGTCAACCTGTCTCCAAATAGGGTCACATTCTGAGATACTGGAGGCTAGGACTTCAACATATGAATTTGGTGGGGGATACAATTCAGTCCATAACGTAGCCTTTTAAGACTTGCTACCTGTATAGGGTTTTTTCTGTCTTAACAGCTCTTGGCTACCTCAACAAGTATGCTGAGTGAGACACTACAGAAGGGAATGAGAAAAATCATATTTTACAGTGAGCTTACTCCATCTTCCCCAATAAAGGTCAAGTAGAAGACCAGTTTTATAGAAATGGAATATTTCACTTCAGTTTTTGGTAGACCCTTCAGTGTTAAGTGAGATTGACACCCTTTAGCTTTCCTGAGGTCTGATCTAACCCTTGTCATCATTAGAGAAGCTCCTTCTGGCATAATAAGGTACTCCTTCCTCCCCATTTCTTCCCCCTCCCCATCTTCCTTCCTCCTTTTTCTAGGCGGAATCTTATGTCCCTGTTTCATTGAATTACAAGGATACCAGATTTTATTTTATTACTAAAGCAATCTAGATAGACCTAGAAAGATTAAGGAGTTTTTTTTTTTTTTTCCTTCTCCATCTTTTATTTTAGGTTCAAGGAGTATATGTGCAAGTTTGTTACATGGGCAAATTGTGTGTTGCTGGGGTTTGGTGTGCAAATGATTTTGTCACCCAGGTCACAGGTAGTGAGCATAGTACCTGACATGTAGTGTTTCAACCCTCACCCTCCTACTCTCTACCCTCAGGTAAGCCCCAGTGTCTGTTGGTCCTCTTTTTTATCTCCATGTTTATTCAATGTTTAGCTCCCATTTACACATGGCAACATGAGGTATTTATTTTTTTGTTGTTGTTGCTGCTTTTAATTCACTTAGGATTATGGCCTCGAGCTCTGTCCATGTTGCTGCAAAGGCCATGACTTTCTTCGTTTTTATGGCTGTGTAGTATTCCATGGTGTATGTGTACCACATTTTTTAAATCCAGTCCACTCTTGTTGGGCATCTAGGTTGATTCTATGTCTTTACTGTTGTGAATCATGCTGTGATGAACCTACACATTCATGTGCCTTTTTAGTAGAATGATTTACATTCGTTTGAGTGTATACTCAGTAATGGGATTGCTGGGTTGAATGGTAATTCTGTTTTAAGTTCTTTGAGAAATCTCCAAACTGCTTTCCACAGTGGCTGAACTAATTTACAGTCCCACCAGCAGTGTATAAGTACTTCTCTTTCCTCTGCAACCTCACCAACATCTGTTATTTTTTGACTTTTTAATAATAGCCAGAATAAGGAGCTTTTTCATGTATGTGGTTCTCTCTCTGTTACCAGAACAAATTCAAATTAAGACTTGGTCCTTCTCATTCATCTATTCAGCAAATCTTTGTTGAGCATTTACCATAGGAAGGCATGACTGTCTATGCTATAAAAATAAGTTTAAGATTTAGAACATAACTGGATCAATTTAGAATAAAATTATATTCGGTTGCACTTGCTATATTTATGAGAACTATTTTCACAAAATCTTCTTTGGCTTCCTTCACCTTTTGAAAAATCTGTGTCCCAAGTTCATATATTAAAGAACTATTGTCTTGTAATGTACACGTGTGGCTATAAATTGAGAGGCTAGACTAAACATGCTTTATTACTTTGGAACTATGGTCAAAGGTATTTTCTGAAAAGATGCCATTTTACTTGTTTTAGACACTAAACAGTGTTCTTAAAAGAACTGCAAAACAAAGAGGTACATTGTGGATTTTTCATGGTTCTTTGCCCTGAAGTTTCATCACTTTCTTTTTTTTCTTCTTTTTTTTTTTTTTTGAGACGGAGTTTCGCTCTTGTTACCCAGGCTGCAGTGCGATGGCGCGACCTCAGCTCACCGCAACCTCCACCTCCTGGGTTCAGGCAATTCTTCTGCCTCAGCCTCCTGAGTAGCTGGGATTACAGGCACACACCACCATGCCCAGCTAATTTTTTGTATTTTTCGTAGAGATGGGGTTTCACCATGTTGACCAGGATGGTCTCGATCTCTTGACCCCGTGATCCACCTGCCTCGGCCTCCCAAAGTCTTTTTTTTTTTTTTTTTTTGACAATACTAGTACATTAGTTTCCTGTTAACCAAAGCCCAAAATATTGCCATTAATTAGCTTAATTCCCTGTTTAAGAGGATCCTGTCGTATGTGGTATGAAGGAAACTTAACTATTTTCTCTCTAGAGAATCCCTGAATATGAAGATACAGTGAATGACATTTTGATGTAATCCAGGTCTTAGGAAGTGTGAATGACATCCTTCTAGAGCCCTGCATCTTACTTTAGAGACAAAGTTCTCTGTGGATATATGGTTGGTCATATTACTCTTCAAGGGCAGCCTACCTCCATGCTGTTTGTAGAGCCTGCTTTGCTGGGGATCTGTCTGTATGCCCAGTGAACTGTGCCTTCCCCAACCTGCTTTTCTTGAATGTCCACGTGTTGTCTGCCAGCAGGTGCTTAGACTGGTTTATTTGTTTTAGGGGCTCTCTGTTTTTTCTACTCTTTTTTTCTCATTTATTTTCCTCCCTTTTCTCTTTTTTCAACTGTGGTTAAGACTGGGCACAGTGGCTCACGCCTGTAATCCCAGAACTTTGGGAAGCTGATGCAGGTGGATCTCAAGGTCAGGAGTTTGAGACCAGCTTGACCAACATGGTGAAACCCCATCTCTACAAAAAATACAAACATTAGATGGGTGTGGTGGTGCATGCCTGTGATCCCAGCTACTCAGGAGGCTAGGCAGGAGAATCGATTGATCTTGGGAGGCGGAGGTTGCAGTGAGCCGAGATAGTGCTACTGCACTCCAGCCTGGGCAACAGAGTGAGACTCCATCTCAAAAAAAAGAAAATTGTGGGTAAATGTACATAAGATTTGCCATTTGAAATGTGCATTTCAGTGACAGTAAGTGCATTCACATTGTTATACAACTATTGCCACTAACAATTTTAAACCAAAAAGTTTTTTAAATAAAAAAGTTGATTGACAAAGTAAAAACGCATAATAGAGGTATTGGTTACCTTTTTCAAGTGATTAATAATGACCAATTTTTTTCATTTTGGTTAGAAAAATTACTATAATCACAATCGATTCTTTGGGATTATTACACTGGAAAATTATATAATGCTAATGATTATTTGGGATTATATTGTCTATTTAATATTTATTGAGCAGTAATGGGACGTTTTAGGTTATGCCATGCTACTAGTTTTGTACAGTTGCAGAGAAAATATTTGTTTGAAACTCTTCTAAAAATATTATTTAAATATGCTGAATTTCAAAAAATTCCAGTTAGTGTAAGGATTATGAACATCTAGCTGTTGCAACAAATAGCCCTGAAAACACACAAATCTAACTCAGATTTTATTTCTTTGCAGTTTCTTGGACATTTGACATTCAAAGGTCAAATATTTAATCTGAAAATATAGTTAATTAAAAGCATAAGAGATGAAGTGCATTCCTTCCTGCCCTCCATTCAGATAAAGTGGATGTGCTTGCTATATTGGAATTCATGATTTAATGAGTGATTATTATAAGTCTGAACAATTTACTTGGTTATGGGATCTCTTCATAACTTTTTCCTTTAGTCTCTTCTTAAAAGTTAGTAATACACAGCAACCACAGAAAAAAATACATAAATTGGACTTCATCAAAATTTAAAATGTTCATACTTCAAAGGACACTGTCAGGAAAGTGAAAGATAACTCTCAAAATGAGAGAAAATATTTGTAAAACATGTATCTTACAAGAATCAGCAGAATGTATCTAGAATGTATAAAGAACTCTTACAACTCAATAATAAAAAAACAAGTAATCAAGTATAAAAATGGCAAAGAATTCGGTTAGGCAAGAAGATATACAAATGGTCAGTAAGAATGTGATAAGATGCTTAACGTCAGCTGGGGATGGTGACTCACGCCTGAAATCCCAGCACTTAAGGTCGAGGCAGGAGGATTGCTTGAGGTCTGATGTTCAAGACCAGCCTGGGCAACATTGTGAGAACTTTGTCTCTACAGAAAAATTATAAAATCAGCCAGGCATGGTGGCGTGCACCTGTAGTCCCAGCTACTGCGGAGGCTGACGCAGGAAGGATCACTTGAACCTAGAGTTCAGTGCTGTGGTGAGCTAAGATTGTGCCACTGTACTCCAGCCTGGGCAACAGAGCAAGAGACCCCAGTTCAGTACTGGAAAAAGAAAAAAAAGTTTAACATTATTAGTCATCAGGAAAATGCAAATCACAACAGTGAAATACCACTTTGTACTTAATAGGATGGCTAGGGTCAGAAAGATAATAACAAATGTTGGTGAGGATGTGGAGAAATTAGAACCCTTAGACACTGATGGTGGAAATAGAAAATGGTGCTTGTAGTAGTTGCTCAAAAAGTTACATAGGATTACCATATGACCCAACAGTTCCACTCCTGGTTATATACCCAAGAGAACTGGAAACGTAGGCACACAAAATAGTGTGAATAAGTGTTCATAGCACTATTATTCATAATTGCCAAAAAGTGAAAAAAACTGAAAACAAAATGTGGCATATCCATACAACAGACTGTTATTCAATTATAAAAATGAAGCACGAATATATGCTACAATGTGAGTGAACTTCAAAAACATTATGCTAAGTGAAGAAAGCCTGACACAAAAGGCTACATATTAGAGGATTTCATTTATATGAGACATTCAGAGTAGTTAAATTCATAAAGATAGAAAGTAGATTGGTGGTTCCCAGGGGCTGGGAGGAGAGGTTGCTCATGGGTATGGAATTTCTTTCTGGGGTGATGAGAATGTACCAGAATTAAATGGTGATGATGGTTGCATAACTTTATGAATATACTAAAAACCATTGAATCATATATTTTTAAAAGGCTGGATTTTATGATATGTAAATTAAATCTCAATAAAAAGAAGGAAATGATGCCACCAATGATGATAATGTAATAGTAGAAAGGGTGGTGATGTTAGAAAAAGAAGTGGCAGTGGTACTAATTAATAGCAGCTGATGGTATACATGCAGACTCTTATTTGATCCTCACAATAGCTATATGTGTTAGGCTTAGAGAAGCCAAGAAATTTCCCCAAGGTTATAGAGCTCATCAGTTCTCAAACTTGTTTGCACTTTGGAATCACCTGGGAACTTTAATCACCTGGAAAGCTTTTAAAACGTATGCTGTCTGAGCCTCACCCAAGGGAGGGGCAGTTGCAGTGTTTTTTAACTGTCTCCGGAACTCAAATATGTAGCCATGGTTGAGAACCGCTGACATAAATGATAGTCTTCTAGTTCTAACTTGTACGAGTCTGTACTTAATCCATGGGAATAGATTCAGCATTTTGAAAGCCACATGAGCTCCTTGCCTGACTAGCTTTCTGTAATTCCTGAATTATGTAGTATTGAAAAGTGACTTTTGGCCAGGCGCGGTGGCTCATGTGTATAATCCCAGCACTTTGGGAGGCCAAGGCAGGCAGATCAGTTGAGGCCAGGAGTTCGAGACCAGCCTAGCCAACATGGTGAAACATCTCTACAAAAAAATAGAAAAGTTAGCCAGGTGTAGTGATACGTGCCTGTAATCCTAGCTACTTGGGAGGCTGAGGCACGACAGTCACTTCAACTTGGGAGGCAGAAGTTGCAGTGAGCCGAGATCTCACTAGAGTGAGACTGCTCCAAAAAAAGTGACTTTTCAAGTCAGAGAAAGAAGACAGGACTGTGTTTCATTTGGAGTCACCTATAGGGAAAGGTGGAAATAGAGGACATTCCTGTCGTACTTCCTCTGTACTTGTTTCTAGTATGGTTAAGTATCATTCAACGGGCACCAGTGCTGTGACAGCCCTTTTTGAGCTCTGAAGAAATAACAGCTTTTATAAGAAGCTAATTGTCTGAGAGCATAATTTAGGCACTGAGGATATCTGGGCCATTTGAGTTTTCTTCTGCTGGCCTCAGACCTCTCTAGTCTATAATTTAGGCTCCGGTTTCAAGTGTTCATTCATTCATACAAAAAGTATTTATTGAGTACTTGCTCTGTGCCAAGGATTGGTCTCTGTGTTTGGGATATATCAGTGAACAAATTAAAAACATCTGTCCTTAGAAACTTTCATTCTGGTAGGAGGCTATAGTCAATAAACAATACAAGCCATTAGTATATTAGAAGATGATAAGGGATATGGGAAAATAATACAGCAGAGTTAGGGACATTGAGATTGCTGTGTAGATTGCAATATTAAGGTGGTTCAAGGTAGGTCTTCTAGAGATTTGAGCAAGGAGATGAGGTGTTTCACCATATGGATATCTGGGAGAAGAACATACCAGGGACGAGGAACAGCTATAGCAAAAGCCCTAAGGTGAGAGCATGCCTGGTGTGTTTGAAAGATAGCAAGACGCTCACTGGCTAAGCAGGAGAGAGAGGTCAGAGAGGTAATGAATGGCTAGATTATCAGGAGCTTTGAAGGCCACCATAATAACTTTGACATTTACTCAGAGTAAACTAGGAGACTGTTGCCAGGTGTTGAATTGGAGAGTGACATGATCTGACAAGGTCTAAAAAGATCACTCTGGCTGCTCTGTGGGTGAGGAGCAACCAAGATGTCTTACGGGCCTATTGCAATGTTCCAAATGAGAGAGAGGGATGACTCAGATTGGGGCTGTAGCAATGAAATGTACAAGAAAAGGTCAAATTCTGGATATATTGTGAGGTAGAGCCAGCATGGTTTCCTGATGGTTTAGATATGAGGTATGAGAGAAAGAGAGCAGTCAAGGAAGATGACAGGATTTGGGCCTGAACAATTTTAAAGATTAGTTGCCATCCACTGAAATGAGACCACTGCAAGATAAAGCAAACAGGGTTACAGGTCAGTAGTTCAGTTTTGGACATGTTGAGTTTGACCTGCTGCTACTAGACCTCCAAGTGGAGATATCCGGTAGCCAGCTGGAGAGAGATGTGTGGAGTTTGGGGAGAAAGGCATTTAAAACCTTGAGCAAAACCAAACAAACAAACAAAAAACCTTGAGCCTTGATGAGATCACCAAGAGAGTGAATGAAGTACATAAAAGAAGACCAAGTACTTAGCCCAGGGACATTGCAACATCAAGAGATAGGGAGAAGAGGAACCAGTAAAAGAGACTGGGGAAGAATGATCAATGAGGTAGGAAGACCAAGAGAGTGGAGTCTTACTCTGGAAACAAAAGTGAAGAGTGTTATAGAGACCAAATGCTGCTCATAGGTCAAGTAGGATGAGAATAGAGAGCTGACACTTGGATATTTAGCATTAGTGACCTCGAAGAGCAGTTTTGGTGAGATAGGTTAAAGGAGAAAAATTGGAGATAGTGACTCCAAAAGACTCTTGAAGATTTTTGCAGGAAAGGGGAGCAAAGAAATAGGTGACAGCAGGAGAGAAAAATGTGGTTGAGGTTTTTAATTTTTGAGATGAGAACAAGAGCAGTGTGTTCGTATGCTGATGGAAAAGATCTGACAGAGGTGAAAAAAATGAATGAAGTAGGAGAGAGAAGGGAGACTTGCTGGAGTGATGTTCTTGAGTAGGTAGAAGGGAGGAGCTCAGTGTACACGTGGAGGGACTGGCTTTGCACAGGAAGAGGAAAGTAAATCTAGAAAGACATGGGAAAGGGGTTATGTGGATGCAAATGTGGCTCAATAGGGAGATGTGGCATGAGAATCTGGAGGTTTCTTCTGATTGCCTCAGTTTTCTCAGTGAAGTAGGTGGCCAAGTTGTCAGTTAAGAGGGCAGAAGGGAGGCGGTAGCATTAGGATTTGGGGAGAGAGGAGAAAATGTGAAATAGTCATTTGGGAGATTGAGAGAGTAAATGAACCTAGGGATGTGAAGTATGATTTGTCAGGCAGCATTAAGGGACCCAACTTGAAATTTGGTATTATAAAACTAAAGTCAGGCAGCATGAGTGTGTGCATGCAGTAATCAGGTCTTTTGCTAAGCAAATGTATCACAGCAAGAGAGAGGCGAGGGATTTAGTAGTATATATAAGAGATTAATTATAATGATTAACTATGGAATTTAGGCTAAGAAGGGAAGAGTGGAAATCAGTTGGAGTGAGTCAGTGAAAAGATGGTAGTTTTGAGTCCTGGTGCAGTTGGAGGATAATTGGGTTACGGTACTATAGGGAGAAAGAGGGACCTGGAAAAATAGGTGATGCATGAAGCTGAGATTATGGAGGGGTTGTAGTTATTGGTAATAATAAGGTCTTGGGTATGAGCCTGGGAATACATGGCTTCAGTAGTGTAGAGGACAACATCCGTGAAATGGAGGAATTCAATAAACTGAGACTCAGATTGCTGGAATGATTGTCTATATATTGAACTTACTAAAAATTAAGACACTTGCCTTCAAATAGTCTATGTGAGAATCTCAGTAGGCTTCTCTATTCAGAGATTTTAGGAATGATTTAATCCATTGATTCTCAACTGAGACCCAGTGGAGGTATATACATATCACATACTATGGAGGAAATACATATCACATACTACTCAAGCCCTCTGAAGATGTTGATTGCCTGACTCCCATTGAGAATCACTTAAATATTAAGCACTATTACTAAGTGGTTGATAGGTTATGCCCTCAACTGCATTGGGTAGAAACTTGTTCGGAACTTTTGAGCTAGTCTGTTCATCCAGTACAGGAATGGCTTCTGTAGCATCCTTGCCAGGATCATAAATAACAGCACCTTGTGAAGCAGTTCTAAAAGCAATTAATTGCATAGAGAAATCCAAGAACTGTTTTGTTTATTCTCAGCAGATAGAATATCTCTTTATGCTGGTAGCTTAAGCACTTAAGCAAGCAAAGGATATGTATTTTACTTTGTGATATAATGCTGAGAACAGTGGTGAAAATTTTATCTGTCAATTATGTATTTTCCCTTGCTTCTACCTTGTTACTAGCTTTCATTTTGATGACTCTTTTTCCTAGTCTCCTTAGGAGGTGAAGAAGGTTCCAACAGAATTGGAAAAGATTTAGCTAGGGAGACCGAATTGACCAAGAGGATGGGAAGAATGGGAAATGTCTAATATAATGTGTGGATAAACCAAAGCTGAGAAGAGATTTTTAATTGGAATCTGTATTATAGGGTATATATAAGGCAGATACAGACTTGATTTCCCAAATTCCAGATTGCTGTAATGCAGGGACCTTCCCTAAATCTTAAAATGGTTTTACCAATTACAAATAAAGTGAAGGCCTTACTGGAACACAGCAGGCAGTAATTAATGGAGTTCTCTATATTAAGAGATGATCTAGGCAAAAAGTAGATATGGTTCAAAAAGAGCCTATAGTGAGTTCTCTCATGAATGACAGTTGTACCTAATCCAAGTTGAGAAGATACTTGGCCCGAACTTTTGAGGCTGTCATCTTGAAGAGCAATCATGTTTTTCTTCCCAATATTTATCTATGCAATATTTTTTTACTACTGCTTCTACTAATTAGGTTCACCCAGATTACATGTTCTTGTGTTTTATGAAACCTCATAAGGAGCATTGTTTCTTTTGGCATGATAGTGTATGTGACTTAGCCTGATGAAAGCATTTAGAACATAGAATCTCCATGCATGCATCTGGTATGGCTTCTTCCTTTTACAGGTAGGGAAAAACAGGACCCAGGGAGGAGGGGTAACATATTCATATTCACACAGTGAGTTCGTAGCCAGCATGAGACCACATGACAGGTCTCCTGATTAAGAGTGTTATATGTTTTTCCATGACAATTTGTTTATATTATTTGGCAGTTGGAGAAATGAGCACAGAGTAAATAATTTACCTAAGTGGCATGGGAAATCACTGACCAAGCCAGATGAGTTCATGGGCTGCAGAAATCCCTTAGCCTAGGTGCTCTCTGACATGAGTAAGATTTTAATGAGACTGAGTGAAAATGATGATAGCTGAGATTTTGGGCTTTTTGGCTTATTTCTTTTAAATAGTTCCTTTTAAGTAGGCAATCTGGAATGATGGAGATGCTTTATCCTACTGTCTTTGCACTTAATCCAAAGTACAGCTAAGGATAGTTAATTTAATACTCATACATTTCTTGTAAGTGAAGGATAGTTTATATTTATTTTTAATTATTTTACTTAGAGTAACAACAGGTTATTCTCCAGTTTGAGCTGTAATTCTTATTTGTATATGGTAGGTGCTATTAACGTCTTTATTGCTTAATATCAGATTTAAGAGCAAACAAGTTAAATTACAGTACTATAGTTATAGGCAAATTATTATACTAGAAAGACATTTGTAGATTTTCCTGATAGACATAACTTCTACATTACTTAGAACTTGGTTTTATATTATTGGCTCCACTAGTGTCTTGTTTCATAAGCCAAAGCATGCATTTAAAAAAATTTTTTTAGAATCAGGGGATACATGTACAAGAATTCTGATTATTTTGTTGCCCAAGTAGTGAACATAATACCCAATAGGTAGTGTTTCAGACCCTGCCCCCTCCCTCCCACTTTGAGTCTCCATTGTCTGCTGTTCCCATCTTCTTGTCCATGTGCACTCAGTGCACTTGTAAGTGAGAACATACAGTGTTTGGTTTTCTGTTCCTACCTCAATTCACTTAGGAGAATGGCCTCCCACTGTACCCATGCTGCTGTAAAGGACATGATTTTGTTCTTTTTTATGGCTCTGCAGTATTCCATGGTATACATTTACCACATTTTCTTTGTCTATCCACTGTGGATAGGCACCTGGGTTGATTCCCCATCTTTGTTTTTGTGAGTGGTGCAAAGCATGCATTCTTAACAGGAGCATTATTGCTCCAAAGCAATAATTCTTGATTCTTGAGGGGCAAAATTCTGTACTCATTTTATCTATGAAGCACAGATAAATGTGCAGTACATAAATACATATACAGTGTATCTGTGGTGTTAATATATCAGTGGGAGGGTGTGTCAAAATTAGGGGGAAAATGTCTTAAAATGCTCCTGGCAGTGGTGGCCATAATGAAAGTGATTGAGAAACACTGAGTTGAAGGATCTGGTTGCATGTGCTAAGCTCTACCTTAGAGGAAATTCCCAGATACCACTGGATTCATTGTGAAGGTCTGACTTTTAGGGAAGTTTCCACTATGGTTTAAAGGGATGACTCTCATGGGCCAGGAAATGAAGTGGTTAGGATTGCCTTTACATTTGGGCAGTGCTTTTTAGATATCTCCATTCATACAAATTTTCCTTTTCTATACTGTCTTTTCTTAAATTTCCTTAACCTTACAGTTTGGCTGTAGCTCAAGGAAAGGGATGTAGATAAAATCTCAGCTGCTTAGTTGTATTACCTACAGTTCTATCAGAGTCTGGTTTTTGGCTATGGAAATCAGCTATTTGGATCTCATTTATAATTTGATAATGTCCTTTTATTGTCTTCATGAAAGGAGAAACTGTGGGTCAGTGCTTTTTGCCAAATGTGACAAATTTTAAAAGTTGATTGCTCCTAGGCCAGGCGCAGTGGCTTATGCCTGTGATCTCAGCACTTTGGGAGGCCAAGGTGGGCAGATCACCTGAGGTTGGGAGTTCGAGATCAGCCTGACCAACATGGAGAAACCCCGTATCTACTAAAAATACAAAATTAGCCAGCATGGTGGCACATGCCTGTAATCCCAGCTACTCAGGAGGCTGAGGCGGGAGAATCACTTGATCCTCCAGGAGGTGGAGTTTGCAGTGAGCTGAGATGGTGCCATTGCATTCCAGTCTGGGCAACAAGAGCAAAACTCCATCTCAAAAAAAAAAAAAAAAAAAAAAAGATTGCTCCTGCCACACCTCCTCTTTGGTCTCCAGTGAGATTGTCTTCTCTTTCAATTTGTCTGGTACATCAGATAACCTAATTGCAAGCCTAGGTGATCTAGGCAGCATGCTCAGTACTGTGCCTTAAATTGAGAGGCACCTGGTAAGTAAGAGTTGGTTTTAAGGGCCAGGAAAAGAAGATGGTAAGTAGAAGCCCGATGAGTTGTTTTTTGTTTGTTTCAGACTAGGTTGTCACTGTTTCACATGAGAAGGTAGCATTATGTACAGTATCCTTGTTTACAGTGTCAGTTTAATGTCACAACTAAGGCCTTGCCCCAGCTTTGTCACCTGAGTACTAACAAGTGCTGTGTGGAGTTTAGTCTGCACTGGTAACTCTTGAATATTCATTGGGTCTTTTAACAGTTACCACCATGGAATAGAGGGCAAGGAAGAGAAATGCTGTGATCTTTCCCTGTTTCTAATCAGTGAAAGGGATTAAACAAATGGTACGGAGTTGTGACTTTGATCCCCTAGTGGTAAGCAATAATTGTAGAGACTGGATTTCAAAAGCCCTGAGAATTTACTTTCAATCTATTAATTATAGTTGAATCCCCAGTAATGCAGGTGGAGGAGGATTAGTGGAATTTTAATACTAGAAACAACAATTCTTTCATACGGCAGTTTTCTGTTTTCCCATTATAACTGTAAAGAATTGATCATTTATTAATGTATATCCCCCTGAATTTACTTGTAACAAGATTCTGTGGGAGAAATCCCAGATTCCAGTTCAAGGAATCATTTGCAACTGTCGTACAGAGCAGTGGTAAGAAATGTGTACCAAAACACAAGGTCTATCTGTGATACCTGGGCTGCTCTCCTGGGAAAACAGATGGCTAATCCCTTAAACAAAATTATTTTTCTAAAGTAACTGATGATTAAATACAAATTTGACTCTAATGTTACAGAAAATAAAACCGTATCAAATTAGTAGGAGGAAAGATGGTTAATGAAGACAGTTCTAGTCAGGTCTGTCTTTGCCTGTGTGCTCTTGGAAAATGGTTTCTTGTCTCTGGATCCCAGTTTCCTAACCTCTAGTATGTTTAGGATGCTAGGATAATGTAGAATTATATTAACATTACTTTTTATGAAATTAAATTTCTTGAGTCAGATTTAGTTGCTTCTCTTTTTAACTCAGCATCTAATATTATGCAGCCACAAAAAATGAATTGGATATTATTCTCTGACAGTTGTCTAAATGTGAATGTTGTGGTCAAAAATTAAATATATGTTGATTTCTGTGCATGTGTGTGTGTTTGTGTGTGTTCGTGTGTGTGTGTAGAAGGCATAATTTGATGGAGATTGTGTTGTAAGCAAAAAAGGGGAGAAAAATAAGAGGGAATAAGTATATGAGTAAAATGATGAGACTTTGTTTTAAAAGTTCACCCTTAAAATTAACTGTAAGCAAATGAATCGTGGGAAATCTCTTCAAATTAGTTACCCTGGAGGCACGGCTCTTCTGCTACCACCTTGCAAAAATATTTTTAGTACTTTCTTTGGAATTATTTTTAGGGCTGGGTATGAACCACTTAAGGCATCTTTATTTTTTTTTTCATGATAAAATCTTGTATCAATTGTGAATGATTTGTTACTTGATTCTGAACATTCGTTTTAGGATTTTCAAGAGTGTGCTTCAGGTTCTGGAGATGGTACTTTACAATGGAAATTCCATTATTGGAATTAGACTAAAGCTTTCCATTACAACTTTGGAAAAGATAGTACTCACTCTGATGTTTAGTTCAGTTTATTTAGAATTTGTGTGTATGTGTACATAGCAAAAAAATAGGAAGACATAATACGAAATTTTCACTGGTATCTTTGGTGATTTAATTTTCTTCTTTATACATTTCTCTTTTTTCCAAATTTTCTACAATGAACATATTTATGACCAGGAAAAAGAGAAAAAAATAGTATTATTACTTTCTGGTCATGTTCATTGTATGTTCAAGTATTAGTAGAAACCGAACCCTTGACATGTGAGCAGGTGTCATAGGGAGAGCAGATTCACTTTCCTGAATCTAAAGTCAGGTACAACCAGTTATGGTGCTTAGGCCCGTCTCCCTAATAAGTACTGTTTTTAATAATGGATTTCAAAGTTTGCCCTTTTCAAGCAGTCGTTTAGTAAAAGAGAATAAGTTCTCTTATTCTCAGTATTTTGATTCTTCTCAATATTTTATGATTTCAAAAAACATTTTATTTCAATTTGCCAAGAAGTGGATTGTCATATCAAAGTGTAAGTGGATTTCTCTGATGCTAGTGAAATAATTTCTTTCTTAAAATAATTTTTTATTCAAACAGTGTGGTTTGATTTAAGAATATCATTCAAAAATAGGTACAACTTCTCATATGCAGATTGAAATAGTTAAAGTTAAGTTTGGTCATGTTTATCACTCATATGGAAAAGAACATGTTTATAATAAAAGAAAAATATTTTGTGCAGAGGAAGGGGATGTAAAGAAAACTTTAAATGTGGAAAAAAATGATGCCAAGCAATTGCTACATTAAGGAAATAAAAATTGAAATATGAACACAAAATATCTAGGAGGTCTGTAAGGCATGTTGAGAGGTGTGGTGATGGAAATTCTTAATATTTGAGTTGTATCTAAAAATTTAAAATAAAAACTTCTTTATATGGCTAATGCTTGCAGCCTCTGCCTGACAGTTCTATTAGGCATTCAGTGGCTATTTCAGCATCTCTCCTGTACACTTAGCACTATGTTGGAGGCTGTGGAGTGTAGAAGAAGCATTAGCGATTGTCCATATCTGGAAAGAGTTTATAGTATAGTTGAGGATGGCATTTTGACTCGAGGTAAGTATTAATACCAGCACGTTCTCCCAGGGGCCACGTGATTAGTAAGGACAACAAGGGCAAATGGCACAGAGGGAGAGGTAATTAGGGGCTGAAGTCATCTAGAGAAGTTTCTCAGAGTAGAGGCAGGATATTTTCAGTGCTAACAAGAGGGAATGATTGAATCTTTTAAATGTTTTTTTCTTTTTTCATTGAAAATACTTGTTACAGTCCTTACTTTTAAGTAAGGACTTCAAAACCTGAAGGTTTTTAGCCAGAATTTTCTTGTTCTAATTAGACCTGTATCAGTAGTTCTCAATTGGAAGTGATTTTGTCCGCCAGGGGACATTTGGCAGTCTTAATAGGCATCTGCTGGGTAAAGGCAGGGGATGCACAGGACACCCCTCTTTCACACCTGCCTACACACCAAAGAATTCTCCAGCTGGAAATGTTAATAATAGTGAGATTGAAAACCCCTGGTCTACATCTGCTTGAGGGACAGTGAAGAGATAGTGGGGCCAAGCCACCTCTCTACCATTTGTTTTATGTGACCAATGCCTCAGGGAGTTACTGGGCTAGGCTGTGATACAGTTAGTAAGTGGCATTTGATTATTCAGTCCTGAGTTATTCAGCTTACTTCAATGAAAATCCCAGTCTAAACTAGGGATTTAATGAAGGATTACTGACAGAACTATATGTGAATAAAAATCATCTTTTTGCACTTGACTTAAATTTGTATCATATTCAGTAAGCCAGTAGTTGTGCATCAAGACATTATATACATCGTCTGTGTCTCAGCTCTTTACATGTTATCAAGACCTTTGGCCTGAATGGAAAGAGTGTAGACTTTAGAATTCGAGATTTCAAGTTCTGGTTCCAGCTCTGCGACTTTGGATACGTTACCTAATCTGTCTGAGTTATAGTTTGTTCTATAAAAGAGAATAATAAAATAAATCTTCTGTAAAAGAGGATAATACAATAAAGAAGATATATGTTTATTGTGTGTAGAAGGCGTACTTTGATTGTGAGGATTAAAGAAGCTTTGTAAGTACCTAAAATATTACCTTGCATATATTTAGCACTTGGTAAATGTTACCTATTACTAGCCCTTAGGAAAATTTTGCAAGGTAAATACTGTTATACCCACTGCATAAATATAGCAACTGAGGTGTAGAGAAGGCATAGCTTGTATAAAACCACACAGTACATAGAAGTAGGATTCATATCCATGCCTTTATCTTCAAATTTATATGCTTGTTGCCTTGATAAATAATGGAGAAGGGAAAAGATCAGAAAAATTAAAAGGAAAAAAATACTTTCTAAAAAGCGACTTTTCCCCTTTCCCCCATACTGAAATTTCCCCGTTTGCCTAGGTTTTAAATTCTCGAAATGTTTCATGTAAGTCAAAATTGCTATGAGAAATGCATTTTATACTTCTAAAATAACAATGTGCCCTTAGATTTATAGAGGTAGCCAAACAACATCATATATTTCAAGTTTTCTTAACCTTATTTTTTTTAAAAAATCATCCCAAGGCTTAAGAATTTTCTGTTGTTATTTTAAAATCTCTATTCTAGAGACTATAGTTTTGTTTCTGACACCTTCTGGAAGACTCCATGCTAATGATCAGCACTGTCAGATTTTTTTCATATTTTCATTTTTATCCGTGCATCCACTGATGTCAATGTACTAGACTACTAAAACTGAATCAGATGTTTTTAGGACCAGAGTTTAATATACTTATTACGCCTTCCAAAATAATTTATTTTACATCACTTAACAGCTTCCCCTTTCTGCAAGTTCCATCAGAATCAGGTGAGGAGGTAAATTAATTTATTCCTTTCTAGTCTAGAGTTTTGTGGCATCAATAAAACCATAGATGCTAGAGCCAGTTTCAACAACTACCTGCTAAAGGAATAAATCCTTCTTAATAGGGATGACATTTCCATGCCCTGAATCCTGGGGAGAAAAATTCTTGCTTACTAGCAAGAAAAGACTTATATAATAATTATTTTCTATGAGAAGAATAGTTGTACAGTGAGTGCATGTGGACAGAATTTTAATAAACATAGAACCAGGCAAACAGTTTTTTTAAAAAGCCATGGGTATACCATCTAGTTTTTTTGAGCAATGTTAATGTGCAAGCAATCTACTTTGGATAAACAAAAATGAATTGTTTTTCTCATTGTGGCAATTTGTATGTTTCTAAATTCCTTAAAACATAAGCAGTGTAACATAATGAACTCTCTTGTTAGTTGGCTAAGTTCTCCATTGTTTATAATATGAGCAAAAGTCCTTCCAGCTTATTATAATTAACCTGAAACCTGATCATAAACTCTGAGTCAATTGTGAACCTGATTAATTTGTCTGAGATCATACAGGTAGGGAGAGCCACGAATGAAAGCCAGGTTTTCTGATTACTAGTTGAGTTTTCTTCCTACTATTTTCACTTCTTCATAATTTTATCCATTCGAATTGGGGCATTAAATTTTTTTATTGCAATAAAATACACAGCTTAAATTATTAAATTTTAAAAAATCTCTTTGAGTAGGTAAATAATACATGAACATGTAACAAAAATTAAAGGTTCGTAGTATACAGTGGCGGGTCTAGCCCCTAATCCTAACTCTTGTCCATTCCAGTTCCCCTCCTTGCAGGCAGCCCCTGTAAAGAATGAGGCATTTCAAATAGACTGCTTTGGTTTAATAACGTTCATAAACTGACATTGTATTGCATTATTCTGTATGAGTTGCAGTCTGGCTTACCGAGTTTAGGGGATGCCTAACAGAGGAAAAATACAAGCTGTTGAATTAGAATATGGAGAGATTTATGAACTGGATTTGAAAATTACCCAAAGTCCAAGTTATTTCCAGTAATAGAAGTGAGGGCTCTCTTACAGAAGTAGTTTATTACTCAGATACTGCTTTTTGTATAAATAGCTTAAAGCATATTATAAGAGCACTCATGTATTTTCATGACAGGTAAAAATCTGTATTACATAACTGCATACAACTACTTTAAAATCAGTAGCACATTGGCCAAAACAACCATGCTGATGTTTGAATAAACAGCCTTAGGCTCTGAAACTGTCATTGTAGGACACTGCATGGACCTGCTTCTGTGGGGCCTCTGAGCCTCCATGTCCTACCCTGATGAAACCTTAGTCCCCTGTCTTTGATTGGGGGCACCCAGGCATTTGGATGAGGAAGTAAAGGGGTTCCAGCCGTACACACATGAACCTCTGACCATGCCGTCGCTGTTGAGGTTGTACAGAATGAAAAGTATAGGGCAGCCTCATAGTTTTGCCCAGACCATGGTAGCCTTTAACGCAGAGGTGCTGGGTTGATAGCTGCATGTGACTCCCTCCGTGGCCAGAGTCAGACTCTAAAAATCTGCAGGCTACAGCCTAGCAGGCCAGATTTGAGGCTTCACCCCAGTTTAAAAGGCAGATTTTCCCAAGTAAAAGGAAGAAGAAAGGACACTGTGGAGTTTCTCTTTTTTGTTATCTCTATGTGACCAAGTATCTGGCAGGGGAAAGGGTGTAGGAAATTTATAGGCGGTTTAGAGAAAGAGAGATGAGAGTGGGTGAGTGAGAAGATGGGGAGAGGAAAGGCAAGGTGGGAGAAAGTTGTCTTTTTGAGAGAGAAATTCTTTGTCTCTGTATTGTTACTCTTGGATTATAGTCTCATGTTTTACTCTAAGGCAGTGTTTTTCGAACTACTGTGAGCATAAGACCCTCCTGGAGTACTTGCTAAAAGTTGAGATTCCAGGGTCTCTATCCTAAAGATGTTGACTCAGTGAACCTCAGAGTCCTTGAATAGAATACTACGATAGTTTTAATAAAGTGTTCCGGTCATTCTGGGGAACACTGCTACATCAAGGCAGGCCCTTATACTTTCAGCAGTTCTAGATGTTTTGCTCCAGATTTGTCCTCCGTGGTAAGTACAAACAGCATACTGGGAGCCTTAACTGCAGAAGCCTTACTCATATCTAAATTAAGGCTTTTTTCAGAAAGCATTCCTTTTCACCTGATATGAATGCCTTGTTGTTAATTTTTAAAATGTTCTTGATTATTTAAAACAATGGAATATTAGTTCATAGTGTCTATTAAAGCATTAGTGTTGTTAATCTTTGCAAATAGAACCACTGGCCTTTTGTTTATCATAATGGCCCTGCCATTATTTTCCACCTGGACTAATAGTCTGTGGATTTTTTTTTAAATGTACTTTAAAAAAATTTATTTGGCCGGGCACGGTGGCTCATGCCTATAATTCCAGCACTTTGGGAATCTGAGGCAGGTGGATCACCTGAGGTCAGGAGTTCAAGACCAGCTTGACCAACATGGAGAAACCCCGTCTCTACAAAAAATACAAAATTAGCCGGGTGAGGTGGCACATGCCTGTAATCCTATCTACTTGGGAGGCTGAGGCAGGAGAATTGCTTGAACCTGGGAGGCGGAGGTTGTGATGAGTCGAGATGGCGCCATTGCACTCCAGCCTGGGCAACAAGAGTGAGACTCCGTCTCAAAATAAATAAATAAATAAAAATTCATATGTATTCAGGACCAGCGGTGTGGTTCAGGCCTGTAATACTGGCACTTTGGGAGGCTGATTCAGAAGATGGCTTGAGGCCAGGAGTTCAAGACCAGCCTGGGCAACATAGTGAGACTCTGTCTCTACAAAAAACAAACAAACAAAAAATAGCCATGTGTAGTGGATGGCACCTGTATTCCCACTTACTTAGGAGGCTGAGCCAGGAGGATCACTTGAGCCCAGGAGTTCCAGGTTGCAATGAGCTGTGATTGTGTCACTGTACTCCAGCCTGGCCAATAGAGTGAGACCCTGTCTGTGTCTGTCTGTCTGTCTCTGTCTCTCTCTCTCTCTCTCTCTCTATATATATATCTATCTGTCTATCTATGTATATATGTATGTGTGTGTCTGTGTGTGTGTGTCGTTAGCCTTTGTTTCATTATCAGAATTATTTGAACAGTTTAAAATGTGAATGATAAATTTCAATGATTGTATTTTTCCTTTTCAGATAGGAACCAAGGCTTTAGCCTTCTCAGTTCATTGACTGGAACAAACCATAGCATTGGGTCAGCAGATCCCTGTCACCCAGAGGTAAAGGATTTTCTTGGATCTTTTTTCTCTTTGGCTTTAATTTCTCCTTGTCATTATGAATCTTTACACATTCATATTTTTTTCCTTTGCATTTAAAAGGTGACAGAGAATGTTAAAAATAGAGGAAAGGAGAGTCTAAAACAGCCCTTGCTAAAGTAGTAAGCCCTTTCAGAAGTTTACAAGTTGACAACTTGGGTTTTATTTTTACTAGGATGCTTTCTAAAATATACTAGGATTTCCCTGAGGCATTAATTTGCCTCCAGATCTTTAAACAAAAAATAAAATAGATGGTGCTTTTTTAGTACTTTCTGTATGAAAGACCTTGGCAAATCTAAGGCAAGGTCCCTACCCTCAGTGAGCTTGTAGTCCAGCTTCAACCCTCTGTCCTCAAGAACTTTGTTCCAAGTTTACCTTCGTCAGCAGCTAGAGGCAAGAGCAAACTACATGGTGCCACATTGTCTTTCCAGGGATCTTTTTCCTCAGCTTCTGAGCTATTTGTGTTACATTTCACATTTTGAATCTTAAATGAGATAAATGGATCTTAAATGAGACAAACAAAAAGCATGTTTTAATGGTCTAAAGCAAAGCCAGTGCTTTCTAGTTCTTCCTTGGGGGACGTACTCCTGGGTTAGTGAATTTTTAGCCTTTTATTTTTTAATGTGATCTTGCTCTTCTTTTTTTGCTTCTAGTTCCTATTACTAGTTTTTAAAGCCAACCAAGGACTGAAAGTGTGAGCTTTTTTGGATTTAGTTCTGAAATAGTTGCTTATGTGTATTTTCCTCAACAGCAACCCCACTTGCCAGCAGCAGATAGTACTGCATCCCTCTCGGATCATCTGGGTGGTGCATCTAACACAACAGATGCCCAGGTTGATAGCATTGTGGGTAAGTTCCTCCTTTGGCTACCAAGAGAGTTTTGTGAAACTTGGAATAGGTATCTGGGCAGAAATCATTGAGGGGGAAATTGACTTTAAACACAGAGAAGAGAAGAAAATTGATAGTGTACCACATGTGAATGTGAGCCTTGCCAGTGGCTATCAGAAAAAGGAAGAATAATAAATACATAACAATATGTGGGTGCCATTTTCTCTGTAATTCTTTTAGCAGGATCTTGATTCAGATAATCTTAGCTAAGGCAGACAGAACCAGGTTGCAAAACAGCTAGCTCTGTATCACAGTTTTTTCATAGTATTTAACAGTAGGCAGAATTGATGGTGACACGAATAATACAACTTTGTATTTATAAGCCCTTTCACATCCTTTTAAAATTATTTTATATCCCCTTTCCCATTTGGTAATGAAGTTTTGCAGAGAAGTTATTTTATGAAGATGAAGCTAAAGCACAGAGAAGTTTAATAACTTGTTAAAGGACATCTAGCAAGAAGGGCCTGGAGCTGAAAGTGGAATCCAATATGCCATCCAAAAGCGAGAAAACCAAGGAGCTTACTTGACATAACTATAAGTCTTCTTTTGCTGGGGAACTACTGATACTCCTACTTTATCTTTATGCTACAGAGGGCTCATGTGCAGTCATAAATTTTTTAAATGATTTTTTCTTATAATTCATGTAGAAAACTCAAGTGGTTATAGAAACATATTAAGAAAATATCATGTATATATATTTTTTCTCTCCAGTTTATTCAACCTTATCTTCTCAATTGAATCCTTCCCATTGGCTTTTAACCTGCCAAAGTCTCTGCCATTAAAACAAACTAGTAATTATACTGGATGGGGAAGTCAAGCACTAACCTAAGTAACTTTAGAATACAGTAATTGGACTAGATACCATAAGGCTAAAAACAAAATGAATTGAACACAAATACTGGACTCTACTTAATAAGTTTTTTATATGTAGATATTTTATATACCACACATATACCGACATATGGAAAATAAGAAAATATAGATAGTGAGAGCTAGGTTTTTCAGTGCCAGAGGGAAAAGGTTACAAATAAGGAAAAGAGAAGGCTGAGATGTACCCTTTGGTACTGGAGTGGAATCTAATACTGATATGAACTCATGGTTTAAAAAATATATTTACAGTTAGAAAATAAATACAGATGTGTGTGTATGCATGTATTAGTATACACACATGTATTTCCTAGTTCTGTCCATGGAGAGGGCCTACAAGCAGCAATACTACCATAGCAGTGGACACACTTAGCACCCAGATCTTGCTTTCTAAATATCATTCTCCAATAAAAGGAACTAGGGCTCCTTGGAGAAGGGGTTGATTCTAGGGCTTGGGCAGGAAAAATATAGCATGACCCTGGAGCATCTCGTGGTACCAGAAATTAAGAAAATTTTCAAAAAAGAATGGGACATGTTGAAAGGGCATAGGGACCAACCTGAAAGAGCTTCTAGTGGCTAAATTTGGAATAATTTGACCAGCAAAATAGATGAATATAGTATTAAGTTATAGCTCATAGAATAAGCTAAGTATCCATGAGTTCATACTAATATAAATAAATTATTGGATAAACAAATGAGAAAGAAAGGACAGCATCTCTTACAGAAGAATCCCAATTAATAAATGAAGAAGGCATGAGGAAAATAGAAAACCATCCGTAGGCACAAAACACAGTCATAGTTGTAGCAGGCAAGATCCACTCATGGATGTTAAAAAGTAGTGGAGAAAGTGAGGAGAAGTAGTATATCTGCATAGCCAAAAAGTATCTCTCTCAAGATATTTATTTATCATAATATTGATATTTTATTTATCATATTGATATTATAATATTGATATCAAGATATTTATTTTTTATTGCATTTTAGGTTTGGGGGTACATGTGCAGAGCATGCAAGATAGTTGCATAGGTACACACGTGGCAGTGTGTTTTGCTGCATTCCTCCCCTTCACCCACATTTGGCATTTCTCCCCAGGCTATCCCTCCCCAGCTACCCCCTCCGCTGTCCCTCCCCAGTAGACCCCATTGTGTAGTACTCCCTTCCCTGTGTCCATGTGTTCTAATTGTTCATCACCCGCCTATGAGTGAGAATATGCGGTATTTCATTTTCTGTTCTTGTGTCAGTTTGCTGAGAATGATGTTCTCCAGATTCATCCATGTCCCTACAAAGGACACGAACTTGTCATTTTTGATTGCTGCATAATACTCCATGGTGTATATGTGCCATATTTTCCCTGTCCAGTCTGTCATCGATGGGCATTTGGGTTGGTTCCAGGTCTTTGCTATTGTAAACAGTGCTGCAATGAACATTTGTGTGCATGTGTCCTTATAGTAGAATGATTTATAGTCCTTTGGATATATACCCAGTAATGCGATTGCTGGGTCAAATAGAATGTCTATTTCTAAGGCCTTGAGGAATTGCCACACTGTCTTCCACAATGATTGAACTAATTTACACTCCCAGCAACAGTGTAAGAGTGTTCCTGTTTCTCCGTATCCTCTCCAGCATCTGCTGTCTCCAGATTTTTTAATGATCGCCATTCTAACTGGTGTGAGATGGTATCTCAATGTGGTTTTGATTTGCATCTCTCTAATGATCAGTGATGATGAGCATTTTTTCATATGTTTGTTGGCCTCATGTATGTCTTCTTTTGTAAAGTGTCTGTTCATATCCTTTGCCCATTTTTGGATGGGCTTGTTTTTTTCCTGTAAATCTGTTTGAGTTCTTTGTAAATTCTGGCTATCAGCCCTTTGTCAGATGGGTAAACTGCAAAGATTTTTTCCCATTCTGTTGGTTGCCGATTCACTCTAGTGACTGTTTCTTTTGTTGTGCAGAAGCTGTGGAGTTTGATTAGGTCCCATTTGTCTATTTTGGCTTTTGTTGCCAATGCTTTTGGTGTTTTGGTCATGAAGTCCTTGCCTACTCCTATGTCATGAATGGTTTGGCCTAGATTTTCTTCTAGGGTTTTTATGGTGCCAGGTCTTATGTTTAAGTCTTTAATCCATCTGGAGTTAATTTTAGTGTAAGGTGTCAGGAAGGGGTCCAGTTTCTGCTTTCTGCACATGGCTAGCCAGTTTTCCCAACACCATTTATTAAACAGGGAATCCTTTCCCCGTTGCTTGTTTTTGTCAGGTTTATCAAAGATTGTATGGTTGTAGATATGTTGTGTTGCCTCCGATGCCGCTGTTCTGTTCCATTGGTCTATATCTCTGTTTTGGTACCAGTACCATGCTGTTTTGATTACTGTAGCCTTGTAGTATAGTTTGAAGTCCAGTAGTGTTATGCCTCCTGCTGTGTTCTTTATGCTTAGAATTGACTTGGCTATGTGGGCTCTCTTTTGGTTCCATGTGAAGTTCATGGTGGTTTTTTCCAGTTCTGTGAAGAAAGTCAATGGTAGCTTGATGGGGATAGCATTGATTCTGTAAATTACTTTGGGCAGTATAGCCATTTTCACGATATTGATTCTTCCTAACCATGAACATGGAATGTTTCTCCATCTGTTTGTGTCCTCTCTTATTTCATTGAGCAGTGGTTTGTAGTTTTCCTTGAAGAGGTCCCTTACGTTCCTTGTAAGTTGTATTCCTAGGTATTTTATTCTTTTTGTAGCAATTGTGAATGGCAGTTTTTCCTTGATTTGGCTCTCTTTAATTCTGTTATTGGTGTATAGGAATGCTTGTGATTTTTGCACATTGATTTTATATCCTGAGACTTTGCTGAAGTTGCTTATCAGTTTCAGGAGTTTTGGGCTGAGGCGATGGGGTCTTCTAGGTATACAATCATGTCGTCTGCAAATAGAGACGATTTGGCTTCCACCTTTCCTATTTGAATACCCTTTATTTCTTTTTCTTGCCTGATTGCTCTGGCTAGAACTTCCAGTACTATATTAAGTTGGAGTGGTGAAAGAGGGCATCCTTGTCTAGTGCCGGATTTCAAAGGGAATGCTTCCAGTTTTTGCCCATTAAGTATGATATTGGCTGTTGGTTTGTCATAAATAGCTTTTATTACTTTGAGATACATTCCGTCAATACTGAGTTTATTGAGGGTTATTAGCATAAAGGGCTGTTGAATTTTGTCAAATGCCTTCTCTGTGTCAATTGAGATAATCATGTGGTTTTTGTTTTTGGTTCTGTTTATGTGGTGAATTACGTTTATAGACTTGTGTATATTGAACCAGCCTTGCATCCCCGGGATGAATCCTATTTGATCATGATGGATAAGCTTTTTGATGTGCTGTTGCAATTGGCTTGCCGGTATTTTATTGAAGATTTTTGCATCTATGTTCATCATGGATATTGGCCTGAAGTTTTCTTTTCTTGTTGAGTCTCTGCCGGGTTTTGGTATCAGGATGATGTTGGTCTCATAAAATGATTTGAGAAGGATTCCCTCTTTTTGGATTATTTGGAATAGTTTCAGAAGGAATGGTACCAGCTCCTCTTTGTGTGTCTGGTAGAATTCGACTGTGAACCCATCTGGACCTGGGCTTTTTTTGTGTGGTAGGTTCTTCATTGCTGCCTCAACTTCAGACCTTGTTATTGGTCTATTTATAGTTTTGACTTCCTCCTGGTGTAGGCTTGGGAGGACACAGGTGTCCAGGAATTTATCCATTTCTTCCAGGTTTACTAGTTTATGTGCATAGAGTTGTTTGTAATATTCTCTGATGATGGTTTGAATTTCTGTGGAATCTGTGGTGATTTCCCCTTTATCGTTTTTTATTGCATCTATTTGGTTGTTCTCTCTTTTCTTTTTTATCAGTCTGGCTAGTGGTCTATTTTGTTGATCTTTTCGAAAAACCAGCTCTTGGATTTATTGATTTTTTTTGAAGGGTTTTTCGTGTCTCTATCTCCTTCAGTTCTGCTCTGATCTTAGTTATTTCTTGTCTTCTGCTAGGATTTGAGTTTTTTTATCTTGCTCCTCTAGCTCTTTCAATTTTGACGATAGGGTGTCGATTTTGGATCTCTTTACTCTTCTCATATGGGCACTTATTGCTATATATTTTCCTCTGGAGACTGCTTTAAATGTGTCCCAGAGATTCTGGTATGTTGTGTCTTCGTTCTTGTTGGTTTCGAAGAACTTCTTTATTTCTGCCTTCATTTCTTTGTTTATCCAGTCAACATTCAAGAGCCAGTTGTTCAGTTTCCATTAAGCTGTGCAGTTCTGACTTAGTTTCTGAATTCTGAGTTCTAGCTTGATTGCACTATGGTCTGAGAGACTGTTATTATGTCAGTTGTTTTGCATTTGCTGAGGAGTGCTTTACTTCCAATTATGTGGTCAGTTTTAGAGTAGGTGTGATGTGGTGCTGAAAAGAATGTATATTCTGTGTATTTGGGGTGGAGAGTTCTGTAAATGTCTATCAGGTTTGCTTGTTCCAGGTCTGAGTTCAAGACCTGGATATCCTTGTTAATTTTCTGTCTGGTTGATCTGTCTAATATTGACAGTGGAGTGTTAAAGTCTCCCACCATTGTTGTGTGGGAGTCTAAGTCTTTTTGTATGTCATTTAGAACTTGCCTTATATATCTGGGTGCTCCTGTATTGGGTCCATATATATTTAGGATTGTTAGCTCTTCTTGTTGTATCGATCCTTTTACCATTATATAATGGCCTTCTTTGTCTCTTTTGATCTTTGTTGCTTTAAAGGCTGTTTTATCAGAGACGAGCATTGCAACTCCTGCTTTTTTTTGCTTTCCATTTGCTTGGTAAATCTTCCTCCATCCCTTTATTTTGAGCCTTTGTGTATCCTTGCATGTGAGATGGGTTTCCTGGATACAGCACACCAATGGGTTTTGTTTTTTAATCCAGTTTTCCAGTCTGTGTCTTGATTGGTGCATTTAGCCCATTTACATTTAGGGTTAATATTGTCATGTGTGAATTTGATACTGCCAAATTCACAGTATCAAATTTGATACTAGCTGACTGTTTTGCTCGTTAGTTGATGCAGATTCTTCATTTTGTTGATGCTCTTTAGCATTTGGTATGTTTTTGGAATGGCTGGTACTGGTTGTTCCTTTCTATGTGTAGTGCCTCTTTCAGGAGCTCTTGTAAAGAAGTCCTGGTGGTGACAAAATCTCTGAGTACTTGATTGTTTGCAAAGGATTTTATTTTTCCTTCACTTATGTAGCTCAGTTTGGCTGGATATGAAATTCTGGGTTGAAAGTTCTTTTCTTTAAGGACATTGAATATTGGCCCCCACTCTCTTCTGGCTTGTAGAGTTTCCTCCGAGAGATCTGCTGTGAGTCTGATGGGCTTCCCTTTGTGGGTGACCCGACCTTTCTCTCTGGCTGCCCTTAGTATTTTCTCCTTCATTTCAACCCTGGTGAATCTGTCCATTATGTGCCTTGAGGTTGCTCTTCTTGCAGAATATCTTTGAGGTGTTCTCTGTATTTCCTGGACTTGAATATTGGCCTACCTTGCTAGGTTGGGGAAATTTTCCTGGATAACATCCTAAAGAGTATTTTCCAGCTTGGATTCATTCTCTTCATCACATTCACGTACAGCTATCAAACTTAGGTTAGGTCTCTTCACGTAGTTTCACATTTCTTGGAGACTTTCTTCATTCCTTTTTGCACTTTCTTCTCTAATCTTGGTTTCTCATTTTATTTCATTGAGTTGATCTTCGACTTCTGATATCCTTTCTTCTGCTTGGTCAATTCGGCTGTTGAGACTTGTGCATGCTTCACAAAGTTCTCATGTTGTGTTTTTCAGCTCCTTCAATTCATTCATATTTCTCTCTAAGTTGTCCATTCTTGTTATCATTTCCTCGAATCTTTTTTCAAGGTTCTTAGTTTCCTTGCATTGATTTAGAACATGTTCTTTTAGCTTACGGAAGTTTCTCATTAACCACCTTCTGAAGTCCAATTCCGTCATTTCATCACACTCATTCTCCGTCCAGCTTTGTTCCCTTGCTGGTGAGGAGTTTTGGTCCTTTGTAGGAGGCGAGGTGTTTTGGTTTTGGGTGTTTTCCTCCTTTTTGCGCTGGTTTCTTCCCATTTTTGTGGGTTTATCCACCTGTCGTCTGAGTAGTTGCTGACTTTTCGATTGGGTCTCTGCGTGGGCACCCAGATTGTTGATGATGAAGTATTTCTGTTACTTAGTTTTCCTTCTAACAGTCTGGCCCCTCTGCTGTACGACTGCTGAGGTCCCCTCCAGGCCCTGCTTGTCTGGGGTGCACCTGTAGCAGCTGTGGAACAGTGAGGGATGCTACCAGTTTTATCTTCTGCTATCTTTGTCCCAGAATGATGCCCGCCAAATATCAGTCTGATCAGTCCTTTGTGAGGTATACAGGGGTCAGGGAGCTGCTTGAGGAGGCGGTCTGCACTTTATAGGAGCTCAAGTGCTGAGCTGTGAGCTCCGTTGATCATTCTGGGCTGTTAGGCCAGTATGTTTTAGTCTCCTGCAGCAGAACTCATAAAACCCCTTTTTATCCTCAGATGCTCTGTCTCAGGGAGTTAGGGCTTTCTTTATGAGTATCCGTTGCACTGTCCTGCCCAGCTAGGAGGCAGTCTAGTCACTATTTGCCTGCTGAGACTCCGCCCTGTTGCAGTGGGCTCTGCCCTGCTGCGGTGGGCTCTGCCCTGCTGTGGTGGGCTCCGCCATGCTGCAGTGGGCTCCGCCCTGTTGCCATGGGCTCTGCCCTGCTGTCGTGGGCTCCGCCCTGTTGGTGGAGTCTCTGTTATGGCAGGTTGCCTCGGCAAGGGTAGGCTGTGTCAGCAATGGGAGTGTACCTCAGTAGGGGCGGAATGCCTCGGTAATGGCGGATGCCCCTCCCCCACCAAGCTGCGCCATCCTGGGTTCAGCTGTGCCCACAGTGAAACTCAACCCCGAGCATTTCGAATCTCCGTTTTGTTTGTCCCTGTGGGGGTGGGACCCGCTGAGCCTGATCACCTGGCTCCCTGCCTCAGAGCTCTTTTTTTTTTTTTTTTTAATAGTTGAACGGTTGACACTCTCCTAGGTGTTTTCAGTTGCCAGTCGCCTGCTGATAGGGCACCGGGATCTGTTTGATTTCTTGTGCAGCGACCCACTGTGCTAGCTCAAACCTCTTTTCCCGGGAATCTCCTGGTCTGGCTCACTGTCCAAGTCTCATTTAGTCAGATGGATATGCTAATCTGCCCTCCCAAATCTCAGATTGCCGGTTTAACAGGGCACCCAGACCAGTGCGTTTTGTGCTGAGTGCCGCTGTGCTGTGGCACCGGCCGAAAGGGCTGCACGAGCCTAAACAGCTACGCTGGTGTCCCGTGTCTCTCCTACACCTGGGAATTTCCCAGTTCTGTGGGCAACAAAGATCCGTCTGGAAATGCGGATTGCACTCACCCTCTGCGTCTTCACTGAGAGCTGCAATTCTGATGTGGTCCTACAGCGCCATCTTCTTTTCTCCCCTGATATTTATTTATTTATACCTACTTGCTACATGACATGTCCATTGAATGAAAGCAATATGTTAACCAACATGCATTTGTTTTACTTCAAATTGTATATATGGCATTGTGATAGATGCAAATAATTATAAGTCATGATCCTATCTTCATGGAGCTTAATCTAAAAAATACAGTTAGGACTTTTACTGTAATGGTTAAGGTCATAGGCACTGGAGTCCTGTACAGCTGGCTTCAGATCATGGCTTTATTACTAGTAATGGCCTGACCTTGAGTAAATTAACCTCTCTTGGCGTTAGTTTCCTCTTCTGTAAAATAAGAATGGTAAATCTTTCCTCATAGGGCTGTAAAGATGAAATGGAACGAGGTAAGTTAAAGCATTCAGTGGTAAAGACAAAAAGCAAACTCTCTCTCGTATGGTAGTAGTATTTATTAAAGTAGTGGTGGAGCAATGTTAGAATACAAGGTAACATGCAAGTGCTAAGACAGTTCTAGAAACATTAAGTATAGAAAGAATTCTAAGAAAGGAGTCCTATGAACTGGTGTGGGCAGAGAAGACATTTTAAAGGTAGTGAGCCTGGAGTAGAGGAGGAGTTAAAATTCTGATTAAAAACAAACTTTAATAAAGAAGCAATGTGCTGAGGTAGAAACAGTAAAAGATTTGTAGTAAGAAAATATGAATTTAAATCAGCTCTACCTCTGAAAAGCTATAATTTTAGATGAGTTCATTTTTAAATAAAGGTTTTTTTCCGTATCATTATCTGTTATTAGATAATGATATCTGTCCTAATCACCTTGTATAGTTGTAATAGATGTGAAAATATTGTACAGTAAAATATGGTATAAACTTTAGTCATTTATTGGTGAATCAGTGTACTTTGGAGTGAGTATGCTTTCGGAGCTGGAAACACCTATGTCTAAATCCACTTATAGCTGTGACTATCAAGTCACTTCAGCTCTGAGCTGTGGTTTTCTTATCTTTAAAATGGAAATAGTACGCCTTACTTCATTACAGTATTGTGAGGATAAACAGTGACTCTTCATTTGTGAGGGCCCACTATCAGCCAAGCAGGCTGAGGGACCATGAGCTGGAAAGATGGTATATACTGGGCATTCGATTATTGGTGACTTCATCAAGGCCAGCATTTATTTGCCTTGGAATTCTCTGAGTGTAGTGCATATGCAAATAACGTGACAAATCCCTATTTCAGATCCCATGTTAGATCTGGATATTCAAGAATTAGCCAGTCTTACTACTGGAGGAGGAGATGTGGAGAATTTTGAAAGACTATTTTCAAAGTTAAAGGAAATGAAAGGTAATCAGATTCATTGTGTCTAACACATTCCCGTATTGATGCTCATCTATTTTATGTAGTAGCATTTGATTTTGTTGACTGCTGGATTGAATTCCTTGTTTTGGTCTCAGCTGTCTTGAGAAACTTAGCTACTTGAGGGACTGTGTCATCCTCTGTTGGTTTAAAAAAAAAAAAAACCCTGGGGAAAAGTTTTCCTTCTTCATTATCTTTCCTTTTACTTTTCCTGCTTTTGCCTTCCTCTGTTTCTTTCCATGTATTACATAAGGTGGAATCTGTAAGAGCTCTACCATTTTACTCACATCATTCTCATCTGGAAAATTTGGAAGACTTAAACTTCCTAATAGCTGGAATGACTACGTTATAAACAAATGTCTTTGAAACCTATCTCCCATCTTCTAATGTTAGAATATTCATATACTCTAAATTATCCTGTGCTATTAGAAAAACTTCTTAAGATGTATTTTCCCCCTAGACAAGGCTGCGACGCTTCCTCACGAGCAAAGAAAGTTACATGCAGAAAAGGTGAGACAGTCAGGTATTTATTGGGTACTTATAAAAGGTCCAGTGCTATTCTAATTATATTTCATACTTGTGTACTTCTGAAAGGTCTTAGTGTGAGCTTTTTGCTGAATCTTCTAACTAATTAAATATATATATATACAGTCGTAGTACAGTAGTCAAACCAAGATTTTCCACCTGTATGGTGATGTGGAACCTTTATTGAGACTCAGGATGTTTTCCTTTCTAACTATTGGGCCAGAAAACTCTTAGTTGTTTTGTTATTACCAACACAACACATGTTGTTGGCAGGAAACTTGTATGGTTGATGGTGTTCCATGATATGAATGTGTCATAATTTATCCCGTTCCCTCTTGGACATTTAGGTCACGTGCGTTTTTTGCTTCTATAAATAATGAAGCTTATCTTTAAAATGTTTAAAATATCCTTAAACATCAACTTTTATTGTAGATTTGTATACAACTCTAAATATATCCGTGGTGTAAATTTCTAGATGTGGCAGTCATGGGTCAAAGGATATTCAAGGGTTTTGATATGTGTTGCCAGAGGACTGGAGGGCAAAAGTGCAGAATTTTAGGTCTTGGTGAGTTGAAGGTAGGACATATGAAACAAGCTGAAATGTAGTTCTTGCCTAAAATTTGTTGTATGCTTCTCTCTACAGGTGGCCAAAGCATTCTGGATGGCAATTGGGGGAGACAGAGATGAAATTGAAGGCCTTTCATCTGATGAAGAGCACTAAATTATTCATACTAGGGTCTGACTAACGAAGATGCTAGCTCTGTCTGAGACGCCTCTCTACTCAGCCTAGTCATATTTTGCCAGAATTGCCATTATCATACAGCTGCCTGACTTATTTATAGGGTCCTCTTAATTTTAGTTTTTAATGGGAAGCTAAGGAGAAATCTTTTCTCCCTCAGTATATTGTAAGAGAGTGAGGAATACAGTGATAATAATGAGTGAGGATTTCTTAAATATACTTTTTTTTTTTATTCTAGGAATGAGGGTAGGATAAATCTCAGAGGTCTGTGTGATTTACTCAAGTTGAAGACAACCTCCAGGCCATTCCTGATCAACCTTTTAAGTAGCATTCCCAGCATTCACATTTGATACTGCACATCAGGAGTTATATCATCTTTCCTGGGTGATTTGGATTTTCTCCATTCAAGGAGCTTGTGGCTCTGAGGTACGATGCTTTTATTGGGACGAAAGGAGGCAGCTGCAGAACTGATGTGAGCTACAATAAAGGTGGGGCCAAAGTTAGAGCCTGCAGCTTAGTCTCTACCTAAGAAAGTGCCTCTGGGTGTTTCTTTTGAAGTATAGTGTCTGAGCTCATGCTAGAAAGAATCGAAAAGCCAGTGTGGATTTTTCGACTGTAATAAATAAGGCAAAGATTTCTATTCCAGTGGGAATAAAACCTCTCTGCTGAGTTGTGAGGGATATGTTATATGTTAGAGAGAACCTTAAGGAGTCCCTGTATGGGCCATGGAGAGTATGTGATAATATACTGTGATTTTCATGAAGAAACTCTTCTGCCTTAGAGTTCTCCCCTTCTACTTGAGATGCCAGAGGTGTGTTGTCATACTTTATACCCACAAAACAAGACACATTTCCCCTTTAAAGCCAAACAGAGATCACTGCCAAAGTGAGAATACTAAGAGGTGGGTGGGGAAGTGAAATGTTAGGCAGTGAATTCCTAAGCTGTCTTGAGAAACTTAGCTACTTCTCAGGTTGATAGCTGCTCTCTGCCCTTCCAAGCCTGTGACCTTGGGGGACTATCTTTTGTTCTTTATCCTTTGTCTTGTTTGAGTGGGTCAGTTCCAGAGGAACTAATAAGCAAATGGCAGGTTTTTAAAGGAAGGGTGGAAAGTACAGCAAATAAAAATCCTTATTTGTTTTTGTAGACTTTTGTCATGCATGTCGTTAGCCCTCACTCTGATCATGACTGACGTGGCTCTGAACTGCCACACAGTACATTGGATGGAAGGTGCCCGCACACCAGCTGAGAACTGGTTCTGGCCTAGGTGGGCTCTAGAACCATTTACACAGCATGAAAGAAACAGGTTGGTTCAGGAGCAGAAAGAAATAAGGCTCACACCCCTCCAGACACCACCTTATAAGCACTGCAGAACCTGAAACAGATGGCAGAAGGCATGGAATGCTGCAGGGGCCAGCTGAAGTGACCACAGGGAGGAGACAGCTCAGTGACTGGAGCATTCAGGAAGAGGCTTTCCAGGGAACACTGGACATTGCTTAGTGACCTTTTGTTCCTTCATTTTTATTTATTTTTTTTCTTTTACTTTTCTGAAGGACTTTGAGTCTATGGTTCACCATCATCCCATCAGTGTTTCTTTGAGGTGATTGCATTAGGGAATTTGGCTTTGGGGTTGCAAAAAAAAAAAAAAAAAGGTGGAACATGTTTTCCTTAAAACATGGAAGGTTTTAGAAAATATACTTGGCCATCTGGTTAGAAAAAAACAGACCAGACTAGAAAAAGCTGTGAATTTGATTTTGTAGATGAAACAAAGCCAGATAATTAAAATGTGATGTAGTTATAAAGGGTACTAATAGTTATTATTATGATTTTGTGATTTTTCCTTAGGGGGTATGAGTGAGGGAAGCTGTATATCCTTTGTTGGATTAGACACATATAGTGAATAGGAGAAGAGTATGTCAAGCTCACTATTGGAATTTACCCTGCATATGTAATGTCATTACATTTTTAAGACCTCAGCTATCTAGGGATATTGGCCTCTTGTAGGGACACATGGGATGAAGGTCTCTAGTGATATCTACGAAAGGCCCATGTTAGAAGAGTGATCATGAGCGAACACTGAGGTAATGGCTGCAGTCTATCTGAAGTGACCTATGTTCACGCTACCACAAGTTGTTACAGACTTGCCAGCTGGAATTTAAAATAAGAGACTGGGTTTTGGTTGTTTTTTTTTTCCTGAAGCATTTCTCTCTTTGCATAACATAGTGTTTGGCATATAGTAGGCAGTTAATTTTGGTTGTAAAGTATGGTTTGTATTTGATGAATATGATGGCAAATTTTGAAGATCCATACATAAGTGCTGGAAGGTAAAGAGAGAGAAGAATAAACATTTTGCCCCAGAGAAAATCATGTGTTATGTAATAATTTTAGAGTGATGAAGACATAGATATTTTTATAATTTTAAAATAAGCCATTCTGCCAGTGTATGAGAAGATTGACAGAACCAGTTTGCTTGCTCTCTATTTATAGAACTTGGCCGCATCTAATTCAGAGAAGCTAGAGATTTAGGGAAGCTAGACTTAGATGGTTGAGTAATATGGGATGTGGTTCAAGGACCATAGAGCATGTCAGGCCATTCCTGTAAACTGCTCCTAATGTGTGAAATGTGATATATGGCTAATTTCCTGTTGCCACTGTGGAGAGGTGGGGATCAACATTTTTGCCCTGGTTTGTCAGATTCCTTTAACCTTGGGCCAGTCTCTTAACAGTGGCCATTGAGAGAGAGCATGTGGAATGCCCCTTGCCTTGCCTTGGCCTGCCATGGAAAAACAATCTTAGAAGAATCACTGTCTAAGGGTAAGATGAGAGCTCTGTAAACTATTCTGAGCTTCAGCGTTTGCTGAGGCAAAGCTAAATTTAGCAAACATGTGTCCGATGTGGTTAGAGGTTCTGATTCGTTAGGGGTTCTGATTCATTGAACGTTCTGATTGATGGAGACAAGAGTTTCAGTGAATGTTCTAATGCGTTAAGTTTGCTCTTCACTCTCCCTGCTGTTATTTTTACAATGGACAATTTAGCTACAGCGTTATGTCATTAAGTACCAAATCTTACTGGAGGACTGTAGGTGGAGAAAGTGTAAAAACTCTGGTCATGTATATACTGAACCCAGTACCGCGTTAGTATGAGATCAGTTTGAAAACAACCCCCATTTACTTTCCCATAATTTGTGTGTCTCATGAAAGTAGAAGGCTGACTGTGCATGGCAAAATTCTAGTATTTTTGATTCCACTCAGAGTTTAGTGATCCATCCTGGCACCTTTGGCTTGTAAGCTCTTACAGAAAATGTCTTAGAAATTCTCTAAATTTCATACTTTGGTATTACATATGCCTGTTAATATTACAAAGCTTGCTCTTAATGTAGGTGTCTTCACCCCGAAGAGTTATAGCATAGGAAGTATCTTGCCCTAAGTTATTCCTCTGTTTCGCTACTTTGTTTCCTTTTGAAAACATTTTGATTAAAAACCTGGCCCTAATGGTTATTACTGTGTCTTTGAAACACAGGCTTGGGGGTAAAAAGACAAAAAAAAAAATAGCTTCTAAAATCCCCTTTCTCTGCATCCATCATTAGGCCCAAACACTTCCTCCGCACAACTACAGATCTGGGAAGCATAACCAGGCACACAAAGCTACGTATGCCCGGTTTACTAACTAGGAAGCCTCTCGGGTTTGCTCTAATGAAGGAGGTGTCCAATCATTGCCCCTGCCCTTGCTATTATCAACCCGGTGGCTTTAATGCTATCATACAAAAATGTGGACTAAGGCCTAGGGTAGAAACTTTATGGAAATAATAGCATAGTTTAGGAGAGAAAAAGATTATTTTAATCTGAATTCCAAGGACATGGCCTGCAACAAGCATGCTTCCCCAGGAAATTCTCAGGAAGTCATTAATGGTGAAGTGAGACAGCCTTAAATTTGTTCCTCCTACCCTGGTGAGAGCAGAAACAAGAACTCAGGGTCTGGCCAACATTGACTGTGAACATCGTTGGTGCCAGAATCTGAGCTAGGTGTGGCAGAGGACACAGACTTGCGTCAGGATGTAGTTTTTCCTTTGCATGAGCTCAGAGACCAACTCAGGTGGGAGCAGGGGGCAAGTCAGACAAGGTCACAAAAGACAGTGCCAAGACGGCATGTAAAGAGTGCTGTGACCAGCCCTAAAGGCCATGGGAAGTAAAGAACACAGTGGGCTGTGGAGAACAGGAAGTGCATCTTAGGGCAGTGGTTCTCAGAAGTGAGCCCACATCACAATCACCTGGAAGGCCCCACTCCAGAATTTGGGATTCAGTAGGTCTGGCGTTGGGTCTAAGAGTTTGCATCTTTAACATCCCAGGTGATACCGATGCTGCTGGTCCAGTTCTGGAACCAACTGTGAGAACCACTGACTTAGGGGAAGTCTTGTTTGAGTTGAGCTAGGAGGATTAAAATTTGGCAGATAGGTGAGTGAAGGCAGCAGAGTTGTTGGAGTTATGAACAAAGGTATGGAAAGAAGAGTGAGGGGATGTGCTGGGAAAAGGTAAGGAATCCACATAGAGAAATGGCGGCAGATGAGAATGGAGTGATGCCAGAGGGCACCTTGTAGAGTCTCTGCTTACTCTGGAGGGAAGTGAGGAGCCAAAGGTTTTGAGCAGAAAAGGCATCTAACCATAATTACATTCCAGGAAAATGTGGCAGCAGTGTTAGCAGTATTTGCCTAACCAATTAACTGTGTTGAGAAGGAATCTGAGGCTGAGGATGGACCGAACGAACCCTGTGATGAGTGGTTTTTGCCATGGGTAAAGAAATAGAGAAGGGCAGAATTTTGCCATCTGTGTGTTATCCCTGAACTACAGGGACACAGATTAGGAGAACTTTGGGATAGCTGTGATAGCAGGTAATCAGGAACTATATTCCTTCAGTCATATATAAGGACTTACTATAAGATAGCACTGTGGAAATGGATATAAAAGATACTGCTAAGATAGAATCTACTAGATATGGACACTGATTGATTCATTTACTTGGCAAAAATGTGTGAAAGAAGCCAGGGATAAGAATAAAATGTAAACCCCGCTCTCAAGTTACAGCCTAGAGTGGGACTGTGGCAACAGAGAGAGGTGTTCCTGAGAGGCTTCCTGGAGGACATGTCTGAATGGAGGCACAAAGTATTAGTAAATGTTGGCCAGGCAAACTGGTGGTGTGCTGGGGAGCAGGGGTAGGCCGAGGAGGAGAGTTTGATGTTCTAAGTATGAGCAGCCATGGTGACAAGGATGATCCATGAGGACTGCAAGTTGCCGGGTTGTAGAGGATAAGGGAGGGAGTGGTAAAGCCAGGTAAGGGCAAATGAGGGCCAGGTGCTCCAGGGCAGAGATCTTAGAATGTGTGCAGTGGACTAGGGGAAGCACCTATGGTCCGATAGGTTACTGGGGGCATGAAGGGTACCTTTATAGGAAAGAGATCTGGAGGCTAGGAGACCCATTAGGATGCTGGTGCAGTTGTCCAGGCACTAGAGGACCTGTAATTTAGGGCAGTGTGAGGGGGACTAGAGCAGAGAGATTAGAGAAGTGGGACTCTGTGGAAGTAGGGAGCAGAGGACTTGTGGACCACTGTGGCTTCTGTGGATGTGGGTTGGGTAAATGGTCGTGCCCAAAACAGGGCTGAAGGCCAGAAGAGAGAGGGATGGTTTAAGAAGGGAAACCATGAATTCTGTTTATTAGATTGTGAGCTTGAGGTACTTGTGGCCCGTCCATGTGCCAGCAGCTGGCTGGACATGAGTCTGAAGCTCAGGATTGAAGTTTTGGCTATAAGTAATGATTTGGGAGTCATTAGCATTTATGTGGCTTGAAATCATAAGGGTAGATGAGATCACTCATGGAGGAGTCAGCAGAATAGTGGTCTGGGAATACCAACAAGGAAGTAGGCAGAAGAGGTGTAGGCCCAAGAAAAAGAGCAGATGGTATGAGAGGGCCAAGGAGAGCTGGGAAGCTCAGGGAGTAGGGCCTTTCCAAAAGAGAGATGGCAGCAGCAGAGAGGTGATGGAGAGCAAGGAAAGGCAATGTGTCAAGCTGCTCAGGGCTCGGAAAATGGGAAGGAAGACCCTACTGATAAAAACTGGGGAAGCAGAAAAGGGAGGTGGGAAGATGATTCACTTTGGGGGTGCTATGTTTTCGATCATGTCAAATAGCTGGAATTTAAAATCGTGCATCTCAGGCAACAGGTTGGGTTATAAGTACTGGTTTGGGTCAGCTGTTGAGAAATATAGACTCCATAAACCCTTGAGGAAAGTTGTTAAGGGAGTAGGAAGGTGGAAGAACTGGCCAGATAATCATAAAGGCAGGAATTTGATGCAGTTATCAGAGGCCGAATCTATAGGCTGTTACTGAAAGGCTCACAGATGTAATCTAGCACTTTGGGAGGCCAAGGTGGGGGGATCACGAGGTCAGGAGTTTGAGACCAGCCTGGCAAACATGGTGAAACCCCATCTCTACTAAAAAATACAAAAATTAGCTGGGCATGGTGGTAAGCGCCTGTAATGCCAGCTGCTCGGGAGGCTGAGGCAGGACAATCGCTTGAACCCAGGGAGGTGGAGGTTGCAGTGAGCCGAGATGGCGCCACTGCACTCCAGCCTGGCAACAGAGCAAGACTCTGTCTCAGGGGTTGAGGGGGAAACTAAAAGGCATTTTACCACCCCCCCCCCTTTTTTTTTGAGACAGTGGCATAATCTCACCTCGCTGCAACCTCTGCCTCCTGGGTTCAAGCGAGTCTCTCACTTCAGCCTCTCGAGTAGCTGGGACTACAGATGTGTGCCACCACACCTGGCTAATTTTTGTATTTTTTGGTAGAGATGGGGTTTTGCCCTGTTGGCCAGGGTGGTTTTGAATTCCTGACCTCAAGTGATCTCTTTCTGCCCCCAAAGTGCTGGAATTACAGACATTGAGCCACCACGTCCAGCCAACATTTTACATTATAATGTGTTTTTCTTTATCTGCATCTTCTGGGGTCCATGTAAGATCTTGCCAAGGAAACAACTTTGAAGTCCATTTCTTCTTGGGCGTTTTGAATTCAAAATGAATTTTCACAGGTGCTAACAGTCATCTGAGCTGGAAGATGTGGAAACCAAGTTACTTGTGAAGCTAAAGTTACCTCCATGCCTGTGGGAAGACAAATCTGGTGGCATTTAAGACACAGTGACAACATGGAGGAATCAGGTTAGGAAAGACTAGCAGAAGCAAGAGGTGGCAGGGCTTGAGGTTGGGTTGGTGGCAGTCATTTACCAAAGGCCTTGGGGTACAGAGGAAGTAAAATGCAAAATGGCACTGCAGAGACAGCATCAATGGGACATGTATGGTGTTTAGGTGTGGGGAGCAACGAGATGCACCTGTTGAGAAACTTGTGACCTTTTTGCAGATGGCCCAGGAGCTCCTGTTGGCACTGCATGTTGCCCTTGGTGAGTGAGTGAGGGCAGCTGAGTATTACATGAGGACCACAGCATAATGTGGCCTGGCACATTGTTGGTTAAGGTACATCTGGGCTTTCAGACATTTTCCTCTGGTCCTCTTGAGCTCTGAAGTTCCTGAGACCCCTCTGGGCTCCCTTTAAAATCTCCTCGCCACCCCCAGAGAGCAGCAAGAATCAGACTGAGCTCCTGGCACAGGAGCTTTTCCATGAAAAGTTTATTAGAAGGGCACTTACAAGAGGAAGAGAGGGAACGAGAGGACAAAAATCTTTCTTTAACAATAGGGGTACGATGCTTAAAACAGGTGCTCTGCTTTTAAGATATAAAAGTTAGAAAAATCTAAAACACTATAAATACATACATGCTTTTTACAAAGATATTGAAAGGTCAGGCTGGCTGAATAGTAAAGGTAACATAGTCAATGCTCTATTCCCCATCCCTCAACACACGTCAAAGTAAGAGTTCAGAACAGCAGAGTTGCAACAGCAGCAGTGAAGGTGAGTGAAGGCTTCTTGGATAAAGACGGCTCCATCTCTCTGGGTAATGCTTTCACCCCTAGCAAGGGAGGGGGCTTGGTTCAGAGGACCCTTGTGTAAGGGCTCAGATTTGACTTACAGCTGCCTGTTTTTACACGTGGCCACTTGTTTAGCCAACCTGGTTTGGTTTTCTGGATGCTGAGCCAAAAAGCCATTACACCCTTCACCAACATTCAGAACTGGCTGTGCCACAGCTCTTCCGGCCACTGTCCTTGGGAGGAGAGACCTTTCCAACTTTCTTTAAAAAATTAAATAGTTATCTGTCTGAATAGTTTTAAGAAATTATTACATAAATATAAAAACACCAGCATACTAGAATATACGTTACTTCTGCATTAAAAAAGAAGAAAATCCATTACAGAATCACTGAGAATTTCTCAATCCAGTTTACATGAGAGGCAAGTTTTTTTTGCATGATAGCTGTGTTTTTGAAAAGTTGCCTGTTTGTTTAGTCCATCATCTCATCACCAGCACCTCCCCATGGGAGATGCTTCATCTTCATTTTGGATTGGATCCATGTCCTCATGCATCCATTTTTCTGCTTCCCCTACCCACTTGAGAAGTGGCTGATGCTCCTTAAACGGTGATAGAAATACACTGTGAAGACTGTTACCTGAAAGGGGCCTACAAGGGAACATTTTTGCCACACAAAGTACAACTTTGCTGTGTTGAGGTTTTGTTCAGGTAAAGTGGAGACACATATATTTTGGGGAATGTCCCAACTAGCCAAGTCACACAGTAAGAAACAGGGTCCAGGGCTAAACGTGTGCCCTCTCTTGCTGCTGGTATCCCCCTTGGTAAACAGTCCCACAGGCAGCCTGCAGATTCTTTTCCCTACATCTGTCAGGACGAAAGAGAGTGGTCTAACCTGAGCTCTGGCCCTGTGGAGACCCTCATGGAGCCTGAGGCTGAGAATGAAACAGATCTTTGCCTCCTCCCTAGATTACTCACAAACATATGTGCATGACATGCACACACTACTACCAACCTTCCTATCATCTGAGTAAAAGCATTCCCCCTTGAATATGTCCAAACTCTAGGAAGCCAAGCGGGGATGGAGAAAAAAAGAAACTAAGCACACGATATGTGCTATATAGCTCACTTCAGTATATTAACAATCATTTTAAAAAATCACCATAGTCAATAAAAAAAATACAACATAAGGACAATGGAGACATCTGCCAGCAGCTTTGCCCTCATGTGTGCTCTTCCTAAGAGTCAAAGTCCCTGCTTCTGACTCCAGGCTTGTCTCAAAATGTCAGGTCTAGAGCCTGCCAGGAAGGTGGCCGACTGAGGATGTTCGAGCACAGGCCTGTAATCCACACCAGCAGGGTAGCTACCTACGCTGCATGGGAAGGATCTAAGTTACTAAATAAAGTTGGGAAGGAGAGAGGAAAGGGAGTAAAAATTGGCTCCTTGGAAGGGGCTGAACACAAGGATCCATGTCCTACTGCTAGCTACACTCATGTCAGTGTCAGCACAGGCTACAAGGTGAAGATGTCATGGCGGGGAGCCCGGGGCAGGGGCAACACATGCGATCATGTTGTCTAGATGAACACCACTTAAAACGACTCTAGCCGCCACCAGCACTCCTCTAGCACTGCCCTGGTTTCTTGCCCCTTTCAACTGTCCTTTAAAAGAGTCTCCTACTATACAAATGCCGTTCATACAACAGGATTTTAAAACTAAAAAACTACTTTGTGGCTTCAAGGAAGGACGCTAATGTTACACCAGAGTGCCTATGTAGCCCTCTATGGTGGAAGTGGCACAATTTCCTAACCTCTTAAGATCAAATTTATTTTCAGTGATGCCACAGGTGGCTCTGCCTACAGTCTCACATATCCTCCTCTGGTGGTCTAGTCTATAAAGGGCCAAGGAAAATACACAAAACTTTGGAAATACACAAAACTCAAAATTTCATGCTCCTAGAAGTAGCCAAGCATGAGGGTCCTAAGACACCATTCAAATGTAGCCAAACATATCATTTCATCACATTCGAAGTTTATAATGCAGTGTAGGCTTTTTCCACCTTTACCTGGAATCAGAACTTGCACTGGATCACCAGAATCAGGCTGTGGCTGAAGCTCGTTCCCAGGCACTTGGAGAGCTGTGTGCCACAGAAGCCCTCACAGGATGGTGCAACAGGTGAATGCAAGCCCTCAGAAACTGCTGCCCATGGCTTTTAGGAGTGGGACCATGACTGTTCTAGCAGAAGCCAAAATGGAATATTTGTGTCCTGGGTCTCAGAGCTGGCTGGCAGCACGAAACATGTATGGGAGGTTCCGGGGACTTCCTGTGCAAGAAACGGGCCACAGATTTTACACCAGGCACATGCTTCAGACTTGCAGAATTTGGCCCTCTCAGAGGAAGTGAAGGGTTCTGTGTTGTCTCTGAGTTCTGGGTCAGTACTCCTTCAAGAAGACTCGAGTCTGTCAAGGTGCTCCTTCGGTCTCTTCCTGTGTCCTCAGGAGGCTTGGGGAGCAGCTCTCCTAACTGGAAACCTTGTGGCTAGAACTTCAGAGGCACAGGATCCTGCAGGTGGGCCACCGGGAAGCCCCTCCATCTTCCTTCAATGTCAGAAATCTCATCGCATTTAAGGTTTACAACCTGCCAAAATTATACACACTTCCTTCCCTTCACCTGGAATAAAGCAGGACTTCCATAGGAAATCCCTTGATTTTTTTCCTGCTATATAGCCATGCAAAAATGTGGGATAGGTCATTTTATACACAAAAACAGCAGCGAAGAATAAAGTACCAATTGAAGGTGGCAGTTCTGTCTGTCATGTTCTGCAAAAGGCTGGGAAAAGAAGAGGACTTTTTTCCAGTTGAAGTAATTTAGACAAGTTTTCTCCCTAATTGTCACTGGGAGCAGTACTTATTACACAATATAACTGCTACAGTTGTCACTGATGATCCTCTACTGGGAGCAAGATCATCTTATATCCCAGGGGGAAGATGACAGACCACTTTGTACCAAGCCTGCAATTTTCAAACGTGTAAAAATACTTTAATAGCCCTTTTCATTTGCCTATGTTGGCCTGAGATGTTTCCCTTCTGGTGAATGTGCTTCTGTAAATTTCCACTTCCAGAAGTGCAGGTGTCTCTTCAACAAAACCTGGAAAAACTTCACCTTAGAAGAGAGAAGGGAGAGAAGCAGTTGCTGGGTCTCACTCAGGTTTCCCAGTCAATGTTCCAGGCCAGGATTTTTAAAGAAAATATATAAACCAAACATTGAAAAGAGCATATGATAAAGTTGATTTAATTAATGCAACTGACTACATCAACCAATATAGCCATATGCATCAGAATCCGGAGCAAGCTCTGACTGGTGATGTGCACCCAGCGTGGTGCCACCTGAGACCAAATGCCATCCCACGACAAGGACCTCCTGCTTCATGAGAACACTTACCATCATTCGAATCTCTTTGAGATTAATGTGATAGACACTATACATTGCATATGCACTGGGCCTCAGCAGATGCTTCCAACTTTTCAAAGTGAAAAAGGAAAAACGTAAGATTTTAAAGAGGTGGCGCTCACCAATGTTTCCTGCTGTCCTGTGCGCAGGTTCTGCTCAACACACACCTTCCAGTCAGTATGTTCTGAGATGGGAGGGAGGGAGACAAGCTCCCTCCCCACCCCAAGTCCATCCAGCTCACAAGGGGCAGGGTGTGCTGGAGTGGTGGGGCTAGGCTGGGAATGTTCATGGGAAGAGGCATTGTCTCAAGCATCAGAGAGCTGGACATGAGGTCCGCATGGCCCTGCGGGCTTTTTCTACCTAGAATGCCCTTCCAAGGTGAACTCCACACTGCAGTCCTAGACAGAAGGGCGTTTCTGGTTGGACTGTGACATCCCAGAAAACTGTCATCCAAAAAAGGAGTCTGCAGGGAGGGGGCTGGTGGTGTAATACTACCTGTTCTGCTCACTTAAGCCACCAGAGCAGAAGCCATTTCTTGCCCTTCGAAGTGGGGCCAAAGGGCAAATGTGTTTGGCAGACACAGCTGTTCATAACATCCACCTCTGGGTTTGCTCGTGTGTTTCAGAAACAGGTGGGTGCACCCCTTCAGTTGAGGGAGAAATATTTCTTCTTCCTTGACAACAATGGGTCGAGTAGAATTTCAATTCTCTCAACTTCCTGCATGACCTTTTCCCCAAGCCCGCCCTCCCCTACCATACTCAATGTCTCTTAAGACACACTGGAACAGCGGATGCTTGGGGAGCCCATCTGGGTGAGGACCTTGTCAAGCCACTGCAAAGGCCCATTCAGGTGCAGCTCGATCCAGCAGGGGGTACTGGTCACAGTCTGTCTCCTGTAAGAAACAGGGAAAGGGGTGGGTGGGGGACTTAATCTCCAGAAGGCTACACAAGTCAGAAAACTTCCTGCTTTGGTGATAGTTGTCTCTCCAAAGCCAGAGAGCGATCCTACCTTGTTAGACGCTGTCCTAGAAGCGTTACCAATAACTTCTGAAACTACCAGGCCAAACTCCTCCACCCGGGGAGGACTTTGGGTAAATTAAGTTCTCTTGAGGGGGAAGGAAGTTGACTTTAAGAGTTAAACATGTAAAGTCAATTGCAGGCCAGGCACGGTGGCTCATGCCTATAATCCCAGCACTTTGGGAGGCCAAAGCAGGCAGATCACAAGGTCAGGAGTTCAAGACCAGCCTAACACGGTGAAACCCCATCTCTACTGAAACTACAAAAATTAGCCAGGTGTGGTGGCATGTGCCTGTAATCCCAGGGACTCAGGAGGCTCAGGCAGGAGAATCGCTTGAACCCAGGAGGCAGAGGTTGCAGTGAGCCAAGATCATGCCACTGCACTCTAGCCTGGGCGACAGAACGAGACTCCATCTCAAAAACAAAAAAGTCAATTGCAGGGTACCCCAGAGGACTACCAGTTACTGTAACAGGTCCCCTAATAAAGGAGACCTCCAGCCTGAGCAGAGGGCTCCCTGGCTCCCATCTGTACCACATGGGCTCATGCCACTCCCCTATCTCCAAATCCAGGCCCAGCCCCAGCAGGCCGTGATGACGTGTGTCTGTTTGATTGAGGGGTGTTTTTTACAAAGTGCCAACAGTGTCCGCATGCCTTCGGTTCCCAATGTGCTGATATAATTCTCATCTACAGCCTTATTTTGGAAAATCTTACAAGCAGAGCGAGCCATGGAACAATTACTGGAAAAAACCAAGGCACACCACACGTTTCTTTTCCCCAAAGCACTTTGTCTAAATTCAGGCTTGTTGATGACGCAGCTTGCAGGCAGGCTCCCAAAGGCCTCCACTGAGCAAAGGCTATCTGCTGAGGCTGGAGTCACTGCTGCCAGCTGGAGGTGATAGGTGTGGGCCTTGGGCCCTGCTTTTGGCCACCTCACAGAGAGAAGGGCTGAAATCTTACTCTCCTTGGCCCAAGAGGCAGGAGGACAACAAGGCTGTTCTGGGAAGGGGCCGTGCCTGCCCGTCGGGCTGCTGTGCAGTGCTGCCAGGCAGTGGTGACGCGGTGGGCCGCAGAGGACTGGGTGTGCTGGCAGGACATGCCACATGGTGATACAGTGTCCCTGGGGAAAGGCTCCGCCACCAAAGAGCCTCTCCTAGCACTTAGAGCACTGCGATGCCGCACCACGAACAGGGCTGCTGTCTGGAGGGCATCACCCTCCTTGCTTGGCCTATGCTTTGCTTGTACAGAAGGGAGGTTCAGAAATGGGCCTGTATATCCTGGGGAATCTGCATGAGCGAGGGTACCTGAGTGTGGCCCTCCGGACTACAGCCTGGTGTAACGAGCAAATGGATGTCCCCTTGCTCTTTTCCACTGCAGTCCCATCTTTAAAGATGTCCCTTCTCCACTAAAAAAAAAAGATTGATTTCCTAACCTTTCACTCCCGTTCCCTAAATGTTATAAGACAGGGCTAAAAGGTTTTAAAACATTTCTCTGGTTGGACCTTTGGACCTGGGCTAATCTCTTCAAGCCATAACATGGTTGTCAGTTCTTCTGAGGTCTGACTACTATGATTGCTCAATTGGTCACTCCTGGATTTCAGAGACACTCTAGAGACCAAGGGGCTATGTTCCCTGACACCCTGGGGCAGACACAGAAGAACAGCAGCTAAAATACGGTAAGTGGAAGAGGAGGATTTTACAGGATGAAATCCTCTAATGAGAATCTGACTTTCCATAAGTCATGCTCATCTGGATTTCATTACAAACGGTGGCCCGAGGCCAATACTGAAATGGGTTTGGCCAGGGTGCAGCATGACTGCAAAACAAAATGGATTCCAAACATCTGGAAAAATGAAGAGAAGGGGAGAATAGCTTGCAAGGCGCTGGCTCCAGCTGACGTGTGGGCACCTCTGTGTCTGCCACGGGAGCTGGCTGGGGGCTGGCAGGGGGTAGTGTGGAGCAGAAGGCAGGGACACACAGCCCTGCCTCTCAGCAAATTCCTGTCCATGAGTGGAAAGAAAAGGGATGGGATTCTCTAAACCCAAAGCAGAATGGCCTGAAATGGTCAACCAAGCAGACCAAGTAGAGCTGAACTCCTATCAGGGCCATGTTTAAACCAAAATCTAGGGCTGGGCATGGGGGCTCCTGCCTGTCATCCCATCACTTAGGGAGGTGGATCTCCTGAGCTCAGGAGTTTGAGACCACCCTGGGCAACCCGGTGAAACTCCCTCTCTACTAAAATAACAAAAAATTAGCCGGATGTGGTGGTGTGCTCCTGTAATTCCAACTACTCGGGAGGCTGAGGCAGGAGACTCCCTTGAGTCCCAGAGGTAGAGATTGTAGTAAGCCAAGATTGCACCCCTGCACTTCAGCTTGGGTGACAGAGTGAGACTCCATCTCAAAAAAGAAAAGGAAAGAAGAAACCAGTATCTAGAATTCTAAAAAAAGTCATTTCTCAGCAAGGAAATTTTGTTCCTTTATCACTACCCAAATCTCCTCCCTTCCCTGCCTCTCAGTTTTAATATCCTGGGCTCCTCAGCATCACCAGGGTCCCTGAGTCAGAAGTGGAGCCACAGAGGAGAAAAGGAACAATGAGCTGAAGACCTAATGTCCTGAAGAGGGTCATTCTAAAACAGCGCAAAATGAGTAAGGAAGAAGCAAGAGGGCAGAGTTCTAGACACAGCTCTTCTACCCGTGTGACTTCAGGTAAGTCACATTTCCTCCCTGGGCCTTAGCTCTCATCTGTACAGGGGGATGATGCCGGTGTCCCCACCCAGGGCTGGGACGAGGGTAAGATGGAGTGTGTGTTTACAATGCCTGCAGCTGTTCGGTTCCATCAAGCATTGCTCTGTGCTGCTGGCCCAGCCCCTCCTGCCTGCCAGGCCATGACCTCTCTCTGATCTTTGGTCTCTACTATGGACCCCAGGGATGGCCTAGCTCACCTCTGAGGATCCCCTGGCTGCTCTGCTGTCCCGTCACCTGGAGTTAGGTCCCCTGATGTTAGCAGCACCCGTAACTGACCTGTACTCTGCTCCCCAGCCTTTGACGAAGCTCATGCGAATGGTGCACATGCGGGTCAACTGGTAGACAGCCTCAAAGCCCTGGTTGACGGATTGGGCCAGGAGGGCAGCGAACTCCTGGTTGTTGAAGATCTTCAGGTTGCATCCTGCCAACAACACAGAAACAGGACTGTGGGGGTAGAAAAAGCCAGGTCCATTGCTCCTGTCCTGGATAAAGCAAGCCCTGGATCCCCCAGACCAGCCTGACTGATACAGCTCCGGGGACATGGTGCGTGATGCATTTCCCATACACTCCACAGTAGTAGTACCACTCGAGAGACAGGCTGACTTGATCCTTCCCCTTGAACCCACCTCCTCACCAGGAGGTGCACAGCTGACGTATCTGCAAGGGGAGATGGAAGGCTGGCCCGTAAGTTCTCACTCCCGGAGCGGAGAGAATTCTCCAAGTGGGCCTCTGAGAATAGGGAGATGGTGTGGAGAGGGGTCCTTGCCCTGGGCAAAGGGGCCAGGGAACAGAGAGACAAGGGACCTGGGCCAGGGTGCCCATGCTGTGTGGGGTCTGGTTGTTTACCTAGGAACAGGAACGCTGGCCGTTCCATAGCAGGCAGTGCCAGCAGAGACAGGCTGGCTGAAAGGCTACTGGGCCTGCCATCCCATGGGAAGCTCGGCAGAGGGCCCAGGGTAACTTCCACCTGGGCTTCTCTGATGAATACACCTGGTGCTGGGGCTAGGAGGGAGGGCAAGATCTGGGCCACATTTTGGCCTCTGGCACCAGGCTGGGTGGAGGTGACATTCACAGCTAAGTGAAGGTGTGCATCTAATTCTCCAGACAGTCAAACTAAAGACAGTAACAAAGTTTAAAATAAATGTCGTTTGAAGTCATACTGCCTGAGTGCCAGGAATGTGTGAACCCAAAAAATAAGGACAAAAGCACATGCCGGAAATAGCCAAAAGGTGAGCTGGGGTGATGCTTATGAATGAGCCAACAGCAGTCTCCTGTTCTTGCTGTGTGACTCTGAGCTGGTCACATTCTCTTGGGGACCCTGTGTCTCTGTATAATGAGGGGCTGGCCTCAGAGGTCCTTCCAGCTCTGACATTCTATGAGCTGACAAACAACATCAGAGCCAATTCAGCCCTCACCCAAAAGATGGGGGTGGGGCCAGGGAAGGGAGGAGGCAGAAGGCCAAGAGCGTCACTGAGCTTCCTCTTCTCATTCTCTCCAAGGACAAGGGTGGTAGAGCAGGGCTGAACCTGGGCCCTGATCCCCAGCAGAGCCAAGAAGCAGAAGAGCACCAGACTTGAGAGTCCATCAGTCCTCCTCATCCGAGGCACCATCCGGGCTTGGCCACTTCCTAGCTGTGTGTCCTTGGGCAGGTGGCTGAAACTCTCTGAACTTGTCTCCTCAAAGTGTCTCCTGACTTATAGAGCCAGAGAATAACGGGAGAGGACTAAACGACGTCAAAGATCGGAATGTACTCTATAAATGCAACCCCAGAATGCTCTGGAAACCTGCTGTGCTATTACCATTTCAGACTCTGCATTCTAAAGTTTTCCCTGCCCGTGGCCCACCACTTCCCCACTACCATCTGCTTCTCAGTGGGCAGGAAAGGGCATGTGACACATGTCACAGGCAATGGCCTGGCCAGGTGACCTGTTCTACCAGCCAGTCACAGGCCATGTTCTGTGGGCTGCCTGCCCAGTGGCTGCATCCCCTGTGAGAAGTAGGCTTTGGCTGGGGCTTTCTGCCTTGGTTTCCTAAGGAAAGAAGCCTTAGATGGGATCAGCTGCCTGCCTGATCTTTCTGGCCAGGTGTGGCCCTGTCAAAACCACTCTCAGGGGTGCAGCCCAACACATCTTCTTGGGATACAGGTGGCATTTTTCAGGCTCACTCAGAAAACCCTCAGAAGTTCCCTAGAGTCAGACTCTTGTGTCCCTCCATGGCCTCCTGCTGTTGTGCTTTTCAAACATTTTCACCTGTCTCATATGTGGCCCTCCTCCAGCCAGAGTGCCGCCCAGCCATGTCCTGCCCTCCATCACCTCGGGGCCTTTGCCTGGGCTGTTCCCCGGTCTAGAATGCCCTTCCTGTGCCTAATGACTACCTATCCTTCAAGGTCCGGATGCTTCTCCTCCATGAAGACGTCCCTGATCCATCACAACAGCTAAATGGCCTTCTCTCTACCTGGACTGCTGGGCTGGTGCTTAGCACCCCTCCTTTATATTGAACTCCTCTGTGTCTTTGTCTTATGTGCTCTGTAGGTTTGTAAGGTCTGCAGAGACAGAGCAGGGCCCCATCTACGTCTTCATCCCCTACAGCACCTGTCACGAAGCCCTGCACGCTGTCTGTGCAATGAAGGAGTGAAGTGTTGCCTGTGTATCCACTCACAGGGCAATGGGCCGGTATCCACAGGTTAACGGCAGACCCATCAGATGCTACATCTGCTCCCTGGAGGTTCAGGGAAAGCATAGTTAGATCTCTGGGCACAGAAAAAAACAAATTGAGTCACCTCCAGACTGATGCCTTCAACAGTGAGCAGAAAAGGTAAGACAGACAGACTCTCCAGCATCCCAGGCATGCACTCAGAGAGGGACCTCAGGGCAGGGGTGCCTGTGTGGCTGGCTTACCTGGTGGGATCTTGCAGACGGTGGCTGGGTGCCAGCCATAGCGCTGGTTACAGTTGGGAGACTGGACAAAGATAGCGCTGTCACTGAGGCACTCTGCGAAGACCTCCCCTCCGATGTAGTAGAGCCGCACGCCTCTTCCTACAGAGATTCAGGTTAGACTGGACAGGGTGACTTTGCTCAAACACAATGGCCCTGGGGCCACCTGAGGCTCGCAAAGGAGGTGGGGCTGCTCCCAGTGACTGACAGCCTCCCCAGGCAAACGGGCCCCAAAGCCCAAGCCTAAAGTAGGGGAAATCATGGGCAATGCTGGATTCCTGAAGCCAAGGGAGGCAGATGACAAGAAAAGCACATGGGACAGGTCTCAGTGACAGCCTTTGCCACTGAGTAGGCATAAGCCTCAGTCAAATTATTCACCTGAGCCTTAGTTTGTCTCTACAATAGGGATGGGGGCCGGGCGCTGTGGCTCACACCTGTAATCCCAGAGCTTTGGGAGGGCAAGGTGGGAGGACCACTTGAGGCCAGGAGTTCAAGGCCAGCCTGAGCAACAGCATGAGACTTCATCTCTATAAAAATATTTTTTAAAAGTTAGCTGGGCATTGTGCCATATGCCTGTAGTCCTGGCTGCTTGGGAGGCTGAGGCAGGCGGATTGCTTGAGTCCAGGGGTTCAAGACTGCAGTGAGCTCTGATCACACCACTGCACTCCAGCCTGGGAGACAAAGTGAGACCCTAACTCAAATAATAAAAATAAAGGGAATGATGATAATCCCTACCCTTGTAGGATTACTGTGAGACACACAGTAAGCTCCTGGTAAGTGTCAGCTTCTCTTTCTGCTGCTGCTACTACCCCACTACCCTACTACTATTTGGTCTCTTCAGATTCAGAGATTCATTCAGTACGCCTGTCGGGCTCCATCTGCTGGAACAGACACCCCAAGGAGCCCTTTATTGCAGGGATGGTTTAATGCTACCCCCATATTTTTTCTTCCCTGAATGCATTTTTCTAAAACATTCCAGAGGTTTATACCATTTACTTTTCTTTCATCTCTTAAATCCACTCCAGATGGACAGAAATTATTTTTAAATTGGTTCTGCAACTCAAACAGTTACGTAAACTCTTGACAGTGAGCTCTTTGCTCGGCCAGGGATGGTCCCTTATCCTGCATAGGAAAGTCTCTGTTCCATTCCTGGGGAAGCAGCTCAGAGGCCAGAACATGGAGCCAGATGTTATAGGCCCAGCATGAGGTAGGATGAACACCAGGCAAATGACCCATACATCCCTGGATGTCCCCTGCCCTGCCTCCTATTCCCACTACTATTCCCTCAACCACTCCTCGTTTTCTCTGGCTTTAGTTCTGCAGGGTGCCGGTGGCTCAGAGTCCTCAGGAGGGGTGACTACCGCCTGTCCACAACTGTGTCAAGTTAGTAAGAGCAGGAGGCAGAGGTGAGGATGGGAAGACCCAGACTAAAATGTTTGTTTCATTTCAGTAACTTAAAAAAATTTATTTATGGCCAGGTGCAGTGGCTCATGCCTGTAATCCCAGCACTTTGGGAGGCCGAGGCCAGTGGATCAAGAGGTCAGGAGTTTGAGACCAGCCTGGCCAATATGGTTAAACCCCGTCTCTACTAAAAATACAAAAATTAGTGGGGCATGGTGGTGCACGCCTGTAGTCCCAGCTACTCCGGAGGCTGAGACAGAAGAATTGGTTGAACCCGGGAGGCAGAGGTTGCATACCTTTTATGGTTATAAAACTGGCAGAACTGGCTGGGTGTGGTGGCTCACACCTGTAATCCCAGCACTTTGGGAGGTAGAGGTGGGTGGATCACAAGGTCAGGAGATCGAGACCATCCTGGACAACATGGTGAAACCCTGTCTCTACTAAAAATACTAAAATTAGCTGGGTATGGTAAGCACCTGTAATCCCAGCTACTTGGGAGGCTGAGGCAGAAGAATTGCTTGAACCAGGGAGTCAGAGGTTGCAGTGACCCGAGATCACACCACTGCACTCCAGCCTGGTGACAGAGTGAGACTCTGTTTAAAAAACAAAACAAAACAAAAACTGGCAGGACCCACCATAACAAGATGCCTAGGTATCTGGAGCCAAGACTGTGCCACTGCACTCCAGCCTGGGTGACAGAGTAAGACTCCCATCTCAAAAAAAAAAAAAAAGATTATATATATATATATTTATGAAACAGAAAAAAGCCAGTTGCAGTGGTGTATGCCTATAGTCCCAGATAATCAGGAGGCAAAGATGGGAGGATGGCTTGAGCCCAGGAGTTTGAGACTGGCTTGGGCAACATAGCAAGACCCTATCTCTAAATCAATCAAACAGTGGTATGCCACCCAGAATAAGTATCTTTTTTAAAGTGAAAAATAAAAAGCAAAATAGGAATAACAAGTCTGGTAGTGGTGGCTGTCTGTCAGTGACGATGCCAGTCTCTGCAGAGCCAGCAACCCCACCCTCCAGACATCAGGTCCCTTCCCTAGAAAATGACAGCACAGACCTAGGCCCACGGCCTCCAAACTTTTCTTCTCTTCACTACACAATCAGTCCTCTCTTCAAATGAAGTCTTCTGTGGGAACCCAAGAGATAAAGCGAGGGCAGAGGTGCTCTGGTTCACGTGGGGCCAGGCTTCCCTTTGCTGACCTGTCCAGCTCCTGAGTTTGCCCTGCGAACCCCTCGGCCAACCCTTGGGGCTCCAGGATGAGGTCTGAGAGTACCTCACTCCACCATCTCTCTATAGCCCTTCTAAGTTCTGACAGTCTGTGATCCTGGATCTTAAAAATCCTCTAATCATGGTAACTTCATAAGCAAACCAAGTGAAGCATAACACAGCTTCGTCTTCCTTAAACTCACGAAGTCATCTTTTACTTATGTTCTGGGGGCTAGAAGGCAGAATGTTCACAGTAGTTGTGTCTGGATAGTGGACAATTGTTTTCTACCTAAATTGTCTAGAATAATAATACATGAAAATAAGAAAAGATCACTCTTCCAACAATGACTACCTGCTTATCAACCTATCCATCTGTACTTTCAGGGTATTTTTATTAAGAGGATTTCAGCTGGGCACGGTAGCTCACACCTGTAATTCCAGCACTTTGGGAAGCTGAGGCAGGTGGATCATCTGAGGTCAGAAGTTTGAGATCAGCCTGGCCAATATGGTAAAATGCCATCTCTACTAAAAATACAAAAATAAGCAGGATGTGGTGATGGGTGCCTGTAATCCCAGCCACTCGGGAGGCTGAGGTAGGAGAATCACTTGAACTCAGGAGGCAGAGGCTGCAGTGAGTCGAGATCGTGCCACTGCACTCCAGCCTGGGGGATAGAGAGACTGTGGCTCCCCACCAAAAAAAAAAAAAAAAGATGTCATATGTTGCCTTTCTCATAGACGCTCCTTTCTGGATCCCTTAAGTGAAGTATTTTCCTCTGTGGCCTCCAGATTTTCCGAGATTGTATCTTTGAGTGGGAATGATCAACTGGCCTGAACACTACCCATCTGGCCCCTAAACAGGGCAACAGAGAATGTGGGGGCCTTTCGGGGCAGTGAGTCTTCCCCCATTTCCAGCAGGAGGCAGAGCACAGCTAAGGATGGAGGCAGGGTTCCATGCAGAGGGTGTGCCGGGGCTTAGGCTGGCAGGGGGGATAGAGCGGTGGGGACAGGATGGGGAGGGCAGGGGATGCAGCCACCCCATACCAATGTGCCTCCGCGTCAGCTCCACTGCTGCGTTCCTGTTGACATTAGAGAGCAGCCCTAGGCAGAAGCGCTCCGAGTTGGAGGGGTCGGTGAAGCCATCCACAGTCATGGATGGCTGTGAGGCATGGAACGTCTCCCCGACACGCTGGTTCAGCTCGTAGTAGGAGATGGAGCACCAGAAGGCTGGCTCGCAGTAGGTGACTGGCTGCAGGTCTGCGGACACAGAGTAGGCTACTGGGTCAGTGGGTGCCCCAGGCCCCATGCTCCCTCGATGGGGTCCCATGGAAGCTCTGGAAAACCATTTCGCTGCATTTTAGAGGGTATTAATAATCTCTCCTACCCCATGCCTTTTATTGTATAAAACTGGCAGGACCCACCAGAACAAGATGCTCTGGTGTCTGGAGGAGATTGTCAGCCTTGCCATGGTATCAGTGTAAAGGGCCACTGATTTCATTTTCTTTTTTTCTTAGCTCATAGAGGTCCTGCCCCACATGCTTGGCCTTGACTGGATGGAGGGAGTCCTCAAGGAGGGGCTAGGTCAAACCGGAAGAGGATGAGGGGACCACCCAGTACTTGGATGAACCTGGGACAGCCACTGCTTGCACTCACCATGGGGCAGGCCATGGCTTCTGCACCATCACCTCCCAGCCTCTCTTGCAAGATCCCCAGAGTAACCCACATTAATCACTGCCCCTAAAAGGGCTTTCAGGCTTTGGTTCTGCACAGCCTTAGGGGCAAACTCCAGGCCTGTGGAGCAGCACCTTCTAAGCCTACAGCAGCTGAGTGGGTTTCCAAAGGCACACCACATCAGCACAGTGGACACACCAGCCATCGTCTGCAGACTGAGCCCGGGGCTATGTCTGTTATCATAGAAACTGTTTTCCACATTTACCTAGATGCTGGCTGCTGGGGTGGCTAGGACACAAACGCAGCTGAAGAAAGTTGGGATTGGTCCCAGTTGTCTGTACAGCCTCCATCAGGGGCTCCTCAAAGCAACACTGCCATCTTGCAAAGGGCTGCTGCCTTTTCTCAGAAGTGTAAATGGTGGCTTTTCCTCACACTGGACACTTCCCAGCCTTCCATTTCCTGGGGCCTCCTCGCCCTTCTCTTGCCCCAGCAGCCGTGGCGCTATGCCCTTGGAACTCCCACTCACACCGATGCCACAGCCTCTGGACCAGGACTGCCTTGCGCCCCATGCCAGCCATTTCCAACTGCTTCTCTGTACTGCACTGACTGCCGGGTGTGAGCCCCGAGCCTAACACACTCTGCCTGATGCCTACCTGAATCCCTGAATCCCATCCATGTGCTGAAGAATCAGGGAGTCCCCCCTACTCATTCGCACTCTTCCATCTCAAACCTTCAGCCTGGCTCTGAAGTCCCTCTGGCTCTTAAACATGCCTGGAGCCACCCAGTTACTAAGGGTGCATCTCTGTATGAGTATCTTGACTGTCCAATTCGACCACGGGGTCCTAGGGCCCAGGCTGACATCTCTCCTCCCTCTCTTTAACCTTCAGCGCAGGGCTCTGATGCAGGAGGAGTAGGAGAGACTCGCCATGCTCACGTCTCAGCCCTGGCCTGAGAACCCTGCTCACTGGGTGCTTGGCAATGTCTAGGAGAGAGCCCACCAGGGACCTCTGCTCATCAGACCTACTGAAGGTATGTGGAGCCCAAGAGAGAAAAGTCAAAAGCTGTTCTGCCCACAGGAAGGGGCCCGGTTGCCCTGCTGGACAGAGTGCCCTGATCCCCTTTTGGGGTCTAGGCACATGATCCCTTCTAAGAGCAAGTAGAACACTACCACGCACAGCAAAGGGACAGGCCAGTAACACCCCTGCACTCCACACACACCCAGGAAGTGTCAGCTGGAGGGTTGGGACGCCCTGGGTCAGGTTTTTCAACTTCAGCACTACTGACATTTGGGGCCAGGTAACTCTTGGGTGGGTGGGTGGGAGGGTCTGTACATTGTAGGATGTTTCACAGCTTCCTGGTCCCTACTCACTAGGTGCTAGCAGTATGCATCGATATCACCCCCTCAAGTTGCGGCAATAAAAAAAGGGCTGCGGATATTGCCACATGTCTTCTGGGGGTAAAAAGACCTCCAGTTGAAAACCACTGCCCTAGATATCAATTGGATCATGGGACAGAAGCTTTAAAGCCATCCTCCAGACAGACTGGAGGTAGTCTTGGCTTAGGCACAGACTAGATGTGTGGGTGTGAGCAAACCAGCTCCTCTCTCTGGGCCTCATCCTCTTTCCTCTCTACGCTGGACATAGCTAACTTACGGGAAGTGCAGGGTGCACATCAAGCACTCAGCACATGGTGCTAACAATGATAATAACCAACTCTATGAACTTGAAAACAGCCTGGTCCTATCTTCATCACCATCAAGATGGAGAGGCAAAGCATTCTTGCCCCTTTCCTCTCTTCCTGGAGTGGAGCAAAGGAAGATAAGCATGAAGGCATCAAAGGTACTTAATGGGGAAGGGAGGAATGACAGGGCCAGGAGCAGCTGTGGCTTGTGCCCTGGCTCCTAAGTTGAGGCTGAGCCACGTCAGCCATATCCAGCTCTGGCTTTGCTTGATGCTTCAACATTCCAATGAGATAAGCTATATTCTAAACAATGTGGTCACTAAAATGTGAGCTATGTTGCTTTGGAAACTTAAAAAAAAAAATCCTCCAAGTGCAATCCAAGCATTCAGAGGGGGCAGGCAGTGTATCAATGCTGCTGGCCACCACTGCCCAAGTGCAGGCTCTGCTGATCCTGTGTGACCGTGGCAACGTGACCTCCTCCTGTAACCTCAGTTTTCTAGTCCATATAATGACTGCGGTGCACTAGAAGACAATAAAGCTGCCGGGCAACGGTGGCTCACGCCTGTAATCCCAGCACTTCAGGAGGCAGAGACAGGTGGATCATGAGGTCAGGAGTTTGAGACCAGCCTGACCAATATGGTGAAACCCTGTCCCTACTAAAAAATACAAAAATTAGCTCAGTGTGATGGTGGTGCATGCCTGCAGTTCCAGCTACTCGGGAGGCTGAGGCAGGAGAATCGCTGGAACCCGATTGCAGTGAGCCGAGATGGCACCACTGCACTCCAGTCTGGGTGACAGAGCAAGACTCCATCTCACAAACAACAACAAAGGCAATCAAGCTGACCACCTAGGTCACTGTTCCAGCATGGGTCAGCTTGAACACAGAGATTTGGCTGGCCCTGGCTGACTCAGCAATGTGGAGAACAGAACACAGTCCTCACCCCAAAATCATAAAGCCCTGCCCAGCATTCTCTGGGTTTAGTCCAGGCAGAAGAGAAAGAGCTAGGCTCCCAGGAACAGCAACCCAACCCACCATTCAAAGAAAGAAAAAGCCGGCAGGCCACCCATTATCTGGCATGGTGCTGGAACCATGCTCTGGGGAAGGGTGGGCTTCAAGGACCCTCAGAATGGAAGGCGGGCTTGGGGTCCTAGGCTGAGAGCCCCTCCCAAGCAGATCTGGGCCCTTATCCAAACAGCCTGCAACTCCCAGACACACACTGGACAGTGTTGTGGGAAACCCCGGATACTAGGAGCCTGGCACGTCATTAGGAAGATGCTAGTTTGAGGGAGCAGTGAAATCAGGCCAGTGGCAAAGACTGCAGGCTGCCATTTCAGAGAGGGCTGTTTGGACAAGCTGCCCTGTGTTCAAAAGTGGGACTGAGTCGGGTCAGCACCCCAGCCATGCGTTTTCTATTCTCTGCAAACAACTAAAAGCCAACTGTGCCTTTCCCTCCTTTCTAGGTCCCTCCCGCCCATCATGCCTCAGCTGCTTCCTCCCAGAACTGGTGCAAGAGGAGAGGCAGATCGGAAAGCATGGTCACCACCTCTGGGTTCTGCCTTCAATGGCACATTTTTCTTTAAAAAAATAACAAAAAAAACCACCACTATATATGCCCTCATTTCTTTCCCAAAGGACTTATCCTTACCCTGGTTAGTACCAGAGAAACCAAAAGGACTCTGGAAAGAAGGCAGCTAGAAATGGAGGTTATAGGTACTGCAAATATCTCAGGCTGGGCATGGTGGGTCACACCTGTAATACCAGCAGTTTGGAGGCTGAGGTGGGTGGATTACGAGGTCAGGAGTTTGAGACCAGCCTGGCATATATAGTAAAACCCCGTCTCTACTAAAAACTATGAAAAAAATTGGGCCTGGTGGCACGTGCCCATAGTCCCAGCTACTTGGGAGGCTGGGGCAGGAGAATTGCTGGAACTCTGGAAGCGAAAATTGCAGTGACCAGAGATCATGCCACTGCACTCCAGCCTGGGGAGACTCCATCTCAAAAAAAAAAAAAAAAAGTTTCTCAGGGGGAAGTGGCAACCTCTCCTTGCACCAATCAAGCAATTGATTAAGCAAGCAAGCAAATAAGATCTGGTTCCAAGGGTTTACCAACAAATCAGAAGCAATTCTATAGAATTGCTTTTTATTTTTTATTTTATAAGATGGGGTTTCACAATGATGGCCAGGCTGGTCTTGAACTCCTGACCTCAGGTGATCCACCCACCTCAGCCTCCCAAAGTGCTAGGATTACAGGTGTGAGCCACCGCGCTCGGCCTACAGAATTGCCTTTTACATTTTTACAGAATTTTTACATTTACAGAATTTTTGCATTTCACCAAAAATACAGAAGCGCCTCTGGGAGAATGACGACTGGGGATAAGGCAACACACCCCAGTGGAGAGCAGTTTCACCTCCAAGCTGAGTATTCTGCATACCTGGGGTGGGAAACAATGGCACATGCCCAAGGCCTTCCCTTCAAACAGCCCTGCTCCCGGCCAGACATCTGAATCTGTGCTGATCTCTCTCCCCAAAGCAGAAGTGCTGGAGACGCAGAAACCTCCAGCTTCAGCCGTTGTCCCCCACCCCCACCAGTGTGGTGTCTGCCAGACTTCTCGAGTGGCATGGGGCACTTAATCCACAGCTGGCCCCCTGCCAGCCTAACGCATTGGCTGGCCTCAGTTTTCAGTCCTGTTCCAAGCTGGCACAGGCGTTCCATTTTGTTTAAGAAAAAGAAAACAATAAAACCCAGAAGGCAACACTTGGATTAAGGGATGCCTATTAAAAACGTGTGAGAGATTCAAATCCGGTAAAGGAAGAGGTGGGGAGGCAAGAGGGGGAAATTAACTTTCTCCTATAAATGGAAAGCAAGGAACTGGCAAAGGCCAAGAGCACCACCGCTGCAAGGCAAAGGTCAGAACAGAAAGGGACTGGCTTCCCCCTGGCCTGCCTCACTGCAGAAGGCAGTTCTTCCTTACTCGAGGATGTTCCACAGCCCGGATCCCATGTTTCTCATCTGCCACATCTCAGCCCTGCCTGGATCGTCTGCCTGGACTGCCCACCCCACTCCTCTGCAGGGACTCCACCTTTAAGGTCCAGCTCACATGGCTATGAAACACTCCCTCACCGCCTCAATCTGAATTAGCCTTGTGTCCCAGGAACTGTGCCCGAGTCTCCTGTGCTATCCGGAGAGGTCTCTGTGAGCCCACGCCAGCTGTGTCCCAGCACCCAGGGTACGACTTTCCAACCTGTGCATCTGAGGACTAAAACACCAAACCAAGCTGCAGAGACCCCCATGCCCTTTTAGCTTAGGGCCAGCTTACTGCAACCAGGAAACAGTGGCAAAGTCTAAAAGCCGGACCCTCAGGAGCATGAAGACAGAGCTGGCAGCTGACTTCCTGTCATCATTTCACCTGCCTGTGATTTCACAAGTGTGGGGAAGATGGGAGCCGGAGGCTGCCTTAGAAAACAGCCTTGGGTCCAGGCGCGGTGGCTCATACCCGTCATCCCAGCACTTTGGGAGGCCGAGGTGGGTAGATCACTTGAGGTCAGGAATTCAAGACCAGCCTGGCCAACACGGTGAAACCCTGTCTCTACTAAAAATATAAAAATTCACCGGGCGTGGTGGTATGCACCTATAATCCCAGCTACTTGGGAGGCTGAGGCAGGAGAATTGCTTGAGCCTGGGAGGCAGAGGTCACAGTGAGCTGAGATTGTACCACTGCACTCCAGCCTGGGCAACAGAGTGAGACTCCATCTCAAAAACAGAGCCTTGGGCAGCAGCATGAAGATACCTGGAACTAGGTGGGTCCTGTGCCCTGGGCCACGGTCCACCTCCAGGGCCAGTGGCCTTCGGGCTGCCCCACCACTACGCTGCCATCCCCGCCTCTTTCTCCTGGCACTGGCACTCTGGGAAGCCATCGCCTCCTTAAACTCCAGCTCAACTGCTCCCCCAGGGCTCTCCCTGGCACATTATTTTCCTCAGTCACAGCTCCTCCCTAATTGTCTCACTTTAAAGCAGGGAACAACTTACTCACCCAGCAGAAGCCAGCTCACTACCTTTTTCCTCTCTCCACCTGCCTCCTCCTTCCCCTCCACTTGCCCTAATCCTTCTGACTTAAATGCCTAGGAAATTCCCAGTGACTCACCCAGCATGCTGTGTCTAACAGGCGTATCACCTGCTCATATCCCCTTCCCTGCAAACAAAGGTGCCAGGGTCTCTCAGAGCCTGCCTGGGGGCAGGATGCTGAGCCAGGTCTCAACCAGGAGTCCCCTGCCTCTTACCAGAAGTGGCTTTACTGTGGCAAGGAGGCTTAACATTCCCCAGACCTGAGGCTTGGGGCTAATGCCTGGAGTGGGGAGGAAATGAAAGGAGAAGCCAGATGTCCTCTGCTTTATTTCTTTTTGTAGGGTAATTTCATAATAATCTCTTTAGAAGAAATAATCAGATGTCCTGAGATGTCCCCATATTTTCCTAGGAAGAGCTCCCTGTGTTTGCTTCCATCCGAGAGTTTGGGACACGCTGACTGTGAGTTGGTACAAAGGCTGCGCTGCTGGTTGCCTCCACCTCCCCACCTTTCACTTGCCCTTCAGTGCACTGCTGACTTCAGCCCCCACCTCTCCCCACAAACTGCTCCCTAAAGGCTGCCCTTGAACTCCTGATGCCAAATGCAAGGCCTCTTCTTACATCTCATTTTGCATCTCTGCAGGACCTGCTCATGCCACTATCCTTTAGGGCTTTCCTCCCCTCAGCTGCCATGACACCATCATCCCGCTGACCTCAGCCTTCCCCAAGAACCCCCCTAACACACAGCCCAGGTGTGTCTCTGGCTGCCTTTCCCTCTTGAGCTGGGTCCGCCTCTCCACTAACTTCATCCATGCCATGACTTTGGCCAAACATCATCAGTGTTTCCAGAGTGAGATCTACAGCTGGGCAGTGGGGCAATAAGAGAACTGCAGGGGCGGTGGCTCACGCCTAGAATCCCAGCATTTTGGGATGTCAAGGTGGGCAGATCACGAGGTCAGGAGATTGAGACCATATTGGTCATCGTGAAACCCCATCTCTACTAAGATACTAAAAGGCTGGTCGTGGTGGCGTGCACCTGTAGTCCCAGCTACTCAGGAGGCTGAGGTAGGGGAATCGCTTGAATCCAGGAGACAGGTTGCAGTGAGCCGAGGTCATGCCGCTGCGCTCCAGCCTGGGTGAGTGCCTAAACCCTCAGAGGACTTCATCTGCACCTACTTCTTGTGTTAGAATCATTTTTGGTCCTGCTTAACTGATCCCAACAAGGCTGTAGCCTCCTGATGGCTGGGTCTGTGGTCCCTCTTCCAATCCCCCGCCTGAACTGGCATGCAGACAAGAAGTATCTGGGGATGAGGGACGGCGGAAGAGGCAGGCAAGCAGGCAGGGCTCACCCCCAGGGGCCACAGCCTAGCATAGTCTCCAACGTAAAAGTCAGCAAATGCCCTGCCTGAGACTTATTCCTCCAAGTGAGGAAGGTGGAGACAGCTGGTCTAAACGACCCAGCAAGGCAGTGTCATGCTGCAATGGGGGTGCACGCTCTGGAGTGACAGGGCCTGAGTTCAAAGCCAGCTTCTCCATTCACTAGCTGTGAATCTGGGACACATGAGTTCACTGATTTGTTCCCTGGTTTCCTAATCTATAAAATGAACAGTCACAACACTTCTGCCTTATAAAGTTACAAGGATTGGGTTAACGCACAGGAAGCACTCTGAATACCAGTAAACAGCAAACTCTCGAGAAGTGTCTGCCATCATCCTCACCATCTCACCCGCTTCCAGCTATGACACTGGGAGTCCAGGCGACCTTTCTAGGTAGGGATGAAATCAATGGTTTGAATAGGTGAAGGGAGCACAGGGGCAAATGAAGCAGAGAAGAAGCCAGGCCTGTCAGCGCAGTGTCTCACCCAGAATCCTAACCATGACTCACTCAGCGACTCACCCCCAATTCACACCTTCCCAGCAGAGGTGCAACTAGGCCAGTGCAAAGTGCACCCATTTTCTGATGGCCAGGCTAGGGGGTGTTCTCCCTCTGGAAGAAAGAACCTAAGAGTTCTTAACTCTCAGGCAAACTGCCTGAGGAAGGGCAGGAGGGAAGGAGAACCATGTCAACAGGGAACGCTGCCTTGAGTCCAAGCTCAAGAAACAAACATCCCATCATCCTCATCTACACCATCTAGCCATCTAGAGGGCAGTTCACAGCAAACTACCACCTTTGAGTCTAAATCACTGCATCCAGCATCAGCCACCTCCAAGCTGCCTTGGGACTGCTATGGTTTCAAAGTCAAGTGTCTGCTCAAAAGGCTGTTGACTAAAAGTGTTACCTTGACCCCAGGAAGGTTTTAAAATGGCACAGAAAGGCTGGGCATGATGGCTTACACCTCTAATCCCAGCACTTTGGGAGGCCAAGGCAGATGGAGTACCTTAGGTCGGGAGTTCAAGACCAGCCTGACCAACATGGAGAAACCCCATCTCTAATAAAAATACAAAATTAGCCGGGTGTGGTGGCGTGTGCCTGTAATCCCACCTATTCGAGAGCCTGGGGCAGGAGAACTGCTTGAACCCAGGAGGCAGAGGTTGCAGTGACCCAAGATCACACCATTGCACTCCAGCCTGGGCAACAAGAGCAAAACTAGTTCTAAAAAATAAAAAAGGCGGGGGGGTGGGGGCACAGAAAAATCTAAAGTAGCCAATCTCAAAAGTTGATCATGGCCTTTAATTTCTCAAGTGTTAACTTTGCTTCTAGCCTTCAGTTTGTTTTTAATAACTCAGTCCTTTCATATCAGGTATCTGACCTTCCCTCTGCAAAGCCCAGAACTCACAGTGATATTATTTTACAAAAATGTTAAAAAAACAGATCCCCCCAAGTCGCATCCCACCCTTCCCAGGTCAGCCTGCTTTAAAGGGTTTCAGACATCTCTTATATTCCAACTGATGAGCTTCTTCATCTGACGCTGTCAGTCAAGGTCTGGAAGCAAATGGGCACAAAAGCCAGTCCAATCCACTTTGATTCGCCAAGAAATATTAACTATTTCTTTTCCAGAACCATAAATTCAGCCTCCGTAATAAAGCCCCAAAGAAAATCCAACTTACATTTCCTAAAACCACCGGACCCGAATATTAAATAAAAAACAAACTCCCCTCGATAAAAACTAAACGGATATTTCATTTGTTTTGAGCCCTTTGACAGGACCCTTGAAAGCCTATCCCAGTCTGCAGAACTGAAGGACCCTACTGGGTTAGAAAAGTCAGTCTTGGGAAAACTGACCCAGAAGTATAGCAACAGAGGAATGTTGTGGAAACAATGGATCCTCTACTCCAAAACATCATGAGATAACGCACAACCTAAATACGGAAACGTGTTTACAAAATAACATAAGGAGAAAAAGGAGTGAAAAAACCAGATATGCACTATGATCTCAGTGGCAAGGCACAGATATAAATATATGCCTGATACACAAATACCAGGGCTGCAAGCACACAAAGGCAGTTCTGTTAGGGTGGTGGGATTAGGGGCACTTTGACTTTATTTTCGAATTCCTTATATGTTGCTGTTTTAAGAAAAAATTATATAACTATAAGACAAAATACTCGAATAAGTATATCTGAAACAAATCTATAAATGTCAGGGGGCTGGAGTCTGCACGGCTGTCCATGGCTCTGCACCAAACCTCACACGTATACTTAGCTGACCACAGACCCTCATTCTGCTGGGCATGAAGTCTGGGGAATTTTCATTCACTCACGTCTACTCAACCCCCAGGGAAAATTCAAACCCGGCATATGGTTGGCTTTCCTGCCACTGCTGTTCTCAGGTTTCCCCATTCTGTGGTGACCTCAGCATCACCGTAACCGAAAACCTGATGGGCTGAGCTGGGCTGATGGTGGAGGTCGGGGGAGAGCCTTACCTTCAGGGCCCCCTCCCCACACTAGTGACCCGCCAGGGCCTCAGCGAGAGGGGGTTCCAGTGTATGCACAAGGAGATACTTACCCAAGTTACTGTGTGCTGGGGACATCGGATTCGGGGATAGGTTTGGAGAACCTGCAAGGTGAGACATAGTTGTGAGACTTCGCAAAAGATTCTTGGCCTGGAGAGCCAAATTACTGAACACTTACATCAAGGTGGGGTAGCTCAACACAGCAGAAAGAAAACCCTAGACTGAGCCTCCAAGTCCCAGGAGAAGGCCTACCCCATACTCTTGCCTCTACTCTCCCTCCCTGGGCCTCCGTTTGTCTGGAATGAATGGATTGAGTAGATGATCTCAGAGGTCTCTGATGGTTTTATGATCCTAACCAAGACTCCCAGCTCAGGGCTGCTAAGTTCTCAACTAGAATAGGTGACACCTTTTTTCTTTAGCTTATACCACCTGCCCTATTAACTATGGCCTCAGGACAATGAGAGGAGAAGGGAAACCCTTCTCCCAAACTGCAAAGACCCAGGCAGCAGGAGGCCAGTCCTCCCACACACGAGGGTCTTGAAGCCTCCCCAACATCACCAGCCACTGACCTTGGCCACAGGCCACAAACAGCTCAGGTGCTGAAAAGACTGATTTCAGGAAACTCACAAACCTGCCACAGAAACCCTGCAACTCAGCAACCAGACTGACACTATGCAAAAGATGATGGTGCACATGGGAAAGAGTCTACATATACCCAAGTCTTACTCTACTGTGCTCTCTCCTCCTCTCACCTCCAGAAAAAAAGAACTCACATGGTATCAGCTTTCCAAAATAAACAGTGGACACCCTTCCAGAGCAGCATTCTGCTTGTCCCCCTCCTTTGTTCCTCTATTAAGGGGCTGCAGAGGCTGGGCACAATGGCTCACATCTATAACCCCAGTACTTTGAGAGGCCGAGGCTGGGGGATCACTTGAGCCCAGGAGTTTGAGACCAGCCTGGGCAATATGGGGAGACCCCATCTCTACAGGAAAAAAAAAAAAAAAAAAAGCCAAGAGTAGTGAAGGCTGAGCTTAGGAGAGATCAAGGCTGCAGTGAGCCATGTTTGCACCACTGCACACCAGCCTGGGCAACATAGTGAGACTGTTTCAAAAAATAATAATAAAAATAAAAAAGGAGCCTACTTATTAACCATCCTGTGGGGTCTGATTCTACCCTGTGAAATCTACCAGTCCTGAGACTGCATCCAGAACCCGGCCTCAAGCAAATGCTGCCTTGCCCTGTTGGTGGGGGTCTTTTTTTTAGACGGAGTTTTGCTGTTGTTACCCAGACTGGAGTGCAATGGCACAATCTCGGCTCACCGCAACCTCCACCTCCTGGGTTCAAGCAATTCTCCTGCCTCAGCCTCCCGAGTAGCTGGGACTACAGGCGCGCACCACTATGCCCAGCTAATTTTTGTATTTTTAGTAGAGACAGGGTTTCACCTCGTTAACCAGGATGGTCTCAATCTCTTGACCTCGTGATCCACACGCTTCGGCCTCCCAAAATGCTGGGATTATAGGCATGAGCCACTGTGCCCGGCCCTGTGGGGGGTCTTTTCTTTTGCCCTAACTCAGCTGTAACCTCCTTGAGGGCAAAGGAAGAATCATGGATTTCTCCTTCTCACCTGTAGCCCCTAATTTAAAGGGGGATGCGGAATATTCACTGGGAGAACTGAGTTACAGAATCAGTCACAGGGTCTGGATACCCCCGCAAATCAGCTATGTGAGTTTGGCTAAGCCATTTAACTTCCCTAAGCCTTAATATTTTCCTCAGGTATAAAATGAGGATAATATCATCTAGTGTGTGACATGTGAAAATTGAGACCATGCACATAGAAGTGCTTACGCCATGACCGCTCCATGGCAGACACTCGATTAATGCTTGTCTCATTCTGTGGTAGCCTGAACCATGAAGACCTAGGAAGGCCAAGAGGCCTTCTCGCACATCTAAAAGGGGGCATATGCAGGTGAGGGGACACGGGACAACAAGGTGACCCTCTGGCCCTGAGACACTACCACACCCCTGGGAGCAGGGAAGCCAAGCTCATGAGCAACTGGACTATCCAAGCAGGCAACTCTGAGTGAAGAACAGAGACTGAGACACGAGGGCTCCCACCCACCACCTGCACGCTGGCTGGAGTCTGCAATCTAGTCTGTCTCTACTTTGGATAAATCACTCATGTCCACAACAAGGCCCTCCAGGCACACTCAATGAGAGGACAGGAAGAAGGGAGAGGGAACAGAGAAAACCAGGGGACAAAGGAGGAAGACGAGGGAGAAGAAATGAGAGCTGACAGGGTGAAATCCGGGCTGCTCTTTCCAGTCTCCAGCCCCTCTGGACCGTGTGTGCTTGTAACGATAATCACTGTGCAAATATGGAGAGCAGCAGAGAGGGAAGAGGGAACGCAGAGTGGGAAGAAACGCAGCAGCTGGAGAGGTGCTGCTCCGTTGGCCTGCTTCCTGTGCCTGCGATGAATAGCTGCAGGCTTGCAGCAGTCACTTGGCATCGGACACAGGAAGGTCTTCGATGCATTCCAGCCGGTTCGCGCTGCTAGCCACTCTGTCGGGTCGGTGTGTTTCACGGGGTGTGCTCAATCCAAAGGTGCCACGATGCCCAGGCTGGCTTTCAGCAACTGCAATGTACATGCCAGTCTCTCGTTCTCTCAGGAACTGCACAATCTCAGCCAGGTGCAGTGTAACCCCAGCACTTTGGAAGGCCGAGGTGGGCAAATCACCTGAGGTCAGGAGTTCAAGACCAGCCTGGCCGACGTGGCAAAACCCTGTCTCTCCTAAAAATACAAAAATGGGCCAGGTGTGGTGGTGCACACCCGCAATCCCAGCTACTTGGGAGGCTGAGGCAGGAGAATCACCTGAACCTGGGAGGCAGAGGCTGCAGTGTGCCAAGATCGCACCATTGCACTTCAGCCTGGGAGACGGAGGGAGACTCTGTCTTGGCAAAAAAAAAAAAAAAGAGCATTGCACAATCTCTTCTGGGCTGTATGGGAGGGCAGGTGGCTCCACTGTGTCTATCGGCTCTGTGCGTATGAGGCACGCCTACCATCATTGGAATGGAACATCTGCGTGGCTCCCTCTCCCCCTCTCTCAACCACACACAACTCAGTACACATTCTGTGTGGCAGCTGGGGTTCAAGAAGTTGCTGGTCTGGAGCCAATTTGGTCCTATAACAAATGATATGGGAAACATCTGGAGATGTAGCAGGAGAGAGCTGAACCCAGCCTCTCACAGCAGGAGCACACACATCACATGTGGTCGTCACACAAAAATACTGGCTTCAGGAGTCTCCATTGGTCATCCAAAGAAGGCATTAGTTCCATTCAGCCTCTCCTTGCCTCTCACCTGACTGTTAGAATTGATCGAGCCACTCTCCCCACTGCTGCTGGTGACATCTCACTAAGGCACTGGCCCTGCTTACTGCCTGCAGTGGTTCCCATCAGCCCTGACTAAATGCCAAGTTGTCTGTCTAGCTTGAAGGTCCACCACACTTGGACCCCTGTGTGAAGGGCCCTCCCATCTTTCTCCCCACTGGAGAGAGTGTACCCTCCAGCCACGCTAAGCTCCCTGGGCTAGACACTCCCTGGACTCCAGATACACTGGCTAAGCTCCCTGGGCTAGACACTCCCTGGACTCCAGATACACTGAGCTCTCACTGTCCCCACAATGCACCAGGCTCTCCTGCCCAACCCCCATGACTGCCTGACACAGCCACTGCCTACCCTGACAGGTTGGCTAACATCTACACATCACCAAGCCTCAATGTGGGGAGAAACCTGGAATGCAAGGTGCTGCTCCTCCCCAGACTGGGTGAGGTCACCCTACTGTGTGCCCAAAGCCATGCGGCATCTTCCATCAGGGCATCCACGAGATGGTGTCATGACTGCTGGTTGTCCTGTCAATCTCCCCCACCATCTGTGAGCAGCTTGGACCCTCTTGCACATTGTGGTTGCTCTACAAATACTGGAGAGAGATAGGAGGGAGGGAAGTGGCAAAGAGGAAAGGATGGAAGGGATGAAGCCACCAGCTGCTCATCAGTTAAGAATAAAAGCACACCCCAGCCAGGTGCAGTGGCTCACACCTGTAATCCCAGTACTGTGGGAGGCCAAGGCAGACAGATCATGAGGTTAGGAGTTTGAGACCAACCTGGCCAATATGGTGAAACCCCTTCTCTACTAAAAATACAAAAATTAGCCAGGCATGGTGGTGTGCACCTGTAGTCCCAGCTACTCAGGAGGTTGAGGCAGAAGAATCTCTTGAATCCAGGAGGCAGAGATCACATCGAGCCAAGATCACGTCACTGCACTCCAGCCTGGGTGACAGAGCGAGACTTTGTCTCAAAACGACAAAACAAAACAAAAAACATGCATACCCGGCATGACTGACCTGCATCCATGCTGTGGTTCATCTGGTGGTCACTTGTTTCTCCATCTTCACTCAGGTAGCCAGGGGGTGGGGTCTCTGGGAATCAGAAGGAAGGTGATCCGTTAAAAGGCCTTCACAGCTTGGCTCTGAGACATCTTTTGCAAACACATCACACATGCACACCATGATGCTCATGTCCGTGGCCACAGGAGCTCCAGGACTTGGAGTAGAGGTACCAGCCCCTGGTTCTGTTGGCCTCGCCCCTGTCCACCTCTGACTCCCACCTGGATCATAACTGCCTGTGCTCACGCAGGGCCGGACCAACTCCCAAGTCTGAAATGCGTACTCCTAGATCCTCTACCGGACTAAATTCTCCCCATCCTTCAAGGTGAGGGGTAAGCCCCACCCCCTCCAGGGAGGCATCTGGAGCGCCTCCACCTCACCCCTCTTTGTCCTCTGAAGATCTGCAGGCTCAGACCTGCCCTTTGGTCCCTGTTCTCTTCTCCTGTGCAGACTTGATGTTATTTTTGTTGTCTCTAGGGGATGTGTCTTCGCTCCCCAGTTAAATTGCCAAGTTCAACGATGGCAAAGACGGTATGATCAATTTCTCTGAAACTGCCCCAGACCTTGACTGAGGCCCTCCAAGGTTCCAAGGTTTGCTCTTTGAACAAGGAGTAGTTGACTTACCCTCGGGATGCCAGGGCTACCGGCAAAGGATCTGAGAAGGTGGAACAGCAGGTCTCTCCTTAACACTCTGACCCAAGCACACAGGCCTGCAGCCAACCTCAGCCCAGTAAAGCAACCCAGGAGGAACGTCACGTCCAAAAGAGAATGCTCTAAGAGGAACACAGCAGGAGGACTGCCCCAGCCAGCAAAAGTGACTAGCCCAAGTGCTGCCAAGCCCAGCTTTCCTGGAGCCTGAAAGTGCTGGTGATTCACACATTATTTGCATGTAAATGAGGGGCTTCTAAAAACATTTGCAGTCTTTGACTGCGAAGTCCATTTCTCCCAGCAGAGTGAAAACTCAAAGTTGGCCTCAATTCCCACCCAGGTTGTAGCCCCTCACCCAGGCCTGATGCCCAGGCGAATTCACGGAGCCAGCTCTCCACACTTGCGGCCTGGCCATCAGCTCACTCCCCGCCTCTGCAGACCCCCAGTCCATCGGGGACAGAATGCTGGTCCCGGCCTCAAGGGTGGTGAGAGAAATAGTGTTGCTATTTCCGCTTCCAAAATAAATGACTGCATCAAGGCCGGGCGGAAGGGTCACGCTGCTCCTCTATGCCAAGAAAAGCATCCCCAGTGAGCAGGGAGCTGAGGCCATGGGTCCTCTCCTAACAGGGATGCGGTTCTGAGTCAGAGGCCCTCAGGCCAGAGCTGTGTGCAGAGAGGGGGTGAGCAGGGGACGGCTCGGGGGCAGAGATTGGGGCCATAGGACAGATGTCAGGGCTGACCGCTGCCCCTGCCTCCCAGGCCAGCCTGCGCCGCCCACGTGCCTACCTGGAATATTGCTCTGGGGCTCGATGCCTGCGGGGAAGTTAGTGTTTTCGGGGATGGAATGGCTGTAGTCGTCCAGTGGGGGGAACTCGGCCGGGATCTCTGTGTGGCGTGGTACCAACACAGGAGGTAGAACTGTCCGGGGGAGACAGAGCAGAGGTGGCTCAGCGTCCATGCCAGACCAGCACCAAAGTCCCCACACCCCCAAGTGCACCGCAAACCCTGGGCGGGGCGGGCAGGGGAGAGGTGATGACTGCCCCTCCCCAGCACCTGTTGACCCCACCAGTGGGCCAGCCGGCATACCTGGTGTCTCTACTCTCTGGTAGTGGTAGGGATTCACGCAGACCTCGTCCTTCTTCATATTGAAGGCGAACTCACACAGCTCCATGGCCCGCAGCTCGTGGTGGCTGTGCAGGTCGGGCCATCGCCACAGGCGGCAGTAGATGACATGAGGGAGCCCTTTCCGATGGGATACCTGCAACCGGCCATCCAGGGACCTGCCGGGATGGGGGAGGGGCAGAAAGAGAGGGAGATGTGGGTTGCGCTTGCTCTCTGCAGAGTCTGGCCTTCTACTTTCAGACACTCGGGAAAGCTCTCCCTCCCCTCATTTCTCCCAGACCCAGAGGTCCAGGAGATCAGAGCCCTGCTAGCTGTGAGTGCTGGGAGGGAACTCAGGAGAAGACAACAGAGGCCCCTGTGGAAGGGGAGAGCTGGCAGAGCACGCCTCACCCACGAGGCCCCAGTGGGCTGCCCGACTTTGTACTGCTCATCAGGGAGCTGGGTTCCACGTGAAGGCCCTGCACTTCAATTGTGCTTGGAAAAGGTCCGGGAGCCTCTCATCGGCTTCCTTCTCAGCCCAGTGGTGTGGAGAGGGTACAGGGCTGGGGAGGACAATCAGAGTTCTTTAGGCACGGATATGAGGACTACAGTGAAGCCAAGAAGAGCGACAGAGTACACACACTGTCTCCCCTCACTCACCCAGGTCTCCCTCACACATTACAAAGTCGGGGAAAAAAGAAAACTTGCCTTTCCTCCTTTCTCTCTTTCTTAGTTATTTGCGGTGAGTAGGAAGGGAAAGAGGGAAATTAAAGGGATTTTTATTTTTTCTGTTTCTAGGCTGAAGTGCAGTGACGCGATCTCAGCTCACTGCAACCTCCGCCTCCCGGGTTCAAGTGATTTTCCTGCCTCAGACTCCCGAGTAGCTGGGATTACAGGCACACACCACCTCGCCCAGCTAATTTTTGTATTTTTAGTAGAGACTGAGTTTCACCATGTTGGCCAGGCTGGTTTTGATCTCTTGACCTCATGATCTGCCTACCTCGGCCTCCCAAAATGCTGGGATTATAGGCGTGAGCCACCGCACCCAGCCTTTTTACTTTTGATACAGGGTCTTGCCCTGTCACTCAGGCTGGAGTGCAGTGGTGTGATCTTGGCTCACTGCAGCCTCCACCTCCTGGGCTTAAGCGATCCAACTCAGCCTCCCAAGTAGCTGGGACCACAGGTGCACACTACCGTGCCCACCTACAAATGGGCAGTGCTGTGACCCTGTGTGAACGATGTCTTCTATGGTGATGTGGCCAAGCAGCTATGACCTGGTGCCCTCACTTCTCAAGCCAGACCAAAGCGTGGTCCCTGGCCAGCAGCAGAGGTTCAAGGAAGTCTGTTAAAAATGTACACTCTCAGCGCCTACCCCAACCTACTAAATCAGAATCTTTCCTTTTGTGAAATCCCCAGGTGATGTGCATGACAAGAGTTTGGGCAGCCTACAGGACAGGATGACTGGGGAGCTGTGGGGGAGGGGGCGGGCAGCAAAATCATCGTCAGCTACGGGCAAGGCTGGGCAGGTTTCTGGAGGGACGGGAGACTTCAGATGGTGTCTGGTATCAGACAGGTGAGGAGATGCCACTAAAATAGAGTCCCTTATTTAACACACATTTAATGAGCACCTATTATGTGTAGCACTAAGGATACAGTGGTAAGGAAAGAGACTTCACCGTGAGGAAGGCCAGCAAAGTGGTCCCTGTCTGCATGGACCCTCCAATCCACACTGGGCAAGACTGACATAAATCAATCACCAAAACCACTTTGGGAGGCTGAGGAGGTGGATGGATTGCTTGAGGCCAGGGGTTCAAAACCACCCTGTTCACCCAGGAGGCCCAACCTGGTCAACATGGTGAAACCCCGTCTCTATTAAAAGTACAGAAGTCAGCCAGACATGGTGGCGGGCACCTGTAATTTCAGCTACTCAAGAGGCTGAGGCAGGAGAATCACTAGAACCCGGGAGGGGGAGGTTGCAGTGAGCCAAGATTGTGCCACGGCACTCCAGCCTGGGCAACAGGGTGAGACTCTGTTTCAAATTATTATCACCATCATCATCACAGAAACCTACAATTACACACAATTTAAGTGTCCTGATGGAAAATAACAGGGAACCCCAAGAGTACATGATCATGGCACCCCACTTTGCTGAAGGGTTGGACAGGGCATCTCAGAGGAGGTGACAGTTAACCTGAGAGCCTAAAGCGTAAGTAAGAACCAGGCAAAGGCAAAGGGGCATGGGAGAAGGGCAGGACAAGGAGAGGGAAGGGCACATGCAAAGGCCCTGTGGAAAGTGGAAAACATGGTGAGGCCCAAAGAAGAGAATGAAGGCCAGAGTGACTGGAGAGGGGATCGTGGGAGAGAGCTGGGTGGAGTCGAGGCTGGGGAGGCAGACAGGGCTACTCCACAGGACCCTGAAGGCCATGATAAGGGGTTCTCCTGTTTTTTTTTTTTTTTTTTTTTCTTGGAGACTTAGTCTTGCTCTGTTGCCCAGGCTGGAGTGCAGTGGCATGATCTCAGCTCACTGCAACCTATGCCTTCCACGTTCAAGCAAGTCTCCTGCCTCAGCCTCCCAGTACCTGGGATTACAGGCACCTGCCACCATGCCCAACTAATTTTTGTATTTTTAGTAGAGATCTGGTTTCACTGTGTTAGCCAGGCTTGTCTCGAACTTCTGACCTCAAGTGATCCTCCCACCTCAGCCTCCCAAAGTCCTGGGATTACAGGCATGAGCCACTGTGCCCAGCTGTGTTCTCCAGTTTTCTGAAAGTAGTATGTAGCCTCTGAGATGTATAAATGGGCTGTGCATGTATGTGAAAAAGGCCCCATGAAACTCTGGCTACATGTGACCAACAGGTTGCATGCAGGTAGTAGGAATAGAAGTGGGAAGCGAATGAGATGGATGCTCATGAGTCACAGGTATCCTATTAAGAGGCAGGGCTACTCTTTCTTCAAGGAGGCCCAACCTCGGACCCCGCCAGTCAGTGCCATGATTTTTTTAATAGCTGGGCAGGGCTGGCAGTGAGAAACTTGCGAGCTTTCCCTCTGTGCCTTCTTATGACTGAGGGCACCCATTTGCCTGAATACACAGAATTCATGGGCACTCTGTGAAAAAGGGGCTGCCCAGATGCCACCAGCAGCACCAACCAAAGACAGAAACAGAGGGATTTAATCACACTCTGCACGCCACTGCCCTGGGAAGGGGAAAGTACAGACAAAGGTCAGAGCTGGGCTTGGTCACAGGAACTGACCCAGAGCTGCTGACTAAGGGCCTCTCGAAGGATGTAATTACCTTCCTCCCATGGGGCCCAAGAACAAGGAACCCCTACAGCTGAAAAACAGTAATTACCAGGCAGAGCAAGAGGACAGCCCGGGACTCAGCCCTGAGGTACAGAAGGAGGACTGGCAGATGTGGAATCATAAGACTTGGGGTCAAGGAGGGTTCTACTCTCCCAGCTAGGAGACACTGGCGGCTCATCAGCTTCCTAGGACACTCAGTCATCTCATCTACAAGATGGGGTATTCTCCTGCCCTCAACCCGACCTCATGAAGCTTGGTTTCCATTTGAAAGTGCTTCATAAACACCCACAAATTAGCATTATTATTCTACACCACAGCAGCTACTCCCCAAATCCAACCCTGGACAAGTAGGGTGAGCTGGAGAAAAAGGGAGAGTGGGAAGTGGCGAGTGGGAACAGAGAATTATTCAGCTGTTCTCCTGCAAAGCCACGGAGTGCCCACAGATTAGGGAAGTGGCCACATTTGCTCTTCAGGACTTTATAGCCTCCTCTGCAAGAGAAGGCCTCGGAGAAAAGCTCAGGCCAGCAGCGGGAAAGAATGAGGCAGGGGATGTAAGCTCCATCCGGGTGACAGAAGTGGGTGGCCCTCTTGCCTTAAAAGTAATATTAATCATACATGAATTATTTTGATAATAACTCAATTTTTAAAAGCAAGGGAGCAGGCTGGGCACAGAGGCTCATGCCTGTAATCCCAGCGTTTTGGGAGGCCAAGGCAGGCGGATCACAAGGTCAGGAGATCGAGGCCATCCTGACTAACAGGGTGAAACCCCGTCTCTACTAAAAATACAAATATTAGCCAGGCACAATGCCTGTAGTTCCAGCTACTTGGGAAGCTGAGGCAGGAGAATTGCTTAAACCCGGGTAGCAGAGATTGCAGTGAGCCAAGATCACACCACTGCACTCCAGCCTGGGCGACAGAATGAGATTCAATCCAAAAAAAAAAAGCAAGGGAGCTACAGTAATCAAGGCAGTAGGATAATGGCACAAGGACTGACAAACGGATTAGTGGAACCTAATAGAGCCCAGAAATAGTTACATATACAGGGACAACTGGCTTCAACAAAGGTCCAAAGACAATTTGGTAGATTTCAACAAATGGTGAGGTAACAACTGGATATGTAAAAACGATGATCTTCAAACTACACATTGTACTCTATGCAAACTACACATTGTACTCCATGCAAAAACAAACTAAAGTGAAACTTAAAACTATAAAACTTCTAGAAGAATTAACAGGAGAAACTCCGTGTGACATTTTCAGACAGGTGAGGAGTTGCCACTAAAATAGAATCCCTTATTGAATACACATTTAATGAGCACCTATTATGTGTAGCACTAAGGATACAGTGGTAAGGAAAGAAACCTCACCGTGAGAAAGGGCCAGCAAAGTGGTCCTGTGTGCATGGACCCTCCAATCCACTGGGCAAGACTGACATAAATCAAATAATCACCAAAACCACTTTGGGAGGCCGAGGCGGGTGGATCGCTTGAGGCCAGGGGTTCAAAACCACCCCGGCCAACATGGTGAAACCCTGTCTCTACTAAAAGTACAAGAGTCAGCCAGACATGGTTTCTCAGATACCATACCAAAAGCACTTCATTAAAAAAGAAATCGGACTGCATCAAAACGTAAGCTTCTGTTCTTTGAAAGTCAGTTAAAGGAATAAAAAGGCAAGCACTAACTGGGAGAAAATATTTCCAAAGTATATATCTGATAATGGACCTGTTTCTAGAACTCTGAAAACTCAAAATTAACAATCCAATCTTTTAAAAAAGAGACATATGATTTGAACAGACACTACCCAGAAAGATGTGACGACGACGAGCATAGGAAGAGACACTCGACAACGTTGGTCATTAGAGAAGCACAAATTAACACCACGATGACACGGGACTACATACTTACTAGAATGGCTAAATGAAAAACCTCATCATGCCATGTGTCGGCAAGGGTGTGGAGCAACCGGAACTCCCTTCCACTGCTGGGGCAAATGCAAAATGGTACAACTATTTAGGAAAACAGCTTGGAAGTTCCTTTCTAAAATATTTTACTTTGGGGGCTACACAGTAGCTGTACATATTTATAGGGTACTCGTGATATTTTGATATAAGCATACAATGTGTAATGATCAAATCTGGGTAATTGGGATATTCATCCCTCAAACATTTGGAAGTTTCTTAAAAAGCTAAAAAAAAAAATAAGCCTACCATATGATCCACCATTCCACTTCAAAGTATTTACCCAAGAGAAATAAAAGCCTATGGCCAAAGACTTGTGCATGGATGTAATCGCCCCAAATTGAAAACTACTCCACATGCATTACAGATGAATGAGCTATAACATACCCATACAAAGAAATACAACTCAGTAGTAAAAAAGGATGAACTACTGATAAGGGCAACACTGTGAATGAATCTAAATTAATGATGCTTCATGAAAGAAGCCAGACATGATTCTGTTTATGTAAAATAAGGTAATTTAAAGTAAAGTAAAAGGCACACTAATCTTAATCTAGTGACAGAAAGCAAATCAGTCATTGCTTGGGGACAGAGGGAGTTACAGGAAGGGAGCAGGGATTGGAGGGAGCAATTACCAAGGTGCACTTGGAAACTCTTTTGGGGATAAAGGTAATGTTTATTCTTTTTTTTTTTTTTGAGACGGAGTTTTACTCTGTCACCAGGCTGGAGTGCAATGGCACAATCTTGGCTCACTGCAACCTCCGCCTCCTGGGTCCAAATGATTCTCCTGCCTCAGCCTCCCGAGTAGCTGGGATTTTAGATGCACACCATCATGCCTGGCTATTTTTTTGTATTTTTAGTAGAGATGGGGTTTCACCATGTTGGCCAGGATGGTCTCCATCTCTTGACCCTGTGATCCACCCACCTCAGCCTCCCAAAGTGCTGGGATTACAGGTGTGAGCCACCGTGCCCAGCCTGTTTATTGTCTTAATTGCTATGGTGGTTTTATGGGTGTATACATATATCAACATTTGTCATACTATGTACTTTAAATACGCACAGCTTATTATTTATAAATTATACCACTGTTCCAAAAAAAGCAAATGGACTTAATAAACCTGGGTTTAAATACTGAGTACTTGCTAACTGTATAAAGTTGAAAAAAATCACTCAGTGTCTTGGTCTTAATATTTTTCATCTGAAACACTAGTTGGGCATGGTGGCTCACACTTATAATCCCAGCATTTTGGGAGGCCAAGGCAGCTGGATCACTTGAGCCCAGGAGTTTGAGACCAGCCTGGCCAACATGGTGAAACCCCATCTCTACAAAACATGGAAAAATTAGCCAGGCATGGTGACCCATACCTACAGTCCCAGCTACTCAGAACCTTGAGGTGGGAGGATCGCTTGAACCTGGGAGGTCAAGGCCGCAATGAGCTGTGACTGCACCACAGCACTCCAGCCTGCGTGACAGAGTAAGAAATTGTCTGAAAAAAAAAAAAAAATCTTTTCCCCCAGAGGGATAAAAAAAATGTTATAAATGAAATATGAATAACACTCAATATTAATCCAGTTTTTAAAAAAAGAGATATATGATTTAAACAGACACTACGCAGAAAGATATTCCAGAAAGTGGCAGGAACCTATTGCCATTATTGTCACGTAACTATTACTGCCTCTACACGATGACAGTGTCCGGCAAAATAAGGAACACAGTAGGTCCTCAACAACACATCTCTTTCCCTGCTTCGGCCATCTGGGTGCACGGTCAGGAGGGTCACAGGAAGGCCTCATGTCTGCCTGGTGCTTTAGATTTTCAGAAAGTCTTCTGTGCTTTTTCTCTCAGATTATCCTCACCACAACACCGTGTGGGTAATAAGGCACATCTTACAATGGTCCCACCTCAATGTACACTCATCCTCGGAGAGGCAAAGCTCATGTGTCAGGATCACACAACAGTCTGTATCAGCGCCACGCAAGTGGCCAGCACTCCTGGCTGCCAGGCTGGGTTCTGATCGCAAGGAGACAAGCCCCTGTCACGCTCCAACTCGTGAGCACATGACCACCAGTCCAGCTTGGCAGTATTTTCAAAAAGTCATCTGGACCAGGCGCCTGCTTCTCTGGGCCATGCAATTCCCAAACTCACGACAGGGAGGGAGGGCATCGAACTCATCACGTCTCATGCATCAGCGACAGCTCCTCTTGGTTCTGAGTCTGGGCTGCCCAGAACCCTGGCACTGTTCCTTCTTTTTCCCCCTGCCCCACTCAAACTATACAGCAATGCTTACCAAAATAATAAGAGGGAACTGGGAGTTTCAGCTGCTGGATTTAATATAGCTCATGTGTCCAGAACACACCCTCCCAAGCCTTATAGGGCACTGGGCCCATTAAGTAAATCTAATAAGTCTTAATTCTGAGCTGATGTTACCATAAATATGCTTGGTTGCAGAAAATGATCTATTTATGACCCACTCTTCTCCCTGGCCCAGCCCTTCCTCCTAGCCCAAGACCAGCTACTGGCAATAGGAATACAGTCCCAGGAAGCTGCCTCTGGGCCTCCTCCCCATTTATGACCGAGAGCTCTATGACCCACACCCAGTGGCTTCCTGATGAGACCCCTAAAAGTCTTTCTCTAGCAGCTCCCTCAAGTTCCTTGACAGAAGGTTTTAATCCTTAAATATATTCTTCACTAGCAGAACAATTTCCTGTGGTAGAAATGTAGGTTTCCTCCCATTGGCTTCAAGTGGGACCCATAAACTGTCCCAAAATGGTGATGAGAGCCACAGCCAAGGATGTGGTCATGCCAGAGCCCAAAGCCAAGGTGAAGGTGAAGCGTGCCAGAGTGCACCCAAAGCAGAGGGTGGGGCCGAGTGCTCCTCACATCTGCACTTCCACCCATCAGCCACTCAAAGCCATCTGTGTGACAACACAGGGGCTGGGGAGGTGAGGTGCAGAGCACATATGTTCCAGAAACATGCCAACACCTATTCAGCATGAACTACACACCAGGCACACCGTGGCTATGTGAGCACGCAGAGATGGCAATACCCCCAGGACCCTTGCCCAGCTCAGAGAACTTAGGGGGCTTGCCCAAGGTCATATGACCTGTAAAAGGCAAAGGCAGGATTCAAACCCAGACCAGGGATGAAACATGGCGGGTAGGGGTAGATAGGATGAACAGCGCTTTTTCTGTTATCCCATGCTGTATCACCATTAGGAATAATGACCATATAGCCAGGCACGGTGGCTCGCGCCTGTAATCCCAGCACTTTGGGAGACTGAGGTGGGTGGCTCACCTGAGGTCAGGAGTTCGAGACCAGCCTGGCCAGCATGGTGAAACCCTGTCTCTACTAAAAATACAAAAATTAGCTGGGCGTGGTGGCAGATACCTGTAATCCCAGCTACTCAGGAAGCTGAGGCAGGAGAATCGCTTTGAACCTGGGAGGTGGAGGTTGCAGTGAGCTGAGATCATGCCATTGCACTCCAGCCTGGGGGACGAGAGCGAGACTTCATCTCAAAAAAAGAAAAAAGGAAATTGACCATTCATCAGTCACCAAGTAGTTACTGACACCTACCATATCACAAGCACTGTGCCAGTTACCTGGGCCAAAGAAGTGAATGGAGGAAATCTGTTAACACAATCATCTTTCAGTTGAAACCTATTTTATTTAATGCACACGCATGCTCTTAATACTGAACTTTCCGGTCACTTTCAGACAAACTTTCTTTTTCAACTTGTCTATGGAGTGGTAACAGTAACAACGACAGGGGTGGAAATGGCTACCTCTATGTGCCAGGTACTGTGTTTGCCACTTGATGACTAATTCACAGAGAGCGAATTAGTCACCCCTCTCTGCAGCCACACTTTTTGCTCTGTGGCTCTGCCACTCCTACCACAGGTGGCATGTATTTTCTTGTCCCTTGACTTTGGGGTGGACTATTGACTTGCATTAAGCTAGTAGAATGTGAGCAGAAGGGACAGACTGCCACTGTGTGTCTCTGCCTGTCCTCTTGTACCTCTGCCATCATCATGGAACCTCCCCCACTACCAACCCCCCCACCCTTAGGCTGCTACTGCCCCATAAGCTGGGCTTAGAAATGAAAACATGTGGAGCAGACCTAAGCCAAATCTGTAGCAAAAAACCAAGCCCACGTGAGCCACAGAAGCATGAGTCAGCATAAACAATGGATTTAAGCTGCTGGGTTTTTAGAGTGCTTTGTTACACAACACTAGCTGACTGGTACACTGACTCCACCTCCAGTTTTCCCAATAAACTTCCAAGCATCAATATCACCATAGACTGATTGAGAAACAGAGCACCTGAGAGGTGCCCCAGGATAACCGTTTAATAAAGGAACAAATAAGAAAGCCTGAAAACAGTGCCAAGAGGGGTGTTTGGTTTGGGGGCTCACTCATTCCCTTTGGTACACACAGTCAAATCCAAAGCATCCTTTGTTATGGGCAGAAATCCTTCAGGGAGTTATGGGCGCAGTCCCCTGGCTGTATGTGACAAACCACAGAGGCCCAATGTGCAGAGAACAAAGTGTGAGGCGACACTCTGGCTAACTTTGTCTGCCTGAAAACTCACTTTGGAGAATTGAGACAGCTGGCCCTTGAGGAACCTGGAGGGCATCTGGTCTAATCCCTTCATCGTGGGGTTGAGGAAACAGGCTCTGGAGCACTGAGATCCTTGTTCAAGGTCACCCAGCAAATTACCGCATCATGAGAAGGAAGCCTTGAAATTGCCTTTCCCTGCAACTAAGCTGGTGTTGTCAAACCTTGCCGATGACGTTTGTAAAATGTGTGAGTATACTTTCCTGCTTTGGTAAGTTAAGAACAGAAAGACAATTTTTTATTTGTTGTATGTAATCTTAAGTTGCCTGAAGGTCTTTATGATAAGTGTTTTTTTTTTTTTTTTAAGGGACTGAGCAATTGTTGACTCCGGCTGAAGGACATATATTACTAGTAGTAAAAAAAAAAAAACAGCTTATAATTGTAATATTCTGAAGCTTGAAATAAATCAGAGTTACAAACAAAAGGAACTCAGGCTATACACTGAATATACTACATCCCTGCATTTTCAAAGGTTTTAAAACTGTTGTTGTTTATTTAAACTCCATTTCCAATATTAGCCTCTTCTTTTCATTTGGTGCCACAAAGAAATCCAGTGAGGTTAAGTATGTGGTTGGCCAGGTTCCAGGTAAGTGAGGTCTCACTGCACATTCCACCACAGTGACCACGTGCTCTACCAATAGCTGAGTTTCCTGAATATTCTCAATGAGTTCTGTAAGTGTGCTAATCATGGTTTTTTTGTTGTTGTTGTTTGTTTTGTTTTTATCTATTTTTGTTTGTTTTGAGACGGAGTCTCGCTCTGTCGCCAGGCTGGCATACAGTGGCGCGATCTCGGCTCATTGTTACCTCTGTCTCCTGGGTTCAAGTGATTCTCCTGTCTCAGTCTCGCAAGTTAGCTGGGACTACAGGTGTGCGCCACCATGTCCAGCTAATTTTTGCATTTTTAGTAGAGACAGGGTTTCATAATGTTGTCCAGGATAGTCTCGATCTCTTGACCTTGTGATCCACCTGCCTTGGCCTCCCAAAGTGCTGGGATTACAGGCATGAGCCACTGCGCCCGGCCACTAAGCATGTTTTTGAATGTTCCAGTTTAGATTGGCCCATGAAGAGCTGAAAACAGGATTTCACAGCCAGCCCTTGATACCAGTCACTAAAGCTTTTCCACCAAGAACTCAATTTTCATCTGAACTTATAAATGGACAATGTCAGAAGCTTCAGGTGTGAATACAGCCAGTCTGGGGGGAAACCAAATAAAATGCCAGGCTGCAGCCCCCTATGCCATCCTCCAGACCAGCAGCTGGCCTCTTCTTCACTTCTCCCCATGATATTTAGTCCTCTCTTTCCCCCTGCTAGTTCTCCAGAGCAGCCAGCTCAGGTCCATGACAAGTGCCCCAGGCAGATGGGCAGCCTGAGCAGGAGCTGCAGAGGCTGCAGGAGGCTCCTGGGCAGACCCTTGGAGGAGAAAGCCAGGAAACACCTCATCTTATCCTTGGGAGGGCTGGACTCGACTGGAAACATACAAAGATCCCCTAGACCTGGGGCCATCCCACCTCCCAAGGGCCACGGGTGGGCACAGAGTGTGTACTTTCTGGAAAAGCAGGTGATTGGCTACTGGAGAAAGTTCACCTTGATGATTCTCATCCGAAAAGCACATAGACACCAAGATATTTTCAACATTGGGCTATGGATTTGGCGAGACCCAGAGTTTCTCAGTGTTGGCACTACTGATGTTTTGGGCTAGATAATCTTTGTTGGGGACTAGGGGGCTGTTCTGTGTAGTATAGGATGTTTAGCAGCAAGTCTGGCCTCCTCACACTAGATGCCGGTAGGGTACCACTGCCACTTGCAGCTGTGACAAATGAAAAAAAAAAAAAAAAACCTCTAAACATGGCCATATGTCCCCTGGGGGGCAAATCTGCTCTCTTCCCTCCCCTTAAGATCCTCCTAGGCTAAAGAAATTATCTGGGATGAAGAAGATGGGGGGAAACAGAAGCAATTTACACCTCAGAACAAATGTTTACCCAGAGCTTCTCAGTTACTCATTGGATAAAGGCTGAGTGTCATCGCTCCCATTTTACAGATGAAAAATTTACGACCTGAGTGACTTGCCCAAAATCAGCCAGATCAGCAAGGAACAGTGCCTGGGCTTGAACCTTGATGCTACTCTCCAAACTCAGTTCTCTATGACTACAGAGTACACTGGGATTGAATCAGGGGAGATACTCTTTTGGCTCTGCTGAGAGCCCCTCCCTTTCCCCATCCAAAGAAGATTTAGTAACTCAAGAAGGAGGACGAACATGTTTAGGGCTTTTAGATTTAATAGCTTAGGTCTTCACAGACTTTTTCTCCAAGCAGCAAGTTGATGGGGATTGCTTTTTCTTGAGTGTCAGCAGGGATCACAGAACTTTCAAGTCACAAATAAAAGCGAATGCAAAGATCTGGGTTGGTCTGTGATTACTGGAAAAAGGGAAAAGTTGCCAGGCTTCACAGAATTTTCTGGGTGGCCATTTCACTCTGCTGAGAATTTAGCCTGAAGATGCTTTATTTGTTTGGTTTTGGGGTTTTTTTTTTTTTTTTTTTTTTTGAGACAGAGTCTTGCCCTGTCACCAGGTTGGAGTGCAGTGGCACGATCTCGGCTCACTGCAACCTCTGCCTCCCGGGTTCAAGCAATTCTCCTGCCTCAGCCTCCCAAGTAGTTGGGATTATAGATATCTGTCACCACACCCAGCTAATTTTTGTATTTTTAGTAGAGACAGCGTTTCACCAGGTTGGCCAGAACGGTCTCAATCTCCTGACCTCATGATCCACCCGCCTTGGCCTCCCAAAGTGCTGGGATTACAGGCGCGAGCCACCGTGCCTGACCACTTGATTCGTTTTTTAAGAGATCACTCATGGACCCATTCAGCATATGGCCCTTGCCAATGTTCTGATAGGCTTAAGGCAACAGCGGACTTCACCTCTGTTTTCATTAAAATCCCTCATCCCCAGGACAGGCGCGGTGGCTCAAGCCTGTAATCCCAGCACTTTGGGAGACCAAGGCGGGTGGATCACGAGGTCAAGAGATTGAGACCATCCTGGTCAACAAGGTGAAACCCTGTCTCTACTAAAAATAGAAAAAAATTAGCTGGGCCTGGGGGCGCGTGCCTGTAATCCCAGCTACTCAGGAGGCTGAGGCAGGAGAATTGCCTGAACCCAGGAGGCAGAGGTTGAGGTGAGCCAAGATCGCACCATTGCACTCCAGCCTGGGTAACAAGAGCGAAACTCCGTCTCAAAAAAGAAAAAGAAAAGAATCCCTCATCGCCGAAGCTGACCTCCTACAATACAGGGAGTCTGAAATGTAGTCACAAAGCCAGGTGTGTTTAGACCCATCTTCTCATTCTGGCTGATCTGGGCATCTCACTTAGCAGCTGGCCTGTTCATATGGCCAACACTTAGAGTCTCTGTTTCCAAACTGCTTTAGGGAATCAAATTAATTTGTAGTGTCAGTTTGAGGGAGAAGAAAATAAAATGCCCACAGGACAGAAAGGATTCCTTCATTCTATGACAACATGATGCTCTATTTGGTGGAAACAAAAGTGAGTATTTAGGGAAAAACATCTATCAGCCCCCAAACCCTAATTTTGTAGAAATAGAACAGAGGGGACCGGGTACGGTGGCTCACGCCTGTAATCACAGCACTTTGGGAAGCTGAGAAGAAAGGATCACCTGAAGTCAAGAGTTCGAGACCAGCCTGGCCAACATGGAGAAACCCCATCTCTACTAAAAATACAAAAAAATTAGCCAGGCATGGTGGCGGGTGCCTGTAATTCCAGCTACTGGGGAGGCTGAGGCAGGAGAATCGCTTGACCCAGCAGGCAGTTTGCAGTGAGCTGAGATCAAGGACAGAGGGGCCATGCGCACAATCGCTCACGCCTATAATCCCAGCACTTTGGGAGGCCGAGCTGCGCAATCATGAGGTCAGGAGATCGAGACCATCCTAGGTAAAACGGTGAAACCCTGTCTCTACTAGAAATACAAAAAGTTAGCTAGGCATGGTGGCATGCGCCTGTAGTCCCAGCTACTTGGGAAGCTAAGGCGGGAGAATCGGTTGAACCCAAGAGGTGGAGGGTACAGTGAGCCGAGATCATGCCACTGAACTCCAACCTGGAAGACACAGTGACACGCTGTCTCAGACAAAAAAAAAAAAAGAAGAAGAGAGGATACTAGAGGCTGAAAGAGTAGAGGGAATAGAGGGATGGGGAGAGATTTGTTAAAGGACTCAAAATTACAGCTAAATAGGAGAAATAAGTTCTAGTGTCCTATACCACTGTAGGATAATTATACTTAACAAACATATATTATATCGAATGCCTAGCAATCATATATTACAATATTATTACATAGTTTATAATTACTATATAAACTATGTATGTATTTATATTACATAGTAATTGTAAACTGTAATGATGTTACATAGTAATATAACATACAATTAAATAATGCAATTACATAGTTTACAATTACTGTGTGGACTGTTACTACCTAATGTTTCTATGTAACAATCATATATTACATGGTTTCAAACAGAAGGAGGATACTGAATGCTTCCAACACAAAGAAATGATAAATGCTTGATATGATGGATATGCTAATTAACCTGATGTGATCACCATAATGATATTAATATGTATCAAACCATCACTATGTACATGAATATGGACAATTATTTGTCAATTTAAAAAAATCGGCCAGATGCAGTGGCTCATGCCTGCAATTCCAGGACTTTGGGAGGCCAAGGCGGGCAAATCATGAGGTCAGGAGATCGAGACCATCCTGGCCAACATGGTGAAACCCTGTCTCTATTAAAATACAAAAAATTAGCCAGGCACAGTGGCACACACCTGTAGTCCCAGCTACTTGGGAGGCTGAAGCAGGCGAATCACTTGAACCTGGGAGGCGGAGGTTGCAGTGAGCCCAGATTGCACCACTGCACTCCAGCCTGGCGAGAGCCATCTTAAAATAAATAAATAAATACACAAATAAATAATCAAATTTTTTTTAAAACTCTAACTTTGGAGAGAAAGGTAAAAATGGAAATTGGGGAGAAAGAGCTATTGGAAACTGTAAGTTATTGGTCTCATCTTAGACCCTCTTCTCCAAAGAACAGAAAACAGGCTCACAGGTGGAACAAACACAGATCTGGGCCTTCCACTAATAAATGAATGTCTTAAGACTGAAAATAAGGCCAGGCATGGTGGCTCATGCCTATAATCCCAGCACTTTGGGAGGCCGGGGCGGGCAGATCACCTGAAGTTAGGAGTTCAAGACCAACCTGGCCAACATGGTGAAACCCAGTCTCTACTAAAATTACAAAAAACAATTAGCCAGGCATGGTGGCACACACCTGTAATCCCAGCTACTGGGGAAGCTGAGGCACGAGAATCACTTGAACCTGGGAGACTGTGCCACTGCACCCGAGCCTGGGTGACAGCACAAGACACCATCTCAAAAAAAAGGAAGACTGAGAAATAGCTTTGCTCTCTTAAAAAAAAAAAAAAAAAAAAAGCAGGACATGGAAAAGTCCCCTCCCCTGACAACAGCAATTTCTCATGTCTTATCTGCCGGCAAACCTCACTATTAGTTCAACTTCACAAAACAAACAATTCTTATTACAGGACTCTTAGTCATTCTGTTTTTCACTTTCTTTCACAGAGCAGAAGCCATTAGGTCTGGGTATCCTTTCTCTGCCCTCTTTCCCCAGACCTGGTAACCAGCCTCCCGCCTCCTGCAGTCAGTTCTGCCTGAATTGGAGCACCGTGAATCACTTCCCGTGGGCAGACTGCATGCTTGGGGGTGGGATTTTCTTTCTTTTTTTTTTTTTCCTGGAAAAGATTCTCACAGACTTTTGGGGTAAAACAAGTGGAACCAGGCTACGATGATGATAGCTGGCGGCCTTATTCTATCAAAACAAATCTTAAAGTTTCCAAAGACTTAGAGAAAATGTCAGGCGGGCATTCCTGACTAGGAGCGGTACATGGGGAGAGGTGAAGAGGGCAAATGAGGAGGTTCTGTGTTAATGGCACAGTTCTGACTTCCTTAATTATGAATCACTGGCCAGAGAGATAAAGCAATGTCACAAGTGCTGTAGAACATGCAACGGGTCAACCAGCCGACTCAGTGACATTCACACAAAGAGGCAGTGCCTCAGGACAAGCGTTCACTGGTGATTTTACAGTTCCTAGCAAATGTCACACGGTATGGTTGAGAAAGGGACAGTCCCCTTCTCAGTCTTGCTACCTTTACAACTCAGTCCTTATTTTTTTAAAAAAGCCCCAAAGCCTTTGGGATTTGCAAGCCTTTCAGGTCAGCCACTGCTGGGTATGAATGTGGGGATGGAAGTGAAGGAAGGGTGGGAAATAACCACGTTTCTGGAAAAAGTAAGCTTCAGGACCATGGAGTTAAAGAGGTACCTTTATATGCAAAAAGTGCAGCCTTTGCAGGACACCAATCCCTGTCCCATACACATTCTGTGCTTTCTGAACCAAAGCTTTACAAGCTTATATAGCAGTTTCCATCCCAAGTGGTAACAAAGAATGGGTGTCCCTCATATTCTGGCATCTGTACCCTGAGGACAGTTAAGTGGCCAATTAGCATTCTTTTCTGTCTAAGGGTACAGACTTCCCATTGTACTTAAACAAAAGGTTCTGGTTCATTGGGGCAATTCACCTAAGACAGCAAAGAACCCCTGTGGGCAGGAAGACGGAATTCAACACAAGCAAGAAGGGAGGATTTCAGATAAGCCAGGCCCGCGCTTCAATGTCAGGGTGGCAACAGCCCTCCTCGATTAAGCCGGCCTCATCAACTAAGTGGCTCTTGTCTGAAAACTGCATCCCTAAAACAGCCACAATCAGGAACAAGGCAGGTTTCCAGGTGAAGCATCCTCCCATTGGGTCCTGCATACTTTCATTTCTCCCCATTATCAGCCCACCCAGTGCCAGCTGATTCAGATGCAGACGGATGTTACCAGGCCTAATTTACAGGTATAGAAACTCAAAATGCTGAACAGTCCCAAGTAGCAGAGGTAAACGTTGCAGCCACAGCATCGGAACCTGGAGCCCCTGCACTCTTGGCCAGCAGCATACTGAGCTGAGGTGCAGGTGGGGACAGAGACCTCTGAGGTCCAATGATCTTCCAGCTCAAACAGTAACCCATGCTGTGGCTTTCTACTAAGAATGACCTCTCTCCATCTTCCCCTCCTCGAACTCTTACTGTCCACAGTCCCCACTGTCCCGCACTCTTCAGACTCATCATCATTTAGCCCCAAAGGCCTGGTATGATGAGGTGACTTCTGGGGTGTTTGACTTCCCTTCCCAACTGTGCCAGGGACTCCACAAGGGAAGGAGACCCAGCTTAACTTTGCCTGCATCCTGGATGGAGCAAGCATGGGGCTTGCAGGTCACGTGTGCTCAGAAAATAGGTAATGGTATTTTCATTAACTGATAATGTGGGTCAGCAACTGGTAAGCATCACAGTACCTTTCCGAAGATGTAGGCAACAAGCAAAGATCTCAGGCCGCCCACCAGCCTTATGAACCCAATCAAGAAGTCAAGCCTCATAGCAAAGAAATCCACAGACACACATTACTGCCATGGGCCTGATACCAGAAATGTCGTTTAAGCAATCAGCTGGTCTTGAGGGTTGCAATTAAAAACAGCAGGAGAATGACAGCCACTGGTGCCAGTCAGGCAAAAGCAACCAGTGGGTAAGGGCAGGAAGCTAAAATGTTTTCAAATGAGGAAGCTCTGCCCACTTGCCATACTGTGGCTAAGGTTATAGGCAGGCATTAAATACAGCAATCTGCAGTAAATTTGCTCAACAAATATTTGTTAACTGGAGATTTTATCAGTATTGGATTTAATAGAGGTGAAAGCAGCCACTGGGCACGGTGGCTCATGCCTGTAATCCCAGCATTTTGGGAGGCCGAGGCAGGCAGATCACCTAAGGTCAGGAGTTCAAGACCAGCCTGGCCAACACGGTGAAACCGTGTCTCTACCAAAAATACAAAAATTAGCTGGGCATGGTGGCGAGTGCCTATAATCCAGCTACTCTGGAAGCCAGGGCAGGAGAATCACTTGAACCTGAGAGGCGGAGGTTGCAATGAGCCAAGATCACACCACTGCACTCCAGCCTGGGTGACAAGAGTGAAACTCGGTCTTAAAAAAAAAGGAGAAAGCATACAGATATGTGGGGCCAGCCTGGAGAGTGGACTGGAGCCTGGCCGCCCATTAGATGACAGGAATGAGTGTGGTCCTCCCTCTGGCTGTGCTACTGACTAACACGGGAGTCTTTAGGTATGGATTAACTCATTTAAAAAATGATGGGTTGGCCGGGTGCGACGGCTCAAGCCTGTAATCCCAGCACTTTGGGAGGCCAAGGCGGGTGGATCACAAGGTCAAGATATCAAGACCATCCTGGTCAACATGGTGAAACCCCGTCTCTACCAAAAATACAAAAAATTAGCTGGGCATGGTGGCACATGCCTGTAATCCCAGCTGCTCAGGAGGCTGAGGCAGGAGAATTGCCTGAACCCTGGAGGCGGAGGTTGCGGTGAACCAAGATCATGCCATTGCACTCCAGCCTGGGCAACAAGAGAGAAACTCCGTCTCAAAAAAAAAAAAAAAAAAAAAAAAAGATGGGTTCAACGGATCTCTAGTGTCTCCTTACCTTCTAGCACCTTCTAGCATTCCAAAAACCTGGGAAGAACACTAACTTGCACTAACTTACCTCCTTCCCCTCCCCAAACACATGAGGAAACAGGGGCCCGGGGGGAGATGGTATTTACCCAGGGATCCTTCTGAGTGAGCTCCTGTGTTCTTCATTCATTCATTCATTCTCTCTCTCTCTCTTTTTGAGATGGAGTTTTGCTTGTTGCCCAGGCTATAATACAATGACACGATCTTGGCTCATTGCAACCTCAGTCTCCCGGGTTCAAGTGATTCTCCTGCCTCAGCCTCCCAAGTAGGTGCCATTACAAGTGCCCACTACCATACCCAGAAAAGTTTTTGTATTTTTGGTAGAGACAGGGTTTCACCATGTTGGCCAGGCTGGTCTCAAACTCCTGACCTCAGGCGATCCACCTGCTTTGGCCTCCCAAAGTGCTGGGATTACAGGTGTGAGTCACCGCGCCCGGCCCTGTGTTGTTTTTTTCTACTCCAGGAATCCATGATCCCAAAACTATGGCCCCAAATGGAAAACTCAGCTGTCAGCGTAACTGAACAAAGAAGCTAACACTACAACAAAGGGCAGGAGCTTCCATCAAGAGCAGAAAGAACAGAGTGAGTTCTGTGGAGGAGCGGCTGTGCCTGGCATTTCCCACCGTACATACATCCAGCTGTCGGGGCCACGCTCCACTCTAGCCTGTCTTTCAAGTCAGCCCGGCTGTCAAGCCTGGTCTCATCTCCCGGCTCTGTAAACAGCTCTGGCGCTCACTGGCTCTCTCTCTTCCCTCCACCACTCTCAGAACTCCACACACCACTGGGGCCTAGATTGTTTGGTAACAATGGAGGGGAACATTAAACAAGAGTTGACGATGGGAAGTGAATCACTGAATTCTCAAACAGGCTCCGAGGAAGGAGCAAAGAAGGGTGGGAGGGCCCCCTGGCAGGGCCTGGTGGGGTGCAGGGGAATCTTTGGAGGCTGCTCTCTTCTCACCCCACTGAAGGACACCCTTCCAACTCTGCCTGGCTGTGACCAGGTAGCAGCTTCATATGTCAGGCCCCATCTAGCTCCTGAATCACCCCCCTCCCACCGCTACTTCCGAGTTTCCCTGGTGTTCTCTGCTCCTTAGATTAAGCAAGAGGGAGGGATGGAGAAAAAGCCCTTCTTCTCTAACATTGACCCAGCTTTGTCCCCATACCCTTTAAAAAGTCTGAACCTGGGCCGGGCACGGTGGCTCACTCCTGTAATCCCAGCACTTTGGGAGGCCAAGGAAGGTGGATCACCTGAGGTCAGGAGTTTGAGACCACCCTGACCAACATGTAGAAAATACAAAAATATAAAAAATTAGCTGGGCATGGTGGCACATGCCCGTAATCCCTGCTACTCAGGAGGCTGAGGCAGGAGAATCACTTGAACCTGGAGGCGGACATTGTGGTGAGCCAAGATCGCACCACTGCACTCCACCCTGGGCAACAGGAGCAAAACTCCATCTCAAAAAAAAGAAATTCTAAACCTGAAGAGGCGACTGCTGGCTCTCACAGAGGGAAAAGGCTCATTCTGCTCTCCCTGCTCAGAGCATCAACTACTTAAATGGTGATGTTCTCAAATGAAAATATAAAACACAGGGACAATGTTTCTGTATGACCTGAGATTCCATCTAAGTGTCTGAGAAGTCCCTCCCTGTCCTCTCCCCAAAACACATCCCTAAGTCTGCACTGACACCCACTCAAGCCTGGTGCCATGGGACAGCCCCTCCAGTCTCTGCACTACCCGCTCCAGGCTGTACCTCCAGTGACAGCTGCCCTGCCCGCGTGCCCTGAGCCTACCACCTTCCAAGTCTGCTCTCTGCCAGGCTGTCACGTTTTATTCAAATGACGTGTAGGCATACTCTCTGCTGCTCCAAAGAGCACTTCATCACTCAGCCTGTATATATCACAGGCCTACTATGTGCAAGGCACTTGGTGAGTACCTCTGTCTTAACTTCCTTTGCAAGAGATCAAGATTAATGGCTCAATCTAGGAAACATTTAAGATTCTACATGCAAGAAGAACAGGGCTGGGGCACCCCCTTGTACATGTAAATGTGCCCTAAGTTTGCTTTATCGACTCTCTTTTCACAACTAGTTTTTTCTCATCTACATCACCCTCATTAGGGAGGTAGCACTGACCAGTTGCTTCCTAGAAGCAAGTTTTACGGTAAGCACTTTAGTGCTTCCGTATTTAAATACTTTATTTACCATATTTAAATACTTAATCCTGTAGGACAGGGCCTCCTCTTCCAAAAGAAGACAGTGAAGCCCAGAGAGGTTAGAAGTGTTTCACAAGGTCACCCAGCAGGCAGGAAAGCAGAGCTGAACACTGAACTCTAAACAAAAGCCCAGCTTCTTCCCACTGTGTCAAGCTGTCGTCCTGCATGCCCCAGCTGTCTTGCAGGGGGACACGGTGGAAATAGCAAGAGACTGGAAATTGGAACCTGGATTTGAAATCTGGCTCCTTTCTTTACCACCTGGGCCACCTCAGGCCAAGTGCCCCATCTCTAGGGGCCAATTTCCTCACTGGTATAAAGGGGCCATGTGGGAAGACGGTCAAGTGGTTCACGTATAGATTGCACAGGAAGACCCTTCATAAACCGAGAAGTGCTATCCTGACGTACAGTGTCACCCGTCAGCTTTTATTCACGAACCAGAAAATCCTGTCCCATGATGCTGCTGAATTCCACTCCTGCATTTTTTTTTCTTTATTTGAGACAGAGTTTTGCTCTTGTTGCCTAGGCTGGAGTGCAATGGCGTGATCTCAGCTCACCGCAACCTCTGCTTCCAGGGTTCAAGTGATTATCCTGCCTCACTCAGCCTCCCAAGTAGCTGGCATTACAGACACCCACCACCACATTCGGCTAATTTTGAGTTTTTGGTAGAGATGGGTTTCTCCATGTTGGTCAGGCTGGTCTCTAACGCCTGACCTTGTGATCCGCCTGCCTCGGCCTCGCAAAGTGCTGGGATTAGAGGCGTGAGCCACCGTGCCCGGCCCCGACTCCTGAATTTTAATGTTATTCCTAGAACAAGCTGGTGCAAGGTAGGAGACTAAGATGTGAGAACATTCTAGAAACATGATCTGGGAGAATTATTTTGTCTTTCTTTTCTTTTTTTTTTTAATGGCACAGCATGCTGTAGCGCAGGATGAGAGATTAACAATCTCTTTCCCAGGCCTATCAAATTTTGCCAAGCCTTCTTAAAACTCCCATCCTCAAGGATTATGAAAATGAAGGTCTAAAGCAGTGCCTGAGTTTCCCAAGTCCCAGCTCTGCTATGAGTGCCTATTCCTGAGTCACTCCTGCTTGCTGAACCTCAGCCTGCTCATCTACAAAATGGGCAGACTGAACCAGATATTTCCAAGGTCCCTTTTCTGACAGTCTTTGACTATTAATCAGAGGTTTATTGGTTTTTCTTACACACAGTAGGAAGACTTATTTCAGGAAAACTTGACTGAACTATGGACAAGGAAAAGGGGGTACATTTTCAACTCCCCAGTAACACACTCCACTCCAGCTCTCCTGCTGGGGAAGAAATTCCCATGGCAAACCCCGCCCCAAAACCTTGCTAACCCCACCCCCACAGCCTCCATGTGCGCCTGGCTTTGTGAGGATGAGGGAATCCAGGAGGCTAACTTCCCGCCTGCACTCCAGCCCCCATCACTCAATCCTCTGAGCAGGAATCAGAGAACCACAGCAACCACAGCTCAGATTCCAGCCCCACGCCTGGCTGTGAAAGACCAAGGGCGTGGAAGGCATATCTGATATCTGCTGTGACATTGTGCAAAACTGGAAACTTGCATCAGGCCATAAGCCTGTGGAAAGCAAGACCTCAATGTTTTTGCAAAGCCAGCATAACAGCCGTCTTTGTGTCTAAAAACACGGCACCTCTATCCCATGTAGGATGTGGTGCACTAGTGAACTACTGATAGACCCTCCTGAACACATCAACCACTGGCCAGGACAGGAACCTCTTCTGTGCCCTGCAAGCACCATCAAGCCTGGCACAGAGCAAACACAGCTGATGCTCAATATTATACTCACTGATTTAACTCAATTACACGAATATTAGGGCCAAATGAATTGTAAACAAATTTCTTTCAAAGCACATTTTCAAAAATAAACTACTTCAGGAGAAACTTTTAAAATGAAAATAAATAATCCCTGAAGATCAACACCCCTTCCTTAATATCCATACAATGAAATATTACCCAGCCATAAAGTCACTATGAAACATGTAAAAAGATGGATGAATCTGAAAATATGCTGTGTAAAAACAAGACAAAAGTAACGCATAGAGGATTCCATTTATATAAAACTTTAGGAAATGCAAACTCATTAATAATAACAAAGATCAGTGGATGTCTGGGGATGCGGGCAGTGGGCAAACCGGGTGGTGAAATTGCAAAGAGGCACGAGGAAAGCTTGAGGAGTGATGGACGTGTTCGTTGCCTTGATTGTGGTGATAGTTTCATGGGCATATATGAATATCAAACTCCTCAAATTGCACACCTGAAATATGTGCCATTTATTTCATATCAATTATACCTCGATACAAATGTTAAGAAAAAAAAAAAGCCAGGTGCCATGGCTCACAGCTGTAATCCCAACACTTTGGGAGGCTGCGGCAGGCAGATCACGAGGTCAGGAGTTCGAGACCAGTCTAGCCAACATAGTGAAACCCCATCTCTACCAAAAATACAAAAAAATCAGCTGGGTGTGGTGGTGTGCACCTGTAATCCCAGCTACTTGGGAGGCTGAGGCAGGAGAATCGCATGAACCCGGGAGGCGGAGGTTGCAGTGAGCCAAAATCATGCCACTGCACTCCATCCTAGGTGACAGTGCGAGACTCTGTCTCAAAAAAACAAAAGGCACGGTAGCTCATGCCTATAATCCCAGCACTTTGGGAGGTCGAGGTGGGCGGATCACTTGAGGCCAAAAGTTCAACACCAGCCTGGCCAATATGGTAAAACCTCGTCTCTACTAAGAAGACAAAAATGAGCCAGACATGGTGGTGCCTGCCCGTAGTCCCAGCTACTCAGGAGGCTGAGGCAGGAGAATCGCTTGAACCTGGAAGGTGGAGGTTCCAGTGAGCTGAGATCAGGCCAGTATACTCCAGCCTGGGCTACAGAGTGAGACTCTGCCGCAAAACAAACAAGTCAAATTCTGATGGAAATGCGGATTTAAAAATGCAACAAAGTAAGCAGAAGTGTAGACATGTTTTGCTCCAATAGACTGCGTCAAAGGCATCCAGTTTTGCTCATTGTATGACAAACTCTACATACTGAAACATGAATGAGCTGCCTTAATATGTTCTAGCACAGCATGGCAAATATGCACACTAAAGATTTCACTGAAAAGGTAGTTACGGCATATCTGCTACTTTAGTATCTCCGCTATTTAGTTCTTTGTGCAAAAAATCATACAGATCCGTTACTGCATGACTTGAAAAGTCCGATTCTGGCTGATGTGCTCATAACAACTATTCATCAGTGAAAAGCCTCGACAGGCAAAGCGTCCCAAGGTGGGTCACCGAATTTCAAGCTGGCATTAGAGAATCACTGGGCTGGTGCACAGAGAGCCGGCTCTCCTGCAAGGACGTCTGGCCTGGCCTGGAATGATTCATTGAGCAAAAGGACATGCCAGAGAAAATGAGGAGGATGTTCCAAGCCAGCAGTGAGCCGATGGGTATGCAGACGCTGGAGTCGTCTCCGGCGCATGGGTGCATGCCCCGTACTCCAGCTCTACATGGGGTACTCACCAGATGCCCTCCAGGGCCCTTTTCACAAACGTCACAAGCCTACTTTGCCAGCTTTTTCCTCCTTGAAATGTTAAGATCACTGTAGCTCCACTGTTATTTAGCACAGTGGTTTCTGAATGTCTTACGATGCCAGCAGCCTCGGCAGTTACCAGGCCTCTGGACGCCTCTAGTCTAGCCTGTCATTCCAAAACAAACCAGATGTCCATTCTCTGTCTATCCAGAAGCCTGAGAATTGGGGGTGGGGTACAGATCAGGGGACATCATTGGAAAACCTCTTATCTAGGACATTGAGCAGAAAAAAGCACTTAACACACTTAAGACTGACCCTAGGGGAGAAACAAAGGTGGAAGAAGCAATAACAAGGTGAAAAATAGAGTTTCGCCATTCCTGAAGGACGTGCTTTCCAACCCGTTGGTGATTTGTCCTCAGAAGTTCTGCAGAAAGACCTCGTTTATTGCCAACAAAGCCCCGGGGTCGAGTGTTTCTAGCACAATTCCACGCTAACCATGGAGGCTCAGTAAATGTTCACAGATGGTGATGAATTCCTACTTCTGGCCAAGTGTACAGGAAAAAAAAAAAACCCTAGCTATTAAACATTTGAACACTGACAGTCTTAGAAACAATGGGGCGGGCGGGGCGGGGAGACGCACAAAAGAATGAATATACCAAAAGGAAATTAAAATCTAACAGTTTAGGAAGGAGGGTGAAAGAAGAGTGGATGACAGCCGAGCTGGTCCAGGCCCCAGCTCCTCACTGCCTAGCTATGTGGCCTTGAGCAAATTACTCAAGCTCTCTTGTGCGTTTGTTGACTGAACCAGCCTGTGAGGCTGGTGTGATTTACCCTAATTTAAAATTCAGAGAGCAGGAGAACGGAAGACACAAATGACACCTCACAGTGTCACAGAAGCCTCTATTCCCCCATACCACCCCACCTCATCCCCAGGCAAACTGAGTCTGCCTCAATTTAGAGTTTATATTATTTTTTCTGGGGCACTCAACCTCAGCTCCAATTCAGCTGCCAGAGGTAAGCCATGAACCAGAGTAGGTTTAAGACTCAGGAGGTCTAATGGGTGTTCAGGGAGCGGCCTCCAGGTATCAGACTTTCCAGGTAACGAAAAACAGCTTACAGGTCATCCAGTCCAACCACCACAGGATACAGAGCTCTGTTAGAAAGTTCTGCCACGTATGGAGCTGAATGCAATCTGTTCTGTGATTTTTGCTTCCTGGTCCTGGTATAGCCTTCAGGGACTTTGCCAGACCAGGGTCCCTGGCTGGGCTCTCTCTGTTCTAGCTTCTAGGGCTTTCCTCTGATGAAGACTGTCTCATCCTCGGCACTACTGCTGGGTTAAGCTGAAATACAATGAACTTTGCAGGGTTTGAGAATCGAACCCAGGCCTTTCCCCCACAGTCCCCCACTGGACATTCCTCCCACTCTGTCCACGTTGGCTACAACCTCAGGGAGAAGCAAGGAGCCACGGCTGTGCAGGGCAGAAAGAGTCCACCAGCATAGGAAGACACAGCGCACCCCAAAATGTTGACTAGAAAACACGGCACAACACAGATAGTACTTTGAACATAACAGGTGCTCAATAAATATTTATTGTGCAAATAAATGATGAATGGGAGCCAGATCAAGCTCCTCTTTCCACTTCTCCACCTCACTTGTGGTCAGCCCAGGCAACTTCCCTAAGAAACTTCCCGTGGCCGGAACTGGGAGACCCAGAAAACAGCCATCAATTAATCGGTCTGGGCTGGAGGTCAAAAACAGACAGCTGTCCACTGCCCACAGATGTTGTGCTTGGCCTGCATAGTGTTTTTAAAATTTTTAAATGGTTGCCAACTTTTCAAAGCACGGAGATTTTGTATGTAAATCTTGATTTTTGGCTTCTCTTGAAAGAACTCGGAAGATCTGGCAACACGTTGACATTGTCTGATGCTCAGTTGCCAATGCCCCCTTTAGAACACAAATGAACCCCGAATGCTGCTCTCCTTCCTTACACCAGGCCCCATTTCCCACACTCTGACTGTCCCTGTGAACACCTCAGCTTGCAACCCTAGCCTAAGCTTCCAAAGGGGAAGGCTTCACTCCTTCCAAATCAAAACAGAACTCGAAGAGACTGGAGCCTGGGCTTTGGAGCATAACCACAAACCCCCGTTTGTTCGGGACAGCTGGGTTCACATGTGTTGACCTGGTGTCATTATTAATGACATTCCCATTCACTCTCACTGTCCCATCAGGCCGCCTCGAGCCTCTGTCAGCTCCAGACCCACCTGTCATATCAAGGATTCTGCACCCAGAGCCCTCAGAAGGTCATCTGCTCTCTACAGTTTCTCAGCCTGGAGATTTCAGACTTCCTCCTGGTAGCTTACTCTGCAGCATGCTGCTTAGGTAGGCAGAAGTAAAGACAGAACAGTAGACTACAGAGAAGTGAGAAAAAAGGAGAGGGTCAGAGAAGCCTCCATTCAACTCTACCTCCTGGGTACCATTTCTTCTGTCTGAAACCAAAGTGAAAACTAAGCTATCACCACTCCATTTTCAGTGGGGACTAGAAAAGAAGAGAGAAGGGGGCTTTCACGGTGAGATGAGACACTCATCAATCTGTACTTACGTCTCTTCCAGAATCCCCTGCCCTGTTGAATCAAACGCATTCACTTATCAAGCACAGCTTCCATCAAACACATTCACTTCTCTTTTTTTCTTTCTTTTATTCTTTTTTTCAGACAGAGTTTCATGCTTGCTGCCCAGGCTAGAGTGCAATGGCACCATCTCAGCTCACTGCAACTTCCGCCTCTCAGATTCAAGTTATTCTCCTGCCTCAGCCTCCCATGGGACTACAGGTGTGTGCCACCACACCCAGCTAATTTTGTATTTCTTTTTAATAGAGGCGGGGTTTCACTATGTTGGTCAGGCTGATCTCAAATTCCTTACCCTGACTGATCCACCCGCCTCAGCTTCCCAAAGTGCTGGGGTTATAGGCATGAGCTACTGCGCCCAACCTAAACATATACACATTTCTTTTTTTTTTTTTTTTTTTTTTTGAGACAGAGTCTTTGCTCTATCGCCCAGGCTGAAGTGCAGTGGTACGATCTTGGCTCACTACAACTTCTGCCTCTGGGGTTCAAGCAATTCTTCTGCCTCAGCCTCCCGAGTAGCTGGGACTACAGGCGCGCGCCACCACACCCGGCTACTTTTTGCATTTTTAGTAAAGATGGGGTTTCGCCATAATGGCCAGGCTGGTCTCGAACTCCTGACCTCGTGATTCACCCACCTCGGCCTCCCAAAGTGCTGAGATTATAGGCATGAACCATCACACCCAACCTGAACACATTCTCAGCTTTCACCCATGCCTGCTCCATACCTGGTGACAGCAGATATGCCAATCTGACTAAAGCTGGTCAGGGTGAAAATAATAATAATTCTAGAGTACCAAACATTTTTTATCAGTTAACATTGTCCAGGGCCTTTTAACATAGCCGGAATCGTACGTGGCTTTGGAGGGGATGCTTGTGGGAGGCATAGGCATGGAAAAAGCAGGTGATGCAAGCTGCTTTCCATAGCAAAACCTAGCACCTAGCCAGGACCCACTAGAGCTGCTACAGCCTTCAGTGCACCTTAATTCCAGCCACAGTCACTAGGGAAGTTTTCTGTTTAACCTTAAAATCAAAGTATCCCCTTCCCAAACGTTAAAGTGTTAAAGGCTAGGGAAGAAATGATTTCACTGAGGGAGGAGGGACGCAGAAGTCTCCCCTCCCCCTAATAAAAATTCTGGCAAGAACAGACACAGTGGGGAAAAGCAAGCCGGGAAACCCAATACTGCCATCTTGACATTTTATAGGAAAACCTGACGTAAGGAGATATCACAGGACATCTGAGGTTTATTTTTTTTACCCCTAATGTGAGCAAAGAGAAGAAATCTAGTTCTTAAAATCCTCAAGATCCACGTAAAGTTAAATCTCTAACCCCCTTCTTTTCCACAGCAAGCACAGCACACAATAATCTCTGCCGGCCAGAATCTGTTTTTAAGTTTCCTTTGGTAGCTGCCTCAGATACGCCCAAGCCGGTTTTATTGGGCAGCAGAGAGCTAACATAAGGCACAATCTGTGTCTAAATGCATTTCCGACACTTCAGTCTCTCAAAGGTAATTTTACAAATAGGGACAGTGAAGGGCTTTAGCTTTGAAGTAGGCTGGGAATCGGCTACAGTTGCTTAAACACTGATCAAATTCCACTAAAAGGGTAAAGAGAAAGCACATTCAAAGAAATTATATTTCGCATCTTCCCCGATCAAGTCAACCAACTGCTCTGGAGGGTTAATGGGATGGGGTTTTCACATCCTCCAGGGAGGGGAGGGGGTGAAGCATATTTATACATTCTCAGCTGGACTTTTTGGTTAGAGCTGCTCTTATTGATCTAGACAGACACAAATTCTGATGCCTGCCATGGCTTGTATATACAAATAGCCATATGAAAACAGTCACAGGTCTAATTGAAGGAGACAGCAAGAAATCAAAGGAAGAAAGAAAGAAGGAACAAAACGCCCAGACCCACAGAGCAGCGTTCCAGCTGCCCAGAGAGGCTGAGCAGGGGCTTTTCCTGTAAGAGGAGATGGATGGTTACCTACACAGATGAATTCAGTTCCCCTGGGTTCAACTGTCCTAGGGAACTGCTCAGTACAGCGATGACTGGAAAGCAACAAATAGCTCCCCTCCCCAGTGGGCTCTCCCCACACTATGGAACCCTCTTCCACAGATGCACTGCAATGGCAGGCAAACTCGGTCCCGGTGCCGGGGGTGGGGGAGAAGCAGGATCCCAGGACCCGGAACCGGCAAAAGGCCCTGAGCGATGCCTCTGCTTCACCCACACAGCGTGTTTCCTACAGTGGCTTCCTGACATCCTAGTCCATATCCCCACCCAGAGAAAGAGAAACCCAGAAGAACTCTGATAGATCTCTGGTCAGCAACCCTGTGGATGGGTTCAACTCAACCCTGAGATGAGTTCAAGAAGAAAAGACAAGTTCCTGTCCCCTCGTGGGGTTCCTACCTCCCCATCCACCGTTCCTTCTGGTGTACCAGAGCTGCTTCTTCCACGTTTGCCTAGGGTGCAGGCAAGACGTGTGTGTGAAGTTGGGAGGTCACAGGGACTGGAGGGAGGGACTCTGATCACAAGGACAATACAACCCTCCCCAGAAGTCTGAATCCTAGTACCTCCTATTTTCCCGTGGCTAACAGGAGCCCTGGCAACACCCACACACGAGAAATCCAAAGGGAGGATAGGACTTTGCAAGCTTGTTTCAAATTCTTCAAGAAAGCAGCAAGACATTTTGACCTGCCATTCTGACCCCATGGGCCTTCTGGCCAGATTACCAGGGAAAATTCGACTGGAGAGAAATAATCCACCCCCAAAAATGCTGCTGATCAACAAAGCTTAAATTACCCACCTAAAACATTTGTTGAAAGTAACAAACTGAAAAAGCATACTTCTTGCAACATTTAAAAACTGACCCTGGAAAAAAATCAAACTTCACAGAAAAAGGCTTCAAAATAAAAGTCAAGACCATGAAAGTCACTAACCAAGAACTGATGAAAGAATCCAACAACTCAGATATGCAAAATGTTACCTGGGACATGACGGAAATAATGGCAGAAGCCAAAATGAGTACTAACAGCAAGCAAGCAAGCAAACACAGAACCAAATGTTGTGGTGAAACGCACTTGGGAAAATAGCGATCCTAATGAAAATGATTTCAGTTTGAAAAAGCGAAAAGGAAGATCCCAGGAAGGAGCGGTTTCATATTGGCACACGGAAAATGACTGGGGTAGGAAACTGACTTGCAATGCTCAGATCACCTGATTTAGGTGTTTATCTCTGTGAACCAAATAGGAACATCTACTGGTTAAAAAAAAAAAAAAATGGCAAAACAAAAAAAATGCCCCTGTCCTTTTTCAGAAAAGTGATCAAAAGTCAAGCCTAGGCAAGAGCCACAAATCCAGGCTGGTCTGTCCTGCACCTCCCAGCTTCCTTGAAGGAACCAGGACTCCTCTACGGAGCACTTGTTACCTTGCCTGGGTCAGACCCCAGCCTGATGAACAGACCTGGTGGGAAGACCACCAGGAGATGCCCAGCCCTGCCCACTGACCTCACCTCAGGCAGGTGATGGCCTCCAACCACCTATTGTCAATGGGCCTGTTCGCTAGGAAACCTGAAGAGACCGTGGTGCCAGTCCCCACCTGGAGGAGCGCAGCCATCTCCATCCTCTGCCCTTGGAAAGATGGGGAGAAAAAAGCTCTATGGGGGTGGAGGTTGGGGTAATAGGGCTGTGAGCAATTTCAATCTTTACTTTGCCATGTGTTCTAAATTTTCCCCAATAATTATATATTACAGTTATGTTAAAGCGGGGAGGGAAGCATCAAAGACAAAAGCCAAAACACCTGCTCTAAGAATAACTGACTCTGGGCCGGAGGCTCACGCCTGTAATCTCAGTGCTTTGGGAGGCCAAGGCAGGCGGACCACCTGAGGTCCAGAGTTCGAGACCAGCCTGGCCAGCATGGCAAAACCCTGTCTCTACTAAAAAATACAAAAATTAGCCGGGCATGGTGGTGCATGCCTGTAATCCCAGCTACTTGGGAGGCTGAGGCAGGAGAATTGCTGGAATCCAGGAGGCAGAGATTGCAGTGAGCCGAGATGGTACCCACTGCACTCCAGCCTGGGTGATAAAGCAAGACTCCATCTTAAAAAGAAAATTAAAAAGAATAGCTGACTCTAGGATGTGTTTCCTCACATGAAAGGTTCAGACGACCTTGGGAACTCAAGATGGCACAATCTTTAATGTATCTGCAAGTATGCAGGGTTGAGGGTTACAGGTTTTAAGTCAAAGGCAATGCATTTATAATTTTGGGATTTCAATTTGACAGCAGGTAGGTTTCTTCTGCAACCTCGGGTCACTGATATTCAGCCTTCTTTTCCCAAAAGCTGATCATTTGCTTTGGTGGTTCAAACACATTACAGTGGGGTTATTTGGCTTTACAAATAACAACACTACAAAATTCTAGCAGGGAAGGACACACACCAATTTAAAAGAGTAAACACCTGTGAAACGGGAGGGAGAAGAAGGGGAAGGAGGCTCGAGTAACAGGAGGCCTTCAGCACAAGGGTTTTATATTTAGTAAAGAAAGGGATGTTGCAAACACCTAACGTAAATCTGGAAAATATTAACATTCGTTAAATCTGGTAGAAGGTACATGGCTAAGTTACCATTTACCTGTAATTCAAATGTTTCACGATGAAAACACGCACACACACACACGCACGCACACCCCGCAGGGCATTCTGGCATCTTAGATAGGGTGTCTGAACCAGCACAGAGGCAGCAGAGAAAATCAAAGTTCAAAGTACCACTCTGGTATGTAAACACTGAGGAAGTTCTTGGCCTCAGAGTATACACAGCAATGTATTAACTTGTCTTCTAAAATTTGTTCTTACAGGGGGGAAACTTAAAAAAAAAAAGTGAAAGGGAACATGAAAACTATTGTTTAGTTATTTAGAGAGGGCCTACTTGGTACCAGGCACTTTGCAAGAAGTTTCAGCTCTCAAATCATCTAATCTCAACAATGAAAACGGGTGTTTGGACCCCTTCCTGTCCCAGATGTGGAAACCAAGTTTTCGAGGGGCAAAGCCACTGGCCCATGGCCTCAAGCAGTCAGGGGATGGTGAAGGGGGCAGGCTGGGCCCAGGGGCTGCCCCTGAAATTTTGGTGAAGTCTGGGACCCAGGGTGAGAAGAGCTCACTGGAGCTGATCTTTCTTACACTCAGTGGGGTCACCCTCTCTCCCCTGCAAACCCATGTTTTGCCCCTCTCAGTGCTAGAACCCAGATTGCTGACCCCTGGCACAGAAAGGAACCTTCCCAAACACAGCTCTTACCGGCCATCTCCTCTCCTGTGGTTCCAAAGCCAGGCCAGCTCCATCCCCAGCACCTGCCCAGCATCTAGGACAAAGCCCCCGGAGACCACTCCTGTTTCCCCTCTCCCAGCACAGGCCCACCTGAGCACATCTCCCCAGCAGGACCCTGGGAGCCGAAGGGCAGCCAGCTTTGGTTCCAATCCCAGCCCCACCCTTCAGTGGCTCATCAGACATCGCTTCTTTAAACCTCAGATTCCCTGTCTGTCGAAATCTCTCAGCACTCTGTCTCACCTCTGCCATGAGCGTGAGGGGAAACAGCACACATAAAGCTCCGAGCAGGGCCTGGTGCAGAGTCCACGCTGATAGGTTACCATTGGCAGAATGACCCTTGACAACGCTGTATGAACACGGTTCTTCCCAATCCTGGACTTCAGAGTCTTTGCGAGCCAGAGTTGTGCCTTTAGTAATTTCCCACCACCCACAGTATGTGGTATCAGAGGAGGAGGAAAGAAAGCTCTCGGGGCTGGGATGGGTCAAGTGTTCGCAAATGGAAAATACTATGACTTTGTAAATTAATTTCAGATTTGACTCCATTTTTCTGGCAAGAGAATCATGCTTTGTTTTCCTTCTCATTGTTTTTAGAGGTAAACAGAAACAGCCCATCCCCCCAAATGCACTTAAAATCTCAATTAAGTTTTTTCTGGAAAAAATAAAAACCAGCCATATAATATTGGCATCTGGGGCAAAGTTATGTTACAGTGTCAAAGATGACGGCTATAAGCCTGACAGTGTTCACATGGGAGGAATAGGACATGGTTTTCCTCTGGCAAGAAGCGAGAGATACGAGATCCGGGAGGCTTTTCCCATGTCCACCAGCAATAGTTCAGCCAACGTCACTGAGTTCACCCTTCCATAAAGTTACACTGTCACAGCCACCTGCCTGGAGAATAGGCACAGACCCCACACCAGGGAGGCCCTGGGCTGGGCTACTGCATCTGCCCTGGGCGTAATCCAGGATGAGCCACAGACAATTTGGACAAGTGTTTAAAGAGGAGTGGCAGAGCGAGGAAGTGCAGAACAGGGGCAGAAGAGGAGCAGAGGAGGAAGCTGACGACGCTCCTCGGGGCAGGGAGGAGAGAAATGTGTGGACAGGGCAGTGTCCCGAAGGACCTGAGGCTTCTGGGCTCTTCTAAATTGCGAAGCAGAAGTTACAGGGAGTGTGATTTCTGCTCAACTCAAGGAGGTTGTTAGAATGAAAGAAAATGCAACGGGCTGCCTTGGTGTGGTGAGTGGGGAGTGCGGCAGCTTGCTGATGATAACAAGCCTGTCTTCCATCTAAGCAGGCTTCCTCAGTACAGTGCAGGTAAGCAAGGCACCTCATTCAATTCATGCAACAGTCCTGGGAGGGAACAACTCAAACCTGTTCGTGAGTTCACTGCCCTAGAGATGAAAATAGGGGCTCACAGGTGGCGTTATGCCCAAGTCACATAGCTAATAACTGCAGGTGCATTTGACTTGGACCTTCTGCTTTTCCTCCCACAATTCCTCCCATTCTAGAGCCTTGGAGTCCCTGCCTCTTGGGTCAAAAGGCTGGGCTTGGGAATCCTGTCTCCCTGCCCCCATCTGCCCTCACCGCCCCCCTCCAAGAAGCACAAGCTGCACATTCTGGTCTAGCTTCCATCTTGCCTATGGGAGGGGCATAGAGATTCCTGGGGTGGAGGTGGGGCAATATTCCTTGATTTTCTATCTCAGAAATGGGCAAAACAGTGAGGCTGTCTGTCTTAAAGCCCTATTCACTTCCTTAAAAATATGGTGAGGGTCAGGGTGAAACGTTCACAGCATGGGAACCTGCTGTTCAGACAGGGAGATGAGACGCGTCCTAGGTCTCTACAACACAGAATCGACATGGCTGATTGCTGAGGACTCAGTTTCCCCCTCTATAAAGTGAAAGACTTGCCAGTTATCCTCCAATATACCTTCCTGTCATGAAGTTCCACATCACAGATGACCGTCAGTGTGGACAGGGTTCTCTGCAGGTCTATTTAGGCATGGGAGATGACTGCTCAAGAGTCCTCCCAACAGAGGCAGGACCACAACCTGAGCTTGCCCTGTATGATGAGAGAGAAGGGGCAGACTGGAGGAACAGAGAGAGATGCCTCCACAAGGCTCACACGCACCGGACCGCTAGCTCCTGTTAATGCAGTGGTCTTCACCAGGTAGTGTCCTGAAATCACCCATCTTCTGGGCAGGGTGATTTCAGCCGAAGAGGATGGACAGGCTGCCCTGCCCCCAATTTATACGTGGTCAAAATGAAGATCAGGTAAGGCCTCACAAGCAGGTTCTGGCAAATCAGGCTTCATTGGAGGACCAGAACTAAACCCTGGTCACAGAGAGGTAGTGAGGGATAGTGGCTAAGTCAGGGCTCTAGAGAGTCAGGCTGGGATTCAAATCCCTAGCTTCACCTGAGGGGTGTGATGTTCAGAAAGGTACATGTCTCTGAGCATCAGTTTCCTCCTCTTTCCAGTGGGTCTGGGAGGAATCCCGAGAGACGACCGTGACTAGCACCCTGCACAGTGCCTGGCATGCAACAGACATCAGCCACCATCCAGCATCGGGGCACTGTGATTGCTCTTAAAACAAAATAAACCCGCTCAAAACGAAAACAACAACAAAACTCCTGAGAACATAGCTTGATGCCTGGCAAATAGAAACAACTCAATGACTATCTCCTGGCCGACGACAAAACAGAAAGAGAGACAAATGAGTCAAAACCTCTTGGTTCTGAGGTCCTCTACCTTCCATTCGGTACCGTGTGACCTGTGGCAAGGGATTGGCTCTCCAGGGCTCAGTCAGCTTCGGGAATCTGCTGAGTACTCCAGAGGGAGATTTACACGTGCAAAGGAGCGGGTCTTCAGAAAACAAGGCAATAGCAGGCAGGACAAGATATATATGCCTGCCGAAATCATTCTGGCCCAAAGCACGTATTCAGTAAATATTTGTGGAGTGAGTGACTGCGTGAATGCATGCATGCATTAAAAGCTTGCTAAATTTCAGCCTCCCCAGATCCTTGGGGATTAACCGAGCAGAAAGTCTCAGTTGCTTGGAGGTTCCAGAAGTGCTCAGTATTTCCAGACATGGGGGCAGAATACAGCCCAGCTCTCTGGCCTCTGCAATTGCTGCCACTCCCAACTCCCCACACCCACCTCATACCCCACCCCCCACCCCCACCCCCGCCACTAGCTATCAGCAACCCTGCCCCTCAAAGGCCCGAAAGTGTCCTCCTTTCAGGCAGAACCTGTGATTAGATGGATTGCTGCTTTTATGCACACACCACCAGAACCAAAGCAGGCCCAGGCCTTCCGAACTGATATCCTCGAAGCTGTTACTCAACAGGCCACGAGCCCATGGTGTCCCACCTGTCCCCTGCGCTTTCCTTGAGTACTTTGCCTAAGTTGCTATGTGCAAATTCTCTTTCTCTGTGTAGGGCAGTGGCCTCCAATCTTTTTGACACCAGGGATGGGGAGGGAAGGTTTGGAGGGGGATGGTTTCAGGATGAAACTGTTACAGATCATCAGGCATTAGTTAGATTCTCATATGGAGTGTGCAATCTTGATCCCTCACATGCACAGGTCACAAGAGGGTTCACATTCCTATGAGACTCGAATGCAGCTGCTTATCTGACAGAAGACGGAGCTCTGGCAGTAATGCTCACCCACCCATCACTTACCTCCTACTGTGAGGCCCGGTTCCTAACAAGCCACAGACCAGTACTGGTCCACGGTCTTGGTGTTGGGGAGCCCTGATTAGAAGGAAGTCAGGTGAGTGGAAGGCACCTAGTACCAGAATTAGCAGGCCCTACTCCAAATTCTAACTCTACCTGGGACTGTGTGGCTTTGGATAAGGTGCTGAGCCTCTCTGAGTTTCTGTTGCCTCATCTGTAAAACGCACGTGGCATTCATCCACCATGCAAAGCTGCTGTGAGAACTAAATGAAATGACAAAGGTAGGGTATCTAGTACAGCACCTGGGACATGGTAGATGTGCAGCAAATGCAAGTTTCCCTTCTTCCTGAGTGGGAGGAAAACCAAGCTCTAGCCCCACTCGGCTCCTCACTAGCTGTGTAACTCAGCCAGTGAGCTCAACTACTCCACTCCAAAATGCAGGTGACATCAACTGACCTAACAAAGAAATCCTACAGCTGTGGTGTCCAATATGGTGGCCACTAGCCACGTGGCAGCACTTGGAATGTGGCCAGTGCAAAGGGAAATGTGCTGCAAGTGTAAAGAACACATCAACTTCAGACTCAGTATGATAAAGAAGAAGGTAATACAGCTCATTAGCAATCTTTAGGCCAGGCGCGGTGGCTCACACCTGTAATCCCAGCACTTTGGGAGGCCGAGGCAGGTGGATCACCTGAGGTCAGGAGTTGGAGAGCAGCCTGGCTAACATGGTGAAACCCTGTCTCTACTAAAAAATACAAAAATTAGCTGGGCACGGTGATAGGCGCCTGTAGTCCCAGCTACTCTGCAGGCTGAGGCAGGAGAGTCGCTTGAACCCAAGGGGTGGAGATTGCAGTGAGCGGAGATTGCACCATTGCACTCCAGCCTGGGTGACAGAGCAAGATTCCATCTAAAAAACAAACAAACAAAAAAAAAAAAAAAAAAAAAAACGAATCTTTATATTTATATTTGAGTACATGCTAAAATATTACTGGTTTTGGTTATATTATATTCAACAAAGTATATTATTTAAAATTAATTTCATCCTCTTCTTTTTACATTTTAACATGACCAGAAGAAGATTTCAAATTTTATAAGTGACTGTAATTATTTAAGGGGAATATATTCCAAGACCCCCAGTGGCTGCCTGAAACCAGAAATAGTAACAAACCCTATAGACACTATACTTTTCCCCATATATACCCACAGTAAGAGATGAATAAGAATAACCAATAATGACATAACTATGGTAACAATCTACTATAATAAAAGTTATATAAATGTGGTCTCTTTCTCTCAACTTACCCAATTCTTGTATACTCACCTGTTTCCAGACTGTAACTGACTGAACCCTCATAAGACAGACCCGAGAGTAAGTGGGGGCTAGTGCACATTGTACCTCATGTCCCAGTGATGAGGTGACCTGCTCTAGAATGCTTCACAAACGTGAGTCACTGCTTGGCCATTGTTCTCTCCCCAAGTACACTGGAATTCCTTCTGGAGAGAGGAGTCCTGTTAGTTCCTGCTTGACTTTTCTCGTAGTAATGTGCTGAGTGCATCCCAGGGGTCCCAGGGGTTGGGGACCCCTGGTGCAGAGGAAGGAGGACAGGTGAGTGGAAGGCACCTAGGATTGGAGTCAGCAGGCCCTATTCCAAATTCCAACTCTACCTGGGACTACGTGGCCTTGGGTAAGTGGCTGGGCCTGAGTTTCTGTTGCCTCATCTGTAAAATGCACATGATATTCATCTGTAAAATGCACACGATATTCATCTGCCACCTACTTCACACTCTGTGCTAAAGGTGCACATCATTTTTAACACAGCACTAATGGTGCACACCAAAACACTTTTAGAAGGCCAAGCATGGTGGCTCAAGCCTGTAATCCTAGCGCTTTTGGAAGTCGAGGTGGGAGGACTGCTTGAGGCCAAGAGCTCCAGACCAGCCTTGGCAACATGGGGAGACTCTCTCTACGAAAAAAAAAAAAAATTCAAAAACTAGCTGAGTGTGAGGGTGCGCACCTGCAGTCCCAGCTACTTAGGAGGCTGAGGTGGGAGGATCCCTTGAGCCCACAAGTTTGAGGCTGCAGTGAGCTATGCTCGCACCACTGTACTCCAGCCTGGGCAACAACGCAAGAACCCAACTGTCTGAAAAACAAACTCTCAGAAATCTTATGTTGGCCTTGAAAAGAAAGAAATCTTATGAATAAAATGGTTAGGTTTTCAAAATTATAAGAAATCACTCTACACCAGGAACTATGTTCCTTGCTTTTACACACACCAGCTCTTTTAATCCTTCAAAAACCCATGCTTTACAGACAAGGAAACTGAGGCTCAAAAAGGTTGAGGGACTCGGCCAAGGCTACTAAATGGTCAGGAGTAAAAGCAGGGATCTTGGCCGGGCGCGGTGGCTCATGCCTATAATCCCAGCACTTTGGGAGGCCGAGGTGGATGGATCACGAAGTCAAGAGATCGAGACCATCCTGGTCAACACAGTGAAAGCCTGTCTCTACTAAAAATACAAAAAATTAGCTGGGCACAGCGGTGCGTGCCTGTAATCCCAGCTACTCAGGAGGCTGAGGCAGGAGAATTGACTGAACCCAGGAGGCGGAGGTTGCAGTGAGCCGAGATCGCGCCATGGCACTCCAGCCTGGGTAACAAGAGCGAAACTCCGTCTCAAAATAAATAAATAAATAAAATAAAATAAAAGCAGGGATCTGAACCTAGCTGTTGTGACCCCAAGTTCAGGCGCGTCTCCACTGACCGTGAACCAAAGCAGACAGCACACTCTCCTCGTGTGCAGCATGACAGCCTCTCAATCTTAGACATCGTAGAAAAACTCCAGCCCCAGAGAGACTCTACTTCCCATCCCCACCCCCAACAAAGGATTTCCCAGCAAGTCAGAAATGACAAACCACAAAACGGAGTCCGTGCATAACCATATTCACGTCTGGCCAAGACGGTTAGCTCAGAGTTAGTCACATTTTAAAAGGGTGACTGATAGGGAAGGTGGATTCTATTTTGTTGCCTATTAACTTCCTGGCCAGGAAGAGAGTTGGAAAGAGAGAACTGGTGGATAGCTGAGGGCCTGATAAGATATTTTTTCAGAGGAACTCATTAGCAAGGCTGCGTATTACCAAGTTTCAGAAGCTCAGCTCCTCCGGCTCCGTTAATAGTCTCCTTACCACTTGCAGCCTAAGCTGTCCTCTGGCCTCTAGCCATCCACTCCAGCCTTGGATGAACTTTTCAGCATTCTGGGGAGAAAGGCCCTGAGGCTGACACAGAAGAGGCTGACCATAAGCACACAGTAGGATGAGGGGGTGGGGTGAACAGATGGATATATAAACCAACCAATCAATTTTTAGAAGTCTGAAGGTACAGGAGACACAGCCCTTCATCTTTGGGAACTCGGGAGACTGGCAGAGTAAACACAGAACATGAAAAGTCAATACAAGAGTTGCATATGACTAATTGCTAGGTGGGTATTAATATACATAGGGGTGACCCAGCACCATGGCTCATGCCTGTAATCCCAGCACTCTGAGAGGCCGAGGTGGGCAGATCACCTAAGGTCAGGAGTTCAAGACCAGCCTGGTCAACATGGTGAAACCCCATCTCTACAAAAATACAAAAGTACAAAAGTTAGTCAGGCATGATGGCAGGTGCCTGTAATCCCAGCTACTCAGGAGGCTGAGGCAGAAGAATCACTTGAACCTGGGAGGTAGAGGCTGGAGTGAGCCAAGATCACACCATTGCACTCCAGCCTGGGCGAGAGAGCAAGACTCCATATCAAAAAAAAAAAAAAAAAAAAAAGCACAGGGGTGAAGGAGAGACGACGAGCAAACCTCTTCCCCTTTGCGTGTATCTTACATGGATTCACAGGTAGAGGACTGTCTGCAGGCTGTGGCTCAGAGGAGGGAAAGGGCAGGATGGGTCAGTCATCTGGGAATGCTTCCTGGAGGAGGTACCTGAGGAGGAATAGGACTCAGATGGGATCTATCGGAGGATGTTCTGAGGGCTAGCTGTGTCAAGCCCGTCACTTAACCTGTCAGCAGCTTGGTTTCCTTTTTTACAGAATGAGAGGGAGGAGACAGAAAAACAAAACACCTGGTAGACAGTTCACATTCGACCTCAGACAGCGTAAATATTTACTCAGCCATTCATGAGCCCGGCCCTAGGGAGCGACCTCGGCTTGGGCCACCTGGGTTTATGCCGGTGTCTGGTCTTGATCTGAGGCTCGAGGTGGCCGGCATTTAGCCCACGGCACAGAGTCCAGCCCTATACCTTGTCTGTCTGAGAGCTAAATGGATCCCATTTGATGGCAGTGGAAAAACTGACCACCACGATGACCCTGCTGCTCACGCCAAGACATACCAGGCAGCAGCAACAAGAGCTGCCCTCTAATGAGTGCCCACCTCATGCTGGAATATTCAAGAGTGTGCCTGTGTGGGCGGTGACTATCTTCTCCTCACCAGGAGGCCATAGGGAGACACAGTGCCTTTTACTACACAACTCAGCGAGGCCACACCATTAACTCCATATTACACCAAAGGGATGCCTCAATCAGACCAGCCAGGCTCTACTGCCAGAGCTCTCCCAGCTGACCACAGAGCTCAGGAAGAGACCCACTCATCCAACAAATATTTACCAAGGGCCTACTGTGTGCCAGGCACCATCCAGGGCCCTGGGACACAGCTGTGGACAAGACAGGAAACGGCTCTGTCCTTGGGGAGCTGGCATTCATGGTGGTGAGATGGGCCTTAAATGCAGAATAGGAAATCAAGACCATTTTGGTAGGTGGTACAGGTTAAATGTCTGAGGGTGGGAGCTGAAGCAGGATCAGCCTCTGGGCCACTTAAACATGAGTATCTGTAACAATCGCTGCAAAGCATGTTTTTTTATTTTTGAGACGTAGCTTAGCTTTTGTCGCCCAGGCTGGAGTACAGTGGCATAATCTCAGCTCACTGCAACCTCCACCTTCCAGGTTCAAGCGATTCTCCTGCCTCAGCCTCTCCAGTAGCTGGGATTACAGGCACCTGCCACCATGCCCGGTTAATTTTTTGTATCTTTAGTAGAGACAGGGTTTCGCCATGTTGGGCAGGCTGGTCTCAAACTCCTGACCTCAGGTGATGCACCACTCCCCTCCCCAGCCTCCTAAAGTGCCAGGATTACAGGCATGAGCCACCACGCCCAGCCAAAGCATGTTTAAAATACGTATTTCCAGACTATACTCCAAGAATTCCATTAGAAGTCTGGGGAGAAGCCAAGAAACAGAAAGCTGTAGCAGCAGGCTAGGAGATTGGCAGCAGGAGGTCCTGGACCCCTGCAAGTCTGGAGTCTGGGTACAGTGCCCCAGCATTGCCCCACCACTCAGGAAGCAATCATGAGCAATAATGACTTGTGCCTCAATCTTATCTGCAAAGAGAGCGTCCTAGCACCTGGCCTGACACCTCACAGGATGGCGCTGTGATGCAAAGAAGGCTGTGGGTAAACTAAAGGGCTGATCGAAGGTGAGCTGTGCACATTCCCAAACAGGGATGCTGGTAAGATGAACCCAGCAAAAGAAAAGAAAACTACACAGCTCCGTAGGGACTCAGGGACTGTCCGTCAAGTGTACAGCTTCTGCTTCTCTGTGACAAATACCCCACACCTAACCCACCCTGCCAAGTAAGATAACTCTTACTCAAACGTGGTTGCTCAACACAGGCCCGAGTGTGGGTTTCCATGCAGTTGTCCCAAGCTGTGGGAACCCAGCGTATGGAGTTCCTGGTGGAGCCAGCGGCTGCAATAAATTACCCACTGCCGCGGCTCTTGCCCACATGTTGCTCTTATGGTCAGCGCACTTCAGCCCAGCAGTGACCTAACCCCAGCACCAGTGAACTCAGCAGCAGGCTCCTCTGTCATCCTCCTCCAGCAAGCACAAGCTCATATTTCAGGCCGTTTGCTCCCCTGGGCATGACTCAGAGGAGTCGGTTGCCTTAAAAAAAAAATGCTTTTCATATTTCAAATCAAAAATAAATACCACGCACCCTGGATCGGAGCCATCACAGATGCCTCTGTGAAGCTATGAAAGTGAGAAGGCCCGATGAGGCCTAAAAAGTGGTTAACTCATATCATCCTGTTCCCACTGGCTTCATCCACCCACGGTGGGCTAGAAGAGGAAGGCCAGGTCACAGGACCGACATCGGCTCAGCCAGTAACACTGAGAACGGAGGTGCGTGCATTCATAGGGATTAGAGAACGTGGGAAGCAAATGTCCTACGGGGTGATCTGGAGAGAAGATCACGGATCTAGGCATAGACAGGCAGCAGTGCTTCAGAGGCTCACTGTACACGCACACGGGAGCCCCTCAATCTCCAAAGAAAGAAGCAGATGGGCCAGCAACTGGCGCTGCCAGGCCGGGAGGTTCAGCAGCAAACCCAATCAGTGCCCAAGCAAGAACTGTCCAGTGGGGAAGGGCCGGCCAGGTAGTGGATGGGCCAGGAGGGCACAGGGGATGCACCCAGCCACCAGGGCCTGTGGCCATTCAACACAACTGCTTCCCATGACTCCCTCCCTCCCCTGCTCCGACTCACCCAGCCCCCAGTCCATTTGGCTGGTTGGGTGGGGTGCCCATGAGCCAACAGTGCCCTGATTATAACCTCATAGTGGTTACACTTTTCAATAAATACACTTCATTTGTGCTTTAGCTTTTTGCTAAGAGACAGGAGCCCTCACCCTGAGACTGACAAAATGAGGTTTCTGAATTGCTCTGGCCAGGCTCAGATGCCAGGTAAATTCACCAAGGTCAGGACCATCTTTTGGCCACCAGCCTCTCCCAGGCTGCCCCATCCCATATCTCCCCAAGCCCTCTAGATGCCCCTCATTCAGGCACAGAGCAGTGAGGTTTTTCAGAGTGCTCCAATATTACAGGTAGAAGTATACCTTTGAATGCTAATAATTACAGGGTGAAACTTCACTGCCAGCCCTGTTTAATTTCTATTCAAACACAGTCTCAGATGAGGCTTTGGTCCCCTGTGTTACCTGGCAATGAGGCATTCTGCTTATGAATATTCTCATTCTCCAAAGGACAACCAAAATCCTTTTTTTCTCCTTTTTCTAATAATCCCTTTGAAAATATTTCCAGAAAGTATGTGTCTACTCTTCTCCCTCAACAAGTCTATTTTCTCTAAAGATAATAGATTTTTTTTTTTCTAAAGACTGACATTCCTTCGGCTCCTTGGACTCAGACTGTAAAGTTAGTTCTCACTGCAGAGATCAACCAGCTGTGTAAGCTGCAGAGGTGGCTGGCTGGCCCTGTCATCTAGACACCCCAGGGCAGTCATCAGCAATGCCTTCTTTCAAAGGAACAAAAAGGCTGGGTGTGGTGGCGCATGCCTGTAATCTTACCACTTCAGGAAGCTGAGGTGGGAGAATCACTTGAGGCCAGGAGTTCAAGACCAGCCTGCCCAACATAGGGAGACCTTATCTCTACAGAAAAACACAAAAATTAGCCAGACATGGTGGCCTGCTTCTGTAGTCCCAGCAACTCAGGAAGTCAAGGCCAGAGGATCATTTGAGCCCAGGAGTTTGAGGCTGCAGTAAGCTATGATTGCACCACTGCAGTTCAGCCTGGGTGACAGAGGGAGACCGTCTCAAAAATAAAAAATGAAAAGCCAAGGGAACAAAAGCTTCTAAATAAAACTGAACCTATTTCCCAGTGATTTCAGTCTATTCCGCAGCATATTTAAAAGTTGGAAAATAGGACACACTATTTTCCCTTTGATTCCAGACTTTTTGGATACTCTGGGATGTTTCATTATAGCTTTTCAGGTTAGCAATTGAACCACTGCTTTAAATGTAGAGGTCCTTCACCTAAAAAGACCAAGGGTTGCAGAAAAACATTGAGCATATTACTTGGAAATGTCAAAAAAAAAAAAAAAAAAAGACTATTTCAAAATAAATTTGCCCTGTCTCCCAACTTTGAGGTATCTGTCTCTCTGAGTGCCTCCTCTCTGAGTGCCTAGTATCACTCCATGTAGAGTGATACTACACTATGAAATTAGAATGCTGGGAGGTGACCATACGATCATAATAACAACGAGCACTATTTACTAACACGTGTAATATGTTAGGAATTGTAGTCAATCACTTAAACATGTTAATTTTTTTTTTTTTTTTTGAGACAAAGTTTTGCTCTTGTTGCCCAAGATGGAGTGCAGTGGTACAATCCCAGCTCACTGCAATCTCCTCCTCCTGGGTTCACGTGATTCTCCTGCCTCAGCCTCCCGAGTAGCTAAGACTACAGGCGCGCCACCAGGCCTGGCTAATTTTTTGTATTTTTAGTAGAAATGGGGTTTCACCATGTTAGCCAGGCTGTTCTCAAACTCCTGACCTCGGGAGAACCACCTGCATAGGCCTCTCAAAGCGCTGGGATTACAAGGGTAAGCCACTGCGCCCAGCCGATTTTTTTTTTTTGAGACAGGGTCTCACTTTGTGGCCCAGGCTGGAGTGCAGCGGCATGATCAAAGTTCACCACAGACTCTTAACTCCTGGCTCAAGCAATCTTCCACTGCAGCCTCCCGAGTAGCTGGGACCACAGACGCACACCAAGATGCCCAGCTAATATTTTTAATTTTTTGTAGAGATGAGATCTTGTTATGTTCTTGTTATGCTGACCAGTCTGTTCTCAAACTCCTGGCCTCAAGTGATCAAAGTACTGGGATTACAGGCGTGAGCCACCATGCTCGGCCACAATTTATTATTTAAAACAAATTAACTGGGATATTTTATCCCTGTTTTACAGATGAAGAAACTGAGAACTCTGAATGTTTAAGTCCTTGCCTGAAGTCCCATAACTTATAAGAGGTGGGGCCAGGATTTGAACACTCTGGTCTATTGGATCCCAAAGCTCTATTCCTTACCACCCTACATAGGGACCACAGGGACCGTCACCGCTCCATGAAAAAAACCTCTCCTTGTCCATGGAGTGATTACTTTCCTAAGAAAATCAGATAAGCCCTGGCTTGAAAACAAGTTTAAGAACCAGCAGAGCTCTTAGCTAGAGGCATGACCCTCAGCATCCACTCACCTCTCTGGACCTCAGTATTTTGAGATATCATTTCCTGAGACCTCTTTTGGCTCTAACAAAAGGCCAAAAAACCCAAGAGATCACAAACTCCATAAATCCCCCGATAGGAAACGGATTACTGTGCGGAAAGCAGCCTGGCTCGCATTCCCAAACTCTGATGAGGAAACCAAGAGAAAGCCACCCACAGCCGACAGGGTCGAGGGGGAACAGCGGAAGAGGGGACTCAGCACCCCCAGGCTAAATGAAGAGTCCCTGAAGCCTACAGATCATTTTCTCTTTTCTAAGAAGGAAAAGGGAACATAATCTTCAGTTTCCTCATGTGTACAATTAAAAAGTTTCATTTGTTCATTCTTTTTTCTTGAGACAGTTTCACACTTGTTGCCCAGGCTGGAGTGCAATGGCGCAATCTCAGCTCACCGCAACCTCTGCCTCCTGGGTTCAAGCGATTCCCTGGCCTAAGCCTCCCAAGTAGCTGGGATTATAGGCGTGCGCCACCATACCCAGCTAATTTTGTATTTTTAGTAGAGACAGGGTTGTCTCGAACTCCCAACCTCAGGTGATCTGCCTGCCTTGGCCTCCCAAAGTGCTGGGATTCTAGGTGTGAGCCACCATGTCCAGCCTCATCTGTTCATTTTTATAAGTGGTCAGCTAACCGCTGTAGGACTCAGTTTCCTCATCTGTAAAATGGGAACATATGTCCAGACCTTAGACCAGTGCTAGCAAATAGAATTTTTGGCGGTGATAAAAACGCGCTGCTCTGTATGAACTGACGTGGTAGCCGCTAGCCTACCCGAACACTTGAAATGTGGCTGGTGTGACTGAGGGACAGGATTTGTAACTATTTAATTTGAATGGCCCAATATTTAAATAGCCACATGAGGGTGGTGGATAGATACCGGACAACACAGCCTTAGACCACAGCGGCAGGAACAAAATCAGGTGACATTTATAAATTGCCTACCACAGTGGTGGGACACAAAGTTCTGGAGGAAAAAGATACATGAATATGCAGAGGTCCTATCGGTAGAGAATTTTTTTTTAAGCAGAATATCCTCATATTGAGAAATGGAGACACTAGAAACTGACAAAAAACATGCATGCCTGTGTTAGAAACACCCAGAGAAATCAGGCATAGTGGACGCCTCTCGGTGTATAGGCAAAACAGTTGAAGGTCTGTTTTGTTTTCTTCACAAATGTTCTTGTCAAAAGATAAAAGAGAGCCGTTTTCAGCAAATCTAGGTTTTTATAACCCTAAATGCCCAGTACAAACTGCCCCAAGAGCAAGCTTTCATTCTTCAACAAAACCTCCTGTCCTCCCAGGCAGCCACCACCCCCCACCCATCTGCAGCCCTCCCAGGGGCCTCTGGGAGCTGCCCACCCAGAACGAGTGCAAATGAGACGCAGGGCACACCCTGTTGGGGCACAGTCACCCATGGGGGGAGAGCCACCCACGGTGCCCTCGGGGTCCACAAGGCTGGCTGGCAATGGCCTTTGTCGGGAGTGCCCACCGGCACCCGCTGGCAGCCAGCCTGCGTCACAGCACAACAGGAAACGAGGAGAAGAGAACACTGGGGCCGCGTGGAAATCCCCACTGGGCTCCAAGCCGGAGGGGTGACTCAGCGGGGCTGGCCAGCAAGCTGCCTCCCACCCCTCAGCCAGGACGGGGCGGGGGCTGCAGGAAACTGGCGTCCCGCCTTTCTGCAAAGGCTGAGAAGTGCACATTCTTACATATTATTATGTTACAAATACAATCGTGTCCTGCCTGAAACCATGCGAGGCAAAGACCCAACATATTAGATGGGGATTCAAGGTCCTTTTATAGCAGAAAATGCACTTCCTCCAAGCAAGGGTGCCCAGTCTTTTGGCTTCCCTGGGCCACACTGGAAGAATCATCATCTTGGGACACACATAAAATACACTAACAATAGCTGATGAGCTACAACAGAAATCGAAAAAAAAACCTCAGAGTATTTTAAGAAAGTATATTAATTTGTGTTGGGCCACATTCAAAGCTGTCCCGGGCTGCATGCAGCCCGTGGGCCAGAGGTTGTACAAGCTTGCTCTAAAGGAAAGTCTCACTTCAAGTCTTGGAGCTGCCATGAAGCTTGAAAAATCCCCTTCCCTTTCCAGGCCCAATTTCTTAGCTGTTAAGATAAAGGGGGGGCAGGGCACGGTGGTTCACACCCATAATCCCAGCACTTTCGAAGGCCGAGGCGGGTGAATCATGAGGTCAGGAGTTCGAGACCAGCCTGGCCAACATGGTGAAACCCCGTCTCTACTAAAAGTGCAAAAAATTAGCTGGGCGTGGTGGCGTGTGCCTGCAATCTCAGCTACTTGGGAGGCTGAGGCAGGATAATCGCTTGAACCCAGAAGGCAGAGGTTCCAGTGAGCCAGGATCGCACCACTGCGCTCCAGCCTGGGCAACAGTATGAGACTCAATCTCAAAGAAAAAAAAGAAGATAAAGGGGTAGCACCAGGATGAGATTCCCACACTCTCCACGGAGGGTTCCCAGGCAACACCATTGCACAGTGCCTCCGCCCTCCTCGAAGCCAGCCCATCCACCCTTCTAGACCACCCCATGGCACTCAGCAGTCTTCGATCATGGTGTTCATCATCCTAAATATAGACACTGTACCAGGCCTCCCCCTCAGATACTGTCACCAGGACACAATCCATGCCTCACCTCTAAGTGAGTTTGATACAGAGAGGGGGTCTCAAAAATCCTTCATGTATTGATCCAAAGAAATAGCATGGCATGTTTGCTACTTGTTATCCTTGACACCCCTTCCCGAACTCCAAGTCATGGCAGGGCTGCCTGAGCTGCCACAGGCTCTTATCACCTCTGCTCCCCACATCACATTAAGCAGCTCTGGGCAAAGTCTGTCCCATGTTCTTCCTCTTTCTCCCGTAAAGTACCCAGTGTTCTCCAGGGACTTATGGCTGGCAAAAGAAACCATGAGCAAAAAAGTGAGGAGGTCCTAGAAACCCATTCCTAGTGAATTGCAAGAGGCTTACTAAACCCAGAGGCCTGTCTAGGCACGGAGGCTCATGCCTTTAATCCCAGCGCTTTGGGAGGCCAAGGTGGGCAAATCGCTTGAGCTCAGCAGTTTGAGACCAGCCTGGGTAACATGGTGAAACGCTACTTCTACAAAAAATACAAAAATTAGCCAGGCATGGTAGCTACTTGAGGGGCTGAGGCAGGAGGATTGCTTGAGCCTGGGAAGTCAAGGCTGCAGTGAGCTGTGATTGTACCACTGCACTCCAGCCTGGGTGACAAAGTGAGACTCTGTTGAAAAAAAAAAAAACCCAAAGTCTTGACCTCTTGAAGTTACTAGAAAAATCCAACCTATGTTATTTCTCTTTAAAAAGACCAACTCACCATGACTTCTTCCTTTCAGAAGCTCTCTTAGGCAATTCTACCTTTGGACTACAAGCCTCTTACAAAATAATTCATTTTTCCCATTCTCCTGAGTGGGTATGGGTCTGAATTTTATGGCTGTCTTTGGCAAGTCTGAGACAAAGACAGTCATCCATCCATCCATGGAGTAGACAGAGGGTTCCATCCATCTACTTCATAGGCATTTCCACTCACTTCGCCCCTGCAAGCACTCCATGCTCTCCCCACCCACCGTCAGCCCTGACCCAAGTCCCTCTCTGGCTCCCACTCTGCAGCACCCCTGCCCCTGCCATGGCCCCAGCACAGCTCTGTGGCAGGAATAACCCAGCCCTCTGTGTCTACTCCTCACCTCCCATTGACTACGGGACTCCCTGCAACAGGCTTCAGCCCCAGCGCTCCACCATGACTGCCCTTACTAAGGTCACCTAGTAGCCTCCAGGTTACAGAATCTAAAACACATGGTTTCCAGGCCTTACCATTCCAGGTTCTCTACAATGTCTAGCACTGCTGCTCCTTTCCTTTTGCTGCAGAGTCTCCTCTCACCTTCAACATCACTGTGCACCATCTCGCTTTTCCTGTCTTTCCCCGCGTTCCCTAAATGGGACTGGTTCTTCGGGTACAGGTCTGGACCTTCTCATCCTACCCTCACCTCCTCCACAGCCTGGCCTCATCCATACAACAATGACTCACAAACATGGATCTGAGCTCAGAACTCTCCCCCAAAACTCCATGCTTGTCTATTCTGCTCCCCGGTCTGTGTCCCTTATAACAGGTGCTCCATAAATGTTTGCTGGTACACACCAACACTTAACAAGGACTTGCTTTGTGCATGATTATGTGCTAGATACAACAGGAGATTCATGTCCCTGAGCTCAAGGGACACAAAGAGGAAAAGTTAGGCATGGTCAGAGAAAAGGCAGACCTCACCTTGCTGGGGTTCCCAAGGAAGGTACCCTGGGAAGAAACAGCTTTTGGGTTGTGTCTTGAAAGGCAGCTCAGAAACCAGCATTTTATTCTGCACAATGGGATGCTCATGATTCAGGACCCCCACATCACACTGAGAGGCCATGAAGCCTTACCTTCTACTTTAAACTGGTGTTTTGTGTTACCTGACTGGATGAAAACCTCCTAGAGAAAGGCATTTTCTAAGCAGAGCTTTCGCTGGTGCTTTTTGTGACAATAGTGCTCTCTTTACATCTCCCCTGACCTAACTCCAATCTGATTTAAAATGACAAACCTGTGGACCTAAGTCTGCTGGTCCCAGTCCTGATCTCACTCAACAATGAGTTATCACCTTTTTGGAAAATACCAAAGACCACCAGAAATGAAATAAAACAAGAACTTCTATTTAGTAGCAGAAAATACATGAGATCTGCTTTATCTGACCCCAGTAATAAATGCTCTGAAGAAGAAAGTGCCATCCATACCTTCACTTATGCCATGTAGCCTTCTCTCAGTCTCCTCTCAGCTCAGCTGGACAGACCCTCACTGGGCTCCCTCACTGCAGTGACTACACCAGGTGACCTGTTCCGTGTCCATCTTCCCCCACGCTGTTAGTTGGCACCAAATGCTGTGCCAGGCAGCACCCAACACAAGCATGTTGAAAGAATGAATTTCAGACTCTTTTTTTTGAGATGGAGTCTCGCTCTGTTGCCCAGGCTGGAGTACAATGGCATGATCTCCGCTCAATGCAACCTCTGCCTGCCAGGTTCAAGCGATTCTCCTATCTCAGCCTCCCGAGTAGCTGAGATTACAGGCGCCCACCACCATGCCCAGCTAATTTTTGTATTTTTGGTAGAGACGAAGTTTTGCCACATTGGCCAGGCTGGTCTTGAACTCCTGACCTCAGGCGATCCACCCACCTCAGTCTCCCAAAGTGCTGAGATTACAGGCAGGAGCCACCACACCTGGCTGAATTTCAGACTCTCACTAGAGAGTTCCATATATTCTCATTACATGTGCTAAGTATTATGTGTTTTCTATGTTATCACTAAAACATTACACTTGATCATGATTCCAGGCATTTTTAAACTAACAACAGCTCTCTATAAAGAAAGTTTGAAAATCCATGCTCGACAAACCACATCTCTTTCACAAGAGCTTGGAGGACTTCCCAGCAGGAACGGAAACATCCTCACACCCACCAGAGTCACACACCCGGCACATCTGCTGAATTCCACCAGGGACCTGGTGGCTTCCTCATGATCAAAAGGAGACAGCAGCTCTGTGCAGTGAGGGTGGCACTGGGCTGGAACTTGGGGGGACCTGCTTTGGGGCACAGGTTTCCTCCTCTGTACAACGAACGAGTTGGACTTTCAAGATCCGAAGCTACTGCTGGTTTTGAGAACCGGCTCTCTTCTACCGTCACAGCCTGACAGCAAATCCATGCCTGCTCATTCATCATGGGCAGAACCTGGGGTCATCATTTGAGTGAGGCCCACGAGGTGGGAAAATACCTGGTTTTGAGGTCAAAAGACCTGAGTGTGTGTCCTAATTAGCACTTTCAGCCTGTGAGGCCTCTATAAACATTGTGCATTCCAAATAGATTACTACTCTTTCTATCTACTCAACCAAACATGCCAGCCGTGACCCCAGACATCAAGGAGCCACTTCCCTCCAAAAGGGGAGGCACAGACATATTCAGAAAAATACCCTTTTCAGTATGTGCTTCGGTGCTGGGAAGATGGAGGGCCCAGGAGCTATGGGAACTGGGTTAAACAGTCCAGAATGGCTTCCTGGAGGAAGTAGCTTGGGGATTTCCAAGTAGTTGACAACTTCTTTTAAGATAAACATTGCATTTATCTGCCTTCTCACCTCCTGACCTTTGCTCTTCAAACCTGACATGCCATTGTTGTTAATCACGGGATTTTTTTTTACAACCATCAAGTAGAAAGCTGGCTGGCTGGTTTCCCAATCGCTGAGAAGCCATCTGTCCTCCATGCAGAACCCATACCCCCATCACCAAGGGTCTTCCTCCTTTTCTGATGCTCAGTTTTCCTGCTTCCACCTAGGACCCTCCTCCACTGTACGTATCTAGGTCCCACAAGCTCTGAGGAACACTTCCAACACCTGTGGTCTCTCCTTGTCTGAAGTTCTGTGGTACTTACTGGCAAGATGAATTGCAGAACCGCTAGGAATGATACCCATCATAATCATACCTGCTCCCCTTTACCATGTGCTTCTCCAGCCAGGCACTTGCTCAGCACAACACAGTCGTTATGGAGGCAGCGTCCACACATCCTGTGAGATGGGCGCTACCGTTATCCCCGTGCCCCAGACACATCTGAGATTCAAAAGCTTAGATCCCTTGCCTGAGGCCACATGGTGATCAGTTTGTAGGGAAGATTTCTACAAGCCTTGTAGGGATGGTGTGAATCTGCATGCTAGGGTAATGTGTCCGGCGATCCCTCGTGTCCACTCTGTGCTAAGCACTGCAAATGTGAAGGTGTGGATGGCAGGGCTGTGCTTGGAGGGCCTCCTCTCTACCTGGAGGCAGTCCATCAACCACGGGGCCCTGGTTTATCTGAGAGCTGCTCTCAGGCAGTGTCAACCACTGCCATCTTGCCATCTCCATAATTCATCACCTGGGGATGCCCTAGGCGACTCACATGTGCTCAGCAAAGGCCGGCTGAGATAAACTGAACAGGAGATGTTAGAGAGATGCCCAAAGTCCATCGGGTGGATTTCTCTGTTGTTAAACATCGCTCTCATCTCTGGACTTCTGTACCCAGTTCCCAAGAGTACAGCGGGCACATAAGTCTCTCTACAGAAGTCCAGAGATGAGACAGATGCTCTTCTGATGACTCCTACACACCCTTTGGACTTTGGCTCAAATGTCCCTTCCTTGGGGATGCCTTCCCAGATCAGGACCCACTCCTGAAATGGAACCAGGCTCCCTGAACTTCTCATCACGGCTCCTACCGTTTGCACTGTTGGCCTTGTGGGTGCTCTGTAATTGTTCACTACTATACCCAGAGCCCAGCACAGTGGAAGTCGTCAGTAAAATGCGCTGAATGAACAAATGAGTTAATGCCACCAAATCTTACTTCAGCCTTGCCATGACTCAAGGAGGGTGGTTAACCAGACATTATCTTCTCTGCTTTAATGACAAGGAAATCACAGCCCAGAGGGCATATGTCCCTCACCTGGGCTTGGGGCACGCAAGATAGGACCTGAGCGCCCCAAAGGGGGCCATGCCTTTTTCTTGTTTGATTCTTTGGCAACCAGCACAGCTTTGAGCACACAGCAGATCTGGATTCAAATGGAAAAAGCAACTAAATGGCCTGAGAGATGGAGCCCAAACTCCTTGCTTTGTTTGACATCACGTTTCCATCAAAGCAGATTCTGGAAGGAGGCCATGTTCTGTTTGCATTTTGACTCTATTCTACCAGTTCTGTTCTGAGAACAGAGCTCAGTGCTAAAGGGACACACACCTGTGGGTGTGGGTGAGACGCTGCTTCCGTGGGAAAAAAGAAGACTTTCCTATTGTCTCGTCATCTTTGTGATGAAGTGCTATGGTGCTCCTGGAAATGCTCAGGGCATGAGTTCCAGGAATTCAAAGACTGTCAGCGCAATTTGATACACATTTGCTCAAGGGCTAGGGCAGAGCACTGGACCAGAAGTCAGAATCCTAACCTCTGGGCTTACTCCAGACCCAAACCAACAGGGTGACCCCAGAAGATGCAGTGTCCATGTGGGTAAAATGAGGTCACCAGCACCCACACTGCCTTCATCACAGGGCTACAGCCAAGCTCAAATATTTGAGACAGGAGGTGTGAAAAGCCAGAGGCAGTAATAAGATGTGTGGCCTATTACAAGGCTGCTCCTGGCATAGGGGTGACTGTGCAGAAAGTGCTTTTTTTGGGGGGGTGGCAGGGGGAGCTGTTCATTGACATTGCTCTGTCACCCAGGCTGGAGAGCACTGGGGTGATGCCGGTCCACTGCCACCTCCACCTCCCAAGTTCAAGCAATTCTGCTGCTTCAGCCTCCTGAGTAGCTGAGACTACAGGCGCGCACCACCATACCTGGCTAATTTTTCTATTTTTCAGTAGAGACAGGGTTTCGCCATGTGACCAGGCTTGTCCCAAACTCCAGGCCTCAGGTGATCCACCCACTTTGGCCTCCCAAAGTGCTGGGATTACAAGCGTGAGCCACCGCACCCGGCCAGGTAACTTCAAAGAAAACTGTGCTTACCTGTTTGAAGGTGCCCAAAACAGAAAGAATGGTCTCTCTAGCCGCCTAAATTTAGATAAAGACTGAGTGCTGGCAGGTGCAAGAAAGAGGGAGGATGAAGTCAAAGTCGGAATTCTCTGGGTTGCAGTCAGGTCTTTGCATACCACTCACCATATAACTTAGAGGAGGCAGACGACGCACCCTGAGCCTCCATTTCCCCATCTGTCAACTGTGAAGTAATGACAACTGCCCCTTTTAAAGGTTGGACTTCAAATCTATTTTCTGTTTCTTTTAGGAAAGGATGCTCCTGAGAAATGGCAAAGCCCTTTATTGGGTGTGGGATGAAGAGGACCACCCAATATGACATGTAATCAGTTGCAGGCGGCTTGTTCCTTCCCCCGGTGAGGGAGCCGTCTGGGTGGTTCTCTTTGCAGAGTGGCCATCTCTGTGCCACGCACAACTGTATGTGGTGAAGGGTCCAAATCCATGAGAAGCTGTCCAGTTTGGACCGGGACCTCCTTCACACATGCTGGATTTTTCCATCAGGCAGGCAGTCTCTAAGGCATGTCCTAAGGAGTGAGCGAGAGAGGCCTCTCCAGTGCTGAGGAGGGGGGAAGGTGGGTGGGTTCCATACGAGTGAAGCAATGCCGCTCACCTTCACTCCAACGTGACTGCCATCTCTCAGGGCCAGGGCACACAACCCCACCTGCCCAATGCTTCCACTGCTTAGCCAGCGCTTAGGAAGCACGACGGAAGAAACAGCTTCTAAAATGCAGCCAGGAGGGCAGCCCCTGCCACTTCGCTACCACCAAACTGGACCCAACTAAACTCAACCTCGTGGCAGAAATGCTGCCAAAGGATGTCACAAACATTCCCAATTTTAGAAACAATTGGATCAAGATTTTGTAAGTACCTCCTGTGCTCTGTCCTAAGCAGTATAGGGAGATGTGAGGGAAATAAGACACGGTTACGGTCCTCAACCAGCTACTGGCCTACAGGTCAGAACTAACACAAATGAAACAGTCACGTGTGTAAGCAGCTCAGGTTCCTAGGATCGACGAAGAACTATGCTTATATTATAGTCCCCAGACATTTTGGAGGCAGGGACATTTTTTAAAAAAAATCCTCCAGACACTTATGTTAATCTTGTCATTAGTCATATTTCCATTTACCCTTGGCTGCTAGAAAGCTCAAAGCCAAATTTGCAGGCTACTTCCATCAATCTCATGAAACCTTACGACATGTAATACTGTGTACTAACACTAACTCTGATATCTTATTTTCCTATCTATTTTCTTGTCTTCTAATTTCCTTGTCTATCTTTATCCTCTTATATTTACTGGATTTCTGAGAGTTACCACAAATTCTTTTTTTGAACAATGTAGACGATGAAAAATATATTTTAAAAGTTGATCAACACCACAAAGCTATAGTACTCAAGACTATCATGGGGATAGACGCGGGGATCAATAGAAGAGAATCGTAAGAGTCCAGAAAGAAACACTTACATTTATAGTCACATGATTTTCTACAAGGGTGCTGAGACAATTCAGTGGGAAAAGCACATTCTTCTCAACAAACAGTGCATGGATATCTGGATATCCACATGCAAAAGAATGAAGTTGGACCCCTACCTCATATCTTATACAAAAATTAGGTCAAGATGGATCAAAGACCTAAATGTAAGAGCTAAAATTATAAAACTCTTAGAACAATGCAAGGGAATCAATTTTTGTGACCTTGGATATTAGGCAGTGGTTTCTTAGATAAAACACTAAAAGCAAAAGTGACAAAAGTAAAACAAATTTAGCTTCATTAGAATTTAAAACTTTTGTGCTTCAAAAGAGACCATCAAGAGAGTGAAAAAACAACCCACAGAACTGAAAGAAATAAAATGCAAGAAAATATTTGCAAACCATATAACTGATAAAGGAACTTGTATCCGGAATATGTTAGGAACTCTTGCAATTCAGCAGCAGAAAGACAACACAATTAGAAACGGCAAAAAGATTTGTAGATGCTCCTCCAAACAAGATATACAAATGGATGCCAGATGCAATGGCTCACACCTGTAACTCCAGCACTTTGGGAGGCTGAGGTGGGTGGATCATTTGAGGTCAGGAGTTCGAGACCAGCCTGGCCATCATGGTAAAGCCCTGTCTCTACTAAAAACACAAAAGTTGGCCGAGTGTGGTGGTGCACGCCTATAATCCCAGCGACTCAGAAGGCTGAGGCAGGAAAATCGCCTGAACCCAGGAAGCAGAGGTTGCAGTGAGCCGAGATGGCACTATTACACTCCAACCTGGACATCCCAGCGAGACTCCATCTCAAAAACAAGCAAACAAAAAACCCCACAAATGGCCCAAAAGCACATGAAGAGATGATCAATATCATTAGCCAATAGGGAAATGCAAATCAAAACTATAATGAGATACCATCTCACATCCACTAGAATGGCTAAAATAAAACAGAGACAGTAGGAAGTGTTGACAAAGATGGGGAGAACTGGAACCCTCATAAATTGCTGGTGAGAGTGTAAAATGGTACAACCACTTTGGAAAACAATTTGACAGTTTCTCAAAAAGTTAAACAAAATTACCAAATGACCCCATAATTCCACTCCTAGGTATCTACTCAAGATAAATGAAAACACATGTCCACAAAAAAGCTTGTAAACAAATATTCATAGCAGCATTATTCACTACAGCCAAGAAGTGAAAGCAACCCAAATGTCTATCAATCGAAGACAGGACAAACAACATGTGGTAAATCCATACACTGAAATATTATTTGGCCATAAAAAGGAATGAAGTACTGACACGTGCTATAAATGGACGAACCCTGAAGATATGTTAAGTGGAAGAAGTCAAACAAAAAAGTCCACACATTGTATGACTTCACCTACATGAAATGTCCAAAAGAGGCAGATCCAGAGAAACAGAAAGTAGACTAAATTGCCAGGGTAAGGGGGATGGGCAGGAAGTGACTGTTAATGGGTATGAGGTTTCTTTTTGTGGTGCTGAAAATGTTCTAAAATTAGATAGTGATGAGGTTGCACAACTCCATTAATATACTAAAAAACCACTAAATCATATACCTTAAAAGAACAGATTTATGGTATATGAACTATATGCCAATAAAGCTGTTATTTTTCAAAGGGTTTATTGAATAAAGTCTGGACTTGTCTTACCAGTCATGTACTAATGTTGTTTCTTAGTTTTGACACATGTACCACAGTAATGTGTTAACAGTAAGAACATCTAGATGAGGGGTGCACTGGAACTTATCTGTATATGGTTTTTCTGTGTATCGACAATTATTCCAAAAGGAAGAATTTCTTTTTTTTTTTTTTTTGAAACAGAGTCTCACTTTGTCGCCAGGTGTCAGGCTGGAGTGCAGTGGCGCGATCTCGGCTCACTGCAATCTCTGCCTCCCGGGTTCAAGTGATTCTCCTGCCTCAGTCTCCTGAGTAGCTGGGACTACAGATGCATGCCACCACCCTTAGCTAATTTTTATATTTTTTAATAGAGATGGGGTTTCACCATGTTGGCCAGGATGGTCTCGATCTCTTGACCTCGTGATCCACTCTCCTCGGCCTCCCAAAATGCTGGGATTACAGACGTGAGCCACCGTGCCTGGCCCCAAAAGGAAGAATTTCTTTAAAGATTGGTCATACAGAGCTATTATGTAATGATTTAACTAGGCTCCCATGACTGTGGTGTACCTGCCCACTGGACCACAGCTGCTCAACGGCAGGAGGCCCACTTTGCAATCAGGGCAGCCCACACAGGGCTGGATGTCATACAGAGGGGCGGAACAAGTAACAACAAGCACTTGAATCTGCACAGCAAGGAATGCTCCTTTTCCCTCTTTTTATTTTATTTTATTTTGAGATGGAGTCTCACTCTGTCGCCCAGGTCGGCAGGCAGTGGTGTAATCTCGGCTCACTGCAACTTCTGCCTCCCAATTCAAGTGATTCTGCTGCCTTGGCCTCCCAAGTAGCTGGGATTACAGGTGCACGCCACCATGCCCAGCTAGTTTTTGTATTTTTAGTGGAAATGGGGTTTCACCATGTTGGCCAGGCTGGTCTCAATCTCCTGACCTCAGGTGATCCACCTGCCTTGGCCTCCCAAAGTGCTGGGATCACAGGCGTGAGCCACCGTGCCCGGCTCCCGAAGTGCTGGGATCACAGGCGTGCGCCACCGTGCCTGGCTCCCGAAGTGCTGGGATCACAGGCGTGCGCCACCATGCCCGGCTCCTCTTCCCTCTTGTACCTTCTTCAAGCCTCACAACAACACTCTGAAGTCAATACTGTCACCTCGGGGGAGGGACTACCCGAGCTGTCAGTGTCCTATTTCCCCACACTCCCATCTCTCTCTCTCCATATACATACACTTCTGTTTTGGCAAACCCAAGATCCTCTAAATCCAAATCTTCTGACATATCCCACTAGGGGCTGGGGTCATGGAAAAACTAGGTGGACAGTTCCTGGCCTTTCCTCCACCGGCAGAGGTGGTGATTCTCTCTTGAACGTTCCAAGAGTCACTGCATGCATATGCCCGGATTTGAGCCACAGATGTCTGTGAGTTTGAGTCTTATCCCCCAAGCAGCATAGAACTCCAAGGGCACAGCCAATATCTTACTTATTCCTCAACCCCCTGGGTCTTAAGTCACTCAAGCACAGAATGAATTCCTTCATTCACTGATGACCCAGAGACCATCAGCAAGCACAGCCACCCTACCCCTAAAGGAAACCTGCTGGCTTCAGGCACAGAACTCCTAAAAAGCAAACATTCTTCTCAGTCCTCTCTTGCCTGCATGGACATCACTAACGGGCTGGGGTTCTGTTTTCTAAGAAGCACTGCGTTGGCTTCCCCTGCTGATAAGCCTTGGAGCTGTGGCTTCATGTTATCTAGAGACCCAGGTGGGTGGGAAGTGGGCTATGGAGGAGGAGCGGGAGGCCACGCTCCACCAGGCTGATGGCAGCCCCTGCTTCCCGTGGGGCCCATGGCCCGCTGACATCACTGAGAGGCCGGCGGAGTGCAAGGGGCACGCGGGTGTCGCAACTGCAGGCAGCACGCGGGGTCATGTGAAGTTCAGCTCCGGGGTTTTCTCAGTCCATTGGGTTTCACTCATCCCCTGTCCATTAAGCGTATTTTCTCCCTCTCCCTTTTCCTTCTTTGTGTGCGTGTGTGTTTTAATTATTCCATGGCTTGGCTTGCTTTCATAACCCCACATCAACATTTCTCATTGCTGCTGAGAAACTCGGCATTCCACCCACTGGAATGCAGTCAAAGACACCAGCGAGAATTCCAGCTCGGTGCAAGAACCCTTGGGGAGAGGGTCACTGTCCAGTCACCAAAGAGGAGGATGTGACAATTACACGCCGCATGAGAGTACTAAGCCCTCAAGCCACGAGGTCCCCTCTGACCTTCTACCCATTTTACAGATGAGGGCCACAAGTCCCAGAGGGTTACGGGTGACTTGCACAAGGTCACCCAGCTTCAGTCAGAGCAAAATGACTCAATTTTTCAAAACTGCTATCACAAAGCATTTTTCAGTACATGACAAGCATTCCACACAAAAAGCATTCACACACACAAAGAACTTACAATGAAAATTATGTCTTACTCATTAACCAGCCATGAGAACATTCTAATCATTAAGCATGAAAAATACCCAAATGCATATCATCCCATACATTCATTCGACAAGTATGTGTTAAGTGATCAAGCTTTATCAGTCAGTGTGCTGGGCTCTGGAGACATGAAGATGATTAATAACTGGTCCTGGTCAACAAGAACTCAACTGTGAGGCAGAGACCAACATGTGGAAAATGAAGCCTATCTGAAACCATGCTTTGATCTATGTAACATTCATAAGAAATAACGTCTTCTAAAAAAAAAAAAAAAGAAGACAGAAAAAGGCCCGGCGCGGTGGCTCACGCCTGTAATCTCAGCACTTTGAGAGGCGGAGGCGGGTGGTCAAGAGATTGAGACCATCCTAGCTAACACAGTGAAACCCTGTCTCTATTAAAAATACAAAAGAGGCCGGGCGCTGTGGCTCACGCCTGTAATCCCAGAACTTTGGGAGGCCGAGGTGGGTGAATCACGAGGTCAAGAGATGGAGACCATCCTGGTCAACATGGTGAAACCCCATTACTACTAAAAAACACAAAAGTTAGCTGGGCATGTTGGTGCACGCCTATAGTCCCAGCTACTTGGGAGGCTGAGGCAGGAGAATTGCCTGAACCCAGGAGGCGGAGGTTGCGGTGAGCCAAGATCGTGCCATTGCACTCCAGTCTGGGTAACAAGAGCAAAACTCCGTCTCAAAAAAAAATAAAACAACGTCTTTGATCTCCACAGTTTTCTCTCCAGATCAGTGCAATCTCTGGCTTTCCACTCTTTTTCTCTTTCCAAATGAAAATGGAGCACGACTGTCATTTTCAATCTACTAAGTCATAAACCACAAGGCAGGATGCAAGGACCAAATGCTCTGTTTTAGAACAAGTCCAGTGCAGAGAACAGAGCCCACACCATAAGGCAGGAGCTGTGGTTCAGATGAGTGATGTGCCCTAAGTGGCCAGAGTCCTGGCCTCCGACCCAGAGAGCAGTCCCATGGAGCCTCTGTCCTTGAGGGCTCAGGGCCTGGGACTGTGAGAAAAATAACCCAGAATCCAATGATTTTAACATATCGTGCTGTGTGTCAGAACTAGGCATGCTCAGCAGCTCGAGGGATGCATTTGCACGGGTCAGGAGGAGGGGCATCTGAAGGCTGCTTCCAGGAGATCAAGGTGGGACTCTGTTTTGGATGAAGCAAGTTGGATAGACTTTGGACATTCCAGGCTGGGTATGGGCAAAGCAAGGAGGTAAGAAATGACTTGGCACAGGGTGGGGAGGCAAGCAGGCCTCTGGTATCATCAGAGTGGGGATTTTCGACCTTTTTGGGCAAAGCATGATCATTTTCAATTCTAATGATTTTCACAGACCTCTCCCGTGGTGGCAGCTGTACTTGAAATCAGTCACTCCACAAACGCTTAAGCCCTGCCCATTTACAGCAAAAATACAACCGCACAGAGTCTGCAGCTGCGAGGTTGGAAAGCTTCTTACTGGAGCCCCCAAGGGCAAGGCCAAGCGAGAGGAGATGGAGGATACTGTGCAGACCCTGAGGGACAAGGCAAGTGATCCCCGAAGTACTGGGAACCACTGGACGGGACGGATGGGTTCTAACCAGGGAGGTTCTGGAGCAAGATTTGCCCTTTAGAAAGACTACCCTAAGGCACACGGGGAGAGCAGATCCAGGGAGCTGCCAGGGAAGTGACCCGGAGGCCCAGTGACCTCAGTGACGGAGGGTGACTTTCCACATCAGATTCCATTTATCAGAGGCCTCAAGCTCAGATAATCCTCCCTTCCAAAACCTAAACTCAGCCTAAATAGAGTCAAGGTTTCACCGTGTCCGCCAGGATGGCCTTAATCACTTGACCTCATCTGACCGCCTCAGCCTCCCAAAGTGCTGGGATTATAGGCTGAGCCACCGCGCCCAGCCTAATTTTCAGTAATGGTCACCACTCTGCACCTAACACTAAAACAAATCAAAAAGGAAGATTTTCCTAAACTAAACCAAAATCAAATGGCTCCCCTTTCTCAGGCCATATCCCTATGGAAGGGAAGAGTGAGGCTTTGGGGTGCGTGAGGCCAAGAGTATGGGGCAGGGAGGGGAAGTGGCGAGACAGAGGGAGGCCCTGTCCACACAGTAACCACAGTGACAGGCAGTGACTTAGGCTGGGCAAACCAAGTGACCTTGGCAAGGCTCAGAGAGGCAGGAAGGGCTGGGGGAAGCCCCGCTCCTATCAAAAATTACTCCCAGATGGATGACGGATTTCATCTGTCTCCACCTGCAGGTGACCACAGACTGCACCAGAAGGGCAGGAGGGCATGGCAACAAAGCTCTCCCCTAGTCTGGCACCTCAGAAAGCAGAGCTGATACATCTCACCCTGGGAAGAAGGGTGCTGCAGGTGGAGAGATTTTGAGGCTCTGAAAGGCCCACTCCCCTTCAGCAAGATAAAGCCACTTCTCTCTTGGCTTCCCGGGGCCATTACAGTTGCTGTGCCTGAAATTCCCACCATTTGTCATTCCTTTGGCATCCAAGGCTCAACGACTGACTGACAACACCAAACTCTTCAGTTAAAGCATGAGTCATGAAAATCCATTTTTTTTTAATGCACTCAGTAAACATTTATTGAGGGCTTGGCTGTTCCAGGTACTGTGCTGAGCCCTGGGTAGGAGAGAGGGCGATGACTAAGGCTTGGGAAGGTAGAGCAGGGAAGCGGACAGAAGCCAAGCCATGCAGACCGGGCCTTGGGAACCCAGCTACAGAGACCGGACTCTACTCAGACTCCTGGAAAGCTCCCAATTGGTTTTAAACCACTGGGGAATGATATGTTTTGATACCATCCATCTGTGTCCCCTGGGGTAATAAATACTATGTCATTAGCACCATTAACACCTTAGTGTGAATTAGGTAATCAGATGAAGTGTCACCTTGCAAAGGGCTGAGATGTAGGATGATAAGTTTTGATGCCAGAGAGTGACGCCAGGCAGAGCTGGTGCTCAGTGGCCACTCCCGTGGGTAACGGAGAGCAAGGGGCAGACCCCAGAGGAAGCCGGGTATGCGGCCATCAGGGCATAAGTGTCCTCCATGTATGATCATACCTGTGAATATTGACTGAGCTCTTTGGTTCTGGGTTCTGAGCATAGTGGAGAACAAAAGAAATGGCCCCTGCCCTCGAGAGAAAGGCAGACAGTAAATCATCACAGATTTAGAACTACAAGCTAGAGCGAAGTCTCAGAGGAAAAGAACAGGCTCTATGAGAGAGTGTATTGGGGACAGAGTTAGGATGAAGTGGGGTAAATTAGGAAGGGTTCTCTTAGATGATATTTAAGCAGAGACCTGACTCACATTCGCCAGCTGAAAATGATGGGGACGAGCATTCCAGGCAGAAGGTACAACATGTGCAAAGGCTCTAAGGGAAAAAAATGTAAGGGTCAGGGAGGCCTGGGAGGTTGAGATTTGAACCCTTATTTGGGATTCAGACCTTTATCCTCAAGCCAACAGGAAGCCCTGAACAAGTTTCAGCAGATATGGCAGATGACAGAATGTACATTTCTTAGAGATCATGCTGGCTGCTGGTGGAGAATGGGCCCAGGGGAGAGGAGGGTGTAGGCAAGGAGACCAGGTAGGAGGGAGAGTGGGCCAGAGATGCCCTGATTTGGGTGAGGAAGCAGCACTGGACAGACTGAGATATTCTGTGGACAGGACTGACACCATCCAGGGCTTACTGATGGCGTCGGTTCCCTGACAGCGTCAGTGCTTCTCCAGGAGAGAAGGAGAAGAGGTTAAAGAGATCACTTCCTGAGGCCTGGATGGTGGTGCTTTTCACCGGGAAGGGGAAGCCTGGAGGAGGCTGTGCAGATGGCAGGGAGGGCAGGGGAATGAGGACAGATGAAGGCTTCGATTCAGGACATGCTCAAGCAAGGCCCCAAGAGGCAGCCTGGCACTGACGTCAACAATGGGCCTGGCCTGACCTGGGGCCACAGGAGGCATGAGCAGCCCCTCACTGCTTCAGGCCGGTGGAAAGCCCCACAGGATCTCCAGCCAGAGCACCCGGGTGAGAGACACATGCCTGTTTCTCCCTCCTGTGCCCTGTCAGAGAGAAAGGCTTTCCCTTTTCTGGAAGTGCCAAAAATGCAGCACAGGAAACTCATTCTGCTGCCAGAGTGACTAATATTTATCACTGGTATATACAGTAGCCATTCTTCAAGGCCATGAATCTCTGCCTGCAGCTACAGCCACAGTTCTTTTAGCCACCCTCTGCCCAAGCTCAGCCCTGCCTCGGCATTCCGTAGGGCTGAATAATACACTCCGCTTCCTGTGGGATCTCCACTTACCCAACAGGCCGGCATCTTCTCAGTGCCCTGGACTCACCGCACACAGCTCAGGGATCAAGCCTTCCACTGTGGCCGTGGAGGTGCACCATGATCTCGTTCGCTACCCCTCCCTACCCATCCTGCCTGAGTCCCCTCCACCAGCCAGAGGCAGCTCCTCCCTGCCGGTAGACAGCAGAGGAGAGACACAGATGGCAGCAACTTTGGAGCGCCTCATCCAACACTGTTTACCGAGGAGTAAGCTGGGGCTCAGAGAAGTCAAGTGGCTTGCCTAAGGTCACACAGCTGAGCTGAGACAAAAACTCCAGGCCAGGGCTCTTGCTTTGGGAAAAAACGGTCAAAGGTGGCAGTGCCTCCCGTTCAGGGAGGTGAGATGGAGCCACAGGTAGCTTTGATACTAAGATACCCCCAGGAAGCAGACAAGGAAACGCAGCCACTGGGATGCCTGAAAGATCAAACTCTCAAAGAAGTTTGCACACAGCTACACAGGGTCTGTCCCCACACAGCTCTCAGGTGGGAAGCAGCTTCCAGTACTAAAAGAGAGAGAGGAACTGGTTCCCAGGACAGAGACCCCAGTTCTTAATGGAAACAGCTTCATGCCTGCAAAGCAGTTTACACATTTATCAAGACACAGATGACTCTGTCAAGGGAAGGGGGCGGGCAAAGCCCACAGAGGAAGTACTTTCTTCTGTGGCAGTGACCATTGGGGAAACGAGATAACACGAAATACAGTGATCCCATGTAAACTTGGCCATTGGTGCCAAGTCCCTTGCCAAAGTTATCCGTCTTCGGCCACCTGACGGAACAGAGGGCACTCATGGGAAAACAGCTGGAAAAAGGACACTGCCTCAAATTAGCATATTCATCACTTACTGGGTGCCACAGTAAAGTCCCTACAAGGGCTGGAATCCTTTCCAAATCTCAGGTGTTCCTGGACTTAGGGATAATGAGGGACGACTGCAAAATGCAGTGTGCCGGGAACACAGAGCACAGCTTCAGAGGGCAGGCCCTTCTTCCTAGAAGCTCCATGTCCTTCTAGAATCGGACACATTGATCAGTGTTTCTTACCCAATCAAACCTGCTGCTGACCATGACTTCATGTACATAGTGACATCCTATAGCGGTGATGAGAGCTGGGAAGGCATTCATTCATTCAAACACTCATTGAGCACCTTGTAATACCAAGCACTGTGCAAGACGCAGGGATTACAGAAGTTGAAATATACCCACTCCTGCTGGGGAAAAGCTCTTGGTTGTCAAAGGTTGGGGGCGGAGGTGGGGGGCAGACGAAAATCCTGAAATCCGATCTTATCTGTCTTCCTGCCTTTGAACGCTGCCACAACAAAACCAGCGGAGGCAGGCGCTTTTAAAAGTTGAGTCCGTTGTACACTTTCTCAGCTACGCACCCCTTTCCTTCCTCCAGGCTTCCTGTCTCCCTTCTGTACCGTCACCACCAACTACCCTTGAATGTCAACACCTCTGGAAAAGGCGAAATAATTCTGCCACCGTCCACACTGCAAATAGCCTCTCTGATCGATCCAAGCAAGTGTTTATGGCAATCCAGCAGTGAGCCTGGCACAAAGAAAGAGGTCCAGGGTGGTCACTCACAGTGATGTCAAAGCCGAAACGGTGGATCCAGGAGCACTGACAGTCGGAGGAAACCCTCCTCCTTCTTGCAGCTCTGTTCCAGCTCCTTGCTCTGCTGGGTGCTTAGAAAAACCACACGGGGTAGGAAGTCCTCACAGGGGCCCACGCCCCACACACATTCAGCTCCACAATAGAGAGTCACACCTGGAAAGGGTAGCTGAGCTGAAGAAACGGCAGCCCAGGGCAGATGAGTGGAACTCAGGGGTCCTGGACTCCAGGTCAGCAGCATGCACCAGCATAGCACCTACCCCAGAGGCCCCAGGCCAGACCGAGCCTTCACATCAGGGCACAGTTAGCCTGGACACAAAACCATTAATAACTCATGCCTGCATAGTGCTCTGCTGTTTTTCAAACTCTTTCCCATCCCTCACTCTCTCCTGATCACGAGGCAGCCTTCAATATAGTCAAGATGGGTCCTGCTATCCCCTTGTCGGATGATGTAGAGTGAGTCCCAGAGAGGCCGTGTGCCTTGTTTGAAACCACATGAAACAGATTCAAGTGTGTCTTGCACGACCTTGATGACTCTTCTGCTGGGGTGGTGGGAGGCCGGGAAGGAGTTAAGCAAACAACAGAAAAAGTACAGCTCCCATACAAAGGAAGTCGACAGTCAAATTTGGGGGAAGGGCAGTGAATGACACATGGACAAGCTGCCTTCACACAGCAGAGCCAATTAATGCATTCAAAAATGTGTACTGAGCACGTACTACATGCCAGAACTGGGAAGTGATGCAGTAGACCATTGAGAGATAGTCAAGACTGGTTGGACACGGTGGCTCACGCCTGTAATCCCAGCACTTTGGGAGGCCAAGGCGGGTGGATCACCTGAGGTCAGGAGATGGAGACCAGACTGGCCAACATGGTGAAACCCCATCTCTACTAAAAATACAAAAATTAGCTGGGCATGGTGGCACGTGCTGGCAATCCCAACTACTCAGGAGGCTGAGGCAGGAGAATCGCTTGAACCTAGGAGTCGGAGGTTGCAGTGAGCTGAGATTGCAGCGCTGCACTCCAGCCTGGTGACAGAGCAAGACTCCATCTTAAAATAAAATAAAATCGAGATTGTCAAGACTAAGGAGATGGGACATATTCTGGGTTTTAAAGGAGAAAGGTACAGAGGAATCTGGGAGAGCATCCCAGGAAACGTAACAGGAAGCTAAAACATGGCAGCAGTTGTAGATAAAACACACTGAAGAGGAGCTATGATGAGCCTTACCTGGGAAGAGCAGAGAGGCCACAGAAAGTAAACCCAGAAAGCTGTCAATTCTGGAGAACTTTAAATATCAAGCTAAGGCTCCACCATGTATCCTATCTACAGAAACATGGTATAGCCAGATCTTCCCAGTCTATTTCATTCAAGGTCACTCCCTGCAACTGACCAACCAGGACCAGCAAGAGGTTCAGAATTCTACCTGTTTAATAGAATTCCCCGTCACACATTGAGCATCCTTGCCCCCATCACACTCAGGACAAGTCTATACACATGTCAGCCCAGAATGGCCCTGAACTATCACCTTGGACACACAGTTCTGAACGTACAGATCTGAACACTCACAAATCCATTCCACTGCTCATGAGAATGTAGTGGAAGGCACGCTTTCTAAAGGGCCGTATTTCACACATTTAAAGTGGTTTTCACACATTTCTGAACAAGTGCAGGACTGCTGTATGTATATGAACATAACACGTTTCAAAAGGAAAAAAACAGTGGTTAAATCTGACTCATTCTACTCTCCTGGCTTTTTTCTCTCAATACAAACTCACGCAGGCGAGCATGCACATGCATGCACATGTGCGCGCGCGCGCACACACACACACACACACACACACACACACTTTCACAGCATTTCCCACAAGACTGCTTTGAATAACACGGTGGGTGCCTCAGGGCAGGAAGGATTCACTGGGTCAATTCTCCTCACTCACCTTCCATGTGACCCATGAAAACACAATTTAACCATGAACTTCTGGAAGGCAGAACCTGGTTCTACTCACAGAGCCTTAAACAGATCAGGTGCCTCATAATCCTGCTGATTTGATGGCGGAAATAAATATCAGTGCATTCAAGTCCTGCTTCCCACAGCTAAGGCCCTCCTAAAGACAAAGGCAAATTCTGCTGTGCCAAGTACAACTCCCAACACAAACCAGTTTGCATTTATTCTTTTTTCTTTCAGTTGCACCCACTCTTGGGTTTCATTTCAGTAAGAGCCTCAACAGTTAACAAAGGACGTTAACGTCTGTCATCTCATACAGATGCTTACACCAACACCCTAAGATAGGAGAGGCCAGTAATATCATCCTCAACGATGAGGACTCTGAATGTGGCTGGGTGCGGTGGCTCATGCCTGTAATCTCAGCACTTTGGGAAGCAGAGGTGGGCAGATCACAAGGTCATGACTTCGAGACCAGCCTCACCAACATGGTGAAACCCCGTCTCTACTAAAAATATAAAAATTAGCTGGGCCTGGTGGTGGGTGCCTGTAATCCCAGTTACTTGGGAGGTTGAGGCAGGAGCCAAGATCGCACCATCTCACTCCAGCCTGGGCGACAGGATGAGCCTCCATCTGAGGACTCCGAGTGTGAACAAAGTGTAGCCCACTTTCCTAAGGTCATGTAGCTAATAAGTATTGATCTTGTCATTCCTTGCCCACGGATCTCACCTCAGCTAGAGTATAACTGAACTTCCAAGATACTGAAACCTTATTCAGCTTCTTCTACAGATTAAATATATATTTAATTCAGTGAGAGCTCAGCCTGTTCAGGGGACATTATTGTCATTATCATCATTGCTATATTGCCCCTGACCAGGACAGGATGCCAGAGCTTGACCTCAGAGAGCAGGCAGGGCTGTCCCCTTACATGCCAGAGGGTGAGAGAGTCAGAGGGCTTGCTAAATTTGAAACCTTTTTCTGATATCCAAGCAGTTAAACAGCTCACTGACTTGCATATTTAAATATTACTATAAGCTACAGTTTCATTTACCCTGTGCTGGGGCCAAGAGGGTTTGAAAGTAGAGTGAGCATAAATTAGGTACTGGAAAGTTTCTTATTTCCTGTAGTGTCAGATGTTCATAGTCAAAAAGAGAAGAAAAGCAGCAGCAGCGTCACGTGGCACAAGTCTCCCGTCACACATCAAACGTACGTACTTGCACACAATTGCTTCCTTTTGCTAACTGCCCAGAGCGGGGAGCACAACTGTAATTGTTCTAGACACATCCACAAGGACACAACCCAGAACTTTGGCTATTTCTGTTTCTGCTACTCAGCCCCAGAGCCTCCTGAGCCTCACCTCAGGGTAAGACAGTTTCTCTGAGCACCCAAGGATGGCACAGAATGCCAGGTGGAAGAGAGCTGATCCTCAACAACGCAGAGCATACCCAAAGCCATATAGGAGCTAAAACTCACTTTTCCACTGTGACTTTCCCAAAAGAAAGTGAGGCAGTGGCCAGGCACAGTGGCTCATGCCTGTAATCCCAGCCCTTTGGGAGGCCAAGGTGGGCAGATCATGAGGTCAGGAGATCAAGACCATCCTGTCCAACATGGTGAAACCCCATCTTTACTAAAAATACAAAAGTTAGCCAGGCGTGGTGGCAGGCACCTGTAGTCCCAGCTACTTGGAAGGCTGAGGCAGGGGAATCACTTGAACCCAGGAGGCAGAGGCTGCAGTGAGCTGAGATCGCGCCAGTGCACTCCAGCCTGGCGACAGAGCAAGACTCCGTCTCCAAAAAAAAAGTGAGGCGGGTAGAAGCCAAAGCTCAACTGTGGAATATTTCTCTGTGCCCGTGGGCAAGTCGCCAGCCCTCTCTGGGTCTCTGGTCCTCATAAAGGTAGAGACTGGATTGGAAATTCCCATGCTTTCTTCAGCCTCAGTGTACACAGGAATGAGCCATTCCCTTCTTTCCTACCCAGCACAACACATCAGAAACTAAGTCAGTGAAAGGGACACAATTAGAGGAACACATTTGATTTTCATAAATGTTTAAATCAGTTTATATATTTATCACAATATATTGATATGTTTATAATGTATTAATGTTGCAATACATGTATCAATATAATGTTAATATATGTAGCAAAAAATCTACCATGTTAGCCATTTTAATGTGTATAATTTGGTGGCATTGAGTTCATTCACAATGTTGTACAACCACCACAACCATTTCCAGAACACTCTTTATCACCCCTCAAGGAAACCCCGTATCCATTAAGCAGTCAGTCACTCCGAGTTTCCCCCTCCTCCGCCCTGGGCAACTACTAATCCACTTTCTATCTCCGTGATTTGCCTATTTGGGATACTGCATGGGAATGGAATCATGTGACATGTGGCCTTTGCCATCTGACTTCTTCAACTCAGCATAACGTTTTCAAGGTTCATCACGTTGTGGTACATATTTCATTTCTTTCTTTCTTTTTTTTTTTTTTTTGAGATGTTGTTTTGCTGTTGTTGCTTAGGCTGGAGTGCAATGGTGCAATCTTGGGTCACTGCAACCTCCAGCTCTCGGATTCAAGCAATTCTCCGGCCTCAGTCTCCCAAGTAGCTGGGATTACAGACATGTGTCATCACGCCTGGCTAATTTTGTATTTTTAGTAGAGATGGGGTTTCACCATGTTTGTCAGGCTGGTCTTGAACTCCTGACCTCAGGTGATCTGCCCACCTCAGCCTCTCAAAGCACTGGGATTACAGGTGTGAGCCACCACGCCCAGTCACGTACTTCATTGCCTGGCTCAAAAAATATTCCATTGTAGAGTGGAATATGCTTTTGAATTAACTGCTATATAAATCATTCACAGACTGTAATCCTATTACTAGTAATAATTAAATAAGATAATCTATGTAAGGTATAGGCACATGGTGAGCAATCAGTCAGCATTCACTTTTTATCGTCAACAAAAACTCCTCATAGCACACCTTGCTGGCGGTGGTGCCATCACACCTTATTTGGGAATCACTGGGCTGAGGGGTCATCCAGATCCCATCTTCTGAATACATGAATCAAAACATTTCCACACACATATTACATATTCCCCCCGTTCTCCAATGTGTGTGCACCTTCAGCAAATAAACCTTCCTTAAGCAGTAACCATTATAAGCTAGCAAAACACTGGAACCCTTCTAAGTAATCTTGCCACATGAAATTTACCAGAATAGGCCAGGCGCAGTGGCTCACGCCTGTAATCCCTGCACTTTGGGAGACTGAGGCGGGTGCATCACAAGGTCAAGAGATCGAGACTACCTTGGCCAACATGGTGAAACCCTGTCTCTACTAAAAATACAAAAATAACCGGGTGTGGTGGTGCACGCCTGTAATCCCAGCTACTCAAGAGGCTGAGGCAGGAGAATCATTTGAACCCAGGAAGCGGAGGTTGCAGTGAGCCGAGATCGCATCACTGTACTCCAGCCTGGGCAACAGAGCAAGACTTCATCTCAAAAAAAAAGAAAAGAAATTTACCAAAATAGAAAATCCTTGGGGAGATGGTGTAATTCTTCATTTTTCAAAATGATTCACAATGGGATCTGTTTAAATGGTTATCCCAGTAGTCTTAAACCACATTTCAATTTGCAAAATCCCTATTTCAATAACACACCTTCCCTATAAAATACTATGCAGCTATCTGAGCTGGGCTCCAATTTTGGAGGACAGTGACGGTGACAAGACATGAGGAACTAATGTCTGCTTTTCCCCATAATCAGCACGCCGGATGTGAAGACAGAAGTCCTGAGTCCTTATCCCACTTTCAGCCCTGTGACTTTGAAGAGCGGCCACCGTTTCTCCTGTCAGTGTACTCTCAGAAATGCAGAAGTCACAGCCACCTTCCCTAAGGCTGGCACACGGCTCGAAAGGGCGGCACCACAAAGATGGGAATTACCATGGGTACTCACAGAGCTGAGCCTCACTCAGAGCACAGGCTCTGTCCACAATTTGGGGCAAACGTCCACATTTGTGAAGCATTTCAAAACACTGTCCCATCTGACCCTACAGACTGGTCCCCTCAGGAGCTGAGTCCACCCTCCCATCCACGGACACCTTCCCACCGTCCCCCAGTCTTGCAGCTGAGCAACAGTGAGCCCTTGGACCCTGACCGAGGATGCATGGGACCCTCTGTGCCCACTCCCACCTGCCTTCTGGGGGCTGTGGAGGGCTCCACAATTGAAGCAAGCCTCCCCAAGTGTCCTGTGGCCAGTTCTCTCCCAAATCCCGAAGCTTGTTTTCTTTAATTAGCTCACTGTGGTGGGAGAAAAACGCAGCCCCACCCTCGAAATAAGCAGATGTGGGCCTCAAATGTACTCTGTGGTTTGCCTCTGTACTGCCAAGCTGCTGGCCAGGGAGTGACAGGCTACCGGGGCCGAGGCGGCAGGGGCAGTAAGAAACCCCTGCTACGCTGAGATAGGCCGTTTTCTTCCTAACATCTGACATTCATTTCTCAACCACAAGTTGGGCTGTACCCCTTCCTGAGTCCCTGAAACCTGCGATTGTGGTTCCAGTCAAGGGACGATTCCAAATCCTGCTGGCTTTCTTTCTCTCTCTCTCCCTCCCTCCTTCCTTCCTTCTTTTTTAATCTGCCTTGGTGAGGGGGGAGAGTTTATGGCACAGAGCCCAATCCTCTCATCTCCCAGATGAACTGAGGCCCAAGCAAAGTCACTGTTTCTTGGAGTTGCTCAGGACAGTAGTGAGCAGCAGTATTTAAACAAACACGGAAGACTCACCACAGAGTGCTTCCTAACACCAGCACGTCAGTTTCTAAAGGATTTCTCGGCCGGGTGCATTGGCTCACGCCTGTAATCCCAGCACTTTGGGAGGCCGAGGCGGGCAGATCACCTGAAGTCGAGAGTTTGAGACCAGCCTGACCAACATGGTGAAAGCCCATCTCTTTCCTAGCTACTTGGGAGGCTGAGGCAGGAGAATCGCTTGAATCTGGGAGGCAGAGGTTGTGGTGAGCTGAAATTGCATCATTCCACTCCAGCCTGGGGAACAAGAGCAAAACTCCATGTCAAAAAAAAAAAAAAAAAAAAAAAAAAGATGTATCCATATGTTGTCTCAGCTGGGTCTCATCCTCTAAGGCAAGCACACCCACAACTGCTCCATTTGGCAGATGCGTAAACCAAGGCTTAGTGGGGAATGGGAAGTCAAAGGTCATGTGACAGAGTGACAGGGTGAGAGGCCCAGGATCCTTAAAGACCTTCAAACACTACAATGTTTCCTTCATTCCAGTAACTTCTACATCACAGCCGGAATAGGTGCTTAGAAGTTTGAGGCAGAGGCTCCCTAGCATCGTACTCGTTGGATCTCGGAACTCGAGCTCGAAGGCCAGGAGTCCTAAAGGATACTAACTTTTGGTCCTAGCACCCACAGGAATTGTTTCTTTCTCCTCCCCTCATTCTCCACCAACACGACCATTGCTAGCATTGATTCAATCCCATGGACCACACACAATTTTAGCTCCTTCCCCTGCCCTCATTTCATGCTCATGACCACCCTATAAGGTAGTTATCATTATACTCATTTTATAGATGGGTAAACCAAGGCTCCAGGAAGCTTGAACAACCTACCCAACCTCAAACAACTAGTTAAGAGATGGAGATGAGGCTGAGTGCAGTGGCTCACACCTATAATCCCAGCACTTTGGGAGGCCAAGGCAGGCGGATAGCCTGAGCTCACAAGTTGAGACCAGCCTGGGCAACATAGTGAAACTCTGTTTCTACAAAAAAACAAAAACAGACAAAAATTAGCCTAGCAGAGAGGTGCATGTCTGTAGTCCCAAGCTACTCAGGAGGCTGAAGTGGGAAGATCGCTTGAGCCTGGGAAACCAATGCTGCAGTGTGCCAAGATCAATACCACTGCCCTCCAGCCTGGGTAGTGGAGGAAGAACCTCTGTGTCTCATTGGTGGGGCGGGGGGTGGAGATAAGATTTGACCCAAGAATTCAGCCTCCAAGTAGCCCACATTTTTAACTACACTGCAACCAGAGGACTCAGGACTCCCTGATGAAGAAATGACTCACCCAAGGAGACCATGCCTTAGTTAAGAGTCAAACTAGGGGCCTTTCTCTCAGCTCACTGCTGGCTCATGCCTCTACACTAGGCTGCTCAAAAATTCACAAGAGTAAAATTCTGAGCAGCACAGGAGACCCCAAAAACACCTTCAACAAGAGTATGTTTGTAGTCTCTGAAATTCAGCTTTTATCTCTATCAACAGAGCCACCACCACCTGGAAGCTTGGAATCTTCAGAGCAAATGCCCATGCTCACTTGCCTAGATGTTGTTTCTTGGCTCTGCGACCCAGCAGACAATGTGAGCAGACCAGGGATCTAGATGCTGCACATGTCAGACCAGCCTGAGACCTCCAGCCCCAGGACGCCAGACAGGATTGGCTGTGTAATTTGTGGGGCCCCGTGCAAAACAAAAATATGGAACCCTTTGTGCAAAAGACAAAAGAAAAGTACCATTCATGGTACAAAAATAGAAAGCTTTTTCCCTCTCTTTCACAGTCTCTCTCTTGATGCGTCATGGTGTTTTTAATTTGCTATTTAATATTATTCTAAGTAAAGCAACATTAAAATTTTAAATTACATGAATTAGGATGAATTTTACCACTCCTATTTAAATTGTGTGATGCCAGTTTTAACTGCAAATATAAAAAGCCTTTAACTAGTATGTGGAATCACCAACATTACACGAATTGTATCTTGGGGCTTGGATATATATTTTGTGACATATCAGAACAAGAGAAACATGTATAAAGCTAATTCAATTGTTTTTACTTCACTTCTCAATTTATGTACGTTCTACCATCACTTTTTTTTTTTTTTTTTGAGACAAGAGTCTTGCTGTATTGCCAGGCTGGAGTGCCATGGCACCATCTTGGCTCACTGCAACTTTTGCCTCCCAGGTTTAAGCGATTCTCCTGCCTCAGCCTCCTGAGTGGCTGGGATTACAGGCATGTGCCACCACGTTCGGCTAATTTTTGTATTTTTAGTAGAGACAAGGTTTCACCATGTTTGCCAGGATGGTCTCGATCTCTTGACCTTTTGATCCTCCCACCTTGGCCTCCCAAAGTGCTCGGATTACAGGCGTGAGCCACCACGCCTGGCCCTACCATCTCTCGTTCTGTTTCCCGAGGAGTAAGAACGGCCTGAAAGAAAAGGGCATTATAGATGGCCTATCTTTCCTTTTCCTTCTTCAGTCATCATTTTCCGTGTAAGTGGTTGGTGTCAGGGAAGTGACATGAGTAAGAAAGGATATGATGGGGTTCTTCAGTCATTGATATTTCTTAGAATGTCATTGCCTTCTTTCTGCATCCAAGACAAGTTCCAGTTCAGATGGAAAGCATCAGGACTGTCAGGGCCTCCGCCTACTCAGCCACAGATGTGACATCTCATACTCACTTTGATTCTCACTCAACTCCCCCACACTGTGGGTCCAGCAGAAGTCTGTGCTCAAACGCTACATGTGGATGGGGCAGAAGGCTCAATGGGCATGTGTGGCCTACATCTCCTCTACCCAGGCTCACGCTCCAAAACTAGGTCAAAGATGAAATTATTAAGAATTTCAACATGGGCCAGGTGCGGTGGTTCATGTCTGGAATCCGAGCACTTTGGGAAGCCAAGGCAGGCGGATCACAAGGTCAAGAGATGAAGACCAGCCTGGCCAACATAGTGAAACCCCATGTGTACTAAAAACAAACAAACAAAAAATACAAAAATAGTTAGCATGGTGGCGGAAGCCTGTGATCCCAGCTTCTCGGGAGGCTGAGGCAGGAGAATCTCCTGAATCCAGCAGGCAGGGGTTGCAGTGAGCCAAGATTGCGCCACTGCACTCCAGCCTGAGTGACAAGAACGAAAAAAAAAAAAAAAAGAATTTCAAGGTGGCGACAACAGAGCATTAAACCAAGCACAGGGCCCTCCAGAGCATGATCTCTGTGACTACATTCATCACGTGCCCATGAAGCTGGCCTTGATGCCAGCCACCCCTGTGTAAGGACAGGCTCAAGATACACTTCCACAGACGTCCTTTCATTTGCTGGCCAGTTCATCTAAAGCCAGATTAGGTCAGGACCCCACACCCAGAGGCCGTGGGTCTCAGACATGTCAGCCAAAGGATCTAATACTGAAACACACAAAGGATCTGGGTTTAATGCTCACCCACCTAAGGACCAGATGGGCTGGAAGACTTCACTGGCCTTCTTTAACCTTTCTGAGGCTGCCACACTGTGTGACGGCTCCTTTGTCCAGCCAGTCAAGCAAAAGAGGTGAGCATGCGGCCATCTTTTCATCGGCTTGACACGGAGCGGAGAGAGGAAGAGACGAATCAACCATTTACCAGCTCTTAGCAAGGTGGTAACCAGCAAACAAGGCCTTGTACACACGTTAACTCAATCGTACAACCACCCTAAGAGACAGGTAACATTATCCCCATTTTACTGCTGGAGAAACTGAGGCTCAGAGCAGTGGCATGACTTACCCAAAACCTGCCCGGTCAGCTCAGCTGACTTCTCTGGACTTTTCACCACCCATGGAGATCCCCTCATGTGGCCCTGCAGTCCGCCCAGAGGCTGGGTTAAAACTCAAGTGGATTTAACTCAAAAAAGTAAAAGACAGCAATTCTGACTCCAAACACTCTGGGACACCAAGTCAGGAGCACACTGGCAGGGTCTGAATAAAGGGTTAAAGCAAAGGCTCCTTTGAATCACATGTTAAATGTGGCCACATCTCTGCCTACATCAGCGCAGCCTCACGCATTTCTCTAAATGCCTGTAAAGCAGATCTCAGGTAATTACGATCTTCAGATCGGCCCTGGCCACATTAGAGGTAATGTATATTTATGAAGTTACGAGCTCAGCTCCTGCCTCTAACACAGTCATTTACACTCATCAGGGCCTGCTCCAGCAGGCCACGTTATCACACCCCGCCCTGCCTGGGCACAACCTTCTCCTCAGGGTAGCAATTTTGAGCAAAGCTTGAAGAAGACTGTCTTGTGCCGAGTCTGCCTTAGAAGGCAGCCAGGTAAATGCCCTCAGCCCTGCTCAGGAGGAGCCACGGGGTAGGATGGTGGGAGGAGGGGACCACAGTATCAGCTATTCACCCGAAAGCAGGGTGAATAGGAGCAGCCGGTACTCCCGTCCCAGAAGCTTCACTTCCCATGATGCCACTTCTTTTCTTTTTCTTTTTTTGAGACAGAGTCTTGCTCTGTCACCCAGGCTGGAGTGCAGTGGTACAATCTTGGCTCACTACAGCCTCTGCCTCCCAGGTTCGAGCAATTTTCCTGCCTTAGCCTCTCGAATAGCTGGGATTACAGGTGCCTGTCAGGATGCATGGCTAATTTTTTGTATTTTGTTTTTTTGGCAGAGACAGGATTTCATCATGCTAGCCAGGATGGTCTCAAACTCCTGACCTCGTGATCCATCCACCTCAGCCTCCCCAGGTGTTGGGATTACAGGCACGAGGCACCGTGCCCGGCCCGTGATGCCACTTCTAGTTGCAGCCTGAGGAGCAGGGAACACCTGATGGCTGGTGGCTGGCCGTATCTTCTGACTCGCCCAGGTGTAGTCTGGCTTCCTGGGTCCCTCACACCACAGGCCACCTCACACGGGACTCAAGTGGTTCTGCTGCCTCCCTTGAGGACCCCTCCAGAGGACGGGTGGCCGAGAACCTGAAACACTCGAAGTGGGTCTGCGAAGCACGTGGTCACACAAAGAGACCTAGACCAGAAAACACAATCTGGGTTCAGATTCCTTGCCTGTGTCGCCTCTGGTAAACCAAGTGCCTCCTCAGAGCCTCGGTTTCCTCAGCCATCAACAGGGGGAGGCACCGAATGAGATCAGCAAAGACGTCCAGGCCACTTCACGGAACTCTGCAAGTGGGGGGGGGGGGGGGTCCATCCTTCCATTGGCCCAATAGGCTTCTCTGAGGTGCTGCCAGAGGCAAGAAGATAGGAACCACCAGCTGCCCTTGCTGCCTTCAGGTAACCGCCTCCCAACCAGCACTACCTCGGATGCTAACACAGCACCGCGAGTCAGCAGGCCCGCTGACCCAGTTCCTCTTTCCCTTCTTAGCTGCAGCAGCCCTCCGGACTCTGAGGCAACGTGGGCCTCCGTCTGTCCCTTTGGGATCCAGCTTGCTCACATCCTTCCTCTTAAACAATCTGCGTCCTGGCTACTTCTTGCTAGAATCCCTGATTGACAGGGTTGCTGGGAAGACCAAGAGAGTACAAAGCGTGTAGATGGCCCCAGCTTGCTACCAGTGTCATCTGGGTACCAGGAGCATGACAATCCAGACGCCCTGCCTACCTCCGCCAGCAAATCCTCATTCTGCACCCCTCGCTGGCGGTGCGAGGAGAGGCTCACCGAGGTGGCGAAGCTGGTGTGGGCCCCGGCAGAGCTGTGGACCCTGAAGGCTTTATAGTTACGGCCCACTAAGGTGTTCAAGGCACTTTTTGTGTCCATTATCGCACCTGATTTGCATCAAAGTAGAGGTTTTATAGATAAGAAAAGTGCAGCTCAGAGAGGTTAAGGAGATGCCCCGGAATACACAGCCAGCACAGGGAGCCAGGAGTCCTGTCCTGACACCAGGGTTCTTTCCCTTCTACTGGCCAGACCTGAGTGACAAGACAGTAGTGACTGTAGAGTTAGATGAGCACCATTTACAAAGACAGGGTGGGGAATGGAAGTTAGACTATAGATTCCACACTCTCAATCCAGTCTTCCTATTGACTCAAAGCAGGCTCTCATCATGGATTTGCAGACCACACAACTCAGGGACGGGCATGGGGGCCAATTTTCCACGACCCAGGAGCTGGCTGTTACTGCCACACCTTCTTCCCCAAAGCTGCAGAAGACCCAACATATACGGAACACTGTGCATGTTATCACATTTAACCCTCGCAGCGACCCCATATTTTCAGCTGTTTAACAGAAGAAAGAAGCACCCCATTAAGAGGTTAAGAGCAAGGGGCAGGCTTGGACCTAGCAGGGCACAGCCCTGGAGTCCTGTGCCTTTTCAGCTGAATCAGCTACACCTGATTCCTCTCCCTCTACCACTCCTACCCCCAGCACCCTCAGTATCCCACCCCCAGCTTCCATGTGGAGCATCATTGCCTATAATCATGGTTCTCAAGCTCACATGCATATCAGCAGCCCTTGGAGGTTGTATGAAATGAGGACTGCTGGGCCTGGCACCAGGGTTTCTGATCCAAGAGGCCCGGGGCAGCGGGGAGGGGGGCCTGAGACTCTGCATTTCTAGTAAGTTCCCTGGTGATGCTGACGCTGCTGGCCGGGGGCCACACTTTGAGAACTGCTCATTTATGGTAATTTAAAGTATTCACCCAACAGCTGGGGAATGGTTAAATGCGGTACATCCACTTGATAAGTATAATTATGAAAGCCACGTATAAGAAAATGCTGATCGAATATAAAATTAGAGCATCAGGCTTGCACCTTGCGCTGGTCCAGGTCCAGTCTGCCCTCTGAACCATCCTTCATCTTCCCGTGCTCTGCTGGGGGCTGAGCCCTGACTTTCCAGGTTCCACATCAGGAGACCTCCGGCAGGGTTTAAGCAATAGGAGGCTCTTGTGGCAGGCAGAGGGAGAGGCTATGGTGTTTCTCTCCTCTATCTCTTTCTACCTTGGGTCGGCATTTTTAGCAGCAGCTGCAACTGCTCTAGACAGGCTTCCGGGTGGCTCTGACCCTGGGCTCTGGGAACACCACCTGTTCTCTCTGTCCCTCCAGCCTAAAGGCAGCAGTGGCTTCCTCCAGGCTCTGGGTCACCTTACCTTCCCAAGTGTGGCTTCTCAACTGCTTCATCACCTGCGTAACCAAGGTCCCATATCAAATTCCCTTTGTGCTAAGTATCTGATATAGTTCCTCCTTTCCATTTGATACACTGATTACAGTAATATAAAAATGCTTATGCTGTAGACAATTCTAGAAGGATATTACCTTCTGTAATTAAGAGGTAAAATTATGGTTTCTCTCTCCAAAAAAACTTTAGAAGAGTGTCAGTTATTATTAAAATATAAAACAAGGCCAGGCGCGGTGGCTCACACCTGTAATCCCAGCACTTTGGGAGGCCGAGGTGGACAGATCACCTGAGGTCAGGAGTTCGAGACCAGCCTGATCAACATAGACAAACCCGATCCCTACTACAAATACAAAAATTAGCCACGAGTGGTGGAGCATGCCTGTAGTCCCAGCTACTGGGGAGGCTGAGGCAGGAGAATCGCTTGAACACAGGAGGTGGAGGTTGTGGTGAGCTGAGACTGTGCCACTGCACTCCAGCCTGGGCGAGAAGAGCAAAACTCAAAAAGAAAAATAATAAAACAGATACCAAGTGTACAATTTCAGAGGAAACAGAGGTGAGTCTTTATGTGCAAAAGGTTGGGGAACTATGAATCCATGACAACAAATCTAAGGAAACCAATCCCTGTACTTTCATTTCTAAAAACACCTTATTTTGGAGAAACCATGGCCACAGTCACAATGATACAAGGGTTTTGCCTGAAAGCACCGGGTGATTATCTGAGGGCGAGTGACTCACTGGTTGAAGAGGTCACATCATGTATCACCGCAACACCGGATCCTCAGCCACTGCGGAAGGGCAGGCTACTGGCAACACCCCAAACCGCCTTCAGCCATTTGTTACCGTGGAGGCAGGTCCTATCTCTCCTGTCAGGCTCTGGCCTGGAAGCCATCCGGGAAATCCCTCCGGAGGAGACTGGGGCCTAGAGATGGCCGGGGAAGCAGGAATAATACACAAGGATGTTCAAAGAAAAAGGAGACTAGGTTCAGCCACATCCACCAAGCACCACGGCAGCAAGAGTATGCCAGGGCATGGACAGTGCGGGCAGGAAGGTGGTGTCCTCTTTCTCTACCATTTTGAGGATCTTTCTCTCCCAAGGGCACAGTTAAAATAAAAAAAACCAGACTCTGTGAAACCAGATGGTAACAATACAATAAATTACCCTGGATTCCTGCACTGCACTCTAACAGCCCTGAAATAAACAGTCTCCTCTGCGGAATTCAAGATGCAACCCTACAGCAGGTAATCAAGTGCTCAAGTTGGGAGGGAGGGGCTTGGCCTTGGGCCAAACACAGTTTGGTGGTCTGTTTAATATTTTAGCTGAGACACTGCACACAGCAGATAGGGAGGCTTACCGCTGTCATGGGTTCCTTTCAGACCCAAGCCAAAGCTGATTTAAAGCCCCAGAAAACAGGGAGGCAGGAGTGCTGGGGAGGGGAGCGGCAGAAAGGAGAAGCATCTAGGGCTTTAAGTGAAATGCGAGTCTACCTTCCAAACCTGAGACACAGCTCAGCTCAGCCTCTAAACACTTGGAAAACCAGGATTCAACCTACAGTGAGTGGTTACACTAGAGCCCACAAGCAAGTGTTGAGAAGCATTTACCACCCTGCCCCATGCTCTCCCAAGAAGTGGACAATCATCATCCTGCCCCATCCTTCCCAACAACTGACTTCAGCAAGTCACTGCACCACTCAGGAACTCAGTTTCCCCAGCTGTCAATGAAGGGGTTGGACTAGATGATCAGTCAAGTCGATTCTGAACAGGGGGGTAACTTGTGGCAGGGGACTCCTTCACAGCTTCTGAAGGAAATCTGAGTACCCTCAAGTTCAGAGAATTGAAATGCCCGTCTCAGGAGCCCACAGCTACTCAGCAGCAAAGTTGGGATTTGCAGCAAAATCTGACTCCAAACTCCCTGCTCTTCCCACCACCCCAGGAGAGGCACGAAGATTCTTTTTTCTTTTTTTTTTGGTGGGGGGGGGGGGGGGGGGCGGAGTCTTGCTCTGTTGTCAAGGCTGGAGTGCAGTGGCGCAATCTTGGCTCACTGCAACCTCTACCTCCCAGGTTCAAGCGATTCTCCTGCCTCAGCCTCCCGAGTAGAGCTGGGACTACAGACACCCAGCACCATGCCCAGCTAATTTTTGTATTTTTAGTACAGATGGGGTTTCACCAGGCTGGTCTCAAACTCCTGACCTTATGATCACCCACCTAGGCCTCCCAAAGTGCTGGGAGGCACCAAGATTCTAAGAACTGGATTCCTTCAGAGTCCACCTCACAGTCCCGCAAAATGGGAAGACCCCACCCCGAGCAAGGTGAACCCAACTCCAGCCACTCTCAGTGCCACCCACCTGTCACAATCCACTTAGGGTGGCGTTCCACTTGGCCTGGGTGTGCCTCCCCCTCATGCACACTTGTCCATGTTCCCATGAGGGGGCAGCCCTCCAGAAGAAGGTGACCCTTTTCTGGTGACCCTCAGTAAGTAGGAGCCTGTGTGGCCTCAGAGGTGAGGGCAGCAAACCCCACCACTGCTGCAGTCACTGGTTAGACCACCGAATGCTCCATCCAACTCATGCTTCCCACCCCCAGCACTCAGCAGTGCCACCCACTTACTGCCTGGCAGCTTCCTAGCTATGTGCCCTGGGCCAAGTCCCTCACCCTCTCCAATCTCCGCCTGCTCATCCAGACTAGCACCTACTTCCAGGGACTGCCACAGAGATGAAACGGAATCACGTGTGGGAAAGTGCTTTGTAAACTGTAATGTGCAGTACGCAGGAAAGTAGCGGTGTTCCCCCTTTCCCAGTGACATCGGTTGGAAAAGAACGCATTCTTTTCTGAGGAACAAGAGGAGGGCACACACGCCCATGCACACTCCCCATGGGCATTTCCTTCTGAGAAAACACAGTGTAGACAAAGAACTCTGTCGAAGAACTGAGGGCTGGCCCCGGTCCCTGTGCCTGCACCAACTGCAAGCTGTCCCTGATCGTCTACAAAATACGGACGGGACCACTTGCCATGTCTCCACCCAGGGCTGTTGTAAAGATAAAACAATGGGAAAGTGCTCTGCACACAATCAAGTATGCAGAGCACTCTCCCGTCAGTGTGACTCATCCTTCCACTGGGAGGCTGAGGATGAAGCCTGGCACTGATCGAAGGAAATCTGGCTTATTTTTCTGGTATTCAAAATCACCAAGAGGCTCAAAGAAAAGAAAAAAGCAGTAAAGTAGCAAGGGTCATCTGGCAGAGAGAGCAGATGGAGGCAGGTCTGGGTTTTCTGGGTGTCCCTCTGGGGTCTCCTAGCCTGGCCTCTTCCGAACTAAGCAGCCATACACCTCTTTAAAAAAAAAAAAAAAGCCCACTTTACAAGAGAAAATGACTAGGTGTGCTCCACTCAGGAACATTTGTGCAAATGCTTTATTTGGGGTCTTCCGGGAACCGTGTGGGCCAGCGTGCTGAGGGCCCTTCCTTCTGAGCCCACTGGGCTCTCGAGAAAGGTCACTCTGTCAAAGGTCCCCAGTCAGCCCTATCCACCCCACATGCTCCCCAGCATCCCCTTCTTTTTTTTTCTTTATTTTTTTCAGATGGAGTCTCACTCTGTCACCCAGGCTGAAGTACAGTGGTGCGATCTCAGTTCACTGCAACCTCCACCTCCTGGGTTCAAGCAATTCTCCTGCCTCAGCCTCCTGAGTATCTGGGATTATAGGCACATGCCACCATGCCCGACAAATTTTTGTATTTTTAGTAGAGACGGCGTTTCACCATATTGGTCAGGCTGGTCTCAAACTCCTGACCTCACGATATGCCTGCCTCGGCCTCCCAAAGTGCTGGGATCACAGGCATGAGCCACCGCGCCCGGCCTTAGCATCCCCTTCACACCCCAGAGCAGCAGCCCCCTCCCGCTCGGGAGCATTCTGAAATAGGCTTCCTAGCAGCACTGAACTAAAAGTGGCGTGAAGCAGCAGCCAAGCACCACTGTGTTTCCTTCACTGCCGCCCCCACCGCTCAGGTCTGGGATGGCTTTGCTGCATTTGTGGGTTTTTCTCCCACAGCTTTTCTTGCCTGCCTCCCTCCCTTCCACGTGTTTTCACGCTGGCCGACACTCTGCCCCAGTGTTTCTACAGTGGGCTAACCTAGCCCCTGCCCACCTAGCTCACCTCCCCTGACCCAACAAGTAAAGAAAGCTAAGACAAGAGCAGTGAGATCCCAAGTCTATCAGGAGAGCCATTTAGCACCAGCTAACCCCACTGCGCATCCATCCTCTGGCCCACGGGCTCCAGGGAGAATTAGTCCCAGGTCTGGGGCTCCAGTCAACCAACCCCAGACCAGAACTACACACAGCAGCACTTTATCACTCCTCCCGTGATAAAGATGAGTGGAGGATAGACTAACAAATGTGTGTCCCCTCCCGCTCCAGCTCTAGGTTTCTATTTTTATTCTTCTAGTTGAGATGGAGTGATCGTGTCTGAGCTGTCAATCAGCTGGGCCATGTCAGTCCAAGAACTCTGATCTAAACTGTGGCTTCCAAAGGGCTGGGCTTGTTCCACCCATTGCAGGCAGGGCTGGCATCACAGCAAAAACAATTTCAAAGCACAGAGACCATAAACACAAAATTAAAAGGTAAAGTAAAAGGGAGGAGATGTTTACTGGAAACTTAACTTCTACTGCCCAGAAAATGTAAGCCTTTTTTTAAACACAAGCACAAACACACACGTCTATATAATGCCTCTGCTGCCTCCCCCCACTTTAAGAAATGCGTACTTTGCTCTACACAGGGCTTTCTTATCTGCTCCTGATTACCCTCAGCTTGTGACCATGAAATGTGGAATGATCACCAGCCGGGAAAGGAACGCCTTGGCCACAACAACAGGGCCTAACAAAGCCAGTCCTGCACTTACTGATGATCACACAACCTGCTCACACGGCCAACCTGAGTTTTCTGATGCACAGATAATCACTCCCATCCATACCTGAAATGCGGCCATGGCTGAGAGGGTGCCAGGTGCCTGCTGAAACCAAGAACCATCGTATTACACAGCCTCTCAGGGTCCAAAGAGAAAAGTCTTTCCAAATGAAACTATACAGGAAATTCAGGTAGGCAGACGGTGATCATCAAAGCAGGGATCTGGCGAAGAACACGCCCCCTGCAATGTGCAGACAAAGAGAAAACCTAGAGGAAAATGTATGCGTAGAGAATTTTCATGGAAGGAAGAACATGAAGTCATTCTTGCTCCCAGTGAGGTGCCCACCAGGGCTGCTTCCCAGAGACACTGACATCATGTTAGAGAGGAGAAGAGGCTGGGTGCAGTGGCTCACGCCTGTAATCCCAGCGCTTTGGGAGGCCAAGGTACGTGAATCACCTGAGGTCAGGAGTTCAAGACCATCCTGGCCAACACAGTGAAACTCTGTCTACTAAAAATGCAAAAATTAGGCATGGTGCCACACACTTGTAATCTCAGCTACTCGAGAGGCCGAGGCAGGAGAATCACTTGAACCCAGGAGGCGGAGGTTGCAGTGAGCCGAGATCGAGCCACTGCATTCCAGCCTGGGCGACAAGAGCTAAACTCCATCTCAGGGGAAGAAAAAAAAAGAGAGAGAGAGAGAGAGAAGACATGCAATGTGATAGTGAGACCTGAGTGTCTTGCTTTTGCTCACTCAGGTTCACGTTCCTTTACCCATGTGTCCCGATCCACTCTCCATGGCTCCGTCTTCTGATCCTCACTGTGTGGCCAGGGCGTGGAAGGTCTTCGCTGTGTATTCAAACTCCCAATAAGATGCTCAGCTCTCTGAGGGCAGGAACTATATTTTCCATTTCTCTGAGTGCCTTGCTCAGCCTCATAAATATTTGACAGATTTCTCATTGATTTGAAAAAATAGCAACCTACATCTGGCATGTGTCTACAACAGCATCTCAAACCTTGTTATTTGTAAAGCTTCTCCTACCTCCATCCTTCATCTGTGAAAGCCCTCGAGGTTAATCTGCACTGAGAGGGGCTCCCCGCCTAGCGCTCATTTCACACCAATTAAGGATCCGGGAGCCCATCCCTTCACCTGAATCAGATATTTCAACTCAGCTGACTCTTCCCAGTTTGACCTTTTCTGTTAATATTTTAATGCAGACAGCTGTGTCCCAGCAGAGGTCTTAAATTGTAGGTACTGATTCCCTTCAGGGGCCGTTTAGATGCTACTGCTGATGAAGTGGCAGGACAGGAAGCTCTCAGCCAAAGACAGGGACACTCTCTCATCAAAGCAGCAGGGAGCAACACACACTCCTTCAGCCTCCGTGGCCCCTAGAACCCCCCTGGCCGATGCTGAGGATCTCACGCTAAGGTATGCTGGAGTTGGCTAAGGCCTCTAACTTAGTTTCATGAAAAAAGTGTGGGCACGTGTAAGGGCCTGTTTAATCCATTCCTGCTCCACCCCCCTGCACTGCCCCCCACTTAGTACTGTGAGAAAGAACCAGCTACAGCTGGTTCCACTACTTCAAAGATGATGAGAAACCACTGACCCGGAGATAGGAGGGAACGGGGACTCCAAACCTCAAGGCCGCTGCTCTCCACCAGCACTCGTGATGACCAAATCTACATGCTCCCAGGACTTAAAGCTATTTATTCTCTGTGTGCGTGTGTGCTATTTATTTATTTTTTGACCCACAACTGTCGCTTTCTATCCAGAACAGATGCCTGTAACACTGAACCAGCATCTATGGCTGTGATTCCCAATCCCCGCTACACACCAGAATCACCTGGGAAAGTTAAAAAAAGATATATATGTATTTCCCCAGCCCCGGCTGTAGAAATGTGAAATTCACTGGTCTCGGGGTGGTCTGAGCCTCAGAAGCCATGGCTGAGGACCTTCTATGGTGACACCAACAACCAACTGCAAATCATGAGGAATCAAGAATCCTAATACCCCACAGCTCACCCTGAACCTCAAACCTCTTTCCAGCCTGTCCTCAACTGCAGGCCCCCAATTCTAGGCCACAGTTGACTATACAGTGATTCTGAAACTACCCAAATGAGTAACAGAATCATTTCTTTGAATGCAAGTGCAGGAATCAGAATGTTTAAAGTAGAAGAAACTTTAAAATCCTGCTAAGCCAACACCTTCAGTTTACAGAAGCTGCAGCCAGGGGCCAGGGGAGAAAAGTGACTCACCCAAGGTCATAAAGCTAGTTCACAATGAGGCAGACCCAGAACCCAGGCCTGCTGCGTCTAATTCTCTCTCCTCCACACCACAGAGGAGCCCCTGCGGTGACAGATGCTGGACAAAAACGGGGACAAAGGACAGGCTGGTTATTTACTGAATCGTATGCTTTCAGAGGCCATCCTCTGACTGCTTCACCTGTGAAAGGTGCAGTCTCCTTCCTCACTGGACTTAAAACTGAGGGCAAAGATAGCCAAGATAGTGCCTCTCTCTAAAGATTCCCGAGCATCCTAGCTGATTGTAATCCTCAAAGAATAGATTTGTCGGCTGGCTGAGGTTCATGGAAAAAGCCATTAGCACAGAGCCTAACCCAGTTTTGAAAGGGCACTCTGTTGAGAGCGGGTCTGAGGGACTGAAGCCAGCAGTAGATTCTAGTTTCTTGTGGATAAGAGAGAGCTGATTGTTGGTTTCAAAATCTCTAACCGACCTGTGAACACGTTTCCCTTCCTTCCTGTATTTTTATGGCACTACAGTTGGAATGTAGCCGGTGCCTAGAAGCACAGAAAAGCTGTGCTTCAGGCTAAATGTGAATTCCTCTTTGCCTGCAGACTGATTTCCCCGAGCCTGCGAGTAGGTTCTCAGGTGAGGTCTCATTTCACCCTGGGACGCTCCAAGTGTGACAGTCCTAGTCAGCAGCGCGTTGCAGCTCTGGGACCATGTGTCTGATGGTACCACCACCACCACCAACATAAGCAGCTCAGTAAATATGTGATGAATTATCAATGCTAATATGATTAAATAGGTTATCAAGGAATGGTTCACCTCTGAAGGCAGAGCGTCAGATGAAAACGTAGATTTGTCCCCCAGGAAAATATAAGCATTGAGAAAACAGCCAAAGGCAAGAAGCCAAGGAGTGTTCAAAGAGGTATCATGAAAATCTGAGAATGAATACTCAGACCTTTCAGATTCTCCCTTCAAGGCTGTCATTCTGTAGAAGGGAAGGCCAACACCCAGGAAGTCAAGTTGACTTCCTCAAAGTCATAAAGCCCATCTCCACCAGCAAGAGTGGCCAAGGGGCCTCTACCTCACCCAGAAAACAGGACGCTGCTAAGATCAGTTTCTCTGGGTCTGAGAGTATTTGTTCACTCGCTGATGCAACACTTTTTAGAACCTGGGGGCTCCAGGAATGATGATCACCAGAGTAGGTTGTGAGAGGGGAAAGAAGAAGAAATGGCACAAATTCAATTTCAAGTTCAAGTATTGTCTGGAGAGAAGCTGGAGCTGAGAGGTCCCCAGCATTGGAGAACTGCAGATCTGGAAGATACCCCCACAGGGAAAGCACAGGAAACCCAAGGAGAGCAGAAGTCTGACTGCAATTCTGACTCAGCCCAGCTGGGTAAAATGATGTCCAGCATATGGTTTGATTTTCTCATCGTTGAAGTTAAAGCAGATAGCAAAAAATAAAAATAAAAAAACACAGTGGCCAAAAGATGACATTTAAAAAGATCACTGGATCAAAGGCTTTTTGTGAGTACTGTTATTTCATCCTCCTCCTAACAGTAACCACTTCCCACATGAACCCCAGTAAGGCAACTGTGCAGCCCACAAGAGAGATAGAAATATGACCACACTTCCCTCTTATAAACAGGCGACGGTAAACATCTGAGACCACTGGTCCACAGCCGTGGTTAAACAAAGGGTTGGGGGCACGCTGGCATGGCCATGAGGGCCTCTGTCTCCCCACATGCTGACGCGCTCTGAGTGGTGAACTTGCACCATTAAGTTCAGAACGGAGGCTGATCAAACAGAACCAGCCTCTAACTGGGGCAACTTGGTCTGGTTTCATGCCCAGGCTCACCTGGCCACTGCTTCTGGAAACAAAAGAATTTTCAAGGAAAGTAGCTATTGGATCCAGGTCCGTGTACAAAGGGGCCTCTCTGGGCTCCACCAGGACAAGAGGGCAGGAAGACAATTCATGTCTTTACTGGAGTGCCCACCCCATGCCAACCCCCACCTCTTAGATCCGTAGTGGTGACAGATTCTTTTTTTAAACAATCAAAGCAAAAACTGCAACTCTTAAGCAAGCAAGAAAAACAGGAAGACCTCAAAAAACTAATTAACTCTGAGATGTTCCCTGGGGTTCCAAGTTATCCCAGCTCCTAGATCAATAGGAAAACAAAACACGAGGCTTTAGGACAGGCTCTGTTTTCTCTGAATTCAAAAGAAAGGGCACTTACACCCTTGAAGTGAGTTACTAGCTCTTTGCCACAGGAAGACTCAAGGGTATTCCCCATCTGCAGAAAGTTCCGTCAGAAGACGGCAAAACTTGATATAATTTGGCCAGGATTTTGTTTGTAACCACTAAACAGTTATAGAATTTTTAAGTCTTCATGTATATGCTTTCAGGGAAAGTTTCCAGCCGATTCAAAGCAAGAGAGATGCACCAAGATACTAAACATGCGATTAAACTTCCTATGGTTTTGGAAGCTGGAACACCGCAAGAACCTTTAGAAAACTTCCCCCGGGGGCGGAGGCTCTCCGTGCTGGGCCCTGCCCCCACTCCAAACGCAAGCCAGAGTTGTTATCATCGTTTTGTCAGTAGGAAAATAAGACCGGCAGAGGGGTGGAGACAGAAATGGCAACTGCTTGAAACTTGAAAGAACCTGGCTTGCATCACAAAATGTGTGGTCTGGGCACAGCATTCAGAGGCCGATAGAGTCCCCCCTCCGTGCTTCTCACTTCCTTTTGTCTCCTTGGGCCTCAATTTAACAACTCTTCTAAAGCCACCAGACTTCCACGATCTACTCAGGAGATGCTCCAGACACAATTCTAGCACATCCACCACCAAGCTCCATGAGGGCAGACTTCCCATCACATCCTCAGAAGTCAGCAAGACATCAGTAAGTGTTCACGACTCACTCAGAGAAGGAAACCAGCAACCAACAAGTATTCATTAGTAAGTGGTGCATAAGTAACGGCAGTTTTGCCATTATTTTCAATAGTATATGTTCTTTTCATTGAAAATAATGGCAAAACTGCCATTACTTTTTTTTTTTTTTTTTTTGAGACAGTCTTGTGCTGTTGTGTGGGCTGGAGTGCAGTGGTGCCATCTTGGCTCACTACAACCTCTGCCTCGTGGGTTCAAGTGATTCTCCTGCCTCAGCCTCCTAAGTAGGTGGGATTATAGGTGCATGCCACCACACCTGGCTAATTTTTTGTACTCTTAGTAGAGACGGAGTTTCACCACATTAGCCAGGCTGTTCTGGAACTCATGATCTCGTGATCCGCCTGCCTCAGCCTCCCAAAGTGCTGGGATTACAGGTGTGAGCCACCACACCTGGCCACTACCATTACTTTTGCACCAACCTAAATAAAATTTCCTAAGCACCTACCTCCATACTAATTACCCTGATGAGTCAAAGGAATAATAGCCTGAGCCCTTGACCTCAAGAGGTGGCTGAGGATCCATTATTTCTGTCATTGACTGCATGTGATACGATACTGACCAACAAGATACCAGGAGGCTCCTGGGGAAGATTTTCTTTCTAAAGAGACCCCCAAGGAACAAGAGCGCTTTTCTGACCTTGGATGCAACTGTTTATAGATGGTAATAGCTGCAACCAGCTGTGGCCACCTTTGGACCACCAGGGGACAAGCTTAAAGAGAAAATGGCCAGAAAGATGGAAGGCTCCTGAGTCCTTCTGATACCTGAAATTTCCCTGCTGCTAGCCTTCTTAGGAGAGATAATAGCCTTCATAGGATTGAATCTGTTTGTTGGGTTTCGGGTCACTTTCAGCTAAAAAGCATCCTGATACAGCGATGCTGGCCCCTGATACAGAATGTAAGATGGACTGGAGACAGAAGAGGCCAACTGGCTTACTAAGCACGCAGGCATGAGGGACTGAGGGCCTCAGCTGGGGAAGGGAGGGTGGCAATGGTGAGAAGAGCTACAACTCAGGAGACTCGAAAGCTGCTTCCAGCCTTACCCACAAGATGGCCCAGTCATCCCCGTGACACCAGGGCTCAGTTCCCACGATGACTATCCGATGAACTGGAGCATAAGTAATTAATACTCTCTGTCCATGCCACCCCCACACATGCCTCCGCGTGTCTGTGGGGTAACAAAAGGGGAAATGCCTCTTGTTCTATTTATAAGAGCCGGCTGAGCCACAAAGGCGAACGACAGGGCCACTGTAGTATCAGCTGAAGTTCTCCAAACAGGTGCCAAGTTTGGTTTGAAATTATATTTCGAGTTTCTCAGCCTGTCAATGTTCCTCTTTGTCACTCCAACTGCTCTCCCTGGAGCTCACCCGACAGGGCCTCGCCCACGGAAGCAGTCTGGTTGGAGAGTTGAGGGAATTCAAGTCCCTCTCCAGATGTCCAGTAAATTATCTGGGGCAAGAGAAGGAGGATGAGGTTTGGATGATCGCAGAGACAAACCCTGAGAGCCCGAAGCAGGAGTGAAACAGCACAGCGCTGCCATGTTCTCTGCAGAATTCTGTTGGTGGGGAGGGGTTATTTGGGGCCACGTGCTTGCTCTGCTGCGGCCCTGGCACATTCCATGCACTGACCACAACCAAAGAGAAAGAGAAGGCATGCTTACTGTTATTTTTAATTCCTTCTTCAGCAGGATTATCCACTACCTGTTCACCACTCCCAGCCAATAGTCTCTTTGAAGCCCTCGGCTAAAATGAAGCAGAGAGCAGCAAGAATCAGGTCCCAGAAGAAGTCTCTGCTCTTGGCCATTAAATATCATCCAAGTTGGATCGGGCCTAGTGGCATCTCCCGGGCTTCAAAGGGACAGGGCCTGATGATGGTACCGACATACTAGAGCCACATGAATGCCCTGCCACCCCCTGCCGCCACCACCCCCACCTACTCCATACACACCTGACCCTGACCTCTACCTCCTTTCCCTTCAGTAGTAGACATCAGCATAGCCAAATGTTCCCTAACTCCTGCTCCAGTTAATGAAACTCTAGTGCTAACTTCACCATGTTTTTAAGGTCTCCTCCATAAAATACTATGTTGCCAACTTGTTGTATGACCTGGGGCAAGTCTTTCACTTAGAATAGCAGGACAGCATATGCACATTCCCTTTCACTTAAGCAACAGCACATGAGCTAGCAGATCTAATTCTCCATTACTTTGGTCCAGTATCATGACCAGAGGCAGGGTGACTATTACCCACGTTTGCCTGGATGGTCCCAGTTTACGGCCAAGGTCCGTAATTAATAGTGGCCATAATTAGTGCCTCTTTTCACGCTTGGAAATGCCTCCATTTGTTTGATAAATTATGTAGGCACCCTAGATTCTAGAAGGGGTAGAACTTCAGTGGCAAATCTAGCTCCAGCCCTTAGCCTGAGACCTAAAGCAACTTACCTAAGTAATCTGAACCTTGTTTCTGTCATTTACCAAAAGAGAATAATGATAGCATTGTCATGGCTTTTTTTTTTTTTTTTTTTGAGACGGAGTTCCGCTCTTGTTACCCAGGCTGGAGTGCAATGGCAGGATCTCGGCTCACCGCAACCTCTGCCTCCTGGGTTCAGGCAATTCTCCTGCCTCAGCCTACTGAGTAGCTGGGATTATAGGCACGTGCCACCATGCCCAGCTAATTGTTTGTATTTTTAGTAGAGACAGGGTTTCACCATGTCGACCAGGATGGTCTCGATCTCTTGACCTCGTGATCCACCCGCCTCGGCCTCCCAAAGTGCTGGGATTACAGGCTTGAGCCACCGCACCCGGCCTGTCATGGCTTTTTATATGAAGAACCGCTGTCCTTTCTTGTGGGGCTATGGAGTGGAGTGCAGAGAACTAGGGTCAGGAACGAGAGACCCGAGTTGAGATTCTTGCTCTGCCACCAACCCCTCAATACTTCAGCCCCTCTCCTCTGTAAACATAAATAACCCATCTTTCCCAGAGTCCTGTTGTAAGTAAGATCAACCAGATTGCCCACTCCAGTATACACTCAGCATGCAGTCAACACTCATTCCACGCAGCACGTACCAGGATCACCCCATGTGAGTGGGCTTAGATGATTTGCTAACGGTCAGCACTGCTGACTCGACCGTCTTCTGAGTCAAATGCTTGGAAAAGGAAGGCCAAGAGCAACAGCTCACCTAAGCTTCTAGTACAAGGCGTTAGAGAACGTGTGTCCCGAGCTCCTACTCTAATTGAATTGTATGCACTATTTATGATTGTCACTAAGGTCTCTCTGTGGGAATCTGGGTGTAAAGTTGGAAGCCTTAACTGCCATCTCTGTCAGAAAGGGTTTTTTAGAAATAGCAGTGACTTCTGTACTATAAAGAAATAATATGTGACCCTGCAAAACATTTCACAGCTTGCAAGAAGCTTTGTGTGTGTGTGTGTGAGAGACAGAGTCTCACTCTTGATACCCAGGCTGGCTCCCAGGCTCAGGCAATTCTCCTGCCTCAGCCTCCCCAGTAGCTGGGACTACAGGTACGTGCCACCAAGCCCGGCTAATTTTTTGTATTTTTAGTAAAGATGGGGATTCACTGCGTTAGCCAGGATGATCTCGATCTCCTGACGTCATGACCCACCTGCCTTGGCCTCCAAAAGTGCTGGGATTACAGGTGTGAGCCATCGTGTCCGGCCTCAAGAAGCTTTTAATTTAAAATAAATCTAATCTGATGGAAATAAGTAACTTCAATAACCTCCCTCCTGATGGAGGTCATCGTTTTTCCCATTTTGCTGATGAGGAAAAGGAGGCTCAAAGAAGTTAAATGTGGTCCACAGTCACCACCGCAGTCAGTGGCGGAGCAGGGATTTTAACCCACGGCACTCTGCTGCAACAGGCTGCCCCTGGTCTTGCCTTCTGTAACAGGTTTCCAGCAATGTTTTCAAAAATAGCCCATGAACTAGAATCAGTCCTTGGACCCGAAACTCAGTCTTTTAAAAATCCAGCAACTTAAACTACCAACAACAACAAACTGACGTTCTACAGGCGAGGTACATCAATCTCTCAATGATAAAATGAATGAAGAACACTGATTAAAACATGCTATTTTACTCTCTTATTAAGGAATATAATCTGTTTGTAATAAACATACATCATCTGTAGGTCTGCAGTAGAGAATTTAGGTATTTTTCACTGACTGCAGTGTGGTCTGGAATTGGAAAGCCTGGCCTTGATAATGATCAACAAAGAAATTAAAAACACTGCCCAGAGATGGTCCATATGAAGGCACTGTGTCAGGTCCAGGGAAGACCCAGCAGAGGACGAGATCTGACCTGGGGGCCTGTGCTTGGGTAGACCAGGTGTCTGCATGGAGCCCAGCAGCACCCTGCTTAGTTTCCCAAGGAATCCATGTCAAGAGGCTGACATGACTCACTGGCTAATTACCTGAACGCCTGGGTTCTCTGAGCCCTCCTGGCTGAACAACACGTCTTCTCCCCCAACAATGAACAAAACACTATTTTCAACCTGGTCCAGACATAGCCTAAAGCTGTCCACATGGTGGTGTAAGGGATTATGACTCTGACCTGGATAACTCAAGCAGAAAACCTACTGTTAACAGCCACTGGGTAAGAGGAGGAAATGAAATAAGAAATGATAGAATGGTGGCTTTCGCTATGCCACTCCCCTGTTTTAAAATCTCCTGGATGATTACAGAGCAAGGTCCAAATGCGAAGCACCAAGTTTGGCAAACCAAAGCCCCTGAAAACATCCTTCTCCGACTCCTCTCTGGCCACCCCCTCACCCACAATCTGGCCACGCCCTCACTCACACTCTGGCCACCCTAAACTGTCCTGTCTTCCCTGGACATCAGGCCCTTCCGCAGTCTGACCTGTGCTCTGTACTGCCTCCCACCCCACTCCTACACTTCTACCCATCCTTCAAGGCCCCTCTTAAGCATTAACTCCTCTGTGAAGCCTTCTGACACCTCCAGAAACAGACCTGCTCTTCCTCTGGGTTCCCAGACGTTTTGTTTGACCTTTATTACAGTGTCTCTTCCACGGGCCCACCAGAACTGTGGTTACTGGTGTCCCATTTCGCCTCTGAGCAGTTCAGAGACATGACTTCATCTCCGTATCTCTGGTGCTTAATAAAGATTTCCAGCAAACAAATGCACATTCAGTGGTCCAGCTCTCAGCTCCAATTTTTGAACGAGCAGCTACAATATGTAGCACCTTCTCCCTGATCTGCATTGAATTTATTCTGGCCTGGGTTCACGGTGAGGGAAATCAATTCCTGTGAACATCTCCAAAATCCTGCCCATGCAATGGTGCCACCTGGACTGGGATTTAGTTGTGATCATGCAACTGAGTGGATGGTGCTAAAAAGAAAAAGAAAGGGGCCGGGCTTTGGGGGGTCAAGGCAGGCGGATCACGAGGTCAAGAGTTCGAGACCATCCTGGCCAACATGATAAAACCTGTCTCTGCAAAAAACTAGCCGGAGGTGGTGGTGCACACCTGTAGTCCCAGCTACTTGGGAGGCTGAGCTTGAACCCAGGAGGCGGAGGTTGCAGTGAGCCAAGATCACTGCACTCCACCCTGGTAACAGAGTAAGACTCTGTCTTAAAAAAAAAAAAAAAAAAAAAAAAAAAAAAAAAAAGGTCTGTCCCTACCACTGGTGGGTCCCAGAGCAAGAAGAATACATAGAAAGTACCTTGACCAATACTTTAGTATGACCTGAAGTCCAGGATTGAGTTTAGGATTTCCTGATCCCTTGGTGCCACAACGGAATGTGAAAGCTGAGAGAGACCCAGCTGCAGATCTCAGCCCACCCCCAGCACCACCCATAACTTTGAGAGGCCTCACACCCACGCAGACTTCCCAGCCAATCCTTTCATGCCCTGGCACACCCTGCCCAGCCATTAGGCCTGCAGGGGCACATGCTGTCCATGGCCAACACAGTGTGCCCCCAAGTAACAGACTTGGGGAAGAGGCCTGTGTGGACTTGGAAACAGGCTCAAGACTCTGGGGCAGGGAACTGAAGGGCCAGGCCTCTGAGTATGATGTGAGAAAAAGAAGTGCTGGCTCTAGATGGGCCTGTCCCTTGGCCTTGCCGTCTCCTTGCCCCAAGAAGAGGAGCACATCCAGGTGGAGGACCAATGCATGACCCGTTAAGCCTCAGCTCCCTCCTGCACATATCTGAGGGCAGTCAAGGGTACTGCCACCATGTCCAGGTCATTTCAGAGCCATGAGTTTCTGGACCTCACCATTCTCACTCAACAGCCCAGCTAACCAGTAAGCCAGTACTTGAGGGAGAGCCGGAAGCACCTTCCAACTTAAGCCTCAAAAAAACACCAGCAACAATAAACATCATGCACTTCCATGCATTTACGGGCAGCTATCAGTGACGGGCACATGAGTCACTGCGTTTCTGCTTCAGGATCTTACCCATCCCCCGCCCCAGGAGCACTGATTCATCCAAGTTTGTTTTCAGTACTATTATTTTTAGTCGACCAAACAAATTTTTTAAAATAATGATAGAGAAGGTGAGGGGGGGAGGGCAGAACCACCTAAGAATATCAATTGTTTCTCTTTCAGTGACCTGCCAAGGCTTACATCAACAAGTGGCATGGCTGTGCGTGATCTGTGTGTGTTGGAAGCAGATCCTTTTATTCTGTGAACTGAGTCTCTCCAAATGAGAATGCTCTGCGAGCATGTGTGTCGGGGTGGGAAGGGGATCACATACTGGAGTTGATAGACACCATCTGCCAAATTTCCCCTTTGAAAGGGAAAACGAAGGCTGGGCACGGTGGCTCACACCTGTAATCCCAGCACTTTGGGAGGCCAAGGCAAGGGGAACCATGAGGTCAGGAGTTCGAGACCATCCTGACCAACACGGTGAAACCCCATCTCTACTAAAAATACAAAAATTAGCTGGACATGGTGGTGTGTGACTATAATCCCAGCTCCTCTCAAGTCTGAGGCAGGAGAATCACTTGAACCCAGGAGGCAGAGGTTGTGGTGAGCCGAGATTGCGCCATAGCACTCCAGCCTGCATGACAGAGCAAGGCTCCGTCTAAAAAAGGGGGGGGGTGCAAATGAGTGTTTACTGAGCACCTACTATGTGCCATGATCGATACAGGTCAAGTACTTGATAAATCTTATTTCACTTGGGTTGATTTCTTTTTTTTCTTCTTTTTTTTTTTTTTGACATGGAGTCTCACTCTATCTCCCAGGCTGGACTGCAATGGCTCAATCTCAGCTCATTGCAGCCTCCCCCTCCCTGGTTCAAGCAATTCTCCTGTCTCAGCCCCCTGAGTAGCTGGGATTCCAGATGTCCGCTACCACACCCAGCTAATTTTTGTATTTTTAGTAGAAATGAGGTTTCACCATATTGGTCTGGCTGGTCTTGAACTCCTGACCTCAGATGATCCATCTGCCTCAGCCTCCCAAAGTGCTGGGATTACAGGCATGAACCACCGCACCTGGCCACTTGGGTTGATTTCTGTGAAGTAGGTGGGTTTCACCCTCAGTTTACAGATGCAGAAACTGGGGCTCAGTAACTTGAAGCAAAGTACCCAAGGTCACCACAGAGCTAAAAACTGTCACTCAAACCCAGATCCGTCAGACTTGAGAGCCTTTGCTCTTTCTGCCCTACTGTCCTCTTCCTGTCCTTCCCCTCCTGTGCTCCCAGGTAATATATGAAGAACCTGTTTGGATAGAGACAAATAGCCATACACAAGAGGTAAAGGGGTGGCATGACAAACAGCAATTCACTCCAGCCTCCCACAGCTGGGAGAAATTAGCCTCACCTTGAATCTGACTTCAATAAGGATAAGAAAAAGTTTACAACCAGGAAGATTTGAAGCAAAAGGAAAAACCCAATTTCCATCACCAGTGCCTGCTTTCAGCCACTTGTACACACTCAAAAAGTCCTTTCTGGATTCATTACTCCACATTTGGGCTTAACCCAGAGGTGATTTTTTAAGGAAAAAATGCCTTTTGGCATTTTTGAGCTGTGACAGCGTAAAAACAGACCTTTAAAAAACACACACCCAAAAGCATTACTATTTTCAAAAGTCCAGTTGAAAAAAAAAAATGGTGACACCTCAGAGCTACAACTTGGCTTGGCAGTTTGTGATGCAACACTTAACAGCAAAAGGGACCAGATTTATAACTCTGTAGGCTTCAAAGGCAAAGCCATACACACAGTTTCTTAAACAATACTGGAGTCCTACCCTGTCTCTTAAAATTACAAAAGTTAGCTGCCTGTGGTGGTGGGTGCCTGTAGTTTCAGCTACTTGGGAGGCTGAGGCAGGAAAATCACTTGAACCCGGGAGGCAGAGGTTGCAGTGAGCTGAGATCACACCACTGCACTCCAGCCTGGGCAACAGAGCAGGACTCCAACTCAAAAAAGAAAGAAAGAAAGAAAGAAAGAAGAAACAATAGTCCTAAACTACCAGCAAAGCGTTCAAGAGAAAAACCTACCAGATGTAAGCTGGGGAAGCCATGTGATACTGAACAACAACTACTTAGGAGGAAACTCACTTTTCATTTCCTAGCTGGAGGTTAAACTTGCAACTTCCATGCTGCCCAACAAAAGGCTCATGCTTACGCAATCAAGTGTAGTCTTTCTTTATATAGATGCTTGGAAATAAATAAAGGAAGCTTCCTGGGTCAACTCTGACATATGAGCAAACATTTTCCACAGGTATCCTCTATAATGCCTACCTCTTCCATTTAACCATTTTTAGGCATCAGTGGTCATTAGTTTAAGTAAACTTCCTGTTCTTAGAATACCCAAAAATAGCAACAAAAGAAGAAAAACTGTTCAATGCATCTCAAGAGGCACAGCTCCACGTCTTCCTCTTAGCATTATTTTTGTATTTCTTTGTAGTTAAATTTCACTGATTTCAACTGACAGGGTAAACGGAAGAGGCAAGGAAGAGGGAGGGAAATAACCTAAATTAAAGGCTCAATTATAATTTTATTATTTTTACTTACATAAATTGGCACCAGGCCGATAGAGTCTTGGAACATTAATAATTAAGAAAGATCTGTGATTCACTGATCAACTAGATTTGTGCAACTGGGAGCTTCTAAAATGCTTGTATGTGGCCAGGCACGGAGGCTCATGCCTGTAATCCCAACACTTTGAAAGGAGGCCAAGGCGGGCAGATCACTTGAGGCCAGGAGCTCGAGACCAGCCTGGCCAACATGATGAAACTGGTCTCTACTAAAAATACAAAATTAGCCAGGTGTGGTGGCAAGCGCCTATAATCCCAGCTACTCAGAAGACTGAGGCAGGACCATTGCTTGAACCTGGAAGGCAGAGGTTGCAGTGAGCAGAGACCGCACCATTACACTCCAGCCTAGGCAACAAGAGCAAAACTCCATCTCAAAAATAAATAAATAAATAAAATGCTTGTATGAAAACCAATTCCAAAAAAGGCCCTCCAATAGAGCTTATCTAGCTTATTTTCCAGTTGAGAACATTCGAGGCCCAAAGAAGTAAAGTGACTTGTCCCAGGTCACACAGCTAATCAGAAACAGAGCCAGGTCTAGAACCCACCCAGGGCTGCTGACTCCTACCTCCAAAATAATCCTCAAACCCTTGATTATCAGTAATTTTTCTTTGACAGAATTTATGGGGCGAAAAGACCTTGCTAAACAAACTTTCGCCTAGTCCCGAATTAGCCAAACTTCTTAATTAATAGGCTTCTACTGTGTTTTCATTTTAAACTGAGTCTCTGTCAAAACACTCTACAGCAGTTGCCACTGTGGCAGGCTGCTGTTTATAGCAAGGGCCTTAGATAACCAAGGGTGGATAGTATGACTCGTGCTATAGATTTGCTATTTCTCAAACTGTTAATTAAATCGAAACAAAGGATAATGTTATACACACAGAGAGAGATCCTTGCCGAGAGTCAATAAACTGCATAGCTTGGGGGATTTGGTTTGTTTGGCACCAAGAAAACAGAATTTACAAATTAGCTAAAGAGTGAACACATACAGCATTCTTACAATTCCAAAGAACTTGTGCTTCACAGCCAGTGGACTAGAAGCTACAGAACACCAGGGATAGTACCTGCCCTATTCACTATTTTGTCCCTGTTACCTGGCACAGAAATTAACACCTGATAGGAGCATTCAAGGAAGGCATAAACATGAACCTGACAAGCTCTCTTGGAATCGTTTCTGTTCTAAAACTTGGACCAGAATAAAATTAGAAACCAAACTTCTGTAGGGCAGGCTTAGGATGGCAACTTCCCACCATTTCCAGGAAACATTGTGCTTGAAGATGGGGAGACTGAAGGCTCCAGGGCTCAGGCACTCGTCAGAGGCTAACAGAAGGTCACAGCCTTCCTTATCGAGGAGCTAGTCCCATCCAGCACTGCACCAGCCATTGATGCGTGCACATGGCTTGTGAACCTCCCACCCCCCGTATATTCAGCAGGCTGCCATCACGAGCAGCCTTCTTAGGAAGTCCTCCTGCCAGCCAAATATGAGATGTGGATTTGGGGAAGGGAATGGAGTCTTTTTTTAGTTTTGCTTTTGTTTTAATCAGTCAGTTTGGCAAAGGAGAAAAGGGCAAAAGTCAATTAGGACTATTCATGAGACTTGCTGATTAAGAAAGCTGCGTTCCAGCCTTAGAGAACTTCACAGCAATTACAGGAAGCTGAAGGAGACGTGAATGAAGGTGGGAGAATAAGGTTAACAGGAATGAAGGCTGATTTCAATTTAAAGCAAGCCCTGCTTGGTCCTATTTCATTAAGGAGCTCACACAGAATAATGGCTGTTCTGCGTATCAGATGGCATTAAAATCTCCTAATAAATTAACAAGTAAAAATTAATGGTCGCTCAGTTCATTAGATCGTGTTAATTTCATTTCCATTATAATAATATAGCAATCGCATTTACATTATTAAACCAATATTTATTTTTAACTCATTTAATTGGATTCCTGATGTGATAAGCTGAAACAAATTCTCTCAATTCCATCAACTTCTTTCATTTCTCATCAGAATTAAATGCGACTGTATTCATAGATTTTTTTTCTGTTATTTATATTGTCATTTAAAACTGCATTCTTGCAAAGACTTTTTAAAAAATATACCACTAAAAGCGCCTATGTTCATTCAGAAACTCGGGCATCTGGGATTTATTCTCAGCAAGTGTTAACCAGAGAAATGAGAAGCTAGGTCATACCGAAGCTCTGAATTTCAAAACAGCCATCTGCAAGTTGTCCACTTTTTATCAACACTCCCTGTCATATTCTGAGCTGATACATCTGAAGTCCCTGTTTCCACTAAGGAAAACTGAATTTTAGGTTTGCAGTACTAAATTACTTTTTACTTCAAAGAGAAAATGCTTTATAGTGGAGTAAAATATAGCACCCAAGTCAACAGCCGTTCAGTGTCAGTTACAAGGTAACATATTTATAGCAGCACTCAGTGTAGTAAAAGACAGAAGATAAAGACGTCCTCATTCTTGTAGGGAACTATCCCCATGTACCAAAAAGTTCCCAATGTCATATTGCTGTCCAAAAGCTTCCCTGGGATGACGCTTGTTCCCATGAGAGGTTTTCCACCTCTCACTGGGCCTCCTCTCTACATCTTCCTCCTACAGAATGAACTGTCTGTTTCCACATTGCTGGGCGCTTAGTATATTCCTCAGCTACAGCGCATGCCCCTATACCTTTGGGTAAGTCTGTCTCCCGCTCTAGACAGGGAGCTCTGTTCTAAAACTTGGAATAGTACTGGGACCCCGCTGCGGTCATCTTAGTAGAGCTCAAGTAAAGGGCTGAATGATTGAATAATGAATGAAGGCAGAATGAAGGCTAAAGGAAACATACCTGTCAAGTTCTCTGGTTCACAAAACACTTCCACAGGACTTATCTCAGGACTTTACAGGGGCAGATGTAAAAGCTGTGACACTTAGTGGATTCCCAAATCCATGCAGGTAATAAAATGGTAGATGCAAGACCTGAATCTTGTGGTTTTTTTCCCGAGAGAAAACAGATGGCTGTCATGATTTCATTTTCTAGCCTAGTGACTTACACAATATTTAAAAGGCACACCACCCCCCGCTTCAAAAAATCATCCATACTAGATCTCATATTTCTACTGGTAGCTGGGAATTAGAAAGAGATAGCAGTTAGGTACTCAAATAATGCCCTATTAATGTTTCCCTTACTGATGTGTAAGCTTCTCACAGGCAGTGAACTTTTCAAGTGTGTCTCTACATCCTCCTCTGGTACCTAAAAAATGGACTCAGACATGAGAGGGGTCCAATACATATCGATAAATCAACAAAATCCAGCCCTGTAACATTTGACTGGCAATTATCAACAGAGGAGTTGTCTGCAAACATTCAACTCCCAGCTGCAAGCAGCTTCTAAATGTTCCCAGGGAACATCAAGTAGCCCCTAGGTTCAGCTGCAGCTGAGTCAGGCCCCTCATCAGCTACCTAATGCCCTAGCAGGCCCCTCCTCTTCTCGGCCCTATGTGGAGCTCCCCTAATCAAAGTTAACAAGAGCGAAGAGACAATGGACTACCTCCCTAGCAGCTGGAAGGGGGCTTGCTTCCAATGGGCCACACGGGCACGGTGCTCTAGCTGCAGCTGAGAGAAGAGGGAGGGCCTTGGTAATAGGTCTAACCCCAGAAATCTGAAAAAGGAATGTTAAAGATTAGGATCTTTGGCTGGGCATGGTGGCTCATGCCTGTAATCCTAGCACTTTGGGAAGCTGAGGCAGGCGGATCATGAGGTCAGGAGATCAAAACCATCCTGGCTGACACGGTGAAACCCTGTCTCTACTAAAAATACAAAACATTAGCCAGGCATGGTGGCATACACCTACCAGCTACTTGGGAGGCTGAGGCAGGAGAATCACTTGAACCCAGGAGGCAGAGGTTGCAGTGAGCTGAGATCGCTCCACTGCACTTCAGTGTGGGAGACAGAGCCAGACTCCATCTCAAAAAAAAAAGATTAGGATCTTTATCCTTCCTCCTTAAGGTGAGAGTACCCTGGCAAAATTCAAGGAGATAACAGGAGGGCACTACAGTAAAAGATCAGATTCACAGGGAGGGAGCAGATGCTGTGTGTCAAACCTAGTGTTTCCTTCAATTCTCCCATTTTCCACTGGACTGGGTGCTGACACAAGCAAGCCCATTTTCCCTTCCAAACAAGCAGTGCCTTAACCTTGCTCTACCTCCCAGCAACTAGGCCAAAGCATGGATTCCCCGGTGGAAGCACAGGCTACCAATGTCCACCAGAAAATTAAGTTTTAAGTGTGCTATTCCTGATATAACGCTCTCACAACATCTCTCATTCAGTGGCAAACGCTTTTGAATGCCTCCATTCTTATAAACTAGAGAGAAGGAGACTTGCAGAGTTACTCAGGTACTCAAGCAGGTGAGGCATGAGAGGCTGTTATAAAACACGTGTAAATCCTGCCAATCCTGCCAGACATCAGAGTATCCTGACAGCCCCTTTGTTGGTGTATCTAAATGAAGCTCTCACCACTTCCTCCGCACCAATCTTTTACTGTCTCTTGATATTGGTAAGTGTGCATCACTCCAGCCCCCCGATAATTGAAACACATTAGAGCTGGTGTCAGAGAGAAGCAGCCAGCCTGCGGTCTGAAAGTCCCTAGTATACAGCTTTAATTGCCAAATGTTGCTGTTGCAGCTCATGATTATATATTAGCCAAAACATACTTGGCATAATCTCCTTAGACTGAGGACTCCTTAAACCCCAGAGTTCAGATCTTGCAGAGTGTTTTTAAGCACCCAGTGACCAACCCCCACCCACACAGGGGGATGACTAACTTACACTTTCCTTTCTCCACTTTCCAACCTAAAGGCAGTGTGGTGAAAGCAGACAATTTGACAATCAACGCCGCAACCTATGGGGCTCAGCACACATCGATATCATCAGCAGAAGGCCAAGCCAGCCACCTCCCCAAGACGTGGCCTTTAGTTTTCTGCCCACGACCAAAACAGCAGCAGCTGTTGCCAAGGGACACAAGGTGACCCAGAGGCGTGGGCACAAAATCCAAGAATGAAAATCCATTTTGTCTGGATCCACCCAAACAACTGGGTTTCCTTAACTTGTGAAAAAAGGTGAAACAAAAAATGTCCTTTTGCATTAGGTCCTATCCAGGCAGGCAGAAGATGCCTCAGTCCTAACAAAGTCACGAGAAGGCCACAGGGCAGGGTCACTTGAACTCTCAGAATCATCCAAAACGTGCATCTGTCTTAGCCTTCCAAAGTCTCAGCAGGACTTTAGAAGAGGAGAAGGCAAGCCAAAGGTATGGCCCCACAAAGGAAAAACTACCAAGGCAAGGAAAAGCAAGGCCTCTCCGCCAAGCCGTCAGCAGCCCAAAGATAAAGGAGAAACCGCACATACAAAGGTCCACAGGGCCCTCCCCAAGCTAACAGGGCTTTAGCATTCAGCAAAGAATGTATTCAGATCTTCAAAGTAGAAAGCAGCATGGGGCAGCAGAAAGAGCACATGCGGTCAGAAGCCGGTGTCTACTACCCAGGCCTTTGCACCTCTCTCTTCTAAAGTTTTCTCAACTTTAAAAACGTGATAATCTTAGGCCTAACAGCCTTATCTACTTTCCAGGGCTTGGCTGGTTGCCTGCTTGCTTTTTTTGAGAACCTCAGAAAACCATGTGAAAGTGCTTTGTAAACTGTGAAACACTTTTCACAGCTGCCTGTTTTATAATTAATTCCACTTTTTTTTTTCTTTTTCAACGCATAAAGCGCTTGTCTTCAATGCACCACAGCAGATACGGACAAGGTAGGTTTGGCAGACCCCTCCCCAGACAGAGAAGTAGGATACTCACCCACTCTACCCTCTCCACCCGCACCGAAGAAATACAGAAGAATTAAGAACCAGAGCTGGAACCAAACCCCGGGGCTCTCTGACCATCACATCACACCACCTCCTCTGAAGTCAACTCTGGCTCCCGATCACACGCCCAGAGACTTCCCCAGACAGCACACCGCCTTCCCTCCCCCTTTATTGACTGGATCCACCCAGTTAAAAAAGAATTTTGTTTAAGTCCGCACTCCCACCATATGTGGCATTTATTTCCAGGGGAAGCCTGCCCTGAGTTCCCGCAGACAGATGTTGCTTTGTGCCTGCCTGACTCGCCTGGCAGACCTTGTACAACTGCCCCAAGCAGGTGGCCAAGGATGGAGTCCACCCTGGCTCTGGAGCAGGGATGACAACCCTTCGCGGCTGACAGTCCCTGGTGCTCTCTAATCATTCCTTTGCAGCCTAGGACCTCCAAAACAGCCACCCCCCCCCCAACACACACACACTCTCTCCCCTGGTTCAGAATCAAGTCTGAGAGGTAGAGACAGGAGGCCAAGGTACCTCCACCCCCAATTCCCAGCCAGGCACAGCTAAACTAAGGAAGCCCCTGGGAGAGTGAAGTCACTGACCCCTTCTATCGGCCATCTGTGGGCTCCCGCCCGACCTAGCTAGCGCGCGACGGGAAGGATAAAGGAGATCCAGACAGATGGCAGAGCGCTTTGGGAAGGAGGGCTCTGCAGGAATGCGAGGGCCGATGCGAGGCCCTCTTTGGGGTGTGTTTTGTTATCTGCCCGGCTCCAGCCCGCCCCTCTCCCTGGTTCTGCACGACTCAAAATCTCTTGGACTGAAAGGAGAGCAAAAGAGTCGGGATGAGGGGTGGGAAGTGACGGAGGAGACCCTATTTTCTGCCACTTGTCTCTTCCATTTGGAAGTCAGAGCATTTGCACTGCAACCAAAGTGCGTGCGTGCGCAGGGGGCGGGAGACTGGCACAACCGAATCTAAAAATACTCGATAAAAACGCTAATCCCGAAGGCAAAGAACGAACGAAGAAGGAATCTGTCAATCACGAGGCTCCCGCTCCTCACCCACCGCCCCAGCTGTACGGACCGCATTCCTGTAGAGGAAAGAAGTGGGGAGACCGGACTGAAGAAAAGAAACGCAGAGACACCACCACCTCCACGAGCGCGGGCCGCGGGGGCGGGAGGCGGCGGCGGAGGAGGGGCTCCGGCCCGCGGAGCTGAACAAAGCGGGCCTCAACTTCCAGCCCCAGCTCCCCGGGGTGGGGGCGGCCGAGTCCCGCAGCAACCCGCTCTCCCCTCCCAGAGGTGGAAAGGGAATGTGAGGTCTGGAAGCGAGAGTGCCGCGTGGAAGCCTCGGGCTCTGATCTTTGCAAAAGCAGAGATGGTTTTGTTTGGGGTCCCCCCACCCCCTTCCTGCCCCCACTCTTGCTCCCCACTCTTATACCCACGCACGCACGCACACAGTCTCTCTCCCTCTTCCCATCTCCAACCCCACTGGGTCGGCCCGCAGTGCCAGGGGGCTGGGCTGCTTGCCCCGGGCCCCCCGGGCGGGCCCCCACCTGGGGATGGTGATGCACTTGGTGTTGGCGTTCTGCGTGGTGATGGCCTTCTCCAGCTCGTCCAGCTGCCCGGTCTTCTTGAGCTTCTTGACCAGGCTCTTGACCGCCTTCTCGCACCATTTCTCCTCCTGCCCGTTCTGCTCGCCCTTCTTCCAGCCCAGCAGGCGCTTCACGATCGGGGGAGTGAACGGCAGGATGGACGACATGGCTAGGGAGGGCGCGCGGGCGGCGAGGAGCGCCCCCGGCGGGGCTCTACTCGGCGGGAAGCCGGGGGCGCAGAGGGGAGCTCTGCCGGGGCCGGCCTCGGCCGCCCAAACTTCGCCTCAACTCTCGGCAAAGTTGCCGGGGCGCCGGGCCGGGCCGCGGCGCTGCAGCCTGCGGGGTTCGGCGCGCCGCTCTGAGCCCGGAGCTGCTCCCACCGCGGGGAAAACGGCGGCCAGGCGGGTGGGAGGACGGCAGCGGCGCCGGGTCGGGAAGGCCCCGAACGCGGGGCGGAGGCGGCGGCCGCGAGACTCCGAGTGGCAGCAGAAGTTTGGGTTTCCGCACGGGGTAGCTGTTTGGGTGCCGCCTCCGGGAAGGAAAGTCCAACCCCCGGCCAAACTTCGCTCGCCTCGCTAGCTTTGATGAGCAGATCCCTCCGCCTCTGCTGCCTCGCCGCCCCGCCGCCCTCCTCCTCCCGGCTCGCCGCTCGCTCGCTCGCTGGCTGGGCCGGCCCGGGGCGTACGCTGCGCTCCCGCTCCCGCCCGCTCCCAGTCTGTGTTTCATGCAAATCCGCGTGCAGCCTCCTTTCCTAGCGCTGTCACCGCCCCCTCGCCGCCGGGGCTCCCCGCCTCCTCCCCCGCGCCCCACCGCCTCCTCGCGCGGGCGTCCTGCCCTCCCCCTGCTCCGGGGAGGGCTCCCGGCTGGCCCCCGGCCGGCCAGCCAGTCAGCCGGCCACTTCGCCACCTCCCCACGCCCAGCACGCCCACGTGGGCGACCCGGGCGGCAGCAGTCCTGGCTGGAGCGCACGGGATCCCGCGCAGCCCCCACCTGAAGTCGGGCGGGCGCGGGGAGGAAGTCTTGGGAAAGGCGCGGCGAGAAGGGCCGCGGGAGGGAGGGCTGAGAGCGGCCCTTGGCGTTCGCTCTCGGAGCCCACGCTCGGGCAGCTCGATTGCAGTTGCGGGCCGGAGAGGGTCGGACTCGCAGCAAGCAAGCGCTGTCCCGGCGGGAGTGCACCCTGGAGAGGACCCTAGCCCGGGAGGGGGCGCGCGGAAGGCCCGGGCCCAGGAAGTTGGGGCGCGCACTTGGCCTTGCGCTCGCTGATCCCCGTCAAGGCCCTTCCTTGGCCGGCTCCGGCGCCCAGGGGCTGTTTTTATTCTCTCGTCGGTGAGATCACACCGGCTGAGAGCCTCGGGAACGTGTGCGAAGGAGGGAGGTGGGGAGAAGTGGGTCCTGAGAAGTGGAGAGTTGGGGATCTCAGTGACAACCTGGACAATGGCTGGAGCCTGGGGTCCCTTGAGCCTTGTGAAGCGAGTACCCGGCAGAAAATGGGCCTCAGACATCTGTTGAATTCTTAAAGGAATGAATGGGGATGCTTTCAAATTTATCTTTGGAAGAAATTTACATAACCGGGTGTTGCTGGATCTCCTGATAGAGAAAGATCCGAAATTTGACACCCAATAAATGCAAGAGTTTTGTTTCCAAAGCAATGAACTCACAAAAAAGTGAGGCAAGACAGGAGTATTCGGGAGTTTATGTATTCAAAAAAAAAAAAAAAGCAAAACAACAACAAACCAACTGGCACATTGGGGAGCTCCGGTCTTTTCACCCCACCAAAATATTTCAGGGGCGTCTGCCCGCAGGCCCCTTGGTGACTTTCAGGAACTACTCCGGTACCCTGAGCCTTTCTCTTGCTGCCGCCTCCCACATCGGACTAGGCAGTGTCTAAGTCCTTTGTTTGTTTTTAACAGCAGGAATCCCCCACCCTCTAACCCCGCTTTGTTTTGTTTTGTTTTTTTTTTTTTAAGTTATCTGCAAACCTTCAAGTGGGTGGGGAGTTAACAAAGCCCGGTGAGGTGTGGCGGAATCCACAAAATAAGGCCAGAAGGGGCAGGAGCCCTTACCTTGGCCCAGAGAACCACCTCCCACAAGCCGGTCTGCTGCTGCTGCTGCTGCTGCTGCTGCTGCTGCTGCTGCTGCTGCTGCTGCTGCTGCTGCTGCTGCTGCTGCTGCTGAAGAGCGCTGTGCGCCTCACCCTCGTCTCTTCCTAAATACCCGCCTGGAAAGAATCCCTGAACCCCACCTGGGGTTTGACGACCTGGCTTCCGTTCCTGGCTGGTCCTCCTGTTAACGCGCTGCCGCTGTGGTCTTAGGTTACACTCTCTTATTCCCACCCTTCAAGAGAAACAAGGATGACACAATCCACATTTATTGACTGCTTTCTTCATTCCAGGTAGCCAGCCTGCTGCCCTCTGATTCAATCTTAACAAGGGTTGGTGAGGTGGAAGTTCCTGAGCCTCACGTTTACAGATGATGCTCCTGTAAAGATGAGGCACAGAGAGATTGCATTACTTACTCAGGGTTCCAAGTGGCAGCGCTGGAATTTGAACCTAATACTTTGCTGAAACCTCAGTCTCCGATCTTGACACCGTACCCAGCCGCCTGGGTCACAGAAGGCAAAGATGACATCACTGATCGAGCTCTTTGCAAAGCAGTTCTCTACATGGGCACACTATGGTAACACCGCAAGGACTATTTGCTCACCTGTAAAATGGGGCTAGAGATAGCTTCCCTCGAAGTCTCCTTAGGTGTCTGTGGGAAACTCAGGTGAAAAGGTTTGCATTGTTAATGCCATGAAAAGTGGTGGAAGGAGCTCAGCTCTATACTGCAGCCCTCCTGCTCAGTTCTAGAACTTCCAAAATAAAAGACGAAGGTCTTCAAGGTGTTCAAAGCCTAGGGAAGCCCCAAAGAGTGGTGGTGGGGAAGATGTGACTGAGTGGGCAAAGGCCTACTTCCTCAGCCCTCCTCCTCCAACCCTTCTGGGCAGAAAGGGGCCTTGCAGTCATCGTCTTCCCGTAAAACGTTCCTCTGGACCTGAACAACTCCAACCGTTGAGAGGTAGCTAGAGAAAGTCAAAGAGGCTCAGTGTCCATCTGTGACTGGCCTGGCTTCCAATTCTGGCTGTTTCTCTTCTTCCCCTTGATGAGCGTCTGTTCTCTCCGCTGTAAGAATGGAGCAGGCAGTTCTCACTGTGCAGTGGTGAATCCAGAAAGAGCACTGTAACTGTCCTCCTCTAGTTAAAGTCCCTTATGTTACACAGAGAGCAATGTCTGACCAAGGAAGTCAATTTGCACTGCGGAGGAAGAGCCTCAGGGAGATCTGAGGATTACATGGAGTGGAAGGACCTGGACAGGTACTTCGCCCTCTAAAATCATGGCATTAGAAGGGGCCCTCAGGCCGGGCGTGGTGGCTCAAGCCTGTAATCCCAGCACTTTGGGAGGCCGAGGCGGGTGGATCACGAGGTCAAGAGATCGAGACCATCCTGGTCAACAAGGTGAAACCCCGTCTCTACTAAAAATACAAAAAATTAGCTGGGCATGGTGGCGTGTGCCTGTAATCCCAACTACTCAGGAGGCTGAGGCAGGAGAATTGCCTGAACCCAGGAGGCGGAGGTTGCAGTGAGCCGAGATCGTGCCATTGCACTCCAGCCTGGGTAACAAGAGCGAAACTCCGCCTCAAAAAAAAAAAAAAAGTGTCTTCATTTTACACAGACAGAAAGTGATGTGGATGAGGGAAGGTGATTTGCACTATGATGATAAGCAGCCAGATCAGGACTAGACCTTTCATCAGAGCGCCCTTGCCTCAGAGAGAGCCTCTATCTAAAGTCAGATCTCTATAGTTCTTTGTAACACCTTACCCGAGTCAGCTCTTCTGTGGCACCAGAATGACTTGGGTTACACTTTTACCTCTACCACTTCCGGCTATGTGACTCTGGGCACGTTCCTTAACTCTATGCATGTCAGTTTTCTCATCCATAAAATGTGATAACTATAACACCTTCTTAGGGTTGCTGTATGGAATCAGAGTCACTCACTCATATAGAAAGGTTGACACAAGAACCTAGTAGGTTCTCAATATACATGGATGTGATTCATACATACCATAAAGTGCTATGCAAAAGTGAAAAGCAATGAATTCCATGTACACAAAACCAGTGTATCAATCTTAAACACAATTTCCAGTGAAAATAGTAAGACACAGAGGGAAATGAATAGCATAATGCTACTATGTAAAACAAATTGCATACACACAAAATAATTATATACACTTGAATGAAGTTATGCAAATAAAAAGATACACACTGAACCACTTCATATCCATTAGGATGACTTATTTATTTTTATTTATTTTTAGAGACAGAGTTTCGCTCTGTCACTCAGGCTGGAGTGCAGTGGTGCGATCTTACCTCACTGCAACCTCTGCCTCCCAGGTTCAAGCAATTCTCCTGCCTCAGCCTCTCAAGTAGCTGGAATTACAGGCACATGCCACCACACCTGGCTAATTTTTTTGCATTTTTACTAGAGACAGGCTTTCACCATGTTGGCCAGGCTAGTCTTGAACTCCTGACCTCAGGTAATCCGCCTGCCTCAGCCTCCCAAGGTGCTGGGATTACAGACGTGAGCTGCCGTGCCCGGCCAGGATGGCTATTTAATGACATGTGGGAAAGGATGTGAAGAAATTAGAATCCTTGCACATTGCTGGTAAAGGTGTGAAGTGGTGCTGCCTCTGAGGAAGATGGTATGGCTCACGGCGGTTTCTCAAAAAATTGAGTAGAATTGCCATATGATCCAGCAATTCTATTTCTGGGTATATACCCAAAATAATTGAAAACAGGGACTCAGGTATTTTCATACCCGTGTTCATAGCAGCATTAGTCACAACAGCCAAAAGGTAGAAGCAACTCAAGTGTCCATCAGTGGATGGATGGAAAAACAAGATGCAGTGTAGCCATACAATGGAATATTATTCAGCTTTAAAAGGAAGGAAATAGGCCAGGCATGGTGGCTTATGCCTGTAATCCCAACACTTTGGGAGGCCAAGGTGGGCAGATCATGAGGCCAGGAGTTGTAGACCAGCCTGGCCAACATGGCAAAACCCTATCTCTACTAAAAATACAAAAATTACCTGGGTGTGGTGGTGGGTGCCTGTAATCCCAGCTACTTGTAAGGCTGAGGCAGGAGAATCACTTGAACCCAGGAGGCGGAAGGTGCAGTGAGCAGAGATTGTGCCATTGCACTCCAGCCTGGGTGACAAGAGTAAGACTCCATCTCAAAAAAAAAAAAGAAGGAAATGCTGACACATGCTATATTGTAGATTAACCTTGAGAATATTATGCTAAGTGAAATAAACCAGTCACAAAGGGACCCAAATGGTGTGATCCCACTTACAGAGGTACCTAATGTAATTAAATTCTTAGAGACAGAAAGGAGATAGTGGTTGTCAGGGGCTGGGGAGAGGGAGTGGAGAATAGCTGTTTAATGCGTGTGGAGTTTCAGGTGAAGAAGATGAAAGAACTCTGAAGATGGATGGTGGAGATGGTTGTACAACAGTGTGAATGCAGTCAGTGCCATGGAACTGTACACTTAAAATGGTCAATGCTGTTATGTATATTTTACCATAATTAAAAAGTAGGAATAAAACGGTGCTTGAACAGAGTAGAATCAATGTTTGAGGGCGGGTGCATGGGAGAACAGGGGATGAGGCTAAAGAGGGAAAAATTAATAAATGCATTCAGGTGTGTATGATTGATGTGCGTAATTGAGGGGCGTGGCTAACTTCACCCTTCTGCTCTAGAGCCACAGTATTACCAAGTGCTCCAAAGTGCTCAACATACATTAGTCAGTAGACCAATTGTTCTCTAGTTCATTCAAAAGATAGAACCTTTGGCTTCCAGCACTGTTCAGTTCAGTGATCATGATATCTCCCATGCGGAGAACTTAGTCAAAATTATTAAAAAATTCCTGTCTCACAGCAACCCCTAAAACATGCAGGCTTAGGCATTGCCCGATCTGACGGCTTAAGGAATGCAAGGCAGGAGATTAACACCCTTTGTGGGGCTGCTCTATGCCATGATGGGGCTCAGGACTTCAAGGATGTGGTCGTGTTTAAAGTTCTCAGAGTCTGCAAGACAGTTGTTACGTTGCTGCTTTATGGAGGAGGGACCAGAGAGGCAGGCAGTTCAGCTGTTGCTGCCCCAAACCTGACTGGCCATAGACTACCAACCCCTTATTGCCAGCCCAGTGTGGGTCCCTATGTCCCCAAAGTCCATAGCAGGATCTGTGGTGTGGATTACAGCGTGTCCCTAGAAGAATGACTATTACAGAAGGAGCTGGATGCAGGTGCTGTCCAAGGAAGGTATCAGAGAGGGCAGGTCTGAAAGATTCAAGGCAGGGGGTTGGACGTGGGGCTGTATGCAGACCCAGGCATAGGGCCACGGCTGAGCTGGGAGCACAGCACAGGCCTGTGGGCGGGCACTTGGAGCCCAGGGCAGAGTTCACAGAGCTATTTTGAGTTCTCTTGCACGATCTCCTTCTCAGCCTTCAGAAATCGCCGGTCTGCAAGTTATGGGCCAGGAGAAGATTCTGGGAGGTGTGACATTGTGTGTGTATGTGTTTAACTTTTTTTTTTTTGAGACGGAGTTTCGCTCTTGTTACCCAGGCTGGAGTGCAATGGCGCGATCTCAGCTCACCGCAACCTCCGCCTCCTGGGTTCAGGCAATTCTCCTGCCTCAGCCTCCTGAGTAGCTGGGATTACAGGCACGCACCACCATGCCCAGCTAATTTTTTGTATTTTTAGTAGAGACGGGGTTTCACCATGTTGACCAGGATGGTCTCGATCTCTTGACCTCGTGACCTACCCGCCTCGGCCTCCCAAAGTGCTGGGATTACAGGCTTGAGCCACCGTGCCCGGCCGTGTTTAACTTTTACCATTTGTGTGTGTCCTGGTGTGTTGCTCACTCTCTCTGCATACAGGAATGTTATTGAGATTCACATGTTGTATGTATGTGAGATGTCTCTGTCTGCCTGTGCCTCTGAGGTCTTGTTCAGATCTCATTCTTTCAAAGTCCAGCCCCAGTTGTTTAAGTGAAACGGGTACATGTTGTGTGAGTTTTCTCTCAGAATTCATGTTTTTGTCCTTGCGTACATCTTGTATGTAGGTATATATGTTTTTAAGGTGGCTGTGTTTTCCCTTTCTTATTTTCTGAGATAAGAAAGTCACAAATCAGTCATGGCTTAGGCCCGTGGTCTATGGTTCAGTTTGCGATGTGGACCTAAAAACCCGTAGTTGGAAAATTGTTGGTTCATTATAATTGCATTTACTTTTTAAAAATACATGCAAATGGGCCAGGCACAGTGGCTCATGCCTGTAATCTCAGTACTTTGGGATGTCGAGGAAGGCAGATCACCTGAGGTCAGGAGTTTGAGACCATCCTGGCCAACAAGGTGAAACCCCGTCTCTACTAAAAATACAAAAATTAGCTGGGCATGGTGGCATGTGCCTGTAGTCCCACCTACTCCGGAGGCTGAGGCAGGAGAATCACTTGAACCCGGGAGGCGGAGGTTGCAGTGAGCCAAGATCACACCACTGCACTCCAGCCTGGCAACAGAGCGAGACTCCATCTCAAAAAAATAAAAAAAGACCATGCATATGAACAACCACCAAAGAGGATGCACTGATATAAAAATAGAGTTCTGCAAATGTGGTGAGAATGTATGCCTTTAAATTATTTTTAATTTTTTTACATAAAAAATAATAGAGGCATGTTATTTTTACATTAAAAATCAACAGACGTATATACCCAAAGGAATTAAAAGCAGGGACTTAAACAGATATTTGTATGTCACTGTTCATAGCAGCGCTATTCATAGTAGACACAAGGCGGGAGCAACCCATGCATCTATCAACAGATGGAGAAGCAAAATATGGTCTAGACATACAATAGAGGATCGTTCAGCCTTCAGAAAGATTGAAATTCTCACACATTTCAGTGGGAATGAATCTTGAGACCATGTTAAGTGAAATAAATCGGTCACAAAAGAGCAAATATTCTATGAGTCCACTTATATGACATACTTAGAGTAGTCAAATTCAGGCTAGGCATGGTGCTTCACGCCTATAATCCCAGCACTTTGGAAGGCTGAGGCGGGCGGATCACAAGGTCAGGCGTTCAAGACCGGTCTGACCAACATGGTGAAACCGCTGTTTCTACTAAAAATAAAAAAATTAGCCAGACTTGGTGATGCACACCTGTAATCCCAGCTACTCAGGAGGCTGAGGCAGGACAATTACTTGAACCCAGGAGGCAGAGGTTGCAGTGAGCAGAGACTGTACCACTGCACTCTAGCCTGGGTGACAGAGTGAGACTCCATCTCAAAAAAAAAAAAAAAAAATTAGCTAGGTGTGGTAACCCATGCCTGTAATCCAAGCTACTACTCAGAAAGCTGAGGTGGGAGGATCGCTTGAACCCTGGAAGCAGAGGCTGCAGTGAGCTGAGATTGCACCACTGTACAATAGCCTAGGAGTTAGAGCGAGGCTCCATCTCAAAATAAATAAATAAATCCACAGAGACAAAAGTAGAATGGTGGTTTCCAGAGGGTGGGATCAGACGCGATGAGAGTTAGCGTTTAATGCATACAGAGTTTCTGCAAGATGAAAAGAGTTCAGAGGTGGGTGGTGTGATGGGAACAGAATGAGGATGAATATACCTAATGTCACTGTGCTGTACATTTCATAACGGTTAAGATGGTCAATTTTATTATGTATATTTGGTAATACTTTTTTAAAAATTTAATTTTAAGAGGAAATAGGGTATACTATATAAAAGTTATAACTCAACAACAACAAAAAAAACCAGATTTTAAAAAGAGAAGGAAAACAACGTGTAGGGCGAAAGCAGAGCCAGGTGTCTCCAGTGTGTGAAGCGCGGGTCACAGAGTGGCAGCGAAGGAGTCAATGGTGCTTTCTAGTCTCTCGTCAGTTTGAACATGTTGCTGGCCTGTTAGTGCTTCAGTATAGTCAGGCCCTGGGTGTGTGACATGAGAAAGAGTGGAATCCTGACCTCTTAAAATAACATCGCATCTGGGCCGGGCATGGTGGCTCACACCTGTAATCCCAGCACTTTGGGAGGCCAAGGCAGGCAGATCACGAGGTCAGGAGACCATCCTGGCCAACATGGGGAAACCCCGTATCTACTAAAATACAAAAATTAGCTGGGTGTGGTGGCGCGCACCTGTAATCCCAGCTGCTTGGGAGGCTTGAGGCTGAAGAATCGCTTGAACCCAGGAGGCAGAGGTTGCAGTGAGTGAGATCGCGCCACTGCACTCCGGCCTGGGTGATAAGAGAGCAACTCCGTCCCCAAACAATGAAACAAAATAAAATTAAAAATAATGTCACATCTGGAATACTCTTACTGCACCTTACAACCCAGCATCTGCAGCCCATGAGAACTTCCTGCCACTGATTTACATGGTTTAAGTGTAAGATACGCGAATTATCTCTCACTAACAAGGTTTTTTAAAATAATGAAGGTTAGCACATATTGAAGGCTTACCCGTGCTGGGCCCTGTTTGAACTATGGACTAGATTCACTTGTTTGGTTTTTATGACCACTTGTGGTTCATGTTATTATCATCCCCTTTTCAGAAGAGGGCACTGAGCATGGAGAGCCCAGTGAGTGGCTGTGCCCAGTCAACCCAGGCAGCCTGCCAGACCCAAGTCCTTGCTCTCAACCACGATGAAGACAACAGCCACTAACTAGAAATAATCATATTGCACTCACCTGCATTTTTGTTAACATATTGTGAACATCTATCTATGTCAATAAACACATCTTTTCTACATTGTTTTGAAAGTCTGTAGAGCTTTTTATCACATGGATCTCCCATAATTTTTTTTTTTGAGACACAGTCTCATTCCCGTTGCCCAGACTGGAGTGCAGTGGTGCAATTTCAACTCACTGCAGCCTCGACTTCCCTGGGCTCAAGTGATCCTCCCATTTAAGCCTCCCAAGTAGCTGGCACTACAAGTGTGCACCACCACACTCAGCTAATTTTTTGTACAGACAGGGTTTTGCCATGTTGCCCAGTCTGGTCTCTAACTCCTGGGCTCAGGCAATCCACTTACCTCAGCCTCCCAAAGTGCTAAGATTATAGGCATGAGCCACTTTGTCTGGCCCACCACAACTTATTAAATCAGTTTCCCACAATTGGACAGTGAGGTTTTTTCCAATTTTATTTGGTATTATTTAAAGTGCTGTTTTAAACATGTTTGTGTATACACATTTGTGTACATCCCTGATTATTATTTTTTTTTGAGACGGAGTTTCGCTCTTGTTACCCAGACTGGAATGCAATGGGACGATCTCACTCACCGCAACCTCCGCCTCCTGGGTTCAAGCAATTCTCCTGCCTCAGCCTCCAAGTAGCTGGGACTACAGGCGTGCACCACCATGCCCAGCTAATTTTTATATTTTTAGTAGAGACGGGATTTCACCTTGTTGACCAGGATGGTCTCGATCTCTTGACCTCATAATCCACCTGCCTTGGCCTCCCAAAGTGCTGGGATTATAGGCGTGAGCCACCGCGCCCAGCCATCCCTGATTATTTTTTAAGAATAATTCCCTAGAAATAGAATTCTACTTTTTACATGTCCTTATCAAACAGCCCTCTGAAAAGTGATTGCACCAGCTTATTCTTGCCACATCAGCTTTAAAAAGCAACATTACACCTGGGGCAGATTCTTTTCTCATTGCCTCACTTAATCATCAATAGCTCCTTTCAAAGGGACAAGAAAGCTTCAGCTTTAGCTGTGACTTTTTTTTTGTCTTTTTTCTGAAATCGACAAAGGAAAACCAGACTCCACTGAAGTACCTCCTAGCGCCAAGCAGAGAGCTGCCTGCCCTAAGGTGAGGAATCACAGGACATCATTGTTGTCAGAAGTACAAGGCTTTCTTTCTCAGACATCTCCCCTGCTCTCCTGCAGGTATTGGTGTTCCTCAGAGCCAAGTTTACTTGGCTCTTTTCTTTTCTTTTTTGAGATGGAGTCTTACTCTGTTGCCCAGGCTGGAGTGCAGTGGTGCAATGTCAGCTCACTGCAACCTCCATCTCCCGGGTTCAAGCAATTCTCCTGCCTCAGCCTCCCAAGTAGCTAGGAGTACAGGCATCTGCCACCACGCCTGGCTAATTTTTGTATTATTAGTAGAAATGGGGTTTCACCATATTGGCCCCACTGGTCTCAAACTCCTGACCTCGTGATCTGCCTACCTCGGCCTCCCAAAGTGCTGGGATTACAGGTGTGAGCCAACGCACCTGGCCCGCCTCTTTTCTTTTCTGTCCTCTCCCTGGGAGATCTCACTCATCCTTGAGTCTCACCTTAACCTTATAAACTGACTCCCATATCCGAGTATCCTGCCCAGACTCCTCAACAAAGCCCCAGGCTCAGACATCAGACCAAATCACTTGGACCTCCCATTTGGTAGCCCACCATCAACTCAAAGTTGGTTTGGAACTGAGTTTGTCAGCTTTCTCCATGAACCTCCTCCTCCTCCTTCCCTCCTCTAGGGACCCCACCATAATTTACAGTCACAGAAGCCAGCAGCCTGGGGACTCCGCGTTGCTCACACCCCAAATGCTGTGGAATCCCCCTCTGCAACACCCAGCCTTCATCTGAATTCAGGCCCCATCTCTGCTCACCACCAATTGTTAACAATAAGTTTCCAATTGTCTCCATACTCTGCTTGCTGCCAGACTGAGCATTCTAAAGCACAAATCTAATTTGCATCTCTCTTGCTTTAAAATTAAGACAAAGAATGCTTTCAGTGATTTGCGGTTATCTACAGCAGTGCTGTCCAATAGAAATATAATGGGGGGCCGGGCATGGTGACTCACGCCTGTAATCTCAGCACTTTGGGAGGCCGAGGCGGGCAGATCACTTGAGGTCAGGAGTTCAAGATCAGCCTGGCCAACATGGTGAAACCGTCTCTAATAAAAACACAAAAATCGGCCGGGTGCGGTCGCTCACGCCTATAATCCCAGCACTTTGGGAGGCCGAGGCGAGTGGATCACAAGGTCAAGAGATTGAGACCATCCTGGTCAACAAGATGAAACCCCGTCTCTACTAACAATAGAAAACATTAGCTGGGCATGGTGGTGCATGCCTTTAGTCCCAGCTACTCCGGAGGCTGAGGCAGGAGAATTGCTTGAACCCAGGAGGCGGAGGTTGCGGTTAGCTGAGATTGTGCCATTGTACTCCAGCCTGTGTAACAACAGTGAAACTCCGTCTCAAAAAAAAAACACAAAAGTCAGCTGGATGTGGTGGTGGGTGCCTGTAATCCCAGCTACTGAGCTTGAGGCAGGAGAATCACTTGAACCCAGGAAGTGGGCTGAGATTATGCTACTGCACTCCAGCCTGAGCAACAGAGCCAGTCTCCATCTGAAAAAAAAAAAAAGAAAAGAAACCAAGGGCTAGAAAGATGAAGTGACTCACACAAGGTCTCATAACATGTGGCCTCTGGACTTACAGTACAGACTCTCAGTCCTGGGTTCATCCCACCCCTAGGTTAGGTGATGGCATAGATCCAACCTATAGTGTACGCATAGAAAGATGTAGGTGAAGATTGGTTTGAGGTGCCAGCTGCTAACATTTAGGTGACTTGGATCACAATCCTGCTGTTTTTTGTATGGTTTCTTTTCAGTTTTAGTTGCACTATATCTCATTGCCTTCAAATAATTACTAGGAAATGACAGGGACCAGAAGAAACAGAGGCGCCGACGGCCCTCAATCAGAGCTGACTTCACTTATAGATGACCAGGACGGCTGCAACCTGGGGAAGAAGTCCCTGGCTGAAAACTATCTGAAGTTCTTTTTTTTGCATGATCTCGGCTCACTGCAACCACTACCTCCCAGGTTCAAGCAATTCTCCTGCCTCAGCCTCCTGAGTAGCTGGGACTATAGGTATGCACGACCACGCCCAGCTAATATTTATTTATTTATTTGAGACGGAGTTTTGCTGTTGTTACCCAGGCTGGAGTGCAATGGCGCGATCTCGGCTCACTGCAACCTCCGCCTTCTGGGTTCAGGCAATTCTCCTGCCTCCGCCTCCTGAGTAGCTGGGACTACAGGCACCCACCACCATGCCCAGCTAATTTTTTGTATTTTTAGTAGAGACGGGGTTTCACCATGTTGACCAGGATGGTCTCGATCTCTTGACCTTGTGATCCACCCACCTCGGCCTCCCAAAGTGCTGGGATTACAGTCGTGAGCCACTGCACGCAGCCCTATCTGAAGTTCCTGAAGACTGATTAAGGACCTGGTTAATGGACTGACTGGAGTGCCCAGTGGATCTGGAGTGCCTGGTCCTAGCAATGGACCTGCTACTGGCTTGCAAGCTGTTTACACTCAGTTTCAGCTTCCTTATCTATAAGATGAAGGAACCAGACTGACCTTGCATGCCACAAATACATGACTCAGTGACTTTCTTTGCATTACCCACTGTAGACACTGCTACTCAGTTACTGGGCTCTTCCCTGTCTTGGAATTCTTCTTTACACTCTACCATGGAGGTGTCATTCTTCTAGCTGAAATCTCTTTGCCTTTCAGGCTCTCCTTGTTCTGACCTAATTCCCATAACTAGATGCAAATGACCATAGGAGAGTAACACCTCAAGTTCTCGGCAGTTTTCATCAACAGCTAAACTCTCAGGTCCCCATTCTGCCAAGGCCACCCAGGAGGCCTGGGAGATAAGAACAGAAGAGAAGGTGATAGAAGAAAAGGAAGTCGAGTGCCTACCAGGGCATCAGAACACACCCTGGGCCTATTGCCTGAGCATGCATTGTGGGCACACACTTCAGGATGCTTTGTAGAAGAAATGCCACAAGAGAATACCCTGGCTTTTTGCCCTTGGGTAGCATGCAGTTAGTTTAATTCAAGAGCCAGAAAATATCAGTTCTGTTCCCAATGACGTGAGTAGCCAGAATAGGAACTCATATGTCTAATTAATGCCTCTGTTGCCAAGTGTCCAGGACAGTGCCTGGCACAAAGTAGCGTCTCAGTAAAGATTTGAATGAGTGAATGAAAAACAAATGTACACACACTAACAAAGGAACACTCTCCACCCTTGAAGCTTCATTGGGTACGGTAGAGTTGCGCTCCCAGCCAGCCTGGAATTCGTATTTTCATGGTGCTCTCCTTTTTCCCCTCAGATTTTTCCAAATGAGGCCATGTTACCTTAATTTAACGTCTAAAATACACACAATTATGCACTCCCCCTCAAACTCAAACCCCACTTTCTGTGGTTTTGTGGTTTGTTACGCATTCATTAAGTATATTTTTACCATTGTTGTTATTTTTTTAAGCAGATCTAAGCCAGTTTTAGGTAGAAACGCGTTCCTCTTCTTGGGGCTGCAACAGGAAATTCTAAAATCCCTTTGCAGAGTTGCATCTGCTGTGAAGTTGGAGGTTCCAGGCCCAGCCTTCCAGCCATGTGGTTCAGGGTTAGTAGCTGATTCTTCTGTGGAAACCTTGTCGGTAAAGGGTCAGTTAGCACCAAGGGAGGGGCCTGGCAAGATGTGAAAACTCCAAGCACATCTACTCATTATGAGGAGGACAACACATTTTTATTTTGCTGTTCATATAAACTGGAACTGAGAAAGGTTGCTGGGCTCCCATACATTCTCTTCCTCCTCCCTCCTCCCCCCTTCCTCCCCAATCTCTTCCCCTCCCCCATGGGTGTGTGTGTGTGTGTGTGTGTGTGTATCTGTGTGCATGCGTGTGTGTGTGTGTATCTGTGTGCGTGCGTGTGTGTGTATCTGTGTGCGTGCGTGTGTGTGTGTGTGTGTGTGTTATCTGTGCCCATACCTTAACACATGACCACTGGGATTTAGCCTTCTTCTGGGAAGCGGGCACACTTCATTCAATTTAGAAGACGTGGGCTGAGCGTCCACCACGTGTGAGACCCCCTGGGCAATCTGAGTGACTGAGGAAGCAGAGCAAGCAGGCACTCAGACCAAAGGCAAAACCCCTCCCTCCCTTGCCCCGCTCCTAGGCCAAGGAAAAAAGTTCAGCTTCGTTGCACTCATCCAGGATTTTGCAATCAAAATCTCTAAGAAGGAACCTATTTTGAGTTCAGCCCACATGGATGGGTGGCATTTTTTTCAGATTTAGAATTGTTTTTGTTTGAATTTCATATGAAGGAGGACTGATCTTTCAGGATATCTAAGGGTCTTAACCCAGCCCTGTCTTAGTGGCAGCCCCTGTGGGAACACAAAGATGAATCACACAAGGTCTCTAGGACAAGACCCACACAGCACAGTAACCACAGCCTCTCCAAGCTTGAGTCCCTTGGTTTGAAGCTGGTAAAGAGGAGCAAGGAATCCCTGTCACCAAAGGCCCCAGGCAGCAGAGTTCCAGAGCCCTGGGACAGAAGCCGTGTGCAGTGCTGTCATTCCTTGGGACCTATTGGAGTCGTATCCAGAGAGCTGGGCATCCTGGAAACATTTTCTGGAACCAGAATCTGCCTATCTAGGAGTCAGGGGACTGAGGTTCTTTTTCTAGCTCTGGCAGGAATTCCTTTGAGATCCTGTGTCCAAGAACTCTTTGCAAACACAAAACCCACTCTCCGTGGTTTATTTTTATTTTTATTTATTTTTTATTGTTTTGAGACAGAGTTTCGCTCTTGTTATCCAGGCTGGAGTGCAATGGCACGATCTCGGCTCACCGCAACCTCCGCCTCCTGGGTTCAAGCAATTCTCCTGCCTCAGCCTCCTGAGTAGCTGGGATTACAGGCACGCGCCACCATGCCCAGCTAATTTTTTGTATTTTTAGTAGAGACGGGGTTTCACCATGTTGACCAGGATGGTCTCGATCTCTTGACCTCGTGATCCACCCGCCTCGGCCTCCCAAAGTGCTGGGATTACAGGCTTGAGCCACTGCGCCCGGCCTCTCCGTGGTTTATGATCGACATCCCGTGGGTACCTCCAGCACATTAAAGACCTTCTCTAGAGTCAGGCCCTCACCTAAACGATGAGGTAATAAACACGCCTGAGAGTGGGCGTGCAAGCCTTTTTGGGAAGGCATGAGATGGTGAGCCAAGAGAAACAGCTTTTAGCATCATCTCTCTTTCCCATCCCACACACAACCAACGGCCTCTCAACCCTGCCAGGCACTGAGCTAAATTACACATCTTCATTTACATCACAGCTCCTTAAGCCCCTCCCTGATCCTAAGGGCTTCTGGTGAAAGATCCAATTCCAGAAGTTGAAGGAATTTCATTATAGGTGGGTAGAAGGACCAAGTATGGATTCCAGCACTCATTTAGCAAAAGGCCTGAGGATAAAGCAGAGATTCTCTGCTCCATGGGTATGTCTCTCCTCCAGAGGGTCCTAGGGAAGAGAGGCTGACCGTGGAAGAGAGAGCCCACCCCTTGGAGCTCCCTCACGTCCTTCCCCAGGCACACATGCGTTCTGTCTTCCCTCCAGTGGGGTCCACAGAGCATGTGACCAGGGGCAGAAGTTTTCACCCGGGCTTGAGATGGGGTGTGGGTTTGAGTTTTGCTGCCCTGGGTCTAGAACTCCATTTCCCCACTTTTTTTTTTTTTTACCAGGTTGAGACACAGTTCCAGTGTGAACTGATTTCCCCATCTCTGGGCTATGCTATCGCAAATAACTCACACATGAGTAATGTGGCCATGTTTGTGTAGAGTTTGTTTAAATAAGAAAAACAACTTGAGGCCTCCTGGGAGGGGCTGCTCAGCACCACTGAGCCAGCCGTTTCCTGGGCCTGCCCAGGAGAGCCAGGCCTTCAGGCTGCTGGAGGCAGGCTGAAAAGCCCACATGCTCAGACATCTCCAGGGCCTGCCCGTGGGGAGAAGAGTGAGGGGTTGAGCAGAGGATGGGGACAGGGAAGCAGGAAGCTGGGTGTTGAGTGTAGCTCTGTCACCATACAGTTGTGTGCCCTTGGATAAGACACTTCGACCCTCCAAGCACTACTAGTTCACCCTCTTTGCAAAGGGGTGGGTTGGGGGAAAATAATAACATCTGGCCACCAAAGGATTGTGGAGATTAAAAGAAATCACCCAAGGGAGAGCACTCTGTAAACTGCAGAGGCCAACACACCAGTTAGTTATTAATTAACAGCTGGATGAAGGCCATGTTTTCAGGCCACACTCAACAGTGGAGTTGGCACAAGGCCGGGATTCAAAGGCCTGGGTCCAAGTTCTGATCTGCCAGCACCCAGTCACATGATCTCAAGCCTCCTCAACTCTCCGAGACCTAGGATCACCTCTGTGAAATGAGGATAGTGATTCTTTCATCACAAACTCCTTGAGGCTCTGTGTTGGCAGTTTTGAAGCAAAGGATAGCTATGAACCTGTTTTGTGAACTATAGAATGTACACATGAGATGATGGTGTCAAGTCAAAGGGTCATTCGTCAATGAATCAACTTGTCAACAAGCCTGTTAGATGGACAGTTGAGGATACAGCAGTAAGCAGTCTACCTGGAGGTGAGAATGGAAGGGCTGCATGTGAAGGGTTAATTCAGAATGGAGAGTGACAGTGGTAAGCAGACTGGCTTGGGCTGAAGGCTGAAGGGCTCATTCTTTTTAAATTTTGAGACAGGGTCTTGTGCTGTCACCCAGTCACCCAGGCTGGAGTGCAGTGGCACAATCATGGCTCACTGCAGTCTCCAACGTTTTAAGCAATCCTCCCATCCCAGCCTCAAGCAATCCTCCCATCCCAGCCTCCCAAGTAGCTGGAACTACGGGTACATACCACCATGCCAGCTAATTTTTGTATTTTTTGTAGAGACTGGATTTCCCTATTTGGCCAGGCTGGTCTTGAACTCCTGAGCTGAAGCAATCTGCCTGCCTTGGCCTCCCAAAGTGCTGGGATTGCAGGCACGAGCCACCAAACCTGGACTCCATTTATTTCTTTAAACTTGTAGCACTTTGGGAACAATGCCTTAACTCAGTCACTTGTTTAAAAATTTTTTTTTTTTTTTTTTTTTAAAGCAGACCTGATTTTTCAAACAAAGAGTTAAACAGAACCTCAGGTCATAAAGCATGAAAGCAAATCTTCTCTGGCTGAAACACAGGTCTGGGACCAGAGCCAGGACTATGTAGCACCCCCACTCCACCCACCCACTGGTCTATCTCACCATTCCTACTTCTCAACAGCCCCAAAGGCACCTCCTCCAAATGCGGAGTTTCTACAGCTTCCAAACCACAGGCTGCTGGTCTGTGAAGCATGTACCCCAGAGACACTCTCACACCAGGAGGCACGTGCATGTTCATAGAAGCATTACTTCGGGTGATGGTCACGGGAAACTACCTAAATGTCCATCAGCAGAAGGAAGGGTAAATACGGAGTGACATATGTATACAGTGCAATTAACTTCGCTACAGTGAAAGTGAATGAATGTGCACTACATGTATTGACAAAGATTAAGCTGCAAATACACTACTGAGTGAAAAGAGTAAGTTGCAGAATGTGCTACGTATTATTTGTATCAAATCTAAAATGATAAAAGACAACATTGTATATTTTTAGTGATACATAGATACATAGAGTATAGGGATGTGCATGGGAAATAATAACACTTCTAAAAGAAAGCATGGGAGAATATCTTTATGACTTTAGGATAAGCAAATATTTCTTTTCTTTTTCTTTCTTTCTTTTTTTTTTAAACAGAGTCTTGCTCTGTCACCCAGGCTGGTGTTCAGTGGTATGATCTCCGCTCACTACAACCTCCGCCTTCTGGGTCCAAGCGATTCTCCTTCCCCAGCCCTCTGAGTAGCTGGGATTATAGGCACTGCCACCACACCCAGCTAATTCTTGTATTTTTAGTAGAGATGGGGTTTCACTGTCTTGGCCAGGATGGTCTTGAACTCCTGACCTCATGATCCACCTGTCTCAACTTCCCAAAGTGCTGGGATTACAGGCATGAGCCACCATGCCTGGCCCAAAGATTTCTTAAACAAGGCACAAATAGCACTAACCATAAAAAAAATTGATAAGTTGGATTTCATTAAAATTAAGAACTGTAGCCAGGCACAGTGGCTCGTGCCTGTAATCCCAGCACGTTAGGAGGCTGAGGTGGGTGGATCACCTGAGATATGGAGTTTGAGACTAACCTCACTAATATGGTGAAACCCATCTCTGGTCTCTACTAAAAATACAAAAATTAGCTGGGTGTGGTGGGGCACCTCTGTAGTCCCAGGTACTCAGGAGACTAAGACAGGAGAGTCACTTGAACCCAGGAGGCAGAGGTTGCAATGAGCTGAGATTTCACCACTCCACTCCAACCTGGGTGACAAAGCAAGACTGTCATAAATAAATAAAATAATAAAATAATGAAGAACTGTTCATGAATAGAGACATTGAGAAGATACTGAAAAAGAACACAGAAAAAACAAAAAACAAAAACAAGGTTAAGACTGTCTTAGAAACTGAAAGGACCCAGAAAACCTATAAGACCTGCCTGGGATTTTATTTAGGGATAGGAAGCAAGCAAGCAAGAGTAAAGGACAGAAAAAGAAAATAATATTGACTTCAGTTTGCAGGTTAAATCCCACTGACCATAAAAGGGTTACATCCATGTAAAGTGTCTGGCTCTCAGTAGTGCACTCATACTTTCTCCTTCACCATGGGAGAAGCTGCATCCCAGGTGATCCAAGCACAAGGAATGCCTCCTACTCCCAGGAAGGCCTTGCTTGAGGCCAGAGGCTGGCAGGAAAAAAAAAAAAAAACTCCTCTGCAAAATGTTGCCTCAGCCTCTGGAATTTACACTTGCCCCACTGCCATCTGCTCAACATTCCTGCCTGAAATTCCAGCCGAACCATAGGAAACAACTGCTCTGTGAAGGTCCAGGGACCGGCAGGGGCTGGCAGGCGGCTCCCAACTTCTGAATCGCTGTCACGGGCTATGACCTCACTTCCTTAGCCTGCTCCAGGGTGAGCCCCCTCGCCAGTCCTGAATGCTCGGTGGGCAGGAGGGCAAGTGTGTGGGCCTGGACCAGACCATGGCAGGACACTGAGCACAGCTTGGTTGGGTCACTGCAATGAATCATTTCCCACTTTGGAGAGTCAAAGCCCCATGCCCTTGCTCAAAGCCCCATGCCCATTCCCTTCCTCAAATAGAGGAAATTCCCTATTCTGGAAGGCTTATGGGAAGTGGATGCTCCTTTGGCTCAGCTTTCTTGATGAGTTAAAGGGAAGAAAGGACTTGTGTTTATTGAGTGCTTACTCTATACCAGGCCCTGGGCTAGGCTTACACTTTTCAGAATGACTATGTGAGGCCAGATGCAGTGCCTCACGCCTGTAATCCCAGCACTTTGGAAGGTCAAGGCGGGTGGATCACCTGAGGTTAGGATTTCAAGACCAGACTGACCAACATGGAGAAACCCCGTCTCTACTAAAAAATTACTCGGGCATGGTGGCACATGCTTATAATCCCAGCTACCTGGGAGGCTGAGGAAGGAGAATCGCTTGAAACTGGGAGGCAGAGGTTGCAGTGAGCTGAGATTGTGCCATTGCACTCCAGCCTGGGCAACAAGAACAAAACTCCATCTCAAAAAAAAAAAAAAAAAAAAAAAAAAAAGAATGACTATGCGAGATGGATATTATTTTTCCCATTTTACACAAGAAGGACGATGTTAGGCTAGATGCAGTGGCTCATTCCTGTAATCCCAGCACTTTGGGAGTCTGAGGTGGGTGGATCATGTGGTCAGGAGTTCAAGACCAGCCTGGCCAACATAGTGAAACCCCATCTATACTAAAAATACAAAAATTAGCTGGGTGCGGTGGTGGGCACCTATAATCCCAGCTACTCAGGAGGCTGAGGCAGAGAATCGCTTAAACCTGGGAGGTGGAGGTTGCAGTGAGCCGAGATCGTGCCACTGCACGCCAGCCTGGGCGACAGAGAGAGACTCCATCTCAGAAAAAAAAAAAAGAAAGAAAAAAAGAGAAGGATGACGTCTGAAAAATTAGAAAACTAGTAGATAGTGGGGCTGCGCTTCCCGCACATTGTCTCCACAGCATTCTAGTACTCTGGATATGGTAACAATTTCACATTAACACGCTTCATAGCAGTTGACCATTTGGCAGTTTCAAATTCTTTTCTTTTTCTGGCATATACTGAATGAAGTACTGCAGTGTTAGGAGACAGTGGCTAAGTCGGGTGTGGTGCCTCACACCTGCAGTCCCAGCACTTTGGGAGGCTGAGGTAGGAGGATCACTTGAGCCTGGGAGGTCGAGGCTGCAATGAGCTGAGGTCACACCACTGCACTCCAGCCTGGGTGACAGCGCAAGACCCTGACTTAACGGAAAAAAAGAGAGTGAGAGAGACAAGGGCTGGGGCCAGCCTGCCTGAATTCTAACACTCATGAGCTGTGTGCCTATCGTAGAGTTTTTAAACTCTCTGAACCTCGGCTTCCTTACCTGTAAGGAAGGATGATAATAACACCTTCTCGATCACATTGTGACGATAGCATGTGATCCTGCATGGGAGAAAGCATTTGAACCAGGACAAAGCCTATGCTTATCCCACAATGATAGATGATTAAAACTCTGAAGTTCAAAGATTAGTTGATATTTGAAGCTACATGTTGTCACTGAGATTGTTCTAATAATCCATGGCCTGTCTCTCTGCAGAGGGCCAGCTCCCTCAAGGGGCCCCTGCCCACTTCTAGAGGCCTCCCATGGGTTTCTGAGCATTTACCAGCACACTCTCCCCTCACAGCAGGCAAAGCAGGAGGCACTGAGCCGTGTGCAAAGATGAGGAAGGATGTGTAGGTGGCGCATGCTGCAGGCTACCCGAGAACACTGGTTCTGTGTACTTTGTACGCTGGGGAGCAGTTTGCAGTGGTGGGAAGAGGTGGCTTCTTGGAATAGACAAAAAGTACAGAAGCCTCTGTAGGCAAAAAGCTCTCCCCCACATGGTCTTCCATTCCTCTCTTCCAAGCCATATAAGACTCTAAGACTCCCTCTGCCTAGAATAAAGTCTTTAACATAGTTTCACGTCATGTTGAATTTTTTTCCTAGCTCCTTCCCAGTTCGATCCCTTAAAGCATGACATTGAGCTTCTCTATCCGTCCTCCCCCATCCACCCCTAAACACAAACATGGAAACACTCATACCTTCACACTTTCACGCTGCAAGCTCAGTTTTCCCCGGGCTAGGCTGGGGACCCCCTCCCCCTCCTCAGGTGGAAATCAGCCCACATCTAGCCATCTGGACAATTGCCAACCTGGACTCCAAGAGCAAGAGCAAATCTGCAAGCCAGCAGAGGAACCCAGCTCGTTCTGAGTACAAATAACCTGTCAAATCAATTACAGCGGCAGAACCAATTAGGGTGACCGCAGGGGAATAAATATGCAGTGTTTAACTTAATCATCTTTCTGTTCCAACGGCACTCCGGCAGGGCTGCGTGACTAAGGCAAATGACTCTTACATAACTGATATTTTTATTCCTTGCCCCTTCTCCTCAGAAAGAGAAGCCGGTAAATTTCATTTTTCTTCAAAGTGGGGAAAAAAAAGAGACAAAGAAAAAGAAAGATTGTTTCTGAACTTGCACATGATAAAAAAAGACAGCCTGGGGCCCTCTATTACTAATTCGTTTAATACTAAATGAATGTAGCAATGTGACCTTTCTAGCGATATGACCTTAGGTGAGTCATTTTCTTCTGTGATTCCCCATCTATGAAGGGAGGCATTTGGATCTGATGATCTCCAAGGGCCATTCTTGCAAATCCTGACTTTCCATTGCCTAGGTCAACTTTGACTCTAAAGTCCTTTATGGCTGTGGTGGGGTCTTATTTACCTGTGAGCTACCTTCTTGCTCCTTGTACAGTGTCTATAGACTCAGGTGCTCAATAAATATTTGCCAAACTGAATCAACTGGTTCATTCTTTATTTCAACATTTCCTGTCTCTAGGATACTTGCTAGGGACTGGGAGATAGGCACCCAAGTAGTATAAAGAAGCTGTCTTCCATCTGAGGGAGGTCAGGCATGGCACTGAGAAATGACAGAGTCTATAGCGTGTACAGGCTCGATGCATGCTGGAGGCAATAGATACTCAGAGAAGAAGAATCTTTCTTTCTTCCCTCCCTCCCTCCTCTCTCCTTCCCTTTCTCCCTCCCTCCCTCCTTTCCTCCCTTCTTACTCCTGCCCTCATTTCTTTCTCTTTCTCTTTCTCCTTCCTTTTTCTCTCCTTCCCTCCTTCCCTCCCTCCCTCCCTTCCTTCCTTCTTTCCTTCTTAAGAGAGGATCTCCTCTGTTGCCCATGCTGGAGTGCAGTAACACAATCTTGGCTTACTGCAGCCTTGCTGTCAAGTGACCCTCCCCACTCAGCTTTCTGAGTAGCTGGGACTACAGGCCTGCGCCACCTCAGTAGGATGGTTGGAATTAAAAATAGTCAGATGTTGAGTTTAAACACTTTCTTAATTGGTGGCTGCTTTTAGGGAGATTTTTAAATTTTTTGTAAAGATGGTGTGTTGGGGGGGGGGTCTCACTATGTTGCCCAGGCTGGTTTTGAACTCCTGGACTCTAGTGATCCTCCCATCTCAGCCTCACAAAGTGCTGGGATTATGGGAGTGAGCCATTGTGCTTGGCCAAGAGGGATATTTCCTTTTTTTTTTTTTTTTTGAGACGGAGTTTCGCTCTTGTTACCCAGGCTGGAGTGCAATGGCGCGATCTCGGCTCACCGCAACCTCTGCCTTCTGGGTTCAGGCAATTCTCCTGCCTCAGCCTCCTGAGTAGCTGGGATTACAGGCATGCGCCACCATGCCCAGCTAATTTTTTGTATTTTTTAGTAGGGACGGGGTTTCACCACGTTGACCAGGATGGTCTCCATCTCTTGACCTCGTGATCCACCCGCCTCGGCCTCCCAAAGTGCTGGGATTACAGGCTTGAGCCACCGCGCCCGGCCCCAAGAGGGATATTTCTAACCCAAGAATGGTCATGAAGCACTTCCTGGAGAAGGTGAAATACTACTGGGCCTTGAAAGACATTTTGAATTCGGACCAGTCAATAAAATGAGAGATACTCTAGAGGTATCTGTAGGGATGGCTTAGGTAGAAGTGAGGAGAGAGAAAACCTAACAGTGATGGGTGGTTTGTGTTGGGAAGCAAAAAAAAAAAAAAAAAAAATCTTGGAACGGATCTGAGAAAAGCTTTGGAAGCCAGGCTGGGGAGGGTGGGGCGCATCCTGGAAGCAATGAGAAAGGTGGGATGGAGTCTCTCTCATCATCTTCTCCTCTGGCCAGTGGGTAACTTTATTTCTGTCCTGGTCTCCTTGGGAACGGCCTAGAGGTCTAGAATCATGGGAAAGAAAGTGGGGAACTGTCACTGATTACACAGAATACAGTTCTTTCACCCTGCCGATCATACCAAAGACCTAAATTTGCTTACTGTGGCCAAGTGTAAATTCACAGCTTTTCAGGGCCGTAAAGGTCAATGATTAGAGTGGATGCGGTCAGTGCGTTGCCCCATCTCCTCGGCACTCACCTCCACGCTGAATTCAGGCCATTCACATCCAATACCCATGAGCACTGTGGCCAGTGTGGGGCAAAGCCCAAAGTGCCCAAGAGTTGATGTCCCTGACAACAGCCCTCTATGAATGAGGGATGAGCATTTGGTGGCTAAATCCCCAGTTTCCTCATCCCTTGGGAGGATGAACTCTGAGGTATGTTCCAGCTCTGCCTCCCAGAGCGCTCCCAACAGGATTGAGCTCGTTGCTCATGGTGATGGCCTGCTCCACAGCACGCCTCACACTGGCTTCCATTCTCCGTCTCACCTCCATGCCCAGGGATCACCTTCTAAATGAACTATTACTCATACTTCAATCCTCGACTCAAGCTTCTAGGGAAACTGAAACCAAAATAATTCATAAATGTCCCTCATTAGATGGCTGGGGAAACTGAGGCCCAGAGAGGAGAAGATGTTCTGTGTAAGGTCACCAAACAGCTGGCACAGTGAGGTAAGAGCCTGGGCCCCCCAGGCCCCCAGCCTAGTGCCCTCCCACTAGACCAGACTAGTCTTAGATGAGTGCTTCCTCCCCTCTGCTCCCCTGCTGAGCCTCCATAAAGTCACAAGTCAGCAGCAGAAACTATTCTTCCTCCACTCCTATTTGAACAGAAAGCAAGAGGCCTCCAGGAAGGGGGAAGGGGCAAGGCCTGAGGCTCCCAGATGTGGCCCTCATTCTCCTGGAAAGTGGGCTTTTGTCTCTGCGGTAACCAGGGCAGCCGCCCCATTTATCTAGTTTTAGCAAAGCAGCCGCATCCTTGGGTTTCAACTGCTGGGGTTGAAATGGCATGTTTGCAAAATGGAGTTATTAGCCCTTAAAAAGGAAGAGGACATTATTTTTCTGAAGGAAAAGGACATGAAGCTCAGGGTCTTTCCATATCAATATTAAAGAAGCGCAATACACACAGAAATGACTTAGGGGGCCAAAGCATTTCTAAGTAAAGATGGAAACCAGAAAGTAGAGTTTAGATAGACAGAGTGATATCCTTTTTAAAGAAAGCAAATACATCTTACAACAAGGGTAGCTGTTTGCTGTCAGTGAAAGGAATCCAAGGGGAATATTGCTGAGAAACAAAGACATTTTCTGTCTCTTTAAATAACTTAAGGCAGGCTGACATCTTAGTTCACAGAGGGAACGAAGATGTTGTATGCTCAGGGAAAGGAAACTATTTTTCTCTTGAAAAGAAAGCAGATGTTATCACCTAGCTCTAGAAGAGTTTGAGGTACTCAAGCGCAAATGTGACACTTTGCCAGGTTTGATAAACATTGCTTTGACGTGCCAACAACCCCTAACTAAACTGGTCAGTTAAATGAATTAACCTGGGGTGGGCGTGGTGGCTCATGCTTGTAATCCCAGCACTTTGGGAGGTCAAGGCGGGCAGATCAAGAGGCCAGGAGTTCAAGACCAGCCTGGCCAACATGGCAAAACCCCTCTCTACTAAAAACACAAAAATTGGCCAGGCGTAGTGGTGGGCACCTGCAATCCCAGCTACTTGGGAGGCTGAGGCAGGAGAATTGCTTCAAACCAGGAGGTGGAGGTTGCAGTGAGCCACGTTCATGCCACTGTACTCCAGCCTGGGTGACAGAGCAAGACTCTGTCTCAAAACGACAACAACAAAAAGCTTTTTATTTTATTTTAATTTTTTTTTGTATAAAGACAGGGTTTCACCATTTGGCCAGGCTGGTCTTGAACTCCTGACCTCAGGTGATCCGCCCTCGTAGGCCTCCCAAAGTGCTGAGATTACAGGCGTGAGCCACCATGCCCGGCCAACAAAAACAAAAAGCTAATCCTTAGGCTACTAATGAACTGTTATCATAGTTCACCTCTCTGTGTATGGAACACTAGACTGATGATCCCTTGAGCAAAGCATTCTATCCCTGCCTTGCCATGAAGTATTTGTGAAGGGCTAATTGCAAATTCATTTGTTCAGTCATTCAGAAGTTCAGTATTTTTACTGTGTGGTTGGACAAATACAACACATGCACATGATAGACTAAATTGGTCACATTTGTAATTGTATAAGGTCAGAAACAGGACCCAGAGCATACATGCTGAAGACAGGGCAGGAAAGCAAAGCTGAGAAAAGCTTGGGAAGCCAGGCTGGGGAGGGTGGGGCATATCCTAGAAGCAATGGGAGACGTAGGTGGGAAAGTCTATAGTCCATCCTGGGGAATGAAAGGCAAGATTTCATGGAGATTATCTTTTTTTTTCCTCTGGCCCTCATCTGTTCTGGGAAGAATCGGAATGAATAGGTGAGAAAGACTTTGTAGAGTTGTTAGATTAAGTTAAAAAGATAATTTGGGTTTCAGTTTGGAGGACCTTAAGACGTCATGTAAAGAAGTCTAGGCCTAGCTTGGCTTGGTGGCTCACGCCTGTAATCTCAGCACTTTGGGAGGCTGAGTCGGGTGGATCACCTGAGGTCAAGGGTTCAAGACCAGCCTCACCGACTTGGTAAAACCCCCTGTCTACTAAAAAGACAAAAGCAATCAGCAGGGTGTGGTGGTGTGTGCCTGTAATCCCAGCTACTCGGGAGGCTGAGGCAGGAGAATTGCTTGAACCTGAATCGGGAGGTGGAGGTTGTAGTGAGCTGAGATTGTGTCATTGCATTCCAGCCTGGGCAACAAGAAAAAAATTTGTCTCAAAAAAAAAAAATAATAAAATAAGTCTAGGCTTTATCCTGTAGGTAACAGGGAGCCATTGGATGCTCAGTATCATATTGGGGAGGAAAATTGAGCTCTGGATGGTTGCTTACTTACCCTCGAAGGGCAGTCATTAGCGCCCCTGCTGATATGGTATTGACAAGATGAATCACTTATGAAGTCCATTCACACAACTGGCTAATTTTCTGTGTTTGGGGTTGGGGGAGGAAGGATGGAGGTAAGTTATTAAAGATTTCAAATTACAAAGTGGAAGAGGAATTTCTCAATCGGATCAATCAGTGGAGACACACTCTCCCCGCTGGGAACCAAGAGCCAGCTGTTGCCCAGGTCTGGTGCAAACCATGGAATTATATCAGCACCCATTTGAGCAGCTGGTTAGAATGCTTCTGGATTTTCCCTAAGGCATTTAACCTCTTTATAGCTCAGCCACAAAACTTTTGCTTCAGGCCCAACCTCAGCTTGTTACTTGCTTAATTAATTTGTTTTTCTTTTCAGCATTCCTCCAAAATCTATCAGAGGGAGTAATACTTCAGCTAGGCCTCTGCATTTCTGAATTATTTGGGTTTTTCCCCTTCCACTCCTCTGAGACCAGGCTTTGGAAATGTATGTTTCAATCAATACTCTATTAAGCAGAAAGCTCAGGGAGTAGAGGATGCAAGGTAATAACATTTTCTGGCTAATAGAGGGTTCTTTTAATAAAACTCAATTTGTTTCAGTTCTCTTTGTAGCTGCTGATTATTAAAAAAATGTCTGAATCCACTTTTTCTGCCCTCTGATTGTGATTAAGAGAATCCTTGCTGAAGAGGGTTCTTGCAGGTCACAGAGGAGCAGCGTGGTCGTCAATAGCCACAGGCCAGGGTTGGAAAATAGGATGGAAAAGGAGTGGCTGCAGGACCCCATGGGAACCCGGAGCTGGTTACCACCACACCCCTCATTTGCCTGCACCAGCCTCGTCCCCTCACCTAACCCAGCACAGGAAGCAGGACCAGAGGCAAGATGTAATCATTTTTCTTCCCTAATCTTCACCCAACTTTCATGAAGAAAAGGCAGATGTTGGGGAAAATACTGTTAAGGGAGCTTGTGTTTTGTTTTGTTTTGAGACAGTGTCTTGCTCTGCTGCCCGGGCTGGAGTGCCACGGCATGATCTCAGCTCATTGCAGCCTTGACCTCCTGGGCTCAAGTGATCCTCCCACCTCAGGCCGCCAAGTAGCTGGGACCACAAGCATGCACCACCGTGCCCAGCTTAAATTTGTTTATTTTTCTTTTAGAGATGGGGTCTCCCTATGTTGCCCAGACTGGTCTTGGCTCCTGGACTCAAGTGATTCTTCCGCCTTGGTCTCTTGAAGTGTTGGGACTACAGGGGTGAGCCACCATGCCCAGTCAAAGGGACTTTTTTTTTTTTTTGAGACAGTCTTGCTCTGTCCTCAGGCTGGAATGCAGTGGCACAGTCTCAGCTCACTGCAATCTCCACCTCCCCGGTTCAAGCAATTCTCCTGCCTCAGCCACCTGAGTAGCCAGGATTACAGGCACACCGGGTAATTTTTATATTTTTAGTAGAGACAGGGTTTTACCATATTGGTCAGGCTAGTCTTGAACTCCTGGCCTCAAGCAATCCACCCATCTTGGCCTGCCAAAGTGCTGGGATTAAAAGCATGAGCCACTGTGCCCAGCCTAAGCAACTTCCAGGAGAAGTCCCAGGAGTCTGGATGTCCTGGGTCAGTGTATTAGCAAGAACATCGGCCTGTCAGCCAAGAGAGTTCCTTTCTTGTCCGACTCTGTGATGCATGACCTGTGTGGCCTTGGATGCGTGGCCTCTCCTCTCTGGGCCACATTAATGCATCCATAAAAGGAGGAGGCTGGGCTGTGGTCTGCAAGTCCCCTTCCATGCAGCTGTAAAATTGGGATAATAGCAGCGCCTTCTCTGCTCACTCAAAGAGGTGTGGGCAGATAAAAATAAAAACTGATTGGAGATATGTGGTAAGTTGTAAAACCCTATGTAATCGGGAGGAGTAAGTTTCTGGGAGGCTTCCTTCAGCAGTCGGGAACTTCTTAATGCAAACCAGGTGTTGCTGCAATCAGACTTGAAGTCTCCCAGCCTGTGGAGACTGTGACTGGGGGAGGGGGAGGAGGAGGGAAGTCAGGTGGGCAGCCTGGCCTCCCAGAGTCTCCCTTCAGGCATGGCTCCCCATTCTTACTTGGTGTCCATACACAGCAGGATGACACCCCTACCCATATCCCCACTTCGTGCCCAGGATGACACCCCTACCTCCACCCCATGTCCAGGATGAAACCCGACCGCCACTCTGTGCCCAGGATGATACCCCTACCACCCCATGCCCAGGAGGACAGCCCCGACCCCGTGCCCTGCTCATGCTCTGCTACGCTGTGAGCACCTCCCCAGTTCCTGTGATGTCTCTCCCTAGGTCCTTCATCATCCCCTGGCCAGGTGAAAAACTAAGCCACCTCCAGAGGGAGGTCAGGTGACAGGCCCAAAGCCCCCCTGAGAGTTAGAACCTAACTAGACCCTGGTCCATAGTATTGTGGGAAAAGCTTGAGCTCTTACCACAGAAGATTCTAATCCCTGCTGGCCAATGTCTTACTCCCCAGTGGTGTGACCTTTGGCAGGTGACTTAAATTCTCTGAACCCCAGTTTCATACTTGTCAGGGAGGACTTCTGTATGCCTCCCAGGAGGTTCCAGCTGAGGTGAGCCCCATTTTGCCCACAGTAATGACCTCAAAAGTACACCCTTGTTTTGGACGATGCTAGCATGGGAGAGGTGCTTACAAAACGCCAGATATGCCTGCAGCTGTAAGGTATAGTTTTCTAGATGGCTTCCATCTGAAGCTCTAAAAACCTGCCCCCTCTTCACCCTACCTGCCACTGAGCAGACTGGGTCTTTCAAATTGGGTCAAGTGGGGCCTCACTTTAAGTTCACCCTGACTCCCACACAACTTTCTCTCCACTCCCCTAGGCTTCGACCTTGAGGCTCATCTGTTCTCAGAAGGGGGTTGGGACAAAGCCACAACTCTGGGACATATCCCTCTTCAGAGGTGCAGGGGAGTTTTCGGGAAACAGAAAACTTTGGCCAAGTGGGTTGTGGCTTGGTCCCTTGAGCTTGGGGTTTAACTGAACCTTGAGATGAATTTGGCATGTGTGTGAAATCTCTGCTCTGTGTCCCCAACTGCAGGACAATGGGGGCCATTTAGAACTTTACACATGAGATGAAAACATCTGGTTCAAATAATACACACACACACACACACACACACCCCAACAGGAATACATTACAATAGGGACAATGATTCTTAAATCGAATGTACTCTCCCACTTTTCAAATCGGGGGCCATGAGAGACAATAGGACCCAGTCCCTGTCCTGGAGGAGCGGTAGACATCATCTTATCTACACGGCTGGCTTTAAAGTTAAGGGAATCTGAGACAGTGAGTCACTGGTTTAGGGTCTCACAGCCAGCAAGAGAGAGCAGTGAGACAAGAAGCCGGGTGGCCCAACTTCCAGACTGCAGCCTTTCCCTAGCTCCAAATGCACGGAGGAGGCCATAAAGGGCAAGGAAAGCAGGCCCCGTGCCCTTTAGATTCTCGAGAATCCCCTTTCGCCAAGAGATCAGAGGGCTCAGGGTCCCCAGCCTGGCGCTGGCTTTTTTCACGTGCAGCAAGGCCACCTGTGCTGCCAGTCCTGACGCTGCATCCAAGAAACCCCGGAGTCTTGGAGTCTGTCTGGGGACTCCGGGGAGATGCGTTCCAGGACCAGCCAGGCCAGGGTCGCAAGCCGCGGGGAGCGCACAGGCCCGTGAGCGAGCGAGCGGCGGCGCAGGTGCAGGCGCGGGCGGTGCACCGGTTGGGAGCGCAGCGCGGGTGCAAGGGGAGAGCGCCCGCGGCGGAGGACCGTGGGCGCCAGGGCCGGCGTCGCCGACAGAGGCCGAGTCTCCTGGCAGCCCGGGCAGAGGAAGTGGCGAGGACCAGAGCGGGGAAATAGGGCTGACCCCGCCGCGGACCTACGGTGCCTGCAGCCTCGTCCCGGGCACGCTCGCGGCCTGCAACGTGCGCTTCCTTCGCGAAGAACCTCCGGGTATCGCCCAGCTTGCGGTCTCGCTCTGTTCTGTTCTTTCTCCGGAATTTCTGTGGTCCTCCCTCCTGCCAGGGTCCCTCCATTAGGGTTCTGCCGCTCAAGGTCCCCGCGTGGATATTTTCCAGGGCAGGGTAACTCGGCGAAGGTATGGCGCCCCCTCCCCCACCTGGCCTGCCTTCTTTTTTTCTTTTTTCCTTCCTTCCCTCCTTCCCTCCTTCCTTCCTTCCTTCCTTCCTTCCTTCCTTCTTTCTTCCCTCCCTCCCTCCCTCCCTCTCTCGTCTCCCAGGCTGGAGTGCAGTGTTGCAATCTCAGCTCACTGCAACCTCTGCCTCCCGGGTTCAAGCGATTCTCCTACCTCAGCCTCCCGAGTAGCTGGGATTACCAGCGCAAGCCACCACCGCCTAGCTAATTTTTTGTATTTTTAGTAGTGACGGCGGTGGGGGAGGGGAGTGTCTCACCATGTTGGCGAGGCTGGTCTCGATCTCTTGACCTAGTGATCCGCCCGCCACAGCCTCCCAAAGTGCTGGGATTACAGGCATGAACCCTGCACACAGCCTGGACTTTCTTCTTCGAAGAGTCCGTGGTTTCTGCTGCACTGATGGGATAAGCAGTGTCCCTTCGTATTTACCCCCATCCTGTCTTTCCAGAAGACTGTCCCGCGCCTCCATGACACCATGGCCAGTGCTATAAAAACCAAGCACACTCCACATCCAGTAGAGGAAGGGCTGGGAAAAGCCACACTGAGGAGTCTGTGTTCTTGTCATTACCTACCCGCCCCCAGCCCCATGGCTTTTCCTCTAAGTGTAGGACTCAATTGCTGAGGAACCTCAGACTTCCCCGGCCTGCCCCCTGCACCGCTGTGCAGGAAGGAAGAACTGCACAGTGGTGAGGCTTAAAGCCCTTAAGCAGGTTATGCCCGAATTCAAATCTCTGCCCTATGCTTTCTAGACATGTGACCTTGCCACGTTGTTTTCTTTTCTTTCTCTTTCCCTTTTCCTTCCCTCCTTCCTTCCTCCCTCCTTCCTACCTTAACCCCCCCCCTTTTTTTTTGAGGAGTTTCACTCTTGTTGCCCAGGCTGGAGTGCAGTGGTGCAATCTCGACTCACTGCAACCTCTGCATCCTGGAGAGTGCAAACAAGCAATTCTAGCAATTCTGCTTCCTCAGCCTCCTGAGTAGCTGAGATTACAGGCGCGTGCCACCTCCCCTGGCTAATTTTTGTATTTTTTTAGTAGAGACGGGGTTTCACCATCTTGGCCAGGCTGATCTCAAACTCCTGACCTCAGATGATCCGCCCGCCTCAGCCTCCCAAAGTGCTGGGATTACAGGCGTGAGCCACCATGCCTGGCTATTTTATTCATATTCGTATGAAAAGCACTTACTGAGACTTTACCAGCCAGCATTCTTGGCATCACAGACAAAGCAGTGAACAAAAGGTCCCCACAGTGGTGAAACTTCCATTGTAGGTGGGGAGGCAGACAGTACATAAATGTCTTCATTAGATGGTGATAAATGTTACAATGAAGAATGCAGCAGAGTGAAAGGACAAACTGTGGCAGAGACGCGCAGGGAAGGCCTCTCCTACAAGCTGACATTGGGCAGAGCCCCAAAGCAAGTGAGGGAGCTGTAGTGCCCAGGTGAAAGCATTCCAGGCAGAGGGAACAGCAAATGTAGAGGCCCCAAGGCAAGAGTTCAAGGAACTGGAGGGCGCAGAGTGAATCGGACAGTGGTAGGAGATGAGGTCAGAGAGGAAGCAAAGGGTGCAATACAGTGCATTAGGGCCCTGTAGGTGAGGGTAAGGGTTTTGAATTTTATCCAGATGAGACAGAAAGTCATTGGAGTGTCCTAACATGACCTAGCTGATATTCTAAAAAGCAGCATTAAAGGTAGACCATGAGGTGAGTACGAAGGTGATTTCACTCACCCAGGTTAACAATAATGTGGGCTGCACCCTGGTGGTAGTGATGGAGGTGGATTCTGGTATATTTCAGGTTGGATTGAACAGGGAGTATAAGACCTACAGAGGAACTAAGAATGATGTGTACATTTTTTATCTGAACAACTAGAAGATAAAGTTGCCATGAACTGGCCTTTCTTCGGAGAGTCCATGGCTTCTGCTGCGCTGAGGGGACAGAAGTGTCCCTCCGTATTTACCCCCATCCTGTCTTCCCAGAAGACTGCCCCCATGCCCCCATGGCCAGTGCTGTTAAATCCAAGCACAGGGAAGGTGAGGGTGATGCAGGCTAGGGTGGTAGAGCAGGAAGATCAGCGTTTTCATTCTGGACACGTTTTGTTGGTGGTACTGATTGGACATCCAAGTGGGATGTACAAGTCTGGAGTTTGGAAGAGAGGTGTGATTGGAGGAAGAAATTTGAGATCTCTTGGTATAGATGATGTTTTAAGCTTAGGCTGGATGAAATGACCTGGGGTTTCAGATGTTTTGTATACTGAAGGCTCCTAAATATATCTCCCCGCCCCCCAGACCTCTGTCTTGAACTCTAAACTCTTATATCGGACTGCCTTCTTCAGTTCTATAGTATACTCTAGAGGAATCAAAAAGCCAGAAGGAGATCTGTTATCCTCATTGTTTCCCCTGGAGAGGTCATTTTTTTTTTTCTTTCTTAGAATATGAGAGCTGGAAATGATCCAAGGGGCCATCTGGTCAACCTCTTCAGTCTTTCCAAATGAGGAAACTGAGTTCCAAGAGAGGAAGTGACTTGCTTAAGGTCCTATTCGGAATTAAACATCAGGGCACCAGGTGCTGCCATTTGCCCAGAATGTCACAGCTGCCTTTCTGAAAGTAGAAAGGGCTGTGTTCAACTCGAACAGGAGTCTGCCCTCATCGCCCTCCTGTTTGAAATCCTTCAGTGTCTCCCTGTCATCTCCTCATGATGAAGTCCAAGTTCCTTAGGAGGCTAGGTAAGTCCTTGCTACATTCAGCAACTGCATTTCTGCTCCTCCCAGGGGTCTGCCCATACCAAATCACCACTGAGTCCCTGGAGAAGCCCTGGTATTCCGGGCCTCCAGACCTTGGCATAGACTCTGATCTCTGCCTAAATAAATACCTTTCCACTGTCCCTACCTGTCTGCTTCTACTCACCCTTCAAGTTTCAGCTTAAATGTTTCATCCTTCAATAAATCATTCCTAAAAGCCTCCCCTCAATCTGGACCAAGTACCACTCCTCAGAGTCTCTATTGATATCCTCTTACCACGTTTTGTCTATTTTTTTTTTTTTTAGCTTTTCTACATCTCCAGGGCTGGGTAGAGGGTAGAGTTAATGGTTCAAAGAGGATGATGGAGTGAGTCACAAGTGGTAGTTTTTCAGGATGAAACCAGAAAAGATGAAGCTCCCACCCAATCCCAGCGCAACCCCCAGAGGGGACTTTTTGAGTAACTGTCTTGGAATAGGCAGGCCTGGGTTCAAGTTCCAGCTCAGCCAGTTCTGAGCTGTGTGACCCATGATTCTGAACCTGTAAAAAGAGTTAATAAAAATATCTACTTCGTGAGATTATTGTGAGAATTATTTGAGAGCAATCCTGGATCAGGATACAGTTTACAACATGATAGAAGTCATTGCTGTTATTTGCACTCAGCCCTCTTTCCTTTGGATGGACACACACACGGTGCACACACACACACAGTGCATACACACATGCGCACATGCACACGGTGCTCACACACACTCGGTGCTCATTGTAGAGTGGACACACACACGGTGCTCACTGTAGAGTGGACACACAGTGCACACACACATGCGCACACACACGGTGCTCATTGTAGAGTGGACACACACACGGTGCTCACTGTAGAGTGGACACACACACAGTGCTCATTGTAGAGTGGACACACACACACGGTGCTCATTGTAGAGTGGACACACACACACGGTGCTCATTGTAGAGTGGACACACACACTCGGTGCTTATTGTAGAGTGGACACACACACACGGTGCTCATTGTAGAGTGGACACACACAGTGCACACACACACGGTGCTCATTGTAGAGTGGACACACACACGGTGCACACACACAAGGTGTTCATTGTAGAGTGGACACACACACGGTGCACACACACAAGGTGTTCATTGTAGAGTGGACACACAAAGTGCACACATACAAGGTGCTCATTGTAGAGTGGACACACACAGTGCACACACAAGGTGCTCATTGTAGAGTGGACACACACACAGTGCACACACAAGGTGCTCATTGTAGAGTGGACACACACACGGTGCACATACACGGTGCTCATTGTAGAGTGGACACACACAGTGCACACACACAAGGTGCTCATTGTAGAGTGGACACACACACAGTGCACACACACACTGCTCATTGTAGAGTGGACACAGTGCACACACACACGGTGCTCATTGTAGAGTGGACACACACACAGTGCACACACACACTGCTCATTGTAGAGTGGACACACACAGTGCACACACAAGGTGCTCATTGTAGAGTGGACACACAGTGCACACACACACGGTGCTCATTGTAGAGTGGACACACACACAGTGCACACACACAAGGTGCTCATTGTAGAGTGGACACACACAGTGCACACACACACGGTGCTCATTGTAGAGTGGACAAACACACAGTGCACACACACACTGCTCATTGTAGAGTGGACACAGTGCACACACAAGGTGCTCATTGTAGAGTGGACACACACAGTGCACACACACACGGTGCTCATTGTAGAGTGGACACACACACAGTGCACACACAAGGTGCTCATTGTAGAGTGGACACACAGTGCACACACAAGGTGCTCATTGTAGAGTGGACACACACACAGTGCACACACACAAGGTGCTCATTGTAGAGTGGACACACACAGTGCACACACACGGTGCTCATTGTAGAGTGGACACACACAGTGCACACACACGGTGCTCATTGTAGAGTGGACACACACAGTGCACACAGAAGGTGCTCATTGTAGAGTGGACACACACAGTGCACACACACAAAGTGCTCATTGTAGAGTGGACACACACACAGTGCACACACACACGGTGCTCATTGTAGAGTGGACACACACACAGTGCACACACACGGTGCTCATTGTAGAGTGGACACACACAGTGCACACACAAGGTGCTCATTGTAGAGTGGACACACACAGTGCACACACACGGTGCTCATTGTAGAGTGGACACACAGTGCACACACACACGGTGCTCATTGTAGAGTGGACACACACAGTGCACACACACAAGGTGCTCATTGTAGAGTGGACACACACACAGTGCACACACAAGGTGCTCATTGTAGAGTGGACACACACACAGTGCACACACACACGGTGCTCATTGTAGAGTGGACACACACAGTGCACACACACACGGTGCTCATTGTAGAGTGAACACACACAGTGCACACACACACGGTGCTCATTGTAGAGTGGACACACACAGTGCACACACACACGGTGCTCATTGTAGAGTGGACACACACAGTGCACACACACGGTGCTCATTGTAGAGTGGACACACACACAGTGCACACACACACGGTGCTCATTGTAGAGTGGACACACACAGTGCACACACACACTGCTCATTGTAGAGTGGACACACACAGTGCACACACACGGTGCTCATTGTAGAGTGGACACACACAGTGCACACACACACGGTGCTCATTGTAGAGTGGACACACAGTGCACACACACGGTGCTCATTGTAGAGTGGACACACACACAGTGCACACACACACGGTGCTCATTGTAGAGTGGACACACACACAGTGCACACACACAAGGTGCTCATTGTAGAGTGGACACACACACAGTGCACACACAAGGTGCTCATTGTAGAGTGGACACACACACAGTGCACACACACACGGTGCTCATTGTAGAGTGGACACACACACAGTGCACACACACACGGTGCTCATTGTAGAGTGGACACACACAGTGCACACACACGGTGCTCATTGTAGAGTGGACACACAGTGCACACACACACGGTGCTCATTGTAGAGTGGACACACACAGTGCACACACACGGTGCTCATTGTAGAGTGGACACACACACAGTGCACACACACACGGTGCTCATTGTAGAGTGGACACACACACAGTGCACACACACAAGGTGCTCATTGTAGAGTGGACACACACACAGTGCACACACAAGGTGCTCATTGTAGAGTGGACACACACACAGTGCACACACACACGGTGCTCATTGTAGAGTGGACACACACACAGTGCACACACACACGGTGCTCATTGTAGAGTGGACACACACAGTGCACACACACACGGTGCTCATTGTAGAGTGGACACACACAGTGCACACACACACGGTGCTCATTGTAGAGTGGACACACACAGTGCACACACACACGGTGCTCATTGTAGAGTGGACACACACAGTGCACACACACGGTGCTCATTGTAGAGTGGACACACACACAGTGCACACACACACGGTGCTCATTGTAGAGTGGACACACACACAGTGCACACACAAGGTGTTCATTGTAGAGTGGACACACACACAGTGCACACACACACGGTGCTCATTGTAGAGTGGACACACACACAGTGTACACACACACTGCTCATTGTAGAGTGGACACACACAGTGCACACACACACGGTGCTCATTGTAGAGTGGACACAATGGGAGAACCCAGCAGGTGATCACCAGAAAACAAAGAAGGCACAGCAGGTGGGAAGGCCAGGCTTTGTTTGCAGAAGGCCTGAGTTAACTAGCATTTCCTCCAAAGGGCAGCAATGTTGCTTTCAAGCACACAATCAAAACAAAGCTTTGACAAGCAGAGCCTGGAGAACTGGCTTTAGGAAGAGGTGACCTTGATTTCCCAGGAAGGGCTCAACTGTAAATCAACAGTGGTTCCAAAGCACCCTCTCCCTCCCGCTTCCCGCTTCCCGCTTCCCGTGCTCTGCCTGTCTCCTCCCCTCAATCTCCAACTTTTGCTCTTCCACATCGCACCCTGGTGCAACTCTCATCCTTGGGCTCCCTGGAATGCTTCCTGTTGTCTTACCCTGTTGGAGGCCTGAGTTGTCATTAAGGCTGGCAGAGGGGCACCCATGGGGTGAGGGCTTTGGCTTCCAGGAGAGAAGCCTGTAACCTTGGGAAGGAGGCCCTATGAGAGCCCCATGTGGAGTCTTCCCACGCTCTCCCCTTCCCACACCCAGCCACCTGCTCAGACACCTGCTGAGTGCACCTGTGGACCTGGACTCTCATGTGCTTCCTGCTCTAATTGGGCATCTCCCGAATTGAGCTCATTTTTTTTTTCTTTTTTAAATGAAGTCTGGCTCTGTTTCCCAGACTGGAGTGCAGTGGCACGATCTCCGCTCATTGCAACCTCCACCTCCTGGGTTCAAGCGATTCTCCTGCCTCAGCCTCCTGGGTAGCTGGGATTACAGGTGTGTGCCACCATGCCTGGCTAATTTTTGTATTTTTTTTTTTTAGTAGAGACAGGGTTTCATCATGTTGGTCAGGCTGGTCTCAAACACCTGACCTCGTGATTCACTCACCTTGGCCTCCCAGTGCTGGGATTACGGGTATGGGCCCCTGTGCTCGGCCTGAGCTCACTGGCCATCTCTAGCTGGGCTTGGCTTTCAGTGGTCTCTCTTGAGCAAAAGCCCTGGCCCAGACCCAATTTCAGCCTCATTAATCTTAAGTGAGAAGCGACAGCTTCTGAGGAGCCCCACCTTCACTACCAGCCCAAGGTAGAATGGGCCCTCCAACAGCAGTCTGCAGGGCTCAGTGCAGCCTCTCCTCTTCTGTGAAGGATTCTCCATACTTCCCAGTCCTTGCTGAACCCGTCTTTGAACCCTCAAGCCTTGTCCTTTTCTGTCTTAAGAACAACGTACAGTCATCATTTAAGTCCTCAGTGATAGACTTGAGAAATCAAACATGTTTGTATAGTGGAGTGAATAAGAAGGCATTCATTATAGTCATCAAATTCTGCTGAGGAATTTAGGCAAATGCCTTCACCTCTCCTGGGCCTCAGTTTCTGCATCTGTAAAATGGGCTATGGGGCCAGTTGCAGTGGCTCACGCCTGTAATCCCAACACTTTGGGAGGCCGAGGCAGGTGGATCACAAGGTTAGGCATTCAAGACCAGCCTGCCCAAGGTGAGGAACCCTTGTCTCTGCTAAAAATACAAAAGAAGTTAGCCAGGCATGGTGGTGGGCACCTATAATCCCAACTACTCAGGAGGCTGAGGCAGGAGAATGGCTTAAACCCGGAAGGTAGAGGTTGCAGTGAGCTGAAACTGCACCACTGCACTCCAGTCTGGGCAACAGAATGAGACTCCCTCTCAAAATAAATAAATAAATAAAATAACTATGAATAACCATTTTTATGGAGCTACTTATGAGGATTCAATAGGTTATCACGCCACATACCTAGTTGACAGCCTGCCACATAATAAGTGATCAATAAAGCACAGTGTTGTTATTATTTGGGGGCAAGGGTTACGCATGTGCATTCTAGGGCCAGATGACTTGCTTTAAAAGTGTTTCACTACTTCCCCTCTTTGGGATCTTGGGTAAACTTAGCCTTTGTAAGCCTTGATGTCCTTATCTGTGAAATAAAACTAATAGTGTCTATTTTTTTCCTTTCCAACTTCTAGGTTCAAGGAATGTATGTGCAAGTTTGTTACACAGGTAAATTGCATGTCGTAGGGGTTTGAAGTAATTTTATCACCCAGGTAATTAGCATAGTACCTGACAGGTAGCTTTTCAGTCCTCATCCTCCTCCCACCCTTTACTCTCAAGCAGGCCTTGGTGTCTATTGCCCTCTTCTTTGTCTCCCTGTATACCCAATGTTTAGCTCCCACTTATAAGTGAGAATATGCGGCATTTGGTTTACTGTTCCTGCATTAATTCACTTAGGATAATTGCCCCAGCAAAGGGCACTATTTGATTCTTTTTTGATGGCTGCGTAGTATTCCATGGTGTATATGCACCACAGTTTCTTTATTCACTCCACCACTGATGGGTATCTAGGTTGATTCCATGTCTTTGCTATTGTGAATAGTGCTGAGATAAACATATGTATGCATGTGTTTTTATAACAGAAGGATTTCTATTCCCTTGGGAATATACCCAGGAATGGGATTACTGGGTGGAATGGTAGCTCTGTTTCTAGTTCTTTGAGAAATATCTGGACTGCTTTCCACTGAAAGCAGTTGAACGAATTCACATTCCCACTGTCAGTGTGGAGGAGTTCCCTTTCTCTGCAATCTTGCCAGCATCTGTTATTTTTTGATGTTTTAGTAGTAGTCATTCTGATGTCTATTTTTAAAGTTGAAGAAACTGAGGCACAGATTAAGTGACTTACCCCAGCTATGCTAGGAAAACAACTAGTAGGTATCAAATATAGGAAATGAAGGCTCTAGGGACTGCGGACTGAACCACTGTGGCCGTTAGTGGTCATTCATATCATAGAACGATGTGAGTGACAAATAGTGACACACTCCTCATCACAGGAGTGTGGAGACAGGTGAGCCATCATTTCTGTTGGGGGTGTGGGAGGAGACTGAGAAAATTTTAAACAGAAGGTGAAAACTGCTGTAGTCCTGGAAAGATCGTGAATGTGGCTAAGCTGGAAATGAGGCGGGAATGTCATCCCAGATGGTTGCATAACTATGTGCATGTATTTCATGCCATAACCCTGCATATTTAAAAAGGGTCAAAATGGTAGTAACTAAAAAAAATGGTTTAATGAAAACAATTAACTTATATTTTTCTTTTTTTTTTTGAGACGGAGTTTCGCTCTTGTTACCCAGGCTGGAGTGCAGTGGCGCGATCTCGGCTCACCACAACCTCCGCCTCCTGGGTTCAAGCAATTCTCCTGCCTCAGTCTCCTGAGTAGCCGGGACTACAGGCTGCGCCACCATGCCCAGCTAATTTTTGTATTTTTAGTAGAGACGGGGTTTCACCTTGTTGACCAGGATGTTCTCGATCTCTTGTCCTCGTGATCCACCCACCTCAGCCTCCCAAAGTGCTGGGATTATAGGCGTGAGCCACCACACCCAGCCCTTATATTTTTCTTAAAAGTAATAATTTAATAATATTTTTTTCTGTGAACATTCAAGAAACAGAAATCACCAAGAAAAAATAATAAAATAATTTGTTACTCTACCATTCAGATCTAAACAATGTTAGTTTGGTGCGTAACTCTTTAGGGGTTTGTCATATAGTAACTTCACGTATTATTTGCCAACAATGAGAGTTTATTGTTTTGTTTTGTTTTTGAGACAGAGTCTCACTCTGTGGTCCAGGCTGGAGCGCAATGGCATGATCTCTGCTCACTGCAACCTCTCCCTCCCAGGTTCAAGCAATTTTGCCTCAGCCTCTCAAGTACCTGGGATTTAAGGTGCCCACCACCATGCCCAGCTAATTTTTGTATTCTTAGCAGAGAAGGGGTTTCGCCATGTTGGCCAGGCTAGTCTTGAACTCCTGGCCTCAAGCAATCTGCCTGCCTCAGCCTCCTCAAGTGCTAGGATTATAGGTGTGAGCCACTGCGCCTGGCCTGTATTTTTACTAAATTATAAGTTTTCCATGTCACTAGGTTAAAAAAAAAAAGGCAAGTCATCTCAGATAGGAGGACTGGTACGAGCAAAGACACAGAGGGGTGACAATGCACAGAAAGTCTGGAAAAAGTGAAGCGCCCAGAGCAGCTGGAGCACAAAATTGCAAAGAAGAATGTAGCGGGAAGAAAACCTGGATTGTCTGCCAGGATCCGGAGACTGAAGGGCTTTAAAGGAAAAAAAGTTATGAAAGAGAATCTGGGCTAAGGCCGGGCGCGGTGGCTCATGCCTATAATCCCAGCACTTGGGGAGGTCAAGAGATCGAGACCATCCTGGTCAACAAGGTGAAACCCCGTCTCTACTAAAAATACAAAAATTAGCTGGGCATGGTGGCACACGCCTGTAGTCCCAGCTACTCAGCAGGCCGAGGAGAAGAATTGCTTGAACCCAGGAGGTGGAGGTGGCGGTGAGCTGAGATCATGCCATTGCACTCCAGTCTGGGTAACAACAGCGAAACTCCGTCTCAAAAAAAAAAAGAGAATCTGGGCTAAAGAAAGATATTATATTTTATTGCAAAAGTAGCAGAGGGTCCAGGTGGCCAAAGCAAAAAGGGAAACACAGAAGGGACAAGAGTTCTGTTTATTTCAAAGGAGTTAAGAAAGAGCACATGCTGGTCGGGTATGGTGGATCACACCTTAATCCCAGCACTTTGGGAGGCTGGGATGGGCAGATCACCTGAGGTCAGGAGTTCAAGACCAGCCTGGCCAACATGGTAAAACATCATCTCTACCAAATTATACAAAAATTAGCCAGGCATGGTGGCGGGTGCCTGTAGTCCCAGCTACTGGGGAGGCTGAGGTGGGAGGTTTGCTTGAACCTGGAGGTGGAGGTTGCAGTGAGCCGAGATTGCTGAGATTGTGCCACTGCACTCCAGCCTGGGCAACAAAGTGAGACAGGCAAAAAAAAAGGAAGGAAGGAAGGAAGGAAAAAAACATGCTCTAAAGCCTGATTCCCAGAATGTGAGTCCTGCCTCTGCCAGTTACTAGCTATGCTGCTTTGGCCAACTAGTTACCCTCTTTATCATTCAGTTCCTCCATCTGTAAAACAGGAGCAATCACAGTGCCTGCTTCATAGAGGCGTTGTGAAAATTAAACGAGCTAATACACATAAAACACTTAGAGGCTAGCGTGTCGTAAACTCTGAATGAACGTTATAAATTATTTTTATCAATCTTTTATCCTGGCTGAATTCTAAGATGAATTTATCTCGAGCATCTGTATACAAAGAGCTCTGAGTAACATAAGGGATAGTTTCTCAATAACTGTGATAGTAAGCGTGGCTGCATTTGCAGTAAGGCTGTGTGTTAACATCTCCTGGAAGGAAACCCCAAGAGTCAGACAGGGCTCTGTGAGAGAGCCAGCGCTCACGTCCAGGCGCAGGGCTTCCTGAATGCCTGGCATGTGCCAGGAGGGTGTGTGCAAAAGGCCGAGAAAGGAAGGACTTTCACCCCCTTCCAGCTTGCCCTCTCTTTGCCTGTTCAGGTCATCCTTGCAGCCTGGCTGTCAGCCTGAGCCATTTCCTGTTTCCTGAACTTATCTTCTGCACATTCATGCTTTTTTTCTCATATCGTCCCCCTGCCTGGAATACCTCTTTCTTCCAGCATCCTACTGGCAAACTTCTCCTTGTCCTTCAAAACTCACTTCAAGCATATAACCCTTCCTTTCTCTGGCATTCCCCGACTCTCCATGTTCTCCTCTGCATGGAGGACTCTGCACCTCCCTCTCTTCTGTGATGTGTGATGGTGACAATGGTGATGAAGACTATGATGATGGCAGTGAAGATAATGGCAGCTTACCCTTAGGACCACTTCACCAGGCGCTATGTTAAGTGCTTTGCAAGCACTGTTTCAATTAAGTTTTACAACAACCCTGTAAGGAATTGCTATTTGTACACGAATTTTATAGAAAAGGAAAGAGGAGCATAGAATGAATGGCTAAAGAACACTTGGCCGGCTTGGTGGCCTGCAATCCCAGCACTTTGAGAGGCTGAGGTGGGTGGATCACAAGGTCAGGAGTTTGCGACCAGCCTGGCTAATATAGTGAAACCCTGTCTCTACTAGAAATTCAAAAATTACCTGGTGTGGTGGCACATATTTGTAGTCCCAGATACTTGGGGGACTGAGGCAAGAGAATCGCTTGAACCTGGGAGGTGGAGGTTGCAGTGAGCCGAGATTGTGCTACTGTACTCCAGCCTGGCCTGGGTGACAGAGTGAGACTCTGTCTCAAAAAAAGAAAAAGGAAAAGAACTCGCTCAAGCCACATAGCTGGGAGTAAAAAAACTAGGATTTGTATACAGAGAACCAGCACCCACAACTGTTATGCCTAGCTGCTTCCCTTATAATTTTTACTGTTTTTACTGTTAGGACTATTATTGCTTGATAATGGGTTAGTCTCCTTTGTCCTTACCTTCTCAGGACCTGGCACCAGGCCTGACACCCAGCAGGTACAGAAGAAATGTTTGGTACTATTCAATCTGGCAGTTCGGTTCAGTCCAAACGAGTCAAGGCTCATTCCAAAGCCCTTCTTCCCTGCTGAACCTCATGATCACCCTGACCAGATTTGAGGCCTCCTTTCATGAACCCCTACGGCTTTGTTCTTCTCATTTAACTCTCACACGATTTCACGAGGTGGGCATTGTTCCCACTTTATAGACAGAAAAACTGAGGTTCAGACCTGGTAAGGGATGGTGCTGAAGTATGACTCCATTCATTCTTCCCTTTACACTTTCCTCTTAGTGGCTCCCCTTCCTAGTATTTGCCACTCCCAAATCTTTAGCACAGAGCCTGGAGCACAGTAGGCCTGCAATAAGTGTCTGAGAAGTTGAAATGAACTGAATTAGGTGTGTGTGGTCCAAGAAAAATGTGCCACGACTGAGGCATTTCAAGTGAAATGCATAGTTTCAAAACCCAAGCATGGAGGAGCCTGCTATTTTTGGATGGCCTTGCACAAATGTTGTGTGGGCTTCCTTTTTGCTACTAAATGTCATTGCGTTAGTTTCCTAGTTTCATTCTCCTGCCTGGGCTGGGGAGGATTATGCAAGCGGAGCCTAGGAATGAGTCATCTTTCCCTCAGCTGCCAAACTGTCCACGATTGCCATGATATGGTACAATCTTTTTTCCGCCTCAAGCTATTTGTGGGTGGTTTTGTTTAACTTTTACAGTCTTTCTTTCTTTCCTTCTAATTTTGCTTCTCCTTGTCTTTTTCTCTGAGATGGGCCATGGGGTGCTGATGGCCTTTAAAACTGTGGCTACTCTGTGTCTGCAAGCACAAATCCATCTACCTGCTACGGAATCCACATGGGGAAGAAAACCCTCCTGATGATGACATTGTGAGGTGCTGACCCACAAGGAAAGTGGCACAATCTTTCTAGGGGGGATGGAGGTTCCCTTCCGCTGGGCCAGCTGCCACCACCCTCCCCAAAGCCTGCTGGGAAATTCTGGGCAGCCCAGAACTGGGCTTCCACACCCTACACTACAGCCATGCCCTTCACACTCCTTACTTGGGTCTGTTTCCTGGATTTGCTGAGGCTTGTCTGTTCACTTCCAGCATGACCCCTGGCCTTAGCCAGGGCAGCTCTTGGGCCAGCCCCCTCCGTGACAGGAGGAGCCAGGCTGACCCAGCTGAAGGCCACACAGGAGGGCAAGGCCCAGTGCCCAAGGGAATGACAGGTGTGTGACAACTGTGCTCCAGGCACAGTGCTGGGTGCCAGTGGAAAGAGTGACTTGTTCCCCAGCTGTGTAAGTGCTTCTAGCCTCAGGCTGATGGGTCAGTGAACCAGGCCAAGGTTGGAGCTGTAGGTGAAATGTGAGGATCCACATGTGAGGGCTGGGGGAAACGGGGGCCAGCACTGGGGCCTTCCCAGATGAGTAACAGCTACTAGCAGTGGCCAACCCAAGGCTCAAATGGAGGCCTGTTGGGCACTCAGGACCTGGGTTCAGCAGGAATCATTGAGAGCATCTGGATAGTCTCATAACATTCACCATGTGGGCCATACTTGATAAATTTCCAAAGCACTTTCCATACGTGTCCTTAAATGATGCTGGACAACAGGTGTCCAGCAATCCAGATTCGAGAAGAGCTGTCCTGCCTGCCCCTTTCCCAGCTGCAAGGCTCTGGCCTCCCCTTTGCAGGCAGGAGAAGAGTTGAGCGCATTTGGAAACCACACACAGGTGCACTAAGAGCCCTGGATTAGAAGGGAGAAGAGTTGGCCGGGCGTGGTGGCTCACGCCTGTAATCCCAGCACTTTGTGGGGCCAAGGCAGGCAGATCGTGAGGTCGAGATTGAGACCATCCTGGCCAACATGGTGAAACCCCATCTATACAAAAAATTAGCCAGGCATGATGGCAGTCGCCTGTAATCCCAGCTACTTGGGAGGCTGAGGCAGGAGAATTGCTTGAACCTAGTAGGCGAAGGTTGCAGTGAGCCGATGGTGCCACTGCACTCCAGCCTGGACAACAGAGTAAGACTCTGTCTTAAAAAAAGAAAAAAGAAAAAAAAAGAAGGGAGAGGAGTTCTGGCAGCTCATGCTGTGTGCCTATGGGAAACCCTCCTATCCCTTCTGAACCTCAGTTTCCCTGCCTTTAAAATGGTGGTAATAATATAATTGAGGAATGAACTGACAGTGATTCATAGAATATTTGGTGTCCCTCTTCCTCATAAAACTCTCCAGTGACTTTCCATTTCAGTTGGAGAAAAACCCAGAGGACTCGCAGCAGCCTGTGAGATCCTGCATGACCTGCCTCTACCCCACTTCTCCTCTGACCCCATGTCATCCCTGGTCTTCCAAATACAGCGGCCTCATCCCCGTCTCAGGGCCTTTGCACTGGCCATTCACCTTGCCCCGAGCACTCTCCCCAGGTGTCAGTGCAGCACCCCTCACCTCTCAGGTCTTCACTGAAACATCAGCACTGAGTGAGGCTTTCCAAGAACGCTCTGAAATGGCAACACTCTTCCCCACACACTCGCCCCCTCCATGACTTAATTTTTCTCTGCAGCTCTTACCACCCTCACAGATTATATCTCTTACTTCATGTATTATCTGTCTCCCCCCACTAATATATTAGCTCCATTAGGGTAAGACTTTTTCTGTTTTGTTCTCTACTGTAACTCCAGTGCCTAGAATAGTGCCTGGGAGCACACAGTAGAAGCTCACTAGATATTCTCTGAATGAATGAAGTTGTAAATGAACAAGGGGCTCTTCAGTACTATTATTCTAGAGTAGAAGTAGCCAGCCCCAGTTCCAGCAGCCTAACCCCATGAAGGCCAAGGTCCTGTAGTCTTCTGTGTGCCACGAGCTCCCAGGGAAACGTGCAGTCTCTTCCATCTCACAGCCATTCCTTTTACTTACTTACTTACTTACTTACTTACTTACTTATTTATTTATGACAGTTTTGCTCTGTCTCCCAGGCTGGAGTGCAGTGGTACAATCTTGGCTCACTGCAGCCTTTACCTCCAAGGTTCAAGTGATCCTCCTGCCTCAGCCTCCCAAGTAGCTGGGATGACAGATGCCTGCCATCACACTTGGTTAATTTTTTTATTTTTAGTACAGACAGGGTTTCATCACATTGGCCAGGTTGGTCTTGAACTCCTGACCTCAGGTGATCCCCTCATCTCAGTCTCCCAAAGTGCTGGAATTACAGGCATGAGCCATCATGCCTGGCCCTTCACAGCTGTTCTTAAGCCCCGGTTTGATCAAACAGAGCATCAGTTCATCATGTAGTAGATGACTGTTCTTGAACACCAGGCTAATGGCTTGCTAGTGAGAAAACGGGCACAAAAGAATCAACTGGGATGAGATAAGCTTCTTCAAGTACCCAATTTCCTAAAGAGAGGATCCATCCGTTTGGAAGAAACAGATCAATCTTTTATGACTGGCTGAGTTGGCAAGCCCTGTCACTCATCTTCCTGTCTGTAGAATGGAAGAGCAGGTTCAGAGCAGGCCTACGTCTCACTCTGCTCCTTAAACTTCACTGCCGGGCACTTCAGAGCCTGCTGCACTGCCACCAGGAGAATGCAGGCTGACCCCTCTGACTGCAAGAGTCCTAGGAGGGAGTCGCTGGGGATGCCTGGTCAAGCTGTTTGCTCCCTAAGTGATAGTGCATTTCAATCTGTGCCTTTGGGAGACTGACTTTTTCTTAAAATAAGAGGCTATCTATTCTTTTTTATTGCTTGACCCATGAAAGTGTTGGTTCTCCTTTTATGCAAATTCTAGGATTTTTGAATATTCTCCTTCTCTTTCCCTCTGCCTCCCCTCCTAACTCTACTACCTAAATAATTAAAGCATGTTTGTCAGGGGGCAGGAATGGGGAATGAATGTGTTTTGGAAACCAATACACTTAGCCACAACACTTTTTTATATACAGTACATGTAAAAAGTAAGATAGATATATTTGAATTCAAATTTTTTATCTTTATTTTTTGCGACGGAGTCTGTCTCCCAGGCTGGAATGCAGTGGCATGATCTTGGCTCACTCCAACATCAGCCTCCTGGGTTCAGGTGATTCTTCTGCCTCAGCCTCTGGAGTAGCTGAGACTACAGGCACCCACCACCACACCTGGCTCATTTTTTTTTTTTTTTTTTTTTTTTTGTATTTTTAGAAGAGACGGGGTTTCCCCACATTGGCCAGGCTGGTCTCGAACTCCTGACCTTGTGATTCACCTGCATCAGCCTCCCAAAATACTGGTATTACAGGCGTGAGCCACTGCACCAGTGCTTTTGACCTCTCTTTTTCTTCTCACAAACTTTCCACTACTACTATTTTGTTGTTGTTGTTTTGAAAAATTCCAAGTATAGGTCAGGTATAGCTGAAAGCTAGAAAAATAGAAATGTGGCCAGGTGTGGTGGCTCATGCCTGTAATCCCAGCACTTTGGGAGGCTGAGGTGGGCAGACCACGAGGTCAGGAGTTCAAGACCAGCCTGGCCAACATGGTGAAACCCCGTCTCTACTAAAAATGCAAAAAATTAGCTGGCTATGGTGGCCCGTGCCTGTAGTCCCAGCTACTTGGGAGGCTGAGGAAGAATAATTGCTTGAACCTGGGAGGAGGAGGTTGCAGTGAGCCGAGATCATGCCACTGCACTCCAGCCTAGGTGACAGAGCCAGACTCTGTCTCAAAAATAAAAAAGAGAAAGAAAAAGGAAAAGACAAATGTGCCACTCTCTAGTGTGTGTTAGTGCCCTCGCTGGATGGGAAGCCAGCTGAGGCCACTCAGGGGGCCAGCATCAATAATGGGGTGAGCTGAGGCCAGAGCACCAGCCAAAGGATGGTCAGGGAGCCCAAATGCGGCCAAGAACTGCTGAGTTGGAGCAGGTTGGGACTCAGCTGCCAGAGGGGAAGAGCCCAGCAATGGAGTCTGGGGTAGATTCTGGGTCAGCGTTTGCAGAGGCTGGCAAGGAAGCAAGCCTGGGGAGCCAGGAGGGGAGCTGCTAAATCCTTCCAGGTGGAGGCTTGAGCGCCTTGCCCCTGTAGGTTTAGATTGAGGCCCAGCTCCATCCAGAGTGAAGTGAAGCCTCCGCAGTGACAAGGGGACTTCCTGATTCCACCGACTATGATGACAAGAGGGACGTGCTCGTCTATATCTGAACGGATTGGCAGTGTGCCGCAGGTAACAGCAAAAAGAATACTTTCTTGAGTGCTTTACTGTATAATAAGAATGGCTCCAGGTACCTTTCATAGTTACCTCAGTTTTTTTTTCTTTACAACACCCTATGGTTAGATATAAATACCCAACCCTTTAAAAGTGGAGAAAAGCGAAGCCAGTGGAAGGTAGGTGAGTTGCTCTAGGTGGCTCTGGGGTAGGAAGCCAGGCCATCTAACTTCATATAGGGTTTCTTCATCTTGGCACTGTTACCCTGTGGGGACAGGTCATGGTTTGTTGGGGACCGTCCTGTGCATTGTAGGATGTTTAGCAGCAGACCTGCCTTCTGCCCACTCGATGCCAGCGACGCCTATCCCTGACCCAAGATGAGACAAGCAAAAGTGTCTTCAGAAGTGCCCCTGTTGAGAACTACCACAGCTGTTCACGGCTAGGGCCTGCCAAGCAGAGCCGGACTTGATGGCCTCAGAGAGGATATTTGTAAGGCATCTGGCAGGGAGACTCCAGAGGGCTGCTCATACCAGCATTCCCAAGGAGGTCTTCAGAAGTGCCCTTGGCCTTCAGGTTTAGAAATCCTATATATCAGTCATCTAGAATCAATCTGACCTGGGCAAACAAATTCCTCCCAGCCCAGCTTGCAAGCCAGTTCCTTAAATCTAATTCTTGCTTATGTGTTACAGAGGAGAAGTGGAGTTGGGTTTTCTGGCTGGCTGACCACACAGGACATTCGTGGGCAGGTGACCTAAGTCTGTCACAGTGGGAGAGCTTGGATGAGGGGCTAGATTTCTTTGCTGTGTCTCGTCCTGAGTGCTGGGTCAGTTCCCGGTTTTTATTCATGAGACCTGCTGGGGGCTTGCCTTGCTCCTGACTTGCTCTGTGTGCTGTCGTGTACCTCTCATGAGCTCAGGGACCGTGTGTCAGCTGCCTTTTTGTTTTTTTGAGACAGAGTCTTACTCTGTTGCCTAGGCTGGAGTGCAGTGGGGCAATCTCAGCTCATTGCAACCTCCACCTCCCGGGTTCAAGCAATTCTCCTGCCTCAGCCTCCCATGTAGTTGGGATGACAGGCACCTGCCACCACACCTGGCTAACTTTTTGTATTTTTTAGTAGAGACAGGGTTTCGCTATGTTGCCCAGGCTGGTCTTGAACTCCTGAACTCAGGCAATCTGCCCTCCTCAGGTTCCCAAAGTGCTAGGATTACAGGTGTGAGCCATCATGCCTGGCCAAAGGGAACTCAGCTGTCTTGAAATCAGCATCTAGGGGTGCACCTAGCCTGACCGAGGCGGGCACTGCAGGAAAGGGAACGAGCATTGCGAAGTGGCGGCTGTGGGGCTCAGAGCAGTGGGGGAGCCCAAACGTGGTCAAGAGCAGCTGAAATGTGTAAATGAAGAATACTAAGAGGTGCAATTCACAGAACGAGACTGAAGCTAATCAATTAATCTATAGATAAAATGAGAGGAGGGTGAAGGGGAGGGAGGCACCATGGGTAGCTCCCCAGTTGGTTTCAGTGCCTGGGAACACAGAGGGAAGAAGGTTGGGGTCCGGGGAAGGCCATGACTCCCCTTAATCCTTGCTGAGTGTGAAAGGGCTATGGGATATCCAGGGGAAAGCCAGGTGGCCAGGCTGGAAGCTCCAGCAGCGCTCTGGACATGGGTGACGGGACCATCATTACAAAGAGACAGGTTGATCTGGGAGAGCAGGTGAGGATGTGCACAAGGAGGAGCTGCCAGGAAAAGGAGAAGCTTCTGTATGGCTGAGAAGGAGGAGCTGGAGAGTAAGGAGGAAAGCCAAGGGCAGGCAGTGACTCTTAAGCCAGAGTCTGCCAGAGGGCCAAGGAGATGAGGACTGAAGACGACTTATTACCAGTAAGGAGGTGGATGCTCAGGACCTTATAGAGATAAAGTTTAGGTGGGTGTTGGGGGGCAGATGCCAGAATACAGCAAATGGAGAAGGATACATGTCACCTTCCAGAGGCTTGGCTGTGAAGGAGAGAAGAGAGGGCTGGAGCTTGAGGGAAAGGCAGACTCTCACTGTTTTTTCTTTTCCTTCTTTTTTTTTTTTGTTTTTGAGACTGGGCCTCACTCTGTCACCCAGACTGGGGTACACTGGTGTGATCTCAGCTCACTGCAGCCTCAAATTCCTGGGCTCAAGTGATTCTCCTGCCTCAGCCTCCCAAAATGTCAGCATTACAAGCATGCACCATTATGCGTGGCTAATTTTTTTTTTTTTAATTTTAAATTTTTATTGCATTTTAGGTTTTGGGCTACATGTGCAGAACGTGCAAGGTAGTTGCATAGGTACACACATGGCAGTGTGTTTTGCTGCCTTCCTCCCCTTCACCCACACTTGGCATTTTGCGTGGCTAATTTTTAAATTTATTTTTATTTTCTGTAGAGACAAGGGCTCACTATATTTCCAAGGCTGGTTTTGAACTCCTGGGCTCAAGCCATTCTCCTGCCTTGGCCTCACAAAGTGCTGGGATTAGAGGTGTGAACCACCACGCCCAGCCAGCTCTCACTTTCAAATTCCTATCATTTCGACCATCAGAGGAACTGGAAGATGGGGGAAGCCCCAAGATGTTTCCCCACAGAAGTGCCAAAGCCTGCTTCCTCCAGTGGTTGATTCCACTTCCTCTGTATCCACACCCACTATCTGTGCATCTCTTCTCCCAGCTGCATCTTTTCTTTTCTTTTTTGAGATGGAGTTTTGCTCTTGTTGCCCCGACTGGAGTGCAATGGCACAGTCTCAGCTCACTGCAGCTTCTGCCTCCCAGGTTCAAGCGATTCTCCTGCCTCTGAGATTCCCCCAGTAAAACTATGCTATTCTCAATTCCTTGGCAATGGAGTTGCAAAGAAGGAGCAATGGATAGGGAGTTGATGGACCTAGACTGACGCATTTGCTTTGTGACTGCCTCTCCGGGCATGTGACTGCCTGTCTGGGCCTCAGCCTCCCAAGTAGCTGGGATTACAGGCACGCACCACCATGCCTGGCCAATTTTTGCATTTTTAGTAGAGACAGGGTTTCACCATGTTGGCCAGGTTGGTGTCAAACTCATGACCTCAGGTGATCCACCTGCCTTGGCCTCCCAAAGTCCAGCTGCATCTTTTCTGATTGGTGCAGGCCTCCCACCTGGCCTGGCTGTTGTATGGATAGTGAAAATGTGGCTGAACAAGGCCGGGTGTGGTAGCTCACACCTGTAATCCCAGAACTTTGGGAGGCTGAGGTGGGCGGGTCACCTGAGGCCAGGAGTTTGAGACCAGCCTGGCCAACATGGAGAAACCCCATCTCTACTAAAAATACAAAATTAGCCAGGTGTGGTGGCACAGGCCTTTAATCCCACCTACTCAGTGGCCTGAGTGAGGCAGGAGAATCACTTGAATCTGGAAGGTGGAGGTTGCAGTGAGCTGAGATCACACCATTGCACTCCATTCTGGCAATAAGAGTGAAACTCTGTTCAAGAAAAAAGAAAGAAAATGTAGCTGAACAAAGGGGGGGCGATGAATGAAAAGACCCCTGGAGATTCTCAGTGTCAAAAGTGAGTTCAGATTCAAGCTGTCTGGCTTCCGAACTGGAATGTCTTTGCCAATACCTAGTCTAAAGCATTTCAGATTTTTCCAGTGAAGAACCCTACTGGCACACAGGAAGGAGCTCAGACCCCAGGGATCAGGGTTATGAAATGAAGTGTGCGGCAGCCACTAAAAGCCTAGTATATCTCTAATTTCTCTAACACCTCATGTTTTAGCATAAAAGTGCACGCAGTTTTGCATTCTACTCTGACATGCTTGGGTGCTTTGTAGTTTTTAAATTATATTTGAAATTGCTTACCTTCAGGTGAAACTGATACTCAAAGAAAGTCCACCAGTGGTGTCCTTATAAGAAGTGGAGGTTTGGACTGGGCACAGTGGCTTACGTCTGTAATCCTAGCGCTTTAGGAGGTGGGAGGATTGCTTGAGCCCAGGAATTTGAGACCAGCCTGGGCAACACAGTGAGACCTGTCTCTACAAATAATAAAAAAGAAAATTAGCCAGGTTTGGTGGCACGTGCTTGTGATCCCAGCTACTCAGGAGGCTGAGACAGGAGGATCACCTGAGCCCTGGAGTTGGAGGTTGCAGTGAGCCATTATCGTACCTCTGCACCCCAGCCTGGGTGACACAGTGAGACCCTGCCCTCCCTCACTGCTCCCCCCACACAAAAAAAGGAGATTTCGACACAGAGATACCCAGGGAAGGCAGGAAGATGAGGGAAAAGACAGCCATCTACGAGCCAGCAAGAGAGATCTGGACAGATCCTTCTCTCACAGCCCTCGAAAGGAGCCAACCCTGCTGGATATCTTAATTTCACACTTTCAGACTCCAGAACCAGGAAAGAATGCATTTCTAGTTTGAACCATGCAGTCTGTGGCACTTTGCTCTGGCAGTCTTAAGAAACAGTCATCTTTGTGAAGCCTTGTGTTCCTGGGAGGGAAAGCACAGCCGGACTGCTATACACAAAAGCATGATCTTCCCTTAGTAACGGGATTATTTCTGCCTGTTTTTGAGTTGGACCCTCTGAAGGTACTTCACATACAGCATCTCATTTCCTCTTCACCGCAGCGATGATAAAAACAGAAATTGGCCGGGCGCGGGGGCTCACACCTGTAATCCCAGCACTTTGGAAGGCCGAGGCGGGCGGATTGCCTGAGCTCAGGAGTTCAAGACCAGCCTGAGCAACACGGTGAAACCCTGTCTCTACTAAAATACAAAAAAATTAGCTGGGCGTGGTGGTGTGTGCCTGTAGTCCCAGCTACTCGGGAGGCTGAGGCAGAATTGCTTGAACCCCATAGGTGGAGGTTGCAGTGAGTTGAGATCATGCCACTGCCTTCCAGCCTAACAGAACAAGACTCCATCTCAAAAAAAAAAAAGGACAAAAATTAACGGTCATATTCACTGAGCATTTACTATGTTCAAGGCACTTTTTAATGCTTTACATTTGATATCTACTACTAGGAGGTATGAGGGACTATTATTCTCATTTTACAGATGAGGAAACTGAGTCCCAGTGAGGTTAAGTGCCCAGCCCAAGTCACTCAGCTAACAGTAAGTGACTGGACCAAAATTAGAAACCATGTTCCACTCACCTTTCTAACCCCTCTCGGGATGAATGAGCTTCCCCAGCTTTCCTTAGGAGCTGATGGACAGGGAGCTGACCCCAGGCCACAGTGGGCTAATGCAGGAAGAAGAGGAAGGTGGAGACAGTCGCCGGGTGCCAGAAACCCTGAGTCTTCTGTCCTGCAAGGCAGCCCTCCCTCAGCCCCCCTGCAGGTTTAACCGGCTTGGGCCTAAGTTGGAGCTGACGTCAGCCTGGGGAAATTCGACTTGGAGAACAAAAGCTTCCACCACAGGAAAAAACTTCCTGCCCAAGCCCCAGCAAGAGAGCTTGGATTTCAACCACACAGCCGGTAAAGTCATCGGTCGGTTGTGGGCCGGCAGTGGAGGGGCTCCCAAGGGCACAGAGCAGCTGGGCGGAAGGCCTCGAGATCTCTTCCCGCCAGGCTGCTGGGGCCTGCTCAGTGAGACCCAAGATTCCCCTGCGGATGCCAGTGGGGAAAGGCTGAGGCCAGGCCTTGTGGAAGTCCTGTCCCACCTCTGACTGTGGCCAATCCTCCCAAACATGGGGGACCAAGTGGGCATCAACAGTGTGCCCATATCCATTTGCCAGTGGAGAAACCAAGCCCAGAGAAGGGAGGTCAGTATCTCAATGACAGTCGTCAAATTAGGGGGCGGGAGGACTCGAACCCAGTCCCTGATCTCTTCCTGAGCTCTTGGTTCTTCAGTTACTAAACAGAAAAGGCGGGAAAAGGTCTTCAAACAAAAGATCTAGGTGAAAAAGAGACAAATTCCAAAGACCCCGTTTTTCTAGCCGCCCATCCTGCCTCAGCAGAGTACTGAGGGTTGGGTGGGAGCACATTCACTCATTCATCCATTCAGAACATCAGGCACCCACCATGCGGATGCCACCCAGCCTGGGAGCCACATGTGCCCAACTAACTTGTTTAAGTCCACTCAGCAAGATCCAGGCAACCAAGGAAGTTAGAAACGGACATAAAGTTGGTGAAGACACAGAGGTATCATTGTTCACGATACTGTCCCCCATTCAGCACTCGTTTTAGTCCAGCACCAACTACCAGCAGGGCACAGTGCTCCAGCTGTGTCTGCCAGGCTCTGTGCCAGTCACTTTATATGGAATTTCATTTTGTCTACATCTGCCCAATGAGGCCGTGAAGTGGACACCAGGATCTACAAGCCTCTCTTTTTTGGGGATTTGGATCCCTCCCCCATCCACATGGGTGAGTCCCTGAGGCCATGTTTCTACCTTGTGGTCCTGCCTGATGGTCATAGGTGATTGGATTAGGAGTGGACGTGTGGCTCAAGCTGGGCCAATCTGGTTCTCTTTTTGGAGAATTTATTTATTTACTTATTGAGATGGAGTCTCACTCTGTCACCCAGGCTGGAGTGCAGTGGGGCGATCTTGGCTCACTGCAGCCTCCACCTCCTGGATTCAACTGATTCTCCTGCCTCAGTCTCCCAAGTAGCTGGGACTAAAGGGGCATATCACCATGCCCTGCTAATTTTTGTATTTTTTTCTTTTTTGAGATGAAGTCTCACTCTGTTGCCTAGGCTATAGTGCAGTGGAGAGATCTTAGCTCATTGCAACCTCTGCCTCCAGAGTTCAAGCAATTCTTCTGACTCAGCCTCCTGAGTAGCTGGGTTTACAGGTGCATGCCACCATGCCAGGCTAACTTTTTTTGTATTTTTAGTAGAGACAGGGTTTTGCCATGTTTGTCAGGCTAGTCTAGAACTCCTGATCTCGTGATCCACCTGCCTCAGCCTCCCAAAGTGCTGGGATTACAGGCATGAGCCACTGTGCCTGGTCAATTTTTGTATTTTTAGTAGAGACAAGGTTTTGCCTTGTTGGCCAGGCCAGTCTCCAACTCCTGACCTCAAGTGATCTACCCACCTTAATTTCCCAAAGTGCTGGAATTTTTTTTTTTTTTTTTTTTTTTTGAGGTGGAGTCTTGCTCTGTTGCCCAGGCTGGAGTGCAGTGGTGGGATCTAGGCTCACTACAACCTCTGCCTCCTGGGTTCAAGAGATTCTCCTGCCTCAGCCTCCCGAGTAGCTGGGATTATAGTCCCGTACCACCACACCCAGCTAATTTTTGTATTTTTAGTAGAGATAGGGTTTTGCCATGTTGGTCAGGCTGGTCTCGAACTCCTGACCTCAGGTGCTCCGCCCACCTCAGCCTCCCAAAGTGCTGGGATTACAGACGTGAGCCACTGTGCCCATCCAAGTGCTGGGATTCTTTGTGGAGAATTTAGAATTGAGGCATCATATTAACTGAGGCTCATCAGAACTGAGGGGGGTTGAGAGGAGAAGGGAGTAATGCAGCAGGTAGCTGAGGGTGGTAGCGAGTGGCCTTCCTGTGCAGGTTCTAGGCAAGGTCTGGTTGCATTCCCTCCTGGGCACCCCCAGGCTTGCTACATTCTTATGATGCATTCTGGTTTTGTCTAAGCTAGCTTGAGCCAGTTTTTGTCACTTACAACCAAAGAGTCTTAAGTAGAACAGCGAGTTTCGTGATGGCAAGGGACTGGGTCTTGTTCACAAAAGTGTCCTTTGGACCTGACACGTAAAAAGGGCTCCATAAATGTTTACTGAATTAATGAAAAGTGGAGGTTCTAAGAAGTTAATTGATTCCGCCCCACGCCCCACAGTAAGTAAGCTGGAATTTGAACTGGGTCTACCAGCTTCAGAGCATGTGCTTTTTCTGCTAGACCCAGCTGGCTTTCAGAAATTGTTCTTCTTCTTATTATATTAAAATCACAGGGAGTCAGAACTAGAGTGAACCTGAAGATTTGTAAGTTTTATTGTTTTGTAGATGAGAAATTGGAGACTAGGGCTTCTCATGCAGCTACCTAATCCAATGTGACATTTAATCATCATGTGTGTGACACTGCTGTGCTTATGGGATTTGAGTACTGAAATCTTTTTAAACCGGTTGATGGCTAGCAGCTGCCTCGAGCCCCTAGCATCCCCTCCTCTGTAGCCCCTGCCTTCAGAATCCCTGGGCTTCCATGATCCACAAGCAAAGAGGTAGTGCTAAGTCCAGCACAGCTCTCCAGGTCTGTTCTGATTGGTTAGTATCTGTGCCACTCCACCTGTTAAATATCAGCCTTGCATTTACCTAGTGTGATCTGAAGAGTTCTGGTTACTTTGTCTCTCCATTAAAGAGAAGTGGGGATTTTATATTTTATTATTTGTATTTTTTGAGACGGAGTTTCATTCTTGTCCAAGCTAGAGTGCAATGGCTTGGACCACAATGGAGGTTGCAATGGCTCTGCTCACTGCAACCTCCACCTTCTGGGTTCAAGCGATTCTCCTGCCTCAGCCTCCCAAGTAGCTGGAATTACTGGCGTGCACCACGAAGCCTGGTTAATTTTTTGTATTTTTAGTAGAGACAGGGTTTCTCTAGGTGATCTGCCCACCTCGACCTCCCAAAGTTCTGGGATTACAGGTGTGAGCCACTGCACCCAGCAGAGAAGTGAGGGTTTTAAAAGATAGTAAAAATTGATATCCTTTTCCTCTGCCTCCCATGGCAGCTCAAATTCCACTGTTCAGAAACATTCATACATCCATTCACTCCTTCATTTCACAAATATTTACTGGGTGCCCATTCTGGGCCAGGCTTTTGACCCCCAGGAACTCTTGTTCCCCATCATCTAAAATGTAAATTCCTCTGGGGAGGAAGAAATCTGAAGTCGGTGTGGCCTGCGCATCATGGGGATGATTTGGTAGCGGCAGGGATGACCCACTGGGCTGACTTAGCCACCTGCAAAAGGTCAGCAGCAAACAGCCAGACCAAAAGAAGTAAGCAAGAGGGAGAGGGATAATACAGAAATAAGCAACTGTATTTCAGCACATGTAAGTTGCATGGCACATCAAAGCACCAACATTTGGGCTGGGCACGGTGGCTTACACCTGTAATCCCAGCACTTTGGGAGGCTAAAGCAGGCGGATCACTTGAGGTCAGGAGTTCAAGACCATCCTAGCCAAGATGGTGAAACCCTGTCTCTATTAAAAATACAAAACATTAGCCAGGTATGGTGGCAGGCACCTGTAATCCCAGATACTGGGGAGGCTGAGACAGGAGAATCGCTTGAGCCTAGTAGACAGAGGTTGCAGTGAACTGAGATTGCACCACTGTACTCTAGCCTGGGTGACAGAGTGAGACTGTCTCGAACAAACACCACCAACAACAAACACCAACATTTATTTTATGAAATTAGTGATGTTATTCTTTCAATTTACATATGTTGGAGGCAGATGCCATAATGAGCCTTCATGATCGGATTGAGCTGGCAGGCAGTGGAGGGCACATTGCGTGATCACAGATCTGGGCTGGGCACCTGGGCTGAGCTGACGTTCTAGAAGGAGGAGTGAAGAATCTAATATGTATTAAGGATGTCTACAAGGCAGGCCCACCCTAGGACTTTGTATGTAGTGTCTCATCACACTCCAAACAGCGCTGGGCAGTAGATTTGATGATTCCATTTTACTGATGGGGGAGACTGAGATGGGGGATTGCTAAGCAGTTTTCACAAGGTGACATTACTAATAATTAATGGAACTGGGATTTGCACCTGGATCTGGCATTCAGTAAATATTTGTTGAAAGAATGATCTCTCTGGCTCCAAAGTCCATGCGCCGTTACTACATTTGAGAGAACGCCACCACCCCACACAAATGTTAATAATAGCTAGCACTTACAGAGTACTGACTACATGCTAAGCAGGGTTCCAAGCACTTTATGTATATCAACTCATTCACACCTCATTTGACAGGTGAGGAAGCCAAGGCACAGAGAGATCAGTCACTTGCCCAGGGTCACACATGGTGGAGCCGGTGTTTAACCCGGTGATCTGGCTGCAGGTCAGCCCTGAGTCTCTCTATGCCATCCTGCCTGTTTCCCACAGCATCCCACAGTTTCAAACCCATTTAGGGTTTGACGATTTCACTTTCTTTTCACTAGTTTGGTAAGCATGCACTGATACCCAGAGCTCCTGTGTTTGCATTCCTCTCGTTTCTGGTGGAGCTATGTACTTTTTCATGTTTTGATTTACCATCTGTGCTTCCTGAGTAAACTGTCTGTTCACCTCCTTTGTTGCTTATGGAGTGAAATCTGGGCACTGATTTTGGCTTTTTGCAAAAAAAAGCAAAAATCGGCCGGGCACGGTGGCTCATGCCTGTAATCCCAGCACTTTGGGAGGCTGAGGTGGGTGGATCACGAGGTCGAGAGATTGAGACCATCCTGGCCAACATGGTGAAACCCCGTCACTACCAAAAATACAAAAATTAGCTGGGCATGGTGACGCCTGCCAGTAGTCCCAGCTACTTGGGAGGCTGAGGCAGGAGAATTGCTTGAACCCAGAGGTGCAGGTTGCAGTGAGCCGAGATCGTGCCATTGCACTCCAGCCTGGTGACAGAATGAGACTCCATCTCAAAAAACAAACAAAACAAAATGCAAAAATTAATAAATTTTAGATGTATCTCTGGTTTGTTATTTCTTCCAGGATGTTGTTTTCCTCTTGTGATTGTCCTATATTTTATTCAACAGAAGGTTCCTATTTTTTAATTGAACTAACTTTTGTTTACCTTGTAGTTTGTACCTCTGCCTCAAAAAAAAAAAAAAAAAAAAATCTATATAGAAACTCAACTGTTGCCTTTGCTATTTCTAGTCTTCTAGGCTGGAATGGGCATACTCTTTTTTTTTTTTTGAGACAGAATTTCGCTCTTGTTGCCCAGGCTGGAGTGCAATGGTGCGATCTCACTCACCACAGTCTCCGCCTCCTGGGTTCAAGAGATTCTCTTGGCCTCAACCTCCTGAGTAGCTGGGATTACAGGCATGTGCCATCACACCCGGCTAATTTTGTATTTTTAGTAGAGATGGGGTTTCTCCATGTTGATTGGGCTAGCCTCGAACTCCTGACCTCAGGTGATCCGCCCACTTTGGCCTCCCAAAGTGCTGGGAGTACAGGTGTGATCCCACTGTGCTCAGCCAGGTATACCCTCTTCTTATTTTCATCTTCATTTATTTTTCCCAATAGAGTTCTATGAACTTCTTTGAAGAAATCTTAGAACATGAAGTAAACTAATGGCCAAATGTTGAATATCTGAGGTTAACTGAAGGGAATACCTTTTCCCATGTGTCTTCTCTCTGCGTGATACTGGTATACACGTCAGAATGGAAGCTTTTGGCTCGTGGGAAGTTTGGAAGACTTGGAAACTGGTTACTCCTTTTGGAGAGTGGCCAGTACCTGGGTAGCAGCAGGCAGAGGAGGAGGTAGCCAGGGCTATGCAGATTTGGGGGGCCTGAGGGAGTCCTGCAAGAGGGAGGCCCCCACTGACAGTGAGACCACCTTAATGGGTATGGCCTGGCACCGAGGGCACATGCCAGGGCTGTGGGTGGGGAGCAGGAGAACTATTTGGCCCAGGCCTCAAATTTAGACTCCTGACATTATCTCCAGAGGAGGTTATTGACACGGTCAGTTGGTCCTTTGGAGAGGCCATTGCTTAGGGGTGTGGCATCCCCAGAATCTCTGTTCTGCTCTTACCCAGAATGCTGTGAGTATTTCACAACTGTGTTTAGCAGGAGGCAGGAGTCTGTAAATTGTTTTGTTTTTGTTTTTATTTTGAGATGGAGTTTCGCTCTTGTTGCCCAGGATGGAGTGCAATGACACAATCTCGGCTCACCACAACTTCCGCCTCCCAGGTTCAAGTGATTCTCCTGTGTCAGCCTCCCGAGTAGCTGGGATTACAGGCATGTGCCACCACACTGAGCTAATTTTGTATTTTTAGTAGAGATGGGGTTTCTCTATGTTGGTCAGGCTGGTCTTGAACTCCCAACCTCAGCAGATCTTGATCTGCTCACTTCAGCCTCCCAAAGTGCTGGGATTTCAGGTGTGAGCCACCGGGCCCAGTCCTGTAAGTTCTGTTAAATGCCTACTACACACACCAAATCCTCTGCTTGGAACTCTACTGTTGCTACATTTTTAAATCATCACTACAGTCTGACAAGGTACATGTCATTACAGCTGTTTGAAATGAGGAAACTAAGGCCACAAGAGGTTAAGGACAAAGCCCAAAGGCACACAGCTAGTATGTTTCAAAGCCCACAATTGAACTTGGCACTGTGCTTAGAGCCCGTATCCTTATTCTTTCCATTCACCACTCTGCCTCATCTGAGAGCAGGGTCTCAGTGAGTGCTTGTCACCTGGGGAGGAATGAAACAGGAGCAAGTCCCAAGTCTTGATCAGGTCACTCATTCACTCGCTGTCAGTCATATGCTCCACTTCTCCCAGGGTGACATCACCTACGCCACGGTGTCACCCACCCACATCTATCACATCTGTTCTTCCAACCCGACGTCTTTCCTCAAGTTTGCACTTGAACAGCCTGCTTTCTAATGGTAAATGTAGCAGAATGTCTCATCCCTCATGTCAGAAGGGAACGCCATGTCTCCTTCTTCTCCCGAATCTGCTCTTCTCCTGTGCTATTTCTCCGTGAACGATGCCACCATCAACCTTTATGTTCATTCCTCAAATCCAGTTATCCACCAAGGATTCCTGATTTCTTCCTAGATATGTCTAAATCTGTGTCTTCTTCCCTGACTCAGCAAACACCCGCTTGGGCTGAATCCCGTCCATTTAGCATGTGTCTGACCCTTGGCGGCCTCTCTCCACAGAGCCCAGTGCTCTGGTATCCCTTGTGTGTCTCTGGAGGATCTTCCTGAGCCATGACTCTGACCTTCCTGGGCTGCAAAATACCAATACATTGTTGGCACAAAATCTTAGAACCAGACTTTTGTACCAGCCATGTCAATCATAGCACTTGCCTTTTATATTCCTTCTGAGGGGAACTGACCTGCTGTCACTACCTGTTGCAAACAGGAACCCTGTTCAGGGCCATATCATCCTGCCAGCTTTTTGGACCCATGGTAGCCACCTGGCCCCAAGGCAGGCAGTTGATTGGCTGGCCAACAACATATAACATGGTCTGGTATTCAGTGGCTGATACCTATAACCCCAGCACTTTGGGAGGCCTAGCTGGGAGGATTGCTTGAGGCTAGGAGTTTGAGACCAGCCTGGGCAACATAGCAAGATCCTAACTCTACAAAAGATGAATTTTTTTTTTTCTTTTCTCTGTCTCGTTCTGTCACCCAGGCTGGAGTGCAGTGGCACAATCTTGGTTCACTGCAACCTCTGCCTCCCAGGTTTGAGCAATTCTCTTGCTTCAGCCTCCCAATTAGCTGGGACTACAGGCACATGCTGCCACGCCTGGCTAATATTTCATATTTTTTTTTTAGTAGAGATGGGGTTTCACTGTATTGCTCAGGCTGATCGCGAACTCCTAAGCTCAGGCAATCCACCTGCCTTGGCCTCCCAAAGTGCTGGGATTACAGGTGTGAGCTACCGCGCCCCGCTGAAAAAATTTTAAAAAGGCATGTTAGACCAGTCAGGTTCTCTGAAGAGAATATGAGCAAAAATATATGGAGAGAATGAGGCAGTGAGCAATGGAAATTGAGACTGAGAAGCAGAGTTAGGGCTGGAGAAGCCAGCACTAGGGCCTCGTGCAATGCAGAGTCTGTGTCCGAAGAGGAAGCCGCTAAGTACAGAGAGGGCAATGGAGCTGACACAGAGCGCAGGGGCCACTGGGAGAAGGAAGCTGTGCATCATCAATAGGACTCTTTCAATGGAATATATTCTGTTTTAGGAAAAACTCTCCACATTGTCATTATTTGCTTGTTTTGCTATAGACCAGTGCAGATCACAGGGGGATGTTTGGGGTCCCCAAGTTCGTCTGACATCAAACAATCCCTCTTTCAAGCTGGGGCCTTGGGAGAGGTGGCAGAAGTCTCACAAGACCAGAGAAACAGCCTCAGATCTTTTCTCTGGGGAATCCAGACAATAGCAGCTGCCAGCTTTTTTCCACTGGAATATTACCACACGTGGCGAGGCACGGATGCGCCACTTCAGTATTTAGACTTTGGTGCTGTGGAAGTCAGCAGTGTTTGTTATTCTGGTGGCTGGTGTTTGGGGAAGCGCATTGTCTCCACCGCAACGCATAATGCGCACGAGTCTTCCATTGTCTTGCAGCCCGGCCGGCAAGAGATCACAGGGCTGATCCAGCACACTTTCTTTATGGTAAGGCTCCGGGAGGGTTAGGGCTGATCTAATTCCCTGAGCAAAGCTGGTTACCAGGCTTTGGGGGCTGGAGTAGGGCATAGTTGTCAGGGTCAACCCTTTAAGACTGTGGGCACAGCCACCTCAGTGAATGAAGAAGGGGTTTGCAAGTAAGTATATGCTCTACAGTCAGACCTAGATTGGTAACCTGGCTCCACCACTAACCAGCTGTGTGGCCTTAGGTAAGTCACTTAATCTCTCCGTGCCTCAGTTTCTCCATCTGTAAAATGGAGATAATAATAGTATACACCACATAGTTTTTATCACGATTAAATGAAGTAAATAAGTAAATAAATAATAAAAAATATAATAAAAAATAAAAATAAATAAGTAAATAAACAAATAGGTTGACCTCTATGAAACTGTCATTTGTATAGGCCCCAAATGGTTTATGCTAATACAGTTGTGACTAGCACATAGTAAGTGCTTAACAAATGCAAGCTAAAGGTATAGAAAATTACATTAGTATTTGTTATTATCTCAGCCCTTCTCTGACAGTGAGTACCAGCCATTTTTGACCAGGCCTTGCCCAGGATGCTTATCACAGAGGAAAGGGGGTGCTGCTGTCTACTTCAGTGCTGCAGGCACCAGGAGACCGTGGACTCCTCAGCGCCAGGCGCAGCCATACCTCCACTAGCTGTGTTACTTCCTGTCTAAGCTCCTTTTTCTGACAGAAACGATCCTATTGGACATGCCTATATAAAAACCCCGTCCAGTGCAGGCACGGTGGCTCACACCTGTAATCCTAGCACTTTAGGAGGCTGAGGCAGGTGAATCACCTGAGGTCAGAAGTTCAAGATCAGCCTGGCCAACATGGTGAAACCTCATCTCTACTAAAAATACAAAAGTTAGCTTGGCATGGTGGCCTGTGCCTGTAATCCCAGCTACTGGGGAGGCTGAGGCAGGGGAATCGTTTGAACCCAGGAGGCAGACGTTGCAGTGAGCTGAGATTGTACCACTACACTCCAGCCTGGGTGACAGAGTGAGACTCCATCTCCAAAACAAACAAATGAACAAAGAAAAAACCCCTTGCTGCTCTATTCAATGCAAAGTGTTCTCAGACCATAGCAATTTCTCCTTTTCACATCCCAGCTCTTTGTGTCACTCAGTGGCCAGATGCAAATGAAACCTCTGGGACCCAGTCTCACATTTGTCCCTTGGTTGACTGCTCTATTTTCATAGCTTCTGAAAGCCTCCATAGCCTGTGACAACACATGAGACCGTGATTCCTTTTGTTGCTCAAATTCTAACAGCTGGCCCACATCTAGCGTCACTGTAAGAAATACAGACTTTTTCACTTCACCTTCCTAAATAATGATAATTATTAGTTATTTACCATAGCCTAGATGTCAGGCATTGTTCTGAGTGCTTATATACATTAAGCCATTTAACCTTCATGACAACTCCAGAAAGTATGTACTTTGTTGCCCACTTTACTGCTTAGGAAACCAAGGAGTAAAGTGTCTTACCGAAGGTCACATAGCCAATTAAGCAGCAGAACTGGGGTTCGAACCTGAGTCCACGTTCACGGCCACAACCTCTATTCTCCTGGCAGTTCCTGGAAATGATTACCTGTTCCACACATCCCTCTCGGTGTCCTCTTGCTCATCCAGCTATTTGGTTCTGGAATCTTGTCCCACTTAGTGATTCGTTTCTAGTGAGTCACACTGTAAAATCTTTAGAATTGCAGTGTGACTGAACTGTGCTGTGAAACTCTGCCTTTTGAATCTTTCTTAGGTTTTAACAAAGGACTTCACAGCGATACTCCTCCCTCAGCTTCTTCCTGAGAACACAATTTCCTGAGAGGGCCCTGGGTTTAATCTTTGCCCAGAAGCTATTTTTTGAATTTTAGCATTGTTTGCTATCTAGAGAGGTGAGAAATCGTCATAAATAGCAAGTCCTGTCTTCTTTTTTTTTGAGACAGGTTCTTGCTCTGTCACCCAGGCTGAAGTGCAGTGGCATGAATATGGCTCACTGCAATCTCGATTTTCTTGGGCTCAAGAGATCCTCCCACCTAAGCCTCCTGAGTAGTTGGGACTACAGGTGTGCACCACCACACCCGGCTAAATTTTCTATTTTTTGTAGAGATGAGGTTTGAAAACAAAACAAAACTAAACAAAACAATCTTTCCTCTAGCATTTTACTATAAGCAGCAAGCTATGAGGCAGAACCCTCAACCGACTTGGCTAATAGTCCTTAGCCCAGTTACACAGTTCACTAGTGACATTTTCTAGCTTCCCCATAACCACAGGTGACAGTGCGGCTAACTACCTAATAAGAATCTTCCTTCCTCCAGTTTCCAAGAACATGCTTCTTATTTACTTTTAAGTCCTCACCAGCAGTCCCTTCAATGTCATTCCAGCTCCTACCAATTGCTCAGCTCCGAAACCATTCCCAGATTTGAAGTTTTTACCATGACAGCCTCCCACTGCTCAATACCAAAGTCTTTATTAGTTATCTATTGCTTTATAAAGAATTACCCAAAACTTAGCAGCTTAAACGGTATTTTTAACCTCTTTGTAGTTTCTGGGGGTCAGGAACCTGGGGTTGTTTGGTTGGGTGGTTCTGGCCTAGGGTCTTCCACAGGTTGTAACCAAGTTGCTGGCAGGGCTGCAGTTATGATTTGACTGGGGATGGAGGATTCATCTCTAATACGGCATCTTTCATGTGGCTGTTGGCTAGAGGCTCAGTTCCTCACTGACCATTGTCAGGAGGCCGTAGTTCCTTGCCACGAGAGACTCTCCAGAGGGCTGCTTGAAATAGCAGCTGGCTTCCCTCAAAACAAACTATTCTAAAAAGAGTGACAGAGAGGGAAGTAACAGTGCCTTTTATGATCCAGTCTCTGCACTCACACATGATTCCTTCTTCTTTATTCTGCTGGTTGTACAAACCAATGCAGACACACAGGGACTAACAAGGATATGAACACCAGCCGGTGAGGATCATCAGTACCATCTTGGAGGCTGGTTACCACAATGGGAAGACACTGCATGCTTTCACCTAAGACCTCAAGTAAGACAGTGACATGTGCTCTCACTGCTTTAACCCAACATTCTAGCAGGAGTTCGAGCCAGTGCAATAAAGCAAAAAATAAAATGCATTCAGGTTAGAAAGGAAGAAATACAACACTCATGACACTACTGTCTAGGTAGAAAATTATAAGGAAGCTACAAAAAAGCCACCAGAACTAATAAGTGAATTTAAGACATAGGATACAGGCCAGGTGCAGTGGTCACATCTGTAATCCCAGCACGTTGGGAGGCTGAGGTGGGTGGATAATTTGAGGTCCGGAGTTCAAGACCGGCCTGACCAACATGGTGAAATCCAGTCTCTACTAAAACACAAAAATGAGCCAGGCATGGTGGCAGGTGCCTATAATCTCAGATACTTGGGAGGTCGAGGCAGGAGAATTGCTTGAACCCAAGAGGCAGAGGTTGTAGTGAGCTGAGATCATACCACTGCACTCCAGCCTGGGCAACAGAGACTCCCTTTCAAAAAAAAGAAAAAAACAAACAAACAAACAAAATGTATAGGATACATATCAAAAGTTTTGATGATCAATTGTATTCTTATATACCAGTAACAAACAATTGGAAATTGACATTTTAAAAAACCAAAAAATATTAAGTGAAAGGTAGCACATGTTTGGAACTGAGCAGCTTTCTCAGTCTGCTCCCTGCCAGTAGAATTTGAGGGGTTCAAAGAGCCTCTGTTAATTTTGTACTGTCTCTGTCCCTTTCAGTCTACTCTAGCAGTATTTCTGCCGATATATTTCTTTTAAAACTCTGTGGGTCTCAAAGATATGAAATACTTAGGGATAAATGTGGCAAAAGATGTGTAAGACCCATGCACTGAAAATATTGCTGAGAGAAATTAAAGATGACCTAAATAAGCGACGAGGTATATATCCTCCTGGATCAGACGACTCAGTAATATTAAGGTGTTAATTCTGTTAAAGTTGATCTATAGACTCAATACTATTCCAATAAAAAAACCCAGCATGCTGTTTTTTGTAAAAATATCAAACTGATTCTAAAAAAGACCTATGACAGCCCAAACAATTTTGTAAAAGAGGAAGAAAGTTGATGAAATTGCATGAATTTCCGAATCTATAAAGCTCCAGTGATCAAGACAGCATGGTATTGGTGTCAAGAGAGACAAATCGGAGCAGTGTGATGAAGGGTAAGAATGATCCCCAGACTGACCAAAGCCCACGCACCACTGCATCCCGTGCCCAGCGCCTACGTCCCACCACCATGCCCAAGAGAAAGGCCCAAGGGGATGCTAAAGGAGACAGAGCCAAGGTGAAGGGCAAACCACAGAGAAGATCCACGAGGTTTTCTGCTAAACCTGCTCCTCCAAAGCCAGAGCCCAAGCCTAAAAAGGCCCCTGCAAAGAACAGAGAGAAGGTACCCGAAGGGGACAAGCGAAAAGCTGACACTGGCAGGGAGGAGAATAACTGCAGAAAATGGAGACTCCCAAACAGATCAGACACAGAAAGCTGAAGGTGCTGCAGATGCTGAGTGAAGTGTGTGCATTTTTGATAACGACTTCTGCTGACCGCATAGCTTGAAATACAATTTTTAATAAGCTTTTATAAAAATGCAGAATTTTTTTTTAAGCTATGTTGTTTGCACACAGAACACTTCATTGTTGTTTGGCGGAGAAGGGCATATGTCACTAATAGAATGTCTCCGAAGCTGGACTGATGTGGGGAAAACACTTTTCCCTTCTAGTTTGGACAGACCTCCTTTGGCTCCCAGGAGGAGGGATTCCCTGACTTTGACATACATGGCCCCTTGGCACAAAAGACTTGTGGTATGGAAAAACGAATTCGTCTTTATAATCTCGTCTCCCTTTCCATCTTTCAGCATGCCAGACACCTGTTGGGACCTAACCCAACAGGCAATTTGGAGTTTCCAGTGATGCCACTGACATGAAACCCCTCAAAAGAGCAGTGGTTCCGTTTCTAGATTGTGGATCTTCAGGTAAATTCTGCCATTTTCATTTCGGGGTCGGCTTATGAAACACTGTTTAACAACATGCTAAATGTGAAATGTCGACCCTCATTCTAAACTTTCCCTTTTCAGAACATGAGATGAAGATGTCACGGGGTTTTATAGTGGCTTTCTGATGTTTGGTAGTCCACTGAAGAAAGGAGTTTGAAAGTTGCTATATACTGTTTTACCACAGTCTGCCCAGGTCCTGCCTGAAATATTGTAATTGCTTATGGAAAGTATCTTTAATAAAGCTGGATACAGTTTAGCTTGGGGAAAAAAAGATAGAAAAATCACTCAATGGAACAGAATAGAAACCAGAAACAGACCCACTGTATTATTCTATAATAAATAATTATAGAAATATTTTAAAATTATTGATTTTTTTTTTTTTTTGCCAATCATTGAGAGCTTGTAAGGTTGCTGAGGTTGGTTGGCCTTGAACTCTTGGCCTCGCCTTCGCAAGCGCCACGACATCTGGCCGGAGCCACTTTGGGCCCCTAAAATTATTGATTTTTAATGATCTTTTTGATAAATAATTCATACCACATAATTCACCCAAAGTTACAACGCAATGGTTTTAATATATTCACAGTGTTGTGCGATCGTCAACTTATCCAATTATAGAATATTTTCATCTACCCTAAAAACAAAACCCATATTCATTAGCTGTCATTCCCCATTTTCCTCCACCAACACTCAACTCGTAGCCCTGAGCAATCACTAATCTACTTTCTGTCTTATAGATTTGCCCATTCTGCCTAATATTTTTGATATAAATGGACATTTAAAAAATAGAATCAAATAACATGTGGACTTCTTTCACTTAGCAAAATGTATTAAGGATCAACCATGTTGTGTATGTATCCATATTTTATTCCATCTTATTGACAAATAACGTTCCATCGCATGAATATATCACATCGTGTTTATTCGTTCATCATTGATGGGCATTTGGGTTGTTTCCCCCGTTTCGCTATTATTAATACTTCTATGACTATTCATGTACAGATTTTTATGTGGACATATGTTTTTATTTCTCTTGGGTAGATAGGAGTGGAATGACTGAGTCATATGGTAACCATATGCTTAACTTTTGAAGAAGTGCCCAACTGTTTCACAAAGCAGCTGCACTGTTTTACAGTCCCACCAGCAATGCATGAGACTTCCACTTTCTCCACATCCTCACCAACACTTGTGATTATCCATTTTTTAAAATTATAGTCATCTTACTGGATGTAGACTGGTACCTAATTGTGGCTTTGGTTTGCATTTCCCTGATGACTAACGATGCTGAGCATTTTTTCATGTTATTCACGGCTACTGTAGATCTTCTTTGGAGAAATGTCTACGAAGCCTTTGCCCATTTTTTAAATTGGGTTATTTGTCTGTTTATTACTGGGTTGTAAGAGATTGGTTTTTAAAAAAATGTATTCTGGATACAAGTTCCTTATCAGATATGTGATCAAATGTTTCCTCCCATTCTGTGACTTGTCTTTTCACTTTTAAAAAAGTATTATTTTTATTATTTTAAAAATATTTTAAACTTTTAAGTTCAGGGGTACGTGTGCAGATTTGTTATACAGGTAAATTCGTGTCATGGGGGCTTGTTGTACAGATTATTTCATCACCCAGGTACTAAGCCTAGTACCCAATAGTTATTTTTTCTGCTCCTCTCCCTCCTACCATCCTTCACCCTCAAATAGGCTCCAGTGTCCATTGTTCCCCTCCTTGCATCTACGTGTTCTCATCATTTAGCTTCCACTTATTAGCGAGAACATGCAGAATTTGGTTTTCTCTTCCTAGGTTAGTTCGCTAAGGGGAATGGACTTCACCTCTATCCATGTCCCTGCAAAGGACATGATCTCATTAGTTTTTATGGCTGCATAATATTTCACGGTGTATATGTACCACATTTTCTTTATGCAATCTGCCATTGATGAACGTTTAGGTTGATTCCATGTCTTTGTTACTGCTTTTCACTTTTTTCGATGGTATTTGCAAAAAAAATTAAATTTCGATGTGGTTCAATTTATCTACTTTTTCTTTTGTTGCTTGTGCTTTTGTTTTTATATTTAAGAAACTATGGTCTCGCTCAAGGTGAGATTTATTGCTATGTTGTCTTCTAAGAGTTTTACAGTTTTAGCACGTACTTAGAGGTCTCGGATCCATTTTGAGTTTATTACCGTATATGATATGAGGTACGTTCCAACTTCATTCTTTGGCACATGAATATCTAGTTGTTCTAGCACCATTTGTTGAAAAAATTATTCTTTCCTCGGGTTAATTGATTTTTGACAAAGATGTTAAGGCAGTAGTTCAATGAGGAAAGTTTAATATTTCTAACAAATAGTGTGGGAACAATGGTGTATCCAGATGCAAAAATGTAAGCCTTGACCCTTACTTGACACCAAGTACAAAACCTGACTTTCAATGGGCCACCAGCCTAAAGGTAAGACCTAAAACTATAAAGTTTCTGTAAACAGAAGGAAAAAAACAAGTGATTTTGGGCTAAGCATAGACTATAAAAGTTGCTGAATTATGCTTCATAAATATTTTGAAATTTTCTCTCCAAAAGACCATGTTATGTTAAGAAAGTGAAAAGGCAAACTACAGACTGGAGAAAATATTTGCAAAATGTATCTAATAAAGGACTTGAATTTAGAATATATAAATATATCTTAGAACTCAGTAGTTAAGAGAAAAATAAATCAATTTAAAAATGGGCAAAAGATTCAAATGAATACTTCCCCAAACATTATATACAGCTATCAAATAAGAATATAAAACATTTTCGACATTATGAATCATTAGAAAAATACAAATCCAAACCACGATACACACCCACTAGACTGGCTAAAATTCAAGACCGACCATCATACCACATGTTGGTGAGAATGTGGAGCATTTACATTCCACTAGCACTCATGCACTGCTGGTGGGGATGTAAATGGCACAATCACTTTGGAAAACCATTTGATAGCTATTTAAAAAGTTAAACACATACCTACCACATAGTGCACTCATTCTATTCCTAGGTATTTACCCAAGGGAAACAAAAACGTATGTCCACACAGACATGTACATGAATGTTTATAAAACATTATAAACAGGATTTTATATATACATATATGTATGTATATATGGTTATGAGATCTATTTTAAAAGTGGTTCAGATTGTTCTCAAATAGCATTATTTATTATGCATTTGTGACTCCATTAAGCAGTGAACCAATTGTAACTAGCTATGTTTTGATAGCTTCTTAGTTTATCATTGCTGTTTTATTCAACCTATTGCTAGATAAAATGTATAGATTACACTAAATTATTATTTACATAAAAACAATATTATAACTACACTAAGAGAAATCAAAATGAGACAGAAAATTCAACCATAATGTACTTTTTGAACAAATCAACTCATTTATTTTTCCTTGCTCCCATCTGGTACTTGTCTGCATGCATAAAACATTTTTGCCTAGTTGTAGAAATCCAATTTTGTATTCAGCTTTTGAAAAACAACTGTAATACTGCAATCTGTTTTTCACATTGCTACTTAGTCTTCACAATTATTTTTAACGACCATGTTATTTATTCTGTGGATTTCCCACACGTCAACATTTCTCCTATTGCTCGATAGCCATGTGTTTTTTAAAATATTGCTATTAGAAAAACTTTGTACTTAACATTTTCATATATATAAAAACATATATAACATTTTCTTTCTTTTGGATTACTTCCTCGGGATAAGGAGTTGTATTACTGAATCAAAACGTAACTATAGCTATAATTTCTGTAGCTCTCAAAATACATCGTCAAAGGGATTTCCATTCATTCATTCACCAAATATTTATTGAACAGTTTCTTCTTGCCAGACAATGATTAAGTGTTAAGGTTACAATGGTGAGGAAAAACATACAACCCATGCTCATAGATCCTGCTGTCTAGTTGGGGAGACAGACTCCTTCGGGTTGTCGCACAGATGGAAGCAATTACAACCATGCTAAGTATTAGTAAGGAGAGAGGCATGGAGCTATAAAAGTATTTGATGGTGGAACCCTCTTTTGCCTGTTGGTTAGTGGAAGGATTTCCTAAGGAAAAAGTGATTGTGCTTGGGGCTTAAGGATGACTAGGAGCTAAGTAGACCAAAGGTGGAAAGGAACAGAGTTCTAGACACAGGGAGCAGCATGTGCAAATGCCTTTTGGTAAAGCACATGGAACCGGAAGAAGACCGCAATAGCTGGAGCCAAATGGGTGGGGGAGCATGGGGCAAGACCATGCACGGGTTATGGGCCATGTGAAGGGTTTTAGTCTTTATCCTGAGAACAATGGGATCCTACTGAACAGGATGTGTGCTTCAAAACACTTTGGCTATAGTGCATAGCGGGAGGGAGCTTGAGAAAGGATAGGGGTACCAATGGAGAGCTTTGCAGTGGTCTAGATGAAGGACGATGGTTGCTTAGATGATGAGTGTGTGGATACAGATGAGAATAAGGGGAATGCATTTAGGAAATATTGAGGATGTAAAATTGACAAAACTTGGTAGTGGCTTTGACTTAACAGGTAGTGGGAAGGAAAGGAGAGAAGGGAATCTGAAGGAAGATTCCTGGTGTAAGAAAGAGGAATGGTGGTGCCATCCACAGACATAAGCATCAATGGGAGAGGATCAGATTGGGGTAGTTTTCTGCATAAGGAATTCAAGGTGTCTTTGAGATAGACAAGATGAGTCATCAAATGGGCAACTGGACTGTGTGTCTGAAACTCAGAGCAGAGTTTAGGTAAGAGCCATAGACTTAGGAGTCCTCAGTATACAGACAGCTGGCCAAAGAGCCTGCAGGAGGATGTGATATCACAGAAGCCAAGAGAATAGCATGACAGGAAGGAGAGAGTAGTTGCTAGTGTCAAATGCTGCTGAGAGGCCTCAGCAAATGGGTGTAAATCAGTGGTAACCTTGGCAAGACACAATGATGAACAAACAGACAGGGTGGAAAAATGAATGAGAAACAGAGGCATGGGGGTTATGTGTCTGTGCAGCCTTTCCAGAATGTGACTGAGACGGCAGAGTGGGAGAATAGAAGGCAGAGCGAGGGCTTGAAGAAGGAGTTTTGCTTTTGTATTTTATTTTTTTTTCAGAAAGGAGGACTTGTGCATATATTGAATGCTGATGGGAAACTCTGAGTCGAGAACAGCAGGGTGAATGTCAAGGGAGAAGTGACTATCCATAAGAAAGTCCATGTAGGTGGGAGAGGATGATGTCTTCTTTCAGGTGAAGAGACTGCTTTGTTAGGGGAAGGGATGCCTTTCCCATAACAGGCTTGCACTCATTTATAGGATTTCCACTGAGGACTTAGAAAAGTGTTTGGTTTAATTCTACGCTGTTGCCATCTTGAATTTTCTTTTTTCTTTTTCTTTCTTTTTTTTTTTTCAGACAGGGTTTTGCTCTGTTGCCTAGGCTGGAGTGCAGTGGCATGAGCATGGCTCACTGCAGCTTCAGCCTCCCTGGGCTCACATGATCCTTCTGCCTCAGCCTCCTGAGTAGGTGGGACTCCAGGCATGTGTATACCACCACACTCGTCTAATTTTTGTATTTTTTGTAGAGACGGGTTTTTGCCATGTTGCCCAGGCTGATCTTGAACTCCTGAGCTCAAGCGATCTGCCCACCTTGGCCTCCCCTCATGCTGGGACTACAGGCATGAGACACTGTGCCCAGCCGTTAGAAATTCTTAACGATTCTTCAAGAAGTGGCCCTACATTTTCAGTTTGCACTGGGCTCTGCAGATCATGGGGCTGGCCCTTCCTCCAGCAACATCAGAACTACTGCTTTCTCCCCAGACCTCACCAGAATGGAATATAATCATCTCAACCTTTCTGTTATGGCCGTTAATTTAATAGGTGGAAATGTGTGCCTGGGTTGTTTTAATTTGCATTTCTTTGATTACTGGCCAGGTTGACTGTGTTTCCTCGAGTCTGTTTACTAACCACGCTTCCTTCCGTGTGAGCCGCCTGTGTCCTTTGCCCATTTACGTTTCAAACTCCGAAAGGAGTTTCCTCTGTGTGAATGAATCACCAGTGTTTTAAATGTATGGAGAGAATGTTTTCTGTAGAAACGGCCTGGGGTTTCAGGAAGGCAGCCCCAGGCCAGGGGTGCCTTGCAAAGCAAGGGTCCTGTCATCTAACACTGAGGCAAGAATTGCCCCTTTGGTGTACAGCAGTCTTTTAATAGAATACTTTTCCATCTAGGTTCTTCTTTAATCTTCAGCTGTCCGAAGGCTATGTCTGCCCCTCTGTGCTCTGCCTAGGGTGTCCCTACTGCCTACCATTTCCCCATGGATTGCCCCATGACCAGACTCACAGCACCCTAGTTATGCTGATATTTAAATATTCCAAATGTGTCTGTATATGTTTACTTATATCAATATCAATATATATAAATATATTATATACTATACTTATATATAATATTTATATACTATATTATATATATTTATACTACATAAATATATAAATATATACTATATACAAATATATATAGAATAAATGTATAGTATATACTATAATATATACTAAATACTATATATTATAGTATATACTAAATATATACTAGATATTATAGTATATACTAAATATATACTATATATATAAATATATAGTATAAATATATAAACATATAACATAAACTTATACCATAAATATATAAATATATACTATAAATATATAAAATATATACTATAATATATAGAGTAATTATATTTATCAGTATAAATTTTACAATATAAAAACATTATAAAAATATATTTTTTACATAAATCAATATAAAAACATAAATATATTTATATATAATGTATAGTATATAATATATATTTTATATTATGTATAGTATAGAATATATAGAATATATAGGGTAATTATATATCAATATAAATATGTTTATATATTATATAAGTATGTATTTATATATAATTATATAAATATATTAAGTAAACATATATCTATATTGATATATATATAAATACACACACACACACATATATAACATTTTACAGTAATTATTGATTTTACATCTATTTTCTTTTCTGGGCCATGAGCTCTTTCATGCTTTAGGCTTTTCCTTCCTTTGTTTTCCTTTTTAAAATTGTTATTTTATTTTGTTAATAGAGACAGGGTCTCTCTGTCTGGAGTGCAGTGGTGCAATCACAGCTCATCGCAGCTTCAGACTCCTCGGCTGAAGCAATCCTCCGACCTCAGCCTCCCGAAGTGTAGGGATTACATGGGATTACAGGCATAAGCCACCACACTGGGTCCTCCCTCCCTCCCTCCCTTCTCTCTCTCTCTCTCTCTTTCCCTTCCTCTCTCTGTTCCTCACTCATTTGTTCTCTCTCCCTCTTTGTCTCTTCATTCTCATTGCCTCACATAGTAGCTGTACATACTGGGCACTCAACTTATGTCAACAAGTAGATGAACTCAAGTAATGAGTAGTTTGTGTGTGAAGCTCTCAGAGCTGCCTTCTTCTCCATCCTCACAGTTCTTTTATTCCTGGCTACGTTCTGTTTTTCTGACCACATCTAAGCAGCATGCTCCATCTAAGGCACCAACTTTAGGGACTAAAGCATCTGGAATGCTCAGTCTGGAAAGGAAGGGAGCTGGGACCCTGCCATCTGATATTTGAAGGCTGTGGGCTCCTCATGGTGGTGAAGGGGTAAGAGGGTGGGCTTTGGATCTAGTCTATGTGAGTTCAAATCCAGCTCTGCCACTAGCTGTGTATTCTGGGGACAAGTGGCTTAACTCCCAAGTTTCTGTTTCCATAAAAAGGGACTTGCTTATTTCAAAGGTGTTGGGAGGATTAAATAAAATGAATAACGTTGAAGCACATAGCCTGGTGCGTAGTAGGTGATCATTCATCTGGTGTTGACTTAGAAACTACCCTATAGATAGATCCCTCTTGTTAGCATTGGAACCAATGCATGGAAGATACAAAAGAAGAAGATTTCAGCTAGAACGTTCCAACAGCCAGGGATGACCAAAGATGGAATGAGCTCCTTGGAAGGAAGTGATAGTAGAGATGCGAAGATAAAGGCTGAGATTTTGAACTGTAACTATATTATAGTTTAATCTACAGGAATGGCAGTTTGAACTCATCCTCTAGTGATCTTTAGGGCCCCATCTAACCTTGGGGAGCTTGGATTCTGTGACTGACACTGTGTCCACTGTCATATATACATGCTGGGCGCTTTCCAACACCCATTGTCTTTCCTCTTTCTCAAAAGCCTTCTGGCCTCCTTAGCAAGCCAATCAGTTTATCTTTTCAAAAAAACCAACTTTTTGCTTTAATGATGTTCTGTATTGTTTTCTTCATTTCAATTTCATTTATTTCTGTTCTGATCTTCATTATTTCTTCTTTTTTTTTCTACTCATTTTGGGTTTGGTTTGCTCTTGTTTTTTTCTTTCTTCTTTTTTTGAGACAGAGTCTTGCTTTGTCTCTGGGATAGAGTGCATTGGCACGATCTTGGCTCACTGCAACCTCCACCTCCCAGTTCAATTGATTCTCCTGCCTCAGCCTCCTGAGAAGCTGGGAACACAGGCATGTTCCACCACATCCAGCTAATTTTTGTATTTTTACTAGAGATGGGGTTTCACCATGTTGATCCGGATGGTCTCCATCTCTTGACCTCATGATCTGCCCACCTCGGCCTCATGTTTTTCTAGTTCTTTAAGATGCATAGTTGGGTTATTTGAAGTTTTTCTACTTTTTTTATGTAGATGCTTATAACTATAGACTTTCCTGTTAGTTCTGCCTTCACTGTATCCCATAGGTTTTACTATGTTGTGTTTCCAGTATCTTTTCTTTCAAGAAATTTTTCGACATCTTCTTAATTTCTTCATTGGCCCACTGGTTATTCAGGAACATACTGTTTAATTTTCATGTGTTTGTGTAGTTTCCAAAATTCGTCTTGTTATTGATTTCTAGTTTTATTCCTTTTTGGTCAGAGAAGATACTCGATGCAATTTTAATTTTTTTGAATTTTTAAAGACTTGTTTTGTGGCCTAACATATGGTCTAGTCTTGAGAATGATCCATCTGCTGAGGAGAAGAATATGCATCCTGCAGCCACTGGATGAAATGTTCTGTGAATATACATTATGTCCATTTGGTTCATAGTCGAGATCAAGTCTAATGTTTCTTTGTTGATGTTCTGTCTGGATGATCTGCCCAATGCTGAAAGTGAGGTGAAGATGAAGTCTTCAGCTCTTATTGTATTGGGGTCTGCCTCTCTCTTTAGCTCTAATAATATTTCTTTTTTTTTTTTTTTTGAGACGGAGTTTTGCTCTTGTTACCCAGGCTGGAGTGCAATGGTGCGATCTCAGCTCACCACAACCTCTGCCTCCTGGATTCAGGCAATTCTCCTGCCTCAGCCTCCCGAGTAGCTGGGATTACAGGCACGCGCCACCATGCCCAGCTAATTTTTTGTATCTTTAGTAGAGACGGGGTTTCACCATGTTGACCAGGATGGTCTCAATCTCTTGACCTCGTGATCCACCCGCCTCGGCCTCCCAAAGTGCTGGGATTACAGGCGTGAGCCACCGCGCCTGGCCAGCTCTAATAATATTTCTTTTAAATATCTGGGTGCTCCAGTGTTGGGTACATATATATTTATAATTGTTATATCCTCTTGCTGAATTAATCCCTTTATTATTGTATAATGACTTTGTCTATTTATTTATTTATTTATTTTTGAGACAGAGTCTTGCTCTGTCGCCAGGCTGGAGTGCAGTAGTGCAGTCTTGGCTCACTGCAACCTCTGCCTCCCCGGTTCAAGCAATTCTCCTGCCTCAGCCTCCCCAGTACCTGGGACTACAGGCATGCACCACATGCCCAGCTAATTTTTGTATTTTTTTAGTAGAGATGGGATTTCACCATGTTGGCCAGGATGGTCTCGATCTTTTGACCTCGTGATCTGCCCGCCTCGGCCTCCCAAAGTGCTGGGATTACAGGCGTGAGCCACCATGTCCAGCCACGTATAGTTTTCATCTTGAAATCTATTTTGTCTGATGTGAATATAGCTACCCCTGATCTTTTCTGGTTTCTATTTGCATGGACTATCTTTTTCCATCCCTTTATTTTCAATCTATGTGTTTTCATAGGTGAAATGTGTTTTTTATAGGCAACAGATCACTGGGTCCTGCTTTTGTTTCCATTCAGCCACTCTGTGTCTTTCAATTGGAGAGTTTCTCCATTTACGCTCAATGTTATTTCTGAGAAGTAAGGACTGACTCCCACCATTTTGTTGTTTTCTGATTGTTTTGTGGCCTTTTCTTCCTTCTTTCCTTCCTTCCTGTCTTCCTTTTAGTAAAGGTTATTTTCTCTGGTGATATGTTTTACTTTCTTGCTTTTTATTTTTTGTGTATCTGCTGTATGTTTTTAAATTTGAAGTTACCATGAGGCTTGCAAATAATATTTTATAACCTGTTATTTTTAAATAGATGACAACTTAAACTGGCTGCACAGACAAAGTAAAATGAAGCAAAGAGAAAACTAATAAAAACTCTATACTTTAACTTCATCCTTCTGCTTTTTAACTTTTTGTTGTTTCTACTTGTATTAATATCTTACTGTACTGTCATGTCTTGAGAAGTCTCTGTAGTTATTATTTTGATCAGTTCATCTTTTAGTCTTTCTACGCGAGATATGAGAGGTTTCCATACCACAATCACAGTGTTATAATATTCTGTGCTTTTCTATGTACATACAATTATCAGTGAATTTTGCACCTTCATATGATTTTTTATTGCTCATTAACATCCTTTTCTTTCAGATGGAAGAACTCCCTTTAGCATTTCTTGAAGGACAGGTCTGGTGTTAATGAAATCCCTCAGCTTCTGTTTGTCTAGGAAAGTATGTCTCCTCCATGTTTAAAGGATATTTTAGCTGGACATACTACTCTAAGGTAAAAGTACTTTAAATATGTAATGACACTCTCACCTAGCCTATAAAGTTTTCCCTAGAAGTCTACTTCCAGACATATTGAAGCTCCATTGTATGTTTGTTTGTTGGTTTTCTCTCGTTGCTTTCAGGATCCTTTCTTTATCCTTGACCTTTCAGAGTCTGATTATTAAATGTCTTGAGGTAATCTTATTTGGTTAAATCTGCTTGATGTTGAATTAGACTTTTAGTATAATTATGTCTCAAATATTGCATGGGACATACTCATACTAAAAAAAAATTATCTATATGAAAGTGAAATTTAAATAGACATCCTGTATTTTTTTTCTTCCTCCTTCTAGCAGCTCAGTGATTCCATGGAGAGAAGAAAGAGGGACATAAAGAAACTGGATACTTGGTGACATCTTTAACTCACTGGATCAAACCTTGCCTGAAGCTCACATTTCTGAAATTGCCAGGTACAAGAACAAATAATTTCGCTTTATTGTTTTACTAGATTCTAGACTAGCTTTAAGTTTCTCAGGCTCTTCTTTATCCTAACAGATTTATCAGAAGCTGAAAGCTCTGATCGTGTTGGGATGCAGATCCTGTGAGGAGGAGGCTTGCTTTGCACTCGTTTCTGAGTCTGCTTGCCTAACTCAAGGACCTCGGCATGGCTCTGCTACTTCTCCACTCAGACAAGCATTCCTGCAGACACGCACTAGGCTAACTCTGTCTTTATTTTTAGAACTGGACCTTTACAAGAAGCGCAGATTTGTCTTCAGTTTCCTCTCCCCCCACCTGGAATGGCCTGAGCCGAGGCCAGCTCCCTCCGAGAAGTCATTACCGCCTGGTGGGTACTGTAGCCTCAGCCCTCCACACAGACTGGCCAGTGTCTGCTTGGCTCCAGGGCAGTGAGGAGCTGCCTTGGGACTAACAGAAAATTGACCAGCTTGTTTTTCTTTGGGACCAGAAGAAACCAGCTCTTTTTAATTCTCAATGGCCAGGCTTGGAAACCCAGCTTGCCAGAAGAGAGGGAGGGAGGAGAGAAGCGGTCCTTTTGCGGAGGCTCTGGCCAGGGCATTAAAAAGGCAGGATTTTGCTGGAAACAGTGTGCCCTGGCCAAGACCAGGTGGAAAGATCAATTTGGGCTTTATGAATTAGCCCCTTCATTTTTTTCTGGGTGTGCTTTTCCTCATCCGTAAAACAGTGTTGTGCCGTCAGATATCAGTCTTGTCTCAGGGCCCAGGGGAGGGACCAAGGTAGGTCCTAGTTACCAAGCCCTAGGGTTTCAGGCAGCAGAGTGCAGAAGGAAAAAGCTGAGATGTGAGACAGGCCCAGTGACAAGAGCACTGGCCTCGACCTTCAAATCTGCTCGACCTTGAGAACAAGCTTGTCACAACAGTGCTATAACCTATAACCTGTCTCCTTGTATTTCTGACGTCACTTTGCCTAGATGCTAACCCTCAACTCCATTTATGCCCCCACAGGTTTGCATTTGATATTTACAAACCTTGCTCACAACTTCTTGCATTCTTCCAGGACGCTAACTTCTAACTGCCCTTTGGTCTTTCCTGCATTGGCCCTCCTCAGGTGGGGATCCCTGCTCTTCTGTATTAGTGAGTATTGCTGCCGTAACACATAGACCCAAACATACCATGGATAAACATAACGCAAGTTTATATCATGCCTCATTTAACACTGCAGGGCTGCTCGCGTTGTGATTCAGACATGGTGAGCATGAGGACATCCTTCTCCATGCAGTGGTTCAGAGACTTTGGCTGATGGCAGGTGTGCCAGTTTTAAATTGACCCCCCAAAGTCATGCTGGAGAGCACCGTCTTAGTTAACAAGGAGAAGGAGTGTGGAAGGGTCTTATCCATCAGGCTTGAGAAGAGCACACGTCTGTCAATTTTCATTGATTAGAATTAGGTTGCATGGCCACACTCAGCTGCAAGAATGCAGTCTAGCTGTGTGCTCAGTATGAACTGGAAATGGGTTGGGTGGACAGCTGGCCAGCATCTGCCCTGCCCCGCTTTAGCCCACTGGCATCTCTGGTATCAGCCTGGGCTGATGGCCCGCCCGGGCTCAGATGCTGGACCCACCCAAGTGTTCCTGAAAGTCTTCCGACTGGATGGGAGTGGTTTGAGAGTTTGAGAAGTGTCATTTCTATCTCAAAAGGATTAAGTGGAAGGATGTGGAGCAGTGAGCCAGGCACGTGGTGGCACCACTGTCACCTGTCACTAAGCACATGCCCTCCAGGCCTAGAGTGTCTACCATGCCATTACTTGGGGAGGAAAGGAATGAGGATGAGATGCTGGGAGCTCACCAGAATCTCAAGAGATGTTTCTCCAGCAATCCCATTACTGGGTATATATCAAGGATTATAAATCATTCTACTATAAGGACACATGCACACAAATGTTCATTGCGGCACTGTTTATAATAGCAAAGACCTGGAACCAACCCAAATGCCCATCGATGATAGACTGGACAGGGAAAATGTGGCACATATACACCATGGAATACTATGCAGCCATCAAAAACGATGAGTTCGTGTCCTTCGTAGTGACATGGATGAACTTGGAAACCATCATTCTCAGCAAACTGACAAGAACAGAAAATCAAACACCGCATGTTCTCACTCATAGGCAGGTGTTGAACAATGAGAACACATGGACGCAGGGAGGGAAGCATCACATACTGGGGTCTGTGGGGAGGAAAGAGGGGAGGGACAGCGGGGGGTGGGGAGTTGGGGAGGGATAACACGGGGAGAAATGCCAGATATAGGTGATGGGGAGGAAGGCAGCAAACCACATTGCCATGTGTGTACCTATGAAACAATCTTGGATGTTCTTCACATGTACCCCAAAGCTTAAAATGCAACTATATATATATATATATAATTTTAAAAAAAAGAGAGATATTTCTTAGTCCCACAGCACTGACATTTTCCAGGAAACCTTAGTGTGTGTGAGTGATCATGATAATGACATAAAATAGTCATAACAATGCAGAGATTTCATTACTATTATTACTCCCATTTTATAGATGAGAAAACCAAGGCTCAGAGAAACTGTGGCTTTTCTAAGGGTAAATGGTTTTTTTTTTTTTTTTGAGATGGAGTTTCACTCTTGTTTCCCAGAATGGGTGCAGTGGTGTGCAATGGCAGCGATTCTCCTGCCTCAGCCTCCTGAGTAGCTGGGATTATAGGCATGTACCACCACACCTGGCTAATTTTGTATTTTTAGTAGAGATGGGGTTTTTCAGGTGATCTGACTGCCTTGGCCTCCCAAAGTGCTGGGATTACAGGCATGAGCCACTGCGCCTGGCCATCAAAGGGTAAATTTTAAGCTAGGTCGTCAGACTCCATATCCCACACCCCTCCCATTGCCACGTTCCCTCCTCCCGTGTGTCCTCCACTCTCCTCAAATGCTGCCTGCCATGAAGCCTGTTGCTCTCACCTCTGAATCTCCATCCCTTCACCTGTGTCTCTTTTAGGTTTGACTTGTGATTGGAGTTTCTGTGTATCTTGTTCCCCTATAAGCTTCTTGAGGGCAGAGAGCATGTTGCAATCGCCTCTGAACCTCCTTCTCCTGAAAGCAACCTATACGTAAATATCCATTCTGTGAATGAAAACTTTCGTCAGAGAATTCTTGAATACGGTTAAATGACATTCGGAAAATGGAAGCCAACCATGAAAAGAAGATCAAAGGACAATTTATAGTAAAACACACACTGGCTCCTGTATTTTGCTTCACACTGTGTTCCCTTCTCTCATGTCCCTGGTTTTCCCAGGCGGGCTTCCACAGGGCTTGGCTCATTCACTCTGGCTAGAGAATTTCCTAACATTTTGTTTATTAATACTACCAGTAGTTCCACTACTATGAATAGCTGCAATTTATAGAGCCTCTAACTGGCATCCTCCTTGTGCGCAGGGTCTGTATAGTCCCTAGACCCCAGCTCAGGGCCACTCCATGGATGCTTTCAATAGGTGTTTTTAGCATAAATGAAGAGATCTATTTAGTGCCAGGTGCTGGGTCAGACTCTCAAAATATATTACCTTTAATTTTCAAAACCACCTAGTGTGGAAAGTCTTATAATCATTATTTTATAGATGAGGAAACTGAGACTTAGTGAGGTTAAGTGATTGGCCCAGTGTCACACAGGTAAAATGTAGTTGATCTCAGACACCAGTCAAGGACTGTCAGAGCCCAGGTGGTTATTAAATCAGCTGCCACCTAGTGTCCTTTGCTTATTGTAGCCTACTGTCTCTCTCTCGTTTATACTATGGTCTGTCTCCCACCAAAACTCATGTTGAAATTTGATCTCCAATGTAGCAGTGTCGGTAGGTGGGGTTGGGTGGACGGTGTCTGTGTCATGGGGGCAGATCCCTCATGAATAGATTAATACCATCTTGTGGGGTGAGTGTGTTCTCAGTCTTATAGGAATGGATTAGTTCCCCTGAGAACAGGTTGTTAAAAATAGTGTGCCTTCCTTGGTTGCTTTCTCTGTTTCTCTCTCATCATGTGATCTCTTTGAAGATGCTGGTTCCTCGAGTCAAATCAATGTGGCTTCCTCACCAGATGCAACTGCCAGTCTTGGACTTTCCAGCCACCAGAATCATGAATCAAATAAATTCATGATTTACTCTTTTCCTTATGAATTACCCAGCCTCAAGTATTCTGTTACAGCAACACAAAACAGAAAAAGACAGTTTACCTACTTACTTACTCACTCAGGAAATATTTTTGAGTATCTAGTATGTGGATTACATCATATAAAGATGAACCATGCAGACATTGTCTTAGCTGGAATAGAGCTCATGGGCCAGTAGTGAAGATAGATATGGAATAAGTGGAAGCCCAGTTAGATATACACTTTAATGTCTGGTAAGTGCCATAGGGGAAAGAGGAGAATGTCATGAGGAATTTTTTTGTCTTGAGTGGTCAGAGAAAGCCTTTCTGAAGCTTGGACTTATAAAGTGTAACCAAGAGCTAGCCTGCAGATGGAGGCTGTTCCAGGCAGTGGTAACGGTACTAGAGTAAGAACAGTACTAGAGCAAGAACATGGTGGGCATATAGAAAGACAGAGACAAAGCCATTGTGGCTGGGGCTGGTGGGACGATAACCATGAACAGAGCTGAGTTACAAGCAATGAAGATGGTAGGGCCACTGGGTGAGGAGGCTACCATCATATTCTCAGGGCAATGGCAGACCAGGGAAGAGTTTTAGGCAGGGGAACTGCTTGTGCAGCAAAGGGATTGGACATGGACGAGAGTGGAAGCAGGGAGGAGGTTATGGCAATAACCCAGGCCAAGATAAAGGTGGCTCGAACCAGAGGAGAGGCAGTGAAGGTGGAGAGTAAGGGACAGACTGGCGATGGTGTTTCTCCGGCGATGGTGTTTCAGAGAGGAGTCAACAGAGCTTGGGGATGAAGCCTGCAAAGGAGTCAGGATTTCTATGCATTGCCAGGGGGTGGGCTCAATCCAGTTCATATAAACATGGAGGGCTCTGGACTAGGTTTTCCAGGAAGTTCTGATGAAGAGGTTCAAGTTTATCCCATCACATGAGAACACTTAAGTTTTCATTCTGAGCATCTCTGGTGGAAGGATACTTGAGTGAATACGGGGTCTGCCTGTGAGAATGTGGTTGTTACACAGTAAAGGTTTGAGACCAAGATCGGAAGGCCAACGTGTCTCACCAAAGGGAAGACGGGTCAGTGGGTCTGGCCCCGAGGACTGTCAGCTGTCTCAGGATGAGACACCAAGATGAACCATTGGAAGGAGGCGTTTTGGCCCTGGCTCTGCGAAGGACTCCAGAGCCCGTGTTTCAGGAAGCAGACTGTGCCAGTGATATGGAGCTAGCCAGTGAGTTAGGGGACAAAAAACCCGGCTGAGGAGTCACTGGCTGAACTGAGTTGAGATGGTGCTCAAAGGAACCCAAGATTGGAAAGGATTTCGTAATCCCTTGCGAGACTTGAGAAGGGTTTGGGTCATTATCCCCTCTCCTTTCCTCCCCAGAAATTCTCCAGGGGATCTCCTGAATGTGTTATATTTGGGAGAAGACTTGTTAGAAATGCCTTCATCAAACCTCTGGGCTTAGCCACATCCACTGGATTTGTCCATGTGCTGAGTAAGATTGACTTTCTGTGGCTTGGTGGATCCTTGGGTTCTAGTTCAATGAAAATAATAGGAGTTCTTCAGTTAATGTCTGCCCTCCACCTCTCTCTCTACTCCTGACCCCATACGCACCCTGCCTCTGGCTGCACCCACAAATCTACTTCTGGGTAGGATGACTTCTCCCCACTAGGCTCCTCCCCAGCCATGCCCTAGCCTCCTGCTGGGGATGGGGCTCAGACCCCCAGGCCACAAGTGTCAGTGGCAGCCACCACAGCGCTCTGAGTCGTTCGATCTCAAGAGGCACGTCTCGCACCCTTGCTCCTGAAGAAACCAGGCCCTTTAAGCAAACCTGCAATGGGCCACATATTTCCCTCTTTTTCAAAATATAAGCACTCCTTGTGGTTCAGATTGGCCCTCACCCTGGCTGGGTGAGTCCCTTCCAAAACCCTATGTCAGAGCATCCTTTGTAACACTCAGGGAAGAGAGGAGGCGGAAAAAAAGGCTTCTGTTTATCCGGATGTTTGACATCCAGAGAAGGAATATTATTGTTTCTCCAGTCAAATACTGGGGCTTCACTGAAAAATATTTTCGATCTTCTGGACTGAAGGCCAGCGTCTTTGTGAACCTCAGCCAATACACACAGGCCCAGGGTGTTGGGTCAGGGCCTATTTCTCCCAGGCAGCCACATTCCTGTCGGATGCCCTGAATATGGCATGTCTGGTCTCGGGTATGGAGGCAGCTGCTGGGACATTCTCCCATCCTGTCAGTGAGCAGGGCCAGGGAATTCTCTCCCTGCCATTACAGGCCCAGCATCCTGGGGGCAGCTGGTATAGGAATGGGATTGTGCCAAGAAGGGGCTGTGAACTGAAAGTCACAGAATAAATGTAGCTAAAATACCCTTCTGGCCAGCCAGACTCCTGTCAGATACAGAAAAATGCATCCTCCCTGGGATCAGGTATGCAGAACTCACCTGTTTCCCCCTTTATCTGTCTGAATTAAAAACATTGGTTTCCTGAGACTGGATAAATGACTTCAGTAAAGTCAAAAGATACAAAATCAATGTTCAAAACTCGGTAGCATTTCTATATACCAATAGTGTTCAAACTGATAACTAAATCAAGAGTTCAATCTCATTTACAATAACCACACACACAAATACCTAGGAATACACCTATTCAAGGAGGCGAAAGGTCTAAATGGGAGAACTGCACAACTCAACAGAAAGAAACCATCAATAACACAAACAAATGGAAAAACATTATATGCTCCTAGATTGGAAGAATCAACATTGTTAAAATGGCCGTACTGCCAAAAGCAATCTATAAATTCCATGCCATTCTTATCAAACTACCAATGTCATTTTTTTTGCAGAATTAGAGAAAACTATTCCAAAATTCATGTGGAACCAAAACAGAGCCTGAATAGCTGAAGCAATCCTAAGCAAAAAGAACAAAGCTGGAGATATACATTACCCAATTTCAAACTGTACTACAAGGTTATAGTAATCAAAACAGCATGGTACTGGTACAAAAACAGACATACAGTACGATAGAACAGAATAGAGAACCCAGAAATCAAGCTGCACACCTGCAGTCATCTGATCTTTGACAAAGTTAACAAAAGTAAGCAATAGGGAAAGGACCCACTATTCAATAAACAGTGCTGGGTTAACTCATTAACCATATGCTGAAAATGGAAGCTGGACCCATACCTATCACCATATACAAAAATTAATATGGATTAAAAATTTTTAATGAAAGACCTAAAACTAAAAAATCCTAGATGCAACTTAGGAAATACTCTTCTGACATTGGCCTTGGCAAAGAATTTATGGCTATGTCCTCAAAAGCAATTGCAAGAAAACCAAAAACTGACAAGTAAGAGTTACTTAAACCAAAGAGCTTCTGCACAGCAAAAGAAACTATCAACAAACAGACAACCTACATAATGGGAGAAAATATTCACAAACTGTGCATCTGACAAAGGTGTAATATCTAGAACCCATAAGAAACTTAAGTCAATAAGCAAAACACAATGCCATTAAAAAGTGGGCAAAGGATACGAACAGACATTTCTTAAAAGGAGACATACAAGCAAGCACCCAAAAACATGGGAAAAAGTGCTCATCAGAAAAATGCAAATCAAAACCACAAGATACCATCTCACACCAGACAGAATAGCTAATATTATAACAGTCAAAAAATAACAAATGTTGACGAGGCTGTGGAGAAAAGGGAATGCTTACACACTGTTGGTGGGAGTGTAAATGAGTTCAGCCACTGTGGAAAGCAGTCTGGAGATTTCTCAAAGAACTAAAAATAGAACTACCATTTGACCCAGCAATTCCATTACTGGGTATATATCCAAAGGAAAATAAATTATTCTACCAAAAGACACATGCACTCATACATTTATCACAGCACTACTCACAATAGCGAAGACATGGAATCAACCTAGGTGTCCATCAACAGTGGACTGAATAAAGAAACGGTAGTACATGTACACCGTGGAATACTATGCAGTTATGAAAAAGAATGAAATCGGCCTGGCGGTGGCTCAAGCCTATAATCCCAGCACTTAGGGAGGCCGAGGCGGGTGGATCACAAGGTGAAGAGATCGAGACCATGCTGGTCAACATGGTGAAACCCCGTCTCTACTAAAAAATACAAAAAATTAGCTGGGCATGGTGGCACGTGCCTGTAATCCCAGCTACTCGGGAGGCTGAGGCAGGAGAATTGCCTGAACCCAGGAGGCGGAGACTGCGGTGAGCCGAGATCGCGCCATTGCACTCCAGCCTGGGTAACGAGAGTGAAACTCCGTCTCAAAAAAAAAAAAAAATGAAATCATGTCTTTTGCAACAACATGGATGCAGCTGGAGGCCATTATCCTAAGAGATTAACGCAGAAACAGAAAACCCAGTATCACCTGTTCTCACTTGTAAGTGGAAACTAAACATTAGGTAGACATGAACATAGGCTGGATGCGGTGGCTCACGCCTGTAATCCCAGTGCTTGGGAGGCTGAGACAGATGGATCACCAGGTCAGGAGTTTGAGACCAGCCTGACCAATATGGTAAAACCCTGTCTCTACTAAAAATATAAAAACTGGGGGGTGCCAAGAAGGCCGAGAGAAGCCAGCATGAGAATGCAGCTCGTAGCAAATGAGACTCAGAGGGCTAGACTCACGATTCCAGACAAGGTGCCGGGTTCATTTCTGTGGGACGGATAAGGCACTGAATTTAGGCCCCAGGAAGGAGCCACAGGCAAATCAAGAAGAAGGGTGGGGGGCAGTGCGTCCCCACCTGAAACGTGCAGCCTGCTCGGAGGATCCTGTGCTTACCTGATCCTCCTGCAACCCAGGGTCCACCAGAGCCCTGCTAGACGGTGGGGCGCTGTGGGGAGTCCATGGAAATCTCAGCAGCAGCTACCTCCAGGTGCGGCAAGTTGTTGCAGGGACCTGGGCGAGGGGTTGGACTAACGCCAGCGGGACAGACCGTCCCATAGAGAGGCAAAGTTGAAAGCTGGGAAACAGAACATAAGGCCTGGCAGGCCCCACCTCCACAGAGCTCAAACTGAAGCCCTTGCTAGAGAGCTAGGCAGCAAATACACCAGCTTGACCCCAACCCGGAAGATCGAGCTCTCCGAGAGACGCCGTTGGGAAGGCGGGGCCAATCTCACCTGCAAACTAACTCCAGGGAAGGACCACCCACCCAGCAACCTGACTGAACCCGAGAGCCCAGCAACGCCCTCTACAGGCCAAAAAAGATACAGCTCCAACCTCAACAGAAAAAAAAACATCACTCAGAGACTCCTCCTGAAATCACCAACTTCAAAGATTAGAGGGAGATAAATCCATGAACATGGGATAAAACCAGCTCAAAAAGGATGAATCCATCAAAGAACAGAACACCTTTTCTCCTCCCAGGGATCACAACTCCTCACCATCAAGGGAACAAAAAGAGAATAAATTTGACAAATTGACAGAAGCAGGCTTCAGAAGGTGGGTAATAACAAACTTCTCTGAGTTAAAAGACCATGTTCTAACCCACTGCAAAGAAACTAAGAACCTTGAAAAAAGGTTAGACGAAATGCTAACTAGAATAACCAGCTTGGAGAAGAACAGAAACGACTTGATGGAGCTGAAAAACACAGCACGAGAACTTCACGAGTCATACACAAGTTTCAACAGCCAAATCAATCAAGCAGAAGAAAGGATATCAGAGATATAAGATCAAATCAATGAAATAAAACGAGAAGGCAAGATTAGAAATAAAAGAGTGAAAAGAAATGAACAAAGCCTCCAAGAACTATGGGATTATGTGAAAAGACCTAATCTATGCTTGATCGGTGTACCTGAATGTGACGGGGAGAATGAATCCAAGTCGGAAAACACTCTTCAAGGTATTATTCAAGATAATTTTCTCAACCTAACAAGGCAGGCCAACATTCAAGTCCAGGAAATACAGAGAACACCACAAAGATATTCCTCAAGAAGAGCAACCCCGAGGCACATTGTTGTCAGATTCACCAGGGTTGAAATGAAGTAAAAATCCTAAGGGGAACGAGAGAAAAAGGTCGGGTCACCCACAATGGAAAGACCATCAGACTCACAGCAGATCTCTCGGCAGAAACCCTTCAGTGGAGGCCAATGTTCCATATCCTTAAAGAAAATAACTTTCTTTTTTCTTTTCTTTCTTTCTTTTTTTCTTTTTTTTTTTTTTTACCAGGAACACGTGCACTTTATTCAACACAACTGTGAAAAGTGTGTGAGGGTAAAGGGCTGATACGGGATCGGCTGGGGGCAGGGCGAGGAATGGAAGCTGGAGGACGTGGGAGACAGGATGATTCCTCTGGATCTACTGATAGGCTTGCAGAATCAGTATTGGGATGATGATCAGCAGAATGGTCATGACGATGCCCAAAATCAGGGCCCAGAGGTTCAGGCACTTGGCAGTGGAGGCGTAGGCCTGGGCCCCGGTCAGGTCGCCAACCATCTTCCTGTCCCTAGACTTCACGGAGTAGGCGAACGCTATGAAGCCCAGGCAGCAGGAGTTCATGAAGAGGGTGTTGAACAGGGACCAGACAACGTGGTCGGGCACGGAGGTCTCGCTTCGGATGTGGATCACGGTGGATGTCGGGGGCGCAGGGTTGTGGGGCGCCCCCAGCGTAGCCACCTCATGTTCCTCCTTCAGCATCTCATAGTTCGGTGAACGGTCGGTGCTGGCGGGAGTGAAGGTTTGGACGGTGTGGTTCATGGTGTCCAGGGAAGAGCGGCCGTGGTCGGGTCTGGGATGCTTCTCAGTGGTCCCTCCCCTTTGCCATTAGTTTTGATTTCAAGAAAAGAACTTTCAACCCAGAATTTCATATCCAGCTAAACTAAGCTTCCTAAGTGACGGAGAAATAAAATCTTTTATGGACAAGCAATTGCTGAGAGATTTTGTTGCTACAAGACCTGCCTTACAGGAACTACTGCAGGAAGTACTAAACAGGGAAGGGAACAACCAGTACCAGCCACTGCAAAAACATACCAAATGGTAAAGAATAACACAACAAAGGAGCCATGTCAACTAACGGGCAAAACAACCAGCTGGTAACAAGATGGCAGGATCAAGTTCAAACATAACAATATTAACATTGAATGTAAATGGCCTAAATGCCCCAATCAAATGACACAGACTGGCAAACTGGATAAAAAGTCAAGACCTGTTGGTGTGCTATATTGAGGAGACCCATCTCACATGCAAAGACTCACATAGACTCAAAATAAAGGCATGGAAGAAGATGTACCAAGCAAATGGAGAACAAAAAAAGGCAGGGGTAGCAATCCTAGTCTCTCATAAAATGGACTTTAAACCAACAAAGATCAAAAGAGGCAAAGAAGGGCATTACATAATGATAAAAGAATCAGTGCAACAAGAAGAGTTAACTAACCTAAATATATATGTACCCAATGCAGGAGCACCCAGATACGTAAAGGAAGTTCTTAAAGACCTACGAAGAGACATAGACTCACACACAATAATAATGGGACACTTTAACACTCCACTGACAATATTGGACAGATCAATGAGACAGAAAGTCAGCAAGGATATCCAGGACTTGAACGCAGATTTGGACCAAGCAGACCTAATAGACTTACAGGATACTCCACCCCAAATCCATAGAATACACATTCTTCTCAGCACCACATTGCTCTTACTCCAAAATTGACCACATAATTGGAAGTAAATCACTCCAAGCAAATGCAAAAGAATGGAAATCATAACAGTCTCTCAGACCACAGTGTAATCAAACTAGAACTCAGGATTAAGAAAAGCACTCAAAACTGCATGATCACATGGAAACTGAACAACTTGCTCCTGAATGATGAATGGATAAACAATGAAATGAAGGCAGAAATAAGAATGTTCTTTTGAAACCAATGAGAATGAAGACACAATGTACCAGATCCTATGGGACACATTTAAAGCAGTGTCTAGAGGGAAATTTATAGCAATAAATGCCCACATGAGAAACAAGGAAAGATCTGAAATCAACACCCTATCATCAAAATGTAAAGAGCTAGAAGAGCAAGAACAAAAAAACTCAAAAGCTAGCAGAAGACAAGAAATAACTAAGATCAGAGCAGAACTGAAGGACACAAAAACCCTTCAAAAAATCAATAAATCCAGGAGCCGGTGTTTTGAAAAGATCAACTAAATAGACTGCTAACTAGACTAATAAAAAAGAGAGAAGAATCAAATAGGTGCAGTGAAAAATGATAGAAAAACGATAAAGAGGATATCACCAGTGATTCCACAGAAATACAAACTGCCATCAGTTACTACAAACAACTCTATACACATAAACCAGTAAATCTGGAAGAAATGGATAAACTCCTGGACACTTGCATACTCCCAAGACTAAGCCAAGAAGAAGTTGAAACCCTGAATAGACCAATAACAAGGGCTGAAGTTGAGGCAGCAATTAATAGCCTACCAACCAAAAAAAGTCCAGGTCCAGAGGGGTTCACAGCTGAATTCTACCAGACGTACAAAGAGGAGCTGGTACCATTCCTTCTGAAACTATTCCAAACAATACAAAAAGAAGGAATCCTCCCTAACTCTTTCTATGAGACCAGCATCATCCTGATACCAAAATCTGGCAGAGACACAACTAAAAAAGAAAACTACAGGCCAATATCCATGCTGAACATTAATGCAAAAATCTTCAATAAAATACTGGCAAACCAAATCCAACAGCACATCAAAAAGCTTATCCACCAGGATCAAGTAGGCTTGCAAGCTGGTTCAACATACACAAATCTATAAATGTATTTCACTACACAAACAGAATCAAAGACAAAACCCACATGATTATCTCAATAGATGCAGAGAAGGCCTTTGACAAAATCCAACAGCCCTTTATGCTAAAAACTCTCAATAAACTAGGTATCTATGGAACATATTTCAAAACAGTAAAAGCTATTTATGGCAAACCCACAGCCAATATCATACTGAATGGGCAAAAATTAGAAGCATTTCCTTTAAAAACTGGCACTAGACAAGGATGCCCTCTCTCACCATCCCTACTCAATATAGTATTGGAAGTTCTAGCCAGAGCTGTTAGGCAAGAAAAAGAAATAAAAGGAAATGAAGAAGTCAAATTCTCCCTATTTGCAGATGACATGATCGTATATTTAGAAGACCCCATCGTCTCAGCCCAAAACCTCCTTAAGCTGATAAGCAATTTTGGAAAAGTCTCAGGATACAAAATCAATGTGCAGAAATCACAGGCATTCCTATACACCAATAACAGACAAACAGAGAGTCAAATCATGAGCAAACTCCCATTTACAATTGCTACAAAGAGAATAAAACAGGAATACAACTAACAAAGGAGGTAAAAGATCTCTTCAAGGAGAACTACAACCCACTGATCAAGGAATTGAGAGAGAGCACAAACAGGTGGAAAAAAAAAATCCATGCTCATGGTTAGGAAGAATCAATATTGTGAAAATGGCCATACTGCCCAAAGTAATTTATAGATTCAGTGCTATCCCTATCAAGCTACCACTGACCTTCTTCACAGAACTGGAAAAAAACCACTTTAAACTTCACATGGAACCAAAAAAGAGCCTGCATAGCCAAGACAATCCTAAGCAAAAAGAATAAAGCTGGAGGCATCACCTTATCTGACTTCAAACTATACAACAAGGCTACAGTAATCAAAACAGCATGGTACTGGTGCCAAAACAGAGATATAGACCAATAGAACAGAACAAAGGCCTCAGAAGCAATGCCACACATCTATAACCATCTGATCTTTGACAAACCTGACAAAAACTAGCAACGGAGAAAAGATTCCCTATTTAATAAATGGTGTTGGGAAAACTGGCTAGCCATATGCAGGAAGCTGAAACTGGACCCCTTCCTGACACCTTATACAAAAATTAACTCCACATGGATTAAAGCGTTAAATATAAGAACTAACACCATAAAAGCCCTAGAAGAAAACCTAGGCAAAACCATTCAGGACATAGGCATAGGCAAGGACTTCATGACTAAAACACCAAAAGCCATGGCAACAAAAGCCAAAATAGACAAATGGGACCTAATTAAACTTAAGAGCTTCTGCACAGCAAAAGAAACAATTATTAGAGTAAACTGGCAGCCAACAGAATGGGAAAAAATTTTCTCAATCTACCCATCTGACAAAGGGCTAATATCCAGAATCTACAAAGAACTAAAGCAGATATACTAGAAAAACATAAACAAACCCATTCAAAAGTCGGCAAAGGATATGAACAGACACTTACAAAAGAAGACATGTATGAGGCCAACAAACATATGAAAAAATGCTCATCATCACTGGTCATTAGAGAAATGCAAATCAAAACCACATTGAGATACCATCTCACACCAGTTAGAATGGCAATCATTAAAAAATCTGGAGACAACAGATGCTGGAGAGGATGTGGAGAAAGAGGAACACTTTTACACTGTTGGTGGGAGTGTAAATTAGTTCATTGTGGAAGACAGTGTGAAGATTCCTCAAGGATCTAGAAATAGAAATTCCATTTGATCCAGCAATCCCATTACTGGGTATATACCCAAAGGATTATAAATCATTCTGTTATAAAGACACATGCACAGGTATGTTCATCGTGGCGCTGTTTACGATAGCAAACACCCGGAACCAACCCAAATGACCATCGATGATATACTGGACAAAAGAAATGTGGCACATATACACCATGGAATACTATGCAGCCATAAGAAACAATGAGTTCATGTCCTTTTTAGAGACATGGATGAACCTAGAAACCATCATTCTCAGCAAACTGACACAAGAACAGAAAACCAAACACCACATGTTTTCACTCATAGGCAGGTGATGAACTATGAGAACACTTGGGCACAGGGAAGGGAACAACACTCACAGGGCTAGGTGGGGGGGGGGTGTTGAGGGAGGGCTGGTGTGCAATGGCATGATCTCAGCTCACTGCAACCTCCGCCTCCCAGGTTCAAGGAGTTCTCCTGCCTTGACCTCCCAGGTAGCTGGATTACAGGTACCTGTTACCATGCCTGGCTAATTTTTTATATTTTTAGTAGGGATCAGGTTTTGCCATGCTGGCCAGGCTGGGGGGTGGAGGGAGAGACAATGGAGTGGGGCGGGGAGGAGGGGGAGGGATAACACTGGGAGAAATGCCTGATGTAGGCAACGGGGTGTTGGGGGGGACATGCAAACCACCATGGCATGTATGTACCTATGTAACCATCCTGCAGGATGCAGGACGTGCACATGTACCCCAGAGCCCAAATACGATTTAAAAAAAAGAAAATAAGAAAATAATACACACAAAAAAATACAAAAATTAGCCAGATGTGATGGTGCGAGCCTGTAGTCCCAGCTACTTGAGAGGCTGAGGCAGGAGAATCACTTGAACCTGGGAGGCAGAGGTTGCAGTGAGCCAAGGTTGTGTCATTGCACTTCAACCTGGGCAACAGAGTGAGACTCCTTCTCCAAAAAAAAAAAAAGAAAGAAAAGAAAAAGATGGGAGCAATAGACAGTGGGGGCTATGAGAAAGGGGAGGGAGGGGAAGGCTGGGTAATGGGTTTGGTCATACCTCAAATCTCAGCACCATGCAATATATCCTTGTAACAATCCTGTGCACGTACCCTAGAATCTAAAATAAAGCTGAGAATTTTAAAACCACATTGGTTTGAGACTGGAGGTTTTATTTTAACATTACAAATGCCATACATGTTATTTCCAAAATAAATGTGGAGAATATGGAGTAGCCAAAGGAGAAAATGAAAATCACCCGATTTCTTGTCTCCCAAACAGAATGATAACTATGTTCACTATATTTTACATCATTCAAGCATGAGTTTGATGTATGATGTATAACTCAAAACACTAAACGACATTGTATAGTATATAATGTTTTAAAACTTGCTTTTCCACCTAGTGTATTGTTACTATCTTTCCATTTCATTGAATACTCCTGTAAACATTTTTAATCAATACATAGTTTTTTTGTTTCTTTGCTTTTGTGTTTGAGACAGAGTCTTGCTCTGTCACCCAGGCTGGTGTGCAATGGCATGATCTCAGCTCACTGCAACCTCCGCCTTCCAGGTTCAAGGAATTCTCCTGCCTTGACCTCCCAAGTAGCTGGGATTACATGCACCTGTTACTAGGCCTGGCTAATTTTTTGTATTTTTCGTAGGGATCAGGTTTTGCCATGCTGGCCAGGCTGGTGTCAAACTCTTGACCTCAGGTGATCCACCATCTTCAGCCTCCCAAAGTGCTGGGATTACAGGCATGAGCTGCACCTGGCTGATATATAGTATTTTATTCAACAGATGCATTGCAATTTTTTAGATGATTCTCAATTAATGAATATCTAGGTGGCTTCCTTTTTTTTTTTTTTTTTTTTTTTTTTTGAGACAGAGTCTCACTCTGTCATCCAGTCTAGATTGCAGTGGTGTGATTTCAGCTCACCGCAACCTTTGCCTCGTAGGCTCAAGCAGTTCTCATGCCTCAGCCTCCTAAGTAGCTGTAGTACCAATATTTGTAGTAGCCTGGTTAATTTTTGTATTTTTAGTAGAGACGGGGTTTCACTATGTTGGCCAGGCTGGTCTCAAACTCCTGGCCTCAAGTGATCCTCCCACCTTGGCTTCCCAAAGTGCTGTGACTACATGTGTGAGCCACCGCAGCCAACTGGATTCCAAGGTTTTACTATTAAAAACAATACTATGATGGACATCCATGTGGGTAATTCTTTGGGAATACCTATAATTGTTTGCTAAAAGTGATGATAATAGCACCATATATTTGGAGTATACCCTATCTGGAAGAGCTCCAGCTTACCCAATGAACACAGTTGTATGTGTCACAGGCAGACCGGGTTGGTCTGGTTCCCAAACTGGGCTTTAAGCCAGACTGGAGCCACTAAACTAAATTCCCAAAGGCAGAATCACTTGATCAAAGAGATGCACATTTTAAGATCTTTGGAATATATTTTTCTCTAGAAAGAGCATATGAGAAAATCTGTTTATCCTCACTAGTATATCAACATTAGATATTATTATGATTTAGCATTATAAATGTCAGCCATAAAGTGTTATTTATTATTTTAATTTGCATTTATTTGATTACTTGTGACTTGATCATTTTTGCACATGCGTCCTATCCATTTGTATTTCTCCTTCTGTGAATTCCATGGGAACTAAGACCTCCAAACCACAGGATCCCAAAGTTGCAGGGGCAGGAGGCAAAAATGTGGGTCATTAGGAGTAGGAGTGAAAGGAGCCACTGCCGTTTCTACCTCTTGAAGTCTGTCTGCACCCTCTGAGTTTTGACCACAGAAGAAACTGCACCATATACTGAGATTCAGAGAACCTGCTGCCTCTCAAAAGGCATACCTAAGTCCTGCAAAAATCTCCCCCAAGCTGGCCCCATAACTAAGTCTTCAAATGCCCATTGCCTCTGTTCTATTAGGTGGATGCTTTAGAATGATGGGGGACATGGTAAGACCAGTGACTTACGTGAGCAGAAGCTCATGGATGCACCTCATTAGCTGTGAAATGAGCTCCCTGGTCAGAAGCAATGCTGTGTGGAATTCCATGACAGTAAATAAGATACCCTGTCCATGGATGGTGACGGAGGCAGGGGCATGGTGGGCAGGGAAGGCAAACTCACGTCCATAACACATACCTAGTCCAGTGATAGAAAGGGCTACTGCTCCTAAAACAGAAGTGGTCCAACCTAGTCAACCTGCCACCAGGTGTTGGCTGGTCCCTTTGGAGGGTAGTGCCCTGTTGGGGGCTCCACGTTGGTCCCTGCTGTTGATGGGTAGGTTGGATATTCAGCAGGGATTGTAGCCAGATTGTTTTTGATAAACAGAAGTCCAGGTTGCTGGGCCCATGCAGAACCTCAATCCATGCTGGATATGAGCTGCAGGAACCACAGGATGAACTGGGGTTTTCAATGTTGTCCATAAGCAACATTCATAACAGAATGTTATGGAGGCAGCTCTTTGGCACCGTGGCTCCACTCAGGATGACCCTGAAGGGCAAAGGGTGAAGGGAAACCCTCCCAGGGGCAGCACTTCGAGCAGGGCACCTGGTGCCAAAGAGCTGCCTCCATAACAATATTCATAACAGAATGTTGTTTATGAGCCGTTGACATATTATTAAGATCATGCTCTTTTGAGATAGCCCTTTGCTAGGCATTCACTTGGAATACAAATATCTTCACCTTTGAGTCCATCTGGAGAACTCTATCCCCTTCCCAGACCTCCTTGTCATCAAATGTCCAGCTGCATTTCCTCCAAGTCCCTGACCAAACCATTAGCCTCTGTTCACACATCAACATAGATCTAATCCAATCCTTTAGCCATCTTTTCTTCCAGGGAAGATAAACAGCCAGGTGCCCTTCTCAAAGTGCTGCCCCTGGGAGGGTTTCCCTTCACGCTTTGCCCTTCAGGGTTATCTGAGTGGAGCCACAGTGCCAAAGAAGTGACTCCAGCAAGAGCATTGACATGCCGACCGGTCAGCACAGCTCACAGCCCTTGTCCACAGGTCTCTCTCCACATGCCCTTAGAGTGGGATTCGTAGTGAGCTCCCAAAGTTATATTGCTGCAGAACTCTGTTAGAAGAAAATGCCCAAATCCCTCAGCTTTGTGTTTGAAAATAACCACTCAATAACCTAGACACTGAACCACCATGGCTACTGACCCCTTTTATCTAAGAGTGAGCTCTTTTTCCCTCAGAGCCACTCACCAAGTGTAGCAGAAACAAATCTATCTTCTTGTCCTGGTGATGTAGTTTCCACCACCCAGAGCCTTGGGCTACAGCCCGAGTTTTTCTTCACGAGTCCTTCTCCCTAGGGCATGTATGCAAATTGTATGAGTAGGAAGGGCCACGATCAATAGTTCACTTGATCATCCCCACCCCTCATAATAAATCTGTTCTATCGACAGTGTGTCTTTCAGTTCTTGGCATTGAGGTATCAGGGAAGATGACGGTCAACATTGCAGGGATGGGTGGAATTACCCAAGGAGAAGATGTAGAGTCAGAGGAGAAATAGGAAATAAAATAAAATTAAAAATTATTAGTTAGCTGGGTGCGGTGGCTCAATCCTGTAATCCCAGCACTTTGGGAAGCCGAGGCAGGCAGATCGTTAAGGCCAGGAGTTCGAGACCAGCCTGGCCAACGGGGTGAAATCCCATCTCTACTAAAAATACAAAATTTATAAAATTAATATAAAATTTTCTCTAGTAAAATACAAAAATTAGCTGGGTGTGGTGGCAGGTGCCTGTAATTCCAGCTACTCAGGAGGCTGAGGCAGGAGAATCATTACAACCCAGGAGGTGGAGGTTGCAGTGAGCCGAGATCGTCCATTACACTCCAGCCTGGGCGACAAGGCAAGACTTCATCTCAAAAAAAAAAAATTATTAGTGTTATTATCCTATCATTTAACAATTATCGATGCTTAATTGTGTGGTAGACAGTGTTCTAAGGGCTCTGCACAGATTAAATACTTTAATTCTGATTATAACCTTATGAACTAGGCGGTGATATTATCAACAGCATCTCTATTTTACAGATGAGGAAACCGAGGAAAGCTGTCCAGAGCATACATTTAATCAGTGGTAGAGGTGGGACCTCAACTCAGGCAGTTCTGGCTCCATCGTCCTCACTCCAGACCCCCAAGCTATACCTGTCTCACGAACAAGCACTTAGGCAGGCATCTGCCAGGTGGAGTTTGAAAAGCACCAGACTGGGCATCCAGGATTTATCTGTCAAATTTGTTGTCACAAGAAATAGACACTTCTCTCTCTTTCTTTCCTTCCTTCCTGCCCTCCTTCCCTCCTTCCCTTCTTCCCTTCTCTTTCTCTTTTCTTTTCTTTCTTCTTTCTTTCTCTCTTTTCTCTCTCTCTTTTTTTTTCCAATGAATTCTCCCTTCGTCACCCAGGCTGGAGTGCAGTGGTGCAATCTAGGCTCACTGCAACCTCCACCTTCCAGGTTCCAGCAACTCTCCTGTCTCAGCCTCTCGAGTAGCTGGAATTACAGGCGCACATACCACCATGCCTGGCTAATTTTTGTATCTTTAGTAGAGACAGGGTTTCACCATGTTAGCCAGGCTTGTATCGAACGCCTGACCTCAAGTGATCTGCCTGCCTCAGCCTCCAAAAGTGCTGGGATTACAGGCATGAGCCACCACATCTGGCCGACTTCCTTATTTAAGAAGAAAAGAAATTTATTAAAAGGTCATGAGTCTAGGCATCAATTATAAGCAGCTGCTAAATCCACGAGGAGAAATGTTGGTAAGTTTCAACCCCTGATCAATCCTAGCTACATGAAAAGAGGGACATCTGACACTGAATGCATCACTACCATGGATTCTTATCAAAACAATGAACCTGAATTTGATCATGCCTCTGGCATAACTACCAGTTTCCAGGAAATACAGAGGACAGAGGAGATGTTAAATAAAACCATAATACAGCAGTCAGCCAAGACCAGAATGTTTGAAGTTCTCCAGGAAAAGTGACTCTAATCAAAATGAAAAGATATCTTTTCAATTTGATTCAGTTTGAATCCTGACATGAACAAACCAATTACAGAAATACATTTTTGAGACAATATGAGAAAACCAAACACTTTCTGGATAGTAAATGCTGTTAAAGAATTATTGGTAATGGCGTCGGGTGATAATATGAACACAGTTGTGTGTGTGTGTTTTACATCTGTATCTGCTACAGATATATACTGAAGTATCTATGAATGAAATGATAGGATATCTAGAAGTTGCTTTAAAATAAATTATGACCAGGTTTGGTGGCTCACACCTGTAATCCCAGCACTTTGGGAGGCCAAGGTGAGTGGATCGCTTGAGTCCAGGAGTTCAAAACCAGTCTGTGCAACATGGTGAAGCCCATCTCTACAAAAGATATAAAAATTAGCTGTGCCTCAGCAAGATCACTGCCCTGTGGAGAGTCTAGTCTAGTGTGTCTGCTGCCTGGAAGGTCGGCTCATGGCTGGCCTCAACTCCCGGGCAGACCCTGGAGGCAGGTGCCTGCCATGGACTGGCTCTGTGACTTTCAGGAGGGTCCTGAGGCCTCTCTCCAAACCTCGGTTTCCTCGCCTATCGATTGAGGGTTTGTCACCCATCCCTGAGGTTGTTCCCTACTCTGGGATTCTCTCAGTCATTACCGAGCCGGCCTCAGTCACAGACGTCCTGGCACAAGGATGTCACCCAGAGAGAAAGCCTGGGAGGGAGGTCGTGGTGCTGTTTGCTCAGTACCTGGGATCTGTCTGCTCTGCGGGAGCACAGGGAACTAGGATGGGTGGCACACGCTGTCTCTCCAGAAGGAGGGAACCTCTGAGAGGGGAAGGAATCCCAGAACATAAATCAAATGAGGTGTAAAATTGTTCCGAGCCACGCTTCGTAAAACTGCTGCAACATGTTGTTAATGGCGTCCCAGAGCTGGGGACACACGGGCAGGTACCTGTCAAGTGAGTGGGTGGCAGTTAGCTCAGAAATGATGGTGGGAAGGCCGACAGCTCACTGAGGGGTGCTGTTGACCCATCCTGGCCCTCATGACCCCTTCCAGGTGTTGAGGACCTGTGAAGGGGATGGAGGGGCAGGTGCCTAAGGCCTGCTCACTGTCACAGCCCACCACCTTATGCAGAGTGCTGAGTCTCACCACAGACATCTTGGAGTTGGAAGGGCACTGAGGTCACCCCGCCTACAGTCCAAACTATGAACAGGGTGAGGCCCCCAGAAAGAAGGTTGAAAGCCATTGCCTCTAGGGAGAAAGTGATGGAATCCTAGTTCTGGAAGCCTGACTCTGCATCTAACTGGCTGTGTGTCTTGAAGCGAGTCACTCTCCCTCTCAAAGCCTCCCTTCCGTCTTCTGCAATGAGGGAGGTGGACATGCCCCAGAAATGTCCATAGCCAAGGGGCCCTGCTCTCTGCCTCAGCACAGCAAGGAGCCTCGTCCCGGTGACTTGGAACTCTTCAGTGCATCCCAGACCTGGATTTCGAAGATGTAGAGCTCCTTCTCTTTGTTCTTTTGCCAGGTGAGGAGCTTAAACACAAAAGAAAACAAAAACCCCTGCAAACTATAATCGGCAGTATGCAGTTCTCTTAACAGCAAAAAATTAGGAGGAGGATAATTAATTGCCTAGAGTTCATGATATCATCCAACTTCCCTCATTTCATGGTGAATTGGGAAACTATTTCCACCCACAGAGGTCAGTGGTTTGACCAGTGGCCTTGGTAGACTGTGTATCAGGTCGTTGCTATGGAAGAAAACTCTCACTGCTGAGAGTCCCTCCGTAGAGGCTTCTAGAAAGGGGTGTGCGTTAGGACAGCAGCTCTCCTCGCCCTCCACTCTGCCTTTCTTTTCCCTGCAACTCTAACAAACCCTTGGAGAGCCTCCGTCTAAACTGCCTAACCACTGGCAAACGGGATTTCCAGATCTGTAGGATTCAGAGCCAGGTTAAAGGGCCCATTTTAGGGGCGGGGTCTTCAGGCCTGGGGGTGCCTTCCCTGTGTGGTAAGCATAGCTGTGTCAGCAAGAGGCAGCCTTTTTGTTACATAGCTTTTACAGATTGAGTTCCCCCAAAGCAGACACTGAGGTGACGTTTGGGGTTCAAGATGTGTATGGGGGATGAACACACGTGAGTAGAAGAGCGGGGAAGGAGGATGGGGGAGGGACAAGCTGAACCTCGAGGCAGGCCTAGCGAAGCCTCAGCTAGTGCCCATCAGAATGTCCCATGGTGGACCCAAATGGCTGAGTCTTTATCCCGCGCCTTGCTCAGTCCCCAGCTGTGGGCTGCCCCAGGGAAGGCATGACCTCAAGCAAGGTGGGTCTCTGCAGCTCAGGCAGACCCTGAAAGAGCTGACAGCTGGGGCCATCTGCACCCACCGACCATACTGCCAGAGCATCCCGGAGTCGGATGGGTCACTCATTCTCTGTGCGCAGCAGAACAGATTGTGAGTTTGACACACTTCAGCTTTCAAAAGCCATTCACATCTCTGGAGTCTCAGAACTATGATGGCAGGCAGAGCAGAAAGACTTACCCCCACTTTAAAGATGGGGAGACTGAGGCCACATAGCGAGTGAGACAGTGCCTGAGCAAGGACTCTAACACAGGTCCTCAGAGTCCTCATCTAGTGCCTCCACGACCAAGAACAAAGGCTCAATGATAGTTAAAATTATTATCATAAATGCTGACAATACGTATTATTGATTCAACCATCAGGTGAACGTGCAATGTCATCAACTATGCACATGAATTCACTTAAACTTCCCAACAATGCCATGCACGAGCTGACTTCTTGTATTATCCCATTTTGTGGTCAAGTAAATTAAGGCTCAGAGAGGCAAAGACTCTTGCCCAAGGCCACACAGCTAGTAGAGCAGGGTCATAGAGCAAGGTCTGTCTGGTTCCAGAGTCTGTAGGGCCCATGCGCTTCAATGCCATGGTGATCTGAGCTCCCAAGGTCCCCAAGGCGCTTTGGGAAGTGTGCAGCTAGTGCTGCAGGTGCAGGCAGGGTCGACGGAAGAGCAGACATCACTTCCTCAGGGAGGCAGCCCTCTGGACTGGGGGTCGGAGCAGCTTCTCGTCCTGCTTGTGTAGCCTGGCAAGTCCCTCCCACTCAGGGACCCTGGGAAAAAATGAGGGCCCAACCTATGTGCATTTCAAAGGATCTCCTCTAGAATTTCGAACTGTCTGGATTTCTAACTGGGCTCATATCTGGAGCCACCATGGCTTTGTAGAGCAGCTTCTGCAGGAAGCCCCTCGGGTGGCCTGGCCCCTCTCGGCTCCTCAGTTCCCTGCCCTCAGTAGGTTGGCCTGGACTATCTGGTCCAGGACAGCAACGAGTCCATCTCTGCTCTGTGCCGTTCCTCCCTCCTCCCTCACACCTGTTGTCTACAAAGCACCATCAGCCCTTGCTCTCCTAAGCAGAGGGTGGCAGCTAACACCGCCTCACCCAGCCCTTCTTTCGAGCCCTGGTGAGCCCTTTGGCCTGGGGAGGTGCAGCAGAGGCTCCCAGAGAGACGAAGTTGAGTGGGAGGAGGAATGGGCCAGGAGGAAGAGGGGAGTGGGATCTGTGACGGGAGAAGGGACAGGGAACAGGAAATAGACATTCCTCAGGGAACCTCCTCCAAGAAATTTCATACTCCAGCAAGAATTCATAAAATCAAAGATGTGCTTCCATATGCAATACCTTACCCAGAGTGAGTGAGGAAAGCTTCCCTCACATTACTCACTGGGTGAGAGGGGAGTTGATTTACAGCATGCGGCCTGTGTGGCACTCCACAGGGTCGTGTATGGCTTGAATACGGACAGGGCATCATGTGCACTTCAGCTCGGCATCCAAGGCCCTCCCCCAGGCAGAGCCAAGCCTGGCTGTAACTCCCTGACCTTCCAAAGTCACTGCCCTCTTCCTATTCACCTCACATCCCACTGCAGCCCAGCTTTGAATGCGTTACTGAAGCGTGCTGGTGTAAACCCAGAGCCGGTGGCTGCTCCCAGCCAGTCATGGTGGGCTCAACCTGTGTCTAATCAGTTGAAGCCAGTTCCAACGTCGATCATCTCAGGATGTAAATTGGTTCTAACCTGATATGACTGGATCACATCAATTTAAACCTTTGTTTTTCATGAGATGGAGTTTTGCTCTTGTCCCCCAGGCTGGAGTGCAATGGTGAGATCTTGGCTCACTGCAACCTCCGGTTCAGGCAATTCTCCTGTCTCAGGCTTCCACAAAGCTGGGATTATAGGCATGTGCCACCATGCCCAGCTAATTTTGTATTTTTTAAGTAGAGATTCTCCATGTTGGTCAGGCTGGTCTTGAACTCCTGACCTCAGGTGATCTGCCCACCTTGACTTCCCAAAGTGCTGAGATTACAGGTGTAGGCCACTGCACCCGGCCCAATTTGGACCTTTTAAAACAAATTCTGACTGATTCTAAGTGGTTCTGGCTAAATCTAACTGGATCAAACCAGTTCTCTTCAGATCAATGCAATGCCGACCGGTTTTAGTGAGTCCAGCCCGGTTCCGACTCAACCCACCCCTTTCTTTGCCTCTTCTGAGAAGGTTTGACCTTGCTGACTGTTCTTGAAGAAAAAGGTGGGTTATGGGTTTGGTTTGGGGGAGCCCTCTAGAGAGGGAGCCTGTTATTTTATTCCTAACTCACATTCACAGTTTACTAAGTACCATTGTACACACTGGTTCATCCGACCCCCACAGGTGTCCAAGGCAGGGGTTTGTCTCCTTTATCCACTGTGCCTGCGGACAGCTGCCTTTCACGGGGCTGTGAGGGGGGCTCTGGAATCTCACTCTCCACGTGCCAGCTCTGTGGCTTGGGTTTCCCTCCTCTGAACCACAGTTTCCTCCTCTGTAAAATGGGAGTAATAATAGTGTCTATTTCACTGGTCATAGTAAAGACTGAGGAAGCGAACTGATGGCAAAGCATTGAGAACAGTATTGAAATCCGTAGCAAGTACACGATATGTGTTTGGCCTTTTTTTTTTGGTGAAACATGCCTAGGAAAGTACTTTCATTCAGAATTTACAATGAAATCTTACAACTCAGTAACAAGAAGACAAACGATCTAGTCAAAAGTGGGTGAAAGAAACTTTCTTATTGTTGTTGATGTTACTGTACAATTATTGTGATGGTCAATGTCACCAGGCAAGTGGGAAACAGCAGGTGCTGGTCGTGGCTTTCAGTCTCGTTTGAACCTTAACCCACCTGAACCATACCCTGCTGGCTTCCCACTGGGAACTGGGGGGTGCGCGTGGGAAGTTAGAGAGAGAACTGATTACCACTGTACTCTCCACTGTCACCTGCCGGGGGCCATCCTGGGTGGGTTTCCAATACTATTTCTGGGAATTTGTCACTTCTGAATTGCTTTCTGACAACCAGCAGAGGTTTCCTCTTGACTGAGAGCTTTCTATGGTTGAGTAAATTCCCCTGGGACAAAGAAAATGGAGCAAGCTTTCCATTTACACCTGGCAGGCCAGCAGAGCCAAAGACCCTCTATGGTGAATGGGCAGGGAGGGGAGTCTTCTTGGACTGGGAAGAGGCAGGGAAGGAGGACTATTGAAGGAGGGGAACTTCTTTAGGGACTCGCAGAGGTTCTGGGGATCTGGGTCTCTGGGCTTCTTGACCCTGCTCCAAAGAAGGGAGGGGATGGTGGTGGTGGCTGAGTGGTGGGGAGGGGAGTTTGGAAGACGTCCTGCCCCAGGAGGGATGCCAGCTCCCTGAGGTGAGAACTGGGCTCTTCTATCTGACTCTCTCTCTCAAAAACAAATCAGACACACACACACACACACACACACTCCATCAACACTCAAAAACTAGCCATGGACGTTGATCACCATTTGTTGAGGGCTGGCTGTGCTCTGAGCGCTTTCTGCATTGTGTCTATTGTCACAGCCTATGGACAAGGCGGAGACCAGCTCAGAGCCAGGGGGGCTGGATGGAGCCCATGCCTGTCTGCCCTGCAGCCTTCGCCATCCTTTTCACCTTGCTCCTCCTGTCCCTGCTCTGTCCCCAACCCAGGACCTAGGAGGTGCCACCTGTCTTGACTGCTTCTGCCACTTCCCTCCCTTGCTCACCTCCACCTGATATAGGCTCCTGGAGGCTGGGCGTGGCCCTACCACCTGCCTGGCCCAGGGAGATGAGCAGCAGGTGCTCCCAGATGTGGTCTGGTCGGCAGAGTACAGAATGGCCAGGACGCCCTAGTGCAGTCACTGAAGATGGTAGCAGGGTAGGGTAAGACAGGTCGAGCTGAGAAACTGCTTGAATCTTCAGGTGAGAAGGGAGCTCAGGGCCCACATCCACAGCCTCAAGTGCTTGCCTGGCCTCTGCCACTCACACGCTGCCTCTGTCGGGGAGCTCACTACCTCCACAGCGAACAGCCGAGCCACTGCCGGGCCACTGCCTCTGACACACACTGCAGCCTCAGCCACAGGGACCCCGGCTTCCCCGCCCAGGAGAAGGGACTGGGAGGCACGGGACAGGGCTTATGAAGTGTCCTTTCCATTCCAGACACTGGACCCAGTGATTGAGGGATCTGCCCATTGATTCCCACCACAACCCCAGGAGGTAAAGATAAGCGCTCTCCCTGGCTCTGATTTTGAAAAGATTTTTGAAAATGTTTAATTGGGATAAAATACACGTAACCAAAAATGTACCGATAGCTATTTCTAAGTGCACGGTTCAGTAGAAAGAGCATTCACATTGCTGTGCAACCATCACCACCATCCATCTGCAGAACTTATCATCGTCCTGAACTGAAAGTCGGTGCCCACTGAACACCAACTCGCCATCCTCTCCTCCGCGCTCCCCCCCGCCGCCCCGTAACTATTCTACTTTCTGTCTCTACAAATTTACTACTCTGGGAACCTCACATGGGTGGAATCCCACAGTGTTTGTCTTCTTATGATTATTTATTTTATTTTTATTTTTATTTTTAGTAGAGATGGGGTTTCACCATGTTGGCCAGGCTGATCTTGAACTCCTGACCTCAGGCAATCCACCCACCTCGGACTCCCAAAGTGCTGGCATTACAGATGTGAACCACTGCACCCAACTGTCTTCTTGTGATTATTGGCCCAATTTTAAAGGAGGGAAATGGAGTCACTGCACTCCAGCCTGGGTGACAGAGCAAAACCCTGTCTCAAAAAATAAAAGTAAAAAATAAAGGAAGTGGAGGGTCAGAGAGACTAAGCCCCTTGCCCATAGTCACCAGCTGATGAGTGACAGCTAGGATTTAGCCCAGGGCTGCCACACAGCCCTTCTGAGTTAGATGGCATCTTCGTGGGTCCTCCCTACTCCCGGTGAACTAGCTGAGGCCCATTGTTGTTGCAGGTGTAAGAGCAGGCATGAGGGGAAGCCCAGACACCTGGCTTTGGCCCTAGAAATAAGTCAAGGAGGCTCTGCTTTTTATGATCACTCCCTTGAATTCAGCATGAAGATACTCAGCCAGGAGAAGCAGGGGAGGGGAGGATGCCAAAAGCTTCTTCTGCTTTCTGAGGCCCAGCCGGCTTTTCCAGGCCCTTTCCCCTGGAAGGCAGGGCAAGGGTTAGACAACCTCCGAGAAAGGGCACCGTGAGACATCCTCCAGAGCCTCTGCCTCACAGCCGGTCCTCGCTGCTCATTCTGCATGACAGATCTTTCTGGGTGCTCAATGTGTCAGCATGCCTAGGCCCAGGGGAGTCAGGGAGGCTCAGAAACATACCCCAGCCTCAAAGACCTTATGGAACAAGGTGGTGGCAGTGTCGCTTGAACATAAGTGACCACAGGGAGGTGGGACTGGGAGAATACTCTACCAGAGGATCAGTAAAAAGGCTAAGGGAGTCCACATGCACAGACCATTTCCAGGTGGGGTGGTCAGGGAAGCCTTCCTGGAGGAGGTGGCACTGAGCTGGAAGGACGTAAAGGGGGTTGAGGAGAGTCAGTGGAAGTATAGCCCAAAAAGTAGGAACAGCCTGAGCACAGGCACTAAGGCCTGTGAGTGTCTGTCACTTTCGTTCCTATGGTTAAGGCAGGGTCTGGGTCCCCACTATCTCCAGCAGGTTCTCCAAAGTGTGCATGGTTAGTGAGGGTTTCTGGAGGGGAGGAAGGTGTGGGCTTTCTACAGAGAGGAAAGGAGCTGTGTTCCCTCATTGGCCTCAGTCTTTCCCTTCCCTCTCCTCACACTCATCAGAGGTGCAGACTCTGCAAAGGCCATCCCCCTCCAGAACTGAAGGCACCCCTCTGACAGCTGTACCCTCCCTAGGGAGAGAGAACTCCAGTGGCCGGCCAGAGCCCCTGCCAGATGCCCCTCCACCACCACCCCGGTGTCTTGTGCATAGTAGGTCTTGGGAGATGCCTTCAGCATGACTTCTATTGGAAAGGAAGGTGAGTGTCCTGTTTCTTGCCAGGCGTGCTGGCTGTGAGTCACCTGGCATTTCCTAGGTGAGTAAGCTGGAAGGTTGAGGGAGGGGCAGGGCCAGGCATGTGGAAAGAGAAAAAAAGCATTAATGTTTTAGAGGAGGGAGCAGGCACTCCCTGTTGTGAATTCATGGAGTTGTGAAGCAGGTGGTAGCATTTGCTAAGATGACTAATATGGAGCTCTTGAGAAGCAGATATGAGGAACGGTGGTAAGGGCAGTCCCCCCAGGCACAGGAACAGCATGGGCAAAGGCCCAGGGGTGAGATGGGGATAGTGTGGGCCCCACACATGAACAGACAAATGTGCCCTTTGGCTGAAAGCTGAGATGGGTAAAAAGGAGTCTTGGCATGGAGTTTGAAGACGAGAAGGACCAGAGCATGGCCACTCTGCAGTGGGACTCTCTTGGGAAGGCCATGGAGGGCCTTTGGAAGTCCTTTTAAAAAACAATTTTTTTTACCTGAAGTTCTAGGATACATGTGCAGAATGTGCAGGTTTGTTACACAGGTATACGTGTGCCATGGTGATGTGCTGCACCCATCAACCCGTCATCTAGGCTTTAAGCCTCTTATGCATTAGATATTTGTCCTAATGCTCTCCCTCCCCTTACCCCTCAGCCCCCGAAAGGCCCCAGTGTGTGATGTTCCCCTCCACATGGAAGTTCTCGAGCAGACAACCTTAGGAAGGGCAAACAGGCAACAGTTTCCACAATGCACTGCAGCCCGGAAAGGAGACCACCAAGTGGTCCCATGCAACAGGTGAGCTACCGAGATATCACTGTGTGGAAAGGAGCAAAGAAGGATGACACATGACTTGTCAACAGACCATGCCACAGAAACACAGGACTTCCAGTCCATCTTCCTGTTTTTCTGTCGGGAAGCCGGGTAAGAATTGCCCAAGGTCACCCAGCTAATTAGATAGTTGACGTCTACCACACCTAGGATGGCAATCCTTAATCGATTGGTAGTGGCTGCCTGAAGGGCTGTAATGAGACATGCTGAGGCCGCATCCCAGAGGAACTGGAAAGAGTGGCTTAATTGATTAATGATGTCTGCCACTAGCAAAAGCATTGAGGAATGGTTTGAGCTCTGCCTGTTTTTTGTCTCTGCCCTGGTAAGCCTCTCTGTGCCGCAGGGTGAATATTTCTGTCTTCCCCAGCTTATAAAATACTTGCAGAGATCAACAAGATCATGTGTACAAAATTGTTTGAAGAATATCAAGCTGCCTAAGTAGGAGGGGTCATTCCATGATTACACATGCCTGCGTCAGTCACCCTGATCCGGGCGCCAGGAAAAACACACAGCCCCCCAACATCCTCAGCAGCTGTTACCCACCAAATGTTCCCGGCATATTGACTTGCTTGTTGACTAAGGAAGGTGTAGTAAAGGTGACTGCACAGGGGCTGAGTGTGGGGAGCAGATGGAGGCCTGACATAATGAACAACTGCAGACCGAGGGCTCCGTGAGTCACCCAACTCCTCGGCACATGGAATTGAGGGCATGGCCACTTTCATGATCAGAAAGAGCCTGACGCTGCGACAAGGTGCAGCCAGTGAACTGTTTCTGCCCCATCTTGTTAGACACCAGCCTTCAACCCATCACGGGCTTCACTCTACCCCCTGAACACCACGGTGTCAGGTTAATCACAAGCAGGGCCTCCTGTCTCTACCTGTGGGTCGTGTCTGCTTACCTGCGTGCCTGCTTCCAGAACAGTGGATCCTGAGGGCTGGAGAAGTCCTTTCCAGTGGGGCCGGATCTACAGGGATTTTCTTTTCTTTTGAGATGGAATCTCACGGTTGCCTAGGCTGGAGTGCAGGGGCTCGGTCTCAGCTTACTGCAACCTCTGCCGCCAGGTTCAAGTGATTTTCCTACCTCAGCCTCCTAAGTAGCTGGGATTACAGGCACCTGCCACCATACCTGGCTAATTTTTGTATTTCTAGTAGAGACGGGGGTTTCACCATCTTGGTCAGGCTGGTCTTGAACTCCTGACTTTGTGATCCACCTGCCTCAGCCTCCCAAAGTGCTGGGATTATAGGCATGAGCCACCACTCCTGGCCAGGGATTTTCTTTCCATGGGGGTTTTTGTAGGGAAATGACTTGGTGAAGCAGAGACTAGATTCAAACTCAGCACCTAGATCATAACCTCAACTCTGCCACCCACCAGTTGTGGAACCTTGAGCAAGTCACTTAACCTCTGTGACTCTGTTTCTTTATCTCTGAAATGGGGATAAAATGATCTGCTCTGCCTAGCTCCATGGGAAGGGTAAGATTTAACTCTCCGAAATAAAGTTGCATTCTCAGAGAACTGTCATGTTTTAAAAGGCCTGTCATACCCATTTTCATACTTGAGTCTCACAAGGCTCCTGTGGGGTACACAGGGCAAGTGTGTATATGATCCTCATTTTACAGATGGGGAAATTGAGGCCCAGGGTCAAACTGCCAGTCAACGCTGAAGCTGAGCCTAATTTCAGGTACCTGTGCTCAGCCTGTGATGATGCCAGAGGGAGGAGAGAGGTCAAGATGCAACCGCAGGTGGGAAAGGGCATTGTGGGGACACCCAGGCCACAGCGATGTGACATAGAATTGAGTGACAGTGTCTTGCCTACACCTGTTGGATGAGGAAGTAGTGGAGACACTCTGAGAGCTCCAGTCATGTGTTAAAAAGCCAAGGAGCCCTGGTGGCTCAGGCCAGTTGTCCTGGCACTTGAGGAGGAGAGGCCACGTGTTCAAGGCCAGCCTGCGCCACATAGAACCCTCTCATCAAAACAAAAACAAAAACAAAAAAATTTGCTGGGCACAGTGGTTCACACCTGTAATCCCAGCACTTTGGGAGGCTGAGGTGGGAGGATCACGAGGTCAGGAGTTTGAGACCAGCCTGGCCAACATGGTGAAACCCCGTGTCCACTACAAATACAAAAATTAGCCGGACATGGTGGTGCATGCCTGTAAGAAGCTAAACAAGGAGAATCGCTCGAACCCAGGAGGTAGAAGTTGCAGTGAGCCGAGACCACACCATTGCACTCCAGCCTGGGCAAGAAGAGGGAAACTCTGTCTCAAAAAAAAAAAAAAAAAAAGCCAGAAAGGGGCCCCCACTCACCCAGGTCTCTCTGCCACTGCCCTTTAGCTGTGGGGACGGGGCAAGCTGCAACCCCCGTAATCTTCCCTGTGTTGTCACATGCCCTCTCTTCCCATCACACACCTTCCCCCACCCATCAGTCGACTCAGTGAGAGTCTCCCTCCGGAGAGGGACTGAACTGCAGTGGATTTGAAATCCAGAGGCTTGGCTCAGGGACTGGAAGAATCTCAGCATTTCTATCCCATCCCTTTGCAGTTGCTCAGTACCCACTGGTTGAGCCCAGCACGGAGTTGGGAGTAGAATAAGTGTGATTTATTTGCCCCTGAGGGGCTCCTGTTGACCCCCTCAGAGACCTTTGACTCTTGCGTCTGGATGTGGAGCATCTGCCTGAGTCACACAGTCTCTGTCTCTCAGGTCTCCTGGAGCCACCAAAAGGATCACGTTTCTTCAATACCTGCACAATGCCAGGCAGAGCCCCGTGCGGGTTCACACATGTCACCACTGACACTTTACAGCTTCACGAGGCGTGTCAGTGAAGGGAGCTAAGTTGTGCTCCAGTGACCGTGAGACCCTCTCATTTCCATGGCCTCTACCAGGTTCGTGTCTCACTTATGACTTTTGTAGGCTGGCGGGCCTTCTGTTCCGTGTCATCTTTGTTCTTACTCTGCAACCCAGACTGGCAGAGCAGCTGCCATCAGAAACATGGCTGGTCTCCATGGCAGAGAAAGGCTTGGAGGGTCTTGCATCAGTGATTATATGAGCCCGCCTAGAAATGACATACATCATTTTTTGCTCAGAAGCCATTGGCCAGAATGAGTCACGTGAGGTGCTGAGAAACACCTGGAAACAGGAGCTGGGGGAGAACAGCACTAATTATTCTCATCTTACATTTGTGGATACGGCAGTTGGAAACCTGCCCAAGGGCACACAAGAGTAGTCACACTGGGAGCTTTGCACATAGTTGCCCCAAAGCTGAACCCATTCTTTGGTACCATCCTGACCCTGAAAAAGGATGCTCAGGGCTCAGGAGCAGCCTGGGGATGGTTACAGGGTTTTCAGGGACAGGACAAGGTCAGTGGGCCTTTAAGATGGAAGTTCTGGCCAAGCGTGGCGGCTCACACCTATAATCCCAGCACTTTAGGAGGCCAAGGCAGGTAGATGACCTAAGGTCAGGAGTTCGAGATCAGCCTGATCAACATGGAGAAACCCTGACTCTACTAAAAATACAAAATTAGCTGGGCACAGTGGCGCATGCCTGTAATCCCAGCTACTTGGGAGGGTGAGGCAGGGGAATTGCTTGAACCCAGGAGGCAGAGGTTGCAGTGAGTGGAGATCCCACCACTGCACTCCAGTCAGAGCAACAAGAGCAAAATTCCATTAAAAAAAAATGGATGTCCTGGGCTGGGGACACCTTAATTTGTGGCATGTTAAAGGAATGATTAAATGACAAAGTGTCACAAATCCCTGCTTGGCCAAATCATCTGTGGAAAGGACACCTCTGATCAACAAAGAGGTACCAAGCTTCTCCCAGATGTCAGGCCAAAGCCTCACCGTCCAGCTGAGGAGCTGGGATGAACTCACATGGCAATCAAAAAGTCAGTCTGAAAGGCACCAAGAACACGCATGGGGAAGGAACACCCTCTTCAATAAATGGTGCTGGGAAAACTGGATAGCCATATGCAGGAGAAAGAAACTAGACTCCTATCTCTTACCATATACAAAAATCTAATCAAAATGGATTGAAGACCTAGATGTAAGACCTGCAGCTACAAAACTATTAGGAAGAAACAGGAGAAATGCTTTAGGATATTGGTTGAGGCGAAGATTATATGAGTAAGACTTCAAAAGCACAGGTGACAAGAACAAAATCGCCAAGTGGGACTATATCCAACAGAAAACCTGGATTAACCTCCGGCAGTTCTATTGGTAGGTTTTTGAGGAAGTTCCTCGCTGTTCACATTGTGGCTGTCCTAATTTACATTCCCACCAACAGTGGGTAAGAGTTCCCTCTTCTCCACATCCTTGCCAGTCTTCATTGCTTTTTGTCTTTTGTAAGCGTGCTGGCCATTCTAACTTGGTGAGGTCAGATCTCATCCAAATCCAAACCAACATGGATTAACCTGGAGGACATTACATTATGTGAAATAAGTCATGCCTGGAAAAATAAGTACTGCATGTTCTCATTCACATGTGGGAGTTAAAAACGAGTTGATAGAAGTCGAGAGCAGAACTGTGGTTACTAGAGGCTGGGAAGAGTAGGGGAGAGGGGAGGTTGGGGAGAGGTTGGTTAATGGAAAGGAAATAATCCAAAGTGAAGAGACAACCTGTAGAATGAGAGAAAACATCTGCAAACGATTCATCCAATAAAGGGACTCATTTACCAAATACACAAGGCACTCAATACAACGGCAAAAAACAATCTGATTTTAAAATAATGAGGCCAGGCTCATGCCTATCATCCCAGCACTTTGGGAGGTGGGTGGATCACGAGGTCAAGAGATTGAGACCATCCTGGCTAATATGGTGAAACTTTGTCTCTACTAAAAATACAAAAAAAATCTGCTGGGCATGGTGGCACACACCTGTAGTCCCACCTACTTGGGAGGCTGAGGCAGGAGAAGTGCTTGAACCTGGGAGGCAGAGGTTGCAGTGAGCCAAGATCCTGTCACTGCACTCTAGCCTGGGCAACAGAGGAAGACTGTCTCAAAAAAAAAAAAAAAAAAGAAAGAAAGAAAGAAAGAAAGAAAAAAGAAAAAAATAAGAGAGCCCACATAAATATTTCTCAAAAGAAGACATACAAATATCCAAGAAGTATATGAAAATATGCTCAGCATCACTAATCCTCAGGGAAATGCAAATCAAAACCACGATGAGATATGACCTCACCAAGTTAGAATGGCTATCATGCTAACAAAAGACAAAAAATAAGACTGGCAAGGATGTGGAGAAGAGGGAACTCTTACCCACTGTTGGTGGGAATGTAAATTAGGACAGCCACAATGGGAACAGTGTGGAGCTTCCTTAAAAACCTACAAATAGAACTGCCATATGATCCAGCAATCTCACTAATGGGTATTTATCCAAAGGAAAAGAAATCAGTGTATTGAAGAGATATCGGCACCCTCATGTTTACTGGATTGCAGCACTTTTCACAATAGCGAAGACATGGGCTCAACCTTAATGTCCATAGACAGACGAATGGATAAATGTAGCTCACACAGTGGAATGTATTGGATTACAAAGGGATGGAATCCCGTCAGTTGCAGCAACATGGAGGACATTACACTACTTGAAATAAGTCATGCATGGAAAAATAAATACTTCATGTTCTCATTCATGTGTGGGAGTTTAAAAATGAAGCGGTAGAAGTGAGAGTAGAACTGTGGTTACTGGGGCTGGGAAGAGCAGGGGAGAGGGGAAGTTAGGGAGAGTTGGTTAATGGATACAAAGTTACAGCTACTAGACAGGAACACTTCCACTTTAGGGTGAATACAGGTGACAATAATTTAGGTATATTTTCAAAGAGCTAGAAGAGAGGATTTTGAATGTTCACAACACAAAGAAAGACCAACTGTTCAAAATGATGCATCTCCTAATTACTCTGATTTGATCCTTATACATTGTATATATGTGTTGAAATAGCATTCTGTATCCCATAGATATGTACAGTTATTATGTGTCAAGTAAACATTAAAAAAATTTTTTTAAAAGAGTCAGACTGTCCTTGGGGCTAGAAAAGATGATTGGACAACCACATCTGCTTTTGCTGCCTCTCAGAACTCACCAGAAAAACAGTAAATAGTTGCTTAAAATGTATCTATCTATCTATCTATCTATCTATCTATCTATCTATCATCTATGTATCTATATATCTGTAAAGATTGGGAAGAGAGAAGAAACAGCAGCAACAAAATATTGGAAGATGGAAAGCAGATGGGCCACTGTAAATGAAACCCAAGAACATTGAATACTTACCCAGTAGTCGGAAAAGCAAGAGTCAATCGGGCTTACATTTGGAATTTTTAGAAGGCGCAGAAACTGGTGGCTCCAGATGCCTCTGGAAGTGAAAATGAAGAGGGGCTAAATCAGGGAACTGACTGAAAGTATGTTTAAGAAAAAGACAGACCTCAGATTCTCTCTCTCCCTCTAAATAAATTGATGTCTATGATTAGATCTCTGATTCCCCGCAAAGATTGGAGGGTTATTTTCTAGAAGGGGTAATATAGGAGGGTCTCTTGACAGATGGGTACCAGCAAAAGTTGAAGGCAGAGGTCCCATATCACCTGCTGGAGAATGAAGTGAGGTTATCGTGTTGGTGTGGACACCACCTCTGTCCTAGCCTTCCACCCCTATTTACCACCCAAGTCCTGCCAGCCAGGCTTCCCCTTCCAGGCAGGAGACTGGGATAGTTCTTCCTGAAGAATCTGAGCACCTTAAAAAGAGGGGGATGCTGACATTGGAGCTCCCCAACTGAGTGACCTGGCAGACCTTCCTATGGGTACATTGTGGTTGACAGCCCTCTTCCAGCTAGCTGGCTCATTCCTCATCATCACACATGAGCCCACAGCCAGAGAGCTGCAGGCAGCCGAAGAGTGCCTCTAACAAGAAAGATTTCTATGCATCTCCCAAACAAATGAAAAAACAATTTGGCGAAATAAGACTCTGCAAGGGAAGAAATTGCAAAATAAACAAGGAAAACTTGCCATAACTCCAGAAATATATGAGATGTGTTAAAAGAAAAACCTTCAACAAATTAAGCTTAACAGAGTTCAATTGAGCAAGGAATGATTCATGAATCAGGCAGCCCTGGAACCAGAATAGGTTTAGAGAGACTCCAGCATTGTCTTTTGGTCAAAGAGGATTTATGGATGGAAAAAGGAAAGTGATGTATCGAAAACGGAAGTGAGGCACAGAAACAACTGGATTGGTTATAGCTTGGCATTTGCCTTATTTAGACGTGGTTTGAACAGCCGGCCATCTTTGATTGGCCAAAACTTGGTGATTGGCACAAGAGTAGGTTATAGTCTGTTAACACATCCAGTTAGGCTGCACTTCGTACAGAGAAATCTGTAGGTCAAACTTAAAATATGTAAGAGGATGCCTTGAGGATACACTTAATTTAATAGATGAGATTATAATCATGAAACAAGAACAGGATCCTATGAAAAAAAATTATAAAAATAGCTCTTCCTTTTCACCTTCCTCTCTTCCTCTCAGTTGTTCAAAAACCATTAGGTGGAGTAGCATAACATAGGCATCTCTTGGAGGTGGGGGTCTGGGGTGGTCCAGTGTCTTAGTCCATGTTTTCTTGCTATAACAGAACACCTGAGACTGGGTAATCTATAATGAATAAAAATGTATTTGCCTCACGGTTCTGGAGGCTGGGAGATCTAAAATGAAGGGTGTACATCTGGCAAGGGGCTTCTTGCCTCGATATAACATGCTGAAAGGGAGCACGTGAGTGAGAGAGCACTCCGGAAAGAGAAGGAAAGGGGCTGAGCTGGTTTTTTGATGAGGATACCATTCCTATGATAACAAACCCAATCCCTGATAACAGCATTTATCCATTCATGACAACAGAGGCCTCGTGGCCTAATCATGTCTTAAAGTTTTCACCTCTTAACAGTGTTGCCTTGAAGATTAACTTTCCAACACATGAAATTTGGGGGACACATTCAAATCATAGAATTCTGCTCCTGGCCTCCAAAATTCGTGTCTCCATATACAAAATTCATTCCATCACAACAGTCCCCAAAGTCCAGAGTCTTATCTAAATCAGATATGGGTGAGACTCAAGGCGTGATGAATCCTGAAACAAGTTCTTCTCCAACTGCGAGCCAGTGAAATTAGACAAGTAATATGTTTCCAAAATACGATGGTAGGACAGACGCAGGATAGACCTTCCCATTCCAAAAGTGAGAAATAGGCAAGGAAAGAGAGGCAGCTGGCTCCAAGTAAGTCCACAACCCACCAGGGTGAATGCTAAATCTGAAAGTGGAAAATAATCTTTGACTCCATGTCCCACCTTCTGAGCATACCGGAGTGGGGCTCGGCCCCCAAGGCCTTGGGCAGCCCCACTCTTATGTCCTGCTGCGCTCAGCCTATGATGCGGCTCTTTGGATTGGAGTCTTGTGCCTGCAGCCCTGCTTGGAATGTGCTGCGCACTAGTAGCTCTGCCATTCTGGGTCTCAGGAGTGGCTCCACCCTCATGCTCCAGTAGGCACTGCACTAGTGGGGCTTTCTGTGGCAGCTCTGCCCCTGTGGCAGGTTTCTATCTGAGCCCTCAGGCTACCACATGACATCTTCTGAAATCTAGATGGAGGCAGGCTGCCATCACCCCTCAGCTCATGCACTCCCTACGTCTGCAGAGTCAGCATGATGTGGTTGCCTCCGAGGCTTACTGTGCCCTTCAGAGCTGCAGCACAAGCTGCCACTGGGCCTAGTTGTCATTGCTGGGGCAGCCAAGGGGCACTGCACCAGAATACAAGGAGCGGAGTCCTGAGGCAGCCCTGGGCAGCAAGGGCAGAGGTCCCGCAGGCGCCTCTCTGCATCCTTTGCCTTCTAGGTCCGAGCTTCCCTTTAAGTTCTCAGAAATGCCTTCAGAGTCACCCCCCTCTTGTCTTGATGAATAGAACCTGACTTCCTTATTTTCTCGTTAATCTCTTTAGGGAACAGATGCTTAGCCATGTTCTTAGCATTCTCTCACAAACATTTTTTCTATTCTTTACATGGCCAGGCTGAGGGTGTTCCACATCTTTCCATTCTGCTTCTTTTAATTATAAATTAGGTCTTCAAATAATTTCTCTCTTCTTTTACTACGAGCAGCCAAAAGAAGCCATTCAGCACCTTGAACACTTTGCTGCTAAGACAGCTCTTCTGCAGGACATCCGAGATCATCACACTCAAGTTCTGCCTTCCACAAAAGCCCAGGACAAGGACTGTATGACAAGGATGGCCTTGCTCCAGTTCCTAATACCTCGTTCCTCAGTTCCATCTGAGACCTCATCAGAATGACCTTTACCATCCATATTTCTATAAATGTTCTGCCCACAACCACTTCGGTCACCTCTAAGGTGTTCCAGAGTTCTTTACATGTCTTGTCTTCTGAGCCCTCACCAAAATCACCCTTAACGCTCTATTCATGGCAATCTGGGCTTTTCTAGCCTGCTTCAAATTCTTCCAGCCTCTAACCATTGTCCAGTTTCAAAGCTGCATCCACATATTTGCTTATTTATCATAGGAACAGCCCCACTCCTTGGTGCCAATTACCTGTCTTGGTCCATTTTGTGCCGCTGTAACAGAATATCCGAGACTGGGTAATTTGTAATGAACAGAAATTCATTTGACTCGTGGTCCTAGAGGCTGGGAAGTCCAAGATCACGGTGCCACATCTGGTGAGGGCCTTCTTGCTGCGTCACAACATGACAGAGGGCATCACATGGGAAAGAGAGTGCTCCTGCGTGAAAGGGAATGAAGCTGAACTCATCCTTGCATGAGGAACCCACTCCCATGCAAATGAGCCCACTCCCATGACAGTAGTGTTCACCCATTCATAAGGGTAGAGCCCACATGGCCTAATCACCTCTCAAAGGTCTCACCTCTCAACACTACTGCATTGGGGATTAAATTTCCAACACCTGAAATTTGGAGGACACATGCAGACCATAGCACCTGGAGACAGTAGTGGAAGCCTGTGCAGTGTGAGGAGGGTGCCCACGTGGGGAGTGGCAGCCCACACAACATGCTGAAGACCAGATGGGAGGTGTGAGCAGGTGAGGACAGCATCCCTGTGGAGGGAGCTGGCAGTAGTGACCCATCGGGGAGTGCCAAAGACTGAGTGGGCGAGGAGGGCATCCTCAGAGGGAGGAGGAGGTGGTAGAGAAGATACTAAAGATAGCAGGAGCTGAGGTCCTCACTATCGGAAAAGGGAGTTACAAACATGGAAAGGGAGATGGCCGGATTGAACTGTGGTGTCAATTGGAATTGAAAGTGTTGAATTTGACTCATGGTTTGATAGACAGATAGAGATAGAGAGACAGAGGGAAATAAATGTAGGTGCGAAGTGTATATTTCACAGCTGTAACCACCGAGGAGGCCTGGGAGCAGTGACTTTCCAATTGCAGCAAGCACACTGGAGTCCAGATCTTGACTTCTGAAAATGTTATTGACATTCTCCATTTCATAGTTCAGGACTTCCTGGAGAAATGGCTGATTCAGAACTGGGGCAGAGAAAGTGCAAGAGTGTGGAGCATCTTGGGGTGCCAGAAAGCAAGGAAGTGCTCACAGAATGATGGGGACATGTCAAAAGGCACAGGCACTGCACCCCAAAGGGACTCCCACTGGTAGCACCAAAATATATAATGTCAATAACAAGTTATAATCCACTGAGTCAAATAAACCATGAGTCCATATTTACACATGAATAAAAAAAACCAATACATTGAATTACATGGTATCAAAGGGCCTCCCAAAAAAATACATACCAATTACAAAGAGCGAAAGAATAAGTAACAGGGAGAAGCCTGGCGGAGGCCACCCTCATCGAGTGATCGGAATGGACGTCATCAGGAATGGGACAGATGGAAACCCTGCCCCCGCTGTCGGGTGCAGCAAGGAGACAGCGTCACAGAACAGCCCTGCGGAATTCCTACCACAGATGCAGGACCTGCATCTACGCATGAGAAATGTCCTAGAACCCTAAACTGAGGGACATCCCACAATAGCGCCGTGGTCAGAACGTCAAGGAAGTGCCCAGGAGCTATTGTAGACGGAAGCTGACAGGGGAGACTTGACGACTAAGAGAAGCATGATTCTCTTTGCTGCAAAGAACATCACGGGGAACACAGAACAATAAGGCGGCTGGAGATTACGCGGCAGAGATGCTTCAGTGTCTGCTTGCTGAGTGTGATGGCTATAGCGTGGTTAGTTAGAAGATGACTTGGTTAACAGGAAACAGGCACTAAAGAATTTGATGACCAGGCGCAGTGGCTCATGCCTGTAATCCCAGCACTCTGCGAGGCCGAGGCAGGTGGATGACCTGAGGTCAGAAATTCGAGACCAGAGTGGTCAACATGGTGAAACCCTGTCTCTACTAAAAATACAAAAAGTAGCCCAGCGTGGTGGTGGGTGCCTGTAATCCCAGCTACTTGGGAGGCTGAGGCAGGAGAATCACTTGAACCTGGGAGGCAGAGGTTGCAGTGAGCAACAAGACTCCATCTAAAAAAAAAAAAGTAAATAAAATGCTAAGAACTTTATTTAAAGAAAAATGGTGAACTGAGGGACATGGGGAGTGATTTCATCAAGTTACTCTTAGTGGTTTGGAGAGGGGAGGAGAATTACTTGTACTGTACTTGAAACTTTTCTGCATTTATAACATTGCTTCAAAATGAAAAATAATTAAAACTTAACAGGTAACAAAAAGTGAAAGGGTCTTGGCTCTAGCTTTGGGAGAACGTGTCAAGGCATGTGTCTTTGTTGGTGCGAGAGCTCCCTCTTGTGGTTATTCAGGCACAATGCAGCATGCAGCCCCAAGTGGGGTCTGACACTTGGTTCCTTGTTTACAGCTGCAGATGTCCTCAGAGGTCATCTTGTCCAACCCCTTGTCTCTGGCCACGGTTTCTCCTCACCTAGACCATAAAGTTACCTGTATCTTCAGCCTCCAGAATTCCAGAATCTCTTTGTGGCCCTACCATTGGGAACTGCCCTGAGGGCTGGACCCCTTGTAGGTTCTCTGGACACGCAGGTAAGCTCTGAGCCAGTGTGGGCACATCCCCTCCCTGCTCGTAACTTCAGTTTCTTCATTTCTACATTGGAAACCATGAAACTTGCCCAGACTTTCACGGGAGCTAATGAGAGGGGAAAAAATGGGTCCCAGTTCCCAATTAATGGGTGACTACAGGTCCAAGGTGCCTGGGGAAAGCCTGATTTACACCTGCTGTGTGGCATAATTACTAATGACCCCTCATTCTCGCTCACAAGTGTCTCTGTTTGGAAGATACGTCATCTGGTCACCCTACCAAGTATAGATGATATCCCGGGTGCAGGATAAATCACACAGTCTCTCCGCCACCTGTGGACTCACTTCCTAATGGATTTTTGAACCGTTTATTCCCACCCATTCCACTTTGGACATGACCCTCATCAGAGCGATTAATACAAACTCCTGTGAGTGTCACCGTTAACAAATCACGAGAGCGAGTCCCGTCTGAGAGGGGAGCTAAGTCAACCTTCGGGGGCTGGGGACTTGGTGGCCAGGTAGCAGGGCAGCAGCTCTTTCTCCAAAATTCCAGGAGCCTGAGCAGGAAGCTGCGGCCCAGGGACCTGAGCGTGTAGTTAGGAGATGACTGTCTCTACTAAAAATACAAAACGTAGCCCGGCGTGGTGGTAATGTAACTCAGCACTGCAGCCTTTCAGGGGGCCTGGGGCTCCTACATTCTGAAGGGAAAGAAGAGGGAGGGAGGGAGATGGGACAGGGAGGGGAGGTGGGGAGCCGTTTCCATCTCTCTATGATTTCCTCTCCCTGTCCTCCCCCTCCTCTCTGGCCATCCTAAGGGTCCCTCAATGCTGCACAGGTTACAGAGTCCCCATTTCTCCCTGTGGCCATTGCTCTGGCATTAAGATGTGGGGATGAGAGGGGGAGAATAGGGCCCTCTCCCTGTCCCCCAGAGCTGGCCCTGCTGGGGGCTCAGGAGCCTCTCTCTAGAGCAGGCTCAGGTGACCTGGGCAGCTGCTTTCAGAGGGCTCTGTGCCAGTGGCCTCAAGCTTTCTCTTCCTGGAGGGAGTCATCAGCAGAGGGAAGCCTGGTCTGGGGGTCCTAGAATGAAGCCAAACTCCATCACCTTCTCTCACGGCCATCCCTACCTGTCCCCAAACATCCCCCACCCAGCTTTTCCCACAGAATTAGCCAATTAGAAAAAGTTTCACCTGGCAGCCCCACCTGGGTGGGCAGTGCTGGGACAAGGAATAAAGGTTGGAGTCTGAGTCCAGCCCCTGCTCAGGGGTGGCTGTGAACATTTGGACGAGTTTCTTTTTTTTTTGAGACAGAGTTTCGCTCTTGTTACCCAGGCTGGAGTGCAATGGCGCGATCTCGGCTCACCGCAACCTCCACCTCCTGGGTTCAGGCAATTCTCCTGCCTCAGCCTTCTGAGTAGCTGGGATTACAGGCATGCGCCACCATGCCCAGCTAATTTTTTGTATTTTTAGTAGAGATGGGTTTTCACTATGTTGACCAGAATGGTCTCGATCTCTTGACCTCGTGATCCAACCGCCTCGGCCTCCCAAAGTGCGGGGATTACAGGCATGAGACACCGCGCCCGGCTGGATGAGTTTCTTTCTAAGCTTTGGACCTGAGTTTCTGCCTGTGATGAGTGAGCTCGTGCCCACTTCACCAGCCCGTAGGCAAGATGGGTGGTAGATGAACTGAGACCTCAGTGCTGTGCCAGGTGCATGGTAGACATGCAATAAAGTATAATGTGGGATAGGTCTTTTTTTTTGAGACAGAGTATCACTCTGTCGCCCAGGCTGGAGTGCAATGGCATGATCGCAACTCACTGCAGCCTCCCACTCCTGGCTTCGAGCAATCCTCCCACCTCAGCCTCTCAACGCTCTGGAATTACAGGTGTGAGCCACTGTGTCTGGCCTGTATGTATTGTTTTTGTTTGTTTGGGACATGGCCTCAATCTGTCACACAGGCTGGAATGTAGTGGTGCGATCTTGGCTCACTGCAGCCTTGACCTCCCAGCTCAAGCAATTCTCTCACCTCAGTCTCACAAGTAGCTGGGACTACAGGCTCATGCCACCATGCCTGGCTGACTATTTATTTATTTATTTGTAGAGATGGGGTTTCACCAGGTTGCCCATGCTGGTCTTGAACTCCTGGACTCAAGTGACCCACCTCCCCTGGCCTCCCAAAGTGCTGGGATTACAGGCTATATATTGCTAAAGAAAGAAAAAGGCATTAGCCTGAGGGCTAGAGAGAGCTTGCTGAGGAACAGGGAACCTAAAATGCTGCTTCTGGGAAATAGTGGCCTGGTAAAGGGGTGTGGCCAGAGGACGGCACAGAGCAGAGCCAGGAGAAACTGCTCTGGGGGAAGAGGACGATCTGGAAGCTTTGGAGGGGGTGTACGGAGAGTGAGCTATGGACCTGTTTCCAACCCCAGCTCCTCTTGGAGTGGTCCCACCTCTGTGATGACATCTCCATCCCCATCCCCTTAGCTCTGCAGGCCAGAAACCCAGGAGGCAGCTTTAGTCGGGTTCTGCTCATCCCATATCCAGTTCGTCTGCAAGCCTTGCTGAGTTTTCCTCCTACAAAGCTCTTGCGTGTGCTTACTACTCACGCCCTGGCAAACCATGAGGAGAGGGATGGATGTGAAGGCTGGGCAGCCAGAGGGGTGGATGGCAGTGGCCCTGAGCCCTGGCTGCGTTTGTGCAACACGTCCTGGAGTGTGGCCTGGTGTGGAACACAGACCCACTTTGCTGTGCTGAGGACGCAGGCACCCGATTGAAGCTTGGCCCCTTTGCTTCTTCCAAGATGGAGGTGGATTATACGTGTGTGGTGAGCCAGGTGCGGTGGCTTATGCCTGTAATCCCAGCACTTTGGGAGGCTGAGGCAGGTGGATCACCTGAGGTCAGGAGTTCGAGATCAGCCTGGCCAACATGGTGAAACCCCATCTCTACTAAAAATACAAAATTAGCCCGGTGTGGTGGTGGGCGCCTGTAATCCCAGCTACTCGGGAGACTGAGGTAAGAGAATTGTTTGAACCTGGGAGGCGAGAGATTGCAGTGAGCTGAGATAGTGCCATTGCACTCCAGCCTGGGCTACAGAGCGAAACTCCATCTCAAAAAAAAAAAAAAGTGAGTCATGAGAAGTAAGGGCAGTTCTGTGCTCATCCTAGCAGCAAGGTCCAGGGCCAGCAGCAGCCACCTCACCAGGTAATCCCTGCAGTGTGGACCCAGCTGAGGACTGAACGCCTGGCTTCCCTCACTCCCGCACGTTGCCTATGCTTGGGTTTCTTGCCTTCACGTCAGCTCTGAGCACTGCTCAAGAGCCTTCCAATGTGTTCTCTGTTTAACATCTGGTTGGTTTCTATTAGTGTCTGTCTACAAAATAAGCTGCAGTGGAACCCAGGAGTTCAGAGACATGGGGGATGCCTCAGGATTTGGATGGAGGACTTCTAGAAGGAGCTGGGACTTGAACAGAAGTTTAAAGGAAGAGAGAGAGCTTCCAGGGGGAGGGCAATTTGCCCACAATGAAAGGCGAAGCTCTAATAGTGAGCAGCAATGAGGTGAGGGAGAGTTTCTGGGAACAGAAGGAAACTTTGGGGGCTCCCCAATGTATAGTCCCTTCCTGGTAGGACCAGCCCTGACTCTAAGTACCTATCACTGTCATGTCACCAAAATGAAAAGTGCCTCAAGATTCATTGATGCACATGGCTTTCACTAGGGGGTATGATTAACTCACTTCATTTGTTCATTCATCAGATTTAATTGGGTGTCTGCTTAGTGGCAGGTGCTGTGCTGGTCACTGGGGACACTGAGATGAATACATGTAATCCTTGACCAATCCACAGATTCAGTTCAGAGCGGCAGACAGGTACCATGACAAGCCTATGCTGGGGAATTACAAAAGCTTTGGGGGCACGGAGGAGGCAGCAGGGACCTCTGCCTGAGATGAGTCAGAAAAGAACTTCAGAAAGTAGGTTTCCGTTCACACTAACATGTCAATGACATGTTATAATGTCATGACATCTGTTCCTGAAACAGATGAGCAAGTGAATATCTGCCTCCCTAGCCTGGAGTCAGGATTGACAGACAGGTTTTGGCAGCCAGCAGGGAAGCAGGATAGTGCTGTAGTTAGAAGGGTAAGCTTCAACACCAGAATACCTGGCTTCCAGTCAGTCTCAGACCTGCTATATATACCCCATCTGACCCGGGCCAGTGACTTAGCCTCTCTGAGCTTATTTCCTTAACTGGAACATAGGAATAAAAGGAAGATTTACCAGGCTGGGCATAGTGGCTCACGCCTGTAACCCTAGCACTTTGGGAGGCCGAGGCAGGTCGATCACTTGAGGTTGGGAGTTCAAGACCAGCCTGACCAACATAGAGAAACCCCATCTCTACTAAAAATACAAAATTAACCGGGTGTGGTGGCGCATGCCTGTAATCCCAGGGGGATTACTCGGGAGGCTGAGGCAGAAGAATTGCTTGAACCTGTGGGGCGAAGGTTGTGGTGAGCTGAGATCGCGCCATTGTACTCCAGCGTGGGCAACAAGAGTGAAACTCCGTCTCAAGAAAAAAAAAGGGGGGGGGATTTACCTCGTAGAATTTGGGGGAAGATGAACTAAGATACTACAGACAGGGTACCCAGCACATAGTTAACACTCAGCACACGTCAAAGGAAAAGTGAAGCTCACTGTGAAGAAGAGAGAGGGTGAGAAGGAGAATGAAAGGCCTCGAAAGTGAGGCAGAGACAATAAATGTAAATAATAGCGACCAATGAATGTGCGTACAGATGTGCTTTTCTTCCTCATTTCATCTTCCTGACAACCCCGTGAAGCAAGTCTTATCTTCATTTTCAATTCCATATGTTGCAACCCCTTCCTTTTATAGAGGAGGAAACAGGCTCGAAGGAGAAGCAACTTCCCCAAGACCTCGTGCGCAGCGTGAAGATGCATCCGGGTCATCAGGCCACGCCCCTGTCCTCTTGCTTGAGCCTCGTGATGTGGCTGCCTGGGAGGGCTGGGTGGAGCCCTGCAAGGCTGGGAGGCTTCACTGGGCACTGCAGGTGTGGCTGATGAGAAGACAGAACCGGCTGGATCCTGGAGCAGAGGCTCTGCGCTGGGGGGCTCCCGGAAGGGTCCGATGGCGATCCCTTGGGGAAGACAGACAAGTGGGCAGGGAGGCGAGGCAGATGCCGTACAAATGAAAATGCAAAAGCCAAATGCTGTAGCGTTTCTGGGGCAAAGGGCTGGCCTGCAGGGACTGGAGGCAAGGCCTGGTGGCAGAGCTCTGGGCTCCTGCACTGGGGGAATGTCCTCCTGGGGCCAGGCTTTTCCACATGCCTCCTCTTGCCCAAGTAGACACTGTAATTCCTGCTCTGCCTTTCAGAACACAGGGGCTCGGACAAGTGCAGTCACTGGCCCAGGGTCACAGAGGAAGAAAGTGGCAAACCATCACTCAAGCCAGGTTCTTCTGTCTCTGACGCTACTTTCCTTTCAAAACACGATCCTAGCAGCTAATGAGAATTGTTGATGACTAGGAGCCACAGATGGTGCCGAGCGCTTTACCTGGATTACCTGTAACCTGTAATGTCCCTCACTTGTTTTATAGAATAGGAACCTCAGGCTCGGAGAGGTTATATGAGATGCCTGAAGCCACGCAGCATTACAACCCAGATCTTCCTTGACCCTGAAGCCCATACTTCTTCCTCTACAGCCTGTTTCCCAAAGTGTGTTCCATGGGATGCCCATTGGCCTCCTGGCAGTGGAGGTGTTCGTGAACAAACATTTTGGGAAACATTGCATTAAACAGTGATCTTCATATTAAGTTTCTGAGAACCTGTAATAATCTATTTTGTGAATCTCTGATAGTGGAAATTGGTGTACACAAACTGATTTGGTCCTTAGAACTCTTTTATCATTAAACATTGCATTGGTTAGAAGTGTGTTGAGTCGCAAATGGGAGAACCACTTCCCTCAGAAACCAGTACAGAAATAAGCAGTCCAGGGCTATGGTGGCTCGGACATGGCACTGGAACCCAGACTCTTTCCAGCTTCCTGCTCTGCCCTCCTTAACATGTAGCTTTCATCCTGATAGTTGCAAAAAGCCCCTTCAGGCACCACACCTACATTCCAGGCAGGAAGGAGAAGGCAAGGTGCAAAGGTGAGTTTGAACCTTTATATACTGTAAGCACCCTCCAGCTGACTTCTGCTTACATCTCATTGGTCAGAAGTATATCACATGATCACTCTAGCTGCAAAGGAGCCTGGGAGAGTGAGTATTTCTAAGGAGCACATTATCAATTGGATGGAATCAAAGGTCGATGGGTAAGAAAGGAGAGGATGGATACCACAAAACTCCTCCCGGAATTAGCGTTCTATAAACCTAATTTAGAAAATATTGCTCTATACTCAAGCACTGCCCCCTCCACTTTATTTTTCTGCCCAAAGTCAACTCACTCTCCAAGGCCTACAACAGGTGCCTCCTCTGCCAAGGCTCTCAGATTTCCCCCACCTTCTACTCCATACCCCTTCCTCCTTGGCAGTTGATGCACTCCAAGTACCTCGTGGGTTGTACAAGAGTGAGGAACATGGATGTCCATCTTCCCTATTTTGTTACTTATCTGCTGCTGGAGGGCAAGGACATATCTTACTTTCCTAGGTATCTACTGCAGGGCAAGCCCTGGCACAAAAGCCAATTAATCCAATGAATGGCGTGCAGAGGCAGAAAGTGGTGCAGAATGCCTTGCTTGGTTAGTTGAAGCAAGTACCAACTTAAGCCAGTATCAACAGAAAAGCAGACTCCTTAAGAAGGATCCAGGGGGGCTTTGGGGAATACATGGTCGTAATGTAGGCAGGGCTCAGGACAGGATGGGACAGTCTGAAAGCAAATTAGGATGCCAGGAAGCCTCTCTCCACATGGGTTATTTCATTCCCGTCTTAGTCCCTTAGGCTGCTACAACAAAATACCATAAACTGGGTGGCTTATAAGCAACAGAGATCTATTTCTCATGATTCTGGAGGTTGGGAAGTCCAAGACCAAGCTGCTGGCAGATTCAGTGTCTGGTGATGGCCTGCTTTCTGGTTCATACATGGCACCATCTCACTGTGTCCTCACATGATGAAAGGGGCAAGGGTCTCTCTGGGGTCTCTTTTATAAGGGCACTAATCCCACTTATGAAGGCTCCACCCTCATATCTAGCCACAGCCCCCACCTCCTAATACCATCACTTTGCAGGTGAGGGTTTTAACACATGAATTTAGAGGACATGCAAATATTCAGACCAAAATTTTGCACTGTCTGTAGCCCAGTTTTCTCTGCATCTCTATCTAGGAGGCAGGAAGAAGACGGTGGCCCCTCAGTTCCCAGTGTAAATGAGCTCCAGACCCAGCTGACCCGCTTGGTCCAATTCCTAAGCCTGGAGAAAGACTGAGAAGCCCAGTTGGGTCAGGTATCACCACCTGTGTCTTCCCAGGGTGGGCCAATCAATTGAGTCCACGAGAGTGGGGTGGGGAGGAGATCGCAGGGCTCATGCAGTGCAACGGGTGAGGGATTCTTAAGGCAGATACCCCAAGATGTGACCACCTCAACTTAGGATGTTGTTATATAGCAGAGTTTGGCAGATTATGACCCATGGGCTAAATCCAGCCTGCCACCATTTTGGTAAATAAGGTTTTATTGGAACAGCTATGCTCATTCATTTATGTCTTGTCCGTGGCTGTTTTCACACTGCAACAGTGCAGTTGAAGAGTTGTGACGAAGAGCATGTGGCCTGCAAAGCCAGATATTTTTCATCTGGCCCTTCGTAGAGCCAGTTTGCCAATGCCTGTATTATAGGGAAGAAGACTGTCTAGGAGAAGGATCTGCTGTTCACGTCTGTATCCTCAAAGGCCACAGCAGGGGAAGCTGGATGGATGGACAGATGGACGGATGGATGGACGGATGAAGTCCAAAGGCAGAAGCTGGAGTCACTGTGAGTTCTCAGACCACTTCCCTGAATTTTGAGCAGCACAGAGGGACGCTGGGGAAGGGTGTTTTTTCCTCCTCGTTCACTCAGCCCCGCATCTGCTCTTAATTGAGGCGTAGTGGTACAAGCCTGATTGGGAATAGCAGGGGCTGGGATGTGGTGAACATTAGGGAATAGTCACTTGGCGGGCTCCGGAGCTGCCAAAAACGAAAGTGTGCCACTTGGCCAGATGTTCGCTCATTACCATCCGCTCTTCCTCAGAAACGTTTTAAGGGAACATTTGTTTGTTGAGGAAACACAGCTGTTCCCAGGGAAATGGGTTTCCCTCCTTTGGGCAGAGAAGCAGGGGAGGGGACTGTCTGGAGAGGGACACTGGGGACGCTGTGGGTGGGTGGCAGTGAAAGACTCTGTGTCCGGCCAAGGGCAGGGGTCTGTGAGGACAGCCCTTCTGGACATCCATCCATCCATCCATCCATCCTTTAGAGACCCTTAGTCCTGGTGCTCGCTTTGCAGTGTGACTTTTTCCACACTCGTGAGAAGGAGGGACTGCTAGCTGGTTTCTCAGAGAAGGAAGCAGGGGCTGAAAGGTGAAGCGACGACCGAGGCTCCTGAGTGGCCGAGCCCCAGCCTGCAGCAGGACTCTGGACACTAAGAGCCCGGCCCATGCACAGGCCCCTCATGCTCTAGCTTATTCTGGGACCTGTCTCCTTTGGGTCTCGGCCTTAGAATCTCCACTTCCCAGCCTGCTTGCACTTCTGTCTCTGCATCTCATTTTTAATTTCCTGTATCTCTTTGTCTCCTCCTTCTCAACCCTGGACTTCTGTGTTTTCCACTTGATTATGCCAGCCTCCCACTCTGCCCTTCTCGGGGTATCATGTCAGCATCTGTGGGTGTGCAGCTCTGTCTGAGTGGGGCTCTTCCTCCATCTCTGTCTCCCTTTTTCTCTGACTCACCCCCCCATGTCCCTCTCCACCTCTGTCTTTCTTTGTGCCCAACCAGTGCCCCAAGACACCATCTTGGTGTCTGGGGCAGGGTCTGTGTGATTTTGCCTCCACTGGGGAAACTTACTTCGCTCTCTCTCTCCTTAGCAAATATTTCTGGTTCTTGTTTCATTTTTCCAGATAGTGCTTTCCAAGTTGTGTGTTGTGACCACTGGCGGATCATGAAATCAATCAACAAATGCTAGGTTGTGACCAGCAACTAAAAAACAGTAAAAAAGAAAAGAATAGACAGAAAATATCCAAATGTGTTATACACACTATTTGTGAATTATTCGTTTCAGTCCTCTGTATGGATCTGGATTCCAATGTAACATATTTTCACAATGAGATTTGGTTAAGAATGTTTGAAATCCATTGAGTAAAGGTGCTTTGGCCACAAGTAGCAGAAAGTCTGATCCAAAAGGCCCAAAAGGAAGGAATTAATTATCACCACTATAAAAAGTCCAGGGGGCGGGGCTGGACGATATCATCAGGGAGTCAGGTTCTTTCCTGTTTTGCCTTTGATCCTCCTCAGTGAGCCAGCTTTCTGCCCTCATGGTCACAAGGAGGCTGCTGTGGCCATCCACCCCGACAGGTCCAGGAGAGAAGGAACCATCTCCTCCCCCGCATCCCTTTGTAAAAACCAGGAAATCTTTCCTCTCACATTTCACTGGCCAGGCCACATGCCCACCCCTTAACTATCACTGACAAAGGAAGCAGGTTTACCATGAATGTTTTTCACAAACTAGAATGGAGCCCTTCCTGCAGTGGGTGTCTGTGCAGAGGAGAGTGGGCAACAGAGGCCGGGGGCTTGTCTGGCCAGGAGAAGACAGAGAAGCCTGTGGGCCGGGCTGCCACCATCTGCCCTGGCCTCTCACTGTCCCTTTGCCTGGGTGCCTGCCTCAGTGTCCCTTTAGTCCCTCTTTTGGTCTGTCTTGAGAGGAGGCCATGGCATGTGTGGGGTATCGTTTAGGCTCTCTGTGTTAGTTTTCTGTGGCTGCTGTGACAAATCACCACAAACTGGGTGGCTTAAAGCAACAGAAATAGATTTCCTCACAGTTCCGGAGGCCAGAAGCCCCAAATCAAGGCTGGCAGGCTGGGATCCCTCTGAAGGCTCAAGGGGAGACTCCTTCCTTCGCACCTCCAGCTCCTGGTGGCCATGGTCATCTCGGCTTGTGGTAGCATTACCTGTCTCTGCCTCTGTCTCCCCATAGCCGTTTCCTCTTCTCTCCATCTCGCCTCTGTGTGTCTTTCACAAGGACACTTGTTATTGGATTTAGGGCTCACCTGGGTAATCCAGGATGATGTCATCTTGAGATTCTCAACTTTAGTTACATCTGAAAAGAATTTTTTTTTCCAAATAAACTCACGTTCACGGGTTTCTGGATGTGGGCTTATATTTGGAGGTCACCCTTCAACCAAGGCAGTAGGGCCTATGAGCTGTTAGAAAGACATCTCTGATCTCCCACGAGGGTTACAGGGCCCTGTTGTTGCTAGTCACTGTGAGCCTCTTAGAACACACGTGGAAGCTTCTGCTGATGAGGTGACTTGCGGTGGGCCCCTCCATCATTTATGCTGAGATATAATATATTATTATAAAAATTATTATGCTGAGATAATTCAGGATAAGAACTGACTATGTCTGGAGAAGCAGTCATGGCATTAGAGAGCTGGGGTTTTGAGTCATAGGATATCAGCCTAACCTGTGGGGAGGGGAGGTGGGCTGGAGATTGAATTCCAACACATGGACAATGATTCCATCAATTACAGCTATGCGAAACTCTGGACACTGAAGCTTTGGTGAGCTGCCCTGGTTGGCAGTCCTCTGAGTTGGTCACATTCAAGCCTGAGAGGGTGATGTGTCCCTGAGGATGGTGGGGGCTTTGCATTCAAAATCCACCCATACCTCGTGTACATGTCTCTCTCTCTCTGGTTGGCTCTGATTTGTAACGTTCTGCTATAATAAAACTCTAATGGCCAAATAGACAACTGCGGTAGGATTCCACTTGTACAAAGCACCTAAAGGGTCAAATTAGAGACACTGAAACTGTTTGTTCCAGGAGCTGGGAGGGGTGATGGAGAGTGGTTGTTTGATAGGTATGGAGTTTAGGTTTTGGAAGGTGACAAGCGTTCCCAAGATTGGTTGCACAACAGTGCAAGTGTGCTCAGCACTGCTGAACTGGACATCTAAAAATGGCTAAGGTGGTAAATTTTATGCTATGTGTATGTTACTACAATTTTGAAAATTATAATCTTAAATATAGTGCTTTCCTGAGTCCTGTGAGTCTTTCTAGCAAATTATCAAATCTGAGGGTGATCATGGGAACTCCTAAATTTGTAGCCAACTGGATAGGGTATGAGTGGCCTGGGAAACCCGTGAGCTTGCAGCTGATGTCTGGAGTGAGGACAGTCTTGCAGAGGACTGTGCCCCTTACCTGTGAAGCGTGGCCGAGCTCCACATCGATGAGGAAAGGGGAGGAAGAGAGTGAGAGCTGACTTTTGCACCAGGTGGCCTTAGGATCCCACCCAGCCCTGAGTTTCTGTGATTCCTCTATGAAGAACCCCAGCTCTGGAGCACTGTCCCCTCACCCCTGCCCGCCATCACTGATCTGTTCCACTTACTAGGGCTGGGATCCTGCCCCTTGATTCCCTTTTTAGGATGTGTGTGTGCATGAGTGAGCATGCATGTGTGTGTTAGCGTGTGAGTGAGCATGAATGTGAGTGGGAGCATGTGTGACCCTGTGCATGAGTGTGTGAATATATGTGAGCATTTGTGTCCATGTGTGAGTGTGTGACCATGTACATGAGTGTGCATGTGTCACCATGGGTACGAGTGTGAGCATGTGTGTACATGTGTGTTTGTGAGTAAGCATGTGTGAGCATATGCATGAGTGCATGTGAGCATGTGTGTGTGCATGAGTGTGCATGTTTGTGAGCATGTGAGCCCGTGCATGAGTGTGATCATGTTTGACCATGTGCATGTGTGTGAGCATGTGAGCCTGTGCATGTGTTAGTGTGACCGTGTGTGTGCATGAGTGTGCAGGTATGAGTGTGTGAGCTTGTGCATCAGTGTGAGCATGTGCATGAGTGTGCATATGTGAGCATGTGTGTGAGTACATGTGCGAGCGTGTGCATGTGTGCATGTGAGTATGTGTGTGAGTGCATGTGTGAGCATGTGTGTGAGTGCATGTGTGAGCATATGCGTGAGTGTGCATGTGAGAGCATGTATGTGAGTGTGCATGTGTGATTGCATTCTCTTTCTATCAGGACTGTGAGCTCCTCTAGGCCTAGATCTAGACTTTCTACCTTTCTATCACAGGATATTGCTTGCACCGCCAAAGTGTTTTCTGATGAACGGATCCAGCCTTCTTCTCTCTCTTCCCAGCCTGAAGGGCTGCCTCTTTGCTGGGCACTCACTGCCCTGCTTCCATTGTAAGAGTCTGCTTCTTTGAGTTTGTGCTGGATTGCTCTTTGGAGTCTTTGCAGACAAAGGGAAGGAGGAGAGCTGTTCGGCTACAATCCAGCACAGTGACTAACAAACGAAAAACCGCCTGGCAGCGCCCCAAGCTCACACCCATACCCGTGGTCCTGAGGCCATGAGGAGGGGTCAGATCCTCCTTCCTGAGGATGACCTTGCAGCCCCTGGGGATGCAGACTGTTTAATTAGAACACCTTCAGTCAGAAACGCTCATCCATTTATAGGGAAAACAGCAACAGGCTTTTAAGGACATGCCATAAGTTTTACAGTTATTGGATATTTCAACTTGTTTACAAAAGCGATATTGTTAAATGGCCAACGGCCAGGCCCAGTTGTTTTTCCTCCTGTGCCTTCTGACAACAGGAAAGCATGTTATCTCCCCCCAGCCAGCTCCCGGGAGGTGTGTGCAACTGCATTCCGTTTTGCTATCGGTTTAATTATCCATTCAGCCTGGCTTACACTAAAGCTCTTCCTCATTTGTTCACAGCCAGATCTGCTCTGGAATGCAGCAAAGAGCTCCTTCCCGCTTTCTCAGCCCCTGCAGCAGCTCTCACTTCACTCCAAGAAAATGCCAGCCTCCTGAGAACCTGTCCTTTTGGAACAGTGGATCCAAACGCTGACCCAAGAGACCTTAATTTAACACCTCTGTGTCATGGGCTCCTTCTTACGAATAGAAAGATATTGCTGTAGAAGACTGGTTTGCAAACCAGACTGCTGGGCCCTAGAAGCCTTGGGAAGATTGGAAAAATAAACCTTGTTGGCCTCACCATTTCACATTCTGATTTAGAGGGTATGGGCCCTCTAATCTGATTTTTTTTTTTTTTTTTTGAGACAGAGTCTTGCTGTATCGCCTAGGCTGGAGTGCAGTGGCGCAATCTCAGCTCACTGCAACCTCCGCCTCCTGGGTTCAAGCAATTCTCCTGCCTCAGCCTCCTGAGTATGGGATCAGAGGCACATGCCACCACACCCAAGTAATTTTTGTATTTTTAATAGAGATGGGGTTTCACCATGTTGGCTTGGCTGGTCACAAACTCCTGACCTCAAGTGATCCATCCACCTTGACGTCCCAAGGTGCTGGTATTACAGATATGAGTCACTGCCTAGCCTAACCTGAAGTTTTGAAAGCTCCCACAGGTACCTAGCAGTGGCCAGGCTCAGGGGCTTACACCTGTAATCCCTGCACTTTGGGAGGCGGAGGTGGTAGGCCGAGGTGGGCAGATCACAAGTTCAGGAGTTTGAGATCAACTTGGTCAACATGGTGAAACCCTGTCTCTACTAAAGATTAAAAAAAAAAAACAATTAGCAGGGCGTGGTGGTGTGCACCTGTAATCCAGCTAGTAGGGAGGCTGAGGCAGGAGAATTGCTTGAACCTGAAAGGCAGAGGTTGCAGTGAGCCAAGATCGTGCCATTGCACTCCAGCCTGGGCAACAGGGCAAGACAAAAAAGAAAAGATAAGAAAACAGGAAAGAGGGGATCCAAAATGGCTGAATGGATGCAACTCCAGCGCACAACACCCAGCAAGAGAGACGCAGAAATCCAGAGATCTACTAGCTCCAACCGAGGTACCACGTGCATTTCAATGGGTCTGGTCCCACAGTGAGCAAAGCCTTCTGAGCAGACCAAGGCGGGGAGGGGTACTGCTTCACCCAGAAAGTGTATCTGACCACCGAGTTAGAGGCTCCCCCTCTGGCACACCGGTCCAGATACAGCGCTTCCCCCAAAGCCTCAGCGATACACAGAATGGGATCTTTGCCAGCCAAGGGCCAGGAATTATAAGCATGGAGTTGAATAATAATCCAGGACAGTGTCCTGGACTGGCGCACAGACCTAAACAGACACATAAGCCCAAAAAGGCGGCCAGGAGAACCTGCAGACTGAGCTATTGCCCGCTCCCCATGCCTGGAGAGAGAGGGAGCTGTAAGCGGGAGCGGCTGGGCAGGCCCCTACCCCATGACTGGAGAGAGAGCAAGCTGAAAGTAGGAGATGGTGGTGTGCTGCTGGGCAGGTCCCTACCCTCCCCACAAACCCCAGAGGGCTGAAGCTCTGACTCTAGTGGGTTGCACGGCCAGTGCCACAGTCTGAGCTGAACCCTGAATGATCCAGCCCAGTGGAGGAAGGGCACAACCCACGATTAGAGGGGTGGGACTGGGCTACATCTTTCAACAAAAAACACAGGAAGCCTACATAGCAACGGGACTGTGTTCTTGACATCCCAGCAGCCCCTACAGGTCAGTGGAAGAGGCAGGCCTAATCTCCCAGTATAAACAAAAAAGACACAGGAAGCTTCCCTAGTAACCTGAAGGAGTCCCTAGAAACCCAGTAGTGCCTCCACAGGCAGACAAGGGACCTCATCAAGCAGCTCCCTGACAACACTGCCAGGTAAATCCTCAAAGATGAGAAAAAACCAGCACAAAAAAGATGAAACCAAAGACCAGAACCCCTTTTCTCCTTCAAGGGATCACAATTCCTCAACAACACAGGATCACAGCATGACTGAGAAGGAGTGCGACGAATTGACAGAAACAGGCTTCGGAAGATGGATAATAACAAACTTTTCTGAGCTAAAGGAACATGTTCTAACTCAATGCAAAGAAACCAAGAATCTTGAAAAAAGGTTAGATGAAGTGCTAACTAGAATAACCAGCTTAGAGAAGAACATAAATAACTTGATGGAGTTGAAAAACACAGCACGAGAACTACGTTAAGCAAACACAAGTTTTAATAGCCAAATTGATCAAGCAGAAGAAAGGATATCAGAGATTGAACATCAACTCAATGAAATAAAAAGAGAAGGCAAGACAAGAGAAAAAAGAGTGAAAAGAAATGAACAAAGCCTCCAAGAAATATGAGATTATGTGAAAAGACCTAACCTACACTTGATGGGTGTACCTGAATATGATGGGGAGAATGAATCCAAGCTGGAAAACATGCTCCAGGATATTATCCAGGAGAACTTCCCAAGCCTAGCAAGGCAGTCCAAATTTCAAATTCAAGAAATACAGAGAACTCCACAAAGATATTCCTCAAGAAGAGCAACCCCAAGGCACATAATCATCAGATTCACCAGGGTTGAAATGAAGGAAAAAATGCTAAGAGCAGCCAGAGAGAAAGGTCAGGTCACCCACAGAGGGAAGCCAATCAGACTCACAGTGGATCTCTTGGCAGAAACCCTGCAAGCCAGAAGAGAGTGGGGGCCAATATTCAACATCCTTAAAGAAAAGAACTTTCAACCCAGAATCTCATATCCAGCCAAACTAAGCTTCGTAAGTGAAGGAGAAATAAAATCCTTTATGGACAAGCAATTACTGAGAGATTCTGTCACCACCAGACCTGCCCTACAAGAGCTCCTGAAAGAAACACTAAGCATGGAAAGGAACAAGTACCAGTCACTGCAAAAGCAAACCAGTTGGCAAAGACCAAAAATGCAATGAAGAGAAAGAAAACCAACCAGTAACAAAATGGCAGGATCAAATTCACACATAACAATATTAACATTGAATGTAAATGGCCTAAACACCCCAATCAAAAGACATAGACTGGCAAACTGGATAAAAAGTCAAGACCCATTGGTGTGCTGTATTCAGGAAACCCATCTTACATACAAAGACACACATAGACTCAAAATAAAGGGATAGAAGAAGATTTACCAAGCAAATGGAGAACAAGAAAAAGCAGGGGTTGCAATCCTAGTCTCTGATAAAATGGACCTCAAACCAACAAAAATCAAAAGAGACAAACAAGGACATTACACAATGTTGAAAGGATCAATCCAACAGGAAGGGCTAAGTATCCTAAATACACATGCCCCCAACACAGGAGCACCCAGATACATAAAGCAAGTTCTTAATGACCTAAAACAAGATTTAGACTCCCACACAATAATAGTAGGAGACTTCAACACTCCACTGTCAATATTAGATCAACAAGACAGAAAATTAACAAGGATATCCAGGACTTGAATGCAGAGCTGGACCAAGTGGATCTAATAGACATATACAGATCACTCCACCCCAGGTCCACAGAATATACACTTTTCTCAGCACCACACTGCACTTACTCTAAAATCGACCATATCATTGGAAGCAAATCACTCCTCAGCAAATGCAAGAGAATGAAAATCATAACAGTCTATCAGACCACAGCGCAATCAGACTAGAACTCAGGATTAAGAAACACACTCAAACCTGCACAACCACTTGGAAACTGAACAACTTCCTTCTGAGTGTCGACTGGATAAACAATGAAATGAAGGCAGAAATAAAGATGTTCTTCGAAACCAATCAGAATGAAGACACAACTTACCAGAATCTCTGGGACACATTTAAAGCGGTGTCAAGAGGGAAATTTATAGCAATAAGTGCCAACATGAGAAACAAGGAAAGATCTAAGATTGACATCCTATCATCAAAATGGAAAGAGCTAGAGGAGCAAGAACAAAAAAACTCAAAAGCTAGCAGAAGACAAGAAGTAACTAAGATCAAAGCCGAACTGAAGGAGATAGAGACACAAAAACCCTTCAAAAAAATCAATAAATCCAGGAGCGGTTTTTTGAAAAGATCAACAAAATAGACCAATAGTCAAATTAATAAAAAAGAAAGGGGAGAAGAATCAACTAGATGCAATAAAAAACGATAAAGGGGATATCACCACTGATCCCACAAAAATAAAAATTACCATCAGAGATTACTACAAACAGCTCTATGCACATAAACCAGTAAACAAGGAAGAAATGGATAAATTCCTAGACACTTGTACTCTACCAAGACTAAACCAGGAGGAAGTTGAAACCCTGAATAGACCAATAACAAGGGCTGAAGTAGAGGCAGCAATCAGTAGCCTACCAACCAAAGAAAGCCCATGTCCAGATGGGTTCACAGCCGAATTCTACCAGACGTACAAAGAGGAGCTGGTTCCATTCCTTCTGAAACTGTATCAAACAATACAAAAGGAGGGAATCCTCCCTAACTCATTTTATGAGACAAATATGATCCTGATGCCAAAACCAGGCAGAGACTCAACTAAAAAAGAAAACTTCAGGCCAATATCCATGATGAACATCAATGCAAAAATCTTCAATAAAATAATGGCAAACAGATTGCAACAGCACATCAAGAAGCTTATCCATCACCATCAAGTAGGCTTCATCCCGGGGATGCAAGGCTTGTTCAACATACACAAATCCATAAATGTAATCCATCACATAAATGGAACCAAAGACAAAAACCACATGATTATCTCAACAGATGCAGAGAGGGCCTTCAACAAAATTCAACAGCCCTTTATGCTAAAAACTCTCAATAAACTGGGTATTGATGGAATGTATCATAAAATGATAAAAGCGATATATGACAAACCTACAGCCAATATCATACTGAAAGGGCAAAAGCTGGAAGAATTCCCTTTGAAATCAGGCACTAGACAAGGATGCCCTCTCTCACCAATCCTATTCAACATAGTATTGGAAGTTCTAGCCAGAGCAATCAGGCAAGAAAAAGAAATAAAGGGTATTCAAATAGGAAAGTAGGAAGTCAAACTGTCTCTATTGGCAGACAACATGATTGTGTACCTAGAAGACCCCATCATCTCAGCCCAAAATCTCCTGAAACTGATAAGCAACTATAGCAAATTTTCAGGACACAAAATCAATGTGCAGAAATCACAAGCATTCCTATACACCAATAACAGACAAGCTGAGAGCCAGATTAAGAGCGAACTGCCATTCACAATTGCTACAAAGAGAATAAAATACCTAGGAATACAACTAACAAAGATGTAAAGGACCTTTTCAAGGAGAACTACAAACCACTGCTCAAGGAAATAAGAGAGGACACAAACAGATGGAGAAACATTCCATGCTCGTGGTTAGGAAGAATTAATATTGTGAAAATGGCCATACTGCCCAAAGTAATCTATAGATTCAGTGCTATCCCCATCAAGCTACCAATGACTTTCTTCACAGAACTGGAAAAAAACACTTAAAACTTCATATGGAATCACAAGAGAGCCCACATAGCCTATGAAAAATGCCAAATGGTTCCAATCTACATTTTTTTTTTTTTTGGTGATAGAGTCTTGCTCTGTCGCCCAGGCTGGAGTACTGTGGCATGATCATACTTCATTGCAGCCTCGAACTTCTGGCCTCAAGTGATCCTCCTGCTTCAGCCTCCCAAAGCGCTAGGATTACAGGTGTAAGCCACTGTACCTGGCTCAAATCTACAAAACGTTGAGCCCTTCGCTGACAGAGAGACTTAGCCCTTTCCTCAGACCTGAAATTATGAAAACATTCCCACCCAATAATTAATGTAAGAAAAACTGAAATGTTTAACAAGTAGAGGCAAGCAAAGTGAGCTAGGAATAAGACCTCTCTGGGTGTTGATTATGCTGGATTCCTGGACAGCTAAAGTAGTTCATGCGTTTGCCTTTGGCTTGTGGATCCATCTCAGCGGCGGCTGGGGACATCGGCGTGCCCTGTTATACATTACAGCCTAAATGCCTGGGTGAGGCCAGTGGAGTCCTGCTTTCCAGGTGAGAGCTTGATTCCTGGCCAGCAGAGCTGAGGAAGCCAACAGGTTACTGTGTCCACTATTTGAGCTGCCAGGGGCTCTCTCTCACAGTCTCACACATGCCTGCAAATGTGGAGCCCCCAAAACAAGTGGTTCTATGCAAGGGAAAGGAATTTATTCAATTAATTCCTACAATGATTTAATGAATTCTGAAATTAAGTATTTTCTGTAATGGGTGGGTAGGTGGAAAATCATAGCATCCTCTCTGCATGGGGAGTTTCCTTTGAAAGGTTGCAACCAGTTTGGATGGCCCAGGGAGGGAGTGGACAGAGGGAATAAGATGGTTTGGGGTACTACCTGTGAGCAGCGTTTGTGCAGCAGACATCTGAAGGGGATGCTTCCTCCCTTGTAGCCAGCAGTGAGCTCAGAGCTCAAGGAGCATCATGAAGACCTGGGCTAAACAGCAGTTCCATGAAATGAGATCAGCTCCACCCTCAGTGTCCCTGTCTGTGAAATGGGGGCTAACACCATCTTTCATGTATCTTTTCTTCCTTCTATTGATGACGATTCCCTAAGGTCCTGATGTGTGCCAGACTCTAAGCAAGGCACTGGGGCGGTAACTGAGGAAGAGAGAGGAGGTGGGATACAGAAGAGGCCGTGGAAAGCAAGACCTTGCAGAGGGTCTGCAGGTGGGCAAGAGTTGGTTGGAAATATTATTGACAAGCCCTGGGTCAAGACTCCATCTGTGAATCCACGGTCTTCCCCACCTGCTCACAACACCCATGGCTTGCCCTTCCCTTTCTTGGCCACATGTCCCCTTCCACCTGGCAGCACCCAAGGCTGGGCTTTCCCCCAAGGATGCCATGGGATGCCATGACCTCAGGGATCCGAGGCATCCTTCACCCCTCCCACACACCTCTTTTCCATTATCTGCTCAGTCCCTGTCTCCCGCCTCGTGGTTGCTGATGTTTCAACTACTTTATTATGGTTCATTTTCCCAGGGGTTTGCCTTGCCTCAAAAGCTAAGCTGCACTGTGCATGCCTGTTAGGATGGCTATTGTCAAAATAACAGAAGATAAATGTTGATGAGGATGTGGAGAAACTGGAACCCCTGTGCATTGCTGATAGGAACGTGAAATGGTGTGGCTGCTATGGAGAACATGATGTTGGTTCCTCAAGAAATTAAACGTGGAACTTCCATACAATCCAGTAATTCCACTTTTCAGTACGTACGCAAAAGAATGGAAAGCAGGGACTCTGACAGGTATATGTACACCCAGGTTCACAGCAGCATGATTCATAACAGCCAAAAGGTGGAAGCAACCCAACTCTGTCCACAGAGGGATAAATGGAGGAAGAAGATGTGGCATATCCATACAGTGGAATATTATTCAGACTTGAAAAGGAGGAAATTCTGACACACGCTGCAATGGGACAAACTTGAGGACATTACACTAAGTGCAATGAGGCTGCATGTTGAAAAAGCAGCCAATTAGATTCAGCCTTCTGCCAGAAGGAATCGCCTCTGCTGAGGTGAAGTCGCTTTGCTGGAGAGATACTGACAGGAAGAGTAAAACCCTCAGGAAGGCACAGGAAGTCCCTTTCCCTCCTCCAGCCCTGCTGCAGGGATCCAACTCCCTGTATCGCCAGGGTTTAACAGGGAGCAGTTGGCAAAGCAGAAATGTGGTTCGTGGAGTCCCAGTCCTTGTGTCACAAAGCAGAGTGTAGAAGGGTGGGTTTGGAACTGAGATAACGGCCCGGTAACTCACACAGATGGAGTGCGCCTGAATCCTGGAAGACATCACTAAGCATTGAACTCAAAACCCATGGAGCTGCCTGACTTTAGCTTCTTGGCATGGGAAAAAGTGGATGTCTCCCTGTGTGAGCCACTTGTTCCTGGTCTGCTTTTTCTGTGATGAACCAGCCTCTGTACTGACACAGCTCTTGTCCCCACCATGCCTAGCACAGGGCTGCCATATTGATTGACATTAATCAGATCGAACAGAAGAACCCCTCACAGCTAGTGTGGTCTTGAGGGACTGGGACCCTGGCTCAGGTTCCTGGGATTAAGTATCTGCTCCCTCCCTAAGCGTGCTAATTCAGGCCAGTTTTCATCTCTCCTCTCTTCCATTTCCTCAACTACAAAATGAGGGTATCGAAACCAGTTACCTGGGCCAAACATGGTGGCTCATGCCTGTAATGCCAGCACTTTGGGTGGCGAGGCAGAAGGATTGCTTGAGTCCAGGATTTTAAGACCACCCTGTACAAAATTGGGAGACCTCATCTCTATAAAAAATAAAAATAATAAGTTGGGCATGTGGCATGTGCCTGTAGTTCCAGCTTCTCAGGAGGCCAAGGCAGGAGAATCCCTTGAAACCAGGAGTTTGAGGCTGCAGTGAGCCGAGATCCTGCCACTGCACTCCAGCCTGGGTGTTGGAATGAGACCCTGTCTTGAAAAACCAACAGGCCTGGCACGGTGGCTCACGTCTGTAATCCCAGCACTTTGGGAGGCCGAGGTTGGCGGATCATGAGGTCAAGAGTTCGAGAACAGCCTGGCCAACATGGTGAAACTCTGTCTCTACTAAGAATACAAAATATCAGCCGGGCATGGTGGCAGGTGCCTATAATTCCAGCTATTCGGGAGGTTGAGGCAGGAGAATCACTTGAAGCCGAAGTTGCAGTGAGCTGAGATGGCACCACTGCACTCCATCCTGGGTAACAAGAGTGAAACTCCATCTCAAACCAACCAACCAACCAGTTGTCTCATTGGGTTGTGTGATGCTGGGCCTGCTTCACACACAGTAAGCATTCTTTCAGCCTCTGTTATTGGACATCAACTTGCATGCTGCTGTTCTGGCAATTGGGTTTTGAATTGTCCCCCCAAAAAATCCAGCTGCACTCTGTGCCTCACAGAGAGAGCCAGGCTGTGCACCTTACCTCCCTGGGCTCAAGCCAACAGCCCGATAACCTGCCTAGTACCTGCTCCTGGGCCCCACCGTTCCTCCGTTTCTCTGGGTTGCTCATTTCCTGGTGTCTTCTGGTTGCCTGAATGATTTCCTGTTGCTATAGCGTCATAGCCTCATGCTATGCATGCTGCGGTGCCATGTCCTGCCACTGGCTGGACTTCTTTTTCTTGCAGCTGGCTCTTGTTCTGCTCTGTATTCTCTTCCTTTTCAGCAGTCTTGTCCCTCTGCCTGCTCCTTAGCCCTTCCATGGCCTTAATGAGACCGGCCAGGGATGCTTATTTCTGTGAGGCTGCTCTTTGGCAGACATCCTTTTTTTTTTAGACAGAGTCTCACTCTGTCACCCAGGTTAGAGTGCAGTGGCACGATCTTGGCTCACTGCAACCTGCACCTCCTGGGTTCAAATGATTCTCCTGCCTCAGCCTCCTGAGTAGCTGGAACTACAGGCTCGTGCCACCACACCCAGCTAATTTTTATATTTTTTTCAGTAGAAACAGGGTTTCACCATATTGGACAGGCTGGTCTTGAACTCCTGACCTTGTGATCTGACCACCTTGGCCTACCAAAGTGCTGGGATTACAACTATGAGCCGCCGTGCCTGGCCAAGCAGCAGACATTATTTTCCTGTGGCTGCTGTTGCTTGGTGGCTTAAAATGACCTGAACAGACTGTCTCACGGTTCTGGAGATCAGAAGTCCGGCATCAAGGTGCCAGCAGGGCCATGCTCCCTCTGAAGCCTGTAGGGAAGAATGTTTCCTTGCCGATGCCAGCGTCTGGTGGCCTCAGGAAAGTTCCTTGGCTCTTGACAGCATCACTTCCATCTCTGCCTCCAATCTTCTCTCTGTGTCTCTGGGTGTCTTCTCTGTCTCTGATGAGGACACTGTCATTGGACTTAGAGCCCACCCTCATCCAGTACGATCCCATCTCAATTTTCACCTGCATTGTATCTGCAAAGACCTTGTGTCCAAATAAGATCACGTTCTGAGGTCCTGAGTGGATGTAAATTTTCGGGGAACACTGTTAAAACATAACACGTGGCAAGCTGGAGAAGTGGACCCTGCCTCCCAAGAGACTCCTTGGTAATCCATAAAGACAAGCTGAAGACAAAGCAGTGGCTGTCCCCATTCGGACTCAGGGGAGCCACTATCACCTCTGAGGCAACCCCGACATTTCAGCCCCTGTGACCACCCAGCCCCTGGTGCCCAGTGGTCCCTGCTGGACTCCCTCAGGAGGTACTGTGCCCCGCCCCTTGCATCTCACTTACATGTTGTTGGCAAGGGCCCTTGTCAAAGCACAGACTGTAAGAAAGCCATTGCAGGCCGGGTGCGGTGGCTCACGCCTGTAATCCCAGCACTTTGGGAGGCTGAGGCGGGCGGATCAAGAGGTCAACAGATCGAGACCATCCTGACCAACATGGTGAAACCCTGTCTCTACTAAAAATATAAAAATTAGCCGGGCATTGTGGCACAAGCCTGTCATCCCAGCTACTCAGGAGGCTGAGGCAGAATTGCTTGAAACTGGGAGGTTGAGGTTGCAGTGAGCCGAGATGGCACCACTGCATTCCAGCTTGGGTGACAGAGTGAGACCTTGTCTAAAAAAAAAGGAAAAAAGAAAGAAGAAAGAAAAGCAAGCCATTGCAGTTTGGGGACTGGTGGTAGAGCGAAGGAAACAGGAAGAGAATCAAACAAATAAAGGCAAAATCTTCACCATCCACAAAACAATATGCAAAAACCAGGGCATTCGTCCAGACCATCAATAAATAATCCAGACCACAAAAATAATACATTAGACAGCTGGTGCAGTGGTAGCATGTGAAAGACTGTGGAACTTTCTAAAATTAATTTTCTTCATTTTGGTTTATTAAAATTGCACTCATCTATCTCCCCTGTTAAATATTTTATTTTTTCATATTAATGGCTGCAATTTCAGCTTGTGCCTGTTTCTGTCATTAACACTGTACAAACTTAATATCATTAGTAGTTTTTCCCTTAATTATGTGACTAGAGAAGAAAAACATCAAAGTTTCCGTGAAATTGGAATAGTATATCTAAATTGTCTCATGTTTATTTTAACATTAACAGTAAATGAAGCTAATGGGCTTTTATATTATTAAAAGCACTCATTTGTGTCCTGCCTGTTCTAATATATAACGAAGCTTTAAAAGATGTTAAATAATTAGTTATTTAATAGGGATGGGTGGAATAGATAAAAAGAAAGGAAGCGTTGAGAGGAACCCACGTGCGTAGCCTCGGGATTTGTCCCTTTTAGAGCTTTGCAAACGGGATTCCCTCTCCCCATGTCCCCTGACCCACTGTTAATGTGTTAGCTCTAATTTATAATGACCCTGGAGTGTTAAAGCAATAACATCTATTGCTGCAGCCCTACGGAGGACACACGTGTGTGGGGGGCAATCATGTTTGCAATTATTTCTGGGCAACATCCATTCATAATTCAATACCTGCTCACTGCCCGTGATTGCTGGAGCAGCTCAAGCCCGCGCTGGGCTAGGGCTTCGGAGGCCCTCTTCGGGAGGGAGGCCGGTTTAGCCCTCCTCCCTACCTCCCTGACTCGCAGCTCCTTGCCTCGTAGCTGGGGTCTCTTGGGAGGATGCCAGTGAATAGAGGCATTTGTCTGAGTTAGGAATGCAGTGAGACCTGGGGAAGGACAGTGGCTGCTGGCTCTCAAAGAGGTACTAGATTGTTATCACTCTCCTCCTGAAAAACCTGCACTGGCTCCTTGTGGCCTTCCCTGCCAAGGCCAAGCTCCTTACTGGGCATTTGAGGCCCTCCCTATTCAGTGCGAGCTGCTACTTTTCCTGACATTGGTGCTCTGTTCCATCCAGCTGTGTTCAGCGCACGCCGAGTTGTCCAGCCTCCTTGCCCCACCTCCTTGCCCCGCCTCCTTGCCCCTGCTCATGTTGTCGCTTTTCCCTGAAATCACCCTTGCTCTTTCTTCTGTCCATCCAACCAGGCATTCTTTATGAATCAAATTCAGATCCTCCAATAGGTCTCTCCTAGTCCCTCTGTGTCCTGAATTCCCAAAGTAGTGTTTCCCAAACTTGAGCATGCATCAGAGTCTCTGAGAGGGCATATGGCAAAATGGCCCTAGAGTGGTAGATTCAGAGGTCTTGGGGATGCCTGAGAACATGCATTTCTCACCAGTTCCCAGGGGATGCTGATGCTGCTGGTCTGGAGACCCTGCTTTCAGAATGCCCAGAGCATATCTAGTCGCTCTGGATGATTAGGCACTGTGCTTGTTACTTGTATTTGCTTGAAATGTTCTCTGATAGCGTCATGTAGCTTGTCTCCTCAAATAGACAGCAAGATCCTCAAGGGCAGGGACTCTAGGCCATTGTTTTTTTTTTTTGAGACGGAGTTTCGCTCTTGTTACCCAGGCTGGAGTGCAATGGCGCGATCTCAGCTCACCGCAAACTCCGCCTCCTGGGTTCAAGCAATTCTCCTGCCTCAGCCTCCCGAGTAGCTGGGATTACAGGCATGCGCCACCATGCCCAGCTACTTTTTTGTATTTTTAGTGGAGTCGGGGTTTCACCATGTTGACCAGGATGGTCTCGATCTCTTGACCTCGTGATCCAACCGCCTCAGCCTCCCAAAGTGCTGGGATTACAGGCTTGAGCCACTGCACCCAGCCGGCCATTTCTTTCTAACCTCCAAAACACCACTAGCTCAAGGATGGGCTCATAGTGTGTGAGCCAATGACTCTTGAGGAACTGGTTGGCTAGTTGCCATGTTTCATTCGACTGGAGAAATTTCCATTTTACAGGTGAGAAAGCTGAAGCCTAAAGATGAAGTAGATTGCTGGAGGTCACATAGATGTGACATGACAAACAAGATTTGAAGCCAGGTTCATCCCCAGAGCCCTGGCCAATGCTTTTTTTTTTTCTTTTGAGACAGAGTCTTGCTCCATTGCCAGGCACCAGGCTGGAGTGCAGTGGTGCGATCTCGGCTCGCTGCAACCTCCACCTCCCAGGTTCAAGCAATTCTCCTGCCTCAGCCTCCTGAGTAGCTGGGATTACAGGTGTGCGCTACCATGCCCAGCTAATTTTTGTATTTTTAGTAGAGACGGGGTTTCACCATGTTGGTCAGGATGGTCTCGATCTCTTGATCTCGTGATCCACCCGCCTCGGCCTCCCAATAGATTCTACCTTTTATTTTAACCCCACATAACATCACTAGCAACGCCTAAAGCAGTTAATGTTTACTTAGTCTTTTCCACACAGTTCGCGGTTCTTCTCTTCGTTTCCTTTTATACTTCAGCTCCTCATCCTGGAATCACTTTCCTTCTCCCTTTAGTCCAAACTTTGGCATTGCCTTTAGTGAGGCACTTCCGGTGGCAATTTTCTTTTTTCTTTTAATCTGAAAGCCTTAATTTTACTTTGTTCTTGAAACACTTTCACTGGCTACAGAATTCTAGGTCAGAGGTTGTTTTTGCTCAACACATGCTAAAATTTTGTCTTCCGGCTCCCAACTGTGGCCCTTGAAAGTAACCTGCTAATCTAGCTTTTATCTGTTGAATATGTTGTAGTCTAGTTTTTCCCCTTCTCTGACAGCTTTAAAAACATTTCAGTCTTCTTAGTCCTATATATTAAGAAAAAAAAGTGAGTGCTATACATACTGTTATATATCCTGTAGAAATAAATCACTTTCTTATAGAAAAAAAAATTTCTCTTTGTGTTTGGTGGTCTCCAGTTTCACTCTGACAGATCTGCATGTGAATTTCATTTATTTGACCTTTATAGGGTTGATTGGTCTTCTTAAATCATGAATTGGTTTCTTTCTTCAGATCTGGAAATTCTTAGCCATTACTTTCTGAATTATTGGCTCTGCCCAGTGCTCTCGCTCTCCTTCTGGAGTTCTAATTTGATGTATATTACATCTTTTCATTTTTATCTCCCATCCATAGCTCTTAACTTTTTTTTTCATATTCCCCATCTCCTTTTCGTTTTTTGTTGGATTCATCTAGTCCACTGATTCTCTATTCAGCTGTATCTAATACGCTGTTTTACTTCTCCACTGTTCCCTTATCATTTCCAGATGTGATATTTCCTTCTTTTTAGAATCTGCTAAGTCTCTCTTTTAAACATTTTCTGGTTCCCTGTAGATATTATCAATCTTGTCTTTTTCCTCCTTCTGAATAGTAGGCATCATTGCTTTATATTCTGTACCTGCTAATTTTAATATCTGAAACCTTGCAGATCTGTTTCTGCTGCTGTTTCTGTTGGTTCTCACTTGGAGCCGTTTCCTTGTGCGCTCAAGTTCCTGGTTATTTTTGGTCTGAGTTATTTGTTCATTTTCCTCAGAAAACTTATTTTTGGTACCTCTTTGAGGTTTGGGATGAAAAGATCTGAGCAGCTTCTGCCAGGTACCCTAAAGACACCTGAAGACTACTTTAAATTAAATTAATCATAATGGTTATTCTGACCATTGAGGTGATGTAAATTTGGGCTGTAAATCTAGTTTTCATGAGAAATTATTCATGACTCACTAAATTGTGACCCATTTTTGAGGCTCAATCTCTGTTTTGGAAAAGGCTGCCTGCCCCCACAGCCATGTGAGAAACTCTCTATGTGCCTTCTCATTTGACCATCGCACAATCCCGGAAGGAGGGTAGTGGTGTGCCATTGTACAGATGAGTAATTGAGGCAGTTGATTTGGTCCCAGCCCCCAAGCATCCCCATGCTAGCTTTACATCAAAATATGTAAAGTGAGAAAGATTCACCTGAAGCAACTAAAAGGTTTTCTCCCATTCAAATGTTAAAATGATAATAAAATAGATATGCCTCCAGTGTTCTCCATCTTCCACCTCTGGAGCCCCCCGCGGCTTCCTCACTACCTCTATTCCCCTGTGATCTGCAAGTCTTTGGGAAGGCATAGATAAGACGCCAGGACATCCTGGAACCTGGGAAATGTATTTGTGCTGCTCTACCAGAATAGCACAGAGTGCTGTTGATGAAGAAGAGAATTGTATTTGACTCAAGATTTTGGAGGCTGGGAAGACCATGACTGAGAAGTAAAGAAGGTGGGTTTTGCCTGATTCAGAGACTACAGAGAGAATCAAGTTCTGCAGGCCTGTCACCTGAGTGTCAGGAATCAGCTGTGCCAGATGGAATGTTTCAGCACAGATTTCCTTGGAATAAGGACAGAATGAATGCAAATCCGGGTGAGGAGCTAGTGAAAGGAGGTACGGACTCACCAGCTGGCCCTGAGCACTGATTCCTCCATATTCCTCCATCCTCTTATAAACTATGAAGCTACATGAACCTGTTGCCCAAAGCTTGAAGATTTAATACCTTCCCAGAGCATAGCAAGTGGAGGTGATCAAAATAGATTGTGTATGAGTCTTCTGCCTTATCCTTCAATTCACCAGGATTGACAGAGAGCCAGACCAAACCTTACTTAGCTCCTTCCTCAATGCACATACCCAAACAGAGTAGCGATACACTAGAAGAACATGAATTTAGAAGCTTAAATGATATACCACCTTAGACATTTGAAGACAAAAGGAAACAAACTAGATAACATATACTATTTAAACAGAACTAATGTAACACAGGAAACAATCATTTAGAATATTTGTAAAAAAATACAAACAAGATAGGATATTGGCATGATGCAAGAAAAACAAATCATAAACATAAATTAGGTGTAAAATATATTCATTGAAATAAGTATACAGAGAAATCCAGCTTGGAAGGTAAAAAAAAAAAACAGTGAATTAAAAGACAAGATTGAATCTCTATCCTAGAAGACATCAGAAAATAGTGAAGGGAAAAATTTATCTTTATCTAGAGAGATAGATAGAGATATGGATATATATAATGACAACTAAGATACCATAGAATTGAAGCCATTAGTATACATACTAGGTAGGCATAATAAAGAAAAATTTTCAAAAATATGAGAAAAGAGCTGAAAGAAGAGTGGATATAAAGTTATTATTAAAAGTAAAAAAGACCAGAGATTGAACAGTTAGAGAAAAAATAAAAAAGTTCAAATTTTCTTTTTTTGATATATTATGAAACATTTTTAGAAATTAAAAAAATGAGAAAAGTATAAATATTAATTGAAAAAGCAGGTTACTTCTAATACAATGAGAATCAGTGTGAAAGGAGACTACTACTACTAATAATAATAATTGGGGTGAGGAAAAAATTTTGGAAGGTATTCAAAGTGTTTGTGGCCTTAGTGGTGATAATTTCTCAGAGGTACACTTATTCCCAAACTCCTCAAGTTGTATACTTGATGAGTTTGTACATATTGACGTTGTAACACACATTAAAGTTTGTATCATATATTAAAGTTGTATACACATATTTATTAAATATGTGTAGCTCTTTACATACATTGTACCTCAATAAAATTTTTAGAAAAAAAAATGATAAAATATTTTTTAAAAGGATAAAAAATGGAAGGATTGATTAAAAGGGATCAAATAGGAATGTAAGGTAAGAAAAAAATAGGTAGATAATAAAAACCTAAAAATAAGAGGAGGAGGCCGGGTGCTGTGACTCACACCTGTAATCCCTGCACTTTGGGAGGCTGAGGTAGGTGGATCATGAGGTCAGAAGTTTGAGACCAGCCTGGCCAATATAGTGAAACCCCATCTCTATGAAAAATACCAAAAAATTAGCTGGATGTGGTGGCGGATGCCTGTAATCCCAGCTACTGGGGAGGCTGAGGCAGGAGAATCAGTTGAACCCAGGAGGCGGAAGACGCGGTGAGCCAAGATTGTGCCACTGCACTCCAGCCCAGGCGACAGTGTGAGACTCTGTCTCAAACAGAGAAGGAGAGAAGGAGAGGAGGAGAGAGGTGATTTTAAGACAAAATTAGGGATCAAAGAGGAAAAATCCAGTTACTATCAGGCCAGAGATAAGAGTCCTGAGAGCTCCTGCAGGGAGTGGGAGCCCCTGTCAAGAGCACTCCCACTCTCTGCCCTCTGGACGCCTCTGGGCTGCAGTGAGAAGAAGGGGACAGCCCGGATTATCACATTTTACAGACAGGTAAACTAAGGCTCAGGGCACTGACATAACTTGCCTAAGGTCACCCTGCCATGAAGAGCTGAGGCCAACACGAGGCTTCCCCTCATGGAGCTTATGGGAGCAGAGGGACAGCTGAGACCTGAGCATTCACAGGCTGCGTCAGTGCTAGCATGGGGATGTGCAGGGGCCGGGGCCAAATCACTGTTCCATCCGGAACCTCAATTCCTCATCTGAACATGGCACACCACTACCTCGTGGTTGCTGATGTTTCAACTACTTCATTGTTGGTTCATTTTCCCAGGGGTTTGCCTTGGCTCAAAAGCTAAGCTGTACTGCGCATGCCCGTTAGGATGGCTATTGTCAAAATAACAGAAGATAAATGTTGATGAGGATGTGGAGAAACTGGAACCCCTGTGCATTGCTGATAGGAACGTGAAATGGTGTGGCTGCTGTGGAGAACACGATGTTGGTACCTCAAGAAATTAAATGTGGACCTTCCATACAATCCAGCAATTCCACTTCTTAGTATGTATGCAAAAGAATGGAAAGGGCAGAGGGGATGGTCGAATAAGAAGGCACACAGAGACTTTCTCACATGGAGGTGGGGACAGACAGCTTTTTCCAAAACAGGATTGAGACTCAAAACTGGGTTACAATGGAGTGGATCATGAAGAATTTATTTTAAAAAGGAAATAGGGCCGGCGTGGTGACTCATGCCTGTAATTCCAGCACTTTGGGAGGCCGAGGCAGGCGGATCACGAGGTCAAGAGATTGAGACCATCCTGGTCAACTACTCTACTAAAAATACAAAAATTAGCTGGGCATAGTGGCGTGTGCCTGTAGCCCCAGCTACTCAGGAGGCTGAGGCAGAAGAATTCCTTGAACCCAGGAGGCGGAGGTTGCGGTGAGCTGAGATCACACCGCTGCACTCTAGTCTGGGCAACAGAGCAAGACTCCATCTCAAAAGAAAATAGAACAGAATAAAAATATTATATGCATCATATGTAATGAGTATCATTTTGTGAAACGTACCTACTAATAACTCTGTATGGTGTGTGTGTGTGTGTGTGTGGCATGTGTGTGTGTGTGTGTGTCTGTGTGTGGTGTGTGTCTGTGTGTGTGTGGGGTGTGTGTCTGTGTATGTGTGTGTGTTGTGTGTGTCTGTGTGTGTTGTGTGTGGTGTGTGTCTGTGTGTGTGTGGTGTATGTGTGTCTGTTGTGTGTGGTGTGTGGTGTGTGTGTCTGTGTGTCTGTGTGTGTGTCTGTGTGTGTGGTGTGCGTGTGGTGTGTGTGTGTGGTGTGTGTGTGGTGTGTGTATGGTGTGTGGTGTCTGTGTGTTGTGTGGTGTGTGTGTCTGTGTGGTGTGTGTGTGGTGTGTGTGTTTGTGTGGTGTGTGTGTGTGTGGTGTGTGTCTGTGTGTGTGTGGTGTGTGTGTGTCTGTGTATGTGTGTGTGGTGTGTGTCTGTGTGTGGTGTGTCTGTGTGTGTTGTGTGTGGTGTGTCTGTGTGTGGTGTGTGTCTGTGTGTGTATGGTGTGTGTATGTGTGTCTGTTGTGTGTGGTATGTGTGTGTGGTGTGTGGTGTGTGTGTCTGTGTGTGTGGTGTGTGTCTCTGTGTGTGTGGTGTGTGTATGGTGTGTGGTGTGTGTATGGTGTGTGGTGTCTGTGTGTTGTGTGGTGTGTGTGTCTGTGTGGTATGTGTGTGTGTGTGTGTTGTATGATGCTGGGTCATGTGGGAAATTGTATTTTTTTTTTTTTTACTGTGGGTTGTGTTCCAAGAACTTTGAAGGCCACTGACTTTCCAAGTGGTCAAGAGCAAGCCTTTGAAGTCACACAGGTTTGGTTGAAATCCTAGCTCCACCTCTTCCTACACTGTGTGGCACTTCCCTCCCCTCACAGGCTGCTGTGAGGACTGATGAGGCAGTGCTTGCAGACCAGCTGCTAGAACGGCACAGGGACGTCCCAGGACCTCTAAATATTGGTACCTGTTCATGTTATCATCGCCCACATCAGACAGCAGCACCTCAAATAAGAGCCGTCCCCGACTGAAACATGAAGGGTAAAAAGAAGGTTGAATTGTTGCTGCTATTCTTTTTTATTTTTATTTTTTTGAGACTGGAGTCTTGCTTGACTGTCACTAGGCTGGAGTGCAATGCGGCTCACCGCAACCTCTGCCTCCTGAGTTCAAGCAATTCTCCTGCCTCAGCCTCCTGAGTAGCTGGGATTACAGGCACGTGCCACCACGCTTGGCTAATTTTTTATATTTTTTAGTAGAGATGGGGTTTCACCATGTTGGCCAGGATGGTCTCAATCTCTTGACCTTGTGATCCACACGCCTCGGCCTCCCAAAGTACAGGGATTACAGGCATGAGCCACCGCGCCCGGCCTGTTCTTTTTATGTCAATAACGATCATTTTTAGGCATTTGTGTATCAGGTGCCAACCTCATTTAATCCTTGTAGCAGCTAGGTAAAGTAAATTCTATCACTGTTTCCATTTTACAGCGGAGGAAACCGAGGTGAGCGAGATTGAGACTTAAGAATAAGTTTCTTAAGTCTCAATTAACCAAACTCACATTCCTGCCCCGGCATCCAGCAGCACTCCCTGCACCGCTCTGGGGCCTTCTCTGGCCCCAGGCCCTCAGTGGCTCCAGCTTCGAGCCTCCTGGGTCCTCCCTCACTGCCAATCTGGGGTTTCCTCTGCCCGGTCTGCAGGTTTTCCATCCTCACTGCTCTCCTCTTCTCTCCTCAGGGCATCAGCCCTTCCTCTTGCTAGTGCACTCCAGATGTTTCTTATTCAAAATCCCTCCTCCCACCCAGGCTTCCCAGAGGGTGCCTTAAGTGCTGGCAGCGGCCAGGAAGCTGGTTGCAGGGGGGTGGTGAGCTGGGGAGAACCTGCCTTTGAGGCTGGAGCCAGGCCTGGAGGCTGTGGCTCTGTCGACCTCTGCTCCAGCTTGTGTGACCAGATGATGAAGCTCAGCTTCTGCCACAATCCCCTGGACTGAGAAAGCACCAGAAAAGGGGTCCTTCCCAGGAGCCTCAGCTTGAGAGATGACCCTGGGTCTGGAAGTCGAGAGCCAGCGCAGAGGCCCACCGGGTGAGCCCGCGGTGCCACTGTCCCTGGAGCGAGGCGCACAGGCAGCCTCCCAGCTCAGTGTCAGCTGCCAGCTCTTACCACATCGATCATCCAGTCCTTAAGACATATTAAAATGGATTTAAAAAGACATTTTGCATTTTCTCTCCTTAACACCCACATTATTGCCACACATCGGCTTTTGTTTTAATTAAAATTGGTTTTGAAATCCTCCATGAAACTTCAGTGGGATTGTTAAAGGCGGCAATTTCCTTATCGGCAGTGCGTCCCCACAACATACTGTAATAGTTATTTTGCAACAAAACACAAGTCTTATTAATTTAGCTCAATCAAATCAGCACCACGTTAATTTACGGGGCTGTAAAAATCTGGCAGTGCCGCTCTAGATCAAGGAACTTAGGGCAAGCAAGACACCAAGTGGGATGTTTATTTTGTACAATGGTCCCTAACTGCATTTCTGTGATTTAAAAGCTTTCCGAGGCGTGCGATAATATTACATGCATATAGAATTGTGTGTTTGCCATGCCTCATTACTCCCCACAGAGACCCAAAATCATTTGGTATTCAACTCCTACCTAAAATATTTCCTTTTACATACAAATATTTTTTCTGCTTTAAATGGCTTCTCTATGTTAACTTTTTTTCTTTTCCCGGAGCTGTGAAGCAAGATTGCTGCCTACGTAGGATTCTATTTTGGTCCAGTATTGCTCTTTAGTGGTAGTTGCTAAGTAGGTGGTTGGCTTTTTCCCCCCTTCTTTTCCTATGGCCAATTCCTTCCCAATACAAAGCAGGTGCAGGTTTTCCTAAGATTGATTTTGAATTTTCTGCTCATTCTTTCCCTCCCCTTTCAGATTCCTGCTTCCGGGTTTACTTTTACTAAAGTCTCAACAACTAGGAATGTTTCTCTCTCACTCATGTCTTAATAACAAAGCTTCATAATAATTATTATAATGCTTTGCCAAGAGAGGCAAGCTTAGCAGCCAGTAGAGGATTTGAAAGGCAGTGTGGGTTGGGGAATTGCAGCAGATGTGGGGTGGAAATGAGAGATGAAGGCTCAGAGAGGGCAAGTGACTTGCCTAAAGTCACAAAGCAAGCTACAAAGGCCACTGGACTCCAGGACTCCTCCAAGATCCTCTGGGATTCTCTAAGCCCTAGTTTTCCTCCTCTGAGATCCCCTGAGACCGAATTTTCTCATCAGTAGAATGAGAACCTTAAGAGTTGCTGCTGGGAGTTTAGCAAAGGGTTCAGTATACAGTGGCTGTTAAGCAATGTTGGATATGGCTTTAATTGTCTTGCCCTTCCTCAGCAAGCTCAGGCCTACCTTTTCAAGTGCCTGACTCCGTATCACGGAGCTGGACTATACTCAAGTACAAGGTAAGAGCAACTGTCATCTTAGACCCACAGAGCTTCGCTCATTCAGCATAAAAACGTGTTTTCATCTACTCCGGGAGGAAATACGCCTGCCCTGGGGATACAGGGTGGGCTCTGGAATCCTATATATGACTTAACTCATGGACTCATGACAACCTGTCTCAAGATGGACAGGCAAGGAAGCCCATTTCATGGATGAGAAAACTTAGAGTAGCATAGAGTTTCAATGACCAACCTAGAATCAGACAGGCAATGGCAGAGGGGAGATTCCAATCCAGTGCTATGGACTCCAAGGTCAGTGTCCTTTCCAGCAGGCTGGCAGCCTCTGGTGCCCTGGCCAGTCTGCAGGAGCCTGGGTGGATGGTGGCGAGGTTTATGTGGGGAAGCGTGTTTCTGGTGGTGGGATAAGGAGCTGCTGACATGACAGCATTTGAAATGCTACACAGGTACCCACTGCTTTCTCTGTGCCCAGGGCCAGGCCTTAGAGCGGCCTGTTCTCTAGGTTAAGTCTTGCCTTTTCCCCACGTATGTACTTATCTATTAATTCTATGATCCACATGGCCCGCGAACGTTCCTTCTCTGTCCCATTAGTGAGAGTGACTTTCTGGTTCCTAGGCAGCAGGGGAGGCCCAAGGGCTCCGCCGGGCTTTGTGCTAGTCAGGGGTGGAGAATCTTCTGTGTGACTCTCAGATGCCACCACATCCTTAGTGACAACAGCATGGGACTCACTCCAGAGATGGTCCTCACTACTTCTGGACAAAGCTCTTATTTGAAATCATCTATCCCGGTGTAAAACCCAAGCCAACATCTTCAGTAAAGCATTATCACTTTATTATGAATGGCCAGACAGCCTCCCCAATCTGCCCAAGACCAGGAGGTTTCAGAACCCCCGGTGATGGAGGGTGTGACAGTTATGCCAAGCGCCAGCTCAAACCCACATATGTTAGCTGAGGCCAACAGTCTGTGGGCCCGGGCAAGCAAGGTCTTATTTCCTAGGAGGGTGGAGAGACAGAGGAAGTGTCAGAGATGAGAAGACGGGGAAGGGGCGCTCCAGGCCTCGGGAAGACGTAGCGCCTGCTGCTGTGCATGGCTTTGAGGCATTGGCTGAGGGATGCTGCCCAGAAAGGTCACAGCTAAGAGGCTCAGTTCTAGGCAAATGCAAACCCTGTGACTATGTACCATGGAAGGATCACTACGATGGGAAGGTATGAGCTGACAGTATCTACTGGATAAAGTTTCAGAGGCGGCTTCAAAGCTGGACAGTGAAGTGAAGGCTGCAAACGTCACTGTCCATGTAATTCAATGATTGCTTTGAGAAACCTGCTGTGTGCCCAGCACTGGGGTGGGCTCTGAAAAGAAGAGGAAGCAGAAAGCCCTCTCCAAACAGGCCCTGTTGTCCCAGAGCCTGCCAGCTGCTGCAAGGCTGCAAGCTCCAGGCCCACACCTGCGTCCCAGTGAGAGAGCTAGTTCCCATTTCTGCTGCGTTCGGCTGCTCCTTACATAGTCTGTGCTGGCTTTGGGGGCTGGGCGCAGGAGGTAGTTGAAATGCCTGCAGAGGAGGCTGCTCTTTGGACAGCTTAGTTCAGCCCTGCAAGCAAATGCTAAGCCTGCGCAAGGCGAGGTCCCATGGTAGAATGACCAGGCTGGGAGGTTATCATTTGCCATGGAAAAGGTGGCAGAGATTTGGTTGCTTTCAAAATGGCTTCCCTCGGACAAGGCTCCAGCTAGGTCGTAGAATTCCTTTTGTGTGCATTTGAAGATGCACCCTTGGGGCAGACAGACTCCACAAGGACCTCAGATGGATGAACAGATCACAGGATGGATTTCAGCCTTCACAATTCCCTGGGTTGGTTATGCTTGTGCAGTGAACAACCTGTACAACTGTAATTTGTGGCTTTGATGGCCAGCAGCATGGTGAAAGCTCCCAGATCCCTTTCAGCTGTTACCGGCGGGAGGATCCAGGACTAGGCTCTCCCTTGACATATAGATTACCCCAGATCTAAGCCAAGACTCCTTCCCAAAGGTGGAGGAAGCTGTGCCCTAACACCTCCACCCTACATACAGCCAACTCACTCAGAAACTCAGCTTCACACCCCATGACCTCCCACTGCCTTGGCTTCATAGAGGGATCAGTGGGCACGGCAGGGGCAGGAGAAGACCCCCGAGAACCCCTTCCACAGTCGGCGCCAAGCCTTCCCCTGTTCTTGCCGCTCTTTAAGAAGGCTTTCTAAAGAAGAGGAACCTTCCGTGGTAGCAGATGGCGGATAAGTAGGAATGGTAAATAGTTTTAATTACTGCATAATGTAAGTGAGACAATAAAGGAGAGGCAGTGGAAGCAAGCTGCTGCCGCCGAGGCCCTGAAACTGTTGTGGGGCCCAATTTGTCTGGCATGTGCTGTTCTCAGTCTTGGGAGGGCTTTAAAGAGAACGCTGAAAATATTAATTGCCCGCCTCACTGGCCCATCCATCTTCACAACCGAGTAACGCGCTTTTTTAATTTCAGGGGAATCGTTTTCAAATGGGAATCATGCAAATGAGTATTTTAGCTATTCATTTGTTTTACTGCGAGCGCTTTGTGAGCAAATGGCCTACAGCTTGCAATGAATTAAAAGACATGGGCACTGGAGACCGATTTTTAATACAAAGTCTTGACTCGGAGACGACCCCGACCAGCAGCAGCACAGAAAATGTTGGCATAGCAACTTTGGGCATTTTCATGCAAATTGGCTTCTATATAGATGATAGGAATGCAATGTTTTCCTTCAACTAATCATCATAAAATTAGTTTCACTATATTTAAATGCCTCCACTTAATGCATTATATCCATATGCATGAAATTGCCTCCGCTAATGCAGTACATAAAATGCCAAAGATACAATGAATAGCCAAATTGCAAGCAGTTATGTTATCTCCCATAAAAACGACTCCCCTCCCCGCTTCTTTTTTTTGTGAGTGTGGGTGTTGTTGAATGTGTGGGCGCCAAAGGCATCTATCACAAGTTGATATTAACACACAGACTCTCTCTCTCACACACACAGCAAGCACGTCCCAAAGTCCTCTACAGTTAAGTAACAGTAAGGTTGTAACACAATCTAACAAAAGCCAGATGAGGGATGGGGCTGGCCAGGTTGTGGCTGGCAGAACCAAAACTCCCCTCACAGAGTCTGCACTCAGCAGAGGGAGTGGAGCAGAGTGCACTTGGCTTGCCTGGCAGTGGAACTGGCTCCAGGAGGGGTGGTTTCAACCCCACATCCTCAGTCACACTTTGGATAGGGAGGACTGAGAGGGATGAATCTGAGCTACACATGGGGACCCAGAAACTGACATGAGATAGTCAAAAGTGGAGTCACCGTTGCTAAGATCAGCACTCAAGTCTGCACCTGGCAGCCTGGAGAGAAGAAAACTAGGAGAACACGATCTAAGTCAATAACTGAGAAAGGATCAAAGAGGAAGAGAAAGGGAACACCCACGGAACACCTAAGTTCTCGGCATGGGACTTGATGCTGTCCATCTGCTGTGTCATGTCTCCTTGACAACAAAAGTTAAGAACTCAACATGATCATCACCGGCCTTGAGGAGTATGAAATGGGTCTCAAAGTTGAGGAATACTTGAGGTCACAGGACCAGTGAGTAGCAGAAGAAGGATTTAAACCCAGCTTGCTCTGATTCCAAAGCTGCACTTGCCTCTGTGCCAGGCTGTCCCCTGCAGGTGGTGAGAGGAGCTAGCTGTCCTGTCAGCAGCAAGGCAAGGCCAAATGTGTAGAAGAAGAGACCGGTTTTATGTCTTTTCATTACCTCTTGGCTTGTATTCTTCATCCATATCTGATCAGTTTTCAATCTGGATCCCAGATTCCTCCAGGGTCAAGAGGACTAGGCTTCTTGCAGACAGAGAACGGTGCTCCCCCACTCGCTCTCTGGGCCTCTGCCTCCTCCAACCCCACCAGGAAACTGAGGCTCTTCACTCCAGCCTTGGAATATTTAAAATCTGGCTTAAATAGATAGGTTCTACTCATGTTCAGGGTAGGAGTTAAGAGGAAGAGAAGCAAAAGGTACAACTGGAAAAATACAAGCCCTTCCTTTCCAGCTGGAGATGGAATTCCACCTCGGGAATGTTCTGCCTCTCATTCCTTGGAGGATTCTGTATTTGGCTTAAGTGGGTGGCATTTCCTCACCAGGAGGCATGAGGTAGCTTTGGAAAACAGTGTGGCAATTCCTCAAAGATTAAAAATAGAATTACCATGTGATTCAACAATTCTGCTCCTGGGTACATACCCAAAAGAAGTGAAAGCTGGAGCTCAAAGAGAGATTTGCACAGTATGGTAGCTCCTAACCATATTACTCACAGGGGCCAAATGGCAGAAGCAACCCACATATCTACCAGCAGATGAATGTGTAAACAGAATGTGGTCTAGCCATCTAATGAAATACTATGCAGCCTTGAAAAGAAAGGAAATTCTGTCACATGCCACGACATGGATGAACTTTGAGGACAATATACTAAGTGAAAAAAGCCAGTCACAAAAAGAGAAATACTCCAGTGGAGGTTGCAGTGAACCAAGATCATGCCATTGCACTTCAGCCTAGGCAACAAGAGCAAAACTCCACCTCAAAAAAAAAAAAAAAAAAAAAAGATAAATACTCCAGACTCAGCAACATAGCAAGACTCTGCCTCTAAAAAAAAAAAAATCCAGGCATGGTGGCCTGTGCCTGTAGTCCTCACACTTGGAAGGTTGAAGTGGGAGGATCTGTTGAACCCAGGAGTTCAAGGCTGCAGTGAGCCATGATCACACCATTGCACTCTAGCCTGGGCAACACAGTGAGACTCCATCTCTTAAAAAAATGACAAATACTGTATGGTTCCAATTATACAATGTCCTTAGGGGTCAAATTCATAGAGAAAAAGTAGAATGGTCATTGCTGGGGCTGCAGAGAAAGGGGGTGTGGAGTTAAGGTTTAACGGTCTGGGAAGATGAAAAGTTCTGGAGGTGGATGGTGGTGACAGCTATACAATAATGTAAATGTATTTAATTCTACTGATCTGGGCAGGGCATGGTGGCTCTTGCCTGTAATCTCAGCACTTTGGGAGGCTGAGATGTGGGGGCGGATCATGAAGTTAGGAGTTTGAGACCATCCTGGCCAACATGGTGAAACCCCATCTTTACTAAAAATACAAAAATTAGCTGGGTGTGGTGGCACATGCCTGTAATCTCAACATCGCTTGAACCTGGGAGGCGGAGGTTGTAGCGAGCTGAGATCACGCCACTGCACTCCAGCCTGGGTGACAGAGCAAGACTCCGTCTCAAATAAAACAAAAAACTATTGATCTGTACTCTTAAAAATGACTAAGGTGGTACATTTTATGTTCTATATATTTGACTACAATTAAAAATAATGTAAATTTTCTTTTAAAAAATGCATGAGGTAGAAAGACATCTTTCCTACCCCAAGCATGTCACAGAAGTCAGGGGACAAACTCTGAGAGGCTTGATGAAGAACAGACTCTTGCGTCGCTCAGGCCTGGCCACCTCTTGAGAAACACTTCTGTATTCAACTCAAGCTTGTTGAATTAAATTAAGTGGCAAAGTGAGGGAGGCCCCAGATTAGCTAGGTCTGATGCCTGGATCAGAAACTCCTCCAATCTCATTAGGTGACCCATTCGCCTTTCCTTCTAAACTTCTGCCTTTTGTCATCAGTCTTATCTGAACAAACCCTTCCATCTATCACCGACACACAAATACTCCTATTTAATTTATTTCCATTGTTTTCTTTCCTTTGTTTCCCCACCATCCGTGGCTTTCTCACCACTCAGAATCATTATGGCTACTGTGAATTTACAAACATTAAATAAGTTGGCACACTGTTTTGCAAAGTGAATAATTTAGTCTAAGCATTATCCTAACCAATGTGTCATCCTAACCAATTGGCTCAAGCCTGTAATCCCAGCACTTTGGGATTACGAGGTGGGTGGATCACGAGGTCAACAGATCGAGACCATCCTGGTCAACATGGTGAAACCCCGTCTCTACTAAAAATACAAAAAAAAAAAAATTAGCTGGGCATGGTGGCGCGTGCCTGTAATCCCAGCTACTCAGGAGGCTGAGGCAAGAGAATTGCCTGAGCCCAGGAGGCGGTGGTTGCTGTGAGTTGAGATCGCGCCATTGCACTCCAGCCTGGGTAACAAGAGTGAAACTCTGTCTCAAAAAAAAAAAAAAAAAAAAAAAAGAATCGGTCCTGTGGTTCCAATAGCAGCCACCAGGTGGCAAGTTTTGGAAAATTCAACCTATATCAAATATGGCAAGTGCTGCCTCTGGTGGCTGTATTGAGATTTGCAGGCATGATGCCTGGGGCAATTAACCAGGATTTGAGGGGGACACATCTGTATTAAAAAGCCAGCTTGGCAAGGCGTGCCACGCCTGTAATCCCAGCACTTTGGGAGGCCAAGGCAGGCGGATCACGAGGTCAGGAATTCAAGACCAGCCTGGCCAAAATGATGAAACCCTGTCTCTACTAAAAATACAAAAATTAGCTGGGCATGGTGGCAGGCGCCTGTAATCCCAGCTACTCGGGATGCTGAGGTAGGAGAATTGCTTGAACCTGGGAGGCGGAGGTTACAGTGAGCTGAGATGGCACCATTGCACTCTAGCTCTAGTCTGGGCGACAGAGTGAGACTTTGAAGAAAAAAAAAGCCAGCCTTTTTGAGTGATGGCAAGTGTAATGGCTCTGAGGATGCCCCCCAGCTCCAGCTGCTGTCACACCCTCTGGTGCCTTTAGCTCCCAGTGTGCCTATGTCTTGTGTCTAACCTATGTCTGGTCCAGGGCCTCAGACTTCAGCTCTAGCTGTACTCAGTGGACCACGCTCTCTCATGGCCTCAATCTTGAGGTAGGATCAAAGGTCCAAGCTCATTCTGCTTCTCTGCTTCTACCATCTTTCCCAGATTCGGGGTTTTAATTGTCTGCTCACAGAATGCTATTGTGGCTTTGCTCCTGGCACACCCTCCCCGGTGCAGCTTTCTTTACTAGTTTCTGCCAGATCGGCACTTCCTGCATCTGGAGGAAGCTGGATCTCCAGCTGCATGGAATCATGTCATCCGTGACCTGCAAAGGGGTTGCTGCCCTTTGGAGAACTTTCTTTTGCAATTAATAGTGTTCTCCTAGTTTACAAGCAGTTAGAAAAGAAATGGTAACTGCTAAAAGTCAGTGAGGATTCATTAAGAAAAGTTACCCTAAACTCACCTGGCTTCCCTTCTGATGACATGCTTTATGCCTAATGCATTTTTATTTCTGCGAAGCGTTTTGAAAGTCTCTCTTGTTGGACTTGTGAACAAAGCGGAGAGGTGGGGTAAAAGAGAGTTTAAACATGCAGATTCACAGGTGGTTAATCAACCCTACACACAGAACATGGAGCAATTGATTAGAGGGAGGTCTCTGGTGAGACTGTATAGACCCATCCTCATGTCTGTTCTATTCTGCTTTTTACTCCCTTTTATGAAGATTCTTAAGGCAAACTTTCTGCATCCCCAGGCATGGGCAGAAGCCCTTGAGTGACAAAATCTGGATTGCAAAAGTTTTAATAGGCTACCAAAAAATAGGCTGAATGCAAGCAAGTGAAATTGAACAGATAAAAAATGTGAAGTTTCCCATTTAAGTTCAAACAATCAATCGCCGGAGCACGAGCATGGGAGGGCAGACACTTGATGTGATAGCAGGTCCTTATTTTAAATCCCTAACGTTTTAGTAATCTGTACATGAAGTCCTAACTAAAGATGTGGTGCGTCTTGCAAGGAAGAGATTTAAAAAGTAAAGACGCAGTACAGCTGCTAAGAGAACTAATGTCAGCTTCGATTGTATCAGTGCAAGTGTGGGGTAAAGATGGTGGTGGGGCTGGACCCACTGTCACAGTGCCCATCAGACAGAGCAGCCCTGGAGCCTAAGGAAGCTGCGTTGCTGCACTGAGCTGGTCAGGGATCCTGCAGTCATTTCATGAGTGACACTTGAGCTGCAGAAGGAAGCAGGCACCGCTACATCCCCAAGAGTCACTGTAGCCCCTGAGGCAGACAAGGTGCTGGCTGTGTTTGTGGGAAGAACAAAGGCATGAATGATCAGAGGGGTCAGGAGACTTTCTTTGACTATTTCAAAGAGGGAACCGGGCCCAACAGCGGCAGTGGCCCAGAATATCATTGGTCCTCTGAACCCCCTTTCAATGGGCCCACCCATGAGCCGTCTCTGAAAGCCTATTCCTAGGAATCCACTATGAGTGGAAAGAGATGTCTACTCCCCGTTCAAATCCCTTCTGTGTGAACAGGCAATGACTTCACTTCTTAACTGCCAAATGAAAATATGACGACTGCCTCCTTAAAGGTTTGCTGTGAGGATTAAAAGAAATGGCACATGCAGGAACCCAGCACTTAATAAAGGATCAGAAAATGTGCAGAACAAATGAGTTTCCGCTGACCCCTCTCGTGCACCCCGATTCCCCGCTCAGCATCACTGTTGACAAATATCCCTTGGTCCACCAAATTCTTTTCCTCCTTCAAGCGCTGAGCCTTCACTCTCCCATCAGGAAGCCTCCCTGGCCACTTCCCACCTCTTCTGTTTCCCCAGATCACTTACTCTCCATTCTCACCTTGTTCCCAGCTCACCTGAAGGACCAGAGGACATCTGCCAGGGCTGGCCGTCCAGGTCTGGGCTCACTGCCTCCCAGGACAACATCTCAGTGCTGCGATGGACTGGGGCAGTGTGGAGTGAGGAGCAGCCCCCTCCCCGGGGACTCTGGAGACCTGGACTCTAGACCTGGCTGTTCCAGAACTAGGCAATTCCTGTCCCCTCCCTGGGCCTCATGGAAGCTTCTCCAGACTACCCCTCGCACGTGGTAATTCTCTGAAGTACTGGGACTCACAGCACTGTCAGTGACTACGAGGTAAAGATGGGGATCCCAAGCAGAAGGGGCCACCTATGTGGCAGCCATTTTTACCTTCCAAGGAAGACTCGGGTCCCTGGGGACAATGACACGCTCTCCCTATGAGGGTAAATGTCCCAGTGTTTCCTCTCCTTGTGAGGACACACAAGTCTGTAGCCTCCTTCTGGATGCGCTGATGTCCCGTCTCAGACAGATGCCCTCTGAGGCTTATTAACCCTCCTGTTTCCTTACAAGTAGAAGAACCCTGGCTGGAGTCTCTAATCCCGGAGACCTTGAAGAGCTCCTTTTCCTCTCTGAGCCTCATTTCCTCCATGTATACAATGAAAGGATTGAGTTAGGTGAGTTCTGAGGCCCCTATCAGCCATAATGTCAAAATCATTTATCCTAGGGGGGACCCACCCCCAATAATCGAGGCAGAACTATCAAAACAGGACCTGGAGTTGGTAAACAAAGCTTATTAAATGGAACTCGCAAATAATTATTCTCCCAATCTCAATCAAGAAACCCAGATAATCTGGCTTCTCAATTTGCTCCAGCAGTTTCCTTGAATTTCTGCTATTGATTAGTTCGGGTAACCAGTTAATGGAGGCTGGCACACCAAAGCCATTCATTCCGTTCTCTTAGAGGCAGGCTCCATTTTGGAAATCAGAACCAGGAGGTAATGGCTTTTGAAGTATTGCCAACAGGGGAGGAGGGAGGTCCTCACACAGTGTCATCACTGCCTGGGATCTCACAAGGACGATGACACTGAGGGTAAGAATGAAGAAGGATAGGGAGGGATGTCCCTGGCAGAGGGTGCCCAGCCATAACTGGGGATGGAGATGGCTGGATGTCTGGTGAGACAGAGCTGGAGGCAGCAGAGCACAAGGGCAAGCTGGCTGGGATCTGAGGCGTCCAGGCACATCTCTTGCAGGGAGACAGAGGGGCCAGTAATGGTAATTCACACTTAGGTACTGAGAGCTTGTGCCAGGGGAGGCAGAAATTCTAATTCCAGGGACAAAGTTAACTGGCCACCACAGAGAGCTGGCAGATGTCAGAGGCAGGAGTAAAGGCTCAGGCACCCAGAGGCTCAGAGTACATCCATTCATTCAAGAAATATTCATTAAGGACCTACTATGTGCCAAGCACCATTCTAGATTCTGGGAATAGAGGCTGAAACCAGACAGAAGAGCCCTGCCCACTGGAGCTAATTCTTGTGGAGGAGGCAAGTACAATTAATTGTGTAACATAATGGCAGGGAGGAATTGATAAGGGTTATAAAAAATAAGGCAAGAGAAAAGAATGGAGGCTGGGTGCGATGGCTCAGGCCTGCAATCCTGGCACTCTGGGAGGCTGATGCAGGTGGATAACCTGTGATGTCTCTACTAAAAATACCAAAATCAGCTGGGCATGGTGGCAGGCACCGTAATGCCAGCTGAGGAGGAGAATAGCTTGAACCCGGGGGAGTGGAGGTTGCAGTGAGCCACGATCGCACCACTTTACTCCAGCCTGGGCAAAAGAGTGAGACTCTGTCTCCAAAAAAAAGAAAGAAAGGAAGGAAGTGGAGAGTGATGGGGTTGCTAGTTCAGATAAGATGGTCAGGGAAGGCTCCTCTGAGGAGGTGACAGGGAGCAAAGACCAGGATGAAGGAGGGAATGAGCAAAGGGCCAGAGAGACAGCAGCTGAGTCTGTCTCCATTAGCCACACTCAGTTATTTCTGCTTATGTCTTAATGGCCAGAGCTAGGTCACTTGGCCGCCTCTGCACAGTCACTGGAAGGAAAAAGAGGGTTCTGCTGGGGTCGCCAGGACACTCTGTGCCCTGGGTCATCTTATTAGAGCCTCCCAGTATGCGGGGTGGCTCTGTGGGGATGTTCACCCTGGGTCACCTGAAAGGCCTGTTTCTTCTCTGATGAGAAATAACCACATAGGGAAACAGGAAAATCCATCTCCAGCTCTAGCTGTGCCGCAAACCCGCTGTGTGACCTCAGGCCAGATACCTGCGGTCTCTGGGCCATGCTGGAGCCATCATGAGAGAGCTTTCTGCTTAAAGAGTCTCCAGTTCCAAGTGCCACCTCCTTTCAGCCACTGTGAAGTCTGACATTTAGAGCCACTAAGAACCCAGCTGGGTCTTGGAGGGGCACACAGAATGGGCACCTTCCCGAAAAACACACAAATACTGAGGGGCAGGTGTGAGGCAGGGGTGGAGTGAGTGAGGCCTCACCCCCCAGAAACACAGCTAAGGCTCAGTAATCAAGATACATCCTGTTTGAATGCAGCCTTTTAAAAAAATCAAAATCAATGCACAAAATCCATGATGAACAAAATATTCAAACTTTCAGTAAAGACAAGATCAGGATTACTTACCGACTTTTCCTTTGGTCGAGGCACCCATATGGCTATGATGTGTGGCACTGTTGCTGACCTCGTCTTTATTTAAAATTCTGAAATTTTGTTTATCATCCATTAAAAAAAATATCTGCCAGGCGTGGTGGCTCATGCCCGTTATCCTAGCACTTTGGGAGGCCAAGGCAGGCGGTTCGACTAAGCTCAGGAGTTCAAGACCAGCCTGGGCAATGTGGTGAAACCCCGTCTCTACTAAAATACAAAAAGTTAGGAGTTCAAGACCAGCCTGGACAACATGGTGAAACCTCGTCTCTACTAAAATACAAAAAGTCAAGAGTTCAAGACCAGCCTGGGCAACGCGGTGAAACCTCTTCTCTACTAAAATACAAAAAATTAGCTGGGCGTAGTGGTGCTCACCTGTAGTCCCAGTTACTTGGGAGCCTGACGCAGGAGAATTGCTTGAATCTGGGAGGCGGAGGTTGCAGTGAGCCGAGAGGGTACCATTGAACTCCAGCCTGGGTGACAGTGAGACTCTGTCTCCAAACAAAACAAAACAAACAAACAAACAAACAAAAATAATCACATTAAAATCTTGTTTGATTACTGAGTATTTGGGTGCCTCCTTAAATTTTGCTCCCGATGCAGTTGCCTCACCTGCCTTGCCCTAACCCTGGCCTCCATCCCAGCTGCAGGCCTCCCAGGAAAGCCCCGGCTGCGCACCGGCCAACCTGCCCAGCCAGGCATTTGCCGTGTCTGGGGACGTCAGGGGCGCCCAGTGGACATGTGTAATTTTTAGCCCTTTGCCATGAAGTGTTTGGATGAAAGGCCCCGCTATTTCTTTAAGAAGACAACATGCCGTAGCCATTAAAAATTTAGTCCCACAAATTAGTAGCGCCTCTCTAAAGTGCCATATTTATTTAATCATAGTAAATTTGGGCCAAACCCTCTCCCGGGGCTTCCTGCACCTGCCTCCGTATCCCTGAGGAGTTCAGCCCCCAGGACAACACTATTCATGCCAAGTCCCTCTGCCTATGGTTCCCCTAGCCTGCTGGCTCACAGGGAGATAAAACACCTTAGCCTCATTACTCAGATGGCTAATTGCAAACTGATTTAATTAAAGTATACAGATATTTCCCCAAGTTAGTTACATTTCATATCACTCCATTAGGAGTAATTGGCTGGGATGGGGAACTGTGGAGAGGGAGGCGGGCCAGGTGGGCAGGGGGTGAGGGGGGCTGGGAGCTCCCTCAGTTGATGCCAGGCTTGTTGCCCAACTACTGGGGGCTGACTAAAGGCATTCCTGGCACTGCAGAGTCACTGAGTGAGACCCACCTCCACTCACTCAGGGCACTGGGGCTGCCCCTGGATCATTTTAATCACAAGCACTACCTGCTCGCAGCCTGGGTCGGGAGCCTGGTTTGAAGCTTGCCTCCGCACCTACCAGCTCTGTGACCTGCAGCAGTCACCTAATTGAGCTGACGCTCAGCTGCTTCCTCTTTAAATGGGAATTGTGTAATGCTCACCTCAAACAGTGTTATGAGATTAAATGAAAACAAGCTTCAAAAGCCCTTATCGTAGTACCTGGTGCATAGTTAATGCTTAATAAAGAAAGGCGTTATTGTCTGGGGCCAGGTGCATGGCTACCGAGTGAAGAGGTAAGCTGGCCAAAGAAACATCAGTCTCAGAGGCAGCAATGGTGGAGTCTGGGCTCAGGTGACGCCCTTGACTTTCAGCAATCTTGGACAAATTGCTTCCTTCCCTGAGCCTCAGTGTACTCACCTGCAAATTACGGGAAGGAGTCAAGAGACTGTGGTCCGTTCTCCCCGTATCTACGAGTCCCTTCTTCCTTATTCACACAGCCCTGACTGGGGGCAGCCATGTACAAGCTACAAAACCTACATTTCCCAACCTCCCTTACAGCTATGGGTGCCCGCATGACCAATTTTGGTCAGTGAGGCAAAGGCCAAAGTCGTTCCCTTCTTGGGTGGGGTTCTAAGAAGTCTCCTTTAAAAGGAAGCTGATGGCTGGGCGCAGTGGCTTACACCTGTCATCCCAGCACTCTGGGAGGCTGAGGCAGGTGGATCACCTGAGGTCGGGAGTTCAAGACCAGCCTGACCAACTTGGAGAAACTCCGTCTCTACTAAAAATACAAAAAATTAGCTGGGCGTAGTGGCACATGCCTGTAATCTCGGCTACTCGGGAGGCTGAGGCAGAAGAATCACTTGAACCTGGGAGGCAGAAGGTTGTGGTGAGCTGAGATTGTGCCATTGCACTCCAGCCTGGTCAACAAGAGGAAGACTCCGTCTCAAAAAAAAAAAAAAAAAAAAAAAAAAAAGAAGGAAGCTGACTCTGCTGACAGGCATCCTTTCCCCTCCTCCTTTCTCCCACCTAGAATGTGGCCCCAATGGTTGGAGAGCTAATGGCCACCTTGTGATTACAAGGTGACCTTGAGGGTGAAAGCCACTAGCAGAGACACTTGCCGGAGAAGGAAGCTAGGAGACACGAGAGTCTTTGATGGTACCTTGCAGTTGTGGCCCAGTTCTGATCACCTCTGGATATCACAGTGCAAGAGAGAAAGATGCGCCTCATCTTTTGTGTTTTGCTGTTGTTAAGCCTTAGCTTTTTGAGTCTTGGTTACCTGCTGCTGAACGCTATCCATAACTGATAGTACTGGCTTGCCTGCCCTATCAGAGTATTAAAAACTTGATCTCTGAGCTGGTCAGAGCTCTCTGCTCACCTCCCTTCTTACCAGGAGGGATTCCTCAGCCTGCAGCAATGTTCTCGCACTCCTGTCTGTCTCCAGCTCCAATCTACTCCCCGACCTCAGGGTCTTCACTAGGATCCAAGACCCCATGTTCCTAGCTCCTTCTCATAGATAGCAGGCCCTAGATCTGCCTGCTTCTCCAGTGCCTGCACAGCCAGTCCATTTGCCAATGCCCATAGCAGTACAGAGAGACTGGGGAGGAGATTTGTATATGACAGCTCTGGTGTGTTGGAAATGCAAGAATCTGCTCCTGAAACATCTGACCCTTTGTTTCATTGTGTGACCTTGGAAAATCATGGAAAATCTCCAAATCTCTTTGCCTTGGTTTCCTCATCTGTAGTGAGACATATTTGTAGTTAGTTGCTTTTAAAGGCATCTGCCTGCCAGACACAGGTGACAAAATTTTATGGGTCCCTGAAGCAGTATCCTAGAGGGTCCGACTCCTGCACCTTCTTCTACTGAGTAAATGGTAAACATCACTGTCTGTCTCTCTGCAAGGGTCTGATTAATAGAAAAAGGATTTGTGAGACTAGTCTTAAGCAGTAGCAAATCTGGTGTACTTTGTGCTAAGAATTTGTCTCTCTGGTTCTGTAATGGAGAGAGGGGCATCACAGGAGGGCATGTGGCTGTAGGACCCCTATAAGCCCGCTTCTCAAGCCAGCCTGCCAGGCTGGTCAGTTACAAACTTTGCCGAGGGTCTCTGAAACCAATACCGGATGAAATTTCTCTGTCTTGTTTTGTGTCCTTAAGAGTTTAATCTTGTGACCATGTGGGGATCCTTTATTTTGGTTTTAACCATCAGGAGGACAGGAATTTGGGGGTTCCTGTCATAGATAGCCTAAAAATTATCTTGAGCAGTTAAAAAAGCCGGTGCAAGCTTGAAATCGGCGTCTCTAGGCTCCTTCCGAGACCAATAGACACTGCTCATTGCTCTAAGTCAGCAGCTAAGGCTTTGTTTTTTTGACAATGGCAGTCTGGGTTCTAGTCTTTGCCTCTGGAATGATTCCTTTCTGGTTTTTTATTTATGTAACTTTGCCATTTATTGAGGGTCTCCCCCCCCCCCCCCCACATACCCTGCCCATGGATAGTTTCTGATTTTCTGTCTTGAATTTTCCTTTCCCTAAACTACTCTGGGGGAGCTTCTAAATCTTATTAAAAAAAAGAAAAGAAAGAAACTGCTTACCATCCCTTTCAGACACCTATGTGTCCATGGTTAACATATAACCTTAGTTAAAACGAATTGATTTCAGTGGAAAGTTACCTGTGGTAGAATTCAAAAGCCAAAAATATTGGCCCCTTGATGTGGCTAAAGTCGGATAATAAAACAATTTTAAAGGATTTTTTAAAGAGTGCTATGGTTACAAGTCAGCTGAATTTACAGTGGATAAACAAGCTGTAGGTACAGTTAAAAGGCCTTTATGTTTTTCTCTTTTGGAACTTGTTTTTCTGGATAAAGGTGTCTCCTTCTCGGTTGACTGAATTATTTTTCTCCATTTTTTTTGTCTTGCCACTCTTTTTTTTTTTTTTTTTGAGATGGAGTTTTGCTCTTGTTACCCAGGCTGGAGTGCAATGGCCAATCTCGGCTCACCACAACCTCCTGGGTTCAGGCAATTCTCCTGCCTCAGCCTCCTGAGTAGCTGGGATTACAGGCACGCGCCACCATGCCCAGCTAATTTTTTGTATTTTTAGTAGAGACGGGGTTTCACCATGTTGACCAGGATGGTCTCGATCTGTTGACCTCGTGATCCACCCGCTTCGGCCTCCCAAAGTGCTGGGATTACAGGCTTGAGCCACCGCGCCCGGCCTGTCTTGCCACTCTTTATGCACACACATGAGAGGATTTAAGATAACTTCTGGTAGCCTGGGACTCATTGGGAAAAAAAAGAGGAGGCGCCACAGACCCCGTTTTTGCGGGGCGGGGGGGCGGGAATCCCTCTGTTTTCGTCATGAAACCCCAGGAATTAAAAGTAGATGGAAAACTAACTGTAAAGAGTTCTAAAGCGTTTATGAAACTCTTAACCTTATGGTCAAGCTAATTAAAACTGGATAAAGATATAAAATTTTATTTTAGGCCGGGCACGGTGGCTCAAGCCTGTAATCCCAGCACTTTGGGAGGCCGAGGCGGGTGGATCACGAGGTCAACAGATCGAGACCATCCTGGTCAACATGGTGAAACCCCGTCTCTACTAAAAATACAAAAAATTAGCTGGGCATGGTGGCACGTGCCTGTAATCCCAGCTCCTCAGGAGGCCGAGGCAGGAGAATTGCCTGAACCCAGGAGGCAGAGGTTGCAGTGAGCCGAGATCGTGCCATTGCACTCCAGCCTGGGTAACAAGAGCGAAATTCTGTCTCAAAAAAAAAAAAAAAAAAAAAAATTTACTTTAAAAACTACTTTTAACATTAAAGATGCATTAATGCAAACATGGAGTCTGGTTTTCTCTTTTGAAGATGATTTTTATGTAATGTTGAATGATAACGAAAGGGGTTTTCTTCTTCTTTGGGTAAACGGCAGGGGAAAAAGAGAGGAGAAAGAGGCACCAAGGCAGTTGGTCTCATGCTGTCATTATTGAGTCTTGTTTGGAAAGCTCAGTCTCCTCTATCACAGTAAAGGTTTTCTTTTTTAAAAATTTAAAGAAATTTTTAAATTTTCTTTTAAAAATTTGGAGTTATCATTTCGGCCAAATGAATGACTTATGGTGACCTAGGATTCTATTTTGTGATATCCAGTGTTTTAAACCTTTGATATTTGACACACTTTCCAAAATCAAATTATAAATGATGTCTCTTTCTAGCCTAATCTTTTGGATATTAGGTCCTCTAAAGTCCAAAATTGACATCTGGCTTATTTGGTACAAAAATCACACAGGAAGCATTGTCAAATATGAAATGATCTTTGGCGTTCTTCGGTCTGTATTTGTGTAAATGTATTATTGGTATATGTTCCAAAACTATGTAAAACTGCTGTAATTCTGATACGAGTTAGGATGTGTTATCAGAATAATTATTATGTTAAATGGCTGTGTGCCACAGAGGTAAATTTCCCTGTCAATTGTGCCTTTAACTGTGCTGCTGCCCTAAAATGTTTTTGTCACCCACAGACAATTGTTGTCTCGATTTGGTCCTCTTTAAAAGATGATTTTATAATCAGCTATAAAATTTAACAGGTGCTGTTTGTTTTGTTTTGTTTTTTGTGGTTTTTTTTTTTTTTTGAGACAGAGTTTCACTCTTGTTGCCCAGGCTGGAATGCAATGGTGCAATCTCGGCTCACTGCAACCGCCACCTCCCAGGTTCAGGCAGTTCTCCTGCCTCAGCCTCCCGAGTAGCTGGGATTACAGGCACGCGCCACCACACCCAGATAATTTTGCATTTTTAGTAGAGACGGGGTTTCCGCATGTTGGTCAGGCTGTTTTCAAACTCCTGACCTCAGGTGATCTGCTTTCCTTGGCCTCCCAAAGTTCTGGGATTACAGATGTGAGCCACCACACCTGGCCCAGGTGCTCTTAAATGTGGGTTTCTGATTAATAACTCTGGGAGAGTGTGACATCAGGATAGAAAAAAAAAACTTTCAAATAGAAGAGTGAAAGGTGTTTGGTTTTCTTTGGATTGTATTTGTACAAATATGTTGTTGGTATGTGTTCCGAAATTATGGGAAACTTTTATAATCTTGATATAATTTAGTATACGTGATAAATCATTATAATTGTCATGTAAAGTTGTTGAATGCCACAGAAGTAACCAAAATTCCTAGTCAATTGTAGCTTTAATAGTGCCTAAAGACTTCTGTCACCCACATCTTGCTTTGGTCCTTTTCAAAAGGCAGTTTATAATCAGATATAGGACTCTGAGTGGCAGGTCTCAGATAACTCTAAAAATTGTGCTATTGGAATAGAGAAAAAAAACCTTCTAGGACTCTCATGGAGAGCGAATGGGTTAAACATTGCTACACCTTTTGTTTTCAGAGTCAAGAGAACTTACTTCTTTAGAGCTATTTGCAACTTTTAACAAGTGAGTAAAATATACTCCTGTGAACAAAATTTGGAGCGTATTTTTTCCTGTCTATCTGATTTCTCCAGAATTTGGAAACTCTTTGTGTTCTCAATTGATGGCAGTATAGCTAATTGCACAAGTGCAATAAGAATCTGTTTTCTTTTGTAACAGGATACAGTTGGAGAAACTCGTTATTTTCCCAAGGCTTTGACTGGAATGGCATGTTTCTTTAAAGCATCAAAGTTGAGGCCAGGTGCGGTGGCTTATGCCTGTGATACCAGCACTTTGGGAGGCAGACGGATCACAAGATCAGGAGTTTGAGACCAAGCCTGGCCAGTCCTGTCTCTACTAAAGATTCAAAAATTAGTCAGGCATGATGGCGCATGCTTGTAATCCCAGTTACTTGGTAGGTTGAGGCAAGAAAATTGCTTAAACCTGGGAGGCAGAGGTTGTAGTGAGCCCAGATCGCCCCATTGCACTCCAGTCTGGGTGATGGGGCAAGACTCCATCACAGAAAAAAAAAAATCAAGGTGACTTATTGAGACAATTAAAGCCTGCTGGGGCATCTGGCCTCATACCTTGTCCACAGAGAGTCCCTGTACAAGGTTCCTGACCTGTGGTAAGTAAAGAATGTCACTTTTCTAACAGGCCCAGAAATCCCAAGTTATCTTGGGACCTCAGGAGGAGAGGAATCTGCCAAACTCATAGGTATCTGAGGGTACAAACTTATGGCTTGACTCAGCTTTTAAAAAGTCTTATCTGAGATTCTCCATGGAACAGGGTTCTATCAAAGCCAATTTAAAAGCCTAAGTGAAAACTAATTATTCTTGCTGCATTTTATGCAAATAATCAAGCCAACTACAGTAAGACTAACGTTTATTTTGTAAACAAATCAATTCGATCATGATTTGTTTTTAATAAAAATGGGGACTGGAGAGAGAAAAATTATGCTTCAAAAGAAAAATATAGTACACTGTTGTTAGCTGTTCTTGAGGATTTTTTTCCTGCAGTTTCGACGACATTCTAAATTCTTTGTGGGTTGGAAGTCCCTATACTAATGCTTTCAGATCTTTGGTTTTAAAATCAGGAATTGTACTTCTCATCCTAGGACTCGTTATTTACCTCATAGTAGGCTGTTCACTGTAACACTGCAGTAAAACTATAGATGAGAACACTAATGCTTTTGCCGCCCATCCTCGAAGCCCAGCCAGGCCTGCATGAGTACACGGAGACAGGTGCAAAGCGGTTCTACTCTTCTCACCTTGGGGTTCACTCCCATTCCCTCCCATTCACTCCCACTACGTCCCCTGTCAGCAGGAAGAAGCCAGAGTGAGCAAGGGCCTTTCCCCATCTTCACAGCCTACACCTTAAGATTAAGGTGTTCAAACCCCAACGGGAGGGATTGAAACCACTTTTGCAAAATTATGACTGAGACAGTAAGAGAGATCTAAGGTAACTGAGTCCACCTTGCTTCTAATCTCCAACCTGTCCTTGTTCATTCCTGGGCGTAGGCTGAACTAACTTTGGGAGAAACTTAGTGTATAGTATATAGTTTAAACAAAGACGGCAATAGCCCTCTCCCAAAGCAGACCTCCTTCTTGCCTGGGACTAGATTGCCTTTGTGAGACTAACATTAGCCACAAGATTAGAAATTATGGTTTAGGATTTATGCAGCTGGAGGCTACAAGATTCTGACCCTCCCTAAACTCCTCCTAAGATCAGGGCTTCAGATATTTTGCAGACCCTGCACTTGATGGATCAGCTGGCATCATCCAGATCAATAAATTGGCTCCTCTGCTCTTGTGGCCCCCACCCAAGAACTGACTCAGTGCAAGAAGACAGCTTTGACTCCCTATGATTTCACCCCGATGAATCAGCATTCCTGGACCACTGCCTCCCCCAGCCCACCAAGTTATCCTTAAAAACTCTGCTTCTCAAATGTTCAGGGAGACTGATTTGAGTAATAATAAAACTTTGGTCTCCCAAACGGCTGGCTCTGTGTGAATTTCTCTCTATTGCAATTCCCCTGTCTTGATGAATTGGCTCTGTCTAGGCAGCAGGCAAGGTGAACCCTTGGGCGGTTACATTGGGGGGCAGCAGGGGACTTGGGAGTCAGGCTTCTGGTTTGCCTCTGCCTCCAAGACCTTGGCCAAATCCTTTCTCTTCTCTGAACCTCAGTTTCCTTTTCTAAAACAAGAAAGTGTTTCACCCCAGATCATGCTGCCTATAACCGAACCTGGGGTGGAGAGAAAACCTGGGTTTCACAGACACAGCAGATGGAAGGGTTAGGAAAGGAGCAGGCTCAGGTGATGGCTTGGACTCTTGAGTGTGTCAGTCACTTACCTGGGTCTTCATCATCCTTGCGCATGTATCCTCCTTCCCCATTCTAGGTCTGCAGCCTGGACCAGGCTTCTCAATCTCGATCAAAGACACAGGTAGCCCAGGAGACTCCCCAGGAAAGGGGTCCACAACCCAGGTCCTCCCTCAGCTCCCTCCTCCATCACCCAGAAGCCACCTCGATAAAGCTGACATGTGGGGCACTCGCCCTGGTCACTGCTCAGGGATGCTGGATCACACAGTCCCACGTTTCTCCACCCCTGACCTCCTGCCCCTTCCAGATCAGAGCAGAGCATCAGGAGGGCTACCTGGCTCAGCACCCAGCTTCCCAGCCCCCTTCCTGGCCCCTCTGCCCCCACTCACCTCGCTGATGTGTTTACTTAAGGCTGAATTCTATATCTGAAAGTTCATTAATTTTTTGCGGGTGCCAAAATGCGGATCATTTGTGCTTATCCTCAACTAAATAAGTCAGGTCATAAGAGGTAATGCCATGGGTAGTGGAATGTAAACAAACACATTCTACCTCAATAAACATGCTAATTTCCAGCTATAATATTCACAAGTAAAAGATCTATCACGCCGACCCTATTTGGCAAAGGCAGCCGGCCTCATCCGTCAATGAGGGAGGCTCCCGCCAGTTCGCTGCAGGAGGGAAATAGTACAACTTAACTTGCTTGATGACGCCCTCGGGGAGAAACATGAGCCTCATAAATGAGTCTGGAAATGTGATAAAAGGATAATCTTGCATAAATGAGCCTACATCATCATTACCTGCATCGACCAAGGCCAGGCACTAGGTTTTGAGTGATGTAGTCACATTTCATATAAATGAAGGCTGTGGAGTCGGTTCGTCAGCGGGAGCCCTTTGTCCTGCTACGTCCCACTGGTCACCCTAGCCTGAGGCTTCCATGCAGGATTCTGTGGGGCCAGGGGAAGGCTTCAGCCCTAGCTGGGCTGAGGCTGGCAGTGTTACCACAGAGGGCAAAGACAGCCCAGACCCTACAAGAACATGAGTGCAGCCCTTGATGAATGGGTGACATCAGAGAGGGTCTTTCCCCAATCCAATCCATAGAAAAACTAAGGAATCTATTATTTATTTACTCAGTAAAATGTATTGGACACCTATTGTAAGCCAAGGCACCGAGCTATATACTTGGAACACCCCCAGCCCACTGCCAAAAAAATATGAAGTTCTTGTTTTAATAGTTCCCAGTCAGCTCAGGGAGGCAGTGCACGTCCTCGAATCCGGGTGGGTCTGTGCCTTCTAAGTGCAGAAGGCGCTCAGCAAAGGGTGCTGTGGTGTGCACGTGTGTTTCCCCAGATTTAATATATTGAAATCCTAAGCCTCAACATGAGGGCATGAGGAGGTGGGACCTTTAGGGGGTCATGAAGATAGAGTCCTCTTTAATGGAATTTTAGTGCCTCATAAAACAGGCCCAAGGGAGACCCCTTGCCCCTTCCTCCATATGAGGTTCCAGTGAGAAGACAGCTGTCTACAAGGAAGCTGGTCCTCACCAGATGCCAATCTCCCAGTGCAGATTTGGACTTCCCAGCCTCCAGAACTATGAGACATGGACTTCTGCTGTTTATGAGCTACCCTGTCTGTGGTATTTTGTTACCACAGCCCAAGCCAACTAAGACATAGGGAAAGACGTGCTGGGCCTGGGGTGGGGGGCAGGGAGAGGTAAATGATGGCAGGACACTCTGGGTGCTGAGTGGGGAAGGTTCAGGCCCCTTCCATGCTGTCCCCTGTCAGACCTGCACCCATCTATCTCCCTAAAGCCCATTCAGTCCTCCTTCCCTGGACAGTGGCGCTGCCCCACCCACAGCTGTGTGACTTCTGCAGTGTTCCTTGGTCCTTCTCAGTATGTTCAACAAAAGACGGAAAGATGGGGACACATTCATAGAACCTTGTATACAGCTCGGCAAAAAGCTGGTGGAGTTCTAGATGCTCCTTCCTAATCTTCCCTGGCCCCCATCCCCATAGTGGATGCTGTGGGTGCCCCACCCAAGCCCCTTACACATGACATGTCTGGGACCCCCATCTCTCCACTGCTGTGAGTGTTGGTTGCTAAAGTTCATGGCCACCCTTTTCTGCAGAAAACTGCCTTTGGCCGAAGAGAAGCCATCTCACCTGTAAAGGTACCCCTCAAGGTGAATGACATGGGAAGAGTGTTCAAGGCAGAGGGAAATCGTGTCTTTTAATTTCCAAAGCACTTATATAGATCACTTCACAGCAAGTAGAACCAAGGATGTCAAACAAAAAGAATTTCCTTTAGAAGCCCCCAGACCCACCTCCAGGGGTGAAGGGTGGCCAGGCTCTCCTGTAGTAAATGCTTATTTCAGAAATGAAGGAAAATGTGTAAGTGGGTGAGCAAAATAAGTCTGAACATCTCTCCAGCTGACAACATTCGTCCATCCTCTTGTTTCCCCGGTGCCTGTACCCTCATTAAACCAGAAAACCCTTTGCAACAGGGACTGTGGTCATCAGGGAGTCTGTGAGACCTGGCTCTGCTCTCCGCGCAGAATGATGCTTGGTGGCCATTCGATGCATGCCCTCGAACTGTCAACTTGAGAGGAGAAGGAGGGGATCATCAAGAGCAGGGAGGATTTGAGTGTGTAAAGAAGACCTTCATTCATTCATTCACCAAATAACATTGTGATGAGAGAGTAAAATTTGTGACCAAGAAATAAGGAAGAGAGAAAACTAGTGCACATCAACTGTAGGCAGAAATTGTATTAGATGCGTTCATAGGGGGCCACTTAAACCGCCAAATAACCTGGCGGTGGGGATTATTGCCATCTGCAGATGAAAAAAGGGGTGGAGACAGCAGGGTAATTGACGTCCAGGTGTATCTAGGTTCAGAGTCTCCGTTCTTTTCATCCTTTCTCCCTTCCTTCATCCCCCTGGGAGGATATTTTTAAAACAGAGTTGCAGAGACCTGAAATAGATTAACCAGATCTTTACAAAAGCAAAAGATGGAAGGGAAGACCTCTGGGTGTCCCTTTCAGCAAAGAATCCTCTGATTCAGGCCACCTAGGCCCCTGAAGGGTGCTCAGAGGAGCCCTGCTAGGCAAGTCAAAGGCAGCCCTCCTGAGGTTTGTCTGAAACCACGCCTCCACCAACAAGGGCGCTGTGCTCCTAGGGATTGAGTGATTCAGAATCTGTTGTAGGGTTAATTTTCTGAAGGAAAAAAGAGGTATAAACACTGCAGGAGGACTGGGCTGATGAGCTCATTGGAAACCTGAGCAGCAGAAATCTTAGTCAAAAATGCTGGCTGAGAAATTGTCGGTCCCTGCCAAGCCGGGCGAATGGAAGTTTGCACATTCCCAGGCTGCGTGTTTCAAATACTTTCCGTGGTTTCGCCAGTGGAGGGTGAGGAGGGAAGAATTTGTCATTATCGACTTGGGTCTGCAAAACAGCTTGGCTGGCAGGGAGCTTTGAAATCGCAGGAGGTGGAAAACCTGACTCATGATCTTCGGGGACTTGGGAATGTGGGTTGTGGGGGAGATGGGAGGAGGGCGAGAGGCAGCCAGCCAGGGAAGAGGTGGTTCTTTTGACTCAGAATGCATTCTTGTCCGCTAACCTTGGCCACTGCCTCCACTCCCTCTGGAGTGAAAGCCCTGTGCAGTTTCCCAAATGTTCTTCATAGGTGCAAACATTTGTTGAGCACCTACTAAGTGCTTTCCATGCATCCTGCTGAATATCTGATACAACAATCCAAGAAAGTTGGCAGAGTGGGCATTTGTACCCATTTTTGTTTTTCTTTTTTTCATTTTTGAGACAGAGTCTGGCTTAGTTGTCCAGGCTGGAAGGCAGTGGTGCGATCTCAGCTCACTGCAACCTCCGCCTCCCAGGTTCACGCGATTCTCCTGCCTCAGCCTCCCGAGTAGCTGGGATTACAGGCACATACCACCATGTCCAGCTAAGTTTTGCATTTTTGGTAGAGACTGGGTTTCACCATGTTGGCCAGGCTGGTCTCGAACTCCTGACTTCAAGTGATCCGCCTGCCTTGGCCTCCCAAAGTGCTGGAATTACAGGTGTGAGCCAAGGCACCTGACCCTGCGCCCATTTTTCAAAGGAGGGAACAGTTAAGAAGGTGTAGGAAGTGTCCCATCCCACACAGCAACTGGCCAAGACATCACTTCATCTGCGCGTTGACTGCCTACCTTGTGCTGACACTGGGTCAAGAACTGGGGTGGAAACATGGAGACGACAAGGCCCTTTTCAGAGAAGGGCTCAAAGTTTCACAGATTCAAATCGTTTGGTGTTTTTTTTTTTTCCAAGACATGTATATGTGCTGCCAACGTGCTGTTACTAAGCCACGTGAGGGGGATGAACAAGGCAGATGCGGACCCAGACGACACGGGGGAGAGGAGATGAGAAGAGAAACACCATCGCAGGAGGAGCCCTACTGATGAGCAGGGGACCTGGCTTCTCAGTGTGGCCTGTTGCTCACTGGTGGTGTGACCTAGGACATGCTGCTGGTGCCCCTGCAGGTCTCTGTGTGTGAGGAGCGCACTCTCCATGGCAGCTTCCCTTTGGAAGCACTGTTCCCTACGCACAGCTGCCCTCTTGCCAATGGCAAGCCCCTGCCACTCTCTGCTTGAATACCTTTCCTGACTGCAGGAGGAGGCTGCCCCCAAGGTGGAGCTGGCCAGAAACGCTGGGAAGTTCGTGCTCCCCAGAGCAACCTTCAACAAAAGACAGGAGTTGGGGGCTGAAGACCCCAGCCTCCTCTCCCTCAGACAGGAAGATTCTGAAGACACGTGTTTCACATGTCCCGGGACTCGCTGGAGGCATGGGCCCCAGCTGCCAATGGTGGCACCTGCTCCTAACCACCCTGCGTTCTCTCCTCGCCATCCCTCACTCACATCCCCGGCGGGGCTTGTTGGGACCCCTCCCAAATGAACTCCATGCACTCAGATCCTTGTTTTAGGCTCTGCTTCTTGGGGAGCAGAACCCATTTGGGGAGCCAAGTCATTTGTCTGAAATGGGGAGTCCAGTCCGGAAGGGGCTTCAGCTGTCTCTGGCTCCCACCCCATGATTGTCTAGAAAAAGCGAGGGAGGCCCAGAAAGGAGAAGTTGCCAACTCCCTTGGTGTGACTCTCCCGACCCTGTCCCCAGGTCTCCAGGAAAGCAGCACTGAGCCCCACTGCCCCTGCCTCCAGCCAAGAGCAAGGGTCAGGGCAGGCGCCCAGGGGACAGGAGAGCACAGATTGTAGAGTGCCAACGTGGGGTGCTCTGGGCTCTCAGTCCCCTGGCAACCCCTACCCAAAGCCTAACTGGCCCCTCAGATGCCCCAAGGAGAGGGGCTTTGGAGGGAACTGCCGAGGAGGGCAGGAAGCCAGTGGGGCTTGAGGGCCAAAGAGCCCTCACTTGGCCTGGCTGCCCCCCGACTCCCCCTGCCCCACTCCTGCCACGCACATCACATACCAGGGCTAAGCCACCAACTGCCCTCTGCTCTCCTGTCCATGCCATTCCCTCTAGTTGGGGTGTGCTCACGCCCCTCCCTCACAAACTCCTTCAAAAAGGAACTCCAGCCCAGCGCAGTGGCTCACGCCTATAATCCCAGCACTTTGGGAGGTCAAGGTGGTCGGATCACAAGGTCAGGAGTTTGAGACCAGCCCGGCCAACATGGTGAAACCCCGTCTCTACTAAAAATACAAAAATTAGCCAGACGTGGTAGCAGGTGACTGTAATCCCAGCTACTCAGGAGGCTGAGGCAGGAGAATCGCTTGAATCTGGGAGTTGGAGGTTGCAGTGAGCCGAGACCATGCCATTGCACTCCAGCCTGAATGACAGAGTGAGACTCCACCTCAAAAAAAAAAAAGAAAGAAAAAGGAAGGAAGGAAACCCCTGGCCAAGTGGGGAGAAGCTGGGTTCTGTCTGGGAATCCAGGTTCTAGTTCCCCTCTGCTACTTCCAGGCTGTGTAACCCTGGGAACCTCACCTGTGTGGGCCTCGGTTTCCTCATCCCCGAAGTGGAGAACACAGGCTTTCCCTCCCAGGCTCAAAGGTGATGACCTAGGTTGTAGCTTTGTATGGTCAAACACAGATTTTATCATCAGGAGGCCCAGAAGGACATGAGACGTTTTATGCCATCTTGAACAGGGACTTCTTGGAGGCAGCAGGCCCCAGGCTGTGGAACACACGCGGCTGCCTCGCGGTTGTCTTTCTTCTCAGGGTTTCAGGCCCTGAGTGCTCATGAGGCACCTCCTTGCCCCAGACCTCATTATCCAGCCAGCTGGGCCCTCATACAGTCATTGTTCCTCTTCCCTGGGTGTGGAGCTGCCACACGCCAGCATGGAAAATTCCTCCTTTCCCTGCTCTGCAGTCAAACCCCAGCCAAACCCCAGTCCCATCCTGGGACGGTGGACCCCTAAAGGGAAATAGAGGCAGAGTGTTCTGGCTCCAGGAATCAGCTAATGGAACTGTGTTCATTACTATGTAAATTACTTTAATAGCCTGGCTCCCCCTCAGACAATTATTTAGGGGCTTGAGGCCTGGGACTGGAGAGCCAGAGGGAGATGGGGGGTCTCTGCTCAGGGAGGGATGCAGCATTTCCTTGGCCCAAGAGCTCCCTTTATGGTTCCCCATGGGCGGGGTGGAGGCACAGTGGCGGCCAGAGGGAAGGATGACTTCCAACCTGACCCTAGCCCTCGCAGATCCTGGATGTGACACTGAGGTACAGGCGTCAAGTTCATCCTGGAAGGCAGGGACTGAAAAGGACCTCAGATGATCTCTAGCCACTCCCACCCCTCACTGAGTCTAGGGAGAAAGAGAAGCCCAGGGCAGGTGAGTGACTCGTCCAAAGTCACACTGCAAGGTAAGGGCCAAGCAGGGGCTGGCACCCCGGTTTCCTCGCTCCTGCCCAGGAGTTCTCAAACTGGGTGCCCGTGGAACACAGGGTACATGGGTGTCCTGCCTGGAACATCATATGGTGAGATTTTGCCCAATTTATGGAGAAAAGAATAAAGTGAAACGGAAGCATTTTCTTGATTTCGGTGTGTAATCTTTGTGGCTTTTTTTGTCGTTACTTTTTTTTTTGAGACAGAGTCTCGCTCTGTCACCCAGGTTGGAGTGCAGTGGAGCGATCTCTGCTCACTGCAACCTCCACCTGCCGGGTTCAAGTGGTTCTCCTGCCTCAGCTCCCTATAGCTGGGATTACAGGCGAGCACCACCACGCCCAGCTAACTTTTTTGTATTTTTAGTAGAGCTGGGGTTTCACCATGTTGGCCAGCCTGTTCTAGAACTCCTGACCTCAGGTGATCCTTCCACCTCAGCCTCCCAAAGTGCTGGGATTACAGGCGTGAGCCACCACACCCGGCTCTGTGTGTAATTTTTAAATAAGATACCCCACAGATATGATATGTAATCATATTTTCTTCCACAAATTTGTTCTTTTTTTTTTTTTACTATGGAATTAATTATGTAAAATATCATGGTGTTCTATAAAGCACACTGTGACTTTGAGATTCTCTACCCTGGGAGAGACCCTCAGCCTTAAGCATTTACTTTTATCTCAATTTTACAGATAGGGGAAGAGAAACATACTACCCGACTTGCCCTGGGACCGTAATGGATCAGTGCTCTTTATGCCCTGCCACTCATTGGAAGTGTGTGTAATACGTTCTGAGAGAGAGTAGAGCAGGACTCAAAAGGGAGGTGGGAAGAGTGAGGTTCGTGACATGCAGACTTGTTGCAAGGATGGTGGGTGCAGGAGTGAAGCCCTCGAGCTGTGCTGAGTTGGGCCTGAGACACCACTCCTGGCTGCTCACAGGTGCAGTTGTGGACAGGAGGTCAGCTCGCACTGGCCTGGAGTGGTTTATTATAGCCTGGCAGTTCTGTGGCCGCTTACTAGCTGTGTGACCTTTGGCAATGGCACTATTCTCAGAGCCTTGATCTCCTTTTATGTGTGCGTCTGTCTCACTCTGTCACCCAAACTAGACTCGAACTCCTGGGCTCAAGCAATCCACACCAGCCTCGGGCTCCCAAAGTGCTGGGATTACAGATGTGAGCCACCATGCCTGGACTTGATCTCCTCATCTAAAAAAGAAGAAGAAGAATGCGTGCCTCGGCTGGGTGTGGTGGCTCACACCTGTAATCCCAGCACTTTGGGAGGCTGAGGCAGGCAGATCACCTGAGGTCAGGAGTTCGAGACCAGCGTGACCAACATGGATAAACCCCATCTCTACTAAAGATAAAAAATTAGCCAGGTGTGGTGGCACATGCCTGTAATCCCAGCTACTCAGGAGGCTGAGGCAGGAGAATCTCTTGAACCTGGGAGGTGGAGTTTGCCGTGAGCCAACATTGTACCATTGTGCTCCAGCTTGAGCAACAAGAGTGAAACTCCTCTCAAACAAACAAACAAACAAGAGAGAACGCTTATCTCACAGGATGGCTGAAACAATGAAATCAGACAGTGCTCCACACCTGCCTCGCACAAAGTAATCATCCGCCTTCTCCCACTTTGTCTCTGCCTCTTTCTTTATAAATAGAGCTAAATATAAATATTTTTAAATTAGGTTCAGGTGCACAGATGTGGGATAAATGCAGTCAGCCATCAAAGCTCCCCCAGAGCCTTCCTTGCACCCCCAGTTTCATATATCCTCCCTGAGACCCAGAGTGCCCAGAAGGGCTCCATCCAGACCCCCTAGACTTTGCCTGGCCCGTGGGCAGTCCCTGCTGTCTTCTGCTTGGGTGCCCACCGCCTGCTCCCTTCTGCCAGCCCCTAGTTCTCCCCTCAGCAGCCTCCACTGGGAAGCCTTTGTTGCCTCCAGAACAGGGGGCCCTTTGGCCCTGATTGACTCTATGGAGGCCTCAGGCCCCTCCTTCTCCCCTTCTCTCTGTGGCGTCAGATGGATGTTCCAGCACGACCTCAGCCTGGGGTTACTTCCTGGAATCTGCTGGAAGGAAAAGGCAGGGCCGTCTGAGCCTCGGCTTCCTCCCCTGGGAATGGAGGAATAACACCGTGTGCACCGAGACGGTATGAGGGAAAGGCGTGGGGGCTGTGAGCTCGTCCAGCAGCAGGGATCCTTAGCGTTTGCAATGGGTGTAACATACAGACATGAGTGCTGACGTGCAAAATATGCCAGGCTCTCGGCTTGGCGGAGCCTGGCATGCTGCTTCCTGGCCCTGGCTGCCATCTCCCCTTCCCTTCCTGTTTGACCTTGGAAAAAGCCCCTTTCCCTCCACCTGGGCTTGGGTCAGCCACTGCTCTGTGCTCCACGATGCCCACCCTCCCTGTCCCAGCACAGCTCCCAGAAGACTGCCGTGGGCTGCCCACCTGCCTGTCCTGTGCTGGACTGAGCTCTAGGAAGGGAGGAGCTGCGCCTCATTCACCTGACTCTGGACTGGTTTTGGCTGCAAGGAACAGAAATGAACTAATACTTCGTTGTTGTTGTTGTTTAAGACAAATTTTCACCTTTGTTGCCCAGTCTGGAGTGCAATGGCACCATCTCGCGCACCACCACCTCCGCCTCCCAGGTTCAAGTAATTCTCCTGCCTCGGCCTCCCAAATAACTGGGATTACAGGCATGCACCACCACCCCCTGCTAATTTTTTGTATTTAGTAGAGAAGGGGTTTCTCTATGTCGGTCAGGCTGGTCTTGAACTCCTGACCTCAGGGGATCCACCCACTTCGTCTCACGAAAGTGCTGGGATTACAGGCATGAGCCACCTCACCTGGCCCCAGCTAATATTCCTTAATTGAATAGAGGAGTTTGCTGGAAGGCCATGGACATGGTTTAAGAGGCGCAAAGAAGATGCAGCTGGCCTCAGGAAGGGCTGGAGCCAGAAAGGGGTCGCACCCCATACTTCCCCTCCCTCTCTCATCCCTGCTTCTTTCTCAAGTCTCTGCCAGATTTTAAAGTGGAAGGTTTTGTTGAGCCCCAAAAATGATAGATACGCCGTTAGCAAAGTGACAAGTGAACTACCCGCAGAGCACAATGTGTAAGTCAGCGGTCAACACCGCCCGGATACCCTTAAGGCCCCACCCCTCAGGCAGTTATGAAGGTGTTGGGAGTTAGAGATGGGAGAGTTGGTGGAGAAGGAGGCTCTGGAGCTGTGCTGGGTGATGTGTGTCCTTTCTGTCAATGATGAGAAACAGCGATACCCAACATTGAAGGAGGCTATGTGTGCCAGCCCCCGGGCCAGGCGTTATGCATGCGCGAGCTCACTCAACCCCGAAACAGCATCGGGGAAGGATCTCTTAGCCCCATTTTGCAGATGAAAAATCAGGGCTAGGAAAATTATGTAACTTACCCAGTAGATTGCAGAGCTGGGTTGCAAACCCAGGCTGCCTGGTTCCCAAGCCCCTGCATGCAGCCCCAGTTGTGCTGTGTCATGTATGTGCCTGTGGGTATAGCGCACAGTGTACTGTGTGTGTTAGGCACTGTGTGTCCACCTGATGGTGTTGATATAGGTGTGCACATGCATGCATGTCTGTGGACACAGGTGTGTGCCCCTAGGGGTGTTATGCACGCATGCATGGAGGCAGGGTAGCACACAGCTTGCTGTGGAAGACTGAGGAGGGAGGCACTGGCACACTTGTTCGTATCCCATAAGAGTGCTGGTGAGACTTTAAACTTTCCCTCACTGTTTTTTTTAGTTTAAGACAGAGTCTTGCTCTTGTAACCCAGGCTGGAGTGCAGTGACTCAATCTCAGCTCACTGCAACCTCCGCCTCCTGGATTTAAGCAATTATCCTGCCTCAGCCTACTGAGTAGCTGGGACTACAAATGTGTGCCACCATGCCTAGATAATTTTGTATTTTTAGTAGAGATGGGGTTTCACCATGTTGGCCAGGCTGGTCTTGAACTCCTGACCTCAGGTCATACACCCACCCTCCATTGAGGTGATGGCCCTGGATCAAGCTGGGGCTCACCAGCTTCCAGGCCTTCTCTGACCAGGGTCTCTACTCCAGGAATCAGGTGCTTATTCAGGGAGCAGCCAGAATAGAGGGGTGAGCAGAGGCCCTGAGCAAGCTGGTGCTCAGAGAAGGCTAGAGGAGTCAGTCAGACCTGCTGCCCAGAGTGCTGCTCCTTCCTCTGCACGCTGTGGCATAACCTGTCTCTCAATGTGACCAGTAGAACGAATGGTGGAGGCATGATTTTAAAAAACTTTTTAAAAGAAATTTTTTAGAGTTGGGATCTCACTCTGTTGTCCAGGCTGGAGTGCAGTAGTGAGATCACAGCTCACTGCACCTTGAAATCTTGGGCTCAAGTGACCCTCCTCCATCAGCTTCCCCACACAGTGGGATTACAGGCATAAGCCACCATGCCCAGCTATAATACCTTTCTTTAACAAATACTATGAGAAGTTAAAATTCATCACATAAATTGAATTTGTCATTCTGTTTAACATTTTGCCTATTATAGATGATACAAAATAAACCATCTGTCTTCCATTCAATCCAACTACAAAATATAAATTTTCCCAGTTAAAAATAGGAGCACCTTCAAAATATTCTTCCTCCAAGTCAAGATATTCCAAATAAAAATTATAAAATATCCAAATTAAATTTTGCTTACCATTTGAACTGTCATTACTTAACTTTTTCAGCTCCTCTTTTACTTTTGAGACATAAAAATTATTGGTTTCCAGTATGCAATAAGTGAAATTTGCTAAAAATTGTTTTCGGCCAGGTGTGGTGGCTCACGCTTGTAATCCCAGCACTTTGGGAGGCTGAGGCGGGTGGATCACTTGAGGTCAGGAGTTTGACACCATCCTGGCCAACATGATGAAATCCCATTTCTACTAAAAATACCAAAAATTAGCCAGGTGTGGTGGCAGGTGCTTCTAATCCCAGCTACTCGGGAGGCTGAGGCAGGAGAACCACTTGAACCCAGGAAGTGGAGGTTGCAGTGAGCTGAGATCATGCCATTGCACTCCAGCCTGGGCTACAGAGTGAAACTGGGTCTAAAAAGCAACAACCTGTTTTCAATACCTGAAATTTGATACAAGTTTCAAAAGTTAAAATTTATTTTGGCACGCTTGTTGAACACTGATTAAAAGCTTTCAATTGCTTTTGAACAAAATTTAGAAGACTCATTTACAAAATGTTCACATCCATTGTACACGCTTAAAATGATCTACAAGGCAATTCTTCAAAGATTCAAACATGTAAAAAATTCAACTGATGACAGACATCAAAAACAGAAAACATATTGCTGAGCAGTGCTATGACAAGCCGTGTTGGAGGCTGAGGCAAAAGAAAAATCAATCATACCAATCTTGCCTTTATTTAAAATTTTGATATTTTGCTCATCATGCATTTTTGCATTAATTTTGATTTTCAAAATATTGTTTAGAAATATTGATTGTCTTGATTATTGTGGTTTTTTGTTCCCTCTTAAAATCTGTTCCTGAGAAAGGTGCCTAGACCCAGCCCTGCCGTTGCGCTGAAATATGTTTTATATTCACCATCACCTTTGCCTAAAAACTATTGTAGTGTAATTACTCCCTTATGTATGCATTTATATACATGTCTATAAATTTATAGACAACTACATCTTCTATTCCAACTGATAGATACACCAGAATAGCTTGTTTTACTCTAGTTTTCAATTACATGTGCACCACCACTAATTTCAACTTCATTTCTACTGTGGATGTTTCTAATTGGATGTGAGTATTGTTTTGCTGCTATGTTCTACTGAAATGTATATCCATATTTACAAACACAAATACTTCTGTCTTTAATGTTGAACTTTTAAATGGAATTTACAAGAATATTCTCAATAATGTCAGACGTTTCACCCTCACTGGAGTGAATTTCCCAAAGCTTGATTTTCATTTCATCGTTGGAACCAACTGATTTTTCTATCTGAAGCACCTGATGACCTTGATGTAAAACAGCTGAGGGCTGGCATGTTTGGTCGCATGGAGCAGAAGCCCTCCTCCTGACTTAGCTCAAGTTGGGGGACTTTGCTGTGGGGAAGATCACTGGGAGCTGGAAGGGAAGTTATAGAGATCTGAGCTAGATCCTTCATTAGATAGGTTGCTGAAAGACCACAAGGGAGTTGGACAAGTCCACATGCTCAGCCACGGAATATTTCCCTGTTGTCAAGATCCTTTTTCTTCTGCTCCCACCTGCTAGTTCTTTCCAGGTAGGTCAAGTTCCTGAACCCAGAAATCTGAACAGCCTAGATGACTTCTCGAGTCAAGTGGCTGGCCGGCCTGTGGATTGGCTGTCTGTGGATCGAATGTCAGCCTTTTGTCCAATCAGCTGAGAACAAGGGTGCAAAGGATGGAGCAGGCTCACTTGGGACAAAACACGGCAGCCTGGAGCACATGGGTGCTTTCCTTAGGACAGGCTATGGTGATGGCCTCCGTGGGCACTGACTGGTGGCCCAGGTCCAGTCTGCACACAGCTGCTGCCTGGACTCAATGACTCCTCCTTTTCCAGGCAGCTCTTCTCTCTGCTGATGGCCTGTGTGACATTGATGCCCTAAGGTAGGTTACTGGAGCCAGCTCTCCGTGTCCACTTAGGTGGACATCCTGGAAGGGAAAATGTGTCTTCCATAGTGATCACTTATTCCCCACCCTGAGATGACATTCCCAAAATTACTAAGGGGAAACTGCCAGCCTCTGCCAATGAGGTCTTGGCATCATCTCAGGACTACAATAGCTATATTTGTGGCACCCTTGCGGGACACTTCTTCATCTCCCTTGCAGCCCTCACAGACGTGGCACACTCAACGAGGAGGGGAGATTGTTGGGTGAGACTTCTAGGAAAGCCCCTTGAAAGAGGACAAGTGTCGGGTGCGGTGGCACTTGCCTGTAGTCCCAGCTGCTCAGGAGGCTGAGGTGGGAGGATCACTGGAGCCCAGGCTCTGGGCTGTAGTGCGCTATGCTGATCGGGTCTCCACACTAAGTTTGACATCAATATGGTGACCTCCAGGGAGCAGGGGACTACCAGGTTGCCTAAGGAGAGCTGAGCCAGCCCAGGTCAGAAAGGGAGCAGGTCAAAACTCCCGTGCTAATCAGTAGTGGGATTGTACCTGTGAATAGCCACTGCACTCCAGCCTGGGCAACATAGTGAGACCCCATCTTAAAAAAAAGGCGGGGGGACAAGCTCAGCCAACAGATGCCTTTGGAGCCTCCCTGCTCCAGGACTGTGGGTGCTCTATGAGAGGCAGAGCAGCCAACTTGGGACCACGAGTGGCAGGAAGGACTCTGGGACCTTGACGGTACTGACAACCCACTGAGTTGCCTACCACTATATTCCTTTTACTCAAAGAAAGGAAAAGACCCTTCATTTGTTTAAGTTGCTGTTTGGGGAATCACTCCGAACACAATTCCTAACTCACTCAGCCTCCAAATCTCTCCTTTCCCACAATTCGATGAAGCCACCAGGAGGCATATGTTCCATCTTGAGTGGTGACCTCCCTCAGTCATGATTTCCTCAATCAGCCACGAGAAGCAGTTCTTAGACACAGAACACAGTCCTAGGAATCACGAGGAGGGAGATTCACATCCCAACGCTGCAGGAACTCCTGCTCTGATAGGGCAGGGACAGAAAGAACATTTACTAAGCATCTGTTATGGGCAAGAGGCTTCCAACTGTTAGGACTTATTCAATACTCACAAGAACCTTGTGAGGTAGACATTTGTCCCATCTTATCCATTAGAAAACTGAAGGATGAGGCAACTTGCTCAGGGTCACACAGCTAGGAGGAGGGTGCGGCATAGCTGAGGATGGAGTTCAGACAGCTGACTCCGCTGCTCTGTTCTCTCCACTGAACTGTGCTGCCTCTGTGGCAGAACTGTAGACAACCTCCCGGCAGATTGGGGACAGTACCTCCTATCTTTGGGGGGAATCCCTCCTCCAACCCTAATAGGGGCTGCCAATCACAGGCCCTTGAGGATTGGTACAAAATCCAGGTTAGGTCAGTCAGTGACCATCCTTGGAACTTTTTGAATCGAAATTAAGGTAAGAGGGGACTTCTCTCTGTGAAAGTGAAGCCAGGACATGTGAAGCCAGGCTGGCACATAGAGGAAAGCAGTCTTTATCCAGAAAGAATCGTGTTGACATGCAGAGAGAAGCAAAGAGAACCTGGTAGGTCTCCTCTGCCTCAAGGCAGCTGCACCCTCCTTGGCCCCATGGTTTAGTTGTGTGAGCCTATACACTTTTTTTATTGAGTTAGCTTGAATTTGATTTCTATCATACAGCTGCCAGTGGGAATGCAATATGGTTCAACCACTTTGGAAACTGTTTGACAGTTCTATGAAAGATGGACATGTACATAAGCTAGGGCCTGGCAATTCCACTCCTAGGCCTATGGCCAACAGAAATTAGTGCACCTGAGGACTTGTGCTAAAGAGTGTCCAGAACAACACTGCTCCCAACAGCCCCAAACTGGAAACAACCTAAATGTCCATCAGCAAGATAATGGATTAGTAAACTACGGTGTATTCATATAATGGAATGCTATATAGCAATGAAAATAAGCAATGTACATGCAACAGTATGACTGAATCTCAGACATCAGATTTAGTAAAAGAGTACATACTGTAGATTCCCTGTCTGTGAAATTCAAGGACAGGCGACACTAATCAATGATGACAGAAGTTAGAATAACTGTGATCTCTGAGGGTAGGGGAGGTACTGACTGGGAGGAAGACACGAGGAAACTTCCCAGAGTGCTGGAAATGTTCCAGATTTTTATTAGGGTGGCAGTTACATATGCAAAATGTCATTGAGCTGTATATGTAAAATGACAACGTGCGGTGCACCTTACCATATGTACAGTAAACCTAAACCTCAATTTAAAAAGCATCATCATACCCATAAAAATAATTGATAAATAAATAGAAGCATCACTGCACCAGACTCTGAGCCCAGCTTTTGCAGGCCATGTGCACACAGTGAGTGGTTGTTCCCACTGTCATTCTCCTACTGTGTGACATGGTGGAGGAGCTTTCACAAAGCTAGGTTCTGTCTTGGGGCTCAATGAGTCGTAGCTTCGAACTACAGGTTGAATATTTTCTTTTTTATCTGAAATGTTTGGGAACTGAAGTGTTTCAGATTTGGGATTTTTGGGGGATTTTGGAATATTTGCATACACATAATGAGAAATCTTGGGGATGGGACCCAAATCTAAATACAAAATTCATTTATGTCTCATATACACCTCACACACATAGCCTGAAGGCAACTTTATACAAGGTTTTAAATAATTTTGCAAATAAAACAGAGTTTGTATACGTCGACACCTCAGAAAGCAAAGGTGTCACGATGTCAGCCACCCATGTAGATAGTCTGTGGTTGTTTGGCACCACCATCATTCTTAACTTTGAATTCTTTTGCTGCCAATAAGCAACTGGGGACGCTGAGTAAACTGTGTGTTGTGTGCCTGTGACACACCACACGAGGTCAGGTGTGGAATTTTCCACTTGTGGCATCATGTGGGTGCTCTAAAAGTTTTGGATTTTGGCACATTTCGGATTTGGGACTTTCAGAAGCAACATGAAAAGTGGGAAGGGTCTACAACCATCTGATCTTCGACAAACCTGACAAAAACACGCAATGGGAAAGGACTCCCTATTTAATAAACGGTGCTGGGGGTCCGGTGCGGTGGCTCACGCCTGTAATCCCAGCACTTTGGGAGGCTGAGGCGGGCAGATCACAAGGTCAGGAGTTTGAGACCAGCCTGATCAACATGGTGAAACCCCATCTCTACTAAAAATACAAAAATTAGCCAGGCGCGGTGACACATGCCTGTAATCCCAGGTACTCAGGAGGCTGCAGCAGCAGAATTGCCTGAACCCAGGAGGCAAAGGTTGCAGTGAATTGAGATCATACCACTGCATTCCAACCTGGGCGACATGTTCTGCACATGTACTCCAGAACTTAAAGTAAACAACAAAACAACAGCAACAGAAAAAAGTGGGAAGGGAAGGGGAGAAGAAGAGAGAGGAGGGGAGGGAAGAAGAGGTAGAAAAAAAGAAAGCAAGAGAGATAGGAACTTTTTATGCTTCCCTTGGAAGTGATAGTCCTGCAAGGAAAGTTTTTCCTCTTATTCATCTCAGAGATCTGGAGAGCTCTGAGCTACAGCCTCAAAAATGTTGCCGGGGTAAGAAAAGAGAGGGAGAAATTGATTCCAGGGATCCTCTCTGATTCATAACACATGCCTTACACTATCTTCCCAAGCATGACTTTGCTGCACTAAAACTCAAGTTCCATTCAATTTCCATCATGGACATCGGTAAAGTTGGGAGGGGAGTGGAACGTCCAAAGATGGGGAGAGGAGAGGGGAAAAGAAGACACAATAAACTCTTTTCGGAGACTTCACCTTTTCTAAGGTAATAGCAAAATGAAGCCTCAGTTGCTGAACTTCCTCTTCTGTGCCAGGCATTTTACACTCTTTTTTTTTTTTTTTTTTGAGATGGAGTCTCATTCCGTCACCCAGGCTGGAGTGTGGTGGCACAATTTGGCTCACTGCAACCTCTGCCTCCCAGGTTCAAGCGATTCTCCTGTCTCAGCCTCCCAAGAAGCTGGGATTACAGGTGTACACCACCACGCCCAGCTAATTTTTGTATTTTTAGTAGAGACAGGGTTTCGCCATATTGGCCAGGCTGGTCTCAAACTTCTGACCTTAAGTGATCTGCCCGCCTTGGCCTCCCAAAGTGCTGGGATTATAGGTGTGAGCCACCTCACCCAGCCCATTTTACATTATTGATGCCATTTTATTTTCACAGCAACTTGTTGGCTGGTGTTATCCCCATTTTACAGGTAAGAAGACTGAGGTGCAGAGAAGTTGAGTGACATACCCAAGGTTGCACAGCAAATACCTGATTATCCCATGTCCCTTCTTGCCCACCCCCACCTCCATTGACTCATTCTCCCCAGTGCAGTCAGAACGATCCTTTTAATACATGATTGAAATCATGCTTGTCTGTTTCAGACCCTTTAGAATGTTGCCACTACTATTACAGAAAGACCCCATCCCCAGCCAGATGCCTGGCCCCATGTCTGTCACCTCACTGGGTCTCTGGCTCCTGCCACATTGCCCTCAAAAATTTGTGCTTCCTCTTACCACAGGAAGTTTGGTCCACGCTTTCACCTCTGCCCAGAATGCCCTGCCTCACCCCCTTCCCCTGGAAGACTTCCCCATCTTTCCCAACTCAGCCCCAAATGTCATCTTCTCATCTTCCTGGAAGGCCAGGAAGCCTTCCCTGGCATCTCCCATACCCAGCCTCTGTTGATGCTCAAAGAATCTTGCATACTTTCTTCACAGTGCTTACCACAATTTGTAATAATACATCTGTGTGATTATTAGTTAAATGTCTACCTTTCCCACTAGAATATAAGCTCCTGGGATGTACTTGGCTCACTTCTGTATCCACAGAGCTTAGCAGTGTAGCTAGCATATTGGAGGTTCTCAGATACTTCACGAGTGGATGGATGGATGGGTGGATGGTAGATGAATGGGTGGATGGACGAGTGGATGGATAGATGGGTGGATGGATGGACAGACGGATGGTAGGGCAGATGGATAGGTAGGTGGGTGGGTGGGTGGGGGGATGATCGAGTGGACAGGTGGTTGCATGGACTGATGAATGATTGGGTGGGGGTGGAGAAAGTATTCCAACACAAGATCATCTGACCACAGGACTCTGTTCTCTCTATTTCATTTCACCAAGTCTTTAGTCACGGAATCTTTATTAAGACCAAGTGAAACCACCATGAGTAGACCAAAGGGCTTCAAAGATCTCAGCCACAGCCCAAATACAGAAAGGGACTTACCAAGGTCATACAACAGTGGTCCAGGAAACATAGGAAAGAACCCAAGTCTTGTTGTTAGAATAAAAGTGGTCTTCCAGTGGATTCCTCAGGAATGATTTGTAAGAATAGTGTTCTGAGTCTGCATGTTCACAACTGCTGGGTAGCCTGTATGTTTATGGTGTCTGAACATAAAATCCTTTGCTTATACTTTCTTTCCTTGAGTTTCTTGAAAATGTTATTTCATTGTAGCCTCTCTTCATATGTTGCTATTGAGAAATCTGATGCCAATCTAATCTTCTTTCCAATGTAAGGGAATTGGTCTTTTAAAATTTGAAGCCTAGAGAATGTGTGTCTTTATTCTTGAAATCTAAAGTCCTGGAATGGACGGTTCCATGTCTATTTCCCCATGAACAGAGTCAGCCCTGTGAATACATAGATCCAGGTCTTATTTCCAGAAAGTTTTATTGTATGATAGTTTTAAATTTTAGTTCTGCTTAATTGTTGGGGTTTTTTTTTAATCCTTTTTTAGGGATTCCAATGCTTTAAAAAAAGGTTGACTCTTGACTGCCTTCTCTATCCCCCAATTTCTCTCTAATCTTTCATAATCTCTTTATTTCATTTTTGTTCTCTTAGCTGTTTCATTCCTCTCCGATAATATTTTCAGTCCATTTTCCCACGGGCACCTTGTAATTTATTTTTCATTTCTGCGATGACTTTGTGTTTTTCTTCCATTTCTTTCCTGAGTTTGATAAACTCTTATTTTGTATCTTTCTATCGTTTATTTTTTCATCTCTTCTCTGAGCACTGCTGTTTCTGATTTGAAGTGGGTTTTTATTTTTTCATACCTGCAAATGCTTATGTAGGAACATTTAATCAGGTTGAGGTATTCCACGGCCGTTTTGCTCTGCTTCGTCATTGATTTTGGAGACAGAAGTTAAGCCACTGAAATATGTTGATCCCCAGTTTCTGTTTTATAGTAGGTTTGTGAAGGTACTGCCTACCATTTTATGTTTATTTTAAATATCTTATATTTTTCTAGAGCAGCAATTACAGGTGATTCTTTACAGGCAAGGGTAAGGATTTAGGGGGCTCAATAAGTGTCTTAGCTCAAGGGTGTCCTCTTCTGTGTCATAGCAAAATGAAGTTGCTTTAATGGAAAGTTCCTTTTGTTTCTGTAGAACCTTCATTTCCACCACTTGCTTCCTTATTTCCCTTCATTTTCAGGCATCCAATAGATTCTTCCTCCCTCCCTCCCTCACAAAGATGTTTCCCACTTGAAACAGGGCTTGTCCCAGAGATTCCAGGGAAAACCCATCTTTCCTGTGCTCCACCTGCAGTCAAGACAGAGACAGACAAGTCTCTGTGGATACTTTTTCCCTATTTTACTAAGGATGCAGCCCTTGGGATCCTAGCTTCATGTAGGGGTCTTCTAACCTACCTCCTACTTTGCTTGGACCCAGGAATTATCTTCCACAAAATGAATATCTTACAGCCGGGCTTGGTGGCTCACACTTGTAATTCCAGCACTTTGGGAGGCTGAGGCAGGTGGATCACCTGAGGTCTAGAGTCTTAGACCAGCCTGGCCAACATGGTGGAACCCCATCTCTATTAAAAATACAAAAATTAGTCAGGCGTGGTGGTGCCTGTAGTCCCAGCTACTCGGGAGGCTGAGGCAGGAGAATCACTTGAACCTGAGAGGTGGAGGTTGCAATGAACAGAGATCATACCAGTGCACTCCAGCCTGGGCGATAGAGCGAGATGGTCTCAAGAAAGAAAAAAGAGCAAGTCAACAGAGTAAAGTGGAAGCAACTTTATGAAGAAAGTAAAGGAATAAAACAGTGACTACTCTACAGGCAGAGCAGCACCAAGGGCTGCTGGCATTTTTTTGTTTTGTTTTCTGAGAGTTTCGCTTTTGTTGCCCAGGCTGGAGTGCAGTGGCGCAATCTCAGCATCAGCATCCTAGTGCATTATAATTATCACACAATAAACAGTGAAGACGACCAGAGGTTACTTTCATCACCATTTTTGTTTGGGCCAGCTTCTTTACTGCATCCTGTTTTTTTGCTTTTTTTGTTGTTTTGAGAAGGAGTCTTGCTCTGTCGCCCAGGCTACAGTGCAGTGGCACAATCTCGGCTCACTGCAACTTCTGCCTCCAGGGTTCAAGCGATTCTCCTGCCTCAGCCTCCCGAGCACCCAGCTATTTTAGTAGTGACAGGGTTTCACCATCTTGGCCAGGCTAGTCTCGAACTCCTGACCTCGTGATCCACCTGCCTTGGCCTCCCAAAGTGCTGGGATTACAAGCATTAGCCACTGCGCTCAGCCTACTGCATCCTATTTTATCAGTGGGGTCTTTGTAACCAGTATCTTGTGCCACCTTCCTACCTCATCCAGTGATTTAAGAATGCCTAACCTCCGGGAATGCAGCCCCGCAGTCTTCAGCCTCATTTTACCCAGCCCCTGTTCAGGATGCAGCTCTGGTTTGAATGCCTCTGACACTCCTGCCCTCTGTGCCTTGTCTGGGCCATACCCTCAGGCACATCAGAAACATGCTTCCGAGTCCAATCCACCTGAGGCTGTGGGAAATCCTCTTGGGCATGCAGGCCCATCCTGCTGCCCTGGCAGCTTTGTGAGGCCAGTCACACCCACCGGCAGGGCCACTTCCGCTTCTAATTCCACTTCCGTTTCCACTTTGGCGCACATCACAGCACAGGAAGCCCAGGCTCCAGGCTCCTCCTGCTCTTCAACTGGCTTCCATCTTCTGGTCTGGCTTCCCCTTGAGTCTCCTTCCCCGACTCATCAAATTTTTATTTAGTTTGTCGGGGAGGGCCACAAAGGGAGTGGATGGCAAAGTCTGGATTGAAATCCTGTTGTCCAGACATATCAGCCAGGGTCCCCACCAGCCTGCAGAGAGCCTTGGCGCAGCAGGATCCATCCTATGCTGTGCTGATGTGACTGGGAACCCCTCGGCGGAGGAACACTGGGGCCGTCTTCGGGCATTCAGCATAGCACCTGCCATTCTGGAAGTGCTCAACAAACGCTGAATGAATGAGGTTGGGGCTACCTGGGCAGGAGCTCTGCACTGCATTTCCACTGTCTGTGCATGGTAGAGTCTCTACTGTTGGCCAGACAGTGACCACTGCTTGACCCATTAGCCAAGGAGACGTGAGGGGTGGGGCTGGGGAAGAGGTGGAGGAGGAGCGATGAAGGAGCATGTCCACCCTGCCTGTTGCATAGAGTGCTGCCACATCACAATGACAAACCAGATGCTGTACGCAGAGCTGCCTGCGCATGCTCTTATTGAATCCTCACATTTGCATTTTCTTTTTTCTTTCCTTCCTTCCCTCCTTCCTTCCTTTTCTTTCCTTCCTTCCTTTCTTTTTGTTTTGAGATGGAGTTTTGCTCATTTCCCAGGCTCAAGTGGCACAATCTCGACTCATCACCACCTCCACCTCCCAGGTTCAAGTGATTCTCCTCCCTCAGCCTCCCGAGTAGCTGGGATTACAGTCATGCATCACCACGCCTGGCTAATTCTTTGTATTTTTAGTAGAGATGGGGTTTCTCCATGTTGGTCAGGCTGGTCTTGAACTCCCGACCTCAGGTGATCCGCCCGCCTCGGCCTCCCAAGATGCTGGGATAACAGGCATGAGCCACCATGCCCGGCCACATTTACATTTCTTGGGAAGAAAAAAAGATTCTTCTTTGCTCCCATTTTGTAGATGGGAAATTGAGTCTTCAAAAGACTGAGTAACTTGCCTAATGCCATACAGCAAATAACTGGGGAAATGGGACTCAAATCAGCTCAGAAAGAAAGGTTGAACCCATACCATACCACAAGCCTCTTCGCCATCAGTGTGATGATCTCTACTTGACAGATAAGGAAACTGAGGCCTGGGATGTAAGGGATTTGCCCAAGTTAGTGAGAGAGCCAGACCCAAAACCAACACTAGAGCCTGGACTGCTTCACCTCAGTGCATTGTACCTACCGCAAGCTCCCTGACTGATGGAGAACAGAGAGCCTGATGTTTCTGCCCTAGAGGTGATGGGCATTGAGTAGGCATGGGGTCTGTCCTGGCCACCAGAAGTCCCTGACACTGTCAGTGCCGGGCAGTGTGCATGCCCTGTACCCAGATAAACAAGAGACCAGCTCCCGGCCTCATGGAGCCCCTGTATGCCACAGTGAGATGGTGGGTTCTGCGAGAGAGTACCACCTACATCTCACACGATCTCATCTCCCCCGCCAGTGCCCAGGCCCCAGGATGCTGAACGTTTGCCTCACTGGCCGGCTCTATGGGTGCCTTCACTTCAGAGGTCAGGCCCCCAAGCCCCTGCTGAAGGACAGCTGGGCAAAGGGTTCCACCCACCAGAGCTGGACACCTGGCCCAGGCTGGACTAGTGAACTTCTCTCTTGGGTTACAGATGAGAGGCCAGAAACTTCCTTCCCTCTAACTGTGGGTGCTAAAGGCAATGCTGTCAGGTGCTAGGGCCAGGCCGGTGAGGAGGCCCTGCAAGGCAGGTCAGTGGTGGCCGTGACAATGCCCCGTCACATCTCTGACTTCGAGGAGCATCATCGACCAATGGCTTCAGCAGCTGAGCCGCAAAATCTATCACCAAGGTGGTGCCTGAGGTGGCTGCACTCTCTGCAGGCTCCTCGAGGTCCAAGACAGACCTGCATTACGGTCAGATGGCCCTACCAGCCTCCCCTGGCTCCCTCCCCATCTTCCCTCACAGCCGTGTTCCCTAATCAATCTTTTGCACATCTAATCCTGACTTGGCATCTGCTTCTCAGAGAAGTTGGATTCACTGCAAGTCCTGACCTTGCAGGCCAGTCCTGGCTCTGGGACGTTCATGGGCACCAGATCCAACCTAACTGGGACAGTGCACCAGTGGGTGCCAGTCCCCATCAGGCCCAGGACCCAGTCCTCCCTCCCGAGTAGCTGGGATTACAGGCATGCATCACCACGCCTGGCTAATTCTTTGTATTTTTTAGTAAAGATGGTATTTCTCCATGCTGGTCAGGCTGATCTCAAACTCCCCACCTCAGGTGATCTGCCCAGAGAATTCACATCAGAGAATTCACCCCTCCTGGGACGCAGGGCTCATCTCTCCCTTCACCCTCACAAGCCATCACCCTCTCAGACAAACCCGGTTCTGTCACTCTTTCCACACACAGAGGTGAGCGTGTGGGCCTGGGGCAATGAGGAGGTCAAACGGAAAGAGCTGGTTATATATTCCTTCACGCCTGCCTGTTAGTATATCAAATCCTGGATTTGTGCAAAGCACAGGGACAGCAGAATAGTCCAGACGCTTCACAGGATTTAGAGACAGATGAAAAGTGAGGACTATGTTTGTACATTTGCACTCACAGCTGTGTGATCTGGAACAAGTGACCTAGCCTCTCTGAGCTCTTGTTTCTCCAGCTGGAAATGGGTTGTATGAGAAATGCATGTTAGGGAGCATGGGCTGACCATAGAGGACTTCTACAAACGTCCAGGGGTGTGACTGGTAGAGCTGTAGTTCTTACTTCTGTCCTTGAAAGAGTCAGACAGTGATCTGGGTCTGACCCTTCATTCTGGGCCCCCAGAGACCAGCCTCCCACACACAGCTCAGCAGGTGGGCCATTGTGCTGCGTAGCCACTTGGCTGCTGAAGATGGGCTGGCTGGGGGTGGGGGTGGGGGGTCCAGTAAGAGTCTGGCTCAAGGTTCTTGTCTTCCCCCTCCACTGCCAGGCCTCCTTCCATGACAGCAGTCCCTGCTGAAGGAGGAGGCAGAGAAAAGTGGTAACCAGGGCCTCGATGTCATGAGGGGAAGGCTCAGTGTTTAGAAGGACCCAGATGTAAAGCAGACATGGAGCCAGTTTTTGATTAGGGGGAACAAAACAGGACATCTTCGACCCAAATTACCTGGGTAAACTCTAAGCTGTCTACATCCCAGGAGACATTTATACACAAAGTTGCCAGGAGGTTCAGAGGAAGGAGAGCACAGATCTAAGTGGGAAAATTCAGGAAGTCTTCCTGGAGGAGGTGGCATTTGAGCCACATCTTGAAAGGTACTATGGGGGACTAAAGGAGATGGGGGGGATGCTCTGGGAAAAAAAAAATCCCAGCATAAGCAGAGGCTAGGAGATGGGAAGGATGGGGTAGGTCATCTGGAGTGACGTAGGAAAGAAGAGTGAAAAATGACGCCACAGGGATTCTGGAGAGGCCTAAATGCCAAGGCCAGGAGTTTGATCTTTACTCTCTTCAGCAGAGGGGCAGCAGGATGAGATTCTGAGCAGAGAGTGATGCTCAGAATCTCAAAGTGTATTAGCAAGATGGGTGGCCCAGGGCATTGTGGAAACCTAGGGGTCCCCGGCAAAGACCCCAGAAAACTTTTTAGCACCTTTTGCCTCTATTTTAAATGACCCCCACCTCCTTACCTGTGTTTTCATCAGGACTGAGAGTTAGGGAAACTCTGCATTCTTTGTGTCATGAGCCTGTCATGTCCCCGTTGTGCAACCACTCCCAGTGCACAGGCCCATTCACACACACATGCACACACAAACACACACCCTCAGAGGCCAAACAGAAACCTGCACCCAGTCCAAGGATGCAAGGCCAATGTTGACCACGAGAGGCCGCCTCTGACAACCCTGCAGAGGGCGAAGCTGAGACTGGGCTAAAGAACCAGCCCCAGGCAAAAGGGGCCTTTAAGACTCTTGGCTCACGCCTGTAATCTCAGCACTTGGAGGTGGGGAGGGGGGCAGATAACCTGAGGTCAGGAGTTCAAGACCAGCCTGGCCAACGTGGTGAACTCTCATCTCTACTACAAGTACAAAAAATCAGCCAGGCTGCGGTGCTGGGCACTTGTGATCCCAGCTATTCAGGAGCCTGAGTCAGGAGAATCACTTGAACCTGGGAGGTGGAGGCTGCAGTGGACCGAGATCGCGCCACTGCACTATAGGCTGGGCAACAAAGTGAGACACCACACACACACACACACACACACACACACACACACACACACAGGACAAGTCCACCTGCCTCATTTTACATGTGAAGAAACTGAGGCTCAGAGCATGGCGTGCTCCAGGAGAGGGAGGTGGGAGTGGCCACCTTAACGGTGGACATGGCAGATGGCTCTTAAACTGCAATTTGGGAAGTCAACAGAATTAAGAGCAAAGAAGAGGTGCCCCTGCACGCATGCCAGTACCCCAACGCGAGCATTTTCACCACTGCTACCTCAAAAAGGATTTTCCTCATCACCTGCTACAATGCCCGCATTTCCACCATCAGAGACTCACTCTTTTCGTTTAAAATCCATCTTATCCAACCAATCTCCTTATAACTATATAAGCCCCATAAGGCTACAGGCTACAGCCTCCGGCCCTGCGGTGAGAGGGTCTGCACTGAGCGCTGGGGATCCCGGGGAAGCCCGAAGGGAATCCACTGTAACCTGGGAGCAGGGGAAATCAGCCTCCTTTTCCCAAGAGTTTGCCCTTCCCTGTTCCTGAAACGCCCTCCCCTGTCTCTCCTAGTAAAGAAGCCCCATTCATTCTTTAGCCTCCTATGCTAACTCCCTCGGGAGATTTGCTGAGTCGTCTCCCCACCCTGTTCTCTGCAGCTCTTCAGACCCACCCCTGCCTAAGCTCCACCCACTCTGATTCAGGCGGGTCCCTGTTCCCATAGCCTTGTCAGCCTCTGCGAGCTAGTCCCGGCAGGGACTGTGAGCTCTTCATTGCCACACCCCAGCTGCTGCGGACTGCCCCCTCAATGCTCTTTGAGTGGAGAGAAGCAACACCGTGCCGGAGAGTTGAGGCTGAAATCAGCAGACCGGTGTTCTCATCCCAGCTCTGTCATTAACTGGTGCAGGTAAGTCCCTTCCCCTGTCAGGTTTCTCTACATTTTTTTCTACTCCGTGAGAAGAGTGGGCTAGAAATACCTGGAATCCCTTCTCATTATACACTCTGAGCCCGAGGTTTAACTCCTAATGGCCTTCAGAAATGTCAGATCTTATTAGCAGATAATTCCCAAGGCCTAGAGTGCAGAGTTTTCACCATGTGGGATTGACATCTCCTATTCCTTGGACTACTCTAAACAGTAGGCAGCAAGAGCTCCTCAGTACTGCGTGTGGAACAGAGTCACACAGAAGTGTTTGGACTAGTGCAGCAATGAGGCTGCTAGGGCAGTGTTCTCAAATTCAGACCAAAAAAGGTAGAGGCACTCCAGGAAGTATTAATTTGCGTTTTCTGTGGTGCTTAGAAAGCCATTGAAACTCTGCAGTGGTAATAATGGACCGTGAATGGTGATAGGCAGCAGGTAAGACTTTGGAGAACTTTCAGGACTCCTCAAACTTTGCTTGTAGATGCCAATGCCTCAGGCTGGCCTGGCCTCTTAGGCCTCAAACCCCTGCTGTCCAAGCCCCCAGCTCTCTCTGGACCTTCCTGGGCTCTTCTTGCCTCTTGGCAGAAGCACTGGTGCTGAGGTCACACGCTTTCTTTAAATAAACACAGGCAGGTACCACCTAATGACACACTCTGGATGATGACTGGAAATGGGACCTGGCTTTCCAGCCTTTGTCTGCAAGGCCACTGGGTTGAAGGGATGGGAGGTGAGGGTGGAGCGCAAGAGACCCGCCAGCTGCCAGCCCAAGGGTCTGTGTTTGGGCAACATCAGGGAAAAGACCTGTGGAGACAAACAGAGCAAACTGGTGTCCAGCTCACGGGGCCCGCTAGGTTGCTTTGCCAAACAGCTGGGCCTTGAGTGGGCAGGGGCTCACAGGCATGCATGCTTCGAAAGCCCCAAATTCTTCCTCCTCCTCCTCCTCTTCATCTCCTTCTCCCCTTAAACACAGATGATGTTTTTCAGGCATGTGGGGAGCCAGGACACTCAGACCTGGTGCCCACCCACGCCGTCAGACAAGTCACCCCTTTCCTGGCCTTCAACTACCCTATTGGTCAAATAGAGACAAGAATTGCCCCCCCCCGGCAACCACATTGGAACCCCCTATGGACTTCTAAGCCTCTGAGCTTTCACAGATGCCATTCCCTGCCACCCCCACCCCTCTACCCTTCCCCAGGCTGCCAGTGCCAAGATCCACTCTCCTAACTCAGCCTCCTGGCCTCCCAGCACACCTCACTCTCTCTGTCCCTGTTGTGTTTAATTTAGGGGGCGGGGGTGAAGCAAGCTCTCTGAGCAGAGTTCCCACACAACCCTCCTGAGCAGAGAGATTCATTACAGTGTCATTTGCAATAGAATAAAATTAGAATTTAAATGTTTGCAATTAGGGAATAATAGTTCTAATAATAATGACAGTGTCTGACACATTTTTTTTTTTTTGAGACAGAGCCCCGCTCTGTCACCCAGGCTGGAGTGCAATGGCGCGGTCTTAGCTCACTGCAACCTCCACCTCCTGGGTTCAAGCGATTCTCCTCAGCCTTCCAAACAGCTGGGTCTACAGGCACCCACCACCACACCCGGCTAATTTTTGTATTTTTAGTAGAGACGGGGTTTCACCATGTTGGCCAGGCTGGTCTCAAACTCCTGACCTCAGGTGATCCACCCGCCTCAGCCTCTCAAAGTGATGGGACTACAGGTGTGAGCCACGGCACCCGGCCTTGTCTGACACTTTGAGTGATTCCCACACTCACATCATATTGAACCCTTATGCAACTTATAAAGGAGGTACTATTATTATCCCCATTTTACAGAGGAGAAAACTGAGGCACAGAGAGGTTAAATGGTGGGGTGGGTTATGATACATTCATTCTGTGGCATGTTTATGTGGTCATTTGCAATTGTGATGTGCATAAGTTTAATGTCATGAAGAAATATGTGTGTTGTAATGTTAAGGAGGCACGTATGCATAGGTATATCCACACTGTATAAAACATGTAAAAATAAAATACGCTTTTAAAAGTTGACTAAAAATACACCAAAATTTCCATGGCAGTTTCCTCCGGGCAATGAGTTAATGGAGAATTTCTAATTTTTTTTTTTTTTTTTTGTACTGCTCTGTGTTTTCTGCATCTTCTATAATAAGCAAGTGTTCTTTTAAATCATGAAAAGAAGCAGGTAGCATCTATTGCCTTTGAGGCATTTGGGAGTAGAAATTCAGACCCAAGTTAGGTCTGACGAGAGTGCAAAGGGTAAAGAAACCTTGATCTTGAGACTGCTCCTCCAAGCTCTTCCCCGACTTAGCTTCCTGGGCCGAGAGGCTGTTTCAGCCACCCAGGATTCATTCATTCATTCATTCACTTCACTGACCAGATGCCTGGCATGTGGGGGGATACAGAGACAACCAGCCTTGTTTCCAGTCCTCTCTGAGCTCAGACTGGGTGACGCTGAGGGCCCGAGCAGGGAAGGACAGGGGCAGTGTGGTCACTGGGCAGCAGGGAAGGAGTCAGACACAGAAAGGACAGCACGGGGAAGGGTGGGGAGGAGGCGCCTGCAGGACCATCCAAGGTTCTGACTTGGGCTGTGCCTGTCAGCAGAGGCCCTCTGTTCACATCCCCAGAATAAATGAATAAATAAGCGAAAAGCAAACAGAGAAAGAAAGAAGGCAAATGACAGACTGCAGAAAACACCGGCAAGCTCTATCACAGACAAAGCATGAACATCTCTAGTGAATGGCTTCTAAAAGTAGAGAAGGAAGAAACGCACACCTTCCTAGAAAAATGGGCTAAAACTATTAACAGACAATTCAAAGACAAAGAAATGCAAATGGCTCATAACCCTGTGAAAATATGATCAAACAAAAGAAATGCAAATTAAAGCTACTCAGAGATACCATTTCCTACCTATCAGATTGGCAAAAGTCCAAAAGTTTGGCAACGCATTCTGCTGGCACTCCCAGTCAGAGCTGATGGGAATGTAAGATGAGGCAGCTCCTCTGCAGGGAAATTTGGCAATAGCTAGCAAAATTGCGTGTTTGTTCAACCTTTGATTTGAGAGTCCCATTGCTGGGAATCTACCCTAGAGAGACATAAGCAAAAATACCGAAAGATGTAAGCACAGGCTTTCAATTGCAATTCAATATGTAACAGCTAAAGGATGGGAGCAAGGAAAATGTCCATCAGCAGAGGGCTGTGGTTATCAGCACAAGGGAAAACTCAGTGGCTGTAAAGGGGAATGAGAACCATCTTGGCCAGCTCCTGGGGAGAGACAACTGGGGTGGGATGGACAGAGAATACAGCCAGGGCCAGGGAAGTGTCATTGCGTGCTAATCTTTACCAAAAAGGAAGGCAGAGCCAAGTGTGGTGGCATATACCTGTAGTCCCAGCTACTCAAGGTTGAGGCAGGAGGATTGCGTGAATTTAGGATTTCAAGTCTAGCCTGGGCAACATAACAAGACCCTCATCTTAAAAATAAAATAAAATAAAATAAAAAGATGCAGGCAGGTGTGGTGGCTCACGTTTGTAATCCCAGCACTTTAGGAGGCCAAGGCAGGCAGATCACAAGTTCAAGAGACTAAGACCATCCTGGCCAACATGGTAAAACCCTGCCTCTACTAAAAACATAAATAAATAAATAACAAAAAATTAGCTGGGCGTGGTGGTGCATGCCTGTATTCCCAGCTACTTGGGAGGCTGAGGCAGAAGAGTCACTTGAACCCGGAGGCAGAAGTTGCAGTGAACCGATATTGTGCCACTGCACTCCAGCCTGGTGACAGAGTGAGACTCCATCTCAACAAAAAAAAAAAAAGAAAAAGAAAAAGAAGAAGAAAAAAAAAAAAGGACAGAGGGATACGACTATATATGCATTATGTATGTGATGCATGTTGACATATGTTAAATTAATGTAATAATAAAGAACAATTTTTAAAAATTAACAGTTATGGGTAAGAGAACTGGTTGAAGGGGGCATAAAAGCTGGACCTTTCTGAATATATTTTGTATGATAGATTTTGGAACCAGAAATAAAATCTAAAATCTTTAAATAAATTTCTAAATACAAAGTTTTCAAAATCCTAAAAACCTAAAGCAAAATTAAGCAAATAAATCTACACACTGAATTAGTGATTTGGCCAACATTCAAATTAAACTGAGGCCAGGTGCAGTGGTTCACCTCTGTCAGCACTTTAGGAGGCTGAGGCAGGAGGATTACTTGAGGCTGGGAGCTCAAGCCCAGCCTGGGGAACACAGCCGAATTCTGTTTCTCATATATATAGTAGCCATGTGTGCTGGTGTGCACCTGTAGTCCTAGCTTCTCAGGAGGAGGATGCAGGAGAATCGAGGAGATGGAGGCTGCAGTGAGCTATGATCATGCTACTGCACTTCAGCCTGGGTGACAGAGCTGGACCCTGTCTCTAAAAATAAGAAAAAAAGTAAACTGAGGCACAATAAAAAATTTTTTTTTTTTTGAGACAGACTCTCACTCTGTCACCCAGATTGGAGTGCAGTGGTGCAATCTTGGCTCACTGCAACCTCCGCCTCCTGGGTTCAAGCGATTCTCCTGCCTCAGCCTCCTGAGTTACTGGGATTACAGGCATGCGCCACCACACCCCTATAATTTTTTTGTATTTTTAGTAGAGATGAAGTTTCACCATGTTGGTCAAGCTGACCTTGAACTCCTGACCTCATCATTCACCCACCTCAGCCTCCCAAAGTGCTGGGATTACAGGCGTGAGCCATAGCTCCAGGCCCAACATCTTAAAGAATTTATAGGAGCAGATTACAATTCATGAATTGGGCAGTTCCAAACTAGAAGCGAGGAAATGCAAGGGGTGTAATCCAAGTATCTGGGATTACAGGCACTCGCCACCACGCCCGGCTAATTTTTGTATTTTTAGTAGAGACAGGGTTTCACCATGTTGGCCAGGCTGGTCTCAAACTCCAGACCTCAGGTGATCTGGTCCCAAAGTGCTGGGATTATAGGTGTGGATCATTGCACCCGGCCATAATAAAACATTTTTAAAGACCAGCACCTGATGAAGATGTGGTACAGTCAAAACGCAAACATTACTAGGGGAATGCAAAATGCTACAGTCACTCTAGAAAAGTTTGGCAGTTTTTTGTTTTTTTTTTTTGCCAATCAATGAGAGCTTGTAAGGTTGCTGAGGTTGGTTGGCCTTGAACTCTTGGCCTTCGCAAGCGCCACGACATCCGGCCGGAGCCACTTTGGGCCCCCAGTTTGGCAGTTTTTATAGAACATGTGTAATGTGCAAGCCAGCACTTCCACACCCAGCATCTACCTTAGAGAAGTGAAAACTTCCATTTGCCCAAAGAAAGTGATGCTTCCAGTTAGGAATAAGATTCTTCCTGGTATTTTTCAAGACACTCAAGTTAAAGCTTAAACTTTAAAGGCTTTTATGGCTTTGGAGATGGTATAGGCATTCTGAATAAGAATTTGGTAGATTTTTTTTTTTTTGAGACAGAGTCTCACTCTGTCTGTCACCCAGGCCAGAGTGCAATGGTGCAATCTCAGCTCCCCATGCCCAGATAATTTTTTGGTATTTTTAGTAGAGACGAGGTTTCACCATGTTGGTCAGGCTGACCTTGAACTTCTGACCTCATGATCCACCCACCTCAGCCTCCCAAAGTGCTGGGATTACAGGCGTGAGTCACAGCACCAGGCCCATGCTGTGTCTTTAAGTTACTTTGTTTGAAAGTCATTTGGAATAGTTTTTCTCTTTGTGGTATTAAAGTAAATTAAAATGAAGACCAGGCCTAAAGAATCCCTGAGCAAACAAAACCAGTTAGGTCTCATAAGTGACCTCAGCCTTGCTTGATGCGCAAACGTAAGCAAACTTAACTTGAGCTATTTATTGTAAATGCATATATATATTTAAAATACCAGAACTAAGCTTAATCAATCAGAAGTAACCAACAAACTTAAAATTATATGAGAGATTTTCCCATGGGATGATTAAATAAGGAACTGTAGAACTATAACCAATCAAATATATATATTGCTTGACTTCTGCGTTCCTCCTATAAAAACCTACCCCTTGCATTCCCTCCCTTCTAGTTTGGAACTGCCCAATTCATGAATTGTCATCTGCTCCTATAAATTCTTTAAGATTTTTGGGCCTGGAGCCACTCACTGCCCATGTGATTGCTCTGAAAAGCCTCATCAAGACGCAAGGGGTGGGGGACTCTGGGGGAGACACAGTCCCTTTCCTGGGAGAGCCTCGGCCTAGGATGATGGGGGAACACAGGCCTCACCCCTAAAAGTTCCCAGGCTGGTGGCGGTCCACATTCCTTGCAGTTCTTAAGTCTGACGACCTCCCCAATGAATGAGCCTTTATTATAGCCTACTTTCCTGAAGACAAAGAGAAAATAAACATGCTTTAACTATTGCTAAATATGTCGAGCAAGGAGGGTCGAGGTGGGTCCAAACTTGTGAGGGGAAGCCGGGCATGGTGGCACGGGCCTGCGGTCCCAGCTACTTGGGAGGCTGGGACGGGAGGACGGGCTGAGCCCGGGAAGTTGAGCTGCAGCGAGCTATGATCGTACCACTGCACTCCAGCCTGGGAGACAGAGCAAGACCCTGAAAAGGGTCTTTGTTCTCTAAAAGAAACAAAAAATAAACCAAACTTGTAAGGGAAAGGTCCAGATTCAGCAGCAAAGTATTGAGAAGAAAAAAAACTTTTCAAGCAAAACGAACTGGCCCCGCAGGGTGATTTAATGCCATTGCTAGGCTGTAGGGGGCGCTGGAAGAACATAAGCGTCCACGAGCCGCTCCCGGGAGCGACGCGAGCCTAGGGACAATCTGGAAAGTTTCAGAACAAGGTCCCCGACCCTCGGCTGGTCTTTTGCAGCACTTCGCCCATAAAAGTCGAACTATCATCAGACCTGCTTCGCGTGGATTTTAGGAAGATCAAGTGTGAGCACGCGGGTGAAACACGATAAAGGCGTTACTTGTAAGAAAAACAAGAAAGGCTGCCTGAAGGCAGGACGAGCACGCGGGCTCGGTTCTCAGGTGACTGTTCGGGCCGGTTCTGGCAGCGCAGTGGAAGGAGCACCTACCGTCGGAGGACCCAGTCTCCATCCTGCCTCCCCCTCTGCAGGGCTGTGTGGTCCTGGGCGGCTCCCGGCGCCTCTCGGAGAGTCGGTTTCCCCTGCTGTGAAACGGGAACAGCCCCTCACTCAGCTGCCGGGAGAACTGAATGAAAGCAGCGGGGCGCACCTGGTGCCCTCTGGCCCCGCCCACAGAAGGGGCGCCAGAGTGAAAGGCAGTGAGGAGGGAGGCGGACTGGCTTCCTGGGACTGCTGGGGGGATGCGGGAGGTAGCGGGGTGGCTGGGATCTGGACCGCTGAAGCGTGAGCCCCACCCCACCCCACGCCCCCCCCCCTTTTTTTTTTAAAGTCTTGCTTTGTCTCCAGGCTGGAGTGCAGTGGTGTGATCTCGGCTCACTGCAACCTCTGCTTCCCTGGTTCAAGCGATTCCCCTGCCTCAGTCTCCCCAGTAGCTCGGACTACAGGCACCGGCCACCATGCCCCCGCCCAGTTAATTTTTTTTTTTTTTTTTCAGTAGAGACGGGGTTTCACCATGTTGGCCAGGATGGTCTCAATTCCTGACCTCGTGATCCGCCCGCCTCGGCCTCCTAAAGTGCTGGGATTACAGGCGTGAGCCACCACGCCCAGCAGGTGTGGACCCTTGAAAGGTGGCTGGCACCTGAGCACCAGCGCTGAGGGTTTGGCCTTGCCCTCAAATCCTAGTTGTGCATCCTGCACACCGGCGGACCCATCAAGTCATTTACCTCTCCCACCTCACCTTCCTCTCCTGTAAAGCAGGGTTACTATGCCTGTCCGAAATTAGTTAGAGGCTAGCGGCCTCTCCCTGGGTCCAGTTTGCCCCTCAACTCCTCCCATCCCAGGGACTGCAGGTGCAGAATCTGAGAGGAGGGAGAGAAGGGAGAAGCTCTGCGAGAGGAACTGGTTCACTGTCTCAGGCCGGGAGAGGGGAGGTGACCTACCCAAAGTCTCCCAGGGAGGCAGAGCCAGATGGCTTCCTGGAGGAGGTGGCCTTCTGCAGAGCAAAGAGCCTCCTCTGTACCTAGTAGTATCTTCATGTTGGAATCTGTTTCCCTGTCCCTTGTTCTGTGACGTCCTGCCAGCTCTCCTCTCATTCACTGGGGTGCCTGCATGTCCTGAGTTCCCCGGAGGGGTCGTCTTTGAAGGCCTAGACATTAGACAATTCTGTTATTAAGGGACCACGGAGAGGGGAGGGCTGTGGGCGCTCGGAGCTCTGGACAGAAGGCTCTGGAGAGTCCAATACCATAGCCCAGGGGGCATCCTTAAGCGGGGTGCACAGTCAGGAGTGGGGAGAGAAGAGGCTCAGGCCTAGGAAGACTTGTCCCGGGGAGAAAAAACTAGAAAGCTTTAGGAGAGATGGTCAGAAGAGCCAGGGCTAACTGCACAATGGGGGCGATTCCTGGGGTGGGGGCCCCTCCCTCTTAATAGCGGCTTGAGGGCTCCGGGCAAATTCCTGGTGGCTCCAGCTTCCAAATACATCCAGGCCTTATCTTTTAGTGATATATACTGACATTTTTATGGATGAAATAATGTGAAGTCTGGGATTTGCTTCAAAATAATCCAGTTGCTGGGAGGGGTGAGAGGTTTATATGAAGCATAATTGGCCATGAGCTGATGATGATGGTTGAGGGGGTCATGAGGACATGGGCGTGCCTTGTCTCTCTGCTTTTGTATATATTTACCATAATCAAAAGTGCGGACGTCCAGAGTCAGCCGTTTCTCTCCAGCTCCACGCTGGCTGCCCAGGGCCCAGCGCCCTGGGGTCCCCACGGGTGGCCTCTTCCGCGGCGCCCTGCAGCCTGTTCTCCACACGGCCGCCAGAGGGAGCCTGCCACAGCGCGCGCCCCGCTCACTCCCGGCACTTGAAGGCCACACTCCATCTTGTCCCTGTGGGCTCTCAGGCTCCCCCGCAGCCACACTGCCGGGCTGCTCAGCCTCCCGCATGGTCCCAGGTGTCCCTCATGACACTTCAGACATTGCCATAATGCATGGGACCTAGACTAAAAGCATTACATGTATCTAATGTTTATAATAACTCATATTGTATATATGTTTATTTGTTGATTATCTGAAGCCCGAATCCAACTGGGCATCCTGTATTATGTCCGGCAACCCTCCCCCGAATACCCTGTGAGCTCCTGCCAAAAGAACCATGTTGTCATCCACAGCGCCTGGTATACAATGGCGCCCTCCCTAGCAGAAAATTGCCAAAAAGCAACCTCTGAGCTGAATCGGCCCCTTACCGCATTGCATCAATTTCAGATCCACTTGTTTCAGCGATGAGGTGCCCTTTTGCAGTGTGTGACCTGTCCAACCATGCCTGGCAGCCCTGCAGGAGACCAGAGGAGCAAGTGCTTCCTGAATGAGAGAAGTTGGCCCTCCCAGCTCCTGCTTCTCCCCAACAGAGGGCAGGGACTGGCGGAGGAAGACCATGGCCCGGCCTTGGCTGGCTGCCCTCTCTGGGTGCTTTCTCATTCAGGCCCCATCTGGGGTGGGCCCAAATCCTTGCAGTGCCTCATGGGAGTGGGTAGAGGGGCTCCGTGCCAGGCGCCAGCTGCCCCCGTGGCCTGAGGGTGCTCACTCAAATCATTCCAAGTAAACATTTGACCAGCCCTGCCCCAGCCATCATCCCACGCTGACACTTGGCCCTTGTTCCAGGACAGGCCCCTCTGTGTCCTGTCCTTTGTGGCTGACATTTCAGCAGGGCCCTGGAAGGACCGGAGTGACCCCATGCCCCAACCCCCTTCTGAAGACAGGCTCAAGGGAGGTGGTCCTGGTGGCGGCAGGCTCTTGGTGGGGGAGTCCCAGCAGACGTGCCGACGCCAGTCTGGGCCAGCCACCTCCCTGAACACCCAGCTTGGGCTGCAGGCTACCTACCGAGCCCACGGGTCTGGCAGTGGAACCATGGGACCCCAGCTGACTTGGCGGCTTTGTCCCAATCCTGGAGTGATCTGAGTGACTGAGGCTCCTTCTTTGCTGAGAAGCCACAGATAACGCTGGCGACAGGGCCTGATAAAGCGGCTCTCAGAGGCCCCGCTATTCCCACAGGCCCCAAGGGCTCCTGCAGCCCGAGCCTGTCTGGAGCTCAGTCCTGCCCTGGGGGGCTGCCCCCTGCACCCTGACCCTCCTCACTGGAGGCTGAGGAGCAGGCTGGCAGACCCCTCCCTGCCCAGATCTCCTAGCACCCAGGTTTCCACCCCGGTTTCTGACTCAAAAGTCCCTAAAGCCTCCGGGCCTGAGTGCAGTAAATGAACCCTCTGAATTATTCCCAGGAAGAGAATGTCAAAGACATGTCCGTGGAATTCCAGACTGTGGCTCCTGGGGAGCTGTCGGGGATGGAGATTGGGAGGCCTGTAACTTCTTTCTGGATCTCCACAGAGGACATCCCAAGTCACTTTCATCCTCCTTGTTCATGTCACCAGAGCCTACTCTATGCCAGTCTCTGCAATAGGCACAGGGGATGCTGGAACAAATAAGATGTGGTTGGCTGGGCACAGTGGCTTGCCCCTATAATCCCAGCACTTTGGGAGGCCAAGGTGGGTGGGTTGCCTGAGCTCAGGAGTTCGAGACCAGCCTGGGCAACATGGTGAAATTCTGTCTCTACTAAAAATACAAAAAAATTAACCTGGTGTGGTGGCGGGCACCTGTAGTCCCAGCTACTCAGGAAGCTGAGGCAGGAGAATCGCTTGAACCAGGAAAGTGGAGGTTACAGTGAGCCGAGATTGTGCCACTGCACTCCAGCCTGGGTGACAAAGCAAGACTTCATCTCTACGCCGGTCATGGTGGCTCACGCCTGTAATCCCAGCACTTTGGGAGGCCGAGGCGGGTGGATCACGAGGTCAAGAGATCAAGACCATCCTGGTCAACAAGGTGAAACCCTGTCTCTACTAAATATACAAAAAATTAGCTGGGCACAGTGGCACATGCCTGTAATCCCAGCTACTCAGGAGGCTGAGGCAGGAGAACTGCTTGAACCCAGGAGGCAGAGGTTGCCGTGAGCCGAGATCGCGCCATTGCACTCCAGCCTGGGTAACAAGAGCGAAACTCCGTCTCAAAAAAAAAAAAAAAAAAGACTCCATCTCCAAAAAAAAGAAAGAAGTGGTCTATGACCACAAGGACCTGCCAGGGAGAGGGGGTTGGAAGATCTGGCCCCCTGCAGAGGTCTGACCCAAGTCAGCCCTCTACCCCCAGCCTGAGGAGAGGCCTGGCCTGGAGTAGGAGGTGCATGAGGGGGTATCTTGCCAGCCTTGAGAGAGTTGGGGGAATCCTGGAGATTCAGTGCCACAGGGCTGGAGGCTTGAAGCATGAGGGCCCTGTGAACAAGGAGTGTCCAGTCCGATGGAGGAGGCACAGGCCCTGTCCTGGGGAAGATGCAGTCTCATGGGGGTGTCAGAGAGACACTTGCAGAGGGCAGTGCCCACAGGCTCAGGCATGAGGCTGTGGACACTGCCAGGGAAGATGCCCCTGACAGCAGCAGCCCCGCCTCCTGGAGCAGCATGGGAATGCTGGGCTCCTGGCTGAACCATGGTAAGAACATGGGACCTACTGCTGGGGCCACCCCATGGCAGCCAGCCTGAATAAGGATCCTGTACATGGTGGAGGGCGGAGCTGGAGGTCTCAGCCTGGAGCTCAGCCCAGCTCTGCCTCTCCCTGCTGTGTGACCCTCTCTGAGGGCTGGAGGTCATGGGGGCCTCCTAGAAATAGAAGCTCCAAGAGAGAGTCCTAAAGGGAAGGCCAGTGTGACTGATGGAACAGGCCCAGGCTGCCTCCCCTCCCCAGGGCTAGGCTGGGAGTTCTATAGACAGCCGAGAGGAGGCACCCAGGCTTCCTGTACCTGTGGACCCAGGAACTGCCTTCCCCTATACGGGGCCCCTGGCCGAAGGTTTCAGCTGGGCCTTTCACCAGGATCAGGAACCTTCAGCTCATAGAGGGAGGGCCTGACATCTCCAGGTGCCCAGGCTTCACTCCTGCAGGGCCTCCCGCCCGCTCCTGTAAACCCCTTCCCAGCCAGCTTTCCCTGAAACCTCTGCAACCACACAGGCTCAGCGCCAAACACCACGCACCCCAGAACTACCCCTTCCCTGGCACTGGCTTCCCCAGGTGTCTGCATCCCTTTCAGAGCAGTTCTTCAGCATCCATGCCTTTATCCCTCACACAGCCATTGGACACCCAGTGGGGAATAAAATAGACACAACTCCTGCCTTCAAGGAGCTTCCAGTTTCATGCAGGGGAGCAGACTGTAGCGCAAGAACCAAGCCAATGACTAGAAGACCACAGGGAGTGATCAAGGCGGCGAAGAAGGAACAGGCCGGGCCACAGTCTGGGTCAGGCAGGTGGCGGAGGGGAGGCCAGCCAGGGGAGGTCTTCCTGAGGAGGTGACATTGAAACTGACAGCTGAAGGCTGGTGAGAAGGGAGGGAAGATCAGTTCCTGTTCTCGGTCCTGCGGGGGCTCACATTCACCTCTGGACCTCTGGAATCTTTCCCTCGAGCCACCCCTACCTCACTGATCTGGGGTATTTCCATGGTAAGCGAGAGAAGGTGTGGCCAAAAGAAGAGGGGGACCCCAGACTGTCACCCTGAGATAGGAGGGACTTAGGCAGTGGGGTTTACCCCACATGGTACCTGGCAGACAGGGGTACAACGGAAGCCCACCTCCATGCTGAGCTGATGATAAAAGTACTTCTCTCATTGATCTTATAACTGTGTCCCTTCTTCAGCGCAGGGAGAGGACACAGACCCCTGGCCTTTGCTCAGGAAGGGTCTCCTCGCCTGAACTCGGGGGGAAGCTTGGCTGGTGCCCTAGGTAGCCCAGGCCTTCGGCCTCTCACTCTCCCCGCCCCCCCTGGCCTAGCCTAGCTCTGCTGTGGACTTCCTGTGTGGCCTTCCCATTCTGGGCCTGGGGCAGTGACTTTGGGGGCAGGGTGGAAGGGCAGAAGTGGTGTTTGCAGCTGTCTGCAGCCAGTTGATCCTGGGGGCACTGGGGATGTGGGCCAAGGGAGGCTGGGGGTGGGGATTGCCGGGTGAACCCAAGGCTCCCAAGCTCATCTCAGGGGAACATTGTCCTCTGCAAAGGGAGGGGATGGGTCCCCACTCCTGGGTTTCTGCTGCACACACCAGGACTGAGGACCTAAATAACAGCCAATTTCCTCATTAAATGATGATAAGCGGCCAGGCGCGGTGGTTCCCGCCTGTAATCCCAGCATTTTGGGAGGCCGAGGCAGGTGCATCACATGAGGTCAGGAGTTTGAGACCAGGCTGGCCAACATGGTGAAACTCCGTCTCTATTTAAAATACCAAAAAAATAAAAATAAAAATTAGCTGGGCGTGGTGGCGCATGCCTTTAATCCCAGCTACTTGGGAGGCTAAGGCAGGAGAATTGTTTGAACCTGGAGGCGGAGGTTGCAGTGAGCTGAGATTGTGCCTCTGCACTCCATTCTGGGCAACAGCGAGACCCTTGCTTTAAAAATAAATAAATAAAATACATGATGATAAGCACAATAATTTTCTCATTACAAAGCAAAGCAACAGAAATAATAAAGCAAAAACAAAAAAATACAAAACAAAACCCGACAGCAAAGCACAATGTCATCTGACCCTGGCTGACGCCCTGTCACGGTGGTCGGAGCAGGTGATGGCAGTTGATGTCAAAACAGGCTGGACACAGTCTGGTGGCTGGAGGGCCCCCCTTGTCCCTCAGAGTGGCGCTAGGGAGGCAGGAATATTCACAAAGCCCTATTCTGAGGCAGGCATAGCTACATTCTCAATCCCATTTCACCTTCACCAGCTCGCTAGGCATTTCGAATCCCCTTTTTATTGAAATATACATATGGTAAAACTTGCATGAATCTCAAATTGTTTGATGAGCTCAAGCTTAAGGAATTTTCACATATGTATAAACCCATGTGATACCAACCAGATCAAGATATAAATCACTTTGCCCAACACTTTGGGAAGCAGAGGTGGGCAGATCACCTGAGGTTGGGAGTTCAGGACCAGCCTGACCAACATGGATAAATCTCATCTCTACTAAAAATACAAAATCAGTCAGTCATGGTGGGTGCATGCCTGTAATCGCAGTTACTCAGGAGGCTGAGACAGGAGAATCAAGGCAGAGGTTGCAGTGAGCCGAGATCACACGACTGCACTCCAGCCTGGGCAACAAGAGCGTAACTCCACCTCAAAATAATAATAATAATAAAATAAATAAGTAAACCACTTCCAACATGCCAGAAGTTTCCCTCAGTCCCCCTCCCAGCCAGCACCCCCGAAGGGCAACCACTATTCTGACCTCTCTCGCCACAGAGTAGCCTCACCTGTTGTTGAATTCATCTTAATGGAATCACACAGCTCCTATTCTTGTGTGGCTGGCTTCTTTCACTCAACGAAATGTCAGATTCTTACACACTGCTGCATCTATCAGCAGTTTATTTATGCTGTTGCTGTGAAATAGTCCACTGCACAACTATCCCACACCACTTCAGCCGTTCTTCTGGTGATGAGTGTCAGGTTGACTCATTGGGGCCATTCTGACAACCCCCACAAATACCTTGTCCGTGCCTACTGGACACGTGCACTTATTTTTCTTGGGTCTGTAGCTAGGAGTGTGCCTGCTGGGTAAGGAGGTGGTGTACCCTTAGCTTTCATAGCTATGTGTGCAGTCGGTATATTTAGCCCCATTTTACAGATGTGGAACCCCATTGTACAGATGTGGAACCCCATTGTACAGATGCGGAACCCCATTGTACAGATGCGGAACCCCATTTTACAGATGTGGAATATAGAACATTTAAGTAGCTCGTCCAGGCTGGGCATAGTGGCTCGCACCTGTAATCTCAGCACTTTGGAAGGCCAAGGTGGGTGGATCACCTGAGGTCGAGAGTTTGAGACCAGCCTGACCACCATGGATCTCTACTAAAAATACAAAATTAGCTGGGTGTGGTGGTGCATGCCCGTAATCGAAGCTACTCGGGAGGCTGAGGCAGGAGAATTGCTTGAACCTGGGAGGCGGAGGTTGTGGTGAGCTGAGACGTCACCACTGCACTCCAGCCTGGGCAACAAGAGCAAAACTCCCTCTAAAATAATGTAACTCATCCAAGTTCACGCAGTTACTCAGAAGTAAAGCCTCATCTGGAATTCAGAGATTTCTGAGTCCAGCGTCTTCTTACAGGAGGCCAGCTTCCTCTCCCATCCTTTTATCCTACCTTTTAGGACAGGTAGAAGGGGTGTGAGAATGTGGGCGAAGCAGAGAAGCCCCTCAGACAGCCTGTTCCGTAACGAGCTCCTGGGGCATGTCCACACTGCCTGAAATGGCACAGCACCACCGAGGCAGGGGCTGAACAGAGGCTGACATGGAATAAGTGGGGAAACCTGTGCCTCGAGGGTCCCCCGTCCCCCACCCCCACACTGTGCAGCCCCTCCCTTCTCCAGTCTCATCTCTGCCCTCACCTGTCCCCCTCACTCCAGCCACATGACCGTCCTTGCTATCCCCAAACACCAAGCATGTTTCTGCCTCACAGCCTTGACACCTGCAGGTCCCTCTTTCTGAATTTCTGCCCCAGACATCCGCAAGGCACCCCAAAACCCACATTTTTTCATGACCACTGCTCAATTCTCTCATCTAAAAGAACACCCCCATCGTGCACCGCGCCACGTCGTTACCTCCGTCTGACCTTTTGTTTTGTGTATATGGATTTATTGCCTATCTTCCCACCCTGGAAAGTGAGCTCCAGAGGGCAGGGCCTCACCATCTTGTTTGCTGCTCTACTCTCAATATGTGGGCAGTGCCTGGCACCTTGCAGATTCTCTAGAGATACTGAATGACAGAAGGAATGAATGAATGACCTAATGAACAAATACAACACAACCCCTCCCAGCAGCTGGCAGCAAACATTGCAAGTCAGGAGAGGCTTTTGGTGCCAGGCCTCCTGTTGACATCCAAGTCTTGAGACAAAGCTCTCACCTGGGTAAAGCTCTCACCTGGGCAAAGCTCTCACCTGGGTAAAGCTCTCACCTGGGCATTGGTCTAAAGCCCCAGGGCAGTGTGAGGCGGTGCCCAGCCTGACATTGGTGACCCCAGGTGCTCAGCCATCACAGCCAGCTCTCACGGGAACCTACAGACAAGGGCACCAATGAGGATCTGGGCCCCAACTGGGCTGACCAATCAGGATGGGGGAAATTTAGGATTCCTGGGTGGCAAGGGGGAGTTGATAGCTACAGATCTCCTCAGATGTCTTTCTCTGGGGTGGGCGGCGGGGGCGGGGCAGAGATCATCTTCAAAACAGGTGAGTCTAGGAATAATTGGAGGGGTCCCGAAGGATCCCTCTTCCCCTACCCCTGCCTAAAATACATTCCTCATTCCTTATGGCTAGTGTTGGCCCGGGAAGCCTCTGGCTTATGTTACAGTTCTGGGTCCCAGTTTGTTCCATCTGTAAAATGGGTAGAACTAGGCCATGAAGTACCACAGAGAAACAGCCCAAGATCAAGGGTCTCTGGCATGAATTCCCACACCTCAGGACTGTGTGGCCTCTGGCAAAGTCCTGCTATCTCTGCGCTTCAGATTCCCCACATGTCAAATGAAGGAGGATCTCCAAAGACTGAAGTCCTCTCTTAGTCACTGTAAAGTGACTGACCTCCCGTCCTTTCTCAAGAAAGGGCAAGTTTAGCAAAGAAGGCAGATAGGGGAAGCCTGGGGGAGAGGGTGAGAATGTGAAGTATGAACCTCATCAGTGTGACAGCGTCACCTTGACCCGGGCTTGCCTCCTCTCTGAACCCCACCAAACACCTGGCTGAGACTCAGTGTGGCTGGTGGGATGGGGAGCTGTCCATTCAGCCACTAGTTCCAAAGGGTGTCCAACAGCAGACTGCAGCTGGGATCCCTCTCCCAGACTTTGTCCAAGCTGCTCACAGTTTTACCACAGGTCCCCTAGTTGCTACTAAGATGGGAAAAGATAAATTTGGTTTTCACTCCAAGTCACAGAGAGACCTAGACCTAGTTTCCAGATGCAGAAGCTGAGTTCTTCCTCTGGGTCCCAGAGATCATTCATTTGAGCACATAAGGTTGCCCAAGTCTGGACTTGCAACAGGTTGGTGTTACTTCATTGAATCCTCACACAAACCTGTAAAGAACAGAGCATGATTCTCCCCATTTGACAGATGCAGGAACTACCGCTCACAGAGGATAAGTGATTTCGTGCAAGGCCACACAGCTAGTGGGTAGCAGGGCCAGAATGTAAAGCCAGGTCTGTCTGACCCCAGATCTGGGCCTCATGCTTCCTCCCTTGTCAGAGGAAGGCGTGTGATCTTGTGCTTTGCGGGCCCAGGAGCCTGAGAGATCATTCTACCAGCAAGGGCAGGGGAGAGGGCTGGGGCCTTTGCACCTGCTGTGTGCTTTATCTAAAAAGCCTTCCGTTAGAGGGGAGCATCACACACTGGGGTCAGTTGGGGGGGAGCTAAGGGAGGGACAGCATGGGGTGGGGAGGTCGGGGAGGGATAACATGGGGAGAAATGCCAGATGTAGGTGACGGGGGTGGGGATGGAGGCAGCAAACCACATTACCATGCGTGTACCTATGCAACAATCCTGCACGATCTGCACATGTACCCCAGAACGTAAAGTACAATTAAAAACAAAAAAACCTTCCCTTAGAAAATTGCCTTGCTGAATCCCACACTTTACTCAGGTCTCAGCTTCAGGGTTACTGTTCCAGGAAGCCCTTCCTCTGGGGTACTGAGTCTCAAATAGAACAACTTCCCCATCTCCCACAATGCCTTTTCCCCTTGGCCCAGGCAACGGGTCTCCCTGACACCCATCACCCTCTGCAGCACGAGCTTATCTGAGATGTGTATTCAAGTGTTTGTCTCCACCAAAAGAACATGAGATTTTGCCTGTCTCATTCACCACCCCATCCTCAAGGCCTAACAGTGTCTTGCTTATAGTATAGTAGGTGCTCAATCAACATTTGCTGGCAAAAGGCATCGGTGACTGCTTTTTTCCTTAATAAGGTTAAGAAAAAGCAGCATCTCTGATCTGCTAGGCCTGGAGGAGAGGGTTGACCCTTGAACCCTTGGACGTCTCATTCCAAGCCTGTCGCCGCTGTCAGTCGCGAGCCCAGCGCTTGCACCCGGAGCCGAGGCTCTCTCTGCAGCTTCCAGGGCACAGGCCGTGAGTGGCAGATGAAGCAATCCACTAAGGGCTGGGGCGCTGGCTCCACGGCACTCTGGCTCCGAGCCCAGTGCTCTTTCTAAGAGCCGGGGCAGGGCCCCGCCGCGGGAGAGGGATGCCGAGAGCCCCGCGCCCTCGCCGCTCGTCCCCCGCGGAGCCCCGGGCCGCCCGACCTGGCCCTGCGCCCGGGGCCGCGCCCTCCCTCCCCGCCCGCGCCGGCGCCGCCGCCGCCCCCTGCCCCGAGCGCGGCCCCCGCGCTGCCAGCGGCTCCTTCCCCAGCGGGGTCCGTCCCCGAGCTCAGAACGGGCGCACCCGGGCCCGGGCCGCACGCGACCCCCCGGGCTCCCCCGGCCCCCGGCCCGCCCGCCCTGCCCCCAGACTCGGGGCGCCCGCAGGCCCCGCGGGGCACGGGAACCGGCAATTTCCCCGGCCGCCGCCCGCTCTGTACTTAGCTGATGACGGGTTCCGCGGCCCTCGGCGAGGCGGGGCGCGGGGCGCGGGGGGCGGGCGGCGGGTTCAGGGCGGGCGAAGCCGGCCCAGCCGGTCCCGTGCTCGGCTCGCAGGCGGCCGCCGGGCTGTGTCATCCACCAGGAATTTCTGTTTTCCCCTCCGCGGGGCTGGAAGAAAAAACAATAATTAGGTCACTGGGCAGGCGGCAGAGAGGGTGTGGGACAGGCCAGTGGCGCCCTGTTGGGCAGGGAAGGGGTTTGGGAGGACGGCGGTTGGGGGGGGGGGGCGCACAGCGCTCTCCTTCCTGCCCTCCCAGGCCTGCCCGCGGGTGCAAGCAGAGGCAACCCTGACCGAGTCCACCGTTCACTCATCCACAGACGTTTGCTGGGCACCTCTTGTGCACCAAATTCGATGCGAGGCGCTGGAAATTCAGCAGTGAACAAAACAGAAGGAAGGACCTGGCGAAAAAGATAAAAAAAGGCGGAGAGGCAGTCAGGCGGTGATCACACAGCGGGAGGCCACTGCACAGGCAGAGGCGTTTCAGGGTATGTGGATGGGAGCCAGGTAGTTAGGGAAGGCTTCCTGGAGGAAGTGGCACCTGCTCAGAGGCCTGAAAGAGGAATGGGCCTTGTTGAGGGAAGAAGCAGGTTAGGTACTCCAGGTGGAAAGAGCGCAGGTGAAAAGGCTTGAAGGCGAGAAGACAGCGCACGCGGAGGACAGAAAGCAGGCAGAGAAGCATCGCACGAACTTTTCAATCCTCAGGGTGGCCCCACCGATTAAAGACGCATATTTTTTATCCCAGTGGGGCCTCTCAACGCAAGCCAGGTACTTTAGTGCTCAGCTGAAGATACAGCCACATTTTCCTACATTAAAGGAAGACTGGTTTGGACTTACTGAGAGGTACTAAGTCCAAGTACTGTACCTATGAGTGACCGAAGACATTTTCTAGGGGTCATCTGGACTTAGCACATTTCTCTCCTTCACTCCGACCTTAAGGCAACCCCCCGCCCCCACTCCGATGGGACGGGATGCCAGGGCAAGGGCACCTGCCTGAGTCGTTCGGAGGATGAGCCGTGAGACTGGGGAGGTGGGCAGCTTTGGGGTATAAAAGGTCTTGCGGGTCATGGTAGGGAGTTCAGACTTAAGGGAAGCAGGGAGCCGTGGTTTACAGCAGAGAGGTGGAGGACAGGATCAGATTTTGGAAAACTTAATAGCTGACAATAGCCACGATTTCTTTGGCTCTTCTATTACATGCTGGCACAGGGCTGGTGTTTTACACGCATTTCAGTAAACTTGACAGTAATCCTATGAGCATGGTGCTAAGTCTCATTTCACAGAAGAGAAAACGGGCCAGGGAAGTCATTTGCCACAGATCGCTTGCCCATAAGGCGCGGACCCAGATCTGCAGTGTGCTGGGCTGTGTTGTGGGAGCTCTAGTGGACGTGGCAGGCTCTGCCCTTACCCTCAAGGAGCCTGTTTTCTGCTGGGGGAGATGAACGTGAGGTGCCTTGGTCAGAGTCATGTCAGTGACTGCTGTCTGGTATGGCTCCAGGGGTAGGTTGTCTAAGACTGGGTTGGCAATCCTACTCCGAGGGTCGTCTGGGGACCCAGGCTCCTTCCATCTTGCTGCTCTGCCATCTTGGGATATCCACTGTGGGCTCCCATCCATATCTGCATTTGGGGCAGAGGAAAGGGATGGAAGGACATGTCCTCTTCCTTAGGTAACGTCACTTCTACTTACAACCTTCTGGCAAAACTTAGTCAAATGTCCCACTTAGGTGCAAGGGCAATTGGGCAATGTAGTCTTTTTTTTTTTTTTTTGAGACAGAGTCTCACTCTGTCACCAGGGTGGTCTCACTCTGTCACCAGGGTGGAGTGCAGTCACGCCATCTTGGCTCACTGCAATCTCCACCTCCTGGGTTCAAGTGATTCTCCTGCCTCAGCCTCCCAAGCAGCTGGGATTACAGGTACGCACCACCATGCCTGGCTGATTTTTGTATTTTTAGTAGAGACAGGGTTTCACCACGTTGGCCAGGATGGTCTCGATCTCTTGACCTCGTGATCCACCCACCTCAGCCTCTCAAAGTGCTGGGATTACAGGCATGAGCCACCACCCAGCCAGGCAAGATAGTCTTTCATGAGGCAACCCAAGTGCCCAACAGAAACAAACTTTTAACACCGTAGAACAGGGCTTGGTGAACATTTTCTATAAAGGGACACGTAGTAAATATTTCAGGCTTTGCGAGCCATACATTCTGTGGCATTGCCTACCCTACTACAAAAGTGTGAAGCAGTTATAGATACATAAATGAATAAGTCTGTCTGCCCAGCCAGGCGCGGTGGCTCATGCCTGTAATCCCAGCACTTTGGGAGGCCGAGGTGGGTGGATCATGAGGTCAAGAGATCAAGACCATCCTGGTCAACATGGTGAAACCCTGTCTCTACTAAAAATACAAAAATTAGCTGGGCATGGTGGCGCGCGCCTGTAGTCCCAGCTACTTGGGAGACTGAGGCAGGAGAATTGCTTGAACCCAGGAGGTGGAGGTTGTGGTGAGCCAAGATCGCGCCATTGCACTCCAGTCTGGGTAACAAGAGTGAAACTCCGTCTCAAAAAAAAAAAAAAAAAAAAAAAAGCCTGTCTGCCTTTGCAATAGAATTGTATTTATGGACAATGAAATCTGAATATGATATAGTTTCTACGACTCACGAAAACATTTTATTTTCCATCACTTAAAAATGTAAAAAAAAAGGCCAGGCACAGTGGCTCAGTAGGCTGAGTTGGGCAGATCACTTGAGTCTAGGAGTTTGAGACCAGCCTGGACAACATAGGAAGACCCTGTCTCTACAAAAAAACTAAAATTAAAAAAAAAAAGGCCCAGCATGATGACTTGTGCCTGTCGTTCCAGCTACTCTGGAGGCTAAGGCAAGAGGATTGCTTGAACCCGGAGTTCTAGGCTACAGTGAGCTGAGACTGTGCAAATTGCACTCATCCTGAGCGACAGAGGGAAACTGTGTCTCAAAACAAAAAACAAACAAAAAAGTAAAAAAGAAATACTTTTGTGCTTGCAGGCAGCACAAAAATAGGTGGCAGACCAGATCCGGCTTATGAGTTATAACTTGCTGACCCCTGCCATAGAAGAAGGGAAGAATGGGGGTTAGCAGACAACCAGCAGCTTGTGCCCCAGTAATCATGCATTAGACAAGGCCACACGGAAAGTCCTGGGCTCTGAGAACTTGAAGAAGGAATGAGGCTCCCTAGAGCAAGTGTAGGACTCTGATAACAGAGAAGGATGGAGAAAGGTCATCTGGGCTGAGGGCACAGTGATGAGAAAAGACTGGGTGCACAGAAGTCAGGCGTGGCTGGACCACCCCACAGGTTGAGGAATGGAGAGGGAGAGCCCAGCTGAGTGAGGATGAGCCTTATCCAAGTCTGCCAGGCTGCAGGTTTTTTGTTTCCTACGGGCAGTGGGGAGATGGGGAGTAATGTGATCACAGATGTGCTCCGTGAACTTAATTTTGAGTCATTTCATATGGCTCTGTTCCTCCAAGAAGCTGGCTCTGATGTCCTTAAAACCCATCTCTTTCTAGCCTAGGCCCTTTAGCGGTGATCCCTATGGGCCTTGGGTCGTTGAGCCTCTCCTTAGTGTCTACGCAGGAGGATGTAAGTTCCTGGTGGGACGACGGACAAAGCTGTATCCCTCACAATAAGCAACATGAAGCCCTAGCGGAGGAATATACCATACAGGCCTACTGGCCGCCATGTTACACACACTTTTACTTTTTTTCAGAACATGCACGCGCGTGCGCGCGTGCGCGCACACACACACACACACACACACACTATATCTCTATCTGCATCTGTACATGTATCTCTGTCTAGATCCTCATTTGTCTCTGTATCTGCAACTGTATTTGTGTCCAAGGCCACATGCCTACATGAATCTATAACTACATCAATAGAGCCACCACTTACCCAGTATCCGAAGCATCACTTTAAGAATAGAAGCCTTAGTGCCAAAAAAGGTAAAATACAGTTGTCCCTCAGTATCCATGGGGGATTGGTTCCACGGCCCCCACACATACCAAAATCCACAGATGATCAAGTCATTACATAAAATAACATATTATTTAGGCCAGGTGCGGTGGCTCACACCTGTAATCCCAGCACTTTGGGAGGCCAAGGTGGGTGGATCATGAGGTCAGGAGATTGAGACCATCCTGGCTAACACGATGAAATGCCATCTCTACTAAAAATATGAACAATTAACCTGGCGTGGTGGCATGTCTGTAGTCCCAGCTACTCGGGAGGCTGAGGCAGGAGGATGGCTTGAACCCAGGAGGCGGAGGTTGCAGTAAGCCAAGATCACGCTGTTGTACTCCAGTCTGGGTGACAGAGCGAGACTCCGTCTCAAAAAAATGAAAAAAATCCAAATAAAATAGCATATTATTTGCATATAACCTACACAATCCTCCCACAGACTTTAAATTATCTCTAGATTACTGATCATACCTAATACAAGGTGAATGCTATGTATACAGCAGTTTATACTGTATTATTTATAGAATAATAACAAGAAAATCCTTTTTACACATTTAGTACAGACATAACCATCCTTTTTTTTTTTTCCCCAAATGTTTTCAACCTACGGATAGAGAGAGCTGACAGTAGAGTGAAGGATGAAACCAGCCCCTAGTGGCAAAGCGTGGAAACAAAACTTCACAGCAGAGATCATCCTTATTTCCTACTGCCATCCTACTGGTAGTTTTCTTAATAAAAACATGCCCACATATAATGCTTGATTTATCTGAACAACAACAACCAAATACTTTCAGCATGGTTACAATAAAAACATTAATTTTTCTACGTATGCTTTGTCCTAAAACCGGGGTGTTTTGTGTATATCTGTGGGGTTTTGGGGTCAGCTAATAGGGGAGCTGCTTGATCAATAGCTGCAGAGTTGATCAAGACAGGGTGCTGCCTTTCATGATTCTTCAACACACCCCACTCCCTCAAAGGAGCTGGTACCTAGACAGGCACTCAGGGACTCTGCAAATTGCCCTTGGTCTGTGCTTTAGGGCAGGGGTCCCCAACCTCTGGGCTGTGAGCTGATACTGGTCCATGGCCTGTTAGGAACTGGGCTGCACGGCAGGAGGTGAGCCACGGGGCAGCAAGCATTACCTCCCGAGCGCTGCTTCCTGTCGGATCAGCTGCCACATTAGATTATTTTTTAGGGGGCGGGAAGATGAAGTCTGTTGCCCAGGCTGGAGTGCAGTGGCACAATCTTGGGTCACCGCAACCTCTGCCTTGAGGGTTCAAGTGATTCTCCTGCCTCAGCCTCCCGAGTAGCAGGGATTACAGGCACGTGCCACCATGTCTGGCTAATTTTTGTATTTTTAGTAGAGACAGGATTTCGCCATGTTGGCCAGGCTGGTCTTGAACTCCTGATCTCAGGTGATATGTCAGCCTCAGCTTCCCAAAGTGCTGGGATTACAGGCGTGAGCCACGACACCCAGCCAACACATTAGATTCTCATAGGAGTGTGAACCCTATTGTGAACTGCAGGTGCAAGGGGTTTAGGTTTCCTGCTTTTTATGAGAATCTAACTAATACTTGATGATCTGAGGTGGAACAGTGTCATCTCAAAACTATACTCCTCTCCCTACCCTGGTATGTGGAAAAATTGTCTTCCATAAAACCAGTCCTGATGCTAAAAAGGATGGGGACTGCTGCGTTAGGGAAGCATCAGGAGAGTGATCTGGCAAACAGCATGCCTAGAGCACTGGTTCTTACAGAGCATCCTAGATGGGCAGCATCAGCACCACCTGGACCTTGTCAGAAATGCAGCTTCTCAGGCCCCACTCAGACCCACAGAATCAGAAGCTCCAGGCATAGGGCCTAGCTCTCTGGGTTTTAACAAGCCCTTCAAATGATTCTAGTGCAAGCTGAAGTTTGAGGACCACTGGCCTAGAGTCCTGGGCATTGGGCTGAGTCAGAAACTCTCGTTGTCATACTGGACTTGGCACTCTCAGGCTCTGTGATGTTGGGCAAATCTGGCCCTCTCCCTCAGCCCGAGTCCTTAGGTGAATTTGGTCAGTCTGGTCCTGATTGAGATTGAGGGGTGGGCCATGGTCCCTAAGATCTTTCTCAGCTCAGAGAGCCCATGATCTCTCCACCTGCCTGTTGGGAGTAGGGCCTTGACCTTGAAGCAGGGAATGTGCCCTCCTTCTTTAGAGGGAGATTCTCTCACTCTGCAGCAGTCTGGTGGCAGGACTGTAGAAATTAGGTTCCCGGTGGTGATTGCACGTCTAAAGGCCGAGCAGCCTGGTAGCTAGGATGCCGCGTGGAAGCCGAAGCCGCACCTCTTGCATGGCCCCTCCGGCCAGCCGGGCCCCTCAGATGAGAGCTGCGCCCAGGCCAGCACCAGCGGCTCAGCCACCAGCAGCGGCACCCCCCTCTGCAGTTGGCTCTCCTGCTGCTGCGCCCCGGCAGCCAGGTCTGCTGTCCCAGATGGCAACCACTGCTGCTGGCGTGGCTGTGGGCTCTGCTGTGGGGCACACACTGGGCCACGCCATTACTGGGGGCTTCAGTGGAGGAAGTGATCCTGAGCCTGCAAGGCCTGACATCACTTACCAGGAGCCTCAGTGAACCCAGCTGGCACAGCACCAGCAGCAGCCTTGCTTCTATGAGATCAAACAGTTCTTGGAGTGTGCCCAGAACCAGGGTGACATCAAGCTCTGTGAGGGTTTCCGTGAGGTGCTGAAACAGTGCCGACTTGCAAACGGATTGGCCTAATCAAGAAGTTCAAACTGGAGAAATGGAAAACCAGCTCTCATAACCAAGTTAATATAAAAATTTAATTAACAGTGAAGGTATCAAGTGTAGCCATCAGTTAAACCTCTCCCGTCATTCCTAGCTTCCTTGCTTCAGAATGGAAATGGAAGGGGGTGTTCCTACTCTGTAGAATTGGGAGCTGGTCAAATGTTTGTGTGGCCTCCTTAAACTAGCTGTTATGATTTTATTCTTTGTGAGTTAATTAGAATAAAGTGATTTTCTTCCAAAAAAAAAAAAAAAAAAAAGAAATTAGGTTCCCGTCAGACTCCCTTGAGTTTCCTGGTCTAGGCGGAGGCCCCAGCCTGAGCCGCGCTATCCTGCCTTCACCCAGGCTCTCTGTAGCCTGAGAAGGATGGGGGAGTCCTGGCACAGACCTGGGTCTGTTTGCCTTCTGTCTGGTGAGTATCCCTGGAGGCTGCTTACGTTGCCACTTTCTGCGGGTCCAAGCTCCAAAAATCTGTCAGACCCAGGTCCCAAGTGGAGGCCCTGACTATAGGGCACCAAAGCTGTCCTGGCCCACCATACCGGGGAGAGCTTCTGTCCATCTTGTTCAGTTGGGGACTATGGCTCCTCCATGTGGGATGTCTAAGGACAGTGAGGCTGGGCCCTGAGGATGCATTGGCGCTGACCCTGCACAGCAGGGGCCATGAGCTCCCTCTCTTGAGTCCAAGACCAGTAGGCTTCTGTAGGGGCTGGGTCCAGGCTTCAGGTCTTAGACCCTCCAACACTGGCCTTAGATGGCAGAGGGACACTCTTAAAGGCACATGCATAGTTTTGAGCCCCAAGGAAACCAGGCGGTAGACCTCAGAATCACCAACGTCCACCTTCTTCCGAGCCCCATTCCATGGGATTCTGTGTGAGTCAGACTGGGCAGGGGAGGCAGCCTGGTATGTAGTAAAGAACCTGAGCTCTGAACTCAAGACCCTGGGGTCAGGGCTCATGGCTTTGCAGCTAACACCCTGTGTGACTAAACAAATCCATCTCCCCTCTGGGCTTCAGTTTTCTCAACTGGCCAATGGAGTCATAATATATTTCTAACTATGAAGCTCAAGGAAATCAGACAGGTGAAAATGCCTTACTGAGATAGGGCCAGGTGCGATGGCTCACGCCTGTAATCCTAGCATTTTAGGAGGCTGAGGCAGGCATATCACCTGAGGTCAGAAGTTTGAGACCAGCCTGGCCAACATGGTGAAACCTTGTCACCACTAAAAATACAAAAATTAGCTGGGCATGGTGGCACATGCCTGTAATTCCAGGCACTCAGGACGCTGAGGCAGGAGAATTGCTTGAACCCAGGAGACAGAGATTGCAGAAAGCTGAGTTCATGCCATTGCACTTCAGCCTGGATGACAGAGGGAGACTCTGTCTCAAAACAAAACTCAAGTAGGATGTCCTGAGTTTTCCATGGGTGCTGAAATTAAAGAGCCTGGCCTTGGGCTTTCATTCCTGCTTCAGTTTCCATGGCTATCAAATGGGCTGACCTCCTAAGGGTGGCAGGGGAAAGAGTGATGGGAAGGGGGCCAGGCACACTATGAGCACTTGATTGATATGTGCTGTATCAGTTATCCATTGTTACATAATAATTGCCCCAAAATTTAGCAACATAAAACAACAGGTATTTATGATGTCACAGTTTTCTGGTGTTGGAAATAAATTTTCAGTGCCATAAAAGAAATAGCACTTGAACATAAATTTTCTCAGCAAGGCAATTTACGTCTACAGAAGGGTATGTCTCATGGTTGGAGCAATGGTGAGAGCACACTTGAGCAAGAGAGGGGAAGGGTTTCTTATCCTTGACATAGGTAGCCCCTATCCCTACTGCTCTGTTGTTCCCCTATTGGCTAGGGTTGGACTGCATAGTCTAAGCTAATTCTGATTGGCTATTTTAAAGAGAGCAGGGATACGAGCCAGAGTGGTGGGGTGAGCAATTTTGGTGGGAAAGACAATTATGGAACAGGTGACTAAAGGTGACTCAGGTCAGAGCAGGTGACCAGGGATGACTCAGGATGGAGCAGGTGACCAGGGGTACAGATGTGAACTACTCATTAGAGCTGACAGGAAGGTTGTTTATTCAAACTAGTGACAAGGAGACAGAACGAGGAAGATAAACTTTAAAATGGAGAGCAAAGAACAAGGAAACTGAACATACTGACAGACTGCTTCTTAGAAGAGAAACTTAGAACTCACTGTATTTGACACTGGGTCAAGAATCTGGGCATAGGTTTCTAGCTGAGTCCTCTGCCTCGTGGTCTCTCTCAGGCTGCAATCAATCTGTAACCAGGTCAACAGTCATCTGATGGCTCATCTGGGGATGGATCCTTTCTAAGCCTACTCGTGGCTGTTGGCAAGATTCTGTTTTTGTGGGTTGCACGCCTGTGTGCCTCAGTTCCTCTCTGGCCTGGCTGGCCTCGCTGGCTGTTGGCTGGAGACTGTTCTCATATCCTTGCCACGTGGACCTCTTCACTGGACAGCTCATGACATGGCAGCTGGCTTCACTCAGAGAGAGCAACAGAGTGCCCAAGATGAAAGCCACGGTCTTTTTGCAACCTAATATCAGAGGCAATGTGCCATCACTTTTGCTGTATTCTATTTGTCAGGAGCCACTCACTAAGCCTAGCCCACACTGAAGGAGAGGGCATTCTACAAAGGCATTAACACCAGGAGGTGGAGACCACTGGGGGCCGCTTTGGAAGCCCCCTAGTACACTCGCCAAGCCTTGCTCTGAGCCAAGCTCAAGCTCTAAGATAGAGTGAACTCTAAATGGAGAGAGATGGGGGAGAGGTCAGAGATATGTGTTTCCTGGTGGGCTTCCCTAGACAGGGCCCCTGGGCCTGCCCACCCTGATCTTTATCACCATGGCAGGGCCTGTTTGATGGCAGGGGGATTTGCAGCCAGCAGGAGCTGCATTCCAGGGCTGAGTACTTAACATTCCAGAGGAGCTCTCAGTAATTAGTGCCCTGCCCATCCCAGGCCTGGACTACCCAGCTCCCCTGCGTTCCCCTGGCTCGGCCAGAGGACTCCCTCATGGCTTGGGTCACATTGAGAGGCCCAGAGATGGACTGGATGTAAGCAGGGTCACACAGCAATGAGTCTAGTAGCAAAGTAGGGACTGGGGCCCAGGTCCTTTTACCTATAGCTTGTTGGCGGGGGGCAGCTGTGGACAGAACCTTAGGGCCGAGCCCCCTGGGGGTGAGATGCACTAAAGCAAACCTCAGGCAAATAATTGTTTCTCTGAGCCTCTAATTCCTCACCTGTAAAAGTGGAGGGGGCTGGTTCTAAGATCACATGGCATGTGACAAAGACTCCTTGAGCAAACTTTAGACCTGCTCTTCTGAGCCCTCTGTTTGACTAGGCCTCAGCCTTAGACCCTGTCTTCAGCCTGCCTAGCCCAGTTTTAGCAAGAATCCTGTGGTGCTGATTTAACAGGAATCCCCCTACCCTTGATGTCCCCTCTTAGTAACTTCCACCCACTGACAGCATGCTCCCATCCCTCCCGGCTAGCTGGCTGCAAACCCTCAGCTGTCTATGCTGTATTTGGAGTTGAATGTAGTCTCTCTCCTGTTGAGATAGTCTTGACACCTACTACAATAGTCCTAAATAAAGTCTTCTTTAAGGGAAAAGCCAGTGGGGGCCCTGGGGGTGGGGGATGTGCTGACTCACCCCTGGAATACCAACAATTTAGGAGGCCAAGGTGGGAAGACCACTTGAGGCCATGAGTTCAAGACCAGCTGGGGCAATGCAGCAACACCCTCATCTCTCTTAGAAAAAAAAAGTTTTTAGGCCAGGCATGGTGGCTCACACCTGTAATCCCAGCACTGTGGGAGGCTAAAGCGGGTGGATCACCTGAGGTCAGGAGTTCGAGACCATCCTGGCCAACCTGGTGAAACCCCATCTCTACTAAAAATACAAAAATTAGCTGGGTGTGGTGGCAGGCACCTGTAATCCCAGCTACTCAGGAGGCTAAGTCAGGAGACTCACTTGAACCCGGGAGGCGGAGGTTGCAGTGAGCTGAGATCGCGCAATTGCACTCCAGCCTGGGCGACAGAGCAAGACTCTATCACAAAAAAGAAAAAAAAAAAGAGAAAAAATTTTTTTTTAATGAGCCAGGTGTGCTGATGTATGCCTATAGTCTCAACTACTTGGGAGGCGGAGGTGGGAGGATCACTTAAGCCCAGGATTTCAAGGCTGCAGTGAGCCATGATCTCACTACTATACTCCAGCCTAAGCAACAGAGCAAGACCCTGTCTTTTTTTAAAACAGAGAGAGAGAGAAAGGCCAGTGGAGCCAGAAGTCTCTGGATGCCCTTCTTGTCTTCTCTGGCTCTCATAGTTGGGCTTACTATTCAGCCCCTGTGGCCTTTGGAGCAAATGCTCAGTGGCCTTTGATTATACAACTGGTTCTTTGGAGACTTTTTCTTTTTGAAATGGAGTCTCACTCTGTCACCCAGGCTGGAGTGCAGTGGTACAATCTCGGCTCACTGTAACCTCTGCCTCCTGGGTTCAAGCACCTCTCCTGCTTCAGCCTCCCAAGTAGCTGGGATTACAGGTATGCACCACTGTGCCCGGCTAATCCTTGTATTTTTAGTAGAGATGGGGTTTCACCATGTTGGTCAGGCTGGTCTCGAACTCCCAACCTCGTGATCCACCCACCTTGGCCTCCCAAAGTGCTGGGATTACAGGCATGAGCCACCATGCCCAGCCTCTTTGGAGACATTTTAATTTAAACCTTCACTACTGTGCCCCAGGGCCGAGCCAGGTGCCTCTCATTCCGAGCTTGATTGAGCCTCACAAGCAACAAGAAATGTCAAACTCCCAGAGGAGAGACAACTCGAACCAGGCCACACCTCACCATCACCCAGGTCTATCTATCTTGCTGGGCTAGGCTGCAGGCTCTGTGAGGCACAGACCCTGGTTTCTGACCTTAAGAAGAGTCTAAGGTCACTGGGAGGCCAGCAGAGTCATTGGCATAGGGGTCACCCCACAAAGAACCCTGACAGAGACTTTTGTAGCAACCTTAAATGAAGTCATTCAGAACTTCACAGACCTGCATTTAGGATTGGACAAAGGAGAAGACACAGATGAAACCCACACCCATCACAGGACTGCACTGCCTGCCGGGGGTTCAGCATGAATTCAGACATTTTTAAATCCTGTGATCACTATGTGAATAGCACAGTTATTTTCAGTTCTATTTTGGAGGATTAAGAGCATTAATTTGTTCAAGATAAACATTTATAATCTATACAGAGATCAGGAAAAAATATCACTCTAAAAGGATATTATTGGGACTGTTGGCCAAATTTGAATATGAACCATCAGGAGTTGGCAAGCTACAGCCCTCAGGACAAATCTGGCCTGGCCGGCTGCCTGTTTTCATAAATAAAGTTTTATTGGAACACATCCATGCCCGTTCCATTTTGCTTTATCTACGGCTGCTTTTGCACAGTGGGGTGGAGTTGAGCAGTTGCAATTGGGACCATATGGCCCACAAAACTGAAAATATCCGTCTCTTTATAGAAGATGTTTGCTGACTCCTAGATGAGATAATAGCAATGTATCATTGTGAAATTTCCTGATTTTGATAACTGTACTGTTGTTATAAAAAAGAAAATCCTAGTTCTTAGGAAATACCCGCTGTAGCATTTAGGGCTAAAGGAACATGTCATCTTCAACTTACTGTACTCTCATGCAGAAAAAAAATGTGGATGCATTATGCATGTGCAGATCTAAAGAGAGAGAGGGGATATGATAAAACGTGGGGGGAGAAACTATTTGGGGATCTGAGTGAAAGCTATGCAGGAGCACCCTACGATCACGATACATTTTCTATAGGTTTGAAATTATTCTAAAATGAAAAAATTTTAAATACACACATTGACATTTTACATATTGTTTTGATCTTTCTTTCTTTTTTAAGATATAGGGAATCTAAAAAGAAAAAATAGTTCCCTGGGGCTCCTGTTGACTCCCCAGCCCTGCCTCACACCACACACACACACACACACACACACACGTACCTTAACACATATACTCCCTGTACCCACCCGCATACTCACACTACACATTAACACACACACCCCATACCTACCCCCATACACACATACACACATACTATACATTAACACACATGCACCCTGTACCCACCCACACACCCACACACACTGTACCCACCCCCCACACATATACACACACACACAATACATTGACAAACCCTGTACACACACACTATACATTAACATACACACACCCTATACCCACCCACACACTCACACACTATATATCAATACACACACCCACTGTACCCACCCCACCACACACATGGACACACACACACACAAATACATTAATACACAAACATCTGAACCCTCCACACTATACATTAACACACATACAATACATTGACACGCCCCAACTTTGTACCCCTCACACACTATACATTAACACTCACACCCCTGTACACACACACATACACACACACACACTCTATATGTATACATATACACATACACCCTGTACCCACCTACACACTTGCACATGTACATACCCTACTTACACACACACCCCACCTGGTCACACACACACGCACTCAGGCATGTCAGTGTCCCAGCAGACAGGTGTACAGTCCTCCTGCTGCAGAGGAGGACGGGGAGGACCGCAGGTCGAGGGAGCGAGATGGCCGAAGGGAGTCCTCTGATGGGAGCCAGGCGTGCTCCAGGGAAGAGGCAGGAATCATGTTAGGACTTGTAAACTCAGCCATTGAAAATGGGGAAAATAAAAAGGCAGAGCACTTCCAGTGAAGGTAAAAGCCCAGCAGAGGGGAGGGCAGCAGGTGATACGAGGCATGGCAGGGCCTAGAGGCTGGGACTTTGCCTGGGCGACAGATGCCCGCAGTGCTGAGGATTCTGAGGGATGCTGCACCCTTCTGCTGCAGCGGCTGCGTTGGTGTCCTCCAGCAAGAGCTACATGGGCTTCTCCTCCACTCAGGCCTGACGTTCCTCAGCACGCAACTCCTGAGGTCATTTGCTAAGTTCACCTACATGTGGCACAAGCTCAAAACCTCTCCTTTCTTCCCCATTCCCGCAGACCCCTAGTTTTCCTCCCTCAAGGTCACCTTTGCTAGTGCAAGTATGTGTGGTTTTTTTCGTTATACAAATAATGGCTTGCTGCATTTACAGGCATGCACCTTGCTTCTTTCACATATTATTAGATCTTGGATTATTCCACACCAATCCATGCCATTATGACAGCTCCATTAACATGTTGTAGGAGTTCCACCAAATGGAATGTGGGGGCAGCACACAACTCCCCAGACCTTTGCTGGAGAGAACAAAACAGAAGGCAAGCTCTTGTCTATTGACTGGGAAGCATGGGAACCAGGGATCAGGGCCTGTGCCTGTCTCATCTGCCTGGGATGCCTTCTTCCTTCTCGTTCAAGATTCAGCGCTTGTGTCCACTACACTATGATGAGTTCCCTGACCTCTGGGTTCAGGATTCATTGTTCCTCCGCTGCTCCATGCAGTTGGCCAGCAGAGCCCCCATCATCTGCAATCTGTAGTTAAATTGGTTGCATACGGCTGGGTGTGACGGCTCATGCCTGTAATCTCAGCACTTTGGGAGGCCGAGGCAGGCAGATCATGAGGTCAAGAGATTGAGACCATCCTGGACAACATGGTGAAACCCCATCTCTACTAAAAATACAAAAATTAGCTGGGCATGGTGGTGCGCGCCTGTGGTCCCAGCTACTCGGGAGGCTGAGGCAGAAGAATCACTTGAACCCAGGAACTGGAGGTTGCAGTGAGTCGAGATTGCACCACTGCACTCCAGCCTGGCAACAGAGTGAGAATCCATCTCAAAAAAACAAAAACAAAAATTGGTTGCATACATGTGTGTATCTGTCCTCAATCGCCGTAATCATGCTGCATAACAAATAACCCAAAATTGCAGATTTAAACGTTTATTATTTAGCACAGAGTTTGTAGGGTTTGGCTGATCTGGGTTGGGGGTCTCTCCCATATAGGTCAGTCTATGATGGCTCAGCTGGGATGACAGAGGGGACTTGGCTTGAGGCCTCATCTAGTCCTTCAGCAAGCTAGCCCAGCCTGGTCTCATGACAATGGCAGGAGAGAAAAAGCAAAAGGGGAAACATGCCAGTGCTTTGTGGAGCCTCTGCTGTGCCAAGTCAGCTACCATCCTATCAGCCCAAGCAAAGCACAGGGCTGAGCCCAGAGCCCAGGCTTGGCAGAACATTTTACCCGGTGCAGGAGGGTATTGCAGAGTTACTTGGCAAAGGACATGGTTACAAGCAGTGGGGAGGAATAGCAGGGCCCTGCATGTGGCTGATCTGCCACCATGTCTTCTCCCCTAGACCATGCAGTTGTTCCTGAAGGGCTGATTGATCTTCAGTAGACTCAGGTTGATTGGATTTGGGTGTGAGGACAAAAGGCAGAGAACTCGCCATTTCAATCTCTGTGACCTTGAGCAAAAACATCTGACTTCTGCTCCAAGTTCTGGTTTCCTCATTTGCAAAAAAAAGGAAGATGGAAGCCTGCCCTCCAATGTCACAGAATTACGGGAATGATGGTGATCCAGGATCTGTCCTGGCCATAGAAAGAGTGTTGCTGCGTCAGGCTAGTGATTCATCATGGTTCCAGGCTCCCGCCCCGAATCAGCCTTCCATTCCCTCAGGATGTCACAGACACCCTGTGGCCCCCAAGGCCCCGAACGTCCCATTCCTCCATCCTCCTTCTCTCTCTTCATTCATTCCCTCTTGCTTGCCTTTCTTTCATGCCCATAGGACACAGGTCTAAGCTGTTCCTAGAAGTCCTCCTTCCTATTCTTCCCAACTCACCTCACCTGTCCTGTCTCAGCAGAAGCCCGGTCTTGAAGCAGCCTGGGGCAGCACAGCTTCTGGAGCACTGGGCCACACCACCACTCCACTCTCCAAGTGGTGGATCTTGAACAAGCCTTTCCACCTATTGAGACTTAGTTTCCTTACCTGGAAAATGGCGAGAGCAATGACAGTCACCCCACAGGAACGTGGTGAGAATCCAGTTATCAAATATCTGGTGCTTCGGATGCTGCAGCCACAAAGCAAGTCCTGGCCTTTGGGAAGAGTCAGCGCTCATTATTCACTCTCGGAACACCTCATTCTTTTCTTTCCATGCACTTGCTAAATTTTGTGATTTTGGCCAGGTGTGGTGGCTCATGTCTGCAATCCCAACAAGCTGAGGTGGGAGGACTGCTTGATGCCCCAGTCAGGGCAACGTAATGAGCCCCCCGTCTCTACAAAAATAAAAATTAAAAAAACTTAGCTGGGCGTGGTGGTGCATGACTGTAGTCCTCCTAGCTACTTGGGAGGCTGCCCAAGTGGGAGCCTCCCAATTTGGGCCGGAGAATTGCTTGAGCCCAGGATTCTGAGGTTACAGTGAGCTATGATCACACCACTGCATTCCAGCCTGGGAGACAGAGCAAACCCTGTCTCTTAAAAAAAACTGTAGTTTTGTGTTTATTTGTATTGATGTGTGTGACTATTTGTTTAAGACCTTTCTCCTCCATGTGGACTATAAGCCCTAGGAGGACAAGACTCTTCCTCATCTGGAACTGTATCCCCAGTGCTGGGAACAGAGAAGGGGCTTAAAAAAATGTTTGTGCAATGGCTCACGCCTGTAATCCCAGCACTTTGGGAGGCTGAGGATGGGTGGATCATGAGGTCAGGAGATAGAGACCATCCTGGCTAACATGGCAAAATCCCATCTCTACTAAAAATACAAAAAATTAGCTGGAAGTGGTTGTGCTTGCCTATAATCCCAGCTACTCAGGAGGCTGAGGCAGAGAATTTCTTGAACCTGGAAGGCAGAGGTTGCAGTGAGCCAAGATCACGCTGCTGCACTCCAGCCTGGGTGACAGAGAGAGACTCAATCTCAAAAAAAAAAAAGTGTGGAATGAGTGATGGCATGAATGAATGGTGGATGAGAGGAAGGATGGACTGTGGCCAGGGAGGGCACAGAGACCCAGTCAGGGGTCTGGCCCGAGTAAAAAAAGTCTTCATTATCTGTGGCCGGTGTGGCCTATTACAAGGTTCATCACCAAGTCTAATCTCTTTCTATCCACAAATCTTAAATGTCACAGGAACCAGCTCTGCCCACTTCCAGGCCCTGTGCAGGGAATGCACCCTCTCCTAGGAGTTGATCACCCCGACTGCAACCCCAGTCCTCGGCACCCTAAAGCCTGGGGTCTCTCCCTACCACGTGGGGAGGATCATACAATTGGGCTCACTGTTCACTCTCCCTACCCCTCCCAGCAACCCGCCAGGGGGCTAAAACCGCTACTACTTCCATTTCATACAGGAAGAAACTGAGGTTGCTAAGTTAACGAACAAGTCTTCCCCACGCTCCACAAAAACATCCAAGAATTAGCCCAGAGCACCCCGGTGAGTGGATGTTGAGCAGAACCAAGCTTGGGGATCCACGGCCCGCCCAAGCCTTCACCCATGAGAGTGTTGGAGAGAAAGAACCTCAGGCTGGACGGCTCAGCAGAGATGGGTTCAGCCCTGACTCCAGCCCGTAAGGGTCTCCACGGAGGTGACTCATTTTCTGCAGCTTTCAAAGTCCTCTACCCCCAACCGAAACTCAAGTCCATATGCTCACCAAGCAGGCTGTCTGACTGCCTCAGCCTGGACCACAGCCACCCGGGGATGTCTCAGTTATTTCTGCCAACCACAAGTGCTGATGGACAGTTATGACAGTCTTGGATCCTTAGAAATGGGAATGAGGGGCTGGGTGCAGTAGCTCATGCCTGTAATCCCAGCACTTTGGGAGGCTGAAGCAGGTGGATCACTTGAGGTCGGGAGTTCGAGACCAGCCTGACCAACATGGAGAAACCCTGTCTCTACTGAAAATACAAAGAACTTAGCTGGGCATGGTGGCACATGCCTGTAATCTCAGCTATTTGGGAGGCTGAGGCAGGAGAATCTCTTGAACCTGGGAGGCAGAGGTGGCAGTGAGCCAGTGAGCTGAGATCGTGCCACTGCACTCCAGCCTGGGCAACAAGAGCAAAACTCGATCTCAAAAAAATGTCTCTCTCAAAAAAAAAAAAAGAGAGAAATGGGAATGAGGATTTCTTCCCTGTTACTGGGGAGTGCACTGACTTTCTATACTGAGGCTCTGCTAGGCTACTTTCTGCACACCTTTGAGAGCCATTAGGTGAGGCTCAGTATTTCCATTAGGCAAACAAATGGGAAATCTGAGGCTGGAGTTATTAAATGTTTGGCCCAAAATTACCCAACTAGGCAGTGATGGAAGTTGGGGTGTCTTAACTGTCAGTGGCTTTGGAACCATTTTCCACTTACTTGTGCAAATTCAGTTGCTTGCGTTGCCATAGGGGAGGGTTGGGGGTCATCCCCTTTTATGGAATTTTTCTTCTTCAAGGACTTGTCTGGCAAATGTAAAGCTTTCAAAATACGAGATGGCACCGGCGGAAGTGAGACGGTTCCTTGGTGGATGTCCAGCCTTTATATCAGGCTCAAGTCTCCCCTGTAAAGGCCCCTGGCCTTTGCTCCTATTCTCTGGTCACAGAGGGCCACCACTTTGGGGCCAGTGCCTCCGTTCTGGCCGAGCATGTGAGACCTGCCCTCCTTGAGGTTCCCAGACACTGCCCTACTCAGAGATGCAAACGTGTTCTCCTTAGAGCCCATGGCCTCGAACTTGTCTCTCATTTTCTGAGAGCAGCCCGTTCCTTTCCTCCCAGGGAGATCATATGTGCTCGCGTAGTGGAGCTGTGGTTTCCACTCCAGCCTCCGAAGCCAAACTCCGAGGAGTTTCAAATATCCCCAAGGCCTCCAAGGAGGAAGGGCCTGAGCATATCTGGGGAAAGGGCTGCATCTGGTCTGCGTTATCCAGTAGCTGCTGCTGCCTCGAACCCTGTCAGGGAATGGAGGCCCAGATCAAGGGGGGCCTGGAGGGAGGACCTGGAAGGAGAGGTCTCCGCTCCCTGCTAGCCTTCCTCAAGTTGTGCCAGGCCTTTCCAAGGGACCAAAGAGCTGGAGAGGCCCTCTGCCCTCATTTTGACCAGATGCCCCATTTCCCAGGATGGAAGCTGGAGTGGGAGGTGGCACGGGTAGCTCTGTGGCAGGACCATGAGGCACTCGGGGCTGCTGATACTAATCAAGAGTTCTTTCCACTGCCCATGCCAGATGCTTAAAACCTGGCAAGTGCAGGGCAGGGCCTTCTCTCTGGAGGGGGACACTGCCCTGCTGCCTCCTTACCAGCCACACTGCCTCAAGATGGCATAGGCAGGCAGCTGCTGGAGACCAGCCTGGGCGGAAGCAGAAATTGGCATTAGAGGTTTACATGACTTCAAGATGAAGTGGGGAAAACAACACCCCAATGCTGCAATAAGAAGAAATGATTCACAGAAGACTTGTGCTTTCGAAGCCAGCAACAGAAAGAGTTTCTTAAAAACACATGCGTCTTGACCTGCAGAAGCTCCTCCCTACCCCCAAGCCCATCTTCACAGACAGGGCTAAACCCACATTTCCTGAACTCCTGCCCCAAGCCTGGTCCTCCCTCCCACCAGTCCCACATGTTATCCTGGTGGGTTTTCCCAACAGCTGCACTTCACAGATGAAGGAACTGAGGCCTCTTCTCTCTCAGCAGGTGATCCTGTGCTAGACTGGGGAGCCAGCGTCACAGGCCTGGGTTGTGGGGATCTAGCCATTTATTTCAGTTGCTTCCCTGCACTTCTGAGCCTGAGCCAAGTCATGCAAAACTCCACTCCTGGGGTTTGCTGGCCTTGCTTCCTGATGCCCACCAGACCTTTGTCCTGGGGCTCCACCCAGGGCACAGTGGGGAGAGGAGCAGACAGCAGAATGCGTATGACCTGATTTCGTTTGTGTGCTTGCTCTCCGGTCCTGAGAAGCCTTCAGCACAACACTTTATATAAACAAAAAAGAAAAGAGGGCGTATTTTTGGAGATGAGTTTTCTACCTCCCTACCCACACTCCGCAACTTAATGATTTAAGCTTTTTAAGTACAAAAACTTTAAGGAGTTCTGGAAAAATGTAAGCAGCGCTCATTCATTATCCTCAATTTCTGATTAAAAAAATAGGAAAAAAGAAAGAGAGAAGAAGAAGAAAAAGGAAGAAAGGAAACAAAAACCAAATGAAAATTTCCCAAACCCATGGGAGCACAGAGTGGAGAATGAGAGCCTCAGGCAATGCTGACACTGTCCTGTTCAGATTGTGTCTTGGGAGTACAGAATTACGTGGGCTCCCTGCTCTACTATAGGATCCTTTAAGAAACCAACATCCTCAGGGCGCACGGACCAGCCCAATATTAATTCTCTAAACCTTTGGCTAAATGTTTCCTATCTTTCCCCATTATGCTTCTGAAACAAAATTAGAAATACAGAGAACATTGGAAATGTAAATTGCCAATATTCCTACCATCTATTGCAATCAAACACACACACACCTACACACACATATACATTCCGCCTATTTCTTTTTTCACTTAGCAACAGACCGACAGATTTCTGTTTTAACCCCAGCTTCAGGCAAGTTGCTTTGTGCCTCTGTGCCTGTTTCCTCATCTATAAAATGGAGATAACAGTCATGCTATAAAGAGTATGTGAGATAATGTGTGGGAAATGCCTGGCCCATAGTGAGGAAGTGGTCCATTAATGATTGCAGTTATTAATGCTGTCATCTTGGACTCTGCCTCTCTATACCTCTTATGGGCCCCAGGGGACTGAGATGACCTCTACACTCATTCATTCCATAGTCACTCAGAGGGTGTGCGCTCTGGGCCAAGCCCTGCACTGGGTGGCAAGGGCCCAGAGATGAACATGACCAGGTCTTGCCCTCAGTCCAGGAAGGAGGGCAGATACATAAACAAATAAGTGACAATCTTGGGTGACAAGAGCGATGGTGGCCACATAGGGGGGTGTTGTGGGACTCATGAGCTAGGAAGCCACTCAGACTCTGAAAAGAAGGTGATGGAGCAGCCAGCTCAGGAAAGAGGAGGAGGAGATGTGTAAAACAAACACAGGGAAGGACGTGTCAAATAGACGGGAGAGCAACTGCCCATCCCCAGAGGCCCAGAGGCCCTTCCTGGGAATAGTGAGTCCTCGACTGTGGCTAAACAAATCTAGCAATGTGACAATTAGGAGGTCTCTTCCTCTCCCTCTGGCTGTCGGTTTCCTCGTCTCTAAAGTGAGATGATTGGCCCAGATGACCTCTGCATCCTGTCCTTTCCAGTCCTGATTCTCTCTAGGGTCCACAATGTGCACCAAACCACTCGCTAGTCCCAGAATACACCATGCTTTAGCCATGCTCCAAGCCCTGCTCGGGCCATGTTCTCACCTTGGAATAGACCTCGTCTTTGGGGGCTTATCTCAAACGTCCCATCTCAGAGTCTCTTCCCAGCCTTACCCCTCAGCGAAGCCTGCTTCACATTGCACCGTACCTGCAGGAAGTCAGTGGTTTCTGCCCAGGAGGTTGGTAAGTGTAAGTCTCATAGACAGTGAGCCCTGGAGAGGGACCAGTGTTGGAACTTCTGAGTCTCCAGTGACCAGCAGGGAGCGGTGTACAGCAAGCGCTCAGCTTTTTGTTCATTTTTTTCCTACTAATAATATGAGCAGGTAATATTTATTGAGGCCTTACCTCTAGCCAGGGAGTATTTGAAGCGCTTTCCATGGAATGTCTGATTTCAACCTTGTAACACCCTACCCATGAGGTAGTTACTATTATTGTCCCTACTTTACAGATGAGAGACCTAGACCTGAGACTCAGAGAGGTTAAGTGACTGAACCAAAGTCACACAGCAGGTGAGTGATGGAGTCAGTATCCCCTGTCTGTCAGGCTCCAGAGGCCCTGTTCCCTAGACAATGACTTTGTCTCTGTCCGATATCAAAGCCCTCAGATACTGCCTGGATGCCAAGTACAGCTAGCCAGTGGTCACTATTGAAGGCCATGGAACTCTGTAGAGTTGCCTTGCTTTTTTTTCTTTTTTCATTAATAGGCTTTATTTTTTAGTAACAATTTTAGAGAATAATTAAGCAGAGAATACAAAGTTCCAGAATTAACATCTCGCATCAGTGTGGTACATTTTTTGCAATGAATGAACCAATATTGATACATATTAACTGAATTCTACAGTTTACCTTAGGGTTCCCTCTGTATGTGATTCAGTTCTATGGGCTTTGGCAAACGTATAATGACACGTATCCAACATTATGGTATTATAACAGAATAGTTTCACCGACCCCAAAATCCTTTTGCTTCACCTATTCATCCCTCCCCCTAAACCCCTGGAAATCATTAAATTTTTGAGTCCGTAGTTTTGCCTTTTCTGGAAGAGTTAAATCACATAGTATGTAGCCTTTTCGGACTGGCTTCTTTCACTTAGTAATACATATGTGAACGGCTTCTCGGCCTTTGGCTAAGATGGATTGCAATAACATGCATTTGAGTTTCCTCCATGTCCGTTCATTGCTTAATGCTTCATTTCTGTTTACCGCTGAATAATGTTCCATTGCAGAGGTGTACCACAGTTTACTCACTCACTTATTGAAGGACATCTTGATCGCTTCCACTTTTTGGTAATTATGGACAAAGCTACTCTATAAACACTCATGTGTGAAGGTTTTTATGAGGACATACGTTTTCAATTCAACAAGTACCTAAGAGTATAATTGCTGGATTGTGTAGTAGAGTGTGTTCAGCTTTGTGAGACACTGCCAAATTGTCTTCCAGAGTGGCTGTACCATTTTGTATTACCACCAGCAATGAAAAGAGCTTCCGTTGCTCCACATCCTGGCTAGCACATGGTATTGTCAGTTTGGATTTTGGCCGTCCTAATATATCTGCAGTGGTATCTCACTGCTGTTTCAATTAGCATTTCCTTAGTGATCACTTATGTTGATCATCTTTTTTTTTTTGAGGCAGAGTCTTGAGCTCGTTGCCCAGGTTGGAGTGCAATGGCATGATCTCAGCTCACTGTCTCACTGCAACCTCCACCTCCTGGGTTCAAGTAATTCTCCTGCCTCGCTGGGCGTGGTGGCTCATGCCTGTAATCCCAGCACTTTGGGAGGCCGAGGCGGGTGCATCACAAGGTCAACAGATCGAGACCTCTGTTATTGCCCCCTTCTTCCCACCACTCATGAGAGGAGCTGTGGTCGTCAACACTGAGAAAGACAAAAACCTGGATGTGCAACCAGTACCTGGCAGTGGCAGTGCCTTGGTGAGGCTGCTTCAGGAGGGCACCTGCAAGCTTGATGAGATTGGGTCCTACAGTGAAGAGAAGCTGCAGCACCTGCTAAGGCAGTGTGGCATACCCTTTCAGGCAGAAGACTCCAAGGACCAGCTCTGCTTCTCCTTACTGGCCCTCTACGAATCTGTACAGAATGGAGCTAGAGCTATACAGCCCCCACCTCACTTCACAGGTGGTAAAATCTACAAGGTGTGCCCCCATCAGGTGGTCTGTGGTTCCAAGTATCTTGTGCGGGGTGAGAGTGCCCGTGACCATGTGGACCTGCTTGCCTCTTCCCGCCACTGGCCACCTGTCTATGTGGTAGATCTGGCCACATCAGTGGCCCTGTGTGCTGACCTCTGCTACCCAGAGCTGACCAACCAAATGTGGGGGAGGAACCAGGGCTGTTTCTCAAGCCCCACAGAGCCACCTGTGAGTGTGTCCTGCCCAGAGCTCTTGGACCAGCATTATACTGTGGACATGACAGAAACTGAGCACTCTATCCAGCATCCAGTCACCAAGACTGCCACACGGCATATTGTACATGCAGGCACACAGCCTAGTTCTGATGACCCCAGTGCTGGGCACCACTCCTTGGCCCTGTGCCCTGAATTGGCACCCTATACAACCATCCTGGCCTCCATCATGGACAGCAAACCAAACAGTGTCCGCCAGCGGCCCATTGCCTTCGACAATGCCACTCACTATTACCTCTACAATCGCCTCATGATCGAGACATCCTGGTCAACATGGTGAAACCCCGTCTCTACTAAAAATACAAAAAATTAGCTGGGCATGGTGGTCCGTGCCTGTAATCCCAGCTACTCAGGAGGCTGAGGCAGGAGAATTGCCTGAACCCAGGAGGCAGAGGTTGCGGTGAGCCGAGATTGCGCCATTGCACTCCAGCCTGGGTAACAAGAGCGAAACTCCGTCTCAAAAAAAAAAAAAAAAAAATCTCCTGCCTCAGCCTCCTGAGTAGCTGGGATTACCACCCACCCATGGTGGCATGTACAACCACGCCTGGCTAATTTTTGTATTTTTAGTAGAGATGGGATTTCGTCATGTTAGCCAGGCTGGTCTCAAACTCCCAACCTCATGATCTGCCTGCCTCAGCCTCCCAAAGTGTTGAGATTACAGGCTGTAATCCCGGCCACTTCACCCGGCCTCTTCTGCCATTTTAAAATTTGAGTATCTGCTTACTGTTACATTTTAAGAGTTCTTCATATACATATTTTGAGACAGGATCTCACTCTGTCACCCAAGCTGGAGTGCAGTGGTAGTCATCACAGCTCATTGCAGCCTCTACTTCCTGAGCTCAAGCAATCCTCCTGCCTGAGCCTCCTAGAGTAGCTGAGACTACAGGCATGCACCACCATGCCCAGCTAATTTTTATGTTTTTTGTAGAGACAGGATTTCACCATGCTGCCCAGGTTGTCTTCATATATTTTGAATACAAGACCTTTATCAGCTATGTGTACTGCAAATATTTTCTCCCGGTCTGTGGCTTGTCTTTTCATTCTCTTAACAGTGTCTTTTGCATAACTGAAGCTTTTATTTTTAATGAAGCCCAACTTAAACATTTTTTCTTTCATGGTTCACTGTTTGAGTGGGTTTTTTTTTTTCTGAAAACTCACTGCCAACCCAGAGCTACCTAGATTTTCTGTTATCTTATGGAAATTTTATAGTTTTATGTTTTACATTTAGGTCTATGATCTATTTTAAGTCAACTTTTATGAAAGGTGTAAAGGTCTGTGTCTATATTCTTTTTCTTTTTTTTTTTTTTTGCATGTGGATGATCAGTTGTTCCAGCACCATTTGTTGAAGACTATTTTTTCTCCATTAAATTATCTTGGACCCTCAAAAATCAGTTGACTGCATTTACATGGGTCTATTTCTGGGCCCTCCATTCTGTTCCATTGACCTATTCGTCTATACTTTCATGAATATCACACTGTCTTCATTACCGCAGTAAGTTTTGAAGTCAAGTACTGTCACAAGTCCTCTGACTTCTTTTTCAGTAATTGTGTTGACTATTCTGTTAATATCAAAAATAATTCACTGAGATTTTAATTGGGGTTGCACTGAATCTATAAAACAAATTGGGAAGAGTGATCTAATGATATTCAATTTTCCTATCTATGAACAGGGAATATGTCTCCATTTTCTTTTGTCTTTTCTTTTTTCTTAATGGAAGCTTCTCACTTATTTCAGACAAAGTATTAGATTTGCCATTAAGAATTACCTCAAAGTGATCACTATTACGGTCATTACCACAAAAGATAGTAAAGCAGGATGGAGGCAGATACCTGCAGAGCCACCAACATGCCCCAGAGCCAAGACCAGCCCTAATTCTTCACTTCTGTAGCCTCCTTCTCAGCCTCTCCCTTAGCCTTCTTCTTCACCTCCACCTTCTCCTCCTTTTCCAGCATTGTTACAATCTCAGCCACCTGACTCATAGAGATATAAACATCTTTGTGCACCAGTTTAATCGCCTTAATGAGACTGTCAATGTTGAGCCTGCCAACCTTATTTTTATCCAGTGTTGAGGCCAAGCTTATCAGCTTGTTTTTTGGAATGTTCTTAATTTGCTTCATGTTGCTGATGAACTCAGTGATACTGATGACTTTCTCCCCTACTCCCCCTGAGCCCTCTGCCTGGCCCATCCAGGCCTCTGAGGCATCTCCAGCTGTGCGATCAAGCAATGTATCCACCAGACTACCTGCTGAACTCTCTTTGTCGGTCTCTTGGTAGCTTCAGATTTTTCCATGTATTTTTCTTTGCTGCTCTCAACTTCCTTCTTGATGTCTTGCAAGTCATCACTATAGTCCTGGACATCCCCCTTCAGCAGCTCCAGCTCCTCCTTCTCCTTGGTCAGGGACTCCTTTTGCTCCTTCAGTTTAGAACAGGCATTGTTAAGTACATCCATGTCTTCTTTAGTCATTTCCTCTTCCTTCAAGACCTCCAGCACAGGGGCAGTGTTCTTCAGGGCCTCTGAGGGCAGGATCACATCAGGCACTTCTGGCTGCTGGTCAGCCACTGGCCTCTCAGAGGTGGCTTCTTCCACTTCTTTTGTTTCTTGGGATAGCTCCTGCAGCTCCTTCTCCCCGCGCTCCTGCAGGATGGCTGCCTCCTCCTGTAATGTGGCCTCCAATTTCACTTTGTTGTCCACCTGCTCACCCTCAACCACTTTCACCTGAGCTCCCTTCACCACTCTCTCCAGAAGAATCTGCAAGGTGGATTTGAGCTGGTCAGCAGGAGAGAGGGTGTCTGGGAGGCACATAGCTCAGGACAATAAGAGCAGTGATGTGGGGATCGCTTGATGCAGACGCAGGTCCAGCCACTGCTTCAGCTGGCTCCTCAGATGATTTTCTGAGACCTTAAGGGCCTGCATCCCTCGAGCTCTACCTGCTAACAATTCCTTGGTATTCAGGCTGTCTACCCCTTCCTCGGCAACCAGCTTGTTGTTGGCCTTTATAAACCTCAACCTCATGGTAAGCTGGCAGCATAGGAAGTTATTGATGCCTATGGCCTGGAGATGAGCAGCTCACACAATGCCACCCTCTGCTGGCAGGTGAGGTTATCCAGGGTCAGCTCATCCTCAAATAATTTGGAAAACCGCATGATTTATTTCTTTGTTGCTAGGTCTTTCCTGTCTCTTGGATCTTCTGGAAAAGTCTTTGGCAGTGCTCCCCCCCATAGCTGCTTCTTTGGTCTCTCCTTCTTGATGGACTGGGTCTCAAATGTGGACAGCAACGTGTGGGAAAGACTTTCGCTGCGATGGGCAACAGGAACTCCACGAAAGACACCACCACGAGTATCAGGAACAGGACCCCATGAAAGAGGTCAGCACAGACCCCGGCAAACTGCCTGTGCTCCCGTGTCAGCCTGTGGCCACTGAGAATCCTCCGGAGCGTGCATGGGGCGACCCTGGTGTGATCCAGAGAAGGCGAAAGTCCTGATAATAGTGCTTCAGCCTGTCCAGGACCCTCCGCCCCACGGTTCTCACCAGCACCTCTGCAGCGGGGCTTACATGGGTCTGCCTTCCTCCAGCTTCCTGTTCTTGTCCTTGGGGGCTTGACTACGGAGCCGTCGGCCAAGATGGGGAGATGAATGCCAGCAGTGCGCAGGAAGGTCCTGAGGTCCCGTGACCACCAAACATGGCGTGACCACTGTGTGCCAGCGCTCCGGCCTCACGGGGCAACTGCTGAGGTGATGGCCTCTGAGGGAAGGAACACCGGGTAGGCGGGGGTGCAGCAGTCAAGAACATTCACGCAGCTTGTCAGCCCGGCGATGTTGGTCCAGCGGAGACCTGGTGCTCGATCCCCCAGTTTACCCCTCAGGGCAGCGATGAGGGATGGTGGGAGGCGGGAGGCCGCCCGGCCCTGACAGCTCCTCAGTAAGATGGCTGCCATGGGCCACCTGCAGCAGCTTCCTCCTCCTCCTCTTCCTCCTCTGAGGCTCCTGGGCCTATGTTGCGCCTCCACCTGGCTCGCAAGGATGGCTGACAAAGGCTGTGGACCAATAAAAAACCCCATGACCCGGCATCAAAGGCAGCCAAGCCGCTCACAGACTTCCGGGGGCGAGGTGGGCAGAACAGGGACGGGAGGGGCGACCGAGTTGCGTTTCCCACTAGGCACTTCCGCTCTTGCGCACTCCAGTTCTTTAGGTGGTTGATCTTTCATTAGTTTTTATCATTTCCTTGTGTAGATTCTGTACACATTTTGTCAGATTTATATCTAAATAATTCTTTTTATTTTTTTCTTCTTTTTTTTTTTTTTTGGTAAGTGTTACTGCATTTTTAATGTCAAATTATAGTTGTTCATAGCTGGTATGTATGAAAGCAATGGACTTTTGCCTATTAATTTTTTTTTTTTTTTTTTTTTTTTGCAGATGGAGTCTCTCTTTGTCGCCCAGGCTGGAGGGCAATGGTACAATCTCAGCTCACCGCAACCTCCACCTCCCGGGTTCCAGTGATCCTCCTGCCTCAGCCTCTTGAGTAGCTGGGATTCCAGTCACCCAACACCATGCCTGGCTAATTTTTGTATTTTTAGTAGAGACGAGGTTTTGCTGTGTTGGCCAGGCTGGTCTCAAACTCCTGACCTCAAGCCCACCTCGGCCTCCCAAAGTGCTGGGATTACAGGCATGAGCCACCATGCCCAGCCTGAGTTTTTATTTTAATTTTACTAGAGCTGAGCCGTGTTTAAGGTTTGCTATAGCTACAGATGCCAAAGGCTTTGGTTTCCTCTAATTTCCTTGGTTGGTATTTTTCTTCATGGTTAACTTTGGGTTTCCCTAAGAACTCCTTCTTAAAGAGTCTGTCTTACAGCTGTTTCAGTTGTAATTCATTGCTATTATACTGAAAACCTGTTGTTGTGGTGGAAATAAGATGCTGGGGAGAGAAGGCATTCTATACTCTTATTATTAAATCTTAGTTCTTTTAGTTGGCCTGAGCCCCTGGGCTTTGACCTTCAGAAGCATTTTTTGGCCCCATTATTTTTCCCTTCTCCTTGAGTGAGACAGACTTAAGGCTGGAGGGGAGGCCTTGAGGGTCGTCTAACCCCAATCAGGGGAACAGTCAGCTAAGGCTCTGGTAAAGTAGTTTCTCTGGAGGGCTGCTGGCCTTTGTTACTGGGAAAGCTCTGGGGGTATATCAAAATGGTTATTTTTCCCTCTTTCTGTCTGGAATGAAGTTTTTTTTTTTTTCTCTGATCTTTCCAATGTCAGTCTGGTGGGGTTCCTGGAGGTAAAACCCACTTAAGTATTGAAGGGAGACCTACAACTAGGCCCCCAGAAATTTTAAATTTACAAATAAGTCATTTTTAATTTCCAGAAATTCATCAAAATTACCAAGTGTTCCCAACAGTTCCTGGTTTCTGCTTCAAGCAAGCCCTGATCTTGGCTGTATTCACTCATCTCCCCAGATTTCAGAGTGGCAGTTTGCCCTGTGACCTTAATTCTCTGATGAGAATTAAGAAACATTGTTGACTTTCAGTTTGTTCGACTTATTTCATGATGTGAGGATGGGCCTGACAACTTCCAAACTCTTTATACATCAGAGCTGAAACCAGAAGTACCTCCTGCTGGCGTTTTAACATATCTGCCTCCCAGTCATGGGACAGAGGGACAGAAAACTGCAGGGGAAGCAAAGCCAGGAGGAGCCAAACCCATGATCGATCCATTCAGTAGACCTGTCCCACTGCCCTGCACAAAGGAGGCCCAACCAGGGGAAACCAAGGCCCTAGGGAAGGAGCCATAAGCTTCATGCGCCAGATCTCTCAGACTCCCTGTTCCTCTGCCAGCCCTGGCCTCTGGATCCCCCTCTGGGGCTTGGATTGGTTTGCAGTGGAGGAGGAAGCGTAGGGCACATGAGGGTGGCTGCGGTTAAGCAGACCAGGCAGACCCCACCAAACATGAGCTCCACCCCTCACTAACTGCAATACCTTGGCTTGGTCACTGCCTTTCTGGGTCCTCGGTCCTCATCTATAGGATTATAAAATAACAGCACTATCCTGGTATAACTGTGGCAGGGAGGAAAATGCCTGGCACTGAGCCGGGCACACCTCAGTGTCATACAAACACATTTCCTTCTTTCCCCTTTAGGAGTCACCTCCACTCCAGTATCCCTGCCTTCACACTGCTTTTCCTGACTCCTCCCAGGTCTGCACCACCTTCCCTTCATCCCACCCAGCCCAAGGGCCACCCAGAGGAGGGAAAGATGAAAGGCTGACTGCAAGTGGCAAACGTTAATGGCGTTATGTGCCAACCATTCTTCTAAGCATGCTGTATGCATTTGCTTAGATATATGCACCAAAAGAAGGTATGATCTAGAAAAACTGTTACCACTATGCTACAGAAAAGGAAAATCAAGGTGCAGAGAAGTTTAGCAACTTCCAAGATCACAGTCAGTAAGTGGCGGAGCCTGGGTTAGAACCCAGAACCCACATTTTAGGAAGAGACATAAAGGAAGTGAAGATCCTCCTCCCTGGGAAGTGGCAACTCAGCAGGGTGAGAGCATCCCACTCGCTGTACTAGTTTGGCTGTGGGGTTTTAAGGGCTGGAGGCTTCCTCCAGTGACCTCAACTTCCTGGGTTAACTGAGGGGATTCTTGTGCCAATGAGGGAGGCAGAGCCCCTGTGGAGCTGAACTGAGCATGGTGCAGATGCCAGATCCCTGTTATCCTGTAATGGGACAGGGTCAGGGATCTGCCAGTATGTGTGACCCAGGACTTCTTGAACTTGAATGTGCCCACAAATCCCTGAGGATCTTATTAACATGCAGATTCACATTCAGCAAGTCCCAAGTTGGGCCCATGATTCTGCCTTTTTTTTTTTTTCTGAGACGGAGTCTTACTTTGTCACCAGGCTGGAGGGCAGTGTCACGATCTCAGCTCACTGCAACCTCTGCCTCCCAGGCTCAAGCAATTCTCCTGCCTCTGCTTCCCAAGTAGCTGGGACTACAGGTGTGTGCCACCATGCCCAGCTAATATTTGTTTTTGTTTTTAGTAGAGATGGGGTTTCACCATCTTGGCCAGGATGCTCTTGATCTCTTGACCTCGCGATCCACCCACCTCGGCCTCCCAAAGTGCTGGGATAACAGGCATCAGCCACCGCGCCCAGCTGATTCTGCATTTCTAATAGGCTCTAAGGCATTGTTGATGCTGCTGGTACAGGGACCACATTTGAAGAAACAGTTCTCTGTGGGACCCTGTATCTCTCACAGGCCTCACTTCCTTCACTTGTCTTCCAGCTTCTCTCACTCCGCTTGCCTGATTCTCCAGTTCTGAAGTGATCATTCTCCCCACGGCTCCACCTCTCAGATGGCAGGACAGCTTCTGAAGGGCATTTTAAGAAAAGTTACCCAGGGAATGGCCAGCCAAATGCCATACTAGTTAGCCAACATGGAACAATCTGTGAGCTGGGCCTAGTACCATCCATCACTTCTGAGATCCCACAACTGTGGCTTCTGGTGAAAAGCAGCATTTATATCACCTGTAAAATGGAGAAATGATCATAGAACCTGACCTCAACAGGTTGGCTTGAGGATTAAATGAGTCAGCATATGCAAAGCTGTCAGCTCAGTACCTGACACACGTGAGCACGGCTTACGCCTTAGATCTCACTTTGCTGAATGACTCTTTAGCAGATGTGGGTTTGATGTTGGCCCGCAGATGACTGCATGCAGTAGTCCTCAAAGTTGAGCATGCATCAGAATTGCCTGCAGGGCTTGTTAAATACAAATCGCTGAACTACACCCCAAGGTTTCTGATTTAGCAGGTCTGTAGTAGGGAGCTGATGATTTCCACTTCTATCAAGCTCCCAGGTGTTGCCGATGCTGCTGGCCCAGGGACCAACTTTGAGAACCTCTGATCTAGGAGCAACTCCTGCCCCTGCCCTACAAGGAGCCTGAAGGCCAGCGCTGGCAGTGCTGGGCCAGGTCACACCCAGAGTTAGAAGCCCTACCAGCCAGGTGCCCTGGGCTCTAAGGACACCAGAGAGGGGCTTGTCTGAGGCCCGAGGTCCCTCCACAGGCCTCTCCTGCAGGCCCCCTGCCTCCTTCCTGGCCCAGTGCCCTAGCCCTCGGAAGACCCCTCCGCCCAGCTTTGTTTGCATTCCTGGAGCCTGCGTCAGCCTGGGCAGCGGGCGTGTCTGTACAGGCTGGCCTGAAGCAGCTCTGATGGCTGGTCCTGCACTCCAGGCCTTCTGGGCTAGGGCCACAGTGGCCACGCAGGGCTCGCTTTGCAGGCTGGTGACTCATGCTTCCTCCCGGATTCCGGGAAATGCCTTCCTGCTGCTGCTGCTGCTTTTTTCTTGTTTAATGAGAAGTTCTCTGCAGACTTCCATGACAACCTCAGGATGGGGAGGTAGGGGGAGGAGGAGACCAAATCTATTCCCAAGAGGGGCCCCAAGAATTCCCATCTCTCTCACACATGCGCACATGCTCCCACCCTGTTGCCAGCCCCGGCCTGAGCCCCCAACCCACCATAGTGCTTTGGTCCAGGAGGGCCAGCCCCAGAAATGCTTGCTTTTATTAAAAAGGAATGGCCTCACAAAGGCACAACTGTAGGAAAGGTTGTAATTTGCCCAAATAAAACTTAATTTGATCCATGAAATAGCTGTGGTTTATTGTGTAATAGATGTGCTCTGTGTTTCAATTTAATAGAAGCCAATATAATAGGGGGCCAGTGGGGTCCTCCAGAGGCCCACCTCTTCCCCTACTCACAGTAGGGCCACACAGCCCACCCCAATGTTAAGACCCTCCACCAGGAGAGGCTGGAGAAGGGCTGGCCATAGACCTCTGGCCCAGACCACGGAGACTGGTGGGAGAGAGAGCCTGGGGACAGAACGAGTACGAGTGCTTGAAAGGGAAAAAAAAGAGGAAAGAAATGAGAACCACCCTTTTTCCAAAGCAAGGCTGCGGGTGTGTGAGTCTGAGGAGGGGGCCGTGGGGGCTGAGTCACTTTCCTGTCCACTGCTGGAATTTGGGGGGGGGGGGTGGCGCCTCTACTAGGGGCTGTGGGAGAAAGAAGGCTGGGTCTGTCCACATGCAGGAAGTGTACGAGGAAGGCTATGTGGAAGAGCATGGAGAGTATGTTGAGGGGATCCCTTTGAAGAAGGCTTCAGGGACAGTTCCTGGGGCGGTGGCAGCTGCTCCGGTCCCCAGAGCCTGTGTGTGCAGCCTGTGCTCCAGCTCAGAGCAAAGGTAGTACAAGCCACGGGGAGGAGAAAGACAGGAATGGGGCTTACTCAGGTCTGGTGAGACTCCCAGAGATGGTCCCATCCAGCATCCCCTGCCCCCAGCCCACCCTGGTGGTGCAGACTAAGGCCCAGAGAGGAGGAGTGAACGAGCTCAGCTGGCCCTGGCCCTCCTCCCATAAATTCTTAGTACGCACTTAGATCAGGGACGGGGGTAGGGTGGGATGCCAGGCTGGCTTTGCAGGACCCACCTCCAGGAGTGCAGAGCCACTGACAGAGAGCAGCAGGGGAAGGGACAGCAGGTATTGCTCTAAACATGTCACGTGCATCATCTCACTTAGTCCTCATGACAACACACTACAGTAGGTATTGGTGGCCCCATTTTTCAGCTGAGGAAATTGAGGCTGGGGCAGTGGCTTGTCCAAAAATCACAGTGACCCCTCAATCCTCTGCTGCCTCTCATGAGCAGAGACATGATCCACTCCATCCCCCTGTCCTTCTGGATTCTGGGACTCTGACACCTACATTTAAGTTATTCCTCATTCATTCTTCCCATTGGGTGCTTTTCTTAAAAAGGCCTTTATTTGGCTCACCGTAACCTTGGGCAAACTTCTGAGCCTCAGTTTTCCGATTCGTAAAATGAGAATTGCATGCATCTCCCAAGGGCTATTCTAAAGGTTAAATGAGATACCACATGTAAAGCACCTTAGCCAGGGCTTGGCATTCAGTAGGTACTCACAGGTGCTCATTAAATTCATCTGTTTCTAACAACCCCCATTGAGAATATCACAAGCCAGGTAAATTCTGGATGTTAATTTGAGAGGGAGAATAACTGGGATTTGAATTCCAACGCTGCCATTTACTCACCAAGTATTGGAACAGGATCTCATCTTACCTCTCTGAATCTCAGTTTCATCATCTGTAAAATGGGCATAACATTACCCATCACAGGGCTAATGGGACAATTAAATGAGATAATGGATGCCACATAAAAGGTGTTCAATCGGCCAGGTGCAGTGGCTCACGCCTGTAATCCCAGAACTTTGGGAGGCTGAGGTGGGAAGATCACCTGAGGTTGGGAGATTGAGACCAGCCTGACCAACATGGAGAAACCCCGACTCTACTAAAAATACAAAAATTAGCCAGGCGTGGTGGCACATGCCTGTAATCCCAGCTACTGGGGAGGCTGAGGCAGGAGAATTCACTCGAACCCAGGAGGCGGAAGTTGAAGTGAGCCGAGGTCATGAGACTGACCTCCAGCCCGGGCAACAGAGTGAGACTCCATCTCAAAAAAAAAAAGGTGTTCAGTAAACAGTTGTTATTCATCATCATTATTACTGCTTTCTAAATGCTATTCTGTGGGCTGGCCTCCAGGGTAGATGACCAACCTGTCTAGTGTGATGTTCCCCCCCTTAATGTTGCGCGTGTTGGCTCCTCTCATGAAAATTTTTCAGTCTGTCTGTGAGCTGGGGTTTCTGCCTTGGGGCTGAGAGAACCCTCTGTGTCCTGTCTGCCCTAGAAACAAATCAATCACACATGAATTCAATGACTGAAGGAACTGAAAGCAGTTACCCTGGACGCATTTGTAGGACACAGTCTCCTCTTTTGTTCTTCCAAGGAAATGCCACAGCACTGCCAAACCCACTGTTGGGCGGGTTGAAGGGCAACATGAAGGGGAGAACTTAGTCAGGGACGGTGGCAGGAAGCCTTCTCTGAAAGCCATGAGAGATGAGATGCCCCTGGCCCCCCACGAGGACCCTGGGCTGCTCCTTTCCTCACCTGCTGCCCTGACAAATCCCACCAGTGCCCACTGGACCACAGGGAGGCCAGGAGGCCCAGTTAGAAAGCTGGGCTATGACCAGATGTGGTGGCTCATGCCTATAATCCCAGCACTTTGGGAGGCCAAAGCTGGAGGATCACAAGGTCAGGTGTTCAAGACCAGCCTGGCCAATATGGTGAATCCCTGTCTCTACTAAAAATGCAAAATTTACCTGGCATGGTGGTGGGCGCCTGTAGTCCCAGCTACTTAGGAGGCTGAGGCAGTAGAATCACTTGAACCTGGGAGGCAGCAGTTGCAATGAGTCGAGATCATGCCATTGCACTTCAGCCTGTGCGACAGAGTGAGACTCTGTCTCAAAAAAAAAAAAAAAGAAAGAAAGAAAGCTGGGCTATGGCTTGTTCATCGAAAGCTGCACCATGGGACTCGTATGGGACTGGAGCCCTTGAAGACTGTGATTCACCCAAGGCCACAGCAGATTTGTGTGCATGTGCATGTGCGTGTGCGTGTGCGTGTGCGTGTGTGTGTGTGTGTGTGTGTGTGCGTGCGTGTGTGTGTGTCTGCACCTGCTATTTCCATATGTCGAGTGATTTCCCTTCATCTCAGTACTTCACAGAGTGCTACAGGGATCAAGGGAGACGGTCATGTGCGGAAGTCCACTATTCAATGATACAAATGTGAGGATTTATTTGTTGTCTTTTAATAGAGTCAAACTTCAATAAAGCAGAGCACTGGCAGCCAGAAATGTTTAATTGAGATTTAATGGCAAATCCTTTTTGTTCAACATTTTTCGTGGAGAAACTTTTTGTAATTATAATTCATAATGAAGTTTAATAGAATAAAAATGATATATGATCTGTGTAGGAAATTTCAAAAATGTGGGAAATGATAAAAGAAAAAGGACACAAAAATAATTCCAGAACCCAGATGTATTCACTGGTTATTACTTTATATCATATACGAAAGCATTTATATCATTAGAATCATTATTGTAAGTCTGTATGCATCTATATACCATTTTATGATGCCAGGGACTGAATTCAGTGCTTACTACGTTATCTATGTATATATGTATAAATGAAGTATCACATTATATACATGTACATTTATCACCTGCTTTTTTTTCCATTTAACATTATGTAATGATAATTTTTCTTTTTTCTTTTCTTTTCTTCTTTTTTTTTTTTTGAGATACAGTTTCTTTCTATCGCCCAGGCTGGAGTACAGTGGCACGATCTTGGCTCACTGCAATCCCTGCCTCTCGGGTTCAAGCAATTCTCCTGCCTCAGCCTCCCGAGTAGCTGAGATTACAGGTGCTCACCATTATACCTGGCTAATTTTTGTATTATTAGTAGAGACGGGGTTTCACCATCTTGGCCAGGTTAGTCTTGAACTCCTGACCTCATGATCCACCCACCTCGGCCTCCCAAAGTGCTGGGATTACAGGTGTGAGCCACCGTGCCCGGTCTCTAATGATAATTTTTCTACATAATGAAAAGTATTGTAAAACATGATATTTTTCTTTGTAACAAGAATAAGTGTGTATGGTAAGGAAACTAGTCCAGAAAAATAGAAAGTAGAAAGAAAAAAACCTACTTGTACTTCCATTTCCCCTCCCATTCCCCAGATGCTAGTGCTAGTAACAATTAAGCATAATGTTTAAAACTTGCATAGTATTTTGACACATAGATGTGCCATAGTTTCGGTAATTTCCTATTACGGGACATTTAGACTGCTTCAGAATTTTTTCTGTTATAGACAAATGAATATTTCTCAGGAAAGATCCCCAGAGGCAGCCTTGCTGGAACAAAGGGCACAAACATTTTTAAGGCTTTTGATCCAGATTAAGAAACTGATTTCCTGAAAGCGGCTGCCATTAGAGCCCCATCCGCATGGAGAGAACATGCTTTTTGCCCATCTCATTTTATCTTGGCCCCACTGAGCATGACATAAAAAAAAATGCTTTGGCCCAAGTGATCAGTGAAAAACAACATCTCCCTGTTTTAATGGAATCTTTTGTTTTCTACTGAGATGAAGCATTTTCCCCATATACTTAGCCACTGAAAATTTCCCTTTTGATTTTGTTTTTATATCCATTGCCCCATTTTTTCTCATTCTGGGTGTTAGACTTTTTTTCTTTTTGATTTGTAAGTGCTCTTTACATATTTCTTTTTATTTTCATTCTATTTATGGTGTGTTTTGATGTACAGAAGTTTCTAATTGTAAGTATTCAAATATATGCATCTTTTCCTTTATAATTCCTTCCATTACTGCTGTGCTTAGAGAAGCCCTTCCCATCCAGAGATCAAAATCATGAACATTTTATGTTAGTTATTTGATGATTTCATTGTTTTCACATTTTGCAGTCTCATCCATCTGGAATTTATTCTGCTCTGTAGTGTGAGGTGGACATGGAGTTATTTGCTCCCCTCCCCATCTCCCTCTGCCATCTCTTCGGTTGCCCCAGCTCCACTTCTTAAGCAAAGCTGCCTTTCCGGGGGAGTTCTGTGAAGTGCAGCAGCACCAGGCACTGCGCCGTCACCATCTGAAGACCCCTCAGTCCTCCAGCATCACCTAATTTACCCACCATGTGCCACCACCCTCGCCTCCTCCTGGGGACACAGACCCAACACGACACAATTGCCACCCTCAGGCAGCTCCCAGGCTAGGGAGGCGACAGGCCTGTGAACAGACAGTCACAATAGCATGTGTGAAACGCTGGAACAAAGGCAGGGGTCTGGGGGCTGTGGAAACCCTCCAGGAGGACTCAGGGGTTACCTGTGCCAGGTGAGGGGAAAGCCTTTAGAGGATGCATCCCTGAGGAAAGGACAGGTGAGCAGGAGCATTATCAAGCCAAAATAGTAAAAGAATCTAAGGCACACACTAACAGGTAACCCCAGGGGATCACAGTGGCTGGGCCTGGGCGGGATGAGACAGTTGTCACTATATGCCGTTTGGTCCACATGCATGTATCTCTTAATAAAGACATGAAATAGGGCCAGGCATGGTGGCTCATGCCTGTAATCCCAGCACTTTGAGAGGCTAAGGCGGGCAGATCACAAGGTCAAGAGATAGACACCAGCCTGGCCAACACATGGTGAAACCCTATCTCTACTAAATATACAAAAATTAGCTGGGCGTGGTGGCGTGCACCTGTAGTCCCAGTGACTCGGGAGCCTGAGGCAGGAGAATGCCTGGCTCGCTTGAGCCAGGAAAGTGGAGTGAGCTAAGACCGCACCACAGCACTCCAGCCTGGCGACAGAATGAGATTCCGTCTCAAAAAAAAAAAAAAAAGACATGAAATGTTCACAAGATCACCATTTTAAATGAACAGAGAGGAATTTTTGTTCTGCAATTCAGCAACAGAGTAGGTGAAGGGCCTTCTAGGAAGAGCATAAGCCAAGCCTTGGGGTCACAAACCAGGAAGGCATGACCGCTCAGCCTAGGCAGGGTGAGGCGCTGCAGACTAGAAAAGGCCTTCCATGCCCTGGGAAGAGCTCTGGCTTGGGCGGGCAGCCGTGGAAGGCTTTGCACCAGCATTGTCTTGGCCAGGGCTGCATTTTAGAAAGACCCATCTGGCTGCATTGCAGAAAGAGGAACGAAAGTCACTCCTGGGGTAAACAGAGGGACCCAGGATGAGACAGCTATGGTGATGTCACAGAGAGACAATTATGTAGTCAGAGCCCTGGTCCTGGGCTGCCTCTTCCAGCCTGGAAGCTCCTCCTGGAAGAAGGTGAACCTGTGGACATCTGGCATTTGGTCACTTTGGGATCCTACCACGGGGGAGGATTCTGGGTCTGCTCTGCCCAGGCCCCAGCCTCAGTGTGCTTGGTTTCTCTGGCAGTGAGAGTTAGGGGGCTAGAAAAGCTGAGGAGCCCCAAAACAATTAGTCTCTGCAGCAAGAAAGCTCTCAGGCCAGACCCTGACTTGGTCTCTTATTTCTCGTGAGAACTTAAACCAATAACTGAGATCCTGACAGCCTCATTTTTCTGTATCTGCACATGACAAAGGGGTTAGCGTGAGTACCCAGTGTGAAGTGTCCCATTAGAGAATGTATATAAGGTTCCATGTGCATGGGCTCCCATTATGTTACATGTAAAGTACAATACCACTGCTCTAAAGAGGAGGAGTGCTTTAAAAGGAGAGTCTAGGCCGGGTGCGGGGGCTCACGCCTATAATCCCAGCACTTTGAGAGGCCGAGGTAGGTGGATCACCTGAGGTCAGGAGTTTGAGACCAGCCTGGCCAACACAGCAAAACCCTGTCTCTGCTAAAAATACAAAAAATTAGCTGAGCATGGTGGCACATGCCTGTAATCCCAGCTACTCGGGAGGCTGAGGCATGAGAATTGATTGAACCTGGGAGGCAGAGGTTGCAGTGAGCCGAGGTTGCACCACTGCACTCCAGCCTGGGTAACAAGAGCGAAACTCCACCTTAAAAAAAAGTGGGCGGGGTGGGGTTGGGAGAGTCTAAAGGATGCACTGCCTAACTCAAAGCCATATCTGGGATTTCAGGCACAGGAAGGCAGCTCATGAGAAACCCTGGCCCAGACTCTGATCAGCCCTTTCCACTCTGCTCTGTCCATCCCAGGCCCTCTAGCAAGCCTTTCATTCTTTCCTGGGCCATGTCTCAGACCACATCACTGTTCACATCAGTACCTCCCATTTTCCAAAGGGCTTTCCTGTTTCTTCGCTCATTTTCTCCTCACCACAAGACCTAAGCATGTCTTAGATCCATTTCACAGATGAGGCAATGAAGATTCCCCCATTAGGCGGGGGTGTTAGGGAACCCACCAGCTGCTCCATGCTCCCCCAGCCTTCTAAGCCTCCCAAGGGCGGTTTCCAGAATGAAGAGACATGAAATGCCACAGGACAGGGTCTGTGGGGCCCATGAAAGAATTCCATCAGTTGGCCAATTACAGATGTGGCTCACATCTGTAATCCCAGTGCTCGGGGATGATCACCTGAGGTCAGGAGTTTGAAATCAGCCTGACCAATATGGAGAAACCCCGTCTCTACTAAAAATACAAAATTAGCTGGGTGTGGCAGTGCATGCCTGTAATCCCAGCTACTCAGGAGGCTGAGGCAGAAGAATCACTTGAACCTAGGAGGTAGAGGTTGCAGTGAGCCAAGATCACCCCACTGCACTCCAGCCTGGGCAACGAGAACAAAACTCTATGTCAAAATTAAAAAAAAAAATTGCAGCACCTCGAATGAGGGAAAACTCCTGAGGCTGAACTTAGGGAGCACTGGAACTGAAGTCACGTCGACCTGGTCCCAACCTAGTGCCAACACTTGGTTGTGTGACCTTAAGCAATTGCTTGACTTCTCTGATCTTTTGCTTGTCCTCTGTAAAGCAGGCACCATCCCCCAGAAACGGAAGCATTACTGTGGGCATAAAACAAAAGGCCTGATGGTGCAAGAGTTATTTCTTACCTATGTAACAAATTGTGTCTTCGAAGAGACTGCCTAAAGGCAGTCGGTCCAATCTGTCCTGTTTGTCTACACCACCAATCACATGCCATCCATCACTCCATGGGATGATGCATGCTCCCCCTGCCTTCTAAAGTGTCAGAGAAATGATGCGTGTGGGGTGGGGCAGACATCCATAAGTGCTGACAGGTATTTTGCATGGGAGGTGCAGGAACTGGACTATCTCATGCTATTTCCTATAACTTCTTAATTTTTCGGTAAGGTTAAGGGAAATGGCAATCAGATGATGGCCAGAGCCGTCTGGTGGAGGATGATCAACCCAGCAGTCATTTAAATGTAAGGCACTTGCAACAGTTTGGGAGAGCTGTACCAGGGCATCTTCCACTGTGAGAAAGGCTCCCGGATCTAAAGTGTCCACGCCTTCCCAGGTGCTGAGGTGCTGCTTTCTTCCACTAACCCGAACGCGCTGTGTTCCATTTCAGTAGCCGTAAATTCACGTTTTTTCCAGTTGTGCCTTACTTGTATCCACACCTTTCTTTCAGAAGCATCAGGTACAAGAACAACAGGATATTTGTAAAAAATTTAACCAGAATTCAGTTTGAACCCCCAAGAGACCAGCATGGGCAACATGGCAAAACCCCATGTCTACAAAAATACAAAAATTAGCTGGGTGTGGTGGCATGTGCCTGTGGTCCCAGCTACTCAGGAGGCTGAGGCAGGAGGATCGCTTGAGCCTGGGAGGTCAAGGCTGCAGTGACCCTCTTGGCTAAGCTATCAGCTATAGGTTGTATCAACTAGGCTGGCCATTCAGGGGAAGTCAGAAGTACAAGGCCCAGGAATTGCTAGAGCAGAATCTCAAATTTTCTAAATCGATCTTTTTTTTTTTTTTGAGACAGAGTTCTCACTCTGGTGCCCGGGCTGGAGTGCAGTCATGCAATCCTAGCTCACTACAGCCTCGACTTCCCCCAGGTTCTCCCGAGCAGCTGGGCCCACAGGCATATACCACCATGCCCAGCTAATTTTTGTATTTTTGTAGAGATGGAGTTTTGCTATGTTGCCCAGGCTGGTCTTGAAGCGATCTGCCCACCTTGGCCTCCCAAAATGCTGGGATTGCAGGCACAAGCCACCATGCCCGGTCTCAAAATTGGTCTTTATAATGCCCCTACCTTTTTCATCCTAGTCATTACCCAGGAAGTGGCCTAGAGTAAATAATCCCTTTGTGGAGTCAGCCAGAATCAATGACCAAACTGCCTTACTCAGGTGTGTAGACTAGGAGATGGTGAAACAGAGCTGGAAACCTCCACCCAAGTCTTGAGTAGGTTGTTCCAACTCTCAACAACAGCGTCGGATGCCGGTGGATGTCAGGAAGCATGGAAGGTCATCAAATACCTTGATGGTCAGCCATTGTTGAGAGCTTTCTGCAATCAAATGCACATTCTTTTTTTTTTTTGAGATGCTCTTGTCGCCAGGCTAAAGTGCAATGGCACAATCTCAGCTCATTGCAACCTCCGCCTCCTGGGTTCAAATGATTTTCCTGCCTCAGCCTCTCTAGTAGCTGGGATTACAGATGCCCACCACCACGCTCAGCTAATTTTTGTATTTTTAGTAGAGACAGTGTTTTACCATGTTGGCCAGTCTGCTCTCGAACTCCTGACCTCAGGCGATCCACCCACCTTGGCCTCCCAAATTGCTGGGATTACAGGCGTGAGCCACTGCTCCAGGCCCAAACGCACACTCTTATCAAGCTGTAAATTGTCCAGAAAGCTGAAAACATGACACAGATAAGTTTCAAGGACTGCAATGTTGTAGCTGGAACTGGCTGGTGAGACTGCAACAGCAACCCTAGAACCTGAAAAAGTGTCAAGAGCAGTGAGGGAGCCAACAATAGCTACCAGATGGGGCCAACACTCCAAAGTGGTCAATCTGCGATAAGCAGACGGAGGCCATGCCCACTGAGAGACATCCAGGTCAGCTTTCGGCAGGAGTCACGAGTCTGGGCAATGGTAGAGGCGTCGAGTCCTTTACTTTGTGTATCTCTATGAAGTAGGAGTGTTGTCATGTCTGGCAGGATGACAGGTCCAGGCAGCAAGGGGGGCAGTCTGGGCAGAGCAAGCTTGCCAATCAGTATCAGAGCACAGGCCCCTTATGATGGGCCTCTACAGGAGTGACCCAGGCAATTCCATCAGCAGCCTCAAACGTTTCTGGTTGGCGACCCCAAAGAGGGCTGACTTTAATCTGCCAGTCTGTGGTTTTCCAAGTGGTAGATCAAACAACCAAGCCATGGGCTATGTCCAAGAGCCAGTAAAAATATCACAAGCTTCATCAAAGGGAGTTGGCCTGAGCTGTGAAAACAGCATGAAGTTCTCCTCATTTCTGGTTCCACAGAGCTGACACTGAGGTTGGACAGCCGTAGCGGCCTGGTGGACACCATTGGGTTTTGGCCCAGTTGAACCATCAGTAAACCAGGTCAAGCCATTTGGGGGAACCTCTGTGGATCAGGGTCCACACTGAGCCAGCAGCTTCACTTCAGGTGGTAGAGTGGGGACTGAGATGCTGCTGGGCCAGGCGAGCTATGTTGTTGAGTCCACCATTTCCATTGGATGAATAGAACTTGTTGGACCCTTCCCACCTTGTGAGTCATTGAATCTGAGTTGACCCACCCCAAGTGGGAATATCAGATCATCCAGTCACAAGGCCCCTGCTTAGTTAGGTGTTCAATTGCACCAAGCCCGGTAGCAAGCTAACAATTTATAAAGGAGTATAAATCATATAAAGCTTCTCCCTTGGCTGGGTGCAGTGGCTCACACCAGTAATCCCAGCACTTTGGGAGGCCAAGGCGGGCGGATCATGATGTCAGGAGTTCGAGACCAGCCTGGCCAACATGGTGAAACCCCATCTCTACTAAAAATACAAAAATTAGCAGGGCATGGTGGCAGGCGCCTGAAATTCTAGCTACTCAGAAGGCTAAGGCAGGAGAATTGTTTGAACCTAGGAGGCGGAGGTTGCAGTGAGCTGAGATCACGCCATTGCACTCCAGCCTGGGCAACAGGGCAAAACTCTATCTCAAAAAAAAAAAAAAAGACCTTCTCCCTTTAGCCAGAAGCTTCAATCAGCAAAATCACCTGTCACTTTTAGCTTATAGCTCAAAGGGGTCCTTAGGATTGTGGGACCCTAAAGGTATCAGCACTTCTCTGTGTATGAGTTTTCCCCATTGAGAGAATCTCAATGGCCCTTATGGGACAGGGAAGCACAAGCACCTAATCTGCCAGCTATTTAAATGTAAAAGCCACAGTAGCAGTATATTGACGCAGCCCAAAGGATCATGTTAGTTTCCCTTCCCCACAGTGAACCCTACTCAGTGTATTAGCTGAATCCAGGATCTCCTCCTACCATGGGTAGGATGTTGATTTGGCTGCCTGTCTCCTGCAAACCCATAAAAGTTTGAGTTCTTCTCTCCGGAGTTACTTGGTGTGCTTGACTGAGAGCAAACTTCAGCCCCCTTGGGAACGAGAAGATTTTAGCTCCACCCCAATCAGCTTACTCCTTACAGCAGCTGAGGTTGGGGTAGCAGAGGGAGCAATCAGTGGTGTGAAGGGAGAGAGTGCTTCGGTGCCAGTAAGCAAGGTACATTTACTTTTGGCTTCAGCCAGCACGGTGGTTGCTCATGGCCAAACTAAGCAGTCCACTCAAAGCCCTATATTGGGACATTCTAATGTTAGTGTATTAGGACATTCTTACATTGCTTTAAAGAAATACCTGAATATCTAAGACCAGGCAATTTATGAGGAAAGATGTTTGATTGGCTCGTGGTTCTGTAGGCTAGACAGGAAGGGTGGGGCCGGCATTTGCCTCAGGAAGCTTCTACTCATGCGGAAGGCAAAGTGGGAGCAAGCCCGTCACGTGACGAAAGCAGGAGCCAGGAGTAAGGGAGAGGTGCCAAACACTTTTAAACAACCGGGTCTCACCCAGTCTCACAAAGACAGCACCAAGCCATGAGGAATCCGCTGCCAGGATCAAACACCTCCCACCGGGTCACACCTCCAGGACTGGAGATGACAATTCAACATGAGATTTGAGCAGGGACAAACATCCAAACTGTATTAAACAGTCATCATTGTTGACACCTTTAGCTTAGTTTTAGTGATACCTTGACTAGCAGCCGTAGCCACATTACTTTCTGGCTGGGGCCAGGGGATTTATGTCCATAGACCAAGTTGGGCCTGATTCGCAGACAGTGCAGCAACTCGTTAAACGAGATCACCTAAATCCAGGGCATCTGCTGCCCCAGATATAAGATCTGTTAACTTCTTATGTGGCTTCAACATAAGGCCCCGGGGGATTTTCCAGGGTGGTGGGGTTGACAGCAAAAGTTTATCTAGATTTCTTTGGGTCAATTTCTCATTCTCTAATGGGTCACCATTGGTATTGCAAACCCAGCATGAAGCATTAATAGCCCTAATAGCAGCCGGGCATGGTGGCTCATGCCTATAATCCCAGCCCTTTGGGAGGCTGAGGCAGGTAGATCACCTGAGGTCAGGAGTTCAAGACCAGCCTGGCCAACATGGTGAAACCCCATCTCTACTAAAAATACAGAAATTAGCCAGGTGTGGTGGCACATGCCTGTAATCCCAGCTACTCCAGAGGCTGAGGCAGGTGGATCACTTGAACCCAGGAGACAGAGATTGCAGTGAGCCGAGATCGCACCACTGCACTCCTGCCTGGGCGACAGAGTGAGACTGTCTCAAAAAATGAAAAAATAGAGAGCCCTAATACCAACCAATTCTTCATCTATGGTGTCCTGTAGGAGTTTGTCTGTCTCAGAGAACCCCCCCCAAGCAGCCAAAACTCCCATCTATTCCCTTAGAGCAGCCAGGGCTCATTGTAACAACAGCAACAGATAAACACAAAAAAACTGGGGCCTATTGCCGTCATTTCCAAATGGATCTAAAGTTGGCATGGTAGAGGGCAGGAGGGGCTGAGCGTTGTCCTTCTTCCTTCACAAGCATCATGTGTCCATCCCCTCCTCTCCCCAGTGAACCTGCCTAAGTTGTAACAACCCTCTGGTCTCTGCCCACAGCAGGAGTGAGTTTCCCTCCCTTCACTCTCTGTGTATATGGCCATCTCTATAATTGCTATCTGAAAGGCAGTGGCACCTTCTGTCCACCCAGGAGAAAGCTTAGTGCTTCTTTGTTTCAGTGGGGGAGGGATCGAGGATGGCCATTAGATTGGCAAGGAAGTTCAGAGAAGAGGTAACAAACACCAAGGCACTGTTTTGGCACTTATTGCCCATGTGACAATACAATTTGGTCAACATGTTTGCTGATGATTTCCATAGACTTCCCTCAAATTGCACAAATTGGCTTGTGAGGCCATTTCTCTGTCAGCATCCCATCCTGATCACCAAAACTGTCAAGAACTGTAAGCAATCTGAGAGTTTATCCACTTTTTCAATAAGATAAGAAGTTAGCTCACTGCTTCATGAAAGACATGGGAAGACACAAGACTCCTGGGTCAGAGACAAAGGACTTCTTTCTGCTCCTCATGACAGAACGAGCAGCATCATAGCTTCCCTTGTGATGCCAAGAGAGACAGGTGATACCTGCACACTCAGTGGAGGTGCCTTACAGGAGTAGAACCCTGGACTTAGGGAACCCAAGTCTTTTATAGTGGGCAGTAAACATGCCTGCCCTTTGTACCAAAGGGAGATACTATATCTTCTAATGCTTGTGGGTATCATATATCCTTGAAAAGATAGTCCAGGACAAAGGCCATCAGTGCTTCTGCTTACAATATTTGCAGAGAGACCCGTGGAGAATTGTCTCTAAACACGATATCCTTTCTCCTTTGATTCCTACATGATAGAGGATGTCATCCCCATTTTACATATTAGAAAATCAACGCCCAGAGGAAAATAAAATGCCTAAATTCACACAACTGGAAAATGATGGAGCCAGGATTCAAACCTGTGTCCACTTTCACTTTCTCTGAAGCTGGCCCCTCCATCATCATCAGTAGCTCAGGAATAAAGCTTGATGGAAAAGGTAGAGAAATCTCTCTGTTCATGGATGGTTTTCATTGACTCTGTGAACTTTAGGTGCCTAGTGTCTCCTCTCTTCCCAACCATGGGAAATTCAAGAAGAAACTTACATCAAAGGTCTTTGGTTTCTCCTGGTCACTTGGGAGCCCACCCCCAAGGCTTAGAAACTGTCACAGAAGATGTTTGATGACATCTCCTGCTTCCTCTGGAACCTGGCCAATCCTCACCTAGCAGAGGACTCAGGCTCAGATTTAGACAGAACAAAGCTTCCCAGACATATGGACTGACAACTCCTCAATTTAAAAACCTGCATGGCTCAAGTCTGGTTCTTTTCTGCAAGCTGTGACAAGGACACCTCTCATCATGGCCAGGGTAGAGCAGGGATCCTAGATGTGGGCCCAGATGGTGCCAAGTGGCCCAGGAGCCAGACCTCAGAGCCCTGGGCCCTAGAGTGATTAAGGCTCAGGAGCCACCAGGGCAGACCCAGTGCTACTCAGCTTTCTGGGGACCTGATGTGGCTTTTGACATTATTGATATTATATTTGGGGCAGCACAAAGCAGAGAATTCTTAAAGGGTCAAAGTAGTTGTCATCAGGGCCAGGAAGGCAAACATCCTTGCCCCATGGGTAGAGAAGGAAAGGAAATGAGGGGTCGTGGGGGAGTCACCACTTCCAAAAGATCAGCTTCTAATACACGGGCTGTACTTGGAAAACACCAAAACGCTGCCCATTTTAGGCAACTTAAGGAACTTGGCCAACATTGAACAGCCTATTTGGGAGGAGATTTTTTTTTTCTCCTCTACAAAGACTCATGAATAGTTGAGTTTCTGTTATAATGTTAACAAAAGTGCATCTTGCGTGTTTTCCTGGGTATTCCAAAAACTCCGTTTTGTTCATTGCTCAATGATGAGAAATAGAAAGCAAAACCACTTTAAAAATAAACAGGCCCAATTTGCTGGTTCAAGCAGAACTGACCAAAAAAACTGTCAACAGACATAATACTTTATTCGTTTAATTTTTAAGTTTTTTAAATTATAGAGACAGAGTCTCACTATGTGGCCCAGGCTGGCCTCAAACTCCTAGGCTCAAGTGAACCTCCCACCTCAGCTTCCCAAGTAGCCAAGTAGACTGTAGGCGCACATCCTCACCATACCTTGCCCAAATGTGATTATTTTAAAAAAATTCAACGAATACTAAATGTCACTCAGGATGGGCCAGGCCCTGCTTAACTACTTCACAAATATTAACTAATTTAATTTAATTTCCCTGACCACCCTATTCTTATGCCCATTTTAACAGATGAGGAAACTGAGGCACAGAGACTGTAAGTATCATGCCTAAGTCACTTGGCTCAAGGAAGAGCTGGGCCTGGAGCCCCAGAAGTTGGCTCCAAAGCCTGTGTGCTCAGCAGCTGCGGAAAGTCAAGTTCAGAAGTGCTGCCACCAGCAGGGGTGTGGGGGTAGGAACACCAGCTCCGGAAAGGGATCCGAGTGTGAGATCCAGTTCTGATACTTACCAGCTGTGTGACCTTGGCAAACTTGTTTAACTTCTCTGAGACTCATCTATAAAATGGAATAAGGATTACATAACTTATATAAATATAACAAGTATAGATCAAGCCCCTCGGTAATTGATAACTGCTATTATGGTCACTAAGCAAAGTAAGAGTTCCCAGCTTCTGTCAGCAGGTTCAGCGTGAAACTTCACCTTACCTGCCTCTCTTGGAGCACAAGACTTTTGGGTGAGGGGCAGGGGTTCTCTTGAGTTCCTGAGTTCCCCCAGAAGCCATCTGACCCAGACTTTTTTCTTTTCTTTTCTTTTCTTGAGACAGAGTTTTGCTTTTGTTGCCCAGGCTGGAGTGCAACGGCGTGATCTCAGTTCACCACAACCTCCACCTCCTGGATTCTAGTGATTCTCCAGCCTCAGCCTCCTCAGTAGCTGGGATTACAGGCGTCCACCACCACGCCCGCTAAATAATTTTTCTGTATTTTTAGTAGAGATGGGGTTTCTCCATGTTGGTCAGGCTGGTCTCAAACTCTTGACCTAAGGTGATCTGCCCCCTCAGCCTCCCAAAGTGCTGGGATACAGGCATGAGCCACCATGCCCAGCCAGACTTTTTATTTGAAGGGGCAATTGAGGCCTGGGAAGTGGGGAAGTCTCCCAGCATCACTTACCCAGGTCTCCCATGGTACCCCAGAGAGTCCAAGGAGGTCAAGTTGAAAACCGTCTCTCCTCGGCTCAGACCATAGATTCCCAATCTCAGACTCAGAAATCCTGGACACTTAATCTACACTCCGCTAGCCCCATTAATAGTTGTTTTGAAAATGGTTAGAGAGGCTATAAGGCTGTTTCACAGTCTGTGTGCCTAGTGATGATCAGCCTAGCCTGAACACCCTCTCCCCACTCCCCCCCCACAGCCTCCTGCAGCCCCCGACCTGGGCCAAGGTGATATGCACCCTCCTCTAGGTTCTCAGGGCTGCTGGAAGTCAGCAAAGTCTCAATATCCCAGGATGAAGCATTTAAAAACCTGTCTTCATTCGCCTTTCATTGAAAAGCATAGGGAATGCAACAATGAGAATGTGCTTAATGCCACAGGACTGCGCACTTAAAAATGGTTAAAAAGGGCCAGGCACAGTGGCTCACGCCTGTAATCCCAGCACTTTGGGAGGCCGAGGCGGGTGGATCACGAGGTCAAGAGATCGAGACCATCCTGGTCAACAAGGTGAAACCCCGTCTCTACTAAAAAATACAAAAAATTAGCTGGGCATGGTGGCACGTGCCTGTAATCCCAGCTACTCAGGAGGCTGAGGCAGGAGAATTGCCTGAACCCAGGAGGCGGAGGTCGCAGTGAGCCGAGATTGCGCCATTGCACTCCAGACTGGGTAACAAGAGCGAAACTCCGTCTCAAAAAAAAAAGGTTAAAAAGACAAATCGTATGGTATGCATGTTTTACCACAGTAAAATGTTGAAAACACAGGGAAGATGGAAACAATTCTGAAGATGGATGGGGGTGATGACTGCACAATAATATAAATGTATTTAATGCTGCTAAACTGTTCACTTAAAAATGGTTAAAATGGGAAATTTTATTATATATATATATATTTCACTACAATGAAAACAAAATAAAACATATGATCTGCACCCCAACCCTTCTGGCCTCTCAACTGCTTTGCTCAGGCCAGTGCTGGCTTCCCAGAAGCCTTTACTGCATTGCTGAGGCTGGCTCTGGAAGGAGCTTCAACTCACGCGCTGGCCTCCATCTGCTACTGCCTTGCCGTGTGACACTAGTTAGCACCCTGCCCTCTCTGGGCCTCAGTTCCGGGATAGCCATGACACTAGACGCACTCTGAGGCCTTTCCCAGTTCAGATGTTCCCTGAGTCTGTGGTTCTAATCCATCCCATGGACCCCTCCCCACCTCGTCCACCTCCCACTACAAACCAGGAATTCTTTTTTTTCCTCCTGTACTTTAATAGGTGCAAACAGCAATTCTTGCCACTACACTCTCAAGAGGGTAGAATAAGACTCTGGGACAGGACCCCCCAGAACCCCGGCCTGAGGGTGGAGGAGGGGTGAGTGATCTTCGGGGCCTGTAAGGAGAAGCCAGCTGGGGGTTGTCATGGAGACACATGATGCTAATAAACATAGCCCCCTCTACATGCATGCTTGGTCCCTCAGAGTTTACATAACTCGCCCACACCCACTACCTCCATGTTCTTTTCATTCCACAAACATTCAGGGAGTCCATCCTTTGTATCTGCCACTGGTCTGGCCCGTGGCCACGGGGGCAAGTAAGATATGAGACATCTCTAGCTCTCAGGAGTCTCCAGGGGAAGAGTAGACAGCGGTGTGGTCAGAGCCAGGATGCGGCAGGCTGGGAGATGGCTGAAAGGAGGGGACAACTTGGGCAAAGGCCTGAAAGACAGACAGAGGCAGAGATCAGTCTGGAGTGCGGTGTCTGAAGGGGGTTTCTGGGGTTGCAATGGGGTGGAACCCGATTCCCCTGGGGCCTCGCTCTGAGAGGCAGGTCTACATCCTGCGGGTACAAGGAGTCATCAGGCACTGGGAGGAGGGGCGGGTTGGATTTGGGTACAGATCATCCGGGCGGGTGGAGGATGGAGGTGGCAGGAGAGGGGTCAGGGGAGGGACGCGACTGTGGATCATTGATTCTACTTCCCAGCTGAGGAAATGGGTTCACACAGGTCAGATGACTGCCCAAGGCCACCAGCAAGTTGAGGGATCTGGATCTGAGTCTTCACACTTGAGGAGTCCCCACACCAAAGCTTTGCTCACCTCGTTGAGCTGCCTTCCAGGCCCCCAAGTCATACCTGCGAACACCTGATGAGTATCTATACAGGCCAGAGTTCATCCAATCCTCCCAAAAACCCTAGGAGGTAGATACTCTTATATCATTACTCCTCACTTTTACAGATGAGAAAACTGAGACAGAAAAGCCAAGTAACTTGTCCAAGGTCACATAGCTGCTAAGTGGCAGGGTCGGGATTAGAACAAGGCGGCTGCAGCCAGAGACGGTTGGAGCTTTTATGTTCCTTGCAATGTGTGGGATGGGAGTTTGCAGGAGGGGACAGATGGGCAGGGAGTGAACTATGGAAGTGTGGAGCACCAGGAAGTCTCCGGAGATGAATAATGTATGTGCAGGCTGTGTGACCTCAGGTAACTCACACCCCCTCCCTGGGCCTCAGTTTTCTGAGACAAGAACCCCAAATCTCCAGGCTCCCTGCTCTCTTCCCATCTGTTCCTCTCATTCCTTTGGTCAACCCCTCCATTCCTACCCTCAACGCACACACCCAGAGACTAAGGCAGGGAAGGTGCCGGAGATCGGGATGGGATATGGAATGGATGGGAGAGGAGAATACAGGGACTAACCCTTCTCCAAAAACCTAGTCAATTGCAGGAATCCTTCTAGGGGTATCACCTTGGTTTTGGGGGGCAGTAAGTCCTACCAATCTTGCCTCCCAGGGCCTGCAGGGACCAGGCTCCCCCAACACTCTGCAAAGACCCAGGGCTTGTTTAGAAAGTGTCTCTGTCAGAGCCTGAGTCACCCAATCCCTGGGTGGTCTAGGGAAACCACAAAGTTACTGAAGCCATGAGACTGGGAGAGGAGGGAGGACAGCAGGTCCCGCCACCGCTGAACTCAGCAGCTAGACCTATTCCCAGAACTTGGTTTCCTCATCTGTAAACTGAGGGGCTGGAACTGGACTCTCAGACCCTCAAGAAGGCAGCCACAGGACCTCTCCCTGACACTCGAGGCCACCCGAGGACCCCAGGGAAGTCCTCAGCTTCAGAGCAGGAGATAGCTTCAAGGTTGACATCCCTGGAAGAAATCAGTCTTTCAGGTGTGCATATTGTCCCCCAAGGTACAAGCCCACTCCAACAAAGCCAATCACATCCAGGGCATGGGGAGAGCTCCAGACTGGCATTTGAGGCGGGGGGCTTGTTCCTTCCTCCAGGGAGCTTGAACAAATGACCATTGATGTCATCATCCGCTTCTTTATCTGTAAGGGCTCCCAAGCAGTGAGTTAGTGTCACTAGTCATTCCTCCAAGCACATTCTCACATAGAGCAGCCGGTTATGAGACTGCAGAGTTCAGACAGAAGGGCCAAGGCCTGAGCAGCGCAGGGCAACAGACTGAGGAGAGAGGCATGGGGACTCCCACGCTAGGTTTGGGCCTCGGGGTTGCAATGGGAAGGGGTGTAGGAGTTTGGGCTGGCAGCAGAACCAGGAGAGTTTTCCTTGAAGGGCAGGGTAGGGCCAGTGAAGCTTAGCTCTAAGAAGCAATGTCTGTCGGGGATGGTGGCTCATGCCTATAATCCTAGCACTTTGGAAGGCCCAGATGGTGGATCATCTGAGGTCAGGAGTTCAAGACCAGCCTGACTAACTTGGTGAAACCACATCTCCACTAAAAAGTACAAAAATAAGCTGGGAGTAGTGGCAGGTGCCTGTAGTCCCAGCTACTCAGTAGACTGAGGCAGGAGAATCACTCGAACCCAGAAGGTGGAGGTTACAGTGAGCCAAGATCACTGCACTCCAACCTGGGTGACAGAATGAGACTCCATCTCAAAAGTAAAAAAAAAAGCAATGTCCTCTGCCTGGCTGGTCACCCTCTGAGAATCTGGGGGACAGGGAGAGGATGTGGGATCAGGAAACCTGGGTCACACCCCAACATTCCTTGATTACAGGCTTGAGGTGAGCACTTCCCTGCTCCAGGCCTCAGTTTCCTCACTAATAAAATGGGGCTGTCAACCCCGATGATGTCAGATCATAATGATCACTTCCACATCCAGGCATTGCAGAGTGGAATGGCAAGGAGCCCCTCTCAGGAGACTGGCATTGGTGGGCACCAGACTCAATGGGAGCCAGGATGGGTTCAGGGCTCAGGGAACCCTGCAATGATCCTTAGGAGGCCCAGGACTGCTCATCTCCCTGGCCCACTGAGAAACCAGCTCACCTTCCCCACTGCCCCCTGAAGATCACCCCCACTCCTCATCTTGGTGTTTGAGATCCCCCAGCTACCTTTCCAGCCCTGGCCCTGTATTAATAATACCACCTGGGTCAGGTGCAGTGGCTCATGCCTGTAATCCTAGCACTTTAAGAGTCTAAGGTGAGTGGATCACCTGAAATCAGGAGTTCGAGAACAGCCTGACCCATATGGTGAAATCCCCTCTCTACTAAAAATACAAAAATTGGCCATGCATGGTGGCATGTGCCTGTAATCCCAGCTACTCAGGAGGCTGAGACAGGAGAATCGCTTGAACCTGGGAGGCAGAGGTTGCAGTGAGCCAGCCTGGGCACAGAGTGAGACTCTATCTGAAAAAAATAAATAAAATAATACCTGCTGTGTCCTGACGACCAAATAGGTACTGCGTGGCGTGCTTCATTCTCCCAATTCATACCTACTTCTGAGGTGGAGACAATCTTATTCCCATCTTACAAACGGTAACACCAAAGCATGTCAAGAAGTCACTGAAGTCACTCTGAGGGGCAGAACTGGGATTTGAACTCGGGCAGCCTGGCCTCTCCTGTTTCCTGGTCTCTGCCACCCCAAACTCTTTGCTCCTGCACCTTCTGCCAACCTTAGCCTGCAAGCTTGCTGCTCATTTGTCCTGTGAGGACCAGAGGTCGAAGCACTGAGCCCTCCGAGGAGGCCTCCCGATTCCCCTCTTCGGCACTCCCACGGAAGTGGTTGCTTATTCCTTTTGGCTGTGCACGCACAAACTGCCTGTGAGCCTCTAAGGTGTCTCCCAGCTCGCCGCTAGACCAAGAGCTCTCTGAACACTCCAATGAGACAGACATCTCCGCTGAGTGTCTTCAGAGCAGGGCCTCAGTGCGGAGCACCCTGGCGTGGCCAGCTGTGGTCGGCCCAGAAGCACCGGCATGCCTCGGTACTGGGTGAGAATTACAGGGTGCAGCGGGGGCAGTCTATTGGTAAATAACTTTGGGAAACAAAGTGAAGTGGTTTGACTTCTTGGAGGATGTGGCGGCGCTCCCGGCATTCATGTCCTTGTGTGATCCCTCCCACATTGTAACAGAGATGGTTTGTATGACCCGTAAGTATGGCAGAAGTGATGGTATGTCGCTTCAGAGATATAGTTACAGAAGACAGCAGCTTAGGTTGGGCATGGTGGCTCGTGTCTGTAATCCCAACACTTTGTGGGGCCGAAGTGGGAGGATCACTTGAGCCCAGGAGTTCAAGACAAGCCTAGGCAACATGGTGAAATCCCATCTCCACCAAAAATAATACAAAAAAAGGCAGGATGGGGTGCACCTGTAGTCCCAGCTACTCAGGAGGCTGATGCAGAAGGATCATCTGAGCCCAGGGAGTCTGAGGCTGCAGTGAGTCATGATGGGGCCACTGCACTCCAGCCTGGCTGACAGAGTAAGACCCTGTCTCAAAAAAAACAAAACAAAACAAAACCCAGCAGCTTCACCCTTGCTCTGTTGATCACTTGTTCTGGGGAAGTCATGTTGCAAGGAGCCAGTGGACAGGCCCATGTGTAGGGATCTGAGAGATCCTGCCAGCAGCTACGTGAGCGAGCTTGGAGCAGGTCCCCCAAACCCAGTCAAGACTCAGATGACTGCAACCCTGGCCGACAGCTTGATGGCAACCTCACGAGACACCCTGAGCCAGAACCACTTGGCCAAGCTGCTCCCAGATTCCTGACCTACAGAAACTGAGAGAGATAATAAATGTTAGTTATTTTAAGCTGCTAAGTTTGGGGATAATTTATTATGCAGCAAAAGATAATACATAGGACTTCTCAGAGCACTTAATATGTTAATATAAATGTCCAGGAAAAAAGATATACAATGCAACATTCCTCTTCATTATCTGGCCAAGGAGACCTTTTTTTTTTTTTGAGAATATTCTTCAGAAAGCTGATCTAATGATATGGCTCTGGTCCTACAATTTGATGTAACTTCGAACCTTGATTTTGTCTCACGAGCAAGTCATTTATCCTTCCAGAACCTCAACTTTTCCCTTTTACAAAGTAGAAATAAACCATCTGCCTTTACATAAATCATTAATACAGCCCTGGATGGGCAGATTCTGAGCTATTTTTGGCTGGGGGGTGGGAAATAGCCTGTCTAGGTCCTAAGAGAATCTACTCACCATGAAGCTCGAGATGGTTCTGTAAGGTAGCAGGTGGGTTCCAGGCCCATTTCAGTCTTTGTTCCCCAGGCCCGTTTCCACAAAGTGGTGAGCAAGTGTCTTCTTCAGGCTTGCTCATAGCTCAAAGACGGTGGGTGTTGGCCTGGGCCCTTCTAGGCTAGGACGCGAACCTCCTCCATCAGACTGGAAGAGCTTGTCCAGGATAAAATGGCCAGTGCATTCTCCCTCTCCCCACCCCCATCCCTATCCGGGAGACATATCACAGCCATGGGCAGGAAGGAACAACAGAACCTGCTCTGGTTTATTTCAGAGTCAATGTGACTTTCCTCCCTTTTCAATTGGTTCTGTCTTTATCCAATAAAAGTAAAACCTGCAAACTGAGGTGAAGTTTCAGGGTACATGACGGGTTGGGAATCCACTTAAACCCTATCTGCCCCTCTTGTAAAAAGAAGACAGTTTAAAAAAAAAAAAAAACTATAATGCAAATACTTTATTATCGAGTGACTGGTATTAGCTTTTTGTCTGGGCATTAATAGCTCAAAAACCATACACCAAACCCAGGCTCTTCCACCTAGCTCTGCTGTATCATTTTTTTTTAATATATATATAAAAAAAAGGAAAGAAGAGGAAGGAAGAAGAGAAAGAAAATATATCTGTATTGAAAGAATTATAAGCCAAAGTGCGTCTTTCTTTTGTCCATATACACACATTGCACCATACATAAATAATTACATTGTAAAAATGACTCCATAATTACAAGTATAATATATATTTCCATATAATATATAAAACTTTATATTAAATCTAGGTAGATGATATCTGGGGTTTTCGTCCGTGGGGGCTGTGTCTCTGGGCATCGGCCCCTCTCGAGGCCGGCGGGTGGCGGTGGCCGCGGCCTCCCACCTGCCCCTCCGCCTGGGCCGCCGCTATCTGGGGTTGTTGAGGAGGATCTCCAGCCAGCAGGGGCAGGAGGTGATGAACTGCCGGGAGTAGCAGGGCCCCCAGCCCTTGGCGAAGCTGATGCGGACGCTGTTGGGGTCATAGGGGCCGTCGGCGGCCTCGGGCTCGGGCGCGTGCTGCAGGCCCGAGCGCTCGAAGTCGAACACCTTGATGGAGAAGCCGGGCGGCACCTTGCGCACGACCAGGGCACGGCCTCCGGGCACGTCCAGCGTCGGGGAGTTGACGAAGATGGGGTGCTCGCCGCGGTTGTAGGCCCACACGCCGTCGGGCTCCTTGCTGAGCAGGATGCCGAAGCCGATCTTGCTGCGCGTTCGCCGCACGGACTCGCTGCGCTGCTCCAGGTTGAGCTGGCCCAGGCAGAAGCCGCTGCCCTGAGGTAGGTCGTAGAAGATGCTGACGGCCTGGTCGTACACCGCGTAGAGGCGGCCCACGCGCGTCCGGTGCTCCCAGTACGCCACGCTGCACCAGTGGCTCGGCTTGGTGGCGTCCGGAGACATGCTGGCGTCTGCGGGACAAGCACAGGGACTGCCGCGTTATTTGGGGTGGGAGGTGGGTGCTGCTGTCTGCACAGTGGGAGCTGGGTAAGGTTTCCAGCATCCAGTGGTCATGTGGGCACCGACTGTGTGCCAGGTTGTCCTCACGAAATGCAGCACACAATGGGACATCTCTTTCACACACGCAACCTCACGGGAGAAGGAAGAAACAGAGGTAATGAGCCACAGAGTGCAAGCCAGAGAGTACCTGCTGCATGCTAGATGCTGTGAACCAATAGACATGAACCCAACATACCCTGCCCCTGACTCTTCTGCCAGCAGGAGAGAGACAACTGCCTGCACCCCAGAAGGAGGGACTGACTGTGGGGCACCCACCGTGGACCAGGCATGGAGCACTGTACTTCTTATTCATCACAGCACATGGGACTCACTTGGTCCTCACGACTCTGCAAGGACGCCACCTTATCCTCCTTCTACAGAGGAGGGCACCCTGCCAGGATTTGAACCCACTAGTCCAAGTCCCGACCTGACAGGGCTAGGCTATCAGGGGATGGGGGGATTGAAATCAACACATTGGAGGACTCAAGCACAAGGAGGTAGGCTGGGAGTGGGGGGATTTGCCCCAGGATCCCTTCCTGCCTGGAGCAGTGGGATTCCTGAGGTGGGAGACTGCTCCCTGCCTCAGCCTCAGTCTCCTGGTACCGCCCACCTGAGTTGGCTTTCTTGGCAGGAAATGCAGGTTGGCACCAGAACTGCAGTCACTTCTGCATGGCAGAGGAGCTGAGGGTCCCTAAATGACAAAATGGCTCCTCAAGGGCTCTGGAGATGGCCAGCAATTCTGAGGTATGTGCTGCTCCTCTCTGGGCCTCAGTTGCCCCACTGTATAGCAAAGGGGTAGCTGTTACTGAAACCCCTTGTCACTCTGACTGGGGGCATCTGTGTGTCTGGAGGAGTTTAACAATTTTCTGAGACCAAAGTTTAGACCAGCACAGGCCAGGGTGCTCCCTGCTCTCACGGGGCCAGCTTCTCAGATTCTGATATCTGACCTTTCCTTGGAGCTCACAGCTCTGAGAAGCAGGCAGGCACCCATAACTGCGTAGTGAGGTGACATGATTTGCCTGCCACACCTGCTTCCACACAGGTCCCTGGCCAGGCCTGTGCAGAGGGAGGCATTCTGCTGGAGGCTTGACAGAGCAAAGAGAGGTGCTTCATGGCTGTTTCTCCGAGGAAAACTGATCAAAGTCCAACCAAATCCCAGAGGACAACACTTCTAACAGCTTCACCTGGGAGCTTGAGTGAGGCCAGCTCTGGCTGCCTTTACCTTGCCCTGGCCTTGCCCCTGCCTAGAGGCCCCAGAAGAACTGGGTGGCAGGGCCCCTGGCATCCCCTTACACACTAGGAGGCCCACCCAGCCACCTGGCAGGAAGCTGTCTGCCTCAGGGCGTCCTGGAGGCTTACTGCTCTGCTGTGGCTTTGGGCTGGACACGAAAGGTCCCATGAGTGTGCCCCTTGCCCTGTGCCTGGTACTGAGGTCCCAGACACAGGTCTCCAAGTCTGCTGGTGATAATCCAAGTTCTCACACCAGCCCACAGCTTGGATTTTGCCTCACAGTCTCCAGCGAGGCCTCTGATGCTTTCAGCTGATGGTCAGGAGAGGAGGAAGAGGTCCTGCATCCTGCCCTCAACTGAACTGCCCCTTAGCCAGTGGGCAATAATGACAGAAACAGCTCAAACCCATGGGAGGTCATCAGGCTGCAGGTACCAGGCCAGTCTCGGCAGGGGGGCAGTTGGAAAAAGCCCATCTGAGCTCCAGCCACCCCATGCCAGTGCCCCCTCTCCCCACCCATCTATTTGACATAGGTCTGGGAGCCCCCAGGGGCCAGAAAAGCAGCACTGTGCCAGCATGGCCATGAAACTCCAGTACCCACACTACTCACCGACCAACAAGAATTCCATGAGTGTGCCAGGTAGGGATGCAAAGAAGAGATGCCTGGAGTTCGCTGGGAGACGGGACGGGCAATGGCATTCACGAGTGCCTTCTATGAGCTCCACCCCTTCTTCACAACAGCCTCGTTTTACCTCTACTAGCAACCCATTTCACAGGTAAGGAAACTGAGGCCCAGGGTACACACCAGTGAATGCTGGGGCCGCCTCAATGCCAGGCCACATTCTAGAGGGGAGCTCTTCTCCACTCTCCAGAGTGTTCAGCCCTGGCCCCTCCCTAAAACCAGTGCACTAAGCAAGTCCCCCTCCCTCCCTAAGCATCAGTTTCCCTATCGGTAACCATGACTGCTCTCATGGTCCATGAGTCCTAGAGGTGATTTTCTACAAGCTGGGGCATCACTATTACCACTCTTGGAGGACTCACTTTACTGTCTCAGTGAGGGAATGGTCAATGCTGCCCTCTTCACAGACAAGGCTCTGAGACAGCTGCCCAGCCACAGAGTGACAGCACTATCCTGTCCATGGAAAAAGGCAGAGTCTAGCTGGGGAAGGGCAGGGGCGCAGGGCATGGGTGGAGTGACTTTCTTTTTCCCAGCTTCTGAAAGGTTTCTGGCTGGGAAGTCTAGGAGGCTGAGGCAGGAGGGTTACTTGAGTCCAGGAGTTTAAGCCCAGCCGGGGCAACAAAGCAAGACCTCATCTCTACAAAAACACTTTAAAAAATTAGCTGAGCATGATGGTGTACATCTGTAGTCCCAGCTACTCGGGGAGCTGAGACAGGAGGATTGCTTGAGCCCAAGACTTTGAAGTCACAGAGAACTGTCACTGTGGCACTGCATTCCACAGAGTGAGACCTTGTCTCAAAAAAAAAAAAAAAAAAAAAAAAAAGAAAGGCTGCGGTGACTCATGAGGTCAAGAGTTTGAGACCAGCCTGGCCAACATAGTGAAACCCCATCTCTACCAAAAACACAAAATATTAGTCGGGTGTGGTGGCGGGCACCTGTAATCCCAGCTACTTAGGAGGCTGAGACAGGAGAATCGCTTGAACCCCAGAGGTAGAGGTTGCAGTGAGCAGAGATCCCAGCCTGGGCAACAGAGTGAAACTCTGTCACAAAAAAAAAAAAAAAAAAAAGGAGGAAGAAGGAGAGGAGGGGAGGGGAAGAAAGGGGAGGGGAGGGGAGGGAAGGAGAGGAAGCTTTTCAATTCAAGGACAGGTGGGACTTCCTATCCCCCTCCTCTCAGTTGCCCCCATCCCAGCCAGGTCAAACTCCCCTCGTCCCCCCACCTCAAAACCTGTGTCCCCAGCCTAGCCCCAGCGCTCCTCATGGTACCCTATGACTGGGGATGAAGCCACAGAGCTGCCCTTGGCCGTGCCTGCCCTAGCCATCCAGCTCAGGGACACCCAGGGCAGGAGCCAGGCCCCATCCCCTGCAGTTTCCTTGGTTGAAAAGCCTGGCTTACACCTCGTCAGGTCTGTAGTCCTAGTCGAGTCTCCCAGATTCAGGGACATAGACTGCCACTTCTGGGAAGCCCTCTCTGACCTGTTCCCTCCTGGGGCACCTTAACTGTAGCTCCTCCCTTGGCCTTAACAAGTGTCTGTGCTGCTGGCCACTGCCCCCGAGTTGGTCTACACTCTCTGACTAGGAAGGGGTGGGTCTCCATCTATCCCAGGGCCTCGTATATCCCTAGGACGCTCTCTTGGAACATGTTATTAGGTTGGTGCAAAAGTAATCGTGGTTTTTGCCATTGAAAGCAATGGCAAAAGTCACGATTACTTTTGCACCAACCTAATAAAAAGGAAGGAGCCAGGAAATAAAATACGTCCCAGTGCCTGCACATTGCCATCACCCCACAGGAATCCTGCCCAGCAGGTGGGCTGGTGGGCTCAGGCCTTCAGGCACTGAAGGGTGGTGGGTAAAAACTGAGGTCCCTTGTCTGATCCGGAGGGGAAGCCGCCCACTCTCAGCCTCCCTGTCACCCCCCTACCCGCTCTCAGCCTCCCTGTCACCCCCCTACCCACTCTCAGTCTCAGGACTTCAGAGCTTCAGTATCCGTGGACATTGTCTTATCCGGGAAGACCCAACACTTAGGGCTTCCACAAACCAACACGTTTTTTTAACAGGGGAGTTGGGAATGACACAGGGCTATCACTGCAGCCTCGACCTCCCAGGCTCAAGCGATTCTCCCACCTCAGCCTCCCAAGTAGCTGGGTCTATAGGTGCTCACCACCACACTCAGCTATTTTTTTTTTCCTAATGTAGAGACAGGGTTTCGCCATGTTGCTCAGGCTGGTCTTGAACTCCTGCTGGGCCCAAGCAATCTGCCTGTCTCGATCTCCCAGTGCCCCAAAGACAGCACCCTGGAGGGCGTCGAAGGACTTGCCCAAGGACACACGGCAGTGGGCGGCAGACCTACGGCCGGAACTTGAGAGCCCAGAATTCTGCTTTAACCCATGCTGTCTGATCCAAAAGGTTTCCCAGTGAGACCAACCGAAGGCTGCCACCACAGACTGGATGTGTGGCCTTTGATTGACACTGCTAAATGTCCCCAAGCCTCAGTCTCCCTGTTTGTAAAAGCACCGATTCATAATGAAGTGCCCCACCATTCACACATCTTTGAATTTTCTGGAAACTCCAGCAAAGTCAGCTGGGTGCAAAAGGAAGGAGCAACCTTGTTTACTGGCCCCAGTGTTGGCCTTACCCTTCAGGGGCCAGGGATCTTTAATGGGTCTGGGGGTCACGGCCCAGGGTCACCACTATGGACGGTCTCAATAGTACTGTGGTGACAAGGCCCTTTGCAAACTGCCAAGCATCATACAAATGTTAGGGGTTAGCCCTTAGCCTGGCACCTATGGTGGAAGAGGTGCTCAGTGAGTGACAGAATGGAAGAACAAAGCAATGAGTGTCTGAATGTCTCCGTTCCCTCACACACATGCATTCAGATTTCATGTGGAGTGTCCAACACAAGCTGACATGCTCTCTGCAACACCACGAGTGAGAAGGTGGTGCCCCCTAACCTATGGTCCCCCCTCTGTACTTCCCACAGCTGCACAGCCCCTCCTCTTACGTCTCTGAGTCATAAGCCCAGGCTGCCACTCAGGTGCGGGGACAGTCTCTTGCAGATCTTTTTCTCCTGGTGGCTCCTAGGTTGTGGCACCACCATCTCCCACAGCCATCAGCCTAATTAGGAATCAGCTCTTTAATTGCAAATAAATACCAGGGAGTTAGACCCGAGTGAACAACATCAAAGATGACCGAGCTTTGACCGAAACTCCCGCTCACTGCCCCCTGCTCAGGGCCTGGCCTAGTTCCCAGCCCTGCTGGGTCCTGCTGGGAGGGTTCTGTGGGGAGGAGGAGAGGAGCTGTGTCTGGGGTGGATCTGGCAGAGTGGCACTAGCCTGGGAGGAGTCCTGCGTCCTGGCCCTGATCAGCAGGTCACCTCCCTCCTTTGGCCTCAGTCTTCCCATCCGAACAATGACATCATTACTCTCCCCAGCTCTAAATTTCCACAATTTAGTTAACATGCCTAGGACTAGCAGCTCTAGTCCTAACCACCGAAACTCAGAAACCAGCTCAGATATCTACCAACAGAAAACCAATAAACAAAAACTAGGCACATCCAGCCAATGCAACACTACTCACCAAGAAAAAGGAGCAAGCTACTGACACCAGCAACAAGGTGCATGAATCTGAAGAGCATCCTGCTGAGTGTGGGAAGCCAGACACAGAATTTCCACTGAGGCAAAATTAGTGAGAAGGTAAACTAATCTACGGTGCTGTAAATCAGAACAGTGGCTGGGTGCGCGGAGGCTCATGCCTGTAATCCCAGCTACTCGGGAGGCTGAGACAGGAGAATCGCTTGAACTGGGAGGCAGAGGTTGTAGTGAGGAGAGATCACGCCACTGCACTCCAGCCTGGGTGACAGAGCGAGACTCTGTCTCAAGAAAAAAAAAAAAAGCCAGGTGTGGTGGCGGGCACCTGTAATCCCAGCTACTCAGAAGGCTGAGGCAGGAGAAGAGCTAAAGCCCGGGAGGCAGAAGTTGCAGTGAGCCCAGATCGTGCCATTGCACTCCAGCCTGGGCAACAAGAGTGAAACTCTGCCTCAAAAATAAATAAATAAATAAATAAATAAATAAATAAATAAATAAATAAATAAAGCAAATCAGAACAGTGGGGAGAGGGAGATGGCTGGAAGAAGCACAAGAGAACTTTCCACCATGATGGAAATGTCTGATTTCTTGATTGGAACCACGGGAACTTGGGCATCTGTGCTGTAAAAAGCCACACCCTGTATACTTAAGAGCTGTGGATTTCATCTTAGGTATGATACCTTGAAAAAAATCAAAAAGAAGAAAGTGGCAATGTCCTGTGGCTGTCCTAGAGTGGCCCCAGCAGGGCTCCACAGTGGCCCAGGGGACAAGCCATGTTCCCTCGCTCCTGGTGGCACCCACATTCCTGCCACCAGAGGGTGGTGGCTGTCCGTGCCGAGGAGGAGGAGGAGGCGACTGGCCCCAACAATAGGCCTTCTCCCCTGCACAGAAATCGGCCCCTCCGTGGCGAGCATTCTTTCCTCTTGGCCTCTCTGCCCAGGGAGGGTGCTGTGAGCCCAACATGTAATTTTGTGGGGCCGCGGGGGCACCAAGGGGGCTGACTGCAGTCTGAGGGAGGCGGAGAGTGCTGAAATCCCAAGAAAAGCCTTTTGCTTCTTCGAATCAGCAGTTTTCTGTCAAAACAAAGGCCAGGAACGTTCCTGTGTGCTCCCCCGTGGACTGCATGCTCCAAGAGCCTGAGCACAAACTGCAGCCTGCTTTCTTCCGGCTTCCCGCTTTCCTTTTGGCCAGACTGCCCTGGACTCAGCCATCCCCTGCAGGAACCAGCGATGTGCCCAGCTTAGACTCCAGGGTTCAAGCCATTCTCAGGAGGCTGAGCCTCAGTCCTCCGGGTCTTCGGGGGTCTGGCCGGGCGGTCCCTGCTCCTTCACCTTCCAAGTCTTTGCTGCTGCTTCACACCCACCTGGGCCACAGCAGCCACCCAGGTGGCTCTCTAGGGCTGGACGGAAAGGGACCCACTCAGCCCTTCGTTAATGGGCCTGAAACAAGGGCAGACAGGCCCAGACCCCACTGAGAGCCAAGTAGAGATACTCGAAGTCTCAGAAGCCCAGAGAGGTTAAGTGACTTGCCCAGGGTCACCCAGCAAGTTGGTGGCAGAGCTGAAGAGGGGCCCAGGGCTGGCTTTTTCAATCCCCTTTGCACAGGGCTGCACTGAGGCCTCCTACCCCCCTGAAAAACTCCTTTTTTCTGCCCCGTGTCATGCCTGTGGCTTCAAGTTCCTGTCCAACCGGCAGCTTTTCATCTGTGGCTCCCAGGCCTGGGAGTAATTACGTGGCCCTGCATCTGGTTAAACTAACACCCCTTTTAAAGCCTTGTTTGCCATTAGATAAGTAGTTTTTGTTATCAAACTTAGAGGGAAAAAGGAGTTTCCACTTAAGTCTCCTTTGTCGTTTTAAGCTACAGAAATGGCTTCAGTTTTTGCAGCAAGTCTAGAGATGCAGCACTAATTAGATGCTCTTTTTCTTTTCTTTGTGAAAGGAGGGGAAGACCAGTTCTTGATCTACCAGGCTGCGGTTAGTAAAAGCAGAGAAGGAATATGTAGAGGGCCATGTTAATGGTCAACAGCTTAGAACGAGCCTCTCTGCTGAACTCTTTCCAAAAGCTGGGCCCGGCTGACAGGAGTTTCCTCTTGTTCGCTCCCACCCACCCCTCCCCACCCCCAACCTCAACTCCAGCACCTTTGGCTCCTAGAGGAAGCCCGGCTTCCAAGGGGAAGTTCCTAATCGGTCATTAATTACATCACGGGCGGTCTGGCCACTACCGCAGCCTGCCTGCACAGGGCCACCTCGGGGGTTCTTTTGGCGGCTGGACTCTACACTGGCCACCACTCTCCAGACAGCTGCTTAGCTGATCTGCTGGGGGTAGAGGGACACCCACAAGACAGGGAGTGTGATGGGAACAGGGAGGCCGAGTGACAGCATCAGGAGGAGGGACACGGAGGAACGTGCAGTCCACATGGCTGAAGTGCAAAAACACGCCCAGAGGTAAAGTGACTTGCCAAGATCACAGTGGAAATTAGCAGCCCAGCTGGGACCAGGATGTATCCTGCATAGGGTTAAAAGCACGGACTCAGGAGCAAAGGTGCCTGGCGTGTGAATCCCAGCTCTGCCACTCAGCACCTGTGAAATCTTAGGCAAGTGCCTTCACCCTTCTGGGCCTCAGTTTCCTAACCTGTAACACCGGGATGCAATCAGTGGTTACTTCATCAGGGTATCAGGATTAATTTCAAGTGTGTCAAATAATGCCTTCCTCAAAAGAGGCATTGCATCATTTATGATTACTAATATTATTAGCACCGCGCAGCCTTATTTACATATGTATGTAAATTACATGATAGAGTGACTCAGCCTGTATAATTCATAAGGGTATTCATATTCGGTAGTAACACCTGCAAACATAGTATCTGCCAGTGGAGTTGAGAATCAAAGAGAATAGTAGTCATGATAATATAATAAACTAGCTCACATTTAAGAAACCCTTACCAAATAACAGGCAGTGTCTGAATCCCTTAAAATGCACGACCTCAATATTCATTCTCCCATCTTTTTATTTATTTATTTATTTTTTGAGACGGAGTCCTGCTGTGTCGCCCAGGCTGGAGTGCAATGGCACGATCTCGGCTCACTGCAACCTCCGCCTCCTGGGTTCAAGCAATTCCCTGCCTCAGCCTCCCGAGTAGCTGGGATTACAGGCGCCTGCCACCACACCTGGCTAATTTTTATATTTTTAGTAGAGACGGAGTTTCAGCATCTTGGCCAGGCTGGTCTTGAACTCCTGACCTCATGATCCACCGGTCTCAGCCTCCCAAAGTGTTGGGATTAAGGCATAAGCCACTGCGCCAGCCAATTCTCCCCATCTTAAGATGAAGGAGCTGAGGCCTGAAAGTCCGGAAACATACCCCAACTCCTCAGCCAGGAAGCTGCAAAGTGGGATTTGAGCTTCCATCCATCTAGGCTTAGAGGCGTGGACTCCTTGCATTACTCCAGCAGTTGCAACGCATGGGCTGCACAATCTGAGAGGACGTCAGGGCAATGGCACAGAGACCATGCTGTAAGAAGCCAGCCACATCCACTCCAAGTCATCACGTGGGGGTTCTGCAAAGACTGGACGTTAAAAGGGGTCCTCAATGGTGACAGCGCTAATGACACTGCCCCCACGACATGATGTCCACCTTCCTAGGAGGGCAGTGGGCTTTTCAAACACCACACCCTAACAGCTATTTCTGGCCCCCTATGCAGCCCTGTAAACACACTTTTTGGCTTTTTTTTTTGAGATGGAGTTGCACTTTTGTTGCCCAGGCTGGAGTGCAATGGAGTAATCTTGGCTCACTGCAGACTGAACCTCCTGGGTTCAAGCAATTCTTCCGCCTCAGCCTCCTGAGTAGCTGGGATTACAGGTGCGCACCACCACGCCCGGCTAATTTTGTATTTTTAGTAGAGATGGGGTTTCTCCATGTTGGTCAGGCTGGTCTTGAACTCCTGACCTCAGGTGATTCTCCCACCTCAGCCTCCCAAAGTGCTGGGATTACAGGCGTGAGCCACCGCACCTGGCCACTTTTTGGCTTTTAAGTGTAGTTTCTCCCCCACACTCAAACATTCTGCCCCTCTAAAATACAAAACCGAGTATTTTGTAGATGGGCTACACTCATAATAATTCATCTTGGAAAAGGGCTGCTGGCCCTGGCTAGTCCCTGGGGAGCGGGAGGCGCTCTACACTCTTCATTCATGATCCTTTTTGAACTGTGCAAGTCCAAGAGGCAGAATCATCCCCATCCTCAGGACAGACCCAAAGTCTGAGTGCAGCACAGGAATTCTGATGGACCAGCCTGATCCTGAGCCCAGTGTCTCTCCACTGGGCCATGCTTGGTGCTGTCATATGCTCCCTGAGCTCTCTGGGGTGGTGCTCAGAGTCCCCCAGTTGCAGGAGAGGTTTAGGAGTGATCTGGGGTATCGTGACCGTCGGAAGCCACCTGGCTGGGCTGTACCCAGCCTTCTCGAGACCGAGGGTTTTCTGCAGGCTTTTCTATACAGAAATGCCTTTCTTTCAGCCTCGGCGCCCCGACGGCAGCCTGCTGGGCTCCACGTCTCTGGTGGAACAAAGTGGCGGCCTGGGCTGTGATGGGTAAGGTTTCCATTCTTTTATCTCTTGCAGTACTCAAACAAATCCTGAACAGATAAACTCATCTTGCAATGACACAAAACAAGCTTTTTTGCCGAGGTCCTAATACACAGGCCTGCTCAGTGTCTCCTCCACAGACAGTTCCCCCAGGAGCTATTAGGCCTTACCACTCCAACGGCAAGGGGACCCACCAGAGGATGAAACCTGGGGCCCCACTCCCATAAGGATGCCTCTACCTGCCCTCCACCTGCAGCTCACCCGTCTGGCCCTGCCGAAGAGATCGTCTCCCGCCTGCTAAGACTGTTCTGGGTTCCCGGGGCCCAGGCAGTATTACTTTTCTCTCCAGGTCCTGGGGCTCTCTGGTACAGGCTCCCTTCTTCACTACACTCTCTGCAGGTAGCTGTAGCTGCGAAGAGCCACACGGAGGCTGGTGGCGGAGCTATCCCTTGCATCAGAGGACTCATCTATCAGACTGTGCACCAGAAACAGTGGTGCCACCCTCTTAAAGGAAACCCCAACAACTGAAGCCTGAAAAGGAGAAGACCACCTGGGAAGCAAACAGGGAGCCCCTCAGGCCCTTGGGGAGGAAAGAAGCCCAGGTGGGGGAACTCTGGTTCCCTGTGTCCGGGAGGGAAGGAGGGTGGACAGGGAGAGCCAGGGCAAGATAAGCAGATTATAAAATCAGCCCGGGTTTTGAGAAGGAACCAGTTTCTGCAACAAAAGCCTCTGAACTTTGCTCCCATTCCAAGTCCTCTTTTGTTTTAACACAAAGTCAGACTCCAGCGTGTATTTGTTTGTTTTCTTACTCACAAATACACCACAAACAAGGGTGGGAAAGCCTTGCTTTCATCATTGCCTCTGGAAAGGTTCTAAAATAACAGTGTACGAGACAATGAAGCTGGGTACCTCGGTTCCCAGGTGGCAGTTGTGAGATGGGAAGGGGCCCCCAAATCCTCCCAGCCTGTGAGTCTGCACTGCCTAATGGCCGAACTGCTGGATTCACTCTTACATCAGGCATTAAATGCCCAGTTTCTCCAACTGAACCCAACCCTGATGTCCCTGGTTAATCTGAGACCATAGAGACAAAATTGGCCCTTTAGGGGTTCAGAGAGGGACAGCTTGGGCATGCATTAGAGGTAGAGGGATGCTGGTTTGTAGCAGATGATGGTATGCTTCAAAAAAGCGCTTCTTGGCATGGCGTGGTGACTCACACCTGTAATCCCAGCACTTTGGGAGGCCAAGGCGGGCAGATCACCTGAGGTCAGGAGTTCAAGACCAGCCTGGCCAACATGGTGAAACCCTATCTCTACTATAAAGACAAAAATTAACTGGGCACCCATTATCCCAGCTACTCGGGAGGCTGAGGCAGGAGAACTGCTTGAACCCCGAAGGTGGAGGTTGCAGTGAGCCAAGATTGGGCCACTGTACCCTGGGCAACAGAGCGAGACTCCATCTCAAAAAACGTGTATTTCTCAAATACAATGTGTATTTCTCAAATACAATGTGTTTTTTTGGCAAACCTACTGCCTTAGACTGCTTAGACCCAATATAAAGCCATAAAAGCAAAGTACCTAAAAATTGCCCTCAATTAGCCTGTCTCAGCTCTCAGGAACAGGCACCCACACTGGTGTAGACATGTCCCAGGGGGTAACCAGGTAAGGTACCCACAGCCCAGCACCCTCAAATGCTCGACCTCACCTCCTGCCACACTCAGCGTGAGTTTCATCCATCCCACTCTCTTGATCTGGAATGTTTCCTGAGACCACAGCTGATGGAGAGGTGAATTGGTGCGAATCTGCACAGCTGTGTTACTGTGGGCAGGCGACCACATCTCTGACAACCGGGACCAGCTACCTAATTTTGAGGGCCCAGTGAAAAATGAAAATGCAGGGCCCCTTGTTCCGAAATTATTAAGATTTTCAAAATGGTGAAAGCAGAGCATTAAGTTAAGCAGAGACCCCTTCCAAGCAAGAGCCCTGAGTTACCCCATACATTGAACACCCGTGGAGCAGGCCCTGCCGGGGGCTGGTTTCCTCCAGGAGATTATCTAACTCATAGGGGTTAAGGTATTTAGAGAAGGGCCTCACAACAGTAACCAGCACTCGGGTGACCATGAGTTTCCTTCCCCATTCCCCAATACTTGTCAGAAACTTGCTTAACCATCCAGACACCACTGTCACTTCCTTTGGAGAGCCCTTGGGTCTGAAGCACACACCCCTCTTGTGTGACACTCTAATTTCTGCTGTCAACAGAAGGGTATGTGTCTCCACCCAACTCATCCACCAGCAGGCTGGCCTGGGATTCAGCATGCCTGATCTCTCCTCTCCTCTCCAAGGACCTGGTACTGTGTGGCCTATCAGAAGTGCTCTCAGCAATGGGGAACTGAATATAAAAATTCAGAGGCTAGAAGGGGTTTTGGAAACGGCACTGTGGCAACATGGTTCCCATTTAACAGATGGTACTACTGATGCTCAAACATTAGGATGTTAGGTAGGTGGGAGAACCATTGTCCCCACTGGCTGATCCTCATGATGCAGCCTAGTTAACAGAATGACAAATTAGCTTACTATGTGTGAGGCTTGTTTTAGTGGATCAAAATAAAATATAAAATCACCTAAAGCCTACAAGTCATCTTACCTGGCAATGGGGGTGGATTTAATTTATCTGGCTTACTAAGTCTATGAAGGTAAATGGGACAGGGAACATGGCTTTGAATGGAGAAGCAAAGAATGGGGTGGAGGAGCTGGTTTTCTTATTTCCAAACTCTCAAATGCAAGCATCATCTAACACCAGTTTGTTCTTATTTACCGACTAGACGGAATCATGTGACCTTTGCAAGTCAAATATACCTGCCTCGCTTTACACTAAAGATATAAGCTGGACATGGTGGCTCATGCCTGTAATTCCAACACTTTGGGAGGCCAAGGTGAGAGGATCACTCAAGCCCAGAAGATCGAGATCAGCCCTGGCAACATAGCAAGTTCCCACCTCTACAAAAAAACAAAAAATTATCCAGGCATGGTAGCATGCTCCTGTAGTCCCAGATACTCTGGAGGCTGAGGTGGGAGAATCAGCTGAGCCCAGGAAGCCGAAGCTGCAGTGAGCCATGACTGCACCATTGCACTCCAGCCTGGGCAATAGAACAAGGCCCTGTCTCAAAAAAAAAAAAAAAAAAAAAAAAGATGCAGCTTGGGATAATCACTCCAAAATTAAAAGTACAAAAATGGGGCACTAGATAATAATCCTTGCATTAAATCCTTTCCTTTAAAATAGCCCTTCAATCCACACCTCTTTGGTGAATGCAGAGGTCTATATACTGAATTTTCTTAAAGTAAGGATTGCCTCGATAGATCTTGGGCTATTTCTGGAACAAACAGGAATGCTTTATAATTAGCAAAAGGCTAATATTGGCTGGAGAGATTATTAATCCACAATTAAATACTAATATTTACTGCAGAAAATGCAGTAACACGAGACTTGAGCGTTCCCAACAAAAATGTTGCAAAATGCCCTACTGGCTTGGCAGAAGCATATGGCTCTGCCATGGCTACCCGTCTATTCTCCGTGGCTGTGCTACCGTGCAGGCAAGTTGAAGCTGCTTGACGCATCCTTGCCAAGCGTCCAAGCTGCCAAGAAAGAGCTGCCTTGTTTGATTGGGGTGAAGGGTGCAGAGGAGGGATAGACAGCCAACCAGTATATCCATCCTACCAGGCCAGTAGGCAGAAACAGCCCCATAGAGACCCCAGGACCCACACCTCGACCCCAAGTCCAAGATTGGTTTCCGAGGTAGGAGGAGGCCAGGCTTGGTTCCCACAGCCTATGCCAAGAAGGTGGGTCTATCCTCAGAGATGGTAATAGGGGGAGTATTCTTTTTAACTGTGGAAGGTTTCCCAATTCTGCAAGGCCATTCATAAATGACCTTGTTTTAGCTTATGGAATATAAAGCTCAGAGGTTTGGTGACTGCCCCATGGCCCACAAGGTTAATGACGAAGCGATCAGATGTTCCTTCCTTCCATTGCCACTGCCACCCGCCCAGCATCTTGAAGAAGGTGAGTTATTATCTCAGTAACAGTTTCGTATTTCTCAGAGTGATTCTTTAGCCTGTGTCTGGGTAAAAGCACACACTGTGTGACTAAAACCAACACAGCAACAATAATGAGGGCAGTGATCACAACCGTCACCAGCTTCTATTTGGTCTTCTATCCCCAAGGTTAACCTTTCAGTGAAGATGGGCATGCCATGTTTTCCATGAGCCAGCTCATAACTGTAAATTTCTTCTAGAGAAGACAAGAGTCCCAGAGAGACGTTTGGGCTGAACTTGATGATGGCAATGCCCAAGTGCCTTCTAGAATGGTTTCCCCATCTGGAGGACTGTTTGCAGCTACAGGGACCTATGGGATAGGTGGGAGGAGGGAGTGCCTTTCCTGAATCACAGGGAAGCCTTGCTGGGGTCTAGCTAGCAAGCAACTTACAGGCATGGGCCCAGCAAACATTGGCAGAGATTCCCTAAGTAGGGACCTTGCTTAGGGTGCTGCAGACACCCTTTGTTGTTCTCTGGGTCTCCTATGGGAATCCAGTGGCTACTGAGCGCCTATGTCCACATACCCCATCTCCTTCAATGCTGAGGACAATCCTATGAGGCAGGTATCATTTTACAGAGGAGGAAATGGAGACTCAGGGAGATTAAGTCCCCTGCCTAAGGTCACACAGCCAGCAAGCCCCAATCCGAACCCACAGCAGCCAGACTCCGCAGCCATTCTTCCTGCCATTCATTTCTCTTCAGAGTGCGTCCTGAACGGGGCTCAACTTCTAGCCTGTACCTAGTTCCAACAGGCAATCAGCACAGTCCCTCTCCCTGACATCTCCCACGGGTGTGACTTGCGCCTCCTCCACGAGGCTGGCGCCTGCCCCCTGCCCCCCATTCCTTCCTCCTCCCTTCCCCATGGGCACAAATGGCCCTGCAGGACGCCAGCGTCTGCATTCCTGGAGCACATGCCCAACTCAGGCCCACTAAGGAGGATCCTGAGTAATTCAGCCCATAAATCATGGCCATTGTGAATTTCCCTTTTAGCCACAGGCAAAGTCAAACTTTTCCTTCCCCCACTGTAGTTAACCACTCTTTGTTCACTGTATCTCTTTCAGCTCCGTCTGGCTGGGGGCCAGCTCTCAATTATTAATTAATCTGGGAGGCGCAGGTTGCATTCCTGGCCACCTAACCACTTCCTCCTCAGTGGGGAACTCGCAGGCCGGGCCTTTTGAGTTACATCAAGCGTCTCACAACATCCCAGCCCTGTCTTGTGGCCACTGCTGCAAGCAAGGACGTCTAAAACCAGAGTTAAAAATAACAGCAGAAAACCGGAATACCCAGAAGTCACCCTTCCCAGCTCCATCCCAGAGCACCGACCCAACCTGCCCCCATCATCATAAAGCCACGACGCACCTTGGTTTCTCCTGTCTGTGAAATGGGGAGATGGGCTGGGCGCAGTGGCTCACGCCTGTAATCCCAGCATTCTGGGAGGCCGAGGTGGGCAGATCACCTGAGGTCAGGAGCTCAAGACCAGCCTGACCAACATGATAAAACCCTGTCTCTACTAAAAATACAAAAGGTAGCAGGGTATAGTGGCGGGCACCTGTAATCCCAGCTACTCGGGAGGCTGAAGCAGGAGAATCGCTCGAACCCGGGAGGCAGAGGTTGTAGTGAGCTGAGATTGTGCCATTGCACTCCAGCCTGGGCGACAGAGTGAGACTCCATTTCAAAAACAAACAAACAAACAAACAAAAAAAGAAACAAAGAAACGGGGAGATGTTCCCCCATTGAGTAAGGCTGTGGTCTGTGTGTAGGAAGGGGGTATCAGCGAAATCAGCAAGCCCTCCCTTCTGGTAATTCTCACTAGCCTAGCCGGAAAGGGAGACACCAAGACTTAAGCAGCAGTCCTGAGGCTGGGCCAGAGCAGGGGCTGCTTCTCCCCTTATCCACTCACTTTCTCCTCGCTGGATGAAGGAAAGTGCCAAGCGGCTGGGGTAGAGGGGACAGCATGGGTGAGGGCTGCGACTCAGCCTTATTAAAGTCATTCAAGCATCTTCAGAGGTAGTGAGGGAGAGGATAGAAGTATGACGCCTCTTTGCTGGTCAAGTTTTTGGGAGGCCTTTGCATGGACAAACACCCGGAGACACAAAGGGACCAACCCTGGCATGAGATGGAGCCCGATGGCGGTGAAACCCAGAGGTGAAATCTGAGCACAGTGTCTTTAATTGCTAAAAGTAATAAAGGGCTTTCCCTCCTTTTAAGTTACAAGTTAGAATGGGCACTTGATGTCAGCAACAATGCTGAACATTTGTTGCTAGCTGGATGGAAGACAGAATGAAGCCGTGAGATCACAGAAGGACAAAAATGACAGAGGCGACCTACCACAGCAAGGACAAACACTTATGTGGTCATTGCCATCCAGTGTCCTAGTCTCCTTGTCTCCTTTTGGTCCTCTCCCTCCTCTGGACCCATACACAGCTTACAGTATGTCAACCTCACCCACAGTATCCACCGAGCTGTCAACTGTGAGCTCCAAGGACTCAGCACCTTTGGATACATAGTCTAGGAAAGGTCTTTCAATCTCATGCTTTCTGCCTTCCATGTTATATCTGCTTTTGATGTGATAAGACAAATGACTTGGCCCCACGTCTTCACATACTCTAGGGAGGAAGGGACGCTTTTGTCTCTTGGCTTGCCTTCCCTAAATACTGAGGCTTTCGGATAAAGCACGAATCCCACCAAGATAAATCACTGGGCACATATAATAAAGTACCATTAATTAGGACTCATAAATCCAGAGTCTGTAATAATTCCGAAAGCAGCTGGGTCGAAGTTAAAAAAAAAAAGTTTTGATAAACAAATGCAAAATATAAATAAGGTCCAGGAGAACTGTTTATCCTACTAGCACTGTATAAACAACTGGCATACCAATTACAAACCGCTCTTATCTGTTCTCAAAAGCAGATCTCTGCACGACCTCTATCAGGAAATATTATCCAGTTAGTATCACAGTCTACGGCATTTGGAAATCACAAAACCTGGTTTCTTAGACAGTATCCTTTCCAATCGCCCACCATCCAATCAGCCTGAACTGATGAGGAGCCCCTGAGCTGTGGGTGTTCTTGATCTGTGTATCTGGAAAGGAAGTCCTGTGGATGGTTGAGGCTCCCCAGCCATGCTCTGGTACTCAGGGCCGCCAGGGAAGGAGCAGCTGCCCTTGGCTCTGGCATGCCAACATGCCACCCAGTTATCTCCATGCCCATCTTCGAGAAGCAGTGTTTCCTAGGGCGTCTGGCCAGGGGACCCTGCCAACACCGGCATTTCTAAATGGGCAGGGTGGGGCCCCACCCGAGTGGAAATCCCTCAGGCGTCAACTGCAGTAGGTGAACCAAGGACAGCCCACGTTTGTGGCTTCCTTGGTGATTTCCATGTTAGCTGGGCCCCAGGTTCTCTCCCTGGGAGGAAGCAGCATTTCCAACCCTGGGAGGGACAGTAATAGGAATGAAGAGGGGCTGAGGGGCCCCAGATAAGCTGGGGAGTATGGAGTGGCAGGAAGAGGCCCTGGGCGAGGTGGTGCAGCCATCGAGTGGAGAGGGTGCGTCGGTCCTGGCCCAAGAGGGACAGACTGCAAGGCCCCAGAGAGGTTGGCAGGGGGCCAAGCTGGAAATACCAAGGGCTGCTCCAGCTCGAGGAGACTGCCCTGCCAAGTCAGGGAGGCGGCACTGACGAGAGAATGGCAGGTTCCGGCCAGTCCAGTCCCCAAGGGCACCAAGTCAGGAGCAACCGCCTGTGTCTCTGGGCACGTGGGGGCTGGAGCCATGCCAGGGAGACCCAGAGCCGCCAGTCTCCCCAGGGTGCCCCTGTCCTGGTGCTACCCTGCAGCCCACTGGCCTGAGGACCCCTGAGGACTGCAGAGCCCCTCCAAGTGACCTTGTGCAGGGAGTCAGGCCTGGCCACCAGGCTGGAAGACTGCTCTTCTTCCCCCACCTTCTGTCCCCTAGTCCTGGAGGTGCTCGGCAGAGCTCACTGAGCCCCCCATGCAAGGGGGCCCTGCTGCTGCTTGCCTTGAGGGCACTTTGGACAGCTTCTGGCTCAACAAGACCCTGACCGCACCCACTGGGTAAAGGAAGCAGCCTCAGAAGGGGATCCCAAGACTGGCAGGGATCTCCCTGCTGTGTCCTTTGGAGACAACGCCTCCATTGGAACAGGGAAGCCAGGTGTATTGGTAAACTCCTTTTCCTTCCTCTCTCTCTCTCTCTCTCTCTCTCTCTCCCAACTCCTCTGCATCTTCCCCTGGGGCTTCAAAAATTGCTATCAGGTAAGACAAACAAAAACACTGTGGCTGGGGCTTGGCACTGGGCATGCACCCTGCCACCAGATGGACATCTGCCACAGACACCACAGGTTCTGAAGCTGACCCTTCAAAAATGGTAGAGTTTGGTGGGAAGGATTCTTCATCTGTATGTCTGGAATCTGAGCATCCACCAGGTTCAGCCCTCTTTTCCCTCATGGCATTTACTCTAAAACTGGCAGACCCACACAGAGCCACTTCCCAGCAGTTCCTCCTTGTTAGAGTCTGACCACCTCTACCTCCCCCAAAGCCCCTCTCCAGAGAGTGCTCCCACCCCCACCCCACTCCCCCACACAGAGGGCTGCCCAGGCCTTGAACACAGAGAGCTCCATCCAGAAACCCTGGAAGCAAATTCCCTGAGGGGAAAGAGCGGATAGGATGTTTTCAAGAACCCTTCATTGTGGGTTTGGGTTTCAGCCAGCAGAAGTGCCACTGAGGTGCCAGAGAGGCGTTTCCTTGGGAGACTGGACCCCTCTCACCCACTTGCTAAGTGCCTACTGTGTGCAAGGATGCACCCATGCAGGTGCACGGGAGGAATGATGGATGCTGTGGCGAGGGAGGACTGGAGGTGGAGAGAGGAGAAAATAATGCGGGAGTCCAAGGAAATCAAGGAAATTTGTTTCTGTAAACATCATTCCTTCCTGCTGGTCAGTTCCAAGTTTCTTTAGTAGGCAATACACGCGTTATTTTTTTCTCTCACATTGAAAGAGCCCTCCCTCAGACTGGAAGAAGGACACAAACATTCTTTGCTGCTGGCCTGCAGGAGGTGAGCAGTCGCCCAGGACTGAGCCGACTGCAAGTCTGGAGACATCCCAGCCTGGGAGTTCTGGGCATCACTTCCTTGCTACCAGTTCAAAATGGACTCTGGTGTCTCAGGAATCCGCACATCACCCCAGTGAGCGATGTGACTGTCACGGGGTGAGGTGGGCATGCCACCCTTGGGTTGGCAGAAGCTCTGAAAAGTACAGGGTGCTGTGGAATGCACTGTGTAGTAGCAACGGCGTGCGTATTTCAAAGAAACCTGGAGGAAGTCAGGGGAATCTAAAGCATTCCTTGGGAATGTCTGGGCTGGAGATCATTCGGCCTGACCTCCTCCCTTTACAGAAGAGGGAACTAAGGCTCAGAGAGCAGAGATCACTCATCCAAGATCATCCAGGAGGGCAGGGCCTTACAGCTAGGGCTGCTGCCTCCGAGAAAGGGCCCCCGTCCTAGATACCACTGGGCCCAAGGAACGGAGACAAATAATCCTGGTGAGTCCAGCCAACGTGAATTATTTTTGCAAAATGGTCTGTTTATTTGTTCTTGTGGGTAGAAGGGAGAGAGTCCTTCCTCGCATTGCTGTCGGAACAACTCCCTGCCTGTGCCTGAGAAGTGACCCGCCCCGGCTGGCCAGCACCACCGACTCTCAGGCAAAGGATGTGCGTTGCAAAAATGGGGCAAAGTTTCCTATTCTGAAGATAACATTGTAAGACACAGGAAGTCTGAGAGCAGAGCATGGTTTCCAGAAAGCCTCTGCACACCCGTTCACAACCCCTTGCATTGTACGGGGCTGTTAGAGATCCTGAGGCTGAGGGTGGGGCAGGAGGAACAGGGACAGTGCTAGGAAGTGACAGAAGCCACAGACCAGGTAAGAGCCCAGAGAGGGGTTTTCCCGGCTCCTAGCCTCACTGTGCCTCGTGGCCATGCAGATACCCCTCTGAGTTCCAGCTTCTTCAACTGAAAAATAAAAGGGTTAAAAGAGGCAGTGTTTCTCCTGCCCTGGTGTCCAGATTCCCAGGCCCCGCCCCCTGGAGATTCTGATTCATGGGTCCTGGGTGGAGCCCAGGAATCTACGTTTTTTTAACAAGATTTAGGAGGACCCTTTTCTGACTCTGATATGTCATGATCCCTCGAGAGGAGGGTTCAATGGCCTGGCATGGTGGAGAGGGAGCTAGCTTCCTCCAGGGAGGGACGACAGGGGCAGGAAGGAGACCAAACCAAGTTCACTTCCTAGCACGAGATGGACATGGTTGGTCCCAGTGCCAAGCCTGGGAGACTGGCTGGGAAGGCGACACTCTGGAGCCGTCACGGATGGCCCTGATGAGTATGTCTGGGTGTGTTTGAGGACAGGCCCTTGGGACAGTGTGCATCTCCCTGTGGGATTTGGAGTCAAGGCCCACAGTTCAAACCCTAGCTTTGCCACTTCCTAGCTGTTTGTCTGGGATGAATGCCTCAGCCTCTCAGGGCCTCAGGTACATAATGAGACCAGGAGCAGCCATGAGGATGAATCATTGGAAGGGGGCTGAAGTATTAATCGCTGACAAGTCCTTCAAGCCTGTCACGTGCCAAGCACGCCGTAGTTCTCACAACAACCCTACAACATAGATGTTCTCAATTTTCAAAGTCACCGGTGACGCGGGATTGACAAACATCCAGTGTGACTTCTGCTCTGGCATGCAGAGAGTCTTCCCCCAACGCTGCCTTCCTTCCCTTCTCTGGATTCAACAGGCAGTCCCTGGCACCCATGACAGGCACTGCTCTGCATGGGGCACCAGGAGACCAAGACACATCTCTGCCAGCAAAGCTCCAAGTCCAACAGGAAGAAAGGGTGTGACCACAAAACAGTATTATAAATGAGGGCAGCGAGGCAAGGAGCAGAAAGACATCACATCCATCTAGAAAGGAAGGTTAACAATCAGGGATTTGAAGGCTGAGTGCAGTGGTGGGGATGGTGGGAGGGACGGGGAGGAAAAGTGGCATTCCAGGTGTGGGGAATGGCATGGGCAGAGGCACACGGGCAGAAGACAAGGCCAGAATGGTCTCATTTGACCAGACTGCAGAACCTCATAAGGGCTAGTGAAGAACAGACCACACAAGGCCCTGATTATCTGGCCAGGATAAGCACCTGTGTTGTGGGCACAGGGATGGCAAGGTGTTGAGCAAGGAGAGCCAGGACCCAACCAGTTCCCAGGTTCAGGTACGCACACCCCAACAGAGGGCAGGGACCCTGCTCACACTGCCTCTGGATCTCTGGATCCCAGCTGGTGCTGACAAGTGGATGCAAATAATACTAGAAGACAGGTGGATTCTACGAGAGCAAACTTTAGGACTGTACAAAGCACTGAACATTCAGAGCTTCTGTTCCTGCTCTTTATTTGTGAAGACTATTCAGAGGTAAGACAGACCACTCTAGTTTAAAAAGTAAAAGGAGTGGGCCAGGAACAGTGACTGGTGCCTGTAATCCCAGCACTTTGGGAGGCCTAGGAGGGTGGATCACAAGGTCAGGAGTTCGAGACCAGCCTGACCAACATGGTAAAACCCCGACTGTACTAAAAACACAAAAAATTAGCAGGATGTGGTGGCACACGCCTGTAATCCCAGCTACTCAGGAGGCTGAGACAGGAGAATTGCTTGAACCCAGGAGGTGGAGGCTACAATGAGCTGAGATTGCACCACTGCACTTCAGCCTGGGCAACAGAGCAAGACTCCATCTCAAAAAAATAAAGAGAAAGAAAGAAAGAAAAGGAGTAAAGGAAGATCCAGCAAAGTACAGTGGGACAAGCATCTATAAACATATGCATATGTAGATCATCAAATTCACTGTGCTGCATGCAATTCATAACTGCAAAGATACAGAACCAACCGAAGAGCCCATCAATCAATGAGTGGATAAAGAAAATGTGGTCTTTGGAATACTACACAGCCATAAAAAGGAACGAAATAATAACCTTTACAGCAACTTGGATGGAGCTGGAGTCCATTATTCTAAGTGAAGTAACTCAGGAATGGATATCCAAATACTGTATGTTCTCACTCATAAGTGAGAGCTAAGCTATGAGAATGCGAAGACATACAGAGTGATATAATGGACTTTGGGAATTTGGGGGTAGCAGGGAGGATGGGAGGAGGGTGTACTACATATTGGGTACAGTGTACACTGCTCAGGTGACAGGTCTACTAAAATCTCAGAATTCACCACTATGCAATTCATCCATGTAACCAAAAACTGCTTGTACCTCAAAAGCCATTGAAACAAAAAAAGTTTACTGTGTCATTCATGAATATTTCTCTGTCTCTCTCTCTCTCTGTCTCTCTCTCTTCCTCTCTCTGTCTCTGTCTCTGTCTCTCTCTCTCTTCCTCACTTTCTCTCTGTCTACTAGGTCTGTCCACTTCCGAAAGCACAATTATAAAGCCCCACTTTTCTGGGGGTTTATCAAATTCTCTTGTTTCTGTCCATTTTTGATTTAGGCATTTCAAAGATACGTTGTCAGGTGTACAAACATACTTGATTAATATACCTTATAGATCGTTTTGGTTTCTATATAAATAAGGAATCTGCAAAAGAGAATGTGGCCTGCCAGCTGTTTTTACCGACTTCTGTTGGGACGCAGGCATACTCCCTGTTTTGTGTATTATCTATAGATGTTCTTGGGCTGCAGTGGCAGAGCTGAACTGTTGCAACAGACTGTGAGGCCTGCAAAGCCTAAAATGTTTACTATCTTTTTTACAGAAGAAGTTGGCTCTGAATTCTATAGAATATGCCTCTCAGTTCCTGCTTTTTTTTTTTTTGAGACGGAGTTTCTCTCTTCTTACCCAGGCTGGAGTGCAATGGTGCGATCTCGGCTCACCGCAACCTCTGCCTCCTGAGTTCAGGCAATTCTCCTGCCTCAGCCTCCCGAGTAGTTGGGATTACAGGCATGCGCCACCATGCCCAGCTAATTTTTTGTATTTTTAGTAGAGACAGGGTTTCACCATGTGACCAGGATGGTCTCAATCTCTTGACCTCGTGATCCACCCGCCACGGCCTCCCAAAGTGCTGGGATTACAGGAGTGAGCCACCACACCCGGCCTCAGTTCCTGCTTTTTTGCCTGGAATTTTATTACTTCATATTAATATTGCTCCTCTTGCTTTCTTTTTCTTTAGTATTGACTAGTAAGTCTTCTCTCCATTCCCTTTAGTTTCAACCTTTCTCCATAATTTCGCTAAGGTGTGTCTCTTCTAGACTAGCATGTAGCTGGATGTATAAAGACAAAATCTGAGCGCATTTAGCTTTTTTTTTGGAGATGAAGTCTCACTGTGCTGCCCAGCACAATGTCAACTCACTGCAACCTCTACCTCCCAAGTTCAAGTGATTCTCCTGCCTCAGCTTCCCAAGCAGCTGGGACTACAGGCACCTGCAACCATGTCTGGCTAATTTTTGTACTTTTAGTAGAGACGGGGTTTCACCATGTTGGTCAGGCTGGTCTCGAACTCCTGACCTCAGGTGATCCGCCCACCTTGGCCTCCCAAGTGCTGGGATTACAGGCGTGAGCCACTGTGCCCAGCCCCAAGAGCATTTATCTTTAAATATATTATTTTAACACATTCATATGTATTGTTATGAGTGTTTGGACCTGCCATGCTGTTCTATGTTTTTTGAAATTCATCATGTTTTGTTGTTATTTCCATCCTGCTGAGCTTTAGAACTCCCTCTCAGGAAAAGAGTGGGATGGGGAAGAAAGAGAGGCTTCTGCTTTAGCAGTACGTTTAAATTCTATATAGAGAGAATGTCACTACACTACTTGCATAATCATGTATTATTTCATAATAATAATAAAAAAGAGTTTTCAAGAACCAAGAGTCATGAGTGTACAAGGATTTCTGTGACTAATTCTCAGGTCAGCAAAAGTTTCAGTCACACTTTCCTGCCACTGCGTCCACCCATAGACACACAACGACAACAACTTTCTATCCATGAAGTAAATGTGGAGTTTGCTTTAAGGAGGGTCCCACACCCACTCCATCAGGCCAACAAGAAGCTGGCCCTTCTGGGCTCTGCTGGTGGCCACGGGAAAGTGCTGTCTGAAGCAGGCACACATGCCTGAGAGCTATCCCTGCTTCCCCTAGTCAGGCCACCAGCATCACGTCTGCAGAGCCCACCGTGGTGCCCAGGATGCCTAGCGCATTCCATGCCACTCTGTTCTCCTGCCAGCACTTCCTTCGAGGCTCGGTGGACATTCTGGCGTCCAGGCTGTGTGAGCAGAATGCAGTGCTCAGGAAAGCCCTGGCCAGACCCCCTCCAGGCACTGAACTGCTGCCCTTGTACCTCTGCCAGAGGAGGGGGGCCCACCTTCAGAATTCTCTTCAGCCCTCCCCAGAGTGTCAGAGCCAGGCAGGACCTCCAAGAGACTGCAGGAATAAGAGCCAGAAGGGGCCAACATCAAGGCAGAGCAGCCCCCAGCCTGGGGAGCAGGGAGACTCAGCCTGAGGGTCCCACTGGACGCCCCTCCAGAGTGAGCCTGGGTTCAGCTCTGCCTCCAGCCAGCCCACACCATCTCTGGCCTCTGCTCACTCCCCGGGGCTAATGTGTCTACTGTCTCCTGAGTCCACATGAACCCCTTATTCTGGGGGACTCCTCCTTAAAGAAAGGGTGGCTGGAGGGGGTCCCCAAGCCAAAAGTAAAGTGGCATCTCTTGCTATGTCTGACACCCCTAGATATCAGCTTCACTCCTTCAGAGGCAGGCCAGGGCTGCACACCACGCCTCCTTCTGTACGCTGGGTATCAGAGTTGGCAGATGGTGAGGATGTTTAGTGGTCCCTGGACGTCTGCTGTGTTTGCTGTGTCTCGCACCAGCCCCCTCTATTAGATCCTATGGCGTTGCTGCGAGATGAGGACTATCACCTACGCTATAGATGGGGAAACCGAGGCTCGGGGAGATTAAGCAACATCCTCAGGACACAGAGCTAGTCAGCAACAGAAGCTCCCCATTGCTAACCCCAAGCCTAGGGACTCTCAGTCGGAGTTTTTCCACTGCCCACAACTGTCTCAGGGAGACATGAGGCAGGACTTCCCTCCCAACATACAATCATCAGGCCCAAAGCTCCCTGTAGGGGAGGAGGAAGGAGTCTGCCCAAGGAGGAAAAACAGCCAAAACAGCCACAGGGGTAGCATCTCCCACCTCCCACCCTCACCTCTGTGCAGGGGACACAGCTCATGCTACAAACCACTCTGCCCCGAATTCACTGTGTGACTTTAGACAAGTTAATTCCCCACACTGGGCTTTGGTTTCCTCAAACCCAAGAGGATTTGGTGTCCTATCGGAAACTGGTGTCCCTTCTGGCCCCACCAGTCCAACCTCCACTGGCAGATTCTGCCATGTGTACGGGACCCTCCCCTTTGCGGGTATGTGGGACGGAGGGGAGGGCAGACGGAATGATGGAAAACAAATATTTTCAAGGGATGGGAGTAAACACCACTGTTGGCATGGCAGCGCCAGTGGAGCTGCTGAATTAGAATCCTGAAACCGTTAAAAATAGGAAAAGAAACGGTACAGTTCACTTATTTTGCAAAGCTAAGTTAAATCAACATCTGCAAAAAATATCCCTGTTAAACGGAATAGCAGGATTTCATTAAGTAAATTGCAAGTTGGCAAAAATTCTGAAAGAAAGGGGAAAAGCCACGGGCTGGCCTGTAATTTAAACCTTATTTTAACTGTGACAGCATGACTGCAAAGGGCTCCGTTTCCAAACGAAAGAAAAAAATAAAATAAAATCTAAAAAAAAATTTTTTTTAAGGGCCTCCTGCATTCTCAGGCACCCCCAACTCCCAGCTTTCACGTACCCACAATATTTTCAGTAATTATAATGTTACCTAGTTTTCCCATGGATACAACAAATGAGGGACAGAGAGAAGGGGGAGGTGTGGGGAAGAAGGAGGAAAAAGTGAACACACAGACAAAGTCACCATTGTCACCTCTAATTAGGTTTTTTTGTTTTTTTTTTTACCAAAGTGGCTTAAAGCATAGAACTCTGGGAATCTTTTCCTTCCTCCAGGAGGCCTTTCTGTTTAACCCCACTGTGGGTTCCCCTGGCATGAAGCCCCATACAGTGGTAGGGGCCAAGCCCAGCTCAGCCCAAGGAGGAGGAGACTGCCCCCTTCACTTGCTGGGATGACCCTGCTACTCACCTCGGGCAGGCTCCTCCCTCCCTGAGCCTCAGGTCCTCAGCCCTGGAATGGTGTGACAACAGTAGCCACTGCCAAGACCCTGGAGTACCAGCACTGCTCTGGAGGACAGGAAAGCCCTTTGTAAAACCCAGAGGACCCAAAAGTCTAGGGACAAGTTTGGGGCTCTTCCACCTGAAGCCTAGGTAAGCAGATGGCTGCAGTAGCAATTTCATGGACCTGTAAGCAATTGTGGACACAGCCTTCAACACTCAAGATCCTGCCCTAATCCTCTACTGAGCACTGCACCCTTTCCCCTCACAGCTAAAACCCAGGGTTCCCTGCATCAGTCCCTGGGGTGTCATTCAAGGATGGTTCAATACCTACATTGTGCTTCTCATAAAAGAAACTTGAGCAGAAGGGATCATCTACTTAATTGTTAAAAAATCTGTTTTCTTAATTTAGCAATGGAACACACACTCACCTCTCTCCTCTCATAAAGATTATCTTACTGTTGATGGATGCAGCAAACCACCATGGCACATTTTTTTTTCTTTTTTTTTTTTGAGATGGAGTTTCACTCTTGTTACCCAGGCTGGAGTGCAATGGCGCGATCTCGGCTCACCGCAACCTCCGCCCCCCTGGGTTCAGGCAATTCTCCTGCGTCAGCCTCCTGAGTAACTGGGATTACAGGCACGTGCCACCATGCCCAGCTAATTTTTTTTTTTTTGTATTTTTAGTAGAGACAGGGCTTCACCATGTTGACCAGGATGGTCTGGATATCTTGACCTCGTGATCCACCCGCCTCGGCCTCCCAAAGTGCTGGGATTACAGGCTTGAGCCACCACGCCTGGCCTGGCACATTTATATCTATGTAACAAGCCTGTACATTCTGCACATGTACCCCAGAATTTAAAGTACAATTTTTTTTAAAAGGGAAAAAAATATCTTACTGTTAACCCTCGTACCTAAAAGATGAATGTGAAGCCAGTCTATCATGCTGGCTGGGCCTGTGAGTCCGTGAGAACCTGCCTGGCACCATCCTGTGAACAAACAGAAATTTTTGCTGGATCTTCAAATTGGTGGTGACTCTTCAACATGGCAGTGGCCCTTTGTACTAGGCCATGACTCCTCCTCATCACCCCCAAACCCTTATGAAGGCCCTGAAGGATGAAGATTGCACTGGAACCAATAAACAGCTTTTTTTTTTTCTATACACAACTGATCTGCTGCCAGTTTCCAGAAAAAAAGCAAAAATGGACTGCACGAGAGTGTGCAGTAATTTACAGGCCCAGAGAAGGTAAGGTGCTTGCCTAAGGTCACACAGGAAATAATCAGCAGAGGAGAGGATTACAGGTAAGAATAAAGCAGCCTATCACCTCAGTCCCTACTGGAATCTTATCTGCTTGGTGAGGTGAGACACACAGTACACCCAGCCCACACAGCCTCCCCTTACCTAGCACTGCTACCTCTGCTGGGAGCCACAAAGCCTCATTCTGTCCTTTTCACTGTTATCTTAAATGGACTTTTAGCTCCCACCCTGTTGGGAACTAAAAGTTGACATGTGCCTTTCTTCTGAGCCTCAGTGAATCCATCTATAAAATGGGGATTATAATTTATCATATCTCATCCTCAGGAGAGTTATAAGGATTCTGGGAGACACTCTATGTAAAATGCCCAACTCTGTGCTGAACAGCTAGTTGGCGCTCATTCTGCATAACCCTACAAAGCCCAGCACAGAAGGCACTCAGAGAAATCACTAAATGGTATGAAAATGAGAATAAATGAATCCTACCTACCTTGTAGTATCAATGCTGAGGGACAGAAAATGGGCACATGCATTCACTGAGCTCCTGCCTGGTACCACTGGTTGTACTTCACAAGGGGCCTGGGTGGACGGTGTGTGTCCACATGCAAGTGGAAGGTGGTCAGGGGAGGCTGTTTAGAAGGTGCAAGTATGAACCCCTGAATACTGCAAAGCTCAGTCCAGTTTCTGGAGCACAGGAAGAGCCTGCCCATTCCCCAGGCAGTGACACCTGCAGCTAGGCAAAGGTCTGACCTTTCTGCAAGTGTAAGTTTCAGCTTGACCCCTGCCTTTGATTTGAGAGCACAAGCGAGAGGTCGGCTCACTTATTGAGAGTGGCAGAGGTTGAAGAAGTCCAGAGAATATAACCGAGTCAGGTGGAGAGACCGGAGGAATGAGAAATGTGCCCTTGTTTTCGAAGACCAGGTAGCCACAGCATCCATTTATGGAGCATTTACTAGGTATATTCTCAACTCAATCCTGAGATGGGATTTTTACTTTTGCAAAGCAGGGCAGATGAGCCCATCACCACCCACCTACATGTCACTCATGCAGAGCTGACATCCGAACTTGAACTCGCAGGCACCCTGTACACTGCCCTTTGGGGCCTCTGAGGGCAGGGAGTGGCAGGAAGCTGGCAAAGAAATGAAACCCAAGTCATCCAGCTGGGGCACCCCTGAGCTAGAACCGAGGAGTCCTGGCTCCCGTTTGGGGCTCTGCCTCAGACTTAAATCTCCAAAAGCGTGATAAAGTCCTACAAGAAGAGGAAGAAAAAATATATAAATTTCCTCTTCAAGTTCAATGAGGATCTTTGAGGAAGGGAGGCCTGCATTGTGCAAGGTGGGGAGCCAGTATTAGAACCCACTGGCCCTCCTGCCATGGGAGAGGGCTAGAAGCCACAAGGGTCACTCCTAGTTCTGCCCAGTTCCTAGTATGGTGCGACTTTGACTTTCCTTCTCAGAGCCTTGGTTTCTCCACCTGCAGAATGGACTCGGGCCCAGAAATAAGACCCTTACAAAAGGCCACCCAAGGGAGCTGAGGCAGGAGGAGGGATCAGGAGAAGAGATGGTGCCTTGAGCAGCAGTGCTGACCATTACAGGAACAAAGAGGTGCCACTGGGACTCCTTGGAGATGGCCCAATGCAGAAGGACTCATATCTGCCCATAACTCTGCGACTGGGGTGACAGGAGGGCAGGCTGGGGTATAACAGGCTGCTGGCACTGGGATGGGCACTGGGATGTCCCTGCCCCTCCCTGGACACGCCCTCTTACAGGATCCATCACCTTTCCCACATCCCAGATCCTAAAAGTGCTGGGAAGCTCTGATCAGTCCTCAGGGACTTTTGTGGGAAATGCTTGGGAGGCTGCAGAGAAGAGAAAGGAAGATGAGGGGCTTTAAAACCTGGGCTGTGAGACCCCAAACAAGCCTTCTTCCCTCTCTGGGGCCCTTCAACTTCACCTGCAAAATGGCAATAATTAACACACAATTACAACCTTCCAAGGGTTGTATGTCACAAGAATTCAGTAAGACAGCACACTGAAAGCATGCAGCACATGTACGCCTTTGGCAAATGCTACGACTGTCCCCCTATACCTTCTCCCTGGAGGCCCCTGCTGTCCTCTGCACTAAACATCACCTCCTCTGTGAAGCCTTCCCACACTTACCTAGACAATTCTGCTGGGTTCCTAGAGCAAAATGTTTTGATTTTTATAACAGCTTTCTGTATTTTTTTTTTTAATTTTTAATTTTTTTTAAACAAGATGGGAACTCACTCTGCTGCCCAGGCTTGAGTGAAGTGACACAGTCATAGCTCACTGTAGCCTTGAACTCCTGGGCTCAAACAGTCCTCCCACTTCAGCCTCCTAAGTAGCTGGGTTACAGGCATGTGCCACCACACCCAACTAATTTTTAAATTTTTCTGTAGACACAAGGTCTCACTATGTTGCCCAGTCTGGTCTTGAACTTCCAGCCTCAGTAATCCTCCCACCTCACCCTCCCAAAGTGCTGGGATTCAAGGTGTGAGCCACTGTACCTAGCCCTAGGTATGTATTTTTAAATTATGAGTCTGCTTCCATTAAACTGTGAGCATTTTGAGAGCAGAGGCAAGAGCTGGTAGAGTGACCCAAGACCATCTATCCTAGTGGAAGAACTCAAAACACCCTCCAAAGTCAGAGAGCCAACGCCAGACCTGGCCTTGAACCTGAATCTTGAGCATGAGCCCAGGGCTCTCTCCCCTGAGACTCTCCTTCAGCAAGATCTGTGGTCTGTCAGAAAGTGGGGAGGGTCCCCACAGAGGCAAAGCTGCCAGCACTGACCCCAGCCAAACTCACCCCAAACTGACCTACAAGAGTCCCAGAGTCCTGGGAGTCCTGAGACCCAGAAAAGATTCCTGGGCCTCAATGACTCCAGCTTGAAAGTGGGCAATGCTCTTTCAACCTCCCTCAATGCTATCCTTGAGGAGCAACTGAAAATCTGGATTATTAACTGCCTGAAAAAAAAGGGGTGCCATGAAACGAAGGGATCTTTATTATGTTTATAAGCAACTATAATAAAACAAACTTTACATAGCAGCTTCCTACGGAAAGAGGAGGAGGAAAGGCAGGCTGGCCCTCCAGGGCCCAACTCCAATCCTGGCCGTCACTAAGTCACCGTGTGACTTGGAGAAGTCACTGGTGTCTCTGAGACTGTTTCCTCTTCTCAACAAAACAAAGGTTTGGTCTGGCCAATCGCCAAAGTCCCTCCGGCTCTGACATCCTGCTCTGTGCCTGGCACTACGCAGGTGTGGGGTGGGGGGGGGTAGAGCGGACAACTCAGGCGTCCAAGCTCTGGTGAGTCTAACATCTGGCACAATGACCCACTGAAGACAGGGTGAGGGTCATAGCCAGAGCATGGCCAGCCACCTCCTCCCACCACTGGCTTCACACTTTGCTTTGACCTTGACACAGGCCAGTCACGTCAGGAGAGTAGTGTAGACTAGGGACTCAGGAGGCCAGGACTTCAGGCCTTATTTCCTATGGGCCTCAGTTTCCCACTGTGGAAGAGGCCGCGATAGACCCATCCAGCCTGCCACCTCACAGCCTGATGGGAGAGCCATGGGAGGACAGGCGCTATTGGCCAGGAAGGGAAGGGAGTGAGAATGAATAGTCCTGGGCATCCACTATGCACTCACACCAGCACTCTTCATGGACTACCATTCAAGGCTCACGATCGGTGGGGAAGTAGGTTCAACAGCTTTTCCAGGACCACTGGCTACCAAGAGGCCAAGCTGGGACTGGCCCCACCTTCAGATTCTGGAGTAGGAGGTAAAGACTACAGGTCTGAGCCCTCTAAGCGAAGATGATCACCACCATCATGCTCTGACTTCCTGCAGAATAAGGCTCAACATTTTGCAAACTGCTTTTACCCAGAGAACCTCAGGCACAGGGCCTTCTCGGTATTTGTTTTCCAAAGGGCAGGGGCTTACTGGGTGCCCCTTTCCTTAGAACAAACTAGTCTTCTAGGAGACCAGTGGGGGGATGGGGGAGTCTGGGTTACTCCCGGTCTGGCACATGGAGGCCCAGCAAACACTTCTGCGGTGCTCTGCTCACATCCCCTTGGCCCCCACCAATTCCATGCAAATGCCAACACCTGCTTTTGTCCTAGGACCCACCCTGCCTTGCAAGGGGCTTGTTCTGCCTGAGTGCTGGGAAGTGCCAGGAACAGATGCGCCAGGAGTGGTGGATTAATACCCCATCTCCCTTGCCCCTCAAAGAGGATAGCTGGGGTGAGTTCTGCATTGCTTCCCTAAGTTCCCAGCAGGATTCGGCTCCAACTGCCCACAGAAGTAGCTGGCTTGATAATGCTGCCTGCACTAGCCCCTTCTCTTCCCTTCCCAGCACTCTCCTAACTGCTGTTTCCTGGGTAAACCCACCTGCCTCGATAAACTGTGCACTTGAATTTTTGGTGCGAGATCTGCTCCTGGGGACACTCAAACTAAGATAAACCAAATAAATTAAAACCAAATAAATTAAATAAATTAAAAATAAATTAATTTTTTTATTAACCAAATAAATTAATAACCAAACCAAATAAATTAAACCATAGCCAAGCCCAAGTCCCTCAAAAGATGGGAAGCACTGTGAGAACAAGGCTTAGGTCCTATCTGCTGTGTACCCCACACTAGGTACCAGGGCTGGGCTCAGAGGAGATTCCCTTAAATGGGGCAAAATGAATTGGATGAGTCATTCAATGAGCATTCACTGGCCACACAGAATGTCCCTATCTTCTGAAAATACAGGACACTTGCCCTTGTCCTCAAGGTACCCCCAGTCTAACTGGGAGCTAAGATATGCAACAGTTTATGAAGACACCCACAAAGAAAAAGATTTGGTGCCGGGTGCGGTGGCTCACGCCTGTAATCCTAGCACTTTGGGAGGCCAAGGTGGGTGGATTGCCTGACATCAGGAGTTCAAGACCAGCCTGGCTATCATGGTGAAACCCCATCTTTAAAAAAAAAAAAGAAAGAAAGAAAGAAAAAGAAAAAGGGATTTGGTACCAAGGGGGCTTTCCTAGGCATCTAGATTTGATGTCTCTGTCTTACTCAGCAGTGACTGGCCCAAGGTCACATTGCTCTGCTGTCTATCTGTAAAAACAGATTTCAAGCCATTCCAGGGCATGGTTGCAAATAAGCCTCCCTGTGTCCCCCACGGCAGTCCACAGGGTAAGCTGCCAATCAATACAGGGCCACTGGTTAATCTCTGAGGAAAGAATGTGTCTGTGAGGACTGCGTGTGCTTCCCATGTGTATACATTAACCTCGAAGGACAAATCCTCACCAAGGCTGGAAAACGTGCTGAGGACACATGATCTTTCCTTTCCCTCTTCAGAGCCAAATCCAATCTGTCAGTAGGCTCCACTGTCCCGGCAACTTTGAACAACTGTCCACGCATAAAGACTTGATTCCAGCATACAGAAGGGGGTGCCACAGGGGTCAGGCCTCCTTGGGTAGGTATCAGCCAAGATTAGAATCACAGAGTCCCTAGACCCAGGAGGATTCGGCCAGGCACCTTCCACCATGCACTGAGCTCACCGGGCACAGGAAGTGCCCAATGATCACTGTGTCTCTGCCCCCTACTTTCCTAGACCTGCAAGGGCCCTCTGGAGTTTCCACTCCAGTACATTTTTTGGTTATTTTGAGACAGTATCTCTGTCACCCAGGCTGGAGTACCTGGTTGACATATCTCACTGCAGCCTCCAACCTTCTGGGCTCAACATTGCTGCCATCTCAGCCTCCTGGGGTAGGTGTATGCCACCATGCCCAGCTAATTTTATTTTTTTTTTTTTTGAGATGGAGTTTTTTCCTTGTTGTATAGGCTGGAGTGCAATGGCATGATCTCACCTCACAGCGACCTCCGCCTCTCAAGTTCAAACGATTCTCCTGCCTCAGCCTCCAGAGAAGCTGGGATTATAGGCACCCACCACCATGCCCGGCTAATTTTTTTTATTTTTAGTAGAAACGACGGGGTTTCACCATATTGGCCAGGCTGGTCTCGAACTCTTGGCCTCATGACTGGCCCACCTCAGTCTCCCAAAGTGCTAAGATGACCCATTTTTGTATTTTTGTAGACATGAGGTTTTGCCATGTTGCCTAGGCTGGTCTTGAACTCCTATGCTGAAGCAATCTGCCCACCTCAGCCTCCCAAAGTGTTGGGATTACAGGTATGAGCCACCACACCAAGCCCACTCCAGTAATTTTTAACCAGGAAGGCACGACAGAAGCTCCTGGGAAACTGACTGAATTAGACTGGGCACCAGGCACGTGTACTGTTGACAAAGTTCTCCCGGGGCTCTAACCTGAATTCCTGATTTAACAGAGGAGAAACTGAGTCTCGGGGAGGGTGGTGACTGACCCAGGAATACACAGCTCATATCAAGTCCTGACAAATTAAATATTTTGAAAAACACATCCTCTCTAAGTCTCTCCCTATAGCTTTAAAAGGAAACTCCCGTCGAGTCTCCTTTTCCTTATAGTCTTGGGCAAAAAAGCAAGTTAAGGAACAGCAGGGAAAGGGAACAGCCTGGGGAAGGGCAGGAGAATAGGAACTCCCTCCCCTGAAAGGGCCTTGCAATCTAATGAAGTGAAGAGAGGGAGATTCAGGTGGCAGTTCAAACGCTAACGTTTTAAAGATGAAAGTATGCAATTCAATTAAATGTTTAAATAGTGTTTTCTCACACTAAATCACTGAAACGTTTGTGCATTCCTTGAATTTCTCAGGGCACTGTTCACTTTTATTTATTGTTGTAACCCAATGCCCTTAGCTGCGTGAATGGTGCTATTTGAAGGAAACTTGTTTTGCAAAGGGGAAAGTTGTCCCAGGTCTCTTAAAAGCTTCATTATGTGCACGGTAACCAGGCTCTATTAATAATCCCGGACTATATAGGCAGGCTTACTTTCCATTTAGCATTATATTTTCCACAATTCTGTAAACAGCTCCTCCACACAAACTCTTTTGATATTTAATTCCTCCCTATTTTTTTGCCTAACCACTCTTCTCTCTGGGCCTACTCCTTATTTAAAAAAGGGGAAGAAAGAAATCACCAAGCACACATATTTTTTCAATTAAGCCATGCTTGGTGCCAAAATATATGGATCCCACTAATAGCCATAAGTAATCTTAAGGTCTTTTCCCCAAATATTTTGATTATTTTACAAATCCCCCAAGGAATGTGCTCTTAGGGTGATTTATGGAGCCCAGGGAGGCTCATGATTAGAAGGAGGGGTCTGGCTACAATGGGGCAAGTTAGGGCATGGGGGTGGCCGTGTGCTGGGGAAGGAGAAGTGGGGTGCAAAGGGCTCTTAGGGAAGACTTTAAGCCATCTCTGTAGGGGTGAGAATGGGAAGGACTAAGGGTTCCTATGTGGGACAGATAGCTGCAGTCAGTCCTGAGGAAATGGTGGCCAGAGCAGAAGTGAACGCCTGATGTCCAATAATCCCCAAGTCACTCGAATTGGCCCTGCATTCTAAGGCAGGTGTCTGGTTCCACCTCTATCAAATTTACGCTTCTCATTTTCCAATTATCCTAGGTAGGCATGACTAAGGGGGAAACCCAGAGTCGGTGTCAGAGGAAGGCCAACCTGGTATTAAAAACTACCTGTGAATCAGCTTCAGTGAGAAGCGGCAATGCCAGTAGGCAGACGGGGTGGTGCTAATGCCAGGCAGGCTCTGCAATCAGCATCTCCCACCCTCCTGACCATGAAGCCCCTGACACCCTCAGGGGAACAACCAGAAGAGAAGAGGGTGAGGGCCCAAAAAGAGCAGCCGGGAGGAGCAGGCTTAGTTCCCCATGGGGAAGCAGAGTCTGGCCAGAGCCTCCTGCTGACGAAGGGAGTTCGAGTCAAGGCCAGGCTCCTTAGTGCCAGCAGGTAAGGCACTCATGGAGAAGCACAGGTATGGGGGGAAGGCCAGGCCTTGGCAGCCAGAGGCCCATGGCCTACCCATGCCCCACCCCGCTGGCCTGGCCGTGCAAACTCGCAAACCATGCCACCTCTGGCCAAGCCTCATTTTCCCCACGTGTCACAAGAATTTCTGTCCTTCTGGCTGGATCCTCTCAGGGAAGATCAATTGGATCAATTAGATTAGTTGGATTATGTCTGTAAAATGAAAATCAAGCCAGAAGGGATTTTATGCATTAGTGCTCTCATAGCAAGAAAAGACATACTAAATGACCAAAAGCACAATACCCCAGAAAATCACTCAAACATACTCTTCTCATATTAATACTTCAAAACGCAATGAACGCTTTGGAGCCCTGGATCATGCCCCCAACTCTGGGGGATTCAGTTCTTCCCCCGTGGTCAACTCTGAGTTGAAGGGTCTGGGAATTCCATGGAGCAGGGGGACTTGCTAGATTCACTTGTGGGCCACTGTAAGTTCCAGTCCAGAAGCGAGCCCTCTGTACCGCCTCCGCCGCCTGCTGTCAAATCCAACCTCGCCCCACCTGGTCAACTGAGCAGTTTGATTATCACATCCACCAAGGACACGAAATCAGCCACAGCCAGAAGTGGCCAGGCCTCAGCTTGACAAAACTCAGAATACAAAAACCTCAGCAGTCACTGTCTCAGCCTCACACACGCAAGAGGGTGTCTCAAAACAGCATTTTTCTCTGAACAAGTGAGTGACTTTTAATAAGCAGGTATGCACAGATTCCCCAGCCCCCACCACCAACAGCGGGACCCCCCGCCCCACCCTAGTGCAAATCCAGAGAGGAACTTGGAGCCTGTGTGAGCAGGGGGAACAATAGGCTGAAGTCAGGGTCCTTCAGGATGTGGAACAAAGAGCTGGCTCGCAGGGGAGGGAGACCTTTAACTTACAAACTTTAAACCACACGTCCCAGCCCGCACACCCCACGGGCCCCACATGAGAGAGGAGAAGAGCCTATGGGTCGGGCAGCCTTTTGAGGGTTCCAGCTTTGCTGGGGCCAGAAAACTCCCCTTCACAAAGGATTAATAGGACAAGAGTCACTGAAGTTGCATGGCTGCTATGTCCCTTTCAGCAAATCTAGCATTTATCATGAAACCTTCCCTTACCTGTATCCAAGGGCTTGGGGAGGCCCCAGAAGGGATGGGCAGAGAGGTTGGTGAGCCCAGTGCCAGCCTGCTCCATGCACCCCACCCCCAGCACTGATTCTTGGGGAGCCTCGGCCTCTTATCAGGGACTGCCAGCCAGGCACTAGCACACATCCCCACTGGCCATACTTTCTGCCTGCAGCAGGCCTTTGTCTCTGACTCTCAACTGGCTGTGGGCAGTGGGGACAAGGGAGGGGTGGGGGTCCCCCAGGGCTTCAGGGGAAAACGGAGAAACTGCAGGGGGCCTCCTCACTCGACACCGACACCGTGTGGTTCTCATGAAGACAGAGAAACAGGTGGAAAGAACTCAAAGAGCATCTACCACCCACCCATTCACTCTGTGGGTGAGCCAGCTGAGGCCCAGAGAGGGAAAGGGACTTGTCCAAGGTCACACAGCAAGCCAGAGGCAGAGCTTGGGCTGGAGCCCAACTCTGAGTCTTATGCCAGGCCACTGCAGTCCCACATACCCTGAACAAGCAGCAGCACTTTTCCGACACTTGGTGTCCTCGTCAACAAAGTAAACTCAGTATTCGGATCACCGAAATACCAAGAAAAGTCTAAGATGCGTGTTTTTGCCAAAGTAAAAGCGTCCTCCTGGAGTAGGAAGGCCTTTTCCCCTTGGCCTGTGGGGAAGGGGCTTTTAGGGAAAGGAGTAGACGGGAACAGGAGGAAGACCACTGAGAGCTATTTAAAAGCCGGCCCAGGAAGCGGGGTGGGGGCAGAAGGTATGCCAGCTGTGGTGGGGGTGCTGTGAAAGAGGGACCTGGGGGAACGGAGTGGGTATGGGGCTCAAGGCTTAGAGGGCTTGGCTAGAGCTCCAGATTTTAAAAGCAGGATGTGTGGCTGGGGCCTCTCTTCTCTCAAATAAACAATCCACAACCTTATTTAAAACAGAGGGGCAGCCAGAGCTGGGTCACCTTCTTTCCATACCTCCTGGGGGTGCCACCAGCCACCTAGGAGGGTCCTGCTGAGAGGTTTTGGGGAGGGCAGGGTCCTGGGCTAGAAAGCAGTTACCCTCTGGCCAGAGGTCACCTGGTCGTAGGCAGGCTTGCTGGACGTGTAGGGCCAAATTCTGCCAACTAACCCTCTCCCAGCCCCCATCTTGACCACAGGCACCCAGATTCTTGAAAGGAACCAGAAAGGAGACCCCCCCAAAACAAAGTCTAGTCCCTTAAGAAAACAGGTTCAGTGAGGCAACTGCCCAGGTCCCATAGGAGCAGGGGACATGAAATCAGCCCCAGACTCTCCACCCAGTGCTTCCTACCACCTACTAGAGGGACTGACGATGAGGGCTCTGGGCAGCACGCCGGCTCATCCCACTTTCCTGCTGGGATCTAGGCCACTCCACCAACCTTCTTGGATTCTTCGGTCCCATAGAGCCTTTGTTCACTTGGCCAGTATTCATGACAATGACGAGGTTCTAGGCTTAGGAAGTGTAGCCAGTCATGAACGAGACTCAAACCTTCCTTCGAGGAGTTCACAGTCATCTTCTGTGGGTAGCACACTGCTTTTTGCTGTTCAACAAATATTCATTGCACATCTAGTCTGTGTGGCCCTGAGCAGGTGACAGGGATGGAGGTGGATGGAGTGGACGTGGTGGCCACGGCCCCACCCTCAGCCTGGACTTGGGATCCAGTGGTCTGTAAGGTGTTTGTCAGGTGTCCCGACATGCATTGTCTTCCCCGACGAGGCACACGGAAGCCGCCTGAGGACACAGACCTGCTCTCTACTCTTCAGTCCGTTCCCAGATGGCCTGGCCCGAGGCGGGCCACACAGCATTCCCTCAAAAACTGGGACTAGACTATTTGCCAAATGCCTCCCTTCCTCTGGCAGGAAGTCGCTCCCAGAGCCGTGGTTTTTGTTTTTTTCGACTCTTTCTGTGCTCGTGGTTTGGAAATAGCAAAGGGTTGTGAGTTACAGGATCCAGGCCCTCTCCTGGATACGGCCTTTCCAGAGGGCACTGTGACCTTAGAGTGTGTAGCCTTTGACCTGGCAATCCCTCTTCTAAGAACATATTCTAAGGAAATCACCAATGACGTGCACAAAGACGTAAGATGCTCGCCAGGTGGCCATGTTTTATGATTGTATGACAGTTTTTTTTGAAAAAGTCACTGCAACAACCTAAATATCTAGCCCTGGGGGGTTGGTTAAGGAAATATGACACAATTATGACATGGAATACTAGGCAGCCATGAAAAATCAGACTATGTGTTGAATTGAGGACATGGCTTCAGTATTACTAAGGGAAAAGAGCTACAAAACAGCTATATGAACTTTTCCATTTGGCTACATGGAGACCATTTCTACTTCCCATATTTTGCTAAGAAAGAGAATGACACGAAAAATAACATCCAAATATTTTAAGAATAATAATTACTTTATTTTAGGGTGATTTAAGGGTAATTTAATTTTCCTTTGTGCTTTTCTTGTTTTCTAAATGATCTGCATGAATCATGTATTACTTTAAAAAAAAATGAAAGAGGAAATGCTATTGAGGTAGAGTTTGGGCCCAGCCCCTTCACTAACTGGCTGGATGAACAAGCCATGTAATGTCTTTGAGAGCCTCTTTTCTGGATAATAAGGGCATCAGTGATGATAGCTAGGAGGATTATACCTGCACCCGTGTGGGCATACATGATCTCATTCACACATTCACATTCACAAAAGCTTTTTCAGGTATACACCCATTTTACAGATGCAGAAACTGACTCCATGCCAACCCAGAGGCCCCTGCTCATGATTCAAGCCCAGCCACTCCAAGAGAATGTAGTCCAAGTCAGCCTTGTGAGATCGGCTCATTGGGGGTGCCTTGGGAAATAACTAATAAGCCCAGAACCACCCTCTTTCTTAGAAAGAAAACTGCCACTCTCTCACTGCAAACTGCAGGGAGCTCTCAGGATCCCACCAGGAATAAGGCAATGGAGGGTCTCTGACTGGTGGGAGTGTCCATCCATTCACTCCACCTTTCCTGGTCAACTGCCACATCAAGAGTAGGGTGACACATGGCGGAACAGGGCTATAAAGGCCCTGTTATTTGACAGAGGGGGAAATTGAGGCCCACAGAGGGAAGGGTCATTCGGTCATGGCATGAACTGTCACCACATGCTAACTGTGGGAGGGCAGCTGTTCTGGAATGCCGGACTCAAGGTGGGGGACTCCAGGGAAAAGATTTCCAGGCTGAAGATCAGGGAAGAACCCAGTAAGAGCACTCAAACCCAGAAACAAAGCCAGGGCTCAGGCCAGGGGGCACAGCAGGCAGTCCAAGCAAAAGGAACGGCCACCAACCTGGCTTCCTTCCCTGATTTCCCTCCTGGCTTCCTTAAGAACAGCTCGGGGCCGGGGAATGGGTGCTGACTGTGGACAGGGTCAGAAATGTTGGTGGTGAGCCTGAGAGCCTTCACTATGAGGGGGCGCATAGCCAATCAGCCACTCCTTCCCAACAAAAGGGGTCAACTGTGGCTGAATCCCATTTTCAGATCTACCAATTACTATCCAGAGGGGCTGGCTGGACCCCATGGGACCTCAGGACCACAAACATTGGGGCTGCAGAGGCTCTTGTATAGAGTTTCACTGCCGGGAAGATCCAAGGGGGAGTTTCCTGGCCGAGACCGTCAGACATACCCTCAGCCAGGGCAGGAGCATTGGGCAAAAGCCCATCCCTTTCACTGACAAGGTGGAATGAAAGGACCTCGTCCCATCCCAAGACTGTGAACCTCACAAAGACCTGTCTGTTAGGGTTGAAGCTTCCAGGTACCCCAAGTTGCTCTGAGGGAAACCAGACATTGGTGGGATTATGACAACCAGAGTCTCAGCCCCTGGCGGCCAGAGGAAGGGCACGTGCTCAGGGCAGTGAGGGGATGCTGACTCCGTGAGAGGTGGGCTGAGAAAGGGGAGAGGGGGTCCTCCAGGGTGCAGGGCCACCACTGCACAACCTGCATTGTGGCTGTGAGATGCTCAAACTGCCACAAGAATTTCATACACTGAGGCTTAAAGGGTCACTAGCTCTGAGTAAGTGACTGCCCTGCTCACAGGGTGTGGGGCACTGGGGACCAAGAAAGGCAGCAAGACCTCTGCTGCCCTGGAACGGTGCAGGGAGACAGGGTCATCTCTCCCCCAGTCTGGCTTCCTCCTCTCAGAAGCTTCTCATCTTAACTCGCAAAGGGCCTGAAAACCTGATTTTGTCAACAGGAAACCCCAACCAGGAGAGTGGGGAACACAAGGGTCCAAGTCAATGCCTCAGGACATGCACTTGAAGAGCTGCCCAGAGGGACCAGTGGCAACTGGAATCCCAGGGCATTTGAACGAGGGAGTGGTGACAGCTGGAGAATGCTGCAAATATACTAAAAACCACTGAACTGTGGACTTCAAAATAGAGTTCTGTGAATTCAATCTCCATTTTTTCAATTGCCCCAAACATGCACACTCAGAGGCCCTACCCTAGAGATTCTGATTAGTGAGCCTGAGCCTGGGAACCTGCATTTAACATGTGCTGCAAGGGATGATGGTTCCCCGTCAGGGCTGAAAACGCCCAACCCCAGGACCCTAGTTTCCGTATAATATTGGATCTATAAATTATATGTGCTCCCTCCCAACCTCCTCCTCATTTTACAGATGGGGAAACTGAGGCCAGGAGCAGGAAAAGGTCCGAAAATTCCTGCAGGAGCCTAACGAAATACAGACAATTCTTCCCTAATTAAGAGCAGGGTCTGCTACAGAGGGTTCCTCTGACGAAAAGCCCCTCAGCCACCAACCTCATGGCCCAATCTTCTGGCAGGTGAAGGAGGGTTGGGGAGGGCCAGGGATGGCCTTCCTTGTCTGGCTGCCCTGAACAGAGAGCTGCTTACAGGGAAAAGGCACCCACCATCTCCCCACCTGGGCCCAAAGAAACCAGAAGGCCAGAGGAGATGGAGATTTTTTTTTTTATTATTGTTATTTTTTAAACACGAATTATTTCCAGCCGGAAGGCAGAGGGATGAGGGCCATTGGAGGCCTCCGGCCGCCGGCACCCAGCCAGCCTCGTAAATGTCTGGCAGCTGGAAAGAGACTCAGCTCATTGCTATCGAAATGAGCTCGTTCCTGCTAATTTCCCTGGCTTACCAACTGATGTATCCAGTGTGCTCCCAAATCTCCAAAGACATTTCCTAAGCCAGCCTCCAGGGATCTGAGAAAGTCATGAGGTGTAGGCGGGAATTTCAGGGTGGCCTCAGTTTCCCCAACCAAAGTGTGGGCAGAAGAAAAGGGAGCAAAGATTGTTCACTCAACTATAGTTGAGTCAACTATAGTTCTGGTCAACCTTTACCCACTGGGCTGTTCATCCCTGTGGGTGAAAGGGGAGATGGCAGGCTAACAGTCCCACTGCTGACACTCAGAATAACCCCCATCCCTTATCATGTCCCTGGCACAGTACTCGGCACCTGGCACATAATCTCTTTTTGTTTTCGCCAGAACCAGGCAAATGATCCATTATTATCACCCTTGTTTTACAGAAGAAACACCAAGACTCAGAGAGGTTGAGGAATTTGCCTAAGGTCACACAGCTAGTGGATGGCAAAGTGTTGCTCTAAAGCCAGACTCTGCAAAGAAATCAAGAAAAAGAAGGCAAACGTGGCAAGGACAATCCCACCATGCCATCTGGGCAGCATGTACTAAGGATCAGACTCTTGGGAGTTCAGAGAGGATGGCAAACAGCCACTGGCCACCCCAAGCTGGATGATCAGAGAAGGCTTCCTGAAAGAGCCTTCGATTCATGCCCAGGGCTGAAGAAGCTCAAAGAGGGGAATGGATAATGCTGGATGTCCACAGTACCAGGCAGGATGTAGCACAGCCAGGAGGGCACAGAGGACTGCCAGGGTGAGAGTGCCATGGCCTGCAATGTGGGCAGACCCCACCTCCCAGCCGGGGTTCCTTCTCTTACCTGGGAGGCCAGGTGTCTAACTCACATGCCAAGAAGTAAGTCAGCCTAGCAGATCCATAGGCCAGAATAGAACGCAGCCATCAAAAACAATGTTTATGAAGAATGTTAATAACACAGGAAAATATTTACGTAATGCAGAGGAGAAAAGGCAGGACACAAAACTGTATTTTTTAACAGAACAGCCAGGTGCAGTGGTGTGTTCCTGTGGTCCCAGTTACTTGGAAGGCTGAGGTGGATGGAGCACTGGAGCCCAGGAATTTGAAGCTACCCTGGGCAACAAAGCAAGCCCATTTCCTAAAAAGCTAATTTTTTTTTCTTAAATTTAAACAGAATACAGGAAAATGTTAACAGTGGCTATCTCTGGACAGCCAGATTATGGGAGCTCCCTCCCTGCATCTCTTTGCACTTTTCTCTGCCTTCCAAGTTTTCCCTAGTAAGTCACGCGCTTCTTTGCAAAACAAAAGCAAATAGGTATATTTAAAGCAAACCACAAAGATGCCACAGTCAGCTCCCCACACACCTTCTGCACCCCTTACCAAGGGCTCTTAACAACGCACACCTGCAGTCCCAGAGCAGCTCTGAGCTGCCAGCCTGCCCACCGCTCCATGGGGGACAGGAGCAGCTCTGTGCTGGCAGTGAGAAGGCCTAGGTAAGGTTCCCTCTCTAGAGCCCAGGGACAATGGACACATAGTGCCAGACATTCACTGGTCACCTCTAGTGTCCAAAGGCTACAGGGTAGAACAGTCCACACCTGGGTTCCATTTGCAACCAGATGAGGGCCTTAGTTACCCTCCATCGATACAGGACTTGTGAATGCACTGCAGTGACTCGAAGATGCCACCTTAACAGTCTCGGCCTCCACCATCCATGACCTTGCTCCAAATAGATGCCCTCAAACTGCCAAAGTGTCCCTGCTCACTCCTACAGTTCAGCCCCCCCAGCTGAAGCCGCTCTCTGACCCCAGATGCAGCCACTTCCACACCCACCCTGCCGCTTGGAGGGGAATTCATGGCGGACACGCTCCCTGGACAAAGCAGGGTTATTCGTAGACATTTGAAAGCCTGGGTGCAACATGGAAAAGTGTTTACTGTGATGTAAGGTGAGGAAGACAGAGAGAAAATGTTATCTTCTGGGCCACTGGGCTATGATCAAGTGGAAATATGTGCATGAGACAAGAACTTGAAGGACACAGGAAACTGGGCATGGCAGTTGTGGAACAGCCAATATTTTTCTATTTTCCAAACTTCCAGGAGGATCGTGACACTCTGCTCACAGCCCCCTGCGATGTTCACAGTGACATGAACAGATCCATGTATGACAGCAGCACGCATGCACATCCCCGGTGTCTTGTTCGGAGCTGAGCCTGGACAGTGTACCCTCTTGAACATCTCCAGCTGTGCCTTGCCATCCTCCGTCTCACCATCCTGCCTTGTACAAGCCTTCCCTGGCTCCATGAGCCCCTCTCTGTCCTGGGACTGCCTGCCCCACAACCATGGGAGCTTCCCACAGGCAGGGGGCTGTTTTCTTCATCTGTGTCCCCAGCTATTGACATAAAGCAGTCTCTCAGAACTGGGCATGGTGGCTCACGCCTGTAATCCCAGCACTTTGGGAGGCCAAGGAGGGCGGATTGCCTGAGGTCAGGAGTTTGAGACCAGCCTGGCTAACATGGCGAAACCCCATCTCTACTAAAAATAGAAAAATTAGCCGGGGGTGGTGGCACACACCTGTAGTCCCAGCTACTCAGGAGGCAGGAGAATCGCTTGAACCCCAGGAGGCGGAGGTTGCAGTGAGCCAAGATCGCACCACTGCACTTCAGCCTGGGTGACAGAGCAAGACTCTGTCTCAAAAAAAAAAAAAAGCCTCTTGGTGTACATTTTCCACGGGATAAAATATGAAGCTTTATAAAGCCATTCTCCTTTTGCCAGATTCAGAGTTCTGTGGGAAAATGGTGGTGATAGCAGCCCAGCAATGTAAATGTACTTGACGCCACTGAACTGAACACTCAAACAGTCCAGACGGTCAACCGTATCACAATTTTTAAAAAGCCTTTCTATTTTTGCCATAGAACGGGTACCCCGGGGCTCCCTCTCCTAACCAGGGTCCTCACTCCCTCTCCCCCTCCCTAGCCCTATTTCAGAAGGGAAGAGGCAGCACTCTGCACTTCCATGTTTATCCAGAGTGAAGTTCTGGAAAGCAGAGGCTCAGCTCCTCTGGGGCTTGGGTCCCAGGCTCTGGGTTTGCCACTGGGGCCTTTTTCCACCTCCCCAGCCCTGAAGCTGGAACTGCATGACTTCCTGGCTCACTCGCTTTTTTCCCCCTTTTTCTCTAAAGTTTTTATAAACCTGTTTACCTTTGGGCTGCAAAGGGCCAACGCTCCAGGCAAACAGAACTTACGTGCCAAGCAGGAAGAGGAGTAGGGGGAAAGGGGGATCCCTCCAGGGCCAATAGGGTGAGGGGGAAAGACGGGACCTCACACCCCCAACAAAATCCTTCCTCTTCCTTCAATTCAACACCCATGTGCCAAGTGCCTACACCACGCCAGGCACTGCCTTCGGATGTGGAGAAGTACTGAGCGAGCAGTGAAGTGGGTGAGCCCACCCTTGGTCACTTCTGCTGGCAGAGTGCTACTCCTGAAGGCTGTGCCACGACTCAATGAAGGATGTGGTGACTAGCTCTGCTGTGGGGTCAGGGCAGACTCCAGAGAGAGGTGATGTGCGTGGGACCTTCAGAAGGAACAGGAGGAGCCAGCCAGATGGGCAAAACCAGCCTGACAAGGGCATTCCAAGTAGAGGGACTGGCAAAGGCTGTGAAGAAGCCTAGCATGCAGGCAGTTTGGGGCAAAGCGCATGAGCCAGGCTGAACCTGGGCCTGCTGGAGGCAAGGATCCGGCAGAATGCTGAAAGGCGAGGTGATACAAGCTCCTCCGGAGGCCTGTGCTCCCTGCCTTCCCCCTGGGTTTATTCCTTCCCAAATTCATGAACAACGAGAGCTGGCAGCCCAAGCCAATGATCCTTGGCCCTGGGTGCATGTTACACTCACCTGCAGTTTTAAAAGGAAATTGAGGGGGAAGGAGAAAGTGTCTAATAGGGACCCTGATGTAATTGGTCTGGAACCACATTAAGAATCCAGAAAGAGGCTGGGCATGGTGGCTCACGCCTGTAATCCCAGCACTTTGGGAGGCCAAAGTGTGTGGATCACGAGGTCAGGAGGTCGAGACCAGTCTGATCAACATGGTGAAACCCCATCTCTACTAAAAATACAAAAATTCGCCAGGCGCAGGCTAATTTTGGTGGTGCCCAGGCATCAATATGTTTGCAAAGCTGCCCAGATGATCTTCATGGGCTCTGCTGTCAGGCAGCACCCTCTGAGGCCCTGGTGAGAGAATGCCCCCAAAACCCTTTTGTTAATGCTGTACCCAGCAGGGGTGAAAGACATAAGCTTCAGGGTCAGCTCCACCTCACTATGAATCTTAGCTCCACCACTTATAAGATGTGTGACCTAGGTAGTGTTATCAGGCAAAACACAGGACACCCAGTTAAAAATCTGAGTTCCCGATAAACAGCAAATAACTTTTCAGCATGCGTATGTCCTCAATATTGTATGGGACACATTACGCTAAAACTTACGTTAAACTCTGTTTACAGTTCTGAAATTCCAATATACGTGGGCATCTTGTAGTTTTATTTGCTAAATCTGGCCGCCCTACACCTAGAGCTGGTCCTTTAACTTTCCTGGGTCTCACTTTCCCCGTTTGTCTCGGTGAGATCACCGAGATGGAGACAGGCGGCAAGATGCTTGGCATAGAGCCAGCCCTCGGTGGGTGGCTTTGCTTCCTTCCTCCTCAGAACTTCGTTCTAGTTGAGGGTTATTTTTTAGGAAAAACTTCAAGCATACACCAAAAGTGAAGAACAGTAATAATAAACCCCCATGAATCCATGTCACGGATGCTGTGACACATCCTGTCCAGGTCCTCTTCACCTCTACCTACTGGGAATTTTGGGGTAATGGCTCACAGAGGTCACTTTATCGGGAGAATTGTCCTGGGTCAGGCAATGATGCTCGCCTCCAGCATGGGGTGTGTGAGGCGATGTGTGTGCATGCATGTGCATGTGCCTGTCTGCCTGTAGCCAATGACCAACTGACATGGGAGCCAAGGTCGGCCCCATACCTCAAGGTGTGACCACTCAGAGGGGCAGTTCCCTCTCCATGTCCCCATGGGATCAGGCTGAGCTGGACTCCAGCTGAGACCACATTCTTGCTGCCCTATCCTGCTCCCCTCACTCCTTTCTTCTGAGAACACGCCCCCCAATAAATTATGTGCATCTAAGTCCCATCTCAGGCTGTGCTTCTAAGAACCCAACCTAAACTACCTCTCCCCAAGATTCAACAGTTATCAAGAGTTGTGCCACACTTGATTCATCTAGCCCCTTTTATTTGGTGTCTTACTTGTTTGTTTTGGCTGAAGTATATAATTTCCTCCTACATCCTTCAGGATGCATCTCTAAAAAAATAAAGGCAGCTAAGTTTTGACTTCCTTCCCCGGTTTCCCTCCCAAAGGAGAAGGCTCTTGTTGGGGAAAGAGTCATAACTCCCAGCAGTGCCAAGGGACAGAGGCCAGAGGCCAAATAGGCGGGCACCTGACCATCCACTCTGGCTCCCACCCAGCCCTGGACTATGGCATGGCCAGCAGGCCATGGTCACCTCAGGTCCCACCTCTTTTGTGTGGACCAAGGACTCTGGGATGGCATCCTGGCATCCTCATGATGACGCTGCCAGGGCCTGAGTTTCTCTCTATCCTAAAAGCAGGGGATGGCGTGAAAAGGCCAAGCTGGCTGTGGCTATCCTGCTGGCCACAGCCCCTATGCATCCTTCTGCTGGGATCCTGGGCAGTCCCACCCACTGGGCGACACAGCCCCGAGGGGCCACACTCTACCATGCCACGGAGCATGCTATGGCAGAGGCAGCATGGAAGGCACAACAGCTTTTATTTTAAATATGGTAAAATACACATAACACAAAACTTACACCATCTTAACGGTTTTAACGTGCACGGTTCAGTGGCATTAAGTACATTCACACTGTCGTACAACCATCATCCTATCTAGTTCCAGAGCTTTGACATCATCCTAATCAGAAACCGTCTACCTAATAAACGGTCACCTCCGTCACACCAGCTTTTGAGTTCAGGGAAAATTTGGGATCGCATCACAGCTTTCACTTGTAATCTGTGTGACTCTGGTAAGTAAGTGAAACCTCAGTTTCTTTTTTTTTTTTTTTTTTTGAGACAGAGTTTCGTTGTTGTTACCCAGACTGGAGTGCAATGGCACGATCTCGGCTCACCACAACCTCCGCTTTCTGGGTTCAAGCAATTCTCCTGCCTCACTCTCCTGAGTAGCTGGGACTACAGGTGCGCACCACCATGCCCAGCTAATTTTTGTATTTTTAGTAGAGACGGGGTTTCACCATGTTGACCAGGATGGTCTCGATCTCTTGACCTCATGATCCACCCGCCCCGGCCTCCCAAAGTGCTGAGATTACAGGCTTGAGCCATCACCCCCCGGCCCCGCCTCAGTTTCTTTATCTGTAAAATGAAATTGCTTACAGGGCATCATAAAATTCAAAACTAAAGGGTAGGAAGTACTTAGAGCTGCCCCCTGCACGATTAAATAAAGACCAGGCTACAGCCTCTCCAACTGAAGAGTTTCCTCCCCTCCCTCGACCTCTGTTCCCCCTTCAGGTTCCGGAGCTGCCTGCAGTGATCAAGGGAGAGGAGGCAGCTTCCCTCTCCCAGAGGCAGGGCGAAGGGAATGAGCACGAATGCGTTCCAGTGTTTTCCCCTAGCCATGCCCAGAACCCAGTTCCAAACCAAAGAGTTACAAAGGCCTTTAAACTCCACACTCAGTACCTCGGGGTGAGGTCAGCCAAAACCCGCATTTCCAAGCACAGTGCTTTTCTACTCTGAAAACAGCCAAATGTGAACTGGCCACTCCTGAGGGTCAGAGCTCCCGGAAAAGCCTTGGGCCTCCCAGCTGCGGGCACTGATGGCCGCCTCTCCGCCTCTCCCTCCCTTCCAGCTGTGGAGTCGCCTCCTAGTCACCATGCTGGGTTGCCTTTCCCAGTCCAAATCAAGAGTGGAAGACCCCAGGTTGGGCACAGGAGACCTGTCCTCTCATCAGCCACTGTGCAGCCGCAAGCAAATGCCCTGCCCTCTCAGTTCTGTAAAATGAGGAAAGGGTTCCCATGACAAGGATTCAGCTCTCTCCAAATCTCCCATCCAGCAGTTTATGTGAACATCAGTGCCCGGGCGGGATGGACCCTCACCAGGTCTTTGAATCCAGTTTTCTCCATTGCCTTCCATTTTACAGACAAGAAACTCACACCCAAAGGCCAACGTAACTGGCGCAAAATGTCACATTTGTTTCTGGGAATCCAGAAGAAATAAATTCTTCACTCTGCAACCCTTCTCCTGAAACAAGGCACTCAACACCAAGCATCCAAGCTGTGAAAGTCCTATGCATATATGGTCAGGATGTAAAATCAATTATATTTCTATATACAAGCAATAAATAACTGGAGAATGTTTAAAAGTAACACTGACAATAACACCAAGAAACACGAACTGCATAAGTACAAGTTTAACAATAATGTGCAAGATCTGTATGTTGAAAACTACGAATCATCGATGAGAAAAATCAAAGACCTAAATGTATGGAGAGATATATTATGTTCATTGACTGTAAGAACCAATATTGTCAAAATGACAATGACACCCAAATTCATCAATAGATTCAATGCAATCCCAATCAAAACCCTAGCAGGCATTTTTTAATAGAAATCAGCAGCGAATTCTAAAATGTATATAAACATGCAAATGCCTAGAATAGCCAAAACAACTTTGAAAAAGTCAGAAGACTCACATGACCTGCTTTCAAAACTTACTATAATAAGCTTCAGCAATCAAGACAGTCCAGGATTGGTAAAAGGATAGACACATAGACGATGGAACAAAATTAAGGATCCAGAAAGAGGCCAGGTGCGGTGGCTCACGCCTGTAATCCCAGCACTTTGGGAAGCTGAGGTGGGCAGATCGCGAGGTCAGGAGTTCGAGACCAGCCTGATCAACATGGTAAAACCCTATCTCTACTAAAAACACAAAAAGTATTTTTTGGTATTTTTACCAAAAATACCGTGGTGGTGCATGCCTGTAGTGCCAGCTACTCAGGAGGCTGAGGCAAGAGAATCTCTAGAACCCAGGAGGCAGAGGTTGCAATGAGCCAAGACTGCACCACTGCGCTCCAGCCTGGGTGACAGAGTGAGACTCCGTCTCAAAGAAAAAAAAAAAAAAGAACCACACATATATGATCAACTATTTGAGACAAAGTTTGTTCAAAAGGAAAAAGGAGTCTTTTAACAAACGATACTATAATAGAACCTCTGTATGTTAAAAAAAAAATTAGAACCTAGACTCATATTTACACCTTACACAAAAATTAACTCAACAAGGATTATAAACCTAAAACTATAAAACTTCTAGAAGAAAACATAAAAAAAGTTATGTCCTTGGGTTTGGCAGAGTTCTTTATATAACTGACATAAAAAGCATGAAAAGAAATAACTGATAAATTGAATTTCAGCAAAATTAAAACCTTCAAAAAACTTCATTTAAAAAAAGACAAGCCACAGACTGGAAGGAAATCTTGCAAAATACATGTATTTTAAATGGCTGCTAACTAGAATATGTAAAGAACCCTCAGAATTCAATAATAAGAAAACAAACCAATATTTAAAAATCAGACAAGTGAGATGGCTCACACCTGCAATTCCAGTACTATGAGAGGCTGAGACAGGAGGATCACTTGAGGCCAGGAGTTTGAGACCAGCCTGAGCAACATAGCAAGACTCTGTCTCTAAAAAAATATATATAATACAATAAAACTTAGCCAGGCACAGTGGCATACAGCTGTAGTCCTAGCTACTTGGGACTCTGAGACACAAGGATCACTTGAGTCCAGGAATTCAAGGTTACAGTGAGCTATGGCTGCACCACTGTACTCCAGCCTGGATGACAGGGTGAGACCCTGTCTCTTTGTGGGAGAGGGGGAAGTGCAAGATTTGAGCAGACACTTCACCAGAGAAGATACACAGATTGTAAGTCAGCACATGAAAAGATGTTCAACATAATTCATCATTAGGAATATGATTTAAAACCTCAGTGAGGCCAGGCACAGTGGCTCATGTGTGTAATCCCAGTACTTTGGGTGGCTGAGGTGGGCAGATCACCTGAAGCCAGAAGTTCAAGACTAGCCTGGCCAACATGGTAAAACCTCACCTCTACAAAAAATACAAAAATCAGCTGGGTGTGGTGGTGCACGCCTGCAGTCCCAGCTACTCAAGAGGCTGAGGCACAAGAATCACTTGAACCCGGGAGGCAGAGGTTGCAGTGAGCCATGATGACACCACTACACTCTAGTCTGGGTGATGGCACAAGACTGTCTCAAAAAAAAAAAAAAAACAAAAAAACCACTTTGAGATACGGATACCACCACTTATCTATTAGAATAACTCAAATAAAAACAAACTGATTATATCAAGTGCTGATGAGGATGTGGAGGAACTAGAATTCTCATACACTGTTGTTGGGATTGCAAAATGGTATAACCACTTTGGAAAACAGTGCCTGTTGTAAAGTTAAATGTGCTGTCAACCATATACCCAGCAATCCTACTCCTAGGTGTTTACTCAAGTGAACTAAAAACCACGTTCACACAAAAACCTGAACACAAATGTCTGTAGCCAAAAAAACTGGAAATAACCCAAATGTCCATCCAAGCAACAACACAGATAAATCTCAAAGCAGTATACCGAGTTTTTTAAAAAAAGGTACAAAAGGTTACTTGCTATATGATTACATTTGGAAGACAGTCCAGAAAATGCAAAACTATAGAGACAGAAATCAGATAGATGATAGCCCAACAGATGGGGGTTGGGCTCGGGGCTGACTATAAAGACTCACCAAGGAACTTTCAAGGATAATGGAAATGTTCTCTATCTCGATTGCATAATAATCATAACTATAAAAATCCATACAACAGTACACTTTCACAACCTTTTACTGTATGTAGATTATACCTTAAACAACAAACTCTACGCAGCCTCATGAGAGCTCCTTGTTTCTCCACTCAGTCTCTGAGCTCACTGATAGAATGTGACAATCATTCTGGACCAGAAAATAAAGTGACTCATCCAAGGACACAAGCTCGGAAGGCAGGCAGGCCTGGGCTCCAAACCCAGCTCTGCCATTTACCAGCTTGGTGCCCCTGGGCAAATTACCTCTCCCCTCTGAGCCTCAGTTTCCTCATCCGTCAAGTGGAGATAAATTACAATAGAACTCGTCTTGTTAGTAGGACCAAATAAGCTTAAGGAATAAGGAATAGCACAGGGTCTGTCACCTGTTTTGTACTCACGTTTTAGCCGCTGTTATTACTACTCCTACAGCTGTTGTCATTACTACTATGTAAAAGCCAGGACTGGCCCAGTGCGGTTGCTCACACCTGTAATCCCAGCATTCTGGGAGGCTGAGGTGGATCACCTGAGGTCAGGAGTCCCAAGACCAGCCTGACCAACATGGTGAAACCCCATCTCTACTAAAAATACAAAATTAGTCAGGCATGGTGGCACATGCTTGTAATCCCAGCTCCTTGGGAGGCTGAGGCAGGAGAATCACTTGAACCAGGAAGCGGAGGTTGCAGTAAGCCTCAGCACCACTGCACTCTAGCCTAGGCAACAGAGCGAAACTCTGTCTCAAAAAGAAAGAAAGAAAGAGCTGACTTGTGGGGAATGACTCCACACCGTGTCCTCCTGCACAAAGTGGGCCATGCCAGGCGCCAGGGCCACCAGTTTTCTGGTTACAACCCCAAGATGCAAATGCAGGCCAAGGTCCTGCCCAGAAGTCACTCAGTCTGGCTGGGACAGCAGATAAATTCAATGCACTACGAGGGAGCAGTATAGAGATGAAAGCCACTGAAGGTTCAGAAGAGAGAGGCCATTGTGGGCTGTGCAATCCCTGAAGGCTTCCTGGAAAAGGAAGGCTTTTCATGAGCCTTCCGGTCAAATCAGATATAACAAAATCAAAGGAGAGGAGCTCTCAGGAAGGGAGGAACCAGAAAATCCCTCTACCCAGCTTCTCCCCCACAGCCCAGCCAATCCCTCCATCCATCCCTGGCAAAAGGCAGTGGGCAGTCTGCATCCTTGGCATTTCCTTCCAAGGAACAGCCCTGTGCAAGGGGAGGTGAGGGCATGACAACAGAGAATCTGGACACCCACATGTGTCCCCACATCTGGGCAGGGGGTCTGATAGAGGGCTGGTCTGGGATCTTGTGCTTTAACTCCCTCCCCACCCTTTTTTTCCATGGACCTGAATTTGGGTTTGTCTGGGGAGTGTTTTCATAAGCCCGAGTGTTTTTCCTGCAGCCCGGGCCCACCCCCTCCCCGCCCCTTCTGCGGGCCCAGGCCCTCCTCTGGAGCAGCGAAATGCTGACTGGCCGGCCCGCGGTGCCGCCTTTGATGCACGCCACCCTCCAGACTTCAATGTTGCTGTGTGCACGGCCCCTTTAATAAGTTATTTCCGTGGAAAACCCTGGTAACTCGGTCGTGAATCAAGCCTATAAACACCTCAAACCCATCAAAGCACCCAAGAAAGAGAGGGGGCAGGCCAGGGAAGAAAATCCCTTACGGTAACTCACACAGTGCTCCCTCAGAAGGGCCCGGGAGTCCATGCTGTCAGAGGGGCCTGCGTCCCCTCGCCTGGGGCCCAGCCAGCCGGCTGAAAACACCATGCTGTCACCCTGAAATCCAAGGATCCAGAGACCCAAAGGACACTGCCTGTCTGTGTGTCCTGGGGACAATCCTGACCCAACTCCTAGCAAGATTTACAGCCCAGAGAGGCAGACCCGGCCGGCTGCTCGGGGTACAGGAATGTAATGTTTTGGCTACCGGTGAAAGGCCCAGTTTATTGGAAACACACTTCTTTTCCAATGTTTAGTTTCCTTTCGCTCTTTTCTCCTTTTTGTTTTTCCCAGAGTGCACTGCCCAGGGCCTTAGGAAAGGACATTAAGGAGCTCAAAATCCTGCCTCAGGGTGCCGGGGGTTCAGGGGGACAGGACTCGGTTTTGTTGAGCAGCAGGATGGCCACCACCTCGGTGTGGGCAGAGGTCCTGGACCCAGAGAGGAGAGACCCTGCTCTAGGCCGAGCTCTGCCACTTGGGAGCTGGGGACCAAGTACAGGCGCTACCCCTTCTCAGGGCACCCCCGTCTGTAAGGGAGTGAATGACCCAAATCTCACCCACAGGAGCTTCTGACTAAAATGCTGTGGTCTTGGAACACAGTCAGGCACAGTATCTAACAAGGCTGAGCACACATATCACATATAGCTCAGCAATCCCACTCCCAGGTATGTACCCAAGAGAAGGATGACCTTGTGTCCTCAAAAAGGCTGGTACAAGATATTGATCATAACATCATGGGTGGGAATCAAAAGTCGGGCACTATAACTGGGAACCATCGGTAATAGAATGGACGCGTTAGACTAGTAGAATCACGGTTCATTCCCACAGAAAATTATCCAGCTATAAGAATGAGTAATTGGCAATACACACAACAATACAGATGAGGCCAGGTGCAGTGGCTCACCCCTGTAATCCCAGCACTTTGGGAAGCCAAGGCAGGCAGATCACAAGGTCAGGAGTTTGAGACCAGCCTGACCAATATGGTGAAACCCCATCACTACTAAAAATACAAAAAATTAGCTGGGCATGGTGGCACGTGCCTGTAATCCCCGCTACTCAGGAGGCTGAGGCAGGAGAATTGCTTGAACCTGGGAGGCAGAGGTTGCGGTGAGCCAAGATCACGTCACTGTACTCCAGCCTGGGCAACAAAATGAAACTCCATCTCAAAACAAACAAACAAACAAAAAATAACATGGATGAACCCCATGAATGTTGTGTTGAGCTAAGGCCACTGTATATGCCTCTGTATGAATCGGGTTCAAAAACCAGAAAACTAGACAACGGGGATGGAAGTCAGGATAGAGCTGAAGTACCCTTGGGGAGTAGAGAGTGGGGAGTGGCTGAAAGGGGACATGAGAGGGGGCTTTTGAGGTCCTGGTCTGTTGCTTTATCTGGGCTTTGGTGACACAAGAATGCTCACTGTGAAAATTGTTCATATGTGACATCTGCACTTTTCCGCATGTATTATGCATTGGTAAAAAGTTTACGTTAAACAAACAAAAAAACTACACTTTGGGGCCATACAAACCCATTCACTAAGCCCACAGTCATCTGTCTATCCATCAAAAGTATTTCTAGGACGCCCATCCCTGACCGACCACAGATAGAAGGCTGGCCCTCTCTGAAGCGGCATTCAAGGCCCTCTCCCTGTGGGTGTCCTTATTGCCCTGCCAGGATCGCTCCCCATTCCCAGAACAAGTATCCTCACATCTTCCTGCTTTTGCCCAACAGTCCCCTCGGCTGGGATGCCCTTTCCCTGCTGAAGCCTGGTGAAACCCTCCACCTTCAAACCCAGCCCTGACCCCAGCCTCCCTGGCAGCTGATCTGGGCAGCAGCTTCCTCCCAGCCCACACTACCCATTGAAAAAACAGCATCTATGGCCGGGCACAGTGGCTCACGCCTGTAATCTCAGCACTTTGGGAGGCCAAGCCAGGTAGATCACTTGAAGCCAGGAGTTTGAGACCAGCCTGGCCAACATGGTGAAACCCCGTCTCTACTAAAAATACAAAAATTAGCCAAGCGTGGTGGTGCACGCCTGCAGTCCCAGCTACTCCAGAGGCTGAGGGAGTGGAATCCCTTGAACTTGGGAAGCGAAAGTTGCAGTTAGCTAAGATGGCACCACTGCACTCCAGCCTGATGACAGAGTGAGACTGCCTAAGAAAGAAAAGAAAGAAAGAAAGAAAGAAAGAAACATTTGCCCTGCCTCCCTAGGAGGCACTTTTCTTCTAGTCTTTTCTATTAGATTCTAAGTTTGCTGAGAATGCCCAGTCTCCTGGGTATTTTCTCCTTCTCACAATCCCATCCCTCAAGCTAACACTAGATTACCAATTCACTAAATTATCATTCACTGAAAATTACACATGTGCCAGGTACACCGTGCTACATATTGTCATTGTGATCTCTGTGACCTCTACAAGCTAGTGCTGAGCCCACCTTTCAGGAGAGGAAATGCAGGATGCAAAGGGAAGCAAAGCGACGTTGATGGCAGGTCTGCCTGGCCCCAAAGCCTGAGCTTTCAGCCTCTGCCTTCCCCTAGCACCCCCCGGTCATCCCTACCCCTCAGTCCACACCCCATTGCAAGATCTGGAAGCAATCCTTGGCAGAACTGTGTCTTCCTTCCTTCCTTCTTTCCTTCCTTCCTTCCTTCCTTTCCTCCTTCTCTCCCTCCCTCCTTCCTTCCTTTCCTCCTTCCCTCCCTCCTTCCTTCCTACTTTCCCTCCCTCCCTCCCTCCTTCCTTCCTTCCTTCCTACTTTCCCTCCCTCCCTCCCTCCTTCCTTCCTTCCTTTTTCTTATTACTTTTAGACATGAGGTCTCGCTGTGTTCCCCAGGCTGGAGTGCAGTGGCTATTCAAAGGAGAGATCCCACTACTGATCAGCATGGGAGTTTTAACCTGCTCCATTTCCAACCTGGGCCAGTTCACCCCTTCTTAGGCAACCTGGTGGTCCCCGGCTCCTGGGAAGTCACCATACTGACGCTGAACTTAGTGCGGACACCTGACCAGCATAGCACACTACAGCCCAGAACTCCTGGGCTCAAGCGATCCTCCCACCTCAGCCTCCCGAGTAGCTGGGACTATACCCATGCGCCACTGGGCCCAGCATGATTCTTTGTTTTTTAGTAAAACTATTCAGACCCAAGGGAGGCATCAGGGCAAGGGTGTATCAGGGCTCAGGTGGGGCTGGCTCCAGCTTTCCTGAACAATCACAGAGAATCTACCTGCCTGCACAAGATAGGATGACAACATCTGCTTGGAGGAGTTGGTCACAAATGTCACTTTGACCACCAGACTCAATGTGCTCATCTAAAAACTGGAAGTTACAACACCTGCCCCACCAGGTTGTGGCGAGAATGGAATGCGTAAGCACCCAGTGACCCTGAGAGGGACGGTCAGAGGTAACCTCCTGCACAGCTAACCCCCAGAACACAGATCACAGCTATAGACCAGAGCCAGCATAGCTCACAAAAGAACAGGCTGTTTCAAGATGCCACGTATGCTTATGCCCAGAAGTAATCAGGCACCGGTTGAGGGCTCCCAAACAGAAAGGACTCCTGCCTTGAGGGGAAGATGGTCTGGGTGCTCTGCAATCCTCCCAGGTACATCTAGATTTGTGTTCTTAGCCCAGCCTGCACCTTATAATCGCCTGGGGAATTTTAAAAAATCCCAATGCCCAGTCCAGCCCCAGCCCTTTTTGAAATGGGGTCTGAGCTTTTCCAAAACTCTTCAGGGGACTAATGTGCAAAGAGGGTGAAGAACCCATAAGTTGGACCAACTGACTCATTTACACATGAACAAGCCCAAGTGGAAGTAGTTTGAGGCCACCAAGAAACAGGGAACAGAGTCAGGACTCGGAGCTGAGCATCCTGGCCCCCAGGTAGAGGTGGTGCTATCTTTAGACTCAGCGGAAACCCCTGGGCTCTCTCTGACCTTCACTCTGTGAGGGAGAAGGCGGCTAAGACAGCTGGGCAGCCAGGTGGTAGGAGACAGGGTCTGCCTTCTGAAGAGCCTGGGCCCTCTCTCCACCCTCCTCGGCTCCTCTCTCGGTCAAACAGCAGAGGAGGCCCCAGAGATTTCATCACCTAGTCCCCTAACCCGAGTCAGAGTCTCCTTGGGCCTGAGACAGACAATCCCAGCTGAGAGTCTGGGGGTGTGGAGAAGGCTTGGCCTCTCTGTGCAATCTGCCCTGTCTTATTTTGAACCCTTGGAGGAGAGGAAGGGACAGTGGACCCCTCTGTGAATCACAAACATACTCCAACATCTACTACACACCAGGCTCTGCCCTCAGAGCCAAGCCCCCAAGCCTTATTCCCACCATCTGCCCTTGGGGAACGCTGGAATGCCCATTTTGGAAACAGTGTCTCCTCTTCCCCAGTGATCCCGGGGCGGGGTACAGCAGTCGGGGTAAGAGGCCTAGGAATGACCCTGTACATCCCTCAGGCCCAGCAGCCTCCTACAGAGCCAAACCTGAGGTCCAGAGTGGACATGTGGTTTGCAGACCACACAGCCAGACACATTCCCTAGTGGCAGGGCCAGGGACATTTTCCGTGAATGTCCTATATAAGGCAGTGGTCAGGAGGACTTAGGAAGGTGAGTGAAGGGGTGACAGGTGGGGGAGATCAGTCCTGAGACACCAGGGCACACATGCCTTGATGGGCTGGCATGGCCACCTGTCTGCAGCGATGCCTGCTGGGTGCTCCATTTCACCTCATTTCTCCAAGGAGGCTGGAGCCAGATAGCTGTACCCACCCCAACCCCTCTCCCAATTCTCCCCCCACTGACCACGTCTGCCCAGCAAAGCCCCTCACCTTAGCAGCCTCCCATGGCTGCTGAGGAGCCAAATGGCGTCCCAACCCTCCCAATTTCAGTTTGTGTGATGGACCTGGCCTCCCTTCCTTCTTCCCCACCTGGCATGGAAGGCCTCCCAGCCCAGCTTCTCCCAGCTCTGTCCAGCACCGGCACTATCCCGGACAACTCAAAGAGATCAAAATGACTGCCAGGCTCCTATCTCTGAGCTCCCACCTCTCCTTTTCAAGATCAATTAAAGTCTTGGCAATGATTCACCTTGCAGTCTAGGATGGTGGCTTTGATGTCTGCTCCAGACATGAGACCTCTGTTTTTCCAAATCTAGAAACTGCTACCAAATGGTGAGGGTAGGGGCCCTCCCTGGGGCCAGAGGAACCCTTGCTTTGCAGAGATGCCAGCCCCAAGGTCTTAACCTCTCTGGCAGGGGTGCCAGGCCCTGACTGGGGGGCATGGGGAAACAGCCCATGAATATCAGGAATTCCTTCCACAAAGGACAACTGGAAAAGAAATGTACCTCTGCTTCCCTTGGCAGCCAAGGGCCATGGAGGAAAAATGTTTAATATAAAAACATCTGACAAAGTGCCTTCAGGATATATTTTCTGCATCAAAGAAGTAGCTCTTGGCAACAGCCACTCTATCCTGACAAGGAAACTTTCGAGCACGGTTCCCGATTGTTACAGACGCCCGGGGAAAGCATGCCAGTGGGAATGGGAGGAGGGGGACCGTGGAGCCCGGCAGGCAGATGGTTGTGATTAGGCTGGACGCAACCAAGTACATTTTCTGGAATTTCAGGTCTCCTCAGACAACCTGCTGGTTCCCCTGATGATGCAGGCCGCCAGTGTACAGTGAGGGGTACGGGCCACCTGCAGCCAGCCCTGGACAGGCACTTGACACCCCACCTCACCAGCAGCCTCCCCTCAGAAGCCCACTTACCTGGTCATTCATTTATCCATTCAGTAACCAGCCAATGAGCAGAGCCAGTGAGGGGCTCAGGTGATCACTGCTCATGCTCAATCTCAGGTACTATGGGACACAGATGCCTCAGAAGCTCAAGAACTGTGTTTGCATCCTGAATCTTCCAGGGCCAGCAAGCGTGCCTCATCAGACACTGAGGAACCCAAACAACCGCCAGACTGCCTGGGTTCTAATCCCAGTTCTATTGCTTTCTAGCTAGGTGACCTTGGGCAAGTTACTTAACCTCTCTGAGCCTGTTATTTCTTCCTTTAATTTGGCTTATGAAAGTGGCTTGTCAGAGGGTTGTAGGGAATAGCCCATGAATAAATGTATTTATGGCCCTTAGAATACCTGATTATTAAATATGTGTGATGATCTTTGTCTTTATGCTCTCTCTCTGGATCTCTTTGCCCCAGGCAAAAATTCATTCATTCCACAATGACTCCCTGCTGTGAGCTAGGTACAGTACTAGAAGCTGGATGAGGTCCTTCAGGACCGAGTATATCCCGCGGTTCCCTGGTCTCCATGACCACGATCCCTCTGTTCCAGCTCATTCCTCTAGTGTTCAGGACAACCACTCTGGATTCATCTTTCCCCATTCCTCCATGTCTCGCATATTTACCTTCTAGCCACAAACTCTTAGAACATATGGCATTCAATGCATGCCTCCTTGCTTTTGCACAAGCTGTTCTTCCTACTTGAAAGGATATCTATAGCCTGTTGTCCTCTTGGTGAATTCTTAGTCATTCTACAAAACCCAACTCAGAATCACCTTCTCTGTCAAAATGAATACCCCCTGAACACCCCCATCCCCACCCCAACAGAGTCCCTGGTTTTTGAGCACATCTCGAGGGCAGCATTTAACATGATGAGTCACCACGGTTTGTTTGCTGTCTGCCTCTCCTTTAGACCAACAGCTCTTAGAGAGTAAGGCCCAGCCTTTCTCCATTTTGTATTGTCTGCCACTGGCATGCAGGAGATTATTTTTCCCCTTTTTTATAGTAGATTCTTCTTTTTTATTTTTTAATTTTTTTCTTCTTGATTTATTTTTTTAGAGGCAGGGTCTTGTTCTGTGGCTCAGGTTGGATCAGAGTGCAGTGATGCTCACTACAGCCTCCAGCTCCTGAGCTCAAGTGAACCTCCCATCTCAGTGGCTGGGACTACAGGTGTGTGCCACCATGGCAGCTAATTTTTACATTTTTTTTAAGAGGCAGGGTCTTGCTATGTTGGCCCCGGCTGGTCTCAAACTCCCAGGCTCAAGCAATCCTCCTGCCTCAGCCACACACGCACAAACTACCATGCTTGGCTGCAGTAGGTCCTGAATAATAAATGTTCAACACACTGACTTGTCATTCAAAAGCCCACACTCGGGAAACACAACAGCCCTGAGGTCCTTTGTCTGAGGCCATGGGGAGTCTAAAAGCTCTGTTACCACTGCTGAGTCAGTTGCCCTCTCTGGACATTCCAAATATACCTCCACCACAGTCCCCAAGCTTTAGTGCCTTGGGATAGAGGGGTGGAGGACCAAGACACTAATCCTCTCCCTCCTCATGACTTTGTTCCATGCCACCATTGTGCTTTTGGACAATGATAGGAGAAGCTAAGATGCCCCAGGCCAGAAGCCCTAGCTCTATGACTATTCTCCATCCCAAGGCCTGGGAGCTGGTACTTAGAGCCTGCAACACATCAGCACCAAGGAGCCCCTGAGATCAGTGACCCAGTGGACCCAATATACAGCTGAGCAAACTGAGACTAGAGAGGTGAAGAATTTGCCTGAGGTCACATGGCAGGGAATGGGCACAGCTAAGCCTAGAACCCACTCTGGCACACTGCCTATCACCCCGCATTGCTTCTTGGCAGACACGTGTTGGCTGAGCCCTCCTTCAGCTGCCTGTTCCCCCGGGACTGCTGTAGTCACCCCCATCACTCCTGCTAACCGCCCCTGACACCTCTGCCTCAGCCCAGGAAGAATGGGTACTGTGAGATACTCAAGGAGTTAGGAAGGGAAGGCATTTTTTTTTTCTCCCTTTGGTTGGTCGAAGCTAGAAAGACACATGGCAGGGGCATTATGTGAGTAGTAAATACTGTCCATTTGGAACTGGAGCTAAATGCTCCTTCTCCCCCCCACATTTCTGAGTTGAAAATGGCAGGCTGGTGCTGGCCAGAATCGGTGTCAGTCTGGCAACCTGTCCACTGCCTCTAGGCTGGAGCCTGACCCCTGGGGATACGCAGGGTGGACATAGGTCACACCCGAGGGCCACCTCTTAAACCCATGGGGAACAGGTCAGGTTCAAGTCTGATTGTTTCAGGGCACCATTCACCCCAGATGAAATGCCCTTCCTGCTCTCCAAAACCTAAAGAAACGTTCTTTTCAGCTGAAATGTATTGTATCCCCTGCCCTCCTGCTTTCTCTTTGAAACCACTCTGCATACAGTGCCCCAGACCCATAGGCAATGAGCATGTCACGTGACAGGCTTTAGCATCATCATGTGACAGCAACGTTCTGCAGGCCCTGTCTATCCGTCAGGTGTGATCACCCCATGAAAATTCACTGAGCTGGGCACTTATATGTGCACTCTGCATATTTAGAAGAAAGTGAAAATAAAATCTTTCCCAGGTCCTGGTCTCTACCCATCTCATCTCCCACCAACATCTGGAGCTTTGCTTCCCAGTCCCTTGAAACTCCTTTGGTTTCTCAACATCAAGCTCTTTTCACACCTCCAGGTCTTTGCACTTGCTATTCTTTCTTCCTGGAACACCCCAAATCCTGTCTTTTTGACTCCATTCATTCTTTAAAACCCAATGTGGATATCGCCTCTTCCAGGAAGCCTTCCTGAGCTACCTCCCTACCACGCCAAGAGTTGATCACTAATCCCTTCTTCCTCTGGACTGCCTGTTCTCACTGTTTGTGTCTTTACCTACCTGTGAATACCTTGAGGGCAGAAATAAAGTAACTTTTAGCTCTGTACCCCTAGCCCTATGCACAGTGCCTGGAATATTGCAATGGCCACCCCCAGCACATACAGTGTGCCAGGCCTTGGCTGACTCAAAGACATCTCATTTAACCCTCACCACTAGGAATATGTTGTTATATCATCCCCATTTTACAGGTGAGAAAACTGAGGGACAAAGCAGCTGAGTGGCTCTCCCAAGGTCACTCAACTAATAGATGGCAGACTCAAGGCTTGATTGCTGGGCCTACGGGTGCAGAGCCCATGCCCTTCGGCCCACATAGCTATCGGGACTCAGAACACACTGAATGGGCTGAACCGCAGGCCTCGGAACACAGAACTCTAGAGTCTGTTACATGAGGGTGTCGAGTGAGAACACACTTGGTCCCTGTAATCGAGAAAGCAGTAGGAAATGACACTGTATACACACACTCCTCTCCCAGCTTCAGCAGGCACCGACGATGACACCAGACAGGATGGACCCCAAGTGACCCCTGAAATGGCCAAATGGCAGGCACAGTTCCTATCAAGCGGTGGGTGGGTAAGCAGTATGGACCCACCTAGGTTGCAACCCCAGGTGGGTCCACACTGCTATGCTTGCTGTGTGGCTCTGAGCCTGTCTCCCAACCTCCCTGAGCCTCTGTTCCCAAACTCTGCTACCTTACACAATGCAACAATCTACAGCATGATCTGTGCCCTCAAGGAGCTTACAGTCCAGTTGGTGGAGGAAAGACACCTCCATCCAGCTCAGCCCCCAACTCTCCATGTAGTCTAATGTGGCTCCCTTGCTTCCCTGGGAATTCTCCTTTCTAAACTGAGGGGCCAGCTCTCAGTAACACAGCTCTAAAGAAACCCACATGCTGTGAGTACTGAGATCCCAGGCACACACGGCCAAGGTCCCAGAAAGGACTGCCCAATCTCAGTGATGGGCAGTGTATACGTGCCCTGCATACAGCTGGACAGTGTGACTACCCAGCTCGCACCCTGAGGACTCTGCCCCATGTTCCACAACAAGCATCCCCACCCCCTTTCCCACACCAGACCCTGCCAGGGGCAAAGTATCTCATTTAACCCTCACCATTAGGGATATGTTGTTATTATCATCCTCATTTTACAGGTGAGAAAACTGAGGGGCAGGGTGCTTAATAAAGCATTTGAATGGTCACCTTACAGGTTCTAGAATAAGACAGTACAGGGAAGCCACTGTCCTAAAGAAGCTTGCCCAGTGCCCTGTCTCCAGCCCCGAAGCATGGAGTCAGGCAGGCCTGGGTGCTTCAGCAGCCCCACCACGTCAGGCTCCTGCTAAGTGATTCAGAGCTCACCCAGCCCGGCCTGGCCCGGGCTCCTTCCCTCACCCAAGGCTTAAAGCTCCTTATGACATGTTCGTTGTTTTTCTAGGCTGGAGTCAGAGATGCTGAGAGAACCCTGCCCTCTGCCACCAGCCTCTCTCAGAACTGCCATTCCTTCATCCTGCAATCCTGAGATTTATGGCATGTTCTACTTTAAAGTTGGGGAAAAAAAAGTTTGCCTACCAGCCACTCACACCTTAGTATGAATTTATTTAACTAGCTTCTCTTCTTTTCTTCCCCAAACTAAACTGAAATCAAGCAAATGGAAGAGGAATAGAAATACTGCTGAGAAGAGGACAGCCTGACAGAGGCCTTGGACAGGCAGGCGACAGCACCCCAGGTCCTGAATTAGGCGAGGAAACCAGAGTGCCAGAGTTCTGAAGGGACTCCAAAAGTTCTAGGCTTTTAATTTTTCCCAAATCCCATCGAAGACTCTAGGTGTAAGGTCTTCAGATTTGGTAAAAGCTCTGCATTCTAGCCTTCCTCCACCACCCCCCTCCCCAGTGACCTTGGTGAAGCCACTTGCCCCCTCTACACTGTTTAGTGGAGATCACGTATCCAAACTGGGAGCTGACATAGAGATCAAATGAAGGTTTTCCAACAACTACTCAGCAGAGAGCTGAAGCAAGTGTGTCTCCTTTCCTGCGGCCCCTCGCCCTGCCCACTCAAGCATCCTTGCCTGCCCAGGCCTGGGACTAAGCCTCAAGAGCCCCACCATTCCCCTAAGTGGCCTCAACAACAGGACAGGGAAGTAAATCAGAGACCATGGAGCTGGATAAAACACACAGAGTCCCAGGCCCAGCACTGGGATTGTCATCATGGGAGACAAAAAAGGGCAGTCTCTATCCTAGGGCTGCACACACCCTGTTTGAGGATGACATTCCCAGGACACTGAGGGTGACAAGGCTCTCGGGATCGGCAGACCCCCAGAACACAGGGAGATAGAGGGCCAGGCAGCCAAGTGGTGTGATCTCCGGGTGGTCCGTAGTTTTGTCCAGTGGTGGCCTGGAAGGGCATGGAGCCGCCCTGCACCCTTGCTAGGCCCCTCATTCCTTTCCCAGGTACTTAAATCAGGACAGGTACCCCCAGGCTCCTTGTGATCATTTTACTTTGCTCCTGCCGGGTCTAGTTTGGGGAAGGGGATGAGGACACTTGTTGTGGAACGCTGGGCAGGGCCCTCAGGGTGGGAGCTGGGCAGTCACACTGTCGAGGCTCAAATCCCAAGCCTGCCACTTACATTATGGGCAGTCGGTCCTGCAATGAACCTCAGTTTCCTCCTCCATGAAATGGGGAGAATCACACCTGTCTCACTGGGTCATGGAAAGGAATCACTGAAATGGAGAATGCTGGAGCTTAGCAAAGTGCCTGACACATAGTGAGTGTTGATAAAGGTCAACTGCTGTCATCATCAGCACCATCATCATTTGTCCTTAGACATCAAATACCCTGGCCTGGCCCAACGTATTGTGCCTACCTCTGCCCCTTACCTTTCTGACTTCACCTCCGGCCCTGCTCTCCCATACAACCTTGCATTCCATCTTGCAGGATGATTCATGCCTTCACCACCCACCAAGATCTGTCACCCCCAGGCCATTTCTCTCCCTGAATATGTCCTCCAGTGTGAGAGCCAGCATATCCCCATGTCTGTGGGCTCCCAGTAGGCAGGGGGGCAGCTTAACCCACAGGACCTCAGATCCCGATAGCACAGAGCAAGCTGGGAAAGCTAACAGTGGGCCCTCAGGAGACGGTGGACATTCCATGCATGGCATCTCTGGAAGGGACTGGGAGGACACAAAGGGAAACACTCCACGCAAATGCTGAGGCCACCCAGAACTCAGACCAAAGTCCTTTAAGACCTCACTCAATGTCCTTGGCATAGGAAATCCCCAATTTCTTCCCCAAATCCTTCAACCCCTTAGAATTCTAAGGCACTGGACACATTTCCAACACAGTCATTTTGCACCGTCAAGAGTAGCTGGGACCTTCTCACTTACCAGTACCAAAGACTGCTCTGGGTTATCCAAGCAGAAATCTCAGAAACAGGCCCAGTGAGGCCCAAAGGCAACAAAACGAATGGCCTAGGGGTCTCTAGAGACCTCCCAGCCTCCAGATTGAGGGAGGGGCCTTCTGCCAGTGCTCAGGGGTCTGGTCCTTCTAGCCTGAGCCACACCAGGGCCCCTCTGGAATGGCTGGGATCAAATAAGACTACATCTGCAAACACCTTAAAACTGCAAGGTGTGTGCACACAAACACCACAGACTTTCTGACATTAACAATTGGGAGAAAGAGGATGTCAAAAAATTACCCATCTGTCCAGACAACCAATGCCAGTGCAATCCATCTGAATCAAATATACTCTGAGGACTGGCAGTGACATAAAATCATAAACTCAGAAATACTTTTAAGCTCCTTGCTTCAAAATTATATGTGACTTTCATTCATGTAGGTGCAGAGGAAAAAGACAGGATTGAAATTTTAACTTGTGTTCATCTGGTTGGTCTTTGAGGGAAAGAAATTAGAGAAGGAAGTACCCTAATTGGGTGGGCCACTAGAGACCAGAAGGCATTTGGGAGTACGACCCAGAAGACCTGGACCCCAGTACCACCTGGACCCCAGCACCACCTGGACCCCAGCACCACCTGGACCCCAGTACCACCTGGACCCCAGCACCACCTGGACCCCAGCACCACCTGGACCCCAGCACCACCTGGACCCCAGCACCACCTGGACCCCAGTACCACCTGGATCCCAGCACCACCTGGACCCCAGTACCAGGTTGCCCAGTGTGGAACCCCGTGTGGCAAGTCACATTCCTGCTTCTGCTTCCAGCCTCTCCATCTTCACAACAATCTACTCGTGAGCTCCCATGCCTTGCTGAGAAGGGAATGGATGGGCGAAGGCTCTGGGCTGGGGAAATGCCCAGGCAGCCGTGAGCAGCCAGAGCTGCATTATCCTTAGAGTTGCAGAGAGTCTACATCAAGAATGACAGAACTTTATAGGAAATACATTTATCGAAGGTGCATTTGGCCCTTGCAGAAAAGTGGGGGACAAACAGTGATGAGGAGCACAGACCCTGGAGGCAAATAGCCTGTGGCTGTTCCTGGAGAATGCACATAAAGGGGCTGAGTGAAGTGTCAGGCCATAGCATACCAATAAACGGCTATGATGACTGCGACTGCTACCATGCATGGATGTGGGCAAGGGAAGAATGGCTCAAATGGAGACACGCAGCCATCCAGCCAAACCCACTAGGGATGCAGCCCCAGCCTGAGGGGCTGTCTCAGCCAGCACACCCCCAGGCCACAAGCCCACCAGCCATGCTCCCAAAGGGCCCCACAGACCTTGTCCCTGGCCCTCGATGTCCCCAGTCCAACACCAGCCTCTCATTTCTCAAGGGAAGTTTGATTCAGGTATTCCTCCAGATATGGGGGTCCCTACAACCAGCTTGTAACTGCAGGGGCTAGAGGACTCCAAACCAGGGTTCCCTCGGCTTCTATCCCAGCCTCTGCTGCTCAGGGTGAGACACAGAAACCACTGGCCTTTGCCAAACTCCTCACTTGCCAGATCCTCCCTGCAAGTTCATTCAACTGGCTTCATTTCCCCCAATCTTCTAACCCTTCACATCAGTCCCTCCCACAGAGTGGGGACAGGAGGAAGATAAACGCGTAACACGACCACTTTGCTGCCTCTCACAGCTGGGGGAAGAGGATCCCTTGCTAAAACCAGAGATGGAGAGCTGTGCTGGGCTTTTATCATTCCCAAGAGAGACAAGATAGAGACAACTGGTTAAAATGTGGTAGACAGGTGCTTTAAAAGTTATCTTCAGGTTTCACTCACACGGACTGTGCTTAACCCCAAGAACACCAGCGAGTGAAACACTGGCAGTCTTCCCATCCAAAGACTGGAGGAGAAGGGAAGCAAAAAGAAGAGGGGATGTCAACGAGTCTCCCACCACAGCAATGTACAAGAAGAAAAACTGCCGACCTGAGAATTCACCCGGAGCAGTGATGAGGGAGTTGGTGGCCTCTGTTTCAGTGTAAGACAATGTGGAATCGGACAGATCTGTGGGAGGAAAGAAAAAGAGAACTTAGCTGGTCACGGGGCAGCGCGCTCTTTCTGCTTCTTTCTCATGCATCTGTGTATGTGTGCACGCGTGTGGACGTGTGTGCTTGCAAAGGGCAGCATGTCCCTCTCGACTTTCCAATGTCACCCTGTAACCCCATCTCAGGATCACCCCAGACCAGACCAGCCAGCCCAGGAGCTCTTCTGGAAAATGCTGACTAGTGAAGCTGGTACCTGAAAACACTGCAATTGCCCTGACCACAGAAATCGCCCAAGTTCAGGGGACAGAGCAAGTAGCAACTTGGAGCCTCCGTGGGTAAGGTTAAATTAAGCCCCTAAACAATTCATAGTTGCTATTCTTAATTACAACCATTAAAATTCTTGAAGCTGTTCCTTCTTGCTTCCTTCCTTTCTTCCTTCCTTCCTTCCTCCCTCCCGCTGGAGCTGGGGAAACTGTTTTAACAAGTCACCAGCCGTCCTCACTCTGTCCTGCTTACACCCCTCTAATTAAGGGCTCAAGCGTTTGCTCCCCAGATTAGCTTTTTTTTTCTCTCCCCTCCCCCACTCCCTGACACCCAAACCTGCTCACAGAGCAACTTTCAAAGCCTGGACTGTTTTTCTTAAGGCGTTCTTCTTTCTTAAGTGGTTTTAAGTACTTCATACGTACAATGTTGGTTTTCCTCTGTCTGCAGTACAGTTAGATGAGAAAGAGAAATTCTTTTGCACATTTTCTCTAGAACAGTGAGCTGCTAGCTTGGCAAGCCAATGGCTTTTGGGACAGGTAGACTTGGAAAATTTTTCCTGGGCCTGTGCCTCTGCTACCAGCAATGGGTGTTGACCCCATTAAGGGACAGGCCTGTCCAGGCATTAGATGGCCTACAGCACACTCGTCTTCTCACCCAGCACAACCCAGGACTGGCTCGGGTGGCCCCACCTGGCCCCACCTGGCCCCACCTGGCCCGGCAGAGCTACTCCAGGCGAGGGATTCCTGGGATGAAACCGTTCGCCTAGGCCCTCACTAGCTAGAATTCCATTTGATCCTGCAGGAATTTTTTTCCTTTTACCACATGGCTTGGGGAGCCGGAAGATAAAACATTAACCAATTTGGCCTTTTTTTTTTTCCCTCTCTCGTTTCCCACTTGCCAGATGCTGACTGGGTGTTCTAGGTTTTATTTTGTTTTTTTGTTCTCATGTGATCACAGAGGCTTAGAAGTGAACTGGCCTTTTGTTTACAAAAAAGCAACAATGCAAGGAAGAGAAATTATTTCCCAAAAAATAACCTGGGACTATTTATAAGGGAATGAAAAAGTTATCTGCTGGTAAACATGTTAGGGGAAAAATAAGGACACACAGAAAAACAAACAAACAAACAAACAAAAAAACCTCAATGCTCAAGTGGGGACTTCTTAAAAGAGTTTTGCTTTTAATACCTAATGTTCCCAAAGTGCTCTGTGCCCAGAGCCCCGCTGCCACTTCTCATTTGAAGCAGCGACATCACAAGCCGAGTCCTATTTCTCAGTGAACTGCCTTACAGCCAACACAGACAGCATTGTGAGGTTTCCAGAATAGTGGCAACGACAGGCGGTTTCTACCTTTCACATCTAGTAAATCCCTATCACGCCCTTGCCAAACCCTCACATCTACTGTTTCTAGTGAGGTCCTGGACAGTGTCTCAATGGTTGCTGTGCAAAAGAATGTTCCCAGCCTCCATCACTGCTCAAGCCTCGAGGATGAAGAGCTCCCTCTGCAAGGTGGAGCCCCAGGTTCAGGTCCCCACCTCCACTATTAGTCAAGCAACATCAGGGCTCACCAGCTTTTGCTATAAAGGGCCAGAGGTTAATATTTTCAGCTGTATGAACTATACACTGTCTTCTGCAACCACACAACTCTGCCGCAGCCATGGACAAAATGGAAATGGACAAGCCTGGCTGCGTTCCAGTCAAACTCCACTTCCAGACACCATATTGGAATTTCATGTCATTTTCAGGTGTCATGAAATAATATGCGTCTTTTGATGTTTTGTTCAACAACTTCAAAAACAAAAGCCATTCTTAGCTTGCAAGGCATATAAAAACAAGTGGTGGGCTGAGCCATTTGACCACCGGTAAGCATCACTTCCTCTTTCTGGGCCTCAGTTGTTTCATTTGTAAAATCATGGGAACAACTGTTGGTTTCCACACGGTCACTGTGCAGAGCTAGATAGTTTCCTGATTTTTGCTGCTTTATCACAGGCTGACTGACAAACCTTCAGGGCAATGATCCTTGACATTCAAACTGAGGTGCTGAGAACTTTCACTAAGAACTTTTGAGGGGTTTCTTCTCTGATGGAACTGGGGATCTTGCAAGCAACTAGTGTAATTATGCTGACTTAGAAAATGCTGAGACGGGCCTACGAGGGAAGGACAGCGAGCCACGGACCTGAATCGGGGCTGCTCTTGAGTTTGTGCTTCAACCCTTCTGCTCATTAGCTGGGCAGCTCCTCACCCTCAGTCAGCCTGATGCTTCATCTCTTACATGACAAGGTCCCACCAGAGAATCTCTCCAGTTCCCCAGAGAACTAAGGCTCCTCCATGCATGGGACAATCCTACTTCTAGAACAAACAATAGGTTGGCCACCATGTTTGGCCGCCAACTCCCACACCCTCGTGGGACAGCCTCTGCCCACCTAGCCTGAGAAGGTCACACTCCTGAAGGGGCTGATGGGCATGTCTGACTTCATGGCGGGTGAGGGGTCTGGAAGGAAAACTGGGGCAGATGCCTAAGCAACTATGACACTAAGAAGTGACCTCCCAGATGATGCTGGCACGCTACTGGGAGGAGGCCCTTACCAAAAACCAAACACAACCCAGTAAAAGCGGTCACTTGGTGGAAAGTTTCAGCATCGTTGCCACGCCGTCTGACTTTGAAAGCTTGAGTCCCATGGGAACTGCTTGGGCCACACCATTGCTCTCCTGGTACTGTCAGGGCCAAACTAACTTGCCCCATGATCAAGATCCTGCCGACTCCATCGCGTCTCTGCCTCAGAACCCATGCTCTGAACTCCCACTGGAGGAAACAGAGAGCCAAGTAATCTCCACTTTTATTTTCTTTCTTTTAGAGATGGGGTCTTGCTCTGTCACCCAGACTGGAGGGCAGTGCCACAATCATACCTCACTGCAGCCTCAAACTCCTGGGCTTAAGTGATCCTCCCACCTCAGCCTCCTAAGTAGCTAGGATTACAGGCCTGAGCCACCAAATCCAGCTAATTTTTGTATGTTTTGTAGAGATGGGTCTTGCTATATTGCCCAGGGTGGTCTGAAACTCCTGGCTTCAAGCAATTCTCCCATCTTAGCCTCCTTAAATGCTGGGATTACAGGCATGAGCCATCATTCCGAGTCATGATCTCTACTTTTTTTTTTTTTGAGACAAGAGTTTCACTCACTCTGTAGCCCAGACTGCAGTGCAGTGGCGTGACCTCAGCTCACTGCAACCTCTGCCTCCTGGGTTCAAGCAATTCTCCTGCCTCTGCCTTCCAAGTAGCTGGGATTATAGCTACTCGGGACCATGTGCACCACCATGCGTGGCTAATTTTTGTATTTTTAGTAGAGACGGGATTTCACCATTTGGCCAGCTTGGTGTCAAACTCCTAACCTCAAGTGATTTGCCGGCCTCAGCCTCTCAAAGTGCTGGGATTACAGGTGTGAGCCAACAATCTCTACTTTCAAAACCACTTGCATCTACCCCAGAATATGGGCTGATCATCTAGGCTCAAGGTTTTACAGAAAACACGTTCTGCCTCTGAATGGGAGTTGTCTAAAATTACATTACCAACTCCAATAAACTCGCCTAGGGGACAGTGCACGCCAGGGGCTCTGAGTACCAATATACATTCCTTTCTAACACTCCAATTGTTGTTTCTGCTCAAGTGAACATCTTGGCTTAAAAAGGGGGAAAATATACAGCTCCTCTCAACAAAGACTTCATGCTCAACCTATTTGTGTCATACTACTAATTAATACACACTAAAGGAGAATAACCCAAAGCTGGGGGTGGCCTGAGAGAGACAGAAGAGGCACAGAAATACCAACCCACCTCCAGCAAAATGCTTAAGTCAAAACCCATTCATCTCCAACAGGCCCATGTCTAAAGGTCACGGAGAGGTTAATGATGAGCCGTGAGATTCTGAGATGTAAATAGCCTGCTGCAGAAGCTGAGTCTGCTTTGGCCCAACTGTGGGAGTGTCTGTATAACTTCACCCCACTTCACGGCAACCAGCACGGCTTCCACCCCTCCCTTCCAGCCCTCCAGCCCGGAAGCTGGACAGACCCTGGGCTGAAGGGGAGCCAGTGAGGGACATACCTCTGTAAGGGGAGGAAGGAGGGCACACTTACCCAGTGGCTTGTACTCGTCGCGAGGAGACAGCCGAGAATAGGGAGGTGGCGGAGATTCTGGAAGACAGGAGACAGCATGTCACTGCCAGGGTGGGGGAACTCACACCTCAGGTTCTACATGCTTTTAATTATTGGTTTCCTCCAATAATAAACTCAGCCTCCAGGAAGCCCTCCCTCCCCGCTTTGTCCCACCTCTTCTGCTGCCCAAATCCCCTCAACAGTTAAAGCCACAGGCTTGGGGCGCAGACAGATACGGGCTCAATCCCAGCTCTGCCAGCTTTGGCTGTGTGACCTCAAGCAAGTTACTTCACCTCTCTGAGCCTGTTTCCTCACCTCTAAAATGAGGATAATAATCATCCAGACCTCCCAGGTTTGCTGGGATAATGTATGTAAAATGCTTAGTGCAGCTCTTGGCACTGTTGGAAAACATCTCCATAAACAGTAACTGTTACTACTTTAACAAGAGAAACGTGAGTGCAGGAGAAATCAGAGCCAGGACTGCCAGACAAAATACTGAATGCTCAGTTACATTTGAATTTGGGATTAACATGGCATCGTTTTGTAGTATGACTGTGTCCCTTTCAAAACTGGGGACGCACATATACTAAAACATGGTGTGTTGTTTATCGGACACTCAAATTTAACTGGGCATCCTGCATTTTATTTGCTAAATTTGGCAAGCCTAGTCAGAGCCAAGTGTGAGTGCAAAGGCCCAGACACGGAAACTCATATCCAAACAAGCTGTTTTAGAGCTAGCATTCCTAGGTGCAGGGGAGGACAGCGGAAAGGGTTAGGACCCAAAAGGCCAAACCCAGCTCTGTCAACAGGAGGCCCTAAGCCAGTCACTTCCAGCTCCTGGCCTCAGTCTCCCCTTTTGCAAAGGACAGGGGTGAAACACAAGCTCTCTGTAGCTCAGACACTACGATTCCTTATTGTCTATGATATTTTTCTTTGGGTTTCCTTTCATTTGCCTAAAATACTCCTCCTTAAAAACATATACTTTGCCTTCAGAAGAATTCCTTAGCTTCTTGCTTTACGGGAAGTAACAATTTGCTAAACTAAGTAACAATTTGCATGAATGAAATGACCCTTCATTTTCTGTAAATGAAACTAAACACAATCAAATCGCAAACTAAAACAAACTCTCAGTGGTAATAAACTGGTAATAACTATTATTAGGCGGGTATCAGTAATGACACAAGGGTAATAAGTGTTTTTCGCAACTGTAATAGGGCACAATTAGTTGTAGGAGCATTTGTTTTGCTCCATACACCCAGTGAGGCTTCTCCTCCTCCCCACCCTGGCTTTTCCAGCTCCAAGTTACTTCCAACAAAGTGAAGGCTCTGAGGTTTAGAAACAGACTTTCTGTGGACAGATGTTAGGGAGAAGGAAACAGGAATCACAGAGTAGCCTCTGGCTCGGTGCCTACCTTGTATCCATCCCACTCCATGCCAATCACTTTCCATTTTATTTATTGTATTTTATTGTTTTAGACCTCAGGTACAGAGCAGTTAATTATGCTCATCAGGCACCTATTTTTTATATCATCCTTCCTTAAAAAAACAAAAAATAAATGAGATGGCATTATTATCCCCATTTTACAGATGAGAAAACTGGTTTGCGCATGTCCCCTGAGCCAGGCATGGTGGAGCTGGGATTCCAGTCCAGGCCTGACTCTGCTCTGCCACCTGCTGAGATGAATCAAGAGATGCCCTGTCTTACACCCCTTCATCCCCACTATGTCTGGGACACCACCTGCTCGCAATGTGCTCACTAAATATGGACAAAGACAACTGGGATGAGGTTAACGGTAAAGTTGAATGCACCTGTGGACAAAGACGTGCAGAAGGAGGACCTAGAGGGCCCTCGGCCCTCAGGCCTAGAGGCCAGCCTTGAGTGAAAAGCAGCCTCTCAGAACAAGACGCAGGGTATAGGAAGGGCTGGAATTCCACGAAAAAAGAGAATTGAGGCCAATGCTCCCACTGTACAGAGGAGGAGACTGCAGCCCGGCGAGCGGAAGTGACTCCCTCAGGAGTCAGGTACTGAGCCAGAACCAAAGCCAGGTCTCTGATCTCCATGCCCTTTCCGCGATCCCCATGAGCATATCAGAAAGCCTGCAATTCCTTAGGGTTACTTGTGCAAAAATCTGATTGGCTGAGGCCCAGGCCACACATGGCATGGAGCTCTGGACATCTGCCCCCCAGATTTGTCCCCAAAGGTGAAACTTGACAACAATGGGCAGTAGTGGCTGGAGTCAAGCCTCTGTAACCAAGGCCAGCATCTCTTCCAGGGGCTGCTTACCTGGAGCTCAAAAGGTGAAAGGCAGGAAGGGCTCATGAACTCCCACCTGGAAGAGCTACCTGGGCCTTGAGTTGTGACACTCACTACCCATGGCCATAGCTGAGTTAGGAGTTCCAATGTTGTGAGATAGAAAGAAAATCCATGAACCTGAACCATGAGACATGCCAGCTAGTGGAGCACTGCAAAACTTTCAGGAGGGACCTCACTAGGCTCCCACTGTTGGCTCCGGCAAAAAGGTTCGCACACAACTGTTTAGCAACTGCAGAGACTGAAAGCTAATAATGAGATTCCATGATTCTAAAAGAGTATGAAGGCTTTAGACTCCATCCCACAACACAAGGATTTAAGAGTGTCAGAGACAGAAGGGGCCTTGGGGTTCACGCAACTCAACTCCTTCTTTTTACTGTAGGAAAACTAAGGTCCCACTTGAAGGACCTGCCCAAAAGGCCGCACATGAAGGTAGCTGCAGGTGTAATGGGGGTACAACAGGTGTAAACCAGCTGGAGACCACCATCAGGTAACCCTTTCCAAAACTTGAGATATAATTCACATACCCTAAGATTCATCCTTTTAAAATATACCATTCAGTGGCTTTTAGTATATTCACAGTGTTGTGCAACCATCAACCACCATCTAAACACATTCTTTTCATCACAGAAAGAAATACCATTCCCATTAGAAGTCACTTCCTAGACCCCAACCCCAAAAGCCCGGGCAAACCACTAACCTACTTTCGTCTCTATGGGTTTGCCCATTTCTGGATATTTCATTTAAATGGAATCATACAATATATGGCCTGTGTGGCTGGCTTCTTCCTTCATGTGGCACAAAGTGATCGTGGTTCATCCATGTTGTAGCATGTTTCGGTACTGTCCTTCATTCTTTTTCATGGCTGAACGATAGTCCATTCTTTGGATGTACCATATTCCGTTTACCCATTCATCAGCTAATGGATATTTGGGTTGCTTCCTCTCTTTGGCTGTTACAAATAATGTGCTATGAACACTACTGGCTAAGAATCGGCTGCCACTCCCACAAGGCTGCGCCTCATGGACCTGGACTGAGGGAACCCTAGGACATTACCTCAGGTGGACATGGTGGGCACTCAGGTGGGACACGTGGTGGGTGAGACCAAAGGTCATAAGAGAAACTGAGCTGCTGCCAGGCCCTCTGTCCACTCCCCTTTTAGAAGTTGTGTTGATTTTAAAATAACCAATATGCTCTAAATTTTAACAGAACTTTTAGAGCACCACTTCTTTCTTCTGAAAGAAGCGGACCTGGTAAAGAGAAAAGGAAAAGAGAGGGAGACAGAAAGACATCAGAAACTCCAACCCCCTTGGACATCCAGCCTGAGGCATCCACTTTAGGAATCTCCTCCAACTTCCTTCAGAAGCAGGAGCAGTCAGCCAGGGGCCAGTGCACCAGAAGGTTCAGCTCAGCCCAGGCAAGCCTCTGGTTAGCCCCCAGGGGGTACTTAGCCTTTTGGGATCTAGACTAAATTCTAAAGCCAGAAAAGAGTTCACAGCCTCTCCCAGTGCCTGGCAACGTTTCAGCTGGGGACATTTACCTTCCACCCCCATCTTCGCAGCTCAGCATCTTGCTTAGGCAAAGATCCACATGCCTCCCGAGTTGCCAAGTTTACCCCCTCCCAAAGAGGGGCTGTGGGTAGGAAGGGGCCCTCCTGAGTGCCCCTCCTTCCTGCCCCCAGAACCTGAAGACTCAACCCTAAGCCCCATGATGGGAGATGCAGAAAAGGAGCTCCTGGCACTTTAAGGCCGGCTGAGCCTAATTGCCCAGATTCCCCTGGCAGCCAGATAAACAGCGCAGCCGGCTGGCGCCAGCAAGAGGCAAACTGCACATTATCACCCCTTCCTCACCTCCAGGAGGAGCTGGGAGGAGCAGACAAGCAGGGCTAGGGGCCGCTGAGCTGGGCAGGGCGGGGGCTTGGAAGCCCAACTTGAAATTGATCTCATTTCAAAGGGATAATGCCAGGCCAAATAAAAGGAAAACTTTCTAGCCCATTCTAATTCCTATAGTCCTGGCCTGGGAACCCTGTGTTTTCCTAGGCGGCCTCCTCCAGTCGTTTAGAAGTTCTCTCTCTTGCTCTGTCTCTCTTCCCCGGGCGCAATTTGGATAATAGTAATTTACAGAATATAATTACAGAAAAAAAAAAGTGGGGAAGCAAAGAGCAGGAGATTTATTCCGAAGTTAATGGATACTTTGAGGAGAAAGGAGCTCTATAAACACAGGTTAGAGCTGTGATTAAAGTATTTCTCCACATTTCCGTCCACATAGGCACACACCGAGCTCAGCGCACTGGCTTTTCCTGGGACAGAAAGACACCCAAGGGGGAGGCAGAGCTGGGCCTGACTCCCACGGGCTGAGAGACCAGGAGGCCCCCAGCCCATGCCCAGCAGAGGTGGGTCCCCTGCTGAGGACCCCAGTTTCTGAGACCAGCCTGGAGCAGAGCAGGGGAGGGGAGGGAGGCCTCTGTGGTCCGGCATCTGCACATTAGCCCTCAGGGATTCCCTCCAACCCCTAACTTTAGAGATGGGAAAAGAAGCCCAAAGGGGAAATTTGCCCCAAGGCTCCAAAGCAAGTTGACCCGGATGGAGTGTGGGCTGGGAACAGCAGGGGTCCACACTGCCAATGAGGGTTCTCCTGTCACTGGGGCTCCTGCTGTGGCCGGTGGAGGTGGAGGGGAGGGGTGTGGCTGCTGCCAGGTGGGAGTCCCCCTTTGCCAGAGTTCCAGCGTACTTTGCTCGCTAGCTGTGTGCCTGCAACGTGTGTGTGCGCGTCTGCCTGCCCGGTGCCCCGGCCCTTTCCCCAGAGCCCTGGAAGGAGCAGTCTCCTTATCAGGACGCGCACCGCTGAGCCCCAGCTATGCGCCCGCCCAGTTACGGGAGCCAGGCTGGCGGCCAGGCGGCGGGGGCGGGGTGGGCAGCCCAGGGCTCCCCCAGCTCTCAGGCCATTGGCAAGACGGTCAACCCGGCACATGCTGGAAACTCCTCCCTGGCCATCGGTCCTCCCAGCTGTCCCCAGGGTGGCTGAATGCGGGCCCCAGAGGCTAGCAGCTAGCAAAGAGGTAGGGGAGGAGACTCGGGATGCTGCAGCCCCCGCAACAGCGCCTCCTTCTGGGAGAAGGAGAAGAATCAAGTCCTAAGGCTTAGTTCAGATTTAGATGTGGAGAACGTTCCCAGAGCCACCCCCACTGACCACCACGGTGGCTGACAGGAGAGGTAACTCATCCAAAGTCAAACTGCAGGTTACTAGCTGGGCAGAGCCTAGGACTAGGTCCATAGTTAAGAACCCCTCTACTCCAGCTTGCCAGATATCCCTTGATCTGTACCTGTCCAAGACCATCAAATGCAAACCAACACCCACGCCAACTCCCAGTCCAAGGAGTAGTAGCAGGAGCGGTCCTGTCCATCGTCTCCAACTTTTTCACTCCTCCCCTCGCTGCCCACCTACCTGAGTGTGCCTGGCACCCTGACTCTGAGCTGGCTGGCTCCTTCTCCTCTGACCCATCCTCCAAGGCCCTGCTCCAGGTTGGAGCTGCAGAGCTCCTGCAGGTGATCCTGTTACATACACACCCACAGCCTTCTGGTAGTTCAGACCCATAGACCTGGCCCTGCACACTTCCCTTCTTCCCCCATCTCTTCCCCATAAATCTCCCGTGGGATTATATTTCTTGAGGGCACAGATGCTACTCATATTTCCACTCTGCCAGCCACAGCACCCAGCACAGTGCCTGACTCAGGGTAGTTGCTCAACTAACATTTGTTGGCACACAAATGTTGAAGTGGCGAGAGAGAAAAATACCTGCCAGGGGCTTCTACAAGAGTGGAATGGGCCCACTTAAAAAAAGAAAAAGATAACCAGGAACAAGACAGCCAACCACAAATAGGATCTCCTTCCCCAGAGGCAGGGAGGAGGCAGAGTTCAAAGAGGAGAGGAAGCCACTTTCAGAGAAGCTGTCAGGAAGGGGAAAAGAGTATGTAGAAAGCCTGGAATGAGCCACAGGTCAGAGATTGCTCATAGCTCCTGGGCCTGGAGTGACCAGGAGGGGAGTTGGGTGCCTGATCAACACAGCCCCTCCACACCTACCCCCTTCAATGCCCTCTATTCAGGAAGCATCACTGAGGAAAAACCTCCTTTCATCTCCAGAAACTACTCCACACGCAAACAAGACACCTGGGACAAATGCATGATCCCGGGCCCACCTTCCCCTTCCAAAGTGATAGTCGGGAGACCTACAATCTGACCTTCAACGTGTTCCTAACCTGGGTGCTGACTCTCTCCAGGGGAGCCAGAATGAAGGGACCCAGAGCCCTCTCGGGCTCAATAGCCTGTGACACCCTGACAGTTCCACCCCTGCAAAACCCCAGTGCCACCTAATGCATTCCCATACATCCCTCGGAGGCTAGCTACAAGCTAACGTGTGTTTCCCACAGGGCAGAGTTCAGAGCAAGGCGAATGCAAGGTCCTGGCCTGCTGGGGCCTCCTGGCCTGCTGGTGCTTCTGCCTGTCTGGACCTGAGCACCAGGGCCTGGGCCAGGTGAGCAAGGCTGAGGGTGGGGTATGTGCAGGGAATCTCAAGAGAACAAAGAAGGGGGACAGTACTCAGAGGTCATCAAGTGTCTGGCTTCTTCACCTACTCATGGATGCCTACAAGACCCTCAACGCTATCCAAAAGCTGAACATACGAGAAGGAGGATGGGAGATCCTGGCACTTGACACCCAAGGGATGTGGGGAATAATAGCATATGGGAAATAAAGAGGGTGCTCTTTACTCAGAGAGAGGCTACCTGCAAAGCTTTGTCCAAAGTATACAAAGGCATTAGTGAGATATTTGATGAACACTTGATTCTAGCTATGATTTGTGTACACCCAATTTCACAACTTACAGCAACTTGGACATAGAAAAGCATAATATGGGTATGGGCACATGCCTACAAATAAATGCTAGAAGCCTGGGCACAGTCTGGGGCAGACTCTGGTAAAGGGTTAGGAGGAGACAGCATCTACTTCTTTGACCTCTCGTTGGCCTGCCCTCTGCTTTCCCTGCCTATGAAGTTGGAACCTACATCATGTCCCTGAAACTGCACAGAGAAAACTACGACATGCACCCTTTTAAGTTTACTGGAGCCTCGAGATAAAAGTTGCCACTTGATGTGTGTGCTGGGACACCCACTCCCCTGGGCCAGGCTGAGACGCCTCCCCTGGGGGATCCCACGCTCCAAGGACACCCGGGGGAGCACCTGCAGCTGCGCCGACCCGCAGTGTCACAGTTAGAGAGAAGGGCGAGGAAGGGGACAGGGAGGAGGAGCCGGGGACTCCCCCCTCCTGCATCGCGCTCACCTGGCCCGCAGAGCCGGCTGAAGTGGTAGGGGTTGCAGCACACGGTGGGGCCGTCGGCAGCGGCGGCGAAGCTGTGACAGCCGCACAGGGGCTTCAGCTCCACGGCGTGCTGCAGGTCAGGCCAGCGGAAGAGGCGGCCGAGCAGCAGCTGCGGCGGCGCGGGCTGGCCGCCCAGGCGGAGGTCGGCGCGCGGCACCAGCACGCAGCCGCCCAGCACGCCGCCGCGGGACTCCACCGCCTCCAGCAGCGTGTCCAGCGAGCGCTCCTTGAGCCGCTTCAGCAGCGAGTACGTGACCGTTTCGAGTTCCTGCTCCAGCAGCAGCGGCCGTGAGCGCGCTTCGCGACTCCGCCCGCCGCCCGCCGGCTCCAGGACCGCCCCGGCCAGGGGGTCGCTGGCGTCCCGGGGAGCGCCGGCGGCGTCCCGCTCCGAAAAGAGACAGCAGGTCACCGTCTCGCAGTCACTCTCGGGCAGCCAGCCCGGGCCTCCCGGCTCCGCCACGTCCAGCAGGGAGCTCCCAGCGCCGGCCCCTGGCTCCGACAAGGGCCTGGGGGAGCCCCCCGCGCGCCGGCGCCTCCCCGCGCTCTGGGCGCCTCGCTGTCCCACTGCGTCCCGGGGCCGCCGCGAGTCTACCAGGCGGACTTCGGAGCGGCCGCAGCCTCCGCCCTCTCGTGCCCGCGGGGCAGGCTCAGCTCGGCTGCCCAAGCTCCCATCCTCGTCGCCGCCGCCGCCGTCGCCGCTGCCGCCTTCCTCCCGGTCGGGGACCACACGACTTCGCCAAAGTCGCCGCACCAGCCCCGAGCGTTTGGACCTGAACATACGATATCCTTTGGCGCCAGGGGTCGGGGGGGAGGCGGTCTCCGGTTACCGGGGGTCCGTTCCCTCAGCGAGGCGCCGGCTGCGCGGGTCGCAGCCCCACATGAAGCTCCGCCGCGGAGCGCCGTGCAGACCGCGCACAGCCTGTCGTCGAAGGGGCGCCGCAGGGCTGCAACATGAGGGAGCTCGCCGAGGCGGGACGGCCGGGAACACGCGCACGCCGAGCCGCAGTCCGCGCGCGGCCAGCGGCTACATGGACCGCAGTGGCGGGGCTGCTCAACAACTCCAGCCCCCGCGCTTTAGGGGGGCTGCAGGCGGCGCGCCGCCAGAAAGACCCCACATGGGCCGGCGAGCCTTCAAAAGTTGCGCGGCTGGTCCATGAGCACAAAGCGCTCGCGCCGAACTCCCAAACGGGTATTGAAAGCCCTGCCTTTTAAACCCAAGCGCTTAACTACATGGGCTTTTCCTGCAGGATCCGAAAGGCAGGCTTGTTGATACCCCCAGCTCTCTTCTTACGCCCTGCAAAAAGAAAAAAAAAAGGAAAGAAAGAAAAGGAAATCCCAAACAAAACCTAAATCCCTGGATTTGCATGCACGAAAGGCCAACTCCGTCTCAGGTCCCAGGCGCTAGATGCACTTGGAGCGAGTTTCTCCTGGACGCGGGTGTCAACACATGAGTGGAAGCTGTAAAAATCCCAAAGAGCTGCTGGGATCCTTAATTTAAAATGCAATCCACCGAGGCAGAGGTCGCAGCCCGCCCTACGCTGCGCTCGGACGCTCCGGGCGCGGAGGCTGCCGAGGTCGCCCCTCCTCCCCCCTCCACAAAAGTGCCTCCCGGTGGCCCCGGGGTCCCAGCGAGGTCTGGCGAGGCAGCGCCCGGCGGCTTTTTCTCTCGGCTCGACTCCCTCGATCGCTCCCCCGCTCGGCTCTCTCTCTCTTTTTTGTTCTCCTCAAACGCACACTGAGGGCCCCCGGAGGAGCGCCGCGGAGTCATTGGCTGCCTCCCATCATATGCCAGTCTAGACACTTTGGCGGCTCCGCGGCGCTGATTGTTGCGCAAACAAGGTTTCAAGTTTCTTAACTCTTAAAGGAGAACACGTCCCATTGCAGGGCCCGAGGCTCCAAGGGGCCGGCTCCCGAGGCGGGCGGAGCTCGGGCCCCCGCCCCACACACCACCCCGGCACCCCCGCCCCAGGCCTGACAGCACCCGCGGCCCGCTTTCTGATTTGCGTTGCGCCCCGGGCACGGATGCGAGCGAGCACACACACGCGCGCGGACACGCACACACACATACACACACACACAGAGTTACACAAACCACGGGCAGGAGCACGGGGGCTCGGCGGACGCTCTGAGACTCGGACGCAAACGGGGCGCTTTGCCTATCCCTGACTTGTGCACAAACTTACACACGTAGTTTGCACTTTAAAGTTGTCCCAAACCCCCATCCCAGGGCAGGCTAATAAAAATGGGTGTGCTTGTGTGTGCCTTCCTGGGCTGAGCCTCTGAGGAGCAGGGGGCAGCTGATATGTTGGGGTAGCGGATTTTCCGTGACTACACAAGGGGCTCCACGCTCCTTGCACAAAGTCGGGGGTCACTCTGCCGGGCCAAACTGGGTGCTTAGGACGCTTTGCGCACGGTGGCTCCAGGCTCGTCCGGAGTGGGGAGATGGAGAGGGTGGGGTAGAGGCGGGGAGTGTCTACTCGCTGGCTCCTCTCGGTCGCCACGGCCCTCCCTCGGAACGAGGCTGGCGGCTGGCCGGCCCGGCCCCCTTCAGACTGGGTGCTTCCTCTCCCTTCCCCAGTTTACTCTCCGCACCTCAGAGACGACTGTGGGTGAGGGATCACGCTTTCCCTGGCGAGGTTTCCACGCAAAAATGGGGGTGGGCTGCGGTAGGAATGGGGGCGCGGCGGCAGCAGCCTGACGCCTGGCGCGGGAAGGGTTAAGGCCGCTCCTGCCCCTGGAGCCGGCGCGGCGGGGTACCTCCTCGGGCGCGCTCGCTCGTCCGAGGGTGGCAAAAGTTCAAGCTTGTAAAGTCGGGATTGGTCCCGCGCGGAGGGGGAAAAAAGGCCTGGGCCCCCCTCCCCCCCCGGGCGCGGCGCCGATTGGCCAGACTGCGGGGCCGGCACCGCCCTCTCCCCCCCGCTCGCGGCGGCCCCACCCACGGCGCGGCGCCCCGCCTCTTTCCGGGCAGGAGCCTGGCCGCGCGCTGAATGAAAGAAATTCCGCTACTCTCATTGGCCAGGGGCTAGGCGCCATTCCCCCCGCCTTGGCCTCCGGGCGCTGGCGAGCTGGTCTCCCTCGAGGGTGGCCACGCGTGGGGCTGGCCTGGGGAGTGTGCGGCGGTGTGAACCCCCGGCCGGGCCCTGAGGGAACAGTGGCATTTGCAAGCAGGATTCAGAACCATTTGCTGAGCTTCACCTGAAGCCAGGTACTGTTCGCGCTGCGCTCTCTGGAAGTGGCAGTTGTTCCCCGAATGAAAGGGCGGACTCAGAAACTTCCTCCCACCCATCTCCTACTACTTTGGCCAAATTAAATTAGCCGTCCTAGCCTCACTTTCTTATTTGAAACCGCGGATGAGGATGCCTGCCCTTCGTGCTTCACAGAACCATGAAGGTCCAAGGAGATAGTGCAGGTTAAATGCACAAATCGCAAGCGAACAGCAGGATGATTTTTCACAAGTAAACAAACACACGTGATGTCACCAACACCCAAAAACCAGCGTGACCCGCACCCCAGAAGCCCGTCTTGTGTAAGTCACTTTTCGCTTTGGGGAAATTAATACATCTTAAAATGCAAAGAGAAACTCAATGTATTTTCTTTTATCCCCGTGTCTGCTCTTTGAGTGTGGATTACAATAATAATAGTTCATGCTTATTGAGTCGTTACTATGGGCAAGGTAATGTTCCAGGATTTAGGTAATTCTCACAATACTTAACAGTTACTATTATCATTAATATATAAGCACTGAACATAGTTACTTATTATTATCTACACTTACAGATGAGGAAAGCTGAGGCACAGGAACGCACTCCTGTAACTTGCCAGTAAAACAAGGATGGCATTGACAATGCTAACGTGCTAAAACCAGAGGGGCAGGAACCAGCGCGCCTGCTCATCCTGGCTGGAAGTGGGGTGGAGGTCTGTGTTGCCAGATTACAGTCTTCAAGAAGGGATTTCCAAAGAGGCCCACCTGCTGAATCAAAGTGTCAGGGGTTGAGGTCCCCAGGCTACAACATTTTGGTGATAGGTATGGTTGTTACTACCATTTTATTTTTATATTTTATTTTATTTTATTTATTTATTTTGAGACAGAGTCTTGCCCTGTCCCCCGATCTGGAGTGCAGTGGTGTGATCTCGGTTCACTGCAGCCTCCACCTCCCAGGCTCAGGTGATTCTCGTGCCTCAGCCTCCCAAAAAGCTGGGACTACACAGGCTTGCACCACCATGCCTGGCTAATTCTTGTATTTGTAGTAGAGATGGGGTTTCACCATGTTGGCCAGTCTGGTCTCAAACTCCTAACCTAAAGTGATCCACCCGCCTCAGCCTCCCAAAGTGCTGGTATTATAGGCGAGAGAGTTAACCACCGTTTTGTAGATAAGGACGCTGAAGCAGAAAGGCTTGCACAAAGTAACTTGCACAAAGTAACTTGTAGTTACTGGCAGAGGCCGGATTAAAACCCAGACAGTTTAGCTAAAGAAGGGGTGTGCTTGTGTAATGGGAAGCAAAGGAAATGGGCCGACAGGAAGAAGGATTACCAGCAGGTAACCTGCAGGACCTCCCCTGAGGGCAGGGACTTATGTGCTTCCACAGATGCTCAGCACAGAACCCTAGGGGCTCCCTTCCCCCCACTTCCACCCCCATGCCTCACTGAGGTACCATGGCCTCCCAATCTGCAGAGTTCCTGGAGGAGTGCCCTGAGAGATGCCCCGATAGCCTCAGACCAAGGAGAGACTGCAGCAGTGACCTTTCTCAGGAGACCTCCCTTCTTTGCTGGGCAGTAATGGGCAAAATCTGGCATCATCTCTTGCTCACCGGGAGACGTGGAATGGTTCCTGATGTGCTCAAGAATGATGCTGAATGAAGCTCACTGAAACCAGAGTCCGATGGGCCTAAATTCAGTACTGACACTACTGACCTCTCTCAACTCTATAAGCCTTGGGATTTTCATCTGTGAAGTGGAAATAAGAATCATGCTGGAGGCCGGCCGCAGTGGCTCATGCCTGTCATCGCAGCACTTTAGGAGGCCAAGGTGGGCAGATCACGAGGTCAGGAGATCGAGACCATCCTGGCTAACATGGTGAAACCCCATCTCTACTAAAAATACTAAAAATTACCCGGGCGTGGTGGCACATGCCAGTAGTCCCAGCTACTCAGGAGACTGAGGCAAGAAAATCGCTTGAACCTGGGAGGCAGAGGTTGTAGTGAGCCGAGATCGTGCCACTGCACTCCAGCCTGGGTGACAGAGCAAGACTCCATCTCAAAAAAAAAAAAAATCATGCTGGAGGTGTTTGACAAAATTAAGTGACAAGAGGACCTAGAAGCAGCCCTCGTTACCGGAGCCCTCGTTGCATCTGAGTGAAGATAATGTCAGGAAGGGAAGGGCAGTGGTAGTCCTGCTGTCCTTGGATTCCTAGGGCCCATCCAGCCTAGAGCCTGGCACGCGTTGTGACCACTAGAGGGTGTGTGTGGCTGGGCCCAGCAGGGCAGGGCCAAGCTACAGCTTAAAAACACCCTCTCCCCCGAGGCTGCCAGACAGAAGAGCAAGCTCCAAATCCCTGGGGATGTAGGAGAAAGAGAGAAAAGGAAGAAGGTAGGGTCCCTGATGCTTATCCCCAGGTCTCTGCACCCAAGTTACTCACAAAATAACTCACAGGTAACTCTGACCCCCTCAGATTCAAATCTACCCCCCACTCTGTTATTCCAGTATTTTCCCCAAAGCACTCTATGCTTCCGCTTTACTGGGCTTGTCCCATTTCAAAACCATACACTCTTTTATCTGTTCTCCTCTACCTTTGGGATGTAAGCTCCACAAAGGATGGTGAACGTAGCAGGCCCAGGCCACCTACAGCAGTGTGGAGGCAGCAGAGTCAGAAACAGGCCATTTGATGCTACTCTGTCTGTGCCATTGAAAAGCTAAATCACATGAGACAGCTCTTGCCCCATTTATTCTTCCTGGTCCCTAGTTCAACGTCTGTCACATAGTGGGCACTCAATAAATATTCGTAGGGTGGTTGAACGAAAATCCCTCACTTAACTCCATACTTAATCCTGTGCCAAGCACATCAGTAGCTCATCAAATCCCCGAAACAACACAGTGAAGGAGGTATTGTTCTTCCTAGACCCATATTTTTAGAGAAGGAAACAGAGAGGTTAAGTAACTTGTTGCAGATCACACAGTGAGTAGGTAGTAGAGTCAAGACTTCAACCCGTAGCTGCTTGAGATGTGTGTGCATCTTCTTAATACCTAGTCCTAGAAAAAAAAAAAACAGTCCCTTGCCCTTGGGAAATGTCCCACATTACTGGAAAGGCACAAGGCATGAAACAGCAGAAATCATGGAAGGGAAAAGTTACATCTGGGTGGTGGGAAAGGGGCAGTATTTAGGAGCTCTCACTTATGAACAGAGGCACCACAAAGGGGATCTGAGCCACCTCTCGCTGTAGGCAGATGGTTTGGCAGGGAGACTGAGTCGTCAAGACCCACTTCATAAGAGACTGATGGATAAACCAGGGTCTCATTTATTAACTTTGAAGGCCCAAATTTTATAGACTAACTGCAGGCCCAAGTGGCTAAGTGGCATTCTCTCCCCTTTTGGATGGTAAATCTGCTTGGTCAACATAGCCCCAAATGGGAGACAACCTTGGGCAGTGCGGTAAACAGCCCAATGAATGCTCTGGATCCTCTCTGCCTTGGAAAATGCACATGTGAATGAATGGAACTTTGTGTTCATTCATTTAACACGTAATTACTGAGCTCCTACTTAGTGCCAGGCCCTCTTCTAGGTGCTACCAATCCTGCAGTAAGCAGAACACAAAAATTCCTCAACTCAAGGAGTCTAAGGGGAAGATCACAACAAAATAACCAGGTACCCATTGTATTGGAATGTAAAGGTGTAAGGTCAAAAATAAAGCAGAGAAGAAGAGAGAGGAGTGTTAGGAGCAGGCAGGTTGCGGTTTAGGGAAAGTGGTCAGGGGAGGCTTCCCTGAGAAGGTGACATTTGAGCTAGGTCTTGATGGTGGGGGTAGAGTGAGAAGGAAACTAGCTATGATGCTCTCTGGGGGAAGAATGTCACAGGCACAGAGAACAGCAAGCGCAAGGGCCCTGAAACAGGAGCAGACCTGGCATGTTCCAGGATGGTCAAAAGAGTAATGACATCAGAGTAATACTGGGGGCAGATTGTAGGTTCGCATAGGCTATTGTTGGGTCTTCGGCTTGTCATCTGAGTGATTTGGGAGCCCCTGGAGGTTCTGAACAGAGAAGGAACAAAATCTCCCTCTGTTCCAACAGGCTGCCTTGAACTGCCTTGTGAACTGACTGCAAGGGGGCGGTGGGAGCAGGGCTGGGTAGGAGGCTGTGGCCGCGGTCCAGGCCAGAGGCCATGGTGGCTTGGACCCGGGTGGGAGCAGTGGATGTGGGGGAGCAGCAGTTGGATCCTGGACATTTTATATATCCTGAGGATACAGCCAGCATGGTTTGCTGTCATATCTTTGAAAGTATAAAGGAACATCTGAGGCTGGGTGCAGTGGCTCACCTCTATAATTCCAGTACTTTGGGAGGTCGAGGCGAGCAGATCACCTGAGGTCAGGAGTTCAAGACCAGCCTAGCCAACATAGCAAAACCCCGTCTCTACTAAAAGTACAAAGATTAGCTGGCATCGTGGGGAGCACTTGTAATCCCAGCTACTCAGGAGGCTGAGGCAGGAGAATTACTTGAACCCAGGAGGCAGAGGTTGCAGTGAGCAGAGATCACGACACTGCACTCCAGCCTGGGCAATAAGAGCGAGATTCCATCTCAAAAAAAAAAAAAAGAACATCTGAACAGTGTACCCATGTCATTGATGCTTAATCTTTTACTGGTAATAGTAATGATAGCATTAGGAGGTCGTTTTGAATATTGAAATGCTTAGTGCAGTGTCTGACACCTAGTAAGTGCTCAATTGAAAGTAGTTTTTCTTAGTGAAATGAGCATGGAGTCAATCACTACCAAGTTAAGCCGCTGAACTAACAGCAACCCTGCAAACTGGTTAACATCTGTGACCCTCAGTTCCCTTGCCTGTAAAATGGACCCACTTGACCAAGGTGGAAATAGCAGCTCAATAAGCTGATTAATGGGCTTACTAAGCATAGTTACCTACCTCATTTGGTCATTGTGAGAGTTGATTGAGATAATATGTGCAAAGCATTTGAAGCTGCCACTGTTATTCTGCTCCTTGGGTACCTATAGGGGAGGGCAATGCCCTGGATGTTATCAGCTTTCAAAAATATTGCGTGGATGAATGAATGAATGGAGGCATGAATGAGCAAAGTGCAGTGAGTTTCATGGTTGTTAAAAGGGATGGAGGCAGTTGCACAGAGGCCAGGGTGAGGACTGTGAGCCTGCATTACCTGGATCCATCCTCCTCAAACCGGGCTAATGTGGGGCCTTTTGGAATCAAGGGATTTTTCTGGAGAGCTTAGTTCATTCACAGATGTTAAGGAAATTTACTTATTTATTTATTTATTTCTTTTTTTTTTTTTTTTTTTTTTGAGACAGAGTTTTGCTTTTGTCACCCAGGCTGGAGTGCAATGGAGTGATCTCAGGTTACTGCAACCTCCGCCTCCCAGGTTCAAGTGATTCTCCTGCCTCAGCCTCCCAAGTAGCTGGGATTACAGGTGCCTCCACCACACCCAACTAAGTTTTTGTATTTTTAGTAGAGACAGGGTTTTACAATGTGGGCCAGGCTGGTCTTGAACTCCTGACCTCAGGTGATCCACTGGCCTTGGCCTCCCGAAGTTCTGGGATTATAGATGTGAGCCACCACGCCCAGCCCAGAAATTTGTATATTACATTTGTAATATACTTGATCTTTAATATTAAAGCTAACCCAGATATATCAGGGAATAGAATGCACAATTCTCATGAGTTCTAAACGGAGATGAGAAACTTTTTTTGTTGAGGGGGAGTGTCGTTCTTTCACCCACACTGGACTACAGTAGCACAATCTCAGCTCACTGAAACCTCTGCCTCCTGGGTTCAAGCTATTATCCTGCCTCAGCTTCCTGAGTAACTAGGATTACAGGCGCCAGCCACCACACCTGGCTGATTTTTGTATTTTTAGTAGAGACGGGCTAACTCCTGGTCTCATGATACGCCCACCTCAGCCTCCCAAAGTGCTGGAATTACAGGCCTGAGCCACTGTGCCCAGCCTGAGATGGGAGACTTCTCATCAAGCATGTCACGGTCACTATGAGCAACATCAGACCCTGACCTCAGACTGATCGCAGACCTGACTCCGGCCCTCCTGGAGGAGGCTCACTCTTCCAACGTTCAGGGAATCGTAGAAGTCCTCATTTGAGAAACGATAGCCAGGGATGTGCCACATTTTGGTGCTTGGCTATAATTCGACAGAGCATTTTTACTGGGCACTTACTACGGGCATTTAGTGCAGGGAGCCTTGCCCTTCAGTCACTAGGAGTTTATTTGAAGATATGTCTGCATTCAATCACTCTTCTAGAACATGGCCAGAGAGAGCCTTCTAGCTAGCAGTCCTCTCTGACTATCAGGCTTCCAGATTGAGAAAGCTCTAGTAAATCCCAATGGCTAACCAGCTAAATAGTAACCTCCCAGCCCTGTTAGGAGCAGGTCTCACTTCATCTCCCCCACCTTGCTCTACCCATGAATCCTGAACAAGAGAAGGCTGCTCTCAAGAAAACCCCAAAGGGCCCCACCTGCTCTCTGATATCCCAGACTTTGCACTTGCTGGTTCATCTGCCTGGAATGTCCTTCCTCCCATTCCTCTGGGCAAATTTTTTTCCCCTTTCTCCCCAGTGACTAGCCCAAAGCTATCTTCCTTGCACTGCCCTGGCATTTTACATTCCTACTTCCCAGGGCTGGAGAGAACTTGTCCACCTTGAAGAGACCCTCAGGAGCAAAGCCTGAGTCCTCCTGACCTCTACACCTCCTAACCCAGCACCCAGGAGGTACTCCCTTTTAGGGAGAGGAGGTGGATCTTAACTTTTGATAGAAGTAGCCAAACTGGGTACCCCTGAGAAATTCTACCAATTTCCCCTTCCTGCAGCAATGCCCACACGTCAACCCTGCAATTCTAGTTTATACATATACCATACAGATGTGCTTGCCTATGAGTGAAATGATACATGTATAAGGTCATGTATTGTATAAATGAAAGAGGGGAGTTAGGCTCCATAAGGTTACTTTATAGCAAAAGGAAAGAGATTGGAAACAACCTTAACTTTATCAATACAAGATAAAGAAATTAGTACTAGTTAAATTATGGTATATCATCCAGCTATTGAAAAGAAGGAGGGAGCCTCCCTGCCCCGTATAAAAAGATAACACAGTCTGTGCACGGTGGCTCACGCCTATAATCCCAGCGCTATGGGAGGCTGAGGCCGTCAAATCACCTGAGGTCAGGAGTTCAAGACCAGCCTGGCCAACATGGTGAAACCCCATCTCTACCCAAAATACAAAAATTAGCTGGGCATGGTGGCACATGCCTGTAATCCCTGCTACCTGGGAGGCTGAAGCAGGAGACTTGCTTGAACCCAGGAAGTGGAGGTTGCAGTAAGCCGAGATTGCACCATTGCACTCCAGCCTAGGTGACAAGAGTGAAACTCCATCTTGAAAGAAAAAAAGAAGATCAAGACATTAACTAACAATGATGTGTACAGTGTGCTACAATTTGCATGAAATTTTTAAAAGCATATATGCTTGTATGCACATAAATGTTGGAAAGATACATGATAAGCTGGTGTAAATGGTTGCTTCTTGGGAAGGAAACCAGAAGGCTAGAAAGCTGTATAAATTAACTCTTAAACCCATATGCACCTGGTTTTTGGTTTGCTTGCTTGTTTTTATTCTATTAAATAGGTAATACTTGAACTTGGTACAAAATATAAGTGATAACAAAGATTCAATACAAAAGGGGCCTCCCTCTCCCTTCTGCCCTTGGCCTTCTTGGTGTATATCCTACAGTACTTCCTGAATGTTTGTACCATGAGCTGAATTACCCATTCAGAAACAATTAAGTCAGAGCCAGGAGTGGTGGCTCATGCCTGTAATCGCAGCATTTGGGGAGGCCGAGGCAGGCAGATCACGAGGTCAGGAGTTTGAGACCAGCCTGGCCAACATAATGAAACTCTGTTTCTACTAAAAATACAAAAATCAGCCAGGTCTGGTGGCACACACCTGTAGTCCCAGCTACTGGGGAGGCTAAGGCAGGAGAATTTCTTGAACCTGGGAGACAGACGTTGCAGTGAGCCAAGACCTGGTCACTGCACTCCAACCTGGGTGACAGAGTGAGACTTCTCCTAAAAAAAAAAAAAATTAAATTAGAGCCAGGTACACTGGTAGTCCCAGCTACTTGGGAAGCTGAGACACAAGGATTGCTTAAAGCCAGGAGTTTGAGGCTAAAATGTGTTCTGATCATGCTTTGAATAACCACTGCATCAGAGCCTGGTAACATAGTGAGACCCTGTCACACACACACACACACACACACACACACACACACACAGTCAAATATTTTAAAATAATAAATATATTATTAAAATAGTAAATATTTGTTGAAGAAAGGAAGAAATCAACAAAAGAATTGTTGATAAATCATTAAGTACATGAAACAGTTCAGTAATCTACAAAGCGGAACACTAAGTGACAAATGAAACGACAAAAACAAGAAGAGATCTAAGTGAGAAGTGACGACAGCCGGAGCGTGCATCCTGTCTTGTCTTGCTTTAGTTTCCTGTGTGTACATCTTCTCTTCCTAGCCAGACCAGGGCAGACTTTATGCTCTTATTTACTTCCCAGAGTGAGGCGTACAGAAAGTATGTAATAAACATTCCTTGCTTAATTCCCACTATCCTGAGCCATGCTCGGGAAAGGGCTGAGGGACACAGTCTCCAGTGCCCTCAGGCCATTATGACTTCCAGGGGCCTTGGACACTGTCTCCACAGGCCGCTTCTCCCATACAATTTAAAAAATATAGTGTATTGCCATCAAAATAAATGAAATCCAGGCTGGACTTATTGTTATATATTTATTATTACTATTATTATTATTATTGTTTTAAAGAAAATTAAAATGAGCCAAGAGTGGTAGCTCATGCCTGTAATCCCAACACTTTGGGAGGCTGAGGTGGGCAAATCACGAGGTCAGGAGATAGAGACTATCCTGGCTAACACAGTGAAATCCTGTCTCTACTAAACACACACACACACACACACACACACACACACACACACACACACACACAGACAAAATTAGTTGGGTGTGGTGGCACATGCCTGTAGTCCCAGCCATTGGGGAGGCTGAGGCAGGAGAATCTCTTGAACCCAGGAAGTGGAGGTTGCAGTGAGTGGAGATCACGTCACTGCACTAGCCTGGGTGACAGAGTGTGACTCCGTCTCAAAAAAAGAAAATTAAAATGAAAACATTTTGTAGGCCCCTAAAATATCATGGGCCCTACGCCCTGGACCTGCGGTACCTAATGGATAAGTCGGCCCTGGGCCTGTACCTTGGGCATGACTAGCATTCAGTAAACAAGTACTGCTTCTAGGAGCAGCCTGGCTCAGAGAAATACACATTGGCTTTAGAATCGTAAAGACTTGGATTTGATCCCAGCTCCAGCACTTACCCTCTGGGCCACTGTAAAGCAAACACTAAGGCTTCCTGAGCTCAGAATCCTCCCTGTTAAAATGCAGGGCTGTCCTGAGGATTAGAAATAATGTATGATGCTTAATAAACGCCCATTACTACTGGTTGATCTGTCCCCAGAATGGAAGGGGTGCACTGGAGGTGGGCCAGGTACGTGGTTGGCATGGAGAACACTGACCACAGCCAGGAGTCCTGGCCCCTTCAGAGGGAGAGGTGGAAGTAGTGGTGGGAGGTGGCCTTCTCTTAGTATAAGTCTGGAGCAGATAAGGAAAGATTAAAATTCAGAATCAAGTCTCTGCTCAGCGGTTCTCAGCTTTGGCTGTGTATTAGAGGCACCTGGGCATTTTAAAAAAAAGTACTAAAGCACAATCCCCACCCCAAACCGATTTAATCAGAATATTTGGTGTGGGGCCCAAGTGTGTGGATTGGTTATTTTTGCTTTTTTTAGCTCCCCAAGGGTGATACTAGTATAGGACAGGATTCAAGATCTCCATGGCTGTACCTGTCTACGGAAAGGGTGAGCTGGGGAGTGATCTGTCTTGTCTAGCAAACAACTTCTCACCTCAATAACATCTAAGACCATGAATTCTTGGTGGCTGCCAGGAGTGGATTGAAAGTGGGGAAACATCAGTTGTAAGAAGCCCTCACAAGACCCTGTACCAACAAAGTATTCTTTGTTTGTTTGTTTTTGAAATGGAGTTTTGCTCTTATTGCCCAGGCTCGAGTGCAATGGCACGATCTTGGCTCATGGCAACCTCTGCCTCTCAAGTTCCAGCGATTCTCCTGCCTCAGCCTCCCGAGTAGCTGGGATTACAGGCATGTACCACCACCGGCTAATTTTGTATTTTTAGTAGAGATGAGTTTTCTCCATCCTGGACAGGCTCATCTTGAAGTCCCGACCTCAGGTGATCCGCCCGCCTCAGCCTCCCAAAGTGCTGGGATTATAGGCATGAGCCACCGTGCCCAGCCCAAAGTATTCTTTTCTTAAAGACAGCTTCCCAAATTGCAGTTTCAGGCTGCATCCAGCCTGAATCCACCCCTGCGGGTGCTGTTTTTGTTGTTGTTGTTGTTGTTGTTGTTGTTTTTTGAAACAGAGTTTCGCTCTTGTTACCCAGGCTGGAGTGCAATGGCGCGATCTCGGCTCACCGCAACCTCTGCCTCCCGGGTTCAGGCAATTCTCCTGCCTCAGCCTCCTGAGTAGCTGGGACTACAGGCACGCGCCACTCTGCCCAGCTAATTTTTTGTATTTTTAGTAGAGACAGGGTTTCACCATGTTGTCCAGAATGGTCTCGATCTCTTGACCTCGTGATCCACCCGCCTCGGCCTCCCAAAGTGCTGGGATTACAGGCTTGAGCCACCGCGCCCGGCCCAGGTGCTGTTTTTAACCCAAAACCTTGCTGAGCTCCCAGTTAAAAGGGACCAGAGCATGCCCCGCCCCCCCCCCCCCCCCCCCCGCAAACAGGGAGTAACTAAGAAAAAACAGAACTTATCCCAGCAAGCAATAGGTGGGTTTTTGCAAGGGTAGACTGCAGGCCCCTCTACCTGAAGGCCTAGGTGTAACTAACCTATAGACTCCTGGGCCATCCCAGGCCCACTGAATCAGCATCTCTGGTTAGGCCAGAGGCTGCATTTTTTACCTGCTCCTGAGGGGATTCTTATACACGGTAACATTTTTGAGTTAAGAAAGGATGTACATTTCAATCCGGAAAAAGGTTAAATGTTAGATACATATGTAAGAAAATCATCAAGGTTTACACGTAAGATGTATGCTTTACACACCTGACTCAAAAGACAAAAGAGAATCTACCTGCCACGAGTCTACAGCTTTGGGAAGGAGAATCAGGGGAGGCTGCCTGGAAGAGGAGCTTTTTGAGCTGGGGCTAGATGGGCAGAGAAACAGTGAACAGAGCAGAGGGAGTTGTGAGATCCAAGAAGAAGAGACTTGTAGCAATAGCAGTGGAGAAGCAGAGTGGAAATGGAGGGAGGGTTGGTTCTGAGGCCTTGTCAGGTAGCTGCGTCATCCCCACCCAGGAGCAGGGTGTCCTCAGAGGACCAGGGGCTGTGTGGTCAGCAAAGGTAGCCCATGTAAACTCCCAACTTGCCTGCAAGTGCATCCAGGTCATTCTCCCCAACAAGACAGCATTGTTTGGGGTTCCAATGCAGGGCAAGAAAAACAGAGAGCCCAATTGTCCCTGTCATCATGGGTATGTAATTTATAATAATGTCAGCTATTAAAGGATTTTTAGTAATTAACTGACAGTGGTGTGCTATTTCACTGCATTTTTGCCTGCCTTAATGATCTTGAACTCTGCAAGGCAGTTTTGAACTTGCTCAAAATAAGCCCTGAATACAAAGAAGGGTGAGATAATTCCAAATGAGGAGTAAGATGGGTTGGACAAAACGGGGCTGTCCTCCACCCAGGAAGAGGGATGCACTGTGCAGAGCCAGGGAGGCTGAGGCCCCCTGTCTTCCCAGGGAGCTTCCCACCCAGTAAAGTGTATGTCAGCCCAGAATGATCAGTAAAGCAAAGTCAGCTGTTTCACGATAATGTGATAAGTTGCATATTTTCCTTTTTTTTTTTTTTTTTTGAGACAGAATCTCACTCTGTCACCCAGGCTGGAGTGCAGTGGCGCTATTTTGGCTCACTGCAACCTCTGCCTCCCATGTTCCAGCGATTCTCCTGCCTCAGCCTCCGAAGTAGCTGGGACTACAGGCGTGTGCCACCACACCCGGCTAGTTTTTTGTATTTTTTATTAGAGATGGAGTTTCACCATATTGGCCAGGCTGGTCTCAAAGTCCTGACCTTGTGATCTGCCTGCCTCAGCCTCCCAAAGTGCTGGGAATACAGGCGTGAGCCACTGCACCCAGCCTTTTTTTTTTTTTTTTTTTTTTTTTTTTTTTTGAGGCAGAGTCTCACATAAAAGAAGTCGGAAGATTAATAGACAGCTCAGGCCTGGCATGGAAGACTCAAAAAGCCATCAGGGACTTAGCTCTTCTCTCTAAGATGTTCTTCCATCTTCAGTGTATGGCTTTTTTTTTTCGTTTCTTTTCTTTTTTTTTTTTTTGAGACGAAGTTTCCCTCTTGTTGCCCAGGCTGGAGTGCAATGGCGTCATCCCAGCTCACCATGACCTCCACCTCCTGGGTTCAAGCGATTCTCCTGCTGCAGGCTCCCAAGTAGCTAGGATTACAGGCATGCACCGCCATGCCCGGCTAATTTTGTATTTTTAGTAGAAATGGGGTTTCTCCATGTTGGTCAGGCTAATCTCAAACTCCTGACCTCAGGTGATCTCCTAACCTCCCAAAGTGCTGGAGTGTATGGCTTTTATCTCAAAGGTTGCTTCATAATCCATCGTGACTTCCAGGGTTCCAGCCATCACATCTATAACCTAGGCCAAAGAAGGAAAGGTGGAAGGCAAAAAAAAGGGTGCTTCTTGTCTGACTCGGCAGCCTTGATGCAGTCTTTCCAGCAGTCTCATACGATGCTTCGATTCACATCTTTTCTTTTTTTAAATCCCACCCATTTATTTCCAGTGCTACAGAACATCTCCCTCTTTCCGGACATAGTTACTAGAACTTTCCCACAAATCCCATTTCCAACAAGCTACCTCTGGGAAGTCCTATAAAGCCAAAGAGATGCTTCAATATTCTGCCCAAAGTCCATGGAGGGAGAACGCGCATGCCTTCTCTCACCTGAATTCTCTTGACTTCACAGAAAAATGGGAAAATGAGAATCTCCATTTCTGCAGCAAGCCCCCAGCTGACTCGATTTACATCTTATTGGCTAGAAATAGTCACAGGGCTACAGTAAGTGCAAGGGAAAGACTAGGGGTAGTCACGTGACTGTGCTCAGGCCAAGGTAGTCTTCTTCTCCAGGACAAAATTTGCCCAGTTAAAAATAACTTAAATAAGAATGATCATTCTGCTGCTAAAGAGAAAGGGGAGAATTGAGATTGTCAGTTAAGGTTGTCTCTGCCTTGGGCCTGCAGTCCTGATTGTGGAGAAGCAGATGCTTCACCAAAACTGGGACTGAGTTCACTGATTTGCCACAGACGGCTCCATGGTTTAATAACTTTCTAGTACTCAGTGTCAGTGACTATTCATCTTTGGGCTTATGTTGGCTTTTTTTTTTTAATTAGATGGGGTTTCACCCTGATGGCCAGGCTTGTCTTGAACTCCTGACCTCAGGTGATCCACCCACCTCGGTCTCCCAAAGTGCTAGGATTAGAGGCGTGAGCCACCATGCCCGGCCTGGCTTTTTTTTTTTTTTTTTTTTTTAAGTGAAACTAAGAGGAAAAAGAAATATTTCCTATTCTTCTGTCTCTATTAAAAATCAAAAAGGCAAAAGATATACCAAGAGAGTCACATATTTCAGGAAAAGCAAAAAAAAGGACACATATTTCTTTGGGGAAGGGAAAAATATTCCTAGCTGTGTATCATGCAAACAAGGTGCGTTGAAAATATGCAACTTGGCCAGGTGCGGTGGCTCACACCTGTAAATCCCAGCGCTGTGGGAGGCCAAGGCGGGTGGATCACAAGGTCAGGAATTCAAATGGCTAACAGGGTGAAACCCTGCTGCTAAAAATACAAAAATTAGCTGGGTGTGCTGGCACGCTCCTGTAGTCCCAGCTACTCGGGAGGCTGAGGCAGGAAAATCGCTTGAACCCAGGAGGTGGAGGTTCTAGTGAGCTGAGATCGTGCCACTGCACTCCAGCCTGGGCAACAAGAGGGAAACTTCGTCTCAAAAAAAAAAAAAAAGAAAAAAAAAGAAAAGAAAAGCCATACACTGAAGATGGAAGAACAGAGATAAGAGCTAAGTCCCTGATGGCTTTTTGAGCCTTCCATGCCAGGCCTGAGCTGTCTATTAATCTTCCAACTTCTTTTATGTAAGAAAGAAGCATCCGTCTCATTTAAGCTGCACTATTTTGAGTTTTTCTGTTATAATTGGCCCAACTTAATCCATGTCAAAGTAACCAGGCTCAGTGCAATGGACTGAGGTTTGTGTGCCTGCAAAATTCATACGCTGAAACCTAATCACCAATGTGATGATATCAGGAGGTGGGGCATTGGGGGTGATTAGGTCACGAGGGTAGAGCCCTCTTGAATGGAATTAGTGACCTTATAAAGGAGGCTCCAGAGAACTCCTTCCACCTTCCACCATGTAAGGACACAGCAAAAAGACAGCCATCTATGAACCAGGAAGGACCTCACTAGATACCAAATCTGCTGGTGCCTTGATCTTGGACTTCCCAGATCTGTGAGAAATCGATTTCTGTTGATTATAAACCACCTGGTCTATGGTATTTTATGGTAGCGCCCTGAACAGACTAAGACACTCACTGTCACCTCATAGTGCAAATTTCAAACCTAGCCAGGTGTACAGATTTGTAGATGACATATGATGATGTCATAAATGTTAGAGACCACATAAAAATATTTAAAACACTGAGGAGGCCAAACAAACCATGTCTGTGAGCTGCATTCAGCCCAAGTGGCCCTCTGGCCTGTACCACAGATGGTGGTAATTAGTCCTATTGAAAACAGCCAGTCCAGTCATTTTTGTAAGGATTGAACTTCTCGATCTACTTGAACTTAAGTGTGACCATATAACTTGTTTTTGCCAATGAAATATGAGCAGAAGGGATGTAAGACGTTTCTGAGCAGAAAATTTCGGAACCAGTGTGGGGTTTGCCACATCTTCTTTTCTCTGCTGCCGCCATTATGAAAGCATGTCAAAGTGGAGCTTCCTTCAGCTGGATCTTAAGTAACTTGGAAGAACAGAGCACCCTGATAACCTGCCTTATAGTGCATAAACAAGAAATAAACATGTTTGTTAGAAAGCTGCTGGGATTGGAGGGGTGTTTGTTACCGCAGCATTACCTAGCCTATCCTGACTCACCTGCCACATGCACCCTGGATATCCATCACTAGAACTGTACAAAACCCTCCTTCAGCTTTTTCTCAGTGGCTGAAATTTCCCCCTCTTTCTAGCCCTCCTATTCATTCTTTTTTCCATGTATTCCTTCACTCTTTCACACATTCATATAACAGACACATAGGGCGAGCCTTCTAGGCGGCAAGTCAAGCCACTGCTCTCAGGGAGCTCACATGCCTCCTCTGATTGAGTGATCTTTTCTTATGGATCCTTGTGGACCCTTCCCAGCCTCCCTCAACCAACCCAGCCATGGATGGGGAACAGAGTGGGTGGAGTGGAGTCCTTTGAGGACAGCCTCTCAGGATCAGGATTTGTGTCAGGGTTGAGGTTTTTGTTTTGTTTGTTTTGAGACAGATTTTTGCTCTTCTTGCCCAGGCTGGAGTGCAATGGTGCCATCTCTGCTCACTGGAACCTCCTGGGTTCAAGCAATTCTCCTGCCTCAGTCTCCCAAGTAGCTGGGATTACAGGCATGTGCCACCATGCCTGGCTAGTTTTTTATATCTTAGTAGAGACAGGATTTCACCATATTGCTCAGGCTGGTCTTGAACCCCTGACCTCAGGTGATCCACCCGCCCTGGCCTCCTAAGGTAATGGGATTGCAGGCGTGAGCCATTGCACCCAGTCCAGTTTTTGTTGTTGTTGTTATTTAATTCAATCCTTACCATCTCTAGTGAGAAAACCAATGCACAGAGAGGTTAACTAACTTGCCCAGTGTCACACAGTTCGGAAGCAGTAAGCGCTAGACTCGAAGCCAGTTCTGACAATTCACCAGACCTGCGCTCCCTCTCCACTGGGGTCAGTACCATACTCCAACACCATTGGTAGCTCTGCGGCAGCACAGCAGTAAATGAACAGGCTCTGGAGCCAGACTGCCTGGGGTCAAAGCCCAGCTCTGCCCTCTCATACCTGTATTACTGTAGACAAATTAACCTCAGTTTCCTCATCTGTAAAATGGAGATAATACTTGAGTCTATTTGAGCCAATATAAACAAGGTACTTAGAATGGTACTTGGCACATAGTATATGTCCAATGAATTTTAGCTATTAACACTATTATTATCTTTATGCCTCATGAATGGATGATTTTGTCATATTTCTGTCCAGCTTACTTCTAGTAGAGAGAAGGATATTGAAAGAATGGAATGCTAGATGGGTATGCTTTGAAAATATTACTTCTCTCTGAAACTCACAATAAATTAGTTCAGGTAATTAGTGTAAGGTCCTGCTGTACAGATAAGAAAAATGAATCTCAGAGGCTAGTTTCCTGACCTACATCTTTTTTTTTTTTTTAACTATACAAAACAGGTAAAGGTCTTTATTGGTCAGATACTACTGCCCGGGCAAGTGGTGGTGTGAGGGGTACAGAACACTGTCTGGAATTGTTGGGGAAGTGTGGGTTGGGGAACACTGCTATGGAATCTAAACCTACTGTGACATCAGAAGAGAACGACTTGTTCCTTACAGAGGAGAGAATCATTTCTCAGACTGTAATATACCATTGCCACTTAACACAGCATATAGATATATGCATAGATTATTATTATTTATTACAAATAAACTGTAGTTTCACATCTCTCAAAAATGGATCCAGTTTTCACATGGATGTTCAGATTCTGAATGTACAAGAAAGGGTCATGTGCTTATTCGTCCATGCAAAGCTTATACGTATATCACTTAAGTACTTTAAAAAATAGAATGGTCTCCTTTTGAGCAAATCTGCTTAGATTTAGGATTAGTAAAACAGAGAGACTCAGAGCCAGATCTGTCTGTCTTCAGCTCTGGAGGAGTTTCCATGACATGACTTAGATGGAGAAGAGTCCAGTGGTGTAGGGAACACACTAGGCCAGGGAAACCCCCAGAAGACTAGGGGTGCAGTCATTTGACAATGGCCACCTTTTGGGACCCCTCTGTGGGCAAGGTGGGCATGGCAAATCCATCATGCCAGCTGCTGATGCCAACCGACTTTCTCTGATGAGCCAAGTGTGGTTCTTGTGACAGCACCTTCCTCTCCTATTTCCATCTGACTCTCTCTAAAGACCCCAAGCCATGGCCAGCCTTCCTTGAGCTTGCTCTGATATCTGGATATAAGCAAGTCCTGCAAAACCTGGATGGGGGAAAACACAACAGCACTGAGGTTGGGGAGTCCATGTTGAAAAATAGGGGCCTACTCACCTGCCGTATGTGGGGAGGCTGTGCTAATGATGCATGTCCAGACTGGGTGGGACCCACTTTACCCTTTACCTGATGGACAGGGAAATGAAGGCTGAGAACCTGGGTCTCTGTGACTGCACCACACCTCTCAGGAAGGTGGGCATTGGGAATGAGTCTCCTACCTCTGCTCTCTCTCCCAACCATCCCAGAGACTCAGATTTCTCCTCAGTTTCTCCTAAGTTTAGAGAAGAACACCTCCATGACCTACTTCTGTCTCTTTATTTTGTCATAGATTGAAAAAGGATTTGAAATTCTCACTGAATCTGATGTGGTTAGTGCAAAACTGTGGTCAGCAGAAGAAACGGGGGTTTGACATGCACTCTGTGGAAGCTAAGAGACCTTGCACAGGGGCTTGAACTTGGTGGATGGCAGGTCCATTAGGATGCTTTGGTGCTTTTGATTGGGTAAAAAAATTTAAAAGCAGGCTTTAGGCTGCAAGTAACAGGAAATCCAACTCAAAGTGGTTTGAACAAGAAGAATCTTTATTATTTCATTTAAAAAACCCTGGACGTAGGACAGGTAAAGAAGCTCCACGAAGTTATCAAGAACCTAGTTCTTTCTGTCTCTTCATGTTTCGGTCCTCAGTGGGTCAGTTTTGCCTCTCCTGGTTTCCCTCACAGTTGCCAAATGGCTGCTGCAGTTCCAGGCATTGCATCAGACACATTGAAGAACATCTCTCCTGCTGTCTTCTTCCTAAGAGTAAAAAACTTTTATTCAGAAAATCCCTACCAGGTTTGGGAGTTTGCCAGAACAGGGCCATCAACTGACACAGGCGAAAGGAATTAATTTCATGTGTTACGGGCTCCTTCTGTGTGCCCCTCCCCTTCTCCACCCTCTCCGTGTCCTGCAAGGCTGATGTGTCTGAGCCGCATCTACAGGCAACCTTGCTGTCTGATTTCAAGGTGGACTTAGCCAATGGGGAATACCAAAGAAGTCCTCACAGCACGGGAAGAGGGAGAAGTCAAAGTGTGTGTTCTCCTGGGGGCCTCCTCGCTGGGCTGCCGCAAATCCTCTGTATTTTCCACCGAAGGCCACAGCTTCCATCAGGCAGCACTCTCCATACTCTACTCTCCTCTGGTTCCAGTTTCTGTTCCCTCCCTTGCCTTCTCAGGCCTAGAAGAAGAAGTAAGCTCCCCGTCATCGCCAGCCCCCAGCTACTTCAACATCCCTTGATGCAATTCTCAAACCCTGCCCACACTTTTGCAAATAATCCTTTGTCCAGATACCTCAGTTACCCAGCCAGAGGTGCTATTCTCTAAACTTCCTCAAACCTGGTCAATACACTGGGCTGGGACAGAGCTCCCTTTGCAGTCTTGAATCACTGTCTCTTGGGCCTCTTCCCAGGTCTCTTTAGCACTTAACCCTCAGTCCAACAAATTAGCATGCGTCTTCCTATCCTCCATCCTGACTTCTCCATCTCTGCCAATAGCACCTCCAACCATACAGTATCTCAGGGTCACAACCTGGGTGTCAGCTTCCACTCTCCACTGCCCTGCCCCCTATTCCACACAGAATAGGATCTATTGGTTCCACTTCTAACTCTCTCTACACCTCAACCCTCTACTGTATTTCAGGCTTCTGTCACTGCTCATCTGCCTCATGACAGCAGCCTTCTAAGTGATTCCTCTGCCTGCGATTTATGCCACTTTCTGCTGCTGCAAGAAACTTCTTTAATCACAGCTTTGATTATGCTTTTATTCTGCTCAAAAACTTGCCCCATTCCAAATGCTGCAATCCGTCTTCAATGCCCTCCATGCTCAGCCCCCTACCCAGCTTCCTGGTTTCAGTTCCTGCTACATGAGTAACCCTCTGGCTATACAGGTAAAATAAAATTTTTACTGGGCAAAATCATCACCCCAAAACTCAGTGGCTTAAAATAACAGCTTCTGTTATTGCCCGGTTCTGCTGATCTGGGCCAAGCCTCACTCACTCACGTGTCTCAAGCAGCTGACAGCAGGCTGGTCGAGGGTGCCTCACTCACTTGCCTGGTGGTTGTCGGGGTGTCGGCTGGGTGAAAGGAAGTGACTAGGTCATCCAGCAGACTAGCCTAGAGGTGTATTAGTTATCTATTGCTGTGTAACAAATTAGACTGCTAAAAAATAATACACATTTATTTTCTCACAGTTTCTGTGGGTCAGGAATTCAAGTGCAGCTGAGTTCCATACTCTGGCTTAGCCTCTCTCACAAGGCTACAGTCAAGATATCAGATGGGGAGGATCTGTTTCCGAGTTAACTTATGTGCCTTTTGGTAGCTCTCAGGTTCTCACTGGTTGTTGAGGAGAGACATCATCTCCTTGCCATTTGAGCTTCTTCATAGATGAAAACAGTGGACCCCCTTGGCAAGGGAACAGTGACCCCCTCAGCAAGGGAACAGGAAAGGGACAGCAAGATGGATGTCACACAGACTTTTAAAACCCAATATTATGGACCGGTGCAGTGGCTCATTCTTGTAATTCCAGCACTTTGGGAGGCCAAGGCAGGCAGATCACCTGAGGTTGGGAGTTCGAGGTGCAGCCTGCCAACAAGGAGAAACCCCATCTCTACTAAAATTATAAAAAAAATTAGTCGGGCGTGGTGGCACATGCCTGTAATCCCAGCTACTCAGAAGGCTGAGGCAGGAGAATCGCTTGAACCCAGAAGGCGGAGGTTGCAATGAGCTGAGATCGCGCCATTGCACTCTAGCCTGGGCAACAAGAATGAAACTCCGTTTCCAAAATAAAAAATTAAAATAAAACCCAGTATCAGAAGAGTCAACCCATCGCTTTAGCAGTATTCTATTGGTGAGAAACAAGTCTCTAGGTCCAGCCCATACTAAATGGGAGAGGATCACACAAGGATTTCACTCCAGGAGCCGTTTTCAAGGCTGCTGGTCACACCGGGCTTGATCTTAGGCCATAGCAGTGTTCCGCCTAAGAACAGCAAGAGTGAGTGCAAAAGTATGCAAAGTCTTCTGAGGCCCCAGCTTAGAATTTGCATACGGTTAGCCAAGGCAAGTCATAGGGCTTAACCCAGATTCAAGATGTGAAGAAATAGACTCTTACCTCTTGATGGGAAGAGTTGCCAAGTTACATTGCAAAGGGGCATAGGTACTGGCAGGCATGGGGAATTATGTCCATTTCTGCAAAGAACCACATGAGCTTTCCCAAGTGTTTCCCTGAAATGTCTTGTGTTTTCAAGCCCACAGCCTTTTCTTTTTGTTAGATGGAGTCTTGCGCTGTCACCCAGCCAGTCTGGAGTGCAATGGCATGATAGCTCACTGAAACCTCCGCCTCCCGGGTTCAAGAGATTCTCCTGCCTCAGCCTCCCAGGTAGCCAGGATTACCTGCCACCACACCTGGCTAATTTTTGTATTTTTTAGTAGAGACAGGGTTTCACCATATTGCCCAGGCGGGTCTTGAACTCCTGACCTCAAATGATCTGCCCGCCTCAGTCTCCCAAAATGCTGGGATTGTAGGCATGAGCCACTACGCCTGGCTGCCCACAGGACTTTGAAGGCTCAGTTTCCACCTCCTGTGCTGTCCTGCCCCACCTCTGCCTGTGACCATCCTGCCAGTCTTCAACGACCAACTCTCACACTGTATCACTTTCCTTTTTCTCCTGTAACAAATTACTATGAACTTAGTGGTTTCAAACAACACATATTTATTATCTTTCTTACAGTTCTGGGAGTCTGAAGTCCAAAATGGGTGTCTGAAGTCCAAAATGGGTGTCACCAGGTTAAAATCAGAGCATTCGCAGGGCCTCATGCCTTTCAGGAGGCTCTAGGAGAGAATTCGTTTTCTTGCCTTGTCCAGCTTCCAGAGGCAGCCTGCATTCCTTGGGTTCTGGCCCCTTCTTCCAGTTCAAAGACATGAATGGCTGGCAGAGCCTTTCTCACTCATATCACTGTGACACTGACTCTTCTGCCTCCCCCCTCTGCCTCTTATAAGGACGCTTGTGATTACACACATCCCCATCAGATAACCCAAGATAATTTTCCCCATCTCAAAGTCAGCTCATTAGCAACCTTAATTCTATCTGCAACCTTAATTCCCCTTTGCCATGTAACCTAACACATTCACAGACTTCAGGGATTAAGACATGACATCTTTAGGGACCCATTATTCTGCCCACCACCCTACCTCACTCCCACCCCCTTAGTGCCCTGTGAACAATAACGCCAGAAGCATTTATTGAGCACTTACTAGGCGCCTGCCATTGTGCCCAGAGCTTCTTCCCAGAAGGTCTCTTTGACCTTTGAATGATCTCATCCATTCCTCACAGCCCTATGGAGAGGTTTTTTGTAAGTGTTCTCGTTTTACAAACTCAAAGAAGTAACCCCCCCAGGGTCACAGTGAGTAAGGGCTGGATATAAGGATTTGAACTTGAGTCTGCCCAACTCTGAAGCCAGAGTCCCAACCACTTGCTCATGCTGCCTCCTTTGAGGATACCCTGATCCCTTCTATTAGAAGACACTCCTCTTCCGTGCTCCCATTAACTGAGTAATTGGGCCTTTCTTTTAACAGACACCTGAAGTTTCCATTTTGGACAGGCCACCTCCCCAGTGCCTCTGTCAAAGTAGTCATAGTACTTCTTTAATGAAAATCTCCTGTGTGCCAGATCTTTCACATAAAACATCTCATACTCTCTGCTAAGGCAGGTGCTGTTTCCACTTTCTAGTGGAGAAAACTGCAATGTACAGAGTTCTGATTCTGCCACAGCGTTCATTAGTGTCAGTGCTGGGAGTAGGACGCAGGTGTAATTCCAAAGCCCTTCTCCTGTGCTAGGCCACCTCCTGCAGCTGTAAATACCCATGACCTTGGAACACAGAGTAGAAATACATCACAAGCTTGCCTCAAGATGGTTGTGCAGCACATTGGTTATAGTGGGGATTCTGGAGCAACGCTGCTTGGGTTCAAATCCCAGCCCTTCCATTTTCTGTTTGTGTGACTTTAGGCAAGCTACTTAACCCATGTCTCACTCAATTTCCTCATCTGGAAAATGAATATAATGATAGCACCTACCTCCTAAGGGCTATTGCAAAGATTAAATGAGTTAATATACCTTAAGTGGCCGGGCACCGTGGCTCACACCTGTAATCCCAGCACTTTGGAGGCCAAGGCAGGCAGATCACCTGATGTCAGGAGTTCAAGACCAGCCTGGCCAGCATGGTGAAGCCCCATCTCTACTAAAAATATAAAAATTAGCTGGGCATGGTGGCACACACCTGTAGTGCCAGCTACTCGGGAGGCTGAGGCAGGAGAGTCACTTGAACTCAGGAGGCAGAGGTTGCAGTGAGCAGAGATCATGCACTGCACTCTACCTGGGTAACAGAGCAAGAATCTGTCTCCAAAAAAAAAAAAAAAAATATATATATATATATATGAAGTGTCTTTGCAGTCATGCCACATGGTAAGTATTCAAGTGTTAGCTATGAATGTGAGTTGGCCTGGTCGGCTGAGGGTCTCTCAGGTCCCCTGCCCTATCCCAGTTTGCCGGGCATTTCCCTTCTGTGAAACATTACCCCAGAGAGTATGAATGGAAGGCCATCTGGAAGACCCACAAAGATAAATGTTGAGAAAATACTTTGTAAACTGTAGAGTGCTATACCCATGTTGGCTATTAATGATCTAAAGTACTTGACAATCAGGCTGGGAAACCTGAATCCCCCTGGAGGACCCATTTCAGGCCTCCTCAGTATCAGCCCCAGGGAAACAGAGGGCCGCAGCTGTCATACTGCATTCTCCCACCCATCTCTGCCACTCCCTCCCCCAATCCATCCTGGGGTGGCCGAGGCTGCAGGAATGTGATGGTATCTCCACAAACAGACAGTCTGTTCCCAGAGGAGACAGGGCTGCCCCTGGGAGGCCCGACTCTCCCCAGACTCGGCCCCAGTAAACACAAGGCTCTGTCCTCTTTATCAGCTTTGCTCTGCAGCAGTGGAGACAGTCTGCCCGATGGGGAGTCACTGCAGAGCGATAAGCCACTAGGCCCCTTGTTGGCCGTCCTCCTGGGGCCACAGCCCAGCTGCCTGGGAATAAGAATCTTCAGGCTGGCCTGGCTTGGGGCCTGAACAACCCCCAGGGACTGGGGGACCTAGACTGGGGAGACTGGCTGTCTGTACCCCCCAAGGATGAAAGAAGCAAAGACCCAGAGTTGTGTCAAGGGGCCGGGGGACACAGTCTGCATGGCACCCAATTGCTCTTAAAGACATGTGAATCTGTTCATTACATTGCTTTGCAAGATACCTTCATCATCATCTTCATTATCTTTACATATTGATGCTTTTACTAAGTCCTCCCTTTACTGGATGAATTAATGCATGTAAGGTACTCCCCACTGGGCCTGGGGAGGGCTCAGTGAAAGTCCCCTAGCAATAGGAGCAGTGTCCTGGTGTCCTTGTCGTCATTCTGGTGGTATGGGCAAACCCCAGTTTTTTTGTTTTTTGGTTTTTTTTTTTGAGACAGAGTCTCGCTCTATCACCAGGCTGGAGTGCAGTGGCGTGATCTCAGCTCACTGCAATCTCTGCCTCCTGGATTTAAGTGATTCTCCTGCCTCAGGCTCCCAAGTAGCTGGGATTAAAGGCATGCGCCACCACACCTGGCTAATTTTGTATTTTTTGAGGAGACAGGTTTTCTCCATGTTGGTCAGGCTGGTCTCGAACTCCCAACCTCAGGTGATCTGCCCGCCTCAGCCTCCCAAAGTGTTGGGATTACAGGGGTGAGCCACTGCGCCCAGCCCTCCAGTTTCTTATAAATCATACTAGCTAATGTTTATGTGGGAGGGTCATGCCCATTATGGCTTCAGTTTCTCAACTCCCTGGAGGTGGGGAGTACTGGAGTGAACAGTGTCCTATCTGATAGGACACTGAAACTGAAGGGCCCTGAGAGGTGAAGAAGGTCGCCCAAGTCTGTACAGCCAGGACATGGGACCAGCTGGGAAGAGCCCCAAGTCCTCAAACTCAAAGTCTGCGGCTTTTTTTTCCCCCCCATTCTGAGCATTGCCTACTGTTGACCAACCAGTGAGGAGCTTGGAGTGAGTCACTGGTCCCTGTCCTGGACCCTTTCTGGAGTCAGGGAGGGGACAGAGAAAGATCCTTGGTGATAGGAATTTGCTGACAGCACATTGGAAAACAACCAGTGACTTCTGTGAACCTACAGGATGAGCACTTGGCCAGGAATCCAACAGCTCTGGGTTCTAATCCCAGCTCTGCTGCTGTCGGGCTGGTGACCTGAGACTGAACGGCTACCCTGTCTGGGCTTAGTCCCAACATCCTTATTTCCTCATCTTGTAACAGAAGTCACTTCCTCTGCCTCGGCCATATCCAAAAGTTGCTGGGTGAATTCAATGAAGCGATACATGGTCAAACCTCCTGGCGAGGAGCTCCGCAGTAGAACCATCTTCTCTTTCCGAACAATTGACTTTCAAACCCCTGACCACCATGGGGGGTGCTCAGATGCTCCCTCTTCCAGGAAGCCCTCTCTGGTCTTCCAGCTCGGCACAACCACGGCCTCCTCAGAGCTGGCACATTTCTTGTGGAGTACCCTCTGCCTTGCACAGAGTCAAAATTCAGAACCGACTTCTGGTGGCATCCCCTGATTCCAGAATAGAGTCTAGCACACGTTACGTGCTTAATAAAGTGAATGAGTGACAGAGCGAATGAATGAACTGCCGAAGGGAAAGAGCCTCTCCATCCCCCTTCTTTGTCTAATAGAAGGCTTAGAGAGCATGTCTCCCCTCCTCTTTGGGCAATTGGCACTGGGAAAGACCCCTGAGTGGCAGTTCTTCCTGAATACAATTTCCTTCCGTTGCCACCTCCTACGCTTGGCTCCAGATCATCAGGGACTTCCTGGGGCCTCCAGGATTCTATCCTGACTCCCTGGCCTATTCTTTGAAGCCCTTCCCAGCCAGGCCTCTTCTCTGGCCCCTGGTCCCATGAGCACTCTCTGGTCCTGGACCTTGCTCTCATTCTCCAACTTTCAGAGAAACATGTCTGTTCTCATTAAGCCTGCAATCCAGCCACCACTGCAGGCTTTCCTTTGCCTCCTCCCATCTAAATGCCCTCTACACAGGTAGGTACTTTCCCCTAGCCAAGACACCTCCATGTGGCCTTCAGTTCTCACAGATGGGTCCACCAGCACGTCCCCCAACCTCCAAATGTGTCCTCTGACTATTCCCTCCCTGGCATCAACAGGCTGTGGATCTCAGGGTGGCAGAGGGAGGAGATGGGCACTGAGTTAGAATTTGGGGCATGCAGAATGGCCTCCAAAATGTCTCAGGCTTTCTCAGGCCATATCTTTCTACCTGTCCCTGTTGGACTGTTTCCGCCTCCATCACCCCATCCACATCAGATCCCGTATCACAGGTGCCCCTTCAGTCCACTGCTGCCACCTCAGACCTCCAGCTGCCCCTCCAGAATAGAGGGGTGTGTCCACAGCCTGGCTGCCATCTGCCCCAAACATTCACTCTATCACCACCATAGCCACAAATACTTCCTGTGTGCCTATTATGTGCCAGGTACTGTTAGATGCTGGAAACACAGCTGTGAACAAAGCAGACATGGTGGCTTCCCTCATGGAGCTTTCATTCTAATGTAGGAAATGAGGAAAACAGATAATAAGACAAAATAAGTGAGTAAAACATACAGCATTTTAAGTTCGTTTGAGTATAGGTAACTTTGCTGTCTTTGAAAATAAGTGCAGTGGGGCACGGTGGCTCACACCTGTAATCCTAACACTTCGGGATGCTGAGGCAGGAAGATTGCTTGAGTTCAGGAGTTTGAGACCAGCCTGGGCAACATAGCAAGACCTCCTTCACTACAAAAAATAAAAATAAAAAATTAGCTGGGCATGGTGGTGCATGCCTGTGGTCCCAGTTACTAAGAAGGCTGAGGTGGGAGGATCGCTTGAACCTGGGAGGTCAAGACTGCAGTGAGCCATGATCATGCTACTGCAGTCCAGCTTGAGCAACAGAGCAAGACACTGTCAAAACAAAACAAAACAAAGAAATGCATTTGGCTATAAATATATAAATAAAGCAGGAGTGGGTTTAGGGAGTGTGGGATGAAGTTGCTATTTATTTATTTAGAGACAGGGTCTCACTCTGTTGCCCAGGCTGGAATAGAGGGGCACAATCACTGCTCACTGCAGCCTTGACCTCCTTGGGCTCAAGTCATCCTCCCACCTCTGCCTCCCAAGTAGCTGAGACCGCAGGCACGCACCACAATACTCGGCTAATTTTTGTATTTCTTGGAGGGATGGGGTTTCACCATGCTGCCCAAGCTGGTCTCAAACTCCTGGGCTCAAGTGATCCTCTTCCCTTGGCCTCTCAAAGTGCTGAGATTACAGAATGTGTCATAGTGCCCAGTCTGAAAGTTGCTATTTAAATGGGGTGGCCAAGTGGACCTTGTTGAGAAGGTGCTCAGAAAGTTAGAGTAGGGGAGAAGCATCCCAGACCCGACCACGGCCGCTCTTCCCTGGACACCATGAACCACACCGTCCAAACCTTCTTCACTCCCGCTGGCACCGACCGTCCCCCGAACTATGAGATGCTGAAGGAGGAACATGAGGTGGCTACGCTGGGGGCGCCCCACAACCCTGCGCCCCCGACATCCACCGTGATCCACATCCGAAGCGAGACCTCCGTGCCCGACCACGTCGTCTAGTCCCTGTTCAACACCCTCTTCATGAACTCCTGCTGCCTGGGCTTCATAGCGTTCGCCTACTCCGTGAAGTCTAGGGACAGGAAGATGGTTGGCGACCTGACCGGGGCCCAGGCCTACGCCTCCACCGCCAAGTGCCTGAACGTCTGGGCCCTGATTTTGGGCATCGTCATGACCATTCTGCTGATCATCATCCCAATACTGATTCTACAAGCCTATCAGTAGATCCAGAGGAATCATCCTGTCTCCCACGTCCTCCAGCTTCCATTCCTCACCCTGCCCCCAGCCGATCCCGTATCAGCCCTTTACCCTCACACACTTTTCACAGTTGTGTTGAATAAAGTGCACGTGTTGCTGGGGAAAAAAAAAAAAAAGAAAAAGAAAGTTAGAGTAGGTAAGAGAGTGGGCCTTGAGGATCCTGGAGGAAGAGCATTTCAAGCAGAGGGAATAGCTAGTGCAAAGGCCCCTGTTTGAGTCTGTGTGTTCCCTCATCTGTACACCCATGTTTTTCAGCCCTTCATTTGGCCTGTGTCAGAGTTCCAGAGTGTTAGAGGAAGTTTTTCACTTGGCCTCCTATCTTGCTGCACCAGGAGCTCCTTGGGGCAGAGACCCTGTAATGGTCAACTTCACAGTCAACACACACCCCACCCAAACATGTCTAGACACACAGAGAGACACACACACACACCCTAGACTCACACACTCATGTCCAGACATACACACCCAGACTCACACAGAGACCCTCACGCTGTGGCCAAAAGAGAAGGCCTGAACTATTGTCTCCTGAGAGGGACTGAATGAAGAGTAAATAATAATTAGGTGTGCCCAGCCCCGTCTAGTCTACAGAAATCCCTCTTGTGTCTACTCTTGGAGCCTAAGAACTGGGTAGTTGTTAAAGTGAGTCTCTGAAAGACCGAGGTGAAAAGGCTGGTTATTGGTATGCGCAATACTGGAACCTGGCTTTTCTGATTATGCTCCAACTTGTGTTCATTTTTTTAAAAATAGGTCGGATGTGAACACAGAACAAATTTCAAAATGTCCTTAGAGGGAAGTGTCCCTCCCCACGCCACCCCAGCACCTGGCTCCTGCCATAGAGTCTGAGGGCACTCACCAGTTTATTTCTCCTTTACCTAAATGAAGACCTAGGCTCTCTTCTCTCTTCAAAGAGATTCTGCTTTGCAAATACATTTGACAGAATGAAAACAGGCCAGGAGCCTCTGGTCTGGAAGCACATCCTCTTTGCTCCTAGTACCCAGGCTGTCTGGGGCCAGGCTTGGCATCCATTTGGTTTCTCTAAAACCACAAGCCTTTTGGATCTAGGACACAGCCGCTGTATGTCCCATGTAGAAGTCCCTGGGGAAGATCCCTGATCATGAGGAGCCACTGTCCTCAGAGGGAGGAGATGGGGACCAAGGAAGAAGTGGGAAGAAGCAAGAAGGGGTTTGAGAGGGGGAAACCGGACACTTTAGAGGAAACCACACTTTCTAGAGTTTTTTTAAAACGAGGACCCCGTTGACTTGCTTCTCGTTATTTTTCTTTCTTTTTCTTTTTTGAGACGCAGCCTTTGGGTCACCCAGGCTGGAGTGCAATGGCACAATCTTGGCTCACTACAACTTCCACTCCCTGGGTTCGAGCAATTCTCCTGCCTCAGCCTCCCAAGTAGCTGGGACTACAGGCACATGCCGCCACACCCATTTTTGTATTTTTAGTAGATACAGGGTTTCACTATGTTGGCCAGGTTGGTCTTGAACTACTGACTTCGTGATCCACCCACATCAGCCTCCCAAAGTGCTGGGATTACAGGTGTGAGCCACTGCACCAGCCTCTATTTTCTTTTTTCTTTCTTTCTTTCTTTCTTTTTTTTTTATACAGAGTCTTGCTCTGTCGCCCAGGCTGGAGTGAAGTGGCCTGATCTCAGCTCACTGCAAACTCCACCTTCCAGGTTCAAGGAATTCTGCTGCCTCAGCCTCCTGAGTAGCTGGGATTATAGGGCTGTGTCACCATGCTTGTATTTTTGGTAGAGATGGGGTTTCATCATGTTGCCCAGGTTGGTCTCGAACTCTTGATTTTAGGTGATCCACCCACCTCAGCCTCCCAAAGTGCTGGAATTACAGGTGTGAGCCACTGCACCCAGCCTACTTTTATTTTCTTCCTTGGAAGTTTTATAGTTGACAGACTATAAATTCCCCATAAAAAAAATGGATTTGAATCAGCAGAGGACCACGCCCTCCACACCCCAGTACAGTATCTCAAACACTCAGCTACAACCGTGTACTGTAATAAGTGCCTTCCCTGCCCTGGGAACAGATGGAGAGTTGCCATGGGCCTGCCGCCAGGTGCTTACAGTCTAGGGGAGGGGACACGCAAACACAATTAATTCCCGGTGGGCAGGCTAGGGAGGCTTGGGGGTCCAAAGGATAGGTACCCCCCCCTCGAGTGAGTAAAAGAGAGAGAAGAAAGGAAATACAAGACCCCAGGCAGAGGGGTCAACATATGCAAAGAGCAGGGGATGCTTAAGAAATCTTAAGAGGGACTTTGATCTTGGGTGGCCGAGACCAAACAGAAGGTTCAGCGCAGGTCAGATACAAAGGGCCTGGATGTCAAGGAATATGTCTGACTTTATCTTATAGGTGGGGATTTTTAAGCAGGATTGTGGCAGGATCTGACTTCTGTTTTCTCTGGATCTCTCACAGCCAGCGAGCAGTGGAGGGGATGGGTTGGAGGCAAAAGATTCTGACTAAAGTTGAGTAGAGAGAAAGCATTTATTTATTTATTTGTTGACTTATTTATTTTGGAGACAGAGTTTCATTCTGTCACCCAGGCTGGAGTGCAGTGGTACAATCTTGGCTCACTACAACCTCCGCCTTCTGGGTTCAAGTGATTCTTCTGCCTCAGCCACCCGAATAGCTGGGATTACAGGCACCCACCACCATGCCAGGCTATTTTTTGTATTTTTAGTAGAGACTGGGTTTCACTATATTAGCCAGGCTGGTCTCAAACTCCTGACTTCAAGTGATCCGCCCACCTAAGCCTCCCAAATTGCTGGGATTATAGACATGAGCAATTGTGCCAGGCCGAGAAAACATTTATAATGCTTTCATTCTTTTTTTCTCCAAGGGAGTCTGGCTCTGTCACCCAGGCTGAAATGCAGTGGTGCAATCTCAGCTTACTGCAACCTCTGCCTCCTGGGTTCAAGTGATTCTCCCATCTCAGCCTCTCAAGTAGCTGGAACTACAGGCACATGCCACCACACCTGGATAATTTTTGTATTTTTAGTGAAGAAAGGGTTTCACCATATTAGCCAGGCTGGTCTCGAACTCCTGACTTCTTGATCCACCTGCCTTGGCCTCCCAAAGTGCTGGGATTACAGGCATGAGCCACCATGCCCAGCCAATGCGTTCATTCTTAAACTGGGTGATGGGGACACAGTTGTTATATTTTTTATGTTTTTTTTTTAATGTCTGAAATACATCATAATGAAAAAAATTAATAAAGAAGATGAAATGAGTGAATCAGGGCTCCAACAGGGCAAAGATATCAATAATTATCACTAATAACGAAGCTTATACATTTAGTAACAGTGCTTAATAGGCAGTATTCCTAGGACTTCACAAATACATACTTTTTTTTTTTTTTTTTTTTTTTGAGACAGAGTTTCACTCTTGTTACCCAGGCTGGAGTGCAGTCGCTCGATCTCCGGTCACCGCAATCTCCATCTCCCGGGTTCAAGCAATTCTCCCGCTTCTGCCTCCTGAGTAGCTGGGACTACAGGCGTGCGCCACCATGCCCAGCTAATTTTTGTATTTTTAGTAGAGACGGGGTTTCACCATGTTGACCAGGATGGTCTCGATCTCTTGACCTCGTGATCCACCCGCCTCAGCCTCCCAAAGTGCTGGGATCTATAGGCGTGAGCCACCGCGCCCAGCCCCAAGTACACAGTTTTTTAATCCTCATGATAACCCAATGGGACAGTTGTTTCCCAGATTACAGATGAGGAGAATGAAGAACAGAGAAGTTGAGTGTCTCACCCAAGGTCACCCAGTCTGTAGGAAGAAGAGCTGGGATTCAGAGACTGCACTCTTTAACTGGGAAGGCGGAGCTGGTGCAGGGGGCGTGGCAATATTGGGCTAAGTCTGAGACCGGGCGGTTGCGGCAGCCTTGCGGGGGTTGGGACCGGGCCTCTCTGGGTGAAGACAGTTAAACCCCGGGCCCAGCTAAAAAGCGCTGCACTCCTGCTCTGTCTAATGGGCCTCCTTTTCCTTCCCACGTTCTGGGAGTCTTAGCTGTTTGCTACCCGTAAAAAATCGCAGTGCCCTTGCAAGAGCCTGGACCAGATGGACCCCAGAGGAGGTGGAGGAGCCTTTGTGCTCCAGGCTCCTGGTGCCATGATATCCTAGACCCAAGATTCTAGGTCAAGACCTGGAAACACCACCATCTGTGGCCGTTGGCTTCCGGGCTTCAGTTCTGGTCTCAAATATGGGAGTTAGGGGCCTTTCCACGGCTAGTGCCTCAGAGAGGAACCATACCTCCCACCTCCCACTCCTGCTCTCGCCTTCCAGCAAAGCTTCCGGTGCTTTTCACATTACACAGAGCAGCAGTGACAGCAACCCCTGAGAACTTGTCAGAAATGAAAACTCAGCCCTGCCTCAGACCCACTGAATCAGGAACTCTGGAAACGGGATCCCACCCCAGGGATTCCAGCCACAGCCAACCGAATTCTTCCGTTCCAATATGGAGGTTTTAAAATTTATTCTCATCTGACTTCCCCAGCTAGAACCTCTAGTACAGTGTTGATAGAAGCAGTGAAAGCAGCCAGGCTTCTGTTCCTGACCTTAGGAGGAAAACGTTCAGTCTCTCACCACTAAGATATTAGCTTTGGATTTTTTTTTTTTTTTTTTTTTTTGAGACGGAGTTTCGCTGTTGTTACCCAGACTGGAGTGCAATGGCACGATCTCGGCTCACCGCAACCTCTGCCTGGAGTGCAATGGCATGATCTCGGCTCACCGCAACCTCCGCCTTCTGGATTCAAGCAATCCTCCTGTCTCAGCCTCCCGAGTAGCCGGAACTACAGGCCCGCACCACCATGCCCAGCTAATTTTTTTGTATTTTTAGTAGAGACGGGGTTTCACCATGTTGACCAGGATGGTCTCGATCTCTTGACCTTGTGATCCACCCACCTCGGCCTCCCAAAGTGCTGGGATTATAGGCGTGAGCCACCGCGCCCGGCCTGGATTTTTCATAGATGCCATTGATCAGGTTGGGAAGTTCCCTTGTATTCCTAATTTATTGGGAGTTTTTATCAGGAATGAAAGTCGTATTTGTCAAATGCCTGCACTTATTAACAGGGTTATATGATTTTTCATTTTTAGTCTGTTGCTACAGTAAATTACATTGATCGATTTTTTTTTATGCCAACTTTGCATTCCTGGGATAAACTCCACTTGCTATAATGCATTATCCTCTTCATATAATACTGAATTCAATTTGCTAAAATTTTGTTATAAATGTTTGCATCTATATTCATGAGGGATATTGGTCTATTGTTTTCTTTTCTTGTGATATGCGTGTCTGGTTTTGGTATGAGAGTAATGCTGGCCTAATAGAATGGGTTAGGAATTATTCCCTCCTTTTCAATTTTCTAGAAGATTTTGTATGTAAATGACATGCTTTCTTCCTTAAATGTCTGGTAGAATTCTTCAGTGAGGCTGTCTGAGCCTAGAATCTTCTTTGGGGAAAAGGTTTTCACTACAAATTCAATGTCTTTAATAGATATTGGGCTATTCAGATTATCTGTTTCTTCTTGAGTGAGTTTTGGAAGTTTGTGTCTTTCAAAGAATTTGTCCATGTCATCTAAGTTGTCAAATCTGTTGGTATATTTTGTACACAACGGTCCCTTATTATCCTTTTAATCCACGTAGAATTTGCAGTGACATCTCTCATTCCCAGTATTATTTCTGCGTTTTTTATTTTATCGAGTTTTGCTCTGATCTTTGTTATTTTTCTTCTTCTACTTACTTTGTGTTTCATTTGGTCTTCTAGTCTCTCAGGATAGACTCTGAGGTAACAGAGCGAAGACCTTTATCTTTTTAACATAGGCATTTTGGTGCTATCATTTTTTTCTCTAAATACTACTCTAGCGAGCTTCTACACATTTGGGTATATTGTGTTTTCTTTTACATTCATTTCAAAATACTTTCTAATTTGCCTTTGATTTCTCCTTTGACCCATAGTTTACTTAGAAATATGTTACTTAGTTTCCACATATTTGGGGATTTTCCAGAGATCTTTGTTGTTGATTTCTAATTACTTCCATTGTGATCAGAGAACATACTTGCATGATTTGAATTATTTTAAATTCAGTGAGACTTGTTTAATGTCCTGAAGTGTAGTCTTTCTTGATAAATGTTGTGTATGCACTTGAAAATGTACGCTCTGCAGTTAATGGATGTAATGTTCAATCAGGTCAAGTTGGTTGGTAGTGCTGTTGAAATCTTCTGTATCATTACCGATTTTCTGTCTACTTGTTCTATGAATTATTGAGAGAGGAACGTTGAATCTACAGTTGCGCATTTGTACATTTCTTCTTGCAGTACTATTACTTTTTGCTCCATGTACTTTGAAGGGTGGTCAGTAAGTACATAAACATCTTGTTAAATCACCTTGATAAGCCGACTTCCTTATCATTATGAAATGGCCTTGCTTATTCTTGGTAATACATTTGGCTCTGATATCTACTTTTTCCAGTATTAACATTGCTACTTCAGCTTTCTTTTGATTAGTATAGTGTATATTTTTCTATATTTTTACTTGTAACCTATTTTTTCTTGATATTTAAATTTCTTGCAGGCAGCACATGTTGAGTATTACTTTTTTACCCAGTCTGAAAATCTCTGATTTTTAATCAGAATGTTCACATTTAATCACACTTAATGTGATTATTGATATGGTTGGGTTTTAATCTATTTTCCTATTGCTTTTCTATTTGTCCCCTCTGTTATTCATTTCGTTTTCCTCTTTTTCTGCCTTTTTATTATTAACTGAATAGTTGTTATGATTCTGTTTTATTTCTTTTGCTGGCTTATTTAACTCCTTTTTGTGTTGTTTTAGTTTGTTTCTTTATTACGTCTGTTTATCACGGTCCACCCTCAGTTGATACTGTATCATTTCACATAGTACACAAGTATCTTATAATACTCTTCTTACATTTGTGCCTTCCCAGCCTTTATGCTATTGCTATTAAGCATTTCACAAGAGTATGTCAGAGAAAATCTCCTTCCCCTTTACTTTTAAAAGATGTCTTCACCGAATAGAGGGTTCTAGTCTTGTTTTTTTGATGCTTTAAAAAAGTTATCTCTTGCATTGGTTATGATGAGAAATCTGCTGTCATCTTTAGCTTTGTTTCTGTATGGGATGTATGCCCCCACCTCCTGGCTGCTTCTAAATTTTTTGGTTAATTGTTGGTTTCAAGCAATTTGTTATTATGTGATGTGGGATAGTTTTCTATTTCTTTCTTTCTTTTTTTTTGACATGGAATCTCACTCTGTTGTCTAGGCTGGAGTGCAGTGGTAAGCACAGTGGCTCGATCTTAGCTCACTGCAGTCCACCTCCCAGGCTCACGTGATCCTTGCACCTCAGCCCCCCACCCCGAGTAGCTAGGACCACAGGCATGCATCACCACATCCAGTTCATTTGGGGTTTTTTTTTGTGTGTGTGTGTGTTTTATTTTTGGTAGAGATGGAGTTTCACTATGTTGCCCAGGCTGGAGTTTTCTATTTCTATAGCTGGAATTTGTTGAATTTACTGGATCTGTGGGTTTCCAGTTTTTGTCAAATCTGAAACGTTTTCAGTCATATTACTTTAAATATTTTGTTGGTTCCACCGTTTTTCTCATTTTCTGCAAGGATTCCAATTGCACATACATTTGGCCTGATAAAGTTGTCCCACAGTCCATTGGTGCTTTGTTCATTTTTCTTAATTCTTTTTTCTTTTTTTTTTTTTTTATTTTTATTGAGAGGGAATTTCGCTCTTGTTGCCCAAGCTGGAGTGCAATGGCATGATCTTGGCTCAGTGCAACCTCTGCCTCCCGGGTTCAGTGATTCTCCTGCCTCAGTCTCCCAAGCAGCTGGGATTACAGGTGTGCACCACCACGCCTGGCTAATTTTTTGCATTTTTAGTAGAAACGAGGTTTGACCATGTTGGCCAGGCTGATCTCAAACTCCTACTCCTGACCTCAGGTGATTTGCCCGCCTCTGCCTACCAAAGTACTGGGATTACAGGTGTGATCCCAGCCTTTCTCGCTGTTTTTCTTTTTGGATAGTTTATTTTACTGCTTTCAAGTTCACTATTCTTTTCTTCTGTAATGTTGAATCTGTCATTCATTCAGTATATTTTTTATCTCAGATACTGTGGTTTTCATTTCTAGAGGTTTCATTTGGATTTTTTAATGTTTTCTGTATCTCCAGTTTAACATGTTCAGTCTTCCCTTCAGCTTCTTGAACTCGTGGGATCCAGTTATAAAAGCCGTTTTAATGCCTGTTCTTCACTGTGCATTAAAGACCCTCTTTTCATTGTGTGCTTTATTTTCCTTCTCCTTTGAATGCCTGGTAATTTTGATTAGACTCTAGGCATTATGGATATTATCTTGTTAAGTGAAATTCTTTTGTATTTCTAAAATTATTATTATTATTTTGAGACGGAGTTTCGCTCTTGTTACCCAGACTGGAGTGCAATGGCGCAGTCTTGGCTCACCGCAACCTCCACCTCCTGGGTTCAGGCAATTCTCCTGCCTCAGTCTCCCGAATAGCTGGGACTACAGGCACGCGCCACCATGCCCAGCTAATTTTTGTATTTTTAGTAGAGACGGGGTTTCACCTTGTTGACCAGGATAGTCTCGATCTCTTGACCTTGTGATCCACCTGCCTCGGCCTCCCAAAGTGCTGGGATTACAGGCGTGAGCCACCGTGCCCGGCTTCTAAAATTATTATTATTTTTTTTTTATTTTTATTTTTTGAGATGGAGTTTCGCTCTTGTTACCCAAGCTGGAGTGCAATGGCGTGATCTCGGCTCACCGCAACCTCCGCCTCCTGGGTTCAGGCAATTCTCCTGCCTCAGCCTCCTGAGTAGCTGGGACTACAGGCACGCGCCACCATGCCCAGCTAATTTTTTGTATCTTTAGTAGAGACGGGGTTTCACCACATTGACCAGGATGGTCTCGATCTCTTGACCTCGTGATCCACCCGCCTCGGCCTCCCAAAGTGCTGGGATTACAGGCTTGAGCCACCGCACCCGGCTAAAATTATTTTTAAGATTAATTCTGAGATGTGGTTAAGTCACATCTCAGAATTAATCTTAAAAATAGTTTTGAAATCATTGGAAAGAGTTTGATCCTTTTAGGTGTTCATTTGAAACTTTATTAGGCAGGACAAGAGTAGGATTTAGTATAGGGTTGTCTCCCTACTACTGTGATGAGACATTTTGTAGGACCCTAACTGATGTCCCATAGGTTATGATATTTTACATTCTGGCTGTTGGGAACAGGCACTATTCTGAGTCCTATGAGAGCTCCAAGCACTGCTCCCTCTAATCTTTCAGGATTCTCTCCCAGCATCAAGTAGTTTTCTCACATGTGTTTGCTGATCATTACTCATCTGAACACTAGAAGAGACTCTGACTTTCTCTCCTTATGTAGTTCTCCCCATCTCTCCTCTCCAGTACCCTTCCCCGTGAATCCTAGCTACCTTGACATCCTTGGACTCCCCGCTCCATCTCCCTGACTCAAGGCCACTGCTGGGCTCTGCCTGGGTTCACTGTCCCTTTGCTGTAGCCTGTAATGCTCTCCAGGCAGTAAGCTAGGGTAATGGTAGCTCATCTCATCTTCTTTCTATCATTCAGGTATCACTGTCCTCCATTGCCTGAATTCAGTGTTTTTAGAGTCCTTGTTTCTTATATTTTGTCTGTTTTAATTTATTTTATTTTATTTTTGTTGAGATGGAGTCTCGCTCTGTCACCCAAGCTGCAGTGCAGTGGTATGACCTCGGCTCACTGCAACTTCCACCTCACAGGTTCAAGCAATACTCCTGTCTCAGCCTCCTGAGTAGCTGGGATTACAGGCGAGCGCCACCACACTCAGCTAATTTTTGTATTTTTAGTAGAGACTGGGTTTCACCACGTTGGTCAGGCAGGTCTCAAACTCCTGACCTCATGACCCACCTGCCTTGCCCTCCCAAAGTGCTAGGATGACAGACAGGAGCCACCTCGCCTGGCCCTTGTCTGTTTTTTCAATTGTTTCAGGTGGCAGGGTAAATCCAGTTCCTGTTACCAGAAACTGTCAATAATCAGAAACCTAAATGTATAACAAAAGCAGTACTATTTACGATAACATTAAAAATGTTAAATACAGATAAATCTGACAAAAGATGTGCAAGCCCTGTACAGTAAAATCGAAAAAACTCTCTGAATAGAAAATTAAAGCCTATGTAAATAAATCATAAATAAATAAATGAAGAGATATACCGTCTTCATGTATCAGAAGACTCAGTATTACTAAAATGTCAATTCTTTTCAAATTGACACATAGATTCAATGCAATCCCAATCAAAATCTCAGCAGGCATTTTTTCCTTAAAATTGACAAACTATATAATCCACATAGAAATGCAAAGTCTAAAATAGCCAAAACAAGTTTGACTTATTATAAAGCTACAATAATCTAAACAGTGTGGCATTGCCCTCAAGATAGACAAGTAGATCAATGAAGCAGTATAGAGTCCAGAAATTGATCTACACATTAATGGCCAATTGATTTTTGACAAAGTTTCCAAGGTAATTCAATGGGCAAAAGGATAGTCTTTCTGCTATTTTTTTAGACCGAGTCGTGGTCTTGTTGCCCAGGCTGGAGTGCAATTGCGCAATCTCGGTTCACTGCAACCTCTGCCTCCCAGGTTCAAGCGATTCTCCTGCCTCAACCTGTTTCGTCACTGAGATTACAGGCATGTGCCACCATGCCCGGCTAATTTTGTATTTTTAGTAGAGACTGGGTTTCTCCAGGTTGGTCAAGCTGATCTCAAATTCCCGAACTCAGGTGACCCGCCCACCTCGGCCTCCCAACATATTGGGATTACAGGCGTGAGCCACCTCGCCCAGCCGGGATACTCTTTCCAATAAATAGTGTTGGCCAGGCATGGTGGCTCATACCTGTAATTCCAGTACTTCTCGAGGCCAAGGCAGGAGGATCACTTGAGCCCAAGTTTGAGACCAGCCTAGGCAACGTAGTCAGACTCTCTCTTAATGTAAAAACTGAAGAAGAAGGAGAAGGAGGAGAAAATTATCCAGGTATGGTAGTGTGCACCTGTGGTCCCAGCCATTGGGAAGCCAGACTTCCTTGACTTCCTTGGACTCCCAGCTCCATCTCAACTCAAGGCAACTGCTGGGCTCTGCTTGGTTAACTGTCCCTTCGCTTGAGCCCAGGACTTGGAAGCTGGAGTGAGCTGTGATAGTACCATTGCACTCCAGCCTGGGCAGCAGAGCAAAATCCTGTCCCACAAAAAAGGAGGGCAGTGGGGTGGTGCTGAATAATTAGATATCCATATGCAAAAAAAAAGAGAGAGACACCTGACGTACCTTGCACCGTATATAAAATCTAAGTCAAAATAGATAATAGACTTAAATGTAAAACCTAATACCATAAAATTTAGAAGAAAAAATCAGAGAAAATCTTTGCAACTTCAGATTAGGCAAAGATTTCTTAGATATACAACAAAAGCGTAGTCAATACAAGAAAACAAAGAAGTTGGATTTTATTGATGTAGAACTTCTGCTCTTTGAGAGACGTAGTGAAGAAAATGAAAAGACAAGCCACAGAATGGGAGGAAACGCTGGCAAACCAGATGTGTTATAACTTATACCCAGAACATATGAAGAACTCTCAAAACTAGGCTGGGCGCGGTGGCTCACGCCTATAATCCCAGCACTTTGGGAGGCCGAGGCGGGTGGATCACGAGGTCAAGAGATTGAGACCGTCCTGGTCAACAAAGTGAAACCCCGTCTCTACTAAAAATACAAAAAAATTAGCTGGGCATGGTGGTGCATGCCTGTAGTCCCAGCTACTTGGGAGGCTGAGGCAGGAGAATTGCTTGAACCCAGGAGGCGGAGGTTGCGGTGAGCGGAGATCGTGCCATTGCACTCCAGTCTGGGTAACAACAACAAAACTCTGTCTCAAAAAAAAAAAAAGAACTCTTAAAACTCAATAATGGGAGGGACAGTGCAGGGGGGCTGGGGAGGGATAGCCTGGGGATAAATGCCAAGTGTGGGTGAAGGGGAGGAAGGCAGCAAAGCACACTGCCATGTGTGTACCTATGCAACTATCTTGCACACTCTGCACATGTACCCCAAAACCTATAATGCAATAAAATTTTAAAAAATTAAAAAAAAAAACTCAATAATAAGAAACAAATAAGGCTGGGCACAGCGGCTCATACCTGTGATCTCAGCACTTTGGGAGACCAACGTGGGAGGGCTGCTTGAGCCTAGGATTTGGAGTTCAGCCTGGGCAACATAAGGAGAGCATCTCTACAAAAAAATAAAAATAAGATAAATAAAATTAAAAATTAAAAATATCCAAACAACTTTTTTTTTTTTGAGATGGAGTCTTGCTCTATCACCCAGGCTGGACTGCAGTGGTGTGATCTCGGCTCACTACAACCTCTGACTCCCTGTTCAAGTGATTCTCCTGCTGCAGCCTCCCAAGTAGCTGGGATTACAGGCACCTGCCATCACGCCTGGCTAATTTTGTATTATTAGTAGAGACAGTGTTTCACCAAGTTGGCCAGGCTGGTCTCGAACTCCTGACCTCAGGTGATCCATCCGTCTTGGCCTCGAAAAGTGCCAGGATTACAGGTGTGAGCCCCTGGGCCCGGCCCCAGTTATTTTTAAAGGCAAAAAATCTGAACAGACACTTCACCAAAGAAGATATGCATGTACCAGGTAAGCAAATGCAAAGATGCTCGATGTCATGAATCATTAGGGAAATGTGAATGAAAACCACAATGAGATACCACTATATACCTATTAAAATGCCTAAAACCAAAAGGACTGATCATACCAAGTGCTGGTGAGGCTGTGGAGCAACTGGGACTCTATTACACTACTAGTTGGAATGAAAATGGTACAACCACGTTGGAAAATAGCTTAGCAGGTTTTTTTGAAAGTTAAACCTACACTATGATCCAGTCTTCAATTCCTAGGGATTTACCCGGGAGAAATAAAAGCCTATGTTCACAGAGACTTGTACACAGGCCAGGCGCAATGGCTCATGCCTGTAATCGGAACATTTTGAGAGGCTGAGGCAGGTGGATCACTTGAGCCCAGGAGTTTGGGACCAGGCAACAGCATGAAACACTGTCTACACACACACACACACACACACACACACACGCATGCACGCAAGCATGCACACACAAAATCACCAGCAGCTCCAGCGACTCGGGAGGCTGACATGGGAAGATTGCCTGAGCCTGGGAGGTGGAGGCTGCAGTGAGCTGTGATTGTGCCACTGCACTCCAGCCTGGCCACAGAGAGACCCTGTCTCAAAAAATTAAATAAATACAAAACAACCAACTAACGTATAGTAATGTAACACAGTTCAGTGGTCACCTGGGGACTGGGTTGGAGTTGGGGTGAGTTTGCAGAAAGGGAGGCAAGGATTATAAAGTGGCACGAGGAGACTTTTGGCAGTGATGGGCATGACCATTTTCCTGATTATGGTGATGGTTGCATGAGAGTAAACATATGTCAGAACTTACCACACTGTGCACTTTAAGTATGTGGAGTTTACTGTATGCCAACGACACCTCAACGGAGCAGTTTTTATTTTTTTAATGAAAAATAGGAAATACAGAAATAAGCTTCACCTGGACTCTACTGCCAGCACTCTGGGGTTGCGGGGGTGGGGGTGGGATGGGCCATGCACTCGATCAAAGCCTGAGACTCGAAAGGTGAAGCTAGAAGTGCAGAGCGTAGGCAAAGAATGGCAGTGGGGACAGAGCTGAAGACTGGGGCCTCCTGAGTTTCTGAAGTCACCCTCCCGTGTGAGGGGCTGGCTTGGCTTTCTTTCTAATGGCCTTCTCTCTCCAACATTCTTTCATCCTAAGAAGCTTCCAGCCAAAAAGGACTTCCTGAAATTGGGCAGGACCGCCTGAGTAGGCGAGAACAATAGCTGAGCTCCGACTCTGCGGCCTGGCTCCCTGCACACATTATGGTATTTAACCCTCCCATTAACCCAGTATTAGCTAGTTATGGTCCCATTTGACCACTAAAGAAACGGAGGCTCTGAGGAGTGAGTTGATTGGGTAATAGATGGAAGAGCCAGTCCTACACACCACTGCAGGTGCTAACACATTGGCGCAGGGCCGGGCATGGGCACCCTGGCATTCTTAAATTTTGGAATCCCCACTCTGTATCAGGAACATTTTTTTTTTTTCGAGACAAAGTCTCAGTCTGTCGCCCAGGCTAGAGTGCTGTGGCGCGATCTCGGTCCACTGCAACCTCCACCTACTGGGTTCAAGCAATTTTCCTTCCTTAGCCTCCCGAGTAGCTGGGATGACAGGCACACGCCACCAGTCCCAGTTAAGTTTTTGTGTTTTTAGTAGAGGCTGGGTTTCACTGCGTTAGCCGGGATGGTCTCGATCTCCTGACATCGTGATCCACCTGCCTCAGCCTCCCTAAATGCTGGGATTACAGGTGAGAGTCACACCTCCCGGCCCATATCAGGCATATTGAACTCACAGATCCATAGTGAATGTGATTTTTACCGTGATTATTAATTTAACTTGCAGTTTTCTTGTTATATTTGGAAACTAAGAGGTCTTCTTTTCCACAGTTTCAAACATTTTCTTAAACTCTAAATTCTAATGGCAAAATGGCCCTGTTTGCTGGGAGTCTTTTGGTGGGGTATGATGGGGGCTCTGGCTTTGCAAGCAAGGCTGTAAAGACCTAGTAAGAGGCCTTGTGCTCCAATGCAGGAGTGTCTGATTTTGGGGGTGCCACAAGGGTCGGGGCTGTGTGCCAGGAAACCCAGCTGCCCTGGAGGCAGACCGGCCTGGTGTGAATCCTGGTGCCAGTGAGGTCAGGATCATCATCCCTACCTGAGAGAGCCAGTGACTATAATGCGATTGGTTGGGTATTGTTTAAGGTCCTCTGCTGCAGGGAGACCTGTGGGGACTCAAGGACTCATGTCTGCACAGCCGCCGGAAATCCCGTCCTGTTCCCCATTTCGGCGCCCCCCTGGACTCCGGCTGTTTTCCTTCAGAGTCATCGGACCTTATCAAGTCACAAGTCCCTGAGTCACCCCCAGCCCCATGCCAGCTCTCCGGCTGTCCCTAACACACTTCCTGTGGCCCTCCTCCGCCCGCCCCATATTGTTCCCTGCTCCACCGCATTCAGGGACGTTTTGTCTCCCTGGGCCTGGCGACTGTGAGCCGCTGGGAACAGGAACTGCATAGAGGCCTCTGGTCATTCCCAGGAAGTCTGCGTGGAATGGAAGGGGACGTGTCAAACAGCAGGCCTGCCTGCCCAGCCTGGACTCTGGCTCCCAGCTGCTGCCCCCCACCCCATGTGAGAAGGCGGTCACAAGATCAGAGCAAGGGACACTCGCCCTGCCTCAGGCTCCCGGCCTAGGCCTTCATGCACCATCACGGCAGGGCCCTGGATGCCCCTGTTGTGCCTTTATGATTTCTGGATGTGGGGAGGGCTGGGGCCTGGGGAAGGAGCCAGGCATCCAGGGCACTGGAGAAGGAAGGGAGCACTGGATCAGATAGTCACACAGGTAGGTCAGTGCACCGACACAGGAGGGGCTGCCCTTATTTTTACACAAATAAAAGGCATGCTGGATCACGAGGTCAGGAGTTTGAGATCAGCCTGGCCAACATAGTGAAACCCCGTCTCTACTAAAAATTAAAAAAAAAAATAGCCAGGTGTGGTGGCAGGTGCCTGTAATTCCAACTACTCTCGGGAGGCTGAGGTGGGAGAATCACTTGAACACAGGAGGTGGAGGTTGCAGTAAGCCGCCAAGATGGCACCATTGTACTCCAGCCTGGGTGACAAGAGTGAAACTCCATCTCAAAACAAATAAAAACCAATAGGTTCAAATCCCTGCTTCCCCTTTCATAGCTGGGTGCTCTTTGGTATGCTTGTACACACCCTCGTGCCTCAGTTTCCTCCTCTGACAATGGGGATAACAACACGCCTAACGTATCTGTTATGTTTGGGTAAACTGTATTCCCTTTCAGTTCCATGAACCCGAAGAGTGAGCCACCACCTGCCATGGGCCCAGACTGAGAAGAAGCTTTGCCTTTGTAGTTGAAGGGGAACTGTATCCTGAGAGGGACCTTAACCACCTCTCCTGAAGCATGCCCTGCCTGCTCTGCTCAGTGCCAGGCCTATTCCCCTTGAGAACTCCCAGGCCTTCAATTGTGCCATTGATGGCTGTGCCCCACCTGAGAGGGTCACTGTCACATAATGGGAACAGCTACATTTACAATGGGCTTTGGGAGTCACATAGATTATCTCAATTAGTCTCCATAGCCACCCCGTGACATTGAAAACAAAACCCTCCATTTTACAGGCCGGCAGGAGGCTCCCAGAGTCCCCTGCAAGAGCTCTGTATAAACCACTAAGAGGTGCTTGGGGAGCTGCCCACATGTGCATTTTGATGTGAAGGATAGCCCAAAGTAAACGGAATGGCCAGGCATGGTGGCTCATGCCTGTAACACCAACACTTTGGGAGGCCAAGGCAGGTGGATTACTTGGACCCAGGAGTTTAAGACCAGGCTGGCCAACATGGCCAAACCCCATCTCTACAAAAAACATAAAAATTAGCCAGGCATGATGGTGCACACCTGTAGTCCCAGCTTCTCAAGAGGCTGAGGTGGGAGGATCACCTGAGCTGGGGAGGTGGAAATTGCAGTGAGTCATGATCGTGCCACTGCACTTCAGCCTGAGCAACAGAATGAGACCCTGTCTCAAAAAAGAGAGGAGGGGAGGGAAGAGGAGGAGAGAAGGAGAAGGGAAGAAAAAAAGAAAATGGAATGACTCACTAATGGTCAGATTTCACAGCCGCTAGTGGTGAAGAAGAGGAAATCAAGGGATGGACAGGGAGATTTCCTCAGGCTTTTGAAACCTGGTCCCCCAGGTGGTCATTGCCCTTTTATCTACAGTTAGACCTGAAAACACAAATGTTGCATCCTTGCTAACCCTGCCCTAGGACGGGCAGGGGGACAGGACTTGGTCTAGGGTCTGTACTGAGCTGGTTTTCCACCTCTTTTGTTTTTATAAGTTCAGGCAAGAGAAGAGGCGGGGAGAAAAATCTGCTATTAATAAGGAAATTAATTACTTGGTGTGCATGTCACGAAATGTTTCAATAAAGATTTGCCTTTTTTTCCCCCACCCCAAGAGACCTGGCTGGGGCCTGAACACGTTTCCAGCATCCTCCAGCCTCCCTGTCAGGGAGAGGCAATGGGGCTGCTGCGTCTGGAGCTAATTACCAGAAGGAGCATGCTCTGCTGGCCTGCTGGCGTCCTGGGCGCCCACAGGTCCCCTCCTCTGCCCCAGCCCAGGCACACCCATGAGTAGGTCAAGGAGGAGGAGTCGGTGCCCATCCAGGTCCTGAATCAAGCAGGCTGAGGTGAGGCTTCATTGCCCTCCAGCACATATAACACACACACACACACACACACACACACACACACACACACAGAGTCACTCCAAATCACCCACACATTCACACACATTCACACATGCACACATGTAATTATACACAATAATCTACTCCTAGACAGCCCGAATCGCACACAGATCCACATACCACAATCAACCACACACATGTACATACACTCACACTCACCACCAACACACACATATAGACATTCACACACCCTTCTTCATACACATATATGGTCACACAATCACACCTACTTTCCCAACCATTGACACCTACATAGCCTGTCATCCACACATAATACACACACACACTCTCACACACACAATTATACCCACACACTCAGCATTCCCCACATACAGTCACACACCTCTAATTACAGTCACTCAGTAAGCACACACACACACACACACACACACACCCCTCATCCTCTACAATTTCACTTGCAGTCACACACATTCACACAATCACACACATACACTTGATGTGAAAATTCCAGAATGAGCTAGGATGGATCTTCAAAGTCTTATATTCCAACCTTCCTCATATTACCAGTGGGGAAACTGAGGCCCAGAGAGACGTGACTTGCAAAAATGGCAGCTGTCAGCCTGACTCTCAACCAAGGTGGGTGGATCATCCGAGGTCAGGAGTTCAAGACCAGCCTGGCCAATGTGGCGAAATCCCAGGTCTACTAAAAATACAAAAATTAGCTGGACGTGGTGGCAGGCGCCTGTAATCCCAGCTACTTGAGAGGTTGAGGCAGGAGAATCACTTGAACGCAGGAAGCGGAGGTTGCAGTGAGCCAAGATTACACCATTGCACTCCAGCCTGGGTGACAAGAGCGAAACTCCGTCTCAGAAAAGAAAAAAATGGCAACTGTCTAAACTTACCCATCTGGTTAAAGATGTCTTGGGATGGGAAATACTGACCAGGGAATCTGGGGCTGAGAGAAGGGGAGAGGCCGCAGGAGAGAGGAACTCATCTGGAGCCCGGCCCCCAAAGAACTTTAGCCAAAATCTCCTAATGAGGAAATGTGAAAATAATAGGCAGGAAGGAATCCACAGAGCCCCGTAATTCCCCCAACCCCTGCCCAGCCTTGGGAACAGCAGGGGCTAGTGGAAAGACTGTGGCCTTGGTGGGAAGACAAACTCAACTTTCTAAAACTTGGCTCTGCCATTCACTCTTTGGGTGGCCTGGGGCAAGGCACTTCACCTCTCTGAGCCTTGGTTTTCCCAACGATAAAACAAGAATAAAAACTGACCTAACGGGGTTGTGAGGAAGGATAACAAGTTATGTTTCCAGAACATTCCGCATGGTGCCTGGTGCCTATCCAGAACATTCCGCATAGGTGCTCAGCCAATCTCCTTTCTATTACCTGGAGTCCCTCGGTCAGGACACAGTTTTGCTGTGTGATCTGGGTGAGTCCCTTCCCTCTCTGGGCTCTTGTGTCCCCATTCAAACAAATCTCTAAGGCCAAATAACACCAGGCCTCTCTGCTGAGAGATAGTGAGCAGAGGCCTCGGCGGTAACCAAGGTGATGGCCTGGAACTTCTTCCTGAGGTCCTAGGACTCCAGGTTGGAGGACAACGGGGCCATCTTCCTGCAGAGAGAAGAGTTGTGTGATCTCAGCCTTTGTCAGCCCCAGCTGACAGTGAGGCTGGCAAGGCTGGTATTTGAAATATTCCTCTGAACGGGGGAGAGACGCTGGGAGGTCTCAGGGCAAGCTAGGAGGAGGGATGTGGTTGCCTAGGAAACCATGTGTTTTCACTTTTCTGAGAGAGGGGGAGCCTGAAGAGGAAGGGCCTGGGGTGCACACAAGTGGAGGGGAATGGGGGGAATGTGTGTCCTTGGGAGGTAAGCTGAGGGGGAAGGGAGGAAGCCAGTGGAGAAGGAGCTCAGTGAGAGGCTGGAGGGAAAAGTTTACAGGTCCCAAATGCCTGAGGACAAGCGGCAGACCCAGAACCACCAAGAAGCTTGCCAAAAATACAGATTCCCAGGCCCCACCTGGGACCCACTAAGGGGGATGGCAGATCTGCACAGAGGGGAGGGAAATCTGTGTTATTAACCAGCTCCTGGCCTGGGAACTCTGGGAGGATGTCAGGTGGTGTCACATTAGGAAAAAGGACAGCGGAGTCAAGCCTGGCTCTTCTCGGGCCCTCTGTATCCCCATCCACAGAAACAGTAGAGGAGGTTGGAGTAAATGAATCAAAGGCCTGTCCCCAGAGGCAGTGGCAGGAGGCAGCAGCCTGGGCCCTTGTGATAGGATGATCTGGGCTCAAATTCCAATTCTCCTAGTTACTGACGTAGTCTTGGCCAAGTCATTTTCCCAGGTCACGGTTTGCTTGACTATAAAATGGGCATAACACCTATTCTTTACCATTTCATGAATCTGGGAGTCAGCTGAGTAATGTGAAACAGGTTCCTCTGTCGTTGCCTTGCATATAAGAGTCTCCTTGGCTGGGTATAGCGGCTGGTGACTGTGATCCCAGCACTTTGGGAGGCTGAGGTAGGTGCATCACGAGGTCAGAAGTTCAAGACCAGCCTGGCCAAGATGGTGAAACCCCATCTCTACTAAAAACTACAAAAGTTAGCTGGGCGTAGTGGCAGGCACCTGTAATCTCAGCTACTTGGGAGGCTGAGGCAGGTGAATCACTTGAACCCGGGCAGCAGAGGTTGCAATGAGCAGAGATCACGCCACTGCACACCAGCCTGGGCGACAGCGAGAGTCCATTTCAAAAAAAAAAAAATCTCCCCAAGTAGGCCTCAGTTTACCCTGACATCTCCACTACACCGGCCACCCTCCATCTTTCTACTGCCCTGCCCCCAAGTTCCTCTCATGGGCCCCCAACCTTGGCCTGTGCAGACTCTCTGCCCTCTGTTCCTACCTTCTTTTGAACCACTCCAGGCCAGCTCAAAGGTTTCCTCCTGGGTGGTCCCTGACTTCCCTCCTCCCTCAGGACTCCACGATGCCTGCTCCAATCCCACCCTCTCCCCACCCTCCATACACAGCCACTGGGCACCGCTGTAGGGACTGCCATAGCTCAGGAAACCTGGCCTCAGATTCACCCTTGGGTATGGGCCCTGCAGGGCTGACCTCCCTTAGACCCTGGACGTCAGGTTACAGCATCTCCTCCCATCTCAGGTTCTTCACCTGCACCGTCCTGGGCTGCTTCAGAGGGCCTGTTGCCGACGGAGGTGGAGAGGTCTACCATCACCAGCTCCCACTTCAAGAAGGGGGGCTCAAGCTTCAGAACCCTGATGGTCCTGTGGTAGTGTTTGCTCTTTTTCATAGGTGAGGTTCTAGTCCTCCAGCCCCTAGGAGCTGAAGGTAGGCTTGGGTGTCGCCCTGGAGAGAGAGGATTCCTGTAAGCTGAGATGAAGACAGGATTCTAGGCTGAGGGAGCAGCCAGAGCGAAAGGAGGCCACTGCGGCTGAGCACAGAGACCCGCCAGGAGTGGGGACGCAGCGTCTCCATCCCCAGATGGTACCAGAGGAACCCAGTCGTTTTTTTGCTGTGATGGGGCCTGGGCCCCCACAGACCTCACTGGAAGCTGGCAAGTTCCAGGATTCAGCAGACCTTGCCTCTGCCACGGGCAGTGGTTCCCGGGAAAAGAAAGCCTTGCCAGGCTGGGGCCGGGGAGGATCTTGATGGCGCCTGCGGGTGCCTTTAGCTGGTTGTTGTCCGTTTTTGAGCTCTAGATATTCTTCCATAAAATGGGGATGGGGGCCAGGCACGGTAGCTCACTCCTGGAATCCCAACACTTAGGAAGGCAGAGGCAGGAGGATCGCTTGAGCTCAGGAGATCCAGACCAGCCTGGGCAACATAGTAAGACCAGTCTCTCAAAAAATAAATAAATAAATAAATAAAAATAAAAATGATATGGGGCAATCTCAAAAAAAAAAAAAAAAGCCCTCGGGTTCCTCCCACATTCACTGCCAAGGGAGTGGTTAGGGCCTCCTGCCCTCGGGGCGCCTTCACGGCATCAGCCCCACCCTCCCACCCACTCCCCAGGCCTCAGGCGCTGCAGGCGGGCTCGCCCCCCCAACCCTCCCCCGCCGCTCTGCAGGACCCCACCACCCCCAGCTTTGCCCTCCAGGAGCCCAGAGGGACCGGCCCGCCAGCGCGGAGCCGGGACGGGAGCCGGGTGGGGGGAGAGGCCGCCAGCCTGGGAGGCCCGGGCGGCGCGAGACAGCGCGGAGACAGCCCGATAAGGCTGCGGCTCCGTGGCGGCCCCTCCCAGCCCCGCTCGATCACAAAAACCAAACTCAAACATCCGGCAGCGCGGGAGGGGTGGGTAGCGGGAGGGGGTGGGGGCGATGCGCCCCCACTCTGAGCCGGTGGGGTGCACGAGATCCCCTCCCCGATTCACCCTGTTAGGGCCCTGCCCCGCCTCGGACAGAGGCTGGGGGCGGGAGTCGACCCTCCAGTGCCCTACTCAGGCCAGGGACGCCGGGCACCCCCTCCTTCATCCCGCCCCTGGTTCTCCAGTTCGCGGAGGGCAGGGGTCCCTGGGAACTTAGGAATGGAGCGGCCTGAAGCCAAGGTCCTACGACCCCGCAGCCCCCCGGCTCTGCTGGGCTGTCTGAGAACCCAGCCCTGCGTACAGGGTGAATCGGGGAGGGGATCTCGTGCACCCTGGTCCTGCTGGGGGTCAGGGAGATCCATCCACTGACCTGATGGTGGATAAGACCGCACCCTCAGCGGGCCTGGGCTGCATCTTATGACCTCGGAAGTAGGTTCAGGGCTGTTACCAGCATCTACTGACCACACAGTGTGCCCAACAATTAGTATCTTTATCTTTTTAATAGGAAGCCTGACAGAGGCTGGCACCAGGTGATGAAGCCCCCTGCCCCCTCCAAGAATCACACTGTCCTTTTTCAGCTTCTCCCTCAGGTGTCTCAATGACAACATTTGTCCTGTACATACTCTCTTTAACCCTTTGTGCCCTTGTTCTCATTCATTAACACTAATTCATTCCCATGTACTGGGCACTCACTCCGTGCCAGGTGCGATGCCTGGTTGCAGTTTCTGGAGGACACAGCAGAGCTGGCCCCGGCCCTTCTCAGTACTTCTCATTCTAATGAGAAAGGCAGATAAGGCACACGATTAAAAACTCACTTAGGGCTGTGAGGACTGTTTTGTATGTAGCACAGCACATATAAAATAAGAGAACCAGAACTATGTGGGCGCAGGGGGCGGGTTCTAGGGGAGGCTGCCCTTGGAAGATCCTGCTTGCTCAGATCTGGAGGGAGGGGTTGGCCCAGGTATAGGGCCAGAGTGTGGGCCATGGGGGTCTTCTGGGTGGAGGTGTTGAAGCCAGAGGAGATCTGAGAGCGAAAAACAGGCCCCTTGTTCAAAGCAGGGGCCCAAGACATGAAAGGAGAGGGGCAGAGACCAGAAGGCATGGGCCTCAATGGTCCACGTCGTGGTGGTCGCGAAGAGGTAAGAGAGGGTCGGAGGCAGGGAGGGCCATGACCCAGTTATGTTTTTCAGAGGCCTCTGGTCACTGTGTGGTGAATGGACTGGAGGGAAAGAACAGAAGCAGGGACACCAGCTGGGAGGCTGTGGGAGGGCCCCCCCAGAGAGAGATGCCAGGATCTCAGGCTTGGTGGATCATCTGGCATCTGCCTCACCCTCCACTGACCTGCTCTCGGGCCCCTCAGTGGCCTCCCTGTGGCCAAATTCACATGACTATGTGTGCTGTTGGGCCCTGTGGCATGCTCCCTCTCTGAACTGCCTTTGTGTGTCCTGGGGCTCATGATCGCCAGGTCCCCCTCCTCCTCAGATCACCCCGCCTCTAACACTGGGACACCCCAGCTTCATGTCCTGGGGCTCGTGATCGCCAGGTCCCCCTCCTCCTTGGATCACCCCGCCTCTAACACTGGGACACCCCAGCTTCATGTCCTGGGGCTCGTGATCGCCAGGTCCCCCTCCTCCTCGATCACCCCGCCTCTAACACTGGGCCACCCCAGCTTCATGTCCTGGGGCTCGTGATCGCCAGGTCCCCCTCCTCCTCGGATCACCCCGCCTCTAACACTGGGACACCCCAGCTTCATGTCCTGGGGCTCGTGATCACCAGGTCCCCCTCCTCCTCGGATCACCCCGCCTCTAACACTGGGACACCCCAGCTTCAGGCTTCCTCTTCCCACTGTCTCAAGACAGCCTCATCCTTGCTCACAGATGCAACCACCACCTGGACACCACTAACTCACAAACATCAAATGCCTTCGTCTAGCTGTGCACTGGACACCCCGCCTGGCTCTCCCTGGCCTCCTTGAAAGCAACCTGCCCTAAAAAAGACATGTTGAGATTCCCCCCAACTTCCCAGAGGCAGAAACATAGGAGCATCCCTTACCCCTCCCACTGCCTCTCTCACCCATACCTGGACCCCACCAGTCTGCCTTCATATATCTCAGGCTCATGAGTTCCTCTCCCTCCCCACAGCCACTGCTTTTCTAAAACACAAATCTGTCTCCCGTTCTCCTTTCTGGCCTGGTTCTCTGGTTCCCCATCACCCTCAGAACGAAGTCCTGGTCTCCTTTCTTCAGTCTGGTCATCTGCAGACTCTGCTCAGAGACCACCTCCTCCAGGAAGCCTCCTGGATTTTGGGCTCCACTTGCTCCCTTTCTCCAACTTGGTGTTGGTGGTGAATGGGGGAGCCAGGATTGTGCCCTTTCTACATAGGACCAGTGTGGAGGAAAGGTCTGACCTAACAGACCTGGTTCCACGGAGTCACAGCCACAGAAACAAGACATCAGGGACAAACACAGTAGCACAGCCTTGGGCTGAACAGCCGGATGATCACAGGGGAGCCTGCTTAAGATGAGGACATCCCCATTGGCCCAGATTCTTCATGCCGACTGGACTGGTCCACATGGAAGTGCTTTGGGAGGCCTCAGGAAAACACCGCCCTTTGCCCATCCTCTACCCTGGAAATGCCGCCTCAGACCTCCACTCCTTTCTCATAAGCATTGTCCTCCCCAGTCCCCCAATAAACTACAGATCCTCGAAGAAGAGATGTACACACTACCAGTGACTTCTTGCTAGCCTCCTTCAAAGTCAACCCCCAAGATACAGCATCCAAACTCAGTCACCTGGCGGGCAGGTCAGGGCTAGAGCACGTGAGGGTATTTGCACAAAGCAAGACCTTGATGAACTCTGTTCACAAACATACATTGGCAGGATTACCTAGAGGGCTATTCCCCAGAGCGGGTGGCCTGCCGGTTACTTGGTGGGGGGAAAGTTATTTGAAATTCCTACTACCATAGAGATGTGAGATAGCTGAGGTGCCTTGATCTTACCTTGGCTCTGAGGCTTACAGAACACTCAGCAAACAGGACCACAAGGACAGGAAGGGTCCTCAGAGCTCTCCTGCTCTAACTCATTGACAGATGAAGAAACTGAGGCCCAGAAAGGGGCAGTGACTTTCTCAGAGCTACAGAGCAGGCACAGGCCAGATTGCAGATCACAGGTTCCCAGGCCAGTGTTTTTCCTGCTGACTCAGCACCTGGGCGTGGAAACATTCTGACCATGCTGGGTCTGTGTTTGCAAAAGGTACCAGTGACTTTGTAGTCAGTTAAGTTGCAGGGAAGGCTGAGGGGTCTCTCTTTAATAATTTTTGAATGGGGTTGGTTTTGAAGACAGCTGGTTTGGGAGAGGGTATAACTATGCCTAGAGATACTTAGGGTTGCATAAATGTATCACTACTAGTTTAAAAATCACTAAAACACATGCATACAAACTCATACACAACTGCTGTTTTCAGTTAGCTGATTTTTTTTTTTTTTTTTTTTTGAGATGGATTTTCACAATTGTTGCCCAAGCTGGAGTACAGTGGCGCGATCTCGGCTCACCGCAACCTCTGCCTTCCAGGTTCAAGTGATTCTCCTGTCTCAGCCTCCAGAGTAGCTGGGATTACAGGCACGCACCACCACATGTGGCCCATTTTTGTATTTTTAGTAGAAATGGGGTTTCACCATGTTAGCCAGGCTGGTCTCGAACTCCTGACTTCGGGCAATCTGCCCCGGCCTCAGCCTCCCAAAGTGCTGAGGTTACAGGTGTGAGCCACCATGCCTGGCTTTTTTATTTATTCATTCATTCATTTATTTATTTATTTTTTGAGACAGGGTCTCACTCTGGAATACAGCGGCATGTAGTGCAGTGACATGATCACGGCTCACTGCAACCTCGACTTCCCAGGCTCAAGCAGTCCTCCTGCCTCGGCCTCCCAAGTAGCTGGGACTATAGGCAAGTACTACCACACCTGGCTAATTTTTGTATTTTCTGTGGAGATGGGGTCTCGCCATATCGCCAAGGCCGTAGCTGATTTTATTTTACAAGTATTCCATAGTCGTTGAAGAAAAATTAGAAAATGCAGAAATTTTGATTTAAAAAATCAAAGAATATAATTTACCCACAAGTCCACGTCTGGCGATGAAGAGGCAGTATTGCCAAGCGGTCAGAAGCATGAGCACAAATGTTGCCGAGCACTAAATTCAGCCCTAGTTGTACCACTTAACAGCTGTGTGATGTTGAACACACTTAACTTCTCTGAGCCAGCTTCCTCATTTATAAAACGAACCCTGTTTTAGAGTGGAGTGCCTCATGGCTCACATGCAACAATCCTAGCTACTTGAGAGGCTGAGGTAGGAGGATCACTTGAACCTGGGAGGCAGAGGTTGCAGTGAGCTGAGATTGCACAACTGCACTCTGGCCTGGGTGACAGAGCGAGATTTCATCTAAAAACAACAAAAAAAAGGTAAATGTAAAGAAGAATTAGTCCAGAGTAACCTTTGAGTTTTTATGATTCCACATATTGATGATGAGTCCTGGGGCAGGGGCCTTCTTTCCCCGGGCCTTAGTTTCCCTATCTGTATTCTAGGTCCAGGGCTGGAGCAGTGGCTCTCAGGAGTCATTTCTGTCTGCTGGCCAGGCCTGGTGACCTCCGGCACTGGCTGGATCATCTGTGTGACCTGGCCACCGGAGATGAGTCAGAGGGCCAGGAGGCTGGCCTAAATGACTGGTGACCCAGGCAGCCAGAACCTTCAGACTATTGTGGGCCCTCCCTGTTTCACTTCCCCACGGCTCCCATGAGCTTCCCCAGACTAAGGCTGCATTGTGAATGGCAATAGGCTAGCCAAACCAAATAAATGGGTACATGCACTTCACCCAGCCCTCCCAGCTGAGCCGCATCAAATACCAACTACTGGCCAATTTCACCAAGATGCTGAGACATGGTTAGTCGGGGAGGCCTCCCAAGCCACTGACCTTTAGGGTCATCCAGCCGTTGGCTCCCTCATTCATTCATTCATTCATTCATTCCACAAATTCACAGCGCATCCTCTAATTGTGCTAGTGCTGGGATTCAGCATTGAGCAAAACAGCTCCTGATTTCAGGTTGTCCCTGGGTGGGCCAGGACATACTTCTCAGTGCACTGCCAAGATACAAGCACTATGGGGTAAGATTCCAGAATAAGGCATGACCTCTTCTAGTTTACAAGATCAAGGAAGATTTCCCAGGAGCAGTGGCCTTTGAAATAGGTCTTGAAAGGTGAAGAGGAGTGGGCCAGACAGAAACAACAGGCCTGGTCCCCCTGGCAGAGGGCACTGTGGGAGCCAAAGCAAGGAGATATGACAGTGTGATCATTGAAACCACAGGGTGAGCACTGGAAAAAGCCAAAGAGATCAACTTGCTTAGTCCCCTCATATAACAGATAGGGAGACTGAGGCCTGGGCAGAGCCGAGTGTGGCTGGCATTGCTCTTGCAGAAGAGCTCTGAAAGCTTTGTCACAGACAATGAAAGTCACCAGGTTTTCTCTGTCTAAAGGCTTGAGATTCAGGAGCAATTGAAGACAGGTGTCCCAGGCAAAGCCTAGCTCTTCCCGAGGAGCCTGCAAGGAATTGTTTGTGTGTTTGTTGTATTTGGTTGGTTAGTTATCTAATAAACACGCAGGAAGGCTGGGCACAGTGGCTCACACCTGTAATCCTAACACTTTGGGAGGCCAAGGTGGGCAGATCAGCTGAGGTCAGGAGTTTGAGACCAGCCTGACCAACATGGAGAAACCCCATCTCTGCAAAAATACAAAATTAGCTGGGCATGGTGGTGCATGCCTGTAATCCCAGCTACTCAAGAGGCTGAGGCAGGGGAATCTCTTGAACCCAGGAGCCAAGATCTCACCATTGCACTCCGGCCTGGGCAAGAAGAACGAAACCCCATCTCAAAACAGACAAACAAAAAACAAGCAGAAACTTAGAGTTCTTTGCTACCTGCTACTTGTAGGTAACACGGAAAGGAAGAAATAATACGCTCGTCCTTCAGCAAGAGAGCTTTATGGGAGATGTGAGGAAGAACCTCCTGAAAGTGAGCCAGGTCAGGTACAGGAGCTAAGGCCAGAGAAGAAGCCCCTACAGGACTCAGCCTTCTCCCAGCTTGGCACTTCCTCACCTGCTGCACAGTCAGGGCAAGGCTGTCTCCTGTGAGCAGAGCTATGAGCAGCCTGGAAAGCAAGGGCCGGCTCATCAGAGACAGGAGGAAAAGGACACAATGCACAGAAACCTCTGCAAAAACTCCCTCCAACATGGAAGACGGGGGCTTCTGTTTGCCTCGCAAGGCTTCCCAACCTTCCTACAAAGAACACACGACTTGCATATCAAAAGGACATTTGGTCAGGGGCGGTGGCTCATGCCTGGAATCCCAGCACTTTGGGAGGCTGAGGCCGGTAGATCACCTGAGGTCAGGAGTTCAAGACCAGCCTGACCAACATGGTCAAACCCTGTCTCTACTAAAAATACAAAAATTAGCTGGGCGTGGTGGTGGGCACCTGTAGTCCCAGCTACTTGGGAGGCAGAGGCAGGAGAATCGCTTGCACCTGGGAGGTGGAGGCTGGAGGCTGCAGTAAACTTAGATTGTGCCACTGGAGTTCGAAAAGAAAGAAAAGAAAGATAAAAGGGAAGAAGGAGAGGGAAGGGGAGGGAATAAGGGAGGGATATTACAGGGGAGAAAGAGGACCAAAGAGAAATGATGAGCAAGATACCCAGTGAAGTCACCCGCTAGGTGTGATGGTCTCCTGCTCACCCACTCCTTGCCAGAGCTCCAATCTCATTTCAGGCCTCAGGCATATTTGTGTACCTTTGCTCAGGTTGTTTCCCCTTACCTGGCACTTCCTTCTGCCCTTTTCTTTCTGAGAACTCCTACTCATCCATCAAAACCCCCCTCATATGTTCCTTTTCTCTTATGAGCCTGCCACTACACCTAGCCTGCCTACCCGGCTTTGGTCCCGCCTGTAGCACAGGTGTGTCACATTTCCCGGCCATTTGTCCTGGCTATTTTCGTGATCTGCCCTCCTTGGCCTCCCAAAATGTTGGGATTACAGGCGCAAGCGACTGCACCCTGCCTAAGACTTTTCCTAATTCCCCTTCTGAACCAAGTTTTGCTCCCTTGGGGGCAATATCACACCTACTGAGAATGCCCATCCCGGGGTGGGCAGTCATCTATATTGGCTCCTTTAGCCTTCAAAATAGCCAAGGAGGCAGGCACCATTATCTTTACTGTATAGATTTGCAAACTGAAGAATAGATGTTTGTTAACTTGCCCAGCTAGTGAGTGATGGGGCTGCAATACATCGCTGGAACTTTCACACCACAGACCCTTGGACTTGCCCGCTGTGTTGCGGAAGAGGAGAGGAAGCTGTGGCTGGTTCAGAAGGAGCCCTGAGCCGGAGTCTGGCTCCTGCAGGAATTGCCTGTCTGTAGACCTGGGTTTCCTCCCTCCTAAGCTGAGGACGGGGGTGGGTGTCAATGTATCCAAAGGACCTCTCAGGCTTCGAGCCTATGAAAGAGAAGCTTTCAGGTCCCAGGACACTGGGGACCCCCACGACCTCTATGCTAGGATCAGGCCTGGGTCCCTGCGCCCTGGCGGCCAGGCTGGAGCTGCTGGGATCAGGTGGAGGGAGTGGACTGCTGAGCCGCCAGCCGGGGGACTGAGACGGGGATGTCTGCTCCCGGCTGGCGGCCTCCCAAGGGTGCTCGGCTGGGAGCCTGGCTGGCCCAGGCTTTCCCCAGGGTCTGATAAACCAGAAAAAAGAAAGCACGCTGTGAAGGGAAGGAAGCACCAGCAGACAAAGAAGGGAAGGGCACGCTGATTCCATCGGCTCCAGGCCCTCAGCCACCCTGGCGGGCCGGGCAGGGCAGGGCAGGGCTTGCAGACGGGCAGCCTGGGGAGCTGGCGGCAGGATGCTGGGAGCCAGCTATGTGGGGATCACTGTGCCTGTCTGTCCTTGCACCCAAGCTGGCTGGGGTGGGAACTGAGACCAGGGCAGCAGGGACAAGCCCAGCCTACCAGCCCTACTCCCTCCCTGGAGCCTCCTCACAATGTACCCAAGTACAGGTGGTGTCTTCGGCACTGCGCAGGGGGGCCACAGTTCCACAGCCAGTCAGTAGTGAAGCCAGGCTGGTACCTGGTTCTCTGGCTCCAAACTAGTCGCTCTTCATCCCATACCTCATCCAAGTCTGACAGAATCTGATTCTGCTGCCTGAGGAGGCAGTGAACTACTGAGAACTAGAAATAAAATAGACCCAGCTCACCATGGGTCATCTTCTGTGTTATCTGAACCAATCTTCACAAGGGCCCACTAGAGTCAGCTATGTTATTGGGCCCACTTTCCAGATGTGAAAACTAAGGCTCCTAACAGCTGGGCCTTTGCAAGGCGCTCTAGGGCAGCCAGTTTTCCCCTTGTCTGGGGAGGCTGCAGGGACCTTGGTGGATGCAGGAAGCCCCTCAGGCCTCTGCCCCTGAGTTACAGGGCCTTCCCTGAGGGTGCAAAGTGGAAGAGTTGAGAGATGAGAAAAAGCAGCTAGACATTTTTCTAAAATTAGTAAGCAGAAAAGATATTCCAAAACCTGCAAATGAAAGGAGAAAGGAGTGGAGCAGAACTTAGCTCCAGCCCTTCCTGGGGGAGCCAGCAGGTGAATGAGGTCTGGGTAGACTAGGAATCTGCAGAGAAGCGTCCATCCCCAAATCTCCTACTTACATTCGGCGACTCTGCCCACAAGACAGGACAATGAGCCCCTGCCTCTGCGCCATTGAGCAGAGCAGAATCTGGGCAAAGGCCCTGCCCAGGGCTGTGCCCCATCCCCAAGCTCCAGCCCCACCCAGCTGGGTTCAGACTGAGGTTTCCAGGCATGCCGGCTGCAGCCCGCACACTGACCACCATCCCAGAGGACCTTCCTCAAAGACTCAGGACTCTCCCAGATGCCCCGCAGAGTCAGAAATGGGGGCCTGGGAGGTGTGAAACAGGCAAGGAATAAAAGCCAGCCCAACGGGTATTAACGAGCTAGCACTGCTGTGGGTTCCTGGGGTCCCACCCTTCCGAGGACTCTCTGAGGAATGGGTAGGATGTGGTTCAGAACTGGTCCCCTGCAATTTGGAAGGAAAAACATCACCCACTGGTTCTTGTCACCTGGGGCAGGAAGCGAGCACTAAGCTGGGCTGCAAGGTCAGGTGACTGCAAGGTCAGGTGCCTTCAATCGCCACCTGCACAGAGCTGGTTGTCCTAGCAAGAGCTGGAGTAGAAAGGTGAGCAGTGGATGTGGGGTAGGGTCAAGGGATGCCTGACACCGCATCCCACTGATGCATCCCCCTTTTAAGTCAATGGTCCCTAGGCCATGGGTACCCAAAGATAGGTGTGACCAGATGCCTGCTATCTAGGAGCTCACAGCCAGGGAGAAGCCCTCACATACACTCTCCTACTGGGAGATTATGATCACCTGGCCTACCGTTCTGTGCTAGGCCCCATCCCATCTCCAGTCTTCCCAGCAGCCCTGCAAGACAGATACTATTTCCATTTGACAGAGAAACACACTGAGGCTTAGGGAGGTTAAAAATCGAGGGTGGACACAGTGTCTCACACCTGTAATCCCAGCACTTTGGGAGTCCAAGGCAGGCAGATCTCCTGAGGTCAGGAGTTCAAGACCAGCCTGGTCAACATAGCAAAACCCCATCTCTACCAAAAATATAAAAATTAGCCAAGTATGGTGGCAGGCATCTGTAATCCCAGCTACTCAGGAGGCTGAGGCAGAAGAATCGCTTGAACCCGGGTTGTAGAGGTTGGGGTGAGCTGAGATTGCACCACTGCACTCCAGCCTGGGGGAAAGAGTAAGACTCTGTCTCAAAAAGAAAAAGAAAAAAATCTTCCTAAAGTTTCATTCCAAGCCTAAGGCCTTCCCAGTGTTCCTGGTAAAGGTGGAATCCTGACTCAAAGGACAGCCCAGGAGGCCAGAGAAGGCTGCCTGGAGGAGGTGGGCTGGGTCTGTCCTGCAGAGCTGAGCATACTTCACCCCCTGCTTGTGCTCCATTCCCTGGGTCTCCCCACAGGCACTCCACCCGGAGTCCCCAAGAGCATCTCCTGATGACCTGAATTCCTAGCTTATCAGGTTGGAGGCCCTCGGGAGTGGCTGGCCTGACTCCCCAGCCACCCCTCTGTGGCAAAACTGAGGTCCAGAGAAGGACATGACATGCCCAAGCTCACATAGCACAGAGTGCACAGCCAAGATGGGAGCCCAGGTCTGCTCACTCCCAGTTCCCTGCCCTCTCCTCTTAGGCAGCAATGCTAGGTATTTTAGGGTCTTGTCTCCACTATCAAAAATGGAGTCCATCGGGGTGACTCACAGCTGAACTTTTTTCTTCTTCTATGCCTGTATCTCCTTCCTGGGTGAGCTGGGATCAAAGCAGAGTGCCACAGGGAGCCTGGAGCCCCTCAGCTTGGGAGGGACTGGAGGGGGAGCTGTGGGGTGAACAGGGGGCAGCAGAACAGAGCTAGTGGAGGCTGGATGTCACAGCCAGAGAAAGAGCAGAATCCTCCCTCTTCCCCTGCCAGGGAACTGGGCAGAGAGGACCCCCTAGTCGCTCAGGCACTGGGGTATTCAAAATGGGGTTAGTGCTAAGCCTGGGTGACCTGAAGTGCCAGAGACAGGGACTGGAGGAGAATCTAAAACACAAAACAAACACATAACCGCCCCCAAAGGAAAAGTCCAGAGTCTGAATTTTAAACAGGAAGAACAAGGCGTCAGGCTCAAAGGAAGATAACAGGGCCCGGCTGAGCAAAGAAACAACAGAAAAAGAGCTGAGGAAAGCTGGGGAGGGGGGTGCGGGGGGATACATTCCTGCCTTGGAGCCTGGGCCCTTCCTGGCTCTCCCTTGCCCCTGGGGTACAGCGTGCCAGGGTCATACCCCCACGCAGTGACGGGGCACAGGCAGGCCCAGCCGGGGCAATGTGGGAGGCCTTTTTGGAGGGGCACGGGGTATGCAGGAAAGAGCATGTGTCTGGGGTCACGCAGACAAGGGCTGGACTCCGTGGGTAGATGACTTTCCGAGCCACCGTTTCCCCCTCTGAAAAATGTCGCTAAGAATATCTACCCTGAAGTGTCGGGAGGACTAAGGGAGACAAAGAATGTACAGGGCTAGAACGATCCACCACTCTCTACATGCTCAGCCCTGGTCTCTGTCATCCCAGAGATCCCAGGGGCCACAGACCCAGTGCTGAGGGACTCAGAAGCACCAGGAACACACGTCCTTGCCTTCGACAGGTCCTGGCAACCTGGTGAATCCAAAACCACCCTTACGGAACCAGATGAACAACCTATACCCCACTGCATCCGTCTGCTCTGGCTGCCATAACGAAGCACACAGACTGGGTGGATTCAACAACAGCAAATGAGGCAAGGCACAGTGGCTCATGCCTGTAATCCCAGCACTTTGGGAGACTGAGACGGGCGGATCACCTAAGGTCGGGAGTTCGAGACCAGCCTGACCAACATGGTGAAACCCCGTCTCTACTAAAAATACAAAATTAGCCAGGTGTGGTGGTGGGCACTTGTAATCTCATCTACTCAGGAGGCTGAGGCAGGAAATTTGCTGGAACCCAGGAAACAGAGGTTGCAGCGACCTGAGATTGCACCATTGCACTCCAGCCTGAGCAACTAGAGCAAACCCTGTCTTAAAAAAAAAAAAAAAGAAACAGCAAGTTATTGTTTTCATAGTTCTGGAGGTTAGAAGTCTGAAATCAAGGTGTCAGCAGGGATGGTCTGGTGCGGAGGCTCATCCCTATAATCCCAGCACTTTGGGAGGCTGAGGCAGGCAGATCACCTGAGGTCGGGAGTTCAAGACCAGCCTGGCCAACATGATGAAACCCAGTCTCTACTAAAAATTAAAAAAGTAGCTGGGAGTGGTGGTGCACACCTGTAATCCCAGCTACTCAGGAGGCTGAGGCAAGAGTATGGCTTGAACCCAGGATGTGAAGCTTGCAATGAGCTGAGATCACACCACTTCACTCCGGCCTGGGTGACAGAATGAGACTCCATCGCAAAAAAAAGGCACTGACAGGGTTGGTTTCTTCTGAGACCCCTCTCCTTAGCTTACTGTGTCTTCTTCCTGTGTCTTCACAAGGTCTCTCTCTGTACAGGCCTTCCTCGGTATCCATGGAGAACTGGTTCCAGGACCCCACCTCAGACACTGAAATCCACAGATGCTCAAGTCCCTTATAGAAAACAGCACAGTATTTGCATATAAACTATGCATGTCCTCCCCTATAGTTTAAATAATCTCCAGATTATTTATAATACCTGATACAATGCAAAGGCTATGTAATTCCTTGTTATACTGCATTGTTTCGGGAATCATGATGAGAAAAGAAAAGCCATACATATTCACTATAGATACAAACATCCTTTTTTTCTTCAAATATTTTCAATCTAGAGTTGGTTGAATCCATGGATGAGGAACCCACGGATAGGGAGGGCCAACTCTGCATCATGTTTTTGTGCAGATTTCCTTTTCTTTTCTTTTCTTTTTTTTTTTTTTGAGGCGGAGTTTCACTCTTGTTACCCAGACTGGAGTGCAATGGCACGATCTCGGCTCACTGCAACCTCCACCTCCTGGGTTCAAGCAATTCTCCTGCCTCAGCCTCCTGAGTAGCTGGGACTACAGGCGCGGGCCACCATGCCCAGCTAATTTTTGTATTTTTAGTAGAGACGGGGTTTCTACCTTGTTGACCAGGATGGTCTCGATCTCTTGACCTCGTGATCCACCCGCCTCGGCCTCCCAAAGTGCTGGGATTATAGGTGTGAGCCACCGTGCCCGGCCAGATTTCCTTTTCTGATAAGGACACTAGGCAGATTTGAATGAAGGGCTTCTGATGACCTCATTTTACCTTATTCATCTCTGTACTTTAAAAGACCTGTCACCAAATACCATAACATCCTGAGGCACTGGAGGTTAGGACTTCAACATATGAATTTTGGGGGGACACAGTTCAACCTGTAACACCTGCTAAGTCCCCAGTTGTCAAGCCTCCCTATTCCAGGCTGCATCCCAAACCTGCTTTGGCACTGGAAGGAGCTATAGCCCTCCTGAAGTCCAACCCTTGTTTCCAAGAGAAGGGAAGTAACTTATCCCACGTGATGCAGCAAACAGAAATATCCAGAAAGTCCGGGCTCCTCCCGTTAGCACGTCCAGGGAAAAGAGTCCAAAGAGAACAGACTTGAGTCTCTCAGTTGAACAAAACCGAAAGGGGATGTCTTCATGTTCTGTGTGTTCAGCCAGCTGAGCAAGTTTTGGGATTGTAGGTTTGGTGCGGGAAGGGCAGGGGTACAAGTCGGCCTTCACTTTTTCTGGATGGCTGGAGAGAAAATTGCAACCTCTAACATTTAGGAGTGCCTACTGTGTGTTAGACACTTTTCAAAGCGCTTTACAGGAATTGACTTGTTTCAGCCCCACAGCAACCCTATGAAATACATATGTGACAATGCTTTTTCTTCTTTAATGAGGTTCCACTCTTGTTGCCGAAGCTGGAGTGCAATGGCCCAATCTGGGCTCACTGCAACCTCTGCCTCCCAGGTTCAAGTGATTCTCCTGCCTCAGCCTACTGAGTAGCTGGAATTACAGGCTCCCACCACCACACCCGGCTAATTTTTGTATTTTTAGTAGAGATGGGGTTTCATCATGTTGGCCAGGCTGATCTCCAACTCCTGACCTCAGGTGATCCGCCCACCTCAGACTCCCAAAGTGCTGGGATTACAGGCATGAACCAATGTGCTAGGCTATGACAATTCTTATAACCATTCTGGAGAGGGGGAAACTGAGGCACAAGAGGTTAAAGAACTTGGTCATTGTCACTGTCATACATCTGTCAATGAGTATATGCAGCAGCACCGGGATTCTGGCTCTAGGGACAGTGTCCTCGGTGGCTATGCTTTCTCTTATGAGGCATCATGGAAGGAGCCCTAGGCTGGTGATCAGGCCTGACACTTCTACCCCTTGCTGTGGGTACTTGGGCAAAAGTCCTCCCGTCTCTGGGCTTCAGTGTTTCCACCTGTCTTATGACTGGTAAGACTAGATGACCCTTGAACCAGAGACAAACCACCCCCTCCCTCTTCCTTGCCCCTCAAGGCTCTCCCTAAGTCTAGAAGAGCAGCCTTTGACCTCAATGTCATGGAACAAAGTCCCCTCCCCAGGGCTCTGGGCCTGGAGGGCTGAGCAGGGAACAAGGTGAGCTCCATGCCACATTGCCTCTGGATGTCCTCCACCACTGGTTTGCCCACACCAGGGTGACCCTGGCCAGAGGTTAGCAGAGGAGAAAAGCCATCCCCAGCCCTTCAGGAGGCCCTGAGAGCAGGCAGAGAAGGGCTTGGGTGCAGACAGATCTGTGCCCACCCTTTCTCCCTCTCCCCAGCCAACCCCCTTGAGCCCCACCCCAGCCTAAGTTGTCAGAGATTGGGCCTCATGTCCCAAAGGCCTCCTAAGCCCCCATTCTACTGCCAGCCTCATCCCCTGGGGCAGAGACTGAAGGTAGAAACCTCATGGTGTTATCAGTTTCTGTGTCACTTAAACAGCTTGGATCTGTAGTGGCTGGCAAACCACCATAGGCCCATCCCCAGAATGTTCTCCACCGTGAATAAAGAATACTGTCGGTGGGATGCAGTGTCTCACGCCTGTAGTCCCAGCACTTCGGGAGGCCAAGGCAGACAGATCACGCAGTTAGGAGATCAAGACCATCCTGGCTAACACAGTGAAACCCCGTCTCTACTAAAAGTACAAAAAGTTAGCCGGTCATGGTGGCATGCACCTGTAGTCCCAGCTACTCAGGAGGCTGAGACAGGAGAATTGCTTGAACCCAGGAGGCGGAGGTTGCAGTGAGCTGAGATCTCACCACTGCACTCCAGCCTGGGCAACAGAGCAAGACCCCATTTCAAAAAAAAAAAAAAAAAAGAAAGAATACTGTCAAAGAACATGCATTGACAAAGTGAAAGGTTATTGAAATATTGCCAAAGGAAAAAAGAAAACTTCATAAAACAATTGATAAAGTATTATTCTATGGTCTTCAATACACATATACATACTGCTATTTTGATACATATGCATGGAGAAAGGCCTGGAAGGAACTCCACCAAAATGTTCACAGTGGTTTCCCTGGTGGGGTCCGGGATGGGGTCCTGGGAGTTGGGACATGGATTTTCTTTCTTTCCTTCTTTCTCTCTCTCTGCTCCTCTGTATTTCCTTATCCTTGTATTAAAGTTTATTTCAGGGACAATAAAAAGACAAATTAATTACATAAGAAAACATGAAAAACAGAGTAATATTGAAAACACAACGCCCACACAGCGTATGTATACCTCCTTAGTAGCCTTCCCCGACAGCTGTGCCTGCCATCTGAGCGCTCTTCATCTCACACACTGGCCCTTCACTTCATATTTTCTTTCTTTCCTTTTTATGAGATAGGGCCATGCTCTGTCACCCAGGCTGGAATGCATGGCTCATTGCAGCCTCAACTTCCTGGGCTCAGGTGATCCTCCTACCTCAGCCTCCTGAGTAGCTGGGACCACAGGCATGTACCACCATGCCCAGCTAATTTTTTTTTTTTTTTTTTTTTTGACAGACAGAGTCTTGCCATGTTGCCCAGGCTGGTCTCCTCGACTCAAGTGATCTGCCTACCTGGGCCTCCCAAAGTGCTAGGATACTAGGTGTGAGCCATCATGCCCAGCCCAGTTTATAATTTTCAAAGAAAAGCCACATCCATTTGTGACTGTATCTGTCCTCAGGGGATGAGTGAGGCCAGGAATTACCATCAACATAGTATACACATGAGGAAACTGAGGCCAGAGAAGGGCTATGACTTGTCCCAAAGTCCTCCAGCAAGTGAGAGGCTGGGTGGGCTTTACCCTCTGCCTCTAGATCCCTTCATTCTGAGTGTACCCTCAAGGGCTGGGGGAATCTGGGCCAGAGCTTTGGAAGCTGGAGGACTGAGAGCAGAAGGCTCTTTTGGTCCTAAATGAATCATTATGTTGCTCTGAAGCTTTCTGCCTCAGTTTCCCCAGCTGCAGGAGAGAACAAGCCTGGCCTTTCCCTCTCCAACCTTCGTGAAAAGATGGATCTAAGGTGGATAAAGAAACCCCCTCCTGGGGCCGGGCGCGGTGGCTCATGCCTGTAATCCCAGCACTTTGGGAGGCCGAGGCGGGCAGATCATGAGGTCAAGAGATGGAAACCATTCTGGCTAACATCATGAAACCCATCTCTACTAAAAATACAAAAAAATTAGCTGGGGATGGTGGTGGGCACCTGTAGTCCCAGCTACTTGGGAGGCTGAGGCAGGAGAATCACTGGAACCCAGGAGGTGGAAGTTGTAGTGAGCCGAGATCAAGCCACTGTACTCCAGTCTGGGTGACAGAGTAAGACTCTGTCTCAAAAAAAAAAAAAAAAGAAAATGAAAAATAAAAAAAGAATAAAAATAATAACAATGAATACTTATGGATCATCCCCCTTGTACCAGGATTGGTAAGTGCTTTATTTGAATTCATTCATTTAAACTTCAGGGAACCCTATGACAGAGGTTCTATTATTGACCCCCAATTTACAAATGAGGAAATTGAGGCACGGGGAAATCAAGAAACATGCCCCAGGTCAGGCAGCTAGCCAGTGGCAGAGTTTGGCTTTGAACCCAGGGAGCCTGGCACCCCATGTTCGCTGTCTTAAGTCACAGTGTCATACTGGCTTCCTGGAGAATGGTGAGGGATGGATGAGGGAACCTCAGAGGGCCCTGTCCACCTTCTTTTTTTATTTTTTGAGACAGAGTCTCACTCTGTCACTCAGGTTGGGGTACAGTTGCTTGATCTAGGCTCACTGTAACCTTTGCCTCCTGGGGTCAAGCGATTCTCCTGCCTCAGCCTCCCAAGTAGCTGGGACTACAGGTGTGCATCATCACCCCTGACTAATTTTTGTATTTTTAGTAGAGACAGACTTTCACCCTGTTAGCCAGGCTGTTCTCGAACTCCTGACCTCAACTGATCTGCCCACCTCGGCCTCCCAAAGTGCTGAGATTACAGGCGTGAGCCACCATACCTGGCCAGACATACTTTCTTATAGTTTTTTGTCTCCCTGCACACGCAGGGCTCTTCACCACCCCTGACTGGGACACACATTATGAATAAAGGACCAACGTCCCACTGTGACCCCCACCATGCCCCGGCCTTGACGTTCCATCTCTGTGAGGCTTTGAGAGCTGAATTACTCAAGCGCCAAGACACACCGTCCATACCCCTCTCTGCATAGAGAAACAACTAGAAAGATGCTTCATAACCTCCAGTGGTTGGGTTTGTGGTTTCCTCTTTACACTTTCTTAAAACAATCACTTGCACCGTTTCTACCAAAATCATAAAACTGAGACAGCATCTGAAAATCCAGGTCAGCTTGGAACCAAGGCCTGTGTGGCTCCAAACCCTGAATGAGTTGCCCTTTTCTGTAGCATTTCACAGGAAAATCTGCTGGTCTGGGAGATGGCTGGGCCGGGCCCTCTTTCACAGGGAGGCTGGGTATCCTCCAGGAGTGGAACCAACTCCCAATGTCACCAAATCAAGGACCTGCCACCCCGATGATGTCCTCACTTGGCAGCTTAAACATTGGCAAAAATGAGGGTCAGCTGAAGCAGAATAATTTCAGGGACTCTGAGAATATTTAGTCCATCCGACATTTCTGATGCCTTAAATCCCACCAGTAACACTTAATAAGCAATGGCCAGACATGGTGGCTCATGCCTGTAATCCCAGCACTTTAGGAGGCTAAGGTGGGAGGATCACTTGAGCCCCAGAAGGTTCAAGATCAGACTGGGAAACATGGGGAAACCCTATCTCATAAAGTACAAAAATTAGCCAGGTATGGTGGTGTGTGCCTGTAATCCCAGCTACTCGGGAGGCTGAGGCAGGAGGATCACTTGAACATGGGAGACAGAGATTGCAGTTGACTGAGATGGCGCCACTGCACTCCAGCCTGGATGACAGAGACTCCATCTCAGATAGACAGGTAGGAAGGTAGGTAGGTAGGTAGGTAGGTAGGTAGGTAGGTAGATAGATAGATAAAAAATAAAATGCTCAGTCCAATCAGTTACATCCATGCTGTAATTCAAAGTGCATTTCTGTGGCTCAGTGGTGCCCATGTGGGACTGAAGGCTAGCGTACCACTCCTGTGCACCTGCCAGGAATACCCACCATGTCATTTCTGCTCTGTTTGCAAAAGACATTCTTTGTCCTTCCCAAACCACATAGAAACCCCCTTTAGCGGACAGGGCCCAAGCCCCTGAGGATGGGGCCAACATCTAAGGCCTACACATGAGAGGAATGGGCCCAGCAGCCCCAGGCTGCATTCAGAACCTAGACCAGAGAGGACAGAGCCAGTCAGGACCAGACAGTCTTCCCCTGGAAGCCAGGAGGGGACAGAGGGCCATGCACTCTTCAGGGAGCCAGGTGGGCAGCCCAGCTCTTCCCCAGCCCAATCCTCAAACAAGAGCTTCAGCAAACAGAGACCCTGACTGTATTGTTTTCTGTGCAAACTTACTTGTTCAGTGCTGTCAGGAGTTTGGGGTGTCTTACATTTGGGAAAACAAACTCTGCCATGAGTCCTACTGGCACCCTTCCTCCGTAGTTCTCAAATAGGCCTCTGAAGTGGACAGGGCAGACAGGATGATTCCATTTTGTAGAGGAGAAATAGAGGCCAAAAGAGGTGCTGAGGGCCGGTCGCGGTGGCTCAAGCCTGTAATCCCAGCACTTTGGGAGGCCCAGGTGGGCGGATCACAAGGTCAAGAGATCGAGACCATCCTGGCCAACATGGTGAAATCCCCTCTCTACTAAAAATACGAAAAAATCAGCCAGGCGTGGTGGTGTGCGCTTGTAGTCCCAGCTACTCGGGAGGCTGAGGTGGAAGAATCACTTGAACTGGGAGGTGGGGTTGCAGTGAGCCAAGATTGCACCACTGCACTCCAGCCTGGTGACAGAGCGAGACTCTGTCTCAAAAAAAAAAGGTACTGAGGCTCCCCAAGCTCCCACAGCTGGGCAGAGGCAGCACAGCTAGCTCTTGTGGCAAAGCAAGGTGGACTCCAATTCCAGTGCTCTTTCTGCTGTGCCCTAGCTGCCCAGAAGGACCTCAAGCTCAGGACTTAACCGCCCAGGAGAAGGTAGGGCCAAGAAGGGCAGCAGCTCTGAGGGGCGTGGCCTGCCACTGTCAACTCTGGGTTACCTTCGGCAATTTACTTCGTGTCTCAAAGCCTCAGGCTCGTTATGTGTAAAATGGGGGATGATGGGGTTGTTCTGTGGTTTTTAGGATGATGCCTAAGTGTTCAGTATGTGATTTATCATTACCAGTAAGCTGCCAGAGGGAGAGGCTTTTCATATGGCAGTCAGGAAGGCTCCCTGGAGGAGGCAGAAGGTCTGATGGATGGAGAGGAATCAGACAGACAGAGGGCAAGCAGTTATAGGTTATGGGGAAGAGCGCTGGACTGGATGTCAGAAGGTTTGAGCCTTTGTCCCAGCAGTGCCACCACAGCACTGTGTGTCCCTCCTTTCCCACCAGGTAAAACAAAGGGGTCAGCTCAGAGGAGCACTTGGCTTGGCCAGTTGCTTGTCTTGATTCATATCCTGAGCGGGGTATGGACTGAGCTGCACTGGGGTGTGGGGGCTGGACTGAGCCAGGCAACTCAGGGGTAGGTGGAGGCTGGGTAGGAAGGGCTGAGCAGACCCAGGAAAAGAGAGGTGGGATGGGCAGGGAGAGGACAGGACAAGGGACACATTTCTAAAATTAAACTTTTTCATCCCAGAGTTTCAAACCCACAGAGACTGGGGTTTCCTTAAGCCTAAGGGCTGAAGCTATAATTCTTTTCCAAAGCCTTATCCAAGAAGAATGATAGGTTCAGCCCTTAGGGTGTAAGGAAACCCCAGTACAATGTTCATGGCGGCTTTGTCCCGGCAAGGGGAATGCAGCGGCTTCTTTTTCTCTTGGCTTAATTCTATGTGTTAACATTTTGACAATGGCCTGACTACACGTTGCTATATAGTAAGATAGCAATAATAATGTTTCCAAAATTACAAAAAGAACAGACGTTCTAGCTTCGATTCTTGTCCCAGAGCCTAACCGCTTTCTTCCTTTACATCAACAGCCTCCCTGTGACATGGTGAGACCCCTCCCTGGCCAGCACAGCAACACTTCCTCAATGAGGCCCTACCTGATGACCCCGGGGTGGGGGGCGGGGTGAGTGCTCATAGAGGAGAAAGGAGGCCATGCCACCAGCATCTGCATACTAGCAGTGGCAGAAAAGTCTGAGCAGTGTGCACCCTACCCGGTGGGGAGTTCAAGCAGCTTTCCTCCTCCTCCTGCTCCCCAGCTCCTCCAGGGGCAGCCACACTCACCCCGATTCCTGTACTCAGCCTTTCGTATCTTGGTGATAGTGACTAGCTCCACCTGTGCTTCTACATTCTGGGCAACCTGCTAACCTAACCACTGCATGGGGGCCGTTCTGTTTAATCCACACAACTCCCCTCAAGGTGTCCAGCCTCCCCTAACACCGGCCGGACCCAGGACCCACTTACTACTGTGTGTGTGAATATTTAAAACTTATAAACCAAACCATCCTCCTGCCTTGACAAATGTAGCTAATGTGCCTTCAGAATGACCGGGAAGAACAGGCTCAAATGTAAATTTCTTGAAGACCTCAGAGTTTTTCACCAGAATGGGTGGCATGGGAAAACTGGCCCCTCCCAGCCCCCCCGCTTCTCTTTCTACCCCCAGCTCTGCCCATACCTCCTGCAAACAGGTGGCCCTAGGCCATTCAGGGCCATGGAGAGAGAATGTGGGGTGCCTGGGGCTGGAGTATGGTTGGGAGCCAGGGTGGTGTAGGCTGTGGGTGGTGTGTCCCCTTGGCCCAGCAGGCTACCTGCTCCATGAGGGGCACTTGTCCAGAGAAAGTATTTATAAGGTCTAAGGTACTCCTAGAGAGGGATTTGATTATTGTCTCCATTTTACAGGAGGGAAAACAGGCTCGGAGAGGCTAAGTCAGTTTTTCAAGGCCTCATAGCCAGGAACGGGGAGGCTGGCTTCAAAGACCTGAGCCTGAGCCTCCCTGTCTGTGAGGCATGGCAAATCTCCATGCACCCATCCACAGCAAAAGCACCTCAAGTGACAGGACTGAGGCTGAGGAAGCTCCATTCCAGGCTCGCAGGGACATCAGCCCAGAATAAATAACTCCAGCAGACGGCCGAGGAAGCTAAGTGCTGGCCAACAAGGGGATGTGGGGAGGGAACTCTAGGAGGCTGCATTTCATCGGGGCCTGAGGGAGGGACAGGCTTTGGACCAAAGGAAAGAGTGGGGGAAGCCATAGGCAGCATTTCCAGCGAAGGCAAAGGCTCCCGGGTGAGAACAAGGGGGTGCACGGGGAGCAGCAGGCTGTTTTCTGTTTGTTGGTGTTGGCCGGAGCCTGGACTATGATGAGGAGAGCCTGGGGAGGCGTGGGACAGCCGCGGAGTGGGGACTTCCTGCTGGGGGGGTACAAGCCAGGGAAGGACACCATGGGAGTATTGGGGAACATCTTTGGGAAGATGACGCTGTAGGGACTGGCTGTGTGGGCCAAGGTACCGCCACTAAGAGGAAATCCTGCTAGGCTCGACCCGTCCTGGAAGATGGTCTGGGCTGGGGTCTGCCAAGGCCACTCCAGGAGGGTGTCCGCCACCAGAATGGAATGCCTCAGGCCCAGACCACACAGGGGCTCTTGAAGAGGGAACCCCGATGTCTCTGATGTCCCTGTGCTCAGCACCAGGCTCATCCTACTGTTATCACCCATTTGACAAAGTCTTACTGAGTTCCTGGCCATTTCCCAAGGAGATGAAAGGCTCAGCCCTGCCCACAAAGAATACCCAGTCCCAAGAAGGAGACAGACAGGCACTCATCAGCCAGAACCCTTCCCACATGCCTTGCGATGCAATGCGTGCACCCATGTGTGGACCCCCTTCTGAGCTGGGGAGGAGGGCTGTTGGGGGAAAGGGGGTAGTGCCTGGGGAAGGAGTCAAGAGTAGGTGGCAAGGAGAGCCTTCTAGAGAAGAAACAGCCAGGGCAGAGCAAAGGCCTGGGGCTGGGAGAGACACCCTGAGTTAGAGCATGGGGAGGCTTTTCCTGGGGTGAAACAGGGAGCAGTGAGGGGGCAAAGCTGACAAAATAGAGGGGGGTTTGGGGGAAGGTGCCTCAAAGGCCATGTGAGGAGCTCAGACAGTCCCTCTAGCAGTAGGGCCCTATTAAATGGCATAAACCCAGGTGAGAGGGGATTCTGGGGAGGAGAAGTGCACATTTGTGCGTGCACACGTGCACGTGTGCGTGTGCGCGCGTGTGTAGTGTGTGTAGGAGGTACTGAACAAGACAGGGGGCAGAAGAGGCCTGTTGGGGAACAGCAGTCAAGGTCCTCATAAGAGGAAGAGAAGCTCCTCAGGGGATGGAGAGCCGGCCCAGGCTGATACCATATTGCGGAAACAGAGAATCAGGACATGGTGACTGGCTGTCCCTGGGAAGGAAGGGGTCTCAGGACACACAGATTTCTAGCCAAGACCCAGGTGGATGGTGCACTCCCAAGAGATGGGGCAGGTCTGGAGAAAGGCGGTGAGTCTGATGCCAGATCAGCTGAGTACGGGTGCCTGTGGGAGCCCTCACAGTGATGGTGTCCAGTCCAGTCCTCACCTCTGCCTTCACTCTGTCCCTCAGCCCCAGCAGCCTCTGCCCAACTGTCCCACAGCTATAGAGGCTTTGTAGTTCCCTCCTCCTTCTCCCCTTCCCCCTCCCCATGCTGCCCCCCACCCTCAGAGCTCTGGGTTTGGCCTAGCCAGTCACGGTCTGGTCTCCCTGGGCAGGAAGCCAGGGGGCAGCTGAGCAAGGCCAGGACTGCTGTTTCTGGGGACTAAACCTCTGGGAGTTGACAGGCCTTGTGTAACAAAGGTAGTGGTTGGGGGCAATCCCTGCCCCCACTGGGGCTCCTGGGATCCAGGGAAGAGGGGAAACACACAAGGAGTGCCCCCATCCCTTCCTTCCTCTGCACAGAGACACACAATCCCTGGCCCAGCCTCACAACTTCCCCGAAGAGGGAGCAGGCCCAGAATGTCCGACGCATTGCTCAGAGGAGGACACTGAGGGCCGAGGAGGCCAGGGGATGCCTGCCCAGTCACATTCCCCCGACTCAATGAGGAGGTGCTGGGGGCTCCTGGAAGAGGATGGGAAGGTGATGTGGAACCAGCTCTGCTGCATCCCTGCCCTGGGGCCTGGGAAAATCTTCACGAGGCTGAGCCTTGGTTTGCTCATCTGTAAAATAAGCACGACAGTGCCCACCTCCTGGAGCTGGGAGGACTGAATGAGGACATGTACATGACACAGTACAGCCCAGACCCAGCACCCCTCAGGTCTGTCTCCAGAGGAGGAATTCACAATTCACACACTAAAGAATAGCCTGATTTTTGGCCGGGTGCGGTGGCTCAAGCCTGTAATCCCAGCACTTTGGGAGGCCGAGGCGGGTGGATCACGAGGTCAAGAGATCGAGACCATCCTGGTCAACATGGTGAAACCCCGTCTCTACTAAAAATACAAAAAATTAGCTGGGCATGGTGGTGCACGCCTGTAATCCCAGCTCCTCAGGAGGATGAGGCAGGAGAATTGCCTGAACCCAGGAGGCGGAGGTTGCGGTGAGCCGAGATTGCGCCATTGCACTCCAGCCTGGGTAACAAGAGCGAAACTCCGTCTCAGAAAAAAAAGAATAGCCTGATTTTTTTTAAGAGAATGAATTCTTGAATTATTTTAAAATAATAACAAAAATTCATTCTTTAAAACTCCACAGCACATCTTCCTCAGAGCACCCCCTGGGCCCCAGTCCCTGTCCCCCACCACCCCCACCACCGCCGCTGCACAACTACCAGACATCCCATCCACCCCAGACCGACCCCGGGAAATCACCCCCACAGGTTCCCCACCCTGGGCCAATGCTATCCCTGGCAACAAGCTGGGGCCCACTTTCCTGGCGGCCGCAGCCCGGCTCAGCCGGGTGGGACGCAGTGGCGACAGCTGATAAGCCAGCCTGTTTAGTTCTGTCTGCCGCAGGCCTGGGGGAGGCCAGAGCTCGGCCCTGGCGGCAGACAGTGTGGCTGTGGCCTCTTCCCCTTCCTAGGCCAGCTTGGTGCCCCTGAGGCTGGGCCAGCCCCTGCTGGGGGCCCCTCCAGCCACTGTCTCCAGGCCCCTTTGCCGGAATGAGCTGGGCGTGGGAGTGAGCCCAGGCACGCGAGGCTGTGGCTTTAGATTATTTTATCTTTTGGAGTAGGTATTACATTCTCGTGCCTTACAAAGCCCCATGGGGTTTCTCTCCTGTCTCTCCAGCACCCCCTCCCCAGTACTCCTCTGCAGAGGCAACCACTGCTGTGAGAGGCGATCTGTGGCTGTCCATGCATGTATATATCTGTGTATATCTCCCTGCCACACTGCCTCTTGCATTCTCCTTTCAGCACCTGTATGAGCCTGTCTCAGTGCATGGGCCCCGGGCATACCTGAGTCCACATAGGCCACCTACTCATTGGCCTCCAGCTCTGCCCATATGCCATTTCTCTGCCTGGGACACTGTGTTCCACGCCCCTTCCCCTCACCCACCTTCCTTCTTTGCTCAGCCCCTTTTTCTCTTTTTTGTTTCTTGAGATGGAGTTTTGCTCTGTTGCCCAGACTGGAGTGCAATGGCCCAATCTCGGCTCACTGCAACCTCCACCTCCCGGGCCCAAGCGATTTCTCCTGCCTCAGCCTCCCAAGTAGCTGGGACTATGAGCACCTGCCACCATGCCAGGGTAATTTTTTGAATCTTTAGTAGAGATGGGGTTTCATGTGTTAGCCAGGATGGTCTTGATCTCTTGATCTTCTGATCTGCCTGCCTTGGCCTCCCAAAGTGCTGGGATTATAGGCATGAGCCGAGGCTCCTGGCTTGCTCAACCCTTTTTTATCCTTAGGTCTCAGCTCAAATGCTTCTTCCCCTGGGAGCCCTCCCTGCTACCCAGGCTTCAGTCTTCCCCTGTCCAATGCTTCCATGACAGCCTGAACTTCTTCACCACGTCTTGTTGGGAAGGCCTGTCCAATTATCTGTGCCCCTACTAGATGCAGAGAAACCAATTTGTCCCGGCTTGCCAATGACTTTCCTAGTTTGAGCAGTGATGGGCCCATGTCCCAGGAAAGCCATCAGGCCAGGACAGTTGGTCATCCTACTAGACACAGAGGTCCGAGAGAGCAGGGAAGAGGCCTATCTCATCCATTCCAGTCTCTCCAGCACCCAGCTTCATAAGTAATCATTACTAAATCATAAACACAACAGTCCCAGGTTATATAGCAGTTACTCCGGGCCAGGCACTGTTCTGAGCACCCTAAATAGATCAACTCATTTAATCTTTGCAACAACCCAATGAACCAAAGGCTCCATGAAGGTAAGGCACTTGCCCAAGGTCACACAGCCAGCAGGGGTGCAGCCAAGATTCCAGGGGCTTTCCCCAGGACCCTCTGGGAGCACAGCTGTTCCAGGGCCTTCCATGCCGATCTGCACTGGCTCCTGCAGAGGGAGAGCTGCACAGGAAGAAGGCCTGAGGTTCCCACAGCCCTCTGCACTGGCTGGAGCCTGAGAAAACACCTAGCTTTAGCCCTGAGCCTCTGGAGTGGCCCCCACCCCAGAGCAGCACCACCACCCCTGATGCCCCAGTGCTTTGCTGAAAAGTTGAGAATAACCTCTAGTGTCAGCACAAGGGGCCAGCTCTGAAAGGGAAATTAGGAGAGCAAAAATCATTGTCCTCATTTCACAGGCACAGCTTAGAGAGGATTAATGACCTGGCTCCTGAAGGCCTAGAGCTCTGGGTGGCTGCCCCTTCACCAAAGGATGCCCTCCTGCTAGAAACAAAACAAAGCACGCCTGCACGCACAGCCTTCTCACCAACTTGGAGTTATGAACCACATTCCTGACTCAGCCCCTCCTCATTCTAGCTGTGTGTCCTTCGATAGGTTATCTAACTTCTCTGAGCCTCACTTTCCTCATCTGCAAACTAGGAATGATAATAATAGTACCTATCTTATAGACGTGTTACTGGATTAAATTAATTTATATATATATATATATATATTCGTGTGTGTGCATACACACACAGACACACACACACCCTATAAATTGCTTCTAACAATCCTGACACAGAGAAAATGCTAATTGTTGGCTGTTCCATCTTTCCAGGTTGCCCTTCCTCACAACATGGTGAAATCCAACACTCTTTGAGGCTTTCCTGCCCTTCAGACTCACAGAGAGTTGTCGCACTCCTCGGGAGGGCTGGGTCACCGACAGTGTCATTCACGTAGTCGGTGCTACTAGAGCTTCCCAAGGTGGGACTCCCTCCTTTGTCCCCTGGGTCTGCTAATCCTGCCAGGCGGAGACACCAGTTCAGAATTTACCTGATGGCAATCTACCACATTCAAATACTGTGGAGGAGTCCTACTATCCTAACCAGTCTCTGTCCTTGTCCCCATCCCCCACGCTCCTTGCAATCACAATACACAAAAAAGCACCTTATACTTCAAGGGAAAAAATACTCTATTGTTTTGTTATTACAAAAGTAAAAATACCCATTGTGAAAAATCCAAACAATAGAGATGTGTAAAAGTTAAAATCCCCTTCAGCACACCCCACTGCTCAGAAGTGACTTCCGGTAGTTGGCCGTGTCCTCTCCCAGCCCTTCTCCATATTTATAAACACAGGCTGTCCTTTTTCACAAAATCTGAAACCCAGGTTCCATATTGCCTTGCAACTTCTTCCCTTCTGTTCTTGTGGGTTCAAATTTATTTAACTGCATTTTTCCCCTCAATCTACCACAACAAGACATGCCATTGCAACAAGCCAACTGTCATAGGGTAATGGGGACCAAAACAAGGCCACGCCTCTCTCTCCTATCAAACAGAGATCCTGGGAACCATCAAGAACAAGCTGGCAGGAATCTTTCCTCAGGCAGACAAGGATGTGTATCCCTCAGATGCAGAGCTCTTTTTTGTTTGTTTGTTTTTGTATGAGACAGAGTCTCACTCTGTTGCCCGGGCTGAAGTGCAACGGCATGATCTTGGCTTACTACAACCTCCATCTCCTGAGTGTAAGCAATTCTCCTGCATCAGCCTCCTGAGTAGCCAGGATTACAGGCACCCACCACCATGCCTGGCTAATTTTCATATTTTTTGTAGAGACGGGGTTTCACCATGTTGGCCAGGCTGGTCTCAAACTCCTGGCCTCAAGTGATCCCCCTGCCTCAGCCTCCCAAAGTCGTGGGATTACAGGCATGAGCCACCATATCCAGCCACATGCAGAACTTTCACAAATTACATAGAAAAAGTCAAACAATTAAAAGATGAGCAAAAACACTTGCTGCTTTCTTTCAATATATATGCACCGACCTTTCTTTAGGCTCATGCAAACATAACCAACATACAGACATGTGTCACTTAATGACGTTTTGAGAAATATGTCATGAGACAATTTCGTCATTGCGCGAACATCAGAGTGTACTTACACAAACCTAGATAGTAGCGCCTACTACACACCTAGGCTGTGTGGTCCAGCCTACTGCTCCTAGGCTACAAACCTGAGTAGCATGTTACTGCACCGAATGCTGTAGGCAAAGGTAACACAATACTAAGTGTGTGTATCTAAACATAGAAAAGATACAGTAAAAAAACATGATATAAAAGATTTAGCGCTGGGCACGGTGGCTCATGCCTGTAATCCCAACACTTTGGGAGGCCAAGGCGGATCACCTGAGGTTCAGCGTTCGAGCCTGACCAATATGGTGAAACCCTGTCTCTATTAAAAAAAAAAAAAAAATTTAAAGTCTCACTTTAAACTTTTAAAGAGGCCAGGAGTTTGAGACCAGCCTGGCCAACAGGTGAGTGCAGTGGCTCACCCCTGTAATCCTAGCACTTTGGGAGGCCAAGGCGGGCCAATCATCTGAGGTTGGGAGTTCGAGACCAGCCTAACAAACATGGAGAAACCCCGTCTCTACTAAAAATACAAAATTGACTGGGCATGGTGGCACATGCCTGTAATCCCAGCTACTCAAGAGGCTGAGGCAGAAGAATCCCTTGAACCCAGGAGGCGGAGGCTGCAGTGAGCCGAGATCACTTCATTGCACTCCAGTCTGGGCAACAAGAGGGAAACTCTGTCTCAAAAAAAAAAAAAAAACAAAAAAAACAGATTTAATACACCTGTCACCCGTACAGGGCACTTACCACGAATGGAGCTTGCAGGTCTAGAAGTCGCTCTGGGTGAGCCAATGAGTGAGTTGCGAGTGAACATGAAGTCCTAGGATGTTACTGTACACTAGGCTCTCTAAACACTGTACCCATAGGCTACACTTATAAAATGTCATTTATGAAAAATAGTTTCCTTTCTTCAATAATAAATTAACCTTAGCTTACTGTATTACTGTAACTTTTGTAAACTTCTCAATTTTTTAAATTTCTGACTCTTGTAAAACACAAACAACACTGTACAACTGTAAAAAAAAAAAGTTTTCTTTCTTTATATCCTTATTCTATAAGCTTTTTTCTGTTTTTAATTTTTTTTCTTACTTTGGAAACTTTTTTGTTAAAAACTAAGACACAGACACATACATGAGCCTAGGCCAGGATGAGGGTCAGGATCATCAGCATCACCGTCTTCTGCCTACACATATTGCCCCACTGGAAGATCTTCAGGGGCAATAACACACATAGAGCTGTCTTCTATGATAACTGTGCCTTTTCTTTTTTTCCCCTGAGACAGACCCTTGTTCTGTTTGTTGCCCAAGCTAGAGTGCAATGATGCGATCTCTACTCACTGCAACCTCTGCTTCCCGGTCTCAAGCAATTCTCCTGCCTCAGCCTCTGGAGTAGCTGGGATCACAGATGCCTGCCACCAGGCCCAGCTAATTTTCATATTTTTAGTAGAGACAGGGTTTCACCATGTTGGCCAGGCTGGTTTTGAACTCCTGACCACAAATGATCCACCCACCTCAAGCCTCCCAAAGTGCTGGGATTACAGTCATGAGCCACCACGCCTGGCCGCAGTGACTTTTTCTAGAACACCTCCTGAAGGAACTGTCTGAGACTGTTTTACATATTTTTTAAAAAAAAAGAACCTTTTTTTTAATAAGTAGAAAGAGTAACACTAAAATACTGATTATAGTACAGTAAATACAACCGGTAACATAGTCATTTATTATCATTATAAGTATTATGTACTATATGTAATTGTACGTGATAAATTGTACGTGAAAAGTACTTTAAAAACTTTTTTGTTTTTGTGACAGGGTCTCACTCTGTTGCCCAGACCAGCGTGATATGGCATGATCATGGCTCACTGCAGCCTCCACCTCCCATGCTCAAGTGATCCTGCCACCTCAGCCTCCTGAGTAGCTGGGACAATAGGTGCACACCACTACACCCAAATTATTGTATTTTTTTATTTGTAATTTGTAGAGATGGGATCTCCCTGTGTTGCCCAGACTGGTCTTGAACTCCTGAGCTCAAGCAATCCTCCAGCCTTGGCCTCCCAAAGTACTGTGAAATACTTTTATATAACTGGCAGTGCAGTAGGTTTGTTTACACCAGTTTGCCATAAACACACGGGTAGCGCGTTGCACTGCCTTACTATGGCTATGACGTCACTAGGTGATAGGAATTTTTCAGCTCCATCATAGTCTTACAGGAGCACTCTGTATCTGCAATTTGTCGTTGACCAAAACGTCATGGCGCAACACATGACATTTACGCTGGTGATGCCTTGCCTCCCGCATCTTACAAGCACATGGTTTTTTAAAGCACACAATGGGATCATACCTTATATACACCTTACCTTTCCTGCATAGCTGCCTTTTCTTAACCCCACAAATCACTGCATAGAAATTCAATGAGCTCATTCTCAGTCCCAACATATTCCCTCCTCAGAATGGATGTAACCAGATTTATCCACTCATACTATTAGAGGTAGACACTGAGATTGTCAGGATGGTCACTGCCATTAAAAAAAAAGTGCCTGGATTTTATGGATGAGTCTTGAATGTGGGCTTGCTGGGGCAAAGAACATGTCCATTTCTATTTGAATAGTTAGTACTTGGAGAACAATGGGATTTTGCTTATATTTTTAATTTGCATTTCTCCAACAACTGGGGAAGTTGAATGCCTTTCTCATGTTTATGCTTCTATTTGCATTTCCTCTGCTTTGATGTGGTTTTGCTGGTTTATCTATTGTTTAACTTTTCTCAATTATTTTGTGGAGGTTTTGTATATGAAAGATATGAATGCTTTATCTATCTATATAACAAATATTTATTCCCATCTACTATTGTGTCTGGACTTGTTTATGGAGTCTTTTTTTTTTTTTCTGAGACAGATTTCACTCTTGTTGCCCAGGCTACAGTGCAATAGTGCCATCTTGGCTCACCGCAACCTCCACTTCCTGGGTTCAAGTGATTCTCCTGCCTCAGCCTACCGAGTACCTGGGATTACAGGCATGTGCCACCATGCCTGGCTAATTTTGTATTTTTAGTAGAGATAGGATTTCTCCATGTTGGTCAGGCTGGCTTCGAACTCCCGACCTCAGGTGATCCGCCCGCCTTGGCCTCCCAGATTGCTGGGATTACAGGTGTGAGCCACTGCACTCGGCTTTATGGAGTCTCTTAACATATAGGTGAGCCCAGCTCGCTGTGTCTCACACCTGTAATCTCAACATGTTGGGAGGCCAAGGCAGGTGAATTGCTTGAGTCCAGGAATTCAAAACCAACCTGGGCAACATGGCAAAACCCCATCTCTACCAAAAAAAAAAAAAAAAAAATGCAAAAAATTAGCCAGGCATGGCAATGCATGCTTTTAATCCCAGCTACTCAGGAGACTGAGATGGGAGGGACCACCTAAGCCCAGGAGGTCGAGGCTGCAGGGAGCTGTTATCACACCACTGCTCTCCAGGCTGGGCAACAAAGTGAGACCTTGTTCAAACAAACAAAAAATCCATGTAGGTAGACATTTAAACACTGTGTAATCTGTCCATCTTTCCCTATATGGCCCTGCTTTTCCTGGTTGGTTTGAGGATATCCTTCCTACTCCCAAGACTACATATTTATACAAGAATTTTACTGAATATTTTTCTTATACTTTTACTATCTAATTTTATACATTTAGGTCATTTTGCTACCAGAAAGGGGTCCCAATCCAGACACCAAGAGAGGGTTCTTGGATCTCTCACAAGTAAGAATTTTAGGGAAATCCATAAAGTGAAAGTAAAGGAATGAAAGAATGGCTACTCCATAGGCAGAGCAACCCCAAGGGCTGCTGGTTGCCCTTTTTTATGCTTATTTCTTGATTTTATGCTAAACAAGGGGTGGATTATTCATGAGTGTTCTGGGAAAGGGATGGGCAATTCCCAGAACTGAGGGTTCCTCCCTTTTTTAGACTATATAGGGTCACTTCTAGGTGTTGCCATGGTATTTGTAAACGGCCATGGAGCTAGTGGGAGTGTCCTCTAGCATGCTAATTTATTATAACTAGTGTATTATAAGCCAGAAGGACGACCAAAGGTTACTCGCATCGCCATCTTGGTTTTGGAGGGTTTTGGCCAGCTTCTTTACTGCAAGCTGTTTTATCATCCAAGTCTACGGCCTGTATCTCGAGCCGACCTTCTGTCTTACCCTGTGACTTAGAATGCCTAACCTCCTAGGAATGCAGCCCAGTAGGTCTCAGCCTTCTTTTACACAGCCCCATGTGCAAGATGGAGTCGCTCCGGTTCAAACACCTCTGACAATTTGTCCACATGGATGCAACTCGCTTCTTCACTCATCATGTACTTCCTTCCTCATTAGCTTATATGGATTGTTCCATTCTTTTTCAAGATTGCATTACATTCCACTGAAAGCTATCTATTTAACTTGGAGTATTTTTGGATATGGAAGTTGTTTGTAGTTTTAAATACTATTTAATAATAGCAACAGATTATTAAGTGTCTCTTACCTACCAGGCACAGACCTAAACACATCGTCCATATCAGCTCATTTAACCCTCACAATACCACCAAGCCGGTTCTATTACCCGTTTTTGTGAGGAAGTACACCTTGTCAAGATCACACATGCAGTGAAGCTAGGATTCTGGTCCAGTCCAAGGTGCAAGGATCCCACAATTCTGAGCTCTTAACCACCATGTATACTTTCTCTGGTATTTACAAATGTAACTTGAAATATTCCATACATTCATTTCCGGAAGGATGGAGCCCAGGCAAATAAACACTTGCTAGCTCCTCTTCAACCCCAGACCCTGTACTAGCTGCCTTCCTGGGTTATCTCCTGGCCTTCTCAGCAATGCCCTCTGAGTGCTGGAGCCAGCTACTTTCCAGATAGGGAAACAGAAAATCAGCCAGGTTAAGCTCCTCTCCCGGGGTCTGTAGGTGGCTGTGCTGGGTTCCAGCCCAGTTCCACGCCACTCATGTATTCCAGCTTTTCACCGAGAAAGATATGCTCACCAACTTTCCACATAACACATTCATGAACTCATACTTTTTGTTTCCTTTTGCCGCTGCTGAACTATTTCCTTGGGATGCATTCCCAGGGCGAGATTACCGAGTCAAAGGGTATGAATACTTGATGGCTTTCCATCTATATTGCCAAATTGTTATGACAAAGGGCTGCACCCATGTTCTCTGCCACCAGCACTGCAGGGAGTTCCATGTCCTGCAGATTCGGACTCTAGGGTGGGGAAACTGAAGTCCCAATGTGAAGTCCCACATCTAAAACATGAAGCCCCAGCAGGAGCATTTTATAAAGAGCTGGTGAATAAAAGGCTCTGGTTTCCCTGACAGCCCCGATGTCTAGTGGGTTTCTGGGTTGGGTGCTTTTGTTTTTTGTGTTGTTTTGCAGACGTTTGTCTTTCTTGTGAAATCGTTTAAAATGTGGCTGAAATGGAACGAAGCATAACGAGGCTTGTCTTTTAAAGAAGGGACATATCTGAGAAAAACCCTTTTCTGATGCGGCGCCCCTTGGGGAAGGCGCTCCTAGCCGCTTGGCCAGGGAGGGGGCAGCCCCGGCGCGGGGGCATCTAGGGGGGTGGGCAGCCCGAGGAAGGGGCACCTAGGAGGAGCAGCCCGGGGAGGGGACATCTTTGGCGGGGGGCTGCCAGGGGAGGGGGCAGCTGGGAGGAGCAGCCCGGAGAGGGGGCATCTTCGGGCGGAAGGGACTGCCCGGGGAGGGGGCATCTTCGGGCGTAGGGGTGGCTGCCCGGGGAGGGGGCATCTTCGGGCGTAGGGGTGGCTGCCCCGGGAGGAGGCAGCTGGGAGGAGCAGCCTGGGGCGGCCGATAAGGCGGGAGCGGCCTGTCACCACCGCCCCTGGCCCGGCAGGAAGGCGGGAAGGGGGAAGGGGCCAGGCCGGGCGAGCGCAGATAACGCCCCGCGCTCGGGCGGCCGAGACTGGGAGACGCCGCGGCCGCGGGAGATAGAGGCGCTCTGGCCCCAGCCGGCAGCCCGGGGGCGGCGAGGGCGGCGAGAAGCCCGCGGCCGGGAGGGCGCAGGGGCCACGCGGGGCCGCCCCGGCTTCCCCCGCAGCAGCCGTCTCCCGGCCGCAGTCCCCTCGTCTGTGAAACAGGGCCTGGAAGCCTCGTCGGCGACCCCCCTCCTCACACACGGCCTGCGACGGGGCGCCCGGACCTCTCTGTCACCGCGTCCCCCTCAGCCAGGCCTCGAGGGCACGCGGGGGACAACGATGCTCTCTCCGCAGACGCGGAGTTTACGCCCCGGTGTGGGGGGTCGGGCAAGCGGCGAGGCCACAACTCCACACTCCGCTTCCCTCTCCACTGACAAGGAAATCTCTGAGACTGGCATTTGCATTCTGCCTTTTCAAATTCCTCAAATTCCCCACATAAAATTCAGTTGGCTGCCAGACTGGGAGGGAGGCGGAGGGCTGGGGGAGAGGAAGGCCCCGGGCGGGCAGGCGGGGAGACGCCTCGCGGGGGCGGTCAGGAGCCGTCCACCGGCCCCAGCTCCCCACGGAGAAACAGCTCTGGGGTGGGGGGACATGCAGGCACACACGGAGGGAGCCCCCTGTGATCACCCCACTGCCAAGACCAGGCATCTGCAACAGAGCGCGGGGCCCAGCCTCTCCACCTCCATTCAAAGCCTGCCCTGGCCGGGTTCTCCTGTACCTGCACCGGGACGGGGGCGGGGGTGGGGAGTGGGGGGAGGCAGCCCGGGGGGGCAGCCCCTCTTCCAGTGCACACAGCTTGCCCGCCTCAAGGCCTCACTCACTGCCCTGCCTCCTAGACAATTCTAAAGCCTTACTCTCTCCCATAGACGCCCTCCCTTCGCCCCACGCGTCCCCAAGGACTTCACTCTTCGTGGCTCCTTCCTAAAGGATTTCTCAGGAGGTTTTTCATTTCATGGAGCTGCTTTGAGAACCGTGTTCTATGTAAGAGTCAGCGTCCACCGCTTGCATGCCCGCTGTGTGCCAGACCCTATGAGCAAACTCAGGGGATAGGCACTCTCACGCCCATTGTACAGACGAGGCAGGCTGAGCTCGGGGAGCTTCAGTGACTTGTTCAGGGTCACGAAGCCAGAAATCAGGTAGACCCAGCTCCAGATTCAGGCAGAATGTGAGTAGAAAGCGGCTGATGAGGAGACCGTGGTTCCAGGCACTCTGGCGCTTACTCAGCGTGGCTGCTCTCAGGTCAGTCGTTCCTTCTCCCTCAGGGCCTCAGTTTCCTGGGAGAGAAATGGGGATGATGACAGTGTCTTCTTGCAGACAGATGGGTGTGGAGCTGGGCCCACAGGGTTACGAGAATGCCGCCTTTTCCTCCAGGTTACAAGCACTGACTACTCATGGAAACTGAGTTTTCTGTGCCTCTTACACCTCAGGCCTCTTCTAGAAACATCGGAAAATGCCCCGTTATTTTCTGGCACATGGGCAATACCCTCAGCCTCTGGGGTCCTCTGTGCACACCCCCCTGACCCTCTGCTAGGCTCCACCCCCTCCCCAGGCTCTCCGAGATCTGCTCCCTCTCTTTTCTGCCATTCAAACATGCTCTCAGAAAAGCCACACCATTCCACTCAAATATGAATACATTCAAGTTACCAGCATGCTCTTCCCAAAATATGCATGTTATCAGCGGGAGATTCTGGACAGGTACTGGTTTGGGGTTATATGCCCCTCCCCCTCCCCAGGCAAAGGCTGGTCATGCTCAGCATATCTGGAATTCAAAATTTTTATATTTTTATTGGTTTTTTTTCCCCCCCTGCCCCCACATCCTGAGCTGGGGGAGAGGGTTTATAGGAGCCCACTAATTAACAGAGAACAGAAGTCTTTTTATTTCATAAATAAAAGCATAGAGACACCGTATGAACAGAAATGCAGCATGATTTTTGGAGAATGTTTAAACTTTTAAAAATATTCCCCCCAGGGTCTGGGCAGGTGAGCCCTGAGGGGCTTTTCCAGGGAGAGACCCTGGTTGAGGGGAGCTGTTTGTCCCTCAGAGAGGAAGGCTCCCTGAACTCTGAGCTGGGCCTTCCTGCAGCGTGGCGGTCCAGCTCTCAGTGGCCCCCTGTGCTATTCCGGCCCCAGCTGCACAGCCCTTCCCCACATGGGCTTCTTTGCTGGGCCTCCTGGTAGAAGTTGGAGAAGAGCTAATGACAGCTCCCCAGGGTGAGTGCCTCTGGGTTCTGGTGTAGTCAGCCAGGGCTGTGAGACCTTGGGCAAGTCCCTGGTCCTATCTGGACCTCACTTTCCTCCATCTGAGGAATGGAAGGTACAGGTGGAATCAGCCTTGCCCCCTCCTCCTGCCCTGACGTCCTAGGCTGCTGTTCAGAGGCTGATCCAGAAGCAGAAGGTGACACTATAGGTGGCCAGACTTTGGCCTGCAGGCTTAATGCTGCAAATCACATTTGGATGTGGGCTACTTTTCACCCTCTCATCACCAGTCAGCCCCTACCTTGATACCAGTTTCACAGATGGGGACACCCAGGCCCCATGAAGAAAGCCAGGCAGAAGTGACTCTCCCCTTTCTATAAATGTGGAAACTCAGATGCCAGGGATTCTGGCAACTCTGTGACTGGGCCAGGCAGAAGCCAGGCAAGAATCCCTTGCTGGACACAGGATAGCAACCCCTGGGAAGCACAAAAGGCGGGCCTCAAAATGGGTGCGGGTTGCTGCGTCTACTGGACCGGGTTTCCCTGGCTGTGACCCAAGGCTACAGGGATGGTGGTGTGGACACACTCAGAGGGAGCCACAGCCCTGAAAAGCTGCGACTCTGCCTCCTCAACAGTCCAGTGGCCTGAGTGGGGCCGTCTGGTGGCTGAGCCCCATCATTGCAGAAGCTCCCAAGGCCAGGAGAGCCCAGAGCTTTCTGGTCAGATTTCCTGGAGTTTCCAGAAACAATCAGCAGGTTTTTTTGTTTGTTTGTTTTTTGTTTTGGAAGAAAATCACTTTATTCTAATTAACTGACAAAGAATAAAATTATAACAGCTAGTTTAAGGAGGCCACACAAACATTTTCCCAGTTCCAAATTCTACAGCATAGGAACACCCCCTTCCATTTCAATTCTGAAGCAAGGAAGCTAGGAATGACAGGAGAGTTTTAACTGATGGCTACACTTTACACCTTCACTATCAATTAAATTTTTGTATTAAACTAACTTGGTTATAACAGCTACTTTTCCATTTCTCCAGGTTGAACTTCTTGATTAGGCCAATCCGTTTGCAAGTCGGCACTGTTTTGGCACCTCACTGAAACCCTCACTCACAGAGCTTGAAGTCACCTGGTTCTGGGCACACCCCAAAAACTGTTTGATCTCACAGAAGCAAGGCTGCTGCTGCTGCCGTGCCAGCTGGGTTCCCTGAGGCTCCTGGTAAGTGATGTCAGGCCTCGCAGGCTCAGGATTACTTCCTCCACTGAAGCCCCCAGTAATGGTGTGGCCTGGTGTGTGCCCCACAGCAGAGCCCACAGCCATGCCAGTTGCAGTGGGGTGGCCGATGCTGGTGGCTGAGCAGCTGGTGCTGGCCTGGGTGCAGTTCTCATCTTAGGGGCCCAGCTGGCCAGAGGGGCCATGCGGGAGATTCGGCTTCAAGTTTTGAATTGGGATCCTGTGGCAGCCAGAACAATTCATAAGAAGCTGGGTTTGGCTGCTGGAGCAACTTCCTCTCCAGCCCAACTTTCTATCTGGACTCTGGGGGTCTCAAGTGCTGAGCTGCTGTGAAAGTATCTTGTATCCCTCCCCAGAGATCCCTCTGCCCACACAATGTTAGGGAGACTGAGGCTTTAGGAAGACCAGCTCTCAATAGAGATTACACACCAGTAGGGAAGAGGACAAGCCCCAGGTGTGTGCAGCAAAGCCTAGCATCTCAGCTCACCTGCTGTGGGACCCTGTGCAAATTACACCCCGTCTCTGAGCCTGTTACTTTATTAGAGAAGGAGGACTGCTGTGAAGGTCAAATAACAATGTGTACAAGTTGCCTCGGACATGATAATGAGCTGTACTTAGCATTATGATTACAGCAAATGCTTTTCATTGTCACTTCTCTCACCCTCACCATGGTGAGGGACCTTCTTAGCACCATTTCACAGACAGGACATGCAGAGGACTTCGCTTGAATAGCGTGCCCTGGAATACGTTCAGTAAATGGTCACTCAGAAATGCAAACGCTGGCTATTTCAGGAGGTACACACCGAGGGGCACAGAGGTCCGATGCTGGAGGCCCACTTTCAGATGGTTCAGAAAAAATTAAGAGGAGGCCATGCGTGGTGGCTCATGCCTATAATCCCAGCACTTTGAGAGGCCAAGGCGGGAAGATCACCTGAGGTCAGGAGTTCGAGACCAGCCTGTCCAACATGGTGAAATCCATCTCTACTAAAAATACAAAAGATTAGCCAGGCATGGTGGTGCGCACCTGTAATCCCAGCTACTCGGGAGGCTGAGGCAGGAGAATCACTTGAACCCGGGAGGCGGAGGTTGCAGTGAGCCTAGATTGCACCATTGCACTCTAGCCCGGGTGACAAGAGCGAAACTCCATCTCAAGAAAATAAATAAATAAAATAAAAATAAAGAGGAGAGAGAATGATGAAGCATAATTGAACAAAACGTCCACAACTGATGATTCTGGCTACAGGATATATGCAAAGTCTCTGTTCTCATATTTTGAAATTATATCAAAAGTGTTTTAAAGCCCAGTCATTTCCAAATTCTACCTAGTTTCCTGGGGAGCCAGTGGAAATCCAGCCCTCTCAGAGTTCTTTGCTCCAGACTGGTGGCCCAGCCCCCGTGACTCTTGGCACCCGCCCTGCCATCCTCCATGGAAAGCCAGAGGTGTCCCTACCCTGCAGCCAGCGTCACCTGGGTCCCCCAGGCCTCCTCAGGGCCTCTCCTCAGCCTCCCCACTTCCTACTCCCCCACCACACCCCTGCCCAGGTCCCAGCCAGGCTGTGGTGAGAGGCGGAGGTTTATTTATAAGTTCCCGCTGATCATGAATCACTGGAGGAACTGCTCACAGACTGGAGACAAAAGTCTGGGGCCGCCTGGCCAGGAGGAAACACTCTTTAGATTCGACTTTCCCCTTGGCACGAGCCTCCCCACGCCTGGCCTGGCTGGGCGCTGCCAGCCCCTTGTGTTCTCAGAGGCAGAATCTCATTTGCCGCCAAGTTCTGTCGGCCTGTCCGCCTTGCTGTGTAAACAGGACCCAGGGCTGGCGGCCCAGCCCCACACTGGAAATGAGCCTGCCTTCCGCAGCCCGGCCACTTCCTCTTCACATCCGGAGACTCCTCAGAGTTTGAATGAGAGCTGGGTGGGCAGGAGGGGGGAGAAGCTGGGGCCTTGCCCTGCTGTGGCCTTCCTCAACCCTGATGGAGAATTAGTGGACAAATGGAAGGAGCAGAGGACTCCTAAGCAGCCATCAAAGCCCAGTATAAATGACCCCTCCTCTGGGAAACTATCCCACTGCTCTGGGTCTGCTCCCTATTGTAGTTCACAGTTTCATTACATTCAATAAACATGTACTGAGCACCCACTGCATACCAGGCTCTGTGCAAAGTGACTGTGAAGCAGGCAGGCAAGAAGATACATACCTTATTCATATAATCTAATTCATTATTTTAATTCAACTATGAGCTGCTTAAGGGCAGAATTAATGTCTGATTCAGGATCCCCCTGATCATAAGAAGTGTCTAATATGATGACGGCATGTAACAGAGGCTCAAAAAATTTCTGTTGAATTGACCTGGTTGCACTAGGGCAGCCCAGTTTCCAATCCACTTCCCTTTCTGGGCCTCTGTTGCCAATCTAATTTGGCATTCTGTGGCCTAAGAGTCATGTCCCCTCTTGAAACAATGTGGTAGGCCAGGCACAGTGGCTCATTCCTGTAATCCCAGCACTTTGGGAGGCTAAGGTGGGTGGATCATGAGGTCAAGAGATCAAGACCATCCTGTCTTACATGGTGAAACCCCGTCTCTACTAAAAATACAAGAAATTAGCCGGGTGTGGCAGCAAGTGCCTGTAATCCCAGCTACTCTGGAGACTGAGGCAGGAGAATCGCTTGAACCCGGGAGGCAGAGGTTGCAGTGAGCTGAGATCACAACACTGCATTCCAGCCAGGGCGACAGAGTGAGACTGCTTCTCAAAAAAAAAAAAAAAAAAGAAAGAAAGAGAGAAAGCTCTGCCTCCTGGAGGAAGGGCAGAATGGAAGTCAACCCCAGAAGCTTATAGTACCAGCTGTTCCAAGCCATGCTCAGTGCAACCTTCTCACCACTCTATTGCTGTTATTCCCATTAAAGAGAAGGCAAGACTGAGGCCTCGAGAGATTGCAATGGGTCACAGAGTTGGTGATGGCAGCCAGGACCCTCACCAGGCCCCTATCTGTATCTGGACAGTCTCAGATTTGGGGTCCCTAGGTTTGGTGCAGGACTTCCATGGAAAACACTGACTGATGGCCAGGGACACCTGGGCAGAATGGCAAAAGCCCCAAGGTTGTCAGCCCAGGTTCAGTCAGGCAGAGCCAGGATGCCTCTGTGAGTGTTCACATGTACATGTGCTCACATGCATCCACGCACGCACCAGAAATGCAGTGGAGCTGCCCTTGGGGAACAAATGCATCGGTTTCAATAGAGTGTCTTCAGAGAATTTTTAAAATTCCAGTCTCCAAAGGAGAATCACTCTCTGGATAAATAACTACCTCTTGGACAGAAATGAGCAGAAGCCACGGGGCTGGAAGACTCTGGCTCCAGCATCTGGGAGAGGTGTGTGGCTGCTCTCAGGAGAGGCTGTGGAGGCCTTCTAGCATCTGCCTGTCCATCCAGGGGGTGTCACTGTGCCAACCATCAAGGGCTGGACAGGGGAGAGGCATGGCAACTGTAGCCAGAAAGACAGATGTGATGCAGGAATCTCTTGTAAAGGAGGAGCAAGAGAGGGGCAAACATCTGAAGGGTTTCTTAATCCTGTAGTTTATATTTTATCTGCCTCAAGCCTTTTGCACGAAGTTCTCTACAGCTGAAGAGGTCTTCTCATTTTCTCTAATGGGAAGCTGCCCCCTCCTCTGCCTGGCTCTAGAAGCCTCCCCTAGAGGAACTGGGGTTACGAGAAGAGGCTTAACTCTCACCCACTTACTGGCTTGGGGGCCTTGGGTAAATCTGTCCAATGGTCAGTTTCCTTATCTGCTCCTCTGTAAAATGGGGGTATTAGCAATTGACATAGCTGTGTCATGGGTGAAATAAGACATGAGCTATCTTAATAAGGGGACATGTGAGTAAAGAGCTGATCCTTGTGGCAGCCAATACTGGTCTTGTTGTTTCACGCAGGATGGCTCTTCTTTATCCCCAGTATTCCAAAGCCTTAAGAGAGGAGAGGAAGGACAAGAGGGAATGCTATGTCCTGTTCATCTGTGCTTTCCTCCCTCTCATTCCTCTCCATCTGTCCTCGCTCATTAAGTCTAGTAAAATGGTGTGCACTCTATCAGTTCTTGCTGATAACCTAAAGTGATTAGGCCCAGGGGCAGGGGAGGGGACTCAGTGAGTGACTCCTCCAGGTCCCGAATAGCCAGAGAATTCTGGAGATAAAATTCCCTGAAAGAGGTCTCCTGAAGCTTCTTGCTTTAGCCATTGGGCAGGAATTTTTACATCACTGTCCCACTTAACTTTCATAGCCCTCTTTCGAACTAACACCATGTGCCCCATTTTACAGACGAGAAAAATGAGCCTCAGAGGAGCTAGGCAACCTTCCCAAAACCACTAGACTAGGAGGTGGTTTCAAACCAAGGATTAGGCTCACTTGTACTAGTTGCAAGTTCTGAGTTGTACAGGTTCTGAGGTCTTGATGCCCAGGAAAGACCTGGGTCTGAATCCTCGTCCAGACTCTTACAACTGTGACGTGGTGCCAGCTCCCAGGACGAAGTGTCCATCTCTGTGGGGAGGAGATACTCTACAGGTTTTTGGGAAACTTCACGAGACAACAGATGCAGACCTCAATGTAGCACTTAGCATGAGTGGGCCCAAATCAATGTTTGCAGGCCATCCCCACCCCTGGGGTGTTCCCATTCTAAGAACTGTTCTTCGTCAATGATGACCTCAGTGTCCCAACCAAAGCAGCAGGCAAGGAGATTTGCACCAGCTCCAGGTACAGGGGCCTGGCTGAAAAATGTAGACCCCCTTAGCCACACTGAGCCCCAGAGTTTCTCCCTGAATGCCAGTGCCTGGTGTGATGCCCAAAAAGTGGGTGCTTGGTAGACATTGTTGAATGAATGGATGTTAGTTGGATGCTGAAAGGTTGCTGTTCTAGGGGACAGTGGGATGGTCTCTGTGGAATGAGGGGCCATCCTGGAATGGCTGAGGGGTGAGTTCACTGGGCCTGTGTGCACCGCCTCCAGGAAACACACTGGCTCAAGAACGCCTGATGCCAGCTGGCAGACATTTCCTGGCTGGCAATAGTTTTCTGCCTCCTCTTCTCCTTCTTCCTTCTCCGCTGAGGCCCCCAGACCCAGCCTCAGGCTGGCTTCTCTCCTTGCCTCAGGTCTTATTCTGGGATTGGAGTACCCATGGGTCACCCTGGGAATTCTCACCTCCTGAGGACCCTATAGACAAGGATCACCTTGTCTATAGCACAGTCAGAGGAGACAAAGCTGCTATCTCTCCAAAATCTTCCTCCTCCCTTAGAGGTCCCTGGAACCCCACCAGGGCTCTCCAAAATTTGAGCCCTTCCCCATCAGTGTGGCTTGGCCTAAGCCTGGGCCTGAGGTCAGACCAACCCCACTGGGAGAGGAATGGCATCTCATTCCTCAGCCAACCACACTCTGGCACATCAAGAGCTGCCAGACCACCTTCATGGACCCTTGGGTCACCCATAAGACATGGGGACCACATTGTACAGAAGACACACACCTGTTCCAGAGACACAGCACTCCTAGAAGCCCTTGTGTGACCAGTGGAGGTTGGGGGACTGAGGTTCAGAATGATAAAGTATTTTCTCAGAAGTTTAGACTATGGCTCCTATTTCAGACACAGTGTTTGGGCAAAACCCTCTCTGGGTGGCTTTCTCTCTGAAACATGAACAGAAAAAACTAGGCCAGCCTTCTCCCCTTCCAGCCTTCTGTCTAGAAGTACATCTCCCTCCCCCAACAAACCCACCCCATCCATACACCCACTTGTACAACTGCCCACAGCGCCCCCAACCCCTCTCTCCTGTGCTTTTGTTTTGATGACAGAAACTTGAGTTTTAGCTCAGTAGTATTAATAATCTCTCACTTGCATTAACCAGTACTGTGTTAAAAATCACACACGATATTTTTATTTCATTCCCTACACTTATTTTAGAGATGAGGAAAGTGATGCCCAGAGCAGCTACTGCACTCTATCAGTTCTTGCTGATAACCTAAAGTGATTAGGCCTAGGGGCAGGGGAGGGAACTCAGTGACTCCTCCAGGTCCTGTCTAGCCAGGATAGCTAACCAGTGGCAGAGATGGGATTTGAACCCATGCCTTGGAAGGATTGTATCTGACTCCCTTTTCCCTGCTTCTTCGGCATGGGCACAAGGGCAGGAACAAATCAGATGCCCAGTAAGCCTATGTAGGCATCAGTTAGCCCTTCTCAGGTCTGATGAGGCCTTTTTTTTCTGAGACGGAGTTTTTGTTCTGTTGCCCAGGCTGGAGTGCAGCAGCGCAGTCTCAGCTCACTGCAACTTCCACCTCCTGTGTTCAAGCAATTTTCCTGCCTCAGCCTCCAAAGTAGCTGGGATTACAGGCACCTACCACCACGCCCAGCTAATTTTTGTATTTTTAGTAGAAACGAGGTTTCATCATGTTGGCCAGGCTGGTCTCGAACTCCTGATCTCAGGTGACCCTCCAGTCTTGGCCTCCCTAAGTGCTGGGATTACAAGCATGAGCCACAAAAGACCTTAGAAGACCTCCATTTAAACAGTGTCATCAGGCCAGGCACAGTGGCTTATGCCTATAATCCCAGTATTTTGGGAGGTCAAGGCGGGTGGATTATTTGAGGTCAGGAGTTTGAGACCAATCTAGCCAACATGGTGAAACCCTGTCTCTATTAAAAATACGAAATTAGCCAAGCATGGTAGTGGGCACCTGTAATCCTAGCTACTCAGGAGGCTGAGGCAGGAAAATCGCTTGAACTCGGGAGGCAGAGGCTGCAGTGAGCTGAGATCACACCACTGCACTCCAGTCTGGGCAACAGAGTGAGTCCCTGTTGAATGAATGAATGAATGAATGAATGAATGCCTTCTGGAGACAACGCCACCCAGAGAATGGGGTGGACCTTCAGAGCTAGAGCAGGACCAAATCAGAAAGGACCTCTGCCTTGCTTTGCACTCTGGTGGTCACCAGAGTTGGGGACTTCAGTTTCCCCAACTATAACATGGGAATAATAAACACAACCACACCTTAAGGTTGGCCTGAGTGCCAGTGAGGCCAAGTTGCTCTCCCTCCACTGGCCCAAAGCAGCAGGGCCCTGCCAGGCTCTGGGAGCTAAGAGTAGGAGCTGCCCTGAGCCACTGAGACAGGCTTCAGCACACTTGGGGACTCGTGCTCACGTCACAGCCATGCCTCTCGCTCTGCCCCGCCAACCCAAACCTGGCTGGTTGAAGGGGCTGCAGCCAAGAAAAAAGCTGGCCTGAGGGGGTATTTGCTCTCCAGGGCTCAGCGATTGTGGAATAATGACTACAGTGGCCGCCAGAGTCAAAGGGGACTCTGTTCTCTGAAGCCAGGGCTCCCATAGCTGGCTACCCACAGCCTGAACTCAGGCCGACAGAGCCGCGGCTCTGAGCCTGGCACCCGCCACCAACCCTCACACTCTCGACCTCATTTAATCCTCATGACAACCTTGCCAAAAGTGGTTCTACCATGTGACTCAACAGACAAGCAAACTGAGGTGCAGGGAGACAAAATGACTAAGTTTCCGCAGCTAGTGAGGGGCAGACCAGGTCTGTCTGACGCCACCAACCACAGCACCAGGACCTGACCATAACCCGTTTCATGCGAAGCCTCCAACAAGGCTGGATTGGAGAGATTTGAGCGCCTACTATGTGCCAGCCCAGCTCCTTTGCTTGAATGTTGTTTGACCTTAAATTGAAAAACCTGGCCCAGCACAGTGGCTTGCTCTTTGGGAGGCACTTTGGGATGCTGAGGTGGGTGGATCACCTGAGGTCAGGAGTTTAAGACCAGCCTAACCAACATGGTGAAACCCTGTCTCTACTAAAAATACAAAAAAATTACCTGGGCATGGTGGCGCCCACCTGTAATCCCACCTACTCGGGAGGCTGAGGCAGGAGAATCACTTGGACCCTGGAGGCAGAGGTTGCAGAGAGCCCAGATCTCACCATTGCACTCTAGCCTAAGCAACAGAGTGAGACCCCATCTCAAAAAAAAAAAAAAAGCCAAAAACTAGAGATAAAGGCATCATCAGCCACCTCATACAGATGAGGAAACTGAGGCTCACCGAAGAGCCTTTTCAATTGTCAACAGACCCAGGTACTCTAATAGCTGAGACAGACCCCTTTGCACCTTAACTTCCTGCCTTCCTTCCATGTTAGAAAGAAAGCAAACGCACTACAATCCTTTTGACTCACAAATATGACCCCTGTGTGTGCGCCCTGTCCTGCAAAATATTGCTGAGTCTGGGCTACTCATCCTTTTTGGGGTTTGGGATGGGATAATCTGGTCCTGACCCTTTTTCGTTGGCAAGATCATAAGTATTCAGTTCAATGAATTCTCAAAAAGTGAATACAACCTTGTAACCTCTCCATCAAAGGTTCTGCTTTTGAAAATGAGCATGTTCCCCTGAGCAACACAGAGGCACTTGGGGAAGCCAGACTAGGGGATCAGGTCGGGCTGCTCTGCCTGGGAAAGATGTTCCTGGGCATCATTGTCCTGCCAGATTCAGGGCACCTGAATGAGTCTTGTCAACAAGACTGATCCACAGGGCTCTTGCTGAACTGCTGACGTTTAGGTCGAGGAGGTCTGGGGTGGGGCCTGAGGGTCTGCATGTCTGAGGAGCTCCCAGCGACGCTAATGCAGCCACCCTGGTTTCTCAGAGTCTGGTCCTGTGCATACAGCATCAGCCTCACCTGCAGCTTGCTGGAAATGCAGAAGCTCAGGCTCCACCCTGGACATAGTGAGCATCAGAGTCACTGGGAGCCTTAAGAGCAATTGAAGCCTCATGCCCAGAGCTCCTAATTTAATTGTCCCAGAGTGTGACCCAGGCGTCAGCGTTCTTAACTACTCCTTGACCTCCGACGCACAGCGAAGGTTGGAGTGCTCTGCTGTTGCATCATGAGTCCTTAGTGCTGGAAAGGGCTGAGTTTTCACCCTGTTTACTTCCTCCTTTTATAAAGGAAGAGAAATAGGTCTAAGGTCACATCATGTAGGAATAAACTCATCAAATTTTTAAGGAATATATAAAATGTATTTACTTACACATTCATAAAATACATTTACAAAGCTACACAAAAATCTAATAACATGGGTAGCCTGTGGGGAGGTGAATTGGGTGACTGAGTGAGTGACAGGGTGGCACAGAGTATTTTCATATTTTTTATTATAAACTATGTGAGTTTACTATTTTTATTTATTTATTTATTTAATTTTTTTGAGACGGAGTTTCGCTCTTGTTACCCAGGCTGGAGTGCAATGTCGTGATCTCAGCTCACCGCAACCTCCACCTCCTGGGTTCAGGCAATTCTCCTGCCTCAGCCTCCCGAGTAGCTGGGATTACAGGCACGTGCCGCCATGCCCAGCTAATTGTTTGTATTTTTAGTAGAGACGGGGTTTCACCATGTTGACCAGGATGGTCTTGATCTCTTGACCTTGTGATCCACCCTCCTCGACCTCCCAAAGTGCTGGGATTATAGGCGTGAGCCACCGCGCCTGGCACTTTATTTATTATTACTTTTAAAAAATAGAGACAGGAGTCTCACTATATTGCCCAGGCTGGTGTTGAACACCTGGGCTTAAGTGATCTCCCTGCCTTGGCTTCCCAAAGTGTTGGGATTACAGGCATAATCCACTGTGCCTGGCCAAGAGTAAATTATTTATTCAAAAAATTATACAAAAAGAGCATCATTTTTAGGAATCCTTCTGAATAAAATGAGTGTTATTAATTTAAGTCACCCATCACATATGGCAGAAACAGTCCAAGAAACTGACACGAACTTCCGTAGCCACCTGAGGGCTGGTGCCACAGGCCAGGTGATGGGGTAGAAAACTCCGAACACAGCTCTCTCTTTTTGGTTCCCAGTCTCTCCACCCATCACAAACCAGCTGTGTATCTTTTGATAAGCCATTTAACAGTTTTGGGCCTAGGCTTTGGGCCTAGTATAATTTATTTGTTCAATGAATGGGAGGTTTTTTGTTTTTTTGTTTTTTGAGACAGAGTCTCATTGTGTCACCCAGGCTGCACTGCAGTGGTGTGATCTTCGCTCACTGCAACCTCCACCTTCCGAGTTCAAGGGATTCTCCCATCCCAGCCTCCCAAGTAGCTGGGTCTACACGTGCGCATCACCACGCCCAGCTAATTTTTGTATTTTTAGTAGAGATGGGGTTTCTCCATGTTCGTCAGGCTGGTTTCAAACTCCTGACCTCAGGTGGTCTGCCTGCCTCAGCCTCCCAAAGTGCTGGAATTACAAGTGTGGGCCACTGCACCCAGCCTAGGAGTTTTATTTAATTATGTTTTCAACTTTTATTTTAGATTCCGGGGTGCATGTGAAGGTTTGTGAACTGGCTGTACTACACGCTGCTGAGGTCTGGATTACCAGTGATCCTGTCGCACAGATACTGAGCATGGTACCCAATAGTTCATTTTTCAACCCCTGCCTCCCCTCCTCCCTCCCCACGCTAGTAGTTCCCAGTGTCTTTTGTTCCCATTTCTATGTCCACAAGTACCCAATGCTTAGCTCCCGCTTCCAAGTGAAAACATGCAGTATGTGGTTTTCTGTTCCTGCTTTAATTCACTTAGGATAATGGCCTCCAGCTGCATCCATGTTGCTGCAAAGGACATGATTTCATTCCTTTTCATGGCTGCATCATCAAATGTTAAAGCAGGAAGTCACGTTGGTGTTAGTTCACTTGATTCAATCATATTTTGCATTTAGAGAAACTGAAGTCCAGGGGAGACAGGGCAGCTGCCAGGGGCACTAAAATCTAAGACTTCTCTCCAACACACCTTTCCTCTCTCAGCTGCACCTTTTCTCCCTGCAGGGATCAGATTCTAGACCTGGCCAAGGACAGGCCCTCTACATCTCTTGCTCTTCAGCTGCAGCTGGCAAAAAGCCTTTCTCCCTTGAATCTCAATATGTGGACTAAGGACCTTCACAGTCGCTAGGGCTGTAGTATTAAAAATGCAACTAGGTGGCCGGGCGCGGTGGCTCAGGCCTGTAATCCCAGCACTTTGGGAGGCCGAGGCAGGTGGATCACGAGGTCAAGAGATCAAGACCATCCTGGTCAACATGGTGAAACCCTGTCTCTACTAAAAATACAAAAAATTAGCTGGGCATGGTGGCGCGTGCCTGTAGTCCCAGCTACTCAGGAGGCTGAGGCAGGAGAATTGCCTGAACCCAGGAGGCGGAGGTTGCGGTGAGCAGAGATCGCGCCATTGCACTCCTGCCTGGGTAACAAGAGTGAAACTCCGTCTCAAAAAAAAAAAAAAAAAAATGCAACTAGGTAAGGAACCAGGACTCCATAAAGGGAAGAGTCACCATTGTTACCATGTAGATTTTTTTTAAAAAAATAGCTGGGCATGGTGGCTCACACCTATAGCTCCAGCACTTTGGGAGGCTGAGGTAGGAGGATTGCTTAAGGCCAGGAGTTCAAGACCAACCTTGACAAAACAGTGAGACCTCATCTCTACAAAAAATTAAAAAATTAGCCGAGCATGGCGGTGCATGCCTGTGGTCCCAATTACTCGGTGTAGGGGGCTGAGGTGGGTGGGTAGCCTGAGCTCAGGAGTTTGAGGCTGCATTGAGCTGTGAGCCAACCATTGCACTCCAGCCTGGTGACAGGGAGAGATCCTGTCCAAGAAAGAGAGAGAGAGAGAGAGAGAGAGAGAGAGAGAGAGAGAGAGGAAGAAGGAGAAGGAGAAGGAGAAGAAGGAGGAGGAGGAGGAGGAGGAGGATAGAGGAGGAGGAGAAGGAGGAGGAGGAGGGGAGGGGAGAGGAATAGACATCTCAAGGGTAGGAAAAAGTATAAAATGTTCATAAATACAAGAGGTATTCAACTTCACTTACATTTGAAGAAATGTAAATTAAAACACTGTAATATAACCCTCACCTATAGGATAAAGACTTTTTAAATGACGAGATCATAGTTTGGGGAAATAAGCGAATTGCAGTTGGTGAACATGTAAATGTACAAAAATTTGAGCTTGGCAGTTTGATGATTTCTATAAACGTTTTAAATATGTATGCACTTTGATTCAGTGAATCCACTTCTAGAAATTTACCTTGCAGATAAACTTACAAAAACGCACAAAGATTAGCATATCAACAATGTTTGCAATAATAGAAAACTAGAAATGAATCAAAGGGGTCTCACAAATGCTGACTTGGAAGAATATATATATATTGCAGAATAGTACATAGATTCTGATCTTATTTGTACAAAAAAGGATATAAATGTTTGTGTTTGCAGTCCATATATGCATAGAAATGTCTGGAATGACACACCAAAATTTTCATTAGACAATGAGATGGAGGGGAAGGGAGAGTTTTCACTTAAACAAAAAATCTTGGCTGGGCACCTTGGCTCATGGCTGTAATCCCAGCACTTTGGGAGGCCAAAGCAGGTGAATCACCTGAGGTCAGGAGTTTGAGACTAGCTAGGCCAACATGGTGAAACCCCATCTCTACTAAAACTACAAAAAATTAGCTGGGCATGGTGGCAGGTGCCTGTAATCTCAGCTGCTCAGGAGGCTGAGGCAGGAGAATCACTTGAACCCAGGTGGCGGAGGTTGCAGTGAGTTGAGATTGTGCCATTGTCCTCCAGCCTGGGCAACAAGAGCAAAATTCTCTTTCAAAAAAAAAAAAAAATTATCATATAATTCTGCACACAGAAGCATGCTCTACTTTTGTTGTAAGCCATTTTTAATCCAATTGGGTTTCAGTTAGTATGGTTTCAGAGGTTGCTGGAGACAGTGCTAGGTTTTTTTGTGGGCGGTGGAAAGTGGGCAACATGCTAGAACTTTCTCAGAAGGACATATAAGAGTCTCACTTATTTATTTTGAGACAGGGTCTCACTCTATTGCCCAGGCTGGAGTGCAGTGACACATACATGGCTCACTGCTGCCTTGACATCCCTGGGCTCAGGTGATTCTCCCACCTCAACCTTCTTAGTAGCTGGGACTACAGGCCCACACCATCACACCCAGCTAGTTTTTTTGTATATTTTGTAGAGATGAGTTTTTGACACGTTGCCCAGGCTGGTCTTAAACTCCTGGGCTCAAGCCAGTGCCTGCCTCAGCCCCGCAAAGTGTTACAGGTGTGGGCCACCATGCTGGATTTTTTTTTTTTTTTTTTGAGACAGGGTCTCACTCTGTCACCCAGGCTGGAATGCAGTGGTGCAGTCACCACTTACTGCAGCCCCGACCTCCCTGGCTCAAGTGATCCTCCCACCTCAGCCTCCCAAGTAGCTGGGACCACAGATAGCATCACCACACCTGGCTAATTTTTTTTTTTTTTTTTTAATTTTTAGTAGAGACACAGTCACACTATATTGCCCAGGTTAGCCTCGAACTCCTGAGCTCAAGTGATCCTCCTGCCTAGGCCTCCCAAAGTGCTGGGATTCCAGGCATGGGCCACTGTGTCTGGCCAACGCCTTTATATCAGGCTATAGAACGAAAGTAATTGTCAGCTTACTCTCAGAAGAAATTTAGGGCAAGAGTCCAAAGAAAGGGCAGTGCTGGTTAAGTTTAGTATTTAATGGCTTATAATATCATGGAGCTGGAGAGAGATCCAAGATGGCTGATCGCTAACAGCTCGGGATTGTAGCTCCCAGAGAAAGCTCAGAAAACGTGAGGACGCCACATTTTCAGAGGAATTTTCGTCGCCCACGGACCAGAAGATTTCCAGTGGAGGAGCCCCGCGGGTCGCCAGCGCGACTTCTGTGGCCGGTGCAGCGGTTTTGCCGTCGCCTTGGCGCGGCAGCTCTTCGTGGGCAGTGAGCGGGACTGGTTCCTACTGACTGGTGTTTGGAGCTCCGGGAAGGCAGAGCCGCTTGCGGACTCAAGAAGGAAGCCAGACCGGAGATTCCCAGGCAGAAGAGCACCATCAGTCTTACCGCTGTTGTTTTGGCCGGCGCAGTGGGTTGCTCGGATTCTAGCACTGGCAATCAATAAATTGGACATCCTCTCAGGAACTTAATCAGAAAGGCGCTAATTGTAAAGATATCAGATGGATAAAATAACAATAAAGGGAAAAAAACAGCCTAAAAAGGCCGAGAAAACTGAAAGTCAGAACCCCTCTCCCTCTACAGGGGATAGTAATTCCTCATCAGCAACGGAACAAGCCCTAATGGAAGAGGACTGTGTTCCAGTATCTGAAGGAGGCTTTAGAAGGTGGATGGTGAAAAACCTCTGGGAATTGAAACAAATTGTTCTAAACCAATGCAAAGAAACCAAGAACTTTGAAAAAAGGTTAGACGAAATGTTAAAAAGAATGGACAATATAGAAAGGAATATAAATGAACTAATGGAGTTGAAAAATACAACACGAGAACTTAGTGAAATATGCACAAGTTTGAATAGCCGAATTGATCAAGCAGAAGAAAGGATATCAGAGGTCGAAGACCAACTTAATGAAATGGAACGAGAAGACAAGAATAGAGAAAAAAGGATAAAAAGGAATGAGCAAAGTCTCCAAGAATTATGGGACTATGTGAAAAGACCTAATCTACGTTTGATAGGTGTACCTGAATGTGACGGAGAGAATGAATCCCAGCTGGAAAATATTCTTCAGGATATTATCCAGGAGAATTTTCCCAATCTAGCAAAGCAGGATACCATTCAACCTCAAGTAATACAGAGAACACCACAAAGATATTCCTTAAGAAGAGCAACCCCAAGACACATAATTATTAGATTCACCAGGGTTGAAACAAAGGAGAAAATACTAAGGGCAGCCAGAGAGAAAGGTCAGGTTACCCACAAAGGGAAGCCTATTAGACTTACAGCAGATCTCTCAGTAGAAACCCTACAAGCCAGAAGAGAGTGGGGGCCGATATTTAACATCCTCAAAGAACAGAAATTTCAGCCCAGAATTTCATATCCTGCCAAACTAAGCTTCACGATTGAAGGAAAAATAAAATCTTTTATGAACAAGCAAGTACTCAGAGATTTTATTACCACCAGGCCTGCTTTACAAAAACTTCTGAAAGAAGCATTACACACAGAAAGGAACAACCAGTATTCGCCTTTCTAAAAATATACCAAAAAGTAAAGAACATCAACAGAAAGAAGAATTTACATCAACAAATGGATAAAATAGCCAGTTAACATCAAATGGCAGTAATCTTAAATTGAAATCGACTAAATTTTCTAATTAAAAGATACAGCCAAAATCTAATGGTATACTATATCCAGACCTATTTCATATCCAAAGATATACATAGACTAAAAACAAAGGGTTGGAGAAAGATTTACCAATCAAATAGAGAAAAAAACAAATAAATAAACAAAAAGGAGTTGCAATTCATGCATTTGATAAAACAGATTTCAAACCAACAAAGGTAGAGTGGTATAAGGATCAATGCATCCTAACACCCAGATACATAAGACCCATAAAGAGATTCAGACTCAACGAAACAGAAAATTAATAAGGATATCCAGAATCTGAACTCAGATCAGTAACAAGTAAACTTAATAAGCAAACTCTCCACTTTAGATAAATAAAATATACATTCTCCATTTTAAATACATAAAATAATGATCGGCCATTATTAATAGCCATTTATAGAATAAAGCAATATTTTTGTTCTCTCTCCCTCTTTTTCTTCCTCTCTTTTCCTTTCAAAAAAAAAAAACACCCTCTATATCCTCTTTCTCTCAAAAAAAAAAAAAAAAAAAAAAAAAAATAATATCATGGAGCTACATGAAAGCCCCACCACGTCACCTCGATATCGCCCCAGGGTTCAGGGGGCTGTGGAGGCTTCAACCCAGGTTCAAGGAGTGCAGCAGGGGCTCAATTAGTTCCTCCTTCTGCAGGTGAAGGCAGAAGGGCTGGGGATGGGAGGAGAGATGCTTGTTCCTATGGATGGCAGCAGAAAGCTGCCCCAGTCACCAGCTGCCAGAGGATGGGTCTGGGTCTCACTACAGAATGAGTGCCCACTTGCCACGTTCCCATGCCACCGCAGCTCCTCTTGGTCCCTTTCAGAGCTCCTGGGCTTCTCTCGTCCCTCTCTCCTCCCCCATCATCCCTCTTCTCTAGACGGCGTGAGGCATGCTTCCCATGGAGGCACGGGCCCCCAGAGCTGGGCTGAGCCGAAGACCTCCTGGGCCAATCCCCTAATTTTATAGTTGGGAAAACAGGTCCAGAAAGGAGAAGGAACTTACCCGAGGTCACCCAGGGAGTTTATGGCAGAACTAAAACTGGGTTATTGGGAAAATGTCACGCAGCCCCTCCCCACCCATTCCCTAAACTTTACTGGATATGTTTGGCTGCCCCTTCCCCAGTGCCCCATTAGTTTTTCAACAGAGGCTTCTTTTTGGTTTTTGTGTTTGCTTGTTTTGTTTTGTTTTTGAGACAGTCTCACTTTGTCTCCCAGGCTGGAGTGCAGTGGCACAATCTCAGCTCACTGCAACCTCCACCTCCCAGGTTCAAGCAATTCTAGTGCTTCAGCCTCCCAAGAACTGGGATTACAGGCACCTGCCATGACCCCCAGCTAATTTTTGTAATGTGCGGAGACGGGGTTTCAACACGTTGGCCAGGGGTGTCCTGGCCTCAAGTGATCCACTTGCCATGGGCTCCCAAAGTGGTGGGATTACAGGTATGAGCCACCACGCCCAGCCTCAACAGACATTTCTCAAGCACCTACCACACCCCAGGTTCTATTCTAGGCCCTGATGATACTGGAATGAACAAAACAGACACAACTCCTACCCTGTGGAACTCACATTCTAGCTTAATTACATGACCTACCCATTACCTTTCTGGGGGAGACACGCTGTCCCACTGCAACCGGGAAGTCTTTGTCAGCAAATGCACACTGCCCCGACTCTGCCCTGCAGGAGAGAGGGCCTTGTCCCTGGAGGAGGGGTGTCAGCCAAGAACGGGCAGCAAGGGCACCAGTGCCCAGCTCTGTGGGAATTCAGACCCTCCCATGAGGATCATCTCCTTTGTTTCTCAGAAACACCCTACACACCAGATACTCACATCCCCACTTTACAAGCAAGGAAATAAATGAAGGCCCAGCGCCCAGCAACACCGTCAAGTAAGCAGCAGGACTGAGCTTTCTCCTCCCTCAGATGGGGTAGTGGGCCCTGCTCAAGCAGAGCAGGGCTGGCGGGGGAGCAGGGGCATGGGGGCATTTTCTGTCCCCTTTTGGAGAAGAGAATGGCGGTCTCTGCTGGCTTTTTCTCTGGGTGTTCAGAGAAGCTTGAGCTGCCCACCACTGCCAAAGTGACCAGCCAGCTATGGTGCCGGAGCTACTGCCCCTGTCTGGGGATTCTGGTACGCAGAGCAGTGTTCCTAACCCTGAAGCAGGTACCAACCCTTTTTGTGATACTTAATTAAAACAATGGGCCCTTTCCCTAGAAATATTCTAGGTGCCTCCCTCAAACCACTTTGCATACACATTCCCTGCCACCCATCCTTGCTCCACCCTGGGCAGGGCTAGATCTTCTGGGGGACCCTCTCCTAATGGGAGGAGGAATCACACTATGGAGTTGAAAGGTCAGCACACCAACCCCCCACCCTACCCCGCCCTGAGAGTCTCTCCTGCCCACCCTGGGAACTGCTCCTTGAGGGGTCTGCACACTGCATCCCGGGAAGCATTGCCGTCCACACGGTGCTGCCCAGACGGGCTGTGAGCGCCCCCTGGGGGCAGCTCGTCTGCATGTCCCAGGAAACGCTATACCCATCCCATCCCCACCCCACCCCCAGAGTTTAACTTAACGCCAACATTTGGACAAGAAAAGTTTGTCATTTAAAATATTGTTTTTAAGTTAAAGCAGCCACAGATGGGCATTACAATTCAAACTCTGCCCCAAATGTTAGGAGAAACCCTGGAGGTGGGAACGGTAGGGACAGCTGAAGCTGATCTCACCGTCTCATCCCTCAAAACCAACTCCCAAGGCCTGGTCTGCCTAGCACCCTGTCCCAGGCACAGGATACAAAGATGAAGGGCCCTTGACCCTGTCCTCCCCCTACAGGCCAGCCATCCCAGGCTGGGGGAGGGAGAGGGAGAAGGAGGCAGAAAGATAAGAGGACCAGCTTATCCCAGTTCACCCAGGATGTCCCAGTTTTTTTGTTGTTGTTGTTGTTATTTGTTTTATTTTATTTTATTTGGAGACAGGGCCTTGCTCCGTTCCTGAGGCTGGAGTGCAATGGCACAATCTCAGCCCACTACAGCCTTGACCTCCCTGCCTTACGTGATCCTCCCACTTCAGCCTCCCGAGTAGCTAGGACCACAGGTGCATGCCACCAGTATGGCCAATTTTTGTATTTTTTTTACAGAGGTGGGTTTTTCTATGTTGCCCAGGCTGGTCTTGAACTCCTGGGCTCAAGCAGTCCTCTGCCTTGGCCTTCCAGAGTGCTGGGATTATAGATGTAAGTGCCCTGCCTTGGCCTATGTCTGTTTTAGGACTGAAAGTCCATCTTCCCAGGAACCACCCCACTCCAGTCCTGGGCAAACCAGCCTGCCCCTTCTCCCTATGCTGACCAGTGAAAGCATCATGAGTGGCATAAGGGCAGCCATAACTAGGTCCACACACGTTTTTGTCTTTACACAGGGTCAGACTTTTATTGATGTTATTTCCATCATAAAAGTCACTAGCTACATGGAATTCCCAAAAAGGCAATTCTCCTTAGCACTCTGTTCAGTTGGTAATCAGAGCTGTGTGCACACAGGCTCGAGCCATTCAACAAGTCAGTCAATATTGCAAACCATACACTATAGTATACTTCATATATAAATGTTATAGATTAAAATTTCACACTAAACAGTAACATTTAGCATCAAAAGAAAAAAGGCAAGGCAAGGCACAGTGGCTCATACCTGTAATCCCAGCACTTTGGGACGCTGAGGTGGGCAGATGACCTGAGGTCAGGAGTTGGAGACCAGCCTTGCCAAAACAGCGAAACCCCATCTCTACTAAAAAAGCAAAAATTAGCCGGGTATGGTGGCGTGCACCTGTAATCCCAGCTACTTGGGAGGCTGAAGCAGGAGAATCACTTGAACCCAGGAGGCGGAGTTTGCAGTGAACTGAGATGGCACCACCGCACTCCAACCTGGGTGACAGAGCGAGACTTTGCCTCAAAAAAAAAAAGATAGAAAAGAAAAGGAGAGAGGGAAAAGGGTTAATGAACCAGTCCTGGCCTGATCCAGATGCATTAACGTTTTTCAAGGAAGACTCTTCGATTTGGGCAGAGCCTTCAGTGGCAAATCCTGGATCCTGATCATGAGTGACAGCAAGACAGGGTCTGTCAAGAAGGCCGGGTCTAGGTGGTGAAGTTTTGCTCATTTTATGGCCCTTGAGTCCTCTGGTGAAGATTTATAGTAAAGGGTAATAAGGGAAAACCTTATCTAGTTGGGTGTTATCTCTATTGATTAGGTGAATATCTGGACCCTGTTGGTTTGATGCCTTTTGAAATGTAAGATGGAGTCCTTCTCTAAGATGGAGTCACTTATGCCAAGGTGGTCTATACAAAAAATGAAGGCTTCCAGAGCCTGGTGGGCCACAGACCCCCATGGCCTTAGGGGATTGAGGTTGATTAATGATGTCAGAGCAATATGTGAACTGTCCACAAGGGAAAGAATGGAAACCACCTGCACACTTAGAGACCCTCAGAACACTGCCCCACCCTCACCCCATCAGCAGAGCAGCCAGGGACCAGAGTGGGTGCCCTTTCCACATGGGTGGTCTGTCCCCAGGAGTCCAGAGGAAAACCTCCCCACTTCCCTTACTGACCCCTCATCCTCAGGCTGCAGGGATGAGGGATAGACCTAAAGTTCCATTTCTCACTCACCTAAGTCATCGTCCTGAGGCTCCTGCTCCATTGCCTGGCTCACTCCCTGAAATTCTCCTTCCCTGTCCCCAAACTCTGCACCCACAGTGAACCCCCTAGGACAGCAGGAGAACTAGAGGTGGAATTGGTGGGGAAGGGATTGGGTGGGCGCATGTCTAGACAGGGCTGTGAACACCTCACAGAAGTGTCTGAGTGTCAGCAATGCCCAAGCAGCAGGATGACTCTTGGGCCCCTAGAAATGGCACTGTAGTCAGGAGAGAGCCAAACCACCCGGTCTGAGACCAACTCCTGAGGCAAAGGGGAAGAATTCCAACCACCTGAGATCGAGTTTGCACCATTTCCCTCTTCTGCTTCCCCTCCTCCAAGAGGGCTTCAAACTGACATTAAGTAAAATGATAGAAAAATACTGTGCTATTTCTTTTCTTTTCAAGACAGAGTCTCACTCTGTTGCCCAGGCTGGAGTGCAGTGGCACAATCTCAGCTCTCTACAACCTCCTCCTCCCAGGTTCAAGTGATTCTCCTGCTTCATCCTCCTGAGTAGCTGGGATTATGGGCACCTGCCACCAAACCCAGCTAATTTTTATATTTTTAGTAGAGACAGGGTTTTGCCATGTTGGCCAGGCTGGTCTCGAGCTCCTGACCTCAGGTGATCTGCCCAACTCGGCCTCCCAAACTGCTGGGATTACAGGCGTGAGCCACCATAAAGTTCTATTTCTCACTCACCTGTCATTGGCCTGAGGCTCCTGCTCCATTGCCTGGCTCATTCCCTGAAATTCTCCTTCCCTGTTCCCAAACTCTAAGATACAAGATTCTGGAGGAAGGGGAGAGATACTGAAGGAAAGATGTGCTCCCATCAGGAGGCATGTTTGCATCACTCTTATGGGGTTGGAACGTGGCTCTGCCACTTACCAGGCACGAACCTGTACCAAGCTCATAACACCTCTGAACCTGGCTCTTCCCATCTGTAAAATAGGGATAACGAGCCCCAGCCCAGAGAGCTGTGAATGGGCTGGTTCAGATACAGTGCGGCGCACTCCTTCACCCTCAATCAGTCTCGTTTCTCCCTCCACCAGCAGCCTCTGTTTGCCCATCTGTACCATGAGAAGCTGCACCAGCTTGTCACCCAGATGACTTTCTAGCTGTATGGTTAGCTGGCCGGGCCAGGCTGCCTTTCTGTTACCAACACGGTGTTCCAGACTTCTGCCAAGAGGGCAGCTAGAGCTCAGGAGAGAGGAGCGCACCTCGGCCCTGATTACATGCTGCTGAAAGCTCTGGCCGGCCACAGCCAGGCCCAGTACCCACCGCACAGCTGTCGGAATGAATGACCCTTTATACCAGGCCTGTCCTAGAGACCCCAGCCATCAACCTGCTGCCACAGACAGCCCCCACACCACCCTCAGTCTAGGATCCCCTTCCCACACCCACACACATTTTCTAAGTGACTGAGTGGAGGGGGCTAGTATCTGAAACCACAGACAGGTGAAGCTGGTTGCCTGCCCAGTCACAATGTGCAGGTGTAAGAAAGGCTGCTCACCTGGAAGTCAGGCCTGCCGGTGGACAGAATCCAGCCTCTGCAGCCTCTTCCCCAGGACTCTGCTCAGAGCCACTCAGAGCCCAGGCATTCCAAGGAGAAGCAGGTAGATATAGGCCTTTTCGCCTATGGAGTTCACCTTGTTAGTTCTGGGGCAAGGAGAGAAAGGGGGCATGAGAAAGGAGGGATGGAAGGAGGTGCTGAAAGGAAAAGAGAGGACACCCAGGTCCCTGCCTAGAAACCTTCCTGCTGCCCATAACAGGAAGGGGCTGCCCCCAGCCAGGACTCTGCAAGGTTCCAGAGCATGGCTTTCCCAGGGGAGCATGGCCCACTCCCCTGTCCTCCAAGGTAATGAGCTGCCCGCAGTGTGTGCACGTGCATGCACACGCACACCACACATGCACACACACGTGCACACACACACTCGCCTGGTGCAGCTGCCTGGTTCTCTTCCGAGGACCCATGTCAAAACCTCTCCTTTTATATAACCCTCGTACACAAAGGGCTGCGCGTTCCCCAGTTCCTAGACGAGACTTGGTTGACTTTTATATGCCCAGGACTCAGAGCATACACCAAGCTTCTAACACGTATAATCTCCCTCACCTCTGCCCTGGGAAAGCAAAAAGAAAAGAAAACCCTGACAAATTTAATCCCCCACGGGACCTTCTATTACACCTACCCTTTGGGGGGTTAAGTGTTGGGGGTTAGAGTTAGGCAAGGCCTGGGCTGTGCCCTACAGGGGCCCCCTGCCACGTGTGGCTTCTGGGAACCTGACGATGGCTCCTGTGAATGGCAATGTGCTGTGAGCAAAACCACACACACCAGATCTCAAAGACTTGGTAGAAAAAAAATGTGAAATAGCTCATTAGTGATTTTATATCAATTACATGTTGAAATAACATTCGAGATATAATAGGTTCCACGACATATGGTATTAAAATTAATTCTATTGGCTGGGAACAGTGGCTTATGCCTGTAATCCCTTCATTTTGGGAGGTTGAAGCGGGTGGATCACAAGGTCAGGAGATCGAGATCACCCTGGCCAATATGATAAAACCCTGTCTCTACTAAAAAGACAAAAATTAGCCAGGTCTGGTGGCAGGTGCCTGTATTCCCAGCTACTTGGGAAGTTGAGGCAAGAGAATCACTTGAACCCAGGAGGCAGAGGTTGCAGTGAGACGAGATCCCGCCACTGTTACTCCAGCCTGGTGACAAAGCCAGACTCCGTCTCAAAAAAAATATGGCTCTCAGGCCAGGCGCGATGGCTTAAGCCTGTAATCCCAGCACTTTGGGAGGCCGAGGCAGGTGGATCCCGAGGTCAAGAGATCGAGACCAACCTGGTCAACATGGTGAAACCTCATCTCTACTAAAAATACAAACAATTAGCTGGGCATGGTGGCGTGTGCCTGTAATTCCAGCTACTCAGGAGGCTGAGGCAGGAGAATTGCCTGAACCCAGGAGGTGGAAGTTGCGGTGAGCCGAGATCGCACCATTGCACTCCAGCCTGAGTAACAAGAGCAAAACTCCGTCTCAAAAAAACAAAATGTGGCTGTCATTATATTTCTATTGGCCAGCCCTAGATTTCACTATTCCCTCCCCTCCCAGCACTCTGAGAGCAGCAAGGGGCATTTGGATGGGAAGGCAGCCAGAGACAGCCATGGGAGGCCTCGAATGTCAGGCTGATGGGTCTGGAGGTGCCCTCTGGGTGACAGGGAGCCATGGCATTGGGACATGGTTCTCATCAGGCCAGCTGTATGTGCTCATCATCCGGAAGACAGCTCCGAGCCCCAGGCTGGTCCACTGGAGTGAGGAAGAGATGGGATCAGAAAGATGGTACTTTCAGTTGGGAAAGGGAGACAGGAATGCCTGGCAAAGAATGCTATCTGAGCAAAGGCTCAGAAGCAGCAGAGTGGGCGTGCTGGGGATCCTACAGAGGAAGGAAACAGAGACAGGTTCAGAGAGTGGAGGAAGAAAAGAGGGTAGGGAAGAGGAGATCAGTCAGAACTAAAGAACAGAGAGGAGATCAGAGGAGCTTGCTTGAAGGAAGTGGTCAGTCTTCCTCATCAGAGCCCTCCACCTCAGGTTTTCAAGAAAATCTCCCAACCCCATTCCTCCCACAGGAAGGAAGGCCAGGTACATGTCAGCCTCCCTCAACCCTCTCCGAGCCTAGCACTCCTGACGCCACCTGAGCTGTCTGTGTCGGGGGACTGGTCTAAAGTCAGGATTGGAACCCATGGAGGACAGAGAGGGAAAGCAGCATCCTTGGGGCCAACCTTTGCCCCTTCTTCCTGCCCTGAGATGACCTCAGTTCCTGGCCCAATTTAGGAGGGTCAGGCTCTTGAGAAGGCCTGTTTTTAATTTAGAAGGAGGCGGATCTTCAAAAGTCTTGGGCTTATCAGGGAACAGAGCCCAGGGGCCCACTCCCTCCTCCTTTATTCTGGAAGCAAGCACCGAGGCAGTGGGGACAGGTGTTCGCATCATGGCCACTGGCCTTTGGGAGGCAAAGATCCAGACGGATGAAGGCATTGGTGCCAGAGGTGCCTTTTCTGCCTATCAGAGGATTTGAGGGGATAGAAGACTTGTGCACAAACTACGGATTGAGGGTCACGTTGCCTATTTTTGTACAGCCTGTGAGCTAAGAATAGTTTCACTTTTTTGGTTCTCTGTGACAGTGCTCTGTCACCCAGGCTGGAGTGCAGTGACCTAATCTCGGCTCACTGCAACCTCCACCTCCCAGGGTCAAGCTATTCTCCTGCCTCAGCCTCTCAATAGCTGGGATTCCAGGCATGTGCCACTATGCCTGGCTAATTTTTATATTTTTAGTAGAGACAGGATTTCACCATGTTGACCAGGCTGGTCTTGAACTCCTGACCTCAGGTGATCCTCATGCATCGGCCTCCCAAAGTGCTGGGATTACAGGAGTGAGTCACCATGCCTGACCACAGATGACTCTTAAACAACCTGGGGGTTGGGGTGCCAACCCCCTGCACAGTCAAAAATCCATGTATAACTTTTGATTACCCCAAAACTTTACTAATAGTCCACTAGATACCTTAACAATAACACAACCAATTAACACATGTTTTATGTATATATTACATACTGTCTGCTCACAATAAAGTAAGCTAGAGAAAATAAAATGCTACTAAGAAAATCCTGAGGAGGCCTGGTTCAGTGGCTCACACCCATAATCCCGGTACTTTGGGAGGCCCAGGTGGGTGGATCACTTGAAGCCAGGAAATGAAGACCATCCTGGCCAACATGGTGAAACCCCATCTCTACTAAAAATACAAAAATTAGCTGGATGTGGTGGTGCACACCTGTAGTCCCAGCTACTTGGGAGGCTGAGGCAGGAGGATCGCTTGAGCCTGGGAAGCAGAGGCTGCAGTGAGCCAAGATTGTGCCACAGCACTCTAGCCTGGGCAACAGAGTGAGACCCTGTCGAGAGAGAGAGAGAGAGAGAGAGAGAGAGAGAGAGAGAAGAAAAAGTCCTAAGGACAGTACTATACTGTATATATCAATACCATAAGGTTCCGATGTCTGTTTACAAGATGAATCATCTATCTGAATAATGGCAGCAACCGCGGTGGCAGACCTCAATCTACAGTACATATCAAGCAATTCAGCTTTTCCTTACCATGTCATGACTTTTCTCTGCTTCTCGGGAGCACCTCCAGCATCACTAGTGGCACTTCATATGGGCCCCGTTATGTTATTCAAGGTTTATGGTATTGCGCCAAACACAATTAAAAACACACCAGAGCTGGGAGAGATCACTTTGTCTGCCACATGCAATTTACTGGAGAGATGACTGCTCATGCGGAGATGATTAGCATCACACAGTGCTCTAAGCAGATACGTGCAACACTTGAGCTCCCCGAAATAGCAATAGGAGGTCGCTATGGAATTATTGCTGTAGGAGCATACGTGCCAGAGTTAATTTTATACAGTTATGATTTAATACTGCATCTTTGCCTTGTTTACATTTCTCTCGACTGAATGGTGCCATGTACAATCTTAAGTGTATGCATATGTTTTGATAAATTTTAACTTCTCATAATGGATTTGTGTACATTTTATCATAGTAAATGATAAAATACACACTTATCTACATATATTTTAAGTATTCATGACATACCTAGCTCTTTCTTAATTTTTTCAATATTTCTAGGGTACACATATGATTCATCTGAGTTTTTTCAAATTATGGCAAATCAAGAAAAGTTCCAATATATTAATTGAAAAGAATCCACGTATAAGTGGACCTCATGGTTCACATCCCCATTACCCAATGATCAACTGTGTACCCTAATTTATTTACCCAGTCCCCTACTGGTGGACATTTGGGTTGTTTCCAATCTTTTGCATTACCAAAAAAAAAAAAAAAAAAAAAATGCTGCAATGGGTGGGGCATGGTGGCTCACGCCTATAATCCTAGCACTTTGAGAGGCCGAGGCAGGTGGATCATGAGGTCAGGAGATCGAGACCATCCTGGCCAACATGGTAAAACCCCATCTCTACTAAAAATACAAAAATTAGCTGGGCATGGTGGCACACACCTGTAGTCCCAGCTACTAGGGAGGCTGAGGCAAAAGAATTGTTTGAATCTGGGAGGCAGACAGTGCAGTGAGCCAAGATCGTGCCACTGCACTCCAGCCTGGTGACAGAGCAAAACTCCACCTAAAAAAAAAAAATGCGGCAATGAATAGTCTTATGTACTTGTGGCTTCACCCGTAAATGAGTATATCTGTAGGATAAATTCCTACAGGGGTATGTGTGTTTGTAGTTTTGATGGATAATGCCAAATAGTCTACCATACAGACTGATCCAATTTACAATTTACCAGCAACACATGAAAACAGCCAGAATTTGAATTCAGAACCATTTGGTTCCCAAGCCAGATCTCCTTCTGCTGCACCATGGCCATCACTGCCAGCACCAGAAAGGTTTTTCTGATAACTTAGGCCACCTCCAAGTCTTAAGTCCTCCTGCTTACCTGCCTGGAATCCCGTCTTCTCCCCTAGGAGTGCTCAGCCCTACCAAATGGTCCTTATGTTTGAGACAATCTCTGCTTCCCCTGAAATCCTGTCCACCCACAGTCAGTTCTAACTGATTTCCTCTTGTTTCCTCGGGTTACACTTTCCCCTCCAATGCCCTTGAGGACAGAGATGGTGCCACATGTCTGCAGTAGGACTGAGGCATGGTGTCTGTAGGTGGGATGGATTTGATGAATGTGTAATAAATAAGTGTGCCCAATATTCATGCCAGAAACACAGATGTCGTCCCCGAATCCACCTTCTCTTTCATCCTCAATATTTAACTAATACCAAATCCTGTGGATCCTACCACCTCAGTATTTCTAGAATCTTCCCACTTGTCTCATCTGGCTGCTACCTCCTAGTCTGGGCCACCATAACTGTCACCTGGAATACCGCAGTGGCCTCTTGCCTGGTATCCCTGCCTCCACACTCACCACTTCCCGTCCACTCTCCACGTTCACTCTCTCTCACTCTGTGGATGAAATTACCGTCTTCCGATACCCATTCTCTCCTGCCCTTAGTAACAGAACCCCTGCGTTTTTTTTTTTGGCTGGGCCCACGGCCACTTAGCTAAAGCTCTCCTTTCCCAGCCTGCTCTACAGCTAGGTGGCATCATGTGACTAAGCTGTGTCATCACAGGCAGGAGCACTTGGGATAGATGCAACTTTCAGGCTGTGGCCTAAAAGGGGATGCGCACACCTCCACTCCTGCTTCTACCCTTCCCATGAGCCAGGACCTGACAAACAGCCACCTTAGACCTCAGGAGGGAGGCAGGGCATTGACAACAGCAGAGCAGCAAAGTAGAAGGGGCTTAGGAGGCCTCTGGGCAAAGTGGGGGTTGCCTGGCAGGGATACTCCAAACAGGACCCCTGGCTGTGAGCACCAGTGACCTTGCCTCAGTACCTGAAATCCAGCCTGCAAATCGTTTCTGAGGACATGAGGGATACAGCAGGAGGCAACACAAAATGTCTTTTGATTTAGAAATTTCTTGGGAGTTGACTTGGAGCTCTGCCATTGAAATGTCAGTCTCCTGGGTTCCTGCTTCACACGTATGTGCACAAGCAAGCAAGCATGCACACACATGTGCATTCACACATGCATGTGTTCATGCCCAGTAACTCTGTGCTAGGATAGAATGCAGCCTTTTCCCCTTCTTCCATCCTCACGCTGCTTTCAGGCAGCCTGAATTCCTCTTCCCTGACGTCTGCAGCCTCCTGCTGTAAGCAGTTAGGCACTGAGAACAAGGTTCTCCACGATCCTTTCTACCCGGTCAGCTCTCTGCTACCTGGACTGAAGGAATAGCAGCCAAGATAGTCCCCAGAAAGAAGATCGGCACACATGCGCGGTATGCACGTGCTGATATCCCCTTTAATCTCCAACCGTGAGGGTCTACTATGGGGTAGGTGCTTAGGGGGACCTTGCAGGACCCACAACATGCAGAAGCAGCAGCTCCTACTCTCAGGAAGGAAGGAGGCATTGGTTAGTGGCATCGGTAACATTGTGTCATTCAGAGCTTCGATCTGTGTATGAACCGTCATGTTTCCCAGGCTGTGATCCCCACCTGCTGAGGCCACCTGGCCAGTCCTCTGCCAAGTTTCCCTAAGTATGTCTGGAGATTCCCAAAGTGTATGTCATATAGACTCTTATGTAACAGGAAAGAACAGCTCATAAACATGAATTTATTCCACTGCTAAAAAATGTTCTTCTTGGCCAGGTGCAGTGGCTCATGCCTGTAGTCCCAGCTCTTTGGGAGGCTGAGGCAGGCAAATCACAAGGTCAGAAGATCAAGACCATCCTAGCTAATATGGTGAAACCCAGCCAAAAATACAAAAAAATTAGCCATATAGTCCCATCTACGAGGGAGGCTGAGGCAAGAGAATTGCTTGAACCTGGGAGGCAGAGGTTGCAGTGAGCCGAGATCACGCCACTGCACTCCAACCTGGCAACACAGTAAGACTTCATCTCAAAAAACAAACAAACAAACAAAAATGTTCTTCTTCCATGGTTCCCTTGGCTGGAATCAAGTCCCCTCTCCCACTGACAACCCAAGGCTCCCTGTTGTGCCCAGGTGACCCCTCCCCTCTGAGAGCCAACTTTGTCCTGGGCCACCTCCTGGGCCTGCCTCTCTTCCTAAGAATGACTCCTGTCCAGAGACTTCTCTGACCCACAGACAGATGACCTCCCCATGTCCTCCTCTGTAGCTCTCTGCACTACAACCAGGCTACACCACACTAGGGACCCCATGACAATGAGTGTAACCATCCCCATTGAACACATACAGAGCCTGGGCTCCAAGTGACTACAGGTCTCCCCCTCAGTCACACAGCCAGGCAGGGCAGAGGCCAAGATCCCAGCCCACCTCTCCCCATCATGCTCACCTGCCAGCATCATCTATTCGCTTATCAGGCATCTGGAGGGTAGAGTGGATGGGGGCTTTTTTTAAACACTGGGCAACTGGAGAGGATATGTGAGTTTGGGCGGCAGTAGGCAGTGGAATAGAACTGGAATAAAGATGTGGATAAAGGAGTCATTTAAGGTGGAGTAGCAGGAAGACAAAGGGAAGAGGTTAGGGCCTTAGAATGGCAACTGCAAAACGGAAGACTGTTTTGGCCTCTGTTTTCTCAGGGGTGAAGAGCTAGCGGCACGGGTCAAACCTGGAATTTGCAAGACTTCAAGCAATTGCTTCCTCAGGCAACTTACCCTAGCAGCCCTCCCAGCCAGGAGCAGGAATGAAGGTAAGATAAGGACTCCCAGTGGGGTGGGTCACAAAGTGCTACAGGAGACAGGACAGGCCAGACTGGCTGCCCAAAGGGACCATGCCCTGCTGTGGGCAGTCTGGGAAGGCTACCTGGAAGAAGTGGACACAGCACATAGCTGGACATCAATAAATGATTGTCTTAATTGCTTTATTTAGAGTCTGCTCTGTCACTCAGGCTGGAGCTCAGGGGCATGATCACAGCTCATTGCTTCCTTGGACTCCTGGGCTTCCATGATGCTCCTCCCTCAGCATCCCACATAGCTGGGATGACCGGATCATACCTGGCTAACTTTTTAACTTTTTGTAGAGACAGGGTTTTCCGATCTTGGCCACACTGGTCTTGAATTCCTGGGTTCAAGTAATCCTCCTGCCTTAGCCTCCCGAAGTGCTGGGATTACAGGTATGAGTCACCTCACCCCTTAATTGCTTTAAATGTCCCAGGAGACATCTAAGGACAAATTCTCTGAATACCTGGATGGAGCTGATGGTGGAGACATCGATGCTGCCATCACTTTGTGTCTGAGCTCAGGGGAGGCAGTGGTGTCCTCCTCATGAGAATGGGAAGATGTCTGCTCCTGAGCGTGGGGGAAGGTGCGGGAGGCTCTCTGTACCAGGCAGCAGCAGGAAGAGGGATAGTGAAAGCATGGAGATTCAGGGGAAGAAACAGGGCCTCAGCATGAGGGCCTTAAATGTCTGTCTAAGGTCAGTGACTCTTGGCTGGGTGCGGTGGCTCACGCCTGTAATCCCAGTACTTTGGGAGGCTGAGGCAGGAGGATCACGAGGTCAGGAGATTGAGACCATCCTGGCTAACACAGTGAAACCCCATGTCTACTAAAAATACAAAAAATTGGCCAGGTGTGGTGGCGTGTGCCCGTAGTCCCAGCTACTCGGGAGGCTGAAGCAAGAAAATCACTTGAACCCAGGAGGCGGGGGTTCCAGTGAGCCAAGATCGTGCCACTGCACTCCAACCTGGGTGACAGAGCAAGACTCCGTCTCAAAAAAAAATTAAAAAGGCAGTGACTCTGACTACCGCCAAGCACAGGCTGATGCCTGCTATTCCACTAGGACTCTATATGCCCATGTCATCTTTGCTGTTACGTTTGCTGCTGTATCCCCAGGGCCCAGAACTGTGCCTGGCATGGAGCAGGTGCTTGACAAATATTTGTTGAGTATATTAATTGATATCTAATTCTCACAATATCCTTGTGTGATCTGATTATGCCCACTCTGCAGAAAAGAAAATTAGGATCAAAAGGCTAATGTCTCTGACAGTGAGGGGCAGAACCTACCATGGGTCTTTGACCTAAGTGGCCCAGACCCAGCCAGATACCAGACCTCTCAGAGAGCAACCAGGACAGGATGGGAACCAGGAGCATCTGTGTCCAACAGCTAGTGACAGGACAGACAGGACTCAATCCAGTGCTGCCATACCCCTTCATCATTCAACAACTGCTTCCCAAGTTCTCCTGCACTTTGGGGAAAGGAGGTACCCAGATATGCTGACCTCCTTGCCCTGAGAAAGTGGCCAAATCTTTTACTACAGCCACCTTGAGGTAGATAACCAAACTCCTACCATGTCCCATATCCTGTGGTTCATTTATTAGATATCCATTTCTTCATTCATTCAAGAAATATGTGGTGAATGCCTACTATATGTTAGGGAGCAATCTAGTTGCTGGTGCAGTAGTAAACAAAACACAAGATTTCTGCTCTTGCAGAGTTTATATGCCAGGAAACAGAGACAGAAAAGAAGTAAATAAACATGAATTTTAGGTACGAAGAGCTGGAGAAGTCAGAGATTCGAAGCACCTGAAGAACTCAATGCACCATTGCTGGCTTTGAAGATGGAGGGGCCACACACAATACAGAGTGGCTGCCAGCAGCTGAAAGCCAGCCCTGTCGCTGACCCAGCAAGAAAACGGAGACTTCAGTCCTACAGCTGCAAGGAGCTATAAATTCCACCAACAACCTGAAGGAGACTGGAAGCAGATTCTATCCCAGAACCTTCAGATAAGAGCCCATGCCACAGGAGAATTTCTTGAACCCAGGAGGTGGAGGTTGCGGTGAGCCGAGATCGTGCCATTGCACTCCAGCCTGGGTAACAAGAGTGAAACTCTGTCTCAAAAAAAAAAAAAGAGCCCATGCCAGCCAACATCTTGATTTCAGCCCTCTGAAACCCCAAGCAGAGAGCCCAGTCGTTCCCACCTAGACTCTGAGTCACAGCACTGTGAGCTCATCAGTGGATATCATTTTAGGCCGCTAAATATGTGGTAATTCATTATGCCAGAAAAAAAAAAAACTGAGGTGGGCGGGGCCAACAATATAAAAGATAAAGAAGGATCAGCAAACTGTCCATCTAAACAAAAAGCTGAGGCAGAATTAATATAAGTAGGGAGTTTATTTGGGCCAAGCTGGAGGGCAGCTACCTGGAAATGTAGATTCAAGTTGACCTGAATATACACTCCAATTAGCAGCAGTCAGAAGAGACAGGGTCTCACTCTGTCACCCAGGCTGGAGTGCAATGGCTTTGAGACAGGGTCTCACTCTGTCACCCAGGCTGGAGTGCACTGGTGTGATCTCAGCTCACTGCAGCCTCAACCTCCCAGGCTCAAGCCATCCTCCCACCTCAGCCTCCCAAGTAGCTGGGACTACAGGTACATACCACCATGACCAGCTAATCTTTGTATTTTTTGTAGAGGTGGGGTTTTGCCATGTTGCCCATGCTGGTCTCAAACTCCTGAGCTCAAGCAGTCCGCCCACTGTGGCCTCCCAAAGTGCTGGGATTACAGGCATGCATCACCCTATCTGGTCGAAACAGCTGGATTTTTAGAGGAAAAAAGAAGAGGTAGTTCCTGAATTGTTTACCAATAATTTACATTAAAATGACATAAGCTATTGATTGGCTATACATTGTGGGGTTTTTCTTGTTTTTGTTTTGAGATGGAGTTTCGCTCTTGTCGCCCAGGCTGGAGTGCAATGGCGAGATCTTGGCTCACCACAACCTCCACTTCCTGGGTTCAAAGATTCTCCTGTCTCAGCCTCCCGAGTAGCTGAGATTACAGGGATTCACCACCATGCCCAGCTAATTTTGTATTTTTAGTAGAGATGGGGTTTCTCCTTGTTGGTCAGGCTGGTCTCGAATTCCCGACCTCAGGTGATCTGCCCTCCTCAGCCTCCCAAGTGCTGGGATGACAGGTGTGAGCCATCACGCCCAGCCACATTGTTCTTTGTATGACAAATTCTAGGAAAATGAAGATAATGGGTGAGGGAGCTCTCAGGAACAAAATGCCTTTAAATAATTGTCCCCAGGCATGGGTACAGGGAAGGAGGGATATGACTGAAGTCCCCCGCTACTCATGGCTGACTGGCCTGGCAAGCCTCACAGAACTCAGCGTGCTCTGAGCCATTTTTCTTTTCTTGAAGTGAAAAGACTGTATATAATACGGAGAATCCAAGTGCCACATCACACATGAAGGTCCACACGTGGCTTATACTCCACACATGCTACAGCCTCTTGTCTACTGTGAGCAGATCTCACTCTCAAGGCACCTCCAAGTGCCCTCAACGCTTCCAGGTGTCCACCTGTTCATGGAAGCGCACTGAGGACTGAGGGCATTTCCTGCTGGCTGGCACCAGCTATGCCAAAGATGGCTACCTGTCTACCAAACACTGCACCCTTTGCAGATGTGGCACTGTCTGTCATTGGGATGAGCTGCCTGATCAAGGACTACATTTCCCAGGCTGCCTTGCATCTAGGTGTGGCCCTGTGACTGTTTCTCACCAATGGAACGTGAGCAGAAGTGATGTGTGTTACTTTCTGGTCGAGGCAGGTAAGAGGTGATTATGTCCCTCTTTCCCCATGTGTCCACCAAATGTGCTGAACGCCAAGGCCTTTAGAGGCTCTCAGAACCATAGCCTGGAAGGAGCCCGGGTCCCTGAATCACCACGTAGAAGAGAGCTGCCTGCCAGCCAGGAACACCTGATGGGACCATTTCAGGAGTAAAGAGCAGACTGTTAATGGATTAAGTCATTGAAATGGGTATGTGTGCTCCGGGGAGTTCCATGTTATGTTAGCTAGTGTTTCCCTAATTTATCAGCCCTTCCTCTCTGGGCCCCTCCCCTCAGACAGACCACTGAGAGAGGCTGGAATCCCCAGGCCTGATGTGCCCGACAGGCTGACCCTGCACCCCCAAGCCAACCCTGGGCAAAGCTACCTCCTCACTCACGGAGGGAGGAAAACCACAGCCCCTGCAGTCATCCATGCCTGCCCAGTGCTGACCCTCTGCATGTTTGACTCTGGGCTGGGGCTGGGCTTGGGGCCATCTCTGGCCCTTCCCTGCATCCCGCTCTCACAACTGACCCTCACCTTGTTCAGCGCCTTCCACTCCTGAATCTCTCACGTCTGCATCCCCATGGCCCCTGCTCTGGGCAGGCCTCATGGTGTCTCACCCAGAAGTCAGCAATGGTGCAGACTCTTCTTAATAAAAGCATGCGTTCGTACCAGAGACCTTCCTGAAAATGCCTACCTGGCACACCTCTCCCCACTCTAAAGCCTTCAGAGACTCTCCATGCCCTGTAAATAAAGCACATTTTCCCTCCCAGTCTAGCCTACTCTTCCCTCACAGCCCCAGGACCTCACCATTTCCCCGCTCCTGTGAAATGTGTGAATAAAGTACCACTGCAAAGCCACACCCTTACAGTGATCATAATGGCCAGCTACAATTACCTTCTCCTCCTCCCAGTCTCAGACTGTTAAAGCCCTACCTGTCCTTCAAGTCAGCTCCATTCCTCCCAAACGCCCCCAGCAGGAATGAGCCCCCTTCCCAGGACTCCGGTCACATGAGTAACCTACGTGGTCCAATGCCATGTGTCTGGAAAGCAGGCTCTGCGATGCAGTTGAGGCTGCAGGGCTTTTACTAAGAAGAGCCCTTGGGATCAACTCCTGTGAAGGGAAGGGAGCCAACTTTTAATGGGCAGAGGGAGAGGGGGAGCCGTGCTGCTGGGAATGTAACTACTATGCAAATGTTGTTTACACGTATATACTTTGTTTAGTGTAGAATTTAATCAAGAAATACTCCTCTCTCAGAAAACCATCTCCCATATTTGACTCACCAGAATAACACCTTATATCCACCTGCACGTCACTTGTCACGTTCTCAGTGCTTCTGTTTATAGCTAAAAGCTGGGAGTAAACACTACAAAGTCTTCCTAATGCAGTGATGCTCAGTTGCTTTCTTTTTACTTCTTCACATGACAATTATGAAAGTGCATTTTTAATTCATCTCTGGATTGGTTACACTGTGAGTTTCATTTCAGAATGGTAAAGAGGCACCCATGATACTTCATACAAGAAGAAAAGTGGGAGGCCAGGCACAGTGGCTCACGCCTGCAATCTCAGCACTCTGGAAGGCCAATGTGGGTGGATCACTGGAGCTCAGGAGGCCAAGGCTACAGTGCACACCACTGCACTCCAGCCTGGGTGACAGAACAAGACCCTGTCTCAAAAAAAGAAGAAGAGAAGAAAGAGGAGAAGAATGAGGAGGAGGAAGAGGAGGAGGAGGAGAGGAAAGAGAAAGAGAGGAAGGAGGAGGATAAGAGGAAGAAGTAGGAGGAGGAAGGGGGAGAAGAAAGAGCAGGAAGAGAAGGAGGGGGATAAGAAGGAGAAGAACGAGAAGCGGAAAGAGGAATGGGAGGAGGAAGAGGACAGGGAGAAGGAGGAGGAGAAGGAGAAGGAGGAGAAGGAAGAGTAGGAGGAGGAGAAAGAGAAGGAGGAGAAAGGGGAGGAGGAGGGGAAGAAGGAGGAAGAGGAGGAGGGGAAAAAGGAGGAAGAATGAAGAAGAGGAGGAGGGGAAGATGGAGGAAGAGGAGGAGAGGAAGATGGAGGAAGAGGAGGGGGGAGGAGGGAGAGGAGGGGGAGGAGGAGAGGGAGGAGGAGGAAGAGATGGAGAAGAAGACAGAAGGAGAGAAGAAACAAGGGGAAGAAAAAAGAAAGCGGGGATTGGGAAGGGGATTTCCTTGAAGGTGAGTGGGCTCAGCTCCACAGTGGCTCCACTGGCTGGAGCCCAGCTGACCCTCTAAGGTCAGCTTCCTGGACATAGCCTGCTCTCCCTGAACGACCTGCCTCCCTATGGAGAGGAAGGTTCTAGTGTGAATGATATCGTTCAGATAAAGAAATGGAGGTCACTAGACTTGGTTGAGGCTGGAACCCAGCCTGTCTTGAGTCCACTTTGACTGACAGACCAGACTCTGGTGTGATTCCCACCAGCCCCACCTGGGGTCTCCCTGTCTCCCCACCAAGGGCCCTCATGCACGGCAACCATTCGTTCTGTGTTTTCTAGGCTGGGCAGGCCACGGTTTTTTTGTTGTTCTTTGTTTTTGAGATGGAGTTTCACTCTTGTCACAAGGCTGGAGTGCAGTGGAATGATCTAAGCTCACTGCAACCTCTGCCTCCCGGGTTGAAGCAATTCTCGCCTCAGCTTCCGAGTAGCTGGGATTACAGGAGCCTGCAATAACACCTGGCTAATTTTGTATTTTTAGTAGAGATGGGGTTTCCTCCATGTTGGTCAGGCTGGTCTTGAACTCCTGACCTCAGGTGATCTGCCCACCTTCACCTCCCAAAGTGCTGGGATTACAGGCATGAGCCACCACGCCCAGCCCAGACCACGTTTTAAACAGTCTGTTGTTCTGTCCCCACAAATATCCTAGAACTTGTCAGCCTGTGTGTTCCTTCCTGATCACCCCCTCTGCCCCACCCTCTCCCTTCAGTGCTGGAGGGGTGCTCTGCATCGCTGGCTGTCACTGCTTTTACTGCACCACAGCATGGCTGTCCTCTGTGGCTCACCCAGTGTGGGAGCTCTGTGAGGGTGGAGACAGCCTCGTTCACTGCCATGGCCCTCAACATGGTGTTACAGGAGCTATTTGATGAATGAATGAGGGGACCAGTCACAGTGTCTCACACCTGTAATCCCAGCACTTGGGAAACTGAGGCAGGTGGATGATTTGAGGTCAGAAGTTTGTGACCAGCCTGGACAACATGGTGAAACCCCATCGCTACAAAAATTAGCCATGCATGTTGGCACATGCCTGTAATCCCAGCTACTCGGGAGGCTGAGGCAGGAGGATTGCTTGAGCCTGGGAGGCAGAGGTTGCAGTGAGCTGAGATCATGCCACTGCACTCCAGCCTGGGAAACAGAGTCAGACCTTGTCTCAAAAAAGAAAAAAAGAATGAATGAGGGGGCAGAGTGAAACTCCATCTCACAAAAAAAAGGGGGTTTTGTCTCATAAAGAGACTGATAGGACTGACTCCTACAACTGTCCTCCGTGCCTGAACATCATCAAGAAACCCTGTAGCTGCAGACGCCATCTTCCACGAACCTAGAGCTGTCAGCCATTGATTGTGAACATGGCCTCAGTGGAAATGCTGGTTTGGACAATTATCCACCAGGCACTGGGCGGAAGATGGCTGGTGGATCTTATATAAAATATTAAAATGTTTTTAGTGGAGTGTGCTGGGTGAATGCAGCTTCATAGACAGCCTTGAGCGTGTTTATTCAGTACTTTTATTATTGCTGATACAAAAGCTATAAAGATTATTTAGGCAAATAGGGAGGGTAAGAGAGTCCTCAGGTAAGGTTTCCTTTTAATAAAAAGTGGCCCCCAAATCACTTCTTTTCTAACAAAAATCAGCCTGAAAAATCAAGCTACAAGCATAGATAAGCAAGGTAAAAGCTTGCCTAGGTGAATGCTGGCAGCTGTGCCAATAGAAAAGGGATACCTGGCAGCCAGGTCTATTTAACATGGAGGTTCCCCCCTCCCTTTTCTTTGTCGCCATGTATAGAGTAAAAAAGCAGGCAACGTGGTGCCAGCCAAGTAGAGATCCCATCTGCATAATAAAAGATCAGGGTGGGACGGCCAGCTTCTTTGCACCATCCAAACAGCACGCCTGGTCCCGGTCAGGCCAATTTCTCATGCCCTGTGTAAGGCAGGGTCTCCTCAAGCTATCTAGAAAACCCCAGGCATTTCGCCACAGAACCAGAAGACCCACTTGCAAGCCACTCTCTCTCTGCAGGAGAAACAGCTTTTCTCTTTTCTCTTTTTTTTTTTTTTTTGCCAATTCAATCTCTGCTCTGGGAGGGCGAGGCGGCTGATGCCTGTAATCCCAACCCTTTGGGAGGCTGAGGCAGGTGGATCATCTGAGGTCAGGGATTTGAGACTAGCCTGGTCAACATGGGGAAACACTGTCTTTTCTAAAAACACAAAAATTAGCCACACGTGGTGGCGTGCACCTGTAGTCCCAGCTACTCAGGAGGCTGAGGCAGGAGAATCACTTGAACCTGGGAGGTGGAAGTTGCAGTGAGCCGAGATTGTTCCCTCTTGTTGCATGTGTCCATGTTCTTGATTTCCTTGGTGCAAGGCAACCAACCTCAGGTATTACCCCAGACAAACGATGCCACTTCATTGCGGGCATTCGAAAGTTCTTAAAGTTCAATGGGATGGGTATTTACGTATCTTATGATCTCACAGAATTCAGAAATCTTAGGGTTAAAAGAAAAATTCTATTTACACAGCAAATTTGTTTCCTGTTGCTGCTGTAGCAAATCACCGCCAACACAGTGGCTTAAAACAATCCATATTCACTATTTTAGAGTTCTAGATAGCACAGTCCCAAATGATCTCGCTAGGCTAAAATCAAGATGTCACAAGGCTGTGTCCCCGCTGGATGCTCTGGGTGGGAGAAACTGTTTTCTTGCCTTTTTCCAGCTTCTAGGAGCAGCCCATGTCCCTTGGCTCACAGCCCCTTCCCGCCAGCTGTCAATCACTGAGCTCTGCTTCTGTTGTCACATCTCTCTGACTCTCCTGTCCCCCACCTTCCCTTATAAGAACCCCGTGATGACACTGGGCCCACCTGGATAATCCAGGCTACTCTCCCCAGTTCAAGATTCTTCATCATATCTACAAAAATCCTTCTGTCATGTAACACAACATGTTGATGGGTTCTGAGGACAAGAAGGTGGACATCTTGCAATGGCAGTAGGGGAGGAGGATTATTCTTCCCACCACACATGGATTAAGGGCCAAAATGCAGGTTATCAGCTGGAACACAGCTGAACCAAAAGGACTGGGAAGTGTGTGTGTAACTTTGCTCCAAGGAGGTGTGAAACCACCTTTGCAAAATTATAACTAAAGAAATTCATATGACAGTGAAAGACATCAGACCTAACCAACTCCATCTTGCTTCTAACCTCTAAACTGTCCTCATCCATTCCTGAATGTAGGCCAAACTAGCCTTGGGAAGAAATTTAGTTTATGGTTTAAATAACAGCCCTTCCCAAAAGCTAAACTGCTCCTGCAAAACAAATGAAAGGCCACCAGCCACCAAGTTAGAAAGAGAGGGGTGACTCTTAAAGGTGACATCACTATTGGGAACCTAAGACCAGCCTTTTGAGATGTCTTTTCTGGTTTTTGCATTTCTAACAGGTCTAGGAGGGCCTCACCTAGACCTGCCAACCAGTTCTGTGGTCCCCACCCAGGAAGTGACTCAGGGAGAACAGCTTAGACTCCCTGTGATTTCATCCCTGAGCCAACCAAGCAGCATTCCCAATTCTCTGGCCCCCTCCCCACCAAATTATCCTTTAAAACTCTGATCCCCAAGTACTGGGGGAGACTGACTTGAGTAATAATAAAACTGTGGTCTCCTGCACAGCCAACTCTGCATCCATTACTCTTTCTCTTTTGCAATTCCCCTGTCTTGATAAGTTGGCTGTATCTAGGCAGCAGGCAAGGTGAATCCATTGGGCTGTTACAGGTGGGCTACTTGGCTGTGATACTAGTATTTTGGTGTAAAGAGGGTGTTAGGTAATCTGTGTGTGTTTGATATTCTATAATACTTGTATAAGACACTTTGGTCTTTTCAAGCGATAACCTTATAACTAAAAACTGTAAGTAAATGTAATAAGCTGAGAGTTTTAAGTTGAAATCTTACTAAGTTTATGCACAATATTAGAAGATCTAAAAGAACTTTTAATTCACCTTATTTTAATTTTCTGTATTAAATTTAGATTTTTATTTTTTATAAATTTAACATAAAAATTTCATAGAGATTATTCAGCACTTGGGAAGGAAAGTTTTGTTGGTCAAGTTAAAAACTGGAGTACTCAAATATGTCTAACTTTTTAAATACAGTTTAAAATATTAGAAGATGTTTGATTAGCTAAATTTAGAAACTGGACCAAAAGATATTCAAAGACCTCTCAAAGGATATTGTTAAAATTTGCCATACATAAATAGAATAATAAGATTTGCAAGCTGAATTTAAAAATCTAGAAGCTAACTGTTACTTTTTTTTTGAGACAGTCTCGCTTTGTTTCCCAGGCACTCTGTCACCCAGGAGAGCACTGGCACAATCTCGGCTCACTGCAACCTCCACCTCCCAGGTTCGAGCAATTCTCCCACCTCAGCTGAGACTACAGGTACCTTCCACATGCCTGGCTAATTTTTGTATATTTAGTAGAGATGAGGGTTCACCATATTGGTCAGTCTGGTCTTGAACTCCTGGCCTCAGGTGATCTGCTCACCTCGGTCTCCCAAAGTGCTGGGATTACAGGCATGAGCCACTGCACCCAGCCAACCCTTACTTTTATTTCCTCCCCCTTCTCCCCCCTCCCCCCATAGCTTGAGCCTAGAGGGGACACGTGTTGCCCTGGGGTATCCACAGTAGCCTGAGGAAAGATCACAGTAAGGTCCCAAGGAACTGCATAGACCTGGGACAGAAAACATCAGGATTGGTGCTGGGTGGACACCGCTTGCTTTGTTTTTCCTTGTTCCTATTGGTATTTGTCTTAATCTGCTGTATGCTGCTATAACAGAATACTTGAGAACAGATAATTTATAACAAATGAATTTATTTCATATGGTTCTGCGAGCTGCAAAGTCCTAGATGAAGAAACCAGCATCTAGTGAGCCCTTGACTTAGGCTGCCTCATCACGTAGTGGAAGGTGGAAGAGTGAAGCATGCGTGCGCACAAGAGAAAGAAAGCACATGCGAAGAGACAGCAAGAAGCTGGATTCCCTTTCTTCCTTTCTTTTTTTTTTTTTGAGACGGAGTTTCGCTTTTGTTACCCAGGCTGGAGTGCAATGGCACGATCTCGGCTCACTGCAACCTCCGCCTCCCAGGTTCAGGCAATTCTCCTGCCTCAGCCTCCTAAGTAGCTGGGATTACAGGCATGCGCCACCATGCCCAGCTAATTTTTTGTATCCCCAGTAGAGACGGGGTTTCACCATGTTGACCAGGATGGTCTCGATCTCTTGACCTCGTGATCCACCCGCCTCGGCCTCCCAAAGTGCTGGGATTACAGGCTTGAGCCACCGCGCCTGGCCTGGATTCCCTTTCTTAACAAACCCACTCGTCAAATGACAACCTTAATCCACTCATGATTACAGGGTCTTCATGACCTGATCAACTTTTAAAGGTCTCCCCTCTCAGTATTGCTGCATTGGGGATTAAGTTTCCAACATCGTGAACTTTGGGGGACACATTCCAACCACAGCAGTGTTGTTATTTTTATTATTTAGAATCTGTTTGTCTATTTTAGAAAAAGCAAATATGTGCTTTTGTACATCTATAAAAGATGTACAATTATAGGATCAAAAAATTAAGTACAAACACTCTAATGCTAGAACTAAGTTTAATGTTAGGGCCAGGCATAGTGGCTCATGCCTGTGATCCCAGCACTTTGGGAGGCCAAGGTGGGTGGATCACTTGAGGCCAGGGGTTCAAGACTGTCCTGGCCAACATGGTGAAACACTGTCTCTACTGAAAAATGCAAAAATGAGCTGGGTGTGGTGGCACAGCCCGGTAATCCCAGCTACTCAGGAGGCTGAGGCAGGAGAATCACTTGAACCTGGGCAGCAGAGGCTGTAGTGAGCTGAGATCATGCCACTGCACTCCAGCCTGGGCAACAGAGTGAGACTCCACCTCAATAATAATAATAATAATAACTAAGCTTAAAGATAGAACTAAGTTGGAGAGAAACTCTACTTTCAGTACAAGCAGGTTTAGATTATTCAGACCAGTCTTCCTACTGAAAGCAACCTTAAAGAGGAGCCACAATATTTAAAATCACCTTGAAAGCATCAAAGACCTAAGGAGGTATGAAACAATTGCCTGGCCACTGAGCCCAGCATTGGAAGCCACTTCTGCCACAGTCGAGTTTCCACCTTGAGAAGCTGAGCAGAGCCTATGAGAGTCTTGAGGACATCAAGGAACAGCAGTGGGGAAATGACCCCACACTTGGCTCTCAGAAACCCAAAGACTACACTTCTTTTTTTTCTGAGATGGGGTCTCACTCTGTTGCCAAGGCTGGAGTGCAATGTCGTGATCGTCACTCACTGCAACCTCCGCCTCCTGGATTCAAGGGATTCTCCTGCCTCAGCCTCCAGAGTAGCTGGAATTACAGGCACGTGCCACCACACCTGGCTTATTTTTTGTATGCTTAGTAGAGACAGGGTTTTCATGTTGACCAGGATGGCCTTGAACTCCTGACCTCCTGGTCCATCTGTCTTGGCGTCACAAATGGCTGGGATTACAGGCGTTAGCCACCACATCTGGCCAAGGACTGCACTTTGAAGAGTAAGGGTGAACCAGAAGCAAACTGACCTGTGGAAGTAGTCTACCCTGGCTTCGAACCACCAGGGTAGGTCAGATAGTCTTAAGCCTCGAAACTGATTAGGGTGACCTGGGATTACCGGTGCCTCCACTAGGAATCCAAGTGTCCCTGGGTTTTCCTCCAGCTAACTAAAGTCCCTACAGCTGGCATTTACCCCCCCACCCTGCACTTCCACATTGGCTGTCGATGTGTCTCTCCCCTGCCCCATTGTAGGCTCCCGGGAGGCAATAGTAAGCCCACTTGATTCATCAGCATCTAGTCCTCTAGTGCTGCCACCTGGTGGACTCTCAGTAATGTGAGTTAAATTGAAATACCAGGATAATAAGCCTAACAATGGCTAACGTGCTTCCTGAGGCCCAGGGGTTTTCACGTATTGATTCAACAACCCCTGGGACAAGGATACAGAATCAGTGGCAGCTGTGGTGGGGCGGGAGGTACCAGGCTCCAGCAAGGGCAAGCTTGTACTGCTGTGTGGACGAAAGTCAGCCCCATCTGGACTGATCCTGGCCTCGCGGTGGACCCATTTCAGGTTGAGAAAACTAGAGAGCTCCTTCAGGCCTCACTACCTAGCGATTGTGCAGAGGTTTGCTGAGGGAGCGCAGGGGGCGGCTGGGGTGGGCGTCGACACCATCCCCCTGGGGGTGGGCTGGGAGAGGCTGCTTTCCTGGGGTCCCAGCTGGTGGACGGGGCCAGCTCCTTTGGGATTTGACTGGTGATGCCTGTGGTGAAGTCACTGAGGTCTTTATTCCCAAATTCTGACATTCCCAGGCACATTCATGAGGGCAGGACTGATTCTCACAGCAGATGCCAGGGCTGGGTCCCTTAGCAAAATGTAGTGATTGGATGACGGTGTGTCCCTAAGGATATTTCCTCCACCAGCTTTCCTACCTGTCTACCCTCTGTCCTTTCCTCAAGAAACATGTCCTGGCCAGACGCAGTGGCTGGCGCCTGTAATCCCAGCACTTTGGGAGGCCAAGGCAGGTGAATCATGAGGTCAGGAGATCGAGACCATAGTGGCTAACATAGTGAAACCCCATCTCTGCTAGAACTACAAAAATTAACTGGGTGTGGTGGCGTGCACCTGTAATCCCAGCTACTCAGGAGGCTGAGGCAGGAGAATCACTTGAACCTGGGCAGCAGAGGCTGTAGTGAGCTGAGATCATGCCACTGCACTCCAGCCTGGGCAACAGAGTCAGACTCCACCTCAATAATAATAATAATAACTAAGCTTAATGTCAGGACTAAGTTGGAGAGAAACTCTACTTTCAGTACAAGCAGGTTTAGATTATTCAGACCAGTCTTCCTACTGAAAGCAACCTTAAAAAGGAGCCACAATATTTAAAATCACCTTGAAAGCATCAAAGACCTAAGGAGGTATGAAACAATTGCCTGACCACTGAGCCCAGCATTGGAAGCCACTTCTGCCACGGTCAAGTTTCCACCTTGAGAAGCTGAGCAGAGCCTATGAGAGTCTTGAGGACATCAAGGAACAGCAGTGGGGAAATGACCCCACACTTGGCTCTGGGAAACTCAAAGGACTCTGCTTTTTTTTTTTTTTTTTTTTTTTTTGAGATGGTCTCACTCGGGCCCAGGCTGGAGTGAAATGGCATGATCTTCACTCACTGCAACCCCTGTCTCCTGGGTTCAAGGGATTCTCCTGCCTCGGCCTCCAGAGTAGCTGGAATTACAGGTGCTGCCACCACACCTGGGTAGTTTCTTGCATCTTTAGTAGAGACGGGGTTTCCATGTTGACCAGGATGGTCTTGAACTCCTGACCTTGTGATAGATCTATCTCGGCGTCCCAAAGGGCTGGGATTACAGGCGTGAACCAGAGCATATCTAGCCAAGGACTGCACTTTGAAGAGTAAGGCTGAACCAGAAGCAAACTGGCTCTTGGCAGGACTCTACTCTGGCTTTGAACCATCAGGGTACGTCAGAAAGTCTTAAGCCTTGAAAACTGATTAGGGTGACCTGGGATTACTAGTGCCTCCACTAGTAATCCCAGTGTCCCTGGGTTTTCCTACAGCTGACTAAAGTCCCTACAGCTGGCGTTTACCCCTCCCACCCTGCTATTCCACATCAGCTGTTTGTGTCTCTCCCCAGGCCCCTTGTAGGCTCCAGGGAGGCAATAGTGTGTCCACTGGTTCATCAGCATCTAGTCCTCTAGTGCTGCCACCTAGTGGACACTCAGTAATGTGAGTTAAATCGAAATACCAGGATAATGAGCCTAACAATGGCTAACATGCTTCCTAAGGTCCAGGAGTTTTCACTTATTGATTCAACAACCTCTGAGACAAGGTGATAGAAACAGCGTCAGCTGTGGTGGAGTGGGAGGTTCTGGGCTCCAGCAAGGGCAGGCTTGTACCGCTGTGTGGACGAAAGTGAGCCCCGTCTGGACTGACCCTGGCCCAGCAGAGGACCCGTTTGAGGTTGAGGAAACTAGAAATCTCCTTCAGGCCTCGCTAGCTAGCGATTGTGTGGAGGTTTGCTGAGGGAGCGCAGGGGGCGGCTGGGGTGGGCGTCGACACCATCCGCCTGGGGGGTGGTCTGGGGGAAGGCTGCTTTCCTGGGGTCCCAGCTGGTGGACGGGGCCAGCTCCGTTGGGATTTGACTGGTGATGCCTGTGGTGAAGGCACTGAGGTCTTTATTCCCAAATTCTGACATTCCCAGGCACATTCATGGGGGCAGGACTGACTCTCACAGCAGATGCCAGGGCTGGGTCTCTTAGCAAAATGTAGTGATTGGATGATGGTGTGTCCCTAAGGATATTTCCTCCACCAGCTTTCCTACCTGTCTGCCCTCTATCCTTTCCTCAAGAAACATGTCCTGGCTGGGCGCAGTGGCTGGCGCCTGTAATCCCAGCACTTTGGGAGGCCGAGGCAGGTGAATCATGAGGTCAGGAGATCGAGACCATCCTGGCTAATACAGTGACACCCCATCTCTGCTAGAAATACAAAAATTAACCGGTGTGGTGGCGTGCACCTGTAACCCCAGCTACTCAGGAGGCTGAGGCAGGAGAATCATTTGAACCTGGGTGGTACAGGTGGTAGTGAGCTGGGCTAGTGCCACTGTCCAACAAAGTGAGCTGGGCAACAAAGTGAGACTCCACCTCAATAATAATAATATTAACTAAGCTTAATGTCAGGACTAAGTTGGAGAGAAACTCTACTTTCAGTACAAGCAGGTTTAGATTATTCAGACCAGTCTTCCTACTGAAAACAACCTTAAAAAGGAGCCACAATATTTAAAATCACCTTGAAAGCATCAAAGACCTAAGGAATGAAACAATTGCCTGGCCACTGAGCCCAGCATTGGAAGCCACTTCTGCCACGGTCGAGTTTCCCACCTTGAGAAGCTGAGCAGAGCCTATGAGAGTCTTGAGGACATCAAGGAACAGCAGTGGGGAAATGACCCCACACTTGGCTCTCAGAAACCCAAAGGACTATACTTTTTTTTGCAGGGGTCTCACTCTGTGGCCCAGGCTGGAGTGCAATGGCATGATCTTCACTCACTGCAAACTCCGCCTCCTGGGTTCAAGCGATTCTCCTGCCTCAGCCTCCAGAGTAGCTGGAATTACAGGCACGTGCCACCACACCTGGCTAATTATTTGTATTTTTTAGTAGAGACGGGTTTCCATGTTGACCAGGATGGTCTTGAACTCCTGACCTCGTCATTCATTTGTCTCGGCATCCCAAAGGGCTGGGATTACAGGCGTTAGCCACCACATGTGACCAAGGACTGCACTTTGAAGAGTAAGGGTGAACCAGAAGCAAACTGACCCTTGGAACTACTCTACTCTAGCTTTGAACCACCAGGGTAGGTCAGAAAGTCTTAAACGTTGAAAACTGATTAGGGTGACCTGGGATTACTAGTGCCTCCACTAGTAATCCCAGTGTCCCTGGGTTTTCCTACAGCTGACTAAAGTCCCTACAGCTGGCGTTTACCCCTCCCACCCTGCTATTCCACATCAGCTGTTTGTGTCTCTCCCCAGGCCCCTTGTAGGCTCCAGGGAGGCAATAGTGTGTCCACTGGTTCATCAGCATCTAGTCCTCTAGTGCTGCCACCTAGTGGACACTCAGTAATGTGAGTTAAATCGAAATACCAGGATAATGAGCCTAACAATGGCTAACATGCTTCCTAAGGTCCAGGAGTTTTCACTTATTGATTCAACAACCTCTGAGACAAGGTGATAGAAACAGCGTCAGCTGTGGTGGAGTGGGAGGTTCTGGGCTCCAGCAAGGGCAGGCTTGTACCGCTGTGTGGACGAAAGTGAGCCCCGTCTGGACTGACCCTGGCCCAGCAGAGGACCCGTTTGAGGTTGAGGAAACTAGAAATCTCCTTCAGGCCTCGCTAGCTAGCGACTGTGTAGAGGTTTGCTGAGGGAGCACAGGGGGCGGCTGGGGTGGGTGTCGACACCATCTGCCTGGGGGGTGGTCTGGAAGGAGGCTGCTTTCCTGGGGTCCCAGCTGGTGGACGGGGCCAGCTCCTTTGGGATTTGACTGGTGATGCCTGTGGTGAAGGCACTGAGGTCTTTATTCCCAAATTCTGACATTCCCAGGCACATTTATGGGGGCAGGACTGATTCTCACAGCAGATGCCAGGGCTGGGTCTCTTAGCAAAATGTAGTGATTGAATGATGGATATTTCCTCCACCAGCCTTCCTACCTGTCTCCCCTCTGTCCTTTCCTAAAGAAACATGTCCTGGCCGGACGCAGTGACTGGCGCCTGTAATCCCAGCACTTTGGGAGGCCGAGGCAGGTGAATCATGAGGTCAGGAGATCGAGACCATCCTGGCTAACACAGTGACACCCCATCTCTGCTAGAAATACAAAAATGAACTGGGTGTGGTGGCATGCACCTGTAACCCCAGCTACTCAGGAGGCTGAGGCAGGAGAATCGTTTGAACCTGGGTGGCAGAGGCGGTAGTGAGCTGGGATCGTGCCACTGCACTCCAGTCTGGGTGACAAAGCGAAACCACATTCAAAAAAAAAAATTTTTTTGCCTGAGTCCCCAGGAGGTCATGGCCATAATGAAATAAGACTTGGCCTCTGCTCTCTGGAACTGGGTATCTAACGCAGACACGAGGCGAGCAGCAAGGGAAAGGGAAGTGGAGGAGGAGTTTCTGGATATCATGCAGGGTGGCCGGGGCTCTAATGGATGGAAGGATGGATTTTGAGAGGCTCGGGGTGTGGGGCTGGCTTTTCAGGGACATGCTTTAAGGATGTGGAGGCATTTGCTAGATGTTTGCTAGATGTTCCTGAGGGGATAGTGGGGAAGGCATGGGAACTGGTGGAAGGAGAGCATGAGTAAATACCCTGAGATGTGTCTGGTGACCTAGGATGTTGGTATCTTCTCTCTGCTTACACCTGCCCTGCGTTGCCCACGCAAGGCTGTGTCCTCCGTGGTGAGCAGGCCGCTGGACAGGCGAGTGGGCTCTGGGGACTCTGCTCCCTGGGCTCAGGTAGGCAGGAAACATTCAACTTTGAGAGCTTATGTTGGCCAGATGCAGTGGCTCATGCGTGTAATCCCAGAACTTTGGGAGGCCAGCGTGGGTGGATCACCTGAGGTCAGAAGTTCGAGATCAGCCTGGCCAACATGGTGAAACCCTGTCTCTACTAAAAATACAAGAATTTGCTGGGCACAGTGGTGTGTGCCTGTAATCCCAGCTACTCGGGAAGCTGAGGCAGGAGAAACTCTTGAACCTAGGAGGCAGAGGTTGTAGTGAGCCGAGATCGTGCCAATGCAGTCAAGCCTGGGTGACAGAGTAAGACTCCGTCTCAAAAAATAAAATAAAAAGAGCTGATGTCACCTCTCAAAACTGCCCCCTTCCTGTGGAGTCAGGACTGGTGTTGGTGTCGGAAGGGCTGGTCAGCGGTCAACAGTCTGGGGTCTGGCTGCAGGCTCCATGCTGCGGCCCTGTTTTCCCCCCATGGACTCCAAGCCTGGCTCTGGCTGGCAAGAGGGTGGATAAACCCCTGTGCTGCTCTGAATATGTCCCTGAAATTCATACGTTGAAACTTAATCACCAGTGTGATAGTGTTAATTAGTGACCCTCATGAAAGGACTGGAGGGAACCTGCCAGGCCCCTTTCATCCTTCGGTCCCTTCCCTCATGTGAGGACACACTGTTAGTCCACTCTGGAGGGTTCAGCCACAGGGCACCACCTTGGAAGCAGACAGCAGACCCCACCAGACGCAAACCTGCTGGTGTCTCGATCTTCGACTTCCAGACTCCAGAATGATCAGAAGTATGTTTCTGTTGGTCGTGAACGACCCAGTCTGGGATATTTCATTACAGCAGCACAAGGGGACTATGGCACCCCCCCCTTCCCCTCCTCCACACGTACTCCGCAGAAGCTGCCTAGGCCCTGTCTGGCTCCCAGTGCTTGACCAGAGTGAGACCTTTCCCTCAGCAGGGAGTCCAGACTCCCTGAGGCCAGGTTTTAAGTGGTTCCTGGGCCTATTTGGCTTCCTTTTCTTCCCTCCCTGTAAGGAGTTGCAGAGGTGGGGGCCCAGGCCACAGCCTGAGCCCTGTGACTCTTAGAGACAGGCTCGGTAGAGGCAAAGGGTCTTGTCCTCAGTTGTGGGGGTAAAGAGAGGGTGAATGCTGGGGAAGGTCCCAGCCTGCTCTGTGCCTCGGGATCATCAGAAGCAAATCGAGGGGTGGTAGTGAGAGGACACTGGAGATTCAGGAAAACTGAGTCCCGCCTCCATCTTGCCAGGAACTGGCTGTGGGATTAGTGTCAGGTGCTTCCTCTCTCCGGGCCTGAGGGATCATCCTGGTGGACACTCCTGGGCCCAGCTTCAGCAATTCTCTTCCCTGGCCCCAGGAGCTGGTCTTTCTCCAGGGAGGTCTCCTGGTCCCCCACCCCCAATCTCCCCAGCCTTCACACCACCAGCCCTGCAGCTCAATTCAGCCCTGCCCAGCCCTGAGCTAAGGGAGAAAGCCCCAGAGTCAGAATCAGGAGCAGGAGGCAAGGTTTTTTTTTTTTTCTTGATCAGCATTTTTATTTTATTTTTTTAGATGAAGTAGAACACAATAGAATGGACTCAGAAATATCAGACTGCACTACACACAGCACAAGTAAATACTATTTGGTGAAGCTTCTGTTTCTGTTAAATATGTGTGTGTCTGTGCATGTCATGATTAAATATCTTTCTTTCCACAGTCACCCTAAAGAGCCAAAGCACAGGACTAGGGACACAACCATGCAGAAAGAGCAGGGAGACAGACACTCTGGGTTGAGATGATGAGTTTAATGCCACAGCCAACACCCACATTTCCACTTTGGCTCCTTCAGACGACTTGATCTTTGGGACCAGACTTTGTACGAGTCAAACACCACGTAGAAGCATGTGGTCACCACATGCAACACTACTGCTTCTTAGCGAGGGGGACGGGTAGTTTGCCAAGGGTAGTTTGCCCTAAGAGTGGACATGCCTGCTGGGTAACACGGGGCCTGCCCTGGTCCCCTGCTGGGTCTCAGCTGGTCTGAAGTCTCCCTGAGCTCTGGGATTCTAGTAAAGAGGTGACAGGCTGTTTTCAGGTTGTCTGGGTCTTGGTTTTGTGTTAAGCAGGGAATCTGGTAGGGCAGCCCTGAAAATGCTGGGATGGATGAGTGGGGGTTGCAGAGATGAAAGTGGGGCTGATTTGGCCCAGCAGGAGGTAATGGCATGTGTGCATGTGTGCATGATTCCATGTGTACCTGTGTGTAGCTCCAGGGAGCGTTGGGGAAAGGCCCCTCTGGCCCCAGGGTGCAGAGCTGTCCTGGAGAGTTGGAGCTGGGTGAGGCACGTTTGGGTTCCTAGGAGAACTTTGGGCCTGATTCGGTTATGCTCTGTGTGCCCACCCAAATCTCACTGTGAATTGTAATCCCCACAATCCCCACGTGTCAAGCAAGAGACGTGGTGGGAGGTAATTGGATTATTGGGGCAGTGTCTCCCACGCTGTTCTTGTCATAGTGAGGGGTTCCCACAAGATTGATGTTTTTACAAACGTCAGTCAGCTCCTCTTCCACATACATGCTGTCTCTTGCCTGCTGCCCATGTAGGACGTACGTTGCTTCCCTGTCCACTATGATTGTGAGTCTGAAGCCTCTCCAGCAATGTGGAATTGTGAGTCTATTAAGCCTGTTTTCTTTATAAATTACTAAGTCGTCTTTTTTTTTTTTTTTTTTGAGACGGAGTTTCACTCTTGTTACCCAGGCTGGAGTGCAATGGCGCGATCTCGGCTCACCACAACCTCCGCCTCCTGGGTTCAGGCAATTCTCCTGCCTCAGCCTCCTGAGTAGCTGGGATTACAGGCACGCACCACCATGCCCAGCTAATTTTTTGTATTTTTAGTAGAGACGAGGTTTCACCATGTTAGCCAGGATGGTCTTGATCTCCTGACCTCGTGATCCACCCGCCCCGGCCTCCCAAAGTGCTGGGATTACAGGCTTGAGCCACCGCTAGCAGCCCAAAGCACAAGTCTTAAGTGTGCTATTCTGTGAGTTTTTCCGAATGCAATCACTTGTGTAACCAAACCATTGTTTTTTTGTTTTTGTTTTTGTTTTTGTTTTTGCTTTGAGATGGAGTTTCGCTCTTGTTACCCAGGCTGGAGTGCAGTGGCGCAATCTCGGCTCACCACAACCTCCGCCTCCTGAGTTCAGGCAATTCTCCTGCCTCAGCCTCCTGAGGAGCTAGGATTACAGGCATGCGCCACCACGCCCAGCTAATTTTTTGTATTTTTAGTAGAGACGGGGTTTCACCATGTTGACCAGGATGGTCTCGATCTCTTGACCTCGTGATCCACCCGCCTCGGCCTCCCAAAGTGCTGGGATTACAGGCTTGAGCCACCGCGCCCGGCCCAAACCATTGTTAAGAAATGGAACGTGAATCTGTTCCCCTTTAACCCTGCATTGCGCCACCACTCCTTTCTGAGGACTTCTGGGGGAAATTCCCAAAGTTCTCAAGAGCTGGGATCCATGTCGTCTTTTTCCTTCTTAGCTCAGGATACTTGAAAATGCTGAGATGCATTTGTGGCCAGTCTCCAGCATGTGCCCGAGACTTGGGTTACGCATTTCTGCATGTCCTCTCACTATCCCTCCATCCCTTTTCCCCATTATTCTAAAACCCTTCGGAAGCTGGTTCTCAAATTCTTTTTTTTTTTTCCTTTGGAACTAGACTAAGTACTGCACAAAGAAATAATCATATTGGAATTTTCTGGACATTCTCATGGTTTGTGGTGTCCAACTATGTGAAATTGAGTCTCTTCCAGTAAATCTGGAATTAATTGACACCCTATCCACAGAGTATGGATTTACATGTATAACATGCATGTGCACACACACACGTGAAGAATTCCTGTCCTGGTGCAGACACTGGCATTGGTAGTAAAACATCAATTCCAAACAGAAAGATTTGCTCGGCAGTGGCCTCGCTGCCTGAGACCCCTGCAGGGTGGAGGCGTGGGGAGGGACGGAGATTTGGATACAGGCCTTGGAGGGCTGGAGGCTGGTGCCATGAACAAGTGATGATGATGATGGTGACAGGTCTGGAACTGGCCAGGCCAGCACCTCCCACCACGGTTCTTTGGCCTGAACTCATCTCCTGGAGAATTTCAGGATCGTGCCTCGCATTTTTCTCCCCCCTTCTCCACTGGTGGGGAACCCCACGGCTGGCTGCCCAAGACCCCTGCCAAGTCCTCTGGTTCCAGTTTCTGAAGGGTGGAAGGAGGAGGCTGTGGGGTAGGTGAAGATGGGAAGAAGCCCCTCAGCTTGCCTCTCCTTGAGATGTTCTCTGGAGTCTGTGTTCCAGAGCATCCATTCAGACCTTGTTTCACTTTTATTTAGAGGCTGTTTGGTAAGAGTTCATCTCCTCACAACCTCTAACCTTGTCCATTTTTTTTTTGGAGACAGAGTCTCATTATGTCACCTAGGCTGGAGTGCAGTGGCGTGATCTCAGCTCACTGCAACCTCTGCCGCCTGGGTTCAAGTGATTCTCCTGCCTCAGCCTCCCAAGTAGCTTGGATTGATTCCAGGTGCCTGCCACTGCGCCTGGCTAATTTTTGTAGTTTTAGTAGAGATGGGGTTTCACCATCTTGGCCAGGCTGGTCTGAAACTCCTGAGCTCGTGATCCACCCGCCTCAGCCTCCCAAAGTCCTGGGATTACAGATATAATAGCCACAACACCCGGCCAACCTTGTCTGATTCTATTCTCCGTTGAATCCCATGGCTTTGCCCATGGTACTGCTGTTTGCTTAAGGAAGGATGGATGGATGGATGGATGGATGGATAGATGGATGGAAGGATGGATGGATGGATGGAAGGATGGATGGATGGATGGATGGATGGATGGATGGATGGAAGGATGGATGGAAGGATGGATGGAAGGATGGATGGATGGATGGATGGATGGATGGATGGATAGACGAAGTGTTTTTCCCCTTTGTTCCTGCACAGAGGCTGTGAGAACAAGCTCAAAGGATCACCCCTGGGCAGGAGCAGGCTGGGGTTTGGTGTGAAGGCCTCAGTGCACCTCCTCTGGGAAGAGGCACCATGCTGGAAGGAGGGAGGCTGGGTCCTTCTTCACAGAGGGATGATGGGGTTGACTGCTTCCTAAGGAAGAACTGCCCACAAGGGCCCAGCAGTGGCCGTAGAAGTATTCCAAAATAATAACCAGGGAGCCAACATTTTAGAGACAGTGAATGCTTTAGCGACAAGGAGGCTGGCAGAGCTCCTTGTGTTTACCCTGGTTGTCTCTGAAGCTGGTTCTGTTGAGCAATGAGCGGTAAGTCCTTGTAACAGAGGGACCTGTGTGCTTGGGGCAGGAGGGCAAGGTGAGTCCTGAGGAAACTGACACTCATATCAGAGCCGAGCCTGGCCTGGGGGTGGAGCAGGTGGAGGGAGAGACAGAAGGAGAACCCAGAGGGTGGAGCTGTCGCTCATTGGCCAGGGAGAGGACAGCTAAAGAAGTCCCTGTGCCCAGTGGGGAAACTGGGGTCCGGAACGGGCAAAGGTCACATGCAGTCAAAACTAGAATCCATTCCTCTGGGTAAAGCGGTATTATTTATTTATTTTTGGAGACAGGGTCTCACTCCATTGCCCAGGCTGGAGAGCAGTGGCAGGATCACAGCTCACTGCAGCCTCAAACTCACGGGCTCAAGCAATTCCCCGACCTTAGCCTCTCAAGTACCTCCACAAGCACGCTCCACCATGCCTGGTTAGCTTTTTTTTTTTTTGTAGTGATGAAGTCTCATGTATGTTACCTAGGCTGGTCTTGGACTCCTGGGCTCAAGCCAACCTCCTGCCTTGGCCTCCCAAAGTGCTGGGAGGACAGGCGTGAACCACCGCGCCCAGCCGCCTCTTTCTAAGGGCTTCCCAGCATTCCTTTGCCTGGATGTTCCATGACTGATCTAGCCAGCCCCCTATGGATGAATTTTTTTTCTAGACAATGCTTTGCTCTCCCTATATATCCCTGTGTCCTTGTGTACACCTGTGAGTGTACATTTATTTCTAAAAGTGAAATTGTGATTTTTATTTTTTTTTTTTAAGATGAGGTTTCACCATGTTGGTCAGGTTGGTCTTGAACTCCCGACCTCAGGTGATCCGCCTGTCTTAGCCTCCAAAGTGCTTGGATTACAGGCGTGAGCCACCATGCCCGGCCATGATTTTTATTTTTGAGACAGAGTCTCACTCTGTTGCCCAGGCTGGAGTGCAGTGGCGTGATCTCAGTTCACTGCAGCCTCCGCTTCCCAGGTTCAAATGATTCTCCTGCCTCAGCCTCCCAAGTAGCTGGGATTACAGGTGTGCACTGCCACACCCGGCTAATTTTTGTGTTTTCAGTAGAGATGAAGTTTCACCATGTTGGCCAGATTTGTCTCAAACTTCTGGCCTCCAGCAATCTGCCTGCCTTGGGCTCCCAAAGCTCTGGGATTACAGGTGTAAGCCACCATACCAGGCTGAAATTATGATTTTGGTGCATGTTGCCGCATTGTCCTTCATTAGAAGTAACCTCATCCTTTTGAACCAAAACATCTTCAATGTAAACATGTAACCAGTGTACCTAGTTAGAGGTGAGAATGGAACTATGGTGTAGGATGTGGGAGCCAGCAAGGCCTCCTGCCCGGTGGCTGGGGGAGGGCTGACTCCAGCTGAGGGCTCAGAGGCAGTACTGAGGTATGTATATTTACTCCGGTTAATCCCTGAAGAAAACATCACTGGTCCAGAGCTTTATAGTGTACAGAGTATATTTCTATTTCTGTGCACAATCAATCCCATTTAACTCCATTGAATGAGAAGGGTGATATTACTTATCTTTTTTTTTTTGAGATGGAGTCTTGCTCTGTTGCCCAGGCTGGAGTGCAATGGCAGGATCTCGACTCACTGCAAGCTCTACCTCCCAGGTTCAAGTAATTCTCCTGCCTTAGCCTCCTGAGAAGCTCGGACTACAGGTGTACACCACCCTACCTGACTAATTTTGTATTTTTAGTAGAGATGGGGTTTCACATGTCAGCCAGGCTAGTCTCGAACTCCTGACCTCAAGTGATCTGCCCACATCAGCCTCCCAAAGTGCTGGCATCACAGGTGTGAGCCACTGCGCCCGGCAATATTACTCATCTTTATCCCATTCTGTGGATGAGGAAGCTGAGGCCTGAATGAGGCCCAGAGTCTGAGGCTGCAGCTCTGAGGTGCTTTCCACCATGCCAGCTGCTTTCCCTCTCCTGGGCCACCCCTTCTACACCAAATCAACAGAGATTCTGAGGATCCACAGTATTGGAACAACTCACTCAGCTCCAACAAACCCAGGAATGTGCAATAAGATCAGAGGCGGGTAGGATTTGCCTCCCATGCATCCTCTGAGGCTGTTCCAAGGTGGGAACTTACAGCTTCTCACTGCTCAGATAGGCTCCAGCACGGAGAGCAGGGGCTGGCCTCCTTCCTACCCAGCCCCTTGGCCCTAAGTAGAAAAGCAAGAAACCTAATTTACAAAGAAGCTTTATCATCCAGACCCTGTTTGCTTTTTTTTTTTTTTTTTTGAGATGAAGTCTTGCTCTGTTGCCAGGCTAGAGTGTAGTGTCGTGATCTCAGCTCACTGCAACCTCTATCTCCCAGGTTCAAGCGATTCTCCTCCCTCAGCCTCCTGCGTTATTGGGACTATAGGTGCGAGCCACCACACTCAGCTACTTTTTGTATTTTTAGTAGAGACGGAGTTTCACTATGTTGACCAGGATGGTCTGGATCTTTTGACCTCCTGATCTGCCCTCCTTGGCCTCCCAAAGTGCTGGGATCACAGGCGTGAGCCACCTCACCCAACCCTGTATTTCCTTTCTAGATGTGGATAAGTGTTCTGTTTTGGTTTTTCCTCTTCTCATATTTTAGGATTTGTGTACGTTAAGTTCCAGGGCACAAGTGCAGGATGTGCAGGTTTGTTACACAGGGAAATGTGTGCTGTGGTGGTTTGTTGCAGCTATCAACTCGTCACCTAAGTATTAAGCCCAGCATGCATTAGCTATTTTTCCTGATGCTCTCCCTCCTCCGGTTGCCCCTCCCCACACAGGCGTTTTCATCAAATTCCTTTCCATCTTTTTCCCTATTGTATTCTCGGTCAGGTGTGATGACCCTGTGTTTGCAGTTTTGCATCCTGTCGTCTTCATTTAACTTAAGGTCACAGGCCAGACATGGTGGCTCACGCCTGTCATCCCAGCATTTTGGGAGGCTGAGGTGTGAGGATTGTGTGAGCCCAGCTTGGGCAGCATAGCAAGACCTGGTCTCTACAAATAATAATTTTAAAAATTACCCGGCTGTGGTGGCATGCATCTGCAATATCCTAGCTGCTCAGGAGACTGAAGCAGAGGATCACTTGAGCCCCTGTAGTCGAGGCTGTAGTGAGCTGTAATTACACCACTGCGCTCTAGATCCTGTCTCAAAAAAAAAAGCTCACACATACCACATGGTAGTTAGCCTCTGAGAAGGATCCCACCTCCTCGTATTCATGCCCTGTGTAATCATCTCCCCTTGAATGTGTGGCTAGACCGAGTGACTCACTTCCAAGGAACAGAAATGAGCAAAAATGAAGGGTTGTCACTTCCAAGATCAGGTTACAAAGAACTGGGTGCCTTCCATGTTGCTTGCTCTCTCTTGCTCACCCTGAAGGAGGCCAGCTGCCACATTGTGAGCTGCCCCGTGGAGGGGCCCACACTTGGAGAAATTGATGGCTCCAGCATAGAGCCACGGACCTGGGCCACAGCCTCGTGAGTGAACTTGCAAGTGGACCTTCTTCCAGTCAAGCTTTGAGATGGTCACAGGCCCAGTAGAGACCTGGATTGCAGCCTTGTGACAGGCCCAGAGCCAGAGGCACCCAGTTAAGGGTGGAATTCCCGCCCTATGGGAACTATGCGGTAATAAGTGCTTGCTATTTAAGGCAATAAGTTTCAGGGTAACTTGTTACTCAGCAGCAGGTAGCTAATACACATTCCATGGGTACCTTTTCCTATGGCTGGACATCAAGGCTGTTTACCTTTCATTATTACAAAAGTCAATTTTTTTAAAAAAAAATTTAAGACAGGGTCTCACTCTGTCTCCCAGGCTGGAGTGCAGTGGTGTGATCATGGCTCACCACAGCCTCAACCTCCCAGCTCAAGTCATCCTCCCACCTCAGCCTCCTGAGTAGCTGGGAATACAGGTCTCACCACATTGCCGAGGCTGGTCTTAAACTCCTGAACTTAAGTGATCCTCCAGCCTCAGCCTCCCAAAGTGTTGGGATTACAGGCATGAGCCACCACGCCTGGTCCAAAATTCACTTTAGAGTACATCTTCTTTGTCCAAAAAGCTTTTTCTGAATTTAGGATTATTTAAGGGTGACTCTAGCAGGAAGATGAAAACATTCTAATGTGTGTGATTTTTTAAATAAGTATCTCCAAATGGCTGTCCTCCAAGGAAGGGGACTTGACCAAGTTGGGCCACCAGAAGTCTCTGGGTCTGGGTCTCCATTTCTGGGCACCTTTGGCCAGCACCTTTCTTAGGCGCTTTGATCATTGATGTTTCCCAGAGCCATCAGGTAATGAGAGTGCTTTTCTTGCTCACCTCTCAGGGTGATTACCAGACCTGGAATCAAAGCCATGTAAATGAAGTCTCTCGGAAGCTTCACAGTGCCCTGTAGGGCTGGGAGAGGTGAGGAGTTTTCTGTCAATCTTGGAGCTCAGCTCATGCCAGCCCTTCTCATTTCATAGGACAGAAAGCAGAGGCTCAGAGATGCCAGGGGCTTACTCGGGGTAAAAGAGTCATCCATATTAGGGCAGGAACAAAATAGCCCATGTCCTTTGTCTCCCTGCGTGGAGTTCTTCCCCTTGACCCACACAGCCTCCCAGCTTGCTTGCTTTCCTGGACCAAAGCAGAGCCCCTTCTTTCACCCCTCTCCCCAGTTCTTCACACTGCCTTCAGATTTGGAATTCTCGAGTAGACTCTGCTCCCCACTGGCTGTGGGCCTGGGCTTGTCTAGTGGGTCTTGATTTTAGTTCTAAATTAACATCACCTGGGGTGCTTTTAAAAACTACTGACCCCTGGGCTCCACCCACAGCGCTGCAGGTTTCTTCAACCCTGAGGACTCAGAAAATCATCTTACTGATCAAGAACACCTGTTATCTCAGCACTGTGAGAGGCTGAGGCAGGAGGATCACTCGAGCTCAGGGGGTCAAGACCAGCCTGAGTAACACAGCGAAACTGTCTCTACAAAAAAACAAATCAGCTGGGTGTGTGGCAAGTGCCTGTGGTTCCAGCTACTTGGGAGACTGAGGCAGGAGGATCGCCTGAGCCTAGGAGTTAGAGGTTGCAGTGAGCTGAGATGGCACCACTGCACTCCAGCCTGGGCAAGTGAAGGAGACACCATCTCAGAAAGAAAAAAAGGAAGGCTGAGCACGGCGGCTCACGCCTGTAATCCCAGTACTTTGGGAGGCCAAGGTGGGTAGATCACGAGGTTAGGTGTTTGACACCAGCATGGCAAACATGGTGAAACACCATCTCTACTAAAAATACAAAAATTAGCCGGCTGTGGTGGCAGGGGCCTGTAATCCTAGCTACTCAGGAGGCTGAGGCAGGGAATTGCTTGAACCCAGGAGGTGGAGGTTGCAGTGAGCTGAGGTTGTGCCACTGCCTGGGTGACAGAGCAAGAATCCGTCTCAAAAAAAACAAAAGAAATCTAGCTTCAAATTCTTCCTTTGTCCCTTTGCTGTTGATCTGGTCACCCAAAAAACCACCCTTGTCTCTATCAGAAAACTGCCCTCTGCGACTTTACCCAGCTCACTCCTCCTGCCTCTCTGCAGGTCCCTCTATGAGGCCATGAACCCCAGCCTGGGCTGTTTCCATCCCCCTGCCACTGTGGCCAAGAAAACAGGAAGCATCTGAGTCACCCGTTGTCCCCCGGGCTTTGACTGCCTGGGCTCAAGTTCTGGAGTCAGGGCAGGACAAAGAAGAGGTTAGCTCCATAGAAGCCAGGACTGTCCTGTGGGGCTCCGTCTTCCACACTGTGGGACCCCAGCCAGCCAGTGGTCCAGGAACCTCTCCCTGGTTCTTCGCACTGCCTTAAGATTGGGAATTCTCAAGCAGACTCTGCTCCCCACTGGCTGTGGGCCTGGGCTTGTCTGGTCAGTCTTGATTTTAGTTGTAAATTAGTATTACCTGGGCTCCACCCACAGCGCTTCAGATTTAATTTGTAAAGCTTCCCCAGGTGATTCCAAAGTGCAGCCAAGCTTGAGAACTACTGGGCGGGTCATTCATCTCCTTAAGTCCAAGTCTCTCCTCGGCCAAAGCGGGCTAATGATGCCTACTTTCCATAGTTGCTGGAAACAGTGGACATCCTGGTCTGTTCAGGCACATCGAAACTGTCAATGGTAATGTAATAAATAATATGTCCACCCATTCGAGGGCTTCTCCTGATAGTGGGTGCCCTCAGGCTTTCCTCGGGCCCTAGAGCCCAGGTCAAGATGCCAGTGGTGGACACTGACAAGCGTGTTGACGGGCATACGCAAGCCGGTATACTGTCCCGAGACCGTCCTCCAAAGTGCCCCGCACTGAGCGGGAAATTCAAGGTGAGAATAGCAGGTTACCCCCGGCTCAGCCCCCTTGGGCGGAGCTGCCCCAGACCACGGGAACTCACCTCTTGCATCAGTGTGACCTGGAGGTGAGACCCGGAATCAAAGGAGATTATTTTGGAGCTTTAAAATTTGACTGTCCTGCTGAATTTTGGACTTCCATGGGCCCTGTAACCCTTTGATTTTGGACCATTTCACCCATTTGAAATGGCTGTGTTTACCCAATGCCTTTACCCCCTTGTATCTAGGGAGTAACTAGCTTGTTTTTGATTTTACAGGCTCATAGGCAGAAGGGACTTGTCTCAGATGAAACTTTGGACTGTTGACTTTTGGGTGAATGCTGAAATGAGTTAAGATTTTGGGGGACTGTTGGGGAGGCATGAGATTTGGAAGGGCTGGGTGGTATGATACCGTTCGGCTGGGTCCCCATCCAAATCTCAACTTGAATTGTAACTCCTGGAATTCCCACGTGTTCTGGGAGGAACCCAGGAGGAGGTAATTGAATCACGGGGGCGGGGGCGGGGGCGGGGGCGTGGGCGGGGGCGGGGGTGGGGGCGGCACTCTTTCTCGTGCTATTCTCATGATAGTGGCCAAGTCTCGTGAGAACTGATGGGTTGATCGGGGTCTCCGCTTCCACTTCTTCCTCCTCCTGTTTTGCCGCTACCGTGTAAGAGGTGCTTTTCGCCTCTGCCTGATTCTGAGCCCTCCCCAGCCAGGTGGAACTGTAAGTCCAATTAAACCTCCCTTTTTCCCCAGGCTCGGGTATGGCTTTATCAGCAGCGTGAAAACAGACTCATAGAGTGTGAATTGTGAACAGAGGAGAGGGTCAGCTCTCCTCAAGAGCCTTTCCCTTGGGTAAGCATAACAGCACGTACTGTATGATTCTATTTATGAAAAATAACGACTATATTTGTTTTATAGTGCAATATGAAAATTCTCATGGGTCTGTTTTTTTATCTATTGTTTCAACTGGCCCTTGGTTATATCGTCTTGTCACCTTGTGTGCCTAGTTTTCGTTTTTTTCTTTTGAGAAAGGGTCTCACTCTCTATTGCCTATGCTGGAGAACAGTGGCACAATTGTGGCTCACTGCAGGCTCAACCTCCAGGACTCAAGCAATCCTTCCACCTCAGCTTTCTGAATAGCTGAGACTATAGGTGCATGGGAACAGGCCTGGTTAGTTTTTGTATTTTTTTGTAAAGATGGGGTTTCACCATGTTGCCAGGCTGGTCTTGAACTCCCAGGCTCAAGTGCTCTGCCTGCCTTACCCTCCCTAGGTGCTGGGATTACAGGCGTGAGCTGCCACAGCGGGCCTGTTTATACTGATTGTAGAATGGACATTTGTTTCAGATATTACCTTAGAAATTACTTTAGGCCTAAAGTCATGTTCCTTAATTTAGGACACAAGAAAGAAAAAGAAGGAAGGAAAGAGAGAGAGAAAAAGGAGGGAGGGAGGGCAGGGCAGGGCAGGGCAACTGCAGTGACTCACACCTGTGATCCCAGCACTTTGGAAGGCTGAGGCTGGCAGATGAACTGAGGTTGGGAGCTCGAGACCAGCCTGACCAACATGGAGAAACCCCATCTCTACTAAAAATATAAAACATTTGCCAGGTGTGGTGATGGACGCCTGTAATTCTAGCTACTTGGGAGTCTGAGGCAGGAGAATCGCTTGAACCTGGGAGGCGGAGGTTGCAGTGAGCCAAGATCGCGCCATTGCACTCTAGCCTGGGCAACAAGACTGAAACTCTTTAAAAAGAAAAAGAAAGAAATGAGGTCCTGATTAAAAAAAGAAATAAGGCCGGGTGCGGTGGCTCACGCCTGTAATCCCAACACTTTGGGAGGCCGAGGCGGGTGGATCACAAGGTCAAGAGATCGAGACCATCCTGCTCAACATGGTGAAACCCCGTCTCTACTAAAAATACAAAAAAATATTAGCTGGGCATGGTGGCGCCTGCCTGTAATCCCAGCTACTCAGGAGGCTAAAGCAGGAGAATTGCCTGAACCCAGGAGGCGGAGGTTGTGATGAGCCAAGATCGTGCCATTGCACTCCAGCCTGGGTAACAAGAGCGAAACTCGGTCTCAAAAAAAAAAGAAAAAAAAAAAGAAAAAGAAAATTTAAAAAGACACAGAAAACCCAGAGAACCTAGCCTGGCCTGAGGGTGCATGAATCCAGAAAGGCTTCCTGGAGGAGGTGCTACCCACTAAAGACCCAAAGGAAGAGTAACAAAGAGATTAACCAACAACAAAGCAGTAAGGCCCAGTTGAGAGAGTTATGGTGAGGGCCAAAGGCAGGGAGGCTGGAAATTGAGCAATACGAAGGAGTCCATTCTGATAGGGAGGATCTTGCCAGGAAGGGAGCCACAACCTATGGGAGCAGGAAGTGCTGAGACTACAGGGCAGGCTGCTCTAGCAGGTGGTGCTGATTGAATGAATGAGCGAAGAAAGGAATGAATGAGGGATCCAAGGAGAGAAGGCCAAGGTGGAAAAACCAACTCTGTCTTCTACAGGGGTTGTTTTTGTTTTTGTTTTGGCAGTTGGGACAAGCAGAGACACATGGCAACACACGCTCATCCTGTACCACCCCCAGCTTGGGACTCGAAGGACCAGGGTGTGCTGAAGGTGGCATGTCAGGCCCAGAAGGGGCCAGGAGGACTGGGTCTCCTCCCCTCCTCGGCTGCCCCTCTGTTCCGGGGTAGGGGGCTGATTGATGGCTCCCTCGCCACGCCCCTCCCCACCCCCATTCCCCCACCCCCCACCCCCACCCAGTGCCAAGCTTCCCAGCTGCTGACTCAGGCCGTGCTGGCCAGCTCAGCATTCCTGCCTGGCCCCCACTGAATGGGACTATTGAAAGTCTCTGTAGCCACAAACCACACCCCCAACCAGAGCCTTCGGCTGTGCTGTGGCTCTGCTCTCAGGGGACAGCGTAGGCCTGGGGTCAGTGGGAGAGGGCTCTGGCTGCCAGTGACTGACGGTCTGGAGTTGTCTGGGACCAAGGACGATCCTGGGTAAGCTGGCTGGGCTGGGGATCCCAATGGAAGGGGTCTCCCTGGCTGGCAGGACAGAGGCCCTGGGATGGGTGACCCTGGCTTGGGGGAGGGGTCTACGTGTCTCTGGGAGAGCCAAAGGGCCCTGTGGGTTTTCCCACCTGCCCCCTCAGACTGGAGCTTCCCTGAAGTAGAGGTTTCCCCTTTAGATAGAGGCTACTCAGGTATGGGCTGGGTCTCCCCCACCAGACAGGAGCCAAGGTAGGGAGAAGGGGTGGTTTGGAGTTTGGAGTCAAACTCAGCTCCCCAGGCATGGAAACAGCGTCAGCGTCCAGCCTCGGCCTCTGCTGCTGGGTCCAGATCAAGCGCCCTCCTTTCCCATCTTCGCCGTCTTGGCCTCTGCCCAAGCCAGGACCTGGCCACCAGCCTGGCTGCGGGGGCCCTTTTTCAGGTATGGGGGAGGGCCGGGTGCCATGAAGCCAGTGCGGGTCGCCACCCTTCTGTGGATGCTACTGCTGGTGCCCAGGCTGGGGGCCGCCCGGATGGGGTCCCCAGAAGAGGACTCCTTCTACTATGGAGCCTTCCCTTTTGGTACGGCCGCACCTCTGTTCGTCTGTCTGCCTGTCTGTCGTCCGTCTGCCCACCTTGGCTGACTTGCCGAGCAGTCTGCTGTTCTTGCTTCCTGACAGGACAGAAAACCCACCTCTGAGTGGCTTCCCTCTATGTGGCGGTTCTAACAGTTCCTAATAGCTCTTTTAAGTTACTAAAAACTACACAGATAATACATGCTAATCAGAGCTAAAAGTGTGCAAGAATGTTTTTAATATCTCTTCTCCTACCATACCCTACCTTGTGTGCTCCCACTCCTAGGAAGACCAGGCCCCAGTGGGGCAGGGGCAGCGTGGTAGGGAGGGGCAGTCCCTGAGGCCTGAGAGACACATGGGAGCACCCGAGCCCAGCACGGGTCTCTCCCTTCAGGCTTCTCCTGGGGCGTGGGCAGTTCTGCCTACCAGACGGAGGGTGCTTGGGACCAGGACGGGAAAGGGCCCAGCATCTGGGACGCCTTCACGCACAGTGGGAAGGGGAAGGTGCTCGGCAATGAGACGGCAGATGTAGCCTGTGATGGCTACCACAAGGTCCAGGTGAGTGCGGGTGTGTGTGCGCACACATGCCTAGCTGGGAGGCAAGGGGTGATGTATTGGGGAGCCCTGGTGACAGTGTCATCCCCATGCTCTGCCAAACACCCTCTACCCCCATGCAGCCAGAGGGGGCAGGGCCAGTGGGGGTGAAGATTTGGAGGAGCCAGGATGTGGGGGTGCATGGAGGAGGAAAGGAAAGCAGGGCGTCACCTGAGCCAGTGCCTCAGGCCAAGTGAGGGAGAGCTGAAAGTCTGATGCCACAGCTTCAGGGCCTACAGCCACAGTGGCCTGCACCCTGGTCCCGCTTGTGAGTTGTGCCTGTGAAGGGAGTGGGACCCGCTCATCCTCAGCACCCGCTTTCCTCTCTGGATGGCTTCTTCAGGAAGTCATCACCCGGGTTTCTAAGGGCAGCCTGAAGGACTTCTCCAAGTGCCTCCCTGTCCTGCGTTTTCTTTGGCGTATCCCCTGCATGACGTGGGGCAGGTGGCATTGCCTCTGTTGTACAGATGAGGAAGCAGGTTCTTCCTCACCCACGAGCAGATAGAGACAAGAGTGAGCCTCAGCCCTGGAGCCCGATGACCCCTACCTCCCACAGCCAGGGCCCCAGGTGACCTGCCTCCCCACCCGTGTGCACAGGAGGACATCGCTCTGCTGAGGGGACTGCACGTCAACCACTACCGATTCTCCCTGTCTTGGCCCCGGCTCCTGCCCACAGGCGTCCGAGGTGAGCCAGGGCAGCCCCTCCCGAGCCCAAGTGCAGCCCCCTCCGGCTATATTGGCTTTGCAGGGGCACCACAGAGTCCTGGGGAGGGAGACCAGCCCATGAACATGGTTGCTGATGATAGCAGCTCTCACAGGTTCTTCAGGTAACTGGGCTCCCAGATTTCTGGCAGCCTGAGGGTGCCTCAGGCCTTCAAAAAGACTGGGTGCAGTGGCTCACGCCTGTAATCCCAGCACTTTGAGAGGCTGAGGCAGGCACATCACAAGGTCAAGAGATCAAGACCATCTCGGTCAACATAGTAAAACCCTGTCTCGACTAAAATACAAAAATTAGCTGGGCATGGTGGCGCACATCTGTAATCCCAGATACGCAATAGGCTGAGGCAGGAGAATTTCTTGAACCCAGGAGGCAGAGGTTGCGGTGAGCCGAGATCGCACCACTGCACTCCAGTCTGGCGCCTGGTGACGGAGCAAGACTCTCTCAAAAAAAAAAAAAAAAGCAACAGGGCCCAGAAATGCTGCACTCCAGAAGGCCAAGGCCAAGGGCCTTTCTCATAGCGTCTTATTTTATTCCACCTATAGCCGAGAAGGTGAACCAGAAGGGAATGAAATTCTATAGCGATCTTATTGATGCCCTTCTGAGCAGCAACATCACCCCCATCGTGACCTTGCACCACTGGGATCTGCCTCAGGTGAGGACCTGTGCAGGTTCACAGGCCCAAGGAGTGCTCAACGCAGCAGGAGAGAGCCTGGTTTGAGGACGTGGGTTGCCAAGGTGGGCAGAGAGTAGGTTTTAGATTCTGGCTCGGGACCATAAAATGTGAGTGAGTGAAAAATCTTGGCAGGGCACGGTGGCTCACATCTGTAATCCCACCACTTTGGTAGGCCGAGGAGGGTGGATCATGAAGTCAGGAGTTCAAGACCAGCCTGACCAACATCGTGGAACCCCATCTTTACCAAAAATACAAAAACTAGCTGGGTGTGGTGGCATACACCTGTAATCCCAGCTACTCAGGAGGCTGAGGTAGAAGAATCGCTTGAACCCGGGAGGCAGAGGTTTCAGTGAGCTGAGATCACACCACTGCACTCTAGTTTGGGCGACAGAATGAATGTCTCAAAAAAAAGAAAAATCTGACTCACTATCTTAGTCCACTTTTGCTGTTATACCAGAATACCTGAGACTGGTAGTTTGTAAAGAATGAGAATGTATCTTCTCGCAGTTCTAGAGGCTGGGAAGTCCAAGGCGCTGGCAGGTGCAGATTTTGGTGAGGGCCCAGTATCTGCTTCCAAGATGATGCCTGGAAGGCTATGTCCCTCTTTTTATAAGAGCACCTAATCCCATTCATGATAAAAGACCCCTCATGAGTCAATCACCTGCCAAACGCTACACCTCCCAATACTACTACTCAGGTGATAAAGTTTCAACATGAATTTGAGAGGACAGAAACATTAAACCAAAGCACTCACATATGGCAGGGAGGTCGCACTGCTTTAATTGATGTTTGTAGTAACTGAAAAGAGTGAATCCTTTAGTTTTCTAAAGAACTTGACATAAAAACAAATTTTAAAAACTGTAAAGATATGTCTTTTAGGCCAGGTGTGGTGGCTCACGCCTGTAATCCCAGCACTTTGGGAGGCCGAGGCAGGCAGATCCCCTGAGGTCAGGAGTTCGAGACCAGCCTGATTAACATGGAGAAACCCTGTCTCTACTAAAAATACAAAATTAGTTGGACGTGGTGGTGCAAGCCTGTAATCCCAGCTACTCTGGAGGCTGAAGCAGAAGAATCACTTGAACTCAGGAGGTAGAGGTTGCAGTGAGCCAAGATCGCACCATTGCACTCCACCCTGGGCAACAAGAGCAAAACTCCATCTTAAAAAAAAAAAAAAAAGATATGTCTTTAAATTAAGATCTGGCAGCCAGGTGTGGTGGCTCACACCTGTAATCCCAACACTGAGGGGCTGAGGTCAGTGGATCACTTCAGGTCAGGAGTTCCAGACCAACCTGGCCAACATGGTGAAATCCTGTCTCTACTAAAAATACAAAAATTAGCTTGGGATGGTGGTGGGTGCTTAAAATCCCAGCTACTAGAGAGGCTGAGGCAGGAGAATCACTTGAACCTGGGAGAGGGAGGTTGCAGTGAGCCGAGATGGTACCATTGCACTCCAGCCTGGGCAATGAGAGTGAAACTCTGTCTCAAAAAAAAAAAAAAAAAATCTGGCGACATAGCATGATGAACAAGTTTAGCCTTTTTTCTCTGATATGTTTGAGTCAGTACCACAGGCACTCATATGACCCCTGCCCCAGCAATGTCCATGAAATCACAACATGCTTTAGAAGGTCACTATGTTACTATTCAAGCAATATTTTTTTTTTCTTTTGAGACTGAGGCCCACTCTGTCACCCAGGCTGGAGTACAGTGGCATGATCTCAGCTCACTGCAACCTCCACCTCCTGGGTTCAAGCAGTTCTCTGCCTCAGCCTCCTGAGTAGCTGGAGGCTAATTTTTTGTATTTTTAGTAGAGACAGGAGTTCACCATCTTGGCCAGGCTTGTCTTGAACTCCTGACCTCATGATTCATCTGCCTTGGCCTCTCAAAGAGCTGGGATTACAGGGGTGAGCCACCATTCCTGGCCTCAAGTAATATTTTCTTTTTCTTTTTCTTTTTTTTGAGACAGTCTTGTTTTATCGTCCAGGCTGGAGTGCAGTGGCATGATCTCAGCTCACTGCAACCTCTGCTCCTGGGTTCAAGTGATTCTCCTGTCTCAGCCTCCCCAATAGCTGGGATTACAGGCATGAGCCGCCACACCTGGCTAAATTATGTATTTTTAGTAGAGATAAGAGTTTCACCAAGTTGGCCAGGCTAGTCTTGAACTCCTGACCTCTCAAGTGATCTGTGTGCCTTGGCCTCCCAAAGTGCTGGGATTACAGGCATGAGCCACTGTGCTCTGCCTCAAGCAGTATTTCATTCATTCAATAGGCCTTACTACGTCTTGAGGGTCTAGGGTTATAGACAGGGAGCAGGCAGTGCTGGGTACAAGGCCATGGGAGGGCAGAGGTGGAGACAAGGCTTCTGGGGGGGGTATTGGGGAGAAGGTGGTCCCATCGGTGCCCTGGAAAGTTTGGGCAGGAGGTGGGAGGAAAGGGTGCTCTGATTGGAGGGTGCATGGCAAAGAGGGGGAAGCTGGGCAGGCAGTTTGGTTCAGTTAGAATTTAGGGAGCAGGCAGGAGAAGGAAAGGTTAGAGGCTGGAGGAGTGGCTCGGGGAAGACCTCAAAGGCCTCAATGCTGAGCCGAGATGACTGAGCACTGGGTTTATTCGGTGGGAATGGGAGCTACCCAAGTCCTCTCACTGGAGAGGGCAGAGCAGGCTTTAGGGAGATGAACCTTCCAGCTTCTTCCCTGGCTGCTTTCACCAACCTGCCCCATTAACATCCTCTCAGACCCACCAAGGAGAGCTGAATAGGTAGTCTCGATACAGTGACAAGTCTTGGGAGAATTCTGCCATCATGAGCAGATGCCTTTGTTGGGGAAACCCTCTGCTGAAGAAGGCAGATGTGCCCCAAGGCTTCTCAGAGCTTTCTGACCTCGGCATGGCCCTCAAAATCCTCATCAGAGTGTTCCTCCCAGCATCAGATCTCATTTTTCCAGAACTGAGACCCAAGATGCTTCTGCATGATTCGGCCCCTTTCCCGTAGCACCGTTTTCTTTCTCTTTTTTTTTTTGAGATGGAGTCTTGCTCTGTCGCCCAGGCTGGAGTACAGTGGTGTGATGTCAGCTCACTGCAACCTCCACCTCCCAGGTTCAAGTGATTCTTCTCCTTTAGCCTCCCAAGTAGCTGGGACTATAAGCACACACCATCATGCCCGGCTAATTTTTTGTATCTTTAGTAGAGTGGGGTTTCATCGTATTGGCCAAGCTGGTCTTGAACTCCTGACCTCGTGATCCACCCGCCTCTGCCTCCCAAAGTGCTGGGATTACAGACTTGAGCCACTGCGCCTGACCACATTTTCTTAAATATTCAATCCATCCAGTTCTTTCTAAGCGTGAGAGTCCCAGTCTCCCTGTGCAGCCTCTGCCTGGTTCTTCCAAGGACTGTCACATAGCTCATCTCCACATTTAAAATGCTTTGAGGTTAATTCATGGGGAACCTGCTTCTGTGTTCACAGCTGCTCCAGGTCAAATACAGTGGGTGGCAGAATGTGAGCATGGCCAGCTACTTCAGAGACTATGCCAACCTGTGCTTTGAGGCCTTTGGGGACCGCGTGAAGCACTGGATCACATTCAGTGATCCTCGGGTAAGCGAGGCCCCTCCAGGTGGGAGAACGTGGCACTCCCTGCCACTTCTTACAGATGCTGTGGTCCTGCTTGCTGTCCCTATAGGCAATGGCAGAAAAAGGCTACGAGACAGGCCACCATGCCCCGGGCCTGAAGCTTCCTGGCACTGGCCTGTACAAGGCAGCACACCACATCATTAAGGTGAGGTGGGTCCTTCTGGTGGGAGAACAGCCTACCCCGGGGGCTGTAGCTTGGTCTGCTTCGGAGTCCGCATACTCCACAGCACCTTCCTTTCTGTGAGATTTATGGAGGGAATGCCCTGTCATCCAGGGTGCTGCTGGACACTATGGCTGAGCTGCTACAGCAGCTGCCAAGAGCTTACAGCCTAGCCAAGGGGATGGAGCACATCCATGTGGAAATGTGTCAACTACAGGCCCAAGCTGTGACAGGAGGAAGAAGGGGTGTGACAGTGAGCCAGGGGCTAAAATCTTCAATGAATGAGCGGAAGTAACTGGGGTTGATCAAGGACAGCAGTAAGAGGAGTTAGAAGTGGTTGTCAGAGCATGGACTTCAAAGAACCTGGGATTTTTGGAGGACTTAGGAAAAATAGCTCGGAAGCAGCGGTGATGAGCAGGCAGACTCCACCTTACTCCCAGCTCAGAGGTACGTGGGGTGTGAAGGAAAAAACAGCCTCTGCTCAAAGGCGCTGCCATGGAGGTGGTCTTAGGGCTGACAGGCATCAGTCACAGCAAGAGAGTAAAGGGGACATTAGAAGATGCTGCAGGGAGGAAGGGCTACTGGAAAGACTTGTCACTGGGGAGGAAATTGGGTCACATTATGGGACACATATGAGGATATGGATGATGGTAACTGGACAACAGGGATATGAGGCATGTGGGATTGGCCCCAAAGGACACTTAGCAGAAGGTGGAGAATCTGTCTAAGCTGGAAGGCAAGGAGCCACTGGGTGACATACCACACCCCCAAACTTACGTCAGGGAGAACATTTTCTCACTCTTTCTACATTTGGCTTATGATTTCTTAAACTGTAAATATTTAAAGGGCAGAACCTCAAAATATTTTTATTTTTTTGAGACTGAGTCTTGCTCTGTCACCCAGGCTACTGTGCAGTGGCATGATCTCAGCTCACTGCAACCTCCGCCTCCCAGGTTCAAGCAGTTCTCCTGCCTCAGCCTCCTGAGTAGCTGGGATTACAGGCATATGCTACCACACGCAGCTATTTTTTTTTGTATTTTTGGTGGAGACGGGTTTTACCATCTTGGCCAGGCTGGTCTTGAACTCCTGACCTTGTGATCTGCCCTCCTCAGCCTCTCAAAGTGCTGGGATTACAGATGTGAGCCACCGCGCCCGACCTGAAAAGATGTGATTCTGATACTGTTTTGACATGTTCCACTTCATCAGACAATATCATGATTCACTTGGTTATTGCTGGCTGGCAAAAGGAAGTATAAGGAAAGAAGTTTGATTAAAAAAAAAAAAAGCTTATTAAAGCACAGATTGCTGGCCGGGCATGGGGCTCATGCCTGTAATCCCAGCACTTTGGGAGGCCAAGGAGGGCAGATCACTTGAGGTCAGGAGTTCGAGGTCAGCCTGGCCAACACAGTGAAAACCTGTCTCTACTCAAAATATAAAAATTAGCCAGGCGTGGTGGCACACACCTGTAGTCCGAGCTACTCGAGGCCGAGATTGCACCACTGCACTCCAGCCTGGGTGACAGAGCATGGCTGTCTCAAGGGAAACACACACACACACACACACACACACACACACACACACACACACACACACACACACACACACACACACACACACACACACACACATTGCTGGGTCACTGGGCCCCACTCTGAGTTTCTGATGCAGTAGGTCTGGTGAAGGGCCCATGGATTGGCATTTCTATTAAGTTCCCGGTGGATCCTGATGCTAAATAAAAACGCAAAGTTGTTTGAGCCAGACTTAGAGCAAGTTTCATCTACAGTATAAAGAAAATAAGTGCCTCCAGGAGTTAGAGGAAAGAAGACTGGATTGGGATAATCAAGGCTGGATTGATGAAAATGATAGATCTTCAGTTGAGTCTCTGGAGTTAGGAAGGAAAGAAAGGCTAACTGGGTTGAAAGGGAGGAAATGGATGAGCCAGATGCCTATGATGAATTTCTGTTCCCCTTTCAGGCCCATGCCCAAGCCTGGCATTCTTATAACACCACGTGGCGCAGCAAGCAGCAAGGTGAGCTGTGGTCCCAAACATGTACCTAGGACAGCCAAGTGCCTGGAGCAGCAATGGCATATCCACCTCCCACTCCCTTTTCTTTCTTTTTTTTTAAGGTCTGGTGGGAATTTCATTGAACTGTGACTGGGGGGAACCTCTGGATATTGGTAACCCCAAGGACATAGAGGCTGCTGAGAGATATCTACAGTTCTGTCTGGGCTGGTTTGCCAATCCCATTTATGCCGGTGACTACCCCCAAGTCATGAAGGACTATATTGGTGAGCCCAGTCTCATTTTAAACTGCAGATACCACGGCAAGTTACCGAACCCACAGGAAATGAGCAAAAGGCAAGGGGATGAGGAGCTCATTGGGCCTGGGTGAGGTACTCAAGGGAAAATCCAGACTCCAAAGAATTGAGAACCAGATATTTGAATTGGCAGGGAGGAACCCTAGACCTCTGAGTTTCCCTAGACCAGCTGGGTGCAGTGGCTCAGGCCTGTAATCCCAGCACTTTGGGAGGCCGAGGTGGGCAGATCACAAGGTCAGGAGTTTGAGACCAGTCTGACCAACATGGTGAAACCTCGTCTCTACTAAATAATACAAAAATTAGCCAGGCGTGGTGGTGGGCACCTGTAATCCCAGCTACTCAGGAGGCTGAGGCAGGAGAATCGCTTGAACCTGGGAGGCAGAGGTTGCAGTGAGCCAAGATTGCACCACTGCACTTCAGCCTGGGTGACAGAGCAAGACTCCATCTCAAAAAAAAAATTCCATTTTCTATATGTATCACATTTTGCTTATTCATTCATCCATCAATAAACACACATGTTGCTTCCATGTTTTAGCTCTTGTGAATAATGCTAAAAACATGAGTGTACAAATATCTCAAGATCCAGCTTTCAGTTATTTGGGCTATATACCCAGAAGTGTAATTGCTGGATCATACAAAAAATTCCATCAGTAATTTTTTTAAGGAAGCATCATACTGTTTTCAACAGTGGCTATACCATTTTATATTCCCAACGATAATACACAAAGGTTCCAATTACTCCACATCCTTGCCAACACTTGTTATTTTGTCTAATAATGGCCATCCCAATGGGCGTGAGGGTCTCACTGCAGTTTTGATTTGTATTTCCCTAATAATCTGTAAGAACATCTGTTCATGTGCTTATTGGCCATTTGTAGATCTTTGGAAAAAAATGCCAATTCAGGTTCTTTGCCCATTTTTGAATTGGGTTGTTTCGCTGTTGAGTTTTGGGAATTCTCTACATATTCTAGAGTCTAATCTTTTATCAGATATATGGTATTCAAATATTTCCTCCCATTCTATATGGGTTGGTTTTTATTCTGTTGCTGGTGTCTTGATTCTCAAATTGTAAAAAATTCCATGAAGTCCAATTTGTCTATTTATGTTTGTCCCTTTGCCTGTTTTTGTTGCCTGTGCCTTTAGTGTCAGAGTCAAGATCTAACTGCCCTTAATACAATGATCAGAAGTAGTAAGAAAAAAAAAGATATAACTGCCTAATTAAATGTCATGGTGCTAAATATTTTTATTCTTTTTGATGCTAAGTGGTATTTTCTTAATTTCATTTTCGGATTGTTCATTGTTGATGTATAGAAATGTGACTGGTGTTTGTGTTACCTCTGGAGCTAACTCGCCAAATTCATTTATTAGCTCTAACAAATTTTTTATGGTATCTTAAGATTTTCTGTATATAAGATCCTATCTGTGAACAGAGTTAGTTTTTACTTCTTTTCCAATTTAGATGCCTTTTATTTCTTTTTCTTGTATAATTACTCTGGCTAGAACTCTCATGACTATGTTGAATAGAACTGGTGAAAGCAGGTATCCTTTTCTTCTTCCTCGTAAGTTTTTATTTATTTATTCATTTATTTTTTTTGAGACAGAGTCTCTCACTTGCCGAGGCTGGAGTGCGGTGGTGTAATCTTGGCTCATTGCAATCTCTGCCTCCTGCCTCCTGGGTTCAAGTGATTCTCGGGCCTCGGCCACCTGAGTAGCTGAGATTACAGCCTCGGAGCACCACGCCTGGCTAATTGTATTTTTAGTAGAAATGGGTTTTGCCATGTTGGCCAGGCTGGTCTCGAACTCCTGGTTTCAAGCGATCTGCCCACCTCGGCCTCCCAAATTATAGGAATTGTAGGCGTGAACCAGTGCACCCAGCCATTCCTCTTAACTATTTTAAAGAACAAGAAAAATCTTCCCAGGAAACAACTTCTGTCCCTTTGTGCCTCAAGGGACAGAACTGTCACGTGCTTAGGTCAGGTGATGTCCTAGACCATCATGGGACCCAGAGGCTGGGGAGAAAGGGGCACAGAAGACGACAGGCATGGAACTACTGGGTAGGCAACCAGCAGTGTCTGAGCATAGAAATTTAAACATACTATCTCTGATTTAAAGGTCTTAGCTGGCACTCACCCTAAAAAAAAAGGAGAGACACAAAAATAACACTGTATTTGGGTTACAGTTTCATATAACAAAGCTGTTTTAGGTGTTTGAAAAATGCAGTGCCTCTTTATAAAACACATTTATCAAACAGACTTATCTGGAACGGGAGGTAGCAAGTTCTAATTCCAACTCTGCCACTAACTAGTGAGTGACTAGGCAAGGTGTTTCACCTCTTCGGCTTTTAATCTTACCTGAAAATGAAGGCATTAGACAGAATTTTTTTTTTTTTTTTTTGAGACAGAGTCTCACTCTGTCACCCATGCTGGAGGAGTGCAGTGGTGCAATCTCGGCTCACTGCAACCTCTGCCTCCTAGGTTCAAGTGATTCTCCTGCCTCAGCCTCCTGAGTAGTTGGGACTACAGACACCCGCCACCACACCAGGCTAATTTTTTATTTTTGGTAGAGATGGGGTGTCACTATGTTGGCCAGGTTGGTCTCAAACTCCTTTTTTTTTATTTTTTGAGACTGAGTCTTGCTCTTGTTACCCAGGCTGGAGTGCAATGGCACAATCTCGGCTCACCGCAACCTCCGCCTCCTGGGTTCAGGCAATTCTCCTGCCTCAGCCTCCCGAGTAGCTGGGATTACAGGCGTGCGCCACCATGCCCAGCTAATTTTTATATTTTTAGTAGAGACGGGGTTTCACCATGTTGACCAGGATGGTCTCGATCTCTTGACCTTGTGATCCACCCATCTCGGCTCCCAAAGTGCTGAGATTACAGGCGTGAGCCACCATGCCCAGCCTCAAACTTCTGATCTCAGGTGATCCGCCCACCTCAACCTCCCAAAGTGCTGGATTACAGGCGTGAGCCACTGCGCCCAGCTGACAAAATCTTTAAAACTCTTTTGGTGACAACCAGTTCTGTGACATATCTATATACATATAGTCAAAATCTTGACAATGATTTCCTCAAGATGCACAAGGAAAAAGCCTTCATAAAGGGACTGACACGGCCCATTTTCCTGTAGACACAACTTATTCACACAGTGCATTCATTCTCTTGGGACCCTCAAAGGCCACTGCAGGTGCCACAAGAAGATTGCATTAAAAAGTCAAATTGACTGTCAGAGAGCATTTAATGCCAATAATCCTAGCCCCTACCAACTCCGAATTTGTGACGATGCACGTGAGAAACAGGCTGAACTTTTCTTTTGCACAATGTGGAAAGAAGGATCCTCTAAGCAGTTGTTTTATTTAGTAGTGAAAGCATTCTGCCTGAAGTCTTGTTCACAAATTACTTCCAGGCCTCTTAGAAGTACTCTTAGATCGAGACCATCCTGACTAACATGGTAAAACCCTATCTCTACTAATAATACAGAAATTAGCTCGGCATGGTGGGGCACGCTTGTAATCTCAGCTACTCAGGAGGCTGAGGCAGGAGAAATCACTTGAACCCAGAAGGTGGAGGTTGCAGTGAGCTGAGATTGAGCCACTGCACTCCAGCCTGGTGACAGAGCAAGATTCTGCCTAAAAAAAAAAAAAAAAAAAAAAAAAGGTACTCTTGGTTGGGCGCGGTGGCTCACGCCTGTAATCCCAGCAGTTTGGGAGGCTGAGGCCAGTGGATCACGAGGTCAAGAGATGGAGACCATCCTGGTCAACAAGGTGAAACCCCATCTCTACTAAAAATACAAAAATTAGCTGGGCATGGTGGTGTGCGCCTGTAGTCCCAGCTACTTGGGAGGCTGAGGCAGAATTGCTTGAAACCAGAAGGCGGAGGTTGCGGTGAGCCGAGATCACGCCATTGCACTCCAGCCTGGGTAACAACAGCGAAACTCCATCTCAAAAAAAAAAAAGGGGGGGGTACTCTTTTACTCATAGTAAATATATAAACAAAACTATTTCCAGATCAGTGCCATTCAATAGAACTTTCCACAGTGACAGAAATGTTCTATATATGTGCTATCCAATTATCCAGTACAACAGCTTCTAGCCACCAGTGTGTATTAAAAATTTTTAAAAATTAAACGACATTAAAAATGCAACCCTTCAGTCACTATATTTTAATAGTCACATGCAGCAAGTGGCTACTGTATTACTGCAAGGACAATGACAATAGCTGGTGGTTTTTCTTAAGTTACTAAATGTAACTGAAATAACATGCCAATATTTTATTTGCTTTATGCTAATATCTTAGAAGTATTTAACAACACAAACTTTGTAATCATTTTATATAAACTGTTATCCTCTTTGGAACTATTCTTATGGTTGTATTAGGTCGATTCATGGGAAATGTTGTTTTTCTTGATTTATATATGAAAAACCATGTTTACATAGTTCACACATGGATATGTTTCAAATTTAAAAAAAAGTATGAAGTAAAAAGTCAGGTCTCTCTCCCTTCCTCCTCCAAAGCAAGTATATGTCCAGAGATGGATTGTGCCTGTGGTCAGTGTATATACTTGTGATTACATGCAACATTTTGAAGCTTGTTTTCACTGAAACATACATCCCGGCAAGCTTTCCACATTGCTATAGAAAGTGCCACCTCATTTGTTCTAATGGCTGCACAGTGTTGAACTGATGGATATTTCATCATTTATGTAACCAGTCCCTACTGACACTGAGGTTGTTTCCAAGCTTTTGCTACTCGGTCTATAAAGATCCTTGGACACATATCCCTTTACATGTGTGAGTAGAGTATAAACAGATTTGGAATTGGTCACTGAAAGAACATATGCTTTTATAACTTTCAAAGATAGGACATAACATCACTGGCCTTCCAGTTCCCTTCCCAGAGGCAGCTAAAAGTACCCATTTTTATTTTTTAATTTTTTGAGATGGAGTTTCACTCTTATTGCCCAGGCTAGAGTGCAATGGAGCGAACTTGGCTTACTGCAACCTCCACCTACTGGATTCAAGCGATTATCCTGCCCCTCAGCCTCCTAAGTAGCTGGGATTACAGATGCATGCTACCATGCCCAGCTAATTTTTATATTTTTAGTAGAGACGGGTTTCACTATGTTGGTCAACTGGTCTCAAACTCCTGACCTCATGATCCACGTGCCTCAGCCTCCCAAAGTGCTGGGATTACAGGCAAGTGCCACAGCGCCTGGCCAAATTACCCATTTTTAATGTAAGGAACAGTATTTTTTTTCCAGTTGGCTACACACCACTTATTGAGTAATCTGTGAAAATACTACTTTCAAGTGATTAAAAACTCATAAATTTTTTGGACAGTATTGAAATTTCAAAAATTCCATGTTGAATGGCTAAGGTTATACTTCCCATGCAGATGAATCCTAAAGTTGAGCTTTTATGTCAACATGTCACTGTCATGATACATAACAGTGATAGGGAGAAAATCAGGCATTGTTAAATTCTCCTTTTCTCTCTCTAAAGGAAGAAAGAGTGCAGAGCAAGGCCTGGAGATGTCGAGGTTACCAGTGTTCTCACTCCAGGAGAAGAGCTACATTAAAGGCACATCTGACTTCTTGGGATTAGGTCATTTTACCACTCGGTACATCACGGAAAGGAACTACCCCTCCCGCCAGGGGCCCAGCTACCAGAATGATCGTGACTTGATAGAACTGGTTGACCCAAACTGGCCAGATCTGGGGTCTAAATGGCTATATTCTGTGCCATGGGGATTTAGGAGGCTCCTCAACTTTGCTCAGGTGATTATCGCGTTAACCTGTTCAAAGGACACTTAGATTGAATTCATGCTCTCAAGGCTTTAGCTCAGGTCCATATATTAGAAAGTTAATAAAATAAACCTAGTTACTCATATTTCAGAGGCTACTAAGTATAGGCCTTACAGACTCGTGCCTACCAGGCATAACCATTTGTATGTATATACCTTTAGCTAAAATTCTTATACCACAAACATATTTTGCTGTCCTCACCTAAACTGGAATATGTGGCAAAGAACCAGACCGAAGTACATGTTGCCGCCTCAAACAATGCTTTTTTCTTTTTTTTTTTTTTTTTGAAATGGAGTCTTGCTGGGTCGCCCAGGCTGGAGTGCAGTGGCACAATCTCAGCTCACTGCAACCTCTGCCTCCCAGGTTCAAGCGATTCTCATGTCTCAGCCTCCCAAGTAGCTGGGATTACAGGTGCCCACCACCACACCTGGCTAATTTTTGTACGTTTAGTAGAGACAGAGTTTTGCCACGTTGGTCTTGAACTACTGACCTCAGGTGATTGGCCCACCCCAAAGTGATGGGATTACAGGCACGAGCCACCATATCCAGCAACGATGCTCATGTATTGAGAAATACATTCTTCATATGAACCTGTCTCCTGCCTACATTAATCTCTAAATAAACATGTTATCTGACATCTACTAAATGCAAAAATATACTTGATTAGAATTTGGCAGGCTTGAATATGTGTTCCTATCTGAGCCTCTGACTCAGAAACCTACCTGTAGTACGGTTAGAATTTTTAAAATATTTGTTTCTATGACTCACTTTCAGACTCAATATGGCAATCCTCCCATATATGTGATGGAAAATGGAGCATCTCAGAAATTCCACTGTACTGAATTATGTGATGAGTGGAGAATTCAATACCTTAAAGGCTACATAAACGAAATGCTAAAAGGTGAGATGCAAACCAAGTCTGTCTGCACGTTTTCCCACTTACAACTGAGACAAAATGTGATTAACACACATGATCAACTGAAACTTGCTTCTAAATTTCATAAATGAAAACATTTTAACATTATCTTCACATTTTTATTTTTCTAAGTAAATGAAATATATTCTAAATGGAATAAAATGTCTTTGCAGCTATAAAAGATGGTGCTAATATAAAAGGGTATACTTCCTGGTCTCTGTTGGATAAGTTTGAATGGGAGAAAGGATACTCAGATAGATATGGATTCTACTATGTTGAATTTAACGACAGAAATAAGCCTCGCTATCCAAAGGCTTCAGTTCAATATTACAAGAAGATTATCATTGCCAGTGGGTTTCCCAATCCAAGAGAGGTAGGCCTAATTATCAATGTTATCTGTTCTGAACTTTAGAAGAGCTAGGTAGCTGGAACACACAAAGAGCTTGGCAAGTACCTCTCTTCTTTCCTCCATAAGAGGAAAGAAAGGAGTACACAGCATGGCCGTTTATTTCACCCCTTTGCTCATTTGCTTAGGATGGAGCAAGCATCCCATAAACTTCAGTATCAGGCAGGGCACGACCAGAGGTTATGCAAGAGTTCCGTTTGCTTTAAGCTATGATGGAGAAAAATCAAGAGACTTCTGGTCGAATGTTACTCTAAATCTGTCTTAATGCAAACAAATATCTATTATTCAATATATATGAAAACATTTAAGTAAATCAAACGTATAATTATCATAGCATTTTCATCTATTTTCCAGCCATGCAGCAGAGCCATACAAACACAAGCTTCAAAATAAGATCTAAAGTAATCTACCAAACATTTTTTTTCTTTTCTTTTTTTTTTTCTGGAAACAGAGTCTTGCTCTGTCTCCCAGGCTGGAGTGCAGTGGCATGATCTTGGCTCAGGGCAACCTCCACCTCCCAGGTTCAAGCAATTCTCCTGCCTCAGCTTCCTGAGTAGCTGGGATTATAGGTGCATGCCACCACACCTGGCTAATTTTTGTATTTTTAGTAGAGATGAGGGATTACAGGTGTGAGCCACCATGCCTGGCCCAAACATTTTCAACAACCTGAACATTTTTTTCTCTCTTTTCTGTGATGAGGCACCAGTTGGTAGGGAATATAAACCCTAATTTAGAGTGTCTTGGCCAGGGACAGTGGCTCACGCCTGTAACCCCAGCACCTTGGGAGGCTGGGGTGAGAGGACTGCTTGAGGCCAAGTGTTCAAAACCAGCCTAGGCAACACAGCGAGATCTCGTTTCTACAAAAAATTTAAAAATCAGCTGGATGTGGTGGCGTGCCTATAGTGCCAGCTACTTGGGAGACTGAGGCGTTGGGATCACTTGAGCCCAAGAGTTTGAGGCTGCAGTGAGCTATGATTGCTCCACTGCACTCCAGCCTGAGCAACAGAGCAAGACTCTGTTTCTAAAAATTAAAATAGGCCAGGTGTGATGGCTCACACCTGTAATCTCAGCACTTTGGGAGGCTGAGGTGGGTGGAGCATGAGGTCAAGAAATCAAGACCATTCCGGCCATGGTGAAATTCCATCTCTACTAAAAACACAAAAATTTAGCTAGGTATGGTAGTCCCAGGTACTCAGGTGGCTGAAGCAGAATTGTTTGAACCTGGGAGATGGTGGTTGCAGTGAGCCACGATCACGCCACAGCACTCCAGCCTGGGCAACAGAGCGAGACTCTAAAAAAAAATTTTTTTCAATAAAAAGAGTGTCTTAATAAAAATAATTTAAAAAAGTATATCTCATTTGTTTACCAAAAGTATTTTAAGGCGAACCCAGTAGGACTATTAAATGGAAGCAGTAACTAATAGCCATATAGCATTTGCTATTTTTACATTATTAGAAAAGCACTAGCCTGTACACTCAAGAACAAAGATGACTCTTTGACTCCCTATGATGTACATGGATGTAAATATTAACTAATTTAAACTACAAGTAAAGATGATTTAAAAACAAACTACAGATAGACTTATAAAAATATTTTATCCCACATTTATTTCAAAAATGATTTGAAACAGCAAAAAATTAGTCTTAAGACAATATTATTTATCAAGTGGGCTTTTATTAGGTGGAAAGTTGGCACCAGAAAGCTTTGGAAACTTGCTCTATCAACAATCAGATGCTTGCTGCAGGTGAGTCAGTACGTTTTCATGTTTTCCTTTAATAATTAAATAATTATATATATCATTACCCAAATCTCGAAATGTGACTCTACTTGAAGTCAATCTTCCAAAACTGCTTATGATTAAAATCAGGTTTCTTTATTTTGAAGCAATGTCAAATTTCTATTTATAAGCATTTTAAACATAAATAATTAACCATGAAAGAAACATTTTATCCACTCAAGTTTTATCCTTTTGGAATCATACTATGAATTTATATACCTACTATTTTTGTTATAGTGTGTTTGGGCACGGAGAGGAAAAGCCAACCATTGTACCAAATGGGAGGAAGATGAAAAGAACACTTGAGATCTTATGTTTGCTCATTTTAAGCACTCACTACTTGCCAAGGAATGTTTTAAGTCATGAGATATAGCAATGAACAAAACGAGGTCCCTATCTTCATAGGATACATCATTTCCTATGCAATGGATCTAAAAAGATCAGAGATGTCAAATAACAAAGATGCAACTATGCATCAGGAAATGCCAATACATCATTTGTTTGAATTTTATCTTTATTTCTCCATAAGGACAATCAGAGAAATATACTTCCTTTTTTTTTTTTTTAAACAAACTCATTTTTAATGCGGTAGTGGAGGTGGAAGGTGCTAGACCAAATCTTACCAAAATAGCTATTTTTACAGGCCACTACAGCAACATGCACCACCCCCCCAGCAAATTTAAATAATCAGGCGATATTAAGAATGTATATTCCATTAAACTAAACAATGTTGAAACATGGTACAGAATTCACTGATGATCCTGTGAACTCCTTGTGAAGATGTCCAGAGCTTTATTTATCTCAGTAACCAGAGTACCTGGCACACAAACTAAAACTGGCTATTAGATAAGTGGCCACTATTTATCGATAATACACATGACCTATGCTGTTCATTAACTCTTAGATTATTATTCAACTGTACAAGAACTACCATAATTTGTTTTCAGGTTATAGGAATATACAAATTCCTATACTTCTTAAGATATATAATAACATCTTAGAAAGGTTGGAAATGTTTCCCAAGGACTCTTCTTTCACAAATCCCCCCAAGTAAAAATTCTAGGAACTGCGGAACATGGCTGCTATTATTCTGAGATTAGTAAGTGTAAGCACTGAGACATTTAGACTTTATTATAGTACCTGTGCAAGAAGGAAATTTAGGCATTCCTTATCCCATACTTTCTGAAATATTTACAAAGCTCTTATAAAATTTTCAAATAACATTTAATTCACTAACTTCTATTTCATGGCAAATAAGAATCAGAAAATTTGAGGGTGCTATTTTTTAAGTTTTTCCAATACAGTTTAAGCTCTTGGGATAAAGCTGTATTTACTAAAAAGATCCTGTTCTCATTTGTGGTCCTGTTCTCTTTTGTCATTTCAGAGCCCTTGCTAAGTCATATGCAAATGGTTACAGAGATCGTGGTACCTACTGTCTGCTCCCTCTGCGTTCTCATCGCTGCTGTTCTACTAATGCTCCTCCTGAGGAGGCAGAACTGAGACAGGATTACCAATTTTGGAGCTTCATAAGAGAATCGTCAGGATCTTCGTCCCTTTTCTGCTTTCAGGGTTTACATGTATTTCTGTTTTCAGGTTCTACAGTAATTACCTTTTCTTCTCTTTCTCTTTTTGGCTTGTGCTGGGATTTAAGAATTAGAAAATAAAAATAAGCAGAAACTTAAAAATCACTTGTAATTCTCACCCCCCTAAAGTTAATGTTAACATTTTGCTGTATATTATGAATGTATATTATGAATTATTTACAAAAATGGGATCATAGTATACAAACTGTTGTGATTTGACAGTTTATCACTCTAAAATCTGTCCAAAAATATTACTTTAATATTCAAAGGATTGCCATCTCAGCACCATCCTATACCTGATAGATGAAATCAATCTGGTCAGGTGCAGTGGCTCATGCCTGTAATTGCAGCACTTTGGGAGGCTGAGATGGGTGAATCACTTAAGGCCAGAAGTTTGAGACCAACCTGGCCAACATGGTTAAACCCTGTCTCTACTAAAAATACAAAAACTAGCTAAGCATGGTGGTGGGTGCCTGTAATCCCAGCTATTTGGGAAGCTGAGGCAGGAGAATCACTTGGGAGGTGAAGATTGCAGTGAGCTGAGATCATGCCACTGCACTCCAGCCTGGGCAACAGAGAAGACTCCATCTCAAAGAGAAAAGAAATCTATAGATAACAATCCTTCCAGGTTGTAAATATTATTAGCCAACCACAGAAAAGCATGAGGTGGGTATCAAGCAAATGAGCGCATACATTCTTCTGACACAAAAGTTGACTAAATTCAAGTTGCTTTATTCAGTGAAATACTCAAATATGTTTACTTATTATCTTCTAGATTAACTCAGTATCTTGTTTTTTATAATATTCATTTTACTCTTAAAATGCTAGAATTAATTGATTTCCATTTATTTTGGGGATAAAACATGGCTTAAGAACCTTTGCAAATCAACAGGAAGTAAAAAAACTCATGCATTTTATTTATTTGATTTTACTAAATACGGTTTCTGAAACTGAAAAACAGACAGTAGAAAATGTCATTCCATTAATTCTTTTGGTTAATATGATCTCAAAGCATTTTAAGAACAGTATTGGGCCGGGCGCGGTGGCTCACGCCTGTAATCCCAGCACTTTGGGAGGCTGAGGCGGGTGGATCACGAGGTCAAGAGATTGAGACCATCCTGGTCAATGTGGTGAAACCCCGTCTCTACTAAAAATACAAAAAATTAGCTGGGCATGGTGGCGCATGCCTGTAATCCCAGCTACTCAGGAGGCTGAGGCAGGAGAATTGCCTGAACCCAGGAGGCAGAGGTTGCAGTGAGCTGAGATCATGCCATTGCACTCCAGCCTGGGTAACGAGTGAAACTCCGTCTCAAAAAAAAAAAAAAAAAAAACCAGTATTTACATCTGGGGCTAGTCTTATGATTGGGCTGTAATAAAAGTGCTTATTACAAAACTTTGCTTTTAATGACAAATCAATATTCCTGTTCAGGATTTTTCTCTTCCATGGTTTCAAAATCAAACTCACTTTCTAATATATATACAGATTTTTTAATGCAAAGATATTACCATTCAATTTCTTTTTTATCTCTGGTTTTAGGATTAAACTGACCTATTAAGTTGACTATAAAAGGCAGAAAAGAGCTGCACTGCTCAACAGCAACTGGTAAGTCCTTTCTGTGATTACTAATAATCCCTATTCCTAATGTAGTTAATCAACATTGATATTGTAGAAAGAACTAGACGTAAGGTACTTAATTACAAAGTAGTTGACAAGGAGACTAAAAGGTGAACATAAATACCTTACAGAAGACTTTATCAGCACAATTCACTTGAAATGCACCTGGCTGCAGGTAACCAGGTTAGTAAAGGATATCCTTTCTTCCAGGCTACCATTTAGCGTTAATTCCGAAAAATCTGTAATAAAAAAAGAGTGAGATCAGAATTGGCTAACATCCTGCTTGCTTTTCTACCATGCATAATTCTGAATTTACAACAATACAATAACTAAGAGGTAGTCTAAATTGTGATGTGTCTTCTACTTTAAGAGAATTCATTGGAAAAAAATCCAGTAAGGACAGTTGCTTTAAATATTAAACTCTTGAAGCATTTAAAACATTAAACATTAATGAAGCAAATTCTTTTTAAATTACGTATTTTTAATTTGGAAACCCACTGCTTTACTTTTTGTGCCACAGCACAACTGTCTTTTTCCCAATCCTAACATAAATTTCCAAGAAGAATTTCTATGTAAGATCTGACACATATCCATTTTTCTCCCAAAGACCATTTTATTTCAAAAATAAATGGTCCAATCAACATTTAGATGGGTTAATGTCCACTTCCTTGTGGGTCAACATTTTGGTTTCCATATTTTCATCATTATCAACAATCATTTACTGAGCACCCACTGGGTGAGCAGCACTCCACTGGACACTTTTTCTTCTCCATTAACTCCAAATCATTATCCTGTCTTCCCATGGTGGCTAAAAGTACACTTTTCTCTCTTAAGTCTCTCTGCCTTTGATGTCAACTATTTTACACAAGAGCATCATGCCATTACATATCTTGAAAAGCTAGTATTCAACTCAAGTGCTCAGTCTAAAGAAATAAGAAGTCTAGCTCCTTAAAAACATGATCTTTGAAAGAAAATTAAATATTTTGGTCCTTTAATATTTACAATTAAGACTTTGTTTGAATAGCCCATAATTTTTACAAGTGAGATTTCCCCCTTCAATAAAGGTTCTTGATTTGGGGCTAAAAGACCCTGAATAATTTCTAGACAAACACATCGTGAATATATGAGGGGTAAAAGAGGTTATCAAGTTCAGGCCAAAATGGAGGTTCAGTGCGTTTCTGAGCAGACAATATATGATTTCATAAGAATTCCTTATTTTCAAAGGAGTCACTGGACCAATGCACTAGAAAATTGCTTTAACTCCAACATTCAAAATAACTTTCACTCTTTTTTGATGTAGTCCATGTCAAAGACTTGAAAAGGTACGTTCAATATACTAGCCTATTCAGCATCATTAGGAAAGGATATTTCATCTTATAGGAATTTCCTCAAAACAAAACTTTAATCTTTATGAAATAAAATGTACTTAAAAAAAATTTTTTTTGGAGACGGAGTTTTGCTGTTGTTGGTGAGGCTGGAGTGCAATGGCGCCATCTCGTCTCACTGCAACTTCTGCCTCCCAGGTTCAAGCGATTCTCCTGCCTCAGCCTCCCAAATAGCTAGGATTACAAGCATGCGCCACCATGCCCGGCTAATTTTTTTGTATTTTTGGTACAGGCAGGGGTTTCACCATGTTGGCCAGGCTGGTCTCAAACTCCTGATCTCAGGTGATCCACCCACTTTGGCCTCCCAAAGTGCTGGGATTACAGGTGTGAGCCACATGTTTTCTTCTTTAAAAGACATGTTTCTTCTTAAAATTATTTAAAGAATACATGTTTCTTTTTTTTTTCTGCACTATTAGAAGTAGAGTCCTTAGCATGTTTCTTCTTTAAAAAACAATAGACATAGAATGTTTACTTTAGGTTGGTGGTTCTCAGCCACAGTTGTACAATAGAATCGCCTGAAGAACTTGACAAATTACTGATGTCCTGTCTGTACTCCCCGAGATTCGGATTTACTTGGTATGAGCAATAGAACTTTTCTTTTTCCTTTGAGACAGGATCTCTCTGTTACCCAGGCTGGAGTGCAGTGGCACAACCTCAGCTCACTGCAGACTCAACCTCCTGGGCTCAACTAATCCTCCCACATCAGCCTCCCAAGTAGCTAGAACTATAGGCACATCACCACATGCAGCTAATTTTTGTATTTTTTGTACAGATGGTGTCCCACTGTGTTGCCCAGGCTGGTCTTGAACTCTTAGGCGCCAAGTGATCATCCTGCCTTAGCCTCCGAAAGTGCTAGGATTACAAGCGTGAGCCACTGCACCTAGCTTAGGTAATAGAATTTTAAAAGCTCCACAGATGATTCCACTGTTTAGCTCAAACTGGGCTATCTGTGCTACCACCATTCCATATCTCATGGCTAAAATCTGGTTGTATCCTTCCAGATCTTTTTCTTTTTTTTTTTTGAGACGGAGTTTCGCTCTTGTTAGCCAGGCTGGAGTGCAATGGCGCGATCTCGGCTCACCACAACCTCCGCCTCTTGGGATCAGGCAATTCTCCTGCCTCAGCCTCCTGAGTAGCTGGGATTACAGGCACGTGCCACCATGCCCAGCTAATTTTTTGTATTTTTAGTAGAGACAGGGTTTCACCATGTTGACCAGGATGGTCTCGATCTCTTGACCTCGTGATCCACCCGCCTCGGCCTCCCAAAGTGCTGGGATTACAGGCGTGAGCCACCATGCCCAGCCCCTTCCAGATCTTTTTCTAATAATCTTGTTCATAGGTCTGTTTGCACATGTCTGATTACATGTGTGTAATAAATTCCTACTGATGAAACTGCTAGGCCAAAGGAAAACACATATTTTTGTTTTTTTTTTCTTTAAGGTGGAGTCCTGCTCTGCCACCCACGCTGAAGTACAGCAGTGGCTAATCTTGGCTCATTGCAACCTCTGCTTCCCAGGTTCTAGCAATTCTCTTGCCTCAGCATTCCAAGTAGCTGGGATTACAGGCACCCACCACCGTGTCCAGCTATTCTTTTACAATTTTGATGGGTACCACATTCCACAGAAGCTGAACTACTATACATTCCCACCAGAAATGTGTGAGAATGACTGCCTGTTCTCCCATACCAATTACCAGCACTGACACCAAACTTTTTGATCTTTGCTAATATGGAACAGATATCTATATAATATAAATTTCTTGGCCGGGCGCAGTGGCTCATGCCTGTAATCCCAGCACTTGGGGAGGCTGAGGCAGGTGGATCACGAGGTCAAGAGATCAAGACCATCCTGGTCAACATGGTGAAACCCCGTCTCTACTAAAAAAAAATACAAAAAATTAGCTGGGCATGGTGGCGCGTGCCTGTAATTCCAGCTACTCAGGAGGCTGAGGCAGAAGAATTGCCTGAACCCAGGAGGCGGAGGTTGCGGTGAGCCGAGATTGCGCCATTGCACTCCAGCCTGGGTAACAAGAGCAAAAACCTGTCTCAAAATAAATAAATAAATAAATAAATAAACAAATAATATATATAAATTTCTTCTATCATAGGTCAGGTTGAGCATCACGATGTCAAGAGATCAAGACCATCCTGGTCAGCAGGTTTTATTCTTTTACATTTTTTAGAGATGTAATCTCACTATGTTGCCAGGCTCACCTTGAACTCTTGGGCTCAAGAAATCTTTCCCACCTCAGCCTCCCAAGTAGCTGGGAGTACAAGTGAGCATATCTTATTTTTAAAATGACATTTGAATTTTCTTTTGGTACACTGTTTATCCATTTTTCTATTGAGTTAATATTTTTCTTACTGAAATATATCCCCTTTTCCGAAAGTGGGCTGCAAATTTTTTGTCCAGGCTGAGTGCAGTGGTGTAATCTCAGCTCACTGCAACCTGTGCCTCCCAGGTTCAAGCAATTTTCCTGCTAATTTTTTTGTATTTTTTCAGTAGAGATGGAATTTTGCCAGGCTGATCTTGAATTCCCAATCTTGTGATCCGCCTGCCTCAGCCTACCAAAGTGCTAGGATTACAGGCGTGAGCCACCACACCCAGCCTGGGCTACAAATTTCTTTTCCTAGTTTATAATTTGTCTATTTTGCCTCTGATATGTTTTGCCATGAGGAATTTTATCTATTTTTACAGCTGATTCTTACATCATTTCCAGGTTTTATGTCACACACAGAAAAAACACCGCACAATCTTTGTTTTTATTGTGCTTTAGGTTCTGGGGTACATGTGCAGATCATGCAGGATTGTTGCATAGGTACACGGCAAGGTGGTTTGCTGCCTTCCTCCCCCCATCACCTATATCTGATATTTCTCCTGACCTTATCCTTCCCCACCCTCCCCACCCCCCGCTGTCCCTCCCCTAGTCCCCCCCGAACTGAGCACAGTGTGTGATGCTCCTCTCCCTGTGTCCACGTGTTCTAATTGTTCAACACCCGCCTATGAGTGATACCATGTGGTGATTGATTTTCTGTTCTTGTATCAGTTTGTTGAGAATGATGGTTTCCAGATTCGTCCATGTTCCTATGAAGGACACGAACTCATTGTTTTTTAATGGCTGTGGAGTATTCCATGGTGTATATGTGCCACATTTTCTTTATCCAGTCTATTGTTGATGAACACTTGGGTTGGTTCCAGGTCTCAGCTATTGTAAATAGTGCCACTATGAACATATATGTGCATGTGTCTTTATAACAGAATGATTTATAATTCTTCAGGTATATACCCAGTAATGGGATTGCTGGGTCAAATGGAATTTCTATTTCTTGGTCCTTGAGGAATCGCCACACTGTCTTCCACAATGGTTGCGCTAATTTGCACTCCCACCAACAGTGTAAAAGTGTCCCTATTTCTCCACATCCTCTCCAGCATCTGTTGTCTCCAGATTTTTTAATGATCGCCATTCTAACTGATGTGAGATGGTATCTCAATGTGGTTTTGATTTGCATTTCTCTAATAACCAGTGATAATGAACTTTCATGTTTGTTGGCCTCATAGATGTCTTCTTCTTTTGTAAAGTGTTCATATCCTTCATCCACTTTTGAAGAGGGTTGTTAGTTTTTTCTTGTAAATCTGTTTTAGTTCTTTGTAGATTCTGGATATTAACCCTTTGTCAGATGGGTAGATCACAAAAACTTTTTCCCATTCTGTTGGTTGCCAGTTCACTCTAATGATTGTTTCCTTTGCTGTACAGAAGCTGTGGAGTTTGATTAGGTCCCATTTGTCTATTTTGGCTTTTGTTGCCATTGCTTTTGGTGTTTTAGTCATGAAGTCCTTGCCTATGCCTATGTCCTGAATGGTTTTGCCTAGGTTTTCTTCTAGGATTTTTATGGTGTTAGCTCTTATGTTTAGATCTTTAATCCATCTGGAGTTAATTTTAGTGTAAGGTGTCAGGAAGGGGTCCAGTTTCTGCTTTCTGCACATGGCTAGCCAGTTTTCTCAACATCATTTATTAAACAGGGACTCCTTTCCCCATTGCTTGGGGAAACTTTTCTCAGGTTTGTCAAAGATCAGGTGGTTACAGATGTGTGGCGTTGCTTCCGAGGCCACTGTTCTGTTCCATTGGTCTATGTCTCCATTTTGGTACCAGCACCATGCTATTTTGATTACTTTGGCCTTGTAGTATAGTTTGAACTCAGGTAGTAGCATGATGCCTCCAGCTTTGTTCTTTTTGCTTAGGATTGTTTTGGCTATGCAGGCTCTCTTTTGGTTCCATATGAAGTTTGAAGTCATCATTGGAAGTTTGATGGGAATAGCATTGAATCTATAAATTACTTTGGGCAATATGGCCATTTTCATGATGTTGATTCTTCCCAACCATGAAATGTTTTCCCATCTGTTCGTGTCCTCTCTTATTTCACTGAGCAATGGTTAGTTAGTTCCTGAACAGGCCCTTTACATCCTTTGTTAGTTGTATTCCTAGGTATTTTATTTTCTTTGTAGCATTTGTGAATGAGAGTTCACTTTTGATTTGGCTCTGTTATTGGTGTACAGAAATGCTTGTGATTTTTGCACATTGATTTTGTATCCTGAGACTTTGCGGAAATTGCTTTATCAGTTTCAGGTGATTTTGGGCTGAGACAATGGGGTCCTCTAAATATACAATCATGTCATCTGCAAACAGAGATAATTTGGCTTCCTCCTTTCTTATTTGAATACGCTTTATTTCTTTTTCTTGCCGATTGCTCTGGCTAGAACTTCCAATATTGTATTGAATAGGAGTGGTGACAGAGGGCATCCTTGTCTTGTGCCAGATTTCAAAGAGAATGCTTCCCGTTTTTGCCCATTCAGTATGATACTGGCTGTGGGTTTGCCATAAATTGCTTTTATTATTTTGTGATATGTTCCATCAATACCTAGTTTATTGAGAGTTTTTAGCATAAAGGGCTGTTGAATTTTGTCAAAGGCCTTCTCTGCATCTATTGAAACAATCGTGTTTTTTGTCTTTGATGCTCTTTATGTGATGGATTATGTTTATAGACTTGCATATGTTGAACCAGCCTTGCATCCCTGGGATGAAGCCTACTTGATTGTGATGAATGAACTTTTTGATTTGCTGTTGCATTCTGTTTGTCAGTATTTTATTGCAGATTTTTGCCATCGATGTTCATCATGGATACTGGCCTGAAGTTTTCTATTTTAGTTGTGTCTGCCTGGTTTTGGTGTTAGGACGATGTTGGTCTCATAAAATGAGTTGAGTTTTTGTATTGTTTGGAATAGTTTCAGAAGGAATAGTGCCAGCTCCTCTTTGTACATCTAGTAGAATTCAGCTGTAAACCTGTCTGGACCTGGGCTTTTTTTAGTTGGTAAGCTAATAGCTGCCTCAACTTCAGCCCTTGTTATTGTTCTATTCAGGGTCTCAACTTCTTCCTGGTTTAGTCTTGGGAGGATGCAAGTGTCCAGGAATTTATCCATTTCTTCCAGATTAACTGGTTTGTGTGCATAGAGTTGTTTGTAGTAATCTCTGATGGTAGTTTGTATTTCTGTGGAATCAGTGATGATGTCCCCTTTGTCGTTTTTTATTGCATCTATTTGATTCTTCTCTCTCCTTTTTTATTAGTCTGGCTAGTGATCTATTTTGTTGATCTTTTCGAAAAACCAGCTCCAGGATTTGTCGATTATTTTGAAGGGTTTTTTTATGTCTCTATCTCCTTCAGTTCTGCTCTGATCTTATTTCTTGTCTTCTGCTAGCTTTTGAGTTTTTTTCTTCTTGCTCCTCTAACTCTTTCAATTTTGATGACAGGGTGTTGATTTTAGACCTTTCCTTGCTCCTCATGTGGGCAATTATTGTTATTTAAAGCAGTGTCTAGAGGGAATTTCATGTGTCCCAGAGATTCTGGTATGTCGTGTCTTCATTCTTGCTTTACTTGAAGACAGAACATCTTTATTTCTGTCTTCATTTCATTGTTTATCCAGTTGACATTCAGGAGCCAGTTGTTCATTTTCCATGAAGTTGTGCGGTTTTGAGTTTGTTTCTTAATCCTGAGTTCTAATTTGACTGCACTGTAGTCTGAGAGACTTATGATTTCTGTTCTTCTGCATTTGCTAAGGAGTGATTTACTTCCAATTATGTGGTCAATTTTAGAGTAAGTGCAATGTGGTGCTGAGAAGAATGTATATTCTGTGGATTTGGGGTTGAGAGTTCTGTAAATGTCTATTAAGTTCACTTGGTCCAGATCTACGCTCAAGTCCTGGATTTCCTTGTTGATTTTCTCTCTAGTTGATCTGCCCAACATTGACAGTGGAGTGTTACTCTTCCGCTATTATTGTGCAGGAGTCTAAGTCTCTTTGTAGGTTGTTAAGGACTTGCTTTATGTATCTGGGTGCTCCTGTATTGGGTGCATATGTATTTAGGATAGTTAGTTGTTCTTGTTGTATTGATCTTTTTACTATTATGTAATGTCTTTGTCTCTTTTGATCTTTGTTGGTTTGAAGTCCATTTTATTAGAGACTAGGATTGCCAACCCTGCTTTTTTTTTTTTTTTTTTTTTGCTCTCCATTTGCTTGGTAAATCTTCTTCCATCCCTTTGAGTCTATGTGTGTCTGTGCACATGAGATGGGTCTCCTGAATACAGCACACTGATGGTTCTTGGCTTTTTATCCAATTTGCCAGTCTGTGTCTTTTGACTGGGGCATTTAGTGCATTTAAATTTAATGTTAATATTGTTATGGGTGTTCCTTTCTGTGTTCAGTGCTTCCCTCAGGAGCTCTGGTAGGACAGGTCTGGTAGTGACAAAATCTCTCAGCAATTGCTTGTCCGTAAAGGATTTTATTTCTTTATCACTTATGAAGCTTAGTTTGGCTGGATATGAAATTCTGGGTTGAAAGTTCTTTTCTTTAAGGATGTTGAATACTGGCCCCCCCACTGTCTTCTGGCTTGCAGGGTTTCTGCCGAGAGATCTGCTGTGAGTATGATGTGCTTCCCTTTGTGAGTGACCTGACCTTTCTCTCTGGCTGCCCTTAGTATTTTTTCCTTTATTTCAACCTGGTGAATCTGATGATTATGTGTCTTGGGGTTGCTTTTCTAGAGGAGTATTGTTGTGGTGTTCTCTGTATTTCCTGTATTTGAATGTTGGCCTGCCTTGCAAGGTTGGGCAAGTTCTCTTGGATAATATCCTGAAGAGTGTTTTCTAGCTTGGATTCATTTTCCTCATGATCTTGCTGTATACCAATCAAGTGTAGATTAGGTCTTTTCACATAATCCCATATTTCTTGAAGACTTTGTTCATTTCTTTTCACTCTTTGTTCTCTTTTTCTTGTCTCTCATTTTGTTTCATTGAGTTGATCATCAATCTCTGATATCCTTCCGCTTGATCTATTCAGCTACTGAAACTTGTGTATGCTTCACTAAGTACTTGTGCTGCGTTTTTCAGCTCCATCAAGTTGTTTATGTTCTTCTCTAAGCTGATTATTCTGGTTAGCATTTCGTCTAACCTATTTTCAAGGTTTTTAGTTTCTTTGCATTGGATTAGAATGTGTTCCTTTAACTCAGAGAAGTTTGTTATTATCTATCTTCTGAAGCCTGCTTCTGTCAGTTTGTCAAATTTGTTCTCCATCCAGCTTTATTCCCTTGCTGGTGAGGAGTTGTGATGTCATGGTCGGGGGGAGGCATTCTGGTTTTTGATGGTTTCATTCTTGTGCTGGTTTTTTCCCACCTCATTGGATTTATAGTTTTGATTAGCTGCTTGTTGAGGCGGCCTTTCCTTTGCCTGCCTGCATAGGCACTGCTGGGCCGCCACAGGTTCAGTGGAGCTGCTGTGTCTTTTATTTACTCAGGAAAGCTAAGCCAACTTTTGCAATGGCGGCTGCTCCTCCCCCCACTGAGCTGGATTGTTCCTGGTGGCTCTCTAGCTGCAAAACTCTGGCGTGAGAGTTTTTTTCAGTCTGCTGGGCTTTGTCGAGGGGGCGGGGAGCCCATCCTGCTGTATGGGCTGTTTCCCCATTTTCAGTTGCCCTTCCCTCTGCGGGGAGAGTAGATCCATCCAGCTGGCTTTCTGGCTTTTGCATCAGCCAGTGCTTCTGCCTAGATCTATGCTGACAGCCTCAGTGTAGGCTGAAGTTGCTGTTCTGCACTGTTTAGGCAGCTCACTGAGGCTTTTCAGCCCAGCGAAGATCTCCTGTTCTGTGGGTTGTAGAGGGCTTGGGTGGAGCACTGTATCCGAACCGAAGTCCCAGAAGGGGAGATCCCCTGGTCCTCCAGGTGGTTGCATGCACCTCCTAGGTGGGGTAGTGCCCCACCTTGCCTCGTTTTATACCCACTGTCCAACCAGATCCACAAAACCTGGTACCTCGTTTGGAATCATGGAGACCCCTCGGTTTCTGTGTCTCTCTCACTGGGAGCTGCTTTCTGAAGCTGCCTCTCATTCGGCCATGTTGGGATCCTCCAACACAGTATAATTTTAACTGATGGCTCTCAGAAAAATTCAGTTTGGTTATGACTTTTAGAGTTCAACTATATGAACAGAGCCTCTAACTGACAGAAATTTCCATTACACCTAAATAAAAAAATAGTTGGCGGGCAGGAGAGCAAACATTTTCTGGAAATATTTTTTGCAAGTTATCAATCAGTAAAATAAAACTACTTGTGTTCCCAGCAGAATAGGCCTTTGAAATCGAATTAATAATAGATTCTATCTGAAAACTATCAAATTTGTTTTCAAATAATCCTTACATATTGAAATGGAGGCATTTAAGACCTATATGAACAAGAGACAACAGCACCATACAACCCATGTGCATGAAGATATGAGTTTAAAAGGTACTTCCTTAAGGAGGAAGATTTGATGGGCTAGCTAATTACACTAAGGGATTACATTCTTTGCCTAATATAGACCAATTGTGACAGAATACTAGAAATCTCAACCCTTATTTCAACCATGGAGAAGATACTATGATAGAATATCGCCGTTTTAACCAATGCGCAAAAGTGTTAAGTATGAATCAGCATTTCCATCTTACAACCTATTTTTACTCCTATGTCCATATTGTTTGAATTCTATTAGTAAAAGTTTCTCTATATGAGATAAGGAGAAAAAGCATTCTTTTGTGATTATTATACACTAAATTTTTCTGGGTATTACAGGTATGTAAAACTCATGATGGTTTTGTGTATGTGTCGAGTATTACAGCTGCATAAAAATCATGCTGTGCGTGTGTGTAGTGTTTTTGAGACAGGGTTTCACTCTGTTGCCCAGGCTAGACTGTAGTAGTGCAGCTGGCTCACTGCAACCTCCATTTCCTGGGTTCAAGTGATTCTCCAGTCTCAGCCTCCTGAGCAGCTGGGACTACAGGAGTGAGCCACCAACACCCAGGTAATTTTTGTATTTTGTAGAGATTGGGTTTCTCCATGTTACCCGGGTTGGTCTCAAATTCCTAAGCTCAAAGCAATCCACCCACCTCAGCCTCCCAAAGTGCTGGATTACAGCAGGAGTCACTGCACCTAGCCTGACTTAGTTTATTTTCTATTGGAATTATTTATTTGAACAGAATATAAACCATCTTTACCAGGTTTGTGAAAATTGAGATGGTCTACAGGTGAGCTGTCACTCAGTTGCCAAACTGTCTTAATCTTCTTTTGACCACTATATATTTCCACTCTCCATTTCTGTGGCTTCTCACTTAAGGAAAGAATAAAACAACAAAAGAAAAATTTTCAAAAATAGCCATTTACTTCCTTCCCTCTAAAGCCATTTAGTGAAGTCCTCATGTGAAAAGCACTGAGGACAAAGAGGTAAACAGGTAACAATTCCCACCCTTGAGGTGTATAGTCAAAAAAAATGCTACAACAGAGAAATACTAGGTGTGTTAGGGGAAAACAGAAGACAGGACTGTAACTTGGACTGGGGAGTGTGGAATGTCTGAAGAAATGCAGTAATGCAGCATCCCTGTGATACGAGCCATTTAAACAGGAGGAAGTCCTGATGGGATTTGAATTTTGGGAAGATCATTTTGGCAATGACATAGGAAAGAAAGAACAGAGGCAGAGAGCACAGTTAGGAAAAAGGATTTCACCACAGTCCAGGTATGAAATGATGCAGATGTGAAACAAAGCAATGATGATGTGAAGATGTAGAGAAGGGGACAAATTCTAGAGCTACCAAGGTCTAGACTCAGTCATCTTTTTTTTTTTTTTGAGACAGGGTCTTGCTCTGTCATCCAGGCTGGAGTGCAGCAGCACAATCATAGCTCAGTACAGCCTCGCTGCCTCCCAGGCTCAAGCAATCCTCCCACCTCAGCCTCCCTAGTAGCTGGAACTAAAGGCACATGCCACCATACCTGGCTAATCTTTATATTTTTTGTAGAGACAGGGTTTCACCATGTTGCCAGGCTGTCAGTAACGATTTAAAGGAGTGAGGGAATGACTGGAGGATAAGCACTAGGTTTTTGTTTTCGGCATTAGGTAGCGACTAATGATGGCCATTTGAGGAAGTATGGGAGGAGGAAAAAGCATTGAGAAAAGGATGAAGTGTTTGGCTTTAGAGTTTGAACTGCTACTTCAATAAGCTGGGGATTTGCGGCTAACAAGCATTTAGAAAGATGGGTCTGAAGCTCAGAGAAACTGCAGATGTGAGTTATGAAGTACTGTTAACCTAGACAAGTTGAAGCCTTGAGTATAAATGCAATCACCAAAGGAAGATAGGAAGTAAGAAGAAAAGAAGGCAGAGGGTAGAGTTCTGGTGAAAAGAGAACTAAGCCTTTCAGGTGGGCCAGAGAGGTAGAATTCAAATTAAGACACATGCTATGGCACAGAAACTAAGGAGACAAGTTCAAGAAAGCAACAATGCTAAATTCCAAATGGCCTTATAAGTGCTTACTGAGGCAGAAAGAATTGGTGGGCCAACTAATTACACAAGCAGCTAGAAAACATTATCTTACTGAAAAGCATCCATTGGTAACCTTTGCCAGAGCAATTTGAGGGGGAGTGTCGGAGTTTGGCTAAGAAAGAAAGAAATAGAGGGAGGGTATAAATAGAGTGGCTATAATATGAGAGAAATTTCAAGAATATCATATGCTGAGAGAAGAGTCAGGGAGACCTGCATTGGAGGCGACCTCAGTGTCCATGTGGATGACCATCTATCATCTCAGCCTCACAGTCCCCTACTTCCTCTAATCCTAAACCCTTCTCTCACTCCCAGTCATATCCTAGACCCTGTTATCACTACTCTGGTCATCTTTCTCCTAACAGTAACAAATACAGAGGAAAATGAAAGAGTAGAGGCTCCACAGTTTAGACAGAGGCCTGAGGAAGGAAGAGGGAACTCTCTCAAGCTATGGGCACAGATGATTAAGGTTTCAAAGGTAATGAAGGTCATGATGTCCCTAATGAATATGAACACCGAAATTGCCTAGGATCATGGCTGGACTTAAGATAATTGAATTATTAAATTGCTTATTATTATTTTTCAATAGAGATAATATCTCATTATGTTGCCCAGGCTGGTCTTGAACTTCTGAGCTCAAGTTATCCTCCCAACTCAGCCTCCGATAGTGCTAGGATGGAGACCCTCTGGTGTGAGCCACCATGTCTAGCCAAAATTGCTTACCTTTGATATAAGTTCTTTACAGCAGTTGGCCTGACTGGCAGCTGAAAAATGTGTTGCTCATCAAGAGGATTTTGTTTGTAATATTTTATGCAGATCCTAAAAAAATAAAATTGAACCTCTTTTGGAAAAAAGACACTTGAGATAATGGTTTTCTGGTAGTCTAAAGCTTGTAAGGGAAACATTTTTATTGAGTACCACTAACTAAAACAGCAAATATTTTTAGAGCCATAAAAGTAAACAAAACAACCCCCCAAACTAAACTTAGGTTATGTTTTTCTTTGAAACCAAATCTCATTCACTTTTAAAAAAATAACATAGACATATTTCTCATAAATATAATATATTTGAACACAAAGACAGACTTCAGAGGGGAGAAGAGGTTACAGAAGGTTATCAAAAGAGGAAGAGGAGAAACAAAAGCACAGCTTCCATGGTTTTCAGAGTCCAAGGAATTAAGAGTTAACTCATGCATTCCACTGGTGTATAATGGGGGGAAAAAGCCTTTGAGATTCTATAAACAATTTCAAACTTTCCCCTTTACAACTGAGGCAAATTCTAATTTTGGAAAATGTGATGGTACATTTCCTCCCAGAAACCCAGTCTTTCCACTGGACAGTTGACTTCCTAGTTTGAGGCCTCAAATGCACATAAGATACCAGCAGTCCATGCCTGGGAATTATTCCAAATTATCTCTAGTCAAACTAATTAGAATCTCAAATTACAGCAGTCTCTACAATCACAGCAAAGCTACTGACAGAAATTTAGTAATACCATTTGATTCCATTATCATTTAGATGGCTCGCAAGGTTATTTTGACTCAAATTTACAGGGCTATAAAGAAGAGAAGGTGCTGGTATTTACTAAGCACCTATTAAGTGTCAGGTATGTTATACATATTACATAATTTCATCCTTACCACAAATACGTGAGGTTATTCCTTTTTACAGATGAGAAAACAGGATCCAGTGATGGAAACTTCCTAAGGAAGTTAGGAAGTGGCACAGCCAATGTAAAATCTAATTCCTTTTGAATCCAAAGCCTTCCCTGCCTATAGCATTGACTTAGACTCATGCTACTGTAAAGACAGGATGAAGAAGTTCTATCCTAACTGGTAATAAAAACTGCACATATTTAGGCTGTAACTATTTCAGAAGAGAATACATTTCTATATAAGTAAAGAATATAGATATACTTACTGTGTTAAAGAAAAGAGGAGTTCATGTTGAGATTTAATGAAAGGCATGCAACTGACCAATATTTCTAGAATATGGTGGAGTTTTTGGACACGATAAGCCTGTTCTTGTGTATCTACTGAAGGAGCAATGAAGTATTCCTGGAATGAAAAAAATATAAGCAAAATAGGGATTTAAAGCACTAGTATAACCGTAAAGAATACAGGTATGCCTGCTACACCTAAATTTAGATTCTTGATAATAGAGATTTTTAAAAAAAGGCAACTAGACTCAATTTCCCACCTTTCAATACTATTCTTCAAACTAAATTATAGTCATGTACCATATAACTGTTTAAGTCAACAATGGATCACACATATTACAGTGATCTTTTTTATTTTTTATTTTTGAGACAGGGTCTTGCTCTGCCACCCAGGCTGGAGTGCAGTGTTGTGATCTCGGCTCACTGCAACCTCCACCTCCCTGATTCAAGTGATTCTCCTGCCTCAGCCTCCTGAGTAGCTGGGGTTACAGGCGCCCACCACCACACCCAGCTAATTTTTGTATTTTTAGTAGAAACGAGGATTCACTCTGTTGGCCAGGCTGGTCTCAAACTCCTGACCTTAAGTGATCCGCCTGTCTCAGACTCCCAAAGTGCTGGAATTACAGACGGAAGCCCTGTTTTTTAAACATTAAAAAAAAAAAGTTAAAAATAGAGAAAAGCTCATAGAATAAGAACACAAAAAGAAAATACTTTTGCATAGCTGAACAATGTGTTTGTTTTTTAAGTGTTATTACAAAAATAAGTTTAGACAAATTTTAAAGTTTATAATGTAAAAAAGTTATAGTAAGTTATGGTTAATTTTTTGAAGAAACAAATGTTTTTTTTTCTTTTTTTAGACGGAGTTTCGCTCTTGTTACCCAGGCTGGAGTGCAATGGCGCGATCTCGGCTCACTGCAGCCTCCACCTCCTGGGTTCAGGCAATTCTCCTGCCTCAGCCTCCCAAGTAGCTGGGACCATAGGCGTGCATCACCATGCCCAGCTAATTTTTTGTATTTTTAGTAGAGACGGGGTTTCACCATGTTGACCAGGATGGTCTCGATCTCTTGACCTCGTGATCCACCCACCTCGGCCTCCCAAAGTGCTGGGATTACAGGCATGAGCCACCGTGCACGGACAGAAGAAACAAAATTTTTAATAAATTTGGTGTAGCCTAAGTGTATAGAGTCTACAGTATTGTATAGTAATGTTCTATCCCTTCACATTCACTCACCATTCACTCACTAACTCACCCAGAGCAACTTACCATTCATGGTATCCACTTTTTAATCTTTTATAAGGTATTTTTATGGTAACCCTTCTATGTTTAGATATGTTTAGATATACAAATACCATTATGTTAAAATTACCTATACTATTCAGTACAAAAATATGCTGTACGGGTTTATAGCCTGGGACCAACAAGCTATACAATATAGCCTAGGTATACCATCTAAGTTTATGCCACTCCCTGAAATTTGAGCAATGAGGAAATCACCTAATGACACATTAATGACACATTTCTCAGAATGTAGCCCCATCATTAAGTGAAGTATGACTCTATATACAGATACAGTTGTCCCTTGGTATCCATGGGAGATTGGTACCACGATCCCCCTTGTATACCAAAATCCATTGATGCTCAAGTCCCTTATATAAAATAGTACTGTATTTGCATATAACCTATGCACATCCTCCCATATACTTTAAATCACCTCTAGATTACTTAAAATGCCTAATACAATGTAAATGCTATGTAAATAGTTGTTAAACTGTTTAGAGAATAATGACAAGAAAAAAAATGATCAGAAAAGGTCTGTACATATTCAATAGAGACATAATCATCCCTTTTTTTTGAGACAAGGTCTTGCTCTGTCACTAAGGCTGGAGTGTAGATAGACAAAAAAGTAGCCCACGATCACAGCTCACTGCAACTTCAACTTCCTTGGCTCAACTGATTTTCCTACCTCAGCCTCACAAGTAGCTGAAACCACAGGCACAGACAATCAGGCCTGGCTAATTTTTTTATTTTTGTAGAGATAGAGTCTCCCTATGTTGCTCAGGTTGCTCTCACACTCTTAGGCTCCAGCGATCCTCCCAAAGTGCTGGAATTAAAGGCGTGACCCACTGTGCCCAGCCTATTTTTTTTTTTTCAACATTTTTAATCTGCAGTTGGTTGAATCCATGGATTTAGAACCCACAGACATGGAGGACTGTGTGTGTGTAGTTTTTGCTAGAACATGTTTAGTAAAAATTAAACATCAGAAGAAAAGAAAGGGTATTCAAATAGGAAAGGTGGAAGCCAAATTGTCTCTATTTGCAGACGACATGATTGTATACCTAGAAGACCCCATCACCTCAGCCCAAAAGCTCCTGAAACTGATAAGCAACTTCAGCAAAGTCTCAGGATATAAAATCAATGTGCAAAAATCACAAGCATTCCTATACACCAATAACAGACTTAAAGAGAACCAAATCAAGAACGAACTGCCATTCACAATTGCTACAAAGAAAATAAAATACCTAGGAATACAACTCACAAGGAACGTAAGGGACCTCTTTAAGGAAAACTACAAACCACTGCTCAACAAAATAAGAGAGGACACAAACAAATGGAGAAACATTCCATGTTCGTGGTTAGGAAGAATCAATATCGTGAAAATGGCTATACTGCCCAAAGTAATTTACACAATCAATGCTATCCCCATCAAACTACCATTGAATTTCTTCACAGAACTGGAAAAAACCACCATGAACTTCATATGGAACCAAAAGAGAGCCCGCATAGCCAAGTCAATTCTAAGCAAAAAGAACACAGCGGGAGGCATCACACTACCAGACTTCAAACTACACTATAAGGCTACAGTAATCAAAACAGCATGGTACTGGTACCAAAACAGAGATATAGACCAATGGAACAGAACAGAAGCATTGGAGGCAACACAACATATCTACAACCATATAATCTTTGATAAACCAGAAAAAAACAAGCAATGGGGAAAGGATTCCCTGCTTAATAAATGGTGTTGGGAAAACTGGCTAGCCATGTGCAGAAAGCAGAAACTGGACCCCTTCCTGACACCTTACACTAAAATTAACTCCAGATGGATTAAAGACTTCAACATAAGACCTGACACCATAAAAACCCTAGAAGAAAATCTAGGCAAAACCATTCAGGACATAGGAGTAGGCAAGGACTTCATGACCAAAACACCAAAAGCATTGGCAACAAAAGCCAAAATAGACAAATGGGACCTAATCAAACTCCACAGCTTCTGCACGGCAAAAGAAACAATCACTAGAGTGAATCAGCAACCATCAGAATGGGAAAAAATCTTTGCAGTTTACGCATCTGACAAAGGGCTGATATCCAGAATTTACAAAGAACTCAAACAGATTTACAAGAAAAAAACAAATAAGCCCATTCAAAAATGGGCAAAGGATATGAACAGACACTTTACAAAAGAAGACATACATGAGGCCAACAAACACATGAAAAAATGCTCAACATCACTGGTCATTAGAGAGATGCAAATCAAAACCACATTGAGATACCATCTCACGCCAGTTAGAATGGCGATCATTAAAAAATCTGGAGACAGCAGATGCTGGAGAGGATGTGGAGAAATAGGAACACTCTTACACTGTTGGTGGGAGTGTAAATTAGTGCAACCATTGTGGAAGACAATGTGGCGATTCCTCAAGGACCTAGAAATAGAAATTCCATTTGACCCAGCAATCCCATTACTGGGTATATATCCAAAGGACTATAAATCGTTCTACTATAAGGACACATGCACATGAATGTTCGTTGCAGCACTGTTTACAATAGCAAAGACCTGGAACCAACCCAAATGCCCAACGATGATAGACTGGACTGGGAAAATGTGGCACATATACACCATGGAATATTATGCAGCAATCAAAAATGATGAGTTTGTGTCCTTTGTAAGGACATGGATGAATCTGGAGAACATCATTCTCAGCAAACTGACACAAGAATAGAAAAAGAAATACCGCATATTCTCACTCATAGGCGGGTGAGAAAAATGAGAACACATGGACACAGGGAGGGGGTCTACTACACACTGGGGGTCTATTGGGGGAATGGGGGAGGAACAGCGGGGGCGGGGGCTGGGGAGGGATAGCCTGGGGATGAATGCCAAGTGTGGTGAAGGGGAGGAAGGCAGCAAAACACACTGCCATGTGTGTACCTATGCAACTATCTTGCACGTTCCGCACATGTACCCCAAAACCTATAATGCAATAAAAATAAAAAAATAAAAAAATAAAAATAAACATCAGAAGAATCCGGTTGAGTCTATTTTGCACAAAAGATACAGCTAGTTTTTCTTTTTTTTTTCCTTTTTTGACACAGAGTTTCGCTCTTGTTGCCCAGGCTGGAGTGCAGTGGTGAAATCTCAGCTCACCACAACCTCTTGCCTCCCAGGTTCAAGCGATTCTCCTGCCTCAGCCTCCCAAGTAGCTTGGACTACAGGCATGCACCACCACACCTGGCTAATTTTGCATTTTTAGTAGAGACAGGGTTTCTCCGTGTTGGTCAGGCTGGTCTCAAACTCCCAACCTCAGGTGATCCGCCCATCTCAGCCTCCCAAAGTGCTGGGATGACAGGCATGAGACACCACACCCGGCCTCTATCTTGTATTTTTATATGAGAGAAATGATACTGATACTATAAATTCATTTTCAAAAAGATCTTCCAGTGAATGTCAAGGGTCAGTGCAGATACTGTTCAACCTTCTGAAGTTTCTGAATGGGTGAGGAAAATACAACAAAGTTCATAATGATAACCCTGAAACCTAGAAGTATCTTTTGAGCCAATATATTAAAGATCATAAATTATTTGAAAAATAAACTTTCAAGTGTAATATAAATGGGCAAGGAGAATATAAAACAGGCCAGGCGCTGTGGCTCACGCCTATAATCCCAGCACTTTGGGAGGCCAAGGCGGGCAGATCACAAGATCAGGAGTTCGAGACCAGCCTGGCCAACATGGTGAAACCCATCTATGCTAAAGATACAAAAAATTCCATCACACACACAAAAAAAGAATATAAAACAAACTTTATAGAATCTATGAATTCCCTAACTATTCTGGATAGATGAGATGTGTGGTAGTACATTGGCTTGAGAGGGCTATAACTATAAATTTGAGCATCACAAATTTATACAGCACGAGAACTGACACTGAATGGGCTACTTTTTTGGTTCTTACTAGGCAGTAATAATTAAGGGCACTGAGTGTCTTATTTGTTTCCCAGGACCTGAGACAGTGGCTGGCATATTATTGGCAGTTAATAACTGCACACAGAATGACTGAATGAAAGAAAAACCAATTTGAGAATAAAAAAATAAACTCACCAAATGATTCAAAGATGCAAGTTCCTGACCTATTAAGAAAAAACACATACATACAGAAAAACTTTAGGTATTTTCTACTACATGTTAAGAAATCTAGATGAATTTTATATAGTTCATATATGAATGAGATTGTCAAGCTAAACAGTTCCTCACAAAAGGCCAAGTTTTCTGGCATATGATACCATAATACTTATTCTAAAATGATCACAGCTTCTCCCTCATAAAAACAACCAAGTGTAGGGTATTATAACAGCATCTCATAAAAGGATTAATTTATAATACTAACTTCCTAGAACCTCAAATGTTTGAACTAAAAACAAGTAAGAACTATGGATATAATGAATATGATACCTTTATTGGGGAGGAAACTAAGGCCAGAGAAGGGAAACACTCATCTCATAGTGAACCAAGTACAAAGCCAGGAAGGACTAAAGATGAGGGGCAAGCAGAAACAGAAAATCTGAGAGTATCTGTGACTGATAACTGTGATGTGTTTTTTAAATTTTTTGAGCCAGGAAAGAGACTTACCTATGAAAAAACTGATATAATCTTTCTTTAGTTTGTCCAAACCAATTTCCAAAAGCATTTGAACTGGAATAGTCCCACTGAGAGAAACTGTGTCCATGGTTCCATGATAAGACTGATGAATGAGCTTACTTAGTAAACTGTTACTCCCACTATGGAGCTAGAAATCAAGAAAATCATGAAACCATGAACAAAGATATAAATAAACCCAACAAACAAAAGAAGCTAATTACAGTAGCTACAAGCTAAAAATTATAAGCTTGCATTCTTAGTCTCCTAACACTATAAATTGCTGGAACAAACCTCCCCAAATTATGAACATCAGTTTTTTGGGGTTTTGTTTTTTCTGTTTTGAGGTGGAGTCTTGCTCTGTCACCCAGGCTGGAGCGCAGTGGCACAATCTTGGCTCACTGCGACCTCCGCCTCTTGAGTTAAAGCGATTCTCCCGTCCCAGATGGTACTACAGGCGTGCACCACTGCGCCTAAGTAATCTTTGTAATTTTAGTAGAGACAGGTTTTCACCATGTTGGCCAGGCTGCTCTCGAACTCCCGACCTTGTAATCTGCCTGCCTTGGCCTCTCAAGGTGCTGGGATTACAGGTGTAAGCCACCACACCTGGCATGAACATCAGTTTTTAAAATGCCATTCCTGGGATGGGCAGTGGCTCACATCTATAATCCCAGCAATTTGGGAGGCTGAGGAGGGTAGATCACTTGAGGTCAGGAGTTTGAGACCAGCCTGGCCAACATAGTGAAGCCCCATCTCTACTAAAAATACAAAATTGACTGGGCAGGGTAGTGAGCACCTGTAGTCCCAGCTTGGGAGGCTAAGCAGGAGAATCACTTGAGCCTGGGAGGCAGAGGGTGCAGTAAGCCAAGACTGCAACACTGCACTCCAGCTTGGGCAACAGAGCAAGACTCTGAGTCATTAAAAAAAAAAAAAAAACATAAAATATAAACTAAAATAATAAAATGCCATTCCTTTCTCATTTGGTTAAGTCCAAAGCAACTAAGAATGGTTAAAACTTATCATCCCCAGATAAAATTCCACTAAAGAGAAGTCAGAGTTGTTCCTTTGAAAATTCACAACTAGGAATTCTCTTCTCCTGGCTGATTTCAGTGCTTTACGGCATCTTTCCCACAATTGAACATCTTCATCTTCACCAAAAATCTGTTGCTGCAGTAAAACAAACTCCCTCAATGGTCTATGCATGTGTCATAAAGAATTCCTCGTTGGCTACAATATCCAACACAGGAACTTGATAATTGTAAATTAAAAAGAGCTGTGAATTGACAATATGTATTCCAAATGTTAATTCATTTTAAGTACATATAAAATATTAGTCATTTTCCCACTACTTTCTATTTCTCTAACTTTCATCATAATTTTCTACATAGTCTTTTTACAATATATACATAACTAGTTTCACTTTGTACTCATAGTACATGGTAAGATTATACTTGTAAACATATCATAAACACAGAAACTCTCAAGAGAAAAATTCAATGGCTAAAACTAAAATGTCTAGAATCACTAATGCCCAATTAAACAGAGCTTGCATGCCTTTACTACTCTGGAAAGTATCTTTGTTCACACCTATAAAAGTTTATAACTTTTATAATTATAAATTGGCAGTCATATTACCTAAAATAATTCCTATTAAATAACTTTTTGTTTTTAACTTTGTACTTAGCTTTCTCTTGACTATAAAAAGTTGCACAAATTCATTGCAGAAAATTCATAAAGTAGAGATATAATACAGTTGGAAAAAGTTTTTTTTTTTTTTTTTTTGAGATGGAGTCTTGTTCTGTTGCCTAGGCTGGAGTGAAATGGTACAATCTCAGCTCAGTGTAACCCCCGCCCCCCAGGTTCAAGCAATTCTCCTGCCTCAGCCTATCGAGTAGCTCAGATTACAGGTGCCGGCCACCACAACCAGCTAATTTTCTGGACTTTTAGTAGAGGCAGGGTTTCACCATATTGGTCAGGCTGGTCTTGAACTCCTGACCTCAAGTGATCTGCCTGCCTCAGCCTCCCAAAGTGCTGGGATTACAGGCGTGAGCTAATGTGCCTGACTGGAAAAAGTCATATGTAGCCCTTCCACCAGAGAAGACTGCTCTTACAATTTTTTGCATATTTGTTTCCAGATTTTTCTCTCCAAAAGTTACATTTGTATACAATTGTGTATATTCCTTTTTATTGAATACTGTAAGCACTTCTCCACATTGTCAGCATCATTTTTTCAGCAACTATTACACAGGTCATATGCAGCTCTACCATTTACTTAGCTGTTCCATTAGCAAGGGAAATTTAGGTCATTTAAAATGTGATGCCAATATAAATGAGACTGGAATGATTATTCTGATACATAAAGTCTCGATACATGTTTCTGAGTATGAGCTTAGGATACATCTTAAGAATTATTGGTTCAAAGGCCATGATACATTGTGAGGCTCTTAATACATTACCAAAATTGCTTTTTAGAGAATATCCCAACTTCCATTCTCATCAGTAGTATATGAGAATGCCCATTCATAGCAACACTTAACAATGACAATATCAGTAGTTTACATTTACTGAGCACTTAACTATGAGCCAGGCACAAGGAGCATTACATGGATACATTAGTCAATCCTGGAACATTATGAGGTAGATACTATTCTTACCTTTACAGATGAGAATGCTGGGGCACAGAAAAGTAAAGGAACCTGCCCAACTTTACACAACTAGAAAGTATCAGAGTTGGAATTCAGACTCAGGCAGTGAGCTTCAGAGCCTGAGTCTTTAACCATGATGATATACTACTGAGAAAATGATCTGGCACACTACTAAACCTACCCATGGCTGTATATCACCACGTTGTAGACTCTGGATGATCAATGTGAAACACTTCACCAAGTCTTGGTATGAAATCACACCTTGGGAAACAAGTCAGTAGAACATTATTTTCAGGGTATTTCTACAGATCAAATACATCATTAATCTTAAGGATACACAAATGAAGTAGAAGGCAGGAATCTGTACTTTATGGGTAGGGGAAAGAGAAAGAAATTGAAGAGGCAAAAAAAAAAAAAAAGACTTAATGCATTTCTAAAGAAATAAACTCAGACTGCCAAAAAAATAACATAACATGCTTAAAATACTAAAGAATATCTTTTCCTTTTTCTAATAATTTCCATAAGGTATATGTTTTCATTCATATAAGCAGAGCATGAAAATTACCTAAGTCTTATACTTAAAAAGACAGAGAAAAGGATAATTCTACAAACTACCTTGTCTTAGTACAATTCTTAAGCAGCATGTACCAATGTATTATCAGAAATGAAGTGGATAAATACGAACCAGAATTCCACACAAGAATAGTGGTACACACTGTATTACCTCCAAAATACTTAAACCTAAGAAATAAAAGGAAAAATCTGAATCCCGATGGACACTTACTACTGCTCATTTTGCACCACAGTTGCTCAGCAAAATCAAGATCAGTGCGCACTTCGAAAAGACGCTTGACTGAACGATCAACTGCGGCGGCATCATGCTTCACTGTCTGAAAAAGAAGCAAGCTTCAGAGAATACTCTGTTTGGGCTTTTTAAGAGTGAAATAATTTAAGCTTTCAAATGCTGCTCTGAGAAATTATGGACTCATGAACACACACAGAGACATGAATGCATTTTCTACAACTTCGTTCACTAATAAGGAGATACAAATCGAAAGTGAAAAACAAAACCCTTAATGTTGTTTTAAAACTATAGTACCTAAAAGTGAGCATTCACCTTTCCTTCCATGTAAAAAAAAAAAAAAATTACCACCAGGTGCAGTGGCTCAAGCCTATAATCCCAGCACTCTGGAAGGCCGAGGCAGGTAGATCGCCTGAGGTCAGGAGTTCAAGACCATCCTGGCTAACATAGTGAAACCCCATCTCTACTAAAAATACAAAAAATTAGCCAGGCATGGTGGCACACACCTGTAGTCCCAACTACTCAGGAGGCTGAGGCAGGAGAATCACTTGAATCAGGAGGTAGAGGTTGCAGTGAGCCAAGATCACACTGCTGCACTCCAGCCTGGGTGACAGAGTGAGACTCCATCTCAAAAAAAAAAAAAAAAATTAAAATATTTATCCAATCTTAAGGAAAACAATAACCAGTGCTGACATTAAAGATCAACAAAAACTCCCCCTAAATGCTGTCTTGATATACCAAATCCATTTGCGATGGTACAACATGAAAGATGTCAGCACAACCGAATTTTAAAGGCTATTTCTGGCCAGCACTGTGGCTCGAGCCTGTAATCCCAGCACTTTGGGAGGCCAAGTTGCGGGGATCATGAGGTCAAGAGTTTGAGACGAGCTTGGCCAACATGGTAGACCCCATCTCTACTAAAGATACAAAAAAATTAGCCGGGTGTGATGGCACGCGCCTGGAATTCCAGCTACTCGGAAGGCTGAGGCAGGAGAATTGCTTGAACCCAGGAGGCAGGGGTTATATAGTTAGCCAAGATCTTGCCATTGAATTCCAGCCTGGGGACGGGATGAGACTCTGTCTCTAACTGAATGAATGCATGCATGCTATTTCTGAGTGTATTTCTAACCGATATTAATCACGTACCTCAGTGTCTTGTTGTGTAGCATCACCAAATCCATCCAGCTTATTTAAGTCTAGAAATTGGCAAAAGTGTATTAGCTCTTGATTTTTCTGCTTTCCAAATTATTTCCATCCTAATCCTATTTTCAAATGGTAAATGGGGTAGATTTTAGAAATAAAGTGGAGATTTTAGAATATAAGTGGAGATTTTAGCAAATCACTGAACTCTTTGGAGGAGGTTATAATAGACACCCATCAGGTAGGGTGTGAGGATAAAACGAGGTAACAGAAAAGCCCCTGACACATGGCATCAGGCACATGGTAGGTATTCAAAGACTACTGCTTCATCTCGTTTCCTTCAGTCTCAAATATAATTTAAATCTTATTAATTCTTACAACGACTTAGATCTCTACTGTTAGCAATTCAGAACGAAAGCTGTCCCTCTGACCATAACAGATCTCATAGCTTTGAATATATTCCAATCAAAAAGAATATGAAGCCTAAAGAGAAACTTATATATAAACACAGCAAGTATAAATTCTCAATTAATAAAAACAAGTAATACACCATTCAGAAATTCCTGCACAAGTTCAACAGCAGATTTTGCTTCCAGAGGCTCGAGCCATTCAGTTACACCAGTCCTCAAACCATCAGCCAAAACCTACAGGAGATTTAAAAATCCCAAAAACTTGTTAGCAGAAAACACTGTTTAATCAATAAGGATGTATGTTATCACAATATTAATTGCAGTTACATTTCTTGAGTGCTTATTACATGCCAGGTACTGCTATGGTACTTTATATATAGTACATGTTACTTAATCCTAATGAAACTCTACAGTAGATATTACTATTATTCTCATCTCATTAAGGCTAAGAGAGGTTCAGTAACTTGCTCATGGTCATGCAATTAGTAACTGATAGTGCCAGGATATACACCCAGTGGTCTGATCCCAAAGATGGTGCTCTGAACAATGATGCTATGTGCATAGGTGCTACAGAGGACTTAAGACTGAGGATGGGTTTGCCCTGGAGATGCTTGTAACTTTGGTAAAGACAGACAGATAAGACAAACGAAATAGTCTGGGGATGAATACATGTAAACAGTAAGTGGAAGTGTGTATTAAAATAATACAAATATGTATGCACACACATACAGTATCTCAGTGGACTTAAGAAGAAGCAGTCAAGTTAGGCCACAAGAGCCAGTGGAACAATGTGGAACTTCAGTTGCAACTCAAATGTGGGAGCCATAGGCTGGCAGGAAAATTCATTTATTTTAAGTGTACAATTCAGTGGTTTTTAGTATGTTTACCAGGTTGTAAACATACCAGGTTGATATGTTTATATACCATCACCATAATTAATTTTAAAACATTTTCATCACTTCAAAGTGAAACCCTGGACCTATTAGCACTCACTTCTTACTCCCATCAGCCCCTGGCAACCACTAATCTACTTTCTGTAATTCTTTCCTTCTTATTGCCAAATAGCATTCCATTCCTATCGTGTGTGGATATGCCACATTTTGTTCATTCATCAGACATTTTAGTTGTTTCTACTTTTTGGCTATTATGAGTAATGCTTCCATGAACATTTACACACAAGTTTTTGTGTAGACATGTTTTTGCATCTCTTAGGTGGAGTTATATTTAACTTTTGAGGAACTGCCAAAATATAACTGTTATCCAGAGTTATTTTAACCCTCAGTGATGAGGGTTCTGATTTCTCTACATCTTTGTCAACACTTCATATTGTTGAAAATGAAACTATTTTCTTCAAACTAGATCCTCTTTCAAAACCCCCCATTTCTGTCTGTGGTCCCACCATTCCTTCAATTTCCCAGGCTAGAAATCTCATATTTCACTTTAGTAAGAACTATTTCTTTTCTTTTTTATTTTTTTGTGACAGAGTCTTGCTCTGTCACCCAGGCTGGAGTGCAGTGATGCAGTCTCAGCTCACTACAACCTCTGCCTACCAGGTTCAAGTGATTTTCCTACCTCAGGCTCCCCAGTAGCTGGGATTACAGATGCCCACCACCATGCCCAGATAATTTTATATTTTTAGTATAGATGGGGTTTCACCTTGTTGGCCAGGCTGGTCTTGAACTCCTGACCTCAAGTGATCCACCCACTTCAGCCTCCCAAAGTGCTGGGATTATACGCATGACTGCCACGCCCGGTCATCTTTACATTTTTCTAAAGACCGTGCTGGGAGTGGGAATGATAGCATTTCTGTTGAGAAATGTTTTATTTTCTCTTTCCTAGGAATCCATCCTTGGTACTTATGATAGAGGAATTCTTAACTAGATCATGTCATTTTCCTGCCCAGGAATTCAAAACCAACCTGGGCAACATAGGGAGAAACCCTGTCTCTACAAAAAAATATTTTTAAAAATATAAAAACAAAAGAAAAAAGTAGGATAGCAACTGGATTGTAATTGGCTTTGTATGACAGGTTAAGACATTTGGAATTTCCACTGCATTAAAATGAGGTACTCTCTTGAGATTATATTTGCAGACTGGAGCTAAACTTACTGAAGCACAAAATTCTTGAAATACATGCTCATTAATCTTTAGCATCAATCAAAATCTCAGCTGTCAACAAGCAGCTTATGTATGTTTTGTTTGTTTTTGAGATGGAGTCTTGCTCTGTTGCCCAGGTTGGAGTACAGTGGCACAATCTCTGCTCACTGCAAACTCCACCTCCCAGGTTCAAGCAATTCTCCTGCCTTAGCCTCCTGAGTAGCTGGGATTACAGGCACCCAACACCAAAACCAGCTAATTTTGTATTTTTAGGAGAGACAGGGTTTTGCCACGTTGGCCAGGCTAGTCTCAAACTCCTGACCTCAAATGATCTGCCTGCCTAGGCAGTAATGCTGAAGTGTTGGGATTACAGGCATGAGCCAACATACCCAGTCTTATACACGCATTTGGAATAAATTGGCAGCTGATCATAATAAAATCAAACATTCCAGTAGAAAAGGGTGGGAGAACTACAGCTAGTAACGACCTAATGCTCCCGTTAATTCTAAGGACAACTACCACATAAGTAAAATTAAATGCCCAAACTGTCAGACCATCTAATGGATACATAACATCTGAACAAATTCTAAAGAACACAAACCTAAGTAAAACCAGTAATAGCACGTTTTTATAAAAATATGAGATTTCGGGAAGGGAATTCTAGAAGGATACTCACAAGAAGAAATTTCACTTCTCTGTAGAGATATTTCAAAGGACCTCTGGGCTCTCCCGATTCCACTTTAATATTCTGAAAGATTCCAAAGTCTGTCAGTTTTCCACTACTGTTCCCATCTTCTCTACATTAAGTGTTATGCCTGCATTTCAAACTATCCTTCACACATTAAAAAATATATTTCATAAAGGATCAATGAATTGAAAAATTAGGTCAACACATCATTTAGAACATCTTACTCAGAGATACTACAGTTTTTGCCATCTTGATCCAACAACCTAAATTAAAACCACTGTATCCTCTTGCTCTGCCACAAACAATTGTACTTATGTGGAACAACTGCCCTCCTCACATGCTCTCCTGCCTTTTCCCAAGGAATTTCCAAGAGAATAAGGCAGGAGAAATTTAAATAAATATATCTCAGGGTTCAGTGATAACTTAGATGATCACAAACCAAAATGAAGTCTCCCATTAAATCTCTTTATTAGACTCCTACTAACTAAACCAACAGTGTGCTGTCCCAGCCAAAGGCCGACGTCTTACAAACCTAAGATTGCAAACATAAAAAAAGAAAAAGAGTGGCTTGACGCGGTGGCTCACACCTGTAATCCCAGCACTTTGGGAGGCCGAGGCAGGCGGATCATGAGGTCAAGAGATTGAAACCATCCTGGCCAACATAGTGAAACCCCATCTGTACTAAAATATAAAAATTAGCTGGACATGGTGGTACACATCTGTAGTACCAGCTACTTGGGAGGCTGAGGCAGGAGAATTACTTGAAACCAGGAGGCAGAGGTTGCAGTGAGCCAAGGCACCACTGCACTCCAGCCTGGCACCTGCAACACAGCAAGATTCTGTCTCAAAAAAAAAGAAAAAAGAAAAACAGTAACATAAATGCCAATGTATGTCAATTCCTATTACAGGAAAAGTATAAAGAATATAATTATCCATGGCCAGGCACAGTGGCTCACGCCTGTAATCCCAGCACTCTGGGAGGCCGAGGCAGGTGGATCACTTGAGGTCAAGAGTTCGAGACCAGCCTGGCCAACACAGTAATACCTATCTCCATCAAAAATACAAAAATTAGCTGGGTGTGGTGGCATGCCCCTGTAATATCAGCTAATTAGGAGGCTGAGGCAGGAGAATCACTTGAACCCAGGAGGCAGAGGTTGCAGAGCCAAAATCATGCCACTACACTCCAGCCTGGGTGACAGAGTGAGACTCTGTCTCAAAAGAAGAATATAATTATCCATAATCTTGCCACTCTGAGGGAACCACTAATAACACTATCCAGGCTTCTGTGTATATATTTTTTTAAAATTATAGTTGAGATCTCATTACGTAATTTTATAATTTTTCTTTTTTCTTGATAATACGCATATCCTATTATTGATATTCAAGATTTTAAAACATGCTTTTGAAGACTGTATAATATTTCATCATGAAATCGATTTTAGGCCAGGTGTGGTGGCTCACAACCATAATGCCAGCACTTTGGGAGGCCGAGGCAGGTGGGTAATTTGAGGTCAGGAGCTGGAGACCAGCTTGGCCAACATGGTGAAACCCCATCTCTACTAAAACTACAAAAAAAAAAATGCTGAGTACAGTGGCTAACACCTGTAATCCTAGCACTTTGGGAGGCCGAAGTGGGGCGGATCATCTGAGGTCGGGAGTTCCAGACCAGCCTGACCAACACAGAGAAACCCCATCTCTTAAAAAAAAAAAAATTAGCTGGGTGTGGTGGTGTGTACCTGTAGTCCCAGCTACTTGGGAGCTGAAGCAGAAGAATTGCTTGAACCCAGGAGGCAGAGGTTGCAGTGAGCCGAGATGATGCCACTGCACTCCAGCCAGGGAGACAGAGCAACCAGACTCCAACTCAAAAAAAAAAAAAAAAGAAAAAAAAAGTCTATTTTAACTATTCCCTACTAAACATTCTCGTTTTGTTTATAGTATTTTGGAAACACAGCTATATCACCTCACTGACTATCTTACACATGAAGTTTTGTTAGCAATTTTGACTAATTTCTTAAGACAGATTCCTAGAAATATAGTCCGGGCGTGGTAGCTCACGCCTGTAATCCCAGCACTCTGGGAGGCAGAGGTGGGTGGATCACTTGAGGTCAGGAGTTCAAGACAAGCCTGGACAACACGGCAAAACCCTGTCTCTACTAAAAATATAAAAATTAGCCTGGTGTGGTGGTGCACATCTGTAACCCCAGCTACTTGGGAGGCTGAGGCAGAACTGCTCCAACCCAGGAGGCAGAGGTTAGGTAGCAGTGAGCCAAGATTGTGCCACTGCACTCCACCCTGGGTGACAGAGTAGGACTCCATCTCAAAATAAATAAATAAACAAACAAACAGTAAAAGGGCTTAATATTATAATGATTCTTGATGTGTTACCACTATCTTCACCCTTTTAAGTATAATAGGGCCAGGCACAGTGGCTCATGCCTATAATCCCAGCGTGAGCCACTTTGGGAGGTGGAGGTGGGAGGATCACTGGAGCTGGTTTGAAACCAGCTTGGGAAATTAGGTGTGGTGGCATGTGCCTGCAGTCCCAGCTACTCAGGAGGCTGAGGTGGGATGATTGCTTGAGCACAGGAGTTCGGGGCTGCAGTGAGCAATGATCACGCCACTGCACTCCAGCCTGGGTGACAGAGTGAAACTCCATCTCAAAAAAAAGCGGATCCCTCTTGAGCCACCACTCAAGAGACTTTATCACCAGAAAATTCTTAAGTTGCATTACTATAGGGCTAAGGGCAACTGATAGATCAGATCACCTGACAAAACCTTCACTGGGTGCCCTGGTGACACATTAGTGGTAAGGTGGCCATTTTAGAGTTGTCCAGCCTCACACGCAGCAAGTGCCGAGGCTGGAAGCATGGAGCACCAGCAACAAGCAAGTAAGCCAACACTTAGGAGCCTCATGAACCTGACAAAGAAACAGGGCCCACTCTTACCAGAGTTGCGGTTGAAGAGAGAGGAGGGATTTGAAGAATCTCATCCACAGGACTCCAGGAAATATCCAAAGTGATCGCAGTTTGCGATGTGGTGACTGTATCATCCAAGGCAGAGGACTTACAGAGCTCATACTGGGCAAAGCCTTTGGATGACACCTGAAAAGATTGCACCCAGCAGACCATTTAGCTGTGCTTCCACATGGCCAAAAGTCCATTACCAAAACTATTTTGATCTTTGTCCCAAAAGAAGAAAAAGCACATATGCCATACTTTATCCCAAATGGAAAAATTAGACAATTCTTTTAAATCACAAAGATTAGCTAACAGGTAAGAAGGTATTTTAACTTTGGTCATTAGCTGATATGAAAATAAACATAAACATTTTCATACTACAGAAAAATATCTAGTCATCTTAGGAAATGGAAAAAACCCTGTACACTAGGAAGGCAGGTTGGTAACAATTTGAAGAAAACAATATGAGTAGAAGCAAAACACTTACAGTAGACAAGTGATGCCTTTTCTTGTGTAAATTTTTTAGGTTTTCAAGATTTACAGAATAATTCTTATCAGCTATAGGAAATGAAAGGAAAAAATGTAAAGGCACAACTCAAAATTACATTGTTAGAGCTAGAAAACTGCAATCCTCAAATTCAGAGTGTACCACAACTCAACAAAATAACTGTTAAATTCTAAATCACAGGTAAGTGAAATGTTTTTAAGAGAATGAAAGTGGGTTGGGCATGGTGGCTCATATAATCCCAGTATTTTAGGAGGCTGAGGAGGGAGGATTGTTTGAACCCAGGAGTTCGAGACCAGACTGGGCAACATAGCAAGACCCTGTCTCTACAAAAAATAAAAAAAAATTAGCCAGGTGTGGTGGTGTCTGCCTGTAGTCCCAACTACTGGGGAGGCTGAGGTGAGAGGATTACCTGAGCCCAGGAGGTTGAGTCTGCAGTGAGCCATGATTGCGCCACTGTATTCCAGCCTGGGTGACAGAGTAAGATCCTGTCTCAAAAAAACAAAAAAACAAAAAAACAACAACAACAAAAAATTTAAGTGGAACAGCCAGGTCCAGCATACTTGCCTGTAATCCCAGCTACTTAGGAGGTTGAAGTGGAAGGATTACTTCAGGCTAGGAGTTTGAGATCAGTCTGGGCAATATACTGGGACCCTGTATCTTAAAAACTAAAACTAAACATAAAATTAGCTGGGCATGGTTGTGCTCTCCTGTAGTCCCAGCTATTCAGGAGGATATGGTGGGAGGATCATTTGAGTCCAGGAGTTTGAGGCTGCGGTGACCTATGAATGCACTACTGTACTCCAACCTGTGCTATAGAGTGAGGCCATGTCTCTAAAAAATAAGTAAATAAAAAATAAAGTAGAATGAGGGTCAATACTACTACCAAAAATACAATTAAATATCTTGAGATTGGAAATGTACTGTCATTATATTCAGTTTTGTATCTTCCATTGAAAATTTTCAATAATATACACACAGAAATAAAATGAAACCCAAATCAAATAGGTGTAAACCTCCTGTCCAGACTTTTGGAGATCTGTTTCTGGTGTTTCCGGAATACCTCCCATATGTTGCAGGCTACACACTAGATTTATGATAATTAATGCAAGTTCTACTTTGTGTACTTTCATCATAACAATATCAACTGTCAGTAAAAAACATGACACAGTAACTATACAAATGAATACACACATACACATACAAGAGAGCACTCACCTTTACAACTGACCACATATAAGACAATTCCTGTAATGCTGTCGTTTGTTGTGATAAGCTCAGCTCCTAGCCAACAAGTACCTTCAGGATCTGAACTGTCACATCTTACCCAAAGGGGAGGAAGGGCAGTAACTGGCAGATTAATCTTCAAATGGGTCATATTAGGATTGTGAGCCATGGTGTAAAGTCCAATTAACTGTCTTTAAAACAAGAGTAAGAACAAATTATAGAGATTTCCATTCTGAGAATTTCTTTCTCTTAGAGACAGGGTCTCACTCTGTTGCCCAGGCTGGAACACAGTGGTGTGATCACAGCTCACTGCAGTCTCAGCCTCCTGAGCTCAAGTGATCCTCCTGTCTCAGCCTCCCAAGTAGCTGGGAATACAGACACAAGCCACTGCATCAGGCTTATTTTTATTTTTGTAGAGACAGAGTCCTGCTATGTTGCCCAGGCTGGTCTCAAACTCCTTGCCTCAAGCAATTCTTCTGCCTTAGCCTCCTAAAGTGGAGGGATTATAGGCACAAGCTACCAGGCCTAAAGAGAATTTTCTTTTAAAAAGATATGAGGGGGTCTCACAGAAATAACAACCTAAAAATTAAGTAGCAAGATGTCTATATATATATGTATATTTCATCTATTAATGGGTTTGCCAGGCAGATCAAAATGCATGCACCAGAAAGTGACAGAATATGACAGGACTGGAGCTATTATGAGCAGGGAGCTTCAATATATTGAGGGTTGGGGGTTCAGCAGGAGTGGAAGTTCAGCTGAGGTGGAAGAGGCAGAATGTGAGATTCATCTAAGAAAGTAGTAGGAGTCAATAAACATAAAATGATGCGCAGTCATTAGTCAGTGAGACAGTTAACAAGATTTGAATATAGGCTCTGATTAGATAACGGTACTATAATGATATGAAATTTCCAGATTCTGATCATTGTTTCATGGCTATGTAAGAGAATGTATTTGTTCATAGAAAATACACAGTGGAGTATTTAGGAGTAAAAGAGTACAATATCTTCACTACATTGTCAATACTTCATTTTTAAAATGGTATATGTGTATTACCATATGTATATATACACACACATTATATATAGTTATAAACAGTATGTTGTTATGATACATTTATAACAATATACATATAAGGGCCAGGCGCGGTGGCTCAAGCCTGTAATCCCAGCACTTTGGGAGGCCAAGGCGGGTGGATCATGAGGTCAAGAGATTGAGACCATCCTGGTCAACATGGTGAAACCCCATCTCTACTGAAAATACAAAAAATTAACTGGGCATGGTGGCACGTGCCTGTAATCCCAGCTACTCAGGAGGCTGAGGCAGGAGAATGCCTGAACCCAGGAGGCAGAGGTTGTGGTGAGCCAAGATCGCGCCATCACACTCCAGCCTGGGTAGCGAGAGCAAAACTCCGCCTAAAAAAAAAAAAAAAAAAACAAGGGCCGGGCGCGGTGGCTCACACCTGTAATCCCAGCACTTTGGGAGGCCGAGGCGGGTGGATCACGAGGTCAAGAGATCGAGACCATCCTGGTCAACATGGTGAAACCCCGTCTCTACTAAAAATACAAAAAATTAGCTGGGCATGGTGGCGCATGCCTGTAATCCCAGCTACTCAGGAGGCCGAGGCAGAATTGCCTGAACCCAGGAGGCGGAGGTTGCGGTGAGCTGAGATCGCACCATTGCACTCCAGCCTGGGTAAACAAGAGCGAAACTCCGTCTCAAAAAAAAAAACAAAAAAAACATATAAAACTATGTATGAATACACATATAGCAATATACTGCTTTGCATGTTATCTATCTAGAGACACAAGAGACAGAAAAAGGAAAAGGGGAAGAAAAAGAAGCAAATGTTGTAAAATCTAAGCAATTGGGGACTTTGGGTTAAGGATATACATAAGTTCATGCACTATTCTTGCAACTTTCCTCTAAATTTGAAAGTATATCAAAATTGAAAGTCACCAAAATACGTGGCTTAAATTTTTATTTTTCAAAGACATGAAAACTAAATTTATTACCAACAGATGTCCAAGAGGATTTTACTTCCAAAAAGAGGTAAAATAATCCCAGAAGGAAGGAATGAAAATGCAAGAAGAAATGGAGCGAAGAAATAAGCACATGAATCAACCCACATAAACACTGGCAGGAGAAAATGATACAAATAAATAACATTTAAGTCTAAATCAGAGAAAACAGGCTAAATATGACTAAAATCAAGGACCTGTGAAGGAGGAGACTGATTAAACCTTTAAAACTTCTAGGCCAGGCACGGTAGCTCACACCTGTAATCCCAGCACTTTGAGAGGATGAGGCGGGCGGATCATCTGAGGTCATGAGTTCAAGACTAGCCTGGCTAACATGGCAAAACCCCATTTCTACTAAAAATACAAAAAATTAGCCAGGCGTGCCTGTAATCCCAGATACTCAGGAGGCTGAGGCAGGAGAATCACTTGAACCTGGGAGGTGGAGGTTGCAGTGAGCCGAGATCGTGCCATTACACTCCAGCTTGGGGAACAAGAGTGAAACTCCATCTCAAAAAAAAAAGAAAAGTTCTATAGAGGAAAAGAAAAACCAGCATATAGAAATAATTTTGTAAACATTATTACAGTAGTTATTAATATCATATCATTCTGTTAGTACGTATGTGACTACATCAGCCAGAACACCTTGAAGACAAAGACATTTTGGTTTTGGAGGCAGGAGGAGGCTGGACAGAGGGAACTGTACATAGCTCCACAGTGGGGAAGTAGGAAGTGAAGCTGGAGAGGTAGACAGAGGATTTCAAGTTTATTTCATAGTTACATAAGAGAATGGCACCTTGGGTGAGATAACTGCTCATTGTACAGGAGAGTTCCATGCATCGCAGGATGTTTACCATCCACAGCCCAGGTTCACTAAATGCCAGTAGCTCCTCTCAGTCACTGTGACAACCCAAAATACTCCCCTGTATTTCCAATTCCCCCTGCGTGTGGTACCACCCCTGGTGGAGGACCAGTGGGGCTAGGCAATGAAGGTTCCTATATGTCATTCTTAAGGAATCTGGATTTTATCATGAAGTCAATGAAGAACCACTAAAGGATTTTAAGCAGGAAAGAAGCTTGGTCAGGTTTTCATTTGAAAAAGAAAGATTGGAGGGGAACCAGATTACATACAAGGAAAACAACTGAGAAACAACAATAAATTGGTATAGGGAGTAGAGAAAAGGAAGATAACTGCAGTATTCTTGGGCACGTCTGGGATACCTATCAGATACTCAAGGGGAACTATCCCTAGTTGGGTATACTTATCAGGGGGTGGGGGAGATGAAGGAGGGTATTTGGGCTAGATGCCTATTTTTTCCAATGTTTGTAAGAACATTTCCATTTAAATCCTAGTTGCCACTCCTACCCCTATGCTAAGAGAAAACTTACCTTGCCTTCCCAACTGGTAAAGCAAGTGGTCCAACATTTTCGCCAGTAGAGAAATCATATATGGCAGTCTCTTCAGACTGAAGTTCTTCAATATGACTTGTTTCCTCCTTTTCTAAAGGCTTTAAAAATGACAAAAGAGCACTTAAGATAGCAACTGACTCTTTACTATACTACAGAATAATGACAAACAGAACATAATGTACTTGTTTCTACACCCTTAAGCACAAAAGATTGGGTTTTGGCAAGAATAGCCACAAACTAGCTTGGTACCAAAAAAATCTTGCCATCAGGAGCATTTCCACTGTCTTATAAAAAGATATTGCCCTTAGTTGCTAATGGCAAAGGAAGCAACTGATGCCTTTAGAAAAGGAAGTGCTCCACAGGGCACGGTGTCACAGGCCTGTAATCCCAGCATTTTGGGAGGCTGAGGAAGAGGATCACTTAAGCCCAAGAGGTCAAGACAAACCTGAGCAATGCAAGGAGATCTATGTCTACCAAAACAAAAACAAAAAAATCAGCCAGGTGTCCCAGTTAATCAGGAGGCTGAGGTAGAAGGATTGCTTGAGCTTGGGAGGTGGAGGCTGCAGTGAGTCATGACAGTACCACTGCACTGCAGCCTGGGAGACAGAGCATGACTATCTCAAAAAAAAAAAAAAAAAAAAAAAGTAGAAAAGGAAGTGCTCCAACATGCACAAAATGTTAGCTAAAGGTAAAATACCAAGGAAACCCAGATTTTGTTGGATTTTTCACTCTTAAAACGGGAAGACCTTCTTTCTGGGATATAACCTTAGGCCTACAGCCCTTACTTTTTGTATCTATTCCTTTTAGGGCAATCAGCTAATTGGTGTTAGTGGGTACTATTATCCATGTGTTTACAAAATAGTTAAATAGCTCGGCCATGCCAATAATAGTAACGAGGGAGGTTTTACCCCTAGACAAAACTGCTGTGTATCCTGATTGCAGTGGTGACTGCAAGAATATATGTTAAAATTCACAAAACTGAACAAAAGAAATGTCAGTGTTATCAACTTACTGATAATTTTACCTGTTTCTTTCTCTTAATGAGGCTACTAGAAAATTTTATATTACAAATGTGGTTCATATTTATTTCTACTAGACAGGGCTACACTTACGCCTAAAAGAAAGAGAACCCTTTTTTTTTTTTTTTTTTTGAGACAGAGTTTTGCTCGTTACCCAGGCTGGAGTGCAATGGGGCGATCTCGGCTCACTGCAACCTCTGCCTCCTGGGTTCAGGCAATTCTCCTGCCTCAGCCTCCTGAGTAGCTGGGATTACAGGCACACACCACCATGCCCAGCTAATTTTTTGTATTTTTTTAGTAGAGACGGGGTTTTACCCTGTTGGCCAGAATGGTCTCGATCTCTTGACCTAGTGATCCACCCGCCTCGGCCTCCCAAAGTGCTGGGATTACAGGCTTGAGCCACCGCGCCCAGCCTAAGAGAACCCATTTTTACTGATGCTGATTTTAAAACATGTACATGTTAGATTATTCCCAAGAAACCAAATTTGGTTATAGAGAATTAACCACAAAGCCAAACCACTACTTACCACTTTTTCCACTATGAATACTATGTCATTTTCATTTAGAATATTTTTCAAAGGGTTTGGTTGGCCTTTACTGATCAACTGCACTTGGACGTCAGCCTGTTAAAACAGGTAATAAGCAATGTTATATATACACTTACAGATTTGTACTATCTAAATACATAAAGACCAGTTCTATGCAAATGAATGGAAATTTTCCTTAAGAGATCTCTGCTCACTGCAACCTCTGACTCCCAGGTTCAAGCAATTCTGCCTCAGCCTCCTGAGTAGCTGGGACTATAGAAGCGAGCTACCACACCTGTGTGTGTGTGTTTTTTTTTTTTTTAGACGGAGTCTTGCTCTATTGCCCAGGCTGGAGTGCAACGGCATAATCTTGGCTCCTGCAACCTCCGCCTCCCAGGTTCAAGTGATTCTTTTCTCAGCCTCCCGTGTAGCTGGGACTACAGACACACGCCACCATGCCTGGCTAATTTTCCTGTTTTTTAGTAGAGCTGGGGTTTCACATTGGCTAGGCTGGTCTCAAACTCCTGACCTCAGGTGATCTACTTGCCTTAGCCTCCTAAGGTGCTGGGATTACAGGTGTGAACCATTGCACCCGGCCATCTTTCTCATTGCTTTTGAGGATACACACACACACACACACACACACACACACACACACACACACACAGATAAATACAAATATTACAGTTTCTCATTCTTAAGTATTTCCCCCCAGCTTGTCTGTTAATATACACTTTATTTTAGTTTGCTAATTATACCATAGATGTAGGTTTTATCTCACCAACTATGGAGAGTTTACTTATAAAACACTTAGCACACATTAGATGCTAAATGAATATATAAATGTTTATAGCAGCTTTCATAATGACCAAAAACTACAAACAACCCAAATGTCCTTCAACTGGTGAATGGATGACCCAACTATGATACATCCATACAGTGGAATACTACTCAGAAATAAAACATGAACGGCTAATACACACAACAACATAGATGCATCTTAAATGCATTATACTAATTTAAAGAAGCCAGAATCAAAACGCTGTGTGATTTTATTTATATGACATTCTGGAAAAAGTAAAACTACAGAGACAAAAAATAGATTAATGTTTGCCAGGAACTAGGAGAGGGAAAAGGGCTGACTGTAAAGGGACACAAGAAAATTTTTGGAGATAACAGAAATGTTCTAAATCTTGATTATGGGGTGGTGACTAAATAATTTATCAGAAGTCATAGAACAGGCTGGGTGCCACCAGGTGTCTCACATCTGTAATCCCAGCACTTTGGGAGGTGGACGTGGTAGATCACTTGAGGTCAGAAGTTCAAGACCAACCTGGCCAACATGGTGAAACCTGTCCCTACTAAAAATACAAAATTAGCTGGGTGTGGTGGCACATGCCTGTAGTCCCAGCTACTCAGGAGGCTGAGACGGGAGAATTGCTTGAACCCAGGAGGCAGAGGTTGCAGTGAGCTGAGATTGCGCTACTGCACTCCAGCCTGGTGAGACACAAGACTCCGTTTCAAAAAAAAAAAAAAAAAAAAAAAAAAGTCACAGAACAGTACCCTAAAAGGATAAGATTTACTGTATGTAAATTAACTTCAATAAACCTGACTTTTAAAAACAGATAACTGGCCAGGTACTGCGGCTCACATCTGTAATCCCAGCACTTTGGGAGGCCCAGGCAAGTGGATCATCTGAAGTCGAGAGTTCAAGACCAGCCTGACCAATGTGGCGAAACCCTGTCTCCAGTGAAAATATGAAAATTAGCCAGTTGTGGTGGTACATGCCAGTAGTCCCAGTTACTGGAGAGGCTGAGACAGGAGAATTGCTTGAACCTGGGAGGTGGAAGTTGCAGTGAGCCAAGATCACACCACTGCACCCCAGCCTGGGCAACAGAGCAAGACTCCGATTTTAAATTAAATTAAAATTAAAACAGACAATTTTTAAATTAGGGTTGTATTTGAAAACCAAATTGTTCATACCTCATAGAGAAATGGGTCTTTCCGGATTCCTTTCTTTTCTTCATTATATTCCCTGAAATGCAGAACCACATGTGAAAAATAGAACTACATTATCTCTCCTGCTATTCACACTCAAGAGTCAGCCATCACTTTATCTCTACAGGACACCTATGGCAAAGGCAAAAAGCACATACTTACAGGAGCCCTAAGATGTGGCTGGGGAGACAGAAAAAAAGCAGAAAAGCAGCATTAAGAAGAGAAAAAAGACAATTGTAATAGAGATTAATAGACTCATGCACTCAATTGGGTACAACTCAATTCTCAGAGGCAGCAGGAAATTGGGTTGTCTACCTCCACCCTGTGTCTAAACATCACCAGTTAAAATTAAAATGTAACTTGCCACATGACCTTTCAAAAGTAACAATGGTTGGATTCTCATCTGTTACTGACTCAGAGAGTAGCCACAGAGAAGTTACTTACAGGGCCTAGGCCTTAGATTTCTATGGCTAAAATGGAAGCATCTGTCCTCCATTTTTATAAGTTGTTATTCAAAGTTAGTAAATTTAATTATGTTGAACATTTCCTTTTAAAATGTCAGGATGAAACTCTAGGATATCATTTAATCATTATCTTTTAATTCAAGAAAGTTTTATAATAGTGAATCTAAAGCACTTAAACTGTAATCCATTAATGTACCAAAATGCACACCAGCCTGATCTACCATGAAAGAGAAAAGAATCTTTAGTCATTGAAGGAAGCCAACAGAACTGTTTCAAGATACCATTTATATCTATTTGATCTAATACTAAACGACTTCCTGAAAAAGAAACAGGAGAGCTAGGCCTATGGCCAATTCATTTTGCCATATTGGGAAAGACTGTGATTTAGTCTTACAGATATGTTTGTGTTTTATGTATAACTCAAGAACGTTAATCAGCCTTGCAATCATGTCTCAAGCGTGTGTAACAGAGGCCAGCCACTCCTGCTAGATACTGAGAATATCAAAAGTGTAGTCCCTGGTTCATAGTCCTGGGCGGATTCCAACAAGTAAACCACAGTTCCAAGTGATAAGTGCTCAGAGAGGCAGGTACAGGAAACTATAACAGAAATTTAGCTGTAGGGCTTAAACTTTATCCTGAAAGCCAAAAGGAACTCACTAAAAGATTTTAAATGGGAAAAATATCTGACAGTAATATAGGGGGGGGTAATAACTTGGAGTCCAGGAAAATATCTGTGAATAACTGGTAGCACTTCAGAGAACTGATAATGGTCTGAATGACTACAGCATGGAGAATAGGATTGATAAGGCAGGGGTGAGGGTTTTGGAATTAGGACTCTTAGAGAGTGAATTCAGAAGTAGAATGTCCAGTTGGAGGAAAAGATTAATTCAGCTTTGCAGGTATTGATCTCAGGTCCCATGTGAAAACTACCCCCAGTAAGGGGGAAAAAAAATGTTATACTTGCTATGTGAAGTATAAAAGGTCTAATTAGGCCAGGTGCAGTGGCTCACACCTGTAATCCCAGCACTTTGGGAGGCTGAGGTGGGTGGATCACAAGGTCAAGCGATTGAGACCATCCTGGCCAATACAAAAATTAGCTAGGCATGGTGGCACGCACCTGTTCTAGCTACGTGGGAGGCTGAAACAGAATTGCTTAACCCCAGGAGGCAGAGGTTGCAGTGAGCTGATATCACACCACTGCACTCCAGACTGCTGGCAGGGCGAGACTCTGCCTCAAAAAAAAAAAAAAGAAAAGAAAAGAAAAGGAAATAAAGTTGTATCAATAAAGGACTTATTAATTTATTTTTAGAGACGAGTTCTCGCTATGCTGCCAAGGCTGGCCTCCAACTCCCGGGCTCAAGCAATCCTCCTGCCTCAGTCTCCAGAGTAGCTGGGATTACAGGTATGTGCCACCATGCCTAGCTAATAGGAGACTTTTATGTTCTTGGTTTTTTTGTTTTTTTCTGAGACAGTCTTGCTCTGTTGCCCAGGCTGGAGTGCAATAGCACGATCTTGGCTCACTTCAACGTCTGCCTCCTAGGTTCAAGCAATTCTCCCAAGTAGCTGGGATTACTGGTGCCCACCACCACGCCCAGCTAATTTTTATATTTTTAGTAGAGATGGGGTCTTGCCATGTTGGCCAGGCTGGTCTAGAACTCCTGACCTCAAGTTATCCGCCTGCCTTGGCCTCCCAAAGTGCTGGGATTACAGTGTGAACCACCGCCCCGCCCTTATCTTAAATAAATATAAAACAGCCATAGAATGAAATACTATATAGCAGTTAAAAACAATGAGATAGATCTACAGGGTGTCACAATGAAGGAAGTCCAAGACATGCTAGTTTTTTTTAAGTGAGTGTTTTTTCTATTCAAAACATTTACAAGCATTACTACTTTTGTAAGCAGGGGGAAAAAAAGCAATGAAGATAAACAATGAAACATTATAACATTTAGGAAATCATGGACTAGATTACACAGTGGTTCTCAAAGTGTAATGCCAGGCCGGGCGGGGTCGCTCACGCCTGTAATCCAAGCACTTTGGAGGCCAAGGCGGGCAGATCACCTGAGGTCGGGAGTTCAAGACCAGCCTGAACAACATGGTGAAACCCTGTCTTGGAAAAAAAGAAAAAGAAAGAAAAGAAAAAACCAAAGTGTGATGCCCAGCCATATCCGTTTCACCTGTTTGTCGGGAGGGCAAATTCTTTAGCTCCACCTCAGACCTACTAAATCAGAAACCCTGGAGGTGGAGGCCAGCAATCTGTGCTTTAACAATCCTCCGGTGATTCTAATGCAGGGTCAAATTTGAGACCTATGGATTAGATTTTTACATAGGATGTATTCCCCTTGGTAGTAGTACTTCACTGTAAGAATAAAACGAAGTCTTGGAGAAGAGTGAAAATAAAGGTGGTTTTAAAACGCAACACACCAATCTGCTATCATTACAATTGTAGCTCATGTGGCAACTACCTCGAGTGACAGATTAACAGACCAACAGATTTCACTTTTAGGAGTCAAAAAAGCTTTAAACAGGTGAAGGATGCCAACATCTAGTATTCCGTATCCTGGGAGATGCCTCTACTTACGGCAAGTGTCTGCATCAAGCAGAAAGAATAAACCGCCTCTTGGAATACTTGCCACCTTCCACCTCGTTTGATGACTCCCACAGGATCAACCCCACCCTGGAGCTGAGAGCCAGCCTCTTCCCAACTTCTGGACCCCAGGAAAGTTGGCAAAGCGCTAATCCCCAAAGAGTGGCAAGAAGCTTAAGGCGGGAATCAAGATACCCAGGGAAAGAAGCGGCTAGACTCACTGAAGAAGGAGAGAATAAAACTCCTCAGCCGCGCGGTTCAGCCGCTCCCACATCCTGCCCCAAAGTGAGAGCGGGACCGGAACTGCCAAATCGAAATGCGCGCGGGGCCCGCGACGTCCGGGGTCATGACCCCGCCCCACCGGGACTACCTTGACCCCCCCCCCACCATAAATTCTGTTTGTCCACAAAATTAAACTTTTGTTTCAGGCCACTCAGAGCTATTTATTGTGTTAATAGTCTTCAGTTTTCAGCAATAATTAAAATAAGTGTATAGTTCGGGAGAAGACGCCTCGACTCGCGAGAGTTGACCACGCCCCCTATGGATTATTCCGCGAAAAGGAGTCCCTATTTTCTAAGAACCATGATTAGCTTTGGAAGAAAATAGATATCGTAATTTCCCACAAATAAAGAAATAGCATGCTAGTTTTTATTTTTGTAGTGTGGTAGAGAAATATTTGTGTCTCCACGTTGGTTCTAAAGCGGGCTAGGGTGGGGCAGTCATGAGGAAGGTTACATATACAGAGGGAGTAGTGAGAACTTCCTTTTCCTGTGGCAACTGCCGGGTCGAGAGGAGCGTGGCTGTCTCCTCTCTTCGCTATGGTGAGTGGAAGTCGTCTTGGCGGTCCTTATCCCGGATCTTGGGTCCAGTAAGGAAGGACTCGGGGTTCGGAGCATAGAGTCTCTAGGAGGTAGAGCGAGGAGAAGGAGATGAAGACCAAAAGCGTCTATTTCTGGTGTGGAACTGGAGTATGCGGCCTTACGGCAGCCATCTTAAAGGCAACGTGGGCTTCCCAGCACAGGACGAGCCTGGAGGCAGTAGTGGAAAGCACTGGGTCGTTCTCAGGAGCAGTGGGACCTAGTCTTAGAAAACTTGGTTATTTAGCCTTTTTTTCTGGATACTCGTCTCTGCCTAGCTTAGGAATCATCTCTATTAAAAGCCTTCTGGTTCGCTTCGCTTAAAAATTGTTCGGTGTCATCTAAATCTTCGAATCCTTAGCCAACTCGTAATATGACCAGTGTTATAGATGTACTGCTTTTGCACAAATAGTCCGTATATATGTAGTGTTGTGTGCCGTGGGGCAGACACTATTCTGACGGGGATCGTAGTTGAGTTGGACTAACATAGTAAGTACTCTTCAATGGCAGTAAGAGATGTGGACAAACGGAGTTGGAGTGGTTTGGCTTTAAACAGTGATCAGAGAAAGCTTAAAGTGGCCTGAAGGATGTGAGGAAATTGTGCAAAGAGGAGCTTTAGAGTGAGCACTTGAAAATTCTTTTTTTTAACATTCAGTAAGATGTTTCCTAACTATAGCGTTAGAACGGGTGAACACCTGGAAATTCTGAGGCAAGAGTGGGGGGGTCCTGAGACCGAAGATAACATCTGGAAGAGAGTATGGGAGATGCGATTAGAGGTAGAGAAGATTGTGTAGGTCTGCCTCAGGATTTTGATTTTACTCACAGGTGGGAAGTCTTTGGGAGAGGTTTGAACAAAAAGTATCACCAGTGTTTTACTGGTGAGCTTTGGAACATGTTCAGAAGAGGGTCAAGGTGAGCGAGACAGGGATGGAAGTTGGGATGAGCTGAAGCCCGGGTAGATGGGATTTGCTGATTAATTGGCATGAAACAGGATCTTAAAACTTTGCAATATGGTTTGATTTAGCCATTGTGCTTTATAAGGCTTGCTTTGAAAGTTCTATGATAAAGAGTTCTCTTTGAAAATAAAATTGTGCAGTAGAGCTTGAGATTCTGAGGGTTCTTTGTAAGAGAATTTAGTGAAGTCAATAAAACTGTTGTTGGTATGTTAGTCATTTACGGCTACTTTTGTTTAAGCTTGTTTGCCCACCATACCAATCTCTTTGGCAATTCAGTATTTAATGGTATTGCTGGCATATGAGAAGCCATTGCCTCTAGTATTACTTGTCAATAAAAATAATCCTTTCCTTTTTCTTTAGGCGTGTGCTCGCCCACTGATATCGGTGTACTCCGAAAAGGGGGAGTCATCTGGCAAAAATGTCACTTTACCTGCTGTATTCAAGGCTCCTATTCGACCAGATATTGTGAACTTTGTTCACACCAACTTGCGCAAAAACAACAGACAGCCCTATGCTGTCAGTGAATTAGCAGGTATGGGTTTGTACCTTCTGCGGATAGAGGGACTGCTTTACAGTAGTGATGAAATTCCACTTCATTGGTCCGTGTTTCTGAACCAGATGATTTTCTTGGATGTTCTGATGCTGTTTGCTACCATGCATAATAGTCATAGGTTGGTATGTATGATGAAGCAGCTAAAATTTTTATCTCTTCCCAATTTTAGGCCATCAGACTAGTGCTGAGTCTTGGGGTACTGGCAGAGCTGTGGCTCGAATTCCCAGAGTTCGAGGTGGTGGGACTCACCGTTCTGGCCAGGGTGCTTTTGGAAATGTATCCTTTATTTTACTACCTAAGGCTGGTAGGCTCTGATGGAATTTAGCAGACTGGGTCTGGTTTATTGATAATATAAAATAAAAAGAGTACATTTCTTAAAGAGACGGGGCTTCATTTATCTGTGGTTATTTTGCTTGCCATGATGTCGTAATTTGCGTCTTACTCTGTTCTCGGCGACAGTTGCCTGCTGTCAGTAAGCTGGTACAGAAGGTTGACGAAAATTCTTACTGAGCAAGAAATAATAACCTTTTTTAATTACTAAAATTTGAGAAATGTGGTTCCTGACTGGAAAAATAGATGTGTCGTGGAGGCCGAATGTTTGCACCAACCAAAACCTGGCGCCGTTGGCATCGTAGAGTGAACACAACCCAAAAACGATATGCCATCTGTTCTGCCCTGGCTGCCTCAGCCTTACCAGCACTGGTCATGTCTAAAGGTTTGTAATGCTTTGTATCATAAGAGGGGTTGATTGTTAGTGTGATATATATATATTTTTTAATTCATAGTAACCTATTTTGAGATGGCTAAAAGAGAATAATTTGAAAGTTTTTAATGTGAAATGTTTTAGTTAATGGATATCCCAGTTACACTGATTTGATCTTGACAAATGAGTGCATTCAGTTATTGAATGTTCTCCAGAAATAGACCTATATTACATGTAAGTTTTAAAAGATTCAATCAAAAATATTTTGTGTCAGAGTAGTGCAAAATGCTCCACTTTTCTGTCACATGAACCTTAGAATTGCCTGTGTAAATGCTTTTCATTCTAAAGTGTCTGATTAAATTTTAATCCTTTACAAAATATTACATCTGACTACTTAAATCTGACAATTCGTCAATGAATACTAGTGTAACTGGGAACTCTTCAAGTAGTGGTTTGGTATATTAGGAAACTTCTTCCTTAAACGCCCATTGTGTTTCCCAGCACATTTTTATTTAACTGTCAAAATGATGAGATTCCACTTAATTGGTCCGTGTTTCTGAAACACATGATATTTGTGGAAATTCTGACTTGGCAAATTGAATACCATTGTGCTTTTCTAAGTTGTATAAAATGTTTCTTGATTTTTATTTTTTTCTGAAAGGTTTAACCTAGTAAGCATCAAATTGGTTTTGTTAGGTCATCGTATTGAGGAAGTTCCTGAACTTCCTTTGGTAGTCGAAGATAAAGTTGAAGGCTACAAGAAGACCAAGGAGGCTGTTTTGCTTCTTAAGAAACTTAAAGCCTGGAATGATATCAAAAAGGTCCGTTTAATGAGCACATTTATAGTATACTTCTCCTTGTTCGGTTTGTTACTTTGAGTTTCAGAAGGTAAGTGAAGGGCAGCATAGGTAAGCCTCTTAATGTGTGAGAAAGCAAGAACCTCAGAGCCCGATTACTTGTGTTTGAATCCTGACTGCCATTCATGACTCTGTAACCTTGGCAAGTTATTGTGCCCTAATTGAATCATCTTTAAAATGGAATTTCATTAAAACTGAAGGTTTATTGCAGAAGTTGTATATTAATCAGAATACTAAAACTGGTCACTTTGTAGGTCTATGCCTCTCAGCGAATGAGAGCTGGCAAGGGCAAAATGAGAAATCGTCGCCGTATCCAGCGCAGAGGCCCCTGCATCATCTACAATGAGGATAATGGTATCATCAAGGCCTTCAGAAACATCCCTGGTAATTAAACTGCTTACATGTATTGATTACCTGTACTATGCAAATCTACTCAGCTTTTGTTGGGAGATTTCGCTTTATGGTCCGTGTTTCTGAAACATGATTTTATGGAAGTTCTGATTTATGGCTGAAAGATTTGCAGCATTGGTGGTTGAAACTTGATAATGCATGACTTATCAGGTACCTTTTTGTAGTTCCCAAGCCATAAAAATGATTTGTGTTTCATCTGTTGAAATACAGCCTCCCTAATTTTTCTTTACCTTAAAAGGAATTACTCTGCTTAATGTAAGCAAACTGAACATTTTGAAGCTTGCTCCCGGTGGGCATGTGGGACGTTTCTGCATTTGGACTGAAAGTGCTTTCCGGAAGTTAGATGAATTGTATGGCACTTGGCGTAAATCTGCTTCCCTCAAGAGTAACTACAAGTAAGTATCTTTCATATCACTAAATACATGTTTATATTGCAGATAATAACATTCAGAATTGGCTTACGTGTTCTTTAAATGATGAATTTTGTTTCCATTTCCCCTTATACGTAGACACAGTCTGCTAAAAGAGGACTCTTGTTCTTGAGACAGAGTCTCACTTGGTCTTGCCCAGGCTAGAGTACAGTGGTGTGATTTTTTTTTTACTTACTGCAGCCTCCCGCCTCCTGGGTTCAAGTGATTCTCCTGCCTCAGCCTCTGGAGTAGCTGGGATTATAGGTGTGTGCTACCATGTCCAGCTAATTTTTGTGTTTTTAGTAGAGATGGAGGTTTGGCCATGCTGGCCAGGCTGGTCTTGAACTCCTGACCTCAGATGATCACCTGTGTCAGCATTTAAGTGCTAGGATTACAGCATGAGCCACGGTGCCCAGCCCGCTCCATGTTTATGAGAAGTGATAGGGTCTTAGATATTTTGGAGAGCACAAGTGGTTAAAAATAAAGCCGCAGTTGAGCTTCATGTTCTTCGTCAGTTACTTTTACACATACGTGTCAATCTTCTCTCTCAGTCTCCCCATGCACAAGATGATCAATACAGATCTTAGCAGAATCTTGAAAAGCCCAGAGATCCAAAGAGCCCTTCGAGCACCACGGTAAAGTGATTACTTACAGTGTATTTCTTGCCCCAACCCTATACAATTGGTTATTTCAAAAATTGGTGTGTATATAATGTAATTGATAAAACGTGTTGATACAGTATCTGTCTTTTTATAGCAAGAAGATTCATCGCAGAGTCCTAAAGAAGAACCCACTGAAAAACCTGAGAATCATGTTGAAGCTAAACCCATACGCAAAGACCATGCGCCGGAACACCATTCTCCGCCAGGCCAGGAATGTGAGTGATTTTTTTTTTTTTTTTTAACTGATAGATTAAGTTCTTGGAAAGATTTGGTTCTTACTGTTCTCTACCTAATACATTGCAGCACAAGCTCCGGGTGGATAAGGCGGCCGCAGCAGCAGCAGCACTAGAAGCCAAATCAGATGAGAAGGGGGTTGCAGGCAAGAAGCCTGTTGTAGTAAGTAAGAAAGGAAAGAAGGCTGCTGTTGGTGTTAAGAAGCAGAAGAAACCTCCAGTAGGAAAAAAGGCAGCAGCTACCAAGAAACCAGCCCTTGAAAAGAAGCCAGCAGAAAAGAAACCCCCTACAGAGGAAAAGAAGCCTGCTGCATAAACTCTTAAATTTGATTATTCCATAAAGGTCAAATCATTTTGGACAGCTTCTTTATAATAAAGACCTGATCAAACAGGCAGAGAAACACGGCTCGTTGGTGTGTTCTGTAAAGCTTGGTTAGAATTTTTAAGAGACATTTTATTGGCAGTAATTTAAGTCTCTTATAAAATGAGGCATGTATTTATACTAAGTCCATGGAGTTTAATGGAAGGGGAATGATCAAAAACTCTTGATTTTCTAAATGTGGCTTGAAAAATAGGTTTAACAGGACTTGGTCAGAAATGCACAGAGGCTGCTGAAGTTTAGCTCCCCACCAAATGAAAAATAGGTTAAATTCTGTAAACATTTAACATTTTAACCACAAGAGGGCGCAATTGGAGAAGTGTTTTTTTTTGGTACTGGAGTAAAATGGATTACCTCTGAAAAGTCGGGGTTTTTTTTTTTTTGAGACGGAGTTTCGTTGCTGTTACCCAGGCTGGAGTGCAATGGCACAATCTCGGCTCACCGCAACCTCCGCCTCCTGGGTTCAGGCAATTCTCCTGCCTCAGCCTCCTGAGTAGCTGGGATTAGGCACACACCACCATGCCCAGCTAATTTTTGTATTTTTAGTAGAGACGAGGTTTCACCATGTTGACCAGGATAGTCTCGATTTCTTGGCCTTGTGATCCACCCTCCTCAGCCTCCCAAAGTGCTGGGATTACAGGCGTGAGCCACCGTGCCCAGCCCCTCTGAAAAGTCTTTTTAAACCAGCTATGACAATAGAGTTGCTTGAATATTTTCACTCGTGGTTTGAAAAAGTGCCAGATGGCCCCCACACTGGCTCACACCTGTAGTCTCCGCACTTCAGGACCCTGAGGCAGGTGGATCACTTGAGGTCATGAGTTCAAAAGCAGCCTGGCCGACATGATGAATTCTCGTCTTCTAAAAATATAAAACCCGCCTGTAATCCCAGCTATTTAGGAGGTAGAGGCAGGAGAATCACCGAACCTGAAAGGTGGAGGTTGCAGTGAGCTAAGACTGCACTGCACTCTAGCTTTGGTAACAAACACCGTCTCAAAAGTGCCAGAAGCATTTTTCAGGACTGCCTATGTGTCTCAGTGACTATATTAGCTGTCCAAAAGAAATACCCATGATGCACGGTGGCCCAATGCTTTGGGAGGAGGGTGGATCACGAGGTCAGCCTGCCCAACATGGCAAAACCCCGTCTCTACTAAAAATACAAAAAAATCGCCAGGCATGGTGGTGCACACCTGTGATCCCAGCTACTCTGGAGGCTGAGGCAGGAGAATCACGAACCCAGGAGGCACAGGTGTTGGAGAGTGTAGATCACACCATTGCACTTCAGCCTGGCAGAGCAAAAAAGTAATTCTCAAATACCCCTTAAATGCCTCCAGATATAAGGGTCTCTTTACTCATAAAGCTAAACTGCAGTTATTAGCCTAGAATTAACTTTTTTGTCCTGTGTCAAAGCCTTGTTTTGCATCTGGATTGTTGAAGTCGCTTCCCTCTGCCAGTCTCAAAGTTCACAGTTAGGGTGATCTGTAATCCTCCCCATTTCCATGGCCAAATCTCAGTTCTTAAGCACATAAAGGTGCCATTTCTCATTGCAATTTCCTACCATGGCTTTATTTTCCTGCTTTTTAGTTCTCTATTTTGTGCAGCCTTACCCCTTTAAAGTCCACTGGGAATCCTACCCTGCGGAGCCTCTTAACACAGTAGGGTTCATGTGCCTGCCTTCAAATCTGCAGGGGTTTTTTTGGGTTAAGATAGTCACTTATTGGAACACCAAAGTGGAAGTGCTATTCACCAGGTCATTTGAAACGGTGTTTGACCACCTGGCGCGGAAATGGCCTATCGGATTAAAGGCTGTCGACAAAGTTTTGACACAAAGCCTGGACACCTACCTGCAGCTCGTCGCCTGCGGAGTGGCCAGGCCACAGCGAGCGCCGGAAGGGGGCGCACCCTTCGCCTTTCCCCGGTATGGCCGGCAGCCCCGTCTCTCCGCTCGGTTTCCGGGAGTCGGCGGCGATAGCGTCATCACCGAGCGCCAGGCCTACGGCAGCGCGGAGGCCGGCTGCGTGAGCAGGAAACATGCTGAGCCGGCTTCAGGAACTCCGCAAAGAGGAGGAGACGCTGCTGCGGTTGAAGGCGGCCCTGCACGACCAGCTGAACCGCCTCAAGGTGACCCCGTGGCCCCCTCCCGACCCTCCTCCATTCCGCCGGAGCAAACCATTTCCCCCTAACCTGGGCTTCTGCCATGCTCTCCTGCTGCGGCCAGTTCTCCCCTACTCACTAGCTGTGGTGGCACCCATATACAGGTTTACAAACAAACTTCGGGTATCTGAAGCACCTGGGGAGTTTGCTGTGCGCTTGTTAGGCCCCACCTCTCAGAATCTTCAGCCCGCAGGTCTAGGCTGAGGCCCAGGGATCTGTTTGGTGAGTCCAGTCCTACCCGATTCTTTCCGTAAATGCTGATGGCCCTCGGACAACACGCTGAGGAAGGGCTCCCTTCCGAAGGCTCGCCTAGACACCCCCGGCCCACCGACCCCTTCCTTCTGAACTGCTGTTTTCCAGTTTGTCTTGGCGCTTGGAATGGCTCTAGTTTTGCAAAGCTAGGAGGGACTCCCAGATCCTCCCATGCTACCAAGTTAGACTGAGGCCCTGGGAGGAGAGATGTGTCCCAATGTCTGCAGCTACCAGTAGCTCTTGCTACTGACGCCATGCACTTGAGGAGGAGTCGGGCAACCTCCGCCTTCTGGGTTCAATCGAGTCTCGTGCTTCAGCTTTCCAAGTAGCTGGCATTACAGGCTTGCACCACCACGCCCGGCTAATTTTTGCATTTTTAGTAGAGACAGGGTTTCGCCATGTTGCCCAGGCTGGTCTCAAACTCCTGAGCTCTAGGAATCAGCCTTCCAAAGTGCTGAGATTACAGGCGTGAGCCACCGCGGCCAGCCTTACCAAAAAAAACTAAAATTAGCTGAGCGTGTTGGTGCACGCCTATAGTCCAGCTACTCGGGAAACAGGTCGGAGGATGACCTGAGCCCAGGAGTCAACGCTACGGAGATCTGAGATTGTGCCACTGGACTCTAGCCTAGGCTATAAGGGGAGACCCTGCCTTTTAAAAAAAAAAAAAAAAAAAAAAAGGTCCCTGGGAGGTGATCATGCTAATCCCCGCTCGGCTTCCTTTTTAAGAATTTTTTTTTTTTTTGAGACAAGAGTTTTTCGCTCTTGTTACCCAGGCTGGAGTGCAATGGCGTGATCTCGGCTCACTGCAACCTCCCCCTCCCAGGTTCAAGCGATTCTCCTGCCTCAGCCTCCCGAGTAGCTGGGATTACGGGTGTCCACCAGCAGGCCCAGGTAATTTTTAGTACAAACGGGTTTCACCATGTTGGCCAGGCTGATCACCAACTCCTGACCTCAGGTGATCCATCTGCCTAGGCCTCCCAAAGTGCTGGGATTACAGGCATGAGCCAGCACACCTGCCCCTTTTTCAGAAACTTTAAATCCATATGAGGTTAAGATTGCCAAAGCCCTTTGTAAACTGAAAAGTATGCACCTGTGATATCAAAATCATAGGATTTTTCCTTAGGGAAGTTATAATGCCCTCATTTGTGTCTCTGTATTGCCCCAATACAGTACCTAATGAGTGTATTGAGGACCACCTCCCAAGTCTTCCTTATGCTTCCTCCAGATTTCCTTATGCTTCAGGAAACGCCTGTTTTCTGTTCTTTCCTCCACATCTCATTACTGAATAACAGGCTCAAGTCCAGGGAATCACTCTGAAGAGTCAGGTGACACCTGTCAGTTATAATGACACTTATACTTTCTGAGTTGCTAGGTCTAGGGAAGCAGAAGCCATGGCTCAGCCAGAACACCTGTTCAGCCCAGGGGAAAGGGGCTGGAGTCTTTCTTTGTTCATCTCTAAAAGAGAGAAAATCTAAGTGCCTACCCTGCAACTTTCCCTCTAGAGCAACAGAGATAGTTTTCATTCCCTCTTGATGCAAATCTTTTATGGTATGCCCAGCAGTTTACCCACATCGGTAGCCCAGGGAAATAGTAAGGAAAGTGACCTCAACTCTTCTTTTCTAGGTTGAAGAATTAGCCCTCCAATCAATGATCAGTTCTAGAAGAGGGGATGAGATGCTGTCTTCTCAAACTGTACCTGAACAGTCACATGATGTAAGCATAATCAAGTGCAGGCCTAGGAGGGAATGCAGTGCCCCTATGCTGCTTGGGTGGTGAAGAACTGATGTAAAACATATTACTTAGCCCAAAGGGCTCTGGGAAGTGCTGATAAGAATTTTGTCTTAATAAGGTAGCAACTATACATTACTCACCTTCCTTCCAGCTGGTTATACTCTAATTTATTAAGTAGTTACTATTGTTTTACCTCCGTCGTCCTTCTCGTCCATTCTATCTAGTTACTCAGAAGAACCCAGGGAAAGTGTGGATTTTTTGTAGGAATATGTCAAAAGTCTTGCTCTTTTGTGAATAAGTAACCTTGGGATTCAAGAGTGTCACTTCAACTACAAAGCACAGTGCTAAAAGATGAGTTCTAGTCCTTATCATACTCATTTCCTACCAAATGCCTTCAAGTCAGTCAGCAAAATCATATTTTTGTTTGTTTTTGAGACGGAGTCTCGCTCTGTCGCCAGGCTAGAGTGCTGAAGTGCTGTGGTGCAATCTCGGCTCAGTGCAACCTCGGACTCACGGGTTCAAGCGATTCTCCTGCCACAGCCTCCCAAATAGCTGGGATTACAGGTGCACGCCACCACACCTAGCTAATTTTTATATTTTTAGTAGAGATGGGGTTTCAACATGTGGACCAGGATGGTCTTGATCTCCTGACCTTGTGGTCTGCCTGCCTCAGCCTCCCAAAGTGCTGGGGATTACAGGTGTGAGCCAGCAAAATCGTTAATTTTTTTTTTTAAGTCAAATCTGTGAGTTCAGCAAAATCTTATTTCTAAGTATACAATATTTAAAGTTCTCTCAGATTTTATGTGTTAAGACATTTGAAACCATGATACAGCAGCAAATGTAAGTTGGCACAATTCTTACGGACCTTTCTGTAATATAATGTTTGTAAATGAGGTAACATGCTAGTAAATCTGAGGTATTCACTTTTGCCCCATTTTGGTAATGGAGGTAGGGGTAGCAAAGGAAAGTGGCCATACCTCTTAGTCATAAGTACTGGGGATAGATAGGAAATTGAGATTTGATTTTAAAACATTTTTAAGAATTTGCTGTTTAGAGGCCAGCATCTTTCCTACTAATCTGTGATGCTCTTGGTTAATACAGATGTTGGTGCATGTAGACAATGAAGCATCAATCAACCAAACGACACTGGAGTTGAGCACAAAGAGTCATGTGACAGAAGAGGAGGAGGAAGAAGAGGAAGAAGAATCAGATTCCTAAAGGAGGGGAAAAACCAGGGTCAGTTATACAAATTGCATTTCTAAGTCTCAGGCTACTTCTCCTCAAGGAAATCATCTTGCCATGGGCCCTGTGGCCTCCTTGAAAGGAAAGCAAGAACTGTAAGAAGGATGTATAGTTGCAAAAATAGTTCCATCAGTAACTCAAGCTTCAGAATGTTAGGACATGCAGAAAATCAAAGATGCTTTGTCAGCATTGAGCAATATGGATGGTGCTGTCTGTGATCGGATCACATTCAGTAACTGCTGAAAACAAAATTTGCTCTCAAATACTGTTGAGAAAGTCTGGCATTTACAAAAAGGGCAGTTTAAATACAAGCCACCCTTTCTACCCAACAAAGCCTCTTTTAAGAAAATTAAAGGCTGTTTGCGCATGCCGCTGAACCCTTGTGAGCAGTTAGGCCTAGGTCTAGGACAAAAAGATGACCAGGGGAAGGACTGAGGGCCATCTGAGAACACAAGCTGTTGCTCCCCCTCAGAGGCACTGAAATGCTGCATGCTATAAACTGCTTTGTGGGCCAGGCTCAGTGGCTCATGCCTGTAATCCCAGCACTTTGGGAGGCTGAGGCAGGTGGATCACGAGGTCAGGAGATCAACATCATCCTGGCTAACACAGTGAAACCCCGTCTCTAAAAATAAACTGCTTTGTGTAGCTGCTATCACCTCTCACTTGAGACATCACTGGTAAAGTATTTCTATAAATAAATTATAAATAGCCATCATGGAGCCTGCTGGTTTCTAGATAGCGACAGAGAGAAGCAGCAGTTCCTTCTCTGAGGAGAAGCTACAATAGGATGGGCCGGTCGTGGTGGCTCACGCCTGTAATCCAAGCACATTTGAGGCCAAGGTGGGTGGATCACCTGAGGTATAAGAATTGTTACTTAGTATCTGAAGCTGAAGTTCTTCTCTGCATACTATCCCCTTCCCACTGACTACTATGCAGTGAAATAAGTAGTTGCTTAATTTTATGAAATTAATTTCCCCTGTCCAAACAAAATTACAAAGAACTTTCTCAAGTAGAACTTACCTAACAGTTCCCAAAGAATACTTTTGTTAATGTTACGTTGAAATTATTTTGAGCTGCTCTTAGAGGCAACAGCCAGAAGTTTAAATGAGTGTGTTCCTTAGAACACACAATGGGAAGACAGTTTGGGAAAAGCATCAAGGTACATCAATCTTGGGGGTCTAATTTAAAATAAAGCATGGGTTTTAAAAGTTGGAAAAGTTGACTGAATTCCAGCTCTACCACTGACTGGTCCCTTGCCCTCTCACCTCTTTGCAACTCACTTTCCCATCTGTAAGGTGAAGATTCTCACATCTGCTCTAGCAGTTTCACAGGTTGCTATGAGGTGCTAATGAGATAATTCAAAAATCCAACTATCATTGGTGTCTGAGTAAGAATTCAGCATTGGGAGCTCAAAACACTACAAGACTAATTCGGGGAACATCATTCTTGATTTTAAAAAAAATCTAAACACCCCTCAAAAGACACTGAGCATGAAAGTGGTCAGATCTGGGTTTTAGATACCAAGTTATAACATTTCTCCTAAGGATATATAATATGCTCATTTTAATGAGACATTCTCAGTAGTGGTCGTATCATGTCATTTGTAAAAGACACAGGGTGTAAATGTTAAAACCCAGCCTGAATGTTTGTTTATATGCTGAAAATGCATAAATTAAACTGCTGACTAGAAAACTGTACCTCACAGTGAGAAAAAAATAACTAGCTTAGGCAGTAGTATATACAACACTGATCCTTTTTTTAAAATCCTGGCAATATCCCAAGCTCTGGTACCTCTAGATTGGAACTATTTAGAAGATTACTTACCCAAGTTTTGTTTTTAATCTAAAAAGGAATGGGCCTTTTTATCTTTAAATGTGTATGTTGGCTTTGGTATTCTATCACCTGCCCTTTCAAAGAAAATAATGAGGGGAAGGTATTGACCAGGCAGCCTCAAATGTACCTAAAATTTCCCAAAGACTTTTCAAATGAGGAAAGGCTCCTATGGTCAGTGGTCCATGGCTTAGGGACATCACTGCCACCTCACAGGCATGACAAAGCCAGTGACAAGTACCTTCCTCCTTTCCAGGAAGACCTAGTTAAGTGTAAGTGGTGAAAAAAGGGAAACCATTGCTTAATGTGGAAGCAGATGGTCCTGTCTGGTGCAGAAAGCTCCCACACTGGGTAGGAAGCTGGTCACCAGCAAGGCCCTCCTGTGAGCATGACAACCTAGAAGTGCAGGCAGGCCCTCAGCTCAACTCTGGGTATATAGAAAATGAGAAATGTTCTGTGAGATAAGAAATGTTTTGTGATTTTACTCAGATTTGTTCCTAACCTCCCATCTGCTGCTTTTCCCTTGTATAAAGAGATCAAAGGAATACACAGGTCCCACAGGAAGGTGGTTGGAAGAATATCAGATAAGGGTGTTGGGTGAGAAGAGTTGGACTGAGTCCAGAGATTGAAATTATGGGAAGCCCCGTTAGTCCAAAGCACTGAACTTGATGTGTTTTTCTGCCTTCCAGCCTCCTTATCTTCAACTTTCCCACTCACCAATAATGCTTAGCTAAACCAGTATTTCTTGTGTACTAAAGAAATTGAAAAGCTCACCACAAAAGCAAAAATAGCGTTCATCCTTTAACTTCATAGTGTATTTATTAGAATAAGAGATTAGATTTGTTAAACATCTAGGTTAAAATGGTTAAAAGGATTTTCATACAATTTTAGGCACTATACACATTGTTTACAACAGCATTGGTACTTGGATATGGGGAAAGATAAATCTGACATTTTAATGCCTTGATCAATTTGAAACAATCAAAATAATTCCACCATTTAAGAAACATTAATCAAAACTTAAAGAGACATACCACTAAGTATTCCACACAGTATATTGAAAATAAATAGAGAAATACAACCAGAAGTCTACAGATCATCACAGTAGACAGACTGGTGAAACCCCAGCTATCATGGCAGTGAAGGGCTCTGGCTAGATTTGGATGTAAACTGCTGAGTTCTACATGAAAAGCAAATAATAATAAAATAACATGATGTACACTTTCTGATGCTCATTTTCATAGCAGCAAAGCATGCTTCACATGCACTGCCTGTGAAGGATCTCACAAGGCTCCCTCCTACTCAAACAGAGAGAAAGTATGCCCAGCAAGAATAAAGTACCACCAAATGTCGAAGAATCCCAAAAATACAGGCAGACAGCCAGTCATGGAGCAGGAACAGCAGTGCAATTGTAAGAATGACTACCCACGGTCACCAAAATTTCACTGTAATTCAGCCTGGCACGTGTTTGGATCATCAATATACACACAAATAGCCCCAAGCACAAAGCCAATCCACTTAGGGGAACAATAATAGTAATAAGAATAAAGACAGTAATATCAAAAATGACAAGAGTAGAATCTTGGCACATGCTGTGTTCTTCATCCTTTGTCATAGGTGAAATGCACATCTGAACAGAGACAGGCATGGGAAGGAGGCCCAAAAGCAACATGGCAAACCACTGGGCAGGGGACTCGCTCTTTGCTGCTTCCCAAACACTTAGACGCCAGCAGCATGGGTTGGTGTGCTGGGCTGGTTAAGGCCAATGGTGGAGCAGAGCCAACCTGCAAAATCCACTTCCTCAGCATCAGATCTCTTGATAAAAGCATGAACCTACATGTAAGGAAACAAGAAAAAGTGGTGTTTTGGGGGGGTGGGGGGGGGGAAACACCAGGAAGGAAACTCCCAAGAGTTTCAGGCCTAGAGCTTGTGCTGCACTTGGAAGGAGCACCTGGTACCTGCCCCTGAGCAGCAGTGGGGGCAGCTGCAGGCCCAAACACCTGCTCCACCAGTCACAGCAGCTATGAGGCCTTGGGCAAGTCACTTCCCAGAGAGCCTGCTCTTGCAGTGTGGAGACAGTAACTCTGCCTTAAATGCCTCGCAGGCTTGTAAGAAGGGACAAAGAAAATGATGGACTTAGTGCATGTTATAGTACATACACTGTCTATAGCTGTCCAGATATTTACAGTATTACTTAGCTATTCTCACTGCCACCAGACAAGAGACAGCAGGCAGAGAGTGACTCAGGAAGGAGACTGAATGTAAGGTAAAGCAGTATCAGGAAAAGGCCCCATCCCCATGAAAGAAATGGACTGACCTTTTCTTTACCTGGGCCCCCCCTCAGGCCCTTCCTGTGGCATGCTTAATTCAGGCTGCAGGGTCACCCCAGCTTTCCCTTAAACTGATGGGAGGGCAGAGGAGACTCATGTTTGGTATTCTGCAGCCCCCGGCTCAGCTGGACCACAGTGGCCAGGGAATGAATGGGCTCTGGAAGTGCACAGATGACTGACAGAGAAGAAGAACAAATGAACAAACAGGTACTGTAAGAATCTGAATAAATGGACTCACCATGAGTTGCTTCAAATCTGCTCTCTCTGCAGGGTTTTTTATTAAGCTTAAAGGAAGAAAGATAAGGTGAGAGCAGAGTTAAACTAAGGTCAAAAAGCAATATGCTAATCCCTGGAGAGCAAGTATCAAAAGCAGCAGCTACTATATCCATGATGTAGTTCGACATGTCACATAAATCTTGCCTCTCTAAAAAAAAAGAGCTTGTGGCAGCAACCAAGGATCACTGGAGGGGAGGGGAAAAGGCAAAACTGTGCCTGCAGAGGCAAAGCTGGTGCTTCCAGAAATGGGGTGGGGAGCCTGACAAATCCAGAGTACCCTTCCAGAGAACAAGGAGCCAACTTACCATTTATTCACAAAATCTTGAAATTCCAGGCTGAACACTCCACTGGGCAGTTTTGGAGGAGGCTGCAAACACATGTTGAGATAAGAAAAATGCCTGGCTCTTTGCTCCAGCCATCTCCTCTCCCCATCCATCTCCTCTCCCCATCCCAACCCTCCCTCCAGCCAGTGCTACTGTTTTTTTTTTTTAAAGTCTTCTCTGCAGTCCAAAGGCAATGCCACTCTCATCCAGTCAAGGAAAGGCACAGGTGGAAGGCCAGTAGCTGCCTGTTGGGTAACCATGTTGGAACCACTGGTCTCAAATAGCACAGAACTGGGACTGAGTCAAGTCTACTCACTTGTCTGGTGATTTTGAACTAAACACTATTCCTCTCTGAGCCTGTTTACTCTTCGATGACATGAAGGGGTTGGACCTAATGATCTCAGGGACCCTTTCAAGCCCTGACGCTACAATGGTAGATCTTGGAGTGCAGCATGGAAATGTAACCAGCAATTTACTAGCAGCAACGGCTAGGGGCACGTGCAAACCACCAGGCATAGCCCAGGTCTGACGGCACCTGCAGGAGCAAATCAGATTAAAAATTTCTTTCCTGAGCCCTAGAGAGGCAGTGAAAAGTTAATAAAACACTAACTGACAGAGAGCTGGATCTGGAAGAATGTTACCTGTACACTCCAGGAATGAGGCTGTTTTCAGATTTTCCCATGGTGATCCTGCAGCACTACAGAGTACAAAGCCCCAGAGCACTAGACTCATGTGTTCCACACAGTCCAGGAAATGTGAGCCCCCTCACACACCTGGGCTGGGAGCTGTGTGCAGCTTCTTTGGGAGACACTGGCCCATAGACATCATGTCTGTGATGTCACTGATCTGATGCACAGCCCCAAATCTCATTTCTAATTTGAGACTAAAAATGAAACACTGATACACCACCACAAAGCCCAATCTAGTGCTCTGCCTCTGAGGGCCGTGTCAGTCTGATCTGAGGTGAGGACTAGAACCTAGCTCTTAGAACAGTGACCCAGAGCAAGCCCTACCCTGCAGACTGTCCCTGCTGCTGAGGGGATGAAGGGACCATTTGAGGGAGAGAGGCAGCATCCATTCCTTCTGAGTAGGAGAGAGCTAGGCAGCAGAGGGGCTGTGTGCCAGCAGAGGCTAAGGCCAACCCACTACCATGCAGCCAAGCCTCCTAGGAGGCAGGAATGGGAGGTAGGAGGTGGTGAGAAAAAAAAAAGCCCTGGGTGGGAAGGACCTGAGCTATTTTTCATCTTGGAGGCTTAATTTCCTCACCTGTTTGAAGAAGAACCAATTTGGCCTACCTCAGTAATACTTGGGAGAATTGAGTAGGAAATTAATGTGAAAATTTAGAAGAAAGCAGTGCCCATTAGGAGACTGGCAATGGCATAGCTAACCTCAGATATCTGATAGAGGATGGATGGATACGGTAGAGGACGGATGACTTTTTTCTGATGCTACAAATCCTTAAGGAGCAAGGATCTGATCCTGAAACCATGAAACCACTTTTCTACAGCCCATGGCGCTTAGTATGAAGCTGTGCAGATAGTAAAGAGAGGTAAATTAAACTCCCTAGTAGACTGAACCTGTGACAGGGATTTTTTTGTTGTTGGGTTGTTTTCATTTTTCCCCCACTCAGAGCCAGGGTCTCACTGTTGCCCAGGCTGGAGTGCAGTGGTGTGATCTTGCCTTACTGCAACCTCCGCCTCCTGCATAGTGTTTTTAATGGCATTTAAAAGCAAAAACGCTATACCACGGTTATCAACGCATTTGCTTTGCCTCCTCTACACAATCTAATAGTCTGTGAGACTAAGGACTTGTTTTTCCATCATTGGATCCCTGCCCCACTTCTACCTACAGTGCTTAGCACACTGTAAGTGAAAAAAAAAGGGAAGGGGGGACTTGGCAAATTGAAAGAATAATAATGTAAATGGGCAAGCTGGAGGCTCCTGAATATTGGTGAGGAACAGGAACTCCATCCTATCTGAAGATGTCCCCTAGGGAAGCAACTCCTGCAGTCTGTAAACCAGCCACTCAATTCCAACACCATGGTGCATGAACAGAACATGAGAATCTTGAAGCCCACGTTATAGGAATAGCAAACTGGATTTCCAGTCAACTCAGCCATGGGTTTTTCTTTGGAGACATAGTTTCCAGGCTGAAGTGCAGTGGTGCGATCTCAGCTCACTACAACCTCCACCTCCAGGGTTCAAGAGATTCTCCTGCCTCAGCCTCCTCAGTAGCTGGGACTACAGGTGCACACCACCATGCCTGGCTAATTTTGTATTTTTAGTAGAGACGGGGTTTCACCATGTTAGCCAGGCTGGTCTCAAACTCCTGTACTCATGTGATCCGCCCGCCTCAGCCTCCCAAAGTGCTCGGATTACAGGCAAGCATTTTATTATAAGCAAATAAAATTCCAAGGTCAAGGAAACCAGGCAGTACTTACCTCATTGACTATGTAATCCAACAACTCAAAAATTGCCATGGGAGGTCGGCTGTCCATTCCATATGCTACAAATTTTATAAAAAGAAAAAATACTTCTCAGAAACAGATTACTTGTTAATATGAGGGAAGGGGTTGGGCATGGATCCCTAGGGCCAGAACAGGGTCATGAACAATAAACAGATTAAACAGCCACAGGTAAGGCTTGAACACAGGGGGACCAGCAAAGGCCAGGGTACAAGTCTGGGCTCTGCCACATCTTAAGTTTGTAATCTTTGGCAAATCAGTTGACTGCTGAGCCAAAGTTCTGAGTTTTGTAAAGCACAGACATAATAATTTTGTCTGTCTTTTCCCTCCTCCTTCTATTGAGAGAGAAACAAATGAGAGAGCAGCTAAATAAAGACCTTAATCTTAATTCTCCATGAACCTGCATTTCTTCCTTTTGTCTCCTAGAATCACAGGCCAGCCTCAGAGGCCACAGCCACCAGGCCCTCCAATGACCTGTCAACAAGCTACCCCTAGGCCCCTCTGCTTTCCCCTTCATACAAGCTCGCTCTCATGTGGACCTCACAGAGGTAAAGGCAGGTATCCCTACCCAGACAGGAGCTACATAAAAAACAGATGGCTGGGTCAGGCTATTCCCTGAGTACCAGGCTTAGTTCCCATTATTCACATTCAGCGAGGCAGGTGGTTCTGCACAGTGTTTATCATCCTGGGAGTCAGACTTGGCCACTTACAAGCCTATGTAGCCTTGACAAGTGCACTGTGCCTCAGTTTCCTCATCTTTAAAATGGAGATTATAATCATGTTCAAAAATAGAATGCTACTAATATAATGCTAGGCAAATCCATGGACACAGAAAGTAGATTAGTGGTTGTCCGGGGATCAGGCTGCGGGGAGTGGGAGATAGGATTTCTTTCTGGGGTAATGAAAATGTTCCAGAATAAGACAGTGGTGATGGCTGCACAACATGGAACAATATACTAAAAACCACTGAACTACATACTTTAAAATGTGAATTTTGTCTTCTGTGAATTCTACTCCAATAAAAAATCAATCTACCAAAAGTCATGATTAAAAAACAAATTAGAACACAGTGGCTCATGCCTATAATCCCAACACTTTGGGAGGTCAAGGCAGAAGCATCACTTGAGCCCAGGAGTTCCAGACCAGCCTAGGCAACATAGCAAGACCTCTTCTATACTAAAAATTAAAAAAATTAGCCAGGCATGGTGCCACATACCTGTGGTCTCAGCTACTCAGGAGGCTGAGGCAGGATGATCACTTAAGCCCAAGAGGTCACGGCTGCAGTAAGCCATGATGACACCACTGCACTCCAGCCTGGGCGACAGGGCAAAACCCAGTATCCAAAAAGAAAAACCACAAATTAGAGGCCAGGCATGGTGGATCATGCCTGTAATCTCAGCACTTTGGGAGGCTGAGGCAGGAGGATTGTTTGAGCCCAAAAGTTTGAGACTAACCTGAGTAACATAGGGAGACCATGTCTCTACAAAATAAAAAACAACTTGGCTGAGCGTGGTGGCATATGACTGTAGTCCCAGCTACTCAGGAGGCTGAGGTAGGAGGATGACTTGGGCCTGGGAGGTTGAGGCTGCAGTGAGCTGTGATCATGCCACTGCACTTCAGCCTAGATGACAAGAGTGAGCCCCTTCCCTCCCAAACCCCCAAATAAATTATAGCCTATAGTCCCAGCCTACTCTGGAGGCTGAGGGAGGAAGACTGCTTGAGCCCAGGAGTTGAAGGCTGTGACTAGCCACTGCACTAGGCAACACAGCAAGACCATTATTCTTAAATAAATACAAAAGATTAGATAATGTTTGCAAAGTGCTAAGTGCGGTTCCCAGAACACAGTATGTACTGAACAAGTGGTAGGAAGTTGTTGGTAATAACACTTTCCTACACCCACCTGGAGACCCCTGCTGCTTCTCCCTGCCCTAGTGTGGCATCCAGGGACACAGAATCAGTCTTGGCAAAACATACGAAGAATCAGCCCTCCAGAAATCCCTGAAAGTAAGGGACCACCCCACAGTCCAAGGTGGGGACACACGAGGCTACTCACAGCTAAGAGGCCTCCCAGGGGTCCTTGGCCTGGGTGGGGTCTCAGCCGCATCTCCCTCCACCTGGCACCCAAACATCAGCTCCAGCTCCTTGGCATCTGGAGGAGGGATGGGATACCTCCCAACTGCCATCTCTACCAGAGAGAGTCCCATGCTCCAGATGTCCGACTGCACAGAGTAATGAGTGCCCTGGAGTCTTTCTGGCTGCAGGAGAGACAGAGAGACAGTTATAATCACCTGACCTAACTTGGACCCCTAGATCTGCTAATGCATTTTCCCTTCTGTCCCTTCTGAATAGTTAATATCCTGTTTCAAGAGCTCCACTAATCTCTTGAATTTGGCCTCCTGCCTGCCCCCAAATATTGTGTTTACCAAATACTAGCTAGCTCCACTGTCTTTGACCCCTCCTCCCTGCTCTATCTCTCCTATAATCTGGACTAAACTAACAGACCACATGAATTGGCTTGGCCCTGGCTGCCACTTCAGCCTATGGTTAGCTTTACCCAGCTTGGCCACTGTCTTGCACGGGCAGGGCAGCCTGTCCAAAGCCCAGCATGAGAGGTTCATCTTGTTACTGAATCTGAAACATGAAGCTTGTGGAACTTGGGTTGGGTATGAGGTGGTGCTGTGGATACAGAGAACAAAAGATCTAGCATCAGTGGGTCTGAGACTTGAGTCCCAATTCTTAGACTTACAAGCTAAAGGATCCTGAATTTCAGCCTCACCTATAAAATGGGGCTGCTGCTGGGCTGGGCGTGGTGGCTCATGCCTATAATCCCAGCACTTTTTGAAGGCCAAAGCAGGCAGATAACATGAGGTCACGAGACCAGCCTGGCCAACATAGCGAAACCCCATCTCTACTAAAAATACAAAAATTAGCTGGACATGGTAGCAGGCACCTGTAATCCCAGCTACCTAGAAGGCTGAGACAGGAGAATCTCTTGAACCCAGGAGACGAAGGTTGCAGTGAGCCAAGATCGCACCACTGCACTCCAGCCTGGGCAACAAGAGCAAAAACTCCGTCACAAAAAAGAAAGAAAAAAAAAATGGAGCTGCTGATGAAAATGACTAATATTTTATCATTGACATAACAATGACATAACAAAACTCTACTTAGGGTTACTAAAAAGATCATATCAAATGAAAATGTATGTCAGATGTTGTAGAATGTTATACAAATATTAGTTGATACTGGTGGGAAGAGCCAAAGAGAAAAAAAGTATACAGTGGTATACAAAAGCATTATTTTTAATGAGCTTTATTTGAAATAGGACATATATTTCAAGAACCCTACCAAGAAAATCTTTACTCTGGCCATAGTATATCCATTTAGACATTAACTTCTCTCGTAGCATTTTTCACTAACTCCAACACTAGACTATTTTGGAACTGACCATATAATCACAAAAACCCAAATCATTAAACCCTTGATCAATGAGTCCCAGGGCCTGTTAATGGATTTTGAACTTGAGAGTTGGCAGTCAAATGGCCCAGGATGCCAGCTGCTCTATTAGACATTTAGGGAAGAAGCAATGAGGAAATGACAGAAAAAGAGAGTTCTGCTGTGGATCACTGGGGGTAGGGGAATGTGGGTCAGTGCCAGTAAGTAATGTTGACAGTGCCTGGAGTCACAGTGGGGGGTAGGCGCCAGCAAGAAGGAATGAGGATGTATTCACACTGGGATCTGGACACAGGTGCCAAATCCTCCCAAAGACGCAAATGAGGGCGTGCTGCGCAAAGGGCGTCTGCCTGGCAAGGAGGCAGCTAGCTTTCAATCCTGGCTCAGCAAGGTTAAGTAGGCAGGTTGCTTAACCTCCCTGAATCTAGACTTCCTCACGTCTAAAATGGGAACAATCATCTTTATTTCCTGGGACAACCACATGGAACAAATGAGACCTTCCAGGGACATGATATGTGCTTTGACAGAGAACACACAAAACACTTTGTACATGTTAAGATCTGACCCCTGCATCTGTCCCCGATGTGGACCTGCTCCCCGCCACTTCTATAAAGACTGCCCACTCGTTCCAATGCTCCTCCACTCTGCCACACTTCAGCACTGGCCCAGACTCACATTTCCACCTTTGCCATCATTCTCAGAAATGTGCTATCCATGTACCCTCCCATTCAGCCAACCAAACATCTACCCACTTACCAAGTATTCCCCGAACACCTACCACATGCCAGGCCCCATGCCAGATGCTAGGGACAAGAGAGAAACCTTGTCCCTGTCCCCAAGGAACTGGTGGTATAGAGGAGGGAAAAGAACATGCTGGTGCTGCCATGGTGCGGGGGTAGCCCCACACAATGCTCTAGTGGAAGTGGGAGCCAGCAGAGGTAGGAGCAGCAGGGAAGACCCCCAACACAGAGTGTTGGCTGCAGTGGAGCAGAGACTCCGGGTGAGGAGACTGGGTGTGCTGTAGTTAGGGAAGGGGTAGGTGACTGACAGATGTAGTGAGGAGGGAGAAAAGAGGCTGGGCAATTCTGAACAGACTCTCAGGAGTTGGGAGCTACTGGATACTGAAAGGATGAACTCCTGAGAAGGCAGGTTACAAGCCAATGTTCAGGCTTCTACCTTGGGAAACCAGGGAGGTAATGCTATCTATTTATTGCTAAGAGAAAAGGAAGAGGTGAGATAGTTTGGGGTTGGTCATTTATCTGAGCATACTGGGTTTGTGGATCTGAAGACGATCATTTAGAGATGCCCAGAGGGGAGCTGGAGCTCACAATCCTTCAGAATGAAAGCTGCCCTCTGGAGCTGGACAATCCTTTCAATGAGTCAAGGCCCCAATATCCCAGTTATGCTCCAAGGCCTAACAAAGACCAAAACCATCTTCCCATTCAACTTCATCTCCCTCATTTCTTGTACCCTATCCAGCACAAGAAGCTCAAGCAATGGAAACTTCTGTTCTTACCGACATGTAGGACCTTGTGCCCACGAAGGAGTTGGCCATGGAGTCGATGAGCTGGCCACTGACCCCAAAGTCACAGAGCTTGATCTCCCCACGGGAGTTGACTAGGATGTTGGAGGGCTTGACATCTGTAGGAAAAAGAAAATAGAAAAGGAGGAAACTGACACAGGTAGACTGGGAAAGAGAAGGATCAGCATTCCACACAGAGCAGCCCTGACCGTGAGTCCCAGGACAACACCCCTATCCCCTATAAGAGGCAGCCCTTGGCTTGCAAATGCCGTACACCAAGGCTGCTTGTTCTGGGTTCAAGAAGCAATTGTCAGGAGATGAAATGACCAGCTGCTGTAGAAGAACAGAAAGGCAGTAGATTTCCACTCTTTGAGAATGCACACTTGGCCTCATGACCCACAGGAAGGAGTCAGTTATCGTGAACAGTCAGGATTTCAAAGTCTGTTGCTTCAACCACTCCAACTTCTAAGACATAGTATCTATGGTTGGATTATGAAGGAGGCAGAACAAAAAAACACAGTAAGACCTATCTGCTTGCTGAGGCCACACAGGCTAGAAGGGGACAGGGTGTGGTAGGAACTCCCATTCTTGACCTCTGCACCAGGCCCAGAGCATGTGGGTCTTTTTCTTATCAACATGTGTGACTGGGGTAGGAGCTGAGTCATTCCATCTAGTCCATTCCACTGGAGTCTCTCACTTAGCAGTCTACACAGCTACCTCTACCCTGCCAGTCAAGGGGAACCCCTTGCTACCTGTAGCTGGAACACGAGAGGCCTTAATGCTCCTCAGAGTCAAAACGATGCCCCCACCCCCCTTCCTTGTACTCTTATCATCACCCCACCCCACCCATCTGGTCACTGTCACAAATACCAGTACACTGGCCCTTAGTTTGCAGAGACCTAAATTTCCAAATATTTTGTCTTCTACTGTATCCTCTGATTCATACAATTGTCCTGTAAAGTGCATAGACCAGCCGATTATCCTCAGTAAGTGAGGAAACCAAGGCTGGGACTTGGTGAAGGTCCCTGGAGCAGGGCTTTGTGGAGCAGACATCAGCAAACAATGAGACTGACTTCAAGGGCAGGCCATGTCTAGGAAAAGTCCTAAACCATGACAGGAAATCCTTAATACTTGTAATACGGACACCATACAGGACATCTAGAAAATGAGAAGAAAAAACCCAAACCTCCTGTAATACAACCCAGCAGAGCCACTTAAAATGTTTAATTATTTTTCCCTTCAATACTGTTTTATATGAATGCATTTATTTATTATTATTATTCTTTTAGACATAGGGTCTCACTACACTGGCCAAGCTGGCCTTGTACTCCTGGGCTCAAGTAATACTCCCACCTCAGCCTCCCAAGTATCTGGACTATAGGTGTCATCATGGCTGGCTATTTAAACAGATTCAAATAGGTGTATTTAAGTATCTTTCCAGGGCCAAACTGAAAAACAAAAGCCGGGCACGGTGCCTCACACCTATAATCCCAGCACTTTGGGAGACCGAGTTGGGCAGATCACTAGAGGTCAGGAGTTCAAGACCAGCCATCATGGTGAAACCTTGCCTCTAATAAAGATACAAAAATTAGCTGTGTGAGGTATCACATGCCTGTAATCTCAGCTACTCAAGACACTGAGGCAGGAGAATTGCTTAAACCTGGGAAGTGGAGGTTGCAGTGAGCCAAGGTTACGCCACTGCACCCCAACCTGGGAGACAGAGTGAGACTCTGCCTCCAAAAAAAAAAAAGTCTAACCTCCTCCTCCCCCAGGTTCAAGCGATTCTCCTGCCTCAGCCTCCTGAGTAGATAGGTTTACAGACACTCAAAAATCCAGCAACTCGGCTAAAGTCACACAGCAAAAACTGGGTAAAGCTGAAAGCAAATCTCAGGCCCTCTGACACTTAACGTCTGTCCTCTTCTACCTACCCTACTGCCATGCTCTAATGCTCTTATCACCTACTGTCCACTGAGCACCTGCCACCTTACCTGTGGGCTGTATGAGCACCAGACAGACAGCAGTCAAGAAACTGACCAAGTCTGCCACTGTTATAAAGCTTAAATTTTAATGTGAGAAGACAGATAGTAAATAAATAATGAACAAATATGTAACATCAGGTGGTTTTAAGTGGCACACCGTAATCCCAGTACTTTGGGAGGCCAAGGTAAGTAGATCATTTGAGATCAGGAGTTCAAGAACAGCCTGGCCAACATGGTGAAACCGTCTTTACTACAAATACAAAAATTAGCCAGGCATGATAGCACATGCCTGTAATCCAGCTACTCGGGAGGCTAAGGCAGGAGAATCACTTGAACTCGAGGTGGAAGTTCCAGTGAGCCAAGATCATGCCACTGCACTTCAGCCTGGCCGACAAGAGCAAAACTCCCATCTCAAAAAAAAAAAAAAACCATATATACACATGTAAAACCCTGTGAGGATAGAGAGAGTAAGGGGGTGCTGCCGTGATAGGGTGACAAGGAACAGCCCTGTGAGGGGAGGACACTTGAGCAACAATGTGAGCAGAGAGAGGGAGCGAGCCACACGGCCTCTCAGAGAACCATGGGGAGATTCTCAACTTCGGGAGGTGAGGGGCCAGCTCTGTTCTTTCCCTTGGCCTAGTGTTAGGACAGGGCTCATCAACACTTGAGCTGAGGCATGAGTCCAGCAGTCGCTTGGTGGAGGTACACCTCCACATCCCACCGTGCCCATGGCCCCTCAGAGGACAGGCGCCAGGTGCCTGACCCCTGCAGGTCAGGTGCTCAGGATTTAGAAAACGATGCTGAGAATGGAACAAGACTGAGAAGGATAAAGGGTGTGATCGCGTCTGCTAGGAAGGCACACCAAGGAGCTCCGACACAAGCCCTCTTCCATACCTCCCACTCAGTGCCACAGCCTCTTATCCGTGCCAGGCCACATGGCCCCAGGCTCCCTCCCCTGGCCCACACACTCCCCTTGGGCTGTTTAGGTGTGACCTGTTATGCCTGTTTTAGAGCAAAGGAGCAGCACTGGCTAGTGAGACAGAAGCCCTGTATCAAATCCTGACCCTGCCACTTACTCTACACTCAGCCCTAAGCAAATCACTTGACTTTTCTGGGCTATGGTTTGCCATGAATGAAACAGTCACAATGGTGGCTCTCACACCATCACAAGTGACAGACCAGGATCCATGTGGCATATGAGCAGCACACCGTATTACAGCAATACAGAGAATGACTGCCTCATGGGCTACCCTCCAAGATCAGTAGTTCACAGAACCAGACACCTCTCTTCCCCGACAAGAGCACAGTCCCCTCCACCCAGGCCAGTGGCTTTTCCCTCTGCTGGCTCAGAGACCTCTCTTCAGGCTGCAGCTGCTGCTCAGGGATGGCTATGCTGCCTCTAGATGTCCTTGTATCTGATCTCTATTCACATGGCAAGCAAGCCTCCTGTTTTAAACTTACATAACACAGCTTGCTGCCATCCCTTGCTGTCAGCGCTGCTTCTCCCACCCGCTCCAGGGAACAATACTGCCTAGGAGGCTGCAGAGATACAATGGGTTGGAGAGGAAGAAAGGGGAAATTCTGAGGCGCTTTTCACTGCTAGACCACATTGGTCCTGGGAGCCAAATCCCGGAGGGTCTCCCAAGAAGCCTCTTGTGGAGACCTGGGCACATGAAGTCATGGAACCCCAAGAGCACACTGCTGGAGCCACCAGGCTAGGACCTCCCTCTTGACCCTGTGCCTGCTACACCCAAGTCTAGCTCTTCTCTGGTGACAGAAAAGAGGTACATGATGGCAGACAAGTTCAGGGAGAGTTCATTTCTGGATCTCCCTCAGCACCCCATACTTGCTTCCCACAATAGCCAGGCCTTTCGCATACTGTTCTGTTTCCAGCATCTTCTCCCTCCACCCTGCCTGCACAGAAACCAGTACTCCTCCAGTGGGACAGCCCCCTGCACGGAGTGTACCATAGCTCCCCTCTGCCTCAGAGCACAGTCCCAAGCCCCTCTCCCCAGTTTTCCATACCCCATTTCTTCCTTTCCTCCCTACTTCACACCACAACATGTCTCCACATCCACCTCCTGCTGGTTGGGGCTGGCCTGGCTCTCTAACTGTCCCTGTGTAAAAGTCTCACCTTCTCTTGTGCTGGTCCTTGCATCTAAAAAGTCCTCCTTTCAAATCACTCTGTCACCTCTACTCCTAGGTGCCTAGTTCTTCTAAATCCCCTTCTCAACTTGGGATACTGCCCTGTTCCTGGAGTCCTGAGAGGATTAACTGGGCTTCCTCTCACATTCCCCTAGCAGAGCCCTCAAACATTCAAATCACAGGCTCAGTTCTTCTCTACTTCCTCAGGCCACCACTGGGCCTTGGGTTCTCTTTCTGATCCTTCAATAACTGGAAAGTGATGCTGAGAAGGCCCCCAGCAGCTGATGGGCCAGCCTGCATTCTGGAGGAAGCATCAACCACCCACTAGGCTCCCAGGTTCATAAGCTTCCCTAGGAACCCCACAGGAGGCTGAGATCTAACAACCCCAATTCTGCTCAGCTTCTGTGATAATGAGTATGGGTAACCTCTCCTTCCTCAAAAACAAACAAGGAGGTTTTATAAAACTAAGTAAAAGGAAGTATATTCTTCTCTGATATTTTCTGCCCAGAATTAACACTATTCAAAGCCTCCTAATTTTTCCTTCAAGAGCACACATTTTGAAGATTAACAATTAAGTATTTTCTTCCCCTCTAAAATAAGGTATTTGGATAAAACAATTTAGGGGATCATTTGTTTATTCTAGAAACACAGAGTATCTGCACTGAGCTATGAGTAAAAAGGACACAGGGACTGTCACCGCCAGGCAAGAGAATCCAACAAACGACAAGAATATGTGCACGTGTGAGGGCAAAGATGAAGATGTGGTCAAGGCCCTGTGGACTCGCTCTAAATTCTTCCAACCAGGTGGGATGGGTGCCACCCATCGGATGACATCCAGAGTAGCTGACAAGGCTCTGGCAGGCAGATGAAACAAGGTAAATGTCAGCCTCCTATGTGTTTCTACCATATGCTAGTATCTTTTTTTTGGTTTAGACTAATGTTAAAAGCAGCTGCATTCCCTAAAGCAAGATGGAAGACAGTGGGGCCTGGAAGAACAGAAAGGCAGAGGATGGGTTGAAGTGGGGAGCCCAAAAGACAGAGAAGAGGTGGAAGGAAGGAGCAAGGGCCCACTAAGAAGCAAGCAGAGTGATGCAGGGAAACTGGATTCTTGCTCATCTGTGAGAAAGGCTGAATCCAAAAGTAGATAAGCAAAAGTTAAAAGATATTTTTTTGTAAGGAAAATGAGATTTTTTTTTTTTTTTTTAACTGGAGACTTTAGGCTTCAAACAACCTCTTCTTAGTATCCTTAGCAGAGCCTTAATAACCCTCCCCACTAAAGATGAAGGAACAAAGAGAAGAGGAGCTGACCTGGATGAGACAAATCACATCCTCCACAGAGCCACCTCCAGCAACTATCCATGGTCTCAGGGAGCTAATTAAGTAGCAGAGATAATTAAAACTCAGAGAAAATCCCCAACTCTTCAATTAGCCATTACCTGTAACCTCTTTTTCCCCACCCAAATTTCCTACCACAAGAGCATTGAAAGAAAAAAAAAAAAGGCCCGAGCTCTTTCCCTTCCTGCAGTGAGGAGAAGGGATGCAGCTTAGAGACTAGGTGGGAGGATGAGAGGTACCGGTGAGGCCAGCAGAGCTAAGAAGATCCTACAACAGCTCTGGTTTATGGAACACCTGCTTTTAAATATACTATGTTTTTGTTTGTTTGTTTGTTTTGAGACAAAGTCTCACTCTGCCACCCAGCTGGAGTACAGTGGCACGATCTCAGCTCATTACAACCTCCACCTCCCCAGTTCAAATACACAATCTTTTTTTTTTTTTTGAGACAGAGTTTCGCTTTTGTTACCCAGGCTGGAGTGCAATGGCGTGATCTCGGCTCACTGCAACCTCCGCCTCCTGGGTTCAGGCAATTCTCCTGCCTCAGCCTCCTGAGTAGCTGGGATTACAGGCACACGCCACTATGCCCAGCTAATTTTTTGTATTTTTAGTAGAGACGGGGTTTCACCATGTTGACCAGGATGGTCTCGATCTCTTGACCTCGTGATCCACCCGCCTCGGCCTCCCAAAGTGCTGGGATTACAGGCTTGAGCCACCGTGCCCAGCCTTTTTCTTTAATCCTTATAGTAACACTGTGAGGTAAGCATTATAGCCACTGCACAGAGATGAGAAACACTGAGGCCCAGAGTGTAGAGGTGTCACCTGTCAGAGTGGCACAAGGAGCTAACGATAGGGCCTAGGGTTAGAATTGAAGCGTTCTTTCCAGGATCTAGATAATCAGGGCCCAGACAACAGGACTAAAGGCAAACTCCCAAGTTCAGAAGAACCCTTACTGAGCTATGGCTGGGAAAGGAATCACATTACAGAAGGATCTTTCTTAGGGCAGGCTGAAATCCCTGAAATTCAGTAAGGCGAGAACAATTCTCTGCTCCAGTTCAGCAAGTAAGCAGGATGCTTCTTTCTCGGCTCCAATCCATTATCCTTCTTGACAAGGCCAAATGCAAGACACGTGCTAACAGCAGGAACCAGAGGTTGTTTCCCACCTCCTGATTAACAGCTGAATTCAAACAGCAAGCCTCCAGAGCAGGCCTGCCAGGTCCCAACAAGCAACTATTTTATCTCCTTCACTTAAGATTTTCACAACCAAACCCAGCAACTGCATTTTATGTTTCTTTTCTTCCTTCCCTTCCAAGCCTCATTAGTTTTGAAATGCTTTCCTTCTCTACCCTCCTCCTACACCCACTCTCTGCCAATTCACTACTCATCCTCTGATCCAGAAGGCCCACAAACCCTGACAATTAAACAGAAGATAATGTTGCAGGAGTTTAGGATTTACTTTTCATTAGCACACAACATTCCAAGAAATTATATAAATTTTTAGGCCAGGCATAGTAGTTTAGGCCTGTAATCCCAGCACTCAGGAGGCTAAGATGGGTGAAATGCTTGAGGCCAGGAGTTCGAGACCAGCCTGAGCAACATGGCAAAACACCGTCTCTACTAAAAATACCAAACAATATATATATATATCCGGGCATGGTGGTGTATGCCGGTAGTCCCAGCTACTCAGGAAGCTGAGGCATGAGAATTGCTTGAACCTGGGAAGCAGAGGTTGCAGTAAGCTGAGATTGTGCCACGGCACTCCAGCCTGGGTGACAGAGCTAGACTCTGTCTCAATAATAAATAAATAAATAAATAAATAACATAAATGATCTAAAATTTTAATACAGGATGTAACAAAAGCCAGAGCAAAAGGTATAGGAGGTTACAGAGAGAAGAGAGGTGTAATAAAAGGAGAAAAGAAGAAAGAAAGGAAAGAACAAAAGGAAATGCTTATGTATCTCAGATTCCCTGAAAGCATCCTTTTTTGTTGTTGGCTGGTGTGCAGTGATGTGATCATGGTTCACTGCAGCCTCGACCTCCTAGGCTCAAGCGATCCTCCCATTTCAGTGCATGCCACCATACCCAGGTAATTTTTTTTTCTTTGACAGGGTCTCCCTACTTGGCCCAAGCTGATCTCAAACCCTTGGGCCCAAACAATCCTACTGCCTCAGCCTCCCAAAGTGCTGCAATTACAACTGTGAGCCACTACACCCAGTCTGATCTGGGTTTTTAACAGCCCTTCATAATATTTGGCAGAACAGTCCTGTTTTACAGACATGGAAATTGAGGCTTGAGGATAAAATATCTTGCCAAAGATCACAAAGTAACTTTAAAGCAGCATATTTCCCCCACCAGGTTATTTGGGCTACCTGAGAAGAGCAGATAGGCAATCTATCACAAAGCCAATCAGCCACCTACAGGCAGGAGAACAAACTTGGCTAACCTGAGCACTTATGTGCTATTCAAGAAACGGAAATTAGCTGAAGATCTGTTTTGACCTGCTGAAGGCTAATTTTGTGCAGCAAGAGAGGTGGGAGGTGGGGGGAGTGTTAAACAATGACAAAAGAAGATAGGCCAGTGTTCTGCTCATTATTAAACAATGAGTAGGAAAGAATTTCTAGTAAGATCACCATATTTATGTGATCCAGGCTCCAGCAAAGTATGGCCTCCCCATTTGTGCCTGGGTCACAGCTTAGCATAATTCACCAAAAAAGGTCTGGAAAAAAGCTCAGGAAACTACACACCAGTCATTCTCAGCTTGGGATAACCCCTAATGGAAAGCACTTAGAAGAATGTGTTTGGCAATTTAAAGACATATCAGGCATTCCTTGTCTTCCCATCACACATACTTCTTTGGGGCAAATGCAGCTTCAGGTGGAGGCTGACAATCAGATGTTAGATACAGTGAACTCCAAGTTTCTCTTCAAAGAATCAGTATGTCAGTAGGTTCAGCTCTCTTATTCTTTAATTCTCCATTTTCAAGTTTAGCTTCCTGCTCCTCTGCACCTCCTTGCCTCTAGTTTCAGTAAACAACTTTACTGCCAGTTCTAATCAGTTCACATCTGTTCCCCTGGTCACCTGCTCTGACCTGTTCCATAACTGTCCTTCCCACCAAACTACCACCCCACCACTCCCTGCTCTCTTTAAAATAGCCAATCAGAATTAGCTTAGACTGTGCGATCCAACCCTAGCCAATAGGGGAACAATACAGCAGTAGGGGCTACCTGTGTCAGGAATAAGAACCCCTTCCCCTCCCTTGTGTGCTTGGTATTGCTCCATCTGTCAGACACACCCTTCTATAGGAAGTAAATTGTCTTGCTGAGATAATTCATACTCAAATGCTACTTTTTTTGTGGCACTGAAAATTTACATATAACACAGAGAACCCTGTCCCTGGCTACAGGACAGCCCTCTGACCCAGGTTGGGCCACTCATAATTCCGTATCCCCTGTCCATGGTGATCTCATATGTCTGGACACACGACCCCTAACAATCCAATCAGAAGTCCTCACTCAGAACTTCCTAACTGAAGATGAGAAAAACTCTTCGGATAACAAAACTGCAGGTTAGGCGCAGTGGCTCACGCTTGTAATCCTAGCCTTTTGGGAGGCCAAGGTGGGTGGATCACCTGAGGTCAGGAGTTCAAGACCAGCCTGGCCATCATGGTGAAACCCCATCTTTATTTAAAAAACAAAACGAGGGGCCCAAAGTAGCTCCGGCCGGATGTCGTAGCGCTTGCGAAGGCGAGGCCAAGAGTTCAAGGCCAACCAACCTCAGCAACCTTACAAGCTCTCAATGATTGGCAAAAAAAAAAAACTAACCAAACAAAAAAAAAACTGTAAAGCCAGAAACCATGGTTCCATCTGGTAGACAGCTGGCCTGAGAGAAAAATGCCAAAATCGGAAGGGAAACAAGTGAGAGGGAGAGATCTAAAAGCACCTTTTTTTTCTTTTGAGACGGAGTCTTGCTCTGTATCCCAGGCTTGAGTGCAGAAGCACAATCTTGGCTCACTATAACCTCCAACTCCCAGGTTCAAGCAATTCTCCCTGCCTCAGCCTCCCGAGGAGCTGGGATGATAGGCGCCCACCACCACACCTGACTTACTTTTGTAGTTTTTATTAGAGATGGGGTTTCACCATGTTGGCCGGGCTAGCTAATAGCATCTTTTTAAAGTATATTTTAATCTTAGTATAAGAGCTAATGGAATTTTAGTCCCTGGATACAATTATCCATCAGGCTAGGTGCATTCCTACCCTTCCTGGGGTTTGGTTAGTTGAGAAAAAATATATATATATAATCTTTCTTGTTTGAGCTAATTCAAGTTCACTAGCAACCAAGAATCTTAACACCCAGTGATTCTTATCATCAGCTGGCATCATAAATTTCATTATTAAGTAGAATGTTCAGTGTGGTATGGAAACAGCACCACTAACCTTGGAGTTAGGCAAATCTGGGTTTGAATCCTAACTCTATCATCTACTAGCTGTTGGCCACAGCCCAATTACAGAAGCTGTCTGAGCCTTTCCTTGACTGTCAGGTGGGAATCGTAACTCCTACCTGCTAATGTCTGGCAGGTACTAAATACTCAAAAACACCAGGCAGCTTTAAATGTGAGAAGCAGAGAAGTTAGAGTTCAATGACTCTTTCAGCATGGAGGGAAAATAAAAGCTAATATTTATACAATATAAGGAATCAGATTCCCTCTCAGCCTGGCTTCTATCTAACCTGGCCCCAGTGAAAGGAAAATAAATCTTGGGGCCCTAAAAATCACCAAGCTAAAGGGAAAAGTCAAGCTGGGAACTGCTTAGGGCAAACCTGCCTCCCATTCTATTCAAAGTCATTCATTCCTCTGCTCATTGAGATAAATGCATATATCTGAAACTCAAAAGAATGCAACTGTCTCTCACCTACCTGTGACATCAGAACAGAGGAAAAACTGTCATAACTCGTGGAGAGTTGAAATGTTTATGAATATCAAGCAGAACAGGAATTAACGGATTTTTTTTTAACTTAAAATGCTGCTGATTCTTTCGTTTTTCAGAGTAAAGGAGACTCTTCTTTTGAGGTATTGACTGGTTTTAACAATTTTTTGTTTGTTTTTTGAGAGGCAGTCTCATTCTGTCACCCAGGCTGGAGTGCAATGGGCATGATCTCAGCTCACTGCAACCTCTGCCTCCAGGGTTCAAGCAATTCTTGGGTTTCAGACTCCTGAATAGCTGGGACTACAGGCACACACCATGCCCAGCTAAATTTTTGTATTTTTAGTAGAGATAGGGTTTCACCATGTTGGCCAGGCTACTCTTAAAATCCTGATATCAAGTGATCCACCTGCCTCAGCCTCCCAAACTGCTGCAGTTACCAGCATGAGTCACTGCGCCCAGCCAAGTTGTAACAATAAAGTAGGCCAGGCATGGTGGCTCACGCCTTTAATCTCAGCACTTTGAGAGGCCCAGACAGGTGGATCACCTGAAGTCGAGAGTCTGAGATCAGCCTGACCAAAATGGAGAAACTCTGTCTCTACTAAAAACAGAATTAGCCGGGTGTGCTGGTGGGCTCCTATAATCCCAGCTACTTGGGAGGCTGCGGCAGGATAAGCACTTGAACCCGGGAGGTAGAGGTTGCGGTGAGCTGAGATCACGCCATTGCACTCCATCTTAAGCAACAAGAGTGAAATTCCATCTCCAAAAAAAAAAACCACCTTTGCCCTGACCACCTTGGGCACATGTCATCAGGACCTCCTGAGGCTGTGTCATGGGCATGCATCCTCAACATAGGCAAAATGAAGTTTCTAATTTAACTGAGACCTGTCTCAGATATGTGGGGTTCACAACCCCTCATCAGTGCCAGGAGGATGTATACTGTTCCATAAATATTCCCTACATGTTTGTGAAGCACTTACTTTTCAATTGAGATGTCTTCTCTTTTCACATATATCCTACTATCCTAGTTTGATTCAGATAAGTGGGAAAGGGAGAATGGAGGGCTTCCTAATTCAGATGGATCCCCCCTAATTACCTCCCTTCACTTACAGGAAGGAGCCCCACCAGCAATGTACACTATACAAGTTTTGCTGGATTACTCAGAGACGGGAATTGTGCTAAGAGGGTCAGGTTGAATCTGGGCTGTGTCTAGGATGGACATGATACACACTGGTTGCTGAGGGGGGGTGTCTTCCACCTGCCTTCTAGACAGAGAAGCAAAGAAACAAGTGTAGAGCATGCAGAGTAAATAAGAAGGCTGCCTAGAATTCCAATGGTCTTCTGGTCCCTGTCTTGCCCCATCCCTTCCTGAGTATTGACTACATCTCACATTCCCTAAGGGGCCTCCTGGATCCCTATAAGGAAGCCCCTATTCTGTTTACACTGGCTCAAGTTGGTTTCTGTTATGTGTAACCAAGAATCCTCACTGAAAGCCCAGCTCCCAGCTCCTCTGTGAAGCCTCCCCTGACAGCTGTCCACCCACAAGAGTCCCTCTCCTTGGAACCCGAGGTTTTTTATCATGTGTGTCACTTGTTATGTCAGTACATATGCTACTTTCTTTTAGCCAATTTTTTTTTCTAAAAAAATCTAAATATTCACAAAAGTAGAGACAGTAACCATGTACCCATAGCCCAGCTTCAACAATAATCCATTTTGTTACATTCATTCATTCATTTATTTTAGACAGTCTTGCTCTGTCACCCAGGCTGGAGTGCAGTGGTGCAATCTCGGCTCACTGCAACCTCCAGGTTGAAACAATTCTCCTGCCTCGGCCTCTCGAGTAGCTGGGACTATAGGCATGTGCCACCGCCCAGCTAATTTTTGTATTTTTGGTAGAGATGGGGTTTCACCATGTTGCCCAGGCTGGTCTCGAATTCCTGACCTCAGGCGATCCACCTGCCTCAGCTCCCAAAGTGCCAGGATTACAGTGAGTCATTGTACCCAGCCCCAGTTTTATTTCATCTGTAACCCCCAGCTTGTTCTTTGCAGGATGGGAGGGACAGGAGCATCTTAAGGCAAATCCCAGACCTCATGTGTTAATTCACCCATAAACCTTTCGTCTGGCTTAAAGTACGGTCTTGCTTTTTCAACTAGGACTCAAAGCTCTAAGAGGATAGGAACTCTCTCTTCTGCCTCTTTGGAGCCCAGCATTGTATGCGCAATGGGCTTTTAAATGTCAAAACTTTAGTACTATTACATAACACTTGGTCAGAGATGGAAAAGGAATTGAGATTACCTGTAAAACATGGTGAGATTCAGAAATAATGAACAACTCTGCCAGGATATCCCAAGGAGCCAACAGCCAGGCTAGAAGGGAAACTTCCGTAAGGTTCTATCGCACAGCCAGAATGCTAAAGGGAGACTACACAGTGGCTCTGAGGTCACTTGGTAGGCAGCAGCTTCTTGGGGATTTGGTGCCTGTCACCACCACCTAATGACAGCCCTGCACACACTTCACAGGGTGGTTAAGCACTTACCTCCAGCAATAAACTTTGAAATGTTTTTTCCAAATGAAAAAAGCAATTTCCCCATTGTGTTTGTTTCTAATTAGTTTGGTCTTATCAAGCCTTATGCTGGCTCCCACCTCAAGCTGAGCCATACCACTAGACTCTACTATTGTTTATTTATTGATTTATTTAGAGACAGAGTGTTACTCTGTTGCCCAGGCTGAAGTGCAGTGGCGCAATCTTGACTCACTGCAACCTCCACCTCCTGGGTTCAAACAAGTCTCATGCCTAAGCCTGCTGAGTAGCTGGGATTACAGGCGCACACCACCACACCTGGCTAATTTTTGTATTTTCAGTTGAGACGAGGTTTCGCCATGTTGGCCAGTCTGGCTTTAAACTCCTGGCCTCCCATGATCCACCTGCCCTGGCCTCCCAAAGTGCTGGGATGACAGGCGTGAGCCACCGCACCTGACCTACTCTTATTACTCTATGGTGTCAGGCATCATGAGCTAAGTTCCATCTTGCTTTGGGTAGCGGTTAATAAAATTCACTCCGAGTTTCATCCCCATGTGTCCAGATTTCCAAATCAAACCAACAATCTGCCTCAGGAAGTAATCTGTAACTTAGGAAAAGGCAGCCCCAGTCTCAGGTTTCTATTAGAAATGAGGAGGAAAAAAAGAAATAAGGCTTTGTGATTTGAGAAGGAGCAGGACACAGCTCTCCAAGGATTACCAGGTACAGCCCCAAGGCACAGCATGGGTCTCAGGCTCCTTCCCACCACAACCACCCTAGGAAGGGCCATGGCTGAGTCTCCTTGCTACTCCCCTACCCATCTTCCGACACCAGTCCCTGCCCTTTGTACCACCTCTCTCCCATCTGTCCCTCTCCTGTCCCTTCACTCTGCTACTATCCTAACTCAGACCCTCCTTATCTCTCAGGGACCATGGCGACAGCCTCCTAATTAACCTCTCTCCTCTCCCTCCTCACTGTTCCAACTATTTCTTACTTGAATCTCACCCCTTGCCATCAGGAACCCTTTGTTCTAGACAACTTGAACCATTTGCTATTTCCTGTAAAAACATGTCTGTGTTTTCCTGTCTCTATGCCATGATTCATGCTTCCCTCTACCTGGAATTCCTCTCCCTGACCCTGCCACATATATAATTTCTATCTATGCTTCAAAGTCCAGCTTAAATACCACCTCAGCCATGCTTGCCTCAAGCCTCTCTCAAGGAGCTAAGATACAAACTCACCTGGAGCTATAGTCCATCATGGTGAATCTAGCAGATGAAATAATTCTGGATAAACAAGACTCACATTTCTAACCAAGAGAACAGCATACTGAATTCCCCCATACTAATGAGCCACTCTGTCTCCCTCCATCTTAAGGCAGGGCAGTCTAGTCAGGGTCAAAAGGAGTATCTTCCTGTGTCAGCCACACAGCTGCTGGATGGGTGTGGTGGGCAAAGGAAGAGAGATGGCAGCCAGGAGCACCTTGTGAATACCATGGGCAACCTTCTATGTTTCAAGGATCAAACAACAGTCCTCTGTCATACAGAGATAGGAACTGTGCTCAAAATAGAACCCTGTATGTAGCCTCAGGCCAGTGAAGGCAAGGGCCACTCTGACTTCTGCTCAGGTATGCCTGGCAGAGGCAGCATAGTTCCTTTCAAGGATTGCAGAAGAAACCACTCAAATAATTACATGTGAGTCTGCTAAAAATAGCTTATAAAACAAAACAAAACAAAACGATCCACTTCAGATCTTGCTATCAGTGCCACAAAGTCTGAATGGAGAGGAAGAATTGAGGTTATGATCCTAACCATTGCTGAGGACCACATTTGCTGGAGACTGTGACTGGGACACCATCAGATGCTTTGGAGACTCCCAGCTCTCCCCAGGAATAGGACACACAAAAAAAATTTTTTTTTTTTTGAGATAGTGTCTTGCTCTGTCATCCAGGCTGAAGTACAGTGGCACAATCTCAGCTCACTGCAACCTCCACCTCCCAGGTTCAAGCGATTCTCCTGCCACAGCCTCCCAAGTAACTGAGATTACAGGTGCCTGCCACCACACCTGGCTAATTTTTTTGTATTTTTAGTAGAGATTGGATTTCACCATGTTGGCCAGGCTGGCTTCGAACTCCTGACCTCAAGTCATCCTCCCGTCTTGGCCTCCCAAAGTGCTGTGATTACAAGTGTGAGCCACATCACTTGCCCAAAAACACTGTCATACAGGCTCTGCAGAAGACTTAAATCTCATTCTCACCTGAGAGCCCCATTTTTACATAATGTTCTAACCTAGGCAATAAAGGAACACTTTTGAATTGTACTCCAAGCAGGATGGCCCCAAGGTATAATAAGCTACTCTGGCTCTGAAGACAGCCATCCAATTACAGTAGGCTATGTGACCCTCAAAAATCTAAGCTGGCAGCTAAGTGCAGTGGCTCACACCAGTAATCCCATACTTTGGGAGGCCCAGACAGGTGGATTACTTGAGCCCAGGAGTTTAAGACCAGCCTGGGCAACAGAGAGAGATGCTGTCTCTAAAAAAGAAAATGTTTTAAATTAGCCAGGCATGATGGTACACATCTGTAGTCCTAGATACTCAGAAGGCTGAGGTGAGAGGATCGCTTGAGCCAGGGAGGCTGAGGATGCAGTGAGCCACGATCACAACACTACATTCCAGCCTGGGTACACACATACACGTCCTACATAAATACATAAAATAAAATTTAAAAATCTAGGATGGCCTTCTTAGTATACTACAGACTCAGGCTACTAATTCAATACTGGGCATAAAGGTCAGGCAGGTTATGCATGGTTTCACTAGATAGAAGGAAAAGGAAAACAAGTTGAGTTATAATTTAAAACTGTTCTTAGCATTTATTGATCTTTATCAGCTAGCAACTCCAAGGCAGAAATAATTTACAGGCTAAGCTGGATGAACTGCATATTGATCTAAATCATGCAATGCTTCTTCAGGGTCTTGGGTCAAAATAAGGCCTTGATAATTAGAGCAGGTTAAGAATGGCAGGCTGGCAATGCAAATAATTGCTTTAAATAGCATGAAAGAGAGCAGTATCCTAGCACCATCTCCACCTCCAACACTTTTTAACTCACAGCACAACTACCTACTTGGTTCCGCTTCAGATGAAAAGACTTGATACCAATTTGGGCAGGTATTGCTTTTTTCTTCTGTTTTTTTCTTTTTTTTTTTTTGTAATTATCTTGGCAGGTATTTCTTTACAGAGCTCCAGGATCAGGAAAAAAAATCCTCTCTCCTACCCATGTCACCTATCATGGTTTCCTCAAGAACTTAAAGCTAATACATTTAAACTTTAGTTTACTGCTTAAATTCTTTTTTATTCACCTATTTATTTTTTTAAAAGTTTTGCTCATTACCCAAGCTGGAATGCAGTGGCGCAATCTCAGCTCACTGCAACCTCCGCCTCCTGGATTCAAACAATTATCCTGCCTCAGGCTCCCGAGTAGCTGAGATTACAGGTGTCCACCACCACACCCAGCTAATTTTTTGTATTTTTGTAGAGACAGGGTTTCACCATGTTGGCCAAGGTGGTCTCGAACTTCCGACTTCAGGGTATCCACCCATCTTGGTCTCCCAAAGTGCTGGGATTACAGGCTACAGTCACTGCACCTGACCCAGTTTTGTGCTTAAATCCTAAAGCTTCCTCTTTCAAGGGATTCTCCTTCCCCTTTTGGTTAGGAAATTTTTTCTGTAAAGGACCAGAGAGTAGGCCTATAATTCCAGCACTTTGGGAGGCCGAGGCGGGTGGATCACGAGGTCAAGAGATTGAGATCATCCTGGTCAACGTGCTGAAACCCCGTCTCTACTAAAAATACAAAATTGAGCTGGGCATGGTGGTGCTACTCGGGAGGCTAAGGTAGGAGAATTGCTTGAACCCAGGAGGTGGAGGTTGCGGTGAGCCGAGATCGCACCATTGCACTCCAGCCTGGGTAACAAGAGCGAAACTCTGTCTCAAAAAAAAAAGGAACTGAGAGTAAGGCCAGGTGCGGTGACTCACGCCTGTAATCCCAGCACTTTGGGAGGCCAAGGCGGGTGGATCACAAGGTCAAGAGATCAAGACCATCCTGGTCAACATGGTGAAACCCTGTCTCTAATAAAAATACAAAAATTAGCTGGGCATGGTGGTGCGTGCCTGTAATCCCAGCTACTCAGGAGGCTGAGGCAGGAGAATTGTCTGAACCCAGGAGGCGGAGTTTGCGGTGAGCCGAGATCGTGCCATTGCACTCCAGCCTGGGTAACAAGAGCGAAACTCCATCTCAAAAGAAAAAAAGGACCAGAGAGTAAATATTTTTGGCTTTGAAGGCCACAGAGTCATCTCTTTCACAAGTAACTATTCAAATTTGCTATTGTAGCACAAAAGCAGCCAAAGATAACACTGACACAAGCACGGCTGTGATCCGATAAAACTTTATTTATGGACACGATAAATCTCTTTAACCTGAGAGGCAGAGGCTGCAGTGAGCCAAGATTGCACCACTACACTCCAGCTTGGGTGACAGAGCAAGACTTGGTCTCAAAAAATAATAATAATAAATTGAGGCCGGGCACGGTGGCTCAAGCCTGTAATCCCAGCACTTTGGGAGGCTGAGGCGGGTGGATCATGAGGTCAAGAGATCGAGACCACCTTGATCAACATGGTGAAACCCCGTCTCTACTAAAAATACAAAAAATTAGCTGGGCATAGTGGCGTGTGCCTGTAGTCCCAGCTACTCAGGAGGCTGAGGCAGGAGAATTGCCTGAACCCAAGAGGCGGAGGTTGCAATGAGCTGAGATCATGCCATTGCACTCCAGCCTGGGTAACAAGAGCAAAACCCCGTCTCAAAAAAAAAAAATAATAATAATAATAATAATAAATTGAATTTTGTATAATTGTTACAGGTCACAAAATTTTGAAAACTATTGTTAGCTTGCAATCCATGCAAAAACAGGCAGCAAGCCAAATTTGGTCCACAGACCAGTTTGCTTACACCTGTGTTAACTGCTTGATTGCTGTTTTCATCCTATGTTAGCAGTTGTTTGTCTTTCTGACCCAATGTTTAACAGAATTTGTATGGGGAAAACTTTTTAAAAATCTGCTTGCTTTCAGCATCCATTCATTCTCCCCATCTCCTGGTACGAAAGCCCCTTCTTTTCATTTGGGGCACTCCTCCCCATCATCAAGTGTTTCTGCTAGGGTATTCGTTAAGAAGCGCCATCTGTTCTAGCACAGTGGTGAGTGTATAACCAGCATGGCCCACCAGGCAACACTAGCCCCCTGGACATCGTGAATGCTCCAGACATGGGCAAGCACTCCAAGCAGAGGCAATCTGCCAATCAGTGCTTCAAGCACTGATCTGGATGCTGGGAGTGGGGTGAGGTGCAGGAGTGGGGGTGGAGGACTTTCTCTAGGATGGGGAGCACTGACGACTAGATGTGTCTGGGGCTAGTGAGGTCCATCCTGCCTCCAGTGAAGAGAATCTGACTGAAAAGGAAGCCCACACAAGAATGAGCAAAGCTGAGAGCTGACCATCATTTCAACCCCATATTCATCTCTGCTGCCTTCAGACCTCCTGGTGACCCGAACCAAACATTCTCTCTTCTGATTAAGTAACCTTGAGTTGCGTTTCTGCTATACCAAAGAATTCTGACTAATAAACTATGTCACATCAGATTCTATTTGAAAGTTGGCAGGGTAGTGATTCGTGCACAGAACAATGACAATGGCTATGTTCTACCATAGACAAGAGTCACTTATAGATATGTCTCTTTCCCATTAGACTCTAAGCTCCTAGAGGACACAATGCATTTATGAGCCAATATTATACCTAATGAGTAATTCACTTTTATGCCTAACAAGTAATTCACGTAGTACCTTGAATTTGTCAGGTATTCTATAAATATTTTACAAAAATGAATTACTTCTCTTTGATGGGGAGAAGGACTGTGAGGAGAAAGGTGAATAGACACAGAGGAGCATATACCTCTACCTACCCGTAACTGTCAGAATGTCACGCAGAGATTTCAGGGAAACTTAACACTCCCCAAAGGGGTGACAGCTCTATACCCACCCCCTGATCAAATCACAAATCACATACACCAGGCTAAACTGCACAGATTGCTTCTCCCTTTGAACACCCAGGGGAAATAGAATACAATGTTCTGTTTAACACCAGAACAAATCACAGTGGACTGGTTGAGGAGACAGAGCTTCTGTGAATGTCGGCTGAACTTATTCTGCCCAAGAGTCCTGCTCCATTATGGCAGAGACAAATCACTTCAGGAATGAGGGTGAGAACATGCTTACCTTTGGGTTTCCACCCGGTGCAGACACATTAGAAAGTAGGAAAACTATCATGTGTACAACCAAAGCAATGTACCAAACTAGGACCAGGACACACTCACTCAGTTGAAGAAAGATAACCAAAACATGTTCAAGAGGCTACTACCTTGGTGAAAAACAGTAACTAAATGATACGTGGAAACAGTTAACCTTCCCCAAAACTCCAAAAGGCACTTCTTACTTAAACATTTCTAAGTGCAGGAATACCTACCTTTATATGATTGACATGTTCCTAAAAATGAAATGTATGAATCAAACTGATGTAATTTGCTTGCCTTTTTCAAGATTCTATGAAAACTTATATTTGAAGAATCTTACAGAGAACTCTTTGAAAGAGCAAAATATTGCCCCTAGAGCACCTTGTAAGTTATTTTTGTACATCAGTTTTAATTAGAGCAGGGCACAACCAGGAATCACTTTCAACCTGGACTAGTCATGGACTACCAACCTGCCCCCAACACCGAGCAGGAGAGGATGGTGTCCCTTGATATCTGCACGACTGGGGTGAGAATGGATGCTTCAGAGGCACTGACTCTGGACCCCTCTGGGAGGTCACTGAGCCCACTCACTACCAACTAAATAAGGCTACAAGAGGCCAACTGACCCAGCAGTAACACTGTTGGAGTTGTGGGCCAGGGAGCTGCTTTTCTGCTTGAGTGAGCCAACCTCCTAACCAGAGTAGTCTTGGTTCTTACCTTATCATGGTTTGTAGGATCAGCTTTTCAAAGGACTCTCCAAACTTTCCCTGTATCCTTCTAAGTTTTAAGAAGCTTAAACCAAGTCAGGCTGATTTCTATTGCTGGTAATCATAAAAACCTCTACTCATTTATCTAAGCAACAGCTAACATGTATTAAGTGCCTACTATGTGTCAAGCACTGTTCTAAGTGCTTTGTATGTACTGATCAATCTGCACACAACCCTTTAGGTAGGTTCTATTTTCTCCATTTTCCTGAGGTTTGGAGAAGTTACATGACTCATTCAAGGTTACACAATAAGTAGCACAGTCATTATTTGAACCTTCAACTTTTATCCCTGTGATAGAGTGAAAAATATGGCCCACCTTATTTCATAGCTCCTCCCAACAAGAGATGGAGACTTCACTCTACTTTTTAAACCTTGGCTTGAACCATGTGACTTGCTTTAGCCAACAGGACATGAACAAAGTTGACATAAGCAGAGGCTTATAGGTTACTTGAGTACTACAGTTTATCCCTTCATGCTACTAGAAGAAACCAGGGCTTCAGCCTCACAGAGGATGGGGTAAGACCTGTCAACCCACAGGAAAAGAAATAAACTGTGTAAAGTAATACACAGTTTAAGCAGTCTCTCATCGTATGTACTTTTTTTTTTTTAATTTTAAACTACTATGTTTTGGGGGCTTATTACATAGCAAATGGTAATTGAAATAATCAAGCCAGGCCTGGCAGCTCATGCCTGTAGTCTTAGCACTTTAGGAGGCTGAGGCAGGAGGATGGCTTCAGCCTAGGAGGGCAAGGCTGTAGTGATCCATGATGGCACCACTGCACTACAAGCCTGGACACCAGAGGGAGACCCTGTCTCAAAAAGAAAAAGAAAAAAAAACCACTAAGCTATCTCCAGCAAATAAATATCAACAAATAAGAACAAATAAAACTTTGAGGCAGAGAAAAGACCTCTTTACTCTTTCCCATTTTTCCTAAAGGACAGAAGAAGAGATGAAGTTGAAATTTCATCAGGGAAGAATACACTTAGGCCAGAAGTAGAAATGGCCATGAGGAAGCCCACAGACAAGGACAGGGAGACTGCTCTCTCTCATTTTCACCTGAACTCAGGTTTCCAGGAATCATCCACTCACTGTGCTGCTTGCTCAGGAACTGCTTATGCATGAGTATCATTCCACAGTCCAGGCCTTAGAGTTAATTATTCCAGGGCTTCTGGAGAAGACTTGTAAATAACAGGAGTCTGAAACGCTGAGCAGCCAGGCCAGCCCACACAGAAGTCCTTCTAGTGACTTGCCTTTCTTGGCTGTGGAAGTGGTAAACTCTCCACCAAAGACATCTGTTCAGAGACCCATCTGGCTCACAAAGCAGCTCTTCATGCCAAAGAGCAACAATTGATGAAGCCAGAAAAGAAAGCCCTAAGAAGGTGGGGGCAGCACTAGGTGGAAAAGAAAAGAAAGCTGATTGTTCCAGGAATGTGCTGAAACCTCCCTCTCCTTGGAATGGAAATAAAGTTAGAGCTCTTCATTGAAAAACACAGGGCATGGTCCATAGTAGGTATATAGTAGAGAAAAACACAGGACTAGAAAGAAACACTGTGTTAAGAGTAAGAGACATGGGTCCTTGACCCAATTTCACTGCTGACTGCTGTGTGTTCTAGCACAAGTTAATCATACATCCATCCAATATAACAGACCTTCAAGGAAGAACTGTTTTCTACATTCATGTTCAGGATTGAAGATATACACAGCAATTAGACATGTTCCCAGATTTGAAGAACTTACAGGTTAGTAAGAGACAAACATGTGAACTTCCTATCTTATACATATAGAAACCAAAGCTCAGGTTTTAATCTCACTGGTTTTTAGTTTCCTTATAATTTATATAAAGAAATGGGGAAAGCAATTAGCCTTTTTTAGAGCTTTCTATATGCAAAACACTTTGCCAGTTGCTTTCCATATGTAATTTCATTAATCTTCATAGCAACCTGAGTAGGCATGCAGACTCCATTTCACAAACAATGGGATGCCTTTATTCTACCAGACCCTCCTACAACACTGACCTCACTTTTCATTCCATAGGGCTAGACTGCATATGTCAATCGCACCCTAGAACACGACTCCATGCTTAAGAAATGCTCATTCCTCCTGTCCTTTCAGCTAAATCCAAATAATAAACATATTGAAATATTCTAACATGGAACTCAGAAGCCTTAAAAAGCCACAGATTAAGGACTATAAACTGCTGGAAAAAACTGTTCCCCCTCAAACCAATCCCCACCTCTTATTGATACTTTCTTGTCAGTAGAAAGAGAAGATGGCAGCCAGTACAATTAGAAAGCAGATGGCTTTCTACAGTTACCTTTTTTTCTCGAGATGGAGTTTCTCTCTTGTTGCCCAGGCTGGAGTGCAATGGTGTGATCTTGGCTCACTGCAACCTCCACCTCCCAGGTTCAAGCAATTCTTGTGCCTCAGCCTCCCAAAGCAGCTGGGATTACAGGTGTGCACCACCACGCCCGGCTAATTTTTGTATTTTTTAGTAGAGATGGCGTTTTACCATGTTGGCCAGGCTGGTCTCGAACTCCTGACCTCAGGGGATCCACCTGCCTTGCCCTCCTAAAATGCTGGGATTATGGGCATAAGCCACCACACCCGGCCTACAATTAGCATGTTAAGTGTATACTTTCATGCATTTTCAAAAATGTTTACACCTGTGAGCCTACTACCACAAACAAGATTTAATATTTCTACTACTCCAAAAGAGTTCCCTTCCACACTTGAAGTTAATCTATCCCCACCTCTAAACCCTAAACTGATCTGCCATATGTTACTGTGGATTGCCTGTTCTAAAATTTAGTATTAGCAGTCTCTCATAGCATGCCTTTTTTTTTTTCTTTTCTTTTTGAAAGGCAGTCTCACTGTCACCCAGGCTGGAGTTCAGTGGCGCCATCTTGGCTCACTGCAACCTCTGCTTCCCAGGTTCAAGCGATTCTCCTGCCTCAACCTCCAGAGTAGCTGGGATTACAGGCACATTCCACCATGCCCAGCTAATTTTTTATTTTTATTTTTTTAGTGGAGACAGGGTTTCACCATGTTGGCCAGGCAGGTCTTGAACTCCTGACCTCAGGTGATCTGCCTGACCTGGCCTCCCAAAGCGTTGGATTACAGGCGTGAGCCACTACACCCAGCCACACGTACTTTTTTGTACAAGGCTTCTTTCACTCAGCATGTTGAGATTCATCGAAGTTGTATGTGTCAGTAGTTTGTTTTTATGGCTGAGTTGTACTCCATTGTTTGAATATATCAAAATGTACCCACTCACCTGGTAATAAACATTTTTGTTGCTTCTAGTTTTGGGCAATTATAAATAAAGCTGCTATGAACATTTGTATAACAAGTCCTTGCATGAACAAATCTTTTCATTTATCTTAGGGAAATGCCAAGGAGTGTGATTGATGGTGGTATAGTTTTAATTTTAAAAGAAATTGTAATACCTGTTTTCCAAAGTGATTGTCCTCTCTCTGAATGTTTTTAAGAATTTCTCTTTATCACTGTTTTTCAGCAACTTGTTTTAGTTTTACTGATACGTAATTTTCACACAGTAAACTCCATACACTTAAGTGTACCATTTAATGTGTGTGTGTGCATGTGTGTAAAACCATTACCCCAATCAAGATAATAAACATGTCCATCATGCTCAAAAGCTTCCTCTTGCTCCTCTGTAATCCCGCCCTTTCTCTCCTGCCCTCAGTAGCTGGGCAACTACTGACTTGCATTTTGTCCCTACAGATGTTTGCAGTTTCTAGAATTTTACATAAATGGAATCATGTATATCTTATGTCTGATTTCTTTTATTCAGCATAATTCTCTTTAGATTCATCCATGTCTTGTTGCATGTATCAATGGTTTCTTCTTTCTACTTCTAAGTAATAGGCCAAAAGTATGGAAATACCATAATTTGTTTATCCATTCAAATTGTTAGTGGATATCTGAAATAGTTCTAGTTTTTGGCTATTACAAATAACACTACTATGTACATGTATGTACAAGTCTCTGAATGGTCATATTCTTTCATTTCTTTAGGGTAAATTCTAGAGGTGAAATGGATAAATGTATATTCAATATATGCTTAACATCTTATGAAACTGATAAACTGTTTTCCAACATGATTACACCATTTTATTCCTACCAGCAGTGTGAAGTGTCTTTACTAAAGTTCTCTAGTAAACTGTTCACATCTTTTACCTGTTTGTACTGAGTTGTTTCTTTGAGTTGTTGGTCTTCATTAAATATTCTACAAAAAGTCCGTTGTGAGATATATGTTTTGCCAATTCTACCTCTTGGTCTGCAGCGTGTCTTTCCATTTCTGTCAGTGTCCTTCCACCACCCCCAACCCCTAACAGGCAAGGTCTTGCTCTGTCCTCCAGGGTGGAATGAAAGATTATGACTCACTGCAACCTCGACCTGGTGGGCTCAAGCAACCCTCCTCTCTCAGCCTCCCAATAGGTGAGACCACAGGTGCACACCACCAGGCCCAGCTAATTGTCTTCTGTTTCTAGTAGAGATACCTTCTTGTAAGACTGCCCAAGCAATCCTCCTGCCTCAGCCTCCCAAAGTGCTGGGATTACAGGTATGAGCTACCACATAGGCAGCCCTGTCAATGTCTTCTGAAAAGCAAGTATTTTGGATTTAGATGAAGTTCAATTTATTGATTTTTCTACCCAGTGCATGCCTTCTGTCTCCCATTTAAAAACTGCCAAAACATGGGTCACTGAGATGGTCTCCAACGCTTTCCTCTAGAAGTTTTTATAGCTTTAGCTCTTACAGTTAGACTGATGATCTACAGTGAGTTAATTTTTGAATATGGTGTGAGGTAATAGTTAATAGTCAAGGTTCATCTTTGTGCATATGCATATATAACTGTTCCAGAATCATATGTTACAAAGATGATCCTTCCCCTATTGAACTACCTTGGAGTTTAATCTGCCAAAAGTTGAATGACTGTCAAGTCTATGTCTAATTCTGAACTCTTCATTCTGTTCTATTAACCTATTATGTTTGTCCTTACACAAGTACAACACTCTATAACTACAGCTTTATAATAATTTTTTTTTAAGAGACAGGGTGCTGGGCACAGTGGCTCACGCCTGTAATCCTAGCACTTTGGGAGGCCGAGGTGGGTGGATCACCTGAGGTCAGGAGTTCAAGACCAGCCTGGCCATCATGGTGAAACTTCATCTATCTTTGTTAAAAAAATAAAATAAAATATTTTAACTTTTTTAAAAAAGAAAAAAAAAAGAGACAGGGTCTCCCTACAGTGCCCAGACTGGAGTGCAGTGGCTATTCATAAGTGTGATCCCACTACTGATCAGCACTGGAGTTTTGACCTATTCCATTTCCCACCTGGGTCAGTTCATCCCTTCTTAGGCAATCTAGTTGTTCCCTGCTCATGGGAAGTCACCACACTGATGCTGAACTTAGTTCAAAAACCCAACTGACATTAGCACACTACTGCCCAGAACTCCTGGGCTCAAGCGATCCTCTCACCAACCTCCCAAGGAGCTGGGACTGCAGGTGCGTATCACCACACCTAGCTATAAAATGTCTTAAAATCAGGTAGTCTAAATCCCTCCGCTTTTTCTTTTCTTAATCAATGTTTTCTTAGCTATTCCAGGACCTTTGCATTTCTGTAAATTTCAGACACAATTTGTTAATTTGACAAACAGGTTGCTCAGATTTTCCATGATGGCTTTAAATCTACAATCAATTAATTAAAGCAAAACTGTTACCTTAACAACACAAGTCTTCTGGTCATTAACATATTTATTCATGCCTTCTTTAAATTCTCAATTTATTTAGGTCTTCTTTAATTATTCTTAGGAATGTTTTGTGGGTTTTGGTATTAAGGTTTAGATATGTTTTGTCAAATGTATCCCTAAGTATTTCATATTTTTTGGTATCATGGTTAGTAATGTTTTTTCCCAACATCGATTCCCAGTTGTATACTGCTAGCATAGCCCCTCCTTTCCTGAGACTCCAGTTACTTGTATGTTCATCGGCATGACATTGTCCTACCTGACTCTGAAATTGGCCCATAGATCTCATACTTTTCTTTGCCCTTTCCCCCAGACTCCAATTACAGGTACCTTAGACCACTTGAATCTTGTGCCACAGGTCTCTGAGGTTCTGCTCTTTATCTCTTTCTAGTTTTATTGGACAGCTTTTAAAAACTTTTCCCTGGAGTTAGTTTAACTTGGTAACTAAGGTGACCCTTCTGGGGTCTCTACTGAGTTTCAATTATGGCTTTTCATTCTGAATGGTTGGAACTTGAACTTCTCACAGCCTTGTATAAACTTGGAACTGTTCAGCATATAGCTCTTGGGTAATTTTTTGTCCAGTCTGATGGATTTTCACCCTATACATGTGCAGATCAGTATTCACCAACAGACTCAAGAAGATTTATACACCAGATGCGGTGGCTCACACCTGTAATCCCAGTACTTTGGGAGACCGAGGCAGGAGGACTGCTTAAGCTCAGGAATTTGAGGCCAGCCTGGGCAACAAAGCCAGATCCCTTCTCTACAAAAAAAATTAAAAATTAGCCAGGTGTGGTGGTATACACACCTGTAGTCCCACCTACTTGGGAGGCTGAGGTAGGAGGATTGCTTAAGCCAGGAGGTCAAGGTTGCAATGAACTGAGACTGATCCACTGTATTCCAGTCTAGGTAACAGAGCAAGCTCCCGTCTCAAAAAAGGCAGGAGTGGAATTTATAAAGTACTTCCAGGCAGAAAGCTGAAGTAATCATAGGGCTTACCATTTTTGCTTTTTTTTTTTTTTTTTTTTTTGAGAAGTCCTGCTCTTGTCATCCAGGCTGGAACACAATGGCACTATCTCGGCTCACTGCAACCTCCACCTCCCAGATTCAAGCGATTCTCCTGCCTCAGTCTCCTAAGTAGCTGAGATTACAGGTGCCCGCCACCACACATGGCTAATTTTTGTATTTTTAGTAGAGACAGGGTTTTGCCATGTTGGCCAGGCTGTCTCGAACTCCTGACCTCATGATCTGCCCGCCTCAGCCTCCCAAAGTGCTGGGATTACAGGCATGAGCCACCACACTCGGCCTACCACTTCTGTTTTTTAATCTCTCATTGATCACAGTCCTGCATGATGTATTGTTCAGAGTCTGATTACAACTGTTTCATGTATGTTTTCCAGTTTTATAGCTGTTTATAGTAAGAGGACAAGTCCTTCAGCAGTAACTCCTAAAAGTTTCAGAAGTGCAAGTTTAGTTTTCTTTTTAAATGTTAGCTCTGAGTTTCTTCTGCTCTTGTCAGAACAGTCTCTAGTTCTTAGCAATGCAGTTTGATGGCCCAGGTTGAAATTAATAGATGCACAAAACTGAACCGTATGTACAAGCTGTAAGCTGGCCATGCAAATTTCAACTGCAAGTCTGCCACGGACAGAAATCTTTCAATATTTTGAGAAATTTTCCCTGGAGTGAAAGGGAACACTTGTGGAACATTCTTCTTTGTGCTTCATTTTCTATTTCTTTTCTCCCCACAAATCCCACTAGGGACAAGCTGCCAATACTCCTCTTTCTAGACAATCCACCTAGCTATTCACTCTACCCCTAATGCAATGTTTTCCAAAGTGTGGCTATGGACCACAGCATTAGAACCAGCACTTACTTCAAAACTAGTGTCTAGCACATCATACAACATGGATGAAGCATGAAGACATTATTCTAATAAGCCAGTCCCTGAAGGACAAATACTATACAATTCCACTCATATGAGGTACCTAGAGTAGTCAAACTCATAGACACAGAAAGTAGATTGGTGATTTCCAAGAGCTGGGGAAAGGAGGAAATAGTTTTTTTTTGAGACAAAGTCTTGCTCTATGGCCCAGGCTGGAGTGCAATGGCAAGATCTCAGCTCACTACAAACTCCACCTCCCAGGTTCAAGTGATTCTCGTGCCTCAGTGTCCCAAGTACCTGGGGTTACAGGCATGTGCCACCATGCCCAGCTAACTCTTGTATTTTTGGTAGAGACAGGGGTTTCACAATGTTGGCCAGGCTGATCTTGAACTCCTGACCTTGGGTGATCTGCCCACTTCAACCTCCCAAAGTCCTGGGATTACAGATGTGAGCCACCAAGCCCAGTGAGACCTGTTAAATGAGTACAGAGCTTGAGGTCTGCAAGATGAAAAAAGTTCTGGAGATGGAGGGTGGTGATGGCTGCACAATGTGAATGTACTTAATGCCTCTAAACTATACACTGAAAACTTGAGAAAATGGTAAATTTTATATATATTTTACAATTAAAAATTTTTAATAATATATTTTTTTTTTTGAGACAGAGTCTCTGTCACCCTGGCTGGAGTACGATGGCGTAATCTCAGCTCACCGCAACCTCTGCATCCAGGGTTCAAAAATTCTCCTGCCTCAGCCTCCCGAGTAGTTGGCATTACAGGCATGTGCCACCATATCCAGCTAATTTTTAGTAGAAACAGGTTTTCACCGTGTTAACCAGGCTGGACTCGAATTCCTGGCTTCCACCTCGGCCTCCCAAAGTGCTGGGATTACAGGCCTGAGCCACCACGCCCGGGGTGTGTGTGTGTGTGTGTGTGTGTGTGTGTGTGTGTGTGTGTGTCTGTGTGTGTGTGTGTGTGTGTGTGTGTGTGTGTGTGTCTGTGTGTCTCGTGTCTGGCCAGTCCTGGCTTTGGGGATATGCACAATCTAGTCCAGTGGACAGTGACGCTGGAGACTGGGTAACTAAGTTCTGGCTGAGGCTCTTAGCTGGACTTCCGGAGTAACTATCACTATATCCATCACGGTCACAGGCAACAGATGTAGCAAGACCAAAAAGAAGGTGGAAGTTGCTGCCCCAGCCACCATTCTAAACAAAGATTTAACATGTTATTAAAAGGCTTTTACACGAAAACAAAACATACAAAAAAGATGAAGCAGCAACTTTGGGATTATAGCTAAAATTCAAAACAAAACAACCAGCAAGTATCTTCTTACCTCTGTGCATGATCTTGTGCTTCTCCCGCAGATATGTCAGGCCTTTTATTACCTAGAGGAAAAGGAATGTAAAAGAAGGGAAATAAAATACTGGTGATTAGAAAAATACTCCATCTCTCTATTTTAAATACTCCAGAAAATATTTCCTTTATCATCATCACAAAGTTGCCTTCCTAATTTTTTTCTGAGATGGAGTTTCACTCCTATTTCCCAGTCTGGAGTGCAATGGCGCCATCTTGTCACTGCAACTTCTGCCTGAGGGGTTCAAGCGATTATCCTGCCTCGCCCTATCAAGGAGTTGGGATTACAGGCATGCACCACCATACCCAGCTAGTTTTGTGTTTTTAAGTAGAGACAGGGTTTCTCCATGTTGGTCAGACTGGTCTCAAACTCCCAACCTCAGGTGATCCACCCGCCTTGGCCTCCCAAAATGCTGGGATTATAGGCGTTAGCAACCTCGGCTGGCCCCTTATTTTTCATTCTTTCGTTTCATTTTTTTTAACCTGCCTTAACAAACAACCATCTTTTTACATGGTATATAAGGTTGTTTCATTTTGTTTTGAGACAGGGTCTTGCTGTGTCACCCAGACTAAAGTGCAATGGCGCAATCATGGATCATGGCTCACTGTAGCCTCTATCTCCTGGGCTGAAGCAATCCTCTCAACTCAGCTTCCCAAGTAGCTGGGACTACAGGTGTGTACCAACATGCCCAGCTATTTTTCTTTTTTTGCAGAAGTGAGGTTTCATCATGTTGCCCAAGCTGGTATTGAACTTCTGGACTCAAACAATCCTTCCAACTCGACCTCCCAAAGTGCTGGGATTACAAGTGTCAGACACTGCACCTGGCCTTGGAGTTTTTGTTTTGTTTTGTTTTGAGACACAGTCTCACCCTGGCTGGAGTGCAGTGGCGGGATCTCAGCTCATTGCAACCTCTGCCTCCCAGGTTTGAGTAATTCTCCCTGCCTCAGCCTCCTGAGTACCTGAGATTACAGGCACCTGCCGCCACACTCAACTAATTTTTGTATTTTTAGTAGAGATAGGGTTTCACCATGTTGGCCAAGCTGCTCTCAAACTCCTAAACTCAGGTGACCTGCCTGCCTCAACCTACCAAAGTGCTGGGATTACAGGAGTGAGCCACTGCGCCCGGCCCTAGAGTATTATTTTTAAGTAAAACTATTGTTACAAGTTTAAACAACTTGAATTCATGTTTCTCTAAGTCTGCACTCTGAAAAAGCTTTCTAATACCACCAACAAACGGGAATTTTCTTGGATGCCTTGTCCTATTTTTTATTTATTTCTTTTGAGACAAGGTCCCACTCTTGTCACCCAGGCTGAAGTGCAGTGGCTCCATCACAGCTCACTGCAGCCTTGAACACCCAGGCTCAGGCGATCCTCCCACCTTAGCTTCCCCAAGGAGCTGGAACCAGAGGCATGTACCACATGACCAGCTAATTTGTAGATTTTTTGTAGAGATGAGGTCTTGCTATGCTTCCAGGCTGGTCTCTAACCCCTAGGCTCAAGCAATCCTTCCGCATCGGCCTCACAAAGTGCTGGGATTACAGGTGCAAGCCACTATACCTCACCCCTGTTTTTCAAGACACACATGTTTTAATACAAAGAAAGTCACTTTTCTCATTCTAATGTGAGAGAGACAACAGTGTATCTAGACTCCAGACAGTCTAGTGAGAAAATGCCACTTTTCTTATAAACTTGCCCCTCATTGACTTCCCATCTTCCTCCTTTGTCCATTTCCTACCAACGCATTAACTTATCAATGAAAAACTTAGAAGAAAAACTTCATAACATACTTACAGCAATGCTAACTTTCCCTAAAATTTGTTCAGGAATTCTTCCAGCTTTCTTCAGAACTTGATCCAGGGAACCCCCATCCTAAGAACAAGAATACCAGACCAGTTAGTGACAATGTTTCTTTTCTTTGAGACAGAGTCTCACTGTCGCCCAGGCAAGAGTGCAGTGGTAGATCTCCACTCACTGCAACCTCTGCCACCCGGGTTTAAGCAATTCTCCTGCCTCAGCCTCCTGAGTAGCTGGGATTACAATCACCCGCCACCACACCCAGCTAATTTTTGTAGTTTCAAAAGAGGCGGGGTTTCACCATCTTGGCCAGGCTAGTCTCGAACTCCTGACCTCATGATCCACCCACCTTGGCCTACCAAAGTGCTGAGATTACAGGCATGAGCCACCGCACCCGGCCGAAAGTGAATCTTTAAACCTCATGAGGAAGGTGAATCTCAGGCAAACCCTCATTGAAGGTTAAGGGTAAGCACCCATTTGTTTATTTCAGATATCAAATGATATGAACACAAACCACTACGGGAGGTGTCAAACAGCAACTCTAATCCCATGAATAACATTAAATTACTAATTCAGTAGTCACAGAAAGGCCTGATTTGCACGAAATGACAATATAGTGGTTTGGGGCAAACTATAAATCTGAATTCCAACTCTATCGCTTACTATCTAGGGGAACTTGACCTAGTAACTGAACCTGCAAAATGAGGATAATCACTAGGCTATTATAATAATCACAGGGTTATTATAAGGATTAAACAAGCTAATAGGTATACAGTACTGAGAACAACATATGGCACATAGTAAGTGCTCAATAAATGCTGGCCATTTTATCACTATCACAAGGTACATTTGATATTATGCTAACAAATCCTAATTATCAATCCAAAGAAAAATGTCATAGAAAGAAATAATTCACTCCACAAATCCTACCAAGTATCACAGACTGTGTTAGCTTCGATGGGAGTCATATATATGAAAAACAGCTGGTTCCTGCCCTCAATACATTTACTAATAGGGGAAATCAACAACACTCAATAAAATATAACTGTGGCATTATATGTATGTATGTATGTATGTATGTATGTGTGTGTGTGTGTGTATATATATATGTATGTTAGTTTTCTTATTTTTTTCTTTTTTGCTTGAGACAGTCTCATTCTGTTGCTCAGGCTGGAGTGCAGTGACGTGATCTTGACTCACTGCAACCTCTGCCTCCCAGGTTCAAGTGATTCACCTTTTTGATTATGGATCTCAAGACCTTACCCTGAGAGGATCCCTCCCTATACACTGGGGGAAGGACTGCTGACCTCATGAAGCTGCCATAAAAACCAGAAGGCTGAGTTAAGAGAACTTCAGGATAGCTGAACACATGGAGGTTCCTGGAGGGTGGTATACCCAGGGAAGGCATGGAAGCTTTGTGCCCCAATCCCATACCTCGTCCTATGTGTCTCTTCATTTGTATCCGTTGCATTGTTCTTTATAATAAACCAGTAAAATTGTTTCCCTGAGTTCTGTGTGCCAATCCAGCAAATTAACTGAACCCAAAGATGGGATCATGGCAGTCCCAACTTAAAGCCAGTCAGTCATTGGAGACCCAGACTTGCAACTGATGGTGATGGAGTCTTGGGGACTGAACCCTGAACCCATGGGATCTGACAAGATCTCCAGGTAGATAGCAACAGAACTGAACAGGAGGACACCCAGCAGGTGTCTGCTTCTTGGAGTGTAGAGAAAATCCCTCCACATTTTTGGTGACAGAAATCTTTTCTGTTGATTGTTGCAGTGTGAGAGTAAAGGAAAAACACCATCTAAGAGTTTTTCCCAACATTACAAAGAAACCAGAAATGCATAAGAAAGTGATACAGACATGCAGAAGGGAGAAGTAATTCTGACTTCACTTAAAAGATGGCATTTGAGGCCAGGCACAGTAGCTCACACCTGCAATCCCAGCACTTTAGGAGGTGGATCACCTGAGGTCAGGAGTTCAAGACCAGCCTGACCAACATGGAGAAACCTCAGCTCTACTAAAAGTAGCCAGATGTGGCGGTGCATGCCGTAATCCCAGCTATTCGGCAGGGTGAGGCAGGAGAATCACTTGAACCCGGGAGGCAGAGGTTGCGGTGAGCTGAGATCACGCCATTGCACTCCAGCCTGGGCAACAGGAGTGAAACTCCATCTCAAAAAAAAAAAAAAAGATGGTATTTGAGCTGAATATTACTCAAAGGATGAGTATGACTTCTATACCTGGAAAAGGGGAGGAGAAAAGGGAGAAAAGAACAGGGTATTGCAATAAGATCAAAGCAGAGATGCATAACATTGCTGAGTACTCTTGAGATGATGTGTACTCCTGGGTCATTTCACAAAGAGATGCAGTGACAGATCAGACTGGAAATGGCCAGCTGTGACCAGAACCCCACCTAGGAACTGGGACTTGACTTTATGGAGGCAGAAGTAAGGGAATCCAACCTGTGTGTTTAAAGTGAGAATCACAGCAGCTGAGGGAGAGAGACAAGACTTTAGAGGCAGAGAGACTGATGAGGAGAAGAGATGACATGAATGGGGTGCCAGGCAGAAGTGGAAAGAGAGCACAAGAGAGGATATGAGTATGGTGTGAAGCCAGACTCTGCAGGGCTAACATACCAGGGGCTCCTCACATTCAGGGATTCTACATTTTAACCCGTGATTTGAAGAAATCCCTCACTCAGGGGATCTGATGTATCAAGGGAGAAATGGTCTCATGTCCCCTATGGCTTCAGGTGTAGCCAGTTAACTACCAGCAACTTAAAATTACCCTCAGAGGCAGACCTATTTCCTGAAAACTGAAATTTTCTAAAGTATCCCATCTACGATGAGCAGTTATCATAATCCTCTATCATTTATCAAATGCCTCTGTATATGTAAGAACTAGGATTTTTTTTTTAAACTTTTTTTTTTTTTTTTCTTTGAGACAGAGTTTCGCTCCTGTTACCCAGGCTGGAGTGCAATGGCGCGATCTCGGCTCACCACAACCTCCGCCTCCTGGGTTCAGGCAATTCTCCTGCCTCAGCCTCCTGAGTAGCTAATTTTTTGTATTTTTAGTAGAGATGGGGTTTCACCATGTTGACCAGGATGGTCTCGATCTCTTGACCTCGTGATCCACCTGCCTCGGCCTCCCAAAGTGCTGGGATTACAGGCTTGAGCCACCGAGCCCAGCCTAAAAAAACTTTTAAGATAAAGATAGAACACACTCTGCTTAGAGAGAGAACATATTCATAAGAGGTAAGGCACTTTAACTCCTCTTCTGAAACAAGGCAGGGAACAAACAGCTGAATGAAGAGAACAGACGATGCTACCAGCGCTCAGAGGAGGAAGTGATCCTTCTGCCTCAGCCTCCCATGTAGTTGGACAACAGGCATGTGCCACCCCACCCACCTATTTTTAATTGTTTTGTAGATGGAGATTCTCACTTTGTTGCCCAGGCTGGTCTCAAACTCATGGACTCAAGCAATTCTCCTGCCTTGTCCTCTCAAAGTACTGGGATTACAGGTGTGAGTCACAGCACCCAGCCAGCCTACCTCTCAAATGACCCCAAATGCAGCCTATGACATAGGGCAGCCCAGATAACTGCCTTGGTTTACCCTTCCCCTGGAGGTTGGTAAGAGAAATATCTCTATTAAAAAGGAAAAAAAGGGAGGCCGGGCGCAGTGGCTCACGCCTATAATCCCAGTACTTTGGGAGGCCGAGGCAAGTGGATCACAAGGTCAAGAGATCGAGACCATCCTGGTCAACATGGTGAAACCCCGTTGCTACTAAAAATACAAAAAATTAGCTGGGCATGGTGGCGCACACCTGTAGTCCCGGCTACTCGGGAGTCTGAGGCAGGAGAACTGCTTGAACCCAGGAGGCGGAGGTTGCGGTGAGCCAAGATCGCACTCCAGCCTGGGTAACAAGAGCAAAACTCCATCTCGAAAGAAAAAGAAAAAAAGACCAGGTGCAGTGGCTTTCACCTATAATCCCAAAGCTTTGGGAGCCAAGGGAGGAGATTTAGTTGAGGTCAGGAGTTCAAGACCAGTCTGGTCCACGTGATAGTGAGACTCTATCTCTACAAAAAATAAGGAATTAAAAATTAGCTGGGCATGGTAATGCACATCTGCTAACCTAGCTGCTACTTGGGAGGCTACGGTGGGAGGACTGCTCGAGCCCAGGAGGTCAAAGTTAGAGTGACTTATGATCATGCCACTACACTCCAGTTTGGGCAACAGAGCAAGACCCTATCTCTAAAATTAATTAATTAATTTAAAAATAAGAAAGAAAGATTGGCTCATTTCCCTCTAACCTCCACAGAACTACAAGCAGAGTTACAGTGTGAACAATGGAATTAAAAAATGTAAGGTGCATAAGCCAGTCAGAATTACCCAGAGTTGCACCTGCAACTAACCCTACAACTTGCTAATTCTAATTCACTGTTGCCAAGTCCTTGCCTTAAGCTGCTGAAATTGTGCTTATTTTTAGAAGCCAATTATTAACTAAGTCAATGGTGCTTTTGTGAAGGTTTTCTATGGAAGAGACAAATGCTTTATGAAAATAACTGCTCAAAAGCTTTTATTCCTGCACAAGAATCATCAACTCTGGATCCCCAGTTCTCTGGTTGCTCAGCTGCCACCTGAGCAGGAATCTACTTCCACAAGGACAAAAGCATGCCTGTTCTAATCAGGGAGCATTGATTTCCCTACTTGGGTTTCAAAATTCAGACTGGACAGTGCACACAGAGCTTGTTTCTAGGAAAGATCAGCCCCTGGCTGAGTGCTCTAGAAGATGGGGCTCAACCAATGCTGATGATGCAAATTTACTTTAAAACACATCCCCAGAGCCAGGTGTGGTGGCTCACACCTGTAATCCCAGCATTTTGAGAGGCCGAAACAGATGGATTGCTTGAGCCCAAGAGTTCAAGACCAGCACAGGCAACACAGTGAAACCCCATTTCTACTAAAAATACAAAAATCATCCTTCTTTGTATAGTGGTGAAATTAAAAAAAAAAAAAATCAGCTGGCATGGTGGCGTGTGCCTGTAGTCCCAGCTACTCGAGAGGCTGAGGTGGGAGGATCACTTGGGCCCAGGAGGCAGAGGTTGCAGTGAGCCAAGATTGTACCACTGTACTCCAGCCTGGGCAACAGAGCAAGACCCTGTCTCAAAAAATAAATAAAAACAAAACCCCACGCATCCCTCCAAAATTGACTGGCACAATAGATATGCGGTAAACCAAATATATCAAAATATAAGTTGTAGAATCTAGGTGGTAGGTTTATGGGTGTACATTCCTTTCAAGTTTTCCTGTATGCTTACAAAAAAAATTTTTTTTTTCTAGACAGAGTTTCACTCTTATCGCTCCTGCTGGAGTGTAATGGCATGATCTCAGCTCACTGCAAACTCTGCATCCTGGGTTCAAGCGATTCTCCTGCCTCAGCCTCTTGAGTAGCTGGGATTATAGGTGTCCGCCACCAAGCCCATCTAATTTTTTAACCTTTAACCCATGGTATCTGACATGATCTCCCAGTAGATAGTGTCGGAATTGAACAAGAGGACACCTAGGTAGTGTCTGCTGCTTGGAGTGTAGAGAAAATCTCTCCACACTTTGGGTCACAGAAGTCTTCATAACACAACCTCCACCTTCCGGGTTCAAGCAATTCTCCTGCTTCAGCATATAGTGGTAAAATCAGTGGCAGCTCTCATGTAGATAATGAATTAGCCCATGAATGCCCTCTCTCTTCGTTGCCTTCTCCTTCCACTAATGAGCATCATGCAGAAACCCAAAGTAACCCTTCAGGTGCCCTTACAGTAGATTATATCATCTTCATAACCCCAGAGCCTTACACCTAGCATACAACATTGTACACAAGAAATGGATTTAAACGGTATTTACCAGATTTTACTTACATCACATCTTAGGGTCATCTGAATCAAAAAACTAAGACAGATGCTCTAGGTACACCCACCAGGAATACTGCCACTTCTTTGTTGACAGGCAAAGATCTAGAAAGGAGGCCTACCATCTTGTGAATATTCCAAGCCCTACCGTCAGACTTCCCAGATGCCTTAGATAGTGATGTGGATCCCAGGAGCAGCATGGAGGCAGCTGGTCACCTCCCAGACCAAAGATTAGGCCAGAGCCACCCAACTCTTAAAGCCATTGCTCCAGAGGCTGAGAGGGTGTCACATACCATGTGCTCCATGCAGATACTGATCTCACCATCGCTGTAGAATGCACCGTAGAAGCCCACGATGTACGGAGAGTTGCACTCATGCAGAACCTGCAGCTCCCTTATGATCTGGTTCCGGATTGCGGGTTTGATCTCCAGATGAATTAGCTGGTGAAAGAAAGAGAGATTTTATGAAAAAAGGAGGAAAGGAGGGATGAAATATGTAGTCTGGTTAAATGTTTAAGCTCTTAAAGGTAGGGGGAAGAGAAACAGGTAAGTTGTAACAAACAAGTTTCTGCTCGACCAAGAACTGAGTGTCACTGTTCTAAGGCAGGCATTGGCACTGGGGGCTGTCCCAGCTGTGCCTCAGCTCCTGGAAGCCAAGACAGGAACAAAGTTAATGAAGGGCTTACTCCAAAAGAAACTCTGGAGCTCAAATATGAAGAGAAATTGACCTTGAGGACTTGGTTCACACTCAAGAGTTGTGGAAGTAGAAGGGTATGAGGAACTCAGGTATGCTAAACTAGGCTGCCCAAGAGATTCTTCCTTGAGCTCAGGAGCCTGATGTGGTTGAGACTGAGCCAAAGTCTAAGGTCCTACCTTATGTCACCCTAACATTTTCCCTTGTTCCAGCTAGGGAGACAAGTGACAGCCACATTAAAAAGTTACATAGTAAGGTTGAACTTCTAAAAAATCCAACATGGTGGATGTCAGATGTGTCAGAGAACATGGATGCAGTTGTTACCAGTGTGTGGGCTGGAGCAGCTGGTGAAAGCTAGATAAGAGGTGTATCTAGAAGATGGGCACTGTTTGAAAAGGCAGAAGGAACAACAGCACGAAAAAAAATATGGGCACGGGAGTGAACACAGTGTGCAGAAAAACATCAAAAACCCCAATCTCTCTGGAGCAGGGGGCTGTGTTCCAAAAGAGGACCAAGGCAGACAGGAAAGGGAGGTCCAGCTCAACGAGTACATGCTATGGCAGGGAGTTCAGATGCTGTAATGCAGGAAGATAAAGGGAATTTACTGGCACAAGTCGGAAACAACTTGAAATCCATGTTTTGTGTATCACTGGGGCTAAGTGAATGAAAGCAGCTTCTCGTGCACATGATAAGCAATAAACAGATACCCTGGCATCCCTCCACAGCACACAGAAGGCTAAGGAAGAGTCACTTATTATTTTCCAGACAGGATGGGGATTAATACACTAACACAGTCATTAGTGTGTTTATCCATAATCTCATAGATGACATGCATTCGAAATTCAAACAGCACAAGGAGGTATTGAGGAAAGTCAGTCTTCCTTCTACCCTGGTCCCCAGGCCTCTAGGTACCTGAGAGATAATCCAATTACCTGTTAATCAAAGCAAACTCACCTTTCTGGCCATGACCAGGCCAGAAGGCTTGTGGGAGACCTTGAACACCACACCGCCATTGCCAGCCCCCAGCTCACTGATCTTCTCAAAGTCGTCATCCTTCAGTTCTCCCACCTTCTGCTTCTGGGTAAGAAAGGCCTCAAGGCGCTTTCGCTGCTGCTCGTCAAGCTCTAGCTCCTCCAGCTTCTTCTGCAAGGCCTCCAGGTTGGTCCTGTCACAAAGCAGAGAGTAAAAGTCAATACCATCACCAGAGAAGTCAATCCAATAAAGCATTCCTGTCACGGAAAGCTCCAGCTCTGGGAACAGACAGAGAACTAAAGTGGGAGGCTAGAGAGGAGGCCCCTCCCACTGTTGCTCTGCCCACTTCACTCCAGCCACTGCAAATGACTGTCACCAAAATGCTTTACCTCTCAGGGCTTCCATTTCCTCATTTATAAAATGAAAAAATCAGGTCTTTCTGACTCAATATGCTTCAAGTCTATGAGAAGAACCAAAGAACCTACTAAAATCCAGAATGGGCCACCTTCACCTGCTTTAAAACTTCAATTTAAAAAGCCCCACTACTGTTGATTTTATTGTTTTTACCATATACAAAATAAAATTATCGAAATCCACTAAAACGAAATCAAACCAACTTTAAACTGAATCACAACAGTAGAAATCCTCATTTTCAATGTAACCAGGTTAATCAAAAACGTCATGGCAAAAAAAAAAAAAATCAAAACTTATGTATCTAAAATTATTATTTTTCCATAATGCACATAAATTTTCATTCATTTGTCCATTCTTTAACATAGGGCGAGACTCTTTGAATAGGGTCCAAAGAAGACCCTCTGGTTAAGAGGTCCACATCACCCTCCTCACATGGACCAGAACATAATACATGGCTGACAATTTTCTATTCATGATTTGTTTAAGTTGACTAAAAATGTAGATACTTGCAGAGTAATCACAGTATAAAATTTTAGAGTATAACCACAAAACCTAAAATGCAATTAAAAGAAAAAAAATAGTGAAAGCCTGAATATTTTCCTGTAAGATTAAGGCAAGGATGTTCACTCTCACCACACTTAACTCGACATAGTGCTGAATGATCTAGCCAGTGTAAAAAGACAAGAAAAGGAAATAGGAGTCATATAGATTGGAAAGAAAAAAATATTGTATTTTCTATATTATTCTCATTTTTTCAATTATATCAATTTCTGTTCTTATCTTGATTATTCTATTTGCTTTGGGATTTTTATTTCTTTTTCTACCTTCTTGAGGTATGCTATGGTTTAAATGTGTCCCACAAAGTTCATGTATTAAAAACTTGCTCACCAGTGCAGCTGTGTTGAAAGGTCTGGCCCTAATGGCGAGTGTTTGGGTCAAGCTCACTGCCCTTATGACCATTCATGCTGTTGTCTCCTGAATGGGTTCCTTATAAAAGGATGAGTTCAGCCCACTCTTGCTTTCTTTTTGCCCCTCCACCATGAGATGATATAGCAAGAATGCCCTTACCCATGCTGGCCCCTCAGTCTTAGATTTAACAGCTTCTAGAACCATGAGCCAATAAATTTCTGTTCATTGTAAAAAAAAAAAAAAAAAAAAATTAGAGTATGATTTCCCCCAATCTTAACGTTCATCTAGTTTGACAGTAATGTGTTTTAGTGACTTGGACTTGTGAGTCTTTCCACAGCTTTTAACTGGTGTTCATAGGGGGAAAAGGGGAAAAAAAAATCATTTCATTTGCAGTTTTATTTCATCAATTTATCTAATACTTAAATACATTACTTAACTACAATACCAGCTACAGCTGAACAAATGCGTTTGGGAACAAGCCGGCTCTTGGTAAGCACATAATTCAGCCAGTGGGTGCTGAAGCGAGTGGGTACAGCAGAGAGCAGCCTGCCAGCTGTACATTCAGCATGCTGTGGGCATTGCTCAGCATGTTTCATCCAGGGAACTGAAAAGTGTTCATCACTCCTGGAGTTGGTTAACAGGAAAGTGGTAAGAGAGTTTGCACTGTGTGTTTCACTGGATTTCACTGGGTTTCAAATTGAAGTCCTGTGAGGCAAAGCGTGTCAGTGACAACTGTGTGGGGTGGCTACAGTGACACAGGTGACAAGATAGGCCTTCATTATATATCATCATGTTGGTGTTCCCGCCAACACACACACCCCAGTTCTGAGCTTAAAAGGCAAAATAAGCATAATCTACTCTTCCTTCACAACCTCTATCCCAAATCTCTAGAAGACAGGGAAATGGAGACCTAATACCTCCCCATGTATGAGGAGATCCGACACTGCCTTACAAATAACATCACGCATGGGGCCAAAGAGGATGCAAGACTGAGGTTACTGATTTTCCTCACTGATATCCCCCCACCCCCACCAGCTGCACACATCAAAGAAAGGCCATGCACGCACACAGTGGGAAGGTAGCTGTCTGCAAGCCAGGAAGAGGACTCTCGCCAGAACCCAACCATGCTGTCCCCCTACTCTTAAGACTTTCAGCCTCCAGAACAGTGAGAAAATAAATTCTTGTTGTTTAAGTTACCTATTTTACGACATTTTATCATAGCAGTCCAAGCAAACTGAGACAGCTACTCAACAGTTTCATCCTACTAAAAGGTTCAGCTATGTCTCACAGTGTCCCCAGTCTCTAGAGTGAGGGAACCCAGAACATGTGTGGCTGGGGGTGCACAGAGCATACTCTCTGGTTTCCTTTCTCCCAGCTCTCCCCACAAAGGAGCTTGCTGAGGACCACATTTAGAAACACACTTCAAATGCAGATGGGCACCACAGGTAAAACTTCAATGAGGTTACAGCTACCTGGAGGGCTCAGCGGGCCAGCAAGAAATACAGATTCCAAAAGCTGTCTGTCTGTCTGTCTGTCTGTCTGTCTCTCTCTCTCTCTCTCTCTCACACACACACACACACACACACACACACACACACACACAGAGTGTGCATGATGGGGGAAGGGAAGGAGGGCTGCATGGAAGAAAAATTGCTTTCCTCACAACAGTGTACTCTCCTCAGTGCTTTACATTTATTAAGTCATTTAAGCCACAACCCCCAATTAGAACAGATAAGCCAACTCAAGCACACACAGGTGAACTAAGATGTCAAAGGTCAAACAGCTGGTAAGTGGCACAGCGAGGAGTCAAATTCAGGCAGAGAGAACGCATCTCTCACCTTAACCATGATGCTATATTACCTTCAAAAAGCTCAATACTTTCAAGGGAGGCAACTGACAAATGTGGGTAAGATCCTTGTGTGAGGCATTTAACACACCAGGGCTCAATCATGCATAAAGATGGTGTGCCCTACATAAAGGTCTTTGCACCATGGACAATCCTGTCTCCCATGCACATCAATCAGACGGCGGATCTACTGAAGCAGATTAACACTGCCTTGCAGCTAATACTCGCCACAAGAAATTCAATCCATTTGCCAAGGAAAAGGGAATGCTGACTCTGTTCACTTTCCTGACTCTTTGAAATAAATAATTCTTACACCTTCTGGAGGAGAAACTAAGTCTGGGCTTTGTGCTACCTTTCTCCCTCCTCTACCTTCTATGCCCTGCTGTTTATCCACCCACCCCACCAGCTAAGGAACTGGCTTCTGATCTGTGCTTTCAGAAGGGGCCAGAGAGAGAAATGGCAAAGACCTTCCTAATGGCAGGTGTGTATGGGTGACGACTGGAGACGGAATAGTGTTGGAAAATTATCAAATCACTAGTGTTCAAGAGTCCTGGATTCTTACCCCAAATTGTTCATCAACTAGCTAAGTGACCATGAATGGGCAAGTCACTTAACCTTGCCATATTTCAGATTTCTCTTCTATACATCATAGAATACTGTGCAGCCATAAAAAAGAACAGCATAATGTCCTTTGCAGGAACATGGGTGGAGCTGGAGGTCATTATTCTCAGCAAACTAATGCAATAACAGAAAACCAAATACCACATTTCTCACTTATAAGTGGGAGCGGAATGAGGAGAACACATGGACACACAGGAGGGAATGACACACACTAGGGCCTGTCAATGGGTGGTCGGGGAGGAGGGAGAGCATCAGGAAGAATAGCTAATAGATGCTGGGCTTAATACCTAGGTCATGGGATGATCTGTGCAGAAAACCACCATGGCACACATTTAACCTATGCTAACAAATCTGTACATCCTGCACATGTACCCCTGAACTTAAAATTTAAAAAATAACTAAATAAAAGGATATCTCTTTTGTAAAACAGGATTAACAATACCACTCTTATTTAACTTACTAGGGACGGTCAAAGTAGAAACTAATGGAAGAAGCATGAAATTTTTGACACATTTCTACACTAATACAGAGGGAGGGGAGGTGAAGAGGAGAAAGGAGAGGCCAAGGCAGCAAGAGCAGGAATTAGAAATATATCATTAGAAATATATCAGTCAAGGCTGGGCGCGGTGGCTCAAGCCTGTAATCCCAGCACTTTGGGAGGCCGAGGCGGGTGGATCACGAGGTCAAGATATCGAGACCATCCTGGTCAACATGGTGAAACCCCGTCTCTACTAAAGATACAAAAAATTAGCTGGGCACGGTGGCGCGTGCCTGTAATCCCAGCTACTCAGGAGGCTGAGGCAGGAGAATTGCCTAAACCCAGGAGGTGGAGGTTGCGGTGAGCCGAGATTGCGCCATTGCACACCAGCCTGGGTAGCAAGAGCGAAACTCCGTCCCCCCAAAAAAAAAGAAATATATCAGTCAATAATGTAACAGTATTCAGTATTTCTTTCTCTTGCAGAGGAAGTTGATGTTCAACAAGGCTAATTTCTGCCCTTCCAAAGTGAAATGTTTTAAGCAAATGATATAAGAGTGGGCCCTTACCCAACACCTGTATCACCAATGTCTAAAACTGAGAGGGCATAAACCTGCCTCTGTCTCTCTTCACAATCTTTGGTTTTAACTGTTATCAGCAAAACTGAGACAGAGGATTTAAAAACAAAACAAAACTGGAGCTCCAGCACAATAAATCTGGCACACATAGCCCTCTCTCTAGGAACCAGCTGTGATTGGCTCCACCTGCCATCACAATCATCACAGCAGAGAGAAAACCACACACTGTAACGTGAATTCTGCATCACGGCTGTCTAACAGTAAATACAAGTTCATGAAGACACAAGAAGATTATAGGTTTGAATGGGAACACAGAGAAAAACAAGGGTTGTCATTTGCTTTCTGAAAACACCAGAGAGGCACAATGAAATGGATGGGAAAGTATAATCCTATGGGCAAGGACATCTTCTCATCCCATCCATCTGCTAAGCCTAATTACACTGCCACAACTGGAACCCTGCATTTGTAACTCATGGGTTTAAATCAAGCAGCAGCATAAAATGTATCCCAGGGAGGGACCTTGAAGACCACCTTATCCAAACTTCATTTTACAGATGATAAAACTGAGGCCCAGAGGGACAAGTTCACACCGTTCATTGGTGGCAGGCCTCCTAACTCCTAAGACAGAGCTCCTTTCAAGACCCCACATTGCCTTTTTCAACCCTGATGGTCACTGAATTTAGAGGCTGACCGAAGGAATAATAGGAGGAGGCAGGGGAGCGATGTTCAGAAAAAGAAATGGGATCTCCAAACTGCCACACACCAAACAGAAATGGACCACAATTCCATGCCACCCAACCTGAATCTTACTCTAGTCTCAACGGCTGGCCCTGCCTCTGCCAGGAGGGTACACTGAGAAAAGGGGAGAGGATGACAACCAATCACTGTGGGAAAGAGAGGAGGCATCCCCGTGCAGGTGGGGGTTCTTATCAGAGAGCCCAGGGAGTTGTAAAATTCTCCCTCCCCTGTGGCACCTGGCAAGCAGGAATGCTACTAGAGCAGGAAACAAGTAGCAGAGAAAGAGGGAAGGAGAGGCAGGAGAGAAAGAACCAAGATAATAGAGACCAGCGCCTAGAGATTAAAGGCTGCATACAATCCCTTGATCCACACCTTCTACCCCTACCTTCCCATCTGTGAGATCTTAGGTACGTTACCTTCCTTTCTGGTCCTCAGTTCCATACCCATAAGAAAAATATATGAGGAGGAGGAGAGGAGGAAAAGGAAAGGTATCTAAGTATCGCTAAGGTCCAAGTCTGTCAATGTGACATAATCTGAGGAGATACAGAATAAGACTGGGGGCGTGTTCAAGTAGAGGGTCTGAGGAGCTTCAATGGACAGGGGGCAATGTGAGAACAAAGAGAACTGGCACCATGGGCCTCTGTACAGTCAAAATATAAATGGCTGAGGATTGAGGGTTAGGCATACAAAGAGTAGTAAGACAGGAAAGCAGAATGGACCTGAAGGAAGAAGGCAGAAGGTGCCAAAAGTACAGCTTCCCAACTTCCAGATTCCACCCCAGGCTAGCCCATCTGTGTTGGGCAGTGCAAATGCACTGGCAAGGGCCAGCCCCGGACAACATCTCGGGGAAGGTGTTCTATACCCTCCCGTACCTCAATCCTGCAGGTTACTCTAAGACAGGCTGTTCAACTACCCAGACAATCAAATTCTAGGAATGTGTATATGGGCTCTGTGAAAGAAGCCAGGCACAAAACATTATGTACTAGGCGATATCGTTTGGCTGTGTCCCCACCCAAATCTCAACTCAAACTATAATCCCCATGTGTCGAGACAGGGAGGTAACTGGGTTATGGAGGCAGTTTCCCCTACATTATTCTCAAGACACTGAGTGAATTCTCTTGAGAGCCGATAGTATTACAAGTGTCTGGTGTTTCTCCTACTGGCACTTCTCTCACTTGCCACCATGTGAAGGTCTTTGCTTCCCCTTTGCCTTCTGCCATGAGTGTAACTTTATTGAGGCCTCCCCAGTCATGCAAAATCTCTTTCCTTTATAAATAACCCCAGTCTTGGGCAGTTCTTTATAGCAGTGTGAAAACAGACTAATACACTATGTCATTCCATCTATAGAAAATTCAAGGCTGGGCGTGCTAGCGCGCACCTGTAATCCTAGCAACTTTGGGAGGCCGAAGCAGAAGGATCACTTGAGCCCAGTTGTTTGAGACCAGCCTGGCCAACATGGTGAAACCCCATCTCTACAAAAAATATAAAAATAGGCCGGGTGCAGTGGCTCACGCCTATAATCCCAGCACTTTGGGAGGCCAAGGCGGGTGGATCATGAGGTCAAGAGATCGAGACCATCCTGGTCAACAAGGTGAAACCCCATCTGTATTAAAAACACAAAAATTAGCTGGGCATGGTGGTGCATGCCTGTAATCTCAGCTACTCAGGAGGCTGAGGCAGGAGAATTGCTTGATCCCAGGAGGCGGAGGTTGCGGTGAGCCGAGATCATGCCATTGCACTCCAGTCTGGGTAACAAGAGCGAAACTCCGTCTCAAAAAAAAGAAAAGAAAAAAAAAAAAAATTAGCCAGGCGTGGTGGTGTGTGCTTGTAATCATAGCTACTGGTAAGGCTGAGGTGAGAGGATTGCCAGAGCCCAGGAGGTGGAGGCTGCAGTAAGCCAAGATCGCATCACTGCACTTCAGCCTAGGCAACAATGAGACTCAGTCTGAAAAAAAAAAAAAGAAAAGAAAATTCAAAAAAAAGGCAACATTAATCTTTGCCATTATAAATCAGGAAAGTGATTACCCTTCACAGGGCAGTAACTAAGAGTGGGTGTGTGATAGTTAATTTTGTGTCAACTTGACTAGGCCATGGTGTTTCTGTGAAAATGTTTTTGGTATTTGTGGGGGTTTTTTGGATGAGATTAACATTTAAATTGGTGAACTCTGATTAAAGTGAATTACCCTCCATAATGTGAATGGGCCTCAGCCAATCAATTGAAAACCTTAAGAGAACAAAGACTGATAGGCCCAGAAGAAGGAGGAATTCTGCTGGGAGCCTGTGTCTGGACTTGAACAGCGTGTAACCCTAGCCTGGGTCTCCAGCTTGCTGGCTTACCCCTGCAGATTTTAGACATACTAGACCTAAACAATTCACATCAGCCAATTCCCTAAAATAAACATCAACAACCCTCTCATACATATGCAAACAAACACACAACTGCTGTTGGTTCTGTTTCTCTGGCAAACCCTAACACAGGGAAGGAGGGGAATTCCTGGGTGCTAGTAATGCCCTGTTCTTGATCTGAGGGCTGGTTACATAGTATGTTCAGTTTCTTAGAATTCATCAACTGCGTTTATGATACATAAATGTGCCTTGACCTGAACGTGGGAGTCAGGCTATCTGGGTATGAATCCCTATTTGGCCACTGAGTAGCCATGTCAAGTTGGAGAGGTTTCTTAAAAGCCTTAAGCTTCGCCGGGCGCGGTGGCTCAAGCCTGTAATCCCAGCACTCTGGGAGGCCGAGGCGGGTGGATCACGAGGTCAAGATATCGAGACCGTCCTGGTCAACATGGTGAAACCCCATCTCTACTAAAGATACAAAAAATTAGCTGGGCATGGTGGCGCGTGCCTGTAATCCCAGCTACTCAGGAGGCTGAGGCAGGAGAATTGCCTGAACCCAGGAGGCGGAGGTTGCGGTGAGCCGAGATCGCCATTGCACTCCAGCCTGGGTAACGAGCGAAACTCCGTCTCAAAAAGAAAGCCTTAAGCTTCAGGTTTTTCATCAGTAAAATGAGGTTAAAAGTAGTAAACACATCATGGAGTTGTCAGGAGACTAAAGGAGCTTATCCACACTCATCCACCTAGCTCACAGTAGGTGTTCAACAAACACTATAAAATGTTATTCTTCTTAACCAATTAGATTACAACAGCATAACAATATTAAATATGCATTTAGCATTTAGATGATTCTAACTTTTAAAAATATTTCACTCTCATTTAATTTCTACAACCACTTTTTACTTATTATCACATTTTGACTTAAATTGCCTTTAGCTGTATATATTCATTACTTCACTGAGGGCCTTCTAGTGCCAAAATTTACGCATGCTCAAAGACCTGGGAAGACAAAACAATCATTTTATTCTCAAAAGGAAAAACAAGATGAGATAATCGTCAATGGGATGTATATGCAGGCAAGAAGTAATGACCAGGGCTTCAAACCATGTAACATGGGAAGCTAACCACTATGCTTGCAGAAAAGCACAGTCCTGGTATTCAGCTGTAGAGTTCTACCCTGCTAACACTACAGAAGGATACGTTGGGATTAGATAATTTTAGCACTGGACAGAACTTTAAAAACCACCTACTTTAACTGCCCTATTTTAAATTTTAAGAAAAACTACAGAGAAGTGACTTGTACAAGTTCACAGAGCAAGTGACTATCAGAGTTCAGCCCAGGTCTTCTGACTCGTAATGGCTTCACACCTATTTTGCAAGCACAGAGTAGCCACAAGCATGTTTTTCTTCTTTCTAGTAGTTTCACCACAACGTGAAAGACCAGCTCTGCCCTGAGAGTGTCAACGTCCTTCCCACACTTCTTATATGCCTCCCTCTGCCTGAACCCCAGAAGAGGTGGGCATTTGAGTTGGAAATCTCAGGTGACTTAGTTTGCCAGTGTCTACTCTGCTGAAGACCTGGGTTTTCATTCTTGAGAAGAAACTCATGGAAGGGTGTGTTTCTGATCACAGGTACACATATTAATTTTTTTGTTGAATTTTCTTGGTGCGACTTATGCCAAGTAATTATAAAGATTTTTTTGTCTTCTTGATGAATATTTCTTAAGGCTATGAAGTTGGAACAGGCAAGTCCTGAATATGAAAGCTTTAATTCATCTACCTCACTTATCTATTAATGTTTGCAGCCGTAGTGTCTACTTTCCTATTTTAAGACCACTGGGCTCCTCTGTCTATGGAGTAGCCATTATTTTGTTCCTCTTTCTTAATAAACTTGCTTTCACTTTAAAAAAGACACTAAAAGGCTCTGACTAAAAAATAAAAATAAAAATAAAAATAAAAGGCTCTAACTAAAACCTAAAACCTAAGAATTGATGTATTGGCAGGAAGAGCTGAACGTTCAAGATGCTTTTGTGATGCCGTTCTCTTTTTGGGTTTTGTTGTTGTTTTTTTTTTTCTTTTGAGACAGTCTTGCTCTGTCACCCAGGCTGGAGTGCAGTGGCATGATCTTGGCTCACTGCAACCTTCACCTCCCTGTTCAAGTGATTCTCCTGCCTCAGTCTCCTGAGCAGCTGGGACTATAGGAGCACACCACCCATCCAGCTCAGTTTTGTATTTTTAGTAGACAGGGTTTCACCATATATTGGCCAGGCTGGTCTTGAACTCCTGACCTCGTGATCCACCTGCCTCAGTCTCCCAAAGTGCTGAGATTACAGGTGTGAGTCACTGCGCCGGCCAGTGATGCCTTTTTTTTTTTCTAATCTCTTTTTGTAAGTGTAACATTGAGCAAACAAAACACTGCTCTCAGTTTAATGAGAAAAAAAGAAGAAAGACTCTAAGTTCTGAGAGACAAGTCTTTCCCCTCTATATGGAAGGCCCTGACTGAAATGCTGATTTAAGACTGTTAACCAAAGTGTTATCTCTTAGTTGTTGTACCTTACACTTTAGGATTCCCCCCAAGTTGTACCTTTCCTTCTGGAATTGTAACTGAACACAGTAATACCTGTTTACGCTATGAAGTGGGATACTGTTACAGAAAACATACCAGTGGCTTTCTCACTGGTGAACTAATAATGCCTTGTGAATGTGTATCTATGGAGACACCCTTGTAGTTGTACCTGCTGATGTTATCTGTCTGTTGGAAATAAATTTTTAATGTCCTGGCCATCCCCCATCCCCACCTAAAGAAAAGACCAGCTCTCTCCTGGCCCAGAAGCAGCTGATTTCCTGCATACCTCACTGGCCCTGGAAGTGGGTCTGGAAGCTTCTTTCAGGAACAATGACTATGAGACTTTTCTCACCTACACATCTGTCAACAAGCGAAGAAGAGTAGGCGGCCAAGATGTGATTTGCACAAGCAGCTAGCATCAAGAAAAAGGTAAAAAAATTCTGCTAAACTGAGTGAAGCACATGAGGGACTATGCAAAAGAATGACTGCATTGAAGCACAGCTTCCGCTAGTTAATAAAGAATCTAAGCCTAAAGCTGGGCTCAACACCAACACAAAACAGAAGTCTGCTACTGCTGAAGGAGGTACAGGAAACTTTTTCCTGCCCAAGACCTGCCGCAGATACAAGGAAAAGTCTGGCTGCCATAAAGAGAAAGGGAAAGAACGCTGGGAAAACCCCAAACCCAAGGTCTATACTGACCGGAACCGCTAAAGATTGAGACTGGATCAGGACAATGAGAACCTCCCTACCTCTACCTCAGGCCAAGAACCACTAAAAAGCAACCGCAGTTTACCCCTAGGAGAGGGGCAAGAATGTAGAAGAAGAGTCCTTTTGTGGCAAAGGATTAAAGGGGGACAGTTCAGAGCCAAAGAAGTACTAGGAAGACTGAGAAAAAAATAAACGTATGTTATTCAGGCTTCCCTCTCAGCACAAGATAAAAACCTATTACTGGAAAAATCTGAAGCATGTGGTGCATTTAAGTTAACAATACCAACAAGAAAACCCAAACCCAGCTCAACTCCTGGCTGACAAACTAATACATGCCAACAGCAAGACAGAAGAGCATGCCCATTTCTGAGGATAAAGACAATTTACCTCATTTTCTGTATCTCTACACAACATCCAACATTCAATCAAAAATCACAAGACAAGGGTTGGGCGCGATGGCTCACACCTGTAATCCCAGAACTTGGGGAGGCCAAGGCAGACAGATCACCTGAGGTCAGGAGTTTGAGATCAGCCTGGCCAAGACGGCAAAACTCCATCTCCACTGAAAATATAAAAAGCAGTGGGGTGTGGTGGCACATGCCTGTAATCTCAGCTACTCAGTAGGCTGAGACAGGAGAATCACTTGAACCCAGGAGAAGGACATTGCAGTGAGCAAAGCTAGCGCCATTATACTTCAGCCTGGGAAACGAGAACAAAACTCCATCTTAAAAAAAAATAAAGTCATAAAACAACTAGAAAAAAGAAATAATAAAAATTAAAAAACAAAAAAAAAAGAAAAAGAAATAAGGTCAGGTGCAGTGGCTAATGTCTGTAATTCCAGCATTTTGGGAGGCCAAGAGTTTGCCAGTCTGGCCAATATGGTGAAACCCCATCTCTACTAAAAAAATACAAAACTTAGCCAGACATGGTGGTGTGCACCTGTAGTCCCAGCTACTTAGGAGGCTGAGGTAGGAGAATGACTGGAACCCGGGAGGCGGAGGTTGCAGTGAGCTGAGATTGCGTCACTGCACTCCAGCCTGGGTGACAGGGCAAGACTCAGGCTCAAAAAAAAAAAAAAAAATTACAATATACAGCTGGGCACAGTGGCTCACACCTGTAATCTCAGCACTATGGGAGGCCAGGGCAGGCAGATCACCTGAGGTCAGGAGTTTCAGACCAGCCTGGCTAACATGGTGAGACCCCATCTCTACTAAACATCAAAAAATTATCCAGGGATGGTGGCAGGTGCCTGTAATCCCAGCTACTAAGGAGGCTGAGGCAGAAGAATGGCTTGAAACTGGGAGGGAGGTTGCAGTGAGCTGAGATTGTGCCACTGCACTCCAGCCTGGGTGACAAGAGTGAGACTCTACATAAAAAAATTTTAAAAAAGAAAGAAAAAAATTATAAGACACAAAAATCAAGAAGGGTAGGAAGGTGGAATGCAGGGCGGCAGGCAGGAACAACCTTAACAAGAGATAAGCAATAAACAGAACCAGACTCAGATGACACAGCTGTTGGAACTCTCAGACAAGGGCCTTAAAATAACATGACTGACCAGGAGCGGTGGCTCACGCCTGTAATCCCAACACTTTGGGAATCCGAGGCAGGTGGATCATAGGGTCAGGAGTTTGAGACCAACCTGGCCAACAAGGTGAAACCCTGCCTCTACTAAAAATACAAAAATTAGCTGGGCATGGTGGCGGGCACCTGTAATCCTAACTACTCGGGGCTGAGACAGGAGAATTGCTTGAACCTAGGAGGCAGAGGTTGCAGTGAATCAAGACCATGCCACTGCATTCCTGCTGGGTGACAGAGCAAGACTCCATCTGAAGAGAAAAAAAAAAAAAACTATGATTAATATGTTAAAGATAGACAACATGCATGAACAAATGAGGAATTTCAGCAGAGGTGAAAACTAAAAATAGAATCAAATGAAAATGCTAAAAAAAATTTTTAAATGTGGCATCAGAGGTCAACAGGCTCATTAGCAAATTACACGAAGTTGATGAAATAATAGGTGACCCTGAAGATAGATGAATAAAAATTTTTAAATGGATGCTAGGCATGGTGGCTCATGCTTATAATACCAATACGTTGGGAGGCCAAGACAGGAGGACCACTTAAGGCCCAGAGTTTGAGACCAGCTTGTCTCAAAAAAAAAAAAAAAAAAACAAAGAAAGAAAGAAAAAGAAAAAAAGAAATTAACCAAACTGAAGCACAAAGAGGAAAAAAATAATAAAAAAATGAGAACAGAGCATCCAAGAGTTGTAGGACAAGACCAAATGGTCTAACACACATGTAACTGAAGTCGTGGATGAACAGGAAGGAACAGGACAGAAGAAATACTTGAAGAGATAAAGGCCAAGAATTTCCCAAAATTAATGAAAAACAACAAACACGCAGATCAAAAAAGCACAGGGAACCCTGAGCAATACTTAATAGAAAAATCCCGGCCGGGCACAGTGGCTCATGCCTCTAATTCCAGCACTTTGGGAGACTGAGGTGGGCGGATCACGAGGTCAAGAGATTGAGACCATCCCGTCAACATGGTGAAACCGAGTCTCTACTAAAAAAAAAAAAAAAAATTAGGTGGATGTGGTGGTGCATGCCTGTAGTCCCAGCCACTCAGGAAGCTGAGACAGGAGAATTGCTTGAACCAGGGAGGCAGAGGTTGCAGTGAGCTAAGATCATGCCACTTCATTCCAGGCCTGGCAACAGAGCGAGACTCTGTCACTCCCCCCGCCCAAAAAAAAAAAAAAAAAAAAAAACCCACACCTAGACACATCACAATCAACTGCTAAAACCCAGAGATAAAAAGTCAACCTTAAAGTCATTTATCTGTTTCCTTCCAGCGCTTGTTCATGTACATTCATTTTTTTTCCCTAATAGGTAATATAATTCATTTTGACCTAAGAGTGTTTTCTCTGGCTACCTTAGCTTCAGTTTCCCAATCTGTAAAAAAGGAATATCATATTCCACTGAATCCCATGTATTTATTGTAAAGAACACCAATACAAATGTTTGAGCACTGTGAAATACTCCATACACAGATATTTTCCTGACAGGTCATATAGTCTAAACCCCTGGTTTTAGAGATGGAGAAACTGGGTCTCAGGAGAAGTGACTCACCCAAAGTCACACACACTTATAGGTATCAGAAATTTTGGCACTCAAACACTCTTAGGTGCAAATGAATTATACTGTATTACCTATGAGGGAATAAAAATGAATGTACATGAACAAGCACTCAAGGAAACAGATAAATGATACCAGTTGCTGTGACAGGGTAGAAGGTGATTTAATCCCTGCGTTTTCATGTTGTTCATGCAATAAATACTCTGTGGAAAATGCACACTGTAGTTAATTACCTTTATTGCTTTTATGATTTCACCACCAACTTCAAAAAAGATTCTGGGGCAATGCCTGTCCCACAGTTTCCCTAATTCTCATAAAAGGCCGAGAACACAGATGGCTGTGTAGTTGAGAATATGCTAGAGTAAGTTTTGTGGGGATATGAGGCTCACACTGGTCTAGAGTAATATAAAATAATGAGATAGCAAAAAAGAGAAAAGGCATTCTCGTAGGAGCTACCCTGTGGACAATGGTTTAGAATTGGCCTTTTGCTTTTTTATGTTTTTTTGAGATGTAGTCTTGCTCTGTCGCCCAAGCTGAATTGCAGTGGTACGATCTCATTTCACTGCAACCCCCCACCTCCCAGTTCAAGGGATCCTCCCACCTTAGTCTCCCAAGTAGCTGGGATTATGGGCCCCACCACACCTGGCCAATTTTTATATTTTTTAGTAGAGACTGGGTTTCACCATGTTGGCTAGGCTGGTCTCAAATTCCTAACCTCAAGTGAACTGCCCGCCTCTGCTTCCCAAAGTACTGAGATTACAGGTGTGAACCACCACACCCGGCGACAATGGTATAGAATTAGGATTAAGAATATTATAAACCACTTTGGGAGGCCAAGGTAGGCGGATCATGAGGTCAAGAGATCAAGACCATCCCGGCCAACAATAGTGAAACCCCATCTCTACTAAAAATACAAAAAAAATTCACCAAGCGTGGTGGTGTGTACCTGTAGTCCCTGCTACTCGGGAGGCTGAGGCGGCAGAATTGCTTGAAACCAGATGAAAAACAGAAGTTACAGTGAGCCAGGATTTCACCACTGCACTCCAGCCTGGCAACAAAGCAAGACTCTGTTTCCAAAAAAAAACAGTATTATAAGCCATTTACTCACAGTTAACACTTAAGGAAAAAAAGTTTCAGGTAGCTGGGCCCCCAAATATGGCTAATTTTTGTACTTCTTGTAGAGACTGGATTTTGCCATGTTGCCCAGGCTGGTCTCAAACTCCTGGGGTCAAGTGATACACCCACCTTGGCCTCTCAGAGTGCTGGGATTACAGCACTTTGTGAGCCACTGTGCATGGCTGAAAGGCAATTATTTATTTATTTCTGATACAGAGTCTTGTTCTGTCGCCCAGGCTGCTATGCACAGCTGAAAGGCATTTATTTATTTATTTGTTTATGAGACAGACTCTTGCTCTGTTGCCCAGGTTGGAGTGCAGTGGCAGGATCTCCACTAACTGCAACATTCATCTCCCGGGTTCAAGTGATTCTTGTGTCTCAGCCTCCTGAGTAGCTGGGATTACAAGCATGCACCACCATGCCCAGCTAATTTTTGTATTTTTAGTAGAGACGGGATTTCGCCATGTCAGCCAAAATGGTCTCAAACACCTAACCTCAGGTCATCCGCCCAATTTGGCCTCCCAAAGTGCTGGGATTACAGGCATGAGCCACCGTACCCAACCAAGGCATTTATTTTTAATTTCACTATAAATCAAGTAATTTCCAAGCCAATAGACAAGTTTTTATTATGTCATGAAAACAGATTTGATTAAAACAAATCCCAGGTAGAATAAGAATCACATATTACTATTCTTTTAAAACAAACAAACAAACAAAAACACCTCTTGGAATCAGTCTTCTGAAATCACATAAATTACCTTACCACAACATGTTTCTGCAGTCCATGTTAAAACACACATACACACACACAGAGGATCCTCTGGAGTCATGGACTACCCACTCACACAGACTCTCCTCGAATATTGAACAACATCCTCAATCAGACAGGAAGTACCATATTGTTGCTTTAAACAAATGACAGCCTATGGTTCCTTCTGCCCCGGTGTATAAAATGTGTTTCATATTGGCCACATACGAAATAATTTTTAAAGGATCAGTTTTCTGTAGAAGTACAAAAGGAAAAATAATGGAGTTTGGAGGTAGAGGGAAAAAAATCAGAAGTTAGAAGACAAAAAAGAAGCCGGGCATGGTGGCACATGCCCATAATCCCAGCCACTCGGGAGGCTGACACCAGAGAATCACTTGAATCTGGGAGACGGAAGATGCAGTGAGCCGAGATCATGCCATTTCAAGCATAACTATGTCTCAAAAAAAAAAAAAAAGGCGGACATGATGACACATGCCTAAAATATAATCCCAGCCACTAGGAGGCTCATGCCGGAGAATCACTTGAACCTGGGAAGCAGAAGCTGCAGTGAGCCAAGATGGCGCCATTGCACTCCAGCTGGGCAACAAAGCAAAACTCCGTCTCCAAAAAAAAAAAAAAAAGGAAGAAAAAAAGCATCTTTAGAAAACCAAATACTGGTCGGGGGTGGTGACTCACGCCTGTAATCCCAGCACTCTGTGAGGCTGAGGCAGGCAGATCACGAGGTTAGGAGATGACATCAAGACCATCCTGGCCAACATGGTGAAATCCTGCCTCTACTAAAAATACAAAAATTAGCCGGGCGTGGCAACGCGCGCCTGTAGTCCCCGCTATTCGGGAGGCTGAGGCAAGGAGAATCGCTTGAACCTGGGAGGCGGAGGTTACAGTAGGCTGAAATCGCACCACTGTACTCCAGCCTGGGCAACAAAGTAAAACGTTGTCTCAAAAAAAAAAAAAAAAAAAAAAGATGGTGAGGGAGGAAAAAAAAAGTCAGAAGTTAGAAGACACAAAAGAAGCCAGACATAGTGACACATGCCTGTAATCCCAGCTATTCAGGAGGCTGACACAGGAGAATCGCTTGGATCTGGGAGGCGGAAGCAGCAGTGAGCCAAGATCGCGCCACCGCACTCCAACCTGGGCAACAAAGCGTTTCGAGAGAAAAAAAAAAGGAGGGGGGAACAATTCAGAAGTTATAAGACAAAAAGAAGCCGGACACAGTGGTGCATGCCTGTAATCCCAGCTACTTGGGAGGCTGGCGCAGAAGAATCACTTGAACCTGGGAGGTAGAATTTGCAGTGAGCTGAGATGACGCCATTGCACTCCAGCCCGGGCAACAAAGCGAAATTCCGTCTCAAAAAAAAATACATATATCACCTTTAAAAAACCAAATACTCTGAATACCGGCCAGGGGCGGTGACCATGCCTGTAATCCCAGCACTTTGGGATGCTGAGGCGGGCAGATCACGGGGTCAGAAGGTAAGATCAAGACCATCCTGGCCAACATGGTGAAACCCCATCTCTATTAAAAATACAAAATACAAAAATTGGCCCGGCGTGGCAGCCTGCGCATGTAGTCCCAGCTATTTGGGAGGCTGAGGCAGGAGAATCACTTGAACCTGGGAGTCAGAGGTTGCGGTGAACCGAGATCGCACCACTGCACTCCAGCCTGGGCAACAAGAGTGAACCTTTGTCTTAAAAAAAAGGGAGAGGGAGAAAAAAAAAATCAGAAGTTAGAAGACAGAAAAGAAGGTGGGCACGGTGTCGCATGCCTATAATCCCAGCTATTCGGGAGGCTGACGCAGAATTGCTTGAACCTGGGAGGCGGAAGTTGCGGTGAGCTGAGATCGCGCCACTGTATGGACAACAAAGCGAAACTCCGTCAAAAAAAAGGGGAAAAAAAACGCTTTTAGAAAACCAGAGGCCGGCGGATCACCATGTCAGGAGATGAAAATCAAAACCATCCTGGCCAACATGGTGAAACTCCATTTCTACTAAAAATACAAAAATTGGCAGGGCGTGACAGCGCACGCGCCTGGAATCCCCACTATTCCACAGGCTAAGGCAAGAGAATCGCTTGAACCGAAGAGGCGGAGGTTGGGGTAAGCCAGTATCACGTCATTGCACTCCAGTCTGGGCAAAAAAGCGAAACTTTGTCTCAAACAAACAAACAAACAAAAAAAAAAAAGGGAAGGGAGAGAGGGAAAAAAATCCGAAGCTAGAAGACAAAAAAGCGGGTCATGGTGACGCAAGCCTGTAGTCCCAGCTACTCGGGAAACTGACATGGGAGAATCTCTTGAACCTGGGAGGCGGAAGCAGCAATGAGCCGAGATCGCGCCAGTGTACTCCAGCCTGGATAACAAAGTGAAACTTCGTCTCAAAAAAAAAAAAAAAAAAAAAAAAAACAACGGGAGAGAGGTAAAAAAAAATCGCAATTTAGAAGACAAAAAGGCTGGGCATAGTACTGCATGCCTGTAGTCCCAGCTACTCCGGAGGCTGATGCAGAAGAATCGCTTGAACCGGGGAGGCCGGAAGTTGCAGTAATTGCACTCTAGCCTGGGCAACAAAGCGAAACTCCGTCTCAAAAAAAAAAAAAAAAAAATCACCTTTAGAAGTCCAAATACTGACCCGGGCGGTGGCTAATCCCAAAACTTTGGGAGGCTCTGGCGGGAGGATCACGAGGTTAGGGGATGAAATCAAGACTATCCTGAACAACATGGTGAAACCCGGTCTCTACTAAAAATACAAAAATTGGCTGGGTGTGGCAGCGTGCACCTGTAGTCCCAGCTATTCAGGAGGCTGAGGCAGGAGAACCGCTTGAACCTATGAGGCGAAGTTGCAGTAAGCCAAGATCGCGCCATTGCACTCCAGCCTGGGCAACAAAGCAAAACTCCACCTCAAAAAAAAAAAAAAATACTACAAGTTCGCACTTATGTGTGGGAGCTAGAGAACTCATGGAAACAAAAAGGGGAACAACAGACATTGAGGCCTATTTGAGGGTGGAGGGTAGGAAGAGAGAGAAGTTCAGAAAAAATAACTACTGGGCACTAGGCGCAGTACCTGGATGATTAAATCATATATACAAGAAGCCCCAGTGACACCTATCCAAAAAACCTGCACATATACTCCTGAACCTAAAGTAAAACTTTAAAAATAATAAATGGAATATTTGGAAGCACTGGTAAAAATTAAATTCTATAAATCTTTAAAGTTTTAGTGAGCAACACACATAAATCGCTATTAATAAATTTCTGTTAACAAAGAGTATCACCTTTACTTGACGGGGACAAAGGAGGGACATAACGGTCTGATAAAGAATGAAAAATGCAACTGAAGAGATGAGCTTCCTAAATGTCAGGCATGATATTGCTATTAACTCATTTCATTCTCACAATATTAAAAAAAAAAAAAAATAGGTCTGCTGTTCCCACTTTGCAGATACAGAAATAGAGGCCAGGAGCTGTTAAGTAACATACCCAGGGCTAGGGCTGGAACTCCAAATTTTGGTCTTTTCTCCACATCATGCTGAAGAATTCTTGTCCTTCAATCAAAATCTCCCACCAGCAGGCCAGGAGTGGTAGCTAACGCCTGTAATCCCAGCACTTTGGAAGGCCAGAAGGCCGAAGTAAGGGGATCACTTGATCAGGAGTTCAAGACCAGCCTGGCCAACATGGTGTCTCTACTAAAAATTAGCCGGGTGTGGTGGCAGGCGCCTATAATCCTAGCTATTTGGGAGGCTGAGGCAGGAGAATCACTCGAACCCTAGAGGCAGAGGTTGCAGTGAGCCAAGATTGCGCCACTGCACTCCAGCCTGGGCAGCAGAGCAAGATTCCATCTCAAAAAAAAAAAAAAAAAAAAAATCTCCAATTCATCCCCAACACCAGGAATTCCCCCAGAAGTGTGATTTATTCCTTAAGATAAACAGTTGGGTCCTTCTAAAATATAAAGGTTCCAGGAATGACACTAAATTACATCTACCCAAAGAGGGACTCCTTTCACAGAAACATCCAAGGCTGATACTTTTTTGTTTTTTCCTGAGACAGAGTCTCGCTCTGTCACCCAGGCTGGAATGCAGTGGCGCAATCTCGGTTCAATGCAACTTCCGCCTCCTAGGCTCAAGCAATTCTCGTGCCTCAGACTCTCAAGTAGCTGGGATTACAGATGTGCTTCACCACTTCTGGCTCATTTTCTAATTTTTTAGTAGATACTAGGTTTTGCCATGTTGGCCAGGCTGGTCTCTAACTTCTCCCAAAGTGCTGGGTTTACAGGTGTGAGCCGCCATGCCCGGCCCAAAGCTGATATATTTTGACTGGGGAAGAAAGGGAAGAGTAAGGACACTGCCCAGGCAGCAGTAAGCAGTAAAAATTCTGGTGGCCATAAAAGAGCTGGGGCACTGTTGTGGGTGGGAAGGGTGGAAAGGAGGGGACAGGAAATGTTGAAGAAAGCACCAAGAGCAACCCAGATAGAAAATCCAATAAATATGTGGTCAGCATCAGATAAACAGAGAGAGCTCTGGGTCTGGTGGTAGCTATTTAACAGTGGGGCTGGCTGTTACTGAAAGGACAAGCTGGCTGACTATGGCCTTAGAAAGATGATGTATTGGACATTAACCCATTTCCTGTTCTTGACAAGCTAATATAGAAAAATATCCTTTATCCTTCCAGTCATTATGAGAACAAAATAGTTTAAATAAATTTAAAAGAAGAGAAAGACCTTTTTAGAAACTCCTTGTATAATAATGGCCCATTCTAGTCTATTAATCAGGGGTGCAGTTTGCTCTTCAGTGAGGGAGAAGGTACAGGATCCAATGTGACCCAATCAGTTAAACTTCGTAACTCACAACTGAGGCAGGAAAATAGGGTCTGGAGGTAGGGAACATAAGGCCAATTCACCCTTCAGCTATAACAGGAAATATCCTCTCCATAGGTCACAGCCCTTAAATGACTATAACTTTACTTCATCTTCTCCATTTACATTGGGCATACCCAAGGTAACAAATGGAATCTTCTAGAGGGCATTTAAATTCCCAAAAATTCTTCAACGGGGCCTTTTGAGCTCCTATGCTCATGCCCACTCCCACACTGTGGAGTGAACTCTCATTTTCAATCAATCCCTTCATCCCTTCCTTGCTTTGTGCATTTTGTCCAATTCTTTGTTCAAGATGCCAAGAACCTGGACAGTCTCCACCTTTAACAGAACCGTGAGGACGGTCGAGTCCCTAAGGCAAAAGGTCAACAGCCAGTGCCCAGAAGCACATCTAAGGGCAGTCAGATGAAGATGCAGTCAGATGAAACACAGCACTCAAAATGTGTCGCCAATTCTAGTCCACAGGAGAAATCGTCAATTCTCCAAACTTGCTTCCCACTTACATACAAGAACAGCTGTTTGTTACAGGTGGACCCTTCTTTCTACCCAAATACATATAGGAAGGTCAGCAAATCTCATCCTGAACACATATCACCTCTGGGAAAAAACCCCAAAACACTCTCCAGCAACCTTCAGGGAATCCTGATTTCAGGATCAGGACTGTAAGTCAATACAGGTGCTCACTTAAACATTTGTTTTTTGTTTTTTTTGAGACAGGGTCTCACTTTGTTGTCCAGGCTGGAGTGCAGTGCAGCCTCGATCTCCTGGGCTCAGGTAATCCTCCCTCTCACCTCAGTTTCTCGAGTAGGTGGACTACAGGCACACGCCACCATGCCCAGCTAATTTTTGTAATTTTCTGTAGAGACAGAGTTTCATCATGTTGCCCAGGTTGGTCTCAAACTTCTAGGGCTCAGGTGATCCACCCAGCTAAGCCTCCCAAAGTGCTGGGATTACAGGCATGAGCCACTGTAACTGGCCAGCATTCAACATCTTAAACTAGGGGTAGAAAACTACTACTAACAGCAATTGGCCTAGTAAAGTCAAAACCTACCTAGAAGAAGTAATATCATGGAAGGAAACTTAATTAAAACCAAAACTGATAGTGCTTGCTTCTATCTTCTAAAAAAAGATGTGGGGTGGGAAAATAAGTTTTTGTGCTAAGAATACCTGTTCACAGTGGGATCTGGTCCTACTAGAGGACCAGAAAGCTTGCCCAGTGTTTAGAAAGGCCTGTTCCTGAGCCTTGGTGTGGGCAGAAGCAGTCCTGAACAGCATGTAGAGGTGGAGCTGAAGAACTGAATTATATTGCAAAATAAAATGAGAAAAGCTTGTTTTGGGAGTCATTAAGAGCAGCAAGAACAGAAGCAAAGGATATACCGTGGCAGGGTAGCAAAGGTCATTTAAGACCAGACACCTAATACCATTAGATTTTAAGTTGTCTGTATTACTGTAATATAATACACCCTCCTCACCTCAGACCTTCCAAGTCCAATCTGCTGTGCACACAAATAGCTTTGTGTATGTTTTGTTCTTACTGTTGTTTAGTGGAAATCAAGAAAAAGGGGCCAATTTCCAAGCTGGTTCAAGAACAGAGCAAAAAGAAGAGAAAAAACACAGAAAGGGAAATGTGAGTCCCACAGCAAAACTGACCATGAGAATGTAAACCTCAGGAAGTGCTCCAGTCTAGAAAAGGGCATGGGATAGGGAACTTGAGTGGAACTCTATCCATTTATGCCTACAGCTGTAAAAATACAATGCAGATTTACTATGGAGCATCTACTCCATGACAAGTTATATATGCTAGAGACTAGGCTACGAAGACAAGATCCCTGCCCTCACAAGGCAGTCTCAGAGGGGTGTGTGTATGTGTTTGGGTGTGTGTGGGGGGGAGGGTGTGGTTGTATGTGTGTGGGTGTGTGTGTATCACAACATAACCAAAACATAGGAAAGGATACTAACAAGTATAGCAACAACTCCACAACAAGTACAGCAACAACCTCCAGGGTAGGATAGGTCAAAATGCTAAAAGCAAGGTAGGCATTGGGGGCTATGGGAACATACAGAAAACTGACTAATTCCACCTAAGATAAGGGAGTGAAAGTGAAGGTCAGAAAATGTAATGCCCAAGTTTAATCCTGAAGAATATCAGTGTTCAGAGCAGATAGTAAGAGAAAAGCAATCCAGGCTTAGGGATCACTATGTGCAAAATGGCACTCAACGTTACAAGCCATTCCAAGTGGCCAAAGAGTGGATGCATCCACGTGAGTGCCAAGATGGGGCTGCCAGTAAACTGGGCTCCACTGTAATGGGCACAGCATACCATGCTATGCTAAGGAATTAAGATATAGAAGGGAAGTGCGGAGCTAGGGTGACTTCTGTAATATTATCAGGCCTAAAAAAATTAATGTGTGCTCATTACAAGAAAAAAGTCCAACCAATCTAGAAATGTGTAGTCTAAGGCTGGGCACATTGGTTCATGCCTGTAATCCCAGCACTTTGGGAGGCTGAGGCCAGTGGATCACGAGGTCAAGAGATCGAGACCATCCTGGCAAACATGGAAAATCCCTGTCTATACTAAAAATACAAAAATTAGCTGGGAATGGTGGTTCATGCCTGTAGTCCCAGCTACCTGGAAGGCTGAGGCACAAGAATCGCTTGAACCCAGGAGGCAGAGGTTGCAGTTAGCCAAGTTCATCCCATTGCACTCCAGCCTGGGCAACAGAGCTAGACTCTGTCTCAAAAAAAAAAAAAAAAGAATTGTGTAGTCTAAAGTAAAACTCTCTGTTCCACCTTCCGTCAGATAACTACTGTTAACACTGTAGAATATATATGCTTCTAGGTTTCTTCTAAATACATTTCCAGTGAATATATATATAGTATGTTTAACAAAAATGGAATTATAATATACACATTGTTCTGCAACAGCAAATTCTGAAGAAAGTAACAATATCAGTTTTATATTTTGGAACCAAGAGTCTGGCAACTTAGAAATGGGAGAGCCAAGGCAGGGAAGTCAGCTTAAAGGCAACAGGAAAACAAAACAAGATGAGAGCTTGAACACCACAGCAGCCAGGCAATAAAGAGCTGGGACAGAAACTGAAGGTAGAGTTGGTGAGACTGGGCGATGATCTGAATATGCAGGGAGAGAATGAGGAGTTGAGGGCGATTCCAGGTTTCTGGCTGGGCATCCAGGGGGATCTCATTTACCACATTGCAAAGATGAGGACTAGACAGCTTTGGGAGTTAGAAGGACGTTGTATAATAAAGAATCTGGCTGGCTTTTGTCCCTGGTTTCTGGGAGTTAACCTCTAAATCTTTGGAGTATTAGGAGTGTCTTTGTTATTCATGGTGAACCCTGATAAGTTTACGCTAATAAGGTGACTCAATGTGGGCCTACAGTTTGCTTAAAGCAGGGATCTGGGCCTGTCTTGGGGTTTTTGGGTCTCCTCTTTTGTTCTTATTTATTTTCTTCTTTTTTTTAAGCTTATTTATGATGAAGGAACTTTTTTTTTTTCTTTACACTTGCCCTTTTGATATCCTCTACATTCATGGCTCTTGTCATCATCTTAGACTTGGGAACCTGCCTCAGGATGGGGGCTGGCCATACCAGAAGGACCAATCATGTGATGACAAGGTTGGGACTCTGAGCCATGTAATGCAGCCTAAGGAGCAGTGAGTAAAGAGGGTAGAGATTGAGTTCAATCACATGGCCAATGATTCAAGCAATTATGCCTATGTAGGTGGGGCATGATGGCTCACGCCTATAATCCCAGCACTTTAGGAGGCAAGGCGGGTGGATCACAAGGTCAAGAGATCGAGATCATCCTGGTCAACAAGGTGAAACCCCGTCTCTACTAAAAAATACAATTAGCTGGGCATGGTGGTGTGCACCTGTAGTCCCAGCTACTTGGGAGGCTGAGGCAGGAGAATTGCTTGAACCCAGGAGGCGGAGGTTGCGGTGAGCCGAGATCGTGCCATTGCACTCCAGTCTGGGTGATAACAGCAAAACTCCGTCTCAAAAAAAAAAAAAAAAAAAAGACCCGGCCAGGTGCGGTGGCTCACACCTGTAATCCCAGCACTTTGGGCGGCCGAGGCGGGTGGACACGAGGTCAAGAGATCGAGACCATCCTGGTCAACATGGTGAAACCCGTCTCTACTAAAAATACAAAAAATTAGCTGGGCATGGTGGCGTGTACCTGTAATCCCAGCTACTCAGGAGGCTGAGGCAGGAGAATTGCCTGAACCCAGGAGGCGGAGGTTGCGGTGAGCCAAGATCGCACCATTGCACTCCAGCCTGGGTAACAAGAGCAAAACTCGGTCTCAAAAAAAAAAAAATTATGCCTATGCAATGGGACCCCAATAAAAACTCTGGACACTAAAGCTCAAGTGAGCTTCCCTGTTTAACAATACTCTGTGCATACTGTTACACATCAATGTACTAAGAGAATGACTGTGCCCTAATTCCAAGAGGTGAGGACACCAGAAGCTTTACATCTGAAACCCTCCCAGGCCTCACCCTATATGCCTTTTTGGCTGCTCCTGATTTGTACCCTTTTTGCTACAATAAAATTGTAATCAGAAGTACAGTGCAGTGGTGCAATCTCAGCTCACTGCAATCTCCACCTCCCAGGTTCAAGCAATTCTCCTGCCTCAGTCTCCTGAGTAGCTAGGATTACAGGCATGCACCACCACACTCAGCTAAATTTTTTATTTTTTAGTAGAGACGGGGTTTCACCATGATTGCCAGGCTGGTCTCAAACCCCTGACATCATGATCTGCCCAAGGCGCTCCAGCCCAGGGGACAGAGTAAGACTCTGTCTCAGAGGGGGAAAAAAAAAAAAGGAATATTTGTTTTAATATTTAAATACCTAAAACGCATCTAAGATATCAGTGTGAACAAGATGCAATCTAAGTATGTAGCTTTTGAGCCAAATCACCCACAATGTGCTTAGGCAGAGTAAACATCTGGGTGAGTATAAAAACTATCATTTGAAACCTTCAAATAAATGGAGTCAAGAGCTATACAAACACAGGAGATACTGGCTTCCTTGAGCAGAAGAGCTGTGCAGAAAACTGAAGTCTAAAAATTGCTGAGTTCAACCTTTCAGATCCTTGTAAGCCTCCTAAAGACTTCAATTTTAGGTGCTTAACTCTTTCATTATCTGGTCAAAGAAGCCTTTCACAGTATAGCAAAGTCCAGCCCATTATGTCTACTAGCCCATGGAAAAGGCAGAAGTGTTTCCACATATCAAACTGTAGTTCTGGAGCTGATTCCTAAACACAACACTGATTTACATTATTATCTGTGCAGTAAGTTTAAAAAAGGATAGTTGCTTTTACAGCAACACCAAAGCTCACCAAATTCAGTGTACCTATTTCATTTCATATATACATTACTGGATTTTTGAGGGCCATTTTTATTTGCAAAATTGTAGACTCCATTAATAATTTGTCTCCAATGTATAAACTATGTTCTTAACAAAAAGAACCAAAATTGTGAAAACTTGAACTTGAAGTCAGATCTGGAGCCCTCTATTAATTCTGCTGGTAACTGGTTATCTGACCATGGGCAAGATCTTTCTCTTGCCTTAAATGGAAGCACACTCTTGTCCTGTATCACAAGGGACTGTTATAAGCACCTAGACAGAGAATGGATGGGAATGTGTTTTTAAAATGGATAAATAGGTAAAGACATTAAAGAGGTACTTTTCTAAAATATGTATTTATCTTTTCTTATGACTTATTCTTGGTTAGAAAAGAATGTGATTTTGGATGATACCACATTCACTGTGAATCTTTAAAGTGCACTAAAGAATACACCAATGATCAAAATTAGAAAACAAAATCTATTGAAACAACATTCTAGTGGATCTTAAACTTGAGTTATCTAGACAACAGCAAAACCAGTATTACTGGCATTCTTAGGACTTTGGTCACCTTGGGTCAAAAATCTGCAGGGTCTGTCTGGCATTTAAAAAAGCAGATAAAAAGATTTGTCTACCAAGCTCTTCCTCTTCACTTCTCCCCACCTACTTCCTTTTCTTCCAAAGGAGACAGGCTATCATTTACCCACTGGTTTGCCACATCCTGCCTCAGAAGCTACTTCCTGGGAGCTGCCTGGGCTATTCTGAGAGGAGCTTTAACTCTTTCAGACCCTCAGACCATTAGTATATTCATGACATCCATACCCACCATAGTCATTTAAAACCTGGTAACTAAACTCTAGTAGACCAAATAACACTCCCAACTTCCTTCATGCCAGGCCCCATATTAAGCACACTACTACCCACAGCCCAGGCAGGAGTCACATCTCTTGGTCATATCTGGGGGCTCCAACCAGTCCAGCATTGCTTAATCAATCAAAAACAAAACAAAACAAACAAAAAAAAGACTCAAGGATAATTATCGCCAGATACGGTGGCTCATGCCTGTTATCCTAGCACTTTGGGAGGCCGAGGTGGGTGGATCACCTGAGGTCAGGAGTTCAAGACCAGCCTGGCCATGGCCATCATGGTGAAACCCCATCTTTTTTTTTTTTTTTTTTTGAGACGGAGTTTCGCTCGTTACCCAGGCTGGAGTGCAATGACGCAATCTCGGCTCACCGCAACCTCCGTCTCCTGGATTCATGCAATTCTCCTGCCTCAGCCTCCTGAGTAGCTGGGATTACAGGCACGCGCCACCATGCCCAGCTAATTTTTTGTATTTTAGTAGAGATGGGGTTTCACCATGTTGACCAGGATGGTCTTGATCTCTTGACCTCGTGATCCACCCGCCTCGGCCTCCCAAAGTGCTGGGATTACAGGCTTGAGCCACCGCACCCGGCTGAAACCCCATCTTTAAAAAAAATAAAATAAAAAGAATAATTATCAAGAAACTCAATGCACATAACTTCGCATTTGATATTGATGAAAACCCAACTGAGCAAAGCTTCTGTCCCACAGAAGCTCTGTAGGCTAACACTGGTTTTCATTCATTTCACATTTACTGATCAACTAGTACCTGGCAGGCCTGGGCAAGAGATGGGGCATCAAGGCTGAACTCTTCAACTGCAGAAGCTTACCATGTAGCTGGCGAAGCAGAACAGATATGTATGAAGATTACTACATCCCTGCCAAGTGATCTGTCTCCTGAGTAGTTCACGTACAGAGTCTCACCAGACTGTGTGTCCCTCGCAAAAGTTCCCACTTGGACCTACCCAGAAAGAGAAGACCACAATCCTGTCGATGGCACATCAGTTGCTGAGCTCCCAAGGCTCCCCAAATTTATTAGCAAGAAAATGTAGAATACTGGAACTTCTTGGACAAATGAGAAATTTTTTCAAGTTCCAGACTTGGACCTATTGTTACATTTTAATAATCTTCAGCAGCCGGGCACAGCAGCGCATGCCTGTAGTCCCGGCTACTCGGGAAGCTGAGGTGGGAGGATCACTTGAGCCCAGGAGTTCTGGGCTGTAAAGCGCTAGAGGTGTCCGCACTAAGTTCAGCATCAATGCGGTAACCTCCCGGGAGCAGGGGACCACCAGGTTTCCTAAGGAGGGGTGAACCGGCCCAGGTCAGAAACAGAGCAGGTCAAAATTCCCGTGCTGATCAGTAGTAGGATAGCGCCTGTGAATAGCCACTGCACTTCAGCCTGGGCAATACAGCAAGACCCCGTCTCTTAAAAAAAAAATTAAAATAAAATAAATAATCTTCAGCGGTCTGGATACCTACCTTTAGGTCTGACATATTTGAAACATCAAAATATGGTGATTTTTAGAGCCAAAAGACACAACTATATTATTTCAGACACTTACCGATCTTTCTTTTTTCCCCTTTTTCCTAAGAGTTAAATCTTATCACTCAAACACACAGAGAGTTAACCCCTAGGGCTGCATGTCACTGTACAGAAATCTGTCAGTGTAGGCTAACACTGGTTAGCCTACACTTTTAATGGTCCTTACCAAAGATATGTCAAGAGAAAATGTAAGGGTTAACAGGAAATTTGTTCTCTGTATGCTGGGATCCTTTAACAATGAGCAAGTATTTACTTTTTTATTCATTTCAAACTGAACATGCCATAGACTCTCCCCTAGGTGTAAGACAGAAGACGAGGGTAAGCAGTAGGGCAGGGCAAAAAACAAGGGCCCTTCACAGGAGAAAAGTTGATGGATCCAGATGCAGGTCTTGACCAGCCATCTGACAACCAAATAGGCTGCCCGGTCTCTCTGGGCCTCAAACTCTTCATATATACATACAGGAGCATGAACTATCAAGATCTTTTCCACCTCTGTCATTTTAAGGACAGGTGGTTATACTCTGGGGAGAAGGAATTAAAGGTGCTGGTGGGGAAACAGATGCTTAACATAATTCTTCTTTCAAAGGGTCTGTAATTGAAAAATATACAGAAAAAAATACAAATAAAAATAAATAACATAATGTAATTCTATCCTGGGCACAGAAATAGCCTGGCTCAGCAAAGCATTCACCTTATCAGCCTAGACATATTAGAGGGGGTGGGAGGACTGGTGGGTGGGAATCATAGCCACCTACAGTAAAATTAAACTCTGTTCCCAAGTGAGTTCTGACGAAGTGTGATTTATCCAGAAAGTGTTAAAGAATTTACCAGCAGCATGAAACCATGTTACCAAAATTGTGTTATTGCACAAACTTAACTTTTTCCCAAATGTGATTTGCAGAGCTGAGAATCCTGTCTGTGGCCATCTGTCCCATCCTAGTCCCCAGAGGCGTGGCGGGGGAGTGTGAGAAGCCACCAGGTGCCATGTAAATTCTGCAACCCATGTCACATATCCATCAAGGAAACGAGCATTTGTTAGGGATAAGTATGCAGCTCGGCATGCAAAAGAGGCTCCCAGATCCATCCGGCCCAAACATTCCCAGAGCCCTCCTCTGTGCCAGGCATAAGGCTAAAAGAACGCCACAGTATAGGGAAGATGTCACCACCAGTATATGCTTCCCAAATGTTTCCTCTTTTGGGCTGGGATGGGACTGTTGACTGAAAAGGTAGTACAAAGAACTATTGGCACTCTTAGCTGCCTGTATGGCATGCACAAGACCTTTAACCAGAATCATTTTCCTGATGTATCAAGCAGAGATAACATACATCCCACATGCCTCATGTGGCTCAGTGAAGAAATAAATGAATGTATGAACAATAAATGAATGTATGAACAATGAAGAACATACAGGGACTCCCAGAACAGATGCCAGAGTTACCACCAACACTGTGACCATCCTGTGCCAAGAAATTATAAACTGAAAAATCACCCTTCATAAACTCTAAGCCAGGCTTCACAGGTGTTAGTAGGGTCTTACCCTTTGGAGAGGAGTATCTTCTGCTGACTAACTACGTAAGTAACCGAAGTGTGATGGAATATGTACAGAGTGCTCCAGAGAGTGGAGCAGATGAGTGCTGCCCAAATCAGGTGGAGGAGAGGTCTGCGAAGGATTTACAGAAAAATGACCTCCAAGTTGAGCTTTGACATAAGATTAAGATTTCAACATACGTATATTGGAGGTGGAGAATGGAATCATCAGTAGAAGACACAGTATGAGCAGAGGCCAGGACCCAATGAGGAAGATGTCTGGATGAACCATTAGCTGAACCCCAACATCTGGCTTCAGCCACAGGAAGGGAGTGTTGCCTTCCAGTTATGCCACCAAAAGTCAGTGACTACCCATCCCAAATAACACCCTTCTTGACCCCCCCACCCCTGAACACAACCATACACACACACATACACACATCAGGAAATTCTCCTTAAACTCTTGGGGGAAGAAAGCTGGGCTTCCTGGGTGGGGCCTGTCAGACAGATGGCTGTCCTAGAGAAGCTGGGAGGAGTCTATATTGGGATGTACTGTGTGGCAGTTGTTTTCTAAGGCACCTTTTGCAGACTCCTGTTTCACTGAAAATAATTCTTTTGCTTCCTGCACATCCTAAAAAATTGCAAGTATGCCCGGTGTTGTCTCTATTCTAAGTCTGTTGGATAAAGAGAAACTGAAGAGCCTGTCACTGGAAGTTCTTTGGGAGCCGAGAATTTTCTCTCCTCACCTGATAGAAAGTAAGGCGGCTGGGTGCGGTGGCTCACACCTATAATCCCAGCACTTTGGGAGGCTGAGACAGGTGGATCACGAGGTCAAGAGATCGAGACCATCCTGGTCAACATGGTGAAACCCTGTCTCTACTAAAAATACAAAAATTAGCTGGGCGTGGTGGCGCATGCCTGTAGTCCCGACTATTTGGGAGACTGAGGCAGGAGAATTGCTTGAACACAGGAGGCGGAGGTTGCGGTGAGCATAGATCATGCCATTGCACTCCAGCCTGGGTAACAAGAGCAAAACTCTATCTCAAAAAAAAAAAAAGAAAGTAAGGCATCCTGTGCTGGGGATCTAATCGTAGATGTTACCATTAGTCTTGTTACTCACAAAAAGCAGTTTACACAACAGAGTGTCTATGAATCCTTTCTGTTGGATAAGTATTGTTATGTCCATTTTACAGATGTGGGAACAGACTCAAGTGTGTGAACGCACTTGCACAAGACCACAGACATAGGCAGGGTCAGAATTCAAACTCAAGTCTGCTGGCTGGCTACAAAGCCTTTCAATTGTGCCACACAGCCTTTAGGTTATGTTACTCAAAAGTCACAAAATTCCAAATAGAACCTACTGTGTCATAGCCAACTTCTCTTAACCTTTCTTTGGTTTTTATTTTCTTTTGTTTTGTTTTTAAGAGACAGGGTCTTCTTTCTCTGATGCCCAGGCTCAGGTAGTGGCACAACAATAGCTCGCTGCAGCCCCAACCTTCTGGGCTCAAGTAATCCTCCTGCCTCAGCTTTCTAAGTAGCTGGAACTACAGGCATGAGCCATGTCTGGCCTTAACCCTTCTTTGTAGCCCTGAATTCAAAATAAGATTACAACAGAAGACATCCAAGATTCCTTTTAAAAATAAAATACAATCTTCTTACTATCTACTTGGAGCTTGAAAGTATGCTGAGTGGTAACCCACCAAACCATGTGGAGCTCATATACAAACCCTGAAAGGTAGGAAGCCATTACCATCACTCTCACTTTGCAGACAAAAAACCCAAGGCACAGAGTTAGTCATGCAGTGACTTAGCAGGTTCACCAGGAAAAAAACTCAGATCTCACACTTTTATTCTCCACAAGGCACAGTTATTCCAAAGCACTATAGCCTAAAAATTCTGAAGCCTGAAGACTTTTAGACCCTCTGGAAGAGTGGTTAGTCTCTGGATTCAAATGAAACACTTGAGGGGGTAGAAACATTCAAAAGCAGATGGGGAAATTGGGCTTTTCACTGCACTGCTGGCCCCCAAAACCAGCACCACTCTGAGAGGAATAGGCATCTTCCTCTGACCATCCTGCATTCAGGCCTGTTGACTCCAAAACTCTCAGAAGCCTATTTCCGACTTTCTAGAAGTTAGACCCTATACTACAAAATACATGGAGTCCTCTAGATGCTCTACTCCCCAACCCTGTGATGTTGGGCAGTTAGAAAAGCCAGGTATTGGCCAGGCGCGGTGGTTCACACCTGTAATCCCAACACTTTGGGAGGCCAAGGCGGGCAGACCACCTAAGGTCAGGAATTCAAGACCAGCCTGACATGGAAAAACCCTGTCTCTTAAAAACTAAAATAAAAAATATGTGAGCATGGATATTGAAAAAGGGATGCAAAATAGAAAAAATAAATAAAATTAAATTTTAAAAATCCAGGTGTCAGAGCTCCTAGGGATCCCTTCTAGCTGTTGCCACCATCATTAAAGTCTTTTCCACTCCTGCCCTTGCACTCCCAGGGAAAACAGGCACTTTCCTGGATACCTTGCCACCATTTCAATTTCTCTCCATTTTTAATCTCTCTGAGCATACTCCCGCACGTGACTTGAACATTGCTTTAAGAAGAAACCAAAACCTCAATTTCTCTGTTTTTGATAGACAACTTTTCTAAACCATGAGGCTGTTAGTTATACTGAAATCAAACATTACATTTAGGCTTCCTAAAAATATCAATCACCCAGCACAATGCCTCCTTTTGCTCCCACTTGCCCATCCTCCAAACACACATACACTTCAGACTGTCATTTAGACACTGGAGTGTATAATTTAAATGCCTTTTAATAGCATCTACTAAAAGGACATTTGAACATGACTCCTCACTTTACTTCAGAGCTATGATCCACACGGAGGCTTTTACTGAATTTCAAGGCTAAATAGGAAGCTACAAGAATGGCAAATATCAACAACATAATTTAGACAGGAATTTAAACTGCATTCCACTTGTCCATAACATCAACATCTTTTTCCATTTCAACAAAAGTCCCTTTAATTCACTTTGCAACCCAGTGCCTGGTATGTATGTGTTATACACTAAATATCAGTGCAATGACTGTTAATACATCTTAACATACAAGTTAGAAATCTTGTAATTTTGGTCACAATCTAAATCTATTTGACCCTAACACAAATGCCATTTGAATCAATAGCAAATAACAGGCAACTGCTTGCATTCAAAGTATACATCCTTCTGTCATCTGAACTGTTCTGAAGTTGGTCTTCTTTGGAAGACAAATGGTTAGCAGCTGCAAGTTCAATTACAAAGCACTTGGTAGGAAGTCAGAGAAAGAACCAGAGGGAATCCAAGTGCTATTTAATACATTAAGAATGGAATTCCTTTCCAACAAACATCTTTCATTTCCTTAGGGGAAACTAATCCGGACGTGCCCTTTGAACTTGGGAAAATGAAAGATTCTTTAGGAGAAAGAATCTAGTTTAAAGTCCAGGCAAAGCTCGGAGAGTAGGGGAGTCACTTCGTTTCTCACATTTCCATTAATTTTTTTTTTTAAGGGAAGAATGTGGGCCATGGGAAACTCTAACAGACAGCCAGTCCAAAAAACCAGATTAATTCGATGTTTGATGCTGAATATGTTACTTTCTTTTCTTTGTCCCTCATTTTCTCCTTTGCAACATAAAAGGGGGAAAAAATCAAATAAAGGGGCAAAATTGAATGACCTCTAGACCAGCACTAGTAGAACTTTCTGCAATGATGAAAAAATTCTAACTGGTGCTGTCTAATATAGTAGCCACTAGCCACACGTGGTCACGGGGCCCTTGAAATGTGGGTAGTGCAACTTAGGAACTGATTTTTCAACTTTAATTTTAATTAATTTAAATTTAGCAGTTTTGGGAAGTGCAGCTCCAGAAAGACCTCTGGCATTTTACATGGACCAGCCTTGAGAGGCCGTGTGGAAAAAGCATGCATATTAGAGGACAGACCTGGGTCTAAACTTAGCCCCTCCACTTACGAGTTGTGCAACCTTATTAAATTCCTTAACTTCCCTGAGCTTCATTTTCCTTGTTTGTAAAATAGAATACTGCGATCTTTCTTGGAGAACTGTAGTGCAAATTCAGATAATGAATGCAAAGAGACCAGGTAGGCCTTCATAAATGGTAGCTATTTTTCCAGTTATATCCTCTAAGGATAAAAATTCCATGTCTTCTGACTTCATCCTGCTCTCTTTCCTGCATTAGGATCCATTTATATTGCCCCACAGATTAACAGCAGTGGTCCTACAGATGTATCCTTGTCTATCAAGAAAGCAACTTGCTCAGGAATTGTTCCAGGTCCTCAGCTGGGGGCAAGCCTCCGGTAACCCAAGTCCTCTATGCCTCAGGAACCACGGATTTCCGCTCACCATTTCCGCTCACTGTGTCCCCTCCAGCTCTCACCCTCCTTCAGGAATTTACAAACTCTTCCCAGGGATTGCATATCAAGCTGATTCTTTGTTCACTGTAACCAAAACACCTGTTGATAGTTTCTGGTACTTTCCTCACTACCTCTCCCCTTGACTTCCCCTAATAAATATGTTATGGCTTCCTTTTTCATTGGAAATGCTTTGGAACTACTTTTTTTTTTTTTAATTATTCAGTGATTTAGAACACAAGAAATGGAAATGCAGCAAGCTACCTTTATGGCTAACCCAGCATTCATTTAGTTACCAAAATAAAACAAAGCAAAAGAGACTATGTTTTTAGAAGTATTCCAGTAAATATTAAATATTAAATATGATGTGTTAAGAGCTTAGCCCAATATTCCACTGTTTTTGTTTTGTCTTTTTTCTGAGACAGAGTCTCACTCACTGTGTTGCCCAGGCTGGAGTGCAGTGACACAATCTCTGGTCACTGCAACCCCTGCCTCCCAGGTTAAACTGATTCTCCTGCCTCAGCCCCCAGAGTAGCTGGGACTACAGGCACATGCCACCCACCATGCCTAGCTATCTACTGGTCTTTCCTTTAGTGAATGAATGGTACCTTTCCTTGGTTCCAATTACCAAGTTTTATCAGTAGACAGGATAAATTTCCTATTATTAATAATTATGGGAATGTTAAACAGCTCTCTTCTTCCTGTTTTCTCACCATCCCAAAGGCTCCAAGAAAGAGGGGCTGAAATACAGACTGGCATTTTGGTAGGATTACTATCTGGATTTGAGTAAACCATCAAACGAAACATTTACATTGAGCTTGGAATTCTTGCTAAAATTTCTGAGGCCTCCCCTCCCTGACGTAAGAACATACTTGAGGACTGTTTACTAAAGGGTGGTATGAAAGCAGCAAAAGGGACAAATCATTCTGACTCTGATTCGACTCTCAAATGTGGTCAGGGTCTGATCTAATTTGTAAAACTAACCTGGATATACAAATTATTATTTAATAAAGAAGGAAACAGAATTAACCTGGATTCAGACAAACCTGTAAGAACAACTATTGACTAATTACTCATTTCTTCTCTCCACAACTCTCCAAATTTCTATATTTAACCTGAATCTGGAACCCATGTGGATTATGCACTCAATTTCCACTTTGTCTGAAAAGTAAACGCATTTAAGAGCATTCGAAATTCTGAACCCTTCTGGTAACAGCTAAACTCAAAATAGGTCAATTCCAGAAAGGCATCCATTTGAAGGGGACTTTTGTCTGCGGTTATTTTGAAAACCACTGCTTTTAAAACTGACATTATGAAGCTTAAAAATAGGCCCTCCTACTAAGGATCAAGGACTAAAATACCCTTTCCTCCCTGTCCCAGCCCCAGCCCCACAACTTTTCTTTATTCTCTTTCCTCTCAACTACCTAGGACAGTGATGATACAGACGGGTAACCTTTTCCGGAGCTTCAGATAATTACCTGCAAGTAATTTTTTTAAGGATATTGTGTAGTTACTAAAATTTAAGGTTGGGTAAACTTGGAAACTTGTCCAACCAAGTAACTGTCCCAAATGAAAACATGTCCCAAAATGAAAAAATGAATACAGTACATATTACTGTATGTAACATGTACAATAAGAAAGTAAGAGTAAAAGTTCAACCACCTCCTTCCACTGCAGCAGTGTGAACTCTGGCAAGTTCACACCTCTCTAGGTCTGGTTTCCTCATCTCTCGATTGAAGAAGGCCCAGGTCTAGAGAGTCTATTAGGTCCCATCCAGCCCTAATAGGCTCTGCTTTTATAAAAATCTGGGCAGCTGCTTCCTTCTTTCACAGCTCCTTGTAAAGAACAGAAAAGTCTCTGGCCCAGAAGGTCCTTGGGAAACCTTGTTACACTTAATAGTGTTCCCTGAGACACAAGAAGTGCTACTGAGAGCAATGAAAGATTAGACAACTGTAAAATATCTAACATATTGAAAAGAAAAAGTTACTTTGCAGATGACATTAGTAAATCTACAAATGCATATATATTCAATCAAAAAATGTTACTAGATAGGATAAGTGAATTTAACAAAGCTACAGGATATAACCAGTTCATACAAAACAAACCGTAGTCAAGATGGAAAATACAAGCTTAAAAATGTTCAGTAACAATAGAATCAGACCGTTATGTATTTGAAGTATTAACTCAGAACACAAGAGAATTATTGAAAAGAAACTGGCTGGACGTGGTGGCTCACACCTGTAATCCAAGCACTTTCGAGGCCAAGGCGGGCAGATCACCTGAGGTCGGGAGTTCAAGACCAGCCTGACCAACATGGTGAAACCCCATCTTTTTTTTTTTTTTTTTTTTTTGAGACGGAGTTTCGCTCTTGTTACCCAAACTGGAGTGCAATGGCGCGATCTCGGCTCACCACAACCTCCGCCTCCTGGGTTCAAGCAATTCTCCTGCCTCAGCCTCCTGAGCAGCTGGGATTACAGGCACGCGCCACCATGTCCAGCTAATTTTTGTATTTTTAGTAGAGACGGGGTTTCACCATGTTGACCAGGATGGTGTCAATCTCTTGACCTCGTGATCCACCCGCCTCGGCCTCCCAAAGTGCTGGGATTATAGGCGTGAGCCACCACGCCCGGCCTGAAACCCCATCTTTAAAAAAGAAAAGAAAAGAAACTATAATACTCTAACAGGAGAAAGAGGAACACATGAATAAATGGAAAGATAGCCCATGAAAATTGTTGAAGTTTTCCTTAACCCTACCAAATTTAAAAATATGTATGACTATCAAAACTATGTAAGAGTGGGTTAAAAAGCTTTAGAAGTAGATAAAAATATCATAAAGACCAAGGTAAACTTGAAAGTACAACAGATGGATAAATGCATCACATTTAGTAAACTCCAGTAAGATACTAGAATTCACTGTGGAGAAAAATTAAGACATCCACCTCAAACCAAGCATATTAATTCCACATGGGAAAAAGAGTTAACCACATAAGGGAAAGAAAAGGCTAGAAGAAAATGAAACCACATACTCCTGCTAGTTGTGGAGACGACAGATGTCAAACTGCTAATGAAAAGTACGCTATACATACTGCCCATTCAAAAACCATGCTTTCGAAGATTCAAAAATGAAATATTTTTTCTTAATACATTAAACACAATGGAACAATGTAACCACATCACTTACAAAACTTCAAAATACAAAGCATACAAAAACTACTTAGAAATATTTTAAATGATCAGAAAGGAAGAAAAATGTGCATGTGACTTTTCAAAATGTTCAACCACAAAACACCTCGGCCTACCTCTCCAGCTTCATGTCCTTCAACCCGCACCGATGCACGCCTCACACTGAACTACTTGCTGGCTCCTCTACACATCCCAGGCTTTCGCACTTGTGTGAAGTTGCTCATCCTGCACTCTCTTCCTGCCACACCCCCCCCCCCCATTCCCGTGGAATCCTAGCCATCCTTCAAGATCCAGTTCAAATGTCATCTCCTCCATGAAGGCTCTCCTCATCTCCCCTCTTGAATGTGCATGCTCCCTTCTTGGGCCAAGCCCCGACAGTGCTTGCTTTGTAGCTTTTCTGTGGCACTTTTCTTACTCAGCAGCCATTGTTTCCTCTTTCTTGCGCTCCTAAAATCTCCCCCTACACTCCCATATTAGATTTTAAGATCCTTGGAAGGAGAGATAATCTTACTCATCTTTGAGTCACCTACCTACAGCTCCCAGAATATTGATTTACATTCAGTAAGTATTCAATAAGTATTAGTTTAAATTGAATTGATGCAATAACCCATTTTGAAAATATAAAAATTAAAGGGAAGCAAATTGACCTTTAAAGGAGCCCTTATATTGCCTATTAAGCTATCAAAAACCACTAGACTGGAAAAAAATAAAAAGTCTTGAGGCTTGAGGAAACAGTTGAAATATACATTGTAAATTGGTTCAATCTTTTTTTGGAACATACTCTGTTAATATGTAACAACAGCGGTAGCATGGTCCATTGCCTCTGATCTGGTGGATGAATTTATTTAAAAGCAAAACAAAATAAATGGACTCAAAAACATTTACAAGCCTATCATTAAATAATAAAAATCTGGAAGCCACCTAATAATCAACTAAGTATCATCTGCATGGCCAGATCCTATCTAACTCTACTCTTCAACTAATAAAAATGACAAGGATGAGGATTATGTCCTCGGGGGAAAAACCAACTAATCTCAACTACCCAAAAATGTATATAATGGAATAAACAAAGTTAAACTGGAGAATTTAATGTCTATAGGTTTTTCTTTAGAAGGCATTCATACATTCAAAAATTTTAAAGCACTGTCCTTAAGCAGGCAATTATTCAAAGGGAGGCGTTCAAGGTCATTCTACCTTGTCCATTTTTTCTTCAACCTCCAGGTAACCTCTTCTTAACCTGACTCCTTTCCTGACATCAGAGCAGGATGCCCCTGAGAGATACACAGAGAAATCAGAGGCAGGATCAGCATTTTTTAGCAGTTGGCCCTTCATGGGATTCAGAAAACACCTGCTACTTCCAAAACAAAACACTATTCATCTTGGGAGAAGAAAACTTAGCAAACAGGTAAGTGAGCCTCTAAACAGCTCTCTTGGACTTCTGAGCAACAAAACAAGGGCACAGGACATGAATTAAAAACACAAGTTGCAGTAAGAGACCAGGACAACTTTTCAAAATTTGCAGTTTCTGGAAGTGAACAACAGAAACAAACCTGGGACTGTAGGCTTTCTTCTCAGGTTTGCCTCATTTTGCCTCTAGTATCTGTGTTCTCTGACTTTGTTTTCTCAATGTGTCAGAAAGATTCACCACTGCTTGAATCTTCATGGGGATGCAGTGGAAATAACTACCATCCATATAGAGAAATGCTAGCAAAAAGGTTCTGAAGAGGGAGCTAAGAAAAAAAGAAAAAGTGGCTGGGCACAGTGGCTTACATCTCTAATCCCAGCACTTTGGGAGGCTGAGGCAGGTAGATCGCTTGAGCCAAGGAGTTTGAGACCAGCCTGGGCAACACAGTGAGACCCCACATTAAAAAAAAAAAAAAAAAAAAAGGTATACTCCTAATCATAAGCCATTCCGCTGAGAAAAAAAAAAAGAATAAAATAAAGTTAAAATTAAAAAGGAAGCAGAAAAGGTTTTTTTGCTGGTTTCTTTTCTTTTTAATGTGATGCTTATCATAAAATGAAGACAAGCAGTACAAAGGGATCTAGGGATGGGAGAGAGCAAATATTAGTCGGCATTAATTAAAGTACCTAAGACTTGGAATGAGTTTTGCTCTTTGGGTACTTTTTTATTATAAATTTTTTCAAACATACAGAAAAACTGAAAGAATAGAAGTGAAACTCTAAACAAAAGAACTGTGAATGTTCTGCTCCATTTGCTTTATCCACTGTTTGTGTATGTTTGGGATTTTTTACTGGACCATTTCATAGTAAGTTTTGTGCATTTTGTATGAGTATGAATTCTCCTACATAATATCTGTGCCACCATTGCATTTTAAAAATTAGCAGTACAGCCAAGCACAGTGGCTCACGCCTGTAATCCCCAAACTTTGAGAGGCTGAGGCACGTGGATCACTTGAGGTCAGGAGTTTAAGACCAGCCTGCCCATTATGGTGAAATTCCGGCTCTACTAAAAGCATAAAAATTAGCTGGGCATGGTAGCATGCGCCTATAATCCCAGCTACTCGGAGGCTGAGGCATGAGAATCACTTGAACCTGGGAAGCAGAGTTTGCAGTAAGCCAAGATCACACCACTGCACTCCAGCCTGGGTGACAAAGTGAGATTCTGTCTCAAAAAAAAAAAAAAAAATTATCAACATTCTACTCACATTTCCCCAACTGTCCCAACAATGCATTTTATAACTGTTTCATTTTTTGATCCAGTACATAATTGGGGTTCATGCAGTACTTTTTGTTTTGTTTTCTTTTTGAGACAGGCTCTCACTCTGTCACCCGGACCGGTGTGCAGTGGTGCAATCATAGCTAACTGCAGCTTGGACTTCCCAAGCTCAAGTGATCATCCTGCCCCAGACTCCCAAAGTGCTGAGGTTGGTTACAGGCACTGTGCCCAGCCCATGCAGTACATTTTATCTGCATGTCTCCTTGGTCTCCTATCCTAACAGCACCACCTTCCCCTTTTTCCCTTGATAGTATCTTTTCTTTTCAGAGCGGGTCTCACTCTCTCACCCAGGCTGGAGTACAGTGGTACCATTATGGCTCATTGCAATCTCGCCTCCTGAGGTCAAGCAATCCTCCCACCTGAGCATCCTGAATAGCTGGGACTACACACACATGCCACCACATCTGGCTAATTTTTGTATTTTTGTAAAGAAAGGGTCTTGTCGCGTTGTCCAGGCTGGTCTCTAGCTCTTGGGCTCAAGCAATCCTCCCCCTGACTTGGCAGGCCTCCCCAAGTGCTGGTGAGTGCTACCATGTCCAGCCTTATGCTGACTTTTTTTTTGAGAGGGAATCTCACTCTGTCACCCAGGCTGGAGTGCAATGGCATGGTCTTGGCTCACTGCAACCTCTGCCTTCCAGGCTCAAGCAATTCTCCCACCTCAGTCTCCTAAGTAGCCTCCCAAGTAGCTGGGACTACAGGCGGAAGCCACCACATCCAGCTAATTTTTGTATTTTTAGTAGAAACAGGGTTTCACCATGTTGGCCAGGCTGGTCTCGAACTCCTGATCGCGTGATCCGCCCACCTTGGCCTCCCAAAGTGCTGGGATTACAGGTATAAACCACCACACCTGGCCTATACTGACTTTTTAAAGAGATAGGTCAGTTGTCTTAGAGAACATTTCATATCCCACGTTTGTCTGATTGTTTCCTCTTGGTGTTATTATCTCACTCCTCTATCCCTGTATTTGCTATAAACAGGAAGTCAAGGCTTGATTACATGTAGGTTTGGGCTAGATTTGAAGGATAAGCGGCCTATGAAATATCCAAATCAACATGATTTATCAACATTTACAATTTGTTATTAAGAACAAAAGGAACTATTCAGCCTTCTGAGGAGAAAATCAAAAACTGGCATCAACACATCCCATTTGGACAGCATTCCAGTGATAATAAAGTGCTTTTTTTTTCTTCTTCCCCCTCTTGCCTCCCCATAAAGTGCTTTTGTCTATATTATTTTAGATGATGCTCTCTTACCCTACTTCCCTCATGGATTTCTTATTATCAGCCTTACTCTACTAACGAGGAAAACTAGGCTCAGTGAGGTTAAGTGATATGACCAAGGTCACACCATTAAGAAGTGTTATAGGCTTGGAGCAGTGGCTCTCGCCTGTAATCCCAACACTTTGGGAGGCCAAGGTGGGTGGATCACCTGAGATCAGGAGTTCAAGGCCAACATGACAAAACCCTGTCTCTACTAAAAATACAAAAAAATAGCTGGGCGTGTTGACACGCACCTAAAATCCCAGCTACTCTGGAGGCTGAGGCAGGAGAATCTCTTGAACCTGAGAGGCGAAGGTTGCAGTGAGCTGAGATCGCCCCATTGCACTCCAGCTTCGGCAACAAGAGCAAAACTCTGTCTCAAACAAAATAGTGTTATAACTAAGTGAGGAGTGATGTACCTGAGGCATGGCATGGAGTTGCTCAGAAAAGACTACACACATGGGAGATGTGCTTTATGTTAGATCTTGAAAGATGGGTACCATTAGGGCCAGACGCGGTGGCTCACACCTGTAATCCCATCACTCTGGAATGCCAATGCAGATGTATCACCTGAGGTCAGGAGTTTGAGACCAACCTGGCCAACACGGTAAAACCCTATCTCTACTAAAAATACAAACATTAGCTGAGCATGGTAGTGTGTGCCTTTAGTTATAGCTACTTGGAAGGCTGAGGCAGGAGAATCCGGGAGGCAGAGGTTGCAGTGAGTCAAGATCACACCATTGTACTCCAGTCTGGATGACAAGAGTGAAACTCTGTCACAAAAAGAAAAACACATGGGTACCATTCATATTTATTCCAGGTATCACAGTAGACAGTGGAGAAATATCAGTGCACAAGACAATCACGGTCCCTGTCTTCACAGAAGTTAAAGTGTAGTGGCAAATATAAAACAAAAATTAAATCATGCAAGAAAGTGGAGTAGGGCATTCCAGACAAAGAAATCCATGTCAGCAAGGCCAAACAGATGTAAGAAGCAGTATGCTGGGGGCACAGTGAGAAGAGTAAAGAAAGTGGTCAGTGGACTACAGCAGGTGAACCGGGAAATAGAGGAAAATCAAGCTGGATAGGCAAGGCAGGGCCAACAGCTACAGAAGTCCCCACTTAAATGTAGTTTTGCTTTGACAATTCCAGTTACCCGGCTGGGCACGGTGGCTCACACCTGTAATCCCAGCACTTTGGGAGGCTGAGGCTGGCAGATCGCTTGAGGTCAGGAGTTCAAGACCAGCTTGGCCAACATCGTGAAACCCCGTCTCTACTAAAAAAATACAAAAATTAGCCAGGCATGGTGGCACTTGCCTGTAATCCCAGCTACTTGGGTGGCTGAGGCAGGAGAATCGCCTGAACCCAGGACGTGGAGGTTGCAGTGAGAGATTGAGGCACTGCACTCCAGCCTGGGTGACAGAACAAGACTCCATCTCAAAAAAAAAAAAAAAAAAAAGAGAGAACTCCAGTAACCCACGGTAAGTACAGTAACCCCATTCGTGTAACTTTTATTACAATATATTGTTATAATTATTCTGTTTTTGTATTAGTTATTATTGTTAATCTCTTGCTATGCCTAATTTATAAATTAAACTTTATCATAGGCATATACTGCATAGGAAAACACATTGAATATGCAGAGTTTGGTACTACTGATATCTGTGATTTCAGGCATCCACTAGGGGTTTTGAAATGTATGCCACTCAGATAAGGGAGGACTACTGTACTCTACGACAGTCTCCTCTTCCTTTCTTTCAAAGGTGCATAAATGAGTGAAAGTGGAATTGGCAGGGCACAGTAGCTCACGCCTGTAATCCCAACACTTTGGGAGTCCATGGCAGGCAGATCACAACGTCAGGACATCAAGACCATCCTGGCCAAAACAGTGAAACCCCATCTCTACTTAAAATACAAAAATTAGCTGGGCATGACAGTGTGTACCTGTAATCCTAGCTACTCGATAGGCTGAGGCAGGAGAATCGCTTGAACCCGGGAGGATGAGGTTGCAGTGAGCCGAGATCATGCTATTGCACTCCAACCTGGCAACAGAGCAAGACTCCATCTCAAAAAAAAAAAAAAAGAATTTATCTGCCATTTCTGTATCTGCTGTAACAGCAGCAGAGATGTTCTTCCCAAAGACACAGGCTTAAGCAGGCCTTTTTCACAAGAAGGCCTTTTTCACCAGTATTAGTTACATCAACTACCCAATAGAAACATTCAAGTTCAAAACCACAAAATCTGTGTGAAACCACTTCAACAGCTCCTAGATAGTTATCAAGCCAGACACAGTGGCTCATGCCTGTAAACCCAGCACTTTGGGAGGACAAGTGGGGAAGACTGCATGAGGCAAGGAGTTTGAGCCCAGGTTGGGCAATATAGCAAGACTCTATCTCTAAAAAATTTAAAATGATTTTAAAACTAGCCAGGCATGGTGGTACGCGCCTATAGCCCCAGCTACTCAGGAGGCTGAGGCAGGAGGATTCCCTGAGCCCAGGAGTTCAAGGTTACAGTGAGCACCAATGCACTCCAGCCTGGGTGCCTGAGCAAGAGCCTGTCTCTAAAAAAAAAAAAAAAAAAAAATCAGTTCCTAGTTATCATGGTGCACATCTCAGAAAAAGCCATTAAGAGACTCAAAAAAAGTACATCAACCTATGTCAACCTTTCTTCCCCAAGGGCCTTTACACTCTAAATGATGTGTGTTCCTTACATGCCTAGCAGAACTGCTGATGCTATGAACTACATACACTCTGAATGCAACAAGTAAGTCTGAGTGTTTTAGGGTTACATAGAAACAGCTGAAACTCCAAAATCATAGATACCACTAAGGCCAAGTAGTGAGCCCTCCTAAGATTATTCGGCACCTTACAGCCTTCAAAGAAATTTTATATATCTTGAAAGTATTCCTTTGAGGTAGAGTCTAGTCAATATTTAATCAACAGATATCTACTGAGTATTTTCTATGTGCCAGAATCTGTTCTACACACTGAGCAATGAACAAGGCAAAGCCCAATCATCTTGAAGCTTACACTTAGGGTGGCAGAAGAAGATAAATACTTATACACGATGCAACATCAGTTAGTGGTCAGTGCTACAAAGAAAACTAAGGCAAAATCAAGGGATAAAGAATGACAGGGAGTGCTGTATTAGAGTGATCAAAGATGGTCTCTGTGAGGAGACATTGCAACAGAGGTGGGAAGGAAGTGAGGAAGCAAGTCATGGTATTTGAGAAATAAGCCTTCCAGATAGCAGGAATGGAAAAAGCAAAGATTCTAAGAGAAGAATGTGCCCAACCTACAACCCAAAGGCACAGAGGACAGTCTGGCTAGAGTGGATGAATGAAGGCGGCACTGAAAGAAAACTAAGGACATGATCAGGTAGGGCCTCGTAGGCCACCATGGGAGATTTTGTAAACAATTATCACCTCCACTTTACAGATAAGAAAACCAAGAGTCAGTAAAAAGGACTTGCCCAAGGTCAAAGAAAAAGTGAGATCTTGGGAGGTACCCTGCTCACTTACTGCAACTGCATTAACGGTGTTGTTCTAAAGAAAGAGCTTAATAATGTGCCTTATACTAGAAGGAGAGGCAATGTACCCTAAGACCCAACAATCCCACCTCTGAGTACATTCCACAGGCAACTCTCTCACAACATCCAAAGGAGAAAATGATGTCCAAGGACGGTCAAGGTCATGACTGTTTGAGGCAGCAAGGGGATGGGAAACAACAAAGATGTCTAATTCTAGAGAAATAAGTAAGCAAAATGTGGCAGATGCACATGATTGCTCTACAACCAAGAGAAATAATAGGCCGGGCGCGGTGGCTCACGCCTGTAATCCCAGCACTTTGGGAGGCCGAGGCGGGTGGACCACAAGGTCAAGAGATCGAGACCATCCTGGTCAACATGGTGAAACCCCGTCTCTACTAAAAATACAAAAAATTAGCTGAGCATGGTGGCGGCGCACGCCTGTAGTCCCAACTACTCAGGAGGCTGAGGCAGGAGAATTGCTTGAACCCAGGAGGCGAAGACTGTGGTGAGCCGAGATCGCGCCATTGCACTCCAGCCTGGGTAAGAAGAGCAAAACTCCGTCTCAAAAACAAAAACAAAACAAAACAAAACAAATTTGGTTAAAAAAGAAAGAAACTAAGGCCGGGTACAGTGGCTCACACCTGTAATCCCAGCACTTTGGGAGGCCAAGGCAGGCAAATCATAAGGTCAGGAGTTTGAGACTAGCCTGGCCAACATGGCGAAACCCCATCACTACTAAAAATACAAAAAATTAGCTGGGTGTGGTGGCACACACCTGTAGTCCCAACTACTCAGGAGGCTGAGGCAAGAGGATCGCTTGAACCCGGGAGGTGAAGGCTGCAGTGAGCCAAGGTCGCACCACTGAACAGCCTGGGCAACAGAGGGGGACTCTGACTCAAAAAAAAAGAAACTGAGGCTGGGTGCGGTGGCTCATGCCTGTAATCCCATCACTTTGGGAGGCCAAGGCAGGTGTATCAACTGAGGTCGGGAGTTCAAAACCAGCCTGACCAACATAGCGAAACCCCATCTCTACTAAAAATACAAAATCAGCCAGGCGTGGTGGCACATGCCTGTAATCCCAGCTACTCAGGAGGCTGAGGCTGAAGAATCGCTTGAACCTGGGAGGTGGAGGTTGCAGTGAGCCAAGATCATGCCATTGCACTCCAGCCTGGGCAACAAGAGTGAAACTCGATCTCAATAAAAGAAACTGATAGAAAATTTAGGGACGGTCATTGCTTCTGTTCAAACACTCCTGATTCACCAATATAGTAGCTCACACCTATAATTCCAGCACATTAGGAGGATGAGGTGGGCAGATCGCTTGAGCCCAGGAGTTCAAGACCAGCCTGAGCAACATGGTGAAACCCCATCTCTACAAAACAATCAAAACTTAGCAGGGCGTGATGGTACACACCTGTAGTCTCAGCCACTCACAAGGCTGAGGCAGGAGAATCACTTGAGCCCAGGAGGCAGAGATAGCAGTGAGCGGTGAGATGGCGCCATTGTACTCCAGCCTGGGCAGTGGGAGTGAAACTCTATTTAAAAAACAAACACACATACAAATACTCCTGGTTCTCCCCCTTCCAAGTACGTCACTGCCATCCTTGAAGGTCAACATGGCCACAAGATTTGCTATGGCCAAAGAAATGGCAGCAAAAATGACAAGGCTCACTTCTTGGCAAAATTTTAAGAGCCTGAATGTGGCTCTTCACAAGATTCCCTCTTCATTTAGGTATATTTCAGAGAGGATGCCTCAACCAGCCTGGATCCCTAAAGAACTCCAATCTGCATAGGCTTCCACTGACCTAAAAGTGTGTTAAATTGCTGAGATTTTGTGGTTGTTACCTCAACATAACCTATTCTATTCTATCTAGGAAATGCAGATTCCTAGCACTACAGCATTTTAGAATCCTAAGCAGATACATATGAAACCATACTTCTACTTCCCAAAGGCATACACATAACCAAACCAACAGGTGGAATTATAAAACCACATAAATGATCTTTTCTGAGGATCCGGCAAGATGGCAGAGGTAGAGCAGAAGAACAACAGGAACTTCTGCAAGTTCACCTGCCATGGCATGGCCCTAGACCAGCTGCTACACATGTCCTAAAAGCAGCTAATGCAGTTGTACAGTGCGCACCAGCGGCGGCGGCCGAACCGGGGCCTGAGGCAGAAGCAGCACTAACTGCTAAAGCGCCTGTGCAAAGCCAAGGAGGCACCGCCCATGGAGAAGCCAGAAGCGGTGAAAACGTGCTTGCGGGACATGATCCTTCTGCCCTTGACAGCGGGCAGCATGGTCATCTACAACAGCAAGACCTTCAACCAGGTGGAGATCAAGCCAGAGACGATCGGCCACTACCTAGGTGAGTTCTCCATCACCTACAAGTCTGTGAAGCACCACCGGCAGGGCATCGGGCCACCCACTCCTCCCACTTCATCCCCCTCACGTAGTGGCAGCTAATAAAGGCACACATATACAGCACCAATAAATAAATAAAAATAAAACCATATAAATATCTTAGAATGATTGAGTGGGTGACTGTAAAACAAAAGGAAATGGGAAGATAAGAAATGAGCATAAACGAAAAAAGAAAAGGAATAATAAAAAGACCTAAAGTTTCATTAAACTCATTGTGCAAATATTAGAAATTTCATTCACTCATTGATTCAACAAACATCTATACACCTATTATGTGCCAGGAATTATTTCGGGTGTACTTACAGAGTGGTGAGTCAAAAAAAAGGCAGTACTATGCTTAAAGTTTATAGTGTACAGGAAAGCCATATATTAAGAAACCCTCAGTAAAAAATTACAATGATTAAGTCTCATTTAAAGCTCAGGTGAGTACCAGGCACAGTAGTACCCACCTATAGTCCCAGCTACTCAATAGGCTGAGGTGGGAGAATTGCTGAAGTCCAGTTCAGCCTAGGCAAAACCCCTTAACAAAAGAAAGCAAAAAAAGCTCAGGTGACATGAGAAAGAGGAACCACATTCAGTGGTTTATAAGCATCTCAGAGGAAGTGACACTTAGGCAAACAGGTGAGGACTGCTTCCTGCCTAGCTAGCAAAGGAGCGGCGATTCATTCCAGGCAAAGGGAACAGCATGTAAAGAGGCCTGCAGTGAGTATGGACCATCCCATAGAGGAAGTGAAAGAGGACTTGTGTGATGGAAGAAAGGAGTGGCAGGAAATGTGGTTAAAGAGATTGGTGGGAAGGGGCGGTGGGGACAACAGGCAGATCACTCAGTCTCACAGTCCAATATAAGGAGTTTGGATTTTATGCTAACTGCAATAGAACCAGAAGAACATTTTAAACAGAAGAATAATGTTATCTTATCTCCAATGTATTATATTCTAACACTTAAGACCCTAGTAATATGCTCAGGTTTTTGCAAAATATGCAAACTAAATGATTTTTCTTTGAGGACCCCTAGAACTTGCATAAACTTCAGGTCCCATCTCAACTCCATCCCAACTCCATCATCCCCACCCAGCTCCATCTCTACATGGGGTAAGTCCTATGTTAGAGGTGAGCACAAGGTGCCAAGGACAAAGCAACTTTACCAATTTGATACCAAGAGTTCTTTACTGTCAAAATGGATTTTCTTCTTCTTTAGTTTACATTGTCTGGTAACATTCAAAATTGTTCCCTGGTCTAATCACAGAAATCACGAAAACAACAGAGTTCTTTCTGCTGGCAGCCCAAGACAAGACATTTTGCTAGACAAACTTTCAGAAGTTAAAGATAAGATGTGTACAGTTGTCCCTCTCATTAGTGCTACGAAATAGAGAGAAACAGTCCCTGTTTCTCTCGGGTAGCCTACACAAAGATGCCTCCTATTGTAACATAGCAATGAGTCATGGAGGTAGATGCAGATGGTACAAAAAAAACTAAACTAGGGAGAACTGTTTGTCCAGAAGCAAAGGCACTTTAACACACAATCCACCACCATGAATGGAAATCACTTTCCAGTTTCCTTCAGTCCAAAACTTAGGCAGCAACAAAGGCACCAGGAGCCAACAGCTTTGGAAGGTTTAATATGTACTAGCTCATTTAATCTTCACAACTATGCTAAGTAGTTCTATTATTAGCCCCATTTTTGCAGATGAAAAATCCTAAATCTAAGCCTTAAACTAGATAACTTGAACCAGGTCACAAAACCACAACAGAGGCCAGGCACGGTGGCTCACGCCCATAATCCCAACACTTTGGGAGGCCAAAGGGGGTAGATCACGAGGTTAGGGGTTCAAGACCAAGTTCAAGTCCTACTAAAAAATACAAAATTAGCCTGAGTAATCCCAGCTACTTAGGAGACAGAAGCAGGAGTATCACTTGAACCTGGGAGGTGGAGGTCACAGTGAGTCAACATCAGGCCACTGCACTCCAGCCTGGACAACAGAGCAAGACTCTGTCTCAAACACACACACACACACACACACACACACACACACACACACACACACACACACACACACACAGAGCTAGGCTTCAAACCTAGCCTAACTCCAGAGCCCTTACCTCTTAACCACTGTTTAGAACCTCCCAGTCCCATCCAAATTTTTCTGTCACCAAATATGGAGTAGTTTCTTCTCGTCCTGCTTTTACTATTTTAATGAAATCCCTCCCCCTTGAGAGAATACAGTTGTGGTGTCACAATTACAACAGAAGAACAGGTACTTCTTCTCAGTATCCACTTCCAATTCAAATAAGAAAGGATAATCAGGCCACAACATTCAGCCAGAATCCACTGTGGTCAGAAGCTGTCCTAACAACAGTAGGGCTTTCAGTCTGTTTTAATAAGGTGAAACACTGTACACTAAAACTGAACAAATGTTTGCACTGCAGCAAACACTATGGTTCACACCTGTAATCCCAGCACTTTGGGAGGCCGAGGTGGGTGGATCACGAGGTCAAGAGATCAAGACCATCCTGGTCAACATGGTGAAACCCCGTCTCTACTAAACATACAAAAAATTAGCTGGGCATGGTGGTGCGTGCCTGTAATCCCAGCTACTCAGGAGGCTGAGGCAGGAGAATTGCCTGAACCCAGGAGGCGGAGGTTGTGGTGAGCCGAGATCGCGCCACTGCACTCCAGCCTGGGTTACAAGAGCAAAACTCCGTCTCAAAAAAAAAAAACCACCCTGACCAACACGAAGAAGCCCCTCTCTACTAAAAATACAAAATTAGCTAGGTGTGGTGGCACATGCCTGTAATCCCAGCTACTTAGGAGGCTGAGGCAGGACAATCACTTGAACCCAGGAGGCGGAAGTTGCGGTGAGCCAAGATTGTGCCATTGCACTCCAGCCTGGGCAACAAGAGTGAAACCCTGTCTCAAAAAAAAAAAAAAAAAATGTTGGCAATGCAACCCAACCACCTATACAAGTCAGTATCATGCAAAACAGATAACCACACAATTGCAAGGGGCCTAAAGAGGAGAGTCTGTTGGGAGTAGGTCTGAAGAACTTAGCTGAACACATACCACAGGTCCATCACTGACCATGTGATCACTACAGGCATGGAACAAGTCACCAAGCCAACAGGTCCCCAGGTTATTAAAATCTAGGGAAACTTGGCTGGGTACAGTGGCTCACGCCTGTAATCCCAGCACTTTGGGAGGATCACTACAGCCCAGGAGTTCAAGACCAGCCTAAGCAATATACCAAGACCCCATCTCTATAAAATTTTAAAAAATAAATTTTTTTTTTAATCTAGAGAAAGAAAGGGAGGTTATAGAAATCACCAAAGAGCAGAAAGTCCAAGCCTACTCTGATTTCATCAATTAGCTTCCTAAAGTCTGCAGAATGCAGGTAAAAGATTAAGAACCTAATCTTTACTGAAGGTTGGACAAACCACCACCAAAAAAAAGGGAAAAAAATAATAATAACCTAATCTTTTCTGGCCATTTCTCTAGCTAGCCAAGCAGCTTCCCCTCACATAGTCTTGTCCCTTACCTAGAACCCAAAAGAGTTGTGGTAGCTCAGAAACCCCCAGTAAACAGCCTCATGATTATTTAATGAAATAAAGTGTTCATTTGTGAGCAACGCTGGAAGCTGCAGAGATGGAGCACCTAGTATGTGGTTTACAGGTCATGGTGTTCACGTCTCAGGTCAGAAGTTTAGGAGCTCCTGGCCAAGTACGGAAAGCTAATCATTAGTGAGGAAATGGTTTGTTGAATAAATGAATGAATTAATGAATGAATGGCCGGATAAGGAACGATGCTTTCTTGAGCAAGACAGTTCCCAGGAAGGCCAAGGACCGGGAACTCCCAAAGTCAGCAAGGAAAAGCCACGAAGTCCACACGGACTTCCAGCACGCCCCCGCTGGCCAGGCAGCTGGCCTGCAACAAGGCACTCAGGCCCCACAGGTGTCAGGCATGAAGGTGAGGCTAATGCTCCACACTTCATAAACAGAGCCGGTCTCAAAGCACAGATGCAATCTTAATTCTTTCCAAAACATTAGCCTCCTCTCCCCGTTACAGGCCAGACTCCCAGAGGATCACATTTAGAACACAGCTTGGGGGGAGGCAGGAGAGATGTGCCAGCTTTTATTTTCTTGGGAGAAGACCGGTCAATGGCCAGGGACCACTGAAACTGTCGGGAAACGGGTGAAGAGGGAAATCGAGACCCGCGAAATCCGCGAACTGGTCTGAGTCAGGAGCACAATCAGTGCTTAGTCACTGATACCTCGGCGGCCGGGAGTTCCTCGCCCCCTGCCAGCCCCAGACGTACGTGACAAACCGTAGCGGAGCCTGGCGCGCGCTCCTGAGCCCCGGCCCGGGCCTCCCCAGCCGGGCCCCGACGTTCGCCTCCCGCTCCATACTTACTCCGCAGAGCTGGTCCCGTTAACCGCCGAGCCGTCGGGGGCCGGGTTCAGCTGGATGGGCGTCGGCTTCTTCTTGGGCATTTTGGACCCGGCTAAGGCGCTTTCAACTCCGGGGGGAGGGCAGCACCTCTCGCTTCCTCCCGCTGAGCTGCCCCGAGCCCGCTGCGCAGATCCAAGTCCGGGCCGCGGGCCCCGGGGATGCCTTCGGCCGGTGCGCCCCGCGCAGTCCCGTCAGCTCCGAGGGGGCCGGTGGCGGTCTCAGGAGACCCCCGCCCCACCCGCCCAGGACTCGGCTCCGCGCGCAGCGAGCCGACGGGCTGCCCCGCAGGAGCGGAGCGAACTGAAAGTGCGGTTCGGCAGCCCGGGATTCCCTCCCTCTCTCCCTCAACCAACCAGTCTCTCCAGCTCAGGCGGCCCCGTCGCGCGCGCACCAGAGCCCAGCTCCAGCTCCTGTCGGGGAAACTGCCGCCGCCGCGCTCCTAGCAGCTCGGCACAGCGGCCCTGGGAGGGACTGGAGGTCGGGGGAGGGGCGGGGAAGGGGAAGCCTCGCCCCCGACCCGGGCTGCGGCGCTTCCCACACACCCACTCGACTCCGCCCCTACTGCCTCGCCAACAACCAATGGGAGCAAGCCTCGGCGGCAGATGACGCGGAAATACGTCATGGGAGCGCGGCGCGCTGCCCTGGGGGCGGGGTCTGTCGCGGGCTCGATGGCGCCCTCTGCCGCCCGGAGACACGCAGGCCGACCCAGCCGAAAAGAGGTTCGTGTCGTCTGCCGGGTGAGCTCCTCTAGACCAAGTGCCGCACGGCCTCCTTGTCTGCAGAAACTAGCCTGTCCCCGACCTTCGTCCCCAAGCCGAGTCCTGTTGACGGAAATGAAATAACAAAATAAATAAGGAAAAGGACCCCTTCCTGTGTCCAGAGGAGAGGCAGCGTGGGGAATAGGAAACTTGTCCAGAGAATCCTTGAGCCCAACGAACTGTCATTTATGTCATTTATTTATTTAATAATACTACTGAGAAGGGTGCGGGGAAATGGACACTCAGTGCTGATGAGATTGTAAATTGTTGCAACGGTTTTTGAGAGCAGATTGATTTTTTTTTTGGACGGGGTTTCACTATGTTGGCGATATTTTTTTTAAGCCTTAAAAACACTCTTTTTCAGTCCAGGAGCGGTGGCTCACGTCTGTAATCCCTGTGCTGCCTGAGCAGGGAGACCCCCGCGTCTCTACTAGCTGGGCGTGACTGAGTGCACCTGTAGTCTGAGCTACTGAGGAGACTGAGGCTTGAGGATCACTTGAGCCCAGGAGTTTGAGTCTGCTGTGAGTTAGGATCACACCACTGCACACCAGCTTCGGAGCGTGACTCTGTAAAAACTTTCATCCAGGCCGGTCCGAGTGCAGTGTTTACGACTAATTGATCACAACCAGTTACTGATTTCTTTTTCTTTTTCTTTTTTTTTTTTTTTTTTGAGACGGAGTTTCGCTGTTGTTACCCAGACTGGAGTGCAATGGCACGATCTCGGCTCACCACAACCTCCGCCTCCTGGGTTCAAGCAATTCTCCTGCCTCAGCCTCCCGAGTAGCTGGGACTACAGGTGCGCACCACCATGCCCAGCTAATTTTTGTATTTTTAGTAGAGACGGGGTTTCACCTCGTTAACCAGGATGGTCTCGATTTGTTGACCTTGTGATCCACCCGCCTCGGCCTCCCAAAGTGCTGGGATTATACGTGTGAACCACCGCGCCCGTCCTGTTACAGATTTCTTTGTTCCTTCTCCACTCCCACTGCTTCACTTGACTAGCCTTAAAAAAAAAAAAAAACTTTCATCCAGGCCAGGCGCAGTTCGTTCACACCTATAATCCCAGCACTTTGGGAGGCCAGGGCGGGTTGATCATGAGGTCAGGAGTTCAAGACCAGCCTTCCCAAGGTGGTGAAACCCCATCTCTACTAAAAACACAAAAAATTTACACGAGGGTGGTGGCCACTGCCAGTAATCCCAGCTACTCGGGGAGGCTGAGGCAGAGAATCACTTGCACCTGGTACGCAGAGTTTGTTTTTTTTCTTTTTTTTGAGACAGAATTTTGCTATTGTTGCCCAGACTGGAGTGCAATGGCGCGATTTCAGTACCTCCCCCTCGCAGGTTCAAGCGATTCTCCTGCCTCATTTTCCCAAGTAGCTGGGATTACAGGCACGTGCCACCACGCCCTGCTAATTTTTTGTATTTTCAGTAGAGACAGCATTTCTCCATGTTGGTCAGGCTGGTCTTGAACTCCCGACCTCAGGTGATCTACCTGCCTCAGCCTCCCAAAGTGCTGGGATTACAGGCATAAGCCACAGTGCACGGCCAAAAAAAAAAAAAAAAAAAAAGCTTTTATCCAAAAATTCCAGTTCTGTGAATTACTAAAGAAATAAGATGTGTGACCGGGCGTATATTTTGTATTTTGTCCTAAAAATACAAAAATTAGCTGAGTGTTGTGACGCACACCTGTAGTCCCAGTGACTCGGGAGGCTGAGGCAAGAGAATTGCTTGAACCCGGAATGCAGAGTTCGCAGTGAGCCCAGATTATGCCACTGCAGTCCAGCCTGGGTGACAGAACGAAACTCCATCTCAAAAAAAAGAAAGAAAGAAAGAAAGAAGATGTGAATAAAGAGCTTAAAAAAATAAGAGGCACATTATCCATTCAAAAGTGTACATTCAGTGTTCCTCTTCCCCTTTTCCATCCTAAAATATTCAGTGCCAGAGACATTAGGTATACAGAACAAAGGAAGCATATACACCTGGAGGTCCATAGCCAGGTGTCAGTGACCTAGTAGGTAAGGAGGCTAAAGAACCTGAGAAGATGAAGAGGGCTTGAACACCTGGGAGGCAGCCCTACAAAAAGTCTAAGCCATAGAGCCCAAGAGTAGAGAGCAAGGCATCCCAGTGGGGAAGGCCTGGAAGCTTAGATTGGGAGATTAGTTGCATACAGGATAATTGATCAAGTCACTAAATACATTAAGCATGACAGAGCCAGCTTTCTCACTGCGGTACAATGAAGTTAAAACTATGGGGAGAATGCCCCATGCTATTGTATTTGAATTGGAGGTATCAGTGTGAATTCACAGTTGTTTTTTTGTTTTTTTGGGTTTTTTTTTTTTTTGAGTGGAGTTTAGCTCTTTTTGCCCAGTCTGGAGTGCAATGGCACGATCTCGGCTCACCGCAACCTCTGCCTCTCAAGTTCAAGTGATTCTCCTGCCTCAGCCTCCCAAGTAGCTGGGATTACAGGCACGCACCACCACTCCTGGCTAATTTTGTATTTTTAGTAGAGATGGGAGGCAAAGGTTGCAGTGAGCCGAGATCATGTTGGCCAGCCTGGTGTCTAACTCCTGACCTCAGGTAATCCACCTGCCTCGTGAGCCACCAAGCCCCGCCTGAACTCAAACTTTTATTTATTTATTTATTTTAAATTTTTATTGGAACTCAAACTTTTAAAAAAAATAATAATTATAGTAGGTGGGTGCAGTGGTGGCTTCTGCCTGTAATCCCAACACTTTGTAAGGCCGAGGTGGGAGGATCATATGAGGTCAGGAGTTCAAGACCAGGCCTGGCCAACATGGTGAAACCCTGTCTCACTAAATTACAAAAATTAGTCTGTTGTGGTGGTGGGCACTTGTAATCCCAGCTACTCAGGAGGCTGAGGCAGGATGATTGCCTGAACCTGGGAGCCAAAGATTTCAGTGAGCCGAGGTCACACCACTGCACTCTAGCCTGGGCGACAGAGTGAGACTCTGTCTCAAAAATAAATAAATAAAAATAAATTTTATTGCGTATATTTGAGGTTTACAACATGATGTTGTGGGATATATATAGATAGTAAAATGGTTACTATAGTGAAGAAAATTAACATATCTATACTCTCACATAAAGGCTTGTGTAAGTATAACAAGAGCGGCTAAAATCTACCTATTTAACAAAAAAACCCAAGAACAATACAATGTTATTAACTATGGTCCTCATGTTGCACATGAGATCTCTAGACTTTCTTATTCTACATATCTGCTTCTTTGTATTTATTTACCTACATCTCCCCATTTCTTTCGCCCATAGTTTTTAATATACAGGCATAGATATAAATGTATGCATGTGTATGTAGAAGTGATTGTATCCTTATTCATATTAAACATGCATAATTTTTAGTATCAGAGTAAAATAATAAACATTGAAGAGTTAGTCGAAGGCCAAGTGTGATGGCTCACACCTGTAATCCCAGCACTTTGGGAGGCAGAGGTGGGAGGATCACCTGAGGTCAGGAGTTTGAGACCAGCCTGGCCAACATGGTGAAACCCTGTCTCTATGAAAAATACAAAAATTAGCCAATCATGGTGGTGAGTACCTGTAATACCAGCTACTTTGGAGGCTGAAGCAAAAGAATCACTTGAACCCAGAAGGTGGAGGTTGCAGTGAGCCAAGATCATGCCACTGTACTCCAGCTGGGCAACACGACGAGGCTCTGTGTGAATGACTTGAGCCCAGGAGTTCAACACTAGCCTGGGCAACATGATGAAACCTCATCTCTACAAAAAATACAAAAATCAGCCCGGCATGGTGGCAGGTGCCTGCAGTCCCAGCTACTCTGAAGGCTGAGGTGGGAAGACTGCTCGAGCAAGGCGGCAGTGAGCCATGATCTTGCGCCCCAGCCTAGACAACACAGAAAAAGAAACAGAGAGACAACCAGTGATGAAAACATACCATAAATTGAGGAGTACATTTAACTCAGACTTCCATATCTTAGGTTCAAAAGCAAACAAAACAAAAAAGCATGAACTTGAGAGAGAAAGACCTGAGATTAATTCCAGTTCTGCCCTTGGCTGATTTCTCTCTGAGCCTCAGTTAAATTACCTATAAAATGAGAATTATACTATCTACTACTGCACTAAATAGTTATGAGCATTAAATGAAGTTGCGAAAGAATAGTAGCTAACACAGCTAAAAAAATGGTGATGGGCTGGGCGCGGTGGCTCACGCCTCTAATCCCAGCACTTTGGGAGGCTGAGGAGGGTGGATCACTTGAGGTCAAGAGTTCAAGACCGGGCCGGGTGCCAGTGGCTCACACCTGCAATCCCCACACTTTGGGAGGCCGAGGCAGGTGGATCACGAGGTCAAGAGATCGAGACCATCCTGGTCAACATGGCGAAACCCCATCTCTACTAAAAACACAAAAAAATTAGCTGGGCATGGTGGCGTGTGCCTGTAATCCCAGCTACTCGGGAGGCTGAGGCAGGAGAATTCCCTGAACCCAGGAGGCGGAGGTTGTGGTGAGCCGAGATCGTGCCATTGCACTCCAGCCTGGGTAACAAGAGTGAAACTCCATCTCAAAAAAAAAAAAAAAAAAGAGTTCAAGACCATTCTGGCCAACATGGTGAAACCCCCTCTGTACTAAAAATAGCCAGATGTGGTGTCAAACACCTGTAGTCCCAGCTACTTGGAAGGCTGAGGCAGGAGAATTGCCTGAATGTGTGAGGTGGAGGTTGCAGTGAGCCAAGATCACTACACTGCATTCCAGCCTGGCGCTAGAGCAAGACTCTGTCTCAAAAATTTAAAAAAATGGTAATGGTGGTAGGTTTTCATTGTGTAAACATAATCTGCTGGAAGGAGAATAATTTTTTATTTTTTTGAGACGGAGTTTTGCTCTTGTTACCCAGGCTGGAGTGCAATGGCATGATCTCGGCTCACCAAAACCTCCGCCTCCTGGGTTCAGGCAATTCTCCTGCCTCAGCCTCCTGAGTAGCTGGGATTACAGGCACGCACCACCATGCCCAGCTAATTTTTTGTATTTTTAGTAGAGACAGGGTTTCACCATGTTGACCAGGATGGTCTCGATCTCTTGACCTTGTGATCCACCCACCTCAGCCTCCCAACGTGCTGGGATTACAGGCTTGAGCCACCGCGCCCGACCAAGAATAATTTTTCTTTATTTATTTTATTTTGTTTTATTTTATTTTATTTTTATTTTTTAATTGTTTAAATTTTTATTGCATTATAGGTTTTGGGGTACATGTGCAGAACGTGCAAGATAGTTGCATAGGTACACACATGGCAGTGTGTTTTGTTGCCTTCCTCCCCTTCACCCACACTTGGCATTTATCCCCAGGCTATCCCTCCCCAGCCCCCCCCACTGTCCCTCCCCCATTCCCCCCAATAGACCCCAGTGTGTAGTAGACCCCCTCCCTGTGTCCATGTGTTCTCATTTTTCTCACCCGCCTATGAGTGAGAATATGTGGTATTTCGTTTTCTGTTCTTGTGTCAGTTTGCTGAGAATGATGTTCTCCAGATTCATCCATGTCCTTACAAAGGACACAAACTCATCATTTTTGATTGCTGCATAATATTCCATGGTGTATATGTGCCACATTTTCCCAGTCCAGTCTATCATCGATGGGCATTTGGGTTGGTTCCAGGTCTTTGCTATTGTAAACAGTGCTGCAATGAACATTCGTGTGCATGTGTCCTTATAGTAGAACGATTTATAGTCCTTTGGATATATACCCAGTAATGGGATTGCTGGGTCAAATGGAATTTCTATTTCTAGGTCCTTGAGGAATCACCACACTGTCTTCCACAATGGTTGAACTAATTTACACTCCCACCAACAGTGTAAGAGTGTTCCTATTTCTCCACATCCTCTCCAGCATCTGCTGTCTCCAGATTTTTTAATGATCGCCATTCTAACTGGCGTGAGATGGTATCTCAATGTGGTTTTGATTTGCGTCTCTCTAATGACCAGTGATGATGAGCATTTTTTCATGTGTTTGTTGGCCTCATGTATGTCTTCTTTTGTAAAGTGTCTGTTCATATCCTTTGCCCATTTTTGAATGGGCTTGTTTGTTTTTTTCCTGTAAATCTGTTTGAGTTCTTTGTAAATTCTGGATATCAGCCCTTTGTCAGATGCGTAAACTGCAAAGATTTTTTTCCCATTCTGATGGTTGCTGATTCACTCTAGTGATTGTTTCTTTTGCCGTGCAGAAGCTGTGGAGTTTGATTAGGTCCCATTTGTCTATTTTGGCTTTTGTTGCCAATGCTTTTGATGTTTTATTTTATTTTTTTGAGACGGAGTCTCGCTCTGCCTCCCAGGCTGGAGTGCAGTGGCACAATCTGAGCTCACTGCAAATCTGAGCCACCACACCCAGCAGAGAAGAATAATTTATAGAGGCTTTCCAGAAGACAATTTCCTTTCAGAAATATTCACACTTTGACTCAATAATTCCACTTCCATAACTCTCTTGTAAAGAAATTATGAAAGCTATATAGAAGAGGCGGGGTGCAGTGGCTCAAGCCTGTAATCCTAGCACTTTGGGAGGCCAAGGCGGCAGATCACGAGGTCAGGAGTTCAAGACCAGCCAGACCAACATGGTGAAACACTGTCTCTACTAAAAACACAAAAATTAAGGCCAGGCACAGTGACTCATGCCTGTAATCCCAGCACTTTGAGAGGCCAGGCTGGGTGGATCACCTGAGGTCAAGAGTTTGAGACCAGCCTGGACAATATGGTAAAACCCTGTCTCTACTAAAAATACAAAAATTAGCAGAGTATAGTGGCAGATGTCTGTAATCACAGCTACTCAGGAGGGTGGGGCAGGAGAATTGCTTGAACCCAGGAGTCAGAGGTTGCAGTGAGCCAAAATTGAGCCACTCCACTCCAGCCTGGGTCACAGACAAAGACTTTTGTTTTGTTTTGTTTTTTTCTCTCTGCCCTCCACCCCTGTCCCAAGACTTTTTCTAAAAGTATATATATGTATACAAAAATCAGCCAGCCGTGGTGGTATGTACCTATGATCCCAGTCAATTAGGAGGCTGAAGCAGGAGAATCGCTTGAACCCAGGAGGCAGAAGTTGCAGTGAGCTGAGATCACACCACTGCACTACAGCCTAGGCTCTGTCTCAAAAATAAAAATAAAAATAAAAAGAAAGCTATACAGAAGAAGGATCAATACAGTATTATTTAAATAGCTAAAATCTGAAATCACCTAAATATTCAATAGAAGGGAAATGATTAGATCATTTATGACACACCCATACGGTGGAATACTGGATAAGACTCATTTCCAGAAATTTCAAACAATAGGAATTAATATTCTTTAACAGTTTTATTTATTTATTTTTTTTTTTGGAGACGGCGTTTTGCTGCTGTTACCCATACTGGAGTGCAATGGCACGATCTCGGCTCACCACAACCTCCGCTTTCTGGGTTCAAGCAATTCTCCTGCCTCAGCCTCCTGAGTAGCTGGGATTACAGGCGCGCACCACCATGCCCAGCTAATTTTTTTGTATTTTTAGTAGAGACGGGGTTTCACCCTGTTGACCAGGATGGTCTCGATCTCTTGACCTCGTGATCCACCCTCCTCGGCCTCCCAAAGTGCTGGGATTATAGGTGTTTAACAGTATTTCTGGGAAAACCTAGGATCTCTATTATTGTTTTAAGACGGAGTTTTGCTCTGTCACCCAGGCTGGAGTGCAATGGGATTACAGACATGAGCCACCACGCCCAGCACCCAGCCCAGATCTCTATTTTTATTTTAGAAAACAGAAAAAAGTTACTTGCTTAATGTCAACGTCTATATCAACACCCAAAGACAAATGAAAGTAAAGTGCGATAGCACTGGACACCATTATGTTGGGTAAGAACCAATAGAACATATAGCTATCTGGGAAATGGCCAGACTTTCAACGTCATGCAGTGTTTAGTAAAAGAAATAGGGACAACTACCTGGCCATTTGGAACAGAAATGAAGGTGGATCCTTATTCCTTATCCTATAATAAATTCCAGGTGCATCAAAATGCAGTCAAGTCGAGGCACAGTGGCTCATGCCTTTAATTCCAGCATTTTGGTAGGCCGAGGCAGGAGAATTGCTTGAGGCCAAGAGTTTGAGACCAGTCTGAGCAATATAGGGAGACTCTATCTCTACAGAAAAATACACTTTGACTGGGCACGCTGGCTCACCCCTGTAAACTAACACTTTGGGAGACCAAGACTGGAGGATTGCCTGAGGCCAGGAGTTTAAGTCCAGCCTAGTCAACATAGTGAGACTCCATCTATAAAAAAATTTTTTTTTCTCTTTTGAGATGGAGTTTTGCTGTTGTTTCCCGGCTGGAGTGCAATGGCAAGATGTTGGCTTACCACAACCTCCACCCGCTAGATTCAAGCAATTCTCCTGCCTCAGCCTCTGGAGTAGCTAGGATTACAGGCACATGGCACCATGCCCAGCTAATTAAAAAAAAAAATAGCTGGGTGTGGTGGCGTGTGCCTGTAATCCCAGCTACTGGGGATCCTGAAGCAGGAGAATCCCTTCGACCCGGGAGGCAGAGGTTGCAGTGAGCTGAGATTGGGCCACCACAATAGAAACATAAAAAGAGTATTAATCAATATAGGTAGTTCACAGAGAAAGTAATACAAATGGCTTCCAAATATTATTTTTTTCTTTTCTTTTATTTATTTATTTATTTATTTATTTATTTTTGAGACGGAGTTTCGCTCTTGTTACCCAGGCTGGAGTGCAATGGCGCGATCTCGGCTCACCGCAACCTCCGCCTCCTGGGTTCAGGCAATTCTCCTGCCTCAGCCTCCCAAGTAGCTGGAACTACAGGCATGTGCCACCATGCCCAGCTAATTTTTGTATTTTTAGTAGAGACGGGGTTTTACCATGTTGACCAGGATGGTCTCGATCTCTTGACCTCGTGATCCACCCGCCTCGGCCTCCCAAAGTGCTGGGATTATAGGCATGAGCCACCGCGCCTGGCCAGCTTTCAAATATTCTATTCACTTACTAGAGAAATCCAAATTAAAATGAGAGATCACCTGTCACTTATTAATATTATTGAAGATGTGAGAGAAAAGGCATTCTCATACACTGTTGCTGGGAGTATAATTGTACAATCTTGTCTTGCTTTGTTACTCAGGGTGGAGTGCAATGGCATGATCTTGGCTCACTACAACCTCTGCCTCCTGGGTTCAAGCAATTCTCCTGCTTCAGCATCCCAAGTAGATGAGATTACAAGTGCCTGCCACCATGTCCAGCTAATTTTTTGTATTTTTAGTAGAGAAGGAGTTTCACCATGTTGGCCAGACTGGTCTCAAACTCCTGACCTAGTGATCCACCCTTCTTGGCCTCCCAAAGTGTTGGGATTATAAACGTGAGCCACTGCACCCCCAATTTTTTTTTAGAGGGAGTCTCCCTCTGTCGCCCAGGTTGGAGTGCAGTTCCCCAATCTCAGTTTACTGCAACCTCCACCTCACTGGTTCAAGCAATTCTCCTGCCTCAGTCTTCTGAGTAATTGGAATTACAGGTACCCACCACCAAGCCTGGCTAATTTTTGTATTAGTAGAAACGGGGTTTCACTGTGTAGGCCAGGCTGGTCTGGAACTCCTGACCTCAATTCACCCGTCTTGGCCTCCCAAAGCGCTGGGATTACAGGTGTGAGCCACCACGGCCAGCCACTGCAATCTTTTTAAAGGGCACTTTGGGCTGGGCACGGTGGCTCACGCCTATAATCCCAGCATTTTGGGAGGCCGAGGCGGGAGGATCACTAGGTCAAGAGATCGAGACCATCCTGGTCAACATGGTGAAACCCCGTCTCTACTAAAAATACAAAAATTAGCTGGGCGTGGTGGTGCGCGCCTGTAATCCCAGCTACTCAGGAGGCTGAGGCAGGAGAATTGCAGAAGGTGGAGGTTGCGGTGAGCCAAGATCGTGCCATTGCACTCCAGTCTGGGTAACAACAGCGAAACTCTGTCTCAAAAAAAAAAAAAAGGATATATTTGGATTTTGGGTTTTGTTTTTGTTTTGGGACAAACTGTCACTTCATTTCCAGTGCTGAGGCTGAATCATAGATTACTTTAATCTTGAACCCCTGGGCTCAAGTGATCCTCTTGCCTTAGCCTCCCCAGTACTAATTTTTTATTTTTTGTAAAGACAGTATATCCATATGTTGCCTAGGCTTGTCTTGAACTCCTGGCCTCAACTGTTCCTCCCACGTAAGCCTCTCAAAGTGCTGGGACTATAGGCATGAGCACCTGTCCAAGGATATATTTGTATATGTGCTTTATATGATAGAAAACTTCTGGAAACACAAAAGAGCAATTGTTAATAGTGTTTTTCTCTGGGGAGGAGCTCTGAGAAGCCCAGAGGCAGAGGAAGTTTCCTTTTCATTTTATAGCCTTTGGTATTACTGGAATTATATATATATATAAAATTCACACAAATATACGTGTGTGTGTGTGTGTGTGTGTAACTTTTCCAACTAAAACAACATTAGGCTGGCTCATGCCTGTAATCCCAGCACTTTGGGAGGCTGAAGTGGGCAGATTGCTTGAGCTCAGGAGTTCAAGACCCACCTGGGCTTAAAGACCCCCATCTCTAAATAAATAAAGAAAACCAAAAAGGTTGAAAAGAAAGAAGACATTTGCAATGAATGTATTATTATTATTATTATTTTGAGATGAAGTCTTACTCTATAGTCTAGACTGGAGTGCTGTGGCACAATCTTGGCTCACTACAACTTCTGCTTCCCAGGTTCAAGCTATTCTCCTGCTTGAGCCTCCCGAGTGGCTGGGATTACAGATGTGCACCACCATGCCCAGCTAATTTTTTGTATCTTTAGTAGAGACAGGGTTTCACCATGTTAGCCAGGATAGTCTCGATCTCCTGACCCTGTGATCTGCCCACCTCAGCCTCCCAAAGTGCTGGGATTATAGGAGTAAACCAGTGTGCCCAGCCAATGGATGATTTTTTTGTTGTTGTTCATTTTTTGTTTTGAGATGGAGTTTTGCTCTTGTTGCCCAGGCTGGAGTACAATGGCGCAATCTCGCCTTACCACAACCTCCGCCTCCTGGGTTCAAGAGGCTCTCCTGCCTCAGCCTCCCGAGTAGTTGGGATTACAGGCATGCATCACCACACCAACCTAATTTTGTATTTTTAGTAGAGACTGGGTTTCTCCAAGTTGGTCAGGCTGGTCTGGAACTCCCTGCCTCAAGTGATCTGCTTGCCTCAGTCTCCCAAAGTGTTGGGATTACAGGTGTGAGCCATCGCACCCAGCCTGAATGTATTTTTTTTTTTTTTTTTTTTTTTGAGACGGAGTTTCGCTCTTGTTACCCAGGCTGGAGTGCAATGGCGCGATCTCGGCTCACCGCAACCTCCGACTCCTGGGTTCAGGCAATTCTCCTGCCTCAGCCTCCTGAGTAGCTGGGATTACAGGCTTGAGCCACTGCGCACGGCCTAATGTATTTTTTAAGAGGCGGGGTCGCCTTTTCACAAGATGGCGCCGAAAGCGAAGAAGGAAGCTCCTGCCCCTCCTAAAGCCGAAGCCAAAGCGAAGGCTTTAAAGGCCAAGAAGGCAGTGTTGAAAGGTGTCCACAGCCACAAAAAAAAAGAAGATCCGCACGTCACCCACCTTCCGGCGGCCCAAGACACTGCGACTCCGGAGGCAGCCCAAATATCCTCGGAAGAGCGCCCCCAGGAGAAACAAACGTGACCACTATGCTATCATCAAGTTTCCACTGACCACTGAGTGCCATGAAGAAGATAGAAGACAACAACACACTTGTGTTCGTTGTGGATGTTAAAGCCAACAAGCACCAGATCAAACAGGCTGTGAAGAAGCTCTATGACATTGATGTGGCCAAGGTCAACACCCTGATTCGGCCTGATGGAGAGAAGAAGGCATATGTTCGACTGGCTCCTGATTACGATGCTTTGGATGTTGCCAACAAAATTGGGATCATCTAAACAGTCCAGCTGGCTAATTCTACATATATGTATATCTTTTCACCATTAAAAAAAAAAAAAGAGGCGGGGTCTTACTGTGTTACCCGGGCTAGAGTGTAGTAGCTATTCCAAGCACAATCATAATACACTGCAACCTGAACTCCTGGCATCAGGCAATCCTCTCACCTCAGCCTCCTGAGTAGCTGGGATTATGGACATGCACCACTGCACCTGGCCCTTGTAATGCATATATCCAAAAAAAAACCCACAAACCTCATATCCAGAATACATGAAGAACCCCTACACGTTAACACAAAAAAAGACAGACAATTTAATTAAAAAAAAAATAGGCAAAGCCAGACACAGTGGCTCAGGCTTGTAATCCCAGCACTTTGGGAGGCCCAGGATGGGTAGGTCACTTGAGGTCAGGAGTTCAAGACCAGCCTGGCCAACATGGTGAAACCCTGTCTCTACAAAAGATTAGCCAGGAGTGGTGACTTATGCCTGTAATCCCAGCAGTTTGGGAGGCCAAGGCGGGAAGATCACCTGCGGTTAGGTGTTCGAGACCAGCCTGGCCAACATGGTGAAACCCCATCTCTACTAAAAATACAAAAAAACTAGCTGGGCATGGTGGCAAGAGCCTGTAATCCCAGCTGCTTGAAAAACTGCTTGAACCTGGGAGGTGGAGGTTGCAGTGATCTGAGACTGCACCATTGCACTCCAGCCTGGGCAATAAGAACAAAACTCGGTCTCAAAAAACAAAAACAAAAACAAAAAATCAGCTGAGGATGGTGGCGTTTGCCTGTAATCCCAGCTACTTGGAGGGCTGAGGCAGCGGAATCACTTGAACCCAGGAATCAGAGGTTGCAGTGAGCCAAGATAAAGTCATTGCACTCCAGCCTGGGTGACAGAGTGAGACTTGTTAAAATATGGGCAAAAGACTTGAACAGGAACTTCACAAGAGAAGATGTACGAATAGTCGTTAAACATATGAAAAGATGCTGACATTCCTTAAGTATGGGGAAATGCAAATTAAAACAGCAGTATAAGTACCTAATGCTACTGAATTGTAAACTTAAAAATGATTTAAGGTGGGCACAAGGTGAGGGGATCATGCTTCTATAGTCCCAGCTACTCTGAAGGACTTCTAAGATAGGAGGATTCCTGGTGCCCAGAAGTTCAAGGCTACCCTGGGCAACATAGTAAGACCCTGTCTCTAAAAAAAATAAAAATAAAAATGATCTAAATAATAAATGTTTTATTATGTATATTTTACCACAACTTAAGAACACACTCACAATGCGATACTACATCCACTATTCTGGCTAAATTGGAAAAAGACAAGCTGGGCATGGTGGCTTACGCTTGGAATCACATCACTTTGGGAGGGTGAGACAAAAGGATTGCTTGAGCCCAGGAGTTCAAGACTATCCTGGGCAACATAGGGAGACCCTGTCTCTACAAAAAAATTTAAAAAATTAGCCAGGTGCAGGCCGGGCGCGGTGGCTCATGCCTGTAATCCCAGCACCTTGGGAGGCCGAGGTAGGTGAATTACCTGAGGTCAGGAGTTCGAGACCAGCCTGACCAACATGGTGAAACCATGTCTCTAACAAAAAAAAGAAGAAGAAATAAAAATTAGCCAGGTGTGATGGTGCATGCCTGTGGTCCTAGCTACTTGGGAGGCTAAGGTAGGAGGATCAATTCTACCCAGTAGCTGGAGGCTGCAGTGAGCCATGATCCTGTTACTGTACTCCACTGTAGCCTGAGTGACAGAGCAAGACTGTCTCAAAAAACCAAATTAATCAATCAATTAACAAAAAAAGAAAAAGACAAATAATATCAATTTTTTTTTTTAAGACGGGGTTTCACCTGTTGGTCAGGCTGGTCTTGAACTCCTGACCTCAGGTGATCCGCCTGCCTTGGCCTCCAAAGTGCTTGGATTACAGGGGTGAGCCACCACGCCTGGCCAAATGTTGATAATAATGTGCAACAATTATTATGACTTCCTTACACTGATGGTGAGAGTGTAAATTTGTGTTACCAGTTTGGAAAACTGGCAATATCTTCTAAGATTTAACATCTTCCCTGTGACCCAAAATATACACGACTGTATACTGTATTTCGGTATTCAGTCATGCATTGCATAACGATGGGAATATGTTCTGAGAAATGTGTCATTAGGTGATTTCATCACTGAGCAAACAGCATAGAGTATACTCACACAAACCTAGAGAGTATAGCCTACTACACATCTAGGCTATGTAACATAGACTATTGCTCCTAGGCTACAAACCTGTATGTTACATTACTGTACTGAATAGTGTAGGCAATTGTAACACACATAGCAAAGGTACATTAGGCTGGCCATGGTGGCTGTTTGTAATCCCAGCAGTTTGGGAGGCCAAGGCGGGAGGATCACAAGGTCAAGAAATCTAGACCATCCTGACCAACATGTTGAAACCCCGTCTCTCCTAAAAATACAAAAATTAGCTGAGTGTGGTGGCATGCACCTGTAGTCCCAGCTACTCGGGAGGCTGAGGCAGGAGAATGGCTTGAACCTGGGAATCAGAGGTTGCAGTGAGCCAAGATTACACCATTGCACTCCAGCCTGGTGGCAGAGAGAAACTCTGTCAGAAAAGCAAAGCAAAGAGAAAAGAACAGAACATTAAAATTTGGTATTATAATCTTTTTTATTCCAAGGCGGAGTCTTGCCTTGTCTCCCAGGCTGAAGAACAGTGGCTCGATCTCAGCTCCCTGAGACCTCCGCCTCCCAGGTTCAAGTGATTCCCCTGCCTCAGCCTCCCGAGTAGCTGGGATTACAGGCATGTGCCACCATGCCCAACTAATTTTTGTATTCTGAGTAGAGACCAGGTTTTACCCTGTTGGCCAGGCTGGTCTGGAACTCTTGACCTTGTGATCTGCCTGCCTTGGCCTCCCAAAGTGCTGAGAACTACAGGTGTGAGCCACTGTACCTGGCCCTGGCATTATAATCTTATGGGACCATCATCATATGTGTGGCTGTGTTTTTTTATTTTGTTTTGTTTTGTTTTTTTGGAGACAGAATCTCACACTCTTGCCCAGGCTGGAGTGCAATGACAAGATCTCGGCTCACAGCAACCTCTGCCTCCTGGGTTCACGTGATTCTCCTGCCTCGACCTCTGGAGTAGTTAGGATTACAGGTGCACACCACCACACCCAGCTAATTTTTTGTATTTTTGGTAGAGACAGGGTTTCACTATGTTGGCCAGACTAGTCTCGAACTCCTGACCTTGTGATCTGCCCACCTTGGCCTCCCAAAGTGCTGGGATTACAGGCGTGAGCCACCTTGCCTGGCCCCCAAAATGTTGTTATGTGATGTGTGGCTATATATGTTCACAAAAATCGTGTATGAGAATGCTTACGGCAGCATTATTTGTAATAGTTATTGGGGATACAACACAAGTTTCCATGTACAGTAAATGGATGAATTGTGAGAAATTCACACAATAGAATACTCCATAGCATTGTAAAAATAGACTACTACTTGCAACAATATATGTTAAATCTCACAAACATCCTATTTAATAGAAGCTAGACAGGAAAAAGTAATACTACTTTTTTCTTTTACGTGAAATTCAAAACCTGGCAAACCTAGTCTGTGGTGGTACAAGTTGGGCTAGTGGTTTTCCTTGAGGAGGGGAGTAAGGAAGGTGAGATGAAAGGGGCTTTCTGGGTGCTAGCATGTCTGCTTTTTTGATCTGGGTGCTGGTTACACAGTGTGTTCCATCCACGATTTGTATACTTTTCTGTCTGTACGTTACCTTTCAGTAAAACAATGACCAGCCAGAGCAGTGGTTTATGCCTATAATCCCAACACTTTGAGAGGCAAAGGTGGGTGGATCGCTTGAGCTCAGGAGTTCAAAACCAGCCTGGGTAATGTAGTGAGAGCTCCTCTCTACAAAAAACACAGATTTAGGTGGGCGTGGTGGCAAGTGCCCATAGTCACACCTACTGTGGAGGCTAAAGTAAGAGAATCCCTTGAGCCGGAAAGATTGAGGTCTCAGTGAGCTATGAGCATGCCACAGCACCCTAGCCTGGGCAAAAGAAACTACTATTAGAGAAAAGAAAAATAAATTCATGCAAAAACTTTTTTTCCCCCAGAAAATAGAGCAGACTGACCCAAATATATTTTTATTTGTCCTGTTTTGCTTTTTAGGCTGAAAAAATGGTAGAGGCCTTTCTCACCTTAAAACGTTTATGTTGGCTGGGCGCGGTGGCTCAAGCCTGTAATCCCAGCACTTTGGGAGGCCGAGGCGGGTGGATCACGAGGTCAAGAGATCGAGACCATCCTGGTCAACATGGTGAAACCCCGTCTCTACTAAAAATACAAAAAATTAGCTGGGCATGGTGGCGTGTGCCTGTAATCCCAGCTACTCAGGAGGCTGAGGCAGGAGAATTGCCTGAACCCAGGAGGCGGAGGTTGCGGTGAGCCGAGATCGCGCCATTGCACTCCAGCCTGGGTAACAAGAGCGAAACTCCGTCTCAAAAACAAACAAACAAAAACATTTATGTCTTCTGAGAATTTTGTGGGTTTTGCTCCAAATTTTTCTGTTTCTTAAATTATATAATAAATATTAGCTTATTAGGTGGGGGGACGGGGACAGAAAAGTATACAACAGGTAATAGAAAGCTGGATACACTTTTACTTGTTTTTTTATGGAGATGGAGTTTCGCTCTTGTTGCCCCAGCTGGAGTGCAGTGGCACGATCTTGGCTCACTGCAACCTCCGCCTCCCAGGTTTCAGTGGTTCTGCCTCAGCCTCCTGCGGAGCTGAGACTACAGGCGTGCACTATCACGCCCAGCTAATTTTTGTATTTTTAGTAGAGACAGGGTTTCTCCATGTTGGCCAGGTTGGTCTTGAGCTCTTGACCTTCTGATCTGCCAGCCTCAGCCTCCCCAGGTGCTGGGACTGCAGGCATGACCGAGCCCGACCTTTTTTTTTGAGACATTTTTTTCTCTGTTTCCCAGCCTGCAGTGCAATGGCAAGATGTTGGCTCACTGCAACCTCTGCCTCCCTTGCTCAAGCATTCTCGTGCCTCAGCCTCCCAAGTAGCTGGGATTACCAGCATGTCCCACCACTCCAGACTAATTTTTGTATTTTTAGTAGAGATGGGGTTTCATCATGTTAGCTGCACTGGTCTTGAACTCCCGGCCTCAAGTGAGCCACATGCCTTGTCCTCCCAAAGTGCTGGGATTACACGTGTGAGCCGCCACGGCTGGTTCTGCTTGATACACTTTAAGCTATATTCACCTGCAGTTGATATTATAGGGTAAGTGAGATTTATGATATTATTAGGTGAAGAGTTTTTAGTGGCAAGTCCACATTTGCTCCCGTAAAATTAAGATCTTTTATTCTTTTCTTATGAAAAGTTCAGTTGGAAAATTCAAAATAAAAAAAAAAAACTTGCTCATTGTAAACAGAAGTTTTTTCACAGGAAGAAATTCTACCTTACTTTTTTTCTTATTTTAATACCACATTTTTCTATACTTTAATCCTGAGAGAACTCTGGCTCTTTACCAACTGCTTTTAATTCCATTGTCTGGATATGCTCATGTGAGTTTGGCAGCTGTTCCTATTGAGTAACTGAGTGAAGAGTCACAGTGCGAAGAGTGATATTACTATCCCCTCTGCACCCCGCCCCACCCCGACAGTCCCTCTTCCCGGCCCGCCCCTCCACGGAGGACATCCGCTTCCTCAGTTCTTGATGTCCAACATTCCGAATGCAATGAAACCACTGGGTTATTTTGAGAGATACTTTTAATGGCCCCTTGCAATTTATTTAAAGGAAAAGACGCCTCAATAAGGTGAAGGATGATGTAGTTTTAATTGCTAAGGATGTGGCTTAAATCATACAGGATGTCAGATCCAGCACCTGTTTTTTGTGGAAGTCAGGCAGGGTAGGGACCTCACTCCGGCTTGGCAGACATGGTAGTGTGGTATTTTGCTTTTTACCCTTGGATAGCACAGTGAAAGAAGATACACTCAGGACATACCAGCTTCCTCGAGGGCAGCTGTGGAGGAGGAAGTCTTGACTTCCTTTGGAATCACAGTCCAGGATCCTGGATATTCTTATTTCCAAGTCTAGTTTGAGATTAAACAAATCTCAGATCTCTTTCCCAGGACATTCATTCAAATACATGTCATAACTGGATTTGTTTTGTTGTTTTGGGTTTTTTCCCTCACGCTTTCTTCCACTCAATGGAAAACCCCTGCATCATCCGTTTCCTGCCAAGTGCTCTGCAAAGATTACAAGCAGGAAATTTAAAATGAGAATGATCGTTTGAGCTACGGTGATCAGGGAACTATGATAACAAGAGCATGTGGGACCTGTACAGCAGAGCCATTATAAAGTTTATCGGTCTTTTATAATTCACTCTTGCTCAGGGGCAGGTCAACTTATAGAGAGCTGAGAATTTGCATGAAAAGAGTTTCGTCTCCAACAGTGAACATGCATGGCACATAGTCCTGAGTTTGCGTATATTTTAAGATATTGTAAACTATTATTATTGGTACATTCATGCGTTTTGTACTTTATTTATGTACTCCCAGGGAGCAAGGAATCTCTTCTGTGCAACTCGCCAGATTGCTTTAATTGTACAGCCTCATAAAATATAAACTTGTTATTGTTATTATGATTACACTGTTGTGTCATTATGATTATTGCTGAACCATGCAGCTATTTATCCTTGCTCCTCTCTATGCTTTCTCTAAATAGACAGACCTTTGTAACTGGATTCTAGACTGGCACCTGAGATGCAGCTTTTGCATTTAAAGAGTGGCAGATTGAGTTCATTTTAGAATTTTAGAGCTGAATTTCAGAGGTCCCGGTATTCAGGCAGCCCACTTTATAAATAGGAAAACAGCCTCAGAGAGTTCAGTGATGTCCTCCAAGGTCACACAGTTAGGCGTAGAACAAGGACATCATCTGATTATCAGACCTATGATCTTTTAAAAAGTCACTGGTATCTTGCCAAGGAGTAGACAAGTAAAATTCGTTGTTTTTTTTGGTTTTGTTTTTTTGAGTTTCACTCTGTCACCCAGGCTGGAGTGCAATGGCACCATCTTGGCTCACTGCAACCTCTGCCTCCCAAATTCAAGTGATTCTCCTGTCTCAGCCTCCCAGGTAGCTAGGATTGCAAACGCGCCACCACGCCCGGCTAAGTTTTTCTGTATTTTTTTTTTTTGAGACGGACTTTCAATGTTGTTACCCAGACTGGAGTGCAATGGCACGATCTCAACTCACTGCAACCTCCGCCTTCTGGGTTAGGGCAATTCTCCTGCCTCAGCCTCCTGAGTAGCTGGGACTATAGGCGCGCACCACCATGCCCAGCTAATTTTTGTATTTTTAGTAGAGATGGGGTTTCACCTTGTTGACCAGGATGGTCTCGATCTCTTGACCTCGTGATCCACCTGCCTTGGACTCCCAAAGCGCTGGAATTATAGGCTTGAGCCACCGTGCCCGGCCAGTTTTTCTGTATTTTTAGTAGAGACAGGGTTTCACGGTGTTAGCCAGGATGGTCTTAATCTCCTGACCTCTTGATCCGTCCGCTTCGTCTTCTCAAAGTGCAGGAATTACAGGTGTGAGCCACCGTACCCGGCACCTAGGTAAAATTAGTGTTATTGATTGTTAGTAGGTTTGCTGGGCCAAAACATTTTTCAAGTGTCTCTAATTAAAGGTCTTGATTATGCCAAAAATAACAATAATTATTTTTCCTTGTCTACCATCCCTATCTCCAATTTTGATATTCACCTTAAATGTGAGGTTACGGCAAGCCATATTTTTGCATAAATTCAGTAGATTTAGACATATAATAATCCGTACTTCTTTTGAGTTCTATTGATTTGGGGCCAAACACAGAAACTGGCAAATCTAGATGCCATTCAAACTTACAGGCTGTATGTTTATTTGTATTTTGTTTATTTATTTCACATAGGATCTTACTCTGTCACGCAGGCTGGAGTATAGTGGCACGATCATGGATCCATACAGCCTGGAACTCACAGGCTCAAGACTGGAATTCCTTCTGTCTCAGCCTCCCAAGTAACTGGGACTACAGGTGTGTGACACCATGCCCAGCACTTTTTATTTTTATTTTTTTGAGAAAGAGTCGGCCTTTGCCACCCAGGCTGGAGTGTAGTGGCACAATCTCTGCTCACTGCAGCCTCCATCTCCCAGGTTGAAGTGATTCTCCTGCCTCAGCCTCCTGAGTAGCTGGGACTACAGGCTAATGCCACCACGCCCGGCTAAGTTTTGTATTTTTAGTAGACGGGGTTTCACCATACTGGCCAAGATGGTCTCAATTTCTTGACCTTGTGATCCACCCACCTTGGCTTCCCAAAGTGCTGGCCTAATTTTTGTTTTTTTTTAGTAGAGATCGTGTTTTGCTATTTTGGCCCAGCTGCTCTTGAACTCCTGGCCTCAAGTAATCCACCTGCCTTGGCCTCCCAAAGTGCTGGATTACAGGCATAAGCCACTGCATCCAGTGTACAATTAGTTCTTGACAATATCAATGACTTACAACTGTGGTTGTACCTCAGATTAAAAAAACAAACAATTCCTTAACAAAATCTTTACATTTTCTTTTCCTGCTTTTTTGTAGCAGTGGGGTTTCACCATGTTGCCCAGGCTGGCCTGGAATTCCTGGGTTCAAGCAATCCTGTTGTCTCAGCCTCCCAGAGTGGTAGGATTACAGGTGTGAGCCATTATGCCTGGCCAAAATCTTTACATTTTCTAAAAGGGTGAAACATTCTAAAAATCATATGGATAATTATAGGAAATGTATTAATGTCTTTTACATTTATTTTCATTTTTAGGAATAGGGTGTCCCTATGTTGCCCAGGCTGGCCTTGAACTCCTGGGCTCAACTAATCCTCCTGCCTCAGACTCTGAAGTAGCTGAGATACTACAGGAACATGCCATTAAATACTATTTTTTACTCCTCACAACCCTATGAGGAAACTGGGTCAGGTGGGGTGACTCAGGCCTATAATCCCAGCACTTTGGGAGGCCTAGCTGGGAAGATCACCTGAGATCAGGAGTTAAAAGTTATAGTGAGCTATGATTGTGTCAATGCACTCCAACCCAGGTGACCAAAAAACAAAAAACAAAAGGAAACTGAAGCAGAATTAAAAGTCACCAACCAGTAAATGATGGAACTGAGATTTAAACCTTTCGGAGTATCTGCTCTGTTTGTTTTTGGCAGCGTAGGGGTGGCATGGGGAAGGTGTATAACTTTTTTTAACTTCTCAGAGTGCTTTTACATTTACTTTATTAGTTAAAAAGTTCAGAATATAAACTTACCTAGATAATTAAAAGAATGCCTCTTGTCTCAACAATTCAGACTACTGAAATGGACATTTCTCATTCAAGTTCACATTGCTTTTAGGCCTGGCGTGGTGACCTATACAGGTAATCCTAGCACTTTGGGAGGCTGAGATGGATGGGTCACTTGAGGTCAGTTGGAGACCAGCCTGGCCAACATGGTGAAACCCTATCTCTACTAAAAATACAAAAATTAGCTGGGCATGGTGGTACATGCCTGTAATCGCAGCTATTTGAGTGGCTGAGGCAGAATTTTTTGAATTCAGGAGATTGAGGCTGCAGTGAGTGAAGACTGCACCATTGCACTCCAGCCTGGGCGACAGAACAAGACTGTCTCAAAAACAAACAAAAAAATCCCAAATTTATGTTAATTTTATTAATTTATTAATATTAATATACATTATCTCACAAGTATAGAAATAAAACCATAAAATAAAGGAAATATGACACATAGATACGCATGCATACATAATTTTAGACAGATAGAATTGGTAATCTGTGTGTGTGTGCGTGTGTGCATGTGTGTTTTGAAACAGGGTCTCACTTTGTGTGTGTGTGCTGTCTGTGTGTTTTGAGACAGGGTCTCACTGTGTTACCCATGCTGGATCACGCTCACTGCAGCCTTGCTCGACATCTGGGACTCAATTCTTTAAAAAAAATTTTTTTTTGAGACCAAGTTTCACTCTTGTTGCCCAGGCTGGAGTGAAATGGAGCAATAATGGCTCACCGCAACTTCCGCCTCCCGGGTTCAAGCGACTCTCCTGCCTCAGCCTCCCAGGTAGCTGTGATTACAGGTATGCGCCACTATGTCTGACTAATTTTGTATTTTTAGTAGAGATGGGATTTCTCCATGTTGGTCAAGGCTGGTCTCAAACTCCCAACCTCAGGTGATCTGCCTCCCACGGGCTCCCAAAGTGCTGTGATTATAGGTATGAGCCACCATGCCTGGCCCGCTTTTTAAATTTGTAATAAAATGTTTCAAGCTACAGAAAAGTAGCTGGGTGCGGTTGGGTGCAGTGGCTCATGCCTGTAATCCCAACACCTTGGGAGTCTGAGCGGGGTGGATTGCTGGAACCCAGGCGTTGGAAACCAACCTGGACAACATGGTGAAACTTCCCTACCCACAAAAAATTTTAAAAATTAGCTAAGTGTGGTGGTGCGAGCCCGTAGTTCCAGCTACCTGGGAGGAGGGAGGATCACCTGATTCCAGCCTCAGCAACAAAGTAAGACCGTCTCAAAGAAGAAAAAAAAGAGAGAAAGAAAAGAGAAGAGAATACCACTGCCAGTATTCCCTAATTATTTTCTAGGTTTGCCAAATCTTAATGATGCTATATTTATTTCTAATAACATTTTTACATTTAGTTTTTTGAATAGTTAATACATTTGTGTGTTCAAAAAAATTGTAGTTAAGTTCCCACCCCACTCTATCCCATATGCCACTTTCATTGCATAGGTTCTAGTTACACGTTTTTCAGTGGTTGTGTGTTTATGTTTGTGTGTTTACAGACACAAATATATTTGGACTTACTATTTTAAAATAGAAACAGTAAGTTTTTTTAAATGTTTTTTTCTTTTTTAATAGAGACAGGGTCTCACTCAGTATGTTGCCTAGGCTTGTTTTGAACTCCTGGGCTGAAGCAATCCTCCTGCCTCTACCTCTCAAAGTGCTGAGATTACAGGCATAAGCCACCAAGTCTGACCAAGTAACATAGTTTTGACATTTTTCTTTTGGTCTATACTCACATTCTCTCTCTCTTTTTGATAGAGGGTCTCACTCTGTGGCCCAGGCTGGAGTGCAGCAGTGTGATGAACTCGTGGGCTCAAGCGATTCGCAGGCCTGGCCCTCCCAAAGTGCTAGGATTACAGGCATGAGCCACACCGCACCCGGCCAGTGTCTACACTCTTAACCCTATTTCTCCTCTCTTTGCTGCCTCTTTTCTCCGCTTATTATACAATAAACAATTCACAAAACTCTGAGTTGGAGGCATTCTGCTATGACCACTGAAGAAGCGGTAGTTTCTCATTCACTATTGCTTGACTCTGTCCTTCTCCCTCCTCCCACAACTCAGTTTTCCAAAAACCGAGACCTGTTTCCAAGGTTTAAAGTGCTGGGTGCGGTGACTCACACCTGCAATCCCAGCACTTTGGGAAACTGAGGCGGGGGATCGCTTGCGACCAGAAGTTCGAGACCAGCCTGGGCAGCTAAATCCATTCTCTGCCAAACAAACAAACAAACAAAAACCACTAAAATAAAAATTAGCTGGGTGCGGTGGTGGCAGTCGGTGAAGGTAGGCTGAGGTGGGAGGATCGTTTCAGCCCGGGAGGTCGAGAAGGCAGTGAGCCGAGATCGCGCTACTGCTCTCCAGCCTGAGTGATACAGAGAGATCTTGTCTCAAGAAAAAAAAAAAAAAAAAAAAAAGGCCAAGCGCCGTGGCTCACGCCTGTTATCCCAGCATTCTGGGAGGCCGAGGTGAGCGGATCACCTGAGATGGGGAGTTCAAGACCAGCCCGACCAACATGGCGAAACCCCGTCTTTAAAAAAAAAAGAAAAAAGAAAAAGCTTAGAATAAGTATAAGCTTTATGCAAATAAGGAAGCTTAACAGAGTTCCTCTGAAGAATTCAGCAGGGCGGAAGCTGTGGGACCTTAAGCGGGCCGGCATGGTGAGCGGGACTCAGAGGCGGGCCTTGTAGGTCCCGCCCGACTCGCGCTAAGATTTGGCGCCAAATGCCGCGGGCTCTTCTCGCCCCGGGAATTCCCGAGTCTCGCGAGAAGCGCGCTTAGTGGGCACGCCGGTGTCCGCGCAGTGGCGCCTGTTTTCTGCGTATGGTGAGAGCTCGCTGGCAGGTCAGTGAAGCTCTTGCGGGGAGAGGGAAGTCAGCTGGACGAGCCCGGGAGCCAGACGGACGAGAGGGAAAGCCTAGTTGTCGCAGTAAAGGGGTCAGGAGGCTGCGGGATCGACCTGACTAGGCCTGGAGAGGCGCGGACGCGGGCGCTTGTCGCGGCGGCTGAGGTTTTGGGCTGCCTCTTACTCTGCCAAGCCCCTTAGCGGGAGGGAACATATTCCTTATCGTCTTTCTCCCGGCTTCTTTACGGGGCGTGTAAATGTGGAAAGCCCCCAGCGAATGTTTGTTGGATGAATGAGGTTGAAGAGAGGATAGGCGGGGAGCGAGGATGAGGGGACGGTGGAGAAAGAGGTATGGGAGGTTCGATGTTTCGAAGGTGGATGTTTCGAAGATGTCCCCCCCCCACCAAGGGGGACATCGAGGCAGCACGGTAGGCCTTCCCTTGCGATGAGGGGCGTCTCTTTCGACTTCTTGGAAAGAGGTGGAAATTGGAAACCAGGGTCTGGAAACAAACCGTGGTTTGCACCGTCTATTTGTTACCTTCACTCCTCTGGGAGTTTGAGGAGTAGAGGAGGAAGTTGGGGCAATTTCATCAGTGTCTAAAAAGAGACAGTTGCGCGACAATTGACCGGAGTAAAAGTCCTGTATTGAGCATCTTGTTCACTACAAATAGAAGAAATGCCAATTTCCTGATAAGCCCCACCCCATGCTTGGCCAGTTCCAGGGCACACTTGATAGATTGGGCACTGCCATCAAACTCAAACCTCGCTGTCCGCCTCAAAGGTCTGAACCCCACTGTACATTCTTCTAGCTTACTTGAAGCTATACTGGGTCGTGATCAGGAATTGATGCTTTGCTTTTTTCTTTTTTTGTGAGACGGAGTCTTGCTCTGTTGCCCAGGCTGGAGTACAGTGGCGGGATCTCGGCTCACTGCAACCTCCACCTCCCGGGTTCAAACGATTCTCCTGTCTCAGCCTCCTGAGTAACTGGGACTACAGGGGCATGCCACCACATCCGGCTATTTTTTTTTTTTTTTTTAATTTTTTAATTTTAGTAGAGACGGGGTTTCACTATGTTGGCCAGGCTGGTCTCGAACTCCTGAACTCATAATCTGCCCGCCTTGGCCCTCAAAGTTCTGGGATTACAGGTATGAGCCGCTGCACCCGGCGGATTCTTTGCTTTTATATTTATGATCATTGAAATTTAGAATTGGTGAGATTTTAGAGAGCATCTAACTTCAATTCCGGGGAAGCTTTGGAATTACTGTTTTTGCATTCCTTCATTCATCAAATGTATATTGAGCACCTGTTGTGTACCAGCACTGGGGTTCCAGCTGTGGAACACAGACCTACCCTTTTTGAACTACAGTCTAGTTTGGGAGATGAACAATATATAACCATGTAAATAAAACCTGATATTGAAACTGAATAAGTGCCATGACACTTGTACTTGACATTATGAATGCTTACTAAAGGAGAATTTAGAGAAACTGAGGTAAACGTCTGAAGAGGTGATAGTTGAGATCTGAAAGAGATTAGGAGTCAAAGAAGAGCTTTCAAGACAGGAAATAGTATTCCTAAAGAGCCAGTGGCCTGTGGAATGTATCTCTTTCAGGGAAAGAAAAAACAGAGTAGTGTGAAGTGAGGCTGGTGAGGTAGTAAGAGGCCAGATCACACAGGGCCGTGGAGTTGTATCTTTAAGAGCCATCAGAAACTGTTGAAATACTTAAGCCACGTCAGATGATCAGCTTTACATTTTCAGATTCAGTTTAGATGTAATATGGACAATTGAAGGACGCAAGACTGGTTGAGAGTAATGCAGTAATGGAAACAAGAAATGTTGGGAAGTGTTTATGGAGATAGGGAGACATAAATAGATTCAAGGGATATTTAGGAAATAAAATGGGTAGGATCTGTGGGGTAGGGGGAAGGAATAGCCAAAGATGACTTGTAGGTTTCTGAATTGCATGGCTGGATGGCTGTCATCCACTGAATTAGGAAAATACAGAAGTTGGGTTTTGTATGCGATGAGTTACAGGTGCCTTTGAGGCATTTAGGAGGTGTGAAACGGGTCGCAGTGATCTATCTGGATGGCAAAGTCAGGGCCTAGGGTAGAGATCAAAATCAGGGAGGCAGCTATGAATAAGTGATTATTAAAGCTATGTACATAAATGAATGAAGAAGCCCTAGGATGGAGTCTTGGATACTTAATAGCCAGGTTAGAAGATGAACCTACAAAGAAAATCCAGAAGGAGGCTCCAGAAAGGGAGGGAAGCCAGGTGAGTACTATGTCTTAGAAGTTAAGGTAAACATTTTTTTCCAGAAAAAAACTGACTGAGAGGCTGGTCCCCATGGCTCATGCCTGTAATGCCAGCACTTTGAGAGGCTGAGGTGGGCAGATCACCTGAGGTCAGGAGTTAAAGACCAGCCTGACCAACATGGAGAAATCCTGCCTGTCTCTACTAATATTACAAACTTAGCCAGGTGTGGTGGTGCATGCCTGTAATCCCAGATACTTGGGAGACTGAGGCAGGAGAATCACTTGAAACTGGGCAGTAGAGGTTGCAGTGAGCTGAGATCATGCCATTGCACTCCAGCCTGGGCAACAAGAGCAACTATGTCTCAATAAAAACAAACAACACAAAACAAAAAAACAAAAACTGACCAAAAGTGTCAGTTGTTATTGAGAAATTAAGTAAGGCAGTACTGGAGAACATTCTTTTGAATTATCAACCTGAAGATAATTTCCCATTCTTTTTTGTTTGTTTGTTTGTTTGTTTTTTAAACAGAGTCTTGCCCAGGCTGGAGTGCAGAGATGTGATCTGGGCTCACTGCAACCTCCGACTCCCGGGTTCAGGTGATTCTCCTGCCTCAGTCTCCTGAGTAGCTGGGACTACAGGTGTGTGCCACCATGCCTGGCTGATTTTTTTTGTATTTTTGGTAGAGACGGTGTTTCACCATGTTAGCCAGGATGGTCTTGATCTCCTGACCTTGTGATCCGCCCACCTCAGCCTCCCAAAGTGCTGGGATTACAGGCATGAGCCACCGCGCTTGACCATTCTTTAAAGGAAACCTTACCTAAAAGACCAGTATATAAACACATTAAAATTTTTTTTTAACTTTTAATTTTTGTGGGCACATAGTCGGTGTATATAAACAGATTTTAAGTTGCTCTAGTTGAAGTGGCGGTGGAGTACCTATATCCTGTGTATTTCTTTTTTTATATTTTTATTTTAAAAAAAGTTTTATATTTTAAAAATATGGAACGCTTCACAAATTTGCATGTCATCCTTGCGCGGGGGCCATGCTTGTCTCCTCTGTATTGTTCCGGTTTTAGTGTATGTGCTGCCAAAGCGAGCACTATCCTGTGTATTTCATACCCTATTTATTGATCACAGTTTGAAACCTTCTGAAAAGTCAAATTCATCTTTTTATGGTAGGGAAAACTCAGTAGTTGAGGTAAAAGGATTTGTTCAACATGATAGTGTTATTTAATGTTAGGGTCTACATTGGAATTTAGTTCTGATTTCTAGGCTAGTCCTTTTTTAAAATAATTAGTATCGGCCGGGCGCGGTGGCTCACGCCTGTAATCCTAGCACTTTGGGAGGCGGAGGTGGGTGGATCACCTGAGGTCAGGAGTTCAAGACCAGCCTGGCCATCATGGTGAAACCCCATCTTAAAAAATAATAATAATAATAATAATAATTAGTGTCTTCTCTACTTTTCATGATGTGTGAGTTTGAAATGTGGTTTAATTGATTGAAACAGAAATTGCTATGGGTGGAACTTGTCTATGTAGTGGAAAGACTATCTGGATGAATACAAAGAACTTTACATTTTTCCCCTAGAGGAAAAGATGCTAGAACCAGAGGAGAATGGCATGATTGACATACCAGATTATGAGCATGTAGAAGATGAAATTTTTCCTCCTTTCCCACCTCCAGCCTCTCCAGAGAGACAAGATGGTGAAAGAGCTGAGCCTGATGAAGGTATGTATAAAGAGTTTTTAAAAGGAGGCTGTGGTCAAAGGTATTTGAGGAGAAAAAAATAAAAGCGAGGCTGGGCACAGTGGCTCCTGCCTGTAATCCCACCACTTTGGGAGGCTGAGGCAGAGGGATGGCTTGAGCCAGGAGTTTGAGACCAGCCTGGGCAACATAGCGAGACCTCATCTCTTCTAAAGATTTTGAAATTAGCTGGGTGTAGTAGGCTGTGCCTATAGTTCTAGCTACTTACAATGCTGAAGCAGGAGGATCGCTTGAGCCCCAGTGAGCCAAGATCACACCACTGTACTCCAGCGTGGGCAACACAGTGAGACCCTGTTTCAAAAAAGGTGTTACGTGTTTAGTTATCTTTTTTTTTTTTTGAGACAGTTTCGTTCTTGTTACCCAGGCTGGAGTGCAATGGCGCGATCTCGGCTCACTGCAACCTCCGCCTCCTGGGTTCAGGCAGTTCTCCTGCCTCAGCCTCCTGAGTAGCTGGGATTACAGGCACACGCCACCATGCCAAGCGAATTTTTTTTCTGTATTTTTAGTAGAGACGGGGTTTCACCATGTAGACCAGGATGGTCTCGATCTCTTGACCTCGTGATCCACCCACCTCGGCCTCCCAAAGTGCTGGGATTACAGGAGTGAGCCACCGCGCCCGGCTAGTTGTCTTATCAGCTTGGAAATGATACTTAATAAATAATACAAATTCTTTAAGTACAGTACTGCTGATCTTGGTATGTTTTACTAGAGTCAGGAAGGTGAGCACCTGTTCCTGTACCTTCAAAGAGAACGGTTAAAAGAAATATACCCAAGTTGGATGCTCAGAGGTACATTTAGTATATTCTTATACATTTATACTTTTTATTTTTAACATCCATTGTTTTTCTTCTAATGTTAAAAACTTTTGGTTGGTATGATGTGGAGTCACCCAGGCTGAAATGCAATGGTGTGATCTCGGGTCACTGTAACCTCTGCCTTGCAAGTTCAAGTGATTCTCCTGCCTCAGCCTCCTGAGAAGCTCGGATTACAGGTGTGTGCCACCACACTCGGCTAAGTTTTGTATTTTTACGGGGTTTCACCATATTGGCCAGGATGGTCTCGAACACCTGAGCTCGTGATCTGCCTGCCTTGGCCTCTCAGAGTGCTGGGATTACAGGCATGAGCCACCGTGCTTGGCCGAGTTCTTATATTTCTAAAAACCTTTTTTTTAAGTTCAGCAGAATATATTTTTTCTTATGGTCTTCGTTTAGACCAAACTCTAGAAAACTTGAAATTAAAAACATATTTTTATTCACAGATTAATTTCAGAGAGAGGACTTCCAGCCTTAAGGCATGTATTTGATAAGGCAAAATTCAAGGGTAAAGAACTTTACTCATGAGGTAAGAACTGTCTGATTTTTATGTTAGACCTTTGTTTTTTAAAATAGCAATAAAAATGTGGACCCATTATCATGTTCTTGGAACTCCCAGAATGCTTTAAGATATTATTCTTAATCATTGTATTTCTTGAGAAACAGTTGTGACATACCAGAAAGGGAACCGTTTGAAGAATCAGAAATCATGTCTTGCATAGTCTCGTGTTTTTGCTACTTAAACCTTGGTTATAGGAAAATCACACCTGTGTCTCTAAGTCTCAGTTTTTACTTTATAATTTAGAGGAATAAAATTTATCTTGTCTCCCTCAAAGATTTTAAATTTCATGAGGGCAAGGACTCTGCCTGTATTGATCACTTATATATCCCCAAGATGTGGCACGGTGCCAGGTTCATAACAGGTATCAGTAAAGTGTTGTAAAATGAATACATGTAGTAACTGTCAATCACTGTACAAACGCACATTTTGAAATCTATTTTTGAATTATGTAGGAGTGTAGGTATAATTTTTAGCAGATGATAATAGATTTTTAAAGAGTTTTGTAGTTCTTCAAGTGTTTCATATATATTCTTTAGTTTTCAACCTGTGGTGTAGGTGTTGCTCCTGTGTTGCTATGCAGTGGGGAGAAAGAAGGAAGTGTCAAGGTAGAGTTTTTTAGTTTTTTTTGGAATTTTAAAAATTATTTATTATTTTATTATTTATTTTTTGTTTTGAGATGGAGTCTTACTCTGTTAACCAGGCTGGAGTCCAGTGGCATGATCTCAGCTCACTGCAACCTCTGCCTCCCAGGTTCAAGTGATTCTCCTGCCTCAGCCTCCCAGGTAGCTGGGTTTACAGGTGCCCGCCACCATGCGCGGCTGATTTTCATATTTTTAGTAGAGATGGGGTTTCACCGTGTCGGCCAGGCTGGTCTTCATCTCCTGACCTCAGGTGATACGCCCACCTCAGCCTCCTAAAGTGCTGGGATTACAGGCGTGAGCCACTGCTCCCGACCGTGCATTTTGTCTTTTTTCAGTGTGTGATGGTGGGTTCTCAGAGAGTTTCGTCTTCTATACTTTTCCTTTGAGTATTATCACTGTTTTCTCACAATGTGGAATCCTTACTTTTTTTTCTCCATATGTGACTTAGAACTGTATATAGATTTTTCTCTTCTTGTGTCCCTTGGGTCTGACATGACGTTGTTAGGTGGTTGACCTGCAACTCCCAACAACTGGAAAATGGTCTCATGTGATTGAGTTTTTAAAAGAACTTTGCTTTTATTTTTTTATTTTTATTTTTATTTTTTTCCATCAACCAAAAGAGGAATGTCAACATTTATTTGGCACCACTGAGTTCAGAACATCCTTAGGGCTCTGTATAAGTGACAAAAGGAGTATCAGGCCATAGTCAAATATTTCCTTAGGAAGATGCCTATGGGAAGAGCAGGTGGAAAATCATGAGGGCATTAGTCAGCCTCCGGCACTTTGCTGCTCAAGTTTCAGGAGCTGTTTTTCAAGTTTTGAGGTGTTTACTCGATGCATCATCAGAAACTGGCCATTCAAGTGAAAGACAGGAATGTCAAATTTATACCTTTCATACCAGGCAGAGTTTTCTGGAAGTGTGATGTTTACCTCCTGTAAAATAAACCTGTGTTTATAAGGCTTGAGTACTTCCTTGGCTTCATCACAAAGGGAGCTTGGGTCCTTTGTGAATAAGGTCAGCACAGGCAGAGCTGTCTTAGAGGCAAACCAGCTTCTCAAGAAGAGTCCAAAGGAGGATCTGGCAAGTTGCACGCTATTTCCTTGAAACAAGAGCATCTTAATTCTGATCCAGATGATTTCTCCCCTTCGAAATAATTGCAAACAAGATTAAGACTGTATTCAGGAACTATTCCAGCTGGCTTTTGGCTTCCTCTGATGTACACTCCTGAGCCTCACGCCGCCATCTCCACTTCCCAGAACTTTGCTTTTGTTATCAGAAGGGTAGAACGAGAAGACATTTTATTCTCAGTATTACATATTTAGTCACTGGTAGGATTGATGGTCTTGGCCAGGTGTAGTGGCTCATGCCTATAATCCTAGCACTTTGGGAGGCCCAGATGATAGGATTGCTTGAAGCCTAGAGTTGGAGACCAGCCTGGGCAACATAGCAAGACCCTGTCTCTACAAAAAAAAGAAAAAGAAAAGGATTGATCATCTTGATATAGCCAACTTTGTGTCAGGCACTTTTATTCATTATAATAACTTTATGAAATACATATATTTTGTTCTTGTTTTACACATGAAGAAATAAAGTGATTTGTTCGAAGTTACACAGCCATTTAGTAGTGGAATTGTAATTGTAATCTATGTAATCTGATCCAGAGCCTGTTGTTTGTTTATTTATTTGAGACAAGAGTATCGCTCTGTTGCCCAGGCTGGAGTGCAGTGGCGCGATCTCGGCTCACTGCAACCTCTGCCTCACGGGTTCAAGCAGTTCTCCTGCCTCAGTCTCCTGAGTAACTGGTATTACAGGCATGCACCACCGTGCCTGGCTAATTTTTGTATCTTTAGTAGAGACAGAGTTTTACCATGTTGGCCAGGCTGGTCTGGAACTCCTGACCTCATGATCCGCCCTCCTTGGCCTCCCAAAATGCTAGGATTATAGGTATGAGCCACTGCTCCTGGCCGCTGTTTTTTACTTTTTTAAAGTCTGAGTCTCACTCTGTCACCCAGGCTGGAGTGCAGTGGTTCCATCATAGCTCATTGCGACCTTGAACTCCTGGGCTCAAGCCATCCTTCCACTTAGCCTCCCGAGTGGCCAGGACTACGGGTGTGTACTATCATGCCAAGCTAACTTAAATTTTTTTTTTTTTTTTTTGTAGAGATGGGGTTTCACTACGTTGCCTAGGCTGGTTTCCAACTTTTGGCCTCAGGAGATCCTCCTGCCTCCGAGATTGCTGGGATTATAGGCAGGAGCCACCATGCCCATCTCTTCTATTTTAAAATAATGTTAGTGAAGAATGAAGTTTGTTTGTTTGTTTGTTTTTTGCTATGGAGTCTTGCTCTTATCGGCCAGGCTGGAGTGCAGTGGCATAATCTTGGCTCACCGCAACCTCTGCCTCCCAAGTATAAGTGATTTTCCTGCCTCAGCCTCTTCAGAGCTGGGATTGTAGGCATCTGCCACCACGCCTGGCTGATTTTTTGTGTATTTTTAGTAGAGACAGGGTTTCACCATCTTGGTCAGACTGGTCTTGAACTCCTGATCTTGTGATCTGCCCAGCTCGGCCTCCCAAAGTGCTGGAATTACAGGTGTGATCCACTGCTCCCAGCTAGAATAAAGTTTTTTACAGTAAAACCAGGAATTATAACTTTAAAAAATACATTTATCAACTTTATCTTTGTTTTTCATTTTTGTTCAAAAATCTTAATTGGAATTTCAAATATGGAGAGGTATTATGTTTTGAGATTGTTTACACTGTTCTTGCTCATCTTTGACACTTTGCCCTTGGGCTTTCTGGATGTATTTTTTTTTTAAGACAGAGTCTTGCTCTTGTCACCCACGCTTGAGTGCAGTGGTGCGATTTTGGCTTACTGCAACCTCCACCTCCTGGGTTCAAGCGATTCTACTGCCTCAGCCTCCCAAGTAGCTGGTACTACAGGTGTCCACCACCACGCCAGCTAGTTTTTGTATTTTCAGTAGAGACAGGTTTTCACCATGTTGGTCAGGCAGGTCTTGAATTCCTCACCTCAGGTGATCTGCCTGCCTTGGCCTCCCAAAGTGCTGGGATTAAAGACGTGAGTCCCCACACCCAGGCTATATTCTTTTTTTTTTAATTAATTTTCTTTAGAAATGGGGGTCGTGGACTGAGTGCAGTGGCTTACACCTGTAATCCCAGCATTTTGGGAGGCTGAGACGGGTGGATTATTTGAGGTCAGGAGTTCAAGGCCAGCCTGGCTAACATGGTGAAATCCTGTCTGTACTAAAAATACAAAAATTAGTGAGGCGGTAGTGGAATGCGCCCGTAATCCCAGATACTCAGGAGGCTCAGGCAGAAGAATCCCTTGAGCTTGGGAAACAGAGGTTGCAGTGAGCTGAGATCAGGCCCCTGCACTCCAGTCTGGGTGAGAGAGTGAGACCCTGTCTTAAAACAATAAAAAAAAGAAATGTGGATCTTGCTGTCAACCAGGCTGGAGTACAGTGGCATGATCATAGCTTACTTTACCTTCAGACTTCTGGGCTCAAGTGATCCTCCCACCTCAGCCTTCTGAATAGCTGTGACTATAGGCATGCACCACTGTGCCCAGCTACTGAATGTATTTTTTTTAAAACAATTTTTTTGTTTTTTGAGACAGAGTTTCACTCTTGTTACCCAGGTTGGAGTGCAATGGCGTGATCTCGGCTCACTGCAACCTCTGCCTCCTGGGTTCAGGCAATTCTCCTGCCTCAGCCTCCCGAGTAGCTGGGATTACAGGCACGTGCCACCGTGCCCAGCTAATTTTTTGTATTTTTAGTAGAGACGGGATTTCACCATGTTGACCAGGATGGTCTTGATCTCTTGCCCTTGTGATCCACCCTCCTCAGCCTCCCAAAGTGCTGGGATTACAGGCTTGAGCCACCGCACCCGACCAACAATTTTTTTTAGACAGGGTCTTGCTCTGTTACCCAGGCTAGAGTGCAGTGGTGCTGTCATGGGTCACTGCAGCTTTGAACTCTGAGGCTTAAACAATTCTCCTGCCTCGGCTTCCAAGCAGCTGGGACCACAGGTATGCATCACCATGCCTGCCTAATTAAAAACCATTTTTTCTTTTTTTTGTAGAGATGGGGTCTTCCTATGATACCCAGGTTAGCCTCAAACTCCTAAGCTCAAGCAATCCTGCTTTGGCCTCCCAAAGTGTTGGGATTACAGGTGTAGGCCACTGTGCCCAGCTGTATATGTTCTTAAAGTTCTGAATTCTCTTATTTTTTTTCTTTAATTTTTTATTTTTTATTGATTTATTTTTTTAAGATGGGGTTCCACCATGTTGGTCAGGCTGATCTTGAACTCCCCACCTCAGGTGAGCCACCACGCCCGCCCTAAATTCTGAATTCTCAATGCTTTCTTCTGTGCATATGATTTAGGGACTTGTCACAGTGTTTAGTTATTCCTAGAAGGTATCTTGATATACTTCATTAAACCTTGTTCGGGGTTTTACATTATATTTCTGAAAAGATATACATATTACTATCTTTTTATTAAGTTTTTTGTTTGTTTGTGTTTTGGGGATGGAATCTTGCTCTGTTGCCCAGGCTGGAGTGCAGTGGTGCGATTTCGGCTCACTGCAACCTCTGCCTCCCAGGTTCAAGAGATTCTTCTGCCTCAGCCTTCCGAGTAGGTAGGATTACAGGCACACACCACCATGCTGGCTAATTTTTGTATTTTCAGTAGAGAGGGGGTTTCACCATATTATATTGGCCAGGCTGATTTCGGACTCCTGACCCCTCCCAAAGTGCTGGGATTACAGGGGCAAGCCTCCACGCCTGGCCTTGTTTGTTTGTTTGTTTTTGAGAGGGGAGTTTCACTCTTGGTCACCCAGGCTGCTGGAGTGTGATGGTGCCATCTTGGCTCACTGCAACCTCCGCCTCCTGGGTTCAAGCATTTCTTCTGCCTCAGCCTCCCAAGTAGCTGGGATTACAGGCACCTGCCACCACGCCCAGCTAATTTTTGTATTTTTAGTAGAGACTGGGTTTCACCATGTTGGCCAGGCTGGTCTCAAACTCCTGACCTTAGGTCATCTACCTGCCTCGGCCTCCCAAAGTGCTGGGATTATAGGTGTCAGCTATTGTGCCCGGCCAACTTTATTAAATTTTCGTACTGGGATTTTTTTTTTATTTAATTTTTATGAATTTCTATCCAGGCTGGACACTGTGACTCCTACTGTAATCCCAGCACTTTGGGAGGCCAGGGCAGATCACTTGAGGCCAGGAAGCATGGCAAAACCCCATCTCTACTAAAAAATGCAAAATTAGGAGCTGGGCACAGTGGCTCACCTCTGTAATCCCAGCACTTTGGCAGGCTGAGGCAGGCAGATTACCTGAGGTCAGGAGTTTGAGACCAGCCTGACCAACATGGAGAAACCATGTCTCTATTAAAAAATACAAAATTAGGCTGGGTGCAGTGGCTAACCTCTATAATCCCAGCAGTTTGGGAGGCCGAGGTGGGTGGATCACCTGAGGTTGGGAGTTTGAGACCAGCCTGACCAACATGAAGAAACCCCGTCTTTACTAAAAAATACAAAATTAGCCAGGGAGTGGTGGTGCATGTTTATAATCCCAGGCACTTGGGATGCTAAGGAAGGAGAATTGCTTAAACCCGGGAGGCAGGTTTTGTTTGTTTTGCCTCAAAACAAACAAAAAGTTAGCAGAGAGTGGTGGTACATGTCTCTAGTCCCAGCTGCTCAGGAGACTGAGGGAGGAGAATCACTTAAACCCAGAAGGCAGAGATTGCAGTGAACCCAGATTGTGCCCTTGCACTTAGCCTAGGTGACAGAGTGAGACTGTCTCTCAAAAAAGAAAAAATATCTGTATCCAGTGCCCTTTCAGACTGCAGTCCTCTAAGGTCTTAATTTCTCTCTCTCTTTTTTTTTCTGGGAGATAAGATCTTGCTCTGTCACGCTGGAGTGCGGTGATGTGAACTTGTCTCACTGGAACCACTGCTTTCCAGACTCAAAATCCTCCCACCTCAGCCACCTGAGTAGCTGGGTCCACAGGCATGCACCACCAGGACTGGATGTGTTTTGTGTTTTTAGTAGATAAGGGGTCTCACCACGTTGCCCAGTTTGGTCTTGAACTCCTGAGCTCAAGTGATCTGTCTGTGTAGGCCTCCCAAAGCGCTGTGATTACAGGCGTGAACCACTGTGTCTGGCCAATATTTTTCTTATTAAATTTCCTTTTATAAGTTTTTCGATTTAAGAATATAAAATGACCCCAGTGATTTTGGCATAGCTTCTCAGTTCTGAAACTTGCTGACAGGGTCAGTCGTGGGAATGAGACTCCTGCTTAGCATTTGTATTTTTATGTGCCAGGCTGAAGACTTGAAGACACTAATCAGACACATGGAGCACTGGGCACATAGACTATTCCCTAAACTGCAGTTTGAGGATTTTATTGACAGAGTTGAATACCTGGGAAGTAAAAAAAGGAAGTTCAGGTAAGTGTTGAGATGATTATTAATATTCACAATGCTAAATGATAAGATAGATTCAGTTGAGGCTAGGCTGGGCGTGGTGGCTCACGCCTGTAATCCCAGCACTTTGGGAGGCTGAAGTGGGCGGATCATGAGGTCAGTAGATCAAGACCATCCTGGCCAACATGGTGGAACCCTGTCTCTACTAAAATACAAAAATTAGCTGGGTGTGGCAGTGCGCGCCTGTAGTCCCAGCTACTCGGGAGGCTGAGGCAGGAGAATTGCTTGAACATGGGAGGTGGAGACGGCAGTGAGCCGAGTTTGGGCCACTGCACTCCAGACTGGGTGAAAGAGTAAGACTCTGTCTCAAAAAAAAAAAAAAAAAGACTTAGTTGAGGCTAAATTGCTGTTTGAAATCTTCATTTTGAAATCTCTTTTGGTAGAGAGGGAAAATTAATGGCAAATTACTATTTCCCCCCATAACATTATTGGTAAAGAGGTAAAAATAAATAATCTCTTTTTATTTTCAGACCTGTTTAAAATGAATTCGACTTGATCTTCCTATATTGCATGAAGATTTTGTGAACAATAATGGTAAGAATATAGGTTTATCTACTTTGTAACAATTTTGGTTTTAGGAATAGATCTATAGGCAGGGTATGGTGGCTCATGCCTGTAATCCTAGCACTTTGCTTTTTCATTTCTTGTTTAGAGACAGAATGTTGCTCTGTCACCCAGTTTTGAGTGCAGTGGGACAATCATAGATCCTCCTGCCTCAGCCTCCCAAGTAGCTGGGACTACAGGTGCATTCCACTGCACCTGGCTAATTTTTAAATTTTTGTAGAGTTGGGGATCTCCCTGTGTTGCCTGGGCTGGTCTCACACTCCTGGACTCAAGGCATCTCCCGGCTCAGCTTCCCAGTATGTTGGTATTACAGGCTTGAGCCACCGTGCCTGGCCAATTTTTTTGGCCAAGAGTTTTACTCTGTAGCCCAGGCTGGAGTGCAGTGGTGGGATCTGGGCTCACTGTAATTTCCGCCTCCTGGGTCCTGGTTCAAGCAGTTCTCCTGCCTCAGCCTCCCAAGTAGCTGGGATTACAGGCATGTGCCACCATGCCCAGCTAATTTTTGTATTTTTTATTTTATTTATTTATTTTTTTAGTAGAGATGGGGTTTCACCATGTTGGCCAGGCTGGTCTTGAATTCCTGACCTCATGATCTGCTCACCTTAGTCTCTGAACGTTCTGGGATTACAGGCGTGAGCCACTGCGCCCAGCTTGTTAATTTTTTTTTAGACGTGTCAAGGCTGGGCACAGTGGCTCACGCCTGTAATCCCAGCACTTTGGAAGGCCGAGGTGGGTGAATCACCTGAGGTCGGGAGTTCAAGACCATCCTGAGCAACATGGAGAAACTCCATCTCTACTAAAAATACAAAATTAGCTGAGCATACTGGTGCATGCCTGTAATCCCAGCTACTTGGGAGGCTGAGGCAGGAGAATTGCTTGAACCTGGGAGGCGGAGGTTGTGGTGAGCTGAGATTGCAGCATTGCACACTCCAGCCCGGGCAACGAGAGTGAAACTTCATCTCAAAAAAAAAAGACTAGTTAAGTGCAGTAGTGAAAAGGGATTAAAGAGTAGAACAAGGAGTTTGATCTGTAACTGACTGTGAATGGAGATAACTCACTATCTTTGACTCAACCCCAGTTCTTTGGGAGGCCATGGAGGGAGGATTACTTGAATCCTGGAGTTCAGGACCAGCCTGGGCAACCTAGTGAGACCTCTGTCTCCAAAAATTTTTGAAAAGTTACTCGGGGCGTTGAGGCCGGAGGATCACTTGAGCCCAGGAATTCAAGGCTGCAGTGAACCAGGATCACACCACTATATTCTAGCCTGGGGAATACGGTGAGACCTTGTCTGGAAAAAAAAAAAAAAAAAGAATAGAAGTAGTTAGAGGAACCAGAATTATAGGACTGGATCCTTAGTCCATATTGTGTATTTTATTAATATATGGTAAAGTACAATAAATAGGTATGTTAAAATGCCTTGGTAGTGGACTGGGCACAGTGGCTCATGCCTATAATCCCAGCATTTTGGCAGGCTGAGGTGGGCAGATCACTTGAGGTCAGCAGTTTGAGACCAGCCTGGCCAACATGGGGAGACCCCGTCTGTACTGAAAATACAAAAATTAGCTGGATGGGATGGTGTACACCTGTAATCCCAGCTACTCAGGAGGCTGAGACAGGAGAGTTGCTTGAATCCAGGAGTTGGAGGTTGCAGTGAGCTGAGATTGTGTGGCTGCACTCCAGCCTGGGTGACAGAGTGAGACTCTCTCAAAAAAAAAAAAAAAGCCTTGGTACATCAGATTTGTTGTAGAATATGAGCTTTTAGGAACTCTAGTGACCCACTAATCATATCTAGCATTTGTTAAAAATATATGTCAAGATAAAGTGTTCATATATGTATACACCATTGGATAAAGTGATACTGGAAAAGTACACGAAATAATTTAATGAAAGTTTGCATTTCACTTAGAGTGCAGCTCTTGGATATAGGACTTTAGTGAGATCTACGTGACTGTTCCTGGTATTGATTGCATTTGTTATTTGTACAGTGCAACCATAGACAGTCACACACATCAAAACAGATGGTTCCTGCCGACAGAGTCTGTATAGTTATCAGATTTTCTGTGCGATGGATCCATACATGTTTGTTTTTATATTTTAACTTTTAATGACATACAACGTTGCCAGAAGTGCGGTAGGTGTTGTAATTAGAGGTATGAGTAGGTCACAGGGTGATGCAAAGGAGAGCATATTACAAGTCCTTGGGGGTGGAGGGAGAGCTTCACAAAGGAGGTTTCAGAAGAATTTTGATTTTGGGGTGGGAGGAAGAAAAAGGAAATTCAAAAGAAAAGTATTTTGAATGAATATTAGAGGCCAGGCAGAGGTGATTTTGGATGGGGAGCCACCTATGCAGAGGTATAAATTCACATGGATTTCAGGCTCTATTCTACAGCAGTAAAAAAGGGGGCAGTCTCGGTGGCTCAGGCTTGTAATCCTTGCAGTTTGGGAGGTCGAGGTGGGTGGAGCACATGGGCCTAGGAGTTTGAAATCAGCTTGTGAAACATAGGGAGACCCTGTCTCTACAAAGAAATAAAAAACTTAGCCAGGCATTTGGTGCACACCTGTAGTCCAGACTACTCAGGAGGCTGAGTGAGGTGGGAAGGTTGCTTAAGCCTGGGAGGTTGAAGTTTCAGAGAGCTGTGATCACGCATGCCACTGTGCTCCACCCTGGGCGACAAGAGTGAAACCCTACCTCAAAAATAAATAAGTAAATAAAAATAAAATGAAATTTAAAAAGATTAGAAGTACACATGAGGCCCGGCATGGTGGCTCACGCCAGTAATCCCAGCACTTGGGAGGCGGAGGCAGGCGGATCACCTGAGGTCTGGAGTTCGAGACCAGCCTGACCAACATGAAGAAACCCTATCTCTAGTAAAAAATACAAAATTAGCCGGGCGTGGTGGCGGATGCCTGTAATCCCAGCTACTCAGGAGGCTGAGACAGGAAATCGCTTGAACCCAGGAGGCAGAGGTTGCGGTGAGCCGAGATGGTGCCATTGCACTGCAGCCTGGGCAACAAAAATGAAACTCACTCTCTCAAAAGAAGTATACCTGAAATTTACTGCAACACTTGTAAATAAATTGGCAAGTGATTATGGCAAAGAAGCTAAAGCCAGAAATATTGAATATGTTACAGGATGTCATCATTGTAAGGACAAACTAAGACATTAGTAAACTATAAAAATAAAGGGAAGTAAGTGCAATGAAAAAGGAAACAGCACAGGGGAGTTAGACATGATGGGAGTGCAGATGCAACTGCACCAGTGAAGTGGGAGGCTTCACTGAGTTGTCATTTGAGCAGTTTGAAGACTGTAAGACAGTCACACAGACTTGAGGGGTACAAGAGAAGAACGTTCCAGGCAGAGTGTAATAATACTAAAACCTTAGAATAGAAGTGTGCCCGAGATGTCCAAGGAACAGCTGGAGGCCAAGCACAGTGGCTCACACCTGTAATCCCAGCACATTGGGAGACCAAGGCAGACTGAGGCCAGGAGGTAGAGACCAGCCTGGGCAACAGTGAGATTCTGTTACTGCAAAAATTAAATTTAGGCCTTGTGCAGTGGCTCACTGGCTCACAGCTGTAATTCCAGTACTTTGGGAGGCCGAGGCAGGCAGATCACTTGAGATCAGGAGTTGGAGACCAGCCTGGCCAATGTGATGAAACCCTGTCTCTACTAAAAATACAAAAATTAGCTGGGTGTGGTGATACACAGCTGTAATCCCAGCTACTGAGAGGTTGAGGCAGGAGAAACACTTGAACTCAGGAGGCGGAGGTTGCAGTGAGCTGAGATTGTACCACTGCACTCCAGACTGGGCGACAGAATGAGACTGTCTCCAAAAAAAAGAAAAGTACATCACAGATTCTATCAGTACAGAAGTAAACGTATTTAATAAAACGGTCAAAACATTTTCACTTTTTGTGGTGCCTGATGAGAAAATTTTGGGGACTATTAAGATACAAATGCAGGCCAGGCGCAGTGGCTCACGCCTATAATCCCAGCACTTTGGAAGGCCAGGGCGGGTGGATCACGAGGTCAAGAGATCGAGACCATCCTGGTCAACGAGGTGAAACCCTGTCTCTACTAAAAATACAAAAATTAGCTGGGCATGGTGGTGCGTGCCTGTAGTCCCAGCTACTTGGGAGGCTGAGGCAGGAGAATTGCTTGAACCCAGAAGGTGGAGGTTGCGGTGAGCCGAGATCGTGCCATTGCACTCCAGTCTGGGTAACAACAGCGAAACTCCGTCTCAGAAAAAAAAAAAAAAGATACAAATGAAGCATATCGCACAACAAACAAAAATCTTAGATTCAGTTCTCCTTTGTACCCTGTATTTCCACATGCTTGTAATTCTCTGAATGGTCCATGTTAATTTATCTTTTTTTTTTTTTTTTTTTTTTTTGAGATGGAGTTTCATTCCTTTTGCCCAGGCTGGAGTGCAATGGCATGATCTTGGCTCACCTCTGCTTCCTGGGTTCAAGTGATTCTCCTGCTTCACCCTCCTGAGTAGCGGGGACTACAGGCGCATGCCAGCACGCCTGACAAATTTTTGTATTTTTAGTATAGACAGGGTTTTACCATGTTGGACAGGTTGGTCTCAATCCCTTGACCTCGTGATTCACCTGCCTCAGCCTACCAAAGTGCTGGTATTATAGGTATGAGCCACAGAGCCTGGCCTAAAAACCCCATATGTTTCATAAGTGGTTTTTTTTTTTTTTTTGAGACGGAGTTTCATTCTTGTTGCCCAGGCTGGAGTGCAGTGGAATGATCTCAGCTCACCACAACTTCCACCTCCTAGGTTCAAGCTATTCTCCTGCCTCAGCCTCCTGAGTAGCTGGGATTACAGGCATGTGCTACCACGCCTGGCTAATTTTGTATTTGTACATGTTTTTTTTTTTTTTTTTTTTTGAGATGGAGTCTCACCCTGTCACCAGGCTGGAGTGCAGTGGCGTGATCTTGGCTCACAGCAGCCTCCGACTCCTGGGTTTAAGTGATTCTCCTGCCTCAGCCTCCCGAGTAGCTGGGACTACAGGCGCCTGCCACCACATCCAGCTATTTTTTTTGTATTTTTAATAGAGACGGGGTTTTACCATGTTGCTCAGGATGGTCTCAGCTCGTGATCTCATGATCCACCTGCCTTGGCCTGCCAAAGTCTTGGGATTACAGGTGTGAGCCACTGTGCTTGGCCCTAATTTTGTATTTTTAGTAGAGAGTGGGTTTCTCCATGTTGATCAGGCTGATCTACCCCCTGCCACCCAGCTTCCCAAAGTGCTGGGATTACAGGCATGACCACCGTGCCCGGCTCATAAGTGGTTCTAATGCTTATTTTCCAACTGCTTCATCAGTGTTTCGTACGTGTACTCTATCAGTATTTCCTGACGATGGAAGCCATTTTAGTTTCTTGCTTCATTTTTTTTTCATGTCAGGAAGGAAAAGTGGCTTTTCATTTTTCACTACTAAGGAAGAAACCTTAAAAGGGAGTTTGATTGTAAAAGGCTGAATTAAGTAGCACATGATTTTTAAGTCTCATTGAAATAATTGTAAAGGTTTGTCTTTATGTTTTAAATGTTTTTTAAATTGTAGTATTTTTCTATAATTAGCTAATATCTCAAGGCATAATATATACATAAAACAAGGACAATATATATGTAAACACATTTTAAATGGTGACATGAATTGTTTCACCAACTTGTCAGATATGATGGGGTTTATTTTTTTTTTAATTTGATCATGTGCATGATACACATAGAAAGTAAAGTGTCAGCTTTGCTGTTTTATTTTTTTCTTTGTGCTTCTGTTCTACCTGCAGGCATTTTGTTATTTTGTAGAATCTTTTTTTTTTTTTTGAGATGGAGTCTTGCTCTGTCACTCAGGCTAGAGTGCAGTGGCATGATCTTGGCTCACTGCAACCTCTGTTTCCCTGGTTCAAGCAAGTCTTCTGCCTCAGCCTCCCGAGTGGCTGGGATTACAGGAGTTTGCCACCACACCCAGCTGATTTTTGTACTTTTATTGGAGACAAGGTTTTACCATCTTGGCCAGGCTGGTCTTGAACTCCTGACCTTGTTATCCACCCGCCTTGGCCTCCCAAAGTGCTGGGATTACAGGCTTCAGCCACCTTGCAGAATCTTTTTTTTTTTTTTTTTTTTTTGGGTGATGGAGTCTCGCATTGTTGCCCCAGCTGGAGTGCAGTGGCGCCATCTCGGCTCACTGCAACCTCTGCCTCTTGTGTTCAAGTGATTCTATTGCCTCAGCCTCCCAAGTAGCTGGGATTACAGAGGTCTGCCACCATGCCCAGCTAAGTTTTTCTATTTTTAGTAGAGGCAAGGTTTCACTGTGTTGGCCAGGTTGGTCTCAGACTCCTGACCTCGTGATTCACCCGTCTCAGCCTTCCAAAGTACTGGGATTCCAGGTGTGAGCCACAGCATCCAGCCATCTTTTTAAGTTACCACTTGTGCATTTTGTTGGGGTTGTTTGGTTAAAGTAAGATGAAATCTATCAGTTTACTTGACTGGGTAATCAGAAATAGCTGTATGTCTGAAATTATAAACTGAGTGGGGGCCCAATTCTCCACCCTTTTGCAATATGGATCTTGCCCATAGAGTGGCTCACAAATCAGACGGTAACTCTGTCATAAGGACAAGGGACAGTTAACCACTGCCAGTCTTACTTTAAATATGTTAGTAAAACATAGTTTTTCTTAATTCTTAAATGAAATATAAATGGAAGATTTATTATTTACTTTCTATACTACTGTAGATCATTTGGAGACATCCTACCTTAACTGGTTTACAGGGCTTTAATAATTTAATACTTGTAATGTAGACCATACTAAATTTAAAAAGAAATTAATTTGGAAATCTGTCCATAGATTTTTAAACTTTTCATTTTTCATTTGTCTGTTTTACCCTATAAAAGATAATGTCCTACATAAAATTACTTTTTACTGGCCAGGCGTGGTGGGTCACACCTGTAATTAATTGCAGCACTTTGGGAAACTGAGGCAGGTGGATCACCTGAAGTCAGGAGTTTGAGACCAGCCTGGCCAACATGGTGAAACCCTGTCTCTATTAAAAATACAAAACCTATCTGGGTGTGATGGTAGGCACCTGTAATTCCAGCTACTCAGGAGGTTGATGCAGGAGAATTGCTTGAACCTGGGAGGTGGAGGTTTCAGTGAGCCGAAATCAAGCCATTGCACTCCAGCCTGGGTGACAAGAGTGAAACTCCATCTCAAAAATAAAATTACCTTTTCCCATATAGACACTGTGGCAAACTACTGAAATGGTTTAATATAGAACAAGAATGTGGTTTGGAAGGTGAAACCCCATCTCCACTAAAAATACAAAAATTAGTTGGGCATGGTGGTGCGCGCCTGTAGTCCCAGCTACTCAGGAGGCTGAGGCGGAAGTGCTTGAACCCAGAAGGCGGAGGTTGCAGTGAGCAGAGATCGTGCCATTGCACTCCAGGCTGGGTAACAACAGCAAAACTCCATCTCAAAAAAAAAAAAAAAAAAAGAATGTGGTTTGGATTCTTTAAGCTCTTTTATTAGACCAGGCATAAAATATCTCTTAATTACAACCAATAACTTTTGTTTCTTTTCATGTATATTTTAAATTGTATCTTCATTTGACTTAACGTGCTTCTTCAAAGTGATTGATACATATTTCTTACTTATTTGAATCAAGCATGTATTCACAACATTCTTATACCTCACAAATTGTTTTAGGTCTGGCACCTGGCCACTTTAAATCTTTTTCAGTGAAAAGCCCTTCTCTAACTAGTCTAATACTACAGATGTACTAACTTTTTCTTTTCTACTGCAGGTGAAGTTATGGAAAATAATGAACATGATGTAACTGCTAGTGAATTAGATCCCTTTTTGACAAACTCATCTGAAAGTGAGATGTTTGCTTCTGAATCAAGTAAAAGCCTAACAGAAGAGCAACAACAAAGAATTGAGAGAAATAAACAACTGGCCTTGGAAAGAAGGCAGGCAAAGCTGCTGAGTAATAGTCAGTCCCTAGGAAATGGTAAATTTCATGCCAGGTTTTATGTGCTACTGTTAATATATCAAGGACATGTTAGAAATTTTAACTTCGTTGCTAGCCCTCAAAATAAAATACTTCTAGGAGTAGAAAAGTGTGATACTAAGTTTATGTATATTTTAGAGACAATATGTATGAGAGAAGAGAGACAATGTATGTGTTCCTCAAAGAATAGATAAATCCACCATGGTTTTCTGGATAGCTGAGTACCTATTAAAAAATTACTTTAATCACTTGGCTGGGCACAGTGGCTCATGCCTGTAATCCCAGTACTTTGGAAGGCCTAGGTGGTAGGATCACCTGAGGTCAGGCGTTCAAGACTAACCTGGCCAATGTGGTGAAACCCCGTCTCTACTAAAAATATAAAAATGAACTAGGCATAGTGATGTGCGCCTGTCATCCCAGCTACTTGGGAAGCTGAGGCAGGAGAATTGCATGGGCTCACTTGGGGATTCGCCCGAGGCTTTGTTGTCACTGTCATTCTCACACAGGGCTGTGGTCCTTCCTTTCCATTCATTTTTAGGGAGCAGCTCCACAACTACCACATCCCCATGAATCTAGCGGTTTTGAGCCTTCATCCCGTGGATTAGGATGTCACTGACTAAATCTGTGTTTGGGGCAGCACAGAAAAAAATCCATAAAGCTAGGGGAATGTCACACCAGTGAGGCAATCCGTGCATAATATATTCCAAGTCTAATCAGCACTCCTGCAAATAAAGCTTCTTCCTTTCAAAGGTAAAGTCAAACTTCTTTTGTTCTGCAGGCTAGGAATGAAGAATTGCTGGCACTGTGTCATACTGTATAATGAGCTTTCCTAAGTGCCACCCTCAATCATCTTTTAAAAAATATTCCCCCCCACCTCACCACCTTTTAAAAAGGTGTTAGTTTCCACCTTAGTTAAAAAGGTGTTACTTTCCAAACTCCTCAGTTAAGATTTTGCTTTGTTTATCACATACTATCCATCAGTTCCTCCTCCCTCTTCCATCTGTCAATTTATCTGATTTTTTGGGGGCATTTTCAAGTTAGGTGCAGATATCGCGGCACCTTGCCACTTGGAGGAGCCTTCTTTAAATGCACATTCCTTGGTCCCGCTCCAGAAATTCTGATTCTGACGATCTGGGTATGAATCCTGGAATATGTATGTATGCAAAGTCCATTTGCATAGGGAGAAATAAGCAGCATCTTTCCCTGCCCCTCCTTGTGTCTTTGTCTTCCCATCTCCCTCCCTGTCCCAGCGTGTCCCTCTGGGCCTCTCTGAGCTCTGTACATTGGCCTCTTCCTTCTCTCTGTGTGCTGAGTTGCTTGAGAAACAGGATGGAGACAGCCTCTTTGTGTGCCTCTCTGTGTTATGGAAAGGCCAAGTTCTTGTGGATGAAGCAGGCTAAGCCTGGAAGCTCAGCTCAGCCACACCCTGGCTGTGTGATCCTGGAAGCCTCCCCACGTGTTTTTTTCATCTGTGAAATGGGCTGATGCCATCCCTTGGTCACAGTTGCTGTGAGGTGAAATGAAACATCAAGTGCTCGAGACATTCCTCCCCTACTGTGGTGCAGCTCCTTGCTGCACCAGGCTTTTGTGCGTCTGCATCACTTCTCTTCACCCTGGCTCCCTCTGTCTCTGTGCACCAGCCTCTGTTTGCATCTGGCCCTGTTTGGGCAGGAGGGAATGGCAGAGGCAGCAAAGGCTGTCAGCACACACTGTGGGGAGGAGCGGCCATGGGCAGAGGGCAGGGCGGGCCTCACCTCCTCCATCTGAGCTGGGCATTTCCATCTGCACTACACTGTGAGCTCCTGTGAACCGCAGATTTCTTGGGCATCCTCCACCTTGCAGTCAGTCCTGCTAGGCTCTCTTCTTGACAGCGTAAAGCACCTTTCCCCAAGGCTGCCATCATGGGGTTGGAACCAGGCACGTTCCAATGGGATTGTAGCTGGCACCTTTTTTTTCCAAGGGTTGGAAGTCCATGGTGGGGGAGGGGGAGGTGAAGAAGCCGGATGATAACCTGGACGATGATGTCCCTTATCTAAGGTGGGGCTGGGATGCAGTAGATGGGGGGGTGAGGTGCAGGGGATGAGACTGTTGGGTGGATGGAAGGAGGAGGGCGGGGGAGACTCTTCTGAAAGGAGTGATAGGAAGGGGATGGTGGAGGAAGAAGCTGAGGCGGGCTGGGAGGACAAAAATGCCCTGGGGACTGAGACAGACCAGGATGGGAGTGAGGATGTCATCTTTAAGATGTGAGGAGGAACAGGAAGAAGAATGTGATAGTAGGAATGGGGCCTGGCTGCCAGCTCTGCAGTGAAGAAAAGGCTCATTCGGTGTGGGTGGGTGGAAAGCAGGGACAGGCTGGCACCGAGTCTCCATCTCCCAGGACTGGGAGTCAGCAAGGCCAGGAGACCTGGCTTAGGGGCCTTCCAACCAGATCGTGTTTAACTTCCAGCAAACCTGGGGAGGCACACGACTCACTGGGGAAACTCACACCTGGGATTTTACCAGCCTGAGTCCACACACTCTTGGAACCTCTTTCCCTCTGTTGAGTCTGTATTTTCCCCCTCTTCACCAGGCTTGTGAAGGCTTGGACAAAACACTCTGGAGCACAGAAGGAAACCAAAGAGAGTGTCCTGACTTAAGGCTGGGGGATGTAAAGAGGGTGTGCCAAAATCATTTGGAAACGTGGCAGAGTCTGTTTAGCAGAGGATTTCTCACACATGCACTCGCACACACACACACACACACGTCACCATTTTGCATTCTTTCTAGTCTGTCCACACCGCCTTACACACTTGAGCCCCATCCCCAGTCCTTTGTTATCTCATAACAGATTTCCACCAGGGTCCAACCCGTATATACAAATAACCAGCTGTTCGTTTAGGACTTCATATCACAGTGGGTGGGAGCAGGTGGAAGAACTTGAATATAAGATTCTAAAATCCATGAATGCTCACTTGCCCACGTCCTGAGGTTTTCTCTCCAGACAGATTCCAGTTGCCCACGAGAGGGCGCTGCAGAATCAGGGATCTCAGGAGGGTTTGTTTCCCAGAAAGTGAGACTGTTTCCTCACTTCATGGAGTGGCCATGAATAAAAGAGAAAGGGTCCGGGAAGACAGCGCCTTGTTCCAAAGCTCCCCACCAGAGGCAAACCCTCCAGGCTCCATCTCTGTGAAGTCAAGAGACTTCAGGTTCACTGAGAGTTTCTCCAGCTGTCAGCTCCTCACCACTGCTGCCTTCCCCCCAAAACTCTACCCTCCCCATACCCAGTGTCCATTTCTGGCTTTCCTCTTTTCTCCTTGCAACAAAACGTTCATTGGTGAGGTCAAGTTGAGCTGACCAGTCCTGGCTCAGGGAGAGTTCACAGGTCCAGGCTCTGTGTGCCCCAGTGGACATGTCATGGAAGGCGGCAGGACCACATGTGAGTGTACAGCATGTGTGATCTGACCATTTGGATGTTTCCCAGATGTGCAGATGGGCATCCTCAGCCATCAACAGGAAAACGCATCCGGAGGGCTGGCTGACTTCTCCTTTCACCAGATGTTGGCAATGCTGTAGACACATCTGGGCCCACAACCAACAGATAAGGCTGACACACACAAAGAGAAGCGAGAAGCACAGGCAGGTTATCAGCACATGTGCCCATCCTCCCCCATCCAGCTGCAAGCTCCCCATCCTCCCCCATCCAGCTGCAAACTCCCCAAGGCCAGACGGGACCTGAAGCCTAGCACAGAGTGTAGACAGGATGTCAGTTCCTGCCAGGGGAAGGGGTTATATAAATGGATTATCTTCACAAAGGGTCTTTTGCATCTAATTGTCATTTGTAATTTGGGGAACAAAAGCACAAACACAAGCCCACTGAACCACTTTGCCAGGCGCCACTGCACTGTTCTGTGAGGGCAGCGCTGACAGAGATGGCAGGCATTCCTGAAATGAGCCATCAGGAGGGGCCCGCCCAGTGGAGCGGAGCAGCACAAGTGCAGGCTATTAATACACTGAGCCTGGGGCATTTGTGGGAGGGGAGGGGGCGTGGACAACATGGAGAAGAGTCACCAGGCTGTCAGACAAGGTCAAAGGCAGGGAGGAATGAGGAACATTAGCTGAGACTGGCTCTGGGCCAACCTGTTGGAGACGCAGTGGACGAACCTTCGCAGCGGGGCACCAAGCTCTACACTTGCCTCTGCCCAGGTCTACTGTGTGACCTCGGGTGTGCCATCTGACCTCTCTGAGTTCTGTCTTACTATAAAGTGTACAGATCAAGTATGTATGTGTTTAAGCACTTGTATATGCATTTACAATCATCGTTTCTAAAAGGATACATGAAAATATATTTATCTGTGTGCTCTGGGGAGTGGGAATGGAGGGATACAACGAAGAAAAGGATTTTGTTTTTGTTTTTACTTTTTTGCCCTTCTGTGAAGTTTACGTTTTTGTTAATTTTATAGTTTTATTTTAAAACGAAACTCAAAGTAGAATGTCATGTAAAAGAAATAAACAAGTACCAAGTGTTTTATATGATCCTATTTATAGCACAGAAAATAAAGGAGTTATACATATATGTGATCATATATATGCAATGTGAGGATAAATAGGTAAATATACATGGAAAGAGAGTTAGAAGTCAGCCCTTCTCTATCTTGGGCCCAGCATTGCCAACATCTGATGAAAGGAGAAAGCCTGGCCAGCCGTCTGGATGAGTTTTCCTGTTGATGGCTGGTGATGCCCAAATGCCAAGCAGTTCTCAGTGGTTAACTGTGGAGGAGGCAGAGGAAGACTTGAATGTTTTCCCCTTGTATGTTTCCTATATTTGTGTATTACCTGTGTAAGGTTTCACGTCCTGTATTACTTTTGTGACATTTTGCTTTTTAATTTACGTACTTTTGCATGGCTTGTGTTTATTTGTTAAGAGTAAAACAGGCCAGGCATGGTGGCTCATGCCTGTAATCCCAGCACTTTGGGAGGCCGAGGCGGGTGGATCACGAGGTCAAGAGATCGAGACCATCCTGGCCAACATGGTGAAACCCCATCTCTACTAAAAATACAAAAAAAAATTAGCTGGGTGTGGTGGCGCATGCCTATAGTCCCAGCTACTCGGGAGGCTGAGGCAGGAGAACTGCTTGAACCCAGGAGGCAGAGGTTGCAGTGAGCTGAGATCGCGCCACCGCACTACAGCCTGGTGCCTGGAGATGGAGCGAGACTCTGTCTCAAAAAAAAAAAAAAAGTAAAACAAAATGCAGAGATTATCTGCAGTGTTGTCTAAGATTCTGAGTACTGATTTGTTTTCAAATGAAAGTATTTCAGAACTAAGCCAAGGGACTTGCCCTCCACATCAGAGGTCACTCCCTGGCCTCTTCAAAAAGGGAAGCTGCTACAGTGCTCATTATCAATAATCAAAGCTGCTGGCCCGAATGGCCTAAGTATTAAAATAAAAGGTTCTGTCAAGGCCCAAAGCTAGTCCAGAAGGATTGTGGAGACCAGGGGCATACATGTGAAATTGTGTGCACAGGGGCTAAGCCCCGCACCTGCCCAGCCTGGGAGTTCACATGCTGCAGGCATGCTCTCTGTGCTGAACAAATACTCATATCAACCAGCCCTTCTGATAGATTGATGCATCTTTTTATGATCTGTCTTTACAATATGATGACTCTCTCCTTTAAAAATAAGATTAATGCAGACAAGACATTTATTTTATGAAGACATTCATCCCAGGGGAAAAAATACTCAAGCTGAATTGCAGACATGGCTGGAAAGAGACTTGCCTCTCAAGGAAGCTTCCAGCCTCCAACCTTAGCCACCCAGCCATGGCCCCAAAGGGGCTGCCCTAATACTACTCAGGGACAAATGGGCCATCTTTAACTACCCTAGCTGTGGAGTGGAGCCTGTTGGAGAAAAAAGAAAGAAAGGTAGTGAGTTTTAGTGTGATGGGAGAAAAGGATGCATTTTTGGTAAAGGAAAAAGAAATTCTGAGATTTACCCAAATTTGGCTGGACATGAGTTTATACATACAGATTAAGCTTGTCTTTAAAAATAACCCTAAAGAATGTTCAAGAACAGTGAATGAAGTGTCTCTGTGATCCCAGTGACTAGAATAGCACCATCACCTTGTGGGTCCTTGGCGTGTTTCATGGATGTTTCCACTGCTATGATCTGTTTCAGCTGGTGACCCCATGAGGTACCCTTGACTCCTCTATCTCCCCATCTTCCTCCTTCAGCCAATCACCAAGCCTGTCAACACGGCCTTCTAAATGCTTCTCAAACCCCTTTCCTTCCCCCTTGGCCCTGCCTTGGTTCAGTCCTTAAATTGCCTTTTGCCTGGACTGGTGCAGCAGAGCCAGGCTGGAGAAAGGAAGACCAGTTAGCTGGAAAGGAAGCTTGGAATACCAGCCGGCTAACTGATGTGCCTTTCTCCAGCCTGGCTCTCATCCATCCTTCACACACTGCTGTGGGTCTGACTTCTTTTTGGATGACTCTCCTACTACAGTCACCAAACTCCTGAGTCTGGTACACGTTACACAAACCCTGCCCTGCATAAGCCCTAGATGAAGATCTACTTCCATTACTGCCATTATTACCCGGCCCTTGCCTACCTCTCAGGTCTTGGCAGTATCCACCTTGCTCTTTTTACCTTAAATAACATCATTTCGCCCTCCCCCAGGACACGGTGCAGGTTCGCACCTCCAAGCCTTTTCTTGCCTGACACTTGGAGCGCCCTTCCCCACTTTCAGATTGAGATTTCAGAACACTGGATCACCAGCCTATCTGTAAAGACTTCCTTGCCGGTCCCACCCATGGCAGAATAAACAGCCTCCTCCATATGATTGTACGGTAGGTTTCTACTTGTACCTACATGTGGATGGCACAGTATTGCATTTGTCTGCTTCCTTGTCTGTGAACTCCTTGTGGGTTTTGTCTCCCCAGTGCCTGGTGATCAGAATAAGTGTTGGCGAGCTGCTCGGACTCCTTTGAGCCTCCATCTCATTCCTTTCCTTACCTTCTCTGCTGGTCCTGTTTGCCTGCATCCCACCATCACTGCAGGCAAACAGGACCAGTGGTACAGGTGGGTAGGGCAGGCAGCTGCCTTTCAAGGTACACCTTTAGGGACCCTAGAAAGATCCCGCCTCCCCCCAGCTCTAGATCTCCCACACATGTTTTCATTCCATAGCCAGGGATCAGGTTGAATTTGCAAACCCTACAAATCCACTGGCAGAGGTGCACTCCACCTTAAAGTCACACTAAGATGGGACAGGCTGGTGACAGAGTTGCTCCCAGCTCCCTCTTCGCATAATTGGGGAGGTGGGGCTCATGGTCCCTGGTTCCTCTGTGCTACCTCCTCCTTCCTCGTTCTTCTCCCTCTTTCTTCTTCTAACTCAAAAGAGATGAATGACTTAGAAAGCAAATGAATCAGAGATAGGGAAAGCAGAAAGAGAGGGTAATTTTGCCAAGTTATTATTCAAAGGACCTCTCTGGGACTGAGAGCAAGAGTGGTCTCATCAATCACCCAGCAGAATGGGGCAGGCGGGGGACACAGAGCTTGGTGTCTATGGATAGCTGTATGTGCAAACAACTAGGCCAGGAGTCTGGGGCCCTTGCCAGATGTCACGGAGGAAAGAGGCCAGAGGGACACTAAATGGGAACAGTTAGCCCGAAGGCCTGAGAGGACTTCACTGATCTGCTTTACTCAACAGGCCAGAGCCCCTGAAAGCCCCATTCTAGGGTGGACCAAGACTGCAAGGAAGGAGACGTGGGTGGCAGGGGCATGGCAGGAGCCTGTTCTCCCCAAGGCTTTGCTACTCTGGGGGAAGAAGCCGCTGCCTCTTTTGATCAGATGGGGATCCAAACCACACTCATTTCTGTATTCCAGGACTTAGCCCAATGAACACATTTTGAATGAACGAATGAATGAATGACAAAATTATTACAGCACATTGTTTCTCTTAGTTTTTAAAATTACTTTAAATCTTATCTTACCAAAATTTTTATGCCTAGGTTATCCCTTCTTGTTAAATTGTAATTACAGTGTACTTGGAGAGTAGGAACTAGATCTGATTTCCTCTCTGTTCACAACTTTGGCCTATTAGAGGCATTTGAAAATTAGTATGAAGGGAAGGGGGCGGGATGGAAGGGCAGAGCCTCTTAAATGGTGTCAGAGCCACAATCTATCCCCTGAGTCCTGTTAAGCTATTGTCTAGGGGATTGTTGGTCCCTGGGCTCCATATTAGAGCACATTTGGTGCAAAGCAGACAAGTTTCTTGAATTCCTATCATTCAAGGTGCTGGGGTTCAACAATGAGCAGAAAAATCAAGATCCCTGCTCTGAGTTTTCTCACCTGTAAAATGGGGATGATGAATGAATGTACATGAGGTGTTTAGCGCAGCACGTGGCAGGTAGTATATTTCAATCAGTGTTGGCTGTCACCATCCTCATCACGATTACATTCTATGGGGGCGGGCAGGCAGAAACCAAGTAAACAGATGAATAAACAATGACGCTGCAGAGAGTAAGTACCCTGAGAAAATAAAAAGGAAGTGGCAGAGAGTACATGCAGAGAGGAGCATGGGTACCGGGAGTCAAGCCCCTGGGGCGCACATGCCAGGAGCTGTGTGATGACAGGAAGTCATGAAATGCTTGGGGTTTTAGTTCTCCCTGTACCCTGTAAAGCAAGGGCAGTGATGCCCACCTCACCATGAGGACTGTGAATGTTTGTGAGTGCATGCGTGTGCTCATGGGTGTGAGTGTGTGCCTTTGGGGAGGAGGTAGAGAATTGGATAAGGTAACAACTGTGAATGACCAGCACTGGGGTACAGAGAAAGGTTTAATAAATGCTGATCATTGTTCCTGCCTATGACAAGCCTTGATAGATGCTAATTCAGTGATGATGTGATTTGGAAGTTTTCCAGATGTGAGGACTTTCTCAGGGAGATGTTATTCAGCAGTGGGATTGCCATGGGTTCTCCACCTTGCATGTGCCCCTCCCCAGCCCCACTGCCACCTAGAGGTCTCTACAGTCCCTCATCTTCATGTCCTTAGTGACCAAGCCACATTTGGAGGCCTAATAAATATGCCTTCCCTTCCCGGGAGGACCATCAGGCTACAGGATGGGGGAGAGTGCCCGGCAGCAGTTCCCCTCCCTGTGTCCTTCTCCAAACGCTGATGATCCCGGGCTGCAAGAGTGTGATGGAGATCAAATCTCAGCCCCTCCAGCTCATTAGCGCTGCATTATGAATTCTGGGGATAATGTATGTGCTTTCCTCTCCTGATTGCTGCTGAAATCTCCTGCCTGTTTATCAAATCCCAGCCATGCTCCCCAGCCCTCTGCTCCTTGGCTCTGGGCTCCTCTTCTCTGGAGGAGGAAACAAGGAAAGGCTCCTGGGAGATTCCAGTTCTAGTGAAGAGGATGATGGTGACAGTGAGCAGGAAATAAGGTTGGCTTTAGGGGCAGAGGGCAGAAGGTTTCATAAAGCACCTGACCCCCCACCCAGGGCCCCACCGAGGCTAAACTCCCAGGGAGGACAGCCCCACTAAGTCAGCTGAGACCTACTCTGTCACCACTAGAGAATCACTCATTCATTCTTTCACCCCACGGGCACTGTCTGCCTCATGCCAGACCCTGTGCCAGGCAACAAGGATACCAAGATGAAGCACTTGAGTGAGAGGGAAACACACAGGCCCATGGTGCCAATACAAGGGGCAGATGCCAGCACAGTCCTCATGAGATGCTGGGGCAGCATGAAAGAGAGAGGAAGCAAGGTCAGGGTGGGGGCAAGCTGAGCCCAGGCGGTGGTCTCAAAGGAGGAATGGGACCTCACCGGCTGGAAAGCAGGGGAGGAGGAGGGTATATTTGTGCACATGAGTCCTGGCATGTGAAAAGACTGGGTGGTCCCATCCTCTGATGGAACCAGACACGCCCTTGCTTTCACACCTTTTAGTGACTCTTCCTCGATTTTAACACCTTTTTAGTGGGATGGGGCTGGGCCTGGACCTCATGGGACAACATCTTTAGCAGCTGTGAGCAGGGCGTGTTCCCTGAAGGAGCATGGGCAGGACAGGCAGGGAAAGTGACTAAGACAATGACTGCTGTGAATTGTGCATTCGGTTGCCACCAGATCGCTTTTCACTTTCTCTGGGTACAGGTTGTTTCAGATGCGTGTGAGTCATCTCCTGCCAGTCTGAGAGCCCCTGAGGCTGGACCCTTCCTTCCTTCTTCACGTGTCCTACCTGGAAAGACCGCAGGAAACAGTAACCACACAATAAGGACTTTCTGCCATATCTTGGATTGTTTCAATGCCATTTTACAATTCTTTCACCATTTCCTTACTATTTGCAATGACATATTTGCCGTGGAATGTTTATCTTCTTTAGCGTCTGCCTCCCCTGCAAACAGAGACAGCCCGACCCCCTGACTACCTGCCTCACTTCCTTCTCCCTTGCACACTGAACCCTTATTCTCGGCAGCCCCAGGTGATAAACAGTGACCAGATTAACCGTGAAGATTCTGAGGTAGCCACAGGCCTGGTTCTCCAGTGATGGTAAGGGAGGATCTGCTGGGGATTTCGGGGAAGCTTTCGCTCCTCTGCTGAAAGAAACAAGGGAGACTGGTGCCACCTCCTCTTCCTGCTTCCTGTCTTGACTGAGATTCCTGGACATCCTGAGGTCTCCTGTGCCCATGAGGCAGAAGCCCCAGGCATTCAGGACAGTGGCCAGGCCCTGCCCTGACCCAGGCTGCCTTCTTGCTCTATGAGGGCAAGAGGTTTGCTTTTCTCTCTGCTGTTTCCAGCTCCTAGAACAGCGCCTGGTATGCGGTGGCCATTCAATCATCCTTTGTAGATTGAGGGAAGGTCTACATCGCTTAGGTCACTGTTAGCGGGGAGTTCTGTTCCTTACAACTGAACACATGCCTAACTCAGTGACTGTGAAAAATAATAACAGTGTATGCTAAGATTATAAATGGCGTAAACTGGGTAGAATCACAAACTAAGGTACCATCCTAAAATTTGAAGAAAGATGCTGTAATGAGCCACCTGGCTTCCTGACCCCTCAGTCTTTCTCTGCCCAGAGCTGGAACCACTTGCCCCTTGCCCCCTCCAGCTTGCACTTGCACCCACGTTCCTCAAAGGACTCGCAGAATGGCTCGTTTTCCTATGAGTCCACATTTCATAGTATGGGTCCTCACCTTCTGGCCTTGCCCTGACTCCCTGAGCTGAGGATCCAAGCACAACCCAGATCTTCCCAGGCAGGAGAGCTTCAAAGCCCCACCAAACACAGGAAGAGGGGAAAGCAGAGGAGGGAAAACCCTGGAGTCATTCCTGCCCTATGGCTACAGACTCAATTTATCCCCGTTGTGAGCTGTTAACCTGTTCATTACCAACCAATGAGCTCTGGTCTGGGCTATGCTTCTCTAGCTTAAGTCTCTGCTCCTCGTCAGCCACACAGAGGGGCCCTTATAACCCCTGAATGGGGTGATAAGGTTCTTGGGGGAGACCTAAAAGGGTCCTCTATAAACAGGTTGTTCACATCTTTCTGAGCCCCCTCCAATGGGTGCTGAAGAGGAAGTTCCCCCCCACCCACAGAGACTCCACAATCAGGGGCATTTATAAAGGGATTATGCTGCCATTTGCAAGTTACGTTTTCACCAAACAGAATGAAGACAGTGAAATAACCAGCTTTCCTGAGGTCCCTGCTGCAGGTCTAGAATCTGACTCGGCAAGGTCTCCTTTGAGACCCATTATGTTTATGTCCAGCTGATATCAAACTTAAGTTTCTCAACTCCCACTCCACATGCTCCTATTTTATTGCTATGTTGCTATCAATGCCCCCAACTCCCAATCCCAGCCATTCTCTGAACTGTCACCAGCCCTTTTCTTCAAAATCCAGCTCAAGACTCTCTCCCTGTAGGAGTGTTCCTAACCCTAACCCAACCCCAATGATCCCGTCACTAAGCAGTCTGTTTACATCACATTTCCAAGCATACACTTGTGTGTGGATTAGTAAATGTCTAGAATCTTTAGAGTTGCCTTTGTACAATCTTCTTGCTCAAACTAAGTTCCCGAAGGCAATTGCGGGCAGTTCCGCTGTCTCCCTCCTAATGAGAGCTCATGATTTGGTACATAGTGAAAGCTCAAAAATATTGCTGGGCTGGGCGCGGTGATAAACTCCTGTAATTCCAGCACTTTGGAAAGCCAAGGTGGGTGGATGAGAGGTCAGGAGTTTGAGACCAGCCTGGCCAATATGGTGAAGCCCCGTCTCTACTAAAAACAGAAAAAATTAGCCAGTCGTGTTGGCACATGCCTGCAGTCCCAGCTGTACTGGAGGCTAAGGCAGGAGAATTGCTTGAACCCAGGAGGTGGAGGTTGCAGTGAGCCGAGATCACGTCACTGCACTCCAGCCTGGGTGACAGAGCAAGACTCCAGATACATGTATATATATATAGAGAGAGAGCTTTTTCAATAATCTGTTGCTTTGTAATACACCTTTCCAAAAGTGAATGGCTTAAGACAACCATTCTATCATCTCTCATGGGCAGTTCTGTTGCACATGATAGCAGCTAGGACTGCAGTCTTCTGGGGGACTGGCCTGGTCTGAAGTATTCAGGATAGGTCACTCACTTGGCTGGTGCCTTGAGGGGTGGATGGAGGCCTGGCTCAGTTGTGAAGCTGGGACAGCTGGGCCTCCCTGCCTCCCTCTCTTTCTCTATTTATATATTCTCAAGGTCTCTCCCTCTCCACTTGTTCTATGTGATCTCTCCAGCACAGAGACCACACTTCTTACATATTGACTTGAGGATCCCCAAAGCACAAAAATATAAACTTTGGGGATTTTTAAAACTTAGTCCACAAGCAGCTTAGTGTCACTTTCAACACACTTTATTGGTTAAAGCAAGTCACAGGCCAGCTCAGATTCAGTGTGGGAGGGGATCACACCAGGGTGGTGTGATTCGCTAGGGGAGGTCTCATTCACTAGGGGACATCTTGGGATACTTGCTACCCCCTGACTGAATGCCCAATAGCATTTATGGAGGCCAGGGTCTGGTTTTCATTAGTGCCAAGATTACTACAAAAAACCTCAGCTGTCTCTTCCTCAGACTGTTTTCATCAAGAATAAGAAGAACACACACACACACACACACACACACACACACACACACACCCCACCTGGGAAAACACCACCCAACCTATAAAAATTATAAAAAAAAAATACTCTAAGACTGTGAAAATGTGCATGTTTTGAAGTAAAGATTAAACATCACTTTAGCTGTCCATTTAAAAAAGATGTCTTAAATACATTATTTCATTTGATCTTGATTCCCATCCCCATTTTAGAGATGAAGAAACTGAGGCTCAGAGGTGATAAGCAATTTACCCAAAATGGTGGAGCTAGGCCTGAATAACCCCAGGACTTGTCCCTGATGCTAAAAGGAATTATTCGACTATGAATTAGGGCAGTGGCTCATGCCTATAATCCAGCATTTTGGGAGGCCAAGGTGGGAGGATCACTTGAGCCTAGGAGTTTGAGACCAGCCTGGGAAGCATAACAAGACCCCATCTCTGCCAAAAAAAAAAAAAATTTTTTAAGAATAGGAATAAATGTTTTTGGTCTAAAGAAACTGAGATTCTGAAAGGGGAAATTGTCCAGGGTCCCTCAACCAGGATCCTGATTCCCTGTTAGAAGAGAACAGATGCACAAAGCCTGATGCATAGATGTTGAGTAAACACAAGCCCCCACATCTCTTCTCCAAACTAGATTTCTTCCACAGCTCACTGTCATTGGTCCAAAGAATGCAGCCACTATACTGTGTTATGGCAGAATTGTGGGCATGACTGATTTCCTTTCTGATGGGGTGGGAAGGCTGAAGGGTGAGTTTGGAATGGCTCTGTTCCCTTCATCTCACTCCTTTCCCCACTCGCATTTCACCCAAGAGTCGTTTGGTTTTTTTGAGCAATCTGTTCTTGGAAAGCAGAGGAAAGTAACAGATTGATGCATCGACTGTGCGTGGCCAAGTGATTTATTTTTAATGTGACTAAACAAGACACACACCTGCCTATGGAAATGTAATCACTTTGAATCATCAGGGACTCAGCCATTTAGGCAAGGGAAAGACAGAGAGGAAACAGAGGAGAGGAGGGAAGAGAGGGGAAGGGAGAGAAAGAAAGGGGTGTCAGGGGAGCAGAAAGAGAAAAGAAGAAGTAAGAAGGGGCTGGAAGAGAGGGAAGGGGAGAGAAGACTGGGCCAGCTCCCTAAAAATGTTGATTTCAGCAGCGTCAGTGAAGCACCCTCGATTGGCCCAAATGCCCCTGATTTAGGTTTGCTGATGCCTGAGATTTCATAATTAGACTTTCATCCCTATGATTTAACCAAACACATGGCATGTTCTCCACTAAAGGTTAAATGCAACAGAAGTAGTGCGTTAGACTACATCAATTATTTTCACCTCAGTGAGAAAGAAGTGATATTTTTTACGAAAGCAGGAGTTTTTCTGTGGGGGCAGTGGTATTAGTTCATTTTGCATTACCTGAGACTGGGTTATTTATAAAGAAAATAGGTTTATTTCGCTCATGGTTCTACAGGCTGGATAAGCATGGCACCGGCATCTGCTCAACTTCTGGTGAGGCCTCAGGAAGCTTTTACTCCTGGCAGAAGGCAAAGGGGGAACAGGCAGGTCACGTGGCAGGAGAGAGAGCAAGACAGAGAGGAAGAGGTGCCAGGATCTTTTAAACAATCAGATCTCACCCTAATGGAGCAAAAACACACTCATCACCACAAGGAGGGCACCAAGCCATTCATGAGGGATCAACCCCCCAACCTAATACTTCCCACCGGGCCCCGCCTCCAACCCTGGGATCATACTCCAACATGAGATTTGGAGGGACAAAGATCCACACTGTATCAGGTGGCATTAAAACAAAGTTTATGGGAGTCACCAGTGAAAGCGCAGAAAGAAACTTTGGGGGCTCTGGGGACTTTCTCCTTCATGGCTTTTCTTAATTACAACACCTACCTTTAAGAGCAATTGTTCTGTCCAGGCACTGTGGATGCGACCCATTACATGTACTATTTCATTCCATCTTCCCAGCAGCCCTGGAGTTCTGTGCTGGTGTTCTCATCATTCTCCACGTGAGGGAACTGAAGCCCAGCCCATCGTCATCTGTCTCAGCCCTCTGAAAGGAAGCTCCAGATACAGCAGAGTTTCTCATAGGATGCCCCTTCTGCAAGCCTCACCAACACTACCTTGCTTGCAGAAGGCACTCAGTAAGTATGTGCCAACAGAGTGAAGTGGCAGGGATGGGACATGAACAGTCTCACACCATAGCATTTGCCACAACTTTCTCTCAGATAGTCCACTCCCTTCTCCCTGCTTCTCACCTGAATAGTATACAAAATTCATAAACCACTGACTTTGGGAGGCTAAATGTCCTCCATCACAGCTCCCCCCTCAATCTCCCTGGGTCAGCACCAGGAATTGGGCAGCCAGACTGCTCCGCTCTGTACTGCAGTTGTCTATTTCCAGATACTTCTTCCTAGTTAGGCTGTAATGCCTTGGAGGGAAGGCACGGCATCCCTGCAGAGCCTTTTGGGGGGAAATGTATGAGTACTTCTGAAAGCAACATTATATCTTTGTGTTTTCTATTAATGCAGATTGTGGTAGGTTTTTTTCTTGAATTTTAAGTCATTATCTTTTACCCTGCCCCTAGCATTTGGTACAGTAGGACATGAAGGAGATTATAAAGTCATAAGTCGGGGGCGGGGGGGGGCATCAGATTGATAACATTTTGAAGATTGATAATATCTAGTATGGGCAAGGATGGGGGAAATGGATACTCATACATTGTTGGGGAGGCTTTCTAGGAGGCAAATCATCAATAAGCAACAGTGGATGAAACAAGATAAAAGCTTTATTTTTTCTTTTTTCTCATACAAAAGTCTAAGCTAGTAGAAAGTCCTGGGAAGAAGGCTGGCTCAGCTCCACAAGGTTATGCAGGGACCCAGGTTCTTTCTATATACATTGTACCACCATCCCCAACGGTGTTATTTGCATTGCCTGGTGGAAGCTGACTCCCACCACCACATTGGTTCTCTGAATAGATTTCTCCATGGGGAAAGCGGAAGTACAGCAAACAGCTTATTTTAAGGACCTGATTCAGAAATTGTACACAATACTTCCCATTGACCATAACTTAGTTACATGTCCCATGTAGCAGCAAGGGAGGTGGAAAATATATTCTCAACTCATACCCACCTGAAACTCAGGAGATTTGTTGCTAAAAGGAAGAAAAGAGAAAACTCATATTAGGAAGACAATGACGAGTTTCTAATACAAACGGGAGGAATCATCAAAGTTAAAAGTGCATATATCACTAGACCCAGCAATTCCAGTTCTATAGATATATTCTAAGGAAATAGTCACACAACTACACAAAGATTATGTATAAGATTAATACTAGTGGTTTTAAAATATGTTCACAAATTCCTTGATACCCTTCCCTTCACAAAAGGGCTACAGTCAATAACTTACTCCTAATGACTAGAATGTGGCCAAGGTGACAATGTGTGACTTCAGAGGCTGGTCATAAAAGGCCCTATGCTTCTACTTTCCTCTCTCGAATGACTGGCTACAATGGAAACAGCCACCATGTTGTAAGGACACTCAATTAGCCTTGCGGAGAGACCCACATGTGGGAGAAACTAAGGGCTCCCACCAACAGCTCACATCCACTTACCAGTCCTGAGAGTAAACAGATCCTCCAGGCCTAGTCAGTTGACTGAAGCCCCAGTCAACATCTGGACTGCAATCCCATGCAAAACACTGAGCCAGAAACCACCCACCCAAGAAGCTCTAAATTCCTGACTGGCAAAAAATATGAGAGATTACAAATATTTATTATACTTTTAAGCCACTAAGTTTTGCAGTATTGTGTTAGGCAGTGGTAAATAACTAGTACAATAATTATTGATTCCTGTTTGTAATAACAAAAAAGAAAGAGATAAAAAGTTTTAAAGAAGAAACACCGGAAATGTCATTAACGGGAGGTTAAATAACCTATGAGAACTGAGAAATCCAGTTTGGAGTTTGCAGCCATCAGAAAGAGATAGAGCTATGGCATAAAAGACCTGTATGTTCTGTCATTTACAGCTCCTTAAGACATTAGCACATGAAAATGACAATCTGAAGAACGCTTACTGTATGGTCTCCATGACATAAAACTGTGAACAAGTTATGTGTACATGTACATATGAGCATATATGCAATAAACATATTTGTGCATATCCAAATGTGTACTTTCACATACGTGTAAGTGCATGGAATAGGAGTGAATGTTACACACCAAACGACAGGCAGTGGTTTTACCGGGGAGGAGGGAAGTGGAATGGGGGAAGGGAGTTGCGATAAGGTGTTCACATTTTACTTTGTAATCTCCTGCATTGTTTCAGCCTCTTACAATAAAAATGCATTTGCATACTCCCTGTGTGATAAAACAAAGAATATCATAAAAAGAGAAAGGCAGGGCCGGGCGCGGTGGCTCACGCCTGTAATCCCAGCACTTTGGGAGGCCGAGGCGGGTGGATCACGAGGTCAAGAAATCGAGACCATCCTGGTCAACAAGGTGAAACCCCGTCTCTACTAAAAATACAAAAATTAGCTGGGCGTGGTGGCGCGTGCCTGTAATCCCAGCTACTCGGGAGGCTGAGGCAGGAGAGTTGCTTGAACCCAGGAGGCGGAGGTTGCGGTGAGCCGAGTCTCAAAAAGAGAGAGAGAGAGAGGAGAGAGAGAGAGAGAGAGAGAGAGAGAGAGAGAGAGAGAGAGAGAGAGAGAGAGAGAGAGAGAGAGAGAGAGAGAGAGAAAAGCAAGACGGTTTTTCCTTAACATCCCAACACAGAAAACAGACACTTTGTTTTAAAGTAACGGCGAGAAACTGCCTCGCTGTGGCCTTCGCTCGCTCGGCCCAGACTGCCCCTAGGGTGCTCGGAGGTGGGCTGTGGAGGGGGACCTTGGGAACTGCCCGACCTCATTCTTAGGTTTTCCCGCTGGAAGTGCGCTCAGCTGTCGGAACGGGCGGGGGCGGGAGTGTCTACAACCTAGGAAAAGGGCCGGGAATGGGTGCTGGGAGCGCTCTCGCTGCACCGGGCGCTCTGCGCTGCGCGCCCGGTGGGGACATACACCGCCCCGGGAGTCCCCAGACGCGGGAGGTCCCTGCAGATTTCGCACAAAGGGAGGAATCAATCCCCAGGGAGGAATCGGGTCCAGGGCACAAACAAGATACTGGAGGAGATGGCAAGGAGAGGACCGATGCGGTTTGCAACCCTACTGAGGTCGTGGCCGCTCGGGGTGGCAAAGCAGGTTCCTGTCTCTCTAGGGTCCAGCTTCACGATCACCGCGTTTGTCCTCGCCCTGCCTGGGCTTCCTCAGCGACGGGAGCTTGGGTGGGGGACCCTGGACCCCAAGCCAAGGCTGAACTGGTGGGCCAAGCCCGGGTAGCAGCCAAGTCCCCAACTCTTTCACTGCTTCCCCCCAGGTGGAGCAGAAAACCAGGAAGTGGATGAACTCCATCTCCGCAGCCACACCCGCTCGTTTGCGCTTACTGAACGAACGGAGATCCCTAGGAAAGTGGTGAGACAAAGAGAAAGGGGGCATTTCGCTACCCTGTTGTGAACGCTTTAATAACTCCTCGCTGCCCTAAGGAGCTCACCATCAAAACCTAATCCGGAGGCCCTTTGGAGGCCCTGAAATTATAAGACCCACTATCTCCATCAATGTCATTTTAGAAACAAAAAACTTCAAATGGAACTTACCAAAAAGCCGATTTTCCCCTGTGAAATCATTTTAATAACAAGGACAAGTCCCTGCCTTGCCGCACACTAGCCTGTCCAACAGAAGATTAGTAAGGTTCACAAAGCCAGCTGGGGATCTCCTCACCTTGCCTCTGGCCTCTTCCTGCACAGGCTGGGCTAACCTGTTTCCAGTTCCTCCGAGGCTTAGTCCTTCCCTGAGTTTCCCACTGCCTGGCACCTCCAGAGCCAGCATCTATTTCCACTTCCCCTTCCTAGTCCAGGCTGGGTTAGATGCCTTCAGTGCTTTCCCCATCACAGGACTTAGCACACAGAGTAGGAGAATATTCCTGTTTCAGCGCCCTGTCTGTGCTGAGGGCTCAGAAGGCAGAGACACCGTAACTGTTTCTGCTCACAGGTATGTTCTCAGAACCTGGCATGTGGACTGACACACCCTTTGCTCAAATAAATACATCAATATTTGAAATTAACCATTTACCCATAGCAAACCATGTAGTACAAAATTAAAATGCATAGTCCATTCTGGCCTATGCAGTACATTCATCCCATCACAGTATATTCAGCTTCTCAGCATTTATTGAGCACCTCCAAATGTGCTAGACAGGAAATACTCAATATACATTAGTTTCCTCCATGCTAAAATGGACTTTGTGTCCACATAACTTTACTGGAAACCTGAAGGAAACCAATTATCCTGCCCTTTCCCTGGGTGTTTGATTGAACTCGGCATGTCCGTTATAACCATAGAAATATCACCAACAGGCAATGCCAGCAGGATTAGATCTGCCAAGTGTTTAAAGTTTAGCAGGAAAGCTTTTTGCAAATGTCAACACTACCACTCTGTTTCCTGCAAACCAGCATTCTAATCAGCAGGGCTGCCTTTTCTAGCTCATTGAGCAACAACATAAAAAGAATCCCAGCATAATCATTTCTCTAGGAGAAAAATACCGAAAGGCAGAAAGGATGCAATAACAATCATAGCTACCTACTATGTGCAAGGTGCCATGGTTACTGCTTTAGTTATGTTGCCTCCAATCCTCACAACAAAACTGACAAATGGGGAAACTGAGGCTTACAGATGTCACACTTCTCCAACTGAGGCCTGAACTTGAGTATTTTCCATATTCCTCTGGGGGGAAAAATTACCATTGTGCCCACTTAGGATATAACGTCTTAGAGTGGTAGGGACTTCAGGGACTGGTCGTAGGAAAAGAGAATGACAGTACTTCTCATGCCAGGGTTTCCTAGGACTTATATCTTCTTGCCTTCCTTCTCACTTCCCCTTAGAGGCCAGGCGTAGTGACATAATGATTTTGGAAATTTTTGAGCTGAAGAAGGGAAACAGTTTCTTACTTTTATTTAAAGGCAGCTGTTGGAGTGTTTGCATTTTGGGTTCCTGGCATAGCAGCCGGAAGGCTTGATGGGATTTCAAAATGAAGTTACTAATGGAAATTATACACTGGGGGCTTTCCAAAGAACCTGCGAGGAGAGAATGGCTTGTGCTAGGTGACTGAAAGTGTTGCATCAAATTGTCACAGCTGGGTATTGAGGCCAGGCCCAGCTGAAATGTTACAGTAGGGGTCACCTCTCAGACTTGGCTCTGTACAGAAAGCATATCCTTAGAGGAGCTACATCCAAGGCAAAGGTATAAAGCCAGATGCAGAAGACACAGTACCTGGGTTAGCTGCCCGTCTTTCCCTGGGTATAGGAGAGATATTTCATCTTGGACTCAGGCAAGCAGCTGCATACAAGAGCCCGATTCCGGAGCAAGAGTGGGCAGCAAGTTGCCAATTCTAAACCCCAACTATCCCCGAGGCAGTGTAGCCCTAGGTTCTCAACCCTGGCTGCCCACTAGCATCATCTGGTGAGCTTTGAAATACAGAGGCAGGACTCATCCCAGATGGATGAAATCAGAATCCATGGGAAAGGGATCCAGTGTCACATATTTTCACAGCTCTCCATGTGATTCTAGCTTGCAGCCAAAGTTGAAAAGCTCTGACACAGCCTTGGTGTCCTGTGATCACAAGACTTACTGGAGCACTCCGTAAAATACTTTTGTCCCAGCCTCTCTGCTGTAGATCTTGATTCAGTGGGGCTGGCAGGGGCCCAAGATCTCCCTCCTTAAGGAGCTCCCTGGTAGTTGTTATGATCAGACAAGCTTGGGTTCCCACAAGTGTAATAAAATGTTACATTCGCATACCATCATCGCAGTCACCACTGCCGACATACTACGTTTTTAACTTGTATGTACATCATTGTATCTCAGCCACCATTTGATTGTAAGCTCCGAGAGGGAAAGGAGCTTGTCTTATTTACTGGGATGGTCTCAGTATGGAAAAGAATGCAGGCCAATAGTGGGAATTCTGCAGGTATGTGTTGAATAAATGACTGCATTCTTGTTTGGCATTTTGTCACTTCTGCTTTGTGAACCAAGTTAAGAGTGAGATTGAAACTTCGATAGAAAATGGAAATATACACATAATTTTATTTCACTTCCCTTCACAGATCTAAAGTCCTGCTGTTAAAAACAAGCATTCCTTCCATATGGATCTTGATTGCCTTCAGTCATCAAGAGTCTTCAGATCTGAAGATCCAGAGCAAACCAGAAGTGTTGACGGGTGGAAAAATGTGCAGAAATGTCTGAGAGAAAACCCCCTACCCTTAGACAAATTTTTCTTCTGAAATTTTCTTCTTCATTGCAAGTTTTATGTTGCCAGTTAAGCTACAGGGCCTAGACAGAAAATGATACGAAGTGTTTTCAGTAAAGTTGATTAAACTGCATGCTTTTATTTATGCATGTTCTGAAAATGTTTATTGTGGAACTACCATTTTCCAGAAAGTGCCAGTGAGAGCCCAGTGAAAAATAGCACACAGTCCTGCCCTCAGTGACTAGCTTTCCCAGTGAGTGGAAAGCTAACCATGGAACCAAGCAGTTACAGTGCAGTGTGATAACACGGGTCATCAAACCCAAGATGCCTTCTGCTGTAAGATGCATCATTAATTTATGTACCGCGAAGAAAAATGCTGCCAATTGAACCATGATGTGTCATGGATTTTATTACCTATTCTAATTTCAGAGATGTGAAAATGTGATGGGGTGGTAGGGAGGTGAGGGATGTGCATTTTATTTTATTTTATTCTTTATTTATTTTGAGAAGCAGGGTCTCTTTCTGTCACTCATCCAGGCTGGAGTGTAGTGGCACAATCTCAGCTCACTGCAGCCTCAAACTCGTGGGCTCAAGTGATTCTCCCATCTTCTGAGTAGATGGGACTATAGGCGTGAGCCACCACGCCCAGCTAATTTTTTAAACTTTTTGTTGTTATTGAGACAAGGTCTCACTCCAGTGCGATGGCTTGATCTCAGCTCACTGCAACCTCTGCCTGCCAGGCTCAAGCAATTTTCTTACCTCAGCCTTCCAAGTAGCTGGGACTATAGGTACATGCCACCATGCCCAGCTAATTTTTTTGTGTGTGTATTTTTGGTAGAGACAGGGTTTCGCCATGTTGCCCAGGCTGGTCTCAAACTCCTGAGCTCAAGCAATCCACCTGCCTCAGCCTCTGAAAGTGCTAGCATTACAGGCATGAGCCATGGCACCCAACCATCATTATTTTTTAACTTTTTGTAAAGACGATGTCTCACTATGTTGCCCAGGCTGGTCTCGAACTCTTGGGCTCATGCAGTCCTCCCACTTTGATCTCTCACAGTGCTGGGATTATAGGCATGAGCTACTGTGCCTGGCCAGAACATGCATTTTAGAACTGATGAAATATGTAAGGTAAATCAGATCTGAAGGATATACAGAATAAGCCAAAGGGTAGGGTATAGGGTATAGGGGAGACTTCGAAAAAGGAAGTACTGTGCAGAGGGGACAGCTTGTGCTGAGAGGTCTGGAGGGAAGAGGGTAACTGCTTATAGCTCAATAAGACTGGGGTTAGAGCTTGTGGGCTGGAAGGTGACAGATGAGGCTGGAGTGGAAATAAGGACCAGATCGTGGCCTGCCTTATAAGTAGATGGCCTTAGTCCCAGTTTACATCTGTAGTGCTTCTTTTTGATCTTAAGTGCCCTGTTGGACAATAAATTATATGATCACCCTACTAATAAGCCATTTTTAGATGTGTGCTTTTGATCCTAAGAGAAATGAGAACCATGGAAGGGTTTTAAGCAGAGAATAACATAATCGGATTGTAAAAGTGTGTACGTATTGGGAGGTAGGGTGTGTATTGCTTCATTGGAAAGTTTTTGATGAGCTAATATGTTCATACAAGTCAACACTTTAAAAACCACAAAAGTGAAAAATCTCCCTTCCACCCTGGGCCTCTTTCAACCCCTTCCACTCTACCTCATGGCCGACCCAATTTTATTCCCTAGAAGCAACTGATATTATCAATTTCTGGTGTGCCCTTTCAGAATTTTGTTTTGTTTTTTTTTTTGAGATGGAGTCTCACTCTGTCACCCAGGCTGGAATACAGCGGCGTGATCTCAGCTCACTGCAACCTCCACTCCCAGTTTTAAGTGATTTTCCTGCCTCGGCCTCCCTATAGCTGGGACTACGGGTGCACATCACCATGCTGGCTAATTTTTGTATTTTTAGTAGAGACAGGGTTTCACCATGCTGGCCAGGCTGGTCTTGAACTCCTGACTTCTGGTGATCCTCCCGCCTCAGCCTCCCAAAGTGGCGAGATTACAAGCGTGAGCCACTGTGCGCAGCCCCTTTCAGACATATTTAAGGCATGTAGAATGAAATGTTCTTTGCCTTTCAAAAGTACCTATTGTTTTCTCTCTAATCCTTTATTTTCATTTAATTTGCTTCCTTTCCTTATTCCTCTCACTATCTCTCATTGAATTTCCAAGAGTATGTGTTCCCCTTTTACTGCTTCAAATTTTAGGGTTCATTTTAAGAGTGAAGTTTGGATAGTTTTCTTTTTTCTTTCACATCTTCCCTGAGCTCTGGCAGCTCAGGATTCATTTCCTTCCACTGTTTTGCTATCTCTTCCCTGATCTCTCAGGTGTGTGTTTTCTTTGTGGAGGGAATTACTTTGCTACGATTTCTTAATTTTCTCATTAGAATTTTCATCTGTTCCGTGGCAATGTTTTTTGATGAATCTTCTTTACCTGCTGTTTGCTTTTTCTTTTTTTTTTTGTCCTTTGTTTCTTGTCAAAACTTTGTATATATTACTAATTATTGAAGCAGACCGCCCCCCACCCCCAGCGTGGACCTCAGGTGGGAGAGAGTCCAAGACTGTCTTCCAGGTTGACTAAATTCTCCTTATGACCCAGGGTTGATGTAAATTGACTAAGCCTTAAATTCTCTGCAACCAATGATGAGGATTCCCCAAGGCAGAGTCTCTCCTCCCCTGTTGCCACAGAAACAGACCATTTGCTACAACTCTGGCTTGCCTGAGTCCTGAGCCAGCAAGAGCTCATTCCACAGCACCTGCACCCGTTTACTGCTGTTGCACACAAGGCCTCTGTGCATTCTGCATCTGGGTGTGCCCCTCCCCTTCAGGAGGAGTATTTTTCAGGCTGTCCCGAAGGCTGCAGCACTACGTCCTTGATCTACTTCCTCCCGCCACGTCTCTGCTGAAGCTCCATTGCTTTTGGCAACTCTTCCACCTATTTTGTGGTTTACTTGTCTCCTGTTTTCACTAAAAATGGAATTTGTGTTTTTATCTCTCAATTCCTTTTTGTTTTGGGATTACTTCCAGAAAATGAAGAGAGGATTACTAACTTTATGCCATCTTCAAATCAGAAGTTCTTAGATTAGTAAGATCACGTTGGCTGTGGCATGGAGAATGGGCTGGAGGTGGAGAGACTGGAGATTGGAAGTCCAGTTAGGAGATTTTTTTCCTGCGCTGGGGAGTTGGTGTTAGGACAGGAAATCCAAGATCCAAGACGCATTTCAGAGGTAACTGCTGAATCTTACTGGCTGGTTAGATGTGTGTTTGGCAGTGGGGGTGGATCAGGAAGAAATGGGATATTTCAGGATTGGCTGCTGGAGGCTGCTTGTGATATAACGTGGAGCTGGGTTTCCTGCTGCATTCCAGCCTGCAGCTGTGTGGCTGGGCCCTCTGGGAAGGTCATAGGAGGTCCTAATGGGGCTATGAGCTTCCCAGCCCTTCCCTTGAAAGTCCCCGCAGATATTTGAATGAAACTCTTGACTGCTGGAAACTTTCAAGAAAGCCTGAGGCAGTCAGAAGCCAAGTTGTGGTTCCAAAATTTCTGGCCTATTCATCAAATCTCCCTGATGATGAGACCCGAAGATACAACAAAAGCAGAAAAATTGCAGGAAACACTCTGTGAAATTGTTGATATCCCAGTGTTTCCTGCCAAGTCCTGGCTAAGGAACACAGGGAAGGAAAGGGGCCCTAACCGAAATCATAGAGCCCACTCCCTGCCTCCACAGAGGCTTTCCAGGTCATCCGAACTACAAACATTGAACAGAGAGCTTTCTCTCTCAGATTCTCCAGAGGGGGAACACTGATTCTTTTCTTTAATCAGTCTACAATAAGTCCTGAGTAGTACCTGCTTCTTTTCCCCTTTAATGTACAACCAGGATTGAGAACTGTGGGCTCCACGATCTCAGAGATGATGAGTTCAAGGTTAGGAATGTGCCGGCCCCACATCTTCCACTCTTGTGCAGTGACACAGCTGCCTGCCTGTGTCCAGGATGAAATGCCTTCAGTTCTGTTCCCTGGGATAGACTGACAGCTGTGGAAACAATGACCCAGATACTGTGTCTCCTCCTAGGATATGTTTCTTGACTCCCCTTTTGTGGTCGCAGCCAAACCCCGCCTCAGTGCCTTCTGCATGCAGCTCTGACCACCAGCGGGGTATTTCCAGTCCTCTGATGGAAGCTGCTCTTTACCAGTTACCTGCAATTACTAAGCTGGCTATTGGGACTCTTAAGGTTTTTACTTTAGCAAGAATAACATGAGGTCTTTTGGTCTTTAGGGACCTCTGTTCCTAAAATCACAGAACCATGGCTATGCTCTACAGTGGAATAGTATGCATTCATTTGCAAGGGTGCTTATATAAGACAGGGTCTTTAGGGAGTTTTAAAAAACTTGGGGGGTGGTGCTTATGATATTGTGAAAAAACCCACAAAAATTGTGTAGTTTCATGTACGTTAAAATATGTGTAATCAAGTGCAAAGTGACCTCTTGCCCTGCGTTCCCCAAGATCCCACGCCCACCACTCTTTTCCTTCCAAGTGATGAAAACAGTCGGTAACTCGAGTACAATATGCTGTTTTGTCAAGTTAATAAGGGATATCTTGTCATCTGACCTTGGACAGAGAGGTTGTAAAAGTTCTCTTGGGCTAATAAGGTCAGAGTGTTTGCTCACAGGAGTTGCGGGTACAGTAAGAGGAGGAATATCAATTCCTTATGCGGGCCAAATATTATTTATGTGGTTGTATTTTCCTTCCTGGAAAAGATTAGGTTTTGGAGAATGAGATATGTTTTATTTTAGATGCACCATTGAGTGAAGCATTTACAGTTTAAGTGGAAACTTTCCCCACCTCCCACCTGGCACCTCAGGGAGCCCCTCCTCCCCACATCTCCCTTCCCAGAGATCCCACCTCTCCTCTCCTGAAGCAGTAGCTGCTCAGGAGAAAGAGGTGAAAAGCTAGAGAGGCAACAGGAAAAGGGGAGACGGGAAGAGATCCATGCAGAAGATCTTGTGTGGGTCTGTGGGACTTCCTCCGACACCTGCCTCCACCCTCCCATTTCCCGTAGGACTCCAATTCTGGGAGACCTGAGGACAGTCTCCTGTTTCTTTTTCTTTTTCCCTCCCCTCCCCTCCTCTCCCCTCCCTTTCCTTTCCCTTCCCTTGGAGTCTCACTTTGCTTTCCAGCCTAGAGTGCAGTGGCACAATCTCGGCTCACTGCAACCTATGCCTCGCAGGTTCAAGGAATTCTCCTGCCTCAGCCTCTCGAGTAGCTGGGATTACTGGTGCCCACCAGCATGCCCAGCTAATTTTTGTATTTTTAGTATAGACAGGGTTTCACCATGTTGGCCAGGCTGGTCTCAAACTTCTGACCTCAAGTCATTTGCCCATGTCGGCCTCCCAAGGTGCTGGGATTACAGGTGTGAGCCGCCACACCCGGTCCAGTCTCCTGTTTTCATTCAATGAAGTGAAACCTCCCTTAAGGTCTGAGTTACTGCAGAGAAAGGCTTTCCAGCTGCCTCCTTGGTTGGGCTGAGCCAAAGCAGCTGTATCATTGAGAGCCACTGGGTATGGGAAGCAGTCCACTGGGGACAAACCACCTGGAGGTAGGGAGACTGATCTCCTGACACACCCTCTCCAGAAGACCCCAGAAAGAAGCCTGCAGCAGAGCTGCAAATACATATGTATGAATAAAGACAAGAAATAAATAGCCTGCCATGCACCGTGGCTCATGCCTGTAATCCCAGAAATTTGGGAGGCTGAGGCGGGTGGATCATGAGGTCAAGAGATCGAGACCATCCTGGCTAACACTGTGAAACCCTGTCTCTATTAAAAGTACAACAAAACAAAACAAACCAATAGCCACGAATGGTGGCGTGCGCCTATAGTCCTAGCTACTAAGGATGCTGAGGCACAAGAATTACTTGAACTGAGGAGGCAGAGGTTGCAGTGAGCCAAGATCGTGCCGCTGCACTCCAGCCTGGGTGACAGAGTGAGGCTCTGTCTCAAAAAAAAAAAAAAGAAAGAAAGAAAGAAAGAAAATAGCCTAAAATGTTGGGTTTGTTAAGCATGCCTTCCTCTGGGGAGCTGATTGTGGGTATCATATCTTCCTGTTTCTTTACATTGTCCAACTTTTGGTAATAGGAAGTATGCGCTATTTTTATAATCAGGAGGGGAAAAGATTCCCTGGCCAACTCAGGGAGGCCATAAAGCTGGAGGTTTCAGAGTGAGAGGCCGGAGGCAGATTTACAGGGGTGAGGACGCAGTGGCAATGAATGTCTCAGACTGGAAGGACATTGAGAGGTCATCTAGCCCATCCTCCAGCCTTCAAGACGTATCCGAACAAGACCAGTATCTGAAGCTTCTCCCCTCACCATGTCAGAACTGCCCCTTGCCTTCCCTGCCCTTCCACTCCTAGCAGAATGCCAAAAGAGGTTTGACTTCGTGCTAATTATTCTTACTGCTTTCCTGCTTTCAGTGTTCTGCTAAATAGAAATAGGGCACTGGTGTCTGGATGGAAAATAGGGCATGATCTTCCCACAAAGTATTTGCTCAACCACCTGCCTGTAGCCAGTGTCCTCTTAGAAAGCCCAGTCACCCAAGGAAAAGAGAAATCAAGCTGAATCCCAGGGAGGGGGAGAAGTTGGGGAAGAGGAAGAACAGGAGATGTTTCTACAGGACTGTGCAAGGAGAGCTGGGGCCTGCAGAGAAGCACTGAGTCCTTCCCTTCCTCCTTCCTTCTCTCCCTCCCTCCCTCCACCCTTCCTTCCTTTCTTCCTTCCTCTCCTTCTCTTCTTCCTCCTCCTCCCTTTCTTCTTCTTCTGCTTCTGCTTCTTCCTCTTCTTCTTCTCTTCCCTTCCTCCCTCTCCTCCCCTCCCTCCCTCCCTTCCTCCCTTCCTCCCTTCCTTCCCTTCCTTCCCTCCTTCCCTCCTTCCCTCCTTCCTCTTCTCCTCTCTGTGATCCTTGTGTGGCTAAAAAGAAGAAACACTAATATTTATTTGAAGTTACAGTGGTGAAAAACAGAGAAAACGTATTTCTAACATATAAATTTCACCAAGAACTTATTAATTCACAAAAAAGTTTGATAAGAAAACAACCAAATGCCAGATTTTTAAATGAGCAAAGAATGTGAACACATGGAGTTCAGGAAAGGAGAGCTGCGGCAGGTGCAGTGATTCACGTCTGTGATCCCAGCACTTTGGGAGGCCAAGGTGGGTGGGTCACAAGGTCAGGAGATCGAGACCGGCCTTGCCAACATGGTGAAACCCTCCCTGTCTCTACTAAAAATACAAAACTTAGCCGGGTGTGGGAGCGCATGCCTTGTAATCCCAGCTACTTGGGAGGCTGAGGCAGGAGAGTCGCTTGAACCCAGGAGTTGGAGGTTGCCGTGAGCCAAGATCATGCCACTGTTCTCCAGCCTGGTAATAGAGCAAGACTCCATCTCAAAAAAAAAAAAAAAAAACAAAAGAAAAGAAAGGAAAGGTGGATTGCCCTGTGCTAAAATGGGAAGCTTCTTTCAGACATGTTAGAGTGAAAGGAGCGAGTTGCAGAACACCTCGGGGGTAATCTCGCTATTCCTGTCAAAAACAAAATAGAGTCCTATCTATAGGATTTTACATGCTCCTTTTTGCTGGAAAAAAATCACAGGAAAATATTAGCAAAGACTGCCTTTGGGAGAGGAAGAGAGGTGAATGGTATTTAATTTTTAAAACTTTTCCGCTGTTTGAATTTTTTAACCTTATACTTGGGTTTGTTAATGTCAACAAAAGCTATCTGATCAGGGAGATTTTGACTCATTTTTTTGTTTGTTTGTTTTCTTCTTTGTACCTCTCTGTCTTAAAAAAAAAATCCAATTAGCATCACATAAGGTGGGTCATATAGGGAGAAATCTTCCAGAGTCTACCATGGTGTACACTATATGCACTAATATTCTTTCAAACAGGAAGACCAGGCTGTCTTGTGAGGTTCCTACTCAGGCTTCCCACTGGGGACCAGTGTCAAAACAAGTGCAATAAATCCCCAGGCCCCTATAATCCTGGTTTCTCTCAGGAGGGTTACCGAGGTCCTAGGATCTAAACACGATTGTGTCATCAGCCTGGTACCTCTGGGGCTTTGGGGAGGACAGAAGGGGAAAAAGGATTTGTCACTCACCAACCATTCAAACTTGGATCAGTCAGGACTCTTCTAGGCTTTTGTTTCTTCATCTGGAAAAATGGGAGCCGTGAGAGTGTTTGTTCTCAGGGTTACTGTGAGGCTTAAATAAGATCATGCTTGTGGGACGCCCAGCACTGCCACGGCCCAAGCAGGAACACGACAAAACCAAGTTTTCTCCTCCTTTCTTATGTTTATTTCTAAGCCTGTGAAAGAGTGAAGGAGTTCCTTGTTCCAAAGAAGAGAGGTAAGAGAAGCCTTTGTCTATAAAAATGCAGATGCCTGATACAGAAGACTGAAAACACACAGCCACAGATCTATTTCCACATTTGTGCATTTGCCAGTGATCTGCTGCCGTCTCTACCGAGTCACAGATGGCTAATAAAGTTTGTGAGCCCTTTAAAGCCAAACAGGCACATTTTCCCTTCTTCCTGATAGACGTTTTAATGTCACTGCAGTAGCTGAAGTCTTAGGTGTCGTTAACCCACAGGCCTACCTCCTGTGACCAAGGTGGGGGTAGAACAAGGGCACTTTGTGATATGCTAGTTTTCTGACTTTAAACAAGAAATTGAGCCATTGGACTTTTAGCTGCTCCAGGTGGTAACTGAGGCAAATTTCCCTTGGGAAAGCGGCCTTCCTCCTTTGCCCTCCACGTGGTTTGAGTGAGGATGGTGGATCCTCAGCCAACTGCGGATCCCACCCCCACCCCCTCTTCACTGGTTTCGCGTTGGCTGTATCCCCCCTCAGAGCCAAGGTGCAGCGAGGATGCATGGATGTGAGCAGGGGAGGAAAGGAAGGCTATTGTGTGACGAAGGAATTACTTTGCTGGAAGAGAGACTCCCCCTTGGGTCGGGGAAAGTAAGGCAAAGATGTGAAGTTGGGCACCAACACAGCCATTTATAATTGTGAGGGAAAGCTTGGAGTTACTGAGCGTCCTCTACGTCCACTACGTGAAGCCTGCAGGTGAGGCCTATATGGTAGGTGGCAGGACAGAGAGAAACCGGGTCTTAGATAACATTGTTTGAGTCACAAGATCAAGCTTCGCCTGAAGCCAAACCTCCCCTAGGCTTTTCAATTATGCAAGTCAATAACTTCCCTTTCCCATTTAAGCCGGTCTCGGCTGAGGCTTTGTTTGTTTTGCTACTGCACTACAGAGTCCTAATAAATGCACAACCTGAAAAAGAGACCTCCTGGGGTCAGTGGGTAGAACAGGGGGTGGGAAGGGAGGTGTCGGGATTTAAGAAACTTTGACACATCTGTGTCCCTGAATCACCTACAGAGCCACAACAGGTTTTCTATTTTGCAATCTCTTTACAGTTTTTTCTTCCCCTGCTGTATCACCTCTCTGGCAATACAATTAACATGATTCCAAAGCTGCTTACTCACTAAAAATGAGATACAATTGGAAAATGGTTAGCCTCCCCTTCTCCCTATGTTGCCTGCCCACATGCTGAAGGATGGTCCTTATAAACCAGGGTCAATGGTATGTAATAGTGTGTCTCTCCCTATTCAGATTCCTCTTCCATACAATGGCCAAATGGGGCTTGTAAAATGCACATCCCTGCTTAAAAACACTCTTACTTACAAAATTAGCCAGGCGTAGTGGTGCACACCTGTAGTTCCAGCTACTTGGGAGGCTGAAGTGGGAGGATCACCTGAGCTTGGAAAGTGGAGGCTGCAGTGAGCTGTGATTGCGACAGTGTACTCCATCCTGGGCAACAGAGTGAGACCTTGTCTCCAAAAAAATATAAAATAAATTTAAAAAATTAAAAAAATAAACCATTTAGGCCAGGCACGGTGGCTCACGCCTATAATCTCAGCACTTTGGGAGGCCAAGGCAGGCGGATCATGAGGTCAAGAGATCGAGACCAGCCTGGCCAACATGGTGAAACCCCGTCTCTACTAAAAAAAAAAAAAAAATACAAAAATTAGCTGGGTGTGGTGGCGTTTGCCTGTAGTTCCAGCTACTCGGGAGGCTGAGGCAGAATTGCTTGAACCCGGGAGGTGGAGGTTGCAGTGAGCCAAGATCACACCACTGCACGACAGCCTGGCGCCTGGCGACAGAGCAAGACTCCCTCAAAATAAATAAATAAATGAATAAATAAAATAAGCCATTTATACTTCCCATGGCCTGCAGGACGAGATCACAGACCCTCAGGATGGCATATGTGATCACACACATGTTCTAGATCCTGGGTGGCCTTCCTGCATCAGTAACCCTCCTGTGAGCCTCAGACTGCCCCGCTGTGTGAATGTGCCATGCCCCTCCAGGCCTCTGGGCCTGCGTTCCCGACTCCCCTCTGCTTGGAAAGGTAATTCACAACAGTAGCTTACGTTGACGGGCACGTCCCATGTTTCAGACGCTCCACTAGAGGCCGCAGGTGGATTATCTTGTTTAATCTTCACGCCTTTCTGATGAGGTAGTAATGTTACTACCCCCTCCACCCTGCCACAGTGTCACTCTGTCTAAACAACTCAGATTTGGGGGAATATGCTAGAGAAGCACATAAGGGTTCTGGGTTGAGGTCTACCATTGGAGTTAGGGAGTGGAGGATCGAATGAGAAGGCCGGAAGAAATACGGGAGTCCAGAGGCCAGGAAGGAGCTTGAAGATGAAGGGAGGAAAACCAGGTGAAGAACAGGGGCTGTGTGGCAAGGCTGAGCAGCTCCATCTCGGTTGGTGTTGGGGGTCCTCCCCACATAAGCTAGGGTCTAGGGGCTCAAGGAACCCACACAGCTCAGGCCAGGTCCTCTGGACTTCGAGCTGCCCTGGACACCACAGATAATGGCTGTTGTCCAGGATTTCCTAGTCCCTGAACACTGGAGGCTCTACAATGTCCCTCAAGCTTACCTGAGTGTGTGTGTGTGTGTGTGTGTGTGTTTATGGGAAGGAATATTTGCACCTTTGCCGAGGTTGGGAACCTCGTGTGCCAAATAAGCATGACCACCCTGGGGTCCTCGCTGTCCATTCCCTCCAAGGTCTCCCCACTACCACCCATCCCTACTGCCTGTCTGCCCCTTTTTCTGGTTGGGAGAAGCTCCCCAAATCCCTTCTTCAGCTACTTCCTCCTCACCTGCTCCAAGCCCTCCCTTTCTCAGCTATTTCAGTATAATTCCCCTGAAAACATGTTTTTACCAAACAAAAGCCAGGAAGGGGAGGAGATGTGTTCTGGGGTGCTTGGCAACAGCAGCCTGTGCAGCCAGCGGCTTGGCTGGATGCTGTGGCTCACCCAGCAACACAAAATCTTCTGAGAACAGAACTCACAGAGGTTGGGCTCCCTTCCCACACTGGGGAGTGTCTGCAGCCGGAAGAGAAAACCCGCATGCATTTGCCTCCAGGTTTCCCCAGCCCATACGCAATGACATTTTCATTTGATTAATGACAGTCTTCTGCATTCACCACTGAGTGTAAACTGTATGAAGACAGGGTTTTGTGTCTGTTCTGGTCACTTTGGCCCTAGCACAGAGTTGAGCACACAGTCAGTGCTCATTAAATGTTTGTGGAGGAGGAAAGGGAGGAAGGAAGGAAGAAGGAGGGAAGGAAAGAAGGGAGGGAGGGGAGGAAGGGAGGTGAAACCCAGTTTGAAGGAGGTGATGGGCAAGGTAAAGGAGCATCTGTAATTTTATCTCCCCCTCCTTTTCTTGGAGCCCCTCCTCTTGGGCCTGTGACCCCTCATCTGGAAGGGAGAAGAGTGGACTTCCTGCCTGGAGGACACCTTGGTGAACTGCTCTTTCCGATTTCTGTCATGAGAAAGTATGCAGTTTAGGGAAAAAGCATGTGAGCTTTGGAATCAGGTAGAACTGAGTGTAAATTTCAGCTTAGTGACCCTGGGCCAGTTTCCTCTTCTCATTTGTAAGACGGGGATGCCTGTTGGATAAAATGTGGTGCTAGTAGGTACACATGCCTGGTTGCTGCTCAAGAAGCAGAGCTATTATTATTCACATTGTAATTTGAACTTCATTCATTCAACCCATACTGACCAGCAGCCACAGGCTCTCCTCCCACAGGGCTTACCTTCAGAATGTTCTCTATGCCCCTTACCTTCTGGTAGGCATGTTCAGGAGCACCTACTGTGCTAAGGACCAGGGATCTGGAGATGAAGACAGAGTCCTGTCTGCTGAGGGGTTCACATCTTTCCATCAAACATTCTGATCCCCTGTTTCTTTCTTCTCATCTCCTCCTCCAATCCCCCTGGGCTGGGGCACTTCCTCTGCACTATCTCTCTGAAAGCAGGGAGGTGATTCCAACCTCCTCCAGTCCCCTGCCAGGTATCCTGAGCCTGAGAACCCCTCAGAGCATGGTCTGCAGTTACCTTCTCACTTAAAGGCCAGACTGAGATGCTCACCACCTGTCATTGCCCAGATGGAGGGGAGAGGCCAAACTCTTCCCATGGCCTCCTTTCCCCTCTGTGAAAACTCCAGATCTTTGCTCCTGACTCTTTTTAGTGTGTGCCCGTTTGTATTTCAGCTTCTCCCAGCCAAAAGAATAAAACTGGTGAGAGGAAGGAAAACTCAGCCTCACTGAGGAGGCCTCCTTTCTGGAAGGGCTTCCCAGGCCCAGAGAAGGGAGAAAGTAATTTGGAACCACCCAGGTATTGGTGATGCCAGGCCTCACCTTGCCCTAGGGATATCTGAATCTCAAAAAGGGAGCTTGGGGATCTGACATGGCACTTGCATATATAAAAAGAATGCCTCCAAATCAACAAGGCAAAAACCCCAGTAAATACATTGGCCCAAAACGTAGAAGAGCCACATCACAAAGGAGGTCCTCCAAATGGCCAAGAAACACACAAAAAGACGTTCAGCCTCATTAGCCATCAAGGAAATTCAAATTAGAACTACAGTGTGATGGCTGAATGTGCAAAGACTGACAATATCAAGTGCTGGTGAGGATGCGGAGGAACTGGAACTCTCCCATGCTGCTGGAGAAAGGGTAAATTAATACCATCCTTTGGAAGAACACTTTGGAAGCATCACTAAAGCTGAACATATTCATGCCTACTCCAGAAATCCTAAGCCCAGGTATATATATTTCAAACAGGCATTTGTTTATAAATGCACCAAAAGTCAATATACAAAAAAGGCAAGAATGTTCATAGTAGAGCTGTTTGTATTAGCTATAAACCAGAAACCACCCCAATGCTCATCAGTGGTGAGCAGATAAAGTGGGAGTAATTTAGACAGTGAAAATGTGTACAGCAATGAGGGTGAATCAAGAACTGCTACCTGCAGCAACACGAACAAATCCCATAAATGTGAGGTTGAGCAAAAGAAGCCAGATACATAAGATTGCACGCTCTGATTCTATTAATTTCAAGTTCAAAAACACGTTAGCCTTAAATCTGTCAGCAGAGGGGTTATCTTTGAGAAGGAGTGGGGCAATAAGGGACTCTGGGAATGCTGGTAGAATTCTGTTTCCTGATCTGGTGACTGTTATAGGTTCTGTTCACTTTGCAGAGATTTGTGTTGTACATAATTGGTTAATTTTTGTGTCTTTCTGTATGCATGTTATACTTCAACAAAAAAGTAGTTTACTTTAAAAAGAGGCAAGTAGGGTTGGATGTGGTAGCTCACACCTGTAATCCTAACACTTTGGGAGGCTGAGGCAGGAGGATCACTTGAGCCCAGGAGTTTAAGACTAGTCTGGGCAACATAAAAATATATTTTTTAAAGAAAATTAGCTGCATACAGCAGTGTGTGCCTCTAATCCCTGCTAGACAGAGGCTGAGGTGAGAGGATCCCTTGAACCCAGGTTGAGAATGCAGTGAGCTGTGATCACACTGCTGCCTCCAGAAGAGACTCTATCTTTTTTTTTTTTGAAATGGAGTCTTGCTTTGTCGCCCAGGCTAGAGTGCAGTGGCATGATCTTGGCTTATTGCAACCTCCGCCTCCTGAGTTCAAGTTATTCTCCTGCCTCAGCCTCCCGAGTAGCTGGGATTACAGACGCATGCCACCATGCCCAGCTAACTTTTGTATTTTTGGTCGAGATGGGGTTTCACCATGTTGGGCAGGCTAATCTTGAACTCCTGACCTCGTGATTTGCCCTCCTCGGCCTTCCAAAGTGCTGGAATCACAGGCAAGAGCCACTGCGCCCAGCTGAGGCCCTGTCTTTAAAAGAAATTAAATTAAAAATCAAAAGAGGACGGTAGTGGGAGAGCAGTATGGAAGGACAATGCTCAGCCTAAAGGGGTAAGTAGGGGACTCTGCCACTGTGTTTACTCAAATTTAGAGACAGTCTCTGGGAGGGAAGGGAGGGGAAGAAAGCAAGTGGGGCAGAGGGAGAGGTGGGGCTTCGGTTCAGGCCAGCCATAGCCTCGCCAATTCCTCAATCCCTCGCAAGAGTCCTGGAGCTAGATAAGATGCTCAGAGTCATCCTGACTTGGGCTGTGATGGCCACACCTTTACACCCCAGCATTGCTCAGTCACTGAATGTGTGCTGCCCAGGAAGAGGAGGGATTTCAGGCCTGGCCGCCCTCTGTAGCTGAGGCCATCTAGAAGGGGCTGGGCTGACCACAGCTCTCGCAGCACGGCCCTCCTTGAAGGGGATCTGGGAGACCACCACAGGAAGCCTGCACCTGAGTTTAAAAGATCTGTTGGCCTAGAAAGACTTCTTTGAGACCCCTTAGTCCCAGCACTCCTAGTCAGGTTGAATTCCTCCAGCAGTGCCTGGTACCAATAGGACCTGCCTCCATCATAGCCTGCAGACAGACTTCCCACACAGGACCCAAGACCTGGACACACCAGAGGTCTTTGCAGTTTACCTCTCACACCTCAGCCAAAGCCTCTCCTTGGCCTGGACTCACTTGGTGAAATCCAGCTGTCCTGTAAGACTTGAGAGTCACCTCCTCAGGAAGCTCTCCCTGATCTTTCCCTTCCTCCCAGGAAGGCTTGGCTCTTGATCTTCTGAGGCCCTTCCAAACACCCTAGCACCCTTTTATTCAACTCTCATCGAGCTCATTGTTTACCTGCTGGTAGAAGCAGTGAGATCAAGAGATGCCCTGTCACTCCTGATCACTGACACTGAGCAACAATGACAACAATTCTGATGGCTACCATGCACTGAGCTTTTCCAGCCAGGCTGGCATTCACTGTGCACATCCCTGCCTGAATTTACTAAATCCCAACCAACAACCCTGTGAGGTCAGAGTAAGCTACCTTTTAAAACAGGCATGCTTGCCCACAATAACACAACCACTAAATATCAAAGTCAGCACACACATGGGAGTCAGTTTGAAGTCCCAGTATCCTCTGGAAATGGTGGTTAGGGAAGGAGGGAAGGAGAAAAGGGAAGGGAAGGGTGGAGAAGGAAAGAGAAGGAAAAGGGAAGAAGAGAGGAAGGAGGAAAGAAGAGAGGAAGGGAGGGAGGAAGAGAAGAAGGGAGGGAGGGAAGGAGGAAGGAAGAAGGGAAGGGAAGGGTGGAGAAGGAAAGAGAAGGAAAAGGGAAGAAGGGAGGAGGGAGGAAAGAAGAGAAGGGAGGGAGAAAGAGAAGAAGGGAGGGAGGGAAGGAGGAAGGGAAGGAAGGAAGGAGGGAAGGAAGGAAGAAAGGGAAGGAAGGGAGGGAGGGAAGGGAGGGAGGGAAGGAGAAAGGAAGGAAGGAAGGAAGGAAGAAAGGAAGGAAGGAAGGAAGGAAGGAGCTCTCTGTCCATGGCCCTAAGGACAGGCCATTTGAAGAGGGACTCACCAAACTATGGAAAGCTGCTGAGTGGGAGGGGCAGTCCCCCAGCCCATCCCTGAGCCCTGCCCATCTCTGTTCCCAGAACCTCTTGCTCCCCCTGGGATCCTGGCCTGGGGAAATGCAGTTGTCAAATCAAAGCCTGCCTGTGGGAGCAGGTTCATGGGCCAGGTCTAGAGCAGGAGCAGGCTTAGTTCACAGTTTTAATCCAGAAATTTACTTTCTTTCTTCCCACTCCTAGTGGCTCCCTTTGAAGAACTGCCTTGGGGTGCATGTTTCAGCATCAAACAGAGATGGAAGATGCTTCTTGCTTTAGCAGCAGGAGCCTGGAAAGCAGCTGAAGTCCTGGAGGGTGGCTGGCACACAGAATCTTGTGCAGAGCCTGGAGCACAATGGGAGCGGGCTGTGGAGGGGGGTTCACAGCTGGACTGGGAGCAGCAGACATAAGGCCATAGGCACAGACACATAAATACAGTCATGCAGATTGCAGGATGCCTGAGAGCACAGACTCTTACATGCACAATCGCGTACATGATCACCAACGTGCATCCAGACAGCAGCCCCGCATGCACGCACACGCATGCACACATGTGATATGTGCATAGAGGGACACGTGATGTGTACCTAGAGGGACACACATCTATGCCCACAAATACCACAGAGACACACACAAAAGTCTCTGGCAAGGAACACAAATTTGTCCTCAAGTTTCTGCCAGCGAGAGTCTACTGATTCCATCTCTGAAATATCCCTACTTATTGTCCCTGTTCTCCACCTGTGCCATAGCCCTAGTCCCTGACACTCCCACTGAGACCACTGAGCAACAGCAAACTCAGGACAGGATTCCTGCTGCTTCTGTGCCACACCCTTAAGCCCACCCTCCACGCAAGAGCAGGAGTTACCTGGGTATCGGGCAAATCTGATCACATCACCTCCCCACTGCTTGAAACCCTTTCCTGCAGGATAAAGTTAGAATCACTTGGCATTTCATGCAAGGCCCTTGACCCTCTGGCATCAGCCATGGTCTGGCCTCAGCCCCTGGCATGGAGCCCCCTGCACTCAGCGCTCCGGCTGACGGCCTCCAGGATGAAAGCATCCTGCGTGAAGCCTCATGCTTTTGCTGTTGCTGGACTTACTATGTGAAATCCCCTCCTCCCTCCTTCCACCTTCCCTATGCTGAACTGCCACTTCTCCATCCTCCACGGCCAGCTAAGCCAACACCTCCCCACTTCACCCTGACAACCCAGGCACAGCCGTTGACCTGCCCCATGGTCGTCAAAGCCCTTTCTTGGGCTCTCAATGGTATCATAGTCACCTGCGTGCTCATGAGCCTCCCCGACTCAACTTCAAGCACATCAGATACAGAGCCCAAAACATACTGGGTACTCAACAAATTTCTGGGTGTGAGTGAATAAATGAATCAATCTGTAAGACAGGATCACAGGAGGTGATTGTTCTGGTGACAAAGCCTGGGCATGTGCTCTACGTCACTCCTGTGATCTCAGCCTCCACATTGATTCCCGGCAGAATCAATGGTACAGACCGTGGAGATGTACATAAATAACTGAGCTGAGCGGCTAGCACGGTGGGTGCTCCGTAAGTGACAACCATAGTTGCTGTCTTTAACTTCTATTTTTATTTCCACCGAAGCCTTTCCACTCGCGTTTCCTAATTCTCCATTTCCCTCACTGCCTATCCAGTTTCGTGCTGAGCTCCCAGAGCCGGCTTATGAAGGTATGTTGTCAGATTGATCAGCTGAATGGCTTCTTAAGACTTGTTTCTAGTCTGAGAACTCTGAGCTGAGTACTGCTCTTCCTCCCTCCCGGCCTCCCCTGAGACTGGAAGAGAGCTGTACAGAGCTGTACAGAGAATGCTCCTCCTCTAGGATCCAGAAGCTGAACAGCTGCTCTGTTCGGAGTTCTGTGCACCGAGCTGAGTTAGGACCTGGGGGGACGGGAGCAGCTGGGCCTTTCTGCTCCAAAAGGCAGTCATTTCAGCCAGCCGCCCAGCAGCTGCCTAGCCCCTCCCAGACACCCCCAGGGATGCTGCACATGTGGCTAGGGTTCCCATAGCAACCTCTGTGGAGACCTGCTGTCCCTGCTTCCCCACATCTCCTTTTGGACTCATGAGAGAGGTTAGGAAGAGGAGAGGGGGTGGAAAGGATGGCACTGCCAAGTATTTTCATACACAAACACCCAGTCTCTTAATCCTCACAATAACTGTGAGAAGTATGCTATTATTATCCTTGTTGTTGGAAATTGAAGCCCAAAGACATATAACCCAAGTTCACCCAGGTAACAAACAAGAGAACTGGTCTGCCACCTTACCAGTTTGTACTGATGCAGTTAGTATCAGTCAGTACCACCCAGGGATCTCTGGTTGCAAGCAACAGAAACCAACTTTCACATCACAAACAAAAAATGTGTTCAAGGACTGTGGTGCCACACCAGAAGGAAAGGAAAAGCTGAAGACACGTGATTGGAAAGGACAGGAAGCAGGGCAGCATCCAGGATCTGGGTGCCAGGAATGGACAATCATTTCATCGGAATGAATAAACTTCTATTTTTAAATTCTTTTGTCTCTCCATCTAGGATTGAGGTCTGGGGAGGAATCTGGGCCCAGTGCCACTTGTTGGCTGGAAGAGGACAGACTGCTGTAATTGACAGTCCTATCAAGCCTATATTCACTGAGATAGGATTGCCCCTCCCTCCAAATTAGGATGCTGTTTCCAGAAGAAAGGGGAATGAATGCTAGGCAGGCCAAATCCCAAGCTCACTGGGCTTTGCCATGCTGTGTGGGCTGCAGGGTGGGGGATTTTCTATAACTCTCTTTAATGCAACTAGACCCACTCAGGAGGCAGCAGTGATTAGAAGATGGGTACTGGGAAGAGGGAAGCTAGAAGTGACTGTCTTCATTTTCATGGGAACAAAATGCATTTACATCTCGATGTCATCCATCCTGTTAACTGACCTCTCACATCCCAATACTCTCTCTTTTCTCTTTACCCAATATTTAATTCCCAGGATCACAGAGAATTATTAATCACCAGTCTTGATTGGTAGAAAGAGTACTAGTCACCTTCTAACATTCTACCTGATTTATTTATGTTAATTGCCCTTTTTTTTTTTTTTTTACAGACAGGTCTCACTATGTTGCCCAGGCTGATCTCAAACTCCTGGTCTCAAGCTATCCTCCTACCCCAGCTTCCCAAAGTGCTGATATTCCAGGTGTGAGCCACAATGTCTAGCCCACGTTAATTGTTTATTACCTGACTCCCCTGTCCTCTTTAGAGTGTAAGATCAAGGAGGGCAGTGATTTTCTCCTGTTAATTCACTGCTGTCTCCCAAATGCCTAAAAGAAGAAGTGACTGGCACATAGCAAGTGCTCAATAAATATTTGCTGAATGAATGAGGAGATACAAATCCCTCCAACAGGCATTTGGGATGCATTGATGACCCAGAAGACAGATCCTGACCACATGGAATTTATAGCTTCTGCTACTTTAGTGAGACAGAAACAGTAACAAAAACATGTAGCAAAAGAACAAAACTAAAATAATGAAAAATTGTGATATATATTTTGAAAGAAACACACAAAGGTTTTAAAAAACAGAACTAAGAGGGTAGGAACCTACTTAAGATATGGCAGTCACAGAAGGACAGAAGCCCTCTCTCAAGCAACATTTAAATGAAAACCTGAAGGGTGAGAAGGGGCTGATTGTGAAAAGTGTGAGGGCCGCTTCTTCCAGGCAGAGGAAAGAGTATGTACAAAGGCCCTGAGGCTGGAAAGAACTTGGTATGTCTAGAGAGCTGGACTGTGAAGGCCAATGTGATTGGAGCTTAGTAAGCAACAGCTTGAGGGCTACAGGCTGAGGATGGAGAGTGTGCCAGGTGCCGGGTTGACAGCCCCTTACGGGCAATGGCATGGAGCTTGGATGGCATTCTGGATACACTGGGAAGCTGTTTTAACATTGGTGCTGGACCTCATTTGCATTTCAAGCTGACCATTCTGGATGGAGAATGCATGGAGGCAGAGAGCAGGGGACCAGTTAGTAGGTGATTTTGTGGTTCAGACTGGGACTGAACTCAGGTGGCCGAGGCTCAGAGGACAGTGGAAACCTTTGAGTCACTTCTCAGTTATAGTCTCCATGACAGGTGCTATCATCAGGCTGGATGGGATCACCCTCCAGGGGCCACGAAGCTACCCCCTTACCAGCCTACTCCCAGCCTGTGGGTGAAAGATAGACCCACTCGTGGTCTGGCTAGGCTGTGGGCCTAAGTGGCAGGTGACAAATGGGGTTGGAACGGAATTCTCTGAGCCATGCGGCCAATGCATTGCTCCAAGGAGTACTTTGGAGCAGGAGTTAATTTAAAGAAAGGATTGGGGGAGCTCAGCATTGCTTCCTTCACTGCTCAATTAGTGGAGAGAGCTGCAGAGAGCTGGAGTTGTAAAGACCCCCTTAATCATCTCTGTCTGCCTGGCAGTGTGCAGGAGTGTGGCAGGGATAATTGCACCTTCCCATTAACAAATGCAATTAAGGCGCTTGGGCCTCCAGCACCCCTTTCTCCAATTAAACAGCAGATGAGGGGCCTGTGGGGGTGGCCTTTGAGATGAATCACTTGAAGCTGAAAACTTGGAGCCTGGCAGTCTGGACAGAGAGGCAATTAGAGACGATAAAATCATGATGGGGAAGGAGAGACTCATGTCCAATCCCAGCCTGCTCCAGCTTGAGGCCCTACCTACAGTTAAACAGGTATTCTTTGAGACAAATTAGAAGAAGCTCTGCTTCACACACAAGGAAGTCGATACTTAGAACCCACTTCCAGCCAAGTGCTTCCTCTTTGCCAAGGACATACTCACCGAGTGTCTAGATACAGGTAAAGACCTGGGTAATTTATTTTGATGAGAAACTATGATGTCTGGGTATGTTGGCGGGTGGAGGGGGGGGGTCCAGGAAGGCGCTTTCCTGTCCTATGAAGGGGGATGGGGGTGGAGGAAGGGGACTTCCATTTGTGGGCACCTCTAATATGCCAGGCCTCGTGCTTGCTCCTTTCCATATGCCGTCTCCTTTAATGTAATCCAAATCCCACAAGCCTCACACAACAACCACAATCTCTTCATTACAGTGATGGAAAATAGGCTTGGCGGGAGGCTCAAGAACCTTGGCTAAGATCACAGAATTAGCAGCTGGTGGAGCTGGTGGAGCTGGGATTTGAACCCTAGTCTATGGGACTTCCAACAGGCCACTCCAGGATGCTGAGATGCTTTGAAATGGCAACTGCCAAGATCTTGCCCCTTGTGCCCCTTGATGCCCCCATGAGGGTGGACTCAGGACAACATTTCAAATGTTATTCCCAAATCTCTCCCTGCTTCCCTTGGCTGAATCCCTGAACTTCTGAAACAAGGCCTCTCTGTGGTTCCTGTCATGGCCTTGAGGTAGGATTTGACAAGTTGTCAAGTCCCCAGGTGCTGACCACCATGCTCATCTCAATTTGAAATAATAAAATAAAGAAACCTCTCCTACCTTAATTGCCTCTCCTTATTCTCTTTATGCGTTTCGCCCATTACGAATGCTATGAATCATTATGCACGTGCGGATCATCACTTTCATTTAGCATCTCCGCTGAAGCTCCGGGCACTGAAGTGCATAATTGAAAAGCTCCATGATTTAAGTTTGCAAAGAGGAGGCTCAGCTCCTCTGAACATCACAGCGTGCAGGTCTCCCCTGCTGGGGCCCAGACAACAGCCAGGAGATGACAGCCTGCATCTGCCCGGGGACCCAACCGCCCCAGACGAGTGCTGAAGTAGTTCTGCTTTTGCCCAAGGGAGCTCAGGCGGTGAGTCATATGTTTCTTAATTCCCAGTTCCCCCATTTTATTTCCCTGGGAACTTTGCTTTTATTTTTTGATTTTAGTTTTTTTCCCCTCTGGCTTCGGAGAGCAACAAAAATCACTGGGTTGCCACCTGCCAGTTACCCCTTCCTTCAAGGCCTTCCTGAACTAACTCCAGGCCACCTGCTCCTTTCCGTGGCCTACATTCTCTTGAGTGTAGGGCTGTCCCAGGTCTGCCTCATCCACTTCTGACTGCATAAAAGCTCCCAAAAGATGGAAAGAGAAAGGGGCAGGGATGACCAGCTGTAGCTTGGCCCAGGTGAGGAATGAGCCATCTGTCTTTAACAGCAACCAGGCTCTATCTTAGCTGCCAGAGGGAGGACCGTGTCTTCTCCTGCACCCCCATAACCTCTATGACATTGCTGGGCATTTAGACATGGCCACGGAGTCCTCTCTCCTCCCCTCCTTTCCTTACCCAAGCATTTCCCAAATGTCTACTATGAGCCTGGCTAAGTTCCAGGGGCTGAGGACCGAGCAATAAATAAACCAGCTCCCTGTCCAGTAGGAGGGACACTCCAGTAAGAAATCTATAACAATAAATACAGTGTGAGAAGTTTTTCCATAGATGCAGGGCCAAAGACCTCTCTCTGGGAGCAGGGGGAAGGGAATAATGATTCCACTGGAAGAGGCAGGCATTTGTATTCAGTCTTGAAGGCTGAATAGGGTAGGGTAGGCACAGACATTCCAGGAACGCGGACAGCCTAAGCCAAGTAAAGAAAGATACAAAAGACATGGCATGTTTCATGCCACCTGGGCCCTGCTGCTTCCAAGGCCCTCAAATCATCAGCGTTTCATACAGCCAGCCCCAAAGGGGAGGACGGCTCTGCCCCCTCAGATGTCAGCTTCTTGAGCCAGATGGGAGTGCTCAAGGGCTCGGACACAGGCCCCTCCTCTTCTAGTTAGATTGGAGTGGAGGTAGGGAGGCCACAAGACATGTGGACTGAGGCCAACACTCCAGATCCAGGGAAAGCCATTGGCACACACATCCTGGGTGACAACCTGCTTCTAGAATAGCCTGCCCAAGAGTAAGCATGCAAAATGCACATGTGCACACAAGCGCGCACACACACACACATCCACACACACACACTGCTGGTACAGCTCCCTGGACCCTCTCACTGCCACCCTCCTGCCCTTCCATGAGCAGGTTCCCCTTCACACCAAGCTGAGCACCACCAGTCGCCTGATGCCTGATGCCAAACAGATGGCAGGAAAGAGTTCTTGCTCTGAGTGGGGATGGTGGCAAGGTCACTGCTGATTCACAAGGTACTGGGCTGTAGGGCAGTGAAAAATCAATGGATCACTTCCCTTTCATTGCTTTTCTGCCCCAGATCCAGCTGAGAGATGGTTCAGCTTGGAGCCTGGAAGCAGAGTCCATAAGGTTTACTCTCTCTCACCTTTTTCTTTTCCCTCTTCTTTTCACTTTCTCAATTTTAAACCTCCATTCACTCTGCCCTTCCTCCTCTACTCTGTCTTTTCTTTCCTTTGGTGGGGGGAGGAATGGGGATGTAAGGGGCTATGGGTGAGGGGTAAAAAGACAAGCAGCCCCTGACATTCAGAGGCTGGCCTGACCCTTGCAGCTAAGCCATGCTCTTCTCCTCTTGGGTCTAAACAACCTCACATCATTCCAGCCTCAGAATAACTCCAAGGCCAAGATAGAATGAGATGAAGCAAACTCACTTCGTAATTTTACCTAAGCACAGACAAGAATGAGGTCAGTCTGCCACCCACAAAATACCAAGTAGCCCCTCTCTTGGCCATTTGGTAAATTATAGGACACTGACAAAATTGGAGGTCCCATCAAGATTCACCTGAGACTTTCATAGCTTTAACTAGGACCCTCAATGAATAACAGTTCACATATCTTGGAGGTGGGGGTGGGTAATTGTAACAGGCAGCCTGGGTTGGAATCCTTGTGAAACAAATCGTTTCAGGAGTTTCTGGTGAGGGTCAGAGGGCAGTGTCTCTAAATTACTGAGCTCAGGGCCTGGCACATGGTACCCAGTCATTGTTGCTGACTTCTGTGACTTATTCATTCTACTGTCCCTCTCAGTAAGCATTTGTGGAATTAAAAAAAGTAATCTGTCTTAAACCACACCACCATTTTCTCCCCAAACAATTGTTCCCTCTGACTCCAGTGTTCTCATGGCGCTGGAGGCCCTGATTCAGGGATGGCCTGAAGAGGGAAGCAGGGCCTTCGGCTGAAGGGAGACATGATCAGGGCAATCAGAGGATGCATTCATTAAAAAAAATGGTGATGACACCACTCCGTGCAGGAAACCATGCTAGATCCTGCAAGAGAGACACTGCTACATTGGACACCAGCCCCGCTCTTTAGGACTTTGCTAATCCAAGTGTAATCCTTGGACCGGCAGCATCAGCACCACCTGGGAGCTTGCTGGAAATGCAGAGTCTCAGGCCCACCCTAGACTTCCTGAATCACACTGGATTTTAACCAGATGCCCAGGGCAATGCATCCCCATTGCCCTGATCGTGTCTCTTATCAGTCCCAGGACCTGCTTCCCTCTGCAGGCAGGACCTCTTGGTCCTTTCTGATTCTACTTAGTACCTTAGGATTCTGGTCCTCTCTGTGCAGCTCACCATGACCAGAACAAATCTGTCTAGACATTGGTCTGCCGGTGTCATGCCTCTGGCTCAGATACCCCTCATGGATCCTCGTCACCTCCTAGTAAAGTCCAAACCCCTGTCTTGACATTTGAGGCCTTCCATAATCCAGCTCTTCCTCACACACGTATCACACTTAAAGGTTACACCCAGTAGCCCATGGACATCCTTCATGTCCTCAAATCATCGTGCTTTGCTTCTGCTGGGCCTGTTACATGAAATGCCCCTCCACCATTATGTCTGTATCAAGCCTACTCACCAATCAAATGGCAGCTCTGATGCTACTTCCTTCATCCCTGATCTCCTGTACCAAGAGACTGCCGCCCCTTTATGATCTCCTAAAATTATCCTCTTAAAAAAGAAAACCTCACTTATGACCCTTTATCAAATGTCAACGTGAATTGTGACTATCTTTATTCACCCTTGATCTATGTGTGATGAGAGCCATTCCATACCAGTAGGTACGAATCTAGGCTTTGGAATCGGGAAAGTCTGGGACTGTAATCCTATTCCCTCCTGTTACCTAGTTCAGTGACCTTGGGCAAGTTTCTTAATGTTGTTGAACCTCAACTTCTTGTTCACAATGGGAGGAACCTGATAGGGTTATGGTGAGGAGCACATGAGATAATTACACATGTTGAATGCCTTGCACAGAATCTGGCAGAAGTAATCGTTGTTATAGTTACAATAAGAATAGTTATTATTGCTAGGTTGAAATCTCCTAGAGCAGGGTGTCTCAGCCTCAGCGTGCACACAGTCACCTGGGTATCTGGTTAAAATCCAGTGTGATTCAGGAGGTCTAGGGTGGGCCTGAGATTCTGCATTTCCAACAAGCTCCCAGGTGGTGCTGATGCTGCCAGTCCAAGGATTACACTTGGATTAGCAAAGTCCTAAAGAGCAGGGCTGGTGTCTAATGTAACAATCTCTTGCAGGACCTAGCATGGTTTCCTGCACAGAGTAGGGTCATCACCATGTTTTTAAATGAATGCATCCTCCTGATGGTGGTAGGAATGGTACTGCACATAGCCTTCTTTGCTCAGAAGATCACACACACTGCATACACACACAAGCTAATCTAACCTTGCACGGGACTGAGATTTCCCAGGGGCCCAGCTTCTGTGTTCCAGAAATCAGTGCTCTGAGATGGAACCGGCTGTGCACTAACCTTACAACCCTGATTAATTCCCTCCCTTTGTTTGCCTCATTATCATGATTGGGTTCTGCTGTAGCATAGCAACGGCTAATTGTAGGCTGGTTGCAGAGTGCATAATTCCCGCTATTAAAATTTTATCGAGGCTTAATTGTGCTCCTTTTTGCTGCGGCAAAGCTTCGAAGTTTCAGAAAAGAGGGGATGTGGTTAGTGGGAACTGATGATTTTTTAATCTTAGCAAGCCCTGTAAAACCCTACTCTGCAATATCATTGACCTTGAGATGGTTTCCTGTGGCCAGAAAGAAGCCCATCATTTATTTATTAACCCACCAGAAGGTCTGCAAACTTCCCCTGTGGCCAGGCGGAAAGCATATTATAGGTCAAATGCCATTACAGAAAGCCCCAAAGGGCTGGCAGACCAAAGAGTTTGGCCATGTGGGCATTACGGTGGGGGAGGTCCGGTGGGGAGAGCTGCACTTTGCATGTGGAAGTGGGTCAGTGTGCAAAAAAGTGTCACTCCTCAGGTGCCCCGTGGCGTCTCAGTGGACCTCCAAAACCTTCAGCAGAATCGACAGGCTTTCAAGGCGTTTTCCAGGAACACAGAAAATAGCCCAACTTGTGCTTAGTGGGAGACGGAAAGAAGCAAACCCATTAGCAGGTACTTTCCACAAGTGGTTTCCAAATCCGACTGATCACTAATATCACCTGGGATGCCTGTTAGAGCTGCACAGCCCCAGGCTCCAGCCCAGACCTACTGATTCAGAGTGCGGAGGGAGGTTGAAGTCACTCCTCAGGTGGTGCTTATGCTGAGCCACTTTGGGAATCACTTACCTCCTGACAGAAGGGACTTCGGAAAAATGTAAAAAAGACTGCTTCTTGGGGAGGAGTCCACCTACTCAGATTAGCACAAATAGGACCGCAAGTCCTAACGGTATCAGATGGCTCTGTCAGTGCTTTTCAAATGCAAGTGTGATCAGAAGGCCCTGCAGAACTTGTTAAAACACAGGTTGGGCCCGGCACGGTGGCTCACACCTGTAATCTCAGCACTCTGGGAGGCTGAGGCGGATCACGAGGTCAAGAGATCGAGACCATCCTGGCCAACATCGTAAAACCCCATCTCTACTAAAAATACAAAAATTAGTTGGGCGTGGTGGCACGCGCCTGTAGTCCCAGCTACTCGGGAGGCTGAGGCAGGAGAATTGCTTGAACCTGGGAGGCGGAGGGTGCAGTGAGCCAAGGTCGTGCCACTGCACTCCAGCCTGGTGCCTGGTGATGGAGTGAGACTCTGTCTCAAAAACAAAACAAAACGAAAACAAAAACACAAACACAGGTTGCTGGGCCCTACCTCCCACAGTTGCTAATTCCTTGGGTCAAGGGTAGGGCCTGAGACTTTGCATTTCTAACAAGCCTGCAGGTGATGCTGCTCTCAGGACTGCGCTTTGAGAACCGTTGCCTTTGGTGATTCTCCAAATCTAGACGGGAAGTGTCTCTTTGAAAAGGACTCAGTTGTGTTTCTCAGTCCTTGCATTATAACACTGCTCTCCATGAAAACTCTGTTCTTATGTCTTGAGCATCTTTCTGTAATCCAGAAACTGTGGCATTTGTCATCAATCAAGCTTTGACTCGCGATATTGTGAAGGAGGAGTAGAGCCTGGGGTTTTGAATTTAAACACAGTTAAATGCAGTTAAATCCACCACCATTTTACCATTATTAAGTAAAGGGATGATTTTAAAAGGAGGTGGGATTTCAGGCATCACTTAAACAAAGGGTAAAGCATTATTTGATGAGCTGGACTCAAGCTGGGAAAGGCTTTAGATAAGACACGATGATAGAATCATGGTGAGTAGAAAATAGCAAGAAGCACATTTAATGGAAAGAGATGAATTGTGGGTGAGTGGAAATGGTCAAAGGGAGGAAATTCAGAGTAAAGTAGGGGTTGTAACTCAAAAAGCTTCAGAGGCCAGGCAGATCACAGAAATGGATGAGGCAGGCAAGCCAAACCACCAAAGAACCCATGGCTCCAGTCTGAATGAGACAAACTGGAGTGATGGGGACTGTGGTAAACTGGACGGCCCTGGGCCTTCTAACGAGGGGAGGCCTCACTCAGCTCTTGCCAGTTGTTGCCATGGAAGAATGTGGGCCCAGGAGTACCTGCCCTTCCTTATTTTCAAAAGAATCTTGGAATGTGGATTCTAAGATAAAATTTCCCTATTTTAAAAAACTTTGCCCCAATCAAAACATGTCTGTAGGCTATCAGTTTGCAATAGTAGTTTAAAAGTTTTAAACCCTAATTCTTACGTTCTAATACATACGGATATTATTTTAGGAACTTGGAATAAGCCAACATTTCTTGCCTATTTTTTAAGGAGGGAAGGGCAGGTAGTTTACAAGGAGAGGGAAAAAATGAGTAAGATGGGGAAAGAGGACGAGTCATGGAAAACAGGGTGAAAAAGACTTCACTATTTAGGAGGAGCTTGAGGCTTACACAGTGCTCTCTTCTCCTCTATATAAAGAATAGGTCATTCTACAGTATCTCTGGTGTGGCAAACTGTTAGTTTGGTGACCATCGTGGAGTTCCCTCTCGCAGTGACTGGGCTTGTCCAGCAGGGCATTAGTAGGCATGATGCCCACAAAGCTGGTCAAGAACTTGCACCCTGAAATGCACGCTGTTGGACTTCTCACCTGGGATCCAGCTGCTGTGTGGAAATGCCTGCCATGAGGAGATGAACGGAGGAAAGAGAGGTCCCAGCCTTTCAGCTATACCTGTCAAAGTGCCAGGCATGTGAGCAAAGCCAGCTTGGACTTCCTGATTGTAACAATATGAGAACCCCAGAGAGACCAGCAGAAGAATTGTCTAACCCAGCCTCAGTCAACCTGAAGAATCATAGGAAATAATAAAAAGAGTGCCTCAAGCCACAAAGCTTCGGAATAGTTTGTTAAAGTAGTGAAAATGAATGAAAACACCTAGTAAGTAGCTGGCCTATGAATCAGATAGGATCCTGTTTGGCTGGAAGTAACAAAACACCTGATAAATAGTGACTTGAACAAGTAAGAGGCTTATTCTCGTGCAACGAGAAGCCTGTCTTTGTTTCATTGGTCAGAACCAGCTGCACCAAAGGGGACTGAGGAAGTGATTAACTGGGCACATTGGTATCCTGAACAAAACAGGGTTTTTGAATAGTAAGAAAGGAGGAGGAATAAGAGTGTATTTTGAAGTGTCTGCCACAGCCAGCTTGCTAAAAACAGAACAAACATGTTTCTCTCATGATTTTTCCCTTCTCTACCGAATTTAGTCATAAAACCACAAGCCCAGTAACCTATACAGCCAGCACACATTCATCCCATGTTTGAAGGAAGAGGTCTCATCTTGATTTAATGGCTCAGCATCTTGTATTTGTCTGCCTGCTTCTTCCAGGTTCATTTCGTAAGGAGCTGATTGATCTTGAACTTGATGCAGCCCATTGATATCATCACTACTAATAAAAGGTTTCAGGGCAATCAACTTTAAAATTGGAAGCAAAGGAGATGAGCAAACATTTTCGAATGAGCGTGTCTTCTGCAAACCTTAGCAGACTTCTGGGATGGTTAGTGCACAGCTATACAGCCAGGGATGGTTAGTGCAAGAGAAGAGGTCATAGAAGAAGCTAAAAATAAAGTTTGCAGTTCACATAGTTAGCCTGTGAGTGGGGGGAGAAGCAATAAAAGAAAATGAGATGGAAACTCACTCATTTTCTTTCTTTTTAGCAACTTCTTGGAGAGAGGAAATGGAGATGAATGAGAAATAATATCACAGAACTTAGACTTGGCAATGATCTCAGAGATAAATTATCCAACCTTTCGCCCAATTTCAAATAATAATAGCTAGAATTTATTGGGTGTTTATTATATGCTAAACATTATGCAAAATAATTAACTTGCAATCTTTAATTTTACTTGCACCACATCTCTAAAGGGTAGTATGATTTTAATGTCCACATTATAGACATCAAATTAAATAACCTGTTCAAGGCCACGGTAAATAAATAGGGGGACCGGAGTTCCTGGCTATGAGTACCGCCTCTCCTTGGTTCTTTTGACTCCATCCCATAACATCTCTGCTCACCTCTTGCAGTTCTCCATTCCTCTACACAACTCATTTCTGTTGGAAAAACCCATCTGTACATTAAGCTCAAGTCTGCTTTTCTGGATCTCTTGTCATCTGGTCTGCCTTCTGAAATAACAGGCTGATCCCTCCGACCCATTAACAGTTCTTCCAATAATGCATCCTCTGAGCTTTTTCTTCTCCATGCTGAACATCTCCAGCCACGCTAACCCTTCCCCATAAGACCTTCCTTAATGCTGTGCTTCTTCCTCTCTGTGTACTGTATTCAAGGACTGCAAATTAAAAGTTCTACAGACACCAAGAGAGTTATGAAAATAAATAGAGCAGGGTAGGTATGGTACAATCATATGGCTACCTCACTTATTCTCCCACTTTTCTTACAGACATGGATATAGAGATGCTTTCCTCTCAAATGCAATGATAAAAGGCAACAGGCACTCAGTCTTGCTGCTGTGGGGCAAGAGGGAGTGGTGAGCCCTGTGGCAAACAGGCAGCAGATGCTTAATCTAAAGAAATCAGGCGCGGCCGGGCGCGGTGGCTCAAGCCTGTAATCCCAGCACTTTGGGAGGCCGAGGCGGGTGGATCACAAGGTCAAGAGACCGAGACTATCCTGGTCAACATGGTGAAACCCCGTCTCTACTAAAAATACAAAAAAAAAAAAAAAAAAAAAAAAAAAATTAGCTGGGCATGGTGGCGCGTGCCTGTAATCCCAGCTACTCAGGAGGCTGAGGCAGGAGAATTGCCTGAACCCAGGAGGCGGAGGTTGCCGTGAGCCGAGATTGCGCCATTGCACTCCAGCCTGGGTAACAAGAGCGAAACTCCGTCTCAAAAAAAAAAAAAAAAAGAAAAAGAAATCGGGCGCTACTTAGAGCCTGCGAGGTCTTGTTACTAAAGGAGGGTGACAGCTCCTCTGAGCTTTCCCAAAGCTGCTGGAACTCTGGGTTTTTATTTGAAAACTTTTCATCTTTATCAGATTTTCTTTCTTTCTTTCTTTCTTTTTTTTTTTTTTTACAACATCATGTGACCCAAACAATGTTCTACAGGCTGAATCCAGGCCCTGGGCTGCCACTTGACAACTGATGTTGCTGGTCACCAGCAGGACCCACTCCCCTGATGAAGTCTAAGGGCAGTGGGACTGCACTTCACTAGACCTACACACCATGCTTCTAAAAACGCAGACTAAATTTGCAATCGTTTTTCCAGCAGTTATGTCGTATATTATTATACCTTAAATTCACACAAAACTGGTGCTAAGGACCTCCAAGTCTTTATGTGAAGTGCTGTCCAGCCTGACCCCTCAAGCCATCTTGTGCAATGATATGTTGAACCTGCCTGAGTGACTTTGCCTTTATCCCTGTTGGTCCACATTCTCTCTTACAGAGTTCGTGCTATTTTTCCCCAACCTGCTTTCGGCACAGCTTTGAACATTACCTCTTCCATGAAATCACCAGCTGGACTCAGTAACTCAGTGAAGTCTGACAAGTCCTAAAGGCATTAATAAATGTTTTGATTAAGGTTGGACAACATAGTGAGACCCCATCTCTACAGAAATTCGTTAAAAAATTAGCAGGCAGGGCTCAATGGCTCACACCTGTAATCCCAGCACTTTGGAAGGCTGAGATGGGCAGATCATGAGGTCAGAGGAAATGCACATCACCCTGGCTAACATGGTGAAACTTCTCTCTACTAAAAATACAAAAAATTAGCCAGGCATGGTGGCACACACCTGTAGTCCCAGCTACTCAGGAGGCTGAGGCAGGAGAATCGCTTGAACCGGGGAGGCAGAGGTTGCAATGAGCCGAGATCGCACCACTGCACTCCAGCCTGGGAGACAGCAAGACTCTGTCTCAAAAAAAAAAAAAAAAAAATAAAAAAAATAGCAGAGCGTGGTGGCACATGCCTGTAGTCCCAGCTACTCGAGAGGCTGAGGTGGGAGGATCACCTGAGCCCAGAAGGTTGAGGCTACAGTGAGCTATGATCATGCCATGCACTCCAGCCTGGGCAACAGAGCTAAGACCCTGTCTTAAAAAATTTTTTTTTTTAGGCTAGAAATATGACGCTCCAAGGTACCCCAAATGTCACCAATGCACTAATGAACATCCCTTATCTTCAAAGCAAAAAGAAACCAGCCTACATTCAGCATCTACTATGAGCTCAAGCCTTCCCAGTTCCCTCATCCTCACTTCCCACCTAATGCAGAGACCCTTCCAGGAGCTCTGCCCCAGTGACAAAAGAAGAAACCCCCGGCTCTCCTCCAGATAAGTCTGAACTCTCCCCTGTGGTCTAGATTTCCAACACTGATTCCTGATTGAACTGTGTATTTGGTTCTGGGTCTCAGGTTCATCTCTGGATATAAGCCCACACTCTGCAGCCCCAGGATCGGTGTGGCCCCTGCCCAGTCTCCATCCCAGGCAGCTAGCCCTTTGCCTGTGGTCTGAGACAGCTCCTGCTTGTCCAGGAGGATATACACTGTGCTGGCCATTGTCCTTGGCACTGCAACATTCATTATTTCACTTAATGATGAACCTATTTACTTCCACTGCCATCTGGCCCACATTTTTCAATGGAGCCTTCCTGATTTATTAAGGAACTTGTATTATTGATGCCCTTCCTGTCTCCCCGTTACTGTGACTGAGCAAAGCACCAAGCTGTTTCGCAGCTTGCATGAAGCCAGCAGCATGTGCTCACTCAGGTTCCCACACTTTTTTGAGCCCTTTGTGCTTCAGTATTTTCATTGATAAATGAGGTTGTTGTGAGGGGTCCATTAGTAGCTATTAGGCCGTTATAACAGAACTGAATGTGTAGTGGGCACTCAGGAATGTTAGCTTGAAGGAGAAGCAGCTGGAGAACTAGTTGTGGTCATTTCCTGGACTAGCCCCCAGTAGCCAAAGAGGGGACACCTCTTCTGTAAGGAAATGTCACCAACCTCTCACCATCAACAAGCTCAGCAGCAGGCACCCCAAGTTGTTTTTCTGACAAAGGGAATGATTTGGGTCAAGCTGTCTGTGTGGCCCAATGGATGGCCAATGGAAGACCCGGGATGGTCAATTACATTACCCGGTGGCTTTGGATCAATTGCTTAGCCTCTCTGGGCCTGAGTTCTTAATCCATAAAAAGGAAATACTAATATGTAGCTTACAGATTTATGATGAGAACCAAATGAGATTGAGAGTAAAATCCCTGGCATCACGTAGGCACTTGATTGATATGTTGATGATGACGGTGGCGATGATGAAAACACTCAGACGTGTCAGTGGATTTTCAGTGGATGTATTGTCAGTGGATCTTCCCAGTGAGCAAAAGCAGCCTTCCTTTTTTTTTTTGTCCTGTCAGATTTGCAAAAATTAAATTACAAACTTATTGCATAGTTGTCATTTTTAAAAGCAAACAAACAATACAGACATTTATAAAATAAAATAAAAGTTGGAGTCCTCTTCACTCCCATTCTGCTCTCCAGGAAGAGCTACTGTTAACTGTTTGGTGCATGCCCTTGCTCATGTTTTTCTACGCGCGCGCACACACACACACACACACACACACACACACATAATTTTAAAGCAACATTAGGATCACACTATGCATATTGTTCTGCAACTTGCTTTTTTCTCAAAGCAGATGTCATGGCCATTTTTTCAAGTCAGAATACATGGAGCTAGTCCAGTGGTATGGCTGAATTGTGTCCCACCCACAAATTCAGATGCTGAAGCCTTTACCCCACAGTACTTTAGCATGCAGCTGTGTGTGGAAATAGGCCCTTTAAAGAGTAATTAAGTTAAAGTGGGATTATTAGGGTGGACCCTAATCCAGTATGAATAGTGTTCTTATAAGAAAAGGAGACAGGGACCAGGTGCAGTGGCTTACACCTGTAATCTCAGCACTTTAGGAGGCTGAGGCAGGTGGATCATTTGAGGCCAGGAGTTTAAGACCAGCCTGGACAACATGGCGAAACCCCATCTCCACTAAAATTACAAAAAATTATCTGAGTGTGGTGGCACATGCCTTTAATCCCAGCTATTCAGGAGCCTGAGGCATGGGAATTGCTTGAACGTGGGAGGTGGAAGTTGTAGGGAGCTGAGATCCTGCCACTGCACTCTAGCCTGGGTGACAGAGCGAGACTCTGCCTCAAAAAAAGAAAAAAAAAAAGAGAGAGATCAGGACACAGATAGTAGAAAGAAACGCCAGAAATGCCCGCACAGAGCAATGACTATGTGAAGACACAGTGGGAAGGCTGCCATCAGCAAGCCAAGGAGAGGGCCCTCAGAAGAGAGCAATCAACCCTGCTGATACCTTGACCTTGGACTTGCAGACCACAGAGCTGTGAGGAAGCAAGTTTCTGATGTATAGGCCACTCAGTTTATGTTATTTGTTATGGCAGCCCCAGCAAGCAAATGCATCCAGTCTTTCTTAAGACACAGAGTATTCCATTTTTATAGACGGTACATAAAATGTGTTGTGGATGCTTAGGTTTTTTCCTGCTTTATGCTTATTCCTAAGAGTGCTGCAAGTAATATCTTTGCAATATGCCTTGTGTACATATGCGAGGATATCTGTAGGCTGTTTCCATACAAGGAAGGAATGACTGGGCTGAGGTTACGCACATTTTAAATGATGTATGAATTAGCTGTACCAATGGAAACTCCAGTAGTGCAGGCAAATTCCTGCCTTTCTATACTCGCCAAAGCATAATTTCAAGGACTTATATTCTGTGGCCATTAAAATATAATGAAATTGACAGTCCACAAAAGCCTGACACTCTCGACCTTGGCTCTACCCGTACTGACCACCCCTGCCTGTGCCAGGACCTTGGCCCCCTCCACCACCTGCGAGAATATACAACCTTCCCCGATAGAGAAAGCTCTCACTTTCTCTTCATTGTGAACGCAAACTTGACAACAAATGCCCATGTGGCAAATAGAAGCATCGATTTTAATTTTTTAAGATTATAAATAGATTTGAATCACACATAATATATTGGGTTTGGGAAGAAAATATTTCATGACAATCTTCCAATATATTTGTCTTATCTTTTAACAAATAGGGATGGAGATTGAAGACTGCTGAAGAGAAGAGAAGCTGACAGTGTCACTCAGAAAGGCCATTAGCCTCATCTGAGGAGTAGAATCTGGCTGGCCTTTTGTTTGGAAAGCAAAATCAGAAATGGGAACCCTCTGCTGTGGTGGAGATGAACTTGGGGATACCACAGCCCAGGTCCTTCCCAAAGAGTACAAGGAACTTACCCAAACCATAAAGGGCTTTGCCTTCCCTCTTACTCTTTTATACGTGAGGATATCCAAAGGAACCAATCATTAAAGGAAGTCATGGCGGGGTGTGGTGGCTCACACATGTAATCCCAGCACTTTGGGAGGCTGAGGCAGGCAGATCATGAGGTCGGGAGATCGAGACCATCCTGACTAACACCGTGAAACCCCGTCTCTCCTAAAAATACAAAAAATTAGCTGGGTATGGTGGCGCGTGACTGTAGTCCCAACTACTCGGGAGGATGAGGCAGGAGAATCGCTTGAACCCTGGAGGCGAGTTTGCAGTGAGCCACTATCTCGCCACTGCACTCCAGCCTGGGTGACAGAGTGAGAGTCTCTCTCTCTCAAAAAAAAAAAAAGTAAGTCATGACCTATCAGCCACTTGGAAGTTGTGTTGAGGAAGAGTGGTTGACCCTCATGGTGGTCAGGGTGCTACTTTGGGAAGAAGGGAGGCCAGCAATCAGGATAAGTCTGAGCATTGATCTGTGTGCCCATCTGTCTCCCACTCTGGACCACGGGCTACTTGGGAGCAGGGCTCATCAAATTCATCTAAGCCAGGACTGGACACAGATTGTCCTCTCACCTCCTGACACAGTTACTGCTAAGAAGATCTCATCCTGCTTCATAGCTTTAAACACCATCTATATGCTGATGACTCAGATTCCTATGTCTAGCTTAGAATTTAGTCCTTGACTTCAGCATTTATATCCATCTGTCTATTGCCATCTCCACTTGGAGGCCTAATAATCATCTCGAACTTAAGAATTTCAAAACTGAACCTTGGATTTACACTTCCCCATAATCTGATCCACCTGCAACTTCCTGGTCTCAACTGCTGACAACTCCATCTTTGTAGTTGCTCAGACAAAAACCTTGGAGTCATTTTGACTCCTTTCATTCTCTTATTTCTCAAGTCCTGTGGGCTCTACCTTTAAAATGTATCAAGAATCATTTCATGCTGTCATCCTGGTTCTTAGCCACTGTGGTGAGTGTGTTGTTACCCAGAGAGATATCTCTAAGACGTAACCCCAGGAACCTATGAATAGGAACTTATTTGGAAAAAAGGTCTTTACAGTATAATTAAGGACTTCTAGATGAGATCATCTTGGATTCATAATGGGCCTCAAATCCAATGACAGGTATCCTTATGAAACACAGGCAGAGGGAGATTAGAAACACAGGGACACAGGGAGAAGGCCATGTGAAGACAGAGGCAGAGATTAAAGAGGTAAAGCCCCAAGTCGTGGATACCTTGAACCACACCAGAAGGTGGAGGCAAGGAAGGATCCCCCTAGAGCCTTAGGGAGAAGCACACCCCTGCGGGCACCTTGATTGGTATTTCCAATCTCCAGAACTGTGAGAAAATACTTCAGCTGTTTCAAACCACCTAGTTTGTGGTAATCCGTTACAGCAGGCCTAGGAAACGAATGCTGTCATGGTGATCATTCACCTGGATTACTTTAATAGCCTAATTGGTCCTGTTTTCACCCTTACCTCCCTGTAGCTCTTTCCCGATACCTAAGCTAGAGCAATTCTATTAGAACATGTCAGACCACTGTACCCAACTCAAAGACTTCCAGTGGCTCTCAATTTAACTCAAAATAAAAGCTAAATTTTTGCATGGCCTAAAAGGCCCTGTCTGAACTACCCCCTCCTTTCCCACTCCCTCTGTCTCTCTCTTTCCTGCCTCTCTCCATCTTGCCTGCCCCAGTCCAGCCACAATGGCCTCCCCTCTGTTCTTTGAACATGCAGAGGGCTGTCCCTCTTAGACCCATGCACTGGCTGTTCCCTCTGTCGGGAAGGTTCTTCCCCCAGATATCTTTGTCTCCATGCAGTTTGTAGAAACTGCATCATCTCAGAGAGGCCTCCCCACAACCCTCTTAAACATGGGAACCCTCAGCATCCCCCACCTTGCTTACTTGGCTTTATCCTCCAGCCCACTCTCAGAATATATTATTTCTAGTGTGCTATACATGTCATTCACTTGTTACGTTTATTGTTTCTCTCCCATCAGAATATAAACCCACAGGCCAGGCATGGTGGCTCACACCTGTAATACTAGCACTTTGGGAGGCTGAGGCAGGTGGATCACTTGAGGTCAGGAGTTCGAGACCAGCCTGACCAACATGGTGAAACCCCATATCTACTAAAAATACCAGGCGTGGTGTTACATGCCTGTAATCCCAGCTACTTAGGAGGCTGAGGCATGAGAATCACTTGAACCTGGTAGGCGGAGGTTGCAGTGAGCAAACTACATTCCAGTCCAGGTGACAGAGCAAGACTGTATATGTATTATACATACAATATGTATATATATTATATATACATATATATAATGTGTGTGTATATATATATATATGTGTATATATATATATATATATATATGTGTATGTATATACATACACCCATAGGGCAGGGATTCTTGCTTGTTAATTGTTGAGTTAGAAGAGGGTCTAGCATGTAGCAGTGGCTCAATAAATATTTGCGGTGTGAATGAGTAAATAAACAGCTGTTAGTATACTTTTTGTATTTTATTTGATTGTAATTTCCCGACTGTCATATATTCACATTGCACAAAATTTTTAAGTACACAAAATATTTACAGCAAAAGGTCTTCCTCCCATGCCATCTATCCAGCCCCACTTCATTTACTCTGCCCGATAGCAACTGATAATCAGTTTATTTTCTTTCCTTCTAGACTTTATCCACTTATCTATCTCTGCTATTTTTTTTTTTTTGAGACAGAGTTTCGCTGTTGTTACCCAGGCTGGAGTGCAATGGCGCGATCTCGGCTCACTGCAACCTCCGCCTCCTGGGTTCAAGCAATTCTCCTGCCTCAGCCTCCGGAGTAGCTGGGACTACAAGCGTGCACCACCATGCCCAGCTAATTTTTGTATTTTTAGTAGAGATGGGGTTTCACCATGTTGACCAGGATGGTCTCGATCTCTTGACCTTGTGATCCACCTGCCTTGGCCTCCTAAAGTGCTGGGATTATAGGCGTGAGCCACTGTGCCCGACCTATCTCTGCTTTTTAACACTGAAACTTGATGGTATTTCATATCTGCACATAATAAGTCCCTCATTCCTTTTTCTAGCACTGTAGATTTTCATGATATGCATAAACCTTAAAATGATTTAATAATGGACATTTAGATTATGTTAAATTCCTTGATATTTACGTTCCAATGCTAGAAACTTTTATATAGATTATTTTCACACTTTTGAATGTATCACTGTGGAGTAGTACATATTTAAGATAACTGAACTTTTCAAATGAAACTTTTAGTAAACTTTGGGTCAGATCATTTGTGTGGTTCAAGTCTCCCTCAGCCCTTTACCCCCAGCAGGGGCTGACCACCTCACTCTTTGTGTTCTCTGCTTCTCTTGTTCTCATTCTGGCTGGGGTTCATGTACAGAGTCAGCTAAGAGCAATTGCTGTAGTTCATTGAATGCTTATTGGGTACTTGGCATTATGCAATGTACTTTGTTTAATCCCACTTAATCTCCTATCAGGGAGGTATTAGTATTACCATTTACAGTTTAAAAAACTGAAGTTCAGAGGGGTTAAGTAACTTACTTTCCCAGGGTTATCACAGTTGGTAAGAATCGAAAGCAAGCCTCTTTCTTTTTCTTTTCTTTTTTTTTTTTTTTTGAGACGGAGTTTAGCTGTTGTTACCCAGACTGGAGTGCAATGGCACGATCTCGGTTCACCGCAAGCTCCTCCTTCTGGGTTCAAGCAATTCTCCTGCCTCAGCCTCCCGAGTAGCTGGGACTACAGGCGCGCACCACCATGCCCAGCTAATTTTTGTATTTTTAGTAGAGATGGGGCTTCACCTCGTTGACCAGGATGGTCTCAATCTCTTGACCTCGTGATCCACCTGCCTCGGCCTCCCAAAGTGCTGGGATTATAGGCGTGAGCCACCACGTGAGCCTCTTTTTCAGGTCTCTACCAGAATCTGGACTTTTAATCACTACATACTTAACCTCTCAGTGCCTCAGTTTCCTCAACCATAACATGGAGGAAATAATACCAAAGATTTCATAAAGTGGTTTTGAAGGTAGGTGAAACAGCAACAGGGAATTGAGTGAATCAGAACCAGTTGGGAAAAGAGTTGGAGGCAGGTCACAGCGAGTGTTTAGAGATGATCAGTGCTCCTGAAAATCTTAGCCAGGGGTACCCACACTAACGTCACTTTAGGTATGTATTTAACACTCAGATTTCACGGCTCCTTCCTAGAATTCCTAGGGAACAGAGCCTGGGAATCTACTTTTAAACCAGCATCCAGGTGAATCTGATACACACCGAAATTGCAGAACTTTAGGCTCTAGAAAACATATATATTTGAATTTCATAAATATTTAAATCTGTAGCTGCATCCAGATAGTACACTTTAACTCTATCATAAGCTTCTTTTCGCACTTCCTCCTCTCTCCCCAGACACAAATCATGTTTTTCTCAAGACTAGCATCATCAGTAATCTCTTCAAAAGAGAATCCTGGATCTCAAACCCCAGAAATATGGGCCGGGGGTGATATTGTGCTTCTGTTTTCTCTTTATTGAACAAAACAAAAACAAAAATCATAATGGCAGTTGGCCCTAGCGTCTTAAAGGTACAGGAACCCGTCCACCCCCATGCTGTGAAAGTGACCCCAATGGCTATGAGTCATTCGAATCCCCTGAATCTTGGGGCTATTTCTGTGACCCAATATGTCCTACAAACTAAATAGGCAACGGATAGGTAGGTAAATGGTATTCATTAACATTATGATCATGTGTGGCATTACCTATCACTAAATGATCCTAGTACACAGATTATTCACTTAAATAATCAATCACTATCAACAAATTACAGGACACAGAGAATGAAATCAGTAAAATGAACTATGAATGTAAAATTCACTTCAAATTCAATTTAGTGACATTAGCTTTCAATTAGTCTGCCCAACTGTTTGAACATCTTCCTTTTGCACTGATTTTGAAAAAAATGTAATTAACCTTTTTACTGCTCAATTGCTTTTGGGTGCAACAATATCATTGTCACATGGCTCCTACTGTTGTGGAGTGAAAGGATTAAATGATGAGTCAGGATGAGGGCAGTGGAGTGGGGCTTCTCCTCACGACTGAAGGGCTGGGGAATCAGAGGGCCCAGGAGGGGGAAATGGACATTGTTTGAGCTGAGGCTTCCCCCATGGAAATCTGGTATTGTTGCTATTGTCTCTAGATTCTTGGAGAAACCTTCTCAAGACCATCTCCTGCTCCAGATGTCTTGCTCCCTATTTCACACAAAATGGTTTGTATTCTACATTTCCTGTCAAGTTCCCATAAAATTCAGCCCCTTCTCTCACTATCTTATTTCCTTTCATGAGTCTCTGACACCTTTTATTCGATTGCTTTGGGTGGAGAGCTGGAGTCCCATCAGACTCCAGCTCCCCCTCAGCTCCCACAGGCAGGGTCACCTCTTCAAGTCTTCTTCCACTCAAACCCAGTCACTCTCTTCCTGCTTGTGTCTGTGGTGTCCACAGTGGTCTGGGTCCTCATCGCCACTTGCTTTGTTGCAGCATTGCATTGCGACAGCCTCACCTCTACCCCACAATCCACCCTGCATGCTTTTGCCGTTCCCAGACTCAAGACCATTCCCAGACTCAAGACCCCACCGTGGCCAGGCACAGTGGCTCATGCCTGTAATCCCAGTACTTTGGGAGGCCGAGGCGGGCAGATCACCTGAGGTTGGGAGTTCGAGATCAGCCTGACCAACATGGAGAAACCCTGTCCCTACGAAAAATAAAAAAAATTAGCCTGGCGTGGTGGTACATGCCTGTAATCCCAGCTACTCAGGAGGCTGAGGCAGGAGAATCACTTGAACCTGGGTGGTGGAGGCTGTGGTGAGCCAAGATCACAGCAGTGCACTCCAGCCTGGGCAACAAGAACAAAACTCAGTCTCAGAAAACAAACAAGAAACCCTGCCACAGCTCCCTGCTGCCTCTGCGACTGGACCCAAGCCTCCCTTCAAAGGCCACCCCTCACCGTCTCTGGGGCGTGGCCTCCCCCACCTCCTCTGCCTCTGTGTGGCGCCTGTAAATGTACAGGTTGCCCACTTCAAATTGACCTCCTCCTTAGCCCAAAACATGTTGTGTGCCTTCCTGCCTTCACACCTTTGCTCATGCCAGCCTCTCACCTGGAAAGAAAACACCTTCCATTTCTCTCTGTTATTAAAATCCTTCTTACCCAATGCCCAACTCGAACCTCACATCTGCCAGGAAGCCTTCCTTGCCACACCCCAGGCTCCAGTGACCTGTCAGCTTCCAGCGGTTCAAGGACTTATTGCCTGGGACGTTCCTTTTTATCTTTAATAACACGCTTTGTGATTTTCCTCTGCACTCTCAGCTGAATCGTACATTCTTTGAAGGTAGGGACACGCCTCATGGTTCTTGCTTCTTGCCGACGGTCTTGCTTAATGGGCAACGGCGTTTCTAAGCCTTTTTTGAAAAAGGCTGGCACTGATTTCTTTCATCCACTGTGTTCAGGGGACAGCTCAGCTGTGGTGAGAACCAGGAAGCCTACGCTTTGGAGCAGGTTATGGTGGGCGGGCTGGCCGGGGTTTCAGTGCGGCAGGCAGCCTCAAAGAGCAATCACAACCTGTGGACACGGCGCTCGTGCTGTAAAACTGTCTTTTTTCAGCTGTTCTGGCTGAGATAATCCTGGCTGCTACAGATCACCGGTTACCTCTCCGGAGCTGCCGCCACTTCTGGGAGACGCAGGAGTGGGTGAGCTGTTCCAAGGGTCTGCAGATAAGCCAGTTTCCTATCCTGCCTTCACAAGCAGCTGCAGAGAAATAAGTCACACCTAGACATTAAGAAGCCTCCATCCTTCAGCAGGCTGGCAGCAGAATTCTTCATGGATCTGAGGAGAATCTCCAGGAATTCTTGGGATTCATCCCTAAGAACCCCATGGGGGCGTGGCCCAGATATTGAACCTGTTCCTTCTTAGGTCTGAGGATAGAAAGAAACAGCTTCACTCCTCTCCGAGCTGTAGCTCCCTTCCCTTAGCTTCCAAAAGCCAACCCACTTCTCCTCTGTACTAGCTAGCTGCCATTTATTATCAAGCCACCGTTTACGTGTGAGGAGCTGTGCCAAGTGCTTCCCATATTTTGTCTCATTGAATTTTCATAGCACCCTACAAAGAAAAGTTACTCTCATTTTAGAGATGAGATTCCTGAGGCTGGGGGCAGTTAGCAAATAGCAAACACAGCTGGTCAGCAGAGCTGAGTTCAGATTTCCTCTTTTTTTTTTTACCTTTTTTTTTTGAGACAGGGTCTCGCTCTGTTGCCCCGGCTGCAAGTGCAGTGGCATCAACACAGCCCACTGCAGCCTTGACTTCCTGGGCTTATTTCATCTTCCCACCTCAGCCTCCCAAGAAGAAGGACTGCAGGCACATGCCACCACGCATGTTTTTCGATTTTTTTGCAGAGGTGGGGTCTCATTAGGTTGCCCGGGCATGGTGGCCTGACTGCATCCCTGACTGTTACAGATCACCCCATTACCTCTCCAGAGCTGCCACCACTGCTGGAAGACACAGGGAGTGAGCAGCTGCTCCGAAGGTGAACTCCTGGGCTCAAACAATCCTCCTGCCTTGGGTTCCCAAAGTGCTGGGATTACAGGTGGGTGGGCCACTGTGCCTGCACCAGATCCCCTCTTTCAACCACCACACAAGCTGCCTCCTAACCCAACAGGTCCAGAATCCCATCTCCTCTGCGAAGGCCCCCACCTTCAGGCTGCCTAAATCATGGGATTGCTGCCCACACCCCGCACTCGTTCCTTTCTGGCTTTCTGGCCTGTTATAAAATGATGGCATCAGGTGCTTGTCCTGACATGTGGGCTACAAAAATGTGTGGATCTGGGATCCTCATGCTGTGTTTCCCATGAACTAAGTATTTGTGCAGCAGCCAGGTTGTCCACCTCCAAGGCTGGTTGTTTACACGCTCTTCAGTGTGTCAAGGTTCAAAATGAGGGTCTAGGTGGGTTTCAGGTCATAGAGGCTGCTGTGTTCCCTTCCTCCCATCCCACATACTCTTTGGGATACTCTTGGAGATAAAGTCAGCAGGGCAAGCTCTTCCAGTCCCTTTCCTGGATTTAAGTTCTGGCCTCACACGTGCTGGGTGCCTTAGTAAAGGACTTTAACCTCTTTGTGCCTCAGTTTCCACTCTGTAGTATAAAGACAGCCTATTGCATTGTCTGAGAAGCAAATGAGATAAAGGATATTAAACATCTAGCACGATATCTAGCACACTGTGGGTTTCCCATAAATGTTGGTTTCTTTCAGATTCCGAAGAAATAACCGTGAGTGTAATTGGAACTGGAGAATGAAGTCTGAACAACAAACACACCTCAGACCGCATGCCCACACTCCAGGTGAGCAAGATCTAGCCCCCATCTCAGCTCTTAGCTCATTTTCCTATTATTACAGCTCTTCCTCTTCGCTAGGGTAGACAGCACCCTTCCTAGAGAGGCAGAGAGGGAAGGGAGAAGGAAGCGAGACTAACCCCACCTGGTACACCGCTGCCTCTAAGGACAGCGCAGGACATGTCTCTCCCCTCCTCCCCAGCTCACTTTGCATACATCTTCTTATGCTACTACAGACAACTTTGTGGAGGTTGCAGAGAAATAGAGCAGGAATTGAACGGAGTAGCAGAGTCAAGGGAGGGCTTTTTTTAAAGTTGGGAGGTGTTATTTAACACACTGAAATGATCAAATAGAAAAATTAATGGAAGAGCAAAGGATGCTTCCACTGAGTCTGGTCTGGCCATTTTATCTGGCCTCCTTTCATTCCCCTTGAATTTTAGGCTAAAGTTCTCTTTACCATACCAGTGACTCCCTTATTATACTCAGTGAAAGCTGTTCATCCAGTGGAGAAAGCTTTGGAACGTGAGTTCGAATCCTGGTTCTGCCCATTATTGGCTGGGTAGCCTCTCTGGGCCTCTATTTCCTCATCATTAAATTGAAATAGTAATGCTTACCTCTTGAATTTGGTGTGAGGATTAAAGGAGTCATGTTTGACCTGGCCCAGCACTTAGTAAAGCTCAAAAATGGTCATTGTTGTTGCCACCATTCTTTTACTGAAAAGGTTCTTCCAAGTCTTTCTGATATGCACCAAGTCCCTTGTTAGGAGCCAACCGTAAGCTACAGTTCTCAACACTAATATGTGAGCTCTTAGTAGCACGAGCATCCGCTGGGACTTGAGTTTTCATGATGATTACAATGCAGCCCTCCTTAGCAGTGGCTGGGACTTGGGTTTTCACCGTTATTCTGACGCAGCCCTCTTTACCTAACCCTTCACATACCTGCCTGGGTTTGCCCCTCTCTGCAGGAGGGTGTTCCTGGGGACACCGCATAAGCATGATGGTGTCTCCTGCACCCTAAACGTGTCCGACAGGGAGGGGATCTGCAAGGTGAGCAGTCACATTGCCTTTTAACCCCCTCCCTGTTCCATATCGATGACTGGGCAGGTGGGCTCACCTGCTGTGGCTCATCAGCCTGTGTCAGACTCGACCCTGAGGGCAGATAGGGCCCCAGCTAATGAAAAGCTCAGAGCCTGGAGCGGCGCTCCGCAGCTGTTGTCTCTGTTTTCTTTCTCCTTTTCCTTTGTGTTTGGCAGCTCTGGCCCTCCGCACAGCACGACCAGCACTAGAGACACAAGCACTGAGGTTCCCGTCTCCAAAGATCAAGTTACAGAACACATTCTCTGGCTCACCTTGAAGAACAAAGGCTTGAGAAAAGCAGCCTGCCTGGGGATGAGGAGGCGGCTGCCTGCTTCATGTGATTTCAGGGTCTCTGGAAAAAAAATCTCTTGAGCTCCAAATATTTTCCTGCTATAAACCTGAAACTCCATCATTGGAGACTCAATCTTTTTTAATTTGGAGCAGTGGTTCTCAAAGTGAGGTCCGTCTCCGCCCCACCCCATCCCCAGCAGCATCCACATGACTTGGGAGTTTATTAGAAATGCACGTTCTTGGGCTCCCACTGCAGACCTCCTGAATCAGAATCTAGAGGAGGGAGTATTTGTGTTTAGCCCTGTGGGTGATTGTGATGCCTTAGTAACCCCACTGAAAGGCACATCACCTAGGAGGGAAAAACTCATCAGCATTATAGCTCTGATTTATTGCTCAGCTTGACGGACTATGAGGAGGTGCAGACAGGGACGGGGCAGGGGAGGGAATGTCTTGTCTGGCATAGAGCCGTCAGACGGACTTGGCATAGACTCCTAGCTCCTCCTTCTCCCTCTGTGGCCCTGGGCAAATTATTACTTCATTTTTTTCGGCTTTCCTCTGCTCCACTGCAAAATTCAGATTGTGTAACCAACTCACAGGGCTAAAGATGAAATAAGATGTAGAAAGTACCTTCCGCATAATAGGTGCTTCACAAGTGAGCAGTTGCTCTCTCCAACTCACCCCACATCCTCTCTGATAGAGGAGAGGTCTAGGCTGATTGGCATGGTAGAAGGGAAGGCACCAGAGGTGGGAAATTCATGTATCATAAAGGCATGAACCAGGAAAGAAAGGGGCTAGAAGTGGATGAGATGTCAAGACACAGAAGTGCGGAGGATAAATGAGAATAAGGAGCCCCCTAGATTCCACTTATCTGGCTTCTGCCATTTTGCAGGGGCTGGTCCTAAGGCCAGGGTCTCATCTCTTGTGGCCCAGTCTCATCACCACCCTTTCCAGATGACAGGTAGGATTGATTCTTTGCTTACCTTCCCCCTACTTCATTCTAACCTCTTTGGGTACATGACTTAAAGGTCTGAAGTTTTCCTGCAGGGGGATATGACTGGTGGAAATATAGAAATCGTGAGCTTTACTGCAACTCAGGATCTTTAGGGTTAAGAAAAGAGCCAACAGTTGGTGCAGAGACCACCGTGGTGACCTGACCTTGCTCAGACACTGTCAGGGTCTCCCAGTCAGCCAACAGGCAGGCAGCAGAGAGTGTCTCAAGAGAAGGAGAAGCAGATGTGTGTGCCCCAGAACAGCATGCTTCCCTTTCTTTTAAAGCCTTCACACAGTGTCTTGAGCCTTTGATGGGAGAGCAAATTAAGATCTCAGTCTCACTAGGAGGGCTCACATGATATGGCTCTTGGGCAGTTCTACCCACCCCCCCACCCAGTTCCCTATCACTCCATCACCAGGAATTTCAGAGTCAATGTTTCGCCGTTAACTTAAGGGTTTAATCCCTATGAGAATTTTCAACTCCATTAAGCTGTATTCTGGGCTTGGGTTAGTCAGTATGGATTCACATCCCAGCTCTACCATTTGTTAGTTGTTATATTCTGGGTTAAATATTTAAACTCTTTGAGCCTCACTTTCTGCCTTTGTAAAATAGGGACAGTGTTTTATACACACACACACACACACACACACACACACACACACACACACACAGGCATATACATATATGTGCTAATTATTTCATAGGTTAAACATGTACAGAGAGCTATTTGGATTTCTTATGAATATATTTCTTTACAGCTACAAAAAGAGTTGGAGGATTAAGGACTGAAGGGAATGGTTGAGATCAGGGATGGCTAATAGGTCTCAGCTCTGAATGTGGGTGGACTCGCAGGTGCCTGGTACACTGTACTGTCAGTTTGTGAAGGATTCTGAGGCAGCCGACTGCAGTCTTGGCAGACAGCGTGTGGCGGCATGGAAATGTCTGCTCCAGTGTGGGCAGGGTCCTGAAAGTGTGTGCAAGTCACATTTGCCATCTCTCCTCTCGTTGCTTCCTGCCTGAAGGCAGAAAGACAGGCTGTGTCTCTTGCAATTACCTGAGTAGAATTATAGAAGCCATTACCTGGGATCTTCAAAGGTTCCTGCAGAAAGAGTAACTTAGCCTCTTAATTGAACGCAGCCTCCCATTATCATTCTGGAACACTGCAGCTGTCCCCGGTCATAAGGCGCAGCCTTCTTGATCTGATAATAGTGTACTCTCCGGGAGAGAGAAGAGGACTTCCTCTGTAGTAGCACCAGACACAGTGCTGTGACACACTGTGAACCAGAAAGATCTTGAAGATGGTTTCATCAGGATGGGGTAGGAGTTGGGGACCCAGGGGTGGGTGGGACTTAAAGAAATCAAGCACCCCAGGTGAGCCCAAACTCACCCCATGGCTACTTTGGAGATCAATTGCAGCTTTTGTGTGTTTCCCAGCTGGCGATCTGTGAGGCTTGCGGGTGTTTTACATTATTAATCAGCTAGATCTTTTTTCTTCTTAACAATCTAGTCTCCCTTCACATCTGTGGAAGCCCTTTGAAAAACAGGCAGCGGTGCATACATGCAGTGTTTAATGGAAGGGGCAGGACAGGGCGCACCTTTCCATTAAGCACAGCAGGCTTTGTGCCTGGGGCCCATAGGACTTTCATGGGCCGTGAAGATGTTTAAATTCTGGTTTCTTTTAAAATCGGAAGAAAAAATGAATATAATAATAATGATATAAAGAAATATATGCAGCTTCCATTATACTTATCTTTATACCCATGCAATAATAATATATAACTTTTAATATTTTGTTATGGCAGAAGGGGCCAGCAAAGGCAAAGTGCCTAGGGCTGAGGGAAATCATAATTCAGTCAGTCCTGAGCATGGGATTGGAAAAGATTTGAATGGGTCTGAAGACAAAACTGTGGTCCTCCCTCAGGCACTACTGACCCCAAGACTTTGAGCAAATCATGCATCTGGGTTGCAGTTTTCTCTGTGGTCCAGTGTCCTATAATGGCCAGAGAGGACTAGTTCTCCCCTACCTATTTTTTCTCAGTCCTATGCTCTGTGCAGATAATAGCTGTAAAATGTTTGAAAATGTGTAAATGTGCAACAGGTATATTAAAGGTCAGAATCTTTATTAACTGGAGGGAAGATGGAGACCTGTATACTCCAGGAATGGATGGCTCCAGAGGGAAGGTGAATGTTGCCATGACACCCTAACATCTACCAGGCAACCACCATCTGTCCCATTCCTAAGAAAAAAATCAGGAAGAGGCTGGATGAGTAAACCGAGCTTTTCAGGGGTTACGGGTGCTGCAGGGAAACTGGAGTCTTCAGAGAACCACACAGCTCTGGCTGGAGTGCCAAGCAGGCTTCTAGAATGACCCAGGGGAGGGAGGCAGGGAGGGAGAGGGAGGCCAGTGACCAACATGCAGACCAGGTGCTTATCCTATTCAGTGAGTACCTAAGCTGAGATGAAGAACTGAAACAATTTGGAAATTAAGGGACTTTTTGTAGAAAGTAAAAAGTTCCTCTTTAAAGTTTCCCTTCTTGTTAAAGAATAATAATAATAAATGTTAGAAAGAAGAGTTTCTTTTAAAGACTTTCTTCAAAGCCTTCTTGCTTTTTGCTGGTAACTCTTTGTTAAGCCCTATCCTGTGTAGCTGTTAGATATAAAAGAATGAGGACATACTATGTCCTTGTACTTTAACCAAGATATTTATATTATTACTTTTCTAAGTCCTTTCACATGCAACTTCCTCTTCCTTCCTTATTTGGACTTCCTCTTTTCCTTCTATTCTCCATTGCCTTTACCTATTCAGAAAAGTTTTAAGTTGTTAGCCAATTGGGTTTAGTTTAGATTGTGAGGCCTGGCTCCAACCAACAGAGATCAGACACAACAGCAAGGACCCAATGTGTAAGGAATGAATATGCCTGCCTTTCCTTTGTTCATTACACTCTTGTGGCAAGATGGCTGATGAGTAGTGCCCGTTCTGCAGAAAGTAAAATTGCCTTGCTGAGAAAACTTTTTTGTCTGAATGCTAATTTTTCCTTGTGGTACCTGGGAACAAGCATTCTGTCTCTAACACTTTTCAAAAAATAGGCTATGGGAGAGTTAGGGAATAGGACCAAAAAAGAGTTTGATTGCAGTCTGCTGGTCTGGGGTATGATGCAACCACCTCCATCTCCCCAAGGAATTGCCATAAATCAGCATCACCACAGCTCTTGGGAGTTGAGTTCCATGTTTTGGAGATGCCACTAATTACCAGCAAGTCTTGCATGTGTGCCAATAAGTCACCTGCCTCATGCTCTTCTGCTTCCTCCTTTACTTCTCTTCTTCTTCCCTCCTCTCTCCCCTCTATTTCCCTTTCCCTTTTTTTCCTCCCCTTCTGGCCTTTCCTCTTTCTCTTCTTTTCTTCTCCTTCTCTCCTTCCTTTCCCTCTTTCTCTCTCTCCTCAACTTTCTATCCCCCTTCCCTCTCTTTTCCTCTTCTTCTTCCTCCTCACCTCTGGCAAGTGGAGAAAAGTGTGACCATTGGAAGTCTCCCAACCATGGGGACCCCAAGCCCACAGGGTCTGGAAGCCTCCTGAGGACAGCTGCATCACCATCCATCATCGTTTGGATGAATGGAGTTCTAAATGGCCTAGTCTGAAAGTGACACAACCCAGATTTTGCCAGTGGCATCAGTGATTTAAATACCATTGCTTTTCTTTTGCTTGTACCTCTGTAGGATGGACTAGGGGTAGGGCAATGGAGGCAGTGCTTTCCCTCAGTCTGTGAGGACTGGGGTCTAGGTGGCCAGCTCCACCCAGCTGTGGTGCAGTCAGATAGTAGGACCCTACCCTGCCAGCCTACAGGGTAGAGCCAGCAGGCTGAGGACTGGCAATACCAGCACCTTCATTTGCAGGGGAAAACCAAGGACCCAGCCTGGCTTCAGAAAGAAAACTCTTGACCTCTCCTCTTCCTACCTTGCTGGGAAAGAAAAAGAAGGGAGACATCTAGAAAGAGGAAAACAGGCTGGATGCAGTGGCTCGTGCCTATAATCCCAGCACTTTGGAGGCCGAGGCAGGTGGATCACTTGAGGGCAGGAGTTCGAGACCAGCCTAGCCAACATGGTGAAACCCCATCTCTACAAAAATACAAAAATTAGCCGGGCATGGTGGCATGCACCTGTAATCCCAGCTACTCAGGAGGCTTAGGCAGGAGAATCACTTGAACCTGGGAGGCAGAGGTTGCAGTGAGCCAAGATCACACCATTGTACTCCAGCCTGGGCCATAGAGCGAGACTCCATCTCACCAAAAGAAAAAAAAAAAACCACCAACAACAATAATAACAGCAAAAACACAACTAGAAAGAAAAAGAAAAAAGAAAAGAAAGGAAATCCAAGACTAGGGTGGAGTGATGGGCTGGGTAAAAGAAAGAAAGAGCTGGCTGAGCCCTCTCTACCTCTCAGACCTCCCTGCCCCAGGCCTCAAAGCTGCTGTAATTAAGAATCAAACAAATGTACCTTCAAATAATCAAAGGCCATTTTTTAACCTTATCAGATGGGCAAAATAGTAAAAGGTTTTGAAAAGTTGGCTACTAAACAGGTGCTCTCAAATCTTACTGGAAGAAAATCACACAATCTTTCTGAAGACACAATTTGAAAATACATAACCCAAAATATATTCTCTGACCCAGCAACTACACTTCTGAGAATTTATCCTAAGAAATCATGCATGCCATTCAGAATTACCCACCAAAATAATACCAGAATTATTACAATTAAAATTGTAATTTTGGTTATATTAGTGAAAAGTTTGAGACTTAGAGAAGTGGTTACCCAAATTGTGGTACATTTGACCAGGCACAGTGGCTCATGCCTGTAATTCCAGTACTTTGAGAGGCCAAGGTAGTTGGATCTCTTGAGGCCAAGAGTTCGAGACCAGCCTGGGCAACATGGTGAAACCCCATCTCCACTGAAAAAAAAATAGCCAGCCATTGTGGTGTACACTTGTAAGCCCAGCTACTCCAGAGGCTGAGGCATGAGGATGGTTTGAATTTGGGAGGCAGAAGTTGCAGTGAGCCAAGATCGCACCACTGCACTCCAGTCTGGGTGACAGAATAAGACTCAATCTCAAAGAAAAAAAAAGTGGCACATTTATTTAATGGAATTCTGAATGCTGGTTAAAAATGATTGTACATATGGATTTACTGACATGGAAGATGTTCATGATATACTGTTTAAATGGAGAAAGTTGGTTTCTGAACATAGTATCTATGTTATGATCCTAACATGGGATAAAGAAAAGAAAAGGATACAAGCCTTTCAGTTATCTATTGGTGTATAACAAATTACCCCCAAACTTTTCACCTTAAAATCACAAATGTTACCTCATAGTTTCTGTGAGTCAGGAACTGAGAAGAGGCTTCTGGCTCATGTACCGTCCTGAAGTCGTTATTAAAATGTCAGCTGTGGCTGCAGTCTCCTGAAGCTTGCCTGGGCTGGAGGGGCTGCTTCCAAGCCAGCTCACTTACGTGGCTGTGGGCAGGGTGCCTCAGTTGCTCACCACATGGACTTCTCAGTAGAACTCCTTGGGTATTCTTGGGGCATGGCTGCTGGCTTCCTGTAGAGCCAGTGATCTCAGAGAACAAGACAAAGATTGCAATGTCTTTCATGACTTAGCCTCAGAAGTCACACTCTGTCACTTCTGCAATATTTGATTCAATTGATTATACAAATTAGCCCTATTGGTGTGGGAGGGGACTATACCACTGCATGAATACTAGGAGGCAGGGATCCTTGGGGGTCATCTTGAAGGCTGTCTACTGGAATGTTTGTATTCGTTCTTTCAACAGTGTTTGGGTGCCTACCAGGCAAGCATCAGACCCTCGTGGTACCATACTCGGGGTACACCCATAAACAGAGAGACAAGTCCCCTCTTCTCCTGAAGATCACCTTCCAGGGGAGTGGGAGGCGAGAGACCCCAATGAAGTAAGAATTGTAAAGAGTGGTCAGTAACTGAAGGGCAGCATGAGGAAGGTGATGTCAGAGGAGCAGGCAGGGGCCGGGTGACAAGGAACCTTGCAGGCCGTGCAGGGAGTTTAGATGTTATGCTAAGGATGATAGAGAGCCACTGAAGAGTCTTAAGCTGAACAATGACGTGACCTGAGTTATATTTGTAAAAGATCACTATGGCTCAGTGTGGAGAATGAATTCAGGGACAAATGTTGAAACGGAGGCCAGTTTGGAGTTTATCCAAGTACTCTAGTGGCAGTGGCTTGGATGACTACACAAGCAATCCTGATGGCCGTATGTATATCTCAACCACGCTCACGTTACATATATACACATATATATCCATATATGCATATATAAATATATATACAGGTTTTCTTTTTCTTACCCCACCCTCTGGCCTAGCTGAGTGTTGGACACGTGGTAAGGAGGTGGAAGGCCAAGTGAATACAGAGTATTGGACTGGACATTGAGAGACCACATCCTCTTTCATTGTGTGACAGTTACTCCCATTCTGTTCTTCAGTTTCCTCATTCATAAAACGTAGCAAGCGCATGGAGTCAGTGATATGCCATTTTTTTCTTTTTCCTTTTCTTCGTTTAGAATCAGCACCCTAATAGACAAACCAGATGAAGGAGAGTGCAGTGGCAGAAGCAGAGGGAGCCTCAGCCTCCTCCTCCTCCTCTGGCTGCATAATTTGAAACCTGCTGAGAGGAGTCCCAGCTGACCCTTCTGTCCTGAAATGCTCCACATGCCATGCATTTCATAAACTCAGGACAGCCAATTGTTTTGATTTCTGCCAGCCCTTTCCTGCCACCACATTGAAATACTGTGCTCCACATCCCTCCACCTGGCGGCATCTGGATATTCCATTCCACTCCGTTCTTTGCACACAGGGCTGCCCAGCTGGGAATGCTGCACTGTCCCCCATGGGGAGGGAGGTTCAGCACCTGGGTGCAGCTGATGAGTTTTCACTCATATTTAATATTGAGACTTGGGGCTCCCTAGGGAGGAAGAAGCTGCTTTGAGATCCCCCTCATAAGCTATCCGATGAGTGGCTGCTTTTCTCTAAGCTCCTTGGATGAAAACTGTCAGGGGAGATTTCCTGGCTGAAATCCTTTACTCCCTCCACAGCTGTGGCCTGGACACTCCCACACCCTCCCTGCAGCTGTGACATCTTTTCCTTACCAACCAAGTATTGCACTTGCTAGCCACGGACTTCAGGGTAATCTCACCCCTCTGAGCCTTGGCATCCTTATCTCTAACTTGCAGATAATCCACATCTACTCTTCAGCCTGCACACATCCGTGTGGGTATTTCAGTTGCTACAATGTTCAAATACATCCATACTGATTGGTGAAAAGCCAGGATTCTAAGACCCTGGGTCTCCCTCACCCTAAACACTCCAGCTACCTCCTCTGAGGCCCCCAGACATCCATAGAATCATCCTAAGGGTCACGCTTGACCCAGTAGGACCCTGCAGACCCAGCTCTAGTGCTGTAACCGAAGTCACTTCTCAGAGGCTGGTGTCTGGGCCTTACCGGTTGTTAAATACTGTATATTATCCTTGACCATGGTGATGCAAATTACGTACACAAGGCACACAGCACTTCAGTTCCTGGAACACCGGAGAATGAATGACTTTCATAGTCCTCATACTTCGCAGCATTGGGCCTCCCAAGTTTATTTTCCTTAGTTAAAGTCCAGCTACAATTTATCCTCCTTCACCTTTTCATTTCACCCCTTGTTTCCTCTACTGAAAGCTGAGACATTGAGGTTAAAACCTGGTGTGTGTGGTGCTTTCTAAATGTTCTTAGGTCTCTGTGTGGTTTTATGCCTATTTTGTTGTGGGCTGATTTCAGATGTGATAAGATGAAAAGAGGTGAGCCCATTTTGTAAAGAGGTGAGTGGTGCAGGAGGGACTATTCTTAGTCTTTTGTCTGCACTGGCAAACGCACAGCCCTGGGACTCATCCCCCACTGTACATTAAGCACTCAAAGCTGGCCCACTTCACAGAAACCCACCCTGCAGACTGAGTGGGTTTGACTTACTGAGCACTGTGGCCAAGTACACACTTTAAAATGATATACAGCACGCTTCTTGGTGTCTGTCACTGGCTGAATGGTGGCCCCCCAAAAAGTATGTCCATGTCCTAACCCCCAGAACCTATTAATGTGACCTTATTTGGAAGCAGGTTCTTTTAGATATTATTAAGTTTCCAATCTCAAGATAAGATCATCCTGGATTTTTTTGTGGGCCATAAATCCAATAACTGGTACCATTAAGAGAAAAACAGGGCCCAGTTTGGTGGCTTACACCTGTAATTCCAGCACTTTGGGAGGCTGAGGTGGGTGGATCACTTGAGCTCAGGAGTTTGAGACCAGCCTGGGCAACATGGCGAAACTCTGTCTCTTAAAAAAAGAAAAATACAAAAATTAGCCGGGCATGGTGGTGCATGCCTGTAGTCCCAACTATGTGGGAGGCTAAGCTGGGGGGATCACTTGAGCCTGGGAGGCAGAGGTTGCAGTGAGGAAGAAGTTGCACCATCGCACTTCAGCCCGGCTGATGGACCATCTCAAGAAAGAAAAATAACAGGAAAGACAGAGAAAAAGGCCATGTCCTAATGGAGGCAGAGATTGGAATGGCACAGCCACAAGGAATGCTGACAGCTGCTAGAAGCTAGATGAGGCAAGAAAGTATTTACCCCTAGAGCCCACAGAGAAACTCTGCTCTGCAGACACCTAGATTTCAGACTCCTGACTTTTAGAATTGTGAGAGAATAAGTTTTTCTTACTTTTAAGTCATTGAAATTGTAGTAATTTGTTACATCAGCCACAGAAAACTAATACAGGGCCTAACACACTGATTGGCTCAGACTCAGTAAATAAGGATGAGTTGAGGTGCAGGAGCTGCTGCCACAGCAAAGACCCCAGATAGCGATACAGCTTAAACACAATGGGAGTGCATTTCTATCCCACATAAAAGTCTAAGCATAAGCAGTGAGGGCTGAAAAGGTAGCTCCTGGGTGTCAGGGACCTGGCCTCCACCATCACGTAGAATGACGGCCAGCCTTGTGGTTGACTGATTTAACATAACAACCGCCTCCTATTCTGCCCCCATGCACTGTCTCACTGTCCCAATTATTTTCCCCCATAGCACATCTTTTAATATACAATATAGTTTGTTTGTATCATGTTTATTGTTTATTATATGTCTCCACCTTTGGGCTAGAAACTCCACTGGGGCAGGGATTTTTGTCTTGCTTATTCACCAGCATATCCCAGTGTCGAGAATAGTTCCAGGGACATGCCTAATGCTCAAAAATAATATTTTTAATTTCTATTTTATTTATTAATTTATTATTATTATTTTGCTTTGGGATGCGGAGGCAGGAGGATAGCTTGAAGAGAGGAGTTTGAGACCAGCCAGGGCAACATAGTGAGACCCTATCTCTACAAAACATTTTTTAAAAACCTAAGCCAGGTGCGGTGGCTCACGCCTGTAATCCCAGCACATTGGGAGGCTGAGGCAGGCGGATCACCTGAGGTCAGGAGTTCAAGACAAGCCTAGGCAACCACAGCCAACATGGTGAAACGTGTCTTCACTAAAAATACAAACATTAGCTGGGTGCAGCGGTGGGCATCTATAACCCAGCTACTGGTGAGGCTGAGGCAGGAGAATTGCTTGAACCCAGGAGGCAGAGGTTTCAGTGAGCTAAGATCACGCCATTGCACTCCAGCTTGGGTGACAGAGCAAGACTCGGTCTCATAAAATAAATAAATAAAATAAAAAATAAAAATTAGCCAAGTGTGGCGGCACACACCTGTAGTTCCAGCTACTCAGGGGGCTGAGGCAGGAGGCTTGCTTGAGCCCGGGAGCTCAAGGCTGTAGTGAGCTATAATCATGCCACTGTACTCTAGCCTGGGTGAGCAAGACCCTCTCTCTCTTTCTCTCTCCCTCTCTTTCTCTCTCCCCGGCCCTATTCCATTCCACCTCTATTTCCTAATCTGATCTCTGAGAGGGGCAGGAAAAGGCAGACCCAGGCTTAGAGTCCAGGCCTGTGACTCTCTTACTACCCGCTTCTTGCTAGATCTCCCTGAAGTGGATTCCACCCCGCAGCACAGACCTTCTGATTAGTGGGAACAGAGCAGAGGGCCAGTGAACTTCTTTTGACCCGGATCCAGGGCCAGAGAGCATTGGAAGCAGAAGAGGATCTGAATTTCCTCATCCAACAAAATGAAATTGCCAACCCTGAAATCAAAAGCGGTGAGAAGTAGAAAATCAAGTCTCAGAGCTCCTTGTCTGTACAGGCCATTTGGCTGACTCACTGGGCACACAATCAAGAGAGAGACAGAGAGAGAGAGGAAGAGATTGATTGAATGAAGTTGTCTCACTACTTTTTTGTACTGGCAGGGACAGGGCAAAGGCACAATGGTAACCCAAACTCTTTTCCTGTATGCATATAACCTGGAAGTGGCAAACATTGTACCCACTCACATCCCAGTAGCCAAAATTAGTCATATGGTCACATCTGACTGCAAAGAACACTCATTTTATTTTGAGTGCTCATGTGATCAGCTAAGTTCAGTAAGTCTGCTAACAAAAGAAATGGAGAGAATGGGTTTTGGAAGAAAAACTATGAGTCTCTAGCCAAAATGATGGTTGAATAAAGATAATTTGTATATATATTTTTTTCGATAGAGTCTTGCTAGGTTGCCCAGGCTGGAGTGCAGTGATGCCAATTTGGCTCACTGCAACCTGCGCCTTCTGGGTTCAAGCAATTCTTCTGCCTCAGCCTCCCAAGTAGCTGAGACTACAGGCACATGCCACCACGCCCAGCTAATTTTTGTATTTTTAGTAGATAGGGGTTTTCACCATGTTGACCAGGATGGTCTCAAATTCCTGACCTCATGGTCCACCCACCGAGGCCTCCCAAAGTGCTGGGATTACAGGCCTGAGCCACCGCACCCAGCCAAGATTATGTATTTCTAATAAGTTCCTGGGTGATTCCAATTCAGGGGGATAGGAGTCGTGAAAAAAAAAATCCACATCAATTTCACAGTGTGTCTAAGACGAGGTTCAGAAAGAATATTCAATGCATTCATTTTATAGGTGAGAAAACTAAGACTAGAAGGGTGAAATGACTTACTCAAGGACACCTAACCAGAGCGAAACTTCGCATGTCTAATTCCACGATGAATCTTCTTCCTGTCTAAGCACCCCCCTTCTCCTGAGAGATGCAGCCTCTGAGAAGCGCAATGCCTCAGGCCGGGGATTTTCAGCATGAGGACCTGCAGCATCTGCATCATCTATGAACTTGTTAGAAATGCAAATTCCAGGCTCCAACCTAGACAGAGGAGAAGGGGCAGCAATCTGTGTTTTAACAGGAATCCAGGTGATTCCCATATGCTCTAAAGTTTGCTTTACGCAAAAGATTGAACCTCTACTAGGACAGTTTTCAGAATCCACAGCAGCTTTAGGGGTGGTCTTTTCTGTGACTCCTCAAACAGCCTGTTATGCTCTGAGAGATCACTGAGGGGCTGGGCAAGCAGAGGGCTGCTCAGATGAACAGAAAGAACTGAGGCCACACACAAGTGCCTTCTACTGGATGGAGTGGTTACCGCGGATCCAGGAAACCCCGTGGCCTAAGCCCCGAGCAGCAGCCAGTCTCATCTCCTTCGCAACCCAGACTCAGGACCTCTCAGCCCTGTGGTTGTCTGGGCTGCCCAACAATGTCAGCCTCTTTTTCTTCCAGTTTCTACAAACCAGCTTCTTTTCTCTCTAGACTGTCAGAAGATTTTCACCACTCCTTTTTCTCTTCTGGTTCTTTTTTCCTTTAGAAAAAAATATCGGAAGGAGGAGAAACTTCCACTCTCCTTTTCAACCAAATGTTAGCAAGCTAGAAATTAGACAGTGGAGAGGAAGGTGGCTTAAGTTTAGGGCCTCCTTTGAGAGTCTCATCATCGGGTTTTTCCCTACTCTTCCAGGCAAAGACAGCCCTCGATGGATTCCAATCCAAATAACCCTGCTCCAGGCTCTAGGAAACTCAGGCTGTTTGTCTTGGCTCTTGCTAACTCACTGCATTACTATGGGCCAGTCCCCTAATCCCACTAACCCTTACCCCAATCCCACTAACCCATACCCCTAATTCCACTAAACCTTACCCCTAATCTCACTAACTCTTACGCCTAATCCCACTAACCCTTAGTTTCCCTGTCTGTTTAACGAGGGAATTGAGCAAGGTAAGTTAACTTTGTGTTTCTAAGTATTGACTGTGGAAACCCTAGACATTTGGATAGTGGGCCATAGGAGAGCACCACCGACCTGCCTCCTGGTGACAGCATACCTAGATTACCCAGGAAGGACACAGTAGCCTGACAAACTCAATCCACAAAGATGAGTAGAGAAATTCCTAATTTAATTAAATTGCCTAATTTAAAGAAAACAGCATTGTTAGGAAGGTTTGTCCAGCATTTAATTTGTCTCTATCCTTACGACTTTGGAAAACCAGGAAAAAAGAGTCCCCTTAAAGAATGGACAGACAAGCTGAAGTGATATGTACTCAGCTTGCTGTGATGTATTCATTCATCCATTCTTTTTTTTCTTTTTTTTGAAATGATTCTCGCTCTGTCACCTAGGCAAGAATGCAGTGGCATAATCTTGGCTCACCACACTTCCACCTCCTGTGTTCAAGGGATTCTCCTGCCTCAGCCTCCTGAGTGGCTGGGATTACAGGTGCCTGGCTAATTTTTGTATTTTTAGTAGAGATGGGGTTTTGCCATGTTGGCCAGGCTGGTCTTGATCTCCTGACCTCAGGTGATCCACCCGCCTCAGCCTCCCAAAGTGCTGGGATTACAGGTGTGAGCCACAGTACCTGGCCTCATTCATTCCCTTACGTTATATTTTATCTTCTTCCAAAAATTATTTGAAGCAGATGTAACAATGCTAAAAGCTATTGCCTTGCTGCTATAGGACAGTGTTGAGAGAGAGAAGAGGCAGAGGAGGGGCAAAAGAAGAGGCAAGAGAAGCAAGAATAACTGACAGGTAGCTAAGATAAAAATGAAAAAGAAAGAAAATACTGTTTCTAGCAAAGTTTCATTTACTAAGCAAACAATGCTTGCTATTTTTCTTTGGCTCTGTTCTCAAAAGGCCTCTGCTGAGCATTATCGATTGGACACCTGGGCCACTGTCCTCCTGCCAGGCAGAATTCATCAAGGCAACACCAGCATTTACAGGAGATGGTTTTCTGGCCCTGGTGGAGCAGGAGCCCAGCAGGTTGCTTGCAGGAGTAATTTGGGACCTAAGTGCACCCCAAGGAAACGGGAAACTGCAGTAAGATGAGAGACACTAGGGTAGAGGGCTTACTGAAGTTGAGCTTCGCTTCCTCCCTGGGACCAGGATACTACAGCTTCCTCAGACAAGGCTTCCTGCCCCCTGAGCTGGCTCTAGGGGGGGACACAGATTGCGGCAAGGCCTTTTGACCAGCCAGTCTTGATTAACCAATAGAGCCATCTTTATCGAGCACTTCTTACGGTATCCTGGGGAGGTGCTTGAATGATGCCCTCAAGGCCTTTGCTAGGGAGAAAATGTCATCACACAGTTTAAAAAGAACATATGGACACAGGGAAGGGAGCACTACACACTGGAGTCTATTGGGGGGAATAGGGGAGGGACAGCGTGGGGGGGGAGCTGGGTAGGAATAGCATGGGGAGAAATGCCAAATGTGGGTGAAGCGGAGGATGGCAGCAAAACACACTGCCACGTGTGTACCTATGCAACTATCTTGCATGTTCTGCACATGTACCCCAAAACCTAAAATGCAATTAAAAGAGAAAGAGCCACTCTTGAAAGTGAATGAGTAAATTTAAACATTAAAGGAAGGAAAGAGGAACAGCATGTTACTGTCTGCAGTGTCCAACTCTATTAGGAGAGCCGACCCAGTGGCAGGAAGCTAAATTCAAGACTCCTAAAATTAAACTTTTGAAAAGTGAACCTTCTTCATGAAAAACAGAAGGCAACCGGCAGTGCAAGGCTGAGCCTGGGAGTGAACCCTGCAAAAGGCAGGGGAAGTGTTGCTGTAAGGCTTCTGAAGAGGGAAATCCCCCCTCAGCAGGGGCCCACAGGGGCCGCCCGGGGAGAGGTGGGATGGGAGAGAAGATGAAGGATAGGGGAAGGGATGGGAAATGTTCTCAGAGGAGGCTTTGGTGTAAGGAAAGGCAAGGCCGGAAGTAAAAAGCGTAGTTGGGGCCCAGAGTCATGAACCAGTGTGACTGAAGCCAAGCCTGCCCCACATTTTGGGCCTGGGAAAAGTCAGAATGGCCCTCTGGGCAGAACCATGAAAATGCTAATAGCTTACATTTGCATGGTGCTTAATCTGTATACACAGTGTATTGACTAATGTAACCCTCAGAACAGTTGGATGAGGTGGGTACCACTATTCTCTCCATTAGGCAGATAGGCAAACTGAGGTACAGAGAAACTTCAGTAACTAGCCCAAGGTCACCTAGCAAGTCAATGATGGAACTGCAATGTGAACACAGCAGTCTGGGTCCCAGGCCTTGAATTCTGAGCCATTGTGCTATCCCATCTCCATCAGTATAATCAGGAAAGGGATCCTGTGCATGACGAAGGTGATGATTGCAATTTGGGACTTGCTGCTTTGAGGTGGATGCATCTACCAGTCAATTGAGAGCTAGGGCTACCGCAGAGGGTCGGGGGTTTGAGAATGTTCTGATACCGCCCATACTCTTCCTGTCCTTGGGGAGGGCAGAGAGGGCACTGGAAATTGACCGTTTTATGTCGTTTGTCACTGAGCTGGTCTCCAGGACAAGGTTAAATATATGTTAAAATGTACACACACACACACACACGCACACACACACATATACACACATGCACACACATACACACATACACATGCACACACACATACACACATGCATACACACATACATACACACACATGAACACACATACACACATACACACACACACAGTCAGCAGCATATTGTCCATTCTCTCTTGGCTAATACACAGGCAGAAGTCTTTATGCTGAGCCGATCAATGACCAGTCAGAGCATTCCTTTCATCCACATACACAAAAATCAATTAGTCAGTCTGAACTAACAAAGAGGAGCAGCAGCATGGCCCAACTGACGAAACACACTTCTAAGAAAGCTTATACTGTGTAGTTATTCCTTTAACCTTCAAAATAACCCCACGAGGCAGGTACTATTATCAAGGCCATTTTTGCACGTTGACACATTCCCTGTGGACAAAAGTCTTTAAGGTAAGATAAACATTTGTTGGTGGAAAGACCCTGAGAATCAGGACACCTGGCTTGTAGCTCCTATTTTGCAGCTTACAAGTGTGTGATGGGTCTCAGTCTTCTCATCTGTAATATAGGAGCAGGGGTTGGAGTGCAGAATCACTAAAGCTCCTTCCTGCTAAGGCTCTAGGATTCCAGCACTGTTCCCAGGACCTCATATTTTCATTGGCTTCCTGGGCCCAGCCTGACTGCTCAGCCCCTGCCCCCAGCTGTCCCTTCAATAGCAGGCACAGGCTATGGCTTCCTTCCAAAGCTTCGCCTTCCCAACTTACCCCAGGGCCTTCAGTGAGCATCTGTTACTTCTTCCTGCTTCTTGTTGTGAAGTTTGGGGGAGGAGTGGCACCCTGTGGGGCCTGGCCAAAAGGCCAGATTCTTTCCCATCTGGCTGAGGACAGGGAAGGAGCATGGCAGATGGTGAGCAGAGCTGCCCTAGCCCTGACCCGGGGGGCCCATCACCTGCCACCCTCACTCTGGCTGCAGTCTGGCTTGGTTGGCAGCACCCACCCTGCAGCCCAGCCAGTCAGCCAAATGGTCTTTACAGACAAGGAGCTCTGAGACTTGCTTTTCTACCTCTCACCGCTTTTGATTTCAGGGTTGGCAATTTCATTTTGTTGGATGAGGAAATTCAGATCCTCTTCTGCTTCCAATGCTCTCTGGCCCTGGATCAGGGTCAAAAGAGGCTCCATGGCCCTCTGCCCTGCTCCCACTAGTCAGAAGGTCTGTGCTGCGGGGTGGAATCCACTTCAGAGAGCAGGGGAGACCTAGCAAGAGGGGAGTATGGAGAGAGTCACAGGCCTAGACTCTGAACCTGGTTCTGTCTTTTCTTGCCCCTCTTAGAGATCAGATTAGGAAATAGAGGTTGAATGGAGTAGATGACCTCTGGGTGGTCTTTTCAGGTCTTTTTTTTTTTTTGAGATGGAGTTTCACTCTTGTTACCCAGGCTGGAGTGCAATGGCGCAATCTCGGCTCACCGCAACCTCTGCCTCCTGGGTTCAGTCAATTCTCCTGCCTCAGCCTCCTGAGTAGCTGGGATTACAGGCACGCACCACCGTGCCCAGCTAATTTTTTGTATCTTTAGTAGAGACGGGGTTTCACCATGTCGACCAGGATGGTCTCGATATCTTGACCTCGTGATCCACCCGCCTCGGCCTCCCAAAGTGCTGGGATTACAGGCTTGAGCCACCACGCCCGGCCCTTTTCAGGTCTTAAACCTATTCCCATACATCAGGGTTGGCACACTACAGCCCACAGGTCAAACCTAGCCAGCTGCCTTTTTTATTTTTTATAAATAAAGTTTCATTGGAACAGTGCCATGCCCATTTGTTGTAGCTGCTTTCATGCTACAGAGTTGAATAGTTACAACAGAGACCATATGTGGCCCACAAAACCTAAAATATTTACTATCTGGCCCATTACTGAAAAAGCCTACCAAGCCCTGCTCTTCCTAGCTATCCTCACAGTTGCAGGGGCTATGGAATTGCCTGCCACTCTCCTTTTGGCCAAGGCTGTGTAATAATGCATGTCTCTTGTGGCCAGGTGTGTTTCAGAGCTCAGAGCTGCTTGGATTTCAGTGTATGCATTGCATATATGGAACTATCAGACATCACCCATGGTGGGGTCTCAGACAACATGCCATAATCAAATATATTTACTTTTCTATAGTGAAATATATAACTATTCCCTCTACACACAACAAATAAGACCACAGATATGCTCCCATCAATGCAAGCCGGGTTCTACCACCTAATGTGTTCAGGTCATGTCAGATGTGGCTACAAAATGAGTTACAAAAATCAGTTTTAGATGTCAGAGCATTGGGAGTATCGGAATTGTAGCTAAAGAACTGTGTTGTCATACTGCCGCTTTATTGGGCACTGGAGCAGAGGAACTCCAGTCCTATGAGGGGTGTGGTTATCTATTTGGCAGATTAGGAAACTGAGACTCAGAGCTGGCATATGGCCAAGGCCACCGAGTTAGTGAAGAGCAGAGCACAGACCCAAATCCAGACTTATCTCCAAGTTCTAATCCTAACCTCCTTTAAGACCCAGATGTAATCTCCTGACTGCCTCTCACCTTTCAGGAAGTCTTTCCTGAGAATGAAAGTCTACATTTACCATTGACTTTTTCCTTTTTTTTTTTTCTTGGCTTTGAAACCAGCACTTAATTATATGCTACATGGTACTGTTATGCCTCAGTGGTCTTCTCATCTTTTTGAGGGCAAGGTCCGTGAATTCCATTTTTTCTGTCTTCCCCACAGGGCTGAGTGCTCAGTGTATTGGTGATGATTCACTGTTGATTGAAAGAAAGTAACTCCTCTAGGCTGTAACTTTGCTTCTTGCACCCAGAAGGGCATGGAAAGGATGTGGTGCGGGGGAGGGGGTGGTCAGGTATTGTCCACGGAGTCGGAAGGACATGGAACATAGCCTATTTGTCTCCCATGAAACCTTGACACTCCTGAATTAAAGAGGTTGGATTTGGAGATGCATACATATGAAAATGAAGCATACATGCGTCATATTTTGTTAAGTTGGAAAATGACATGGAAAAGCTATAGATCTGCATGCAGATATCTCGATCAAGAGCAGCCAGCAGTCAGAGGTGACTGGCCCTCTGTGGCTGGTGCTAGCAGCGAGAATAAAGACAGGTCTGCTTTTAGAAAAAGCATTTAGGTGAATCTCTGGCTGAGTGCTCCTGCGGGGCTTGGATAATGCTGATGAATATGTGCAGTTTGAAATGATCAGGAGACGACCTGATAATCCATCACATGTAAAGATGCCTCTGGGAGCAACTAACCCTTTCTCTGCTCCTGTGAAGTTCAACCCCTTATGAGGAGTGGCTCCTGGGCATCATTACCACAGGGTTTATCATCATTATCAGCCCTCGTGGTTGCCAGGGTGAGTTCCTGAAAAGCCTGCTTATGTATGGTACTTAGATAAAGCTCTGTCTAGGACAAGCCTCACTGCTGCCCTCAATCAACTTGTGATCCAACCCATTCCAGTCTAGGAGACTGGGTGAGGTGGTAGAATAAAGCCTGGCCTCTGGAATCTGGCACCTAGGTCTGGATCCTGACTCGGCCACTTAGTAGCTATCTAGCCTTAAGCAAATTACTCACCTTCTCTGAGTCTCAGACTTCCATCTATAAAAAGAATTGCTAATAATACCTCTTTCTCAGGGTTCCTGTGAAATATAATGCAATAGCCACTATTAAATATTTATATAACCAAACTTTAAGTCCCTTCCCTTCCTGTCCACCATTCGTCTCTGTATGTCTATTTTCATGCTGCTGATAAAGACACCTGAGACTGGGTTAACATATAAGGAAAAAGAGGTTTAATGGACTCTCAATTTCACATGAGGAGGCCTCACAATCATGGTGGAAGGCAAAAGGCACATCTTATATGGCAGCAGGCAAAAGAGAGGATGAGAGCCAAGTGAAAAGGATTTCCCCTGATAAAACCATCAGATCTCATGAGACTTATTCACTACACTGGGAACAATATGGGGGAAACTGCCCCATGATTCAATTATCTCCCATTGTGTCTTCCCACAACACGTGAGAATTATGGGAGCTGCAATTCAAGATGAGATTTGGGTGGGGACACAGCCAAATCATATCAGTCTCCAAAGGCAAACAGTAACCTAGACAAGGGAGGACATAGATGTGGCACACATACTGCTCCTCTCTCTTCCAGTGCCTGCGGTAGGCATCAGTAATCAATCACTGCACTGTTCTCTGTTCTGTGAAGCTTAAATGAGTCCCCAGAATCTTCAACATGGTTTTCCATGCTTCACAACCTGCTAGGACCTAGACCAGTGCCTGCAGAGCTCTTTCAGTTCATCCCTTCATGGTGGAGGAATCCCAGCTGAAGCCTAAGCTATGATCCCAGAATGTTCAACAGACTGTTGGGGCAGGCCCACTAGGTCTATTTCCCAGGGACTAAGGAGTCTCGTGGGGAAGAATTTACCCTAAGAGAAGAGAGAAGAGAGTCACAGAAGTTAGGCTCAAGATAGGCCCATGGTGTTAGGAGTGGGTATGTAGAATCTGCCACTCAGGATGATCTCTGCCCATTCCTACCAGGCAGACACCTGAGCCCTTTTTTATAGGAAGAGCTACAGAAAAATTATAAAAGCAGTTTCTCAATAATTGTTATAGATAGTGATAATCAAAGACAGCTGCCGCTTTGAGACCTGCAACTGCTTCCACTATGGGAGCAGACATAGTGCCTCCAGCCTAGATCCCATGCCAGGTGTTGGGCTCAGCAGGTGATGGGCACGGGCAGGTGCTGAGCATGGGCATCTACAGCATAGGCACCAGAGAGCACCAGCCACAGCAGGGCCCTTGCTGGCACTCCCAATGCACCAGGCATTGGCAGATACCCTCTGTGGCTGCTGCTTGTGCCATTGATGGTGACCAAAGACTTCAGCACAGTGGGGCAGAGCAAATGAGCAGGCTGGCGTCAGGGGCTCTGAGTCCTCCACAAGCACAGCAAGTCACCCATTGGGAGCCCCCAGAGCAAACTGGGAAGGAATTTAAGGTGTCACAGAATGAATAGGAAGCAGCCAGAGAAAGGTTTTAAAATAATATTCCTGGAGTTTCCTCCAGTCCAGCCCCTGATGGCCTAGGAAACTAGAGTTAGTGTATGATATTGAGCCATCATGCATCTCATGTCATTTTTCAAGTATTCTTTTTATAAGTCACCTCTGGAATCTCTAAAGTGAGAAGAGTGTCTTTTGCATGCTAATGAGATGACTGTTAGCTGGAAGCCCCTAGATGGCTTCAGAATGGGGACTGGTCACAGGGAAGTCCCTCTGGTTAGGATTTTCAGCCCCATCCCCTAACCTCAGTGAGGGGAGAGGAGCTGAGGGTTAAGTTGATCATCAATGGCCAATGATGTAATCATTCATGCCTGTGTAATGAAACTTCCATACAAACCCAAAAGGACAGGATTCAGGAAACTTCCAGATAGCTGAACATGTGGAGGCTCCTGAAAGGTGGTGCACCCAGAAAGGGCATGGAAGCTCCATGCCCCTTCTGCCATACCTCTCCCTAAGCATCTTTTCCATCTGCTGTTCTTCTGTATCCTTTGTAGCATCCTTTATAATAAATGGATAAATGTAAGTAAAGTGTTTCTCTGGGTTCTGTGATCCTGTTAAGCAAATTAATCAAACCCAAGGAAGGAGTCATGGGAACCTGGATTTATAGTAGGTTGGTCAGAAGCACAGCAAACAGCCGGGGGCTTGTGACTGGTATCTGGAAAGGGGGGAGGTCTTGTGGGATCTGGCACTATCTCCAGGGAATAGTGTGGCATTGAATTGGAGCTCACCCAGCTGGTGTTTACTACAGATGGCTTGATGTATGGAGAAATACCCCCACACATCTGGGGTCACAGAAGAGTTCTATGCTATGTTGTGGTGAGGAGTGAACAGAAAAAACACACTTTGGTTTCTCCTCTATATCTAGGCGGTATAGACGCTAGAAGCAGTACTTGGATTTTATGTCTCATTGTGTCCTCCATGGTCTCCAGTACAGGCTGGTATAATGGTAGTTCCTCAAAAACAGTTTGGTCAAAGGAGTGAATTAACAGAAGGAAGGAAGGATGGATAAACGGATAGGTAAGTGAATGAATGGATGAATGGTGTGCCACCCTGCAAGCCAGCATTGATGGTCCTCTATTACTGATTACTATTTGCATTTTGTTTTCCTTCCACCTTCTTTTCCTTCCTTCTTAGTTTTCACCAACCCCATCTTTGGCTCCATTGTGAGTGTCCTTTCTCATAATTTCACTCTCTTGAGATCAGAATGAAAAGCTGGGTCAATTTTCCATTAATTAATTCATTAATTAATTGAGTCAATAACTGTTTATTGAGCTCCAGCTGTTCCTTTGTCTATTCATGCAGTCACTTGACAAGATGTTTATTGAGTGCCAGTGGTGTGTCTGATGTGGTGCCAGAAGCTAACCGATGGGGAAACAGAAAGATCTAAGCAAGATCCCTGCTCTCTGGGGTCCAACATCTAAATGACAAAATGGACAGAAACCAGCAAACACTGAGCGCTGCTGACCCATTGCTTCCACCCTGATCAGTGTCCCCCACTTCAGGTTGTGAAGGTCAACCCACCTCCAAACCCCATGCTGTTTAGCCTCTTGTTCTCTGTTAATTGGTCTAACAGGTTGTCTGCAGTGGCCACATAATTAACATGGCATTTGCAGAGGCAGGCAGGCACTATCTGCTAGCTCCCTCCCTCCACCCTGATTCTCACCTCATCTTCAGTCTTCCCTGCTCCTTCCTCATCTGAATCCTCTGAACTCAGAATTAGAAGAGATCTTGGGGAGCTTCTGGTTCTCCAGTGTGGAGCATAGGTGCCCCATCCACAGCCTCCCAGAAACTTGTCTCTTACCGTGGTCCCCACCTCCAGCAACAGCCTGCTCTCTGCTTCATGAGCCTCCTGTCCTGCTCCATGAAGGTGTGTTCCCATGGTCAGCTCAAGTTGACCCACTTTGTCTGGACTGCATAAGTTAGAGCTCAGGATAATCCTGATTCATCTTTTGGGCTGCAGCCTTTCAGATTTTAAAATTATAGCTATTACATTCCTTTTCAGGATTTTCTTAAGGATAATTATTTCCAGTTTCTCACTTTTTCCAAATTCAAATATGACTTCTCACAATCCTGAAGATGTTTCTCTGGACAACCTCTGGTTTCTCTAGAGACCCCTCAAAATGTGCCCTATTCCCCCAAACTGACTATTGCAAAGAGGGCTACCCAGCAATTGAGGTCAGCTGGGTTATTGCCTGTTTTTTTTTTTGTTTGTTTTGTTTTTTTGGGGGGATGGAGTCTCACTGTTGCCCAGGCTGGAATGCAGTGGTACAATCTCAGCTCACTGCAATCTGCCTCCTGGGTTCAAGTGATTCTCCTGCCTCAGCCTCCCGAGTAGCTGGGATTACAGGCGTCCACCACCATGTCAAGCTAATTTTTTCTATTTTAGTATAGACGGGTTTCACCCATCTCAGGCTGGTCTTGAACTCCTGATCTTGTGATCTGCCTGCCTGGGCCTCCCAAAGTCCTGGGATTACAGGCATGAGCCACTGTGCCCAACCTACTGCCTGGTTTTAAGTGACCACTCTATTTCTACGTCTGCACCCTAAGTTTTTATTAACTACGACATACATATTATTAGCTCTTACTGAACTTAGAGGCAACTAAAACTACCAAGTCTTCTTGACATGGATAAAATAAAATAGTCTTATATGTTAAGGTTAAAATAATCCACAAGGATTATCTACTAGTCCAATCTACTAATTTTACAGGAAAGGAAACTGAGGCCCAGAGAGGTTACCGGACAGTGCAAAGTCTCATAGCCTGTGTGGAGTTGGGCAGAACCAGGACTCCTAACTCCTGATCCAGTGCTCTTTCGAGGACACCAGGTTGCCTCTTGATTGGCAGCCATTTTGGGGGGGAAATAGACTGCGTCTTCTACTTTCAAGTCAGTTTTTCTCATGCAGTGTTTTATGCTATTCGATGTTTGAACCCAACGCATGACTCTGGGTTTAGCCTTTTGGGATTTCATCTTATTCATTTCATTCAATCTGTTGAGATAATTTCCAGCTTGATTTTGTGAGGCATTGCAGTGGCAGGTCCTCCCAGGCTTGTGTCAGGCTGATGTATGGAATTTTCTCGAGCTCTGGGTACTTTTCATTCTGTGTCCTGTGCCAGTGTGTTCCACCACAAGCCTGGCAGAGGACACGCACTGTCTGAAGCCAGACGCATGCGCACTTCCTTCTCCCCAGTCCGTCTGCCTGGCGGATGTCTTCCACGTTAGTCTCTCTCCTCCCACTTGCCTCTTGTCCCGCTTACTAGGTAGGAGCCCCACAAATCTGTCCCAACTGTACCACCAGAGTGGAACTTAGAGGAAATATGCCAAGCAGGATTTTGTTTTATTTTGTGAAAGTCTTTCTTGAGAATCTACCTGTTGTAGTTAAAAAAAAAAAAAAAAAAAAATCCCCAAACTAAGCATACATACAGAGACGTGTTTCCTATCTCTTTATGGACTCACATGGTTAATCTCACATTATTATTCTCTCCTTAGCTTTCTTATCTGTGTAATGGGAGGAGACAGAAACTCAGGGCTAGCGAGCATCTGCTCTGTGCCAGCAGCTTTGTCAGGGGCTTCATTTGTGTTTGCCTTTTATGTAACTGTCAACACAAGCCTGCAGATGATATCCCCATTTCAAAGAAGAGAAAACTGACCTAGGAGAAGTTAATTTACCAAGGCTTATCCAGCTAGTAAGTGACAGAGTCTCTTTACCCTCTGCCTTCCCTTGCTGAGTTACTACAAAAATCAAATAATTTAGTCACAAATGTAAAGCTTCTTTGAAAAGTAAAAGCACTCTGTAAACATAAGGGAGAATCGCTGAAATACTGAGGTTCCTCCCTTGCTTTCTGTCTCCTTCTTCTTTTCCGTCGACTCCCTAAAGTATAAGCAGCAGCCTTTGGTCCAGACCTATCAAAGAAATGTCATAAAACTATTTTCCAAAATGTCAAATGCCTGTGTACTTTAGCCCAAAGTAATTATGCCCTTTGATTTTCTCGAAGTCACAATGCAAAACCCTGGGAGCTTCGAGGATGTGCCCTTTCTCCTCCATCCTGAACTAATGGAAATCAAGGCTGAAGGCTGAGCCTGCTGGGGAGTCCACAAGAGCCCTTCAGTGCCACAGAAGCCTGGCCTGACTTTGGCAGGTCTCCAGCAGTGACCACAGAGTGCTAAATAATAATAGGGTTGAATTATTTATCCAGAGGCTAATGACTCATGATGGCATGGTCCACTTCTACCAGGATTCCAGGTCTAAGGTAAGTGGGTGACAGAGGGAGGACTGCAGTCCTGGCCTCTGGACCATCAGTGCACACACCCCACCATCATCCCACCCCGTGTAAAGCAGGCAGAGCTCAAGCACTGTGCCTAGAGGGCAACTAACATTTCAGGGACATTGTTGGGTATTTACACTAAGCTAGACATTTGTGTATGCAATTTCCCACTGCATCTCCAAAACAATCTTTATTTTCCATATCTTTCCTGATAAAGAAAGTGAAGCTTATATTTCAGGTTATACAGTTGGCAAAGCGTAGAGCTGGAACAAGATCCAGGTCTGACATTTCTAAGATACCATGTGCTATTTCTCTTAGAATTCCTCTTTCCTGACAACCATATTTAAAAGCATAATCTGGGAAGTGTAGATGGTGCCAAGCCCAGTCTTGGGGCACAATGGGTTCTTCCTATGGTCTTTAGGGCCCTCTGTGATCTGATCTCATTCTGGATTCTTCTTATCAGACACAACACTTTTCGTCATCAGAATTACCTGGAAGCTTTAAAATACAGATTGTTGGAATCCATCCTTGGTTTACTGTCATCCAAATAATTGGTACTGGAACCAGTTATCTTATTCTTAAGGCTTCCAAGTGATTGTGATTATCAGTTAGTTTAGAAACTATCATCTTACACAGAAAGTCACTTCCAAGTTCCCATCCATGTTCCCATTTGTGTGACCTTGCTCGATTCCATGGACTTCACTCAGATTGTTTTTTTTTCTTCTATCCCACCCATTGTTCTCATCCAGCTCACACTCTATCACCTCTGTAAGGATCTTGGCTCCCATAGCTTCCAGGAATGCTCCATCATCTGTATTCCATTAACATCTTTGGCTCTCAGCTAACATATATTAGTCAGGATGAGAGTTTAGAAGCTGCCTGAGAGACCCAAAACAGCAGTTTTGCCTCATTTAACACCTAGAAGTCTATCCCTGTCTTCTCTCACAGTACAGGAATAATCAGTCCATTGGTGGCCCCAGGACATCAGGGACCCAGGCTCCTGTAATCTGGTTGCTCATCCCTACAATGGTGCCTTTGTTCTAGTAGCCCAAGATGGCTCATCACCATGTCCATAGACACTGGATAAAGGGAAGATGGAGTAAGAAAAAGCAGTGACAAAGAATTGCACACAGCAATTAGGATCACCTTCCACTGTCCAGAACTTGATCACATAGCCACACTTAGCTGCAACCAAGGTTGAGAGATTTTAACTTTATTTTGCATCACTACATGCCCAGTCAAGATGAAGGGTTCTGGGATGGGAGAATGGATATTGGGGAACAACCTAGCAGTTTCAACTTCTACTTGGGGTTGTAATTTTCTGTCTTTGCCTGTATTCCTAGCTAGACTATAAAAGCTTCATGAGAACTAGGCCCCTGACTTATACCTGTTTGTGATCCTTCTAGGAAGGCACTAGATCAGTGCCACTGGTTGGCAAGACAGACTAGAGTGATTGACAAAGCTCCGGAATCGAACTTTTATTTTAGTCCTTGTTTTCTATAATTTAGCACAAATTTCTTAACCTCTCTGGGCTTTAGTTTCATAGAACCATAAAATTTAGTTGAAAGTCACCTTCGCTATTATCTAGTGCAAACTGCTCATTTGGTAGATGAGGAAGCTGAAAACCAGAAAGAACAGTGACTCGTCCAGGACACAAAGCTTTATAAATAGAAGATCCAGAGATAACGTCTCCTAGAAACCTACCCAAGGACAGCACTAAGGTGTCTTCTCATATCCAGAAAATAGGCACAAGGGATAAGGTGATCTTTAAACTTCCTTCCAATTCAGAAACTCTGAGTCACATACACAGTCACATTTGTACCCCTTGCTCAAATTAAGTACAAGATGGGATAATTTCTAAGCATTGAACCACTGCATCCTGCTGGATCTCACTATGTACTTCAGCAGCTTAGACAGAAACTCAAGAAGTAGAAAAGTTCCGTGCTTTGGGTTCCAGGGTTATGTAAGAAGCAAACTGGGTGGAGAAAGCAAAGGAGAGAGACTTGGGTGACCCTGCTATCGGTGACAAGCAGCAAGATTCCTTGAGAGCTTCTTAGGAGATGACACAGCTCTAGGTGTTATGGAGTGGCTGCCCTCAGGGAATTTGGAATCCAGGTCACACACAGTTAAATAGCAGTAGAGGAGGGCATACGTAACATTAAACAGAAGAAAGATCACAAGGCAAACTGGCTGTAATAATAATAACAGCTTCCATTTATTGCTCAACTGCAATGCGTGCCCCACACTGTGATAGGTATTTATTTTATAGGCTTGATCTCATTAAATCCTCACGACAAGCTTCTGGGATTACTGAAGGTCATACAGCTGGTAAGTGGTGATTAATTGTCAGAGGAGTGGTGTGAAGAACGTAAATTATGAAGCAGTTCGGAAAGAGAGAAGCCTAAGGGTGGAGTGGTCTGGGAAGGCTCTGTGAGGAAGGAGAGAGTTATACAGGATCCTGAGGATCAGTGGGACGTGAAGGAGGTGGGAAAGAGGGAAAGTGAGTGTAGGTGGCAAAGGCAACACAGGTCCAGGGGACACTGAGTTAACAAATTCCCAAGTAAAGTACGGGAGTAATTAAATCCAAGGGCAAACGTCCAAGCTGTGGAACTGTGGGACTAGGGAGTGGTGGGGTCAATGAAACGCCCAGTGATCATTCTTGGAGAAGGATGAAAGGTCAGTTGGAGTCCCATAGCTCACATGTGGCCTGCTGCAAAAGAAAAAAGGAAAGAAAATGACTGAGAAACTCTAAAGGCAACTGTGTCAAGGGATTTGCAAAAAAGAATATGTCTTTTCATCCAGGAATCTCTCTTCAAGGGTTTAAACTAACAAAAATTTCAGAGACAGAGTGAAAACTGAAAACAAATGTCGAAATAATAGGAAAATTCTTGAATATATTATGGCACATATACATGGTTCAATGTTATGTAGCCTTTACAGGACATACTTTTGAAAAATGTGTAATGAGTTCATATAATGTCAAGAAGCAGAATGTGGGCCAGGTGCAGTAGTTCATGCCTGTTATCCCAGCACTTTGGGAGGCCAAGGAAGGTGAATCCCTTGAGCCCAGGAGTTTGAGACTGTCCTGGACAACATGGTGAAAACCTGTCTCTACAAAAACAAACAAAACCCCACAAAAATTAGCCAGCTGTGGTGGTGCCTACCTATAGTCCCAGTATTGAGAGGCTGAGCTGGAGGATCACTTGATCCTGGGAAGCTGAGGCTGGGGTAAGCCATGATCACACCACTGCACTCCAGCCTAGGTGACAGAGGGAGTCCTTGTCTCGAAAATGAAACAAAACAACCCCCTCCCCCCAAAAAAAACAAAACAAGGAAGCAAAATGCAAAAAGCTATAGCACCACAGTTCATAATTTTAAATTATGTGTATGTATATATTATGTAAAATCATATGTGAGTGTACACACAGAAAAAAAGATGGAAGGAAAGACAGCATATTTACTGTGGTTATCATCACAGAGGAAGAATGTGGGTAAGTTTTGCTTTAGAATTTTCCTTTTCTGTACTTACTAAGTTATGTTCAGTGAGCACACACTTTTATAGCAATAAAAGTGTTCATTTAAAATTTTTTTAATTTAAAATGCTCATCCTCTGCCATGAAACAATATTTATAAACATCTTGCTTTGTCTTCAAAGATAATTCATTGTCTCTGCCTTCAGTATGCAGACACAAATGTTTCAGCCAAATGATTATTCAGTCGTTGTTGAATCCATAGATTTTTTTGAAAGTTCATTTAAATCGGGCCTTCATGGGTTCCCATGTAAAGCTCCCAGCTCCATGGCTCCCACAGGACTGGAAACATTAAAGTCTCCCGTTAATGTTCTCTGAAGCCATTTAGATAAATTGTCTTCCCAAGGTCATAAATCCTAAATGAATGACACCCTTATTTCAGGGGACAGGTACCAAAGCCTCTTTCAAACTTGATGATTTACGGATCTGTGGCTTGCAGAATGTCAGGGGTCCTTCATCAATATCCACAGGGCCTTCTCAGGTATTGAAACATACCACATCTGATGGAAAGACATTACTGTACTTGGGTCAATAGTTTTCACCTTTATCCGTCCTGCTTGCTTTGGTTTGGGGGTTTATTTATTTTTCTTTCTTCCACTGAAATAGTTGGGATATGAGCTGAGTAAGAGAGGCAGTGCATTAAATATAATTTGATCAGAATCCCAGGCTGTCTTTGCCCTCACTGCAATAGGGGCGACATAAAGGTTAATAACTGAGAGAGGCCCCCATGCACTTAACCACAGTGCAGCACCCCATCACCAAGTGACAATTAGGAACTCTCCCTGAATGCCAATAACTAGTGATCAAACAGAACTTCCCCCAAACCAGGCGCACTTCTGCATTAGCCCCGCTCTCCATTCATCACCGAGCTGACAGCTTGCAGAGCTCAGTGTTGAGCATGCGGCTCTGTCTTTGTTTTACCCAGTGAAATGATCTATGCTACCAGGACTGAGTGGGAGAGGAGCAGGGGAGGGAAGGAAGGAAACGAAATAGGCTTGTCTTTGGCATGGTTGGGCAACAGCACCAAGTGTCTGTTTGAACCTTGAAGAGAAATATCACATAATGATCTTGCTTGTTCCTGCTTGTGACTTTCTGGCTCTCAGACAAGGATGGCCCTACCTGAAATAGTTCTCTTTTTGGAGACAGCATGACAAATTGGAGCAAGCACATAGCCAACTGTGTGATTTGTGGCAAGTCACTCTGGGTCTTTGTTTTCTCATCCATAGAATGAAGGAGTAGATGAGAACAGTGATTTTCAGACCAGGTTTCTCAGAGTGTCAGGGTTCATAGAGGCATCCCAGACCCGGTAAGGGCATGCTTCCTGCAAAGGCAGAGGTGAGGAGGTTAGCAAATTCCAGGCACAGCTGCTCCATGTTGGCTCATTGCATTTTATTAGTAGACTACTTTAAAATGTGCAGAACATGGTCTTACATACTAATTTCATCTGGTCCTCACGATTTGTAAGGTAATTAGGACAGATATGACCAACTATTCCAGTAATTATTGCTATGTTACAAACCGCCCGAAGACTCTATGTTACTGGACTACCATTTTTTTATGTTCACGGATTCTTTGACCCTGGAATTTGGATGGGCACAACAGGAAATGTTCTTCTCTGCTCCATAATGTCTGAGACCTTGGCTAGAGAGACTAAAGGCTGGTGATGACTAATCAGCCATGGGCTAGACTCATCTGGATGTGTCCTTTCTCATGTCAGCTGAGCTCTTGACTGGAGTACCGACACGGCCTTTCTCTGGGGTTGTCACATGGGCTAGTTTGGGCTTCCTCACACAAAGGTAGCTGAACTCCAAGGGCTGGTGTCCCAAGAACAAGGCAGCATTGCACTGTATTTTTATCATCTGAACTCAGAAGTAGTTACATAGTGTTGCTTCTGTCACACCCTGTTGATTGAGGCAGCCCCAAAGTTTCACCCAGGATCAAAGGAGGGACAAGATGGGAGAAGAATCAATGCCACAGAGGAGGAACAGCATGTGGAATGGGAGACAGTGTTGTATTTTCTTGAGAAAATATAATCTGCCAAGCCCTCTTCATGTGAAAGATGAGGAAAGAGACAGAGGAGAATTCACACACATTTACTAAGAGCAGAGCTGGGACTAGAGCCAATTACTTCAGATTCGAGCCCTCTCTTTGCCACGCTGGTTTGGGTTCTTCATTTCATCTTTCTGAGTTAACTCTTTATTAATTCAGTGAATAGACTCATTAAAATATGAATCCTCTTCATGGCAATGCACGGCCACCCCAGGAAAGCTGTATCTTCTCGTGGATGGAACACTTCTCTCATCTGTTCTCAGAAAATTGGAGTGAAAAATGTACATAAATTCCAGTAAAATTAAGTTAAAAGGCAAGGCTATTCATGTCTCTTTCTAGCCTCCAGCTCAGCACCAGGAAAATAATTGGTTCTTAGTAAAGGATTGGGTTATTTTTTGTGTGTTTTGTTTCTTATGAATCAACATTTGCTTTTGAATCCTTTCCAAAGTCAAAGCCATAGAAACAATTCTTTAAGGTTGTTTTGATTCTTTGATGGTTCCTACTTGAAGTTAACTTTTATCTTCGTCCATTCTGACAACACCTAAGTGTATTTATTTCCAATTTACCAACAAGAAAAATGAAAGCTGAGAGACAAAAAGAGAGCCAAGGACACAAGGTAAAGTCTGAGAAAAGAGTTGGAATTGGAGGGAACTTATGAAATAGGATTTATTTTTTTATTAATTCAGCAGCCATCAGTTGGGAAATGACAATGCCTGGTCCTACATTCGACACAGAATCCAAAGACAAGGTGACAATGGTCCCTGCCATCGAGAGCCTCACAGACTCCGGGAGACATCTAGGTAATCCAATATCATCAGTGCTGAAAGAGGGCCTGAACAGAACACTGATGGGACACAGAGAAAGCAGCTATGGGCACTGCCTGGGAGATTGGATGGCTTCAAAGAGGTGATAACATTTAACCTGGACCTGGAGGGAGAGGTAAGCGCTGTCCAGGCAGAGGCAGCGAGGTGGGACAATAGACCTGAGCATAGGGAATGCTCATGAGGAAACACACAGACATGAAAGGACATGATGTGTCTTGAGAAAGATAGACATCTGGCCAGTGTGGGAGGGTAGCTGTGAAGCAGACTGGAAAACTGAGGTCAGATTGTAAAGGGGTGCCAGTAGCATCCCTAGATACTTACTTTCTGTACACTTTATCTTCCTCAGAGTCCTACCTTACCCCTACTTCTGAGATCTTGATCTCTACCTCTCCACAATTAAAACCTACTCCGGAGAATGTTGGATATCAGTCATTTACACTATAGTATAAATTATATTATCTATAGACTAAAAGCCAATGTGTTCTTTCTTGGAGCATTTTCTTAATTAGAAATTTTATTTCAGCTTATTAAACAGAAGGCTATGTCTCTCTTGTTTGAAAGAATGTTGTGGAGATTCTTCTTATGGCCAATGAAATCCCAGCCCAGAGTGAGAGTCCTGTGGGGAAACATTCACCACTCTGTACCAGAGACAGAATCCTGGGCCAGACTAACCATTTGTTTAACTCTATGTGCCTGCATCATTCCTGGTCATTTTGAGCTCCCTTGGTCTCTGGATAAGAGCTTAACTATTCCAAGAGCTGCTAACCACTTCTCCCAATAAAATACAATATACAACCCATAATGATCAACATCAGCAAGCCAAACTCCTTGGCATGGGGCAGAATGTAAATGTTAAGAGTCTCATAGCTCACTGCCTATAAAAACTCTTTAATGTGTGTCTAAGTAACAGGTGATTGTCCACTGCCTACAGCTAGAGTGATAATTCCAGCTCCTCTTTCCTGAAAGAGATGAGTGTTGATTCTCTATGTGAGAACATGTGGGTGATATTCGGGGAAAGCCAGATTTTGCCAACATATGGACACAGTTCATTTACAGTTCTACAAGGGAGGGAGAAGAGAATTTCCTTAGGGTTTTCTTTCCCTTTTTTTTTTCTTTTGAGACAGGGTCTCACTCTATCACCCAGGCTGGAGTTCAGTGGCATGATCGTGGCTCACTGCACGAAGTTCCTGGGCTGAAGCAATCCTTTCACCTCAGCCTCCTGAAGAGCTGGGACTTCAGGCATGCACCACCATGCCTGGCCCTTCTTTCATTGTTGATTGGTGTCAGGTACTGCCTTATCTCTTAACTCATGAGTGGTGTTCTCATCTTCCCCTTGTTGCCATCCTTGAAGTCTACCTGACTTGGTATTAGAAGGCACTTGGGTGATTGTTAAACTCCGTTCTTACTGATTTTTCTCAATTACTCCTTTAACCTCTTCTTTCTGCCATCTCTCAGGCCCATCCCCATAGATGGCTTCTTGATTTGTCTCACCTCCCGATCTCTGGTTTCCTGACCTCCCACTGCACTGATGAGCTTTGTTCCATGCCTTGCTGTCCTCTGTGGTTGCCAAAGCTATTTTGTACCCTTCGATACACAACTCTATCCAATCCCTCCTCCAGTATTATTACCCAAACATTGAGTCATTTGTAATGTGGCTGTCACTTCTGTTCCTCGGACAGGGTCCCTGCACCGGGAAAGAGGTTGTCTTGGTCCCCTGTGTCCCAAGCCTCTGCCTGCGCCATGGTCCAAGTCACCAGATCTACATCTGATCCTTCTGCTTGAACCCCTACCCTACCTGATTCCTTTCTAAGTGTTCCTGTCATATCCTTGAATAGAGATTCTATCTTGCCCTCACCATGAACACTGTGTTCCCATGGACTGGAGTCTAGTGGGAGTTCCAGTCCTTGGATTCCAAGACCCCCTGCTGTCATGCTCAGCTAATGCCAGGCTATGGCTGCTGGGACCACCTTAGAGACCCTGACTTCCAATCTGGCTCTGATCCCTCGCCTGTCCATCTCATCTCTGGTCATTGTACTTTGTTTCCCTGCATGGACTTCTTCCTGCCATCTGTTGCTGGGTCTGCCCAGAAATCTGCCATATCTCACTGATTAATGCCAGGATAGGCCAACTGCTGTGACAAACAACCCCATGTCTCAGTAGCTTTACACAATGACATGTTTATTTCTCATATCAGTCCAAGCGTTCAACAGATGATTCAGGGACCTGCTCCTTCCATCCAGTGAGCCCTCCATCTTCTAATACCTTGGAATCCTTAACTGGTTCCTCTGTATCCAGCCAACCAGTGGATGAGAGAGGCAAGATAGCAAAGGAGGTATCAGGAGATTTTTAGGGGCCGACCAAGAAGTGATGTTCATTGCTTTGACTTCATCATCACTGGCTAAAACTAGTACCTGACTTTACCTAGAAGATGAAGTCTTCCTGAGTGCCAGGGGTAAATGAAACGATCTGGTGTAGGAGTGGCATTGTCTCTGCCACGCAGTGGAACATCTGTTTTCTAAGTGCTATCTCTTCCCAACGCAGCTTATATCTCCCATTCCAGCTTCTCATTCTGTCCAAAGTCTGGAAATGACTGGACTCCTGAGAAGACATTTCAGAAGCGACAGAAAATGGGGACCAGGGTTTGCCTTCCTATCACCTGAGCAGAAGGTGGTTCCCAAGGGGAAGCCCCCCTAGGGGGACCCTCAAGCCCTACACAATCTTGCAAACTGGGCTCTTTTTGACAAGTGACAGCCTTTCATTTCTTCCAAGAAATATTCTTTTTCCCCTCCTGGGGACTTGTTCAGAGAAGAGAAACTCAAGTGATAGGTGCTTTGCAAATATCTAGATGGAGAGGGAAAATGGCATGAGAAAAAATTTAGACAAAACAATGTAGATCACCATGGAAACCATCTTTAGAACACACTGAGGAAAAGAAATCATTGTTAACATGGCTCGTATTTTGCAGAGATGTCTAATCACCAAATTCAATTTTAGACCCTTCAATCATGCAACCTTCAAAATGTCAGGGTTGTTATGAGCACAGCACATGCTGATTTTCTGGGAACCTTCCTCTTACTCATCTAATAACCTTTAACGAAGATAATGCTTTAATTAAGGCAACTTACTGTTTCCCCGTTGGTTAATTTGAAATCAGTGAAAGGTCAAGTTACCATTAACACAGTGAGTTTACTAAGCTATTTTAGAAGTATTTTTATTCTGACAGCAGAGGCTTGTAAGAATATGGCCAATATTTAGTTGAAATGTGAACAAGGAAAATAGGAGGTTTGTCTTTTGTATGGCATGGTAAGATAAAGAAAAATCATTCTTAATTACGCGAAAGCAGTTTTTCTTGGAGTTTTCTGCCCTAATAGATGTGAAAAAGTCTACAGGTATGGATGACTGTGGGTCAATAATAATGATTCAACATGGCTGTTTAAACAAAACCTTTAGGGGCTGCTAATGAACGGTTTGTTCCAGGGGCTTCTAAAGAAATGTCAGAAGAAAGGCAGTGGCTTTCGCAAGTGAGACGTCAGAGATGGAGGGTCACCACCATCTAGGTGCTGGGCTTCCACCTTGCAGGCACAGAAATGTAGTGTCTGCCCATGGTTATCTGCCCACCAGTCTCATGGGGCTTCATCCCTGTTCATTCTCCAGGTTCCCAGTCTCTCTGGGGAAAAAGTTCCCATTTCTCTGTCTTTCTCTGTCTGTCTCTGTCTCTGTCTCTCTTGTCTGTCTGTCTCTCTCTCTGTCTGTCTCTCTCTCTTTCATTATACACCTTGAAAGCAAGGATGTCTTTCCCATTGGAAAGCATGGCCAGAGTTTGATCTTGTAGTCCCAGGATAGTAAGTTATAAACTATGCACTCTGAGGCCTCTTGGAAAATGTATATGTATACCGTACATGTTAGAGGCAGTCTCACTTTGTCACCCAGTTCGGAGAGCAGTGGCACAATCAGAGCTCACTGCAGGCTTGAACTCCTGTGATCCTTCCGCCTCAGCCTCCTGAGTAGCTGAAATTACAGGCATGAACCACCACATTCGGCTTGGAACATGGATTTGTGTTCTGTTCTCTATTTTCCTTGACCTTAGTCTTAGTACATGATATGTGCAGGCTGAGGGAGAAAGGAGACAGTGTGCTTATGTGAAATAGAAGGCAAGTCTGGATAAAATTATGAGCTCTATTTTTTCCTTTCTCTCACTTCTTCCTGCAAACGTTTGCTGAGCATGTACTATGTACTAGGTATTCTCTCTGGTGCCACTAGTATTTCTTTTCTGTGCCTCTTTTCCCTCTCTGTAGCTTTTCTTTTTCCTACTTCAGGTATCAGATTTCCTCCTGTCCTTCACTTCCCTGTGACCAAAAAACCTATTCTTAGGAAAGTTGAGCTGTGAGTTGTTTGCACTTTGGTGCAAATGTAAGTTGTTTTAACTTAATCTTTTGTTGTTGTATCAAATGATTCTCTGTTCAAGAAATTTTAGACACAGTTTGCAAGCAGGGAAGATATTTTCAAAGTAGAAGGCCTTCTCCAAAACCTTAGAGTCACACCATCTGTTGACCACCCACTTGGAATATGCATGAGATCGGCCGTTTCCTTGGCTTTTTTGTATAATCAAAACAGATAATGGAATTGATCAACCTCAGAAGAACGTGCCAACATTGCTATTAGGATAAAGTCCCAATTACATAGCACACAAGACCCTGCATAATCCTGCCTCCTACCTAACTCTTTAGACTCTTTCTGTGTCATTGGAGGAAAGCCATATTGGAATTTTGTCAGATCTTTGATCAAAATACCATCTAATCTTAGCATGCTTCTGCTTGGAGCGTTCTACTTGTCAACCTCCTTCATCATGCTAACTCCTACTCCTGTTTCACGTCTCATCTTAGATGTTAGTTCTTCTGACAAGCCTTCACTGACTCTCAGGAACCTAATGAGAGTGGGATTAGGCTCCCTGATACATGATCTGATAACGCAATAATTTTTATAGCCCTTCTCATAGTTGTGCTTATGTATTTCATGGAAGTATACTTCATTAATTTTGGTCTTCACACTGTCTTATCTATTATTTTGTATCAAACATCTATCAGAGTGGTGGGCTTACAGTGAATATCTGTGGAATGTATACATGACCAAACATAAATACTAAATCTCTAAGTCAAAACTTCATCAAGAGTCCCCTTGCAGTTTGGTAATAAGTGGATTAGCTGTGCCTTGCTGAGTGGTCACCTACTGTTAAGGTAATTCCATTTTGGACAGAAATCTGTACTTGGGTTGTGCCCTCATTGTCTCATATCTGGGATTTCCCCACTTCAACTTGTGAGATCGTACCAGGTTAATCTTCCCCCAGACTCCGGTTTGACCAGGTCGTTCTTCTGCTCAAAAGCCTCTGATGGATTAGAGTTGGCTACAGAATAAAGTTCAGACTCCACCTGGCCTTCCTCAAGCCCTTCTGTATGTCGATCCTGACCTCTATTTCTGTATTAACTTCCTTTCTAAGATGAATTATTCATTCTAGCAGACATTTTTATTCACTGACTTTAAGCTTTTGTTTATTTTCTCTACCCAGAAGCACCTCCTGCCTTTCTGTTTATAAAACTTCTACCCATTCTGAGAGAACAACTCATATTCCATCTTCTCTGTTCAATAGTCTCAGGCCACTAGCGTTAGGACTCTTTCAGGTGCAAGCGATGACACTGACCTCAAATTTCTCTAAGGACAAAAGAGAACCTACTGTAAATACATGCAAAGTACTGTGTATTTTGAATTTTAATTGAGTCTGCACGGGTTCTCCCCTACCCCCACAAAGGAAAATTGAGACATTTTACCTATTCCTCTGCTCATATATCTCAGTTTTCCTTTGGAGAACCACCCACACCTCATGCTCCATTCATGCAGTTCCGTGAGGCTGACCCCACCCATGGGTTCCAGGAGTGGAAGTTTTTTCTATCTCTGGGGGAAGTCCTCTCTCCATCTGCTTCTTTCTTCCTACAGCTTCTGGCAAGCTCTGTAGCTTATACTTGCATTCTTACACGTTGGAGTCATCCAATAAGTATGAGTTGATTATATTTAGCAATGAGGGGTTGAGGGAAGGGTGGAAGACTCAGGTTTTCTCTGGGATTGTGTGGTCAAAGACTTAATTTTTGCCCTCACTGCTAAAGGAAATCAAAGGTCAACACATCTGCGTTACGGCATTTGGATCATGGAGATCCAAATTTATCTCAATATATTTTCTTGGCTATAAGTTATCTCCTGGTCAACTTGGAGATCCCAATATATTTCAAATATATATATATATATATTTCTTTTTTTTTTTTTGAGACAGAGTTTCGCTCTTGTTACCCAGGATGGAGTGCAATGGCGCGATCTTGGCTCACTGCAACCTCCGCCTCCTGCGTTCAGGCAATTCTCCTGCCTCAGCCTCCTGAATAGCTGGGATTACAGGCGCGTGCCACAGTGCCCAGCTAATTTTTGTATTTTTAGTAGAGATGGGGTTTCACCATGTTGACCAGGATGGTCTCGATCTCTTGACCTCATGATCCACCCGCCTCGGCCTGCCAAAGTGCTGGGATTATAGGAGTGAGCCACCGCGCCCGGCCCTCAAATATATTTTCTTAGCCATAAGTCGTCTCCTGGTCAACTTGGAAGTCATTTGACTCTTTGTAAGTATGGCCTATCTATATGGCTCTTACATAGGTAAAACGAAGTCATACAGGCAATGTACATAACTTGGCCAGCTTTTTATGGGGATTTTCCCCACTTTTAATAAAGAAATCACTCTTTCACTGAATTTTATTCACAATGATAAGACTTCAGAACTACGGTATTATATTTGGAAAGACTTTCAATCTTCTTGCTGCTCAAACACCTCTTGCTCTCATGTGGGCACTTTAATGTTGTCAGGATGTCAATTCTATTATGACAGAGTCCTTATAAATGGAAATTTCCACTTCTTATTCTTAGCTAATATGAATGGGTAAGAAGACGTTTGAGTTTTCTCCTCTGTTTTCATAAAAACATACTTTCCCACAAGACTGGAGGAAAACAGTATGGTTGTGAAGCACTCCAAGCTTTGAAGAGAGAACGTTTCCTCTGGTCCTCAACACCTACTGTTCACTATCTCCAAACGACTCCACAGTTATTGTCATCTCTAATTGCTGTGATGCTTTGGAGAGTCTGAAGGCACTGGAATGTTTGTTTCCACCAAGAAATGGCTTCTACTTTCTTTTGGTGCAGTACCACTTGAGTTTCAGTTGTAAAGAGTTGTGGCTACAAATCCGTTGTCCTTTGCTCTTCACATAATGTTAGGGCCTGATGATTAGAAGGATGTAAATGTTTACCTCTTTTGTCCAGGAGCAGGAGTAGACTGAACTACACTCAACACCCTTGTATTAGCTATCTATTGCTGTGTAAAAAGTGATCCTGACATGAAGTATCTTCAAACAATAAACATGTATTATCTCACACATTTTTGGTGTGGAATCTGGGAGAGATTTAACTGGGTGGTTCTGGCTCAGGATGTCTCATGAGGTTATGTCAAGGTGTTGGCCTGGGGTTGTAGTCATCTGAAGGCTTTTCTGGGGCTGCACTGGGGTTTTCAAGATGGCTTATTCACATGGGTATTGGCTGGAAGCCTAAGTTTCTTGCTCATGGAGGCCCCTGATTGAAGGCCCTTATGGCATGGCAGCTGGCTTCCTCCAGAGTAAGTGATCAGAGAGAGAGAGAGAGAGAGAGAGAGAGAGAGAGAGAGAGAGAGAGAGAGACCAAGGAAGAAGCTGCAATGCCTCTTATAACCTTGTCTTAGAAGCAGTCACTTTGGCCATATTCTACTTGCTAGAAGTGAGTCACTAGGTATAGCCCATACTCAGGGAGGGGAATTGAACCCCACTTCTTGAGAGAAGGTATATCAAATAATTTTGGGACACATTTTGAACTGCCACTGTTCTCTTGGTTTCCCTCCTTTATGACTGGCTATCTGCAAAACACAAACACACAGACAAACCAACCAACCAAGGTCAGGGGTTTAGTCTGGAGTCAGCATAGGAACAGATAAATACTGTACCCTCAATCTTGGGGTAATTCACACAGAATTTCATGCTTCCAACCTAACCAAATAGATGCTCCTCAAAGCTCTAAAAGGACAAAGTGGAAATTCCGACTGAGAGAGCCAGATTTTTAAACAGTACTGTCTTCTGTGCCCTTGTGAATATGCAGTGGCCAGGAGATAGCTTTTCTCGGGCAGTGCTTAGAGAATGGGACACCAGGAAGGCTTCTGAACAGGGATAGAACTGCTTGGCTGTACTCACCTAGACTAATAGGTCAGAATAGAGGCAGCAGATGGTAAGACCTGAGTAAGAAGCTCACTAGTTCTGTTCTGCCGGTTGGCAAAGGCCAGTCACAGATGGTGACAGAGAGGCTACAAGTAGATCCCAGTTCTGGGATCAAGCAAGTGCCAAAGCTTCACACTAAAATTATCCGCAGCACCGCTGAGCGATGTGCAGGATGCATAGGCAGAATTCTAGGTTTGGATAGCTAAAACAGAGACCACAGTGGTTCTGGCCCCTTGGTGGCTCTACAGGCACAACGAGAGGAAGGGAGCATTTGGTACCAGATGGAGAGGTTGCGGGAACAGAGCATGACTGTCAGACCACAGAGTGAAGCATCGCACCATAAAGACAGATGGCTGAGAGGGGTGCCCCACTCCGTGACAGCTCACTGCCTTTTGAATACTCTTACTGCCTGTGTACCCTTCAAATGGGCCTCTTCAAAAGCTTCTACTTCCAAAGCATTTTTTTCTAGAAGTCAAATATAAGTGTTCCAAACTTGATTACAGGCTGCGAGCACTTCATAGCTTTGCTATTTCCTCACATTTAGAGACTACCAGGTTTCCAATAAACTAAGTAATAAGGGAATCATAGAATGGTATAACTTATGAAACTGAGCATTGAAGAAAAGATGTCACATAAGGATAGAGTCTTTCCCATACATTCTTGCTATTAAGACTCCTGTGCAAGAGCAGAGGGGGTGGGAAACATAGAAAATGCACAGATTTTTACTTCAAGATGTAGATCAAGTCTACATGTCATTACCCTACCAAGAAATTCAGTGGCTCTGCTGGTACCAGCTTTAGATGTAAGCAGGGGGGAATTCCCTTTAAAGGCTCTGCTCTGGCCCTTCTCCAGCTGTGTTTCTACATCTGAGGAGGAGTCCATTAAGCCAAGAAATGTGTCCACCTGGAGGTGACTGCACTCCTTCAGACCCCACATCAGGTACCCAGGAGCCAGCATTCCCTACCCAAACGGCCCTAAGCCACTTCCAGAGCCTGCAGAGGCTTCTCCCCTACATCCTGAGATGTGTATCCTGGACCTGTGGAATAGCCAAGAAATGACTGTTTTGGAGGGAAGAAAGTGAAGATGGAGTTTGGACATGGGGGCTGAAGTGTCTGTGGAATGGAGGATACCCGGCACTGCAGGGCTGAAGGGGTCATGGGAAGCAAAGGGGGAAAGGCTGCTCCATGTGGGGACCAGCTCTCTCTGACCTGCCTTGTTCCAGCAAGGAGCTCTGAGAAGTCTCAAAATCCTCAATTCAAACTGGGTCTTCCAAGTTGTTATGATAGTATATTTGTCAAGGTGAAAGGATACAATGCTTTTAGTTCACCATTTGTTAGCTTTTTAACTTTTATATATTTAGACATTTGGTGTGTGGGTCTCCATGTGTGTAGCCTTCTCATGGGCACTACAAATATTAAAATTGGTCCTGGATCCCCATTTAATATGGAATCCAAGTCAAATCAGCTGGGCCTGATTTTTAAGGCCTTTTACTGTTTGGTTTTTCTCTAATCTTACCTCCGCTACTTTTCTGCAGGAACCTTCTATCTGTCAAACCCGTCAATCCACAGCCCAGGCTCAGCCACGTCCTTTTCTCTGTGCTCATGTTCACATTATTTTTCTCCTCTGAAAGGCCTCCATTTCTGCCTTGCATTATATGCCCAACCTACTGTTTCATTAGGACCCAGCTCAGGCCTCACAGCCATGTCTCCTCCCTCTGGACTCTCCTAACAGCTTTTGGCTCAGCCACTTATTGGCACTCAAAGTGTGCAACTGTGTGTGGCCATTTTTCCTATTATGCACAAGGTGTGGCTATAAGATAAGGAGACATAAATATGCATGTTTTCAAACCAGGACAGGGGACAGAAAAAAAAAAAAGAAGAGTCGCCAAAGAATCAGGAGAATGTAGTTCGACAGCTACTAAGGGAAGTGATGTCAACATTGTCAATAAGCTGAGAGAGGTCACCGGCAAAGATACCCAAAAGTAGACCATTCTTCCAGGAGGAAAGAGGTCTTTTGTAACCATTGAGAGAATAGCAGATTGTGTGAGCAAAAGCAACACTGTAGTGGGAAAAAGAAGAGATGGGAAAGTGGAGATAACAAATACACTTTCATTAATTGACTTAGAGACAGGGCCTCAATCTATGACCCAGGCTGAAGTGCAGTGGCAAGGTCACAGGTCACTGCCACCTCAACCACCCAGGCTCAAGCGACCTTCTCAGTCCCCCCAACCCCTGCCAATAGCTGGGACTATAGATGTGTGCCACCACACCTGGCTAATTTTCTGTTTTTATTTTTTGTAGATATGGGAGTCTCATTATGTTCCCGGCTGGTTTTGAACTCCTGGGCTCAAGCAATCCTCCAAACTTGGCCTCCCAAAGTGCTGGGATTACAGTTATGAGCCACAGTGTCCAGCAGCAAATAGACTTTAATGTTTCTGGGGGTGATTCCTATGAGAAAGGAGAAGGTAGTTTGGGTGGAAGAGATTGGGTGGCTTTGTTCTGTTCAAAGGATGGGTGAGACTATGTGGGAGAAAGAATTTAGGTTAGAGGAAGAAATTAATAATGCGGAAAGAATAGCTGAATAAAATCTGGGAATGGCTGAGACAGTGCACAGGTGCAGGGGTTAAACTTGAGGAGAAAGGGCACTTCTTACTGTGGGTAAGGGACTGAAGAAGGGAGGATGAATGAAGCTACAGGATAGGCATAATAATGAAATGACTGGACTTAAGTGTGAAGCCATTGGCTGCCATTATAGAGGAAAGGCTAGGAAAGCCGAATTTTCTGGGGCCGGGCCAGATTTCACATATTTAAGTATAACAGTGTTCATTTATTCCTCTCATATTATTCAGTGCCCCACGTGTGCCAAATACTACTGGGCACTGGGGTCTAGAATGGTACGACTTTTCATGTAATTTTGGAATTTGTTATGTTGGTAACTCGAGATTTACTTTTTACTCTTCTGGAAGGCTGTAAGTAGAAATAAATGCAGTCATCAGACGAGTCCTTTGTGAGACCAGATGTCCCGGGTTGGGGTTTGAAAAACATGGGCATCTTAACAATGGTGCCCTGTTTGAGGTGGAGAGGAAGGAGAGGTCAAAATCGGGGAAAGGAATTAAACGGAGGTTTAGACGCGGGTAACCGGAGTGGGTGGGCCTTCAACCTGGAAGATGGGAACCCCCTGCGCACTTCAGACAACGCTGTAAGCAAGGGTAACCGCGCCTCGGTTTATACTGGTGTGAAGACCAGCCTTTTCCCCAAACCAGGTGTATCTACGGCGGCCTAGCTGGACCACACACAAACCAAGCACGTCATTTCAGATACCCAGCCACCAACGTCCACTGCCTCCTACTACTTCAGGTCACTACGGCCTTTGCTCGGTTTATTAAGGAGGGGCGGAGAAGGGGCGGGGGCGAATAACCTTTCTTCTTTTGCAATTGGTCGTAGTAGATTCCGAGGCCTGCCCCCAGTCCCGACGCCGACAGGCTGTCAGGACTGTCACTCGAGTAGTTGCCGTTGCCGCCCCGCCCCCTGCCGTGGCCCCGCCCCTCGCCGTGGCTGGGATCTCGCGGGAAGAGCTGCGGGCACGGCGGTGGCTCGGTCTCCCGTCTGCGCGCGGAGCGGGAGGACTCTCCTCACACGAGCGCTTCCTAGCTGAGAGGCTGGAGCTGCAGCACCACAGGCCTGAGCCGTCCCTTCCCTGCTGTCTCCTTCTCTTTCTCAGGGTTCCCTGGTCTGCTCGCCCTCCGACGCTGCTCAGGTTAGAAAGCCTGGAGCGCGTCTCGGCTGAAGAGCGGTCAGGGAGCGGGGACACGGAGCAGCCGGGGCAGGCGGGCTTCTGACGGGGGCGGCTCCGGGGGCTACGCGGCGCTGCCTGGTGGGCGTGAGGCTTGACGGTGTTTGGGAGTACGGGGGGCGAGAGGGCGGTGCAGTGGGATCCGGGCGCGGGCGCCCAAGGGCGGTGTTAGCGGGTGCCGGAGCTCCCGAGGTGAGGGGGGCAATTTATTAGGGGTTCTGGGGGCTCTTCCGGCTTGAGGTGGGGGTGGGTGGCGGCACACGGGGTCTCGGGTCTTTGACGTTGAGGGAGATTAATTAGGGTCTTGAGCTTCTTTGAGGTGGTGTAGCGGGATTTCGGGACAAGGGGTCCTTTTTTCCCGGTCCCGAGCTCTTTGGGGGCAGAGAATGCAGTTTAGCAAGGTTTACACCGGTGTAAACCTTGCCTCTGGAGGCAGATCGTTAGGGTCTTGGGGGTTCTTTGAGCGGACGTGGGCGTCAGTTTCGCATTGCTGGGATGAAGAAGCGGGGTGTCCGGGTTCTGGGGAGAGGGGTCTGTTCATCGGTGTCTCCGAGAGCTATGTATCCGCTCTACGGGGGCCGGGTCCGCCTTCGGGGGTTGTTGGGGGCTGAGGGTGTACGGCGGCGACCAGCGTCTGTACCCGGGTTTCTGCTTTGCCCAGAGTGGGGCGGTAACTTGGCATGGCCTCCAGTCTTTTGGAGGCGACGGGGCGAGTTAGCTGGTCCCCGGGCGATCTCTCGGGGTGGGCGCGGCTCAGTGGGCTATGGGTCCACTGTGGGCGGGAGAGGGCTTTAGTGCCACAGCAAGCCCGCCCAGTCTGCGGCTGGGCAACATCCTGAAACGTTTTTGTTCAGGTCTCCTTCTCTGGATGAGATTTACTCAATGCTTAGTTGGAGGATTGATCGGTGTTGTTGCCTAGTTGAAGAAGCAGTGCATTTGTTCTGCAGTTTTCTTTTCTCTGCCCCGGGATCCCTGTGGGGTCTCCCTGGAGCTCAGGGAGCTAGAGTGGCAGCACCTTAGGTGGGCATTTGGTCTGCAGGTTCTTTAAGAGACCAGTGTCCGCAGGTTGAGCGTGGATACAGCTCCTGAGCAACTGGAATCTGTTGAGTGTAGGGAAGACGGTTTGATTTTGGCTTGCTTTCCTTAGTGGTCGTCTGCCTTGCTGATCCTGCATTAGATCTGTTCTGAAGTCTTGCCTGAGTGTTAGGCAGTCAGATAGTGCTGGAAAGCGTGTTCTGTCTGGAGTCTTTCTGTGCTTTGAAAAGCATTTGTCTAGAGGGTTAACTTCGAATTCAACTTCCAGAAAACAATGGAATTTGAAATCTCAAAGCTAGAGCTCTGCAAAAGCGTTTTCTGTGACCTGTAAGGATGGTTAATCCAGGTCTTTAAGAGAATCTCGCTTAGCAGTTTTATTGTATTGTAAAAGTGTATTTAGCCTTGGATATTACAGAGGTTTTGGTAACTAGCGCAGGCTTAGGCGAGATTTAAATAAAATGATAGGCATTTATGTGTTTTGGTTAAAAAAAATGTATGGGTCAGAAAGCCTGTGTGTTTGCCTAACATTTCCTTTGGTTACTCTATCGTAGGCCTGTATATGAAATTTAATGTGGCAGGCAGTGAAGTCTGTATACAGAGCTATTCTGTAAAAATGAAATCTGGGGATAACAGACAAATTTGAGTATACCAAAGCAAATAATTTTGCCTGCCTTAGTTTTTCTTCGTGTCAGTTTTTTTTTCTTCTTGTTGTTTTTTTTTTTTTTTGGTTTGTTTGTTTTGAAACAGGGACTGGTTCTGCCTCCCAGGCTGGATTATAACATCGCTGTCATGGCTCACTGCAGCCTTGACCTCCGGAGCTCAAGCAGCCCTCCCAGTTCAACTTCCCATCCCCACTCCCAGTGGGGTAGCTGGAATTATATGGCATATGCATGACTAATTTTAGTTATTTATTCAGTTAATTAAAGACCAGGTCTTGTGCTGTTGCCCAGGCTGGTCTTGAACTCCTGGCCTCAAGTGGTCTTCCAGCCTCAGCCTCCCAAAGTGTTGGGATTTATAGGCGTGAGTCAACGTGCCAGTCCTCTTAGACACACTTTTTAAAAAGATGTCATTTCTTCTGATCTGACAGATTAGGGATAATGTACTTAATTTTGGAATTTTACATCATTTTGAAAAGGGAATCCCACACAGCAATATTTAATACTTTGAAGGGACTAACATAAGTTTTTTTGTTGTTATTCAGACCAAAATAACCTGGTTGACTTTTTACAGCTGTCACAACTGATTGCTTGAGCAGATTTTCGGTTGGAATGACAGTCCCAAAATCCTTAAGCAGATCTTATTTTTCCTGACTATTTTTGGGAGAAAAAGAACAAATTAAGCAGGTTTCAGGAACTTTTTTTTTAAAAAGCAGCTTTCATGATTTCTAAGTAAGGCATTGACTGATAATGTCAACAAATATTTGATTATTTGCTAGGTGTCACAGCTTTGGAGGTACACTGATTAAAGCTGTCATGTGACTTTCCTCTCTAAGTCAACAGAGAGGAAGACAACAAATACATACAGTTAAAAATTGTGATGCTGCTAAGGAAGAAATACACAGGATACTTGAGATTCAGCTCTTCTTTTTTTTTTTTTAATAACCCTGAATGATAATACAGTTGATATCTGTTGTGATCATCAGAAACCAAGCAAAATAGTTAACTGCCTTCTGAATTATTAAAGAAGAAATGATCAGTAGCATTTTAGGTGTTAAATATATGTTGACCGTAGATGCTTGTGCTGTGTAAGCTACAAAAGTCTATAAGGATACACATCAGACTTAACCATGTTTGGGTGATTCTTCAGGAGGTAGCTGCAGAGGAATAGAAGAGAGCGGTTTAGTTTTATAGTTTTATATTACTTGAATCTATTTCAGTGAACAGACATTACTTTTAAGTACAAGTTATAGAAGCCTCCAAATTGAAACATTTTGGTCACTATGCAAATTGGTGAAATGTACAGTATTTATAAGGCTTTTGTCAGTGTTGCCACTTCCACCTGTGTATACTAATGAAGGAAAAGGGTATTTCAAGTATCTGAAAATTATAAGGGGTGCAGTGTGGGGTGGTGGCACTACAAAATAAGAAAAGACGTAGACCTAAGGAAAGTGTTAAAGCATTGTAAGGTTGTTGGATATTTAGTTATGTAAAGATAAATTAATTTTAGGACTTTCTTTTATCGAATTTAATTGTTTCCTGAGTTGGAAAAAGGAAATCTTAGATTTCTAGAGGAGAATAAGGTGGGGGAATAGGGATTCTTATTGTGGTACAGGCTTCAGGAAGTTTTTTTTTTGTCAAACGTAGACACATCTAATAGATACACTTTGCTTGTGAAGTATACAAACCATAAAAATAGTTTTATAGTTTCATTATTACGCTGCTGAAAATGACAGTACCAGTGTCAAAGTGTCTTTTGAATTATCATTCAGAGTTCTAGAATCATAAACGTGATGTACTAAAGCAGCTTCTAGGAAGGAACACTGTGCTACTCATGGTGTGTCCTTGGATAATTCCTTAGGCTTTCAGGGCCCCAGTTTTCATATATACATATATGAATTATACATACATACATTAGATATATATATATATATATTTGTTTTAATCATATATACATATGTAACACATATGTATGTTATATGTTATATTCATATGTTATATATGAATATATGTACAATACATAAAATATGTATAAAGGATATATATATACACACACACATCTATACATAGAGTTTTTATGTTGCAAGTCCACAGTATTATATATACAAAAAGAAGAGATACCTTAAGAGTAGCTAGTTCTCAGGATACAAATAGTTCCATACAATTTTTACATATTATACCTAATTTTAGAAGCCTCTTCTTTTTAAAGATACATGGCAAGTATTTAATTCCAGAATATACATTCATGTAGGTAGATGATTTTCTTTGTATAATTTATCTTTGTCTGTTAAAGCATTATTATTTTTAGTTCCGATTCCTGGTTCTATGGTAGATTATCTATATGATAATATGTCCTTATCTAACTCTGGATATAGAATGAGGTCTCTAGTGGTTGTCTCCAGACTTGACCCTCTTTAATCCTTGCACTACTGCTAAGGTGATTTTTCTAAAGTGCAAGTCACTTTTTTATCTTTGCTTATTTTATCATCACTTATTTATATTTCAACTTTTAAGTTCAGGAGTACGTGTGCAGAATGGGCAGGTTTTGTTACACAGGTAAATATGTGCCATGGTGGTTTACTGCACAGATCATCCTGTCATCCAGGTATTAAGCCCAGCATCCGTTAGCTATTCTTTTCCTGATGTTCTCTCTCCCTACCCCCACCCTTCTTTCTTAAAGCTTGTACTTTTATCAGCCTCAACTCTCTATCATTACAAGGCCTTTCATCATCTGGCTCATCTTATGCATTTCCCCCACCGTAAATCTCAAGTTCACCTGTCTGAATGAGCCATGCTGTTTCCTGACTCAGAGCCTTCACATATGTTCTCTCCACTGTTTAGAATGCTTTTCCTTCTATTGTCTTGCTGGCAGAGTCTACTGATTTTTCAAGACATAAGCACTGTCTGCCTTTTTTTTAGTTACCATTTTTTCTTTTTTTCTTTCTTTATTATCTGCTTTTTAAGTCTTCTGGTCCTTCTTCCCAACCCTAGGTGTTACTTACTCACTGTATCATGTTCATTCATTCTCTCGTGTTTACTAATCTGTTGTAATTATGTCTCTCTTTCCTCTTGGACTCAAAGGCAGGTTTATATTTGTCTTACTACTTTTTGAATTCCTGTTGCTTATTTATACATAATTGGCTATCATTACATATTTGAACTCTCAGTACCAAGATTGATATATTCATAATGTCAGTGAGTTAAACTCAAATCTCAATTTTGTCCTGTTTTCCTGAAATTTGGGGGTTTCGAAAGTATCATATTCTCTTGCCCCATGACCACAAACTGATATGAGAATGGTAGTTCTTAGCTTTGTGTTTAAGAAATAAGATTTCTGGCACTTTAAAAGGTGAGGGTTAGTCTGTTAAACTTGCAGAAAAGTCTTGTGGAATTTTGAGGCAACTACTAATCCTTATCTCCAAAATTGCTAGGAGAGATATTAACTAGTTTGGGTGTTTTAAATCCTGAATATCATTATTGGGTAGATATTTTACCTTGGCTGCTTTGTACTTGGAAAATGATAGTAGGTGATGTGTACAGGTTTTTATATAGGCTGTAATAATTGCTTTACATACATTGACTTTAATTTTCAAAACAAATCCTGAACATTTAATAACTTGCTCAGTGTCATTGTCTACTAAGATGCAGACTTTGACTAATCTAGGTCTGACTGACTCTAGACTCTAGGCTTTTTCTACTACACGGCTTTCTGAATATAACTGCTTATTCAGTGTTTAAAATTATTAACAGATGTTTAATTCATTTTGTAAATTGAAGAAGTAGGTTGTACAGTTTATCCATTCAGTTCTTCCAAAAAAGCTAAAGTAGACAATTTGAGATTGATTGGACTTTAGAGACCATTTAATCCAACTCCCTCCTTTTAGCATATGAGGAAACACATATGCAAGAGTGGTGGCATGGTGTGCTCAAGATCACATGCATAGTTGGTCTATAAGATTTTTCTTTGTTAAGCTGGTTGTGAACACTGGTGTTATAAAACTGAAAGGGATAGCAGATGCCTGGTTTTACCCCCAAGGGAAAAAAGAAGCCTAGAATGGCTTTTTAGAAAAGTGATTCTGAGGATCTGAGAGCCTTAAGGACATGGATCAGAGAAAATCCTGACTTTGGATCTTGATACATGGAGAAACGCCAGGCCCTTTACTCACATGATTCCCTAATCTTGGTCTCTTTCCTTCCACTTTTTCTTTTTAAAAATTTGTCCACAGTTGACTGATCTTACCTGCTGGATTGTTAGAGCATCAGCCTTGCCAGTTATCATTTAAGTGCCAACTATGGGCTAAACTAATAGGAATACAGAAATGTATAAAGTCTAGTCACTGCCCTGAAGAAGCTTGATCTGTTTGGGAGGGGGAGGCAGTATAGATCTAATTGCAAGGTAGTATATAAAGATGCCAAGAGTAACACAGCTTTAGCAGCTCAGAAGATTAGATAAATGTGGGCTGGGTTAGTGGTTACAGAAATGTCTATATAGAAAAGTTTCTACTTAATTCTTTAAATGAAGAGTTGGAATGGTGTGGAAGGAGAAAAACACAGGGAAAGTTTTTGTTGTTGTTGTTGTTTTTAATCTCAGCTTTTGCTAATCTTACCCTTGCTCACTTTCCTTCAGTCACACTCCTCACCGTTTCATAAGGTCTGTAACATGTTCTTTCAGATATCTGAATGTCTCCCTCCCTCCCTTCCTTTAGGTCTTAATTAAAGTATCATTCTTTAGCTGAGGACTTTACTGGTTACCTTGTTCAAAACGACAACGTCTCTTCCACACGTACTCTTTCTATCCTTCTTGCCTGCTTTATTTATTTTTTGTGCTTTTTTCTATCCAACATACTCTTAATTTTTATTGTCTTTTTTTTTTTTTTTTAGACAGAGTTTCGCTCTTGTTACCCAGGCTGGAGTGCAATGGCACGATCTCGGCTCACCGCAACCTCCGCCTCCTGGGTTCAGGCAATTCTCCTGCCTCAGCCTCCTGAGTAGCTGCGATTACAGGCATGCGCCACCATGCCCAGCTAATTTTTTGTATTTTTAGTAGAGACGGGGTTTCACCATGTTGACCAGGATGGTCTCGATCACTTGACCTCGTGATCTGCCCGCCTCGACCTCCCAAAGTGCTGGGATTACGGGCTTGAGCCACCACGCCCGGCCCAATTTTTATTGTCTTTCTACCCTTACTAAAAAAATGTAAGAGCCAGACATGGTGATGCATGCTTGTAGTTCCACCTACCTGGGAGGGTGAGGTTGTAGGATTGCTTGAGCCCAGGAGTTTGAGACCAGCCTGGACAAGATAGTGAGACCCTGGCTCAAAAGTAAGTTAAATTAAATGAAAAACAAAAAAATGTAAGACCCTCCAGGATAGGGATTTTTACCCATTTTAGTCAATGTTATATCCTCAACATACAGAGCAGTATCTTTTACAAAGTAGGTGCTCAAATTTTTGTTAAATAAATAAGACAGTGAAACTTTAAAGCAGGAGCTTAAAAGATCATTTGATCTAACCTTCTCTTCTTTTCTTTCTTTCTTGCTGGCAGGCATGGAGAAAGAGGAACTTTCCATTCCATCTGTTCCATTTTTTTTTCTCTTTGATACCGAGTTTTGCATTTGTTGCCCAGGCTGTAGTGCAATGGCTCGATCTTGGCTCACTGCAACCTCCGCCTCCCAGGTTCAAGCGATTCTCCTGCCTTAGGCTCCCGAGTAGCTGGGATTACAGGCCTGTGCCACCATGCCCGGCTAGTTTTGTATTTTTAGTAGAGACAGAGTCTCTCCATGTTGGTCAGGCTGGTCTCTAATTCTTGACCTTGGGTGCCCACCTCAGCCTCCCAAAGTGCTGAGATTACAAGCGTGAGCTATTGCACTCGGCCCATCCATTCCATTTTTTAAAAAAATTGATAGGACTCAAAGAAAAAAATGTATACAATAAAGTACTGAAATCTTAAGTGTACAGCTCAATGAATTACGTGTAACCAATGATCAGATCAGGATAGAGAACATTTCCAGGATCTTGGAATCCTCCCTCCTCCTCTTAGTCAATGCTTAACAAAAGTTACCACTTTTTTGATCCCCATCACTATAGATTAGTTGTGCTTATGAGCTTCATATAAGTGGAATAAAATCATTCTTTTATGTCTAATTTCCTCTATTGAACATTACATCTGTGAGATCCATGGTTTTTGAGTTAGTAGTATTCTTTTTCATTGTTCTGTATTATTTCATTGTGTGAGTATTTATTTGTCTCTTCTACTGTTGACAGACATTTGGGCTGTTTCCAGTTTTTAGAAGCAAAGCTACCATAAACAATTTTGTACATGTGTTTTGGTGGGCATAAAAATTCATTATTTGGCAAAGCATTTCATTTAAATATATAATAAAATACATCTTCATATATATACATATATACATAATTCTTATGCTCACGTGGTTCTTATCACATGAGAGATGATCATTAAATGATTAAAGATGAGTTATTAACTAATCTTTTAAGGTTATTTCAGATGTATTAAAATTTTTTCTTTGTGCTAATAACATTGATGAAAGTCTTAGTACATAGTCTTTCTCCATACCTAATTTGTTTAAAGAATAGGAATAAAAACATACAGTCAAAAGGTAAGACCTTAAAAAAAATTAGATATTGCCCTACTGCTTTCTAGAAAGATGCTAATTTATATGCCAATATGGAACATTAGTTTCAAAAAACCTTTTGGAATTTGATAAGCAAAATATCTTATTTTAATTTGTATTTCTTTGATTGTAAGTGAAATTGAAACATTCTAAATTGTTTTAAAAACAATTTGATATTAAAATATTTATAATAGATATTGTCTTGTAAGGCAAAAGATATTTTAACTACAATTAATGTTCTTTATTGTAGTTTTTCCTTTTAATAGATAAAGTTTGAATAGTTATTAGAAAAACATACAAAATTCAGAGACAGAAACAGTTGTCGCAGGGGCAGCCATTGTTACCAGTTTTTTTTATGTATACTTCTAAAAATATTATAGACTATGGATATATATGTATATGTGTATAAATGTGTGTATATGCATATGTGTATAAATGTATGTATATATAATATGTAAGTGTGTGTGCATGTATGTGTGTAGTATGTGTATATATGTGCCCAAACATTAGATGAATTATGCAAACCATTCATTAAAATATTGTCTGGTTTAGATGTTGTATTGTGTACCATTTTGTGTACTAAAAATTAGAAAGGGTCTAGCTATGATTAGTAGCTGGCTACTGGCCCTAGAGGAAGAAAAGCAGGGTCTGGCGGCTCTCCTTATTATTGGATCAGTTCTTTGACAGTAGCACTTCTGTTTATAGTGATGATTCTCTAGTACTGTTCCAAAGTGAAAAGCCAAGTTTTTGAAAATTAGACAGATGATACCTGAAAGAAACTCTTTCAATGTACTAAAGCTATTTGGAGGTATTTAGGAGAACATTTAGGGGAAAGATACTTTATCTAAGCATTTTAGGATTTATTTGCTTGACAGTTATAGTTTAGCAGAATTCCTATGACTACTGTTTAACAGTGAAAATTTGAGCTTGAATAATTGCAAATAAATTTCTTCATTTTCTTAAACTTTTATTTACCTAATTAAAAAACCCGTCAGCCTCAATATAAACATATTTTTAAAATATTTTAAGACATTTTCATGATAATATAGAGTAGTAATTTGTCTCATACAGAAAATATTTTTGAGCTTGACTTGAATGTCACTGTTAAATAAATGGTTTGAGCAACAAGAGCTAAATTTAATTGGATTCTGCAGGGTTTTAATGGTTTAGGGAAAAGATATTTACTTTTGGGATAGATTCTTTTTAAGGCCCTTATTTCAAAACCTAAAATTTGGGGATGACTATTGTTTACTGAATACTAACTCATTGATGTAGCCAAGGATAAGTTGGGGTATTATAAGAATTCCTGTTTACTGGAATTCATGTCTCCTACTAAGGATAGAGTATAAAACTCTTGAGGGCTGCTGAAAGAATTTATACCTAATTGTGGTTGGTAATAGTTGGGCAATTTGAAGAAACAATTTGTCAGAGGGAAGAGATCATCTTGATTTTTTAAAAAATGTTCAATTTTGAAATAGTTATATCTTTCTAGGAGAATTGCAAAGATAGTACAGAAAATTTCCATATGCCATCTACCCTTCACTCAACTTTCTCTAATGTAAACGTCTTATATAATCATGTCATATTGATCAAAACTAAGAAGTTCATACTGATTTTTTCAAAAGGTAATTCAGGTAACCTTTTTTTTTGAAGACCTACTATGTACAAAAGAGTATTTTGGCTGCTGAAATATGTACAAGATGGGAAAACAAGTACGGTTTACAAATAATAGCAATAGACTAATGAGCTTGGTGTCATTCCTTGAACAAATTCTTAAACAGATTATTGAACATATATGTCGTTGGTACTTAAAAAGAAGGCACTGATCACTAGGAGCCATCATGGGTTCACAAAGAACAAGTCATGACACCTAGCTTCACTTCTTTTCTTATAGGATAAGTAAACTATTAATAGTAGGTATATCAGAAGATATTTTGGCCATGGTGTATTAGAATTATTACTACATTTATTGGATTTTAAATTATGTGCTGGGCACTGGATTAAATACTTTTACATAGGTTGTTTCATTAAGTTGTTGTTTTACAGATGAGGAGAGGAACATACAATATATATGTATACATTATACATATAGCATTTGACATCCTCTTATGATATCTTTTTAGACTAGATAGAAAATGTGGTCTGAATAGTTACGTAGATAGGTGGATTTGTAATTGATTACATGGCCATATCTGGAGCTTGATGATTACTGGGGTCATATTAAAATTAAACTGCAATGCATTCTTAGTGGTGTGCCTCAAGAAGCTATCATGCCCTATTTAAGATTTTTATCAGTTACTCTCAAAATTGTGAGGGAATGCTGGTATATGTACAGAATAAGGATTTTCACTCGCTCTTACTGCCTTATTTCTAATAGAATGACAGACTGTATTAAGAAAATATTTGTTATGAAATGTGTTATAAGATTTTATATTTGTTGTGTAGATATTTGATAAAGACAGGTCTGTAAATGAATTTTTTTTTCAGAAGTCTGCATAAATACAATGTGGGAAACTTGGAGGGCTGACAACAGTAGATGTGTGTTTGTTTTAAGCAGAGGTGTGTGGTTGGGTGTGTCTCCTTATTTGTCTGTAGTTGGTGAGTCACTGGCTTATTATAACTATCCCAAAAGCTAACACCCGCTTAAGCTACATTACTTTGAAGCATATTGTCCAAAACAGTTGATTATTCTTTTCGACTCAGCATCTAGCTTAGTTCTGTTCTATTTGCCACATTTTAAGGTAGGCATTGATAAACAATATAGTGAGAGGAGAGTAATCAGAATGAAGCAGTGTCTTCAAACAGATGGTTGCAAAGTAATTGAAACATTTGAGGTTTTTTAGCATGGAAGAAAGAAGATTTGGGGTATATGATAATACTTTTTGAATTGGGTAATTGGATGATCTTTAATGTTCTTCCTGACTCAAATCTGGGATTTACTTTTTTAGTTTTTATTTTATTTTATTTTTTATTTGTTTCTTATTCTTCAAGTTCTGGGGTACATGTGCAGATCGTCCAGATTGGTTACGGCAGATCGTGCAGATTTGTTACATAGTTATATACGTGCCATGGTGGTGGTTTGCTGCATCCATCGCCTCATCATCTACATTAGGTATTACCCCTAATGCTATCCCTCCCCAATCCTCCCACCCCCTGCTTTTCCTCCCCTAGTCCCCTCCCCCCAGACTCTGGTGTGTGATGTTCCCCTCCCTGTGTTCGTGTGTTTTCATTGTTCAGCACCCACTTATGAGTGAGAACATGCAGTGTTTGGTTTTCTGTTCTTGTGTCAGTTTGCCGAGAATGATGGTTTCCAGTTTCATCCATGTCCCTGTAAAGGACATGAACTCATCCTTTTTTATGGCTGCATAGTATTCCATGGTGTATATGTGCCACATTTTCTTTATCCAGTCTATCATTGATGGGCGTTTGGGTTGGTTCCAAGTCTTTGCTATTGTGAACAGTGCCACAGTAAACATAAGTGTGGATGTGTCTTTATAATGGAATAATTTATAATTCTTTGGGTATATACCAAGTAATGGGATTGCTGGATCATATGGTATTTATATTTCTGGATCCTTGAGGGATTGCCACACTGTCTTCCACAGTGGTTGAATTAATTTACAGTGCCACTAACAGTGTAAAAGTGTTCCTATTTCTTCACATCCTCTTGAGCATCTGTTGTCTCCTGATTTTTTTTTTTTTTTTTTTTTTGAGACGGAGTTTCACTCTTGTTACCCAGGCTGGAGTGCAATGGTGTGATCTCGGCTCACCGCAACCTCCGCCTCCTGGGTTCAGGCAATTCTCCTGCCTCAGCCTCCTGAGTAGCTGGGATTACAGGCACACACTACCATGCCCAGCTAATTTTTAGTATTTTTAATAGAGACGGGGTTTCACCATGTTGACCAGGATGGCCTCGATCTCTTGACCTCGTGATCCACCCGCCTTGGCCTCCCAAAGCGCTGGGATTACAGGCTTGAGCCACCGCGCCTGGCCTGTCTCCTGATTTTTTAGTGATTGCCATTCTAAATGGCATGAGGTGGTATCTTAGTATGGTTTTGATTTTCATTTCCCTAATGACCAGTGGTGATGAGCTTTTTTTCATACGTTTGTTGGCTGTGTAAATGCCTTCTTTTGAAAAGTGTCTGTTCATATCCTTTGTCCACTTTTTGATGGGGTTATTCTTTTCTTGTAAATTTGTTTAAGTTCTCTGTAGATTCTGGATGTTAACCCTTTGTCAGATGGGTAGATTGCCAGATTTTTTTCCCATTCTGTTGATTGCCAGTTCACTCTATTGATAGTTTCTTTTGCTGTGCAGAATCTCTTTAAGTTTAGTTAGATTCCATTTGTCTATTTTGACTTTTGCTGCCATTGCTTTTGGTGTTTTAGTCATGAAGTCCTTGCCCATGCCTATGTCCTGAATGGTATTGCCTAGGTTTTCTTCTAGAGTTTTTATGGTGTTAGGCCTCATGTTTAAATCTTTAATCCATCTGGAGTTAATTTTTGTGTAAGGTGTAAGGAAGGGATCCAGTTTCAGCTTTCTGCATATGGCTAGCCAGTTTTCCCAACACCATTTATTAGATAGGAAATCCTTTCCCCATTGCTTGTTTTTGTCAAGTTTGTCAAAGGTCAGATAGTTGTAGTTGTGTGGCATTCTTTCTGAGGCCTCTTTTCTGTTCCATTGGTCTATATCTCTGTTTTGGTACTAGTACTATGCTGTTTTGATTACAGTAGCCTTGTAATATAGTTTGAAATCAGGTAGTGTGATGCCTCCAGCTTTGCTTATTTTGCTTAGGATTGTCTTGGCTATGTGGGCTCTGTTTTGGTTTCATATGAAGTTTAAGGTGATTTTTTTCCAATTCTGTGAAGAAAGTCATTGGTAGCTTGGTGGGGATAGCATTGACTCTATAAATTACTTTGGGCGGTATGGCCATTTTCATGATATTGATTATTCCTAATCATGAGCATGGAATGTTTTTCCATTTGTTTGGAAATCTGAGATTCTGTGAAACGTGAAGGGATGGCACATGGAAGAAGGATTAAGCATATCTTTTGCATTGCAGTCTAGAGGATGGAACTAGAAACAATGAATGAAAGTTAGAGGAAGGAAAATATTGGTTCATAATGAAGAAGCCTTTTTATTTTTTTTTTAAGAGATGGATCTTGCTTTGTTGCTTAGGCTGGAGACAATTTGAACAGAGTAAACATTCACTCACTGAGGCACATAAGCATAGACTGAGTAGGGTTTAATCAAGCTATCCTCTAAGGACTTTTCCAATTCCAACCTTTCAAACATTTTCTTCATTGGTTGTAATTCCAATTGGGAAAACTTCTTCTTGGCCACTTATTCACACTTATTCATAATACTTATGGCTTCATATAATAACAGATGCTATTAGGGAAAAGGATACCTTCCTGATAATCAAAATCTGAAATTAGAATATGAAATAATTTATTTTTTTTGAGACAGGGTCTTACTCTGTCACCTAGGCTGTCGTGAAGTGGTGTGATCTTGGCTGACTGCAACCTCTGCTTCCTGAACTCAAATGATCCTCCAGCCTTAGCCCCCCAGGTAGCTGGGACTACAGTAGTGTGTGCCACCACACCCAGCTAATTTTTGTATTTTTGTAGAGATGGGGTTTTGCCATGTTGCCCAGGCTAGTCTTCAACTCCTGAGCTCAAAGTGATCCGCCCACCTTGGCCTCCCAAAGTGATGGGATTACAGGCGTTAGCCACCGCTTCTGGCCTTAGATGATTTTAAAAATGTTTATTCACAATTCCAAAGGAAATAAGATTTTAGTCTTGTTTTAGAAATGTCACATTTCTAAAATTTACAAATAACTATTTGAAGTTGCTTTTAAAGATGATGACCTAAGTATCATTAAATTCAAATGCTTGTGGTTTCTCTTCTGTGTATCTTAAAAAAAGTTAATGTCAAAAACTGAAGCCACTCATACCTGTAATCTCAGCACTTTGGGAGGCCAAGGTGGGCAGATCACCTGTGAGACCAGCCTGGCCAACATGGTGAAACCCTGTCTCTACTAAAAATACAAAAATTAGCTGAGCTTGGTGGCAGATGCCTGTAATCCCAACTACTCAGGAGGCTGCGGCCGCAGAATCACTTGAGCCCAGGAGGTGGAGGTTGCAGTGAGCCGAGATCACACCAGTGCACTTCAGCCTGGATGACAAGAGTGAAACTATTTCTTGAAAAAAAAAAAAAAAGAAAAGAAAAGAAACCAAAGGTTATTAACTTCTAAATCATTCAGTTGTTTAAATCCAAAATGGAATAATAAACTGTTTTATTCACTGTCATCCCTTGTACAAATCAATAGCTTTTTTTGGCCTTCATGACCTCATATCTTTTTATCCTGAGAAGACTCTCTTTCTTTAAGCCCATCTAAAGTCTAATTTTCAGGACTTCCCTGTGATCCATTTTTTAAAGTCATCTCAGGTTCCTCTAACACTGATAATTTTCTTTCTTTTCTAACAGTTTGGTAATTTATTAGTACTATATCATATACTGTTACTAATTGCTTTATAATATGTAAGGTTTAAAAAAAAACAGCATGATAAGTCCCTTGAGAACTCTTTTCCTGGGGCTTGAAACTATTTAATTAAATTAAAATTGAGAGACTCAGTCGTTGAATTTTAGCTGATACTGAAACGGTAGCACAGGAAAAAGCCTATGTGGAATTCCCATGTTTAGTTTCTGACTTTTTCTTCAGCAATATGATCTTTATTTTTTGTCTTCATCTGATGTATTATAAAATTTACAAATAATAATATACCCACTTTAAAATTGAAAAATAAGAAAAAGAATTTTTCATCATCCTCACATTCTTAATATCACTGTCTCCTAAATTGTGGAGTTTCCCTTTTGTTGTTTTTCAATGCATATGCCAATGTCTTTGTCATTAGCCCTCAAACTGGCAAATAATTTTAAAATGCTTATTTCAAAATGAAATTTTTTATGAGAAATAAAAATCAGGAGATATATTATAGTAAATGTACTTACTGTACTTCAGTGGTGTACTTTTTACTTTGTTACATTAATATGGACACCAAAAAGTTTAATGAATAAAATAGAATATATTTGTAAATGTTTGTTTGAGAAGTATGTCTGCAACATCTAATTGAGCTGTTGATTAAATTATAGTCATCAGCTTCATTTTCTATATTTTTCATTCCCCATACAAAATACTTGTCATACCAAGTGGGAATTCCAGACTTAGCTGTTTTAAAATCAAGGTAGCATTGTTGTATTTTGTGTTGATTGGCTTTTGCTTAGGGAAAGTTTGGGTCCATATCAGAGATCCATTTGCCTTCTTCACTGAAGCTAATGACTTCCTGTTATATGATAGGCTTTCACTGCTTCTTCATCTGGGAGCATCTCTGCAATGTAAATTGCTATTTTTCATTTATTATTTTACTTAAATTAAAAGAAACAAAATTTCCGAAGACACTCGGGAAATATGTGAATTTGCTGAGTATAACCTTAGGACTCTTGAGTTGAAAAATATCATATCACAACTTAGGGAGTTGAGTATACTGGCTGGGAAATTTTACATTGTACTTTGTCATGTAACACTATTCACTTTGATTTTAGAAGCTACATGTGCATTACATACTAGTGCTACATCTCTCAAGTAACTGAAATAATGAAAAATGGATAATTCAGAGCCACTTTTTATTTGGCATCGGATGTGATTATATGCATTACCCCGTGTGATAGCCTAAAGGGAGTAAATTTTTGTGGTCTAGTAGTTTTCAGTGGAAGTTTTGTTTTTGTTTTTAAGACAGGGTCTCATTCTGTTGCCCAGGCTGGAGTGCAGTGGTGCGATCTCTGCTCACTGCAACCTACACCTCCTGGATTAAAGCAATTCTCCTGCCTCAGCCTCCAGAGTAGCTGGGACTGCAGGTGCACAATTTGTATAACCATAACAACAACAACAAAAAAGGAGAACTTCTCTATAACCTCTAAGACACATTAGGTAAAAAAAATAAATAAGTTGCAGAGCAGTGTTTATGGTGTGCTGCTGATACTGCTGTAAATAAGTTGTGTATGTGTTGGTGTAAATACACATGTATATGCACAATTAATAAACACATTTTGCTTGAAAATGCATAGACTTTTCTAGAAGGATACACAGGAAGGGGAATAGTAGCTTCTGAAGAGGGACTGAAAAAAGAGACCAGGAGATTGGAAATCAAATCTCAATAAGTCTGTGACTGGGTTTGGTTGTGTACACTTTTATACTGCTTCAATATTTATTTCTTGTCAAGAGAATATTACATTGAAAAAATTTGTGGTATGTAATTATAGATTCACAGGAAGTTGGAAAATTCATGCAGAGAGGTACTAATGCCCTTCAACCAATTTCAAACCCTGCTGTAACATCTTATATAACCCTAGTGCACTATCAAAGCTATGAAATTGATATTGGTACAATCCACAGACTTTATTCAAATTTCACCAGTTTTTCTAGGCAAAACTCATTGTATATGTGTAATTGTTTGCAGTTTCTCCACTTGTAGTTTTGACCATCACAATAAAGATGTTTCATCACATCAGAAACCCCTGTGCTATCCCTTTATAGTCATATTTTGTCATCCTAACCACTGGCAACCTAACCCCTGGCTTTAAAGAGCATATAGTCTTATAGGGGAGATAATAGAGACATACTAACAATCCAGTACAAATAACAAAACAAATGGCCATGTGCAGTGGCTCACGCCTGCAATCCCAGTGCTTTGGGAAGCCAAGGTGGGCAGATCACTTGAGGCCAAGAGTTCAAGACCAGTCTGGCTAACATGGTGAAACACTGTCTCTACTAAAAACACAAAAATTAGTTGGTGTGGTGGTACATGGCTGTAGCCCCAGCTACTCAGGAGGCTGAGGCACAAGAATCACTTGAGCCCAGGAGGTGGAGGTTGCAGTGAGTCGAGATTGTGCCATTGCACTGCAGCCTGGGCGACAGAGTGAGACTCTCTCAAAAACCAAAACCAAAACCAAAACATAACAAGTGCCAAAAGAACGTATTTATTGCTTTGAGAGTTAGGAGTGATCCAATATTAAAGAAGGATCAGAAAACTCTTGGTGGAAAGAATTAGTATAGTTATAAGGAGAACTGGCTGTAGTTCTTATCCTGCATTAAACACCACTAACAAACTAGATGTATAAAATAAGAAAGTTGAGAGAAGGATTTTTTTTTAATGATCCATTTTAGTATAGTCTTAATACTGTGGATAACTTGGCATCATCCTTGAAGGAGGGCTATGATTTTATTCATTTATCAAATATTTGACCGTTTTATGTCAGGAACTGCTCTAGGCTCTGTAAGTACTTCAGTGAACAAAACACACAAAAATCCCTATCCTGATAAGACATACATTTTAGGTGATAGAATTTAAAAAAAAGTAAGTGTATAGCATGTTAGAAGATAAGTAGTAAAGAGGAAAAATAAAGCAGAGAAGGGGACATGAAGGATGAGAGGAGTTACACTTCTCTAAAGGATGGCCTGGAAAATTCACTAAGGTGACTTTTAAATAACATGGAGGCAGTCAGTGAATTAGATATGCACACAAATACAAAGCATTCTAGGACCAGGGAATAGCAAATGTCAAGTCCCTGAGTCTGGAGCATGCCTGAGGTATTTACATTTGAAGAAGCCTGTCATTGGAGTTGAGTAAAGGACTGGGTAATGCAGGATGAAGTCAGAAAGGTAATGATGGTGGTGTTGATGGGCTGGTCTTGATGCCAGGTCAAGCAGGGTCTTCTAGACCATTTTAAGGACTTCAGCTTTTAGACTAAGTGATCTATGATATAGAAAGACATTGGATGGGTTAGAACAGAATAGTGACATGGTTGGACTTTCAAAGAATCAGTCTGGTAACTGTTAAGAACTGAAGGAAAACAAGGGCAGAATCAGCGAAACCACTTAGGAAACTGTTGCAGTAATTCAGGTGAGAGGTGATGACTTGGACCAAAATGGTAGTAGTGGAGGTGGTGAGTAACTGACATTTTGAAGTCAGCAGGATTTGAGGGTCTGGGAAGTGGGGAGAGAAAAAAGGGGGAGGCACAGAGGTTAAGGGTGATACAAAGTTTTTGGCCTGAGCACCTAGAAGGCTAGTTACCTATTTGCTGTGATGGGTACAACTATGATGGAGGATTTTGGAGGAGAGAAGTTGGATCTTGGACAAAATAAATTTAAGACATGTCTTAGGTATCTAAGTGAGATGACTGCTAAATATCTGAGTCTAGAGTTTGAAGGAAAGGAATGAGCTAGAGATTTAAGTTTGGGAATTATGAATAGATGCTATTTAAATGAATCAGATCAGATGACTTCACTACAGGAGTAACCATAGAGAGGTGAGGGTCCCAGGACTGAGATTTGGGGCACTACAACATTTAAAGTTGGGGAATGAGGAACCAGCAAAGGAAACTTGGAGAAATCACTGAGGCAAGAGTAAAACCAGGAGAGCATGGAATCTTGGAAGCCAATGAAGAAAATGTTTCAAGAGGAGGGAGTAATGAACCTCTGTCAAATGCTGCTTGTAGTTCCAGTAAGAGGAGAACTGGTAATTGAATTGGTCGTTCTAGTTTGCAATGTGGAATTCATTAGTGATTCTGACAAGAGCCAGTTTCATAGAGTGGTGGAGAAATAGACTCACTGGAATGGATTCAAGAGAAAGGGAAATGAGAAATTGGAGATAGGCAGAAAGAATCATTCTTCTGAGGAATTTTGCTAAAGAGGGAAGGAGAGAAGTGGAATAGTAACTTGTGGGAGATGTTCCAAGAGATTTTTTGTCTTTTGTTTTTATTTTGATGTGTTTGTAGGAGGCTGAGGAAAAAATGGAAAATTGGATGGGATAAGTGGACTACAGGTCTGTTAGGTGGGCAGATTGTTGGAGTTAGGATATTAGAGGTAGTGAGCTAATATCAGGGTGTGATGCTTAAAATGGTATTTTGAGGCTGGGCGTGGTGACTCATGCTTATAATCCTAGCACTTTAGGAGGTTGAGGCAGGCAGATTACTTGAGGGTCAGGAGTTTGAGACTAGCCTGGCCAACATGGTGAAACTGTCTCCACCAAAAAATACGAAAATTATCTGGGTGTGGTGGTGCGTGCCTGTAGTCCTAGCTACTCAGAGTCTGAGGCGGGAGAACCACTTGAGTTCATTGAACTGTGATTGCACCACTGCATGCCAGCCTTGGTGACAGAATGAGATCCTGTCTCATTGTTCCAAAACAAAAAGGTGTTTTGGAAGGGTTGTATTTATTAAAATTGAGAAGGTTTAAGGTTTGACTATGGGAATGAGTATAAAATAGGGTTGAGGGAAGGATCAGTGGAATATCCTAGATTTACTGAAGGGCAAAAACTTCCTTTCTGATAACAAGAAACTGACAAGGGTTTGGAAAGGATTGTTTGTGTGGATGATGAGATTCTCTAGCATTGTGACAATAATGATGTTGGAGATGATGTAATGAGCAAGCAGCTAAAATCGTCAAGAAATAAAGTAGAGAGCTTGGTAGATAATTGCAATAAAGAATGGTTACAGTCTGATGATGAGATTTCAGTTTGGATGTTTTTAGGGAAGAGTGAGGAAGAATTGTCTGGAATGGGCAACCGGGATTGAGAAAGAATAGAAGGTTTTAATCTGAGGAATCGAGCAACCATTATCAGGCCCAGAGAGGCGTTGAAATGAAATAATAACTTCTGGAAGCCACTTGCTGTGTGGACTGTAGACTGACACGAGGTAGCCATAAAATGCCATGTGCTAGATGCCATAACTCATACCCTATATTTCAACAATATGTAGTCAATCACTAATCAATGCTATTTCTGTAAGCCAATGAGAATTCCTGTCAAACAATTATGTATCTGTTTGCTCCTTGTCCCCCTTTGCCTTTAAAAACCTGCTGGTAACAAGGGCTGAATGGAGCATTCCCCAAGGCAACTGGAAGTGTGTCCTAGGCTGCAGGTCTCAAACTTGGCTCAAATAAATCCTCGAAATTAATTTTACTTCTGTTTCTTCTTTTAGGTCAGTAGGATCAAGGAGGACCTACCTCACTTCTAAGCCTTGTGGTGTGAGGAGTTGAGAGGGAAAATACATAACACTTGAGAAAGCTTCAGGGGAAACACTGGTAATGAAGAGACAAGTTGTAGTTTGAGCAAGAATGACTTTCACTAGTAGAACCAGTGAAGAATATCCCAAATAGAGGAAACACCATAAACAGGAGCACAAAAGTTATACTGGTTGGTGTTAGAGAATAGCAGAAACTCTAGTGCAGTTTAGAATTTAAGTTTTATCCCAGCTTGATATCTTTGTAGTCATATTCCTATTAGTATCACGTAGAATTTATAGGCATTCTCTATATATTCTTTCATTTGATAAGAATGACCATCAACCCCAAGATTGAAATCAGTAGGACATGCTTTAATACTGATCCTGAACATTAATAATGATTTTTGTTACAGCTTTCCAGCCATTTCTTCAATTTACTTGTGGCTCTGGGCATGCAATGTGGAATAATGACATCTCTCCTCCCTTATAAACCCTACCTCCCACCAAGTCTTTCAGGAATATCCAAATCAGAGAAAAATCTTATATAAAAAATAAGCATAGATTTGTTCCATCTCTTTCCCAAAGTTTGTTCTAGAATTTGTTTCACCTATTTTATATTACTACATCTAAATTACCCACTAATAGAATAAGTGTTCTTAAAATATTTTTAGAAATCCAAGAGGCCATGTTGGTTCTTAAGCACCTTTTTTTGTCCATTATCAGCTAAGTGTATTATATCACTAATATGTTTCAGTTAGATGTCTTTCAACTTTAGGTATCAGAAAGCCCAATTCAAACAACCTTACACAATGAAGAAATTTATTAGCTTAACATAACTGGAAGTCCAGAGGAAGGACAGTCTTTAGGATTAGTCAGTCAGTACCTAATTGAAGACACCAAAGATTCAGATCATTTCCATGGTTCCACTCTGCTGTCCACAGTGCTGGCTTTATACCAGAGTGAGATTCTCAGATTCTCTTTGTAACTTGATTACCAGGAAGGAACCATATGTTCTATAAAGGGGAAGTCTGGATTCCTCCTAACAGAAAGGACAGCCTTAACCAGAGACCACCAGCAAACCTCTTCTCATTGACATGATTCCTCTTTGTATCTGAGTCAGTTTCTGGCAGTGAGGATAGATCCACCCTTGAGCTAAAATTAGTTCTCCCAGTTTTTGCCACTCAGAGTTGTGGTGTGGATATTGGAGAAGACAGTCACAGTGTCTGCTTACAATGTCTGCCTTGGTTGTGTTCTAATGCTCTGAGGTTCTTTATTCATTCTTATCTGTTATGTTTTATAGTGAGTTAAAATATGCTTAGTCATACTTTATTGGTTTAATTGCTATGTTCAGAGCTTTCTGTCATATAGAGTACAGCAATTATTAAGCATTCCTTTCTGCAAAAAAGGGAAAAATGTTAGAATAGTGAAAAGATTGAGGATAGTTGGCAAGTTTGACTCTGTACCTTCTTAAAACCAACGGTTTTTAACCTCTTTTTCATCTCCAGGTAATTGACTTGGCTATCATTTACGTAGAAACTTTAGTAATTTGATTTGTCTGTCCTTTCTCTCTGTCAAAAGTTGCCTGAAGCATTGTGGTAAAGTAGAAAGTGGACCGGGTTGTGATTAAGTTTCTAATTAATTCCAGTTCCACTGCTTTCCAGATGTGTGTGATTATGGACAGATAACTCTCTTCAGACCTTCTGCTTTCTTCTCTGTAAACCTGGAGAGAGCTACCTGTTTTCTTGCCAAGTTGTTTTTATTGGAGTTCGTGTAGTGAAAACTCTCAAACCATTCTTTTCCTCTTCTCCCACACCACCACAAAAATAGTCAGCAACACAGAAGACTTCTGTGACCAAAGGTGTGGGGTTTTCCCTTACACACGAAGCAGTGCACACCAGTTGGGTGTCCTTCAGTTCAATTCTGACACTATATACCTGGAGAATTTAGGAACAGTGCCACCCTATCTTTCAGATACCAGTCACAAGTCTGGGCCACCCCATCCGTCAGACACTAATTGCAAATCTGGGCCCCTGGAACTTCTGATTGACTGGCTTCAAGTTGGGCTCAATTAATTTGCTGGAGTGGTGCACAGAACTCAGGGAAATACTTACCTTTACTGGTCTATTATAAAGGATATATGTAGAGGATACAGATTAAGAGATGCATAGGGTGAAGTATGGGGGAAGGGGTGCAGAGCTTTCATGTCCTACCTCCTGCAAACCAGCATTCAGCTCTCCAGAAGCTCTCTGAACCAGTTTTCTTGGGTTTTTAAAGAAGCCTCATGACATCAACATTCCTTTCTCCAGGGTACGAGGCAGGACACTCAGGGGAGGGTCTTAAGACCTACTGTCAGAAAGACTGGGAGGCCTCGCACCCCCACCATTGTAACAAAAGACAAACAAGGACTTTGGGGTTAGGAGCCAGAAACCATGAATGAAAATCAATGTATATATATATATATATATCGTAATGCCACAGAGTTAAATTGAAAAAAGGAATTAAATAATAACAATAATAAAACAAAGCCTTACAATTTGTAGTTGCTATATGATAATGTAAATTTTGCTATGTTGTGTGCTTTTTAATAAAATACCTCCCTAGCTCTAAGGCAAAATATTAACTGCCTCTCTGTAAACCATTTAACCTCGTCTATCCTCCTCACATTCTCAGCAAAGTGTCTGTGTTTCTTGCTCACCAGCTGCAAGGTCACAAAGCAAATAGGCTCAAAACTGCTAAAATGTGTTTCTCAAAATGTTACTTTTCAAATGTAAAGTGCATCACAAAGCATGTCACAAGGTAATAGTAACTGTTGTTTGTTCTGGCTTCTGTAAAACCTGCTTCCAACTTCATCATCCTGTACCACCTAGGTGCATAAAAGGCACTCCATTTTCTTTTTCCTTTGCTCAAAATTAAAAAGCAGTTCCACTAAGCTCGTAATCACATTAAATAAAATCCTCCTGCAACCCCCATCAGTCTTTCCAAATCTCTAATTTCCCACTACAAAATAAGCTAATATGAAAGAAATTTGATAAATATAGAGTAGTAAACAATTTCAAATTGCCTTAATTATTATATTCTAATAGTAAAGGGTTGGCAGTTAAAGAGAGGAAACCCAAAAAACACAGGAGATTCTGATGCTAAAAAATAAATACTTGATCTTTGTTTCTGAGTACCTAAGGTATATCAGTAGAAGACAAGGATGTGTGCAGTTTTTTTTTTTTAAGTAGATGCTTAATGAATAGTTAGCTACTAGTTAGTGTATCCAATGGCTACGTCTCAAGTATTCCCCAGAATTTTTTTTTACTTAAATTTTTAACCCTTTTCTAAAGCTGTTTTTAAAGGTGTCAACTATGTATTGTAAGCTTTAGGGCTTTATGTAGCTTACAAGGTATGACAGACATATTTATTCACATTATTGACTGTTTTATCAAGTACACTTTTTTTTTTCCTTTCTTGGAGTATCATTCTTTTGAAGAACCACAGGGTTTCACACTGGGTGGAGTTTGGTTGTTATTACCAAAAGGGATAGCACATTTCATTGCTGAGAATCCTGAAGAGCAAGACTTTATATTTGAAGTAGAATGAAATTAAGATTACACTAAAGAATTTGACTTTTAAAAAACTAATATATCCTTCATGTCTTAGGTTAATGTTCATGGTGAATCTGAGTATTCTAATAAACTGTTTTAGCTATAGTTTCTGTATCTCATTACTATTGGTAAAACAGAGCATATATGCTTCTTAAATTGTCATTCACCTTTTTATTTTGAGCTAGTCACTGTTATATGTCCTGTTAGACTTGGGTCAATAGCTTTTTCTAGATGAAAAGGCTGATCTTACCATATCTTTTTCTTTTATGTAAGAGATACTATGAATATATACAAGCCTTGAAAGGAAAAGGAAACTAATGTGTGTTGACTGTGTTACTATGTACAACCATACCAAACATTTAACATTTGTACCATTTAATTCTCCCTTCAACCTGATGAAAGTATTACTGTCCCCAATTTACAAAAGGAAACATTGAAACATTGTTATTACCAAAGAGATAGCACATTTCATTGAAACATAGAGATTAAGTAAACAAAATTAACTATGATGGAGAAATTCCAAGCTTTCTGCTTCCCTTTTACCTTCACTGGGCATTTTTCGTACCTGCTTTTATTTAATTACACAACTCCTCTTTGAGGAAGATGTTATTCTCATTTTGCAGATGAAGAAAAACATTAACATGAATGTACAATTTAAAGAATAAGAAAATGAAAATGTGTATTACATTAGGGATTAGAAACCTATATAAAAATTTTATTTTTGTTTACAGTGATTGATTCTCAAATGTTAAACCAACCTTGCTTTTTTTCATATAAACACTGCTTGGGGCCCGGCATGGTGGCTCATGCCTGTAATCCCAGCACTTTGGGAGGCCAAGGCAGGCAGATTACTTGAAGTTAGGAGTTCAATACTTGCTAGGCCGACATGGTGAAACACTGTCTCTGCTAAAAATACAATTAGTCAGACATGGTGTCATGCACCTGTAGTTCCAGCTGCTCTGGAGGCTGAGGCAGGAGAATCATTTAAACCCGGGAGGCGGAGGTTGCAGTGAGCAGAGATTGCACTACTGCACTCCAGCCTGAGCAACAGAGGGAGACTTGTTCTCAAAAAAAAAAAAAAAAAAAAAAAAAGCCAGGCATGGTGGCACTTGCCTGTAGTCCTAGCTACTTAGGAGGCAGAGGCAGGAGAATCACTTGAACTGGTGAGGCAGAGGTTACAGTGAGCTGAGATCTTGCCACTGCACTCCAGCCTGGGTGACAGAGTGAGATTCCGTCTCAAAACAAAAAACAAACAAACAAAAAAACATGAACACACACCCACACACAACTTGGTCATGAGATATTGTACTGTTTACACGGTGTTGAATTTGATTTATAGATGATTAAGTATTTTTGCATCTATGTTCATAGGAAAATTGGTCTATACTTTTCTTGCAATATGTTAGTCTACTTTTGATACAGGGTCATAGTGGCCTTGTAGAATGACTTGAGAAGTGTTTTCTCTTCTTCAATTTTCTCAATAAGCCTTTTAGAAGAATTAGTATTATTTCTTCCCTTAAATGTTAGAATTGATCAGTGAAGTCAGTTGGACCTGGAAGTTTACTTTGTGGGGATGTTTTTAACTACAATTTCAATTTCTTTAATATATATAAGGTTATTCGGATTATCTATTTCTTCTTGAGTGAGCTTTATTAATTTATCTTTCATAGAATTTGTCTATTTCATCTAAGTTGTTAAATCTACTGACATAAAGTTGCTTATGACAATGTCTGCCTTTATCTCTCTCACCTATGATATTAGTAATTTATGTACTTTCTCTACACCCCCCTCCCCCATTAGTCTGGCTAATGATTTATCAATTTTATTGATCTCAGAGATCCAGCTTTTGGTTTCATTGACTTAAATTTTTTTTTTAAATAAACTTTATTTTTTAGAGCAGTTTTAGGTTCACAGCAAAATTGAGTGGAAAATACAGTTCTTATATCCCCCCCAATCTTCCCCACTTCAACATGCCATATCAGAAGTAGTATATTTGTTACAATTGAACCCATACTAATGTATCTTTATCACCCAAAGTCCATAGTTTACATTAGGATTCACTCTTGATGTTGTACACTCTGTGGGTTTTGACAAATGTGTAATGGCATATATCTACCATTATAGTATTGTACAAAATAGTTCGCCTCTCCTAAAAATCCTCTGTGCTCTGTTTATCCCTATCTCCCCCTTAAACCCTGGCAACCACCGATCTTTTCAATCTTTCCATAGTTTTTGCCTTTTCCAAAGTGTCATACAGTTGAAATCATACAGTATGTCACCTTTTCAGATTGGCTTCCTTCACTTAGTAATATATACATTTAAGATTCTTCCATGTCTTTTCATGCATGGCTTGATTGCTCATTTCTCTTCAGCACTGAATCATATTCCATTGTCTGGATGTGCCATGGTTTATTCATTCACCTACTGAAGGACATATTGGTGGCTTCCAAGTTTGGGCAATTATGAATAAAGCTGCTATAAACATAAGGACATACGTTTTCAGCTCATTTGGGTCACTACCAAGGAGCATGATTGCTGGATCATATGGTAAGAGTATATTTAGTTTTGTAAGAAACTGCCAAACTGTCTTCCAAAGTGGCTTTACCGTTTTGCATTTTACTGATCTCAAAGAACCAGCTTTTGGTTTCATTGACTTTTTTCTGTTTCTCTTCTGTTGTATGTATGTGTTTTTAATTCCTGCTCACCTATCTTTTCTTTCTTTTTCTGCGTATTTCCCTTACAGAAGAGGAAGACACACTTACTGCTTAGGATTAGCTTGCTTTTCTCTTTCTAATTTTTTTTAACTTTTATTTTAAGTTCAGGGTTACATGTGCAGGTTTGTTATATAGGTAAACTTGTGTCATGGAGGTTTGTTGTATAAATTATTTCATCCCTCAAGTATTAAGCCTAGTATTTTTCCTGATCCTCTCTCTCCTCCCACTCTCCACCCTCCAATAGGCCCCAACTAATTTCTAAAGGTGAAAACCTAGGTCATTGATTTGAGACCTTCTTTTCTAACATTCAGAAGTATATTGTTTAGTTTCCAGATGTCTGGGGGTTTTTTTAGATGTCTTTCTGATTTTATTTTCTAATGTAATTTCATTGTGATCAGAGAATATACTTTGTTTGTTTTGAAATTCTTAAAACTTACTGAGAATGGTTTTATGGCTCAGAATATAGTCTGTGTTGGGGTGTTGTTACATGCATACTTGAAAAGATGTGTATTCTGCTGTAATTGGGTGATATATTCTATAAATGTTAATTAAATCAAGTTGGTTGCTAGTGTTGTTCAAGTTTGCTATGTCTTTACTAAGTTTGTATCTACTTATTCTGTCATTATTGAGAGATTTGTTGAAATCTCTGACAATAATTGTAAATTTGTCTATTTCTGCTTGTAATTCTATTAGGTTTTGTTTTATGTATTTTGAAGCTCTGTTACTAGCTTAGGATTTGTCTTCTTGATGAATTCATCCCTTTAATCATTATGAAATGATTCTTTTTATTCTTAGTAATATTCTTTTGTTTATTTTTAATTAAAAAAATTTTTTTTTATTTATTGCATTTTAGGTTTTGGGGTACATATGAAGAACATGCAAGATTGTTGCACAGGTACACACATGGCAGTGTGATTTGCTGCCTTCCTCCCCTTCACCTATATCTGGCATTTCTCCCCCTGCTATCTCTCCCCAACTCCCCACCCGCTGCTGTCCCTCCCCTATTTCCCCCCAACAGACCCCAGTGTGTAGTGCTCCCCTCCCTGTGTCCATGTGTTCTCATTGTTCAACACCCACCTATGAGTGAGAACATGCGGTGTTTGATTTTCTGTTCTTGTGTCAGTTTGCTGAGAATGATGGTTTCCAGGTTCATCCATGTCCCTACAAAGGACATGAACTCATCGTTTTTGATGGCTGCATAGTATTCCATGGTGTATATGTGCCACATTTTCCCTGTCCAGTCTATCATCGATGGGCATTTGGGTTGGTTCCAGGTCTTTGCTATTGTAAACTGTGCTGCAGTGAACATTCGTGTGCATGTGTCCTTATAGTAGAATGATTTATAATCCTTTGGCTGTATACCCAGTAATGGGATTGCTGGGTCAAATGGAATTTCTATTTCTAGGTCCTTGAAGAATCACCACACTGTCTTCCACAATGGTTGAACTAATTTACACTCCCACCAACAGTGTAAAAGTGTTCCTATTTCTCCACATCCTCTCCAGCATCTGTTGTCTCCAGATTTTTTAATGATCACATTCTAACTGGCATGAGATGGTATCTCAATGTAGTTTTGATTTCATTTCTCTAATGACCAGTGATGATGAGCACTTTTTCATATGTTTGTTGGCCTCATGTATGTCTTCTTTTGTAAAGTGTCTGTTCATATCCTTCGCCCACTCTTGAATGGGCTTGTTTGTTTTTTTCTTGTAAATCTGTTTTAGTTCCTTGTAAATTCTGGATATCAGCCCTTTGTCAGATGGGTATACTACAAAAATGTTTTCCTATTCTGTTGGTGGCCAATTCACTCTAATGACTGTTTCTTTTGCTGTGCAGAAGCTGTGGAGTTTGATTAGGTCCCATTTGTCTATTTTGGCTTTCCTTGCCAATGCTTTTGTGTTCTGGTCATGAAGTCCTTGCCTGCTCCTATGTCCTGAATGGTTTTGCCTAGATTTTCTTCTAGGGTTTTTATGGTTTGGGGTCTTATGTTTAAGTCTTTAATCCATCTGGAGTTAATTTTAGTGTAAGGTGTCAGGAAGGGGTCCAGTTTCCACTTTTGCACATGGCTAGCCAGTTTTCCCAACACCATTTATTAAACAGGGAATCCTTTCCCCATTGCTTGTTTTTGTCAGGTTTCTCAAAGATTGGATGGTTGTAGATATGTTGTGTTGCCTCTGAGGCCTCTGTTCTGTTCCATTGGTCTATGTCTCTGTTTTGGTACCAGTACCATGCTGTTTTGATTACTGTAGCCTTGTAGTATAGTTTGAAGTCCAGTAGTGTGACGTCTCCTGCTTCGTTCTTTTTGCTTAGAATTGACTTGGCTATGCGGGCTCTCTTTTGGTTCCATATGAAGTTTAAGGTGGTTTTTTCCAGTTCTGTGAAGAAGGTCATTGGTAGCTTGATGGAGATAGTGTTGAATCTGTAAATTACTTTGGGCAGTATGGCCATTTTCACGATATTGATTCTTCCTAACCATGAACATGGAATGTTTCTCCACCTGTTTGTGTCCTCTCTTATTTCGTTGAGCAGTGGTTTGTAGTTCTCCTTGAAGAGGTCCTTTACGTTCCTTGTTAGTTATATTCAACTGCAAACTCATCTTTGTCAAGCATTCCATTATGGTCAATATCACTCAATTCCCCAACTCTTCCTAGGATATCCACAGGTAACTTAGAGTTGAGCAACACTGGTTTCACTTTGTCACCAGACAGAAATCCATTCACTGGGCTTAAACTATCAAAAATTGCATCATATTTGACCTTATCTTCAGGTTTTACAGCCCATGGGAGCTCAGCTGCAGAGGTTCCACTGATTACCAAAGGACTACTGGTATCATGAAATCTTGGTGATGGAGCAACCAGGTTCAAACTACTTAGTGAAACTTCCAGTCCATTCTGGGCACATGCCACAAGATGCAAAGCAACGAAGAATTCTTGTTTGTTCAGGATACCTTTGCCATCTCTGTCGGCTAAATCCCAAATCTTTCCAAGTATCAAGTCTGGAAGCCCTGATTTCTTCAGGAAAGCAGCAGCATCAGAAGCCAACACCCTTCCAGTATTGCTGGTATCCACCTGTCTATAGTATTTTTCATATATAGGATTCCAACTTGATAACTGTGTCAGAGAGAGCTAGGCTGCCGCAGCCATGCTGTTTCCATCATGCAAGGGAGGGGAAGGAAGGACGGGCAGACCAGGGCTCGGGGCGGGGAGGAGAGGAGGCGGTGGGAGCGGCTGTAGGCAAGGCCCAGGCAGGCAGGTGGGCGGGCGGGCATCTCCCCTAACTTCCAGTAATATTCTTTACTGTAAAATACACCTTATCTGATCTTAATACAGCTACTGTGGCTCTTCTTTGATTAGTTTTAGCCCAGTAGATCTTTACAATCTTTTAACCATTATGTTTTTTTAAATGTTTAAAGTGGGTTTCTTGTAGAAAGCATGTAGTGGGGTCTTGCTTCTTTTTAAATACAATCTGACAATCTCTATCCCTTTTAATCAGGAGTTCATATCATTTACACTTTAATATGATGACTGGTATGATTAGACTTATGTCTGCTGTTGTGCTGTTTGTTTTCTATTTGTCCCATCTGTTCTTTGCATGTTTCTATTTTTTTCTTGCATTCTTTTGGATTGAGAACTTTTTAGTATTCCATTTTATTTGTACTATTTTCTTATGAACTGTACCTTTTTTTCTTTTTTAGTGGTTGTTCTAGGATTACATTCTATATCTTTAACTTACACAGTGTTCCTACACATATTATACCACTTCTATATTTTATTTCTTTCTATATTTGTTAAAAACCCCACAGTAGATTGTAATTATGGTTGTTTTAAACCATTTTATTTTAAAGATTTTTAAAAATAAGAAATATCTTTTATAGTTATCCACATATTTACTCCACTGTACCTCATTTCTTTGTATAGTTCCATGTTTTTGTTTAGTATTATTTTTCTTCTGCAAAAATTTTTCTTAACAATTTTTATTGTGCAAGTCTACTGGTGACAGATTTTCTCAGTTTTTATGTGTCTGAAAATTTTCATCAACCTTTCAGAAAGATACTTTTACTGGGTACTGAAATTGCAGTGTATCACTTCCAGTTTGGTGGTTGGCTAGGAGGACTCAGGACTGAGCATATAGTCAAACTTGTGGTTATGACTTATTACAGCAGTAGGATACAAAGCTAAATTAGCAAATGGGAAAGGTTCATGGGTGAAGTCTGGAGGAAGCAAGGCACAAGCTCCTACGAATCTTCTCCCAGTGGAATTATGCAGGACACATTTAATTTCTCTGGCAGTGAATTGTGACAACACATGTGAATACTGTTTAACAGGAAACTTATTAGAGACTCAGTGCCCAAGGTTTTTATTGGGAGCTGGTCAGGTAAATGTCCTCTGCCTAGCATGTACCAAAATGCCAGTTTCCAAGAAGGAAAGTAGATGTTCAGAATATTGTTTGCATAAATACTTTAGGCACAGCAAACCACCCTTATTAGTTAGGGAATGTCAATTTTGAAATTCAAGTTCTTAGACAACAGCCAAGGCCTAACCTTGCAAGTAGGCCTTTCTAAGGATAGCACTCTTGAGCCTGCTCTGTTACCTTTTTCCTGCATACTAGGTAGCCTTGTTTTTTCCTTTCTGTACTTTGTAGATTTTATTTTATTGTTTTCTGATTGTATCGCTTCAAGGAGAAATCTGTGATGACTTATCTTTGCTCCATTGAATGTAATGTACCTTTTTACCTCTGGCTGCTTTAAATGTTTTTCTTTATCTTTATTTTCAGCAATATATATGTGAATGTGTGTTATGTTTATCCTGCTTGGTATTGCTTGAACTTCTGGGAACTGTGGGTTTGTAGTTTTCAACAAAGTGGAAATTTCTAAATTTCTATAGCTATTATTTTTTCCAATTATTGCCTTACTCTTTTTACTTTCATGCTTTTTTATGGTTATGTTTGATTGCTGACACTGTTACAGAGGTCACTGAATCTTTATTTTTTGGAGAGGGTGTGTGTGTGTGTGTGTGTGTGTGTGTGTGTGTGTGTGTTTCTCTTGGTCTTCATTTCTTCATTTTTGGTTAGTTTTATTCCTGTGTCTTCAATTTACTAATATATTCTTTTGTAGTGGCTAATCTGCTACAAATCCCACCTAATAATAATTTTATTTCAGGTGTTGTGTTTTTTTACATGTAGAAGTTGTATTTGATTATTTTATGTTTGTCTCCTCATTGTGTTTGGGTTTTCTCTTATGCTGTTGAGGAAATGTTTATTATAGCTATTTTAATGTTCTCATCTCTTAATTTGATCATCTCTTTTTGGTTCTGTTAATATTTACTGTTTTTCTAGTTCACGAGTCACATTTTATTGCTTCTTGATAGGTCTAATAGATTTTTATTGAATGCTCATTATTGTGAATTTTATGTTATTTGCTGAATTTGGTTGCATTATTTAAAGGATGTTGGATTTTTTTCTAATATGCCACTGTTACTTACAGATAAGTTTGATCCTTTCAAGGCTTATTTTTATGCAGCTTCAGGGAGAATCTAGGGTAGCCTTAAGGACTAATTTAACCTCACTTCTAATGCATGGTCCTTTTGGAGTCACTCATGGCTACCCTGCTATTCAGCAAGATTTCCCCATTTTGGGTAATAGGAATTTTAACAATTTCTGGCCCTTTGTGAGCTCTGACAGTTGTTTATCTTACAACTTTTGGTAATTTTCTTTTTGTAAAGGTTAATTTTTATTTTGCCCAGCCTCTTGGGGGTTCACCCTTCACATGTATAAATTGTATTCAGCCAAAGATCCAGTAGAATGGCTGTGCATTTTTTAGGATCTCTTTCTGTATTGATCTCTTCTCTTAGGCATCTGCTCCCTCTCCCCCTGAATTCTAGCTCTTTTGGCCTCCCTGAACTCTGATACGTGTCTTTTCAATTCAGCAATGTTGCTCAGTTCTTACGAGATTACCTTTCCCTGTGCCATTGTTTGTAAATTATCTCCAGGCAGAAGCTGGAAAGCCCTCTCATTATTGTCCTTTTAGGGCAATAGTCTGGTATCATAGACTTGTGCTGCCTTCGTTCAGTGCCAGCAAATAGTTTACTCTATTTTGTCCAATTTCTAGTTGTTCAGGGAGAAGAATATTTCCAGACAGTCATTGTTCTTCATATTCAGAAGTAGAAATCTCCCTATAAACATTTCAGACTTTTCCATTTATACCATAAATGTTTCTCCTTTCTGAAGCAACTTCATCCTCGTAATGTGGGAAAATGTCAAGCCTCTTCTACTTTTTTCTTATTACATTCAGAAGATAATAATGGTGGTTGTGATCGGGATCTCAAACTTCAGATTTTGCTCAGATTTTGTACAGATATTGCTTCAAATTTTTATAGTTACAAAAATCTATGCTCTTATTGAACATCTAGATATCACTGTGGATCTGGGCTCCAAGGAGGGTGAGTCAAGTGGGGCACCTAGGGTACAAAATTTAAGGAGACACTTACTCTCCAGGTATTATAAATGCAGGATTGACATCTAAGAGTGAATGTCTTCTTAAATTTTGCACTCTAGCTGCCTTGTTTGCCTCAGTCTAGTGCAGGCTTTGCAGTGGATATTTCAGACTCTGATCACTTTTATTCCCTAGCATTAGTCTCCAACCATTATTAACTGGATCATATATTTCCTTTGAAGTAGGTGTAAGTCTTTTTTACCTTCATAGTTAAATTATTTAAACTTCTCTCTAACCATCTATTTTCTTGTAGGAGCTGTAATAAAGTCTGATGTAAAATGTCAGTTCCTTAGTATTGGCTGAGAAATAAAGAAAGAAAAGAGTATTCAAGATAGCAAATACTGTTCCCAAAGCCAAAACCATGTTACTGAAGCCTTACTTATTTTTAGTTTAGTCTGTCTTGGCCCTAGAAAACAGTGGCTCTCCCTACCTAGGCCAGATTCCATTAATTCCATGAGGGCTGTTGCCCATTGGGCATGCAGCCGTATTTGCAGTTTGAGAGTCCCAAGTAAGCCTGACTAGGCTTCAAAATAAATCTAGATTTCTACTAAGAGGAATTTTAATATGGGTCAGGGACATGCAGTTGGTCTCTGTTGGTGGGAAGAACAAAGTTTTTAATTTTACATAAAATATACTCTCTTTGAGATCTTTGGTTCATGACCCAATTTTGGTATTCTTTACAGTGTTCTTTGCAGCTGGAATGATAAAGGAATCTCTTTTCTCTCTTCTTAGAATATTAAAGGAGACAGGAAGAAGTCCAGATGAAGTAACTTGTGGAACCATTTGTTTATCTGAACCTGAGCTAAATCTTAGGAGAGAAGGGTAAAAATAATTCATTCTTACTAATTTTAGTCCACATTACCAGGATTTTTCAGATAGTGATGTAGGTATGGGTTCTGTAATAAACAGTGATTTAACCCAGAATGGCCTCTGTTAAATATCTTCCTCTGTCACTTGGAAGTGGTATTTGGTATCTGTTTAGTAGTTCAAAGGTTCTAAAACATTGATCCTGTGTGCAGAAAGTAACCATTAATTTCATCTTGCTATTGCTCTAGAAACTCAATTTTCTTTATTTTCTTTGGCTTTTCTTTTTTTAAAAATAAGAATAATAGCATATTTGCGCCATCTGCAAAGTACTTTTATAATGGATTGGAATGTAAAAATTTCTAATCCAGAAGGAAGATGCTTGTGTAGTCAAGTCTTTGTAGTTACATGCAATGTACCTTTCTTTAATTACTGGGTAAGGTAATACGTTGTGAAGGAAAACAGTGAATTTGGATTAAAAAAAAAACCTAATTGTAGTCCAGGTTGAACTGCTGTAGCTCTGTGACCTTGAGCAGGCCAGTTAATCTCTTTGAGAGTCAGTTTTTTTCCATCTGCAGAGTACGTGTATGTATGTAGGAGGTGGAGAAGGAAGTGATAAAATCTGCCTGCCTATTATTCATGTCAGTGTGAAGATCATAATAAAGATGTGAAAGCACTTGGGAAAATGTGTAAAGAACATATACATACAAATGTAAAAATGATATTTATAAAGTTATTTTATCTCAGCGCAACTAAATCTTGTTTTTATCTTTGGGAAACTAAATATAGTTTCAGCTAATTTTTAAAAAAATCACTGATAGCTTAGAAAAAGAGAAGTGAAAAATATGTATATTGGAAAATGGTTAGAAAACACATTATCAAAGGCTAAAAGTTACCTATGAGAGAATTGATAATGTCTCCTTAGAGTATTTGTGTGTGCGTATTAACAAAATTTGAAATTTTTGCTTACCTTCTCTTTCATCCCTAGCCTTTAAAAATCTGTATCAGTTAGATTTTCTGACATGTTGTATGTGGATTTTCTACTTTGGATTAACCATGGAAAACTATTTTTTAAAAACAGTCTTGTTGCTCCTTATTGTCTGAGACAATTCTGGACTTTTTCTGATTGGTGTGTTTTCAGGGGAATTCAGGATAATTTAATATAGCCCTGGTATGTATAATGAGGGTGTTAAATCTGCCAGAACATAAATCACAGTAATTGAAACATGAATGCGATATTTTGATACCTTTGAAACTATTAAATTACTCTCCTATATTACATTAGATGGGTGAGAGAATTCCCTTGGTTGGTTCATTCATTCATTAAACAAATATTAATACCATGCCTACTATTGCCAGGTACTCTTTATGTTATACAACAGTAAACAAAACAGACAAAAATTCCTGCCTCTATGGAGCTTACATTCTAGCGGAGAGGGAAACTGAAACTATCAGATAAAATATGTATACTTTATTAGATAGCAAAGTAAAGGAGGAAAAGGGAGTGCGGGGAGTGTTGGAAGGCATGGAGATCGGAGGAAGGCAGGCCTGGGAAGGATTGTGACATTTGAGTGAAGACCTGAAAGGAATCTATATGGATATCTCAGGGAAGAGCATTCCTGTTCTAAGGTATAACAGGGGTAACAGATTTGAGCCAAGTGGGTGCCTAGTGTGTTCAAGGAACAAGGAGGAGACCAGTGTGGCTGAAGTGGACTGAATATAGAGTTTTAGGCTGGTGCACACGTAATTGCGGTTTTGACATTGTTGGAAATTTGCCATTTGATATTGGAACACATTTCTTAAATAAATGTGGTTATGTTCTGCATCATTTTAATGTGCATTTCTCACTTTGTTTGTTTTTGCTAATTATTACTTGCTGTTTATTTTATATTTATTTTAGACTATGGAAATGATGTTAGACAAAAAGCAAACTCGAGTGATTTTCTTATTTGAGTTCAAAATGGGTCATAAAGCAACGGAGACAACTCCCAGCATCAAGAATGCGTTTGGCCCAGGGAATTGCTAACAAAGGTATAGTGCAATGGTGGTTAAAGAAATTTTGCAAAGGAGACTAGACCCTTGAAGATGAGGAGCATAGTGGCCGGCCATTGCAAGTTGGCAACGACCAATTGAGAGCAATCACCCATCCTCTTACAACGACACTAGAAGAACTCAACATCAACTCAACGTTGACCATCCTGTGGTCATTTGGCATTTGAAGCAAATTAGAAAGGTGTAAAAGCTTGATAAGTGGGTGCCTCACAAGCTGACCAAAAATTTAAAAAAAATTGTCATTTTGAAGTGTTCTTTTACTCTGTGCAATAGCAACAAATCATTTCTCGATTGGATTGCGATGTGCAATGAAAAGTAGATTTTGTATGACAACTGACAAGGACCAGCTCAGTGGTTGGACTGAGAAGAAGCTCCTGAGCACTTCCCAAAGCCAAATTTGCACCAAAAAAGATCACTTTGGTGGTCTGCTGCAGGTCTGATCACTACAGCTTTCTGAATTCGAGCGAAACCATTACATCTGAGAAGTGTGCTCAACAAATCAATGAGATGCACAGAAAACTGCAATGCCTGAAGCCAGCATTGGTCAACAGAAAGGGCCCAATTCTTCTCCACAACTCTCAACAGTGTGTCACACAACCAACGCTTCAAAAGTTGAATGAATTAGGCTACAAAGTTTTGTCTCATTTGCCACAGTCACCTGACTTCTCGCCAACCAACTACCACTTCAAGCATCTCAGTAGCTTTTTGCTGGGAAACTTTTTTTACAACCAGAATGCAGCAAAAGCTTTCCAAGAGTTTATCAAATCCCAAAGCACGGATTTTTACACTATAAGGATAAACAAATTTCTCTCTCATTGGGAAAAATATGTTGATTGTAATGTTTTCTGTTTTCATTAATAAAGATGTGTTTGGGCCTAGTTATAATATAATGATTTAAAATTCATGGTCCAAAACCGCAATTACTTTTACACCAACCTAATAAGATTAAAGAGTTGGGTGTTTTGAGAGTCATATATTTCAAGGACGGAATCATTGTTTGTATCAGCAGCTGCTCATAGGTAAAATAAGAGGAAGTCAGAGAATCGATAGTTATATTTAGCAATGTGGAAGACGTGGTGACCTTAATAAGGGCAAGTTGGTAGACAGATGGGACGAAAAGCTTGGTTGATACGGATTCAGGAGAAAATGGGAGATGTGGAGACAGTAAGTGTAGACAACACTTTTGAGTTTTATTGTAAAGTGGGAACTATGCACATTTGGTGTGTACGGTTAAGAGAGTGGGCTTTGAAAAATTATTTTGGTTCCATATTTAATGTGATAGGAATAATCCAGGAGAAGGGGAATATTTGACAGTGCAGTAGAAGGAAGAGATAATTGCTGCAGTAGTTTGCTTGAATAGGTGGGAAATAATTGGGATTACTTTTAAAACTAAAAGTTTTAAAACATGATCATTATGTTTCCAACATGATTATGTTTCTTTGATGCTTTTGACTCGTATTCTTCCCTTTTAAGGAACATCAGTGCCTAAGCCTATATGTATATATATCCTTTCTTATGTCTATACCTTACCCCTCACAGGTATACTTTTTTCTTTTTTTAAAACCTGCATGTGGCATTCAAACACAGGTATACTTTTATCAGAGCTCCTAAAATGCTTTATTACATGTATTTACGTGCCTCACCCATTACTGGATTGTTAATACCTTGATCTATCTTATTATTCAACTATGGGTTCTTTGACTACAGTGTTTTTATTCATTGCTACATGCCTATATTAGTTACCTATTGCTGCATAACAAATAACTTTAAAAGACACCCACTCAAAACACATATTTATTATATTGCAGTGAATCAGGAATCCAGGAACAGCATAGGTGGTGGGTCTTTTAAAAGGTTATGAACCAATGTGTTGACAAGGCCTGAAGCCTCATCAGAAATCTTGATGTGGAAGGATCCATTTTCTAGGTCACTCACAAGGCAGGATTCATTTCTTCTCAGGCTGTTGGCCAGAGGCCTCCCTTGGACCCACACCACATGAACCCATAGAGTATCTCACAATATGGCAGTTGACTTAGAGCAAACAAGCAAGAGGGCAAGAAAGAATGTCAGCAAAACAGAGTGGTAGCAAGAAGGACATCACAGTTTTTATAACCTAATTACAGAATTGACATCCCATCACTTTTTCCACATTTTCTTTATTTTTAAAAATTGAGACAGAGTCTCAGTATGTTGCCCACATTGAACTCCTGGGCTCAAGTGATCCTCCTGCCTTGGCCTCCCAAAGTTTTGGGATTACAGGTGTGAACCACCATGCCTGGCCAGTATTTTCTTCTTGATAAGCAAGTTACTAGGTCTAGCCCACACTTAAAGGAAGGGTTACACAACATGTGACTATCAGAAGGCGGGGATCACTGCAGGGACACATTAGAAGTCTGCCACCTAGACCCCAAGCTCTGGAACTATAAAATTCTTAACATGTTGAATGAAATAACCTTTTTCCAAGCACCCTCATAACTGGTAGTGTACATTTGTAAGGGCTGGTTAAAGGTAAGAATTCGGTTTGAGACTATGCAGAATAACTTAATATTCAGGGATTATTTCAACTATGTTTCTGGTTTCCTTAATGATTTGCTTTTATGAAATAATGAAAAGTTAAAGTCATTTTGTATCTTCAGGAGCCAACCAAAACCAGGAATGTTACTGAAGAAAAACAGAATACATGCAATGTGTTTTAATAGGAATTCTAGAAATAATCTGATAGCAAGCTATATTTTCAGATAATTCAAGCTTCCAGTCATTTCTAACATATATAACCTTTTATGACATGGATGAGCATAAGGATATATAAAAATTAGGGCAATTGAAATGTAGTTAATTTGATCTCTACTATGGAATAATCTTTATGAAAATAAGATTTTAACAGATAGGAATAAGCATCATCAGATCATGGATTTCAATTTTTTTTTTTGTAGTTTAAACGTTGAGGTGATTTAATCTTTCTAAAAAAACCAAGAATCTCATCCTAGACTTATAACATGTTAGATGTTCAAAATAACTTGTCCAATCCTATAGTTTTATAGATGAGGAAACGGCTACCCAGTGACGTGCCCAAGCTTGTTGGTGGCACAGCCAGTGCCAGATCCCAGGCCTCCTGGCTCCATTCAGTGCACTGTACCATGCCTTACTGTTAGTAATAAACCATACTGGAGCCACTGGGGAAGTTTAAAAACTTTTATGCCTGTCTTATAACCAGACCTTCTAATTTAATTGGTATGGGTTGGAACTTGGTCATTGGAAGTTTTAAACACTCCCCAGGTGATTTCAATGTGCATCATAGTCTGGGAACCTCTACTCCACCGAGAATTAGTGTGCTTAAGGAATTGGAACTAGAGTGAAATCAGTAGTACAGACGTCTATCCGTTATGACTCCCTAATCACAAATTTGACTGTGTTTTATCAGAGTAGTAAGAAACATTTTTACATTGAGAAATAATTAAGATTTATGCTGAACAAAGATTTTCATAATAAAACTGTCCTTTCACTAGTATTTTGGGAGATAGCCTGTGACAAAATTTTTCCTAATCATGAAATAGGAGAATGATTTTTTGACACTGATCAGGCAAGGAGAAAGTTTTCTGCCATCTGTATTGGAGCGTGCTCTGCTGTTGTTTTAACTAGATAAAATTCTAATTACTGTTAAACAGATTGTTTATGAGGTTGTTTTTAATATTTTAGAACAAGCATATAAATATAAAGAGGCAAAGAAGTGGTTTCAGATTTAAAAACCAAAGACTTTTTCTTTGAAAGTAAATTTATCAGAATTTGACACACCGGGTTGTTTAATAACACGTTTTAGTGTGGGTCCTTGGTACTGCAGTGTTGCAAGGAATATGAAATTTGTAGTTTGGTTATAACCATTCTGTGGTGCCTTTTTATACTCTTGGATATAAAGCTGACCAAACATTCTAACTAGAAAATACTAATTCATGATTGGTAAGTGGCACTTTGTTTCTATATATTGTTCTTTTAAACAAAGTCTTTTCCTTGATAATGAGAGATGTAGGGAGTATGAAGTAGGAGAAGTAAGAATAGGAGATTATGATCAGGTCAGAGCATTTCAGAATTTTAAATCTTGTATTGAAGCAGTATGAGGGTGATGGCAAGAAAAGCTGTATGTTTGGGTTGCTAGAGTAGAAGCGATAAGGGGCATGTTAGTTTTCCATTGCCGCCATAACAAATCAATACGAACTTAGTGGCTTAAACAGAAAATTTTTTAATCTTACAGCTCTGTGAGTCAGTAGGCCAATTCTGGTCTCATTGGGCTAAAATAAAAATTTCGGCGGGGCCATGTTCCTTTCTGGAGGCTGTAGGGCAAGATCACTTTCCTTGCTTATTAGGGGGTTTGGTAGAATTCAGTTCCTTGTGGTTGTACCACTGGGATCCTTGTGGTTGTACCACTGGGATCCTTGTGGTTGTAGCATTTGTCTTGATCAGGGCCCTTTCTAGTATCTACATTCCACTCTCATTCCCTGGCATGTGGCCCTCCTTCATCTTCAAAGTTAGTAACAAAGGTCAAGTCCCTCTCAAGCTTCCGATATCTCCTTCTCCTTTCATTTAAATTCTCTGATCCACCTTCTGTCTTCCTCTTCCACTTTAAAAGCCTCATGTGATGAGATTGGACCTACCTGGATAATACAGGATAATCTCTCCCATCTCGGGTTCCTTAACATTAATTACAACTTCAAATCCCTTTTGCCATGTCAGGCAACTTAGGTTCCAGTGGTTAAGGGCACAGACATCCTTGAAGGGCCATTGTTCTGTCTGTCAAAGAGGACTAGATCACTGGAGTCAAGAAAGCCAAGTGTCATTATTGACATAGCTGTTGAAAGTCTTCATTTATCTACAAATAATTTTCTAGTGACTGCTATGTGCTAGTCATTGTAGTAGGCACTGGGGCTATCGTGGTAAACAAGGCAGACAGAGTAACTGCCCTTGCCTGTCTAGCAGTATACTTATGAAAACAAGCAAAACGTATAGCATTGCTTTATAAAGAATTCTTCATGTATTCCACATTATGTAAGCTCTTTGAAAGCCAGTACTGGTGTTCTTTGTTTTGACCCTTTCCTCATCCCGTCACTACAATAGTGTTTTACATACTAGATGCTTTACAGAATTGCTAATAAAGACTTACTTTGTTTTTCTTTGCATTGAGTTAGGAACCTCACTTATCTCTCTTTTTGGCTATTTCTGCTTCAAATGCAGTGAAAAAAATTGAGATCAAAAATCCAGACTTAGAGGACAATTTAAGATTTAATAAGATACCCACTGAGGAATTTTTAAAAAGGCCTTAAGAATGATCATGTACTCCATTTTACTTTTCTTAGTAAAGATTCTGAAGTGCTAAGGGCAGTTCTGTTTTGCTTTTTCTTCCTATTATTATTATTTTTGAGAAAGGATCTGGCTCTGTCACCCAGGTTAGAGTTCATTGATATGAACACAGGCTTACTGTAGCCTTGATCTCCTCAGATCAAACAATCTTCCTTCCTCAGCCTCCCAACTAGCTGGGACTACAGGCACACTCTACCCTATCTGGCTAATTTTTAAATTTTTTGTAGAGACGGAGTCTCATTCTGTTGCCCAGGCTGGTCTTGAGCTCCTGAGCTCAAGCTATCCTTCCACCATGACCTCCCAAAATGATGAGATAACAAGAATGAACCATAGTGCCCAGCCTTGCTTTCTCCTCCTAGATTCAACAGTCAGAAAGTACTTACCCAATTAAAAAATAGTAATCAGCAGTTGCTTTAAGCCAGTATTCATCTATAGTGAAGAATTACCAACTCAGAAGCAAATTAAAATAAATTTTTCAATATGGCTTTTATGAGATAGACTTATTTTATCTATTGTTTATTACTCTTAGAACTTCTGTCTTTCTCATATACAATTCCCTGTTGTGCTCCCACTGTGTGCTGAGTGTGGGTCTACTCTTCATGGAAAAACTGCAGTATTCTTACCAATTGTTAAATGCCTTCTAAAGATAGTTATTTGTAGTTCTCTCAGTAATAGTCATGGTTACAATTCTGTATCATGTAGTTTCCCAGTGCAGCAATAGGGAACTTTAGTAATGGTGGATTGGAGTAAGCACAGGTATATGAGATTTATAGTCTACACAGGCATTGCTTTCAAACTTGGCCATCATAGAACTATTAGCAAGTGGCTGAATATACTTGTAACAGGTTTGGGCTACAGAGTGTAGATATCACAAGGCTTTCTTAATTTCAGTACATACTAAGTTCTCTATTCCAAATCCCTTCTCGATTCTTTGATAATTTAACATTATTTATGGATAATTTCTTATTCTGACCTTTTGTGTTTCTTAACAAATAGCCTAAATATATTTTATATAAACTTCATTTCTAAAGAAGAACTTTTGGAATAATGGTGGAAAGTTTGTTTGATTTGCTTAAGTGTAGAGATGGCTATTGTGCTATTTAAGTTTAGATGATACTAATTTGGGTGAAGGAAAGTAATAGCCACTCTTATAGAGATAGGTAGTTTATTGTACTGTAATCTTTAAAATGTTACTAGGTAATGTTGATTTATGTGAATTTAGCATTTCAGTGACTAGTAAGGTAAGGCATTCTGTTGGGTTTAGTTCATATGTAAAAATTGTTATTAATTGGCAACTTTTGAAGAGAGCTGGAAGTTTAACTGTGAATAGTGCAATACTAATCACTGAAGTTTTCTTGATATATTTGAAAAAGAGAGGGGAAAAAACTCCTGTGTTTATGGTCATTAAAATATAGTAGTGACTTAAATACATGCTGTGTTACAGAGAGAAGAGACAGGAAATTTACTAGCCTACTGAAACTTTTGACAGGTACAGTGCCTCTGTGGAAGTCAGATTTTGATTATTAATAAAACAGCCTTTGTTTAGTAAATTGAAAATCTAGTGAGAAGATTACATGGAGCAGTAAGCATACAGATTTGCAGTAGGTACTCCATTCAGTGGGTTTTACTGGGTGTCAAAACTAAACTGACTTTAGTGAATTTTACTACAGCTACTACACACAAATGGCTTCAGTTAGAAAGGATGCGGTACCAGATAATGTCATCAGTTTTTCCAAATGTGTTTCTGGGGAAAATAACCTAAATTCTTGACGCAAATCATTTCACTTATAATTGGATGTGATCTTATGAGAACAAAAGACCTTAGGGCAAAAACTGTTCCTTATAGAGGCCTTTAGTTTTCCATTTAAAATTAGTGCAATTGCTGATTGGTTTTTTAAAAAAAATCTCATATTCTTTTAAATATAGTAATCTGAAAGTGTTGCTGAATTTAGTAACACAACTGAGAACAAAATCCTTAAAAACAAATAATTGAGTTTAGGTTAAATGGAAATAGTTGGCTAAATATGATTTTTAAAAATAATGCCTAAGGTAAATGTAGGAAACAAATGTATTATTAGTATGACAAAAAGTGTTCAGAAGAGGTAGTACCTTTGAACTTAATTTTTTAAAATTTAAATGCCTGTATTATGTAGGTTTTAATTTTTTATGACTACATGTATGTACAGCATACAGTAATAATTCACTGTAAGCTTGTAGTGTACTGTATTAGTTGAAGTACGATAAAGAAATTCTTGCAGAAGAGTGGAATTACTTCTGAAATACTATGTTTTCTAGCTTGTATTCCTCATCTTACGCTTTCAAATAAAGCGACTGTTTTTTCCCTGATAAGAAAGATAGAAACAAATGATGGTTTTACTTTTTTTGTTTGAGAGGGGGTCTTACTCTGTTACCCAGGCTGGAGTGCAATGGTGTGATCTTGGCTCACTACACCCTCTGCCTCAGAGCTTAAGCGATTCTTGTGACTTAGCTTCCCGAGTAGCTGGGACTACAGGTGTGTGCCACCACGCCAAGCTGCTTTTTTTGTAGAGATGGGGTTTCACCGTGTTGGCCAGGCCGGTCTCAAATGCCTGACAGCAGGTGATCTGGCCACCTTTGCTTCCCAAAGTGCTGGCATTGCAAGAATGAGCCACCTTACCTGGCCTGTTTTACGTTTTTTGTCTTCAGAATGCTTATTGTGCAATGAAAGTAGAATTAATCACAGCCCTCTTACCACCTCACAATGTGGAATTCTCTACTGACTGTAAATCAGTATTTTTTTTTTAATCATTAGTGAAAGTTCTTTTATGATACCACTAAGCAGATGTCAGGATTTACTCTTCAATTAGGTGGGATAGTGGTGATGAGCAGATTAGACTCCTTTGCAGGTGATACATTGCTTAGGAGAACTGACATTTAGACCATTGATCCCTCTAGTGATTTTACATGTCAGGACTGAGCTATCTGTCACTTCCTCTATCTTAAAAATAGGCAGAATAAACAAGAGGATTTTTACAGACTATAAAATCCATACTAAATAATTCTGAAAAAGCCTTGATGATTTAAAAGTCTTTTAAGTATTGTAAATTTTATTTTTGCAAATGAACATGCAGAAAAACCTTTTCTGTATAGTTGATATATTTTAGCACGTATATAGATTTATCTCACCGCCATCACAGTCAATATCTGGAATAGTTTCCTTAGCTCAAAAAAACTACCTTGTGTTATCCCTGTGTAGTTGTGCTCCCTCCCTACCCCTCAATACCTGGTAACTCTGCCATTTTACTTTGGTCTTTTCAAAAATGGTCATGAGGTAGAATAATAGAGCATGAAGGCAGTTAAGACTGTTACGTGTGCATTTACTCAGTATAATGCCTTATAAGATTCATATAAGTTGTTCTGTGTATTGATATTTTTTCTTTTTTATTGCTGAGTAGTATTTAGTTGTATGGATGTGTACCACAGTTTAAATTCATTAATTGGAACACATTTGAGTTGTTTCCAGTTTTTAACTATTTTGAATAGAGCTGCTATAAATATTTGTGTATAGGATTTTGTGCAAATGAGTTTTCATTTCTGTTGGGTAAAAATACATAGGTATGGGATTGGTGGGTCATATGGTGTTTATTGTGAAGAAATTGACAAATTGTTTTCTAAAATGGCTATACCACTTTGTGTTTACATCAGCAAGGTATGAGTGTTCTAGTTGTTCTGCACTCCTGTCAGCACTTGGTATGGTTCATCTTTTTCATTTTAGCCATTCTAATAGATTTGCAGTGGTACCTGATAATGAGTTTCATTTTCACTTTCCTGATAGCTAGTAATGTTGCACATTTTGTCATATATTTTGTTACATTCTCTTTGGTGAAGGATCTATTCAGGTCTTTTGACCATTAAAAACAACCTTTTTATTTTGGAAGAAATTTAGATTTATAGAAGAGTTACAAAGATAATACAAAGAGTTCCTTTATATTCCTCACATAGCTTGCCATAATAACATTTTACAAATCCAAATGCATTTTTCAAAACCAAGAAACTAACACTGGTACCTTACTACTAACCAAACTTCAGATTCCAAGCTGGGATTTTTGCCAGATTTTCCACTAGTCTCCTGTTCAAGAATCCATTCCAGGTTTACATGTTACATTTGTCACTCTCCCCAAATCTTATGTAGTCTATGACAGTTTCTCAGCCTTTCTTTGTTTTTCATAAACTTGAAAGTTTTGAGTGCTAGTGCCAGTCAGATACTTTGCAAAGTGTCTCTCAATTTATATTTGTCTAATGTTTTTCTTGTGATTAGACTTAGGTTATAAGTTTTAGGGAAGAATCCACAGAGGGAAATGTCCTTTTCCTCACATCTTATCAAAGTGCATGATGACAATATTACTTGGTTAAGGTACTGTTTATGAGATGTCTTCACTGTAAAGTTGACATTTTTGTCTTCTGTTCTTTAGAAATGAGTTGCTAATTTCAGCCCACAATCCAAGGGCTTGGGAGATTGTTTCATCTTATGGATGGGGTTTATGTATTTGTTATTAAGATTTCTTCTTGTAAGTAAGCTTTTGTCCCTTCTTTTCCATTAATTTATTCAGTTATTTATATCAATATGTATATTTACTTTATACATTGGCTTATAATTCAGTACTGTTATTTTGTTGCTAAAATTGTTCCAGTGTTGGTCCCTGTATTCCTTTGACATGTCCCATCCTTTCCTTTTTTGAATACTTCCTTAATTTTTGGTTCTACAAGATACTGCAGGTTCATCATATATTTTCTCTGCCTTACCCGTAGAATCGGCTATTTCCTTTTAGGAGCCCTGGTTTCTTGTGTTGGAGAATTATGTTTAGATCTATTGTCTCTCTGGGTACTAGATATACTTGTTGATATGGGGGTATCACCATTTCAAGGCCTTCTCAAAGGATAGAGCTAGGAAATAATACATTTGTATATTAATCATGTATTTATGTACATCTATAATTGTTTCTGTATCCATTTGTATTATATGTTATGCTGTATATATATCAAGTTCATACTAATGTCTGTGACTAATCCAGTAGCACAGGGTTCATTCTAGGCTTTTCTACTTTATTTGTAGCGTTCCTTTCTAACAGAAATCTGGCCTTGATCATCCATTTACTTGTTTGTTCCATCTCAGTAAAGCAAGTTCACAATTGTTAACCAGTACCCCTGTGAGAAATAAATTTACCCCACACCCTTTAGTTGCTTTATGTCATTCATTTATAATATAGCCAGATTCATTTGTCATGGACTGCCTTATATCTTAAAATTTCCCCAACATCTTAGTTGATTTTTAAACATTTGCATACATTAAAGTTTAATCTTTGTGATGTGCAGTTCTGTAGATTTTGACAAATGCACAATGCCATGTGTACACCACCTCAGTATCATACAGAATGACATCATCACACTAATGATGTTGACCTTTTTTCCCCAATCTTGGTCTCTGTTCAGAATGGATCATTTTTATTCATCTGTGGTAAGATCACTGACTTTCTTCTGTCATCTTCATTTGACTATTGAGCTCATTTAGTGAGCTTTTGGTTTGGTTATTGATATTTTTTGTCTTCTAAAATTTCCAATGGGTTCTTCTTTATATCTTCTGTTTTTTTTTTTTTTTTTTTTTTTCTGAGTTTATTCTTTGTTTCAGGAATGTTTGTACTTACTTGTTAAAGCATTCTGTAATAATGGCTCTATTATCTTTAATATCTTAAGTAATTTCAACATCTTTGTTTTCTTGATGTTGGCATTTTTTCTGTGCAAGTTGAGATTTTGTTGATTCCTTGTATACCTAGTAACTTTGGATTATATCCTGGACATTTGACTATTACGTTAGGAGACGTTGGGTCTTGCTTAAATACTATGCAGAATGTTGATGTATTTGTCTTAGTAGACAGTCAACCCAGTTAGATTCACACTGCAAGTTGCTATAGGTTATAGTTACAGTATCAGTTTGATTTTCAAAGCGTTTATCATACTACTCGGTTCTGTCCCACATGTGTATCATCCATTGCCAGTCTGGAACTCGGGTGGGGGTCTGTTCCATAATTCTCAAAGTCTATGTATGTTTGTTTGGGTCAGATGCACACAAGTGCCACTTGAGGGTGAGTCCAGTAGTTCATAAAACAACTTTGAGGTGTTGCTTTCCCATGTTCCTTGTCTGTTATCTCCCAGTAATTTCTAATTCTGCCTGGCTCCCCTTTTCTGACCACGAAATGGGTCTTTCTCTCTTTAATGTTCACTCCCTGCTTCTATGCCCATAATCAGGGCCAAGTGGCAAGAGGACAGAGAAAGAAGCAATAGGGATTCACCACATCCTCTTGGGACCGCAGCTTCTGTGTTCAGAGAGTTATATTCCCTCTCTCAGAGTTTTAGGTTCCTAATGGCCTCCAGTGCCACTGCTGCCACAGCTGCAATGGGTGGCTGGCCTTGAGAGAGTGAAAAAAGGGTAGAAAAGGGGGAGGATTTGCGTACTTTCTTATGAGTGTTAGGAGTCTTCTTTCCTTCTTCTCGAGCCAGTGGTAGAGGGATTCTCCTGAAGCTTTTCATTTGGTCTGTATTGTGTTTAGTCTGGATGAAAGCAGGACAGGGGGATATAAATGGTAAACCTGTGGTTGCTTCAGTGGTACATCAAATTCTGATTGTCTTACTCAATCTGCCTGCTACTGTTACTTTTCAAAGTTCCCTAGTAGCTGCTCAGTGCCTTCTGTCCAGGTCTTATAGCTACATTAACTTGTTGGCATGTGATTACCCCATCTTATCTCAACCTGGAACCTGACTTAAGGTTTTCAATTTTGTTTCTCTAGGAATTTTACAAGAAACTGAAGTTTTGATTCAGATATATTTTGAATTGAAACCAGAGATGTACTAGAGTTTAGATTCCTTCATTTGATTAAGGTAAGTAAGATTGTTTAATAAAATTTAATCATACCTTTACTATACATTTTCAGAGATGTGTTAGAATTTAGATTCTTTCATTTGATTAAGTTAACAATGTTTAATAAAATTTAATTATACCCTTACTATGCATTTTAGACATATTTTAATTTGTATTTTATTAACACATTTAAATTTCCCAGTCTAATCTGAGATTCTGACCTCAGGAAATATTATCCTGGTTCCTTTACCATTTAAATAGCTAATGTTCCTTGTAACAACTACTAGATGCAAGGAAAACATGATTATACATTCACTGAAAGTGTTATATACTGATATCAAATCTGTTTGCAGGAGTCAGTGAACTATGGCCTACAGGCCAGCCACCTGTTTTAATAAAAAAGTTTTATTGGAACACAGCCACACCCACTTAATACATACTGTATGTGGCTGTCTTAGCACTACAGTAGCGGAGTTTTTAGTTGGAACAGTATCTGTATGGCTCACAAGCCTAAAATCTGGCCCTTTCAGGAAAGTTTGCTGACCCTTGGCCTGGAAAACTGGAGCAGGGTATCTTATGCTATGTAATTATAATGTATGAAAACTTATTAGAAATTTAAATATGCATATAAGTATATATGGAGCTACAGGAACTCTAATTTCTTGAAGTGAAGGGTCTGTATTATTACTTAGAGGAGGTGCTAGTTTTCTGAAGTAATTGATTTTTAAAATAAGACTTAATGTTGTTAGCAGTTAAATACTAGGTGCTTATTTTTTAAGTAAAAGCCTTCATTTTGCTTAGATTTTCAAAAATAAAAGTTTATATGACAAAGGTCAAGTTTGTTCCCTTTCTAAAAACTATTCACACAAATGCATTTAATATATTTGTCTTTCCTACTAAATTTAAACTGAACGAATAATATCTTGAGAGTGATGATTGTGTGTTTTTAACATCCATTCTAGTATTTAAGTGGTTTAGCATATATAAACTTAATTGAAAACATGCTAATATAAAACTATATTTAGTGGCTAAAGTTGGAGTTACGTTTGTCTCCGAGATTAAAACGGAACTGCTTATACTTGTTTGTGATTCCTAAAATTATGAGTATTTTAAAAAACATAAGATAGAAGGAGAAATTAAACTTGGAGCCTAGAAAGTCTATAAAATCTTTGCTACACTCCTCAGGACTCTCTTGGCTAAAGAAAAAAAAAGTATACATTAAAAACATGCCATGTAAGTTAGAATTTCCAACCAATATCATAAAGGAATTTCTCTGTTTATGGCACCAAAATCAGTATCATAAAGGAATTTCTCTATTCAAGCCACCAAAATCAGAAACAAATTATTTTTGCTCTTTTCTATAGCAAAATAAAGTAAGCTTCTGAAATCTTCATCACATAAAGAGCTATATTTGACTTGAAAACAGCCTCTTGTGTATCATGCCTAACCTGAAATATATTTGATTTCCTAATAGACTTGCGGTATCTTTGCTTGCATTTTTATAAAGCAAATTTAAAACTTTTTAAAATTTACTTTTTAAAGGGAGGGAATCTGGAAACTTACCAGGAAGAAAATACTTTGCATCATTTTGTGCCATCATGCATTTTATATTTAAATCAGTATGGATTTAGAATTAGAGTGCTTATACATTTGAATTATGAAAGGTGATAAAATTAAGCTCCAGAAGGGATGGAAATCTTGATAGCTTTAATATGTTAATGAGGCCACCTTAGCACTGTGTGTGTTCAGCTGTGAAGAGTATCTGATTTGTAAACTAAGACTTATGAATAAGTAAAATTTTCTTTTAAATGATGGATGATACAAGAAGGTAATGCCAGTGGTTTTTGCATTTATTAAAATCATATCTTAAGACATCTTTTTTTTTTTAAACTTCCCTGATTTATGTTCTAGTTGTGCTACTTAAAACAAGGGGAAATAAACTTACAGGAAAGTTTACACTTTGATTTTCTTTTTCATGTAATCTTAGATTATTTAGATTTTTCTAGCTCAGCATAAAAAAATAAAATATTGAGTCATTGCCAGTTTGATAGTATCATTGAAATTAAATATGTATACGTTAAAGACAGGCATAGAATTTTTTCTTTAAATTGAATATGCTGCTTATCTTTTAAAGTATATTGCAGCTAGATAAGAAAGGGCCTGAATGGACCTGATTTGGAATTTTCTCTGTTCAAGTCTTTGAAGTTATTCAGACTAAAAGAGAATGTCAGCTTCTTAATTTTGTAAAACCTGATCCATATTAACAAAAAGTTAATACTTTTCCCTTAATTAATAAATATTTGGGGGAAAATGCTTTGAGGCTTCACAAATATCTTATTTCTCCTTTAATTTTTGGCCACTAATTTTAGCATTTATAGGTAGATCTTCTTTCTCTTCTCCATATTTCCTCTATATTTATCAATTATAATTCTTCTGTAATACCAAATAGTCCCTTCTCACAGTGTTTGTGTACAGTTATTTTTATCTTTATTCTCACATTAACCAGCCAAAATGCTTTTTTCCAAAGTTAGTTGTCAGGTCTTTTCTTCTGTATATCCCCTTCCGTCTACTCTGCCATTTCATTTGTACCACAGTTAGATTCATTTGTCACAGTTCGCATTCCATCTTGGGTTTCCCTGATATCTTGGTTATTTGCATTTAATTTATATACAGTAAAATTCATTCTTTGTGTTGTACAGTTTTGTGGATTTTGAAAAATGTATAGAGTCACATATCTACCTACAACAGTTCTGTGACCCCCTCCCCCCCAGTTTTTTTGTGCTGACACTGTAGTCAGCCTCTCTCCCCAGTCCCATATCCTGGCTGCCTCTGATGTGTGTTCTATCCCTTTAGTTATTAGCCTTTACCAGAATCTTATATACATGGAATCATACAATATTGTAGCCTCTTAGATCTGGCTTCTTTCATTTAGCAAAATACATTTTAAGTTTTATCCATTTGTTGCATAAATTCTTGGTTTGTACCTTTTTGTTGCTAAGTAGTATTCTATTATATGTACACAATTTGCTTCTTCATTTATCTGTTGAGGGACATCTGGGTTGTTTGCCGTTTTAGTCAGTCATGAATAAGGCTATTACATTTACATAAAGAGTTTATGTGTGTGTGGGTATATACATAAGTTTTCATTTCACTTGAGTGAATATCTAGGAGTAAGATTATGGACCTTATTTTAAGTGTATATTTAATTTTATAAGAAACTGCTAAACTGTTTCCAAGTGAATGTACAATTTTGCATTCCTGCCACCAGTATATAAGAATTTTTGCTTCTCTGCATCCTTGTCAGCACTTGATATTGTGCAGTATAGTTTTGCCTTTCATCTGTTCTAATGTATGTGTAGTGGCATCTTGTGTTTTTCAGATGACTCATAATGTTGAGCACCTTTTCATATGTCATCCTTTTATGTTTGTGAAAAGGTAGTTGGTCTCTTTCATTTCTCTGTATTTTCTTCTTTTATGATCAACCAGGTAGATAGTCTTTCCAATACCTTTTTGCTCAAATTAGCTGCCATTATCTCTGATTATTTAGCTATACTTTATAATAAAATACACATTTCCATATGAGTTTTGGTTATCTGTACCTATTCAAAGGAAATGTATGTATAGTTTTATATAGCTAACTAATTGATAATTTTATTGTTGTCTAAAGCTACGTTGCAGTGTAGGAATCTATCCAAAGATTACATCTGTGACTGAAACAACATGTAAGATAAGACAAACTGCAATAATTTCTGCTAGTGCTGAAGATTGACAATTGGGTTGACATATTGCTTTAGAAAAATAAATTTTAGGGTATTTGATGAGATCTTTTCAGCTTTGGGTATCAAATGAACAAAGAAACTGATGCTCTCTTGGGATATCTGTCAATATGGACAACCTTTGGTATGTTCTTACAACTAATCAGTTAATATTAGGTGAAAGAGATTAGAAATGAATGTTTTTAAACTTGGGCTACTTTATATAAACATTTAAACTAACAACTTAAAATACTTAAGACTTATATTTAGTTTCTGTCAGAATGGAATAAAGATATAGCAAGTTTCAGTGAGAATTTTCTACCCTATTTAAGCCTGATATTTACTATTTCTTTTTGTAAAGACCTATGTTTAACCCATTAGAATATGTGCAGGGATGCCATGTTATTTAATTAGGCCTTTCTATTTGTTTGCTGTATAACAAATAGAAAGTTATACAGCAAATTTTATAACTGCTGTATAGTTCTTGCCCTTTTAAGAACTTACTGTATTACATAAAATAATATACTTAAATTTGGAAAATACTATATGCCTTAAAGGATAGCATTCCTGTCACATTATGTAGGTAATTATGATTGATTCTGTTGATAATTCTAATTAGCTAAGTGAGTTTTTCCCTATTTCAGTAGGAGAAAATCAAACGAAACAATGTTTTATTTACATATTCAGATTCTGAAAATAATGTTAGTATTAGAAGTCATCACATATGGGAAGAAGACGTTTTCTGCTTTAGAATAAGCATGCCTCTTTAAATGTCATACTTAATAGTGTGATCACATGACTGATGTTCTAATGACTAAACCCAGTGTTGTTATGATGATGATGATGACAATGATGGTCTTTGATTTAAACCAAAACCATTATAGAACGGTCACCTTTTCCAATATAAAACGGATATATAACATATTTGAACGGGTAGACCTTTCTATAATGGCTGCTGTAGTCATTGTATATTTACATTGTCTTCCCATCTCAGGCCCTATTTGTAAATGAGATGTATTTTTGTTTGTTTGTTTTTTATTGATCCTTATTCCTAGAAATGTAAATGATATGTAAATAAGACAGACTGTTTTCTGAGCCTTGTAAAAGTAGAAAAATTACTATTTATACATACATTATACATATTTTATTTCCTTCTTCCCTTCTCCTGAAAAGCAGGAAAAAAAAGGGAAAGAATGTTAGTTTTTATTTGTTTTGTAAGGTCTTGATAGCAGCCTACTTCCTTGTTTATAGGAGACTAGGAAGGTGAACTTTGTGACTTCAATTGAGTATGCTTTAGAACCTGAAACGTAATAAAGTGGCACCTGCTAGCAGTTGTGCATGTATGACAGTTGACATTATCAATTTCACCTTCATTGTCGAAATCAGCACTTCTGAAATTGGGGGACTGAGGAAGGATGGAATTTAACTTCTATTGAATAGCTGTTCTTTGGTTGACTGTGACTCAGGCACTTTGTTTCCTTATTATTTTATTTAATCCTCACAATTTATTTAATCTTCACAATTAGCCTACAAAGTAGGCGTGATTACACATAATTAACAACATTTTATTTAAAGGAACAAAATTTTATTTAAATTTATTCAAAGGAACATAGACTTGAACTTTTGTCTTTTGAAAGTTCACACTGTTATCAACTATACTATATGGCTTCTCCTAAGATTAGAAAAGTATGCCGGGAATGGTGCCTTACGCCTGTAATCCCAACACCTTGGGAAGCCAAGGCAGATATATTGCTTGAGCTCAGAAGTTCAAGAGCAGCCTGGGCAGCATGGTGAAACCCCATCTCTGCCAAAAAAATACAAAAACATTAGCTGGGCGTGGTAGTACACACCTATAGTCTAAGCTACTCGGGAGGCCGAGGCCAGAGAATCACTGGAGCCTGAGAGGCAGCCTTTGTCCATTTTTGAATTGGGTCGTTTCCTTTTTGTTGTTGAGTTTTAGAAGTTATCTATATATTCTGGTTATTAATCCCTTATTAGATATATGATTTGCAAATATTGTCTCTCATTCTGTAAGTTGCCTTTTTACTCTGCTAATATAGTCTTTTAATGCACATTTTAAATTTTTCATGAAGTCCAAATTCTCTATTTTCTTTTGTTGTTTGTGTCTTTGAGTCAGATCCAGGAAATTATTACTAAATCCAATATTCTGAAGTTTTGTCCTGTTTTCTTCTTAGAGTTGTATAGTTTTAGAATTTATGTTAAGTCTTTCATCTATTTTTGCATATGGTAAGGATCCAACTTCACTCTTGTGCATATGGAGATCTAGTTTTCTCAACACCATTTGTTGAAAAGACTGTGCTTTTTTTTTTCCCTTTGTATGGTCTTGCCACCCTTGTCAAAAATTATTTGATTGCTTGAGCCTGGGAGGCAGAGCCTGCAGGAAGCCAGATCGAGCCACTGCACTTCAACTTGGCTGACAGAGTGAGACCCAGTCTCAAAAAAGAAAACACAGAAAAAGAAAAGTAGTAAGAATTATTAGAAAATCTCTCTAAACTTAAGCCTCTGGGAGGGAAACTAATAATTAGACAAGACTCAAATTTCAACCTTATGTAGTATTTTTCTCAACCTCAAGGAGCTTCACTTTTGAAAAACCTGTTTTATGTTTGTTATACAAGAGAACTGTCACCATATTACCTATTAATGCTAATTATACGGCTAAATATTCATTTGATAACTTGGAAAAGATTAATGACATTAATGATAATAGTTTTCTTGGAAACAGCAATTATCTGTGAATCAGAAATAATACACATATCTGAATTGCTATTAGCAGTAAAAAATACTCATCTCAAAGATTCAACAGTGCAAATGTAACTTTCTGATAGTCCGATTAAACTTTTAAAATGATACTTAGTACAATATTTGCAAAACAGACTCAGATAGCTGCAAATAATGCTTTTAAACTGTTTTGTCAATAAACTCTGTATGGTAGATCAGTAAATTCCATTTGCATAGTGATTAAACTGTCTTTATCTTAATGATATTGAGATAGTAATGTAGTAATGTTATACTGTGAGCATTAATAACTTTATGTAGAATTATCAGTTGTAAAGGTTTTTCTTAACATTTTATTATATTAGCAGTCTTATTGTACATTTAATATAAATTTATCTATAGGCCAGTCATTAGTTATTTAATATTTATTTCCAGCATATTAATATTTTAAAATCAATAAAATACAGAACATGTTTTAAGGATAATGAAATTGTATGGACAGTTATTTCAGTATATATAAGCAGTCAAACTCTAGACTTCCTGTTGAAAAAGTGATAAATGTTAGTTGACATTTGGTAATGGAAAAAGTCCAATAATTTAATATTTCTTTTATAACATCCCAGGGTAAATTATATCATAATACTAAGTAGGATATGTGAAAGTAGTAGCTGAGTCTGTGTATTTATTTTCAGTGTTGTAGGTAGAACAATAAAGTTAGAAAGCTGCAATGGGAAGTAAAACCTTCATAAGTAATCACAAAACATGGTTCTAGTGTTGGCACAGCCAGAACTAGTTGTGTGACTTTGGACAAGTCACAAGAGAACTATTGGCATAATACCTATTAATGCTAATTATATGGCTAAGAGGAAGCTGAGGAAGTTTGGGAAATTTGCAACCTGAAGATGCAATAGAAAAACCCCATTTTCTGGGGGAGAAATTGAAGCCAGCTGCAGAAATTTGTATAAGTAATGAGGAGTCAAATGTTAGTCACCAACACAATGGGGAAAATGTCTTCAGGGCATGTCAGAAACCTTCATAGAAGCCCCTCCTATCACCAACTCGGAGGCCTAGGAGGGAAAAATGGTTTCATGGGCTAGGCCCAGGGTTCTTCTGCTGTATGCAACCTTGGGACATGGTTCTCTGCATCCCAGCTGCTTCAGCTCCACCCATAGCTAAATGGGGCCGACATACAGCCTCAAGCCATTGCTTTAGAAAGTACAATCTCCAAGCCTTGGTGTCTTACACATGGTGTTAGGCTTGTGGATGCACAGAAGTCATTAATTGAGGTTTGGGAACCTCTGCCTAGATTTCACAAGATGTATGGAAATGCCTGGATGTCTAGGCAGAAGTTTGCTACACGAACAGAGCCCTCATGGAGAACCTTTGCTAGGTCAGTGCTGAAGGGAAATGTGGGGTCAGAGCCCCCACACCGAGTCCCCACTGGGCACTGCCTAGTAGAGCTGTGAGAATAATTTTTCATTTTATACTTCTCAGCTCCAGACTTTCTTTTTGGTTTCTTTTAGGTTCTGTATCTGTATTGATGTTTACATGTTATTCATACATCGTTTTCTTGACTCTATCTGCATCTTTCTTTAGTTCTTTGCACATCTTTAAGACAGCATTTTAAGAGCTATGGTGGATTTGCTGTCAGGTCTTTTTCAAGGACAATTGCTGTGATTTATTTTTTGCCTTTGAATGTGTCATACTTTCCTGTTTCTTTTTATGCCTTGTGATTTTTGTTGTTGTTGAAAACTAGACATTTAAATCTAATAATGTGATAACTTTGGAAATCAGATTTTCTCCTTTCACTGGGGCTTGATCTTTTAGTATCATTTTGTTTATTGTTTTTGGTTTTTATAGACTGGCTAAGGAAACAGGGATCAGCTTATGTCAGGGATAGAAATATAAACTAAGGTCTTCTCAGGTATTTTCTTTGTACTTTTTCCTGGGCATGTATGATCGTTTTTCAATTCTGTCCATATTTACAGTTGCGTTTGAATGTCCCAGTCTTTTAATGTCTGGCTCCAAAAAGGGAAAAAGGAGAAAAATAAATACAGGAAGAAAAATTGGTTCTGGTCCTTTAAGTTCCCTAGAAGCCATTTCAGGGGAGCAGGGGGCCCTTGCAACAGTGGGAGGAGGTGTAACAACAATAGCTGCCAGCCTCTCTGACTACACCCATGTGATCTTTGGCAACAATCAGTGATCAGAGTATAGAGCTCTATATATGGAGGACAAGGTCCTTTTTGCCCACCACCACTCCTGCAAGCTGAATACAAGCCTGCCACCACACCTGGCTAATTTTTATGCTTTTAGTAGAGACCGGGTTTCGCCATGTTGGCCAGGCTGGTCTCAAACTCCTGACCTCAGGTGATCTGCCCATTTTGGCCTCCCAAAGTGCTGGGATTACAGGCATAAGCCACTGCACCTGGCCAAGAGTGAGCTTTCTAATTAGTATATTCTTGAGTCAGATGTCAGTAGGGAAAAATATATATATGTATAAAATATATATAATTATTGTCTGACTAAATCAAGGATGATTTACTGTTTAAAAAAGTAAGAAAAAAAGTAACAAAAGATGAGATAAATAGTAAACCAATAATCAGATATTAGGTATATACCCAGTCATAGCAATAATCACCTTAAATGTAAATGGTCTAAACACTGCAGTTAAAAGATGGAGATAATCTAATTTGATTTAAATAATTTATTTACATACTGTTTACAAAAACTCACATTGAATATAAAAACACAGGTTAATAATAAACAGATGAGGCAGTGTACAGTGGCTCCTGCCTATAATCCCAGCACTTTGGGAGCCCAAGGGGGGTAGACCACTTGAGTTTGAGACCAGCCTGGCCAACATGGTGAAACCCTGTCTCTACTAAAAATACAAAAATTAGCTGGACATGGTGACACAGGCCTGTAATCTCAGCTACTCAGGGGGCTGAGGCAGGAGAATTTCTTGAACCCAGAAGGCAGAGGTTGCAGTGAGCCAAGATCGTGCCAGTGCACTCCAGCCTGGGCAACAGAGCGTGATTCCATCTCAATTAAAAAAAAAAAAGATATACCATGTAGACATTAATAGAAAGAAAACAGGAGTTCCACAATTAGTATCACATAAAATAGATTTTAGAGCAAGAAATATGAAAGACAATGATAATGTAAAAGGGGTCAGTTTACCAAGAGTATATAGTAGTTCCTAAACATATAGACCTCTAATAATGGAGCATTAAAATAAATGAAGGAAAACTGGTAGAATTCAAAGGAGGAATAGACAAATAAATATACAGTTATAATTGGAGTCTCTATTCTTTCTCAATAATTGGTTCAGAAGTATTAGCAACCACAGGTCAGTAAAAATAGCAAATATTTATTGGGGCTTACTAGATGTATTTGTGTCCTATTGTTACTATAGCAAATTATAGCAAATTACCATAACCTTAGTTGCTTATAGCAACACAGATTTATTTTACAGTTCTGGAGGTCAGAAGTTCAAAATGCATATCACTGGGCTGAAATCAAGGGACCAGCAGGATTATGTTCCTTCTGGAAGCTGTAGTGGGGATCTTTTCCTTGCATTTTCCAACTTCTAGCGGCTGTTTGCATTCATTGGCTCATGGCTCCCTCCTAAAGAAGTAAAAAGGCCTGTATTTCAGATGGAATACTTGGTATATGTAATCTATCAAGTGAATAAAACCACTTTTTTTGTTTATTCAAACAAGACCATGAAAGTAAAAGTTTTGAAAAAGAAACAAAGTATCAATTTAAATCCCCTTTGCAATTCTGACAATGGTTTTTCTCCTGGTGCTCTACTTAGGTATGGGTAAGTAAGGGGTGAGACAGATTTTATTATACTTTAGATTTTTGAAGACAAAATATCTAATTTTGCCAGTTTTTATAAGCAGCCAAGGATTTTGCCTTTACTACCAGTGTTTTTTTTGTTCAGTCATTCCTAAAAAATCACGTTAAGTAGGTTGTTGAAATATTCCCTGAGCACTTGGCAACATCCTCAGCAAATGCCCTCATTTCATTGTTTTGTTGTTTTTGTTTTTTCTCTGGCTCTTAAAGGACTTTTAAATATCTTTATATATGCCTAAAAGCTTTTCCCAGTTAGAATATACATGTGTTTCAGATTTTTTTTCTTTTTTCTTTTTTTTTTTTTTCTGAGACAGAGTGTTGCTCTGTTGCCCAGGCTGGAGTGCAGTGGCGCAATCTCGGCTCACTGCAATCTCTGCCTCCTGGGTTCAAGCAATTCTCCTGCCTCAGCCTCCTGAGTAGCTGGGATTACAGGCACACATCACCATGCCCAGCTAATTTTTGTATTATTAATAGAGACAGGGTTTCACCATTTTGGCCAGACTGGTCTTGAACCCCTGACCTCGTGATCCACCCACTTCGGCCTCTCAAAGTGCTGGGATTATAGGTGTGAGCTACCACACCTGTCCTCAGGTTTTTAAATATACGTTTGGGTAAAGTAAAGTAGGGTATTGTCTGAGTGATTGTAGTTTACTTTTATTTGCAAGAAAATAACATAATTATAATTATTCGAGCTAGAGGACAACTTCCTGTGTCTAGTATGTTAATGGGTCAAGCCATAGTGTCAGTCTGGTAGGAGAGAGTGGTAGAATAGTCACTAATGCCTTTCTAACAGCTAGTGCTAATCTAGAACTAATACTATGTACTTAGTAATTGCAGATACTTTCAGGCAGTGGCTCCTAAGATGAGATACATTTTGTGTTATATTACAAATGCCTTCCTAGAAACAGAAGCCTGAGTGTATGTGTGTACATTAATATGTCCATATGTTCTTTTTCCTGGATTGTCATGAAAATAGAAATCATTGAGTTGTGCCTTTGCCAGTTGTCTAAAATCTTTCAAGTACTTTTTTAAAAAATTGATGCATTGCTTTGTAGTTTTTATTGTTGCAGAGCTTGGAACCATTATACTTCCTAAACTAACTGCTGCTTCTTACAGGGAAAAAATAAGTGTTTAGAATAGCGAGTAGAATTTGAGGGGGGAATTATATTCACAGCATTTGTTCATATGTATACTAGAAACAATTAGACAATTAAATTGAAAACAAAAGGGGGAAAAATCTATTCACACATGGCCTCTCCTCTCAAGGAGTTTATTTTTTGACATAATGCAACAGCAAGGACATGTAAGACATTTATCCTTGAGTGTAAGCTTTTGATTATTCTAATGTCATAGACTAAATGAGAGTATTTCTGTTTGGGTGGAGAATATGCTGTTTGGGGAGGAGCAGCAGACAGTAGGAAAGCCAAGAATATGCAGTTGAGAAACAATTTTCTAACAGTGTAAGATGACTTACTTGATGTTTATTATTAAATATTGTAGAATATTCATATTTGAGCATTTTAGGATAGCTTCTTATTGTCCTGGAAAGGCTGAAAGAAGGAATACTGGCTTAAAATTTCATAGTCATCTTAAGGGGGTTCCTTTCAGAAAAGTGTGTTCAGGGTGGGCACATTTAACTTTTGGGTGCTCTATAACCTCTAAGGATTTAGGGGTAAAGTATATGAAAAACATGTAAAAGATTCTATATGGGCTCCAAAAGTTTTGAAGTTTGACCTCCTTAGTCACTTCTTGTGACTAACATGGAGAAATGAGAAATCAAAATTTTATTGACTTTGTTTGTTTTTAGTTTATAAATTCCCCTTGTTTTATCTCTACATTCAGGCTGTGTAAATTTATACCAAGAAACTACTAGAAAAATTACATTTTAATTCAAGAAATAGATATCAGTAACATATTGAATGCTTTTTCCCTCCCTACCCTGGGCAATAGTAATTGGGGAAACATTGGTGTAATGTCTTCAAATTCAGTATATGTTAAACTTCTTTTTAAATTCACTTTGCTTCCTAGAGGTAGAGTTTTAGCACTAAGGAGAAAAGAACAGGCTCTATCCTTATTACATATGTGCATTGTAGGGTATGATAAGAAGCTCAATTTATAACCCAAGTACCCTATTAGACTGTTTAAAGACCAGAGCTGCTTTGTGGTTGACTTAATAGAGAAGGAAAGATTTGTATATCATCTTAATTTCTCAATCAGTATTTGCCACAATTTGAAACCTAGACTTTATTATGAGGTGTGAGTAATAATTTAAATTCTGTCCTAAGAAAGCAATTTTTAAAACATGAAGCAGTATGTAGGGTACATGGTACAGCTTGTTACAGGAAGAAAACACATACATACATACATACATGTGAAATATGTATGATACATATACACATATGTGGAAAAGACCTTTTTTTTTTTTTCAGTTGAAACAGAGTTTTGCTTTCGTTGCTCAGGCTGAAGTACAATGGCCCGCTACATGACCTTGGCCCACTACAACCTCTGCCTCCCACGTTCAAGCGATTCTCATGCCTCAGCCTCCCAAGTAGCTGAGATTACAGGCATGTGCCACTGCGCCTGGCCAATTTTTGTATTTTTAGTGGAGAGGAGGTTTTACCATGTTGGCCAGGCTGATCTTGAACTCCTGATCTTAGGTGATCCATCTATCTATGCCTCCCAAAGTGCTGGGATTATAGGCATGAGCCATTATGCCTGGCCAGATTTTTTTTTACCTTATTTTTTTCAGGGCCACTGTTCCCATGGCTAAGGTGGGTTGCTGCTCCTGAGAAGATGAGAAGAAAGACAGGAAATACAATCTTCTCTTTGCCAAATATTTGTAATTCAGGTTTTGCCTTTGTAAATGATCCCAAGTGCCAAGATCTTAAGTTGTTTATATACATGTCAGTGAAATCTTAGTTTCAACCCTTAGAAAATGTATTGATATGTATATGCAATATATTTATATGCAATAAGAATTAATCTGAGGCACAATTTCATTTCTTCTTTTCCACCTTATTTTTTTGTAGGTAAATGCTGTTTCTGTGCTGCAAGTTGCATTCACCTCAAATTTATCTATAACCTTTGCTCAGCATGTAGCAAGGTCTCAAGCAGGAGGTTAATGAAAGTTCTTGTAGGCTGAAGTTAATTCAATTTGGTAACCTTTTTATTTGCTTAGAAAATTGTGCATCTGGGAAATCTTAATTTAAATCTCATTTCATTCACATTTATTGCCGATAGCATTTATGTTCCCTACCAATGTATCATTCTTTGGAAAGGCAGATTGTATTTGTTTCTTGATTGCTATTCTTATCAACTTTTATGAGATAATAAAAATTACAGAAACTTAGAGAAAGGTGTTCTTTTCAGGCGAATATGTAGTCTGGTTTTACTGATTGCTTATTTGGAAAAATGTTAACATACCTTATAAAAGATCTTTAATAAATATTTGTTGATTAAATAAACTGATATAGACAGATGAAGATTCTTTGGGTTTTTTGTTGTTGTTGTTGGTGGTGGTGGTGATTTTTGTTTGTTTTGAGATGGAGTCTCGCTCTGTCACCCAGCCTGGAGTGCAGTGGCACTATCTCAGCTCACTGCAACCTCCACCTCCCGGGTTCAAGAAATTCTCCTGCCTCAGCCTCTGTAGTAGCTGAGATTATAGGTGTATGCCACCACGGCCTGCTATGTTTTTGTATTTTTAGTAGAGATGGGGTTTTGCCATGTTGGCCAGCTCGTCTCAAATTCCTGTCCTCAAGTGATCTGCCTGCCTCAGCCTCCCAGAGTGCTGGGATTACAGGTGTGAGCCACAATGCCCAGCTTGAAGATTATTCATTTTGTTAATTGACTTAGATATCACTTCATCCATAAACATTTTCCTTTCTTTGCCTACCATGAGTGCCTACTGTGTGGCAGGCACTAAATTAAGTGTTCACTTAATCTTACAACTACCTTATAAAGCAGAAAGTATTATGTCAGCTTTACAGATGAGGAAATCGAGATTTGGAAAGGTCAACTAACTTGTCCAAGATAGTAAAGCTTACCAGGTTTCAAATTTAGGCCTATCAGGCTCAAAAGCTCAGGTTGTCCCCCAAATATACCTTCTCCTTTTCTTTATATAACCTATTTAATTAGTTTCTTATATATTTCATAGTATTTATTACTCAAAAAACAAAACTATAGAAACACATTTATTATAGATTAATTTTACTATTTTTTCTAAAAGTCAAATTTATTAAAGTATAGTGTACATAAAATAAAATGTGCTCCTTCTAAATTTATAGTTGGATGAGATTTGTTAGATGAATACAGTCATGTAACTACCACCACAGCAATCAAACTCTAGAACATTTTCATCTTCAAAAGCCCCTCCTCATCTCTGTCCCTTTATAGTAACTCCCTTCCTGCCACACCTGATTAGCTTTTATCCCTATGATTTTCTTTTTCCAGAATGTCACATAAATGAAACTATATAGTAGGTATGCTTTTGTGTATGACTTTTTTCACTTAGTGAAATGCTTTTGAGATTGATCCATATTGTTGAAGGTATCAGTATAAGTGCATTGCTGGGTTGTGTTCCATTGTATGGATTAACCACAGTTTATCCAGTCAGCATTGGGGGACATTTGGGTTGTTTCCAGCTTTGAATTATTATTAATAAACTGATGTAACCATATGTGTTCATAACCCGTTTAGTTTTAAATTTCTGGGTTATCATGGCATTCTCTGGAGTGACGTGGCCTTCTGACTAACGAGTTCATGGATTCCTTAGTTTTAGATATTAGACACCTCATTGAAGGCTCCGAGCCCTTTGTTAGAAATTGGAGTTGAATTTGTTAATTGCTTTCAAAATTTGGAGATGACATTTGAGGTACACCTTTAAAAAAATTAGCATGTTGTAGTCCTAGAAAATATATGAAAAGTGCAGGGAAATGTAGTGTAATGGCAAACACTGGAGTAAGAGAAATTTGGGTTCTGAGCCTATAATCTAGTCTTATTTTCCAGCTGTTATCTCTTAATAGATTTTGGGCAAATTGAAACTTTAAAAAATTGGTAACCTCTCTGAAAGAAAAATGGAACTTACATTTCTACATTCTTGAGTATATATGCTTATCTCATTTGGTCCTCAAGACATTTATGAGGTACCTGTGAGCTAGACAGTACTAGTGCCGACTCAGAGAAGTGAAATAACTGGCAGTGGAAGAAAAGCTACTAAGTGATTGAGTTAACAGTTGCTCTATATCAGTTTCCTTATCTGAAAAACGAAGGTGATACCACTTTGTAGTTATGAGAATTAAGTGGGATTGCATTAATAAGGACTCAAAACTGCTGCTAGTCTCTTCCTCTACTCCCCTTTTTATAAAGGTCCTCATTTCCCAGTCTCTTGACCTGCCATTCTGTTAACTATTAATTACTAAGAGAAATTTATAATATGGATACTAACTCTATGTTTCTTTAAGGTTACAAAAGATTATGCAATATCGGAATAAATTCAACAATTATTGAACACACTACGGGATAAAAATGTTTCTGAGATGAAGGATGCCTCCCGAGTTCAAATGATTCTCCTGGCTCAGCCTGAGTAGCTGGGATTACAGGCATGCGTCACCACCCTTGGCTGATTTTTTTTGTATTTTTAGTAGAGACAGGGTTCACCATGTTGGCCAGGCTGGTCTCAAACTCCTGACCTCAGGTGATCCGCCTTTCTTAGCCTCCCAAAGTGCTGGGATTACAGGCATAAGCTACTGCATCCGGCCCCAAATTGGTTTTTAAATGAGTTATTATTAGGATAATTTTTGATATAGAATGCAGTTTTGAGCTACTGCACAAAGCAATTCAGAAAGCATCATATTAGAAATGATTGAGAGAATATGCTGATAGAAAAATGTGAGAATAATCTGGTAGAATAAATGATACTGCAAATTCTACTTGCAATTTGACTTAATGTTTTTTTCTAATGTTTATGATAAAAAGAAACATTTAATATACCAGCCTGCAATTCAAACAGGCTTGTTGCCAAACACCAGGAAAAATTAATTAAAACAGTGGAACGACTAAATCTATTCTGGTGAAACTTGGTACTTTCCCTTGTTAAAGTCATCATCGTCATCATGATCATCATCATCATCGGTCATCCAGGAAGGTAGAAAAACAAGAAAACATACAAGTTGTTCACAAGGGGAGAAAATGTGGACTAGCTCTAGATTGATTGTTCTTACAGTGAAACATCCGCTTATTCTTAACAATGAAACATCAGCGTGTTCTTACCATTAAACAGTTGAGCAGTGTATACAGAGTTCTGTAGGCAATTTGGACCCCAAACTTCTTTATTCAGCCAAGTTGTTTGATGAAGAAGCAACACATATTTTCAATTCTGCAAGACTTCAATATATATACCACCCACCTACCCTTCCAAAAGAATTATTTCTAAACATACTGTAGCTAACTGAGACATTCTTCAACATACAGGCAAAAGGCAAAACTTAGAAATTTTTTCCAAGCATGACTTTAGGGTTTAGCTATCTCCTGAATCACTGCCTTGTAAATTGATTCAAGAGCTAACTAAAGTCATTCTCACTGGAGCATAAATTAATTATTCTGTAAGAATCAATATGCTAATGACCTTAATTTTCAGAATTGCCCAAGATAGTTCTGAGTTTTGGCAGCATGTATGTTTCCACTTGAACATAGTACCTACTTAATGCATATGGTATATTAAAGTGATTCTCAAAGTGTGATCCCCTGACCAGGAGGATAGGTTTTACTGCAACTTGGTAGAAAAGCAGGTTCTTAGGTCTCTACCTAGATTTCGTAAATCAGAAACTGTGGAGTTTGGGAACAGCAATCTATGTTTGAACAAGCCTTCTAGGTAATTCTGATGCCCAGTGAAATTTTAGAACCAGTTATATTGGTTCTCAAAACCAAATTAATCATCAGAATCACTTGTGAAGACTTTGAAACATCTTTTCTCAGCCCAGATGAGACTTAATTATCTGGATTTGGAAATCACTGATCTGATAAAGCTTAGAACCAAAAGACCTAAATTCTATTCCTCGTGCCACCTTATCAGTTTGGACAAGCTGTTTAGTATCACTGAACCTCAGTATTTTCTGTTGTAAAATAGCACTCACTTTCCTGACCATTTCATTGGATTGTTATAGAAATTAAATGAAGATATGAATACAAAAATACTTTGCATTGTAGGTAAGGAAATCCGTAGCTGTAAGTTCATATTCTGTGTTTGAAAAGGGCCTCACTTAATGATTGTTAATATTCTCTTGGAGACCATTATATACTATCTGTGTTGGACTTCAGTAAAGTGCTCTGCCCATATAGCTCTTTCTAGCATCTTTTCCTAACTAAACTGTCTGCCATACTACTTTTTATTTGATTTTCAAATTCAGTTATTACATTTATATATATTTTTATTTTACCACCTTTTCAATGTGGGTTTGTTTTCAGTTGCTTTCTATGTATTCAAGTCTTGTATCTTCAAGTTTCTAAGTTATTTGAGAGCAGAGATTGTACTGTATGTGTTTTGTATTTTCCTCAGTATCAGATCTGAGGCTAAGCTGTATATCTTTGTATCTATGTACTATAGACATATAGTAATACGAAGTAAAATGCTTCATTCATTGAATTTAGTCCATTCATTAGCTCATTGCCGTTAACTGTTGTAGGAATTTATGAGGATTTTCTTTCTCTATTTCATCAGTTTAGTCCTTTGATACAAACAGCTTTCCTTCTAGTAGTATGAAAAGTTGGTTGGTCTGGAACCAGTCAACATATGTACTTCTTAATATTATTTTTTAAATTCACCATATTATTCTTTCTGCCTAGTTTATGGTTGCTGAAGTTAAGAAAACTGGAGCTGGGTGTGGTAGCTCATGCCTGTAATCCAGCATTTGGGAAGCTGAGGCACAGGGCATTGCTTGAGTTTAGGAGTTCAAGAGCAGTCTGGGAAACATTGAGACTTCATCTCTACTGAAAATGAAAATAAAAATTATCTAAGCATGGTGGTGTGCATCTGTAGTCCCAGCTACTCAGGAGGCTAAGGCAGGAGGATCACTTGAGCCTGAGAGATTGAAGCTACAGTGAGCTATGAACATGGCACTGTACTCCAGCCTGGGTAACAGAGTGAGCGACCTTGTCTCAAAAAATAAGAAAGAAAGAAAACTGGAATTGCTTTGGTGTCCTGTTAGGGATAAGATGAAGATTTTCCTACAAAAGTATGTCTAGTAGAAGGCCCAGTAGGCTTAGAATATGAATTTCCACACCCTGAGCTAACAGAAGCCACCAGGTGGCCTCAGGTCTCCTTATAAGTAAAGCACAACAACCACGAATATGTCTTACCCCAACTTCTCAGTTCTTCTCAGTTTTGCATTTTTATTTATACATTATCTTTAAAGGCTAATACAATTAGCTTTCCTCAGATGGTTCACCTTTATCTCTATAGTGTTGAAATTTTTTATTTTTGTTTTGCTTTTTTCTTTCACAGCTTCAAAGCCAATTTATTGGCTGGGCTCAGTGGCTTACATCTGTAGTCCAAGCACTTTGGGAAGCCAAAATGGGAGGATCACTTGAGCCCAGGAGTTCAAGACCAGCCTGGGCAACATAGTGAGACCCTCCCCCCCATCTCAAAAACAAAAAAAAAAAGCTGATTTGTGTTGAGGCACCTGAGCAAGTAAATTTGACCTTTGATGTCGGTGGTGATTTTCATTCTAAGGGTAATTACACTCTGTATTCAAGATTATACGTTCTTGCCAGAAATTAAGTAGAAAAAAAAAGAGTTAAAGTCTTTTATTCCCCTTGACTTCTTTTATTTTTTTGCTATGGCTAATAAAAAGACAGAGCCTTTTTTTTTTTTTTTTTGAGATGGAGTTTCGCTCTTGTTACCCAGGCTGGAGTGCAATGGTGCGATCTTGGCTCACCGCAACCTCCGCCTCCTGGGTTCAGGCAATTCTCCTGCCTCAGCTTCCTGAGTAGCTGGGATTACAGGCATGCGCCACCACGCCCAGCTAATTTTTTGTATCTTTAGTGGAGACGGGGTTTCACCATGTTGACCAGGATGGTCTCGATCTCTTGACCTCGTGATCCACCCGCCTGGGCCTCCCAAAGTGCTGGGATTACAGGCTTGAGAAACCGCGCCCGGCCAAGACAGAGTCTTATGTCACCCATGCTGGTCTCGAACTCCTGGCTTCAAGCCATCCTCCCACCTTGGTCTCCCAAAGTGCTGGGATGACAGTTGTGAGCCTCCATGCCCAGCCAAAAAAATAGCTTTATCTTTTTTACATCCTAATTTCTTGTACTAATGTTAGTTACTCTTATATATACTGCCACCTTGGGGCTTTCAGGACACCAATACATTTTCAAAACCTCAAATTAACATGGGGAAAGTTTTGCTTCAACGAGCTATACCATAACATCACAATAATTATTAACAGAAATAAGGCATTATAATGCATATGTAAGCTATTGCTAGATTTATGGGGCCACTGAGGATCCTGTTTTCAAGAGGTTGATTATTCTAATCCACCTGGGGACCAAGTAGCTTTGTTAGAATATATATATACATAATATTCACAATCATGACTCTCATTTCTGTCCTTTTTTTTTTTTTGAGACGGAGTTTCGCTCTTGTTACCCAGGCTGGAGTGCAATGGCGCGATCTCGGCTCACCGCAACCTCCGCCTCCTGGGTTCAGGCAATTCTCCTGCCTCAGCCTCCTGAGTAGCTGGGATTACAGGCACGCGCCACCGTGCCCAGCTAATTTTTTGTATCTTTAGTAGAGATGGGGTTTCACCATGTTGACCAGGATGGTCTTGATATCTTGACCTCGTGATCCACCCGCCTCAGCCTCCCAAAGTGCTGGGATTACAGGCTTGAGCCACCGCGCCCGGCCCATTTCTGTCCTTTTCTAATATTAATATGGCATGTAATTATACTGTTAGATTTCAAGAAAATTCAGAAATTTCAGTAGCTTCATTCAGAAATGCTAATACATTTTTAGAACAATTAGATAACTTTTCCTAAAATTGTATGTACCTGTGTGAACTGTTGATTTAAGGTAAAATTAAACTATAGCCAAAATAAGACCTGTGAATGTCTGAATTCTGTTCATAATCTGGTAACTTGTTATAAGTTAAAATCTTCTAGGGAAGGCGGGGAGTATTCAGTTTCTGAAATAGGGTATTTATGTATCTGTTCTAAGATACCCTGTGACATATCAGAGCACAGGTTTTGCAGTCAGACTAAAAAACTGGAGTTAAAATACCATTCCTAAGACTAGTTATGTGAACCATCAAATAATCATGTGGCTTCAGGTAAATAGCATCACAACGCCTCAGTTTCATCATCTGTAAGTAGGGAATCACAAAATTTTTTTGTCAGATTCAAGTTCTCATCTTGGCTTTGTTCCTGTCCTTTTCCTTTATTAAATCTTTTTCTTATACCTTTGTCTTTTCATCTCTGGAATATAAATAATATAATTAACTATAGGAATACATTGGAGGTATAGGAGGTTGTCTAGATCATGATAATATGAATATAACAATAAAGTACCTCATACACATTTTTTGGTTTTCTAGTGCATATAAAAGTTATGTTTATTCTATACTGTAGTCTGTTAAGTGTAGAATAACATTATGACTAAAAAATATACAGGCCTGGCCAGGCGTGGTAGCTCACACCTGTAATCCCAGCACTTTGGCAGGCCAAGACAGGTGGATCACTTGAGGTCAGGATTTTCAAGACCAGTCTGGCCAACATGGGGAAACCCTATCTCTACTAAAAATACAAAAATTAGTCAGGGATGATAGCAGGCACCTGTAATCTCAGCTACTCAGGAGGCTAAGGCACAAGAATTGCTTTACAAAATGTATTTCTTAAATACTAAGAGTTGAAAGTTTGCTGGGCATAGTGATGCCTATAATCCCAGCACTTTGGGAGGGTGAGGTGGGCAGATCATGAGTTCAGGAGTTCAAGACCAGCCTGGCCAACAAGGTAAAACCCCGTTTCTACTAAAAATACAAAAAGTAGCTGGGTGTAGTGGTGCATCCCTATAATCCCAGCTGCTCAGGAGGCTGAGGCAGAAGAATCGCTTGAACCCGAGAGGCGGAGGTTGCAGTGAGCCAAGATAGTACCACTGTACTCTAGCCTGGGCAATAGAGCAAGACTCCATCTCAAAAAAAAAAATGTGAAAGTCAAATTGCTTTTTGATCTATGGACTGCAGAATGGATGTTGTGTTAGCAAGCATGGATACAGCATTAATCTCCTTGTATGTCTCCATCAGAGCTCTTAGGTGACCAGGTGCATCATCAATGGACAGTAATATTTTGAAAGGAATCTTTTTTCTGAGCAGTAGGTCTCAATAGTGGGCTTCAAATATTCAGGAAACCATGCTGTAAACAGATGTGCTGTCATCCAGGTTTTGTTCTTCCATTTATAGAGTGCAGGCAGAGTAGATTTAGCATAATTCTTAAGGGCTCTAGTATTTTCAGAATTATAAAGGAGTACTGGCTTCAACTTAAAGTTCCCAGTTGCACTAACACCTAATAAGGGTCAACTGGTGCTTTGAAGCCAGGCATTGACTTTTCTCTAGCTATGAAAGTCCTAGATGGCATCTTCTTCTAATAGAAGACTGCTTTGTCTGCATTGAAAATCTGCTTAGTGTAGCTGCTTTCATCAATTATCTTAGCTAGAGCTTCTGAATAACTTGCTGCAGCTTCTACATCAGTACTTGATGCTTTACCTTGTACCTAATAAACCAGCCTCTGCTAGCTTTCAACTTTTCTTCTGTGGCTTCCTCATCTCTCTCAGCCTTCATAAAATTGAAGAGGGTTAAGGCTTTGCTGTGGATTATGAGGCTTTGGCTTAAGGGAATATTGTGGCTGGTTTGACTTTAAGATCGCCAAGATTTTCTCCGTATCAGCCATAAGGCTGCTTCACTTTCTTATCGTTTATGTATTCACTGGAGTAGCAACTTAAACTTCCTTCAAGAGCTTTTCCATTGCTATCACAACTTGGCTGTTTGGCATAAGAGGCCAAGCTTTTAGCCTATTTTGGCTTTAGATATTCCCTCCTCACTAAGGTTAATCATTTCAAGCTTTTTTTTTTTTTTTTTTTTTTAAGTGAGAGACGTGTGGCTCTTCCTTTCACTTGAATACTTACCAGTCACTGTAGAGTTATTAATTGACCTAATGTTCATATTGTTTTTATCTCAGAAAATAGCAAGGCCCAAGGAGAAGATGAGAAACAGGAAACAGCTGGTCATTGCAGCAGTCAGAATACACACATTTGTCAATAAAGTTTGCAATCTTATGTGAGTGCAGTTCATAGTACCCCAAAACAGTTACAATAGCAACATCAAAGATCACTGATCACAGATCACCATAACAGATATAATTATGAGAAAATACCAGAAATGCTATGAGAATTCAGTAACACAAAGCATGTCCATATATACCACCTACTCAGTTTTTGTGGGATTTTTTTTCCTAGATATACAATCTTATTTGAAGTATTATGAGCACTTGTATCAGAGATCATTTTAATTTTGTTACTAAAAAATAAAATGGACTAGCAAAATTTCCTTCCTGTTTTGTCTTACTATTGTGAGTAGCTGCCATAGAATTCTACTTGTTCATATTACTGGAAGGGTCCTAACAACCAAACGTATTAGGCAGTTCTCCTTTGAGTAACATCTATCCCTGGATATTTAACCATTTGACTGTATAATTTAAATCTTGGTCTATTAAGCAGTAAACAGATGGAACATTACTAACAGCAGTAATTAAATTGTAAATGTGTTTTAAAGTTGGCCAGTATACAGCATCACAATCCATATTCTGTTATGTCAATTATGTTTATTTTTATTTAGATTACGATTTCTGAATACCCAAATATTGGAAAGAAAACAAATCCATCTTGTTGAAATGTCTTCTTTTTTAAATTCTATAGGCCAAGTGCTTGCTTGCTTGCTTTCAAGAAAGGAAGAAAGGAAAGGAGGAAGCAACAGAGGAAAGAACATTTAACAGTGTTCATGTATTCAACAAACCTTTAATGAATGTCTACTGTGAGTGAGCTAGGAAAACTTTTTTTTTTTTTTGAGATAGAGTCTCACTCTGTTGCTCAGGCTGGAGTACAATGGCGATCTGAGCTCACTGCAACCTCCGCCTACTGGGTTCAAGGGATCTCCTGCCTCAGCCTCCTGAGTAGCTGGGACAACAGATGTGCACCACCACAGCCAGTGATCCTCCTGCCTTGGCCTCCCAGAGTGCTGGGATTACAGTCATGAGCCAAGCTAGGCACATTTCTAAGTATTGGGGATAAAACAGTGACCAGGAGAAGCAAAACCCCAGCCCTCATGAAACTTACATTCTAGTGGATTGGGGATGAATAATGTAAATGTGTGATATGTCAAATGGTGATAAATGCTATCAAGAAAAATAAAACTGAGTAAGGACCTAGAGAATGATGAGGTGAGAACTGGCATTTTAAAAAAGGTGCCCAGGGAAGCCCTTTCTAATACATTGGCATTCATGCAGTGACTTGAATGAAGTGAGAGAGCCATCCAAATGGGTATCTGGGGAAATAGAGTGCTAGGCAGTGGGAACGACAAGCGCAAATACCCTGACGTAGGAGCATACTTAGCTGTCAATCGTCAGTTCATTCTATCTGGAAGCTTAACACCTTAAAAGGGGAAGATGTTTTATAGAATAATCTACATAACTTTTTTTTACAGTTCTTAAATCATAGCATTATTATTTTTTATGTCTGCTAATCTCTCCTTTAGGGATACGGATAATGCCTTACCTGCCACATAGTAGCTGCTGAACAAATATTGATTGAACCAGTCAGTGAGTTTGATTATTTGTTGAATACCTACTATTTCTTCTACTTACTCAGTATCAAGAAATTATTTTTTATCAGAGTAAGCATTCTTCTTAAGGAATTATAGGAAATATAAATAGTTAAGATATACAAGTAAATAAGAGAAATAATAAGCAGGGAAACCTTGGCCTACATTATTTAGAGGACAAAAAACCAGTAACAATGTAAGTGAATTATTTTTAAAACCTGTTGAAAGGTTGTTCTTTACTGAAATACAGCCTTCATATTTTGAAAGCTCATGATGGTATCCATAGTTCCTGATATTTAGTGAATTACTCTAATAGTTACTTGAAGTAATTAGAAAAATAAATCTGAAAAGTAAAGTATCTTTGAAGAAAAGGTCTTTGAATTGCAAATTGCTTTAGAATAGAACAATTTGCTTTCCCAAAAAACTCCTAAAAGTTGTATTTTACTTTTCCTGATTTTTAACTATTTCTACAAAGAAATTATTCCAGTTTCTTTATGAAGCTTACTGCATGATATTTTCTGTTTTAGATCTCCAGCATTATAAGACCTCATTTTTATTGGATTCTATTTCTAATGAAATAAACCTTGAGGGTCAGCAGTAGGTGAGGTTTCAAGATTTTTTATTTTATTTATGAGTTTTTCATTTGTTTGTTTTACCTGAAACATCAATCTATTTTGTGGATGTGGCAAAAGCTTCAAAATAAGTAGGAAGCCTCTCACCATTCAAGGTTACCATCATTTATATCTAGCACATTTGTCATTGCAATCGACTTCTTAAAATTCTGATGCCTGTGGTCAGTTTTTTATAATTTGCCAACATTATAATGAAATTACCAAGTTTCTCTTTAGATAAGCCTATTTTTTAGTTAATACTGTATGTCCACACTCAAGAGATTTCCTTCTCTTTATCCTCCTTTCATCTCCCTCATCATCCCCGTACCCTGAAAAAAGCCAGTGCTCATTTGAAAGCTAAGTCTTTCTACAGATTTTTAACTTACATTTTTTTCTTTCAGTATTTTAACAAATTTGACCTTTCCCTTTTTAGTTTTTAATTTTTTTTTAAGAGACGGAATCTTGCTATGTTGCCCAGGCTGGAATACAGTGATTGTTGACAGGTGCAATCCCACTACTGATCGTCATGAGAGTTTTGACCTACTCCATTTCTAGCCTGGGCTGGTTCACCCCTTCTTAGGCAACTTGGTGGTCCTCTACTCCTGGGAAATCATCATATTGATGCCAAACTTAATGTGGACACGTGGTTGGCATAGCACCCTGTAGCCCAGAACTCCTGTGTGCAAGTGATCCTCCTACCCCAGTCCCAAGTAGCTGGGACTGCAGGCACATGCCATTTTTTTATAGTTAAAAAAAAGTAAGCACAATCGTGGAAAATTAGAAAATAAAGACGTAGATGTACATTGTTTACTTAAAACAAGATTATACTAAATGTGTTATTTGTAATCTATTTTTTTCAGTTAATAATCTTCATTTCAATATCTTTCCATTTTATCAAGTCCATTGTTGAATTTTTCAGCCTAGGACCAAGTTTCACATCTGGTTATTATGTACCTAAGTATCTTCAAAAACAAACAAACAAACAAACCCCAGCCCTCTCTTTTTTCTTTTCATATCACTAATTGAATTGAGAAGACAGGACCAGCTGTTCTACAGAATGTCTTACCTTCCAGATGTGTCTGATTGCTTTCTCCTTTAACTTGTTCCTCTATCCTTTGTATTTCCTGTTAGCCAGAGATTAAATTTTAAGTCCTGAGAGATCCAAGTAAAACACTTTGGGCTGGAATATACGATAAGTGATGTATTTCTTATTATGACTTATCAGGAGACAGCTTCTGGATGGGTCACAGTTAAGGAGACTGAAGTTGACCACTGAATTAGGATATGACTGTCTGATCCTTTCCCTGGCAAGTTTAATCTTTTTCTTCTTTCAACTAGAAAATAATGTATTTGGTGTTACTTTGCACAGTATGAATCTCTAGGTCATGGCAAACACATACCTGCATTTAGCACTTGCCTGGATCTCTAATTTCATGAGGAATTACATAATGCTAATTTTCTGATTTTTAAAAATTTTACTTCTTATTATTAGATAGCCTTTTGTCAAATAGAGTACTTTATTGACTAGGGTTATTGATTTGTTCTGAAATATAGTTGCTCCTGCAAAGACAAGATAAGTAAATAATTTTTTTCACGTAGTTACCAATTTTCATCAGCACAGAAGATTATATAAATTTTTTGTTGGATTTCTCCTTTTTAAACATTATTGTAGATTCACGGATTTGTATTGTTTCAGTGTGTTTCAGTCTGCTTTTTGACACCCTAGATTTTGATCTCATTGGTAGTTGAAAATTTGTTTTCTGGTGTGGCAAGGTGTTCCATCCCTAGTCCTGGGATGGAAATGAGTCCCACTCATTTCTTTAAGAAGCCCTGAGTGTCTTTAATAATGAATGGCATCAGACAATAAAACCTGGACATAGGGATTATTGAAAGTTTTTAAATTTGATTTTTCTTAACTTTCCCATCATGTGGTTTGTCATATTGGTAGCAGTGTTAGTCTGTTCTTGCATTGCTATAAAGGAATGCCTGAGACTGGGTAATGTATTTTTTTTTTTAAAAAAAGGTTTAATTGGATCACAGTTCTGCAGGCTATACAAGCATGGTGCCAGCATCTGCTCAGCTTCTGGGGAGGCCTCACAGAACTTTTACTCATGACAAAAGGCAAAGCAAGAGCAGGCAGGTCACATGACCAGGGCAGGAGCCAAGGAAGTGTAAGGAAGGTACCACATACTTTTAAACAAGCAGATCTCATGTTAACTCATTCATCACCAAAGGGATGGCACTAAGGCAGTCAAGAAGGATGCACCCCCGATGATCCAAACACCTCCCAACCAGATCTCACTTCCAACACTGAGGATTACATTTCAACATGAGATTTGGGTGGGGACAAATATCCAAACTATATCAGCAGCCTTGCTCCATAAGCAAGGTTACTGTCATTCGAGTAGTGGAGGAAGGATGCTTCTCAAAGATAGGATAAAAAGCTTTCTGTTTCCATTTTAATTGGTTAAAATGTTAGGCATAGCTGACAGATTACTCAGCTGTTGACATATAAGTGTTTTTAATGAAGGATTAAAAAAAAAAATAAACACCATTTAGTGTTATCAGTTTGCCCCCACTACAATATAAGGAAATCCTCAATTTATATGACTTCTAAAGTTTTGCTTGTTACACGCTTTGATTTTTTTTAGCATTCAACACACATTTCTCATAGTAATAATGCAGATGATGAAATGAATTATTCTCAGTTAATAGGGTTAAAAATGTATTACTGGGTTTCCAGCTCTTAAAATCTGTATTCACCTCCTTTCCCTTCTGATGCCCACCAAAATAAAATGTCTAAAAATGAGAAATGAAGAAACCAGTAAGAGTAAATAGAAGGACTACCCAAAGATGATAGTTGAACAGATTTCAGGATCTCTATTTGAGTACCAGTAGGCCCGACTATACCCTTTCCTTCCCTCCTCATACCTCTCTCACCCCTGCACTTGGATACAGATAGCTGGCAAGAATCCCAGGCAAACACTAGGCAGATTTTTTTAGAGAGCATGAGAAAGACAAAGGCTTCTAAAGTGAGTGCTATGTTCATGTAACAAAAGAGAAAACACCATCTTCTTTCTGACATTTGAAAGGTCTGCTGGCTACCCACCCACTCTCCCTGTAGGAATACTGCCAGTCAGTTTATGTCCAGCCCACACAGAGCTCCCTCTTTTTATCCCCTCCAGGGGAATAATATAGCCAAAATCAGACTATCTTCAAAATAACACAGGAAATCTATGTTGGCTAATGAGTCATTCTCTCTTAAATGTGAATGAGTAAGCAAAGATCATCAGGCATGGTGGAAAAAACTAATGACATGAAAGACTAAATAACCAGGAAAATTGCCAGTGTAAAAAGTAAAACTAATCAGAAAGAACTTTATTTTTTTAAAAAAGAAGAAGTCATCTAATATATTCAGGGATCCAAGAAGCTACTATATCCATTAAACAAGAATAGGAGGACACAAGTTTTTCAGTTGCAGGGACACACCAAGCGCTGAAATAGGGAATCAAACATGACACTGTGACATATCTCAAAACTGCAGAATTTCTAGGATAAACAAAGACCCAGAAATAAATCACACACATAGTAACAAGAGACTGAAATCAAAACCCTTATTAATAACTCCTAATGATTTAAGACAGAAAAGTATTGCCTACAACATTTAGAAAGAAAATAATATTGCAACCACGGATTCAATATCCTGCCAAACTCTTAATCAAGGGTAAGAGCAGAATACAGTTGTTTTCAGACACAGAAGGGTGCAAAGTTTGCTTCCTTTGTAAGTAAAATAAATGAATGAATTACACATTCACCACCAACTTCTTGAGAAACAGAAATTTAGCACTTGATTTTTAAAAATATCTCATTGATGCCAAAAGGATTGAGGAGAAAATGAGAAGGGAGGATTAAAAACAATAAAATTAGTCGTTTATTCACACCATACAATGAATCACAGAGCTACTGTAGCAAACAGCAGTGAAACTACTCCCTTTACTCTCAGCAGGCTGAAACGTATCTTATATTATACATAGAACTATTCATAATTTCCCATGTTTCCCAGTCATCCCAGCAATAGGTGACCCAGGACTACTTGGATTGTGATCACAACAAGCTGATACACCATATGGCCAGAAGGAGTGACAGCATCAGATTTTCCTCCCATCAGGACTGGAATGACATGATCTGACTTAAATTTAAGAGCATCATTCTGACTGCTCTATTGAGAATAGACTTGAGGGTGGAGTAGTAGGGTAAGGGTAGAAGGAGAGAAACCAGTTTGAATATACCTGCTGTGTTCCAGGTAAAAGATGACAGTGGTTTCTGACATGGTAGTAACAATGTAGTTGGTTAAAAGAGGTCAGATTCTGGGTATAGTTTGAAGGTAGAGCCAACGGAATTTCCTGATGTATTGGATATTGAGTGAATAAGAAATGATCAAGATTTTTAGCCTAAGCAGTAGGAAGGGAGGAACAGATTGAGGAAGGCATTGGGAGTTAAGTTTTGGATGTTACTTCAGAAATTTATTTGACCTCCAAATAAAGATATATGTATTTGGATATATATATATATATCTCCAAAGATATATGTATCTGAATATATGTATCCAGCTCTGAAGAAAGGTCTGGCCTGGTGAGAGAATTTGGGAATAGTCAGCCTGGTATTTAAAGGCATGAGGCTGGGTGAGATCAAAGTGAACAGAGATAAAGAAGTCAAAAGACTGGGACCCTAAGGTACTCGTACGTTTAAGAAGTAGGGAGATGAAAAGGAATGATGACTTTTCATCAAAGATGACTGAGGAAGAACGGCCAGTGAGATAATAGGAGAACCAAGAGAGAATGGTGCCCTAGAAACCATGGGAAGAAAATGTTTCGAGAAGGAAAGAATCATTGACTATTTTATGCCGTTAAGAGGTCAAGTAGGATGAGCACTAAAAGTTCACTGTGGGATTTAGCAACATCGATGTTGGTGTTTTCCTTGAAAAGGTCTACTATGTTTTCTCAGACAGCTACTAAGATGTTAGGACATAAATGCTTGTACATAGGTAGGTAGTTATTTGGCCCTAACTATTTAATAAATGAAACTACATGTTGAGCATCCCAAGTTCAGAAATCCAAAATAAAAAATGCTTCAAAATTAAAACCTTTTTGAACATCAACATGATGTTCTAAGGAAATACTCAGAGAAGCATTTCAGAGTTTAGATTTGGGGTGCTGAACTGTTAAGTGTAATACAGATATTCCCAAATCTGAAAAAAATTCAGAATCCAAAACCCTTCTGGTCCCAAGCATTTTGGGTACAGCATACTCAAACTGTATTAGCTATTTCTTTTGGCCTAGGGGGCGTTGTGAAAAATTACTGAGATACCAGGGGAGCCACAAACTAAAGAAGTTTGAACATCTCTGCTTTAGAAGCTTATTCTAAGGATTTCACCAAAAGGAGGAAACACCTCTTACCTTTTCTTTGTGCTGAAAAGTTTGAGTTAGCAATTTTTAATTTGATCCAAAACTGTCCTAATATAGTTGCTCAACATTAAAAAAAGCAACAAAAAACCTTTATCCTATGAAATGTCAGTAGTACATCTTTACATGACTTTTTTTCTTCTTGCCTCCATAGGTATGCTCTGAATATGCGTTGCTTGGCAGCTCGGGTCAACTATAAGACTTTGATTATTATCTGCGCACTCTTCACTCTGGTCACAGTACTTTTGTGGAATAAGTGTTCCAGCGACAAAGCGATCCAGTTTCCACGGCATTTGAGTAGTGGCTTCAGAGTGGACGGATTAGACAAAAGGGCAGCAGCATCTGAGAGTAACAGCTATGCGAACCACAGGGCCAAACAACAGTCTGAGGAAGCATTCCCTCAGGAACAGCAGAAAGCACCCCCTGTTGTTGGGGGCTTCAATAGCAATGTGGGAAGTAAGGTGTTAGGGCTCAAATATGAAGAAATTGACTGTCTCATAAATGATGAACACACAATTAAAGGGAGACGAGAGGGGACCGAAGTCTTTCTTCCTTTCACTTGGGTTGAGAAATATTTTGATGTTTATGGAAAGGTGGTTCAGTATGATGGCTATGATCGGTTTGAATTCTCTCATAGCTATTCCAAAGTCTATGCACAGAGAGCCCCCTATCACCCCGATGGTGTATTTATGTCTTTTGAAGGCTACAATGTGGAAGTCCGAGACAGAGTCAAGTGCATAAGTGGGGTTGAAGGTTGGTATCGCTCTGCTTCACTTGCATTTTTCAAGCATGATTGTGTTGAGGAATAAGAAAATGTTGTTAATTATACAACAATTACGTAGCTTACTGTCAAAAGACCTTTAATAGTGAGGAGCAGGTTAAGTCTGAACCTAGGGCAACTTTTTAGATGCTATGACTTAAGGGCTGCAATGAGACCATACCTAAGCAAATAGAATTATTTTATTAACTTAACCTAGAATCTAAAATTCTCACCAGTAAGGTAAAGCACTGCCTCTCCAGAATTTTGCATTAAAATATATAGCTAGAATCGTATGAGAGATGGGAAAAGGAGAGAGACCATCCAGTGGACCCATCAATGTACCAGTGCAGTCTGGTTACCTAATTAGCTAGGTGTCATCTCTGGAAGGAGGTTTCAAGTCTTCAAAACAAGATAATATGTAGATGCTTTTTCGCTGAACTTATGCTGAACTCCTATAGTTTATCAGATACTGTTTTTCATTGTCTTTGAAACCTGGGGCAGTAAGGGTTCCTTGTGGATACAATTAATATGCTTTGGAATTTGCTTTTCAAACCAGAAAACCAAATTGAATTTGGCTTTAGTAAGCTTAATATGTTTTGAGATTTCTTGGTTTGGGTGTTATTTTCCTCATTTTTGTTATAAAGTGATTTAAGATCTTAATATTTTAAAATCTGTATTGAAACTAGCTTTTAACTAAATATTTTTTTTACTCTGGAAAGTAGTTTGTGCTCACTTGGTGACCATGTGGATGTTTTCAGACTCCCACAGACCAAAGGATTATAGCCCACCCATGTCTGTGAAGTTAATAGTGTATTTATTCATCAGATTGGAAGTTGGAATTTCCATATTCTGATGCAGGAGTTTTTTCCTTTGTTTTTACTACTTATATAAATTTTTCGTAATATATTTTTCTCTTTCTTTGGGACAGAATCTCGCTCTGTCACCTAGGCCTGGAGTGACACTGTCATGGTTCACTGCAGTCTAGATCTCCCAGGCTCAAATGATCCTCCCATCTCAGCCTCCCAAGTAGCTGGGACTATAGGGATGCTCCACCATGCCCGGCTAATTTTTTTAAATTTATTTTTTGTAAAGACAGTGTCTCACTGTGTTGTCCAGGCTTGTCTCGAATTCCTGAACTCAAGCAATCCTCCTGCCTTACCCTCCTAAAGTGCTGGAATTACAGACATGAGGCACTGTGCCTGGCCAGTATCTTTACCAAATGTTTAGAAGAGAGAAGCAGATTCACCTATACTCTTCACCTCAATATAATTATTATTATTTTTGTATATTCTCTGGAGGTCTTTGTACTTAGACATGTGTATTAGCATAATTGTAATGATATTTGCTATACAGTGATTCAGGAGAGTAATAGAGATTTCAAAGATATTCATAGTCAAGCCTTTTTTTTCAGCAATTCTTTTAATGCATAAAAGTAATAGGTTCCTAGATTCTAAAATAAAAAAGTAAAAAGTACCCATAACCATTATTAATACTTTGATTTTTTTTCTAATCTTTTTATTGTTGTAGAAATATATTTTTGTTTATTTTAACTTTTAAATTCAGGAGTACATGTGCAGGTTTGTTATATAGGTAAACTCATGTCATGGAGGTTCGTTTTACAGATTATTTTGTGTCCTCTATGTGTCCATGTGTTCTCATCATTAGCTCTCACTTAGAAGCAAGAACATGCAGTATTTGGTTTTCCATTCCTGTGTTGGTTTGCTAAGGATAATGGCCTCCAGCTCCATCCATATTTCTGCAAAGAACATGATCTCGTTCTTTTTTATTGCTGCAGATCATACTGTATGGTCAATTTTGTATTCTGATATTTTCTACCTAACATGCTATGACTATTTCCCCTTATCAAATATTTATTGAACATTTTAATAACTAATATTTGTGGTAAGGGCATGCCATGCATGATATACATAATGTATAAGACCCCTTATCTTTAGTTGTATACTTAGGTCATTTCCAGGTTTTTTTATGTTTTTTAATTAATGTTTTATTTTTAATTTTCGTGGGTACATAGTAGGTATATGTATTTATGGGTATACGGGAATTTTTTTTTAATACAGGCATGCAATGTGTAATAGTCATCACATCAGGGTTAATGGGGTATCCATCACCTCAAGCATTTGTCCTTCCTTTGTATTACAAACAATGCAGTTATGTTCTTTTGGTTACTTTTAAATGTATAATAAATAAGGATCGGGAGATTAAAATCTGATACTTGATAGCACAAAGGGACTACATTTCCATTTTTTTTTTGCTATATAAATCTTACAGATTTTCATTGTTGATCTTTATTTGCTATTTTAATTTTATTCTCAGTGTAGTATATTCCTGTTCTGAGAATATGATTAACTGCCATGTCAAATAAACTGCCAAACCTTCTGTTTTTCCAGCTGTTTTTCAGAAAGGTAGAACTTGCTCATATTTCCAGTGGCAGAGTATGAGGGTGCCCTTGTCAGCCAACTCTTGCCATCATGGAACATTATTTTTTCATCTGTTGGTTACAAAGGGATATTATAATTTTCTCTCTTTAACAGCTAGTGAGGTCAGGTATCTTTTTCTTAGGCTTTTTGCCATATTTTCATGTTCTTTACCTCTTTTTCTAATGTGATAAGTGGAGTTTTTCAAAATGTATTTGTGTGAACTTATATAGTAATGGTAGCAATACTCCAAAGATATTTCTTCAATATGGTTGTCCTTTTATTTTACTTATGATTTGTTGGTTTTAGAAGTTTTTAGTTCCATTTACTAAACTTATGGGGTGTTTTTGGGTCTTTGTACCTCTTTATGATTAGAAAGGCACTTGCCACATCAGATTATGATTAGCTTTTCACCTGTAGTTTCTTTTTTTTCTTTTTTTCTTTTTTTTCCAATTTGAATTGCAGGCAGAGGGGATCCCCCTCTTTGAGGAAAGATAGAAATGTTAAAAAGCTGCAGCAAAGCACACTGCCATGTGTGTACCTATGCAACTATCTTGCTCGTTCTGCACATGTACCCCCAAACCTATAATGCAATAAAAATAAAAAATAAATAAATAAATAAAAGAAAAAAAAAAAAAGAAATGTTAAAAAGCTTATCTGTAGCCTACCCTAATTCTGTAAACATTGTTTTGAAACTACAACAAAACACATAAAATTTTGTAGATTCCCAGTCTCTGCTGTGCTTATCAGATTCTTAGTAATTTTAAAACTACAGATAATTTATTTCTCAATACATACATGATTCAACAATACAATATTATGTAACTGTAGTGTTTGTAACTCCGATCTAGAAAATTCCTAAGATAAACACTAATACCAAACATTTAAAAGTTGTAATTAGAACTTTACGAAAGGTAATCCCATTAATGAATTATTTCAAGAATCTGTGGTTAAATATACAACCTAAATTCATGTTTTAAAAGATACTTCTTATTCTTAAGAATTATAACAGGAAAGACAGGAAAAAGAATTTCAAGCTGTGTTTATATTTTAAATTGCCAAGTCACAACTGGCTTCTTTTTTTTTTTTTTTTTTTGAGACTGAGTCTCGCTGGGTCACCCAGGCTGAATGCAGTGGCTCGATCTCAGCTCACTGCAACCTCAGCCTCCTAGGTTCAAGCGATTCTTCTGTGTCAGCCTCCTGAGTAGCTGGGATTACCGGCTCCTGCCACCACACCCACCTAATTTTTGTATTTTAGTAGAGATGGGGTTTCACTGTGTTGCCCAGGATGGTCTTGAACTCCTGAGCTCAGGCAATCCATCTGCCTCTGCTAGGATTACAGGTGTGAGCCACCAAGCCCGGTCACAACTGGCTCCTTAAGCAAATACTTAAACCATCAGGTGACATACTTAGTAGATCACACTTTGACATTGGAGGGAAAGATGACTGTGTAGTAACTTGATAAGTATAAATGTTTAAGAAAGTTCCAGGATTAATATTGAAAATAGAACTGTGATGACATTAACTACATGCATCTAGATAGTGCAGAATTTGAATGCATGAAACAGGATTATGAAACATGACATCTGTAGCCATGAGCAAAAGTAACTCACATAAGAAGTCAGTCCTTAAAAGATAATTTATAGCATTGCACTCACTGTTTGTTAACAAATAATGAATGAGAGTGAATGAATACTTACTTAATTTTTGTTTTTCATATCTGGTTAATTTGGTACTAGATCTGGTCATTATGAGAGCAGTATTATAAGGAAGCTCAAAACATCCTGATAACCCTGTAAGATTCCCCAGAAGTAAATCAGCGAGGAGTGTTATTAGGAATACGCTTGTAAATGTCTGGATATGATTATTTATTTTGTTTCTTTATTTTATAGGTGTACCATTATCTACACAATGGGGACCTCAAGGCTATTTCTATCCAATCCAGATTGCACAGTATGGGTTAAGTCATTACAGCAAGAATCTAACTGAGAAACCTCCTCACATAGAGGTATATGAAACAGCAGAAGACAGAGACAAAAACAGCAAGCCTAATGACTGGACTGTGCCGAAGGGCTGCTTTATGGCTAATGTGGCTGATAAGTCTAGATTAACCAATGTCAAACAGTTTATTGCACCAGGTAAGTTATATATTATGTGTGCCTGCTAATTTTATGTTGATTTGGGGGGATCCTGATGTTCCCTTAAATTTTTGATATGGTTTAAAAAAAAAAACCATTAAGCAGACCCCTTGTATTACATATATAAAGCAACAAATGGTGTCACCCCAATAAAATCCCTAAAAAAGATACAGCTAAAACGTCAGGGTTATAAAAAGGAATATTTACTATGTAAAGAGCCAAGCCATAAATTGAATGTTAAGCTCCAGATTACTGTAAAATGTGTACCTGCTTCCAGGGGTCTATATCCAATAGGAATGAAGTTCCTACATTTACTATTTCAGTCCAGTATAGTTTAATTTTTAAACTTTTGCAGTAAATAGAATGGTTTCAAAGCCATCCTTTCCTTTGATTATTTTTTGCCAATAGCTTTTAATTTTTTTAGAATAATACAGCATTACTGAAGAGGCCTATTTCCCGTATTGGATTTTGTTAATGTACTAGATTATCTCAAACTTCATGTAAAACCATTTTCTTTAATAAAATAATTTACAAAATCAAATTAACTTTATACAACATTTCCCCTTTTACTAAGACAGTCTCATTAATTAGAATGTAACGCATTTTCCTGCACTAATCAATATCGATGAGAATTAATGAGTCTGTTACTTAAGACAATGAAATAATTTTAGTTAGCACCTCAGGCTTAATTCTCTATGGGGTAATGTCAAGTACAGAATTTGTTCCACCCTCCCACCAACCTTGCAGTTGATAAATAAAAAGAGAGGAAAGATTATAAGACTCTCTTGTATTTTCTCCTTGTTCTTCATTGATGGCTGTGTAATTTACAGACCCTGAAAGCCACGATACGAGCCTACTCATTCTAGATGGCCTTAAGTAATGGATTTTTGAGTACTGGATGCAGTGCAAATAATGGGTGACCTTTAAGTTTTATTCTGTGACTAGAACTCCTTTTCTCCCATGGCATGCTGTGATATTCTGGTACATGCAGCATCTTTGCTTATTGTAAAACAACAGGTTTAGCTGAGTGAGAAGGTACAAGGAAATTTAAGAATATTTAGCTTGTGATATCTAAGAGGTTATTGTAACAGGAAATGATTAGACTATGCAAAAGAACTTTTGGATACACTCAAGAAACTTATTTTTGCGATAGTTAATAATGATTGTCTAGATTAGGGTAGAATCAGCAGCCCTCACCTTGATCTTCTTGAGTGTCTGGGGCTTTTCTAGGACAGTCTTTTGAACTCGGTTCTATTTAAAGCAACAGATTTCATTGTGCAGTTTTGAGTGCTCTGAGTTATACAAAAGATAGGTTCCCACATCTTAAGTGAGGGATCCTCACCTTAGGCCCTCATTCTGTAGCCAATAGCTGAAGATAAAACTACCTCCTAAGATGGTTTTAAGTATATAGAGGAGAGAACTCTTATCTGTAACAGCCACTCTGTGAGTGGGACATAGCTATTCTAAGTTGCAGCTCCCTGTTGGTGGAAGTGTGCTAAGCTGGAAATGGGATGCACACTTGGATAATTCTGTGTGTGCATGTATAGGTTGAGTATCCCTTATCTGAAATGTTTAGGAGTAGAAGTGTTTCAGATTTTGGAATATTTAGATATACATAATAGGATCCTGGGGATGGGACCCAAGTCTAAACACAGAATTCTTTTATATTTCATATGCTATACACATAGCCTGAGGGTGACTTTTTATAATATTTTTAATAATATATGCGACCCGTCATGAGGGCAGATGTTGAATTTTCCACTTGTGGCATCATGTTAGCTTTCAAAAAGTTTTGGATTTTGGAGCATTTCAGATTTCTTATTTTTGAACTAAGGATGCTCAACCTGCAGTTGCATACTATAAGAGTATGAGGGAAGGTGAGGTGCAGTTACATGGGAGTTATTGCCCAGAACAGAGCAGGAGAAGAGAATCAAAGAGGTGAGACCATTTTATTGAAGCACAGGTATGAGAAATGAGTCTTTGGGGAGGATATAGACCTTATGGGAGATAAATTCAGAGAATCACCATTAAGAGGAAATTGGAACTTGTACATAAAAGCATAGGCCTAAGTGAGTTGAGACCCTGGAGGACCACAAGCTGAATGCTGTTGGCCCTTTTTTTTTCTTTCTTGGCCTTGAATTTTTTTCTGAAAGGGGATAAAATCGAAGAGTAAAGAGTCATGTAATATGGTTCTGCAGCATATTTTTGTTGTTTTATTTGTTGAATAATGTTTTATTCCTTTTTCTAATTTTAGAATGGAATAATTGACACTCTAGGCCTGTCCTACTCTATTAAATTAAATTAGCTTTCCCTTTCCCCAAGCCCTCTTTTTATTTGATTTCCATGACCTCACTTTCTCCTATCTCTGTAGCCATTCTTGCTCAGGCTTCTTGGGAGCTTTTGTTCTTCTGCCTGATTCTTCTTTCTCTTGGTGTTTCTCAAGATTTTGAGTAGTGCCTTTTCTCAGGCTACATAATAAATCTGTTGATTAAATGAATGGGTTGATAACAGTTTTTGTTGGATATGAAACACTGATGTAAAGGCTCTTTTTTCCCCAGCTTTATTGAGGTATAACTGGCAAATGTATATAATGTGATGCTTTTTGATACACATGTATATTGTAAAATGATTATCATAATTAAATTAGTTAACACAGCCATCACCTCATAGTTACTTTCTTTGTATGGTGGTGGTGGTGAGAACATTTAAGAAACATCTTAGCGCATTTCAGGTATACAATACAGTATTATAAGCTGTAGTCATCATGCTGTACATTAGCCCCCTAGAACTTACTTATCTTATAACTGAAGTTTGTTCCCTTTGACCAACATCTCCCCATTTTTCCCACTCCCTAGCCTGACAACCACCATTCCACTGTTTATGTGAGTTCAGTTGTTTTGGAGTTCACATATAAATGAGATCATACAGTATCTTTCTCTGACTTGTCACATGTAGCATAACACTCTCAATGCTCATCTATGTTGTCACAAATGGCAGGATTTCCTTCTTTGTTATGGCTAATGTGCCATTATATACATATATGTGTGTGTACACACACACACACACACACACACACACACACCCCCCATATTTTCTTTATCCATACTAGACACTTAGGTTACTCTTATGCCTTGGCTATTGTGAATAATGTTGCAAATACCATGGGTGTGCAGATATCTTTTTGAGATAATTGGTTTAATTTCCTTGGGGTATATACCAGGAAGTGGGATTGCTGAATCATATGGTAGTTCTATTTTTAACTTTTTGAGGAACCTCCATACTGTTTCCTATAATTGCTATGCCAGTTTACGTTTCCATTTAAACAAGGGTTCCCCTTTCTCCACATCCTCACCAGTACTTATCTCTTCCGTTTTTGATGATAGTCATCGCAACAGGTATAAGGTTATGATATATCACTGTGGTTTTGCTTTGCATTTATTTCTCTGGTGACTGATGATGTTGAGCACTGTTTTATATACGTTTTGGACACTCGTATATCTTCTTTGAAAAAGCGTCTCTTCGGATCATTTGCTTAATTTTTAATCAGATTTTTTTTTCTTTTTCTTTCTTTTTTTTTTTTTTTTTTTTTTGCTGTTTGGTGCTATAAGTTCCTGATAGATTTTGGATATTAGCTTCTTATCAGATATATGTTTGTACATATTCTCTCTTATTCTATAGGTTGCTTTGCATTTTGATTGTTTCCCTTGCTGTGCAAAAGCTTTTTAGTTTGATGTAATCCCACTTAGCTATGCCCCTTTTGCCTGTGCTTTTGTATAAAACCTAAACAATCATTGCTAAGACCAGTGTCAAAAGTATTCTTAAATGTTGACCATCCTTTATTGCTTAAAGTGCATATACATATGTTGCATATACCAAAAATAAACAGTTATAGTAACTCCTGGGAATAACTGGTCAGAGAGAAGATGGGTCTTGGATTTCAAACAATAAAAAACGCAAAACTTTCTATTAGATTTGCAGGAGGAATCTTCAGATAGCATAGCGCTTCCAGTAGAGCTCAGAACCTTACCTGGTATATTGCCAAACTGGTTGCCACCATCCCATTCGCTACCATTCAGATCTTCCTGAATGATGCCAGCAGGTTATTTAACCTCCTCTGGATATCTATAAAATGAGAATTAAAAGACTTAGAAGATTGTTGTAAAGATTATAATTGTTGGTTGGTTAATTTAAATTGAGAATTGTGACATCTGTCACTTCTCCTAGATAACTCAGTACCCCCTCTGCTGGTGGTAAGGTTTTAGGGAAATTAATAAATTGGCTTTTTAAAAGGTCACATCCCTTGACGTCGTTCACGACTGAGTTATTTGGACTGATTTGCTATATGAAGACATAAAGTGACTGATTAAACCATGTCATTTCATTAAATTTGTGTAAATAAAGTGAAATTTTGAGAGGAAATAGGTACTCTTTCTGCTTCCTCACATTTGGACCTCTAAAGATGGGTCATTGTTATCCAGTTTGGCCAGAATAGATGTCATAGATAATAATCTGATCTGATGAGAATGAAAAAATAAGTAGTATTCAAGATAGTCTGCTCCACTGAATATAATTTAATCCTGAGTGGTTCATCTGTCAATTCAGAATCCTGCAGTGTTTCAGGAACGTTGTCTTGAACCTTAGATCCCATTTTACTATAAATGCAGAAAAATGCTAGTTAAGAGAGAGAGTACATGTTGACATTTTGCCAGATAAAAATGGAATTTTACTGTATTAGAAGTTTACTTCTGAAATCAGTTTTTCTATTAAGTCACTCAGAGCATTGTTTGGTGCATAAGTTTATCAGGATATTCTCATTCTTGATACATCTTACAAATTTGTCTGTTCCGTCTAATGAAGTAATTAAGAGCTTTGGGCCAAATATAACCATACTGCTAGAGTCCAGTGTTGCAAGAGTTAAATGATCAACTCAACATACTGATGCCCTCCAAGTGTACACTATCATCAGTTCACATTTCTTTTTCCCTTTATTTCTTTTTTCTTTTTAAAGAGACAGTCTCATTCTGTCACCCAGACTACAGTGCAGTAGTATGATCATAGCTCACTGCAGCCTCAAACTCCTGGGCTCAAGCAGTCCTCCCACCTTAACCTCCCAAGTACCTAGGACTACAGACACATGCCACTGCACTGGGCTATTTTATTATGTTTTTTGTAAAGTTAAGGTCTCACTTTCTTGCCCAGACTTGTCTCAAGCTCCTTGCTTCAAGCAGACCCCTGCCTTGGCCTCCCAAAGTGCTGGGTGTGAGCAGCTGTGCCCGGCCCAGGTCACATTTCTGATCTTTGCTCCTGGTGAAACACTAAAGATTTTTTCAAGGATTCTGCAAAGCAGAGGTCTGCTTCTATGGCTATGTCTCTCGAGAACCCTTCTATTGAATATTCATAAGAATATCATTTCCAATATCATTTGTCTTTTTCACAGTCTGAACTTGAGTCCAGGAAACCTGGATTCTAGGCCCTTCTCTACCACTAATTAGCTTTTGGCATCTGGCAAACCATTTAACCTGGCAAAGCCTGTATATTTTCATCTCTAAAATAGAGAGGTAATAATAATAATTCCTGCCCCACCAGCCTCAGAAGATTAAGTATCAAATGGGATAATACATGTGAATGCAATGTGGACATTTAAGCTGTGGAAAGATCAAAATACTCATATTTCCCTTTAATATTTTTAAATGTGTGCTACATGTATTTTTGTTCTTGTCGCTGTTGCTATTTTAATATGCTCAGTTTCTTGGTAGATCTAGACGAGCAGTATTCAAAAAGTCATCTTTCTGGGAATTAGCCATTATTAATACTATAAATATTCAAGAGAAATTACCTCTTTAATAATTTGTCAGAGGCTGGGCATGGTGGCTCACGCCTGTAAGTCCAACATTTTGGGAAGCTGAGCCGTGTAGATCACAAGGTCAAGAGTTTGAGACTAGCTTGGCCAACATTGTGAAACCCTGTCTCTACTAAAAAAATACAAAAATTAGCCAGGCATGATGGCGTGCGCCTGTAATCTCAGCTACTCAGGAGGCTGAGACAGGAGAATTGCTTGAACACGGGACATGGAGGTTACAGTGTGCCAAGATTGTGCCACTGCACTCCAGCCTGGGTGACAAATCAAGATTCTGTCTCAAAAAGAAAAAAAAATTGTCGGATAAAACAGCTTTAACTATTTTATTAGCCTCTGAAGCTAGTGGCTTCAGAATAATAATAATAACTATCATTTATTACTGTATTCCACTCCATTATCTTTTTTAAAGTCCTGGCAATTACCCTGCTAGGTATTATTATTATCTCTATTTAACATGTGAAGAAACTGTAGCTCAAAGAGGTGCATCTTGCCAGACTTCTCAAAGCTAGAGGTAGAACAAAAATTCAAATATGAGGTTTTTTTTAATTCCAAAGCCTGTGCTTTACCCTTGCACACCCCGCCATTCTCTCACTTTTTGTTGTACACATGAGCCTGTTGCTTAATTTCCAGAAACTTTATTAGTAATTCTAGCAAGTATGTGAAACCAAATCTATCATTTTCAAAATCAAATCAATAATGTATTGTAGAACCACACTAGGCAACCTGGGTTCAAGTCTTGTACCTTGGGCAAGTTACTTCCTTGTGTCTCAGTTCCTCATCCATAAAGTACGAGTAATAATAGCACCTACTCTTGTAATTGTTCAGGGGATTAAATGAGTAAACAGGTGTAAAGCACTTAGAACATAGTAAGTACATATGAAATGTTCATTAAACAATTAAAAATCCCTGTATAATTATTTTTTCTAGCCTCTTTCTTGCAATATTATGTGCTGGGCCAGCTTTTAGCTGTTTTTTTTTTCTGATCACAGAATGGGTGTACTAGAATAGTCATTGATTCCTGATCAGCTAGCACTAGATTTAGGAAAGGCAATTTTTATCAACAATACCATAGCCATTTGCTATTAATCCTTTACTATAAACCAGACAGGGAAAAGGTAAGAGCTTTGTACTGATGCTCACAAGCCATCATGAACTCACCAATTCTGTCATTTGTTTTTAGTTAATTTAGTAAAAAAGGAAATTATGAAAAATCTAATACCAAAAATATTTAAGTGTTAATTTTGTGTGGTCGGGGTTGTCAAGGATGAATTGCAATTAAATTTCAAATACAAAATTGCTTTTATTCTAACCAGTCTTTGTTGGTATATTCTCTCCTACAGAAACCAGTGACGGTGTATCCTTGCAACTGGGAAACACAAAAGATTTCATTATTTCATTTGACCTCAAGTTCTTGACTAATGGAAGTGTGTCCGTGGTTCTAGAGACCACAGAAAAGAATCAGCTCTTCACTATACATTATGTCTCAAATGCTCAGCTAATTGCTTTTAAAGAAAGAGATATCTACTATGGCATTGGGCCCAGAACTTCATGGAGCACAGTTACCAGGGATCTGGTCACTGACCTCAGGAAAGGAGTGGGTCTTTCCAACACAAAAGCTGTCAAGCCAACCAAAATAATGCCCAAGAAGGTGGTTAGGTTGATTGCAAAAGGGAAGGGATTCCTCGACAACATTACCATCTCTACCACTGCCCACATGGCCGCATTTTTTGCTGCTAGTGATTGGCTGGTAAGGAACCAGGATGAGAAAGGTGGCTGGCCAATTATGGTGACCCGGAAGTTAGGGGAAGGGTTCAAGTCTTTAGAGCCAGGATGGTATTCTGCCATGGCCCAAGGGCAAGCCATTTCTACATTAGTCAGGGCCTATCTGTTAACAAAAGACCATATATTCCTCAATTCAGCTTTAAGGGCAACAGCCCCTTATAAGTTTCTGTCTGAGCAGCATGGAGTTAAAGCTGTGTTTATGAATAAACATGACTGGTATGAAGAATATCCAACCACACCTAGCTCTTTTGTTTTAAATGGCTTTATGTATTCTTTAATTGGGCTGTATGACTTAAAAGAAACCGCAGGGGAAAAACTCGGAAAAGAAGCAAGGTCCTTGTATGAGCGTGGCATGGAATCTCTTAAAGCCATGCTGCCCTTGTATGATACTGGCTCAGGAACCATCTACGACCTCCGTCACTTCATGCTTGGCATCGCTCCTAACCTGGCTCGCTGGGACTATCATACCACCCACATCAATCAGTTGCAGCTACTCAGTACCATTGATGAGTCCCCAATCTTCAAAGAATTTGTCAAGAGGTGGAAAAGCTACCTAAAAGGCAGCAGGGCAAAGCACAACTAGAGCTCACAACCAAAATTATACTCGGCCTCTGCTGTACACAGAAACTACAGGCTCTGTCTCAGGAGAGCATAGGCACATTTTAAAAGGTTATGTACTAGGTTTTTGTGGATTCTCTTGAAGTGATAAGTGATCCTTATAACCAGTCTTCTAAAATAATTGCATTCCATGGGTTGGGTATTTAGAAATGTAGGTGGCATTTAGAACCAAATGTTTAATCAATGGGCTGAACAAAGATCCTTCACTTTGCCTTGCCCACCACCCTATACATTTCCACAGATAGTCTAGTCACTCTGTCTGAGAAAGATCATGGTAAGTAGTTGTTACTGGCCAACTGTCTAGCACTTACCTGACGACTTAGTATGGAGCTCTTTTAAAATGTGATTATTTATATTTATGTTGGAAGCAGACTTAAGAAAAATAATATGCTGAAATACAGTAAATATGTACTTGTAGCCTGGATAATGGACTGTGTTCAACTTTTTAAAAAGATGTTTCTTTTCTATAATTTCTTGGGAGAAATGAGTATTTGTTGCATTTGTTCAATTTGTTGTATATGGTGAATATTTAATTATGATTTTCTTGAAATGTGTAAATTAAAAACACAACCAGTGTTCAGGCTTCACAGTTATATAATGTAAGCACAACTAAAATGAAACTTGTTGACTGCACAAGAAATTGCAAAGATATTTCTGTTTTGAAATTTGATCTACAATCAGTAAAAGTTTGATAATCAGTGTATTCCTCCCCAACCCCCATCGTGATAGTTACTTTTTGTCACTATCTAGAATTTTGTATTTTATTTCAGACTACACCTCAGAGTTTTGTATATTTTGAGAGAGACATTTTTGGGACATTATTTGGGAAACTTACTACAAATCTAAATTTGGAAAGGAGCTAGTAGTTTTAAGGCCACCACCATTTTAATTTTTTTTAGGATTTTTTCCCCCTTTAAATAGAAATACTAGGTCAAATGCTACATACACAAATCATAGCAAAGTTTTTTCTTCTTCTCCTGCCCAGATCATTCTTGATCATCAGCTTTCCAAACCATTGAGTCTGTGCATCATTGGGGTTTCTTTGAAATTTAATTTAAAATGATTCCAGTTATTAGACAGAAGAGATGTTACTGGTACTGCATTTGCTATACATGTGTAATCATATCTTTATTTAGGTTATGTATATCTTCCTGTACCTCACATAAATAGATTGCAGAGCCCTCAGGCAAGGGGCAGTGTCTGCTATAGGGCTTCAGGCATTACGTTAAAACCATGGGATGTTGATTTTGCTGTGACTTTTGTTTTAGGGTATGATAGTACACTAAATCTATACTATATCTTATACAGTTTTAAAATATGATACCCTACACTTTCAGGGGACTGAGTCTGACAAACACAATGCATTGATCTGTGACCTATATCAAGTACACATTTAGGAGCCAGGTAGGTTACCTGCTTACACACTATATTTTAATTGAATTCAGCCTACCAAGCACTACTTAGAAACTGGAAAACGTATATACACATATATGTTAGCATCAAAGGGGGCAGAAGCAAAGAAGGTAAGATCTGCACTGAAGACATTAAACTGGCCATAGAAAAGTAAGCTTGAACTCCCAATTTATGTGACCACATTCCTCTGAATTTTGATCACAATAAAAACACTTTTGAGTTATTAGATTTACCCCTAGCCTTTGACCTTTGCATTTCATATATGTTAGATGTCTCAGCAAGAATATCTGGTCTCCCCTAATTTTTATTCCCGGTGGCAATGTTCAAAATAAACTTTCTCCAATCTGGGAAACTTTTTTACTCCCCATATTTGTTACTATTTAGAATGGTTCCTACGTCTGCTTTGTTTGCAAACTGGTCTTCAGATTATAGGAATCAATAATAACAGTATGGTACTGCTTCTGTGATGAATATCAGTGCCTTAACAATGTGGCTGTCCTTTCCCACTGAAGAAGGAAAGACTTTTGATCTAGAAATAACGTTACAATCTCCTTGCTGTTGGCTTTACACTGCCTTCCACATTGCAACAGCAACTTGATTTGTCTGTGATCCCAGAATTTTCTAAGAGGATGAGCTGAACCCATAGCAGCATTGTCGGTACAGACCAGTGGTTCTCAGACTTGAAAATGCCTCAGCATCACTGGGAGCTTATTGAAATACAGATCCCAGATAGTCAGTAAATCTGCCTGTGAAGTATGTTAGTCTGCATTTTTAATGAGCATTCAAGTGATTCTGATGCAGGAGAGCTGGGGGCATACAGGGAGGAACACTGCCCTAGACTGTCCATTGCATTTTTGCCTCTAAAAAAACTACAGAGTTTTCTAATGTTTAAAATTATGTAAAATGTTTACTTATTCTGAGCTTAGAGAGAATGGGGAGGGTATTTTTTAAATGTTATTGTTTCGTTTCTTCTTTGCTTTAATATTATAGGTACTAAGTTTGTTTGCTTTTTTTCCCACTTACCTTGAGTTCACTTTGATGTTGAATCTATTGCCACTTCAGTTGTAAAACCAGCCAAAAGTTTCTGGATGAAGGTCAAGTTCGACCTTTTAGGAGTTATTGTACATAAAGGCTTCATCCAAGAACCATCCAGTGTACAGAAGCAAATGCAAAAAGACACAAGCACAACTCCAGATGTGGCAGTCCTTTTCCTTTTTCAGTGCGAACTCTCACTGAAAGCTGCTATTTCCATCCTCCTTGTGATTGTTTTCCTTGTTTCTCTTCCATTGTACATGTGGGTTATATACCATGTGTCAAATATGCAATAATGTGTTTACAGGATGCCCTTCTGAAGGGTAGTCCTTTGTAAAGCTGTACAGACTTTGCAGTTTAAGCACAATGTGCACATGTTAGTTTTATATACAGCAAAACTTGATTTTTTGCAGATGGAAAAGTATTTTGTTTCTATACAAAGTAAATGGATTGTTTGTGCTTAATGTAAAGGCGCTTTATAAAATTGTAAAATAAAGTTTTTATCTTAAAAGGAATATGCCTGGATATTTCTCTCCTCAAATTATTCAAAGGTTATTTGAGCCCAGCAAGCAGACTGCTGACTATTTCCTGTTCAACCCCTGACAAGAAGTCAGGCAATAAATGTTGTTCATCAAAGACATACCAGGCCCTCTCAGACAATGTGTGGGAACAAAGGGTATGCATGGGCTTTAATCCTAAGGAGCCTTAGTCTACAGGGGGAAACAATGTATACTAAACACTTTCAGAAAAAGAAAATGCTAAATTGTGTACTCAGGGAAGGTGTTGTGGAAGAGACAGAGCCTAAGCTGGGGTTCCAGCAGTGGAGACCAGCTGGAAGAAGAGGAGGGATTAACCTGAGCAGAAACAGATGCCCATGTGCCGGATGTGGTCGCTCACGCCTGTAATTGCAACACTTCGGGATGCTAAGTTGGACAGATCACCTGACTAACATGGAGAAACTCCATCTCTACTAAAAATACAAAATTAGCTGGGTGTGGTGGTGCATGCCTGTAATCCCAGCTACTCGGGAGGCTGAGGCAGGAGAATCACTTGAACCTGGGAGGTGGAGGTTACAGGGAGCCGAGATCACGCCTCGGCACCCCAGGCTGGGCAACAAGCGTGAAACTCCGTCTAAAAAACAAAACAGGCACCCATGCCAGATGAGAGGATGGCCTTTCCCATGCTCATTCAGGCTGGGTAGCCATTTTTTATCTAGTTTTATTTGAGAGTTTGTTTCTCATACATTTTCTTCTACTTGCCTCTTCAGAACAATTAGCATTATTTAATGTTTGCCTTCTTCTCAGAGGGTAGTGATTTAGCCTTTCATACATAAAACCAGAGACCAGAGTCTGGGATCATGTTACGTTTCACTGCACAGTATTTTTTGGACTATAAACATTCTGTACCATTTGTATAATGGAATTACAATTGATCACCAATCAACTTTTTCCAGCTGATGGGTGCACAGATTTTGACAGGCTACTAATCAATATTCTTGGCAGCTTTTCCTTCTCCACCGTCTTCAGTTGGGAAATGGCCATAAGGTTGCAAGCAGTCTTGAGCCGAATGAGGTCTCCAGCTGCTCTTGCTTTGATTTTGCTGCTTGTAGCCAAACTGTTAATATGTTGGCTGTTCTGTGTTAGCACACTGAGCATCTCATATTCATCTCCCCATTGCCCTTGAGAGGGGGTGAGCCCTCCATACTCCAGATAACTTAATTGGTAGTCTGATGAGTGCTTCTTCCCTTCATATCCACAGGCTCTGGCAGCCACTGTGTGTCTGTGATCCTGCCTCTTCTGGCCATGACTTAGACGAGGGGCGAGTCCCCCTCACTCAAGCTGGCCGGTCAATCAGTCTTTTCCCCAGGAATTCAAAGTGGTTTGGATTAAAAAACTAAAGCAGATGCACAGTGAGAAGCAGAGATGAAAAACAGAATCTTGACGATGCTCCAGGCCCTGGATCCAATGCACTTCTGAGGTCAGCTGTATTCCACTCAGGTTCCATGAGGTACCGCTGTATCCTTAGGATAAATTCTTATGTTTGCTGAAGTCGGCTAGATTTGGTTTCTGTTACTTGCAACAAATGAGCCCTAATTAATATATCTTCATTATGAGGAAAATACAGCGTAAATTCTGCATTTTCCTCCAATCTGGACCCTACTGTATTAGCTTGTTAGGGCTGCCATAATAAATACCACAGACTGGGTGGCTTACACAAGAAATGTGTTCTCCTCACAATTCTGGAGGCTTGAAGTCCAAGATGAAGATGCTGGCAGGTTTGGTTTCTTCTGAGACCTCTCACTGTGGCTTGCAGATGGTGCTTTCTTGCTGTATCCTCACGGTTGTCTCCAACTGTGCTCTCTGTGCCTAGGGTCCACCCATCTGACCTCATTTTACCTTAATTACTGCTTTAAAGGCCTCTCTCTAAATGCAGTCATGTTCTGAGATGCCAGGGAGTTAGGATTTCAACGTGTGAGTGATGAGGGGGACACAGTTGAGCCAATAACAACCACTCAAAGGGTTGCCATTTAATTTGGAGATAATCAGTGAAGACCAAAACTCAGAAATCTCTACGGAATATTAGTTGGCAGAAATCTAGACTTGGGACTCAGAATACAGAGCTCCCTGTTTCAGCCATTAAAGCATCAAGAATTTACCCAGGCCGGGCATGGTGGCTCATGCCTGTAATCCCAGCACTTTGGGAGGCCAAGGTGGGCAGATCACTTGAGGTCAGGAGTTCAGGACCAGCCTGGCCAACACAGCGAAACCCCGTCTCTACTAAAAATACAAAACTTAGCTCGGCATGGTGGTGCATGCTTATAATCCCAGCTACTCGGGAGGCTGAGCCAGGGGAATTGCTTGAACCCAGGAGGCAGAGGTTGCAGTGAGCTGAGATCACACCACTACACTCCTGTCTGGGCAACAGAGTGAGACTCCATCTCAAAAAAAAAAAAAAAAAAAAAAAATTTACTCTTTCACACCATCGGTATCAGTAGCCTCATGGTACCTTTCAATAAATAGAGAACTCTGCTCTCAAAGTTTGTAATAAACTAACAAAAGGTAACCACTAAATTTAAGCAGTGGTTAAAAAGCAAAAACATAAACTAGGTTTTATTTTAATGAAAATCATTAGCTCATTCTGAATGCAGAACTCTGGCGTATTGCGGGGGGAAGTATAGATACAGAGTATATAAAAGTGCAAATAGTGGTGAGATTTTGTTTAATGATAATTTTTTAATTCCACGTCTGCATTATTGTAACTTACAAATAGTCAACAGTATAGGGATAAAATATTGATTTTCATTATACCAGCTCATTAAGTGTGTCAGACTGAAAATGGATGTGAATGTAAATGTTGTATTGGTGATGAATCTGAATGTTTGCTGCTCAATTTCTGGTGAAAAGAGATACATTTACCATCTGGTAAGGATGATTGATAACTTGCATGCCTATACTGCATTTCCTGAATGTTAAGGATGATTGATAACTTGCATGCCTATACTGCATTTCCTGAATGTTAAGGATGATTGATAACTTGCATGCCTATACTGCATTTCCTGAATGTTAAGGATGATTGATAACTTGCATGCCTATACTGCATTTCCTGAATGTTAAGGATGATTGATAACTTGCATGCCTATACTGCATTTCCTGAATGTTAAGGATGATTGATAACTTGCATGCCTATACTGCATTTCCTGAATGTTAAGGATGATTGATAACTTGCATGCCTATACTGCATTTCCTGAATGTTAAGGATGATTGATAACTTGCATGCCTATACTGCATTTCCTGAATGTTAAGGATGATTGATAACTTGCATGCCTATACTGCATTTCCTGAATGTTAAGGATGATTGATAACTTGCATGCCTATACTGCATTTCCTGAATGTTAAGGATGATTGATAACTTGCATGCCTATACTGCATTTCCTGAATGTTAAGGATGATTGATAACTTGCATGCCTATACTGCATTTCCTGAATGTTAAGGATGATTGATAACTTGCATGCCTATACTGCATTTCCTGAATGTTAAGGATGATTGATAACTTGCATGCCTATACTGCATTTCCTGAATGTTAAGGATGATTGATAACTTGCATGCCTATACTGCATTTCCTGAATGTTAAGGATGATTGATAACTTGCATGCCTATACTGCATTTCCTGAATGTTAAGTAGCAGCAACACTGTGTAATTTTCTAATCCTTTTCTAGGAGGAGATTGCAAAATGACAGGACTGCAAAGCAAGCCATCAAGGAGCAGTAGCAGAGAGGACAGCTAAAAGGGGCAGAAAGTCCTGTGAAGGACCAGAAATAGAGCAGCCGACAACTGGTATTAAACACACAGTTTAGATAGAATGTTATTCAGCAACCAAAAGCTCATTGCATCTAAGCTTAACGTCAGGAGACCTGGTGTCCCCTGGGATTTTGCTCTGTTCTCATCAGGACCTAGTGAAATCACTGAGATAAGAATGGCTGCTCCATTTCAGTTCAGAAAATCTAGTAAAGAGAGTTCACCTCTTTGGGGACTAGAGAAGGAAGTAAATCTCTGAGGTGGGGTGAGGAAGAGGTCTTGTTTTTAAGCAAACACATAGCAAAGATGCATGATTTAATTTTATGCCTGTTATTCTGTCTTTCCTTTTTAACACCAGTGAAGTTAAATCTCTGCAGTTCAATTGAAGACAATGGGAGGCCCCAAACAGATTTCCAAATCCTATCAATGGCATGGCAAGGTAGTCTTGGGGAAAGTGTCTATCTTCTCAGCTACTGCAGGCAACAGAGAGAGCACTCTCTCCATCTGGAAATATCCATCAGAAGAAATTACCTGGGCAACTGTTTGTGAGCTTGAATTACTAGATTTTAGTGTCTGGGGTACACGAAACCATGGTTCTGGATTAGTGTTTCTTGCTAATGAGTGTTTAGGAATAGCAAGAGGAAGCAGGCACCATTACAGGTGCTCCTCAAACTAACTCTCATTAAGTACTTACTTACTCTGGAAATCTGGCTCCTCGTAGGTAAGAAAAGGAAACACTGCTGCCTAATGTTCCATTATTGGAATGCTAAGCATGTGGGAGTTATTTATTTCCTACTGCTCAAGGTCATCGCCAAGGTCTGAGTTTTCATTCATGCAGCTCACTGCAACCTCCGCCTCCCAGGATCAAGCGATTCTCCTGTCTCAGCCTCCCAAGTAGCTGGGATTACAAGCACCTGCCACCAAGCCTGGCTTTTTTTTTTTTTTTTTTTTTTTTTGAGACGGAGTTTCGCTGTTACCCAGGCTGGAGTGCAATGGCGTGGTCTTGGCTCACCGCAACCTCCGCCTCCTGGGTTCAGGCAATTCTCCTGCCTCAGCCTCCTGAGTAGCTGGGATTACAGGCACGCGCCACCGTGCCCAGCTAATTTTTTTGTATTTTTAGTAGAGACGGGGTTTCACCATGTTGACCAGGATGGTCTCGATTCTCTTGACCTCGTGATCCACCCGCCTCGGCCTCCCAAAGTGCTGGGATTACAGGCACGTGCACCGTGCCCAGCTAATTTTTTTGTATTTTTAGTAGAGACGGGGCTTTACCATGTTGGCCAGGCTAGTCTCAAACTCCTGACCTTGTGATCTGCCTGCCTCAGCCTCCCAAAGTGCTGGGATTACAGGTGTGAGCCACCGTGCCCAGGCAAGCCAATTATTTCTACAGGAGCATTAGCTTATTTCTCCTCAGTTTTACTTGGTAAGAGTTACCTCAATTTTCCTCCTCCATACTACTGTCAGTTCTCCCAGGGGTCTGCCCAGCTCCAAGGCTCAACTTAAATAGCCCCTTCTTCCATGATGCATCCCTGATAGCCCCACAGCCAGACCTGCATCCCTCTGCCCGTCCGTTCCTAGCCATGGGGGTGTTGGCACTACAGTGTGCTCCTTGAGTCCCCTCTGATTTGATTGTCGACACCCATTCCCCAAGCTGTTACTCTCACTCGGAAGCTATTTTGCTTCCTAGGTGACAATTGGCAACGTCTGGAGACATTTCTGAGGGTCACAGATTGGAGGGAGGGAATACCACTGGCATCTAGTTGGAGAGGCCAGTGATGCTGCTAAACATCCCATGATATACAAGACAACCCCCCACAACCAAGAGCTACCCAGTCCAGAGGTCAGTGCTGAGGCTGAGAAACCATCCTCAGCAAGCCCTGGATAAACTGCTTGAGGGCAGGGCTGCGTCTTGGTTAGTGCAGTGCTCCCAGGGCCTAGGACACAGGGTCTGGCATGCAGTAGGCACTCAACACTGGCATGTTGATGGGGTTTAATGGCAGCAGGCAAGGTCAAAAGGGAAAGACCCGATCTCAGCCCCAAATAGCTCACAGCTAGATCAGAGGGGAGAACACATACCCAGCTGGCCCTCCTCTGCAGTGGATGATGCAAAACCAAGGCTGGGAAACTATGAAATGAGTTTGCTCTGGGAGGGGTTTCACCAGTTTTGGGAGGGGGCATTAGGACTGGGTGTTTGTTTCAGCTGAGCTCTTTATTGAAAAAGTCAGAAATGAACTCAGGGCTCCTTAAGAGATGAAAGATCCACTGCCAAGAGACACCTGAATGGACACCCCGGCCTGAGAAAAGCAGTGTCTTTTCCATGGGAAAGCCGGGCTGGGACAGTTGTATGGGCGCTGTCCACTAAGAAGATGCAGAGATAGCCCCACTTCTTCTCTCCACCCCACCCACCCCAGGTTCACCCAGACTTTTCTGCTTCCCCTTGACCTGGGACCCCACCAAGGCCAATTTATCTGCTAGCCACAGTGCCTAGGGCTCACAATACTTCCTAAGGGCCCTTAAAAAATATTTAATTTTAATTTCTTTTAAAATCAGCAGAATACAAAACATAACAATGAATCTAAAATAAGGAATCCAGCCTGAATTATATTCATCTTTATACCAATGCAGTCATATAATCTAATTGTTTCTATATTTTTATGGAGAGGGGCCCAGAGGTGCCACCCATCACCACCTGCCAGGCCTCTCTACTTCTCCCAGGTGAAGCTTGCACCACAGACCAGAGCTCCTGGGTTCTTCATGAAAATCCCATGGAGGATCCTGGAGACATTTTTCTTCCTTGTTTTCATTCATACTACCAAATATCTATGGCGATTTTGTTTTTGTTGTTGTTGAGATGGAGTCTAGCTTTTTCACCCAGTTGGAGTGCAATGGTGCGATCTCGGCTCACTGCAACCTCCACCTCCCAGGTTCAAGCAATTCTCCTGCTTCCCAAGTAGCTGAGATGACAGGTGCCCACCACCATGCCAGGCTAATTTTTGTATTTTTAGTAGAGATGGGGTTTCATCATGTTAGCCAGGCTGGTCTCGAACTCCTGACCTCAAGCGATCTGCCTGCCTCAGCCTCCAAAAGTGCTGGGATTACACGTGTGAACCACCACACCCAGCCTATGGAGATATTTTTAATACAAATATGTAACTCAGAAGTTCTCTGACTTTGAATTTTCCTTGGGAAATGGTTTTCCAGAATGGACTTCATTAAATCAATTTAATTCCTTGATCAATTTTCCAAAAGTCTCAGTTAAATTATTTCCAATTTTTCCACTTTTTCATTTCCAGTGGACTGAAAGTATTTTCACTGGGATCAATTCTTTTTCACTTACATTTTATATCAGAAATTTGGTTCTTAGATCGATTTCTTGCCAGTATCAAATTTCACCAACGATCGCTGCTGCCGTAGCCGATTTTCTTTTGTGGACTTCATTTCTACCACTTCCGTTTTCCAGGGTCAAATTTTGTCAAGAACATTTGATTCTTTCGTGAGTTCTACGGGATAACAACCTTTCTAATTTATATCTTAGTTTTTCTATGCATTGGATAAAGACTTTAGAGTTTGTAACTGTTTCTTGGCTTAAATCACGAGAGAATTGCAACTGTGTTGATGACACAGAGAGTGATGCAGGAGAGCGGAGAGGCAGGGCCGAAAGGCGATGTATTTGGCAGCACTGTTAGGTTGAACGCACGCCGGAGGTCACGATGTCCTGGGGAGAAGAGAAGCGAGCGGTAGGATCAAGACGCTGTTCTCTGTTCTAGCTCATTTTGTGAACAGTGTCATGTTGCAGGTCACTTGGCTGCCCTTGGGTCAATTGCGGGTAAGCAGGAGTCCTACAGAATGAAAAATGACTACCTAGCATCGCCACCAAAATCCAGCAGGAGTGCCTTAGAAAGCAGATAAGGCGGCCAGGTGCGGTGGCTCAAGCCTGTAATCCCAGCACTTTGGGAGGCCGAGGCAGGTGGATCACGAGGTCAAAAGATCGAGACCATCCTGGTCAACATGGTGAAACCCCGTCTCCACTAAAGATACAAAAAATTAGCTGGGCACGATGGCGCATGCCTGTAATCCCAGCTACTCAGGAGGCCGAGGCAGGAGAATTGCCTGAACCCAGGAGGCGGAGGTTGCTGTGAGCCGAGAACGCGCCATTGCACTCCAGCCTGGGTAACAAGAGCGAAACTCCGTTTCAAAAAGAAAAAAGAAAGAAAGAAAGAAAGAAAGACAGAAGATAAGGCACAGGAGCCCAGTTTTGGGGAACAAGAAGAATGGTCTCTATCTGTCCACTTCATGGGAGGAGCCCTTGCCTGGGCAGTCTTTTTTTTTTTTGAGATGGAGTCTCACTCTGTTGCTCTGATTCTCCTGCCTCAGTCTCCAGAGTGGCTGAGATTACAGCCGTGCACCGCCACACCTGGCTAATTTTTTTATTTTCAGCAGAGACAGGGTTTCACCATGTGGGTCAGGCTAGTCTCGAATTCCTGACCTCAAGTGATCCACCCACCTTGGCCTCCCAAAGTGCTGGGATTACAGGCAAGAGCCATTGTGCTGGGCTGCCTCTGCACTCTTTCAGGGGATTTCTAAGCAGCACCGGGAAGTAGGCAGGATCACTTTTGACTTACGATGATGGAAGAAAATAAAGCTAAAGTGGGTCATTCCTGTTTCAAACGCAGTGATTGTCCCATCATGCCTCGAAGCCTCTCGAAAGAAGAGGTGTGAAGGTCAGCACAACACTTCGCTGTTGGCAGAGGTCTTTGGGCTGGCTCCCCATGCCTGTGAGCCCTGGAACAAGAGAACAAATGGAGGCCACCCACCATGTGTCTAAATATTATATGAAAGTTATAATCAGGGGCTGAGCACAGTAGCTCACACCTGTAATCCCAGCACTTTAAGAGGCCGAGGTGAGAGGATCACTTGAGCCCAAAAGTTCAATACCATCCTGGATAACATACAAGACTCTGCCTCTCCAAAAATGTAAAAATATGCTGGGTGTGATGGCATGCCTATAGTTTCAGCTTCTTGGGAGGCTGAGATAGGCGGGTGGCTTGAGCCCAGGAGGTTGCAGCTGCAATGAGCCAAGACTGCACCACTGTGCTCTAGCCTGGGCCACAGAATGAGAACCTGTCAAAAAAAAAAAAAAAAAAAAAAAAAAAAAGCCGGGCGCAGTGGCTCACACCTGTAATTCCAGCACTTTGGGAGGCTGAGGCAGGCGAATCACAAAGTCAGGAGTTCAAGACCAGCCTGGCCAATGTGGCAAAACCCCATCTCTACTAAAAATACAAAAATTAGCTGGGTGTGGTGACTGGCACCTGTAATCCCAGCTACTCTGGAGACTGAGGCAGGAGAATCACTTGAACCCAAGAGGTGGAGGTTGCAGTGAGCCGAGATCACTCCACTGCACTCCAGCCTGGGGAAAGAGTGAGACTCCATCTCAAAAAAAAAAAAAAGAAAAAAAGAAAAGTATTAATCAGGCTCACAAGCCATTAAAAGAAAAATATTTTCTTTTTCTACTCTGACAAATATACTTTCACAATGGTATGTCCGAAAAAAAATAGTTGTTTCTCATGCGACTGAAAATTAGTTTTTATATGACCAAAAGTTAGTAGCGAGTGCATTCTTTGCTTTGTATTTCTCAGTGTTCTGTTGATGGGCTAATCATGCTTGAGTGAATAATAAAATAAAAACCCATGTAAGTTGTGCATTATTCATTTATTTTATAAAATGTGTTTCCCTTTATTTCAACAAAATTACTAATTCTATTGTCATAATAAAAATTTTTACAAAAATTGTGCTGTATGGCAGAAGTGCCAAATGAACTGCTCTTTCTTGAGTCATTGTTCTTAGACAGTTTTTTTTATTAAATTCAATTTTCTGAGACAACAGCAACTGGAATTATCAATTCACTGTATTCCTTGAAGCAGTAAGTACTTTGATTTGGAATGAACCACAAATTTTACGTATCATGTTCACTGTAATGGGTAACCCATGTATTGTTCAGAATATATGGTAACTTATGTGATAATTAGAAGTTATCATATATCATGGAATATTTTATCATATTCATAAAATAAATATCATAAATATCATACAGTATGATAAAATATTCCATGATATATGATAACTTCCGTATATAACTTATCATAGAAAACATTATGCAACATTATAGAAACAATATTCTAATTTTTTCAAAGAAATTTCTATCACTTTATAGTTTTCGGCATCTCACAGAGTAAGACCCTGTCTAAAAAAAAAAAATTGCTCCTAAGTGCATTGTTCAATTTATTCCTTGTTTTTGCAAAGCAAGACTTTCTTAATGAAGCAGTATGCTAATTTACTTTCCTTAATTAGCATTAAGAATTCACATATGGCGATCTAATGTGAAAAAAAAAATTAAGAAGAATCCATGTAGCATTTCTTAAGTTCTTCTTCCACACTTTTCAATGCTGGGATATTATCAAGAAAACCAAAATTACCAGTATTTTGCTCACTTGTTCAACTGTCTCTTCAATTGAGTCTCTCCCTGTATCTACAGTGGCCAGAAAATAGTCTCTGTAAACAAGACTATCTGAATGTGAATCTCCTCTGGTATATTCATAGGAGCATTTTCTTTTTTGTTTAATTTCTTTGTATCTTTAAAAATGACTCAACCAACTTGTTCGTTAGATCTGTTTGTTTTTTAAAATAACCTTTTGCTGACATTATTAATGGCAAGCCACAGTTTACAACAAATAATTACGGATAGCGCAAATTTTTCATTACTAAAATTATTTTATTTTCTGTTAAAGACCACAATTTGCTCTATATTTGAGAATTTTCCACTGTTCCACTGGACTTTTCTAATTATCTTGTATTTTGTCCAAATTATATCTGATTGCTTTAAGGTCATGTTGCTGGTATTCCCATCAAGTGTCTGCAAGTGGTGTAGGGTCAAATTTGATATGTGTTTCATCAAGATGTCCTATCTTGAGACAGATCCAGAAAACATGTGTAATCATTGAATTGTCCATTGCAATGACACAGTGGAAGCCATATTTCCTGGTATGAATCGAAACCATGCACCAGACATGGCAAAGAGAGTGCTTCTGCTTTTTTGACCAAAATTCTGGCTCATACACTTTTTTCTTTATAATCCTGTTAGTGACTATTACCATAGGTTTACCGTTGACAATTAAAAAAAGAAATCAGGACTGGACACATTAGCTCATGTCTGTAGTCCTAGCACTTTGGGAGGCTGAGGCGAGTGGATCACTTGAGGTCAGGAGTTCAAAACCAGCCAGGCCAACATGGTGAAACCTGTCTCTACTAAAAATACAAAAAAATTAGCCAGGCATGGTGGCGCACGCCTCTAATGCCAGCTACTCGAGAGGCTGAGGCAGGAGAATTGCTTGAACCCGGGAGGTGGAGGTTTCATTGAGCTGAGATCATGCCACTGCGCTCTAGCCTGGGCGACAGAGCAAGACTCTATCCCCCTCCACCCACCGCCACCAAAAAATATCATTGCCTATAATTGAAAGCTGTTTATGCCAGGCGAGGTGGCTCACGCTTGTAATCCTAGCACTTTGGGAGGCCAAGGTGGGTGGATCACAAGGTCAGGAGATCGCGACCATCCTGGCCAACATGGTGAAAGCCTGACTCTACTGAAAACTGAAAAATCAGCTGGGCATGGTAGCAGACACCTATAATCCCAGCTATTTGGGAGGCTGAGGCAGGAGAATCACTTGGACTGGGAGGCAGAGTTTGCAGTGAGCCAAAATTGTGCTACTGCACTTCATCCAGCCTGGCAACAGAGCGAGACTCCTTCTCCAAAAAAAAAAAAAAAAAAAAAAAAAAAAAGAAAAAAGAAAAAGAAAGCTATTTATTCAGTTTGTCACTTAAATCAAAAGCTTTACTTTTTATAAAAGGTGCAAAACTAATGAAATACTCCTGATACAATCTGATTGATCTGAGGAATATTTACTTAAAAAAACTTTATGTACAGGTTGGGCATGGTGGCTCATGCCTGTAATCCCAGCACTTTGGGATGCTGAGGCAGGAGAATTGCTTGAGCCCAGAAGTTCAGGAACAGCCTGGGCAGCACAGTGAGACCTCATCTCTATAAAAAAATAAAAAACTTAGCCGATCATCGAGGTGCATGTCTGTAGTCCCAGCTACTCAGGACGCTGGGGTGGGAGGATGGTTTGAGCCAAAGAGATCAAGGCTGCAGTGAGCCATGATCGTACACCACTGCACTCCAGCCTGGGCACCAGATAAGACCCTGTCTTAAAAAAAAAAAAAAAAAAAAAGAAAAAGGAAAAGAAAACAAATTTTGTATACAATTTTTTACTCACCAAATTAATAATTTCATTATTAATTCTACATCCAAGATAAATATTTGTTTGATTAAAAAATTATTTCATTTAAAAAAATTTGTTTCATTAAAAAAAAATTGGCTATTTTAGCATCAAAATTGAAAATCATGTCTACTATACTTAGGCTTTATTATTTTATTTTCTGTATATATTATGCCGTTAGTGCCTCCTCCCCCCAAAGTAAAACCTGCTTGGCTGAATATAGGGCACATACCTTTATTCTTTTAAGCACATTCTATCCATGTCCCCATCCTTATTTATTTATGTTTATTGAAAGCCATCCATGATTGGCTCTTTATTCAGCCATTTTTTTTGTTTGTAGTAACTGTATGTGTGTTTTGGGGTTACAGGTGAAATCCACTCACTTTTGTTTTTAAAATTTTAAGCAGACTGCCTCTTTCAAGATTTTCTATTTCTCTTTGCTCTTTCATTTTTGAAGTCCACTTTAACAATCGCCCTACCATAACCTCAATGACCCAAGTGATTAAAAATAAAATGAATTATACCAAGAGTAAAATATTTGAATATATTTGCATCATAGAAATGTAAATCAAATCAATTCTAAAAATTAACTTTTTGGAAAATGTATGTGAAAAATAAAATTATTAACGCTATTTAAATTATCTAAAACACTTAAAAAATACCAAAGGCAAAAGGTGAAATACAAATTTTAAGTAATGAATATCCAAACTTCAAATAAAATTACTTAAGTGAACCTGGAATTCTCAATTTGACTTTTGAAATTACAATGAAATCTTATTAAGTATTTTATAAAAGTAAAGCCACTTGTGATTTGAGCATTCGGTGTCCACGTAGTTGGCAATGTAAGGAATGGGATAACCTCTCCTGATTCCGGGACACATCACCGTTGCTGAAAACAACTGCTAACATTTGTTTAGTGCTTTCTGCATGCTCTAACGGCCCTATGAAGCAGGAAGGATTATTCCCTTTTTTAGGATGGGAAAATAAATAAACTAAGGGCTTGTCTGAGAGTCTTCAGCTCGTGCGGGGGCAGAATAAGGATTCCAACCAAGTTTTCCTGACTTACATGCTACGTCCCTGGGAACCCCTGGAAAGGGTCCACAGAGCAGGACCCCGATTCTTTGGACAGGAGGGCAGACCCCAAACCAGGGTTTTCTCTGTCTTCTCACTGTTGCCACAGTAGCTCCTTCTGGAGCCTGGAAACCTGGGGTCCTGCAGACACTACCTGTTGTCTGGCTCTTGGGGGCTCAGGATGGGAACCAGAGCTAGCCGCGGGCAGTCCCTGCTTAAGAGCTGGGCCGAGTCTGCAGCCATGTCTGGTCCGGCATGCGGGCGCCACCTGCAGGACTCTGGGGCCGTCCCGGCAGCCTGCTCCTCCCGGAGACCAGCGCCTGAAGGTGTCAGGCTGCGCCCGACCTTGCGGGGAAGGAAGGATAGGGCTTAACAAAGTTATTAACATACTTATTCTTTAACAAGAAAGGAAACTTTCAAAAGGAACTTTTCTACTTCCCACGTCTATCCAATGAATTCTCCATAAAAGGCTTAGGAGGACGGGGTACAGGAGTTTCTCGATAGCTAAACACATGGGGGTTACAGAGAATGATGCATCTAAGGAAGGCATGGAAATTCTGTTCCCCTTCCCCATACCTCACCCTGTGTGTCTCTTCATCTGTATTCTTTATAATACTCTTTATAATAAACCAGTAAACATAAGCAGTGTTTCCCTGAGTTTTGTGAAGCCGCTCTAGCAAATTAATCAAATCCAAGGGAAGAGTCATGGGGACCCTAATTTACAGCTGCTTGATCAAAAGCACAGGTAAAACAACAACCAGGGGCTTGTGATTGGCAGTGAAAGCGGGGGCGGGGCGGGGGGGCAGTCTTGTAGGACTGAGCCCTCAACCTCTGGCATCCGATGCTGTCTTTAGGTAGAGAGTGTCAGAACTGAATCAGAGGACACCCAGCTGGTTTCCATGGCAGAACTGATTGCTTGTTTGCTGGAGAGAGAAACCCCCACATTTTTGGGCACAGAAGTCTTCTGTGTTGATTGTTGTTGTGTGAGAGCAGAGGAAAAACACTTTCAATGTGTGGCTTTTTTCCACTCACATATCTATATTCAAAACAAAAAAGAAAGGACGTCACATACCCACACCTTACGCAAAAATGAACTTAAAATGGATTATAGTCCAAAATGTAAAACAAAAACCTATGAAATCTCTAGAAAATATAGGAGAAAATGCATGTGACCTGGGGTTAGCCAGAGTTTTCAGATACCAAAGCAATAATCTATAAAGAAAAAAATGGGAAATGAGATTTCATCAATATTAAAAATGTTTGCTTTGCCAAAAAAAAAAAAAAAATGAAAATGAAAACACAAACCCCACAGATTGGGAGAAAATATTTACAAATCATATATTTGACAAAGGCCATAAAAAGACTCAATAGTAAGAAAATAAATACATTTTGCTAATTAAAAATAGGCAAAAGTTTGAATAGATACTTCAGCAAAGAATAAATGAGAATGGAAAAAACAACACACACACATACACACACACGTACACACAAACACACAGCACATGCGTGCAAAGATGCGGAACATCATTAAAGGTAATGTAAATCAAAACCACAGCAAAATGATCTAAGTATTCAAAAATAAGTGATTAAATAAATTAGAGTATATTTGTACAAAAAGTTATTATCCATCCCTTAAGAATTATGTTTTGCACCTTAAAATAACATGAACAATAGTTATGGAACAATGTATTAAGTAAGGAAAGAGAATTTCCAGATATACACCGTATTACCCCAAACTGAAGGAAAATTGTGCACGTATTACATATACATGTTCAACAAACTGCAATACATTAAAATATGAACAGGCCTCGTTTCTGGGTGTGGCAATTATAGAAATTTTATTTTTCTTCTTTCTATTTCTTAGACTTCTAAATATTTTCCAACACGCACAAATTATTTTCTTAAGTTATCTGATTAAGATGAGAGAAAAAAATAGATGCATATCTGAGTCCCTTCTGTGCCTCATTCAGCCCTTTTTGTAGGAGATGCCACTGTGGGGACCCCCCAGCAGTGGGAGTCACGTACCTCAGTTTCCCCTCCCCTCAGCGTTTCTCAGAGGCCTCCTCTGGCTCTCAGCACTTGGTGCTACTGCCTTTCCTTCCGACTGGAACGCCTTCCTCCCCTAGCCGTCTCCTTCACTGACACTCCTGCTGACTCTCCTAGGTTGGAGGTCCCTGGGGATCCCTTCCTTCCCCTTTTCCTTCCTGACCCTCATTCTGTCCCTGTGAGATTTCATTTACTTCCGTCGTATCAGCAAGGGCACCCAAGACACCCACATCACTGTGTCTGGCCTCAACCGTTCTCATGGGCTCCAGGCCCATCCATGCCACAGATGTTTATTAGGTATCTATAGCCAGGCTCAGCTCCAGGGGCTGGGGACTCAGCAGGGACAATCACAGCAGAGGTTCTGCTTTCAGGGACCATGCATTCTAAAGAGGAGTCAGGCAATAGACACATCAACAAAGCAATGAGCACATTAACTTGAGAACCTGCATCTTAGCAAGATTCCCCAGGACAGGTGAAGGCACATTAAAGTTTAAGGCCCACTGCCCCAGACCAGTGGTTCCCAATGCGTGATTCCCAAACAGCGGCTCTCCTAGGAGCTTGTGAGATGTGCAGCCTCTCAGCTCCAACCCAGACCTACTGAATCAGATGCTCTGTGGGTGGGGCCCAACATACCTGTGTCCTCCAACTGATGGAGGGCCCTCCAGGGGCTTCTTCTACTGTCCCACAAAGGACTCCTCCGGGCTAGGGACTATGTCTCATTTATCTTGGTATTTGTTAGTTTCTTTCTTTCTTTCTTTTTTTGAGACAGAGTTTCGCTCGTTACCCAGGCTGGAGTGCAATGGCGCGTTCTCGGCTCACCGCAACCTCCGCCTCCTGGGTTCAAAGGATTCTACTGTCTCAGCCTCCCAAGTAGCTGGGATTACAGGCATGTGCCACCATGCCTGGCTAACTGAATTTAGTAGAGACGGGGTTTCACCATGTTGGCCTCGATCTCTTGACCTCGTGATCTACCCGCCTCGGCCTCCCAAAGTGCTGAGATTACAGGCTTGAGCCACTGCAACCGGCGGGATTTGTTAGTTTCTAATTGTATCGATCACAAATCACCACGCAAGTAGTGGGCTTAAAGCAACACAAATGTATTATCTTACAGTTCTGGAGATCAGAAATCGGAAATCAATTCCACTAGGCTAAAAGCAGGGTGCTGGCAAGGCCGTGCTCCTCTTGGAGGCTCTAGGAGATGGTCCGTTTCCTTGCCTTCCCCAACTCCCAGAGGCTGCTAGCATCCCTTGGCTCATGAGTATACAGCTCTGACCTCCACTTCCGTCGTCACACTTCTTTCACTGACTCTGATCCTCCTGCCCCCTTAAAAGGACCCTGTGATTACCTTGGGCCTACCCTGATAATCCATGATGAGCTTCCCATCTCAAGATGCTTAATCACATCTGCACCATCCTTTTTGCCATGCAGGGCAACATACTCACAGGATGTGGGGATCAGGATGTGAACATCTTTGGGAGACACTTAGCACGAGGCCTGTACAGAGCAGATGCTCAGCAAGGATCTGGAGAAAGGACGGATGAGTGAATGAATGAAGAAAGAAATCAGAAGCCAGATGAAGCCTCCGCTTCTGTCCTCCTGAGCCCTGGCCCACCTGTGAGCATCTGACCTGCATCAAATGTTCCAGCTCAAAGGTGATGAAGCCCCACAGTGCTCCCTAATGCATGAGTTCTTCTATTTAAGGTGAGGCTCAGGGTTGAGGCTTGGCCCTCAGGACGGAGCTCTTCAGGCAGCACTAACCAGGCAGTGGGGCAACCAGGCCAGTGCTGTGGAGGTCGGCAGTGAAGGGTCTTCTGGGGTCCTAGCTGGTAGGCATGGTGTCTGGGGGCACCAAGAGGACACAGGCTTTTGTTTGAAGTCCTGACTCAGCCGCCAGCCAAGCGTGTGAACTGGAACAAGCTACTCAACCACTGTGAGTCTCCTTGGTTAATTCCTCCTGCATATGGGACGGTAACAGCAGCCTCGACAGGTCGTCCTGAGAATTAGAGAGAGGACACAAAGTGCCTGGCCCTGGGGTGGTGAATGAGGGTGGAGAGGCTGCTGCTGGAAGTAGGCTAAATAGGGAGCTGGCATTCGGACCTGGGCTGACTTCGGCTTGCCAGGAGATCAGTCCCCCGCCCTGAGGCCTACTGGTCCCCAGCCTGGACAGACCTGGCCGCGAATTACCCTCTAGGTTTCACGCAGTTCCTTCTCTCTGTGTGATTTGCTGACTCTCTTTAGTCATTCAGTACAGATGAACTGAGAGAACAGAGGAGTCACTCGGGGGCCTCCCTGCAGATCCCAGACAGGGACAGAAAATGCACGGGATGTGGATGAGGAAACCCGGGCTCTGGAACTTACCAGCCTCCCTGATCCTTTAAGCTTCAGTTTCCCCATCTATAAGCAGGGATCTGTAATCTGTCCCTCTTCCTACTTCATCCCTGGTGGCAAGGACCTGTCGGGGAGGTGTTCGGCCTGGCAGGACGCAGGGAACAGAACCTGGGACCAATAGAAAGAAGCTCTGCCCAGAGACTTCTGATGGGGGGTTTTGATAATGAGCCTGAGAAAGGGTTGTTTATCTTTCGTTAGACCTGGGAATAGTGTGATAAAGACCTTAATGTTCTGTAATTAAGGCTACCAGCTTGGGGCTAAATTAAATATTTACACAGCCCTCGATTATCTTCTCCCTCTCTTGTGCAACCCCTCCCGATGCTAAAATATTTAGCAGAGATTTCAGAAGTGTCCTCAAACCCAGCTCTGGTTCAGAAAGTTACTTAACAGCCAGGAAGTTTTGCAAACAGTGCTCTTAGTAGAGTCCCAGTGGCTGCCGCTCCTGTCGGAGCCTGGGATAATCTACGTGGCTCATCCGATGGGGGTGTTAGATGGAAGCTTTTACACTTGGATTTTTACAATGGAACCAAAATAAACTGTGTAGGGTAGGTGTGAGACAAGCTGGACTCAGAGGGACTCTGTAATACAAATACTCAGAGGAACTGCCTCCAAAATAGCTGCATGAAAAGGTTTAAGGAGGAAGGAACCCCAGCGGGACAGGTGGCCATGAATGCAAAGTCAGCCTTTATTTCATGAAGTGGCAAGCAAGTCACTTGCCCCTTTAGGGTCTTACAGTTTCTAGAATAGCTAATAGATTTCTGTGGTCCCTTCTGGTTTAATGTATGAAATGGACTAGAAGTACTCTGTATTTCCCAAAGGAACAGTGGACAAAATGCGGGCTCCTAACATTATCTGAATAGTCACCATTTTTGCCTCAAGGTCACGATCCTTTAAGAGCTTCCGGATTGGCTGGTTGACGTGAATGGGAGCCCTGTTTTGAACATTAGCTGTAGGATATACGTGGTGGGGAACCCAGAGCATAGATGTTCCAGGAAGAACTGTATCTATACTTAATTTTTGAAAATCTAAATGTACTCTCTGATTGCTAAGAGAAGTGGTACAGCACAGCAACCGAGCAACTTTGGACAAGTCCTGATTTGAGATCCAGCTGTGTGATCTTGTAGACGTCACAGCCTCAACTTTCCAAACTATAAAATGGGATGGTGATACACATGGCGTTTGGCGAGTACCCCATGAGATACTGATCCTACAAAGCTCTTGGCACCTAGCTTGTAGTAAGAGCTGGGTAAACATTGGCTCTTATTATCCCTTTAAACCCTCTTGTCAAAGTGAAGCCTCCCCCTCCCATGGAGTGTTTCGTGTAAATCTGACTTCCACACCCTGAGCAGACTGGGTATGTCAGAGGGTCCTTCAGCTTGCCCTGAGCTGCCCCACAGCTAGCCAGCCCAGGCCAGGCCCCAGGAGAGCAGCCAGGGAGAACTTCCTACATCTTTTGAGCTGGGTGGGAACAGAGAATAGAGAACACGGCGAGGCTTCCTCCAGCCTTTCCTGAGAACACAACTTCAAAACGTCCACACCCAGACTTTAAGAAAGCCCCAGGCCCAGTGCCAGCCCCCTCCTCCCTGGGGTCAGCACCCTGTCTCAGCCCTAGAAGAGTCCATGCCCCTCCAGCCGGCTGCAGAGGAGGCTCAAGGAAGCCGGTCAGCTCTCCCCTCCCCCATCTCAGAGAGAAGACCCAGAGACAGAGGGGAGAAGGCCCTTGCCCTTGGCTGAGACCACCTAGGTTCAGATCTCAGCCCTGCCTTGTATACACTGTGCCCCTCCACCCCCTTCTTACTCTTTCAAAGTATCCCCATCTGACCCTACAGATATTCTTTTTTTTTTGAGATGGAGTCTTGCTCTGTCGCCCAGGCTGGAGTGCAGTGGCCCAATCTTGGCTCACTCCACCTCCTCGAGTCAAGTGATTCTTCTACCTCAACCTGCCAAGTAGCTGGGACTACAGGCACACGCCACCATACCCAGCTAATTTTTGTATTTTTAGTAGAGATAGTTTTCACCATGTTGCAAGGCTGGTCTCGAACTCCTGACCTCAGGTGATCCCTGCACCTTGGCCTCCCAAAGTGCTGGGACTACAGGTGTGAGCCACCACACTGGCCCAGATATTCTTAATATGGAGTAAAATACTCCCTATTAAATACTCCAGAGAATGTGAGGCTTGGAGTCTGACTTGTCTGTAAGCACTCCATAACCGTCTGTCCCCTTCCTGCATTGCACAAAGGAGTGTGCACTGAGCTAGAAAGGCTGGTGATCCTGTGGGTGGCTGTGTGGGGAAGGGGTCGGCTACAGGTGGTGAGCTCAGGGCCTTTACCTGACTGTAATAAAATAGCTGTCACCCTGGCTGCAAGGTAGGCTTCTTTCAACTACAAATACTCCAGAAAGACAGCCCACATGAAGACCCATGCTCATTGACACCTCTGCTGGAATAGGTGCATTCAAGAACCTTCCCTGGACACACAACAAATGATTATTATTATCATTTATTCATATAAAATATGTATTGCACAAACAATATTATAACACTTCCAGAAATAAAAAAAAAAAAGAAATTACTCACAATCCCCCCAAACCTAGTAAATGGGCATTTGGTTTTCTTTTTATTTTTACGATTCCTCCATCTCCCATTCATACACGCACAATTTTCTCACAGCTGGGCTCCAGCCAGTGCACTCTGTGCCCAACACCATATCATGAGGGTTTCTCCATGTTGCCACAGGCTTCACAATTAGCTTTTAACGTGGGCGTGCTGTTGCTAACCAGCGCGCTAGAGCTGGACCTTTAGGTGGCTTCAGGTTTCTGGCTATTAGACATAATGCTGAAACTTTGTTCAAAGGACTTTTTCATTTTTTTGAGGATTATTTTCCATGGGCTACCTTCCTAGCTGTGGGATTACTGGTTGAAAGTGATGATTATTTTTGTGGCTCTTGAAAGAGAGAGCCTAGTAGAGGTTCTGCTTGGGGCTTGCAGACAGCTGGTCCCTTAGCGCTGAGAGGGAGCTGGGGTCAGAGAAGGAGTCTCTGTGCCTGCTTGCTGGGGCAGTGAAAATTTTGCCTGGAGCAATCCTTAAGGACCTTTAGCCTTGAGGGAGAGGCAGTGTCTTCAGGCTGAGAGCAGATCCCAGAAGCTGCTCAGGAGGCACTCCCTTCTTCCCATTCTTCCCTGAGTGTTGACAGCCTCAGCATCTGCAACATCCATTCACTGGGGGATGGGGCGTGGGCAACAAGGAGAAACCCAGGAGAGCAGCGAGCACCTTGTAATGAATGGCCAGTGATTCAGACAGTAAGTGCAGTTGCAATTGCCGCTGGGAAGCATCCACCACCGTCACTATTTGCTGGCACGGCAGGAGAAGGCTCTGTGCATCCACACATATGTATTTATATGTCTTTGCTGTGTGCTGGGCCGACCCAGAGCACTGTAGGAATGAGATGGTGAGGAGGCAGCCATGGCCGTGTCTCTCAAAGTGCCCCAGTAATCAAGCAGGTGAAGTAGTTGGACTACCTGGGGGTCTCCACCCCGGCTGCACATCGGAATCCCCGGGAAGCCTTAAAACAGACCCGGGCTTCACCTCCAGAGATTCTAATTAAATTGTGTTGGGTGCTAACTTGTTGCCAGGATTGAGAACCAATGGACCAGATGTTCTGTTTTCTTATCAGGGCATTTTTGGATGCAGAAACAGAGACCCTCTGAGGCTAATAGGATGAAGCAGAGGTTATTGTGGGTGACCAGGGTGCTTGCGGGGGAGGGTGGCTAACCCCCTTCCTAGAAGTCTCTGTAATTGCCCTCCTCCAAGCCGCCCCAATAAAATCCTCCCCTAAGTGAAACAGCATGCTTCTATGCTATTGTAGCTTCAAGCCCAGCCCCTGCCCCACCTCCCCCTTTGTAAGCAGGGAGCTGCCCAAGAGGTACCGTGGGCCCTCAGCTGCTGTAAAGATATTGCCTGGGCTTGGGAAGCCCAAGACAGAGGCAACCTGGATGCCACAAGCCTGCTGGTCCTCTCACTGCATCTCTGCTCCTCTGCAAGCAGCATTTCTCCCCAGGTCAGATGGCCCCGAAGGCCCTGCTGAGTGTTCTGGTCCTTGATGGCCACTGGCCTTCAGGAGCCTGCCTGGTACAGGGCACGCCTGGGGCTTCCTTCAAGTACTGGATGCAACAGGCCCTTGTGACTCTGGCCATGGCAGGTCACCTCCTCTTGTCTTGGCATCTTCCCCCCGACACACACTCTCCAAGGGCCAGCTTCCCATGCTCCACCTCCCTCAATCCTGCTCTCAGGAGGGGGGTCACACCTGGGGGTTCATGCCAGTCACAGTGTCCCCTGCCCCAAGGGGTTCCACCTGAAAGTCTGTGCTTTCTGCATGGAATTCAAAGCTTTGTGGCACTCTGGCAAAGGGGCTGTTAGGACCTGGGCATCAAAAGAAGGGCTGGGGGCACAGGTGGGATGAGCAGGAAGAATAGGCATTTTCTCTGTGCGTATTCAATGGAAGGGGCATCTTTCCATAGGGACCCCATGATGGGAAGATATTAGAGGAAGGGGCATCAAGGGTGGTTTTGAAAGGCCGTGGGTGGGTGGGGTGTGGTGGCTCATGCCTGTAATCCCAGCACTTTGGGAGGCCAAGGAGGATGGATCGCTTGAGGTCAGAAGTTTGAGACCAGCCTGACCAACATAGTGAGACCCCATCTCTACTAAAAATGCAAAAATTAGCCAGGTGTGGTGGCATGTGCCTGTAGTCCCAGCTACTGGGGAGGCTGAGGCAGGAGAACAGCTTGAACCTGGCAAGCAGAGGTTGCAGTAGGCCAAGATCTTACCATTGCACTCCAGCCTGGGTGACAGAGCAAGATTCTGGAAAGGAAAGGAAGAAAGAAAGGCAGGAAGGAAGAAAGGAAGGAAGAAAGAAAAAGAAGAAGAAGAAAGGAAGGAAGGAGGAAGGAAGGAAGGAAGGAAGGAAGGAAGGAAGGAAGGGAGGGAGGGAGGGAGGGAGGGAGGGAGGGAGGGAGGGAGGGAGGGAGGGAAAGAGAAAAGCCATGGCCAGACTGTGAAGTGGTAGGAAAGGGAGTCAGAGGGAGGTAAGTCCCCAACGCTATGCCCCAGCAAGGACCCTATATGGCTTTAGCCTCCTTTCTCCTCCATAGCATGACCAGACAGGAGAAGATGCTACAGGAGACCCTCTCTGACGCAGCGAGAAGTTGAGGGAAGAACAAAAGGAGGAGACGCCCTTGCTGGACCCCCTTGTGCTGCCAGTGGGGGAAAGACACCAATGTGGACTGAACAGCGTCTCCAAAACGTATGTCCACATCCTTACCTCCTCTACCCGTGACTGTGACCTTATTTGGAAAAATGGTCTTCGCAGATGTGTTTCAGTTAAGAATCTTGAGATGAGCTCGTCCTGACTCCAGTGACTGCTGAACTACAGGGAGGAGAGGTGCAGACACACAGAGACGGCCCGTGAAGACAGGCAAGATTGCGTGATGCTGCCACGAGCCCAGGGATGCTGGGAACCAGAAGCTGGAAGACACAAGGGAGGATTCTCCCTCTCAGGACTATTGTGGTCCCTGCAGAATGCATTTGGAAGTGGCTTTGTAAACGGCAGGGCGCTAAGCAAATTCAATATTTGGGGTTGGGTTTTATTTTCCAGAGGCTTCAGTAAACATTTGTGGAACTGACCCATGTTGGATTGGGTCCTGTGTCTCTTCAGGTCAATGGACAAAGGGACTGTAAACACAGGGGACAGGGGTGGGCAGCGGTCAGAGGGAGGCATGGAAGCTTCAGAGGGAGCACGGCTCTGCTACCGCCCTGACTTGGGAATTCTAGCCTTTAGGACCGTGGGAGAGTACACGTGTGTCTTTTTAAGGTGCTGTGCATGGTCATTTGTCACGGCAGCACTAGGAAACCACTGGCAACATGGACCCCTTGTCTGGATGTAGTGGCAGAAAAGAAACCTCTGAAGAAATTCCCGTAAAGCAGGTCCTTGCCTTTAGTGGCCATTTCTTCCTCCATTAATGAGGCAAATACCTCCAGCCCTGATGAGATCATGCCTCATCAGCAGGGCAACTCCCACGGTGTGGGTGAGGCTGTTCTAGGTTTCACGCCGCCGGGTTCCAACACCTCTTCCACACTCCATATTCTCATTTGCCAAATGGGCCAGTAAGCCCTGCCCTGGTGACTCCATCGCCGAGGAGATCAGAGGAGGGAGCAGACTTATGTATTAGGGTAGGGTTGGGTGCCAGGGAGCCGAGGATACCTGTGAAGGGCTGGAGTCTGGCCATATTATCTGAGCATGATGGTTTCTGTTGTACCTTTTCTGCTGTTCAAAAAGGCTTCGTAAACATGACATCTGGGCCCACCCAGGAGGAGCTGGTGAGTGCCTGAGGGGTAGATGCTGGTGGGGATGGTTGAAGAACACATAGAATAGTGACATCTGATATGGTGCCCCTTGAATACATGGGCAAAGGAAGAGATGGGGCATTTTGAGTCACATGGATTGGGGTAGGACTGTTTCCCCCCAAAAAGGCTTTTTGAGTTATGATGTCAGCGGGAGACTGACATTTAAGACTGGAGCTCTCCTTCCTTCCCACCCTCGCCCGGACTCCCTCAATTTGTGGTTCCTCTGCCCATGACCATGAGGAGACTGCCCAATCCAATGTCAGTCAGTGCCATAAATGTTTACTGAGGCCTTTGGAAAACAAAACACAACTCCAAACACTACATTACCCAGCACTCTGCAGTTTACAGAGCGCTTCCAAATGTATAAGGAAAAGAAGATTATTCTCTCCCACTCCGCGGATAAAGAAACTGAGGGTCAGAGAAGAGAAACAATGTGCTCCAAAGCCATTTGAACAGAGGTTGCCTGACTCCCGAGCTGCTCTTCCCCGTCTCCTTGCTGCCTTGCTGTCATGTCACCTGCTATCTCACTGGGTCCCGTGGGCTTGTGCCTCTCCCACACCTGTATCTTCCCAGCTGGCATGGGCACGAAATCCTCTGCGGTCTGCAGTGCTCAGCCTGGCTTTCCAGCTCTGTGCGGCTCCCTCCTTCCAGGTCCTGCCTGTGATTCCAGCTCCTCTCCCTTGCCTCACACCTTCATCCTGCCCACTGGTGCGTATTCTCGCACTTCAGGGCTCCCTGGGTTGCATAGGAGTCCCAAATCCAGCAGAGAGTTCTGAAGTCCTGGGTCCAAGTTCTAGCTCTGCTACTAACTTCCTGTGACCTTGGGCAGGCCACTTTCCCTCTCCGGGCCTCCATTTCATCACTATGAAATAGGAGTGTTGAACACAATACTCTTTTTTTGATACAGAGTCTTGCTCTGTCACCCGGGCTACAATGCAATGGCAAGATTTCAGCTCACTGCAAACCTCCGCCTCCTGGGATCAAGTGATTCTCCTGCCTTAGCCTCCTGAGTAGCTGGGACTACAGACACCAGCTACCACGCCCGGATAATTTTTGTAGTTTTAGTAGAGATGGGGTTTCACCATGTTGGTCAGGCTGGCCTTGAACTCCCGACCTCGTGATCCACCAGCCTCGGCTTCCCAAAGTACTGGGATTATAGGTGTGAGCCACCACACCCAGCCAAACATGACACTCTCTAAATACATCTCCAAGTGGTCTAAATATCCCCCTCCCCATCCCCTCCCTACCGTTTCCCCTCCTGTGATCATCCTGTGTGCTCACCATCCATAATTCCCCTCCTGGCTCCACATCTTTCTCCAAAGGGTTCATGTTCAATCATTCAGCTAGACTTTAAATTCCCTAAGAGCAGAGGAGGGCATTTTTGGCCCAGACGTGCAGATCAGTTCATCAGTAATCCACTGACCACCTCTGTGCAGGTTGGGAGCCTCTTTATCTTCCCCCTTTAGTTTCCTCAAGGTGCACACACAGGTGCCTGCAGCAGGCAGGAATGTGGGTGAGCACCAGGCATCTCTGCTTACCTTGGCTGCTGCTGGTGGGGTGCCTGCCTGTGCTGTGCATGCTGCAGCATCGGCAGGGTGGGCAACAACATTAGTGCCAGGCTTTGCCTCCCAGAGAACGCTTCCCAGCCTATTCTGCCCCCAACCCATCACTGGCCCAGGCATCAAAAGGTGGTGTCAGAAAGCACACAGCCCTGTGCTATCCCCTTAAAAGAGCTTCATATCGAATATCTCACTGAGTTCCCCGACTAGCCTTGGAAAGGCAAAGCAGGGATTGTTAATCTCCATTTTGTAGATGGTGAGGGGCTTGTTTGAGGCTACTCTGAATTCTGCATAGAGCTGGGACTGAGCTCCACTCTCCTTGTGCCCATTCTTGTCAAGCTCTGGTCTGCAGAATATACATACCTGTCTCTGGGTAGTCTCCAGGCTCTTTCCCTTTGAGAACTTAGATCTGAGGCCGGATGTAGTGGCTCACGCCTGTAACCCAGCACTGGAAGGCTGAGGTGGGAGGATCACCTAAGGTTGGGAGTTCGAGACCAGCCTGACCAACATGGGGAAACCCCCATCTTTACTGAAAATACAAAATTAGCCGGGTGTGGTGGTGCATGCCTGTAATCCCAGCTACTCCGGAGGCTGAGGCAGAATTGATTGAACCCAGGAGGCAGAGGTTGCGGTGAGCCGAGAATGCACCATTGCACTCCAACCCCGGGCAACAAGAGTGAGATCTTGTCTCAAAAAGCAAATAAACAAGAACTTAGGTCTGAGAGGACAAGCGCACGTGTGCACACACACACACACACACATGCACATACACACCCTTATAAGATGCACAGCCACCAAAAAGCCTAATAAAGCAAGGTGCCCGATACCACAATTCCCGATCCACAAAAACAGCCAGAGGTAATTGACTGCAACCTATTCACTGCAAATGGGGCAACCTAGGCCCACAAAGGTCCAGAGACTTGCCCCGAGTCCCAGAGTAGACTAGAGCACAGGTCTCTGGACTCCCGGTCCCGTGCTCTCTCCACTGTCTGGGCCCTCAGCAAACAAGGCAAGGCAGGGAGGAGCAGCAGGTCAGAGAGCCTGGGGCTGAAGGGTGGGAGGACAGACCCTGGTGGGATTTTGGTCCACAGGGGTGTATGTTCCAACCTTTCTCTGGCAGGATCCGAGTTGGGGCATGAGGTACCTGCAACCTGTTCCTTCAGCACCTGAAAGAAGCCACAGAGGCCGGTTCCCGAAGTCAAATTTTCTTTGCCCTCTGTGTCCCTCATCTCTTATCGCTGTGTCCACTGAGTGGCAGAGGTCCGGGCCCAGCACCTTGCAGTCTAGGAGCCTGTAATCTTCGACAGGAGACCTGGGGAAAGGGTGAGGGCTGGCAGAGGATTCCCCCTCCTCTGCCTCCCCGCAGCACTCCAAGAGAGAGGGGTGGAAGTCACTTCAAGGGTTCAGAGCGGCCAGAAACCTCTCCCAACAGGGAAGGGGACCCTGCGGTGGGGCTGCTGGCACCCAGTTTTTTCTCTCCTTCCCTGCACTCCACCCCATGCAGTTTTCGACGGGCAAGCTCTGTAGCTCTCCTTGCTTCAAGGAGGCTCTGAAGCCTCCCTGCCGGCCCTCGGCCCCTGGGGTGGAGGTGGGCTGGGGTACATGTGCCCTAGGAGAATGGGGTGTGAGAGGCCTAGCACGCCCCCTGACTCCCTGGCTTATGACTTTGGTGGCACCTCAGGCTGTGGAGTGGGGGGTAGTGGGGTGGCGAGCCTTTGGAGGTCACAGACACAGGGTCGGTGGCACGTGTTGAGGCGCAGGCCTGGCTCAGGGAGTGGTGCCCACAGCCCTCGGCTCCTCCCCTGGGGCCGCCCCGCCCCGCGCGGGAGGGGACGGGCTGGGACTGGAGTGGGTAGGCGCGGCGACCCGCAGGACCAGGTGCAGCGCCGGCGAGTCCCGGGTCGCCGCGGCCCGGGAGGAGCGTCCATTCTCCGTCCCGCTTGTGCGGTCCCCACGCCCTGTCCCCGGGACGCCGAGACCCTCAGAACCCAGGTAACCCCTGGCGGGACTCCCCGCCGCGCCCGGCCTCCCCGCCTCCGGGTCCACGCGCACCCGCCCGCCGCGGCCCTGCGCGGGTGGAGCCCGGGTGGCCGCTCCGAGGGCGGGTCTCCGAAAGTTTGAGCCGGGCGGCCCTGACTCGGCGGCGGGCGGCGCGGCCACTTTCGTCGTACGCGGGGCCGGTGTGAAGGTGGGGCGGCCGCCGCCTTGCACAGGGCTCTCTGCTGCCATGGGGTGCGGGGCGGGGGGGGGCGGTGTCTTGCCTGGTCGCACCTTTTCTCTCACTCTCCAGGGCGTTTGCGTGGCTTACCTTTCCTCCACCGCCCCGCTCCCGCCACCCCCCACTTTAATAAAAGCCTTGGATTGGGGCTGCACAGTTGGCGACTTCTTCACATCTGGGGTTCCCGCCTCCTGAGCCCAGATGTGAGCCAGGGCTGAGCGGGACAGTGTGGGTGAGAGGCGGCCCTCTACCCGCGGGGGTCGGTCCCAGCCCTGCCGAATTGGGTGCCCAGCTCCAGGGAGTTCCCCATGCTCTGTCACTGGCCTCCCCGCTGGCCACAGCTCCCAGCTGAGCATCTCTTGGCTCCCCCAGCACTTTCAGTCCTAATCGGAGGAGCCCAGGAGAGGGGTGGACCCCAGCCCAGCAGAGCCAGAGCTCAGGAGCCCGGTAACTCTCATCCAGGAGCAGAACCGGCTTCCTCCCGCTTAGGATGGGAGGAGGGCTCAGCTTAGTGGGGGTCGGGGGTCGGGTGACAACTGCCCCTTCCCACGCAGAGCCAGAGAGAAGAGATGGGGAGAGGTCAGGGGATCTGAGAAGAGCTGGCAGCCAGCAGGGACACACCCCTGATGTCATTTGAACCTAACAAACAAATGGCAAGTAGGTATTAGCACATGGGCGGATGAGAAGACTAGGAGGCCCAGCGAGGCGCAGCCATTTGCTGGAGAAGCTGATGGACTTTTCTCCAGCACTGAGTGGAGGATGCCCCACCGCAGCCTTCCAGAGCAGGATGGGTGCTTCTGCATCTTGCAGTGCCCTTGACTCAGCAGGGGTTTGTTTCTTCCCCCATACTCCCCACCCCCCTAGGTTCTTCCTGTGAAAGGGGTTCACGGGACGGGGAACCTCCAGGCAGACACAAACTCCAGTCAGGAAAGTCCTCCAAGAGCCAGCCAGTGCCTTGCTAAGCTCCCAGAACTGCAGGAGGGCAGGGACCTGCTTTGTTTCCTGCCGTAGCCATAGTACCTGGCACAGGGAAGGTGCTCTGCGAGAATGGAGTGAATTCGCCTGCAACAGCAAAGCTTCTTTTCCAGCTGCCTTATCTCTGCCCTTGGCAAGCAGAAAGGGCATTCTGAAAAGTCAGATCAGAAAGGTGTTCAGCCTCACCACTGTGATCCCTAGGCACCCTTACCCACGTGGAATAACTTTTTCTCCTTACACCAAAAGCACATCCTTAATCCTATGTGCTTTTCTTTCTTTTCTCTTTTCTTTTTTTGAGACTGAGTCTCACTCTATCACCCAGGATGGAGTGCAGGGGCGCAATCTCAGCTCAGCACACTGCAACCTCTGCTTCCCAGGTTCAAGCAATTCTCCTGCCTCAGCCTCCCAAGTAGCTGGGATTACAGGTGCCCAACATCATGCTCGGCTAATTTTTGTATTTTTAGTAGAGACAGGGTTTCACCATGTTGGCCAGGTGGGTATCAAACTCCTGACCTCAGGTGATCCACCTGTGTTGGCCTCTAAAGTACTGGGGTTACAGGAATAAGCCACCGTGTCCAGCCCCCATGTGCTTTTCCAGAGAGACAGGGGACTTTGGATTTATCCTCAACCCACATCTCGTCCTGCCAAGGAGAGGCAGGGGCTGGTGGGTTCCATGCCCAGCTTAGCCCTACCCTAGACTGGAGGCAGAGCAACTTTGTCTCTTGACATAGAATTCTTACCTATCCCTTTAGGGGTAAGAATTGGAATTATTTGGAAATTTTAATCTGCATTGCCTTTTCTCTCTCTTTACCACTTAATGGGGCAGCTATGAATTGGGGAAGAGAAGGTGCTTTTCTGGGCCTCAATTTCCTCATCTGCAAAACGAGAACAGCAGACCCTGCATGGTTTTAGGAGATAGTAAGCGGTTCCATACTGCTCTGTAGGCTGTGAAACAGACTGTAAGAGCGGACTTACATTCTCACGTGTGTCCACCTGGCCTCTGCAGTTGGTTCTGAGTTCTTTCACAGCATCTTGGCATCCCTCACTCATCCTAAACACACAGAAGGTTTGCGAGACAGATTTTCGAAAATAATCCCTACAGGAAGAGAAATTGTGAATTCATAAGAAATCGGGGGAGTTTTTTGTTTTTTTTTGCCCATTGTCCTTGCATACAGACATACGTGTACACACACACACACACACACACACACACACACACACATTTTGAGACAGGGTCTTGTTCTGTCGCCTGGGCTGGAGTGCAGTAGCACGATCTCTGCTCACTGTAACCTCCGTCTCCTGGGCTCAAGCTACCCTCCTCCCCCCAGCCTCCTCAGTAGCTAGTACTGTAGCACCCACCACCGTGCCTGGCTAATTTTTGTATTTTTTGTAGAGGTGAGGTCTCACTATGTTTGTTGTCCAGGCTGGTCTCGAGCTCCTGAATTCAAGTGATCTGCCTGCCTCTAGCTCCCAAAGTGCTGGGATAACAGGTGTGATCCACCGTGCCCAGCCAGAACTGAGGACTTTGAAATCCCTCTCCCTCCCTCCTCATGTGAGGGGAGGGTCAGTTGGAGGGAAGGAAGGTTCTGAGAGCCCCTGTAGGTGGAGGCGGCCAGTGTCTTGTTCATCGAAGACCAGGGCAGACTGAAGGATGTAAAAGAGTCCCTGGCAGTGCTCTGAGGATGCCGCCCACCCTGCTTTGAAGAAATCCTCCCCTCAGTCAGGACTTTTGAGGCCCTGCCCCAGGAACCCTGTGTGACCCCTGGACTCCTCAGCAGACCCAGGTGTCTGCCTTTGACCTGAGGACAGGCCAGCATGCCACAATTGGTCAGTTCTGTTCCCTGGGGGAAGCCGCTGAGAGACTGACTGGGCTCAAGCCCGTGCACAAACCTACCACCCCCACCATCCCCGAGAGCTGTCCCTGTACTCACACATGGCCCTGCCCAGTTTCCTGCCACCATTCTTGGCTCCTACCAAGGATCTGGCAGAGTAAGAGATTTAAATCCAGAGTCTCTAAGCTGAACTAAGCCTTAGCACCTGTGTCCTCCTGCTGCTTCTCTGCTCCATTTTCCGTAGCTCATATCCCCTTCTGACAGCCTATAGATTTCCCTCTTTAATCTTGTTTGCCATCTGTCTTCCCTGTTAGAATATCAGCTCTGTGAGGGCAAGGCTTTCTGCCTCTCTCATTCCCTGGTCTATCTCCAGGGATCAGAATGTAGTAGGTGCTCAGTTAACACGTGCTGAGTAGATGAACACATCCAACGCACCCCTTCGCAGTTTATAGATGGGGAGACTGAGGCCCAGAGGCAAGGAGTGACTCTTGGAGGCAGAGCTGGAGCTTTTCCTAATTAGACTCAAGTTAATTTAAAGTTGGGCCTCTGTCCCCGACTTTGAACTACCTTGGTTGCTAGGGGTGCTTAAGAGGCCCTTGGCAAGAACCTTCAGGCCAGCTGCCTCCGGAGTTTCCCAGAGGGGCCCCTCCCAGACTGAACGGACAGCTGCTGTGTGAGGTGATTGGAGAGTTTCAGGGAGGAATCCCCATCAGACCTCCACCCTCAAAGGAAACCTCCCAGGGCTGCTCTCCCAGGGCGGCCAGTTCCTCTGCTAGTGAGTTCTCCCTTGGTGAAAATAGTGCCCTCTGCAAGTAGCCTTTAAAAATTCCCCAGTGCAATTAAAAAAAAAAAGCACATCCAATAAATAAATAAATTCCTCAGTGCACCGGAGAACTAAGGAAGTCCAAAGCCAGGCTCCAGGCAGCCCTGGGAGAAGGGGTGGAGTTCCCATGGACTTGGACTAGGGATAAACAACCAGTCTGAGAAGTGCAGCCAGAGGCCCAGGGAAGCCTTGGAACTCTGAGGCCTCATTTAGGAATCTGGTAAGAGAAGCTAGAGGTCTCGGTGCTCAGCACACCGCCCCCGCCCGCACCACCTCACAGAGGAGCAGATCTTGTACAGGCCTCTGTGTTTCATCCATGGGGAGCTTTGGCTTTTCCCCCCAAGCCCTGCTATTGACCCCAAACATCTTTTTCCATCGTCAGTGTGGTTTGCCAAATTCAGGGCTGGAATGTACCAGAACCTTGGAGTTGGGGGAGGGACTCCAGAAATTAGGCACTGAAGGATATGTAGGAGTTTTCCAGCTTTTTGGAAACGTTAAGAAGGAAGCGGGCAGGCAGGTGAGGGAGCAGTGATAATGCTTTGCCAGAAGAAATGGGTCTGTAATGGTGCCTTCTGTGACTGAGGCCAACGTAGACCCTCCGCTACCCCACCATCCTTGTCCCCAAGCACTGTCTGTGGGCTCCTTGCTCCTGAAGAGGGTAAAGACCTGACCTAAGACAGAGCTTCATGCACTGCTGCCCTGGCCTTCTTTTTATTGCCACAGTTACTACAAGTTTGCTGACTTTCAGCCACAGTGGATGGAAAAGTACGCCTGTTGCAACATGATGTGAGTCAGTTGTTCATAAATAATGGGATTGCACTGTCAGCTCTGGTCCCCTGGTTTCTGGCTCACAGTTGGAGACACAGTGTGGGTTCCTTGGCGAAAAGGCTAAGGATGACTCTAGAGGTCAGCTTGAAATTAAGCAGGATGGCAGTGAGGGTCCAGCAGGTGCAAGAGATACCATCATTGTTGGCATAAACAAAAAAGACAGTGCCCACAAAGCAGTGATCCAAGGGTTAATTCTTACCCATGTCCTGTCCTCCAACCCAGGTTTTGCCTTACACAGTCACCCTCTCTTCTGATGTTGACCTCAGCCAGGACCACCTCCAGCATGCTATGGACTTAAGGGATAAGTTTTGCCCAAGCCTCAGACAGGGAGGATCATTCTGCCTGGACACACTGTAGCCCCTTAAGACAGTCTTCTTCTGATTATTTGGGAGCCCTGTGGTCAAGATGATTGGCTCACTTTGGTGGGATTCATTTGGAGCCTGCCAGAGACACAGAGCCCAACGATGATGGCTTCTGGACCCCAGAGTCCCAAATTCAGCCACTCCACTAGCTTTCCACTGGTCTTGGAGTTGGTCACTGCACTCCTGGGAGCTGAAGGCTAGTGTGGTTGGTAGAGAGCCCTGGATTCTAATTCTGACACTATCTAATGCACAGTGTGACTTTGATCCTTTCTCCGTGTGCCTCAGTTTCCTCTTCTGTACAGCTTGAATTCATCATGGTGTCTTAAACCTCAGCACTATTGCCTTTTGGGACTGGATAATTCTTTGTTTGTGGGGGGCATTGGAGGGGAGGGTGCTGTGCATTGTGGGAGGTGAGCAGCAGTCCTGGCTTCTACCCACCAGACAGCACAGCAGCACGTCCCCTTCCCTTCCTGGCAAACAAAACTGTCTCCAGACATTGCCAGATGTCCTCTCAGGTTGCCCCATCTCTGGTTGAGACCCCTAGGTTAAATGATCTCTGAAGACCCTCCCAGTGATCATCCTCAGGACGGGGGAGACTGTTTTCTCTTCCCAGCGTGTTCCATGAATGTGGACTGTGTGAATGAAGAGTCAACAGGTGGGCCATGCAGGGACTTACAGGCCCACCTGCTGACAGCCAAAGCCAGTTCCCCTCATTTTCCAGACCTTGGGTTATATAAATTGGGGTGGGGGCCAGAGTAACAGGGAGAGAGGTCTGTGGTCTGGGCCCACTAAGGTCAGTGGCCTTCCAGTGCAGGGCAGCGTGGTGACTAATCATCTATCCATGCCCTAGGACTCAGCCCCCCAACTTTCCCCTCTCACGCTGCCCTGGGAGGGGACACAGGAAGTGAATCAGCCCACCCACCAAGCAGAGGAGGGAGAGAGGGTGGAGCGTGCTGTCATTAGATGCAAGGTCATGTCTGTGCCGGCCTACCCTGGGTTTTTATTTTGTTTATTCCTCCCAAGTTAGCTGTTTATTAACTTCGTCCACAGTATTCCCCCTTCTGACCTTGTTGCTTAATGGAAGGATGGAAGATCTTTGGCAGGGGGAGGGGTTTGTTGATGAATAGTAGAAGTAAATCACTGTTCTGGAGATAACAGGCTGTGAGGTTTGGGATAGTCCTAACCCAGAACTATGGCTTTGGGAGATTCACTCCTTCATTGAAGAAGCTCTGCTCTGGACGTGGGCTGGATGTGGGGCAGGAGAGGGGAATAAGACAGAGTGCCTGCCTGCAGAAACCCTCAGTCTGGGAGGGCAGACGTGAGGCCGTCCCTGCAGGGTACTGGGAATGTTCATGGAATGCACGGAGCAGGGTGTGGGCAGCTGCACCCAGCTGTGTCGTGGGGAATTGGGGGCAGGCGGCAGGGGCAACACACGTGTTTGGGAGGTGGCAGAAACGTTCAGGGAGCTTCCTGAGAGGAAGAGGTGGATTTTTTGTTTTGTTATTTTGTTATTGCCTTTTTGTTATTGTGGTAAAACATACAAAACCTAAGATTTACCATTTAATCATCTTTAAAGCTCGAAACCCACCGTCATTAAGTGCGTTCCCGTTGGTACGCAGCCATCACCCCCACCCATCTCCACACCTTTTTGTCATCTCCCAGTTGAAACTCTGTACCCAATAAATGCTAATTTCCCGTTTCTCCTCCCCTCGACCCTGGTAACCACCATTCTCCTTTCTGTCTTTTTACGAACTCGACCACATTAGATACCTCCTGCAAGTGGAATCGTGTTGCACTTGTCTTCTCGTGCCTGGCTAATTTCACTTAGCGCAGTGTCTTCAAGGTTCATCCATGTTGTGGCGTGTGACAGAATTTCCTTCCTTTTTAAGGCTGCATAATATTCCATTATACATACACAACTTTTTCTTTTTTCTCTTTGAGAGAGAGAGTCTCTCTCTATCACCCGGGCTGGAGTGCAGTGCTGCGATCTTGGCTGGTTGCACCCTCCGCCTCCCGGTATACACCACGTTTTGTTTATCATTTGTTACTGACACTTCAGTTGCTTCACCTCTTGTCTGCTGTGAACATGCAAATATCTGTTTGCATCCCTGCACTCACGTCCTTTGGATGCATGCCCAGGAGTGGAGTATCTGGATCATATGGTGATTCTACGTTTAAGTTCTGGAGAACTGCTGCAGTATTGAGAAAGAGGTGTTTGAACTAGATTTTAAGGGTGAGTGTGGGATCTCTGGGCACCTCAGAGGGAAGGGGAGGGGAGAGGAGGGAAGGGAAAAACCCAAGCTGCCAGATGAAAGGGACACCGAGGTGTTGGTACCTGGGGTGGGAGATGAGGCCATGGAGGGTGGAAGGGGCTGGGGAGAGTATAGAAGGTCTTGCACCCTTCGTTCGCCCCCACCCGAGGCTGGAGAACTTGGGCTCTGCCCTGTGGACAGTGAGAAATGTCCCGGGAGTTTTCATCAGAAAGTGAGGCAAGCCGATGGTCATCTTAGAAGGACAGTTAGGAGGAACGTCCCAGGTGGACTGAGAGAGAAAGAGGCTTGAGGCGAGAAGACCAAGTAGGAAAAAGCTGAGGGTCCCTGCGGCTTTCGGTGGGGAGGTGGAGGGAACAGGTCTGAGGGTGCCCAGAATTCTGGTTTGTTGGCTGGGTTGACGGTGGCACAGCCACCTGGGTAAGCTCACTGGAGGAGCAGCTGGTTTGACAAGATGAGGAGTAGATGGATTTAGGCCTTGGAGCTTTAAAGGGCCCACAGAACCACAGGGAGATGAACTGAGAGGCGAGGAATTGACAAGTGTGCAAAGGCAGTGCAGAGCTAGGTGCCGAGTCCAGGGTGAGAAGCCGGTCACGGGCCAAGGCAAGGACTGTCATTGGGTCACCTGAAGGGCCCTGCAGACTTGGAGAATAGGACATGGGGTGGCCTCTGCTCAGTGTGGCTGAATCCCTGCCCCGGGCCTGTCATATCAATCCACACATTCTCTCGGACGAGCTCTAGGATGTATGCTTGGGTTGGACGCTGTGGGTGGAGATCCAGAGGTCAACATGACTCAGTGACATTCATTCATTTATTCATCCCGTCAAGCTCAGAGAGTGGAACCTGGCCAATACCTTTGCACAGCTAAAGACTGAGTGGTGATAGCAGGTGTGCAGGAGAAATGGAGTGTGTCATGGAAATGTGTCATGGGGGCAGGATTTCTCACCTTGGCCCTGCTGACATTTTGGGCCAGATAACTCTCTGTCATGTGGGACTGTCCTGTACACTGGAGGATGTTTAGCAGCATCCATGGCTGCGATGCAACAGATGCCAGTATCCACGACACCCACTCCCTGCTTGTGACAAATAAAAATGTCTCCAAACATTGCCAAATGTCTACTGGGGGGCAAAACCACCCCGGGTGAGATCCATCGGTCTGGGCGTCAAAAAAGGTTTGAGGTGGTTATGTTAATCTGAGTTCCAGAAGATAGGTAGGAATTAATGAGGGTACAGCAGGGGTGGAGAGTGGAGGAGAGCAATCAAGGCACAGGTTCCAGCAATGCAGAGGCCCTGAGGTGGGAGAGAGCACGGAGGCAGCAGTGAGGAACCCGGTGGAGCTTCCTCACTGAATGAGTGGGGAAGGCTTTGATTAGGCGAGCAGTGGTGAAGCGGGGAGAAAAGGGTCAGATTCTAGGGATTTTCAAGAGGGAACACTCTAGGTTCTGATGACTGAAAGGGTTTGGACATGAGAGTGCTAAGGAAATCCCCCAGGTGCAGACAATGAAATCGACTAGAAGCTGGTGAATTACATTTGGAGCATGTTGGGTTGCAGATACCTGGGAGACAGCAGGTGGAGTCCTGAGCTCGGAAGAGAGGTCTGGTTGGAGATACACAGTTGGAAGCTATATGCGTACAGGTGATGAGAGAAGCCCTGTGCGGATGGGACAGCCCCAGGAGAGCCTGCGGACTGAGAAGGGGAGCGTGGAGAGCAGGGCCTGGCAGGGAGCGGTGGGAGCTCCAGCATTTAAAGATGGAGAACAAGTTCCGAGAGAGAGTGGAGAAGCCCAGGGAGAATGGGGCTGTGGAGGCCCGTGGAAGAGGGCTCCAGGTGCAGGGCATGGTCCACTGTGAAGCGTGCGGAGCACGAGCGAGTGAGGTGAGGAATGAGAAGTGGCTGGGCATTGAGAAGTGCTACGGGGAGAAACCAGACCGAGATGGTTGAGGAATGGGCAGCAGGTGGGAAGAGAGGCAGCTGGCAGACAGTTTTTCCAAAAATGTGTCAGTAGAAGGGAGGAGAGAGTGAAAAAGCCAGAAAGTGAAGTGGGTTAAGGATCTCACTAGGAAGAGTTTTCACCCTCCATCTCCCCTGATCTCCTGGTTCCCTCCCTCCTTGGAGGCAACGTTAGCAGTCCCATGCATGTGTTATGAAAGACACATACAGATTCTTTCCCCCAGATGGTGGTGCATGCATGCACTCTGCCCCTGAGTCTTAATTTTCCACCTAGCTATCTACTGTAAGGTTTTGTCGTATCAGTACATAGAAAGCTGCTTCTTGGCCAGGTGAGGTGCTTCACATCTGTAATCCCAGCACTTTGCGAGGCCGAGGCAGCAGATCACCTGAGGTCAGGAGTTCGAGACCAGCCTGGCCAACATGATGAAACCCCGTCTCTACAAAAGTACAAAAATCAGCCAGGCATCATGGTAGGCGCCTGTAATCCCAGCTACTTGGGAGGCTGAGGCGGAAGAATTGCTTGAACCTGGGAGGGAAAAAAAAACGCTTTATGACTGTATATGAATGTCACAGAACTTAGTTAACTAATCTGATTTTTGGACACGAGGGGGGTTTTGAGCCTTTTGCCACCACAAATGATTTCCCACAGAATCCCCTTGTACCTCAGTCATTTTGCAAATCTAGGTGGCAATAGGTAGGATAAAGTCCTAGACGTGGAATTGGTGGGTCAGGGTTATGTGTCTTTGTATTTGAAAAGATACCAGCAATGTGCTCTCCATGGAGTCTGTAAGAATGTACCGCCTACCAGCAGCAGATAAGATGCTCATTTCCGCAGCCTCCGATAGAGAGTGCTACCAGACACACCGGTATCTGCCAATCTGGAAGACAAAAGAAGATTCTTGATATAGTTTTAACCTGCATTTTTGAATAAGGTAGAATACATTATCACAGATATAAAAGTCATTTGAGTTTCCTTTTCTGCGAACTGTCCATTCGTGTGTTTTATCCATTTTCTTCGAAGTTGTTGATCTTTTTCTGATTAGAGGAATCAGAGGGAGTCTTGATGTCCTGGGGAAACTAGACTTTTGTCTGGTATATACTTTGTTTTTCCTTCCCCATTTGGTCAATGATTTTTTTTCCTTTTTTTTTTTTTGCCGTTACTGCTGTTTTTTTTTTTTTTTTTTTAAATTATGGATGTGGATGGAAGAGATTCATTAGAGAAAGGGGATCTCAGATATGGAGGTCCCTGAGGAAGCATTGAGGTGAGTTCCAGAATGACCAAGGTTTGTTCTTAGGCAGGAAGGGAGGCACCTCACTGTCACGCAGGTAGAAGGGAGGGAAGAGGAGCTGTGTGCCAGGAATTGGGTGGCTACACGTTGAAAGAATGAAGGAGATCATGAGTTCATCTACGGAAGAGGCTGTGTTTTCACGAGGTATCAGAAGTTAGAGAGGTGAGCGAGCTCACCAATTTAGCAAGAGAGTGATTGGAGCCATGAACCCTGGAGCCCGAGTGCGACAGGGGAAGTCAGTGGACGGGTGCTCTGACGTTGTTTGCTCAGATTTCGTGTTTGTCCGTGTGGCATTCGCTGGTCACAGGGCCAAACAGTCAGCGCAAGTAGTTTCCGTCTCCCCTGCAATTTAAATCCGTGCTCTGAATCACTTCCTTATCTAAGTCTGCCGCACCCTGCCAATCTCTCCCTGCCCTTAGTCGCCTGGTTCCAGGTACCAACTTGGGACAGCCTCTAGGCCCCAGTGCCCATAAGGGTTGTTTAAACTAGCCATTCCTAACCTGCTCAACCTGCCCTGCTGTGCTATTCCCGTTGAAACCCAATAAAGGATCTGACTGAGGCCTCCTGCTCACTGACCAAAGCCTGGTGATTCCCCTGTGGCCACACACCATCTCTGGTGTGCCCCATCCTCTTGGGAAATGTAGGTAGGACATTCTTCCTTCAGCAGCACTGCCTCTCTCTGTTATTGCTCAGTTGTTTCCATCAGTTCTAATCCTGCAGGTACAATTGAGACCACAAAGGACTCTCAAACAGGAATAGAATGTAAGGGTCAGTAAACTGCAGGTCCAATGAGGCTCCAGAGCTACCACAGCATGAGTGATTAAATAAGCAAGCTCTCCAGGAAGACTTCCTGGAGGAGGTGGGCTGGGGAGATGGGTCCTGAAGAATGAATGAGGAGATGCCTTGTAGTGGGAATGGCAAGAGCAGACTGGGGGGCGCAGGGGAGTGTGTGTGTGTGTTTGGAGGTCAGGGAGGACAGCAATCAGACCTGAAGGAGGCTGGAGGAAAATCTACAATGAGGAGGTTAGTCTGATGGTGTATAGAGGAGGCAAGGGCGATAGGGTCCAGGAGGTAGGCTGCAACCTGCAGATACTTTTTGCAAACACAATTTTTCTTTCCAAGAATGATTTGATTTTGTGGTAACTCCCTCTGGGGGCTCAGGGTGGGGCTTGAAGCTGCTTATGATGAAGGACCTAGATGTGCGCTCCAACCCTGCACTAAGTCCAACCTGACAAACCCCCCTACCCTGCTACCTTTTGGTTGCCAGATTAACAAAACCCCACTCCTGGCTGAGCTCAGCCATCTGACTTTGCCCCTCAACCCTGGCACAAGGCATCCTCTTCTCTCTCTTCTGTTTGTTACAGCAGCAGGGGAACTTCCCTCCTAGCTGAAGTGAGCCTCAGCCCCCTGGATGCCTGCTTCCTCCCCATGAAAACACCCTTCTCCCACCCAGTGCCTCCCTCCCCCAGGATCAGCTGCCCATACCTGACAACTGGCTGTGACTTTTCAGGGGCATTTTTGACTTGATGAGAGAAAACTTGAAGACCAAAAAGGCTTTTTTTTTTTTTGAGACAGAGTCTCACTCACACTCACTCTGTCACCCAGGCTGGAGTTCAGAGGCGTGATCTTGGCTCACTGCAACATCCGACTCCTGGGTTCAAGCTATTCTCCTGCCTCAGTCTCTCCCAAGTAGCTGGGACTACAGGTCTGTACCACCACAACTGGCTGCTGTTTGTATTTTTAGTAGAGATGGGGTTTCACCACAGTGGCCAGGCTGGTCTCAAACTCCTGACCTTGTGGTTTGCCCATCTCAGCCTCCCAAAGTACTGGGATTATAGATATGAGCCTGGCCAGATCAGTCTTTAAAGCACGAAGACTCGAGCCATAATGGTTGGATGATGGGTGGTGGCGTTGCTGTGCTGGAGCTTGAGGCCCTGTTCCTCATTGCCTCAAATCACACAGACTCTTTTCGTGGGGTGGGGATTTGCCTATTCTAATAATGCTGGACTGGGTCACGGTCCTATGCGCTATAAATCAATAAATCCATGGGAAGCTCACAAATGCAGGCACCTGTTTGGCGATGGCTCATGCTATCTCGTGATTTCTCTTTTATTGTTGCTTAAACAGTTATTTATCTTTTTGAGAGTGGAATTTGTGGGGAAGTCATCTTGCATTCAGCAAGTGCTTGCCTGGTTCTCATGAACCCTGAACTGGGCCAGGTGCCACGGATCTTAAACCTTTGTTGTGCGTGTATTACCTCCCCGGGAAAGACACTGTCATGAGACCAGATGTGGTGGCTCACACCTGTAATCCTAGCACTTTGGGAGGCCAAGATGGGGGTAGATCACGAGTCAGGAGTTCGAGACCAGCTTGGCCAACACAGTGAAACCCTATCTCTACTAAAAATACAAAAATTAGCCAGGCATGGTGACGCCTGTAATCCCAGCTACTCAGGAGGCTGAGGCAGGAGAATTGCTTGAACCTGGGAGATGGAGGTTGCAGTGAACCAAGATCATGCCACTGCACTCCAGCCTGGGTGACAGGATGAGACTCTGTCTCTCTCTCTCTGTCTCTCTCTGTCTCTCTCTCTCTCTCTCTCTCTCTCTCTCTCTCACACACACACACACACACACACACACACACAAAAGACACTGTCATGACTCCCTGTAGTCCCTGTTGTCAATGCAGAGAATAAGAGAACCCAGCCAGGCACAGCGTCTCATGCCTGTAATCCCAGCCCTTTGGGGGACCAAGGAGGGAGGATCCCTTGAGCCCAGGCGTTTGAGACCAGCCTGGGCAACACGGTGAGACCCCCATTTTTACCAAAAAAAAATTTTTAAATTAGCTTGGAATAGTGATGTGTGCCTGTAGTTCCAGCTACTCAGGGGGCTGAGGTGGGAGGATTACTTGAGCCCAGGGAGTTGAGGCTGCAGTGAGCTGTGATTGCACCATTGCCCTCCAGCCTGGGCAACAGAGTGAGACTCTGTCTCAAAAACAGCAACAACAACCAATAAATAAATAAATAAATGGAACCCAGATGGTCTGTGGTTGGCAGAGAAGATTTCTCAAAAGCGGAAGAGCTTGAGCAGACAGTACATCTGGAAAAGATAGCAAAGAGGAAGAAAGAGAAAAGGAAGCCCACCAAGGAGGCCCCATTTCCAGCCCTTACAGAGCCAGGTGTCCCCGAGGGAAGGTGGAGCGGCAGCCCTTTGAGGAGGCCGGTGGATGGTGATGGGTTACCCTGGGCTGGGTGGGGGGGTGATGGGTGAGCAGGTGAGCCACCTAAGAAGGAAAGGGACGGGAGGCAATGGAGTTCCTGCCAACAGTGAGGGTGGGGGTCTGTGAATTTTGCCCCCTCTCTGCCAGCTAGGGAGTCCTGGGGGGCTGCAAGCTGGATGGGCAGGGCTTGGGGAGTAGGTGGACCTAGGGACCTTGCCTTTCTTTCTTTAGTTTTTTGAGACTGACTTTTGCTCTTATTGCCCAGGCTGGGGTACAGTGGCGCAATCTCAGCTCACCACAACCTCTGCCTCCCTGGTTCAAGCAGTTCTCCTGCCTCAGCCTCCTGAGTAGCTGGGATTACAGGCATGCGCCACCATGCCTGGCTAATTTTGTATGTTTTAGTAGAGATGGGGTTTCACCATGTTGGCCAGGCTGGTCTCGAACCTTTGACTTCATGATCCACCTGCCTTAGCCTCCCAAAGTGCTAGGATTACAGGTGTGAGCCACCGTGCCAGGCAGGACCTTGCATTTCTGTGAGGGACTGAAGTTCCTTCATAGCCGCCTCCCCAAGCACCCCCAAGGCAGGGAACAACCTTTCTCCCAGATCAGGCTCACTAATGCCTCCTGCCTGGAACCTGGCTTGCTGAAAGCGGGTGATAGTGAGTGGGGAGTACTTCTGTTTCTGAAATACGGGATGTCAATAGTTCATTTCTTGGATGTTTTTGGTACACATCCTCTCTAGAAGCTGACTAATCATTTTTTTTTTTTTTTTTTTTTTTTTACAAATTATAAGTGGAAAAAAAAAAGGAAATTGTGTGAAGGAGGATGAAACCTTTGGTTTCAGCACAGGCTTAACCGAGCAGGAAGAGAAAGTGACTGGCCCAGTTGCCCTCCTCCCTCCTCTCCCTCCTGGTCTGGTTTGGTTTAATCTTCACCTTTGTGAAGAGGCAGTCCCAGATGCCCAGCTGTTGGCATGTTACTTCTGGGTGTAACTTAACAAGACCATGGCCTCTGGACTTACCCTGAGATCAGCTCGCTGTGTGGTGCTGAGCAGACCCCCGACATCTCTGGGCCTTGGATTCCTACCTGGCTTCCCTTCTGGATGCAGCATTTTTGCCTTTAGGTGTCTGGACCATCCCCTCCCACGGATGATAAAGTCTTTGCTTCACACTCTCAGGATTACCTTAAGGGCCTGAAAAGAACAGAGGAGGCTGAGGAGGTGAATTCCAGCCATGCTCTTGGAGGCTGGGTGGGCCGCGTGCTGGGGAAGAGAGGGAGCCCTGCCTCTGGCTGGGCCTCCACAAGGCCTGCTGTGCTGGGACACCCTGCGTTGTCCCACGGCCTCAGATTTGACTTTCAAAGGGAAAACAGCTCTCCTGATAAGGTGGGTCTGGTTCTATGAAAGACGGCTTTGTTCCAGTGTCCTGCAGTATGAACAGAGGCTGCGCCGGGTCTCTGGGGGGTTGGATGACTCCTGCTCTGGGGGAGCAGCAGGGTTTCACGTGCCTGGGCTGTGCCTTCAGCATCGCTGTCTGGGCTCCTGTTGCTGCTGCGCACTCTACTAAATGTGATCTTAGGGGCCACTCCTGCAGAGCAGGAGTTGTCATCTCCATTTTCTCGGCCTGAGATGAGGAAACGGAAGGGTGTGCAGCTTGTACAGAACCCCTTGGGCTTCCCAGGGGACAGTTCAGGTCAGACTTGAACCAGGTCTTAGGACTCCTTCCTTGTCCAGAGGTCCCTTCCCCATAGACTGTTTACGATGGACCTTAACACAACTGCAACTGCACTCTCTGCCCTTCCTCCCCTCCCCTTCTGCTCTGATGTGTCCCCTGCAGCATCAATTGTTGACAATTATTGAGGAAATGAATTCACTTTCTTCAGGGAGAAAGATCTGGGTCTTTGTGTAAATAACAAGAAAAAAGAAAAGTTTGCTCTAATAATTCCAGCAAATCCCCGCAACACGTCCCTCTCCCCAAAGCATTAGCATGTCTTCATGTTTGCAAGTGTTGGAAATAGATGCTCAGTGCCACAAGGAAAAATTAGTACTAGACAAAGGATCTTTCAGCAACACAATTTCTACTTCCTGGACTGCAGGAAGGGTACCCTCGCTAGCCATCTTGCCAGGAGAGTACAATGAACAAAGGAAAACATGCAAATTTATCTCCTGCGCATTTGGGGTCATCCTTACTGCTGTGTCTGATCTCCATTGGCTGAAGCCAGACCTCACAATCTAAACTAAAACCAGATTGGCTAACAATTTAAAACTTTTCTAAGCAGGTAAAAGCAATGGAGAGCTGGGACATGCCTGTGAGCATGTCCAGCATAGACATCTTGGTTAAAGTACAAGGGCATAGAATGTACAACTGCTTGTAAGCATGGCATGTCTAATAGCTACATAGGATAGTGCTTAACAAAGAGTTATTAGCACACTTATGTTTTTTAATATATATATTTTATTGCACTTTAGGTTCTGGGGTACATGTTCAGAACATGCAAGATTTTTGCATAGGTACCTACATGGCAATGCGGTTTGCTGCCTCCATACCCCGTCACCTATATCTGGCATTTCTCCCCATGTTATCCCTCCCCAACCTCCCTACCCACTGCTGTTCCTCCCTTAGCCCCCTCAACTGAGCCAGTGTGTGATGCTCCCCTCCCTATGTCCATGTGTTCTCATTGTTCAACACCCACCTATGAGTGAGAACATGCAGTGTTTGATTTTCTGTTCTTGTGTCAGTTTGCTAAAAATGATGGTTTCCAGATTCATCCATGTCCCTACAAAGGACACAAACTCATCATTTTTTATGGCTGCATAATATTCCATAGTGTATATGTGCCACATTTTCCTTGTCCAGTCTATCATTAATGGGCATTTGGGTTGGTTCCAGGTCTTTGCTATTGTAAACAGTGCTGCAATGAACATACGTATGCATGTGTCTTTATAATAGAATGATTTGTAGTCCTTTGGATATATACCCAGTAATGGGATTGCTGGGTCAAGTGTTATTTCTATTTCTAGATCCTTGAGGAATCGCCACACTGTCTTCCACAATAGTTGAACTAATTTACACTCCCACCAGCAGTGTAAAAATGTTCCTGTTTCTCCACATCCTCTCCAGCATCTGTTGTCTCCAGATTTTTTAATGATCACCATTCTAACTGGTGTGAAATGGTATCTCAATGTTTTTTTTTTTTTTGTAATATAGACAAGGCACCAAGAATCTTTATTATATTTCTGCAAATAGTTGGTACAATAGTGATTCCACATAGTCCCTCAATGTAGTTTTGATTTGCATTTCTCTAATGACCAGTGACGACAAGAATTTTTTCATGTTTGTTGGCCTCATATATGTCTTCTTTTGAAAAATGTCTGTTCATATCCTTCACCCACTTTTGAGTGGGTTTGTTTGTTTTCTTCTTGTAAATCTGTTTTAGTTCTTTGCAGATTCTGGATATTAGCCCTTTGTCAGATGGGTAGATTGCAAATTTTTTTTTCCCATTCTGTTGGTTGCCAATTCACTCTAATGACTGTTTCTTTGGCTGTACAGAAGCTCTGGAGTTTAATTAGGTCCTATTTGTCTGTTTTGGCTTTTGTTGCCAATGCTTTTGGTGTTTTAGTCATGAAGTCCTTGCCTATGCCTATGTCCTGAATGGTTTTGTCTAGGTTTTCTTCTAGAGTTTTTATGGTGTTAGGTCTTATGTTTAAGTCTTTAATTAATCTGGAGTTAATTTTACTGTAAGGTGTCAGGAAGGGCTCCAGTTTTAGCTTTCTGCACATGGCTAGCCAGTTTTCCCAACACCATTTATTAAACAGGGAATCCTTTCCCCATTGCTTGTTTTTGTCAGGTTTGTCAAAGATAAGATGGCTGTAGATGTGTGGCATTGCCTCTGAGGCCTCTGTTCCATTCCATTGGTCTATATCTCTGTTTTGGTACCAGTACCATGCTGTTTTGATTACTGTAGCCTTGTAGTATAGTTTGAAGTCCGATAGTGTGATGCCTCCAGCTTTGTTCTGTTTGCTTAGAATGGTCTTGGCTATGCGGGTTCTCTTTTGGTTCTGTATGAAGTTTAAGGTGTTTTTTTCCAGTTCTGTGAAGAGGGTCATAGGTAGCTTGATGGGGATAGTGTTGAATCTATAAATCACCTTGGGCAGTACAGCCATTTTCATGATATTTATTCTTCCTAACCACGAGCATGGAATGTGTTTCTATCTGTTTGTGTCCTCTCTTATTTCCCTGAGCAGTGGTTTGTAGTTCTCCTTGAAGAGGTCCTTTACATTCTTTGTTAGTTGTATTCCTAGGTATTTTATTCTCTTTGTAGCAATTGTGAATGACAGTTCATTCTTGATTTGGCTGTCTTTAAGTCTGTTATTGGTGTATAGGAATGCTTGTGATTTCTGCACATTGATTTTGTATCCTGAAACATTGCTGAAGTTGCTTATTGGTTTAAGGAGATTTTTGACTGAGATGACGGGGTCTTCCAAATATACAATCATGTCATCTGCAAATAGAGACAATTTGATTTCCTCCTTTCCTAATTGAATACCCTTTATTTCTTTTTCTTGCCTGATTGCTCTGGCTAGAACTTCCAATACTGTATTGAATAGGAGTGGTGAGAGAGGGCATCCTTGTCTAGTGCCAGATTTCAAAGGGAATGCTTCCAATTTTTGCCCATTCAGTATGATATTGGCTGTGGGTTTGTTGTAAATAGCTTTTGTTATTTTCAGATGTGTTCCAATGATACCTAGTTTATTGAGAGTTTTTAGCATAAAGTGCTGTTGAATTTTGTCGAAGACCTTCTCTGCATCTATTGAGATGATCATGTGGTTTTTGTCTTTGGTTCTGTTTATGTGGTGGATTACATTTATAGACTTGTGTGTGTTGAACCAGCCTTGCATCCCTGGGATGAAGCCTACTTGGTCATGATGGATAAGCTTTTTGATGTGCTGTTGCAATCTGTTTGCCAGTATTTTATTGAATATTTTTGCATCTATGTTCATCATGGATATTAGCCTGAAGTTTTCTTTTTTTGTTGAGTCTCTGCCGGGTTTTGGCATCAGGATGATGTTGGTCTTATAAAGTGATCTGGGAAGGATTCCCTCTTTTTGGATCATTTGGAATAGTTTCAGAAGGAGTGGTACCAGCTCCTCTTTGTACATCTGGTAGAATTCGGCTGTGAACCCATCTGGACCTGGGTCTTTTTTGGTTGGTAGGCTATTAATTGCTGCCTCAACTTCAGCCCTTGTTACTGGTCTATTCAGGGTTTTGACTTCTTCCTAGTTTAGGCTTGGGAGAGTCCAGGTGTCCAGGAATTTATACATTTCTTCCAGGTTTACTGGTTTATGTGCATAGAGTTGTTTGTAGTATTCTCTGATGGTAGTTTGTATTTCTGTGGAATCAGTGGTGATATTTCCTTTATCGTTTTTTATTGCATCTATTTGATTCTTCTCTCCTTTCTTTTTTATTAATCTGGCTAGCAGTCTATTTTGTTGATCTTTTCAAAAAACCAGCTCCTGGATTTATTGATTTTTTGAAGGATTTTTGTGTCTCTATCTCCTTCAGTTCTGCTCTGACCTTAGTTATTTCTTGTCTTCTGCTGTCTGTTGAGGTTTTTTTTTTTTTTATCTTGCTCCTCTAGCTCCTTTAATTTTGATGATAGGGTGTTGATTTTAGATATTTCCTTGCTTCTCATGTGGGCATTAAATTTTCCTCTAGACACTGCTTTAAATGTGTCCCAGAGATTCTGGTGCATTTTGTCTTCATTCTTGTTGGTTTCTGCCTTCATTTCATTGTTGATCCACTTGACATTCAGGAGCCAGTTGTTTAGTTTCCATGAAGTTGTGTGATTCTGAGTTAGTTTCTTAATTCTGAGTTCTAATTTGATTGCACTGTAGTCTGAGAAACTGTTTGTTATGATTTCCATTCTTTTGCATTTGCTGAGGAGTGATTTACTTCTAATTATGTGGTCAATTTTAGAGTAGGTGTGATGTGGTGCTGAAAATAATGTATATTCTGTGGATTTGGGGTGTAGAGTTCTGTAGATGTCTATTAGGTTTGCTTGATCCAGATCTGAGTTCAAGTTCTGGATATCCTTGTCAATTTTCTGTCTCATTGATCTGTCTAATATTGACAGTGGAGTGTTGAAGTCTCCCACTATTATTGTGTGGGAGTCTAAGACTCTTTGTAGGTCATTAAGAACTTGCTTTATGTATCTGGGTGCTCCTGTATTGGGTGTGTATATATTTAGGATCATTAGCTCTTCTTGTTGCATTGATCATTTTACCATTGTGTAATGCCCTCCTTTGTCTCTTTTGATCTTTGTTGGTTTAAAGTCTATTTTATCAGAGACTAGGATTGCAACTCCTGCTTTTTTTTTCTCTCTCTCCATTTGCTTGGTAAATCTTCCTCCATTCCTTGATTTTGAGCCTATGTGTTTCCTTGCATTTGAGATGGGTTTCCTGGATACAGCACACTGATGGGTTTTGACTTTTTATCCAATTTGCCAGTCTGTGTCTTTTGATTGGGGCATTTAGCCCATTTACATGTAAGGTTAATATTGTTATGTATGAATTTGAACCTGCCATTTTGATGCTAGATGGCTGTTTTGCCTGTTAGTTGATGCAGAGTCTTCATTTTGTTGATGCTCTTTACCATTTGGTACATTTTTGGAATGGCTGGTACTGGTTGTTCCTTTCTATGTTTAGTGCTTCTTTCAGGAGCTCTTGTAAGGCAGGCCTGGTGGTGACGAAATCTCTCAGCAATTGCTTGTTCATAAAGGATTTTATTTCTCCTTTGCTTATGAAGCTTCATTTGGCTGGATATGAAATTCTGGGTTGAAAGTTCTTTTCTTTAAGAATTTTGAATATTGGTCCCAACTCCTTCTGGCTTGTAGTGTTTCTGCCAAGAGATCTGCTGTGAGTCTGATGGGCTTCCCTTTATGGGCAATCTGACCTTTCTCTCTGGCTGCCCTTAGCATTTTTTCCTTCATTTCAACCCTGGTGAATCTGATGATTACGTGCCTTGGGGTTGCTCTTCTTGAGGAATATCTTTGTGGCATTCTCTGCATTTCCTGGACTTGAATGGTGGCCTGGCTTGCTAGGTTGGGGAAGTTCTCCTGGGTAATACCCTGAAGAGTGTTTTCCAGCTTGGATTCATTCTCTCTGTCACATTCAGGCACACCTATCAAACATAGATTAGGTGTCATCACATAATCCCATATTTCTTGGAGGCTTTGTTCATGTCTTTTCACTCCTTTTTCTCTAATCTTGCCTTCTCATTTTATTTCATTGAGTTGATATTCGATCTCTGATATCCTTTATTCTGCTTGGTCAATCCAGCTATTGAAACTTGTGTGTGCATTGCAAAGTTCTCGTATTGTGTTTTTCACTTCCATCAGGTCATTTATGTTCTTCTCTAAACTGTTTATTCTCATTAGCATTTCGTCAAACCTTTTTTCAAGGTCTTAGTTTCTTTGCATTGGGTTAGAACATGTTCTTTTAGCTCAGAGAAGTTTGTTATTGTCCACCTTCTGAAGTCTGTTTCTGTCAATTCATCAGACTCATTCTTGATCCAGCCTTGTTCCTTTGCTGGTGAGGAGTTGTGATCCCTTGGAGGAGGAGAAGAGTTCTGGTTTTGGATGTTTTCATCCTTTTTTGTGCTGGTTTCTTCCCATCTTTGTGGATTTATCTACCTGTGGTCTTTGTAGTTGGTGACTTTTGGATGGGATCTCTGAGTGTGCATCCTTTTTGTTGATGATGAAGTTATTTCTTTCTGTTTCTTAGTTTTCCTTCTAACAGGACTCTCTGCTGTAGGACTCCTGGAGGGCCACTCCAGACCCTGCTTGCCTGGGGATCACCTGCAGTGGTTGCAGAACAGTAAGGGTTTCTGCCAGTTTCTTCTTCTGTTATCTTCATCCCAGAAGGATACCCACCAGATGTCAGCCTGAGCTTTCCTTTATGAATCATCTCTTTGGATATATGGGGGTCAGGGAGCTGCTTGAGGAGACAGTCTGACCCTTATAGCAGCTCAAGTGCTAAGCTGTTGTTCCATTCAGAGCTGCTGGGTAGGTACATTTAAGTCTGCTGCAGTGGAACTCATAATCACCTTTTTTCCCAGGTGCTCTGTCCTGGGAAGGTGGGGCTTTATTTATAAGTTCCTGACATGCTGCTGCCCTTTTTCAGAGATGCCCTACCCAGCTAGGATGTAGTCTAGTCACAGTCTGCCAGCAGAGGCATTGCTGAGCTGCTGTGGGCTCTGCCCAGCTGCTGTGTGAACTTCCTTGTAGTTTTGTTTACAGAGGTGTAGTTAGAACTGCCTTGGTAATGGTGGTCTGCCCCTGTAGTGGCAGACTGCCTTGGTAATGGAAGACACCCTTTCCCCCATAGAACTGAACCATCCCAGGTCCAGTTGTGCTTGCTGTGAAATTCTCATTCCAGAGCAATTCAGATTGCTAGTCTTTGTGAGGGTGGGACCCATTGAGCCAGATCACCTGGCTCCCTGTTTCAGCCCCCTTTTTATCAGTTGAATGGGTGGCTCTGTCTCCCAAGCATTCCAGGCCAGTTGAAACTACCACCCAGATTTGTGTGAGTTTTTATGCGGAGACCCTCTGTGCCAGCTGAAACAGCTGTGCTGAAAACTCATGGCACTTTTCATCCCAGGAATCTTCAGGTCTGTGGGTAGTAATAACTCGTTTGGAAATGTGGTGAGCACTCACCCTCTGTGTTCTTCTTGCTGGGAACTGCACTCCAGAGCTGTTCCTATTTGGCCATCTTGGATCCGCCTCCCAGTCCATACCAGCACACTCATTCTTTAACAAGAATGGAAACTTTAAAAAGGAACTTTTCTACTTCCCACACAAGCATCCTTGTAGACCCAAGGAAATAGGTCTCGCATGGTGAAATCTCCAATCTCAGGGCATAGGGGCTGGCCCCTGACTCAGTGTAGAGGTGACCACTTTTCCACCTTCTTCCCAGCCAGCCCTGTGTGGTATTCCTGTGCCAAGAAAAATACAAGGAGCTATCTCCGAGTGTGTTTCACCTTGACTGGCACTTACCCATGCCGAGGGCTGCATGTTTGGGAGAGGTGTCTAAACCACAGAAACTGTTTCTTTTCTTCTCACTTTTCATATAGAGGCCCTGCTTTTTCTCCCTGGGTAATGTGAATCCTTTCCCACAACAAGCAACGGCAGTTAGAGCTCTAGGGACAGGGACTACCTGGGTTTAGGGACAACTGTAGTAACAATCTTCCCCTCCACCCCTGCACTGTCATGCACTTGCCAATTCCATGCCACTTCCTTCCCCTTGGGCTCTGAGTGGACCTTGGGTCAGGCGCTCAAGGACAGCCTGGAGTCTCAGAGGTGGTCCTGGGCAGTGAAGGCCCAGGGAAGGTGGGGGGCTTACTATTTGCACCTTCTGAGCTCTGGCTGCATGTGCTTGCAGGCTGATTTAGATGAACAGTTACTCTCATTCTTCATAGGTATTTATTTATTTATTTATTTTCAGACAGAGTCTACCTTTATTGCCAGGTTGGAGTGCAATGGCATGATCTTGGCCAACTGCAACCTCTGCCTCCTGGGTTCCAGTGATTCTCAAACCTGACCCACCATGCCCAGCCAACAGTTGCTCTTTTTGAGACCGTGCTGTGCATCAAGGACTTACACATGGGGCACTTACTAATACTTGAAACACCCCAGAGAGGCAGTTGCTCTGGGGATTATCAAAGTGCCCACCTGAAGAGATGCTGTGAAAATTAAATGGGGTGTAAAATGCCCTAAGGGGGTTTTAATTATTTTTTTTTTTGAGATGGAGTCTTGCTTTGTCTCCCAGGCTGGAGTGCAATGGTAGGATCCTGGCTCACTGCAATCTTCACCTCCTGGATTCAAGCAATTCTCCTGCCTCAGTCTCCTGAGTAGCTGGGACTATAGGTGCGTGTCACCAGGCTCGGCTAATTTTTGTATTTTTAGTAGAGACGGGGTTTTGCCATGTTGGCCAGACTTCTCTGGAATGCTTGACCTCTAGAGAGCCACCTGCTTCAACCTCCCAAAGTGCTGGGATTACATGCCTGAGCCACCATGCCCAGCTCGCAAGGGGTTTAGAATAGATTGAGTGCTTAGAGTGGTGTTTCCAATCAAACTTCATCATCTCCATTTCACAAGGGAGGAAAGTGAGGCCCAGAGAGTCTTTGGGACTCAAAGGCCAAATGCCACACACATTAGGGAGAGTGGTTGTACATCTGCCTGGGCTCCCCCACCCTCATCTAAGCTCCACATTGGCTGTGGGGCCACTTGCAAGTCATGCCCTTTCCTATCTGGGCCCTGAGTCCTCTGACCCCCACTGCCCTCCAGCCTCTGCTGAGGATCTGGGCCCATGCCACTCCACCCCCTATCCAGATCCATGCAGCCTTCTTCCCTCTGCCAGCTCACATCTCCCTGGCTTGTTGGCTGCCCTGACCATTTTCCCCTCACCTGTGAGGCGTGTTCTTTGGGTAATGATTACGTGAAATGGCTCATCTACAGCTTCACAGGTTAACAACGCCCCCCCAGTCCCAGCGGGTGAGGCTCAGAATTAATGATTGCTGAGAAAGCTTCCCACGAATGCAGTCATCTAGGGAGGTGCAGCGGCTCCCTGGACGGTCCCTCTCTGGCCTGGCTTTGGAACACATCCAGGGTGCTGTCTTGGCCTTCTCCATGTGCCCACCCTCCTTTCCCCTTCTCCCCATGCTGTGCTCCCACCTCTTGCCTCTCCGAGCTCAGCACGACCAGGCCTCCCTGCTCACCGTCTGCCAGCCTGCCTCCCCGCCTTGCACCTCTGCTGTCCCTGGGGACACCATTCCCTCCTCTGCCAAAACAAGTCTGCAGCCTCTTTGGGATCCACCTCAAGCACCGCCTCCTCCAGGAGTCTGCCCTGGCTGCACTGGCATCCTTGCTCAGGGTTTCTTTCCTAAAAGTCTCCCAGCCACCAGGCAGATCTTTTCTGAGTGCTCTTTCCTGTGTCAGGCACTGGTTAGTTCTGAGGACTCAGCAGAGAGCAAGGCAGGAGCCCTGCCAGCCAGAGGGGCATCAGTGTGCTCTGGGAGCACCTGGACAGCCTGAGCTGCGGCAGGGGCCGAGAGGAGAGAAGGAGCACTGGAGGATGATGAAGTGAGGTTTGGGCTGAGACAGGGTGAGGTGGATTGTCTAGGTAGGCCAGAAATGTGCTTCTCGAAACAGAGCGGGCAGCTTGTAGGAAGCAGAAGGCAGCATTTGGCGTCAGATAATGCCCGAAACTGTGGCTGTGTCATATTTGAGACACCTGTTTAACATCCAGGCAGATGTGTCCAAGAGGCAGGTGGTCCCTTGGAGATGTCTGTCTCCCTCTCTCCTGTTGCCTGCTTGTGGTTGCACTGAGTATGTCTGTCTCCTCAGAAAGTTGGGGTTCTCCTTGAGGGCAGCCAAAATTTCTGAGACTCTGCCTGGCTGGGACCCCAGCACTGAGCACGTGCTCCCTGAGGAGATGTGGATTGAATTTAAACTCACCTCCATCATCCATTCTGCCTCCTTCCCCTTGGGGCACCTGCTTTTCGCCATGTCCTGCTAGCACAGAAATGCCCTTATCTGCAAGGGAGATGGTTCAAGACCCAGTGGATGCCTGAAACCGTGGATAGTACCAAATCAGGTATTTGGGATGTTTTTCCTATGTATACACACCAATGGTAAAGAGTAAGTCATAAATCAGTAAGAGATTAACAGTAACAATAAAACAGAACAATTACTACAATATATTATAATAAAAGTTATTTGGGAGGCCGAGGCAGGTGGATCACCTGAGGTAGGGAGTTCATGACCAGCCTGGCCAACATGGTGAAACCTCGTCTCTACTAAAAATACAAAAAATTAGCCAGATGTGGTGGTGGGCGTCTGCAGTCCCAGCTACTTGGGAGGCTGAGACAGGAGAATCGCTTGAATCCGGGAGGTGGAGGTTGTGGTGAGCTGAGATTGTGCCATTGCACTCCAGCCTGAGCAGCAAGAGCGAAACTCTACCTAAAAAAAAAAAAAAAAAAAAAAAAAAAAAAAAAAAAAAGGTTATATGATGCCAGATGTGGTGGCTCACACCTGTAATCCTAGCTCTTTGGGCCACTGAGGTGGGTGGATCACCTGAGGTCAGGAGTTCAAGACCAGCCTGGCCAATCTGGTGAAACCCATCTCTACTAAAAACACAAAAATTATCCAGGTGTGGTGGCAGGTGCCTGTGATCCCAGCTACTTGGGAGGCTGAGACAGAAGAATCACTTGAATCCAGGAGGTGGAGGTTTCAGTGAGCCAAGATCGTGCTACTGCACTCCAGTCTGGGCAACAGAGCCAGACTCCATCTCAAAAAAAAAAATATTATATGAATGTGGTCTCTCACTCTCTCAAAATATCCTAGGCACTATACATACCTATGTTTGGACTACCGTTGACTGTAGGTGGCTAACTGCAGAAAGTAAAGCCATGGATAAGGGAAACTGCTCTGTGGGTCCCCAGCTCCTTGTACTGCTTGCTTTTGGTTGTGAGGGTCTTGTCTCCCACATGGACTCTAGGCCATGTGACCAGAACGAGCACAGCCCAGGGCAGCTGTTCCCTCCTGGGGCCAAGCATGGGACTCACCACTGGAGCTTGATAACAGGGGGATCCCCAGGCAGCACCCCAAGGGACTCTGATTTGGAAGGCTTGAGACAGGCCCACCTTGGCGGCTCTGGGTTCTGACAAGCCCCTAGGTTATTTGGATACACAGCTGGCCTTGGGACTTCCTGCCAGAGAGGTTTTTAGGCTCCTGTCTTCACCCCAGCTTTAATGGGTCCTCACCACTTCCCAGGGTTAGAACCTTAGACTCAACCTGGACACTTTTGGAGCGGGGACTCATTGCCCATGGAGCATTCATCCTCGTGGGGGTGGGAGCAGTGCCTCGTCTCTGTGGATTGAGCTGAGGCCTGTCTCCTAGAAGTTCTTGTCTGGGGGTCTTGGTTCTGCTCTCAGGGGCTTCATGGCCTCCTCCAGGTTCCCAGCCTGCTGCTCCTGGACATGTGAAGGCACTCACCCTCACCCCAAGTCCTCTCTGGGTCTCCCTCCTTTCCTCCCTCTGCTGTCTGGGCTGGCTTTCACAGGCTGGCAGTCTTATCTCAGACTTCAAGTTCCTGATCAGATTAGAAGCTTGAGAGCAGGGTGGAGATAGGATCTCACCTTCCCCAGCAGTCGGAGGCTTCCCTGTTGGGGTGAGGGGAACCCAACAGTCAGGGCCTGGAGTCACCTTCCCTCAGCCTGGCTGGGGTTTCACCCTTTTCCAGCCTTGGGGGAGGACCCTGCCTGCTGTACCCCTCCTGGAGGCCAATTAGCTGGATAGCATAGAGCCAGAAAGAGCCCAGGCTGGCGTTTGGCGGCCTGGTGCTAGCCCTACAGGGCTCAGCAGCAGACTGGCTCCAGGTGGGCCCTGCTTCTCTTACCTGGGACCAGAATCTCAGTTGTCTCAACTCTCAGCTTTACGGTCACTGACATGGGTCCCACTTCCCCTCCCCTGACCCTTGGTGAGCCAGATTTAAATGAGCTGTGGTTGGGTCTGGGCATTAGTATCTTTTAACTTTCTGGGTGGTTCTGATGTCCATCCAGAGAAGCGCCCAGCAACCCCTCGCAGCTCTGATAATGCGTGGAAATGGTTATTCCATGCTGGGGTGAGATCACCAGGGCCGATAATATGCATATAATATAATGCCGAAATCAGTATTAGTATTTTACAAAAAGGTATTTGAAAAATGTAAAACAGGCAACCCAAATATTTAATGGCTTTAAATATAAAAATGTTTTAGAATAGCAATAAGGGTTGACTTAGAAAAATACACATTCTCCTTTTCATCCAAGGGAGCAGATAAAATAAGCAAAAATGAAATATCCGAAACATTAAAACCTATCCACCTCAAAAACTAAAAATTTAGTCATGGAAAGTTCAAGAAGGGATACTATATGATCCTTTTAAAGCAGAAATTTAAGATCAAAGGATGTTGGCAATATCACTATGTCACATGTATGGTTTTTTTTCCCTGTAAAATTTTCTAGAAAAAACTTTTCCTGACTCTACCCTAGTTGGGGACTAGTGAGAAGATATATTTGTGTGATATCTTTGAATATTTTCCGCTGACAAGGCCTTCTGGCTTTTTTTCAGAGACTGCTGTCTTTTTTTTATAAGGAGCCACAGTTTTTGTTTCTAAAGCATTTCCGATTTGCCTTTAAGTTCTTTGGTTTTATCTTGTTCAGATGGAGATTCAGATGCAGACTTCCTGTATCAGTTTCAGACTGTCTTGTTGATATCCCATGTTATGAAAGTCTGTGAATAGAGTGATAATTACTCTAGCAACAGAGTTTTGCTTTGTCTACAGGCATGCGACGTCTGAGTAGGACTCAAAAGACATATTTCATACTTCAGGATTTTTTCTGACATTGTTATTGTCTCCTTTTCAAAGCATATGCAAAGATGGAGAGATTAGTATAATTAGCTTCCAGGCCTGGCTCCAGCAATGATCAACTCATGGCCAGTGATTTTCATCTCCACTCTTACCCACTCCCCTGAATCCCCACCAGATTCTGTTTCAGCCAGTCTAAGACTTCATATCATTTTATCTGCAATTACTTCAGCATGTATCTCTAAAGGAAAATGGCCCTATAAAATACATAACCACAGTGCTATTACTGTACCTTAAGAATTGATAATTCAATCCCAGCACTTTGGGAGGCCGAGGCGGGTGGATCACGAGGTCAAGAGAACGAGACCATCCTGGTCAACAAGGTGAAACCCCGTCTCTACTAAAAATACAAAAATTAGCTGGGCATGGTGGAGTGTGCCTGTAATACCAGCTACTCAGGAGGCTGAGGCAGGAGAATTGCTTGAACCCAGGAGGCAGAGGTTGCGGTAAGCCTAGATTGCACCATTGCACTCCAGCCTGGGTAACAAGAGCGAAACTCCGTCTCAAAAAAATAAAAAGAATTGATAATTCTTCATTATCATAAAAGAGCAAATGTTCACATTTTCCCAGTTTGTCCTACATTTTGTTTTACAATTAGTTTGTTTGAGATTTCAGATGTTTAAACTTTTGAAATAAATATCTTTAGGCTGGGCATGGTGGCTCATGCCTGTAATCCCAGCACTTTGGGAGGCCCAAGCTACTCAGGCGGGGAAGGCTGTGGTGAGAGGATCATTTCAGCCTAGGAGATTGAGGCTGCAGTGAACTGTGTTTTCACCACTGCACTCCAGGGTTGGTGACAGAGTGAGACCGTCAGAAGAATAAGATGAAGAAGAAGAAGGAGAAGGAGAAGGAGAGAAGAAGAGAAGAGGAGGAGGGAGAAGGAAAAGGAGAAGGAGAAGAAAGAGAAGGAAAGGGAGAGGAGGAGGAGGAGGGAGGAATTTTATCAAGAAGAGAAGATGGAGGAAGAGATGTCTTATCCAGTGCAAACAGCAAGCACAATGAGCATGTGGGGGTGGGTTCCTGGTGAGCTAAGGATGGGGAGGAGAAGTGGGTGGGTATATGGCAAGGCTGGTGAGAAGAGGGGCTGGGGACTGAAGAGGGCTTGAGGATATGCTAAGGAATGAGGTTTTCCAGGACCTACTGCTGGGGACTGCACTATTTTCTTGTTTGAACATAAAGTGTGGACCATGGGGGGGGCAGGAGAACAGAACCTTGCAGGAACAATGAGGAGGATTTGGACAAGTCCTTCCTGGATCCCTCTGTCCACTAGGCCAAGAGTCTGCCTGGATCTCCATGAATCTCCAGGGATAACACAGAGGCTGGCATACAATGAGTGCTTGATATAGGTCTACTAATGGATGGCCTCTGCTGTGCTCCCAGTGGGGCTGTTCCCACTAGCCTCCACCTTCACCCATCGGGGTGAGAAAGGGAGCCTCCTCTTTACTCCTTTGGCCAGGGAAATGGGGTGGCTTTTCCAAATGCATGAGCTGTTAGGCTTTAGGACTCGGTCCCCAGCTCCCCTGGATGGGGTGCCACTAGACCAGTGGTGCTCCTGGGCCAGTGGGCAGGATGCGGGCGCATAGAGTAAGGCTTACTCTGCGGCCTTCTCAGGTGGGTGTACAAGCAAATGCCAGCATTTGCAACCCAGGGGCTGGCTGACACGATCCCTTTAAGATTGGCAGGGAGTTAGAGGACTCATTTATTTTCTTCTAATAGCATTGGATTAAAAGAAAAAGAAAAAAGAATACACATGTTCATTGTGGGCAAACTCTGTTGTTACAGAAAAGTAGAAAGAGAAAAGCAAATCCCTAGATTTGCTGATCTACCACTACCATCTAGAGAGAGCCACAGCAAACGGCCTTCTAAACCTTCTTCTGTTCATAAATACAAAGCAGTTAAATGTAGCGTCATTTTATATAGACAGTATTACGAGATGTAGGCTGTTCTGTAACCTGCTGTTTTTCATTTAACAACTTGTCATGATGCCGTTTCCTGTCAGTTACCACAGCTCTGTACATTTTTACCAGCCCCATGGCACAGTTTTGCATGGATGTGCCGTAAGTTACCCAGCCAGTTCCTTGTTGCCAGAAATGTGGATTGTTTTCCATTTTTCTCTGCAATGTGCTAGGGAATATTATTCAGCTTTTTCAGGTGTGTAATAATCACCTCGCAGTAAATATTTAGAATAGCTGGGATAGCTAGGGCTTAAAAAAAAGAAAAGAAAAGAAAGAAAAAAAGGCTCAGTACACTCGAGTCCTAAGTCAAGCCCGGAGGTCACCATGGCAACCCCCTGCCATTCTCACACAGGGAGCGCCCATTTGCCACGGCTCCAGCCAGGGAGGTGGGTCAGAGCTGGAGGGGAAACAGCCTGTTTACAAGCAGTCTTATAAGCCAAGGGCAGAAGGCACAGGAAAGAGCATTAATGGAAACCTGAGACCGCCTAAAATGCAACGGTGATAATAGCCCTTTATTGAGTCCTTATCATCTGGTAGATACCATGGTTTTTCATCCTCACCAGAGCCGATGAAACTTTTATGATCCTCATTTAAGTGATGAGAAAATCAGAGATGAAGGAATCTGTCCAAGGGCACACAGTAGGTGATGGAGCCAGGATTTGAAATTAGTCTGCATTCATTCCTCAGCATTCTCCTTACCACCACAATTGGGGTGGGCAGCCTCTATGCGGCTCACACCGATTCTTCATCTGGTCTGTTTTCTGGGCTCTGTTCTGGCCACCTGCTCCTCCCCCTGCACCACTTCCGTGCTGAACTGCAGACAGGTCCCCGAATTGTATGCCCTCTTCCTACCTCCATGCCCCTGTCCTGCTCTCCCTTATGCTCCTGTACCCTCAGCTCTCCCCGGTGGCTGCTGCACTACTGTCGACTCTTTAAGACTTATCCCAAGCTTCATTCCTTTTTTTTTTTTTTTTTAAATGGAGTCTTGCTCTGTTGCACAGTCTGGAGTACAGCGGGGCAATCTTGGCTCACTGCAACCTCTGCCTCCCTGTTTCAAGTGATTCTCCTGCCTCAGCCTCCCAAGTAGCTGGGATTACAGGTGGCCGACATCAAGCCTGGCTAATTTTTGTATTTTTGGTAGAGATAGGGTTTCACCATGTTGGCCAGGCTGGTCTTAAACTCCTGACCTCAGGTGATTCACCCACCTCAGCCTCCCAAAGTGCTGGGATTATAGGTGTGAGCCACCATGCCCGGCCCCAAGTTTCATTTCTTTAAGATGTCTCCCCTGACTCCGTAATGCCCTCCTCAGTGTTCCCCTAGAGGCATAACCACTATTTTTGTAAGCACTCTGTATCTCCAGGCAGCTGCATCACTCTTTTAGGTCAGGTGGCCACAGCACTGACCTATAAGGAATGTTTGTTTCTCTGACAGAGGGAACAAGCACCCACCTGGGGCTGCAGCCAGGTGCATAGTGAGTCTGCAGTAACCACTGTTTTACCATGAGATGCGCCATGTGGCAATTGTTAGTGCGGATCTACACTAGCATGTGATCTCTTAGGGGACAGAACTGTTGTGTCTGCTTCTTCATCCCCATGTCTTTCCTACCATAGCTTGGGACATAAAGTAGGTATTCAGGAAATGTGTGCTGAATGAATGAATGATCAAGCATATTCCTGCCCACTCTTCATTTCTGCTACCAGCCCCAGGGCAGGGTAATCTCAGGGACTACATTAACCCAAGCAGTGTACCAAGTTTTCCCATCTTTCACCTGGCTGGTTCCTGACCACTCCCCAAACACCTGCCCCCTCCGGTCTCCTTAAGCCTCATCTACCTCTCCTCCCACCACAGCTTCTACTCACAGCCATTTGCCCGGGAAACTAAGATGCTGGGTGAATTGCTTATCACCTCCACCACATCATCCCATGAACCTGGCTCTTTCCCTTGGGCTCACCTGTCTGTGTTCCTCTCCTTTGTGGGACCTCAAGTATCCGCTGGTCTTTGAAAGTCACTTTTCTCTCCCTCTAAATTTATCTGCAGCTTCAACATCTCCTCCAAGATGCAATCACATATATATATATATTTTTTAACTGCAAATACGTGCAAATCAAACTCAATTTGTCTGAAAACTGCCCGGATTTTCCTCACGTTCTTCATCATTTCCCATTTGATATCATCGTTTTCCAGCACCTGGGAAATAGTACTCCGAAGACCCCAGCCAAATTTGCCTGTCTGTTTCTTCGTAATCAGACACCTGACTTTCATCACCAGCTCTCCAAACTCCCCAGAGCTCCCAGCCAAGCCTGGCAGGAGCAGTGAAGCCTCAGCAAACCTAGGATGAGTACCCGTGAGAAGGAGCTATGTCTCCTGAGCTGCAGCCTGTTCTTCCCATGTGCGAATTCAGCCCAGGGTTGTAGATCTTCAGATTCATTAAAAGAAACTGGGAGCCCAGGTGTTTATGTTGACAGCTCTTGGTTTTTTAATATTGGTCCAGTTTTTTTCTTTTTTTTGAGACAGAATCTCGTTCTGTTGGGTCACTGCAACCTCTGCCTCCCAAGCTCAAGCTATTCTCCCTGTCTCAGCCTCTCAAGTAGCTGGCATTACAGGTGCCTACCACTACGGCCGGCTAATTTTTGTGTTTTTAGTACAGATGGGGTTTCGCATTGTTGGCCAGGCTGGTCTCGAACTCCTGACCTCAGGTGACCCATCTGTCTTGGCCTTGAAAAGTGCTGGGATTACAGGCATGAGCCACCACGCCTAGCCTTTTGTTTTCTTAATAGATTTCATATTTTACAGCAGATATAGGTTTATAGAAAAACTGTGCAGAAGGTACAGTTTCCATTCCCTCCCTCCCAATCCCCTGTTAGTCGCATTTGCATTAGTGTAGTATGTTTGTTTAAACTGATGAACCAACATGGGCACAATGTTATTAATTATTGTCCCTCATTTACATTAGGGCTCACACTTTGTGTTGTGCATTCTGTGGGCTTTGACAAATGCTTAATGTCATGTTTCCACCATCACAGTATCATGATGGCTTTTTATTTTTTGTTATTATTATTTTTTAATTTAGACAAGGTGTCACTCTGTTGCCTGGTCTTGAGTGCAGTGGTATTAAAATGGCTCACTGCAACCTCAACCTCAGGCTCATGTGATTCTCCTGCCTCTGCCTCCCTAGTAGCTGGGACTACAGGCATGCACAACCACACCTGGCTATTTTATTATTATTATTATTTTTTTGTAGAGATGGGGGGGGGGTCTCACTATGTTACCCAGGCTGGTCTTGAACTCCTGTACTCAAGTGATCTTTCTGCCTTAGCCTCCAAAGTACTTACAGGTGTGAGCCACTGTGCCCAACCCATGCAGATTATTGTTTAAACATTTCAGTCATCGGAAGTCTCTGCTTTCTACGCTCTTTCATCCTAGTGTGCCCTTCCTTCTTACTGTATCTGCCCCACGGTATTCAGCTCTTCTACCCTCTGTCCACTCCTGAGAGCTTCCTGTCCCTACACATGGTCAGTTTTTCATCTTCGTCATCTTTCTACCAAACTCCAAGCTCCTGGAGGCACTTGGAGGTTTAAATTAGAAGTCTCAGTCTCCCCAATGCCTACGGTGCTTTTGAGATGCATTTGGGTGCTTTTGAGATTCACCTGCAGGCATATTGAGCAAATGCCTGCAGGTGTGTTGGCTCTGAGGCTTCCAGGAAGATGTGTCAGGTCCTGTTAACAACAGAGAGAGACAGAAAGCATGTAGCAAGGGATGGAGACTTGGGCACATCTCCAGTGGCAGTGACTACAGGGAGGAGAGAGGTGTTCCAGCAAGAACAGTTTTGGAGAGGAGAGGTGAGGACAAACAGTTTTGAGGGGGAGGATGCTCGAATCCTTGGGAGCTGCCCCATAGAATGACTAAGCTGGGTTCTCAGACTCATGTGGTCCAGGGCCCTCCTTCTCCCGGTAGAAACAATGAGGCCCAGAGACGGGAGGGGAGTGTACCCAGAGCAGGTCTGTGGCTAGCAAACCTCAGAACCCAGGGCACCCTCTGCCTCTTGCAGCCTTCCTGGATGGAGACAGTCCTGCCATCACCCCCACCTTCTTGATGAATGGCCTGTAAGAGGCGGTGCCCCATATGGGGCCCGAGGCTTGCTCCCCAAGCAGAACAGAGAGAAAGCCCAGGGTGTGACTGGCAAGCTGTGAGTGTAGACTGGGTAGCAGCCGGTGGGGCAGGACGGGGAGAAGGAAGTGAAAAGGATGGGGTGGGGCCAAATACTCCACCTTCCCCTTCCCCTGCCTGTCCCCAGCAGCGGCCTCCTTCAGGAAAGTGAGTTTGAGAAGGAAAACAAATGCAAAACCCCTCCCCGTTAGTGGGGCTGTCCTCCCAGTGTCCCAAGGCAGCTTGGGCTCTCTCTCCCACCCACAACTCACCCAGCTCTGCCCTCACCATAGCCAGAAGAGGACACATACCTTCCAGTCTGCTAAAGGGACCCAAAGGGGTGACTGGCTGTTCCCGTGACATGCCCCACACAGTCATGCCTCTGTGCCTTTGCTCAAGTGAGCTGTCCCCTCTGCCAGCATGCCGTGCCCTCTCCCTTCCCATGCTGACAGATTGTTCCTGCTCGCTTATGCTCCATTCACATGCCATCTCCTCTGTAAATGACCCTAAGCCTGCTTCCCCCACACAAAGTGCCTGTTTCCACTGCACTTTTTCTCTGCCATCCACACAGCATCTAGCACGTGGGCTCACCAGTTTGCGTGTCTCCCCTGTTCTGCAGGGAGCTCTCCCAAGGCTCAGGCTGTGGTTATTCTCCTGTGTCCTTAGCTATCAGCAGAGTGCCTGGCACAGAGCTGACACACCGCATGGATGAGTGGATGAGTGGAAGGACAGATGAATGAACAGCCAGTCTTTGAGTGAAACAGCCAACACTTCCCATTGATTCTCTCTTTTATTTTATTTTTTTTAGATGAAGCCTCTCTCTGTCGCCCAGACTGGAGTGCAGTGGTGCAATTTCAGCTCACTGCAGGCTCCACCTCCTGGGGTCAAGTGATTCTTCTGCCTCAGCCTTCCAAGTAGCTGGGATTACAGGCTCCTGCCATCATATCTGGCTAATTTTTTGTATTTTTAGTAGAACAGTGTTTCACCATGGTGGCCAGGCTGGTCTCAAATTCCCGACCTCAGGTGATCCGCTGGCCTTGGCCTCCCAAAGTGCTGGGATTACAGGCGTGAGTCACTTTGCGTGGGCTAATTTTTGTATTTGTGGTAGAGACAGGGTTTTGCTATGTTGGCCAGGCTGGTCTTGAACTCCTGACATCAGGTGATCTGCCCACCTCGGCCTCTCAAAGTGCTGGGATTACAGGTGTGAGCCACAAGCCCAGCCAAGTCTCTTCTTCTATAATGAAAGTAGATCCAGGTCCTGTCTTTCAGGAATCTAAATTGTGGCTACCAAAATGACCACACCTAAAAGAATCACAGAATGATATAAATCAAGCTAATAATAATAATGACCTTGGCTTGAGCTATTCACTGTCAGCCACACTCCATGCAAAGAACCTTATGCAGACTCTTTCATTTAAATCTTCATGCGGTTTACAAGCTAAGGACAGAGAGGCTGAGAAAGCTAAGACCAAGGCTGAGAAAGTTAAGCAACATGTTCAAAAGCGCAGAGAAGCTGAGTCAGAAACCCAGATCAGGGTGACCCTGAAGTCTGGTCTCAGCCACTTCCTTACAGCTAGAGGGTTCAGGGAGGAGGAGAGCAGCAGGAGAGGAGTCGCTGGAGCCGGCGTCCCTCCTGGAGGAGGCCGACTATGGGCTGTGTCTGAAAGGCTGCCAGGCAAGTGGCCAGCTAGAGGGGATTCAAGGCTTGAGGGGATTCAGGCCTGCAGCCTGGCCAGCCTGGAGAGACTCCCAGGGAGTTGTAGGGGATGAGGGTGGGGATGACCATTATCCTAGCCTGTGCTTACCCTGAGTGGCCCACAGTGACGTGGCTGGCCACCCTTCCTTAGGGCCCTGCCAGGTTCCCGTTGCCTTTGCCTCTGTCACCCCTCCCCCTGGGTCTGCAGATGAGAATCAGGCCCATTGCCTCTGTCATGGGCTGGTTGCCTTGGGTGTGGACTTGACCCAAGTCGGAGGGCAAGGCCAGTTCAGCGGGCAGAGCTGCTTCTCCCTTGAGCACGCCTGCTGAGGGAATGCCTCTCCCAGCCACCAGACCAGTTTTCAGATTCCAGGGTGGGGAGGCCAGGCAGAAACAGGTTTCTGTGAAGTGACGCTCCCTTCAATTCGCTGACTGGTAGCACAACTCTACCGCACCACTTGGAGCTACGCCAATGACTCCTGCCCTGGATTGGGGATTTGGTCTGGATACGGGGTTACCCTGGGAATATGGCTTTGCCCTTGTTCACCAGGCACTGTAGGGGGCTGGTGGTTCTGAACCTTTCCTGGCTCTCAGATGCCACTGAAACTTTGTTGAAAGCCATGGCCCCCGTCCCCGCTGAGACACACACACACATGCACCCATCCACACATAATTTAACCTATAATTTGATTAACTCCCTAAGGCCCATTCATAAACTTCCACGGACCCCAGGTTAAAAACCTCCATCCTTGAAGATAGAGAGTAGGTTGGTGGTTACCAGAGGCCGGGAAGGAGGTGGGGGATGAAGGGGAGAAAAAAGAATATAAATGTATTTACAATCACTAAACTAGATGGTAAATTATATATGTATATTTTACCTAATTTTTTTTTTTTTGGAGACTGAGTCTCACTCTCTCACCTAGGCTGGAGTGCAGTGGTGCAATCTCAGCTCATTGCAACCTCTGCCTCCCAGGTTCAAGCAATTCTTGTGCCTCAGCCACCTGCGCGGCTGGGACTACAGGTGGACACCACCATGCCCTGCTAATTTTTTGTACTTTAGTAGAGACTGGGTTTCACCATGTTGTCCAGGCTGGTCTTGAACTGAGCTCAGGCAATCTGCCTATCTCAGCCTCCCAAGGTTGCTAGGATTTCAGACATGAGCCACCGTGTACAGCCTCAATTTTTGTTTTTTAAATCATCTTAAGAGTTTTTGCAGCAGACAGCTCACTCTTCTGAATGTGTTCTTTACAGTAATAGTAGCCACAGCAGTAGCAGTAATGGCAAATACCACTGGCATTGATTCCGTGTTTTGTAGTTAATAAAGTTTGTTCACCTCTATTATCGTTTCATTTGAGCTCCCCCATAGCCGTGGCCAGGGAGGTATTAATATTCTTATTTCACAGATAACAAAAATGGAAGTCGTTTGGAAAAAGCCCAGCCAAATTCAAACCTAGGAGATGGCAGAGAGACCTGACCTCAGTGATCCAAAATCCCAAGCTCTGTGTGCCTCTCCCTGTCTTCATAGAACATTCTCCAAGCACAGGCAGTCCTGGGTACTTGTTGTAATACATCAGGGAATGTTAGTGAAACCACCTTTGCAAAATTATGACTGAGACAGTGAAAGAGATCTAAGTGAATGGACTCCATCTTGCTTCTAACCTCCAAGCTGTCTTTGTTCATTCCTGGGCATAGGCTGAACTTACTTCAGGAGAAACTTGGTTTGTAGTTTATAGTTTAAACAAAAGTGGTAACAGCCCTTTGGCAAAGCAGACCTCCTTCTCCCCTGGGGACTAAACTAACATTAGCCATGGGATTAGAAATGATGGTTTAGGAGTCATGCAGCTGGAGGCCACAAAGATTCTGACCCTCCCTAACTCCTCCTAAGATCAGGGCTTGAGATATTTTGCAGCCCCTGAACTTGATGGATCAGCTGGCCCCACCCACTTCAATAGACTGGCTCATATGGTCGTGTGGTCCCCACCCGAGGAACTGACTCAGTGTAAGAAGACAACTTCTACTCCGTATGATTTCATCCCTGAACAGCGCTCCTGGGTCACTGGTTACCCCCACAATCCACCACCAAGTTATCTGTTAAAAACTCTGCTCCCCAGCCGGGCATGGTGGCTCACGTCTGTAACCCCAGTGCTTTGGGAGGCCGAGGTGGGCAGATCACCTGAGATCAGGAGCTCGAGACCAACCTAGCCAACATGGTAAAACCCCATCTCTACTAAAACTACAAAAATTAGCCAGATGCGGTGGCATGCGCCTGTAATCCCACCTACTTTGGAGGCTGAGGCAGGAGAATTGCTTCAACTCGGGAGGCGGAGGTTGCAGTGAGCCTAGATAGCACCACTGCACTCCAGGCTAGACAACAAGAGCGAGACTGTCTCAAAAAACAAAAAAAAAGCCAACAACTCTGCTACCCGAATGCTTGGGGAGACTTATTTGACTAATAACAAAACTCCAGTCTGCCACACAGCAGGCTCTGAGAGAATTACTCTTTCTCTTTCTCTACGGCAACTCCCCTGTCTTGATGAATCGGCTCTGTCTAGGCAGCAGGCAAGGTGAACCTCTTGGGTGTTTACAAATGTGGGGGCTCACCCAGGATTGCCTTTGTTTCAGTGGCCCCCTTCCAATGATGGATCTAGAAACCAGTCCCGGTGGCTGCCCAGTTCTCTTGGACTGGGGGCTGACTCTGGTACTCTCTCTACCGGCGGGGGTGCTGCCAACCCAATGTGCATGGATTTAATTCAATGGAGAAATTGTCCTGGGGAGACACCGTGTGTAGCCCTATCTCAGGGTGTCTGTATCCCCATTGCAGGATGTCTGGATTGGTGAGTATCCTAAGCGTCGTCAGTGCCTCCTTCCTTCTCCTGACTGGTTCTGTAACCCTATGGTGTGGTGTCTGTAGCCCCATTGTGGGGTGTCTGTTCAGCTCCTGGTGGGGTCTTGGTTGGCTCTTTCTAACTAGTACGAAGAGTCCTGGTTTGCAAGACTTATCCTCAATCAGGAAGATTTTGTAGAGGTTTCTCAGAGGGAGAATAAGAGGATAGTTTGGAAGGGATACTCTTGGAGTTCTTGGTTAGGGATCTGACTTGGAAGGCCTTCTGTCTGTCTCCTCTTTGTGTGTGTTTGCATATATGGATGGGATCTCAGGAGGGCCTGCTGATGGAAGTCCAGTAGGTCTAACTCAGAGAACCCTCCTTATTTGTCTAGTCATATTCGATATGCCCTAAAGAAAGCTCAACAGGCCTGTATCTCCAGGCGACTATCTGCTCTTCACCTTGCCCAGAGACACCATTGTGAATTACCATTTGGAGCTCTTCCCTCCCCACCTGGAGTGGATCAAAAACAGGGATGAATGGGGAAAAGTTTGAGCTTTTCCAGGCTGATATTGGGTGCTGAATGAGGTGACTAATGTCTGTTTTGTTATATGCATTTTGCTGGGATGGAAAATATTAATGCAACCTGTTGGGCAGCATTTTGCAAATAAGGAATCTTGCCTATGGTTCCATAAAACAGTAAAGGGTGATTTTCTCTTGTAAAATGGCTTGAACCCCACAGCTATAGCACAAGTGAGCCAGGCCATCATAAGCCGCTTCATTCTGGAAGTTGAAAAGAAAGGGAACCCAGAAACCTGGCATGCCAGCAAAAAGGGTAAGAAATTCTTACCAGCCAAGTTTCTGGTCTCTCTCTATTTCTCTGTCAGGGTAAAACAGTAAACTATTGATCTCCTCTGTAAGGGTTTGATTAGTAGAAAAAGGGATTTGTGAGACCGGTCTTAGGCGGTAGCAAATCTGGTGTACTTTGTGCTAAGAATTTGTCTCTCTGGTTCTGTAATGGAGAGAGGGGCATCACAGGAGGGCATGTGGCTGTAGGACCCCTATAAGCCCGCTTCTCAAGCCAGCCTGCCAGGCTGGTCAGTCACAAACTTTGCCGAGGGTCTCTGAAACCAATACCGGATGAAATTTCTCTGTCTTGTTGTGTCTTTAAGAGCTTAACCTTGTGACTATGTGAGGATACGTTCTCTTCGTTTCTGCCATCCAGAGGACAGGAATTTTGGGGTTCATGTCATAGTTAGTCCTAAACATTTTTTCTCAAGCAGTTAAAAGCCTGTGCAAGCTTGAGATTGGCTTCTCTAGGTTCCTTCAGGGAAGAGCAATGGAAACTGCTCAATGCTGTAACTCAGTAGCTGGCATACAGTCATACATGACATAGCAACCAATATCTATAACACATATAACAAATATCACAAAACAGTACTTACCTTTACTCTGCAATGCACTGGTGTTTTCTGTCTATGCTTTTCTATATGATTCTATCTTTAAATGTTAGTCATGACTCACTGAATAGATTTCACGATCCGTTGAGGTTGTGACCTGCAGTTTGGAAAGCACTACGTGAGCAGACATAATCACGGTTTTAATGAATGCCAAGCTACTTGGGAGTTGTTTATAATCTTACTGAGGTGGGCATTTGACACATGCTGCAGGGAGGCTGAAGTTCAGGCATGTGTCATGCAGCTGATGAGTGACCTCAGCTGCCCTCCAGCTCCCTGTCCTGTGAATTGGTCCTTTCCTCTCTGTGGTGGACTCAGGCATTGGCAAGGCTGGAAGAGCTTCTGGTCCTTCAGACACTAGTCTATGTCCATGCACATGTTCCCACTGTTCGTTAGAGTCCTTCTTTAATTTTGACTTTGCCAGGTCCTTACTGTGTGACCTCAGACAAGCCATTTCCTATCTGAGGTTCTCAGGAGAAGAAGGGGCCGGGCACAGTGGCTCATACCTGTAATTCCAGAACTTTGGGAGGCCGAGACAGGTGGATCATGAGGTCAGGAGATCGAGACCACCCTGGCCAACATGGTGAAACCCCGTCTCTACTAAAAATACAAAAATTAGCTGGGCATGGTGGCGCGTGCCTGTAATCCCAGCTACTCGGGAGGCTGAGGCAGGAGAATTGCTTGAACCCAGGAGGCGGAGGTTGCGGTGAGCCGAGATGGCGCCATTGCACTCCAGCCTGGGTAACAAGAGTGAAACTCCGTCTCAAAAAAAAAAAAAAAAAAAAAATTAGCTGGGCATGGTGGTGCATACCTGTAGTCTCAGCTATTTGGAAGGCTGAGGTAGGAGAATCCCTTGAACCCACAAGATGGAGGTTGCAGTGAGCCAAGAGAGCGCCTCTGCACTCCAGCCTGGCAAGAGATCGAGACTCCGTCTAAAAAAAAAACAGTGGAAGAAGGGTGGGTTGAACTAGTCTGTGCTTCTCAGAATAGCAGGGGGTGCGGGGTGCAGCAACAGGATGTATGTAATATGTATTTTTTTCTGGAAGATTTGGAGAAAATAAATTTTTGTATTAAAACAACTATCAATTATGAAGCAGACTACAAAAAGCACATGCTTTTTTATGATACTTTCTTATTGTTGTAAAATATACATAACAGGCCGGGCGCAGTGGCTCAAGCCTGTAATCCCAGCAGTTTGGGAGACCGAGGCGGGTGGATCACGAGGTCAAGAGATCGAGACCATCCTGGTCAACATGGTGAAACCCTGTCTCTACTAAAAACACAAAAAATTAGCTGGGCATGGTGGTGCATGCCTGTAATCCCAGCTACTCAGGAGGCTGAGACAGGAGAATTGCCTGAATCCAGGAGGCGGAGGTTGCGGTGAGCTGAGATGGCGCCATTTCACTCCAGCCTGGGTAACAAGAGCAAAACTCCATCTCAAAATAAATAAATAAATAAATAAATAAATAAATAAATAAATAAATAAAAAATATATATGTGCACATAAATATATATATATGTATATATATGTATATATATATATATATACACACACATTACATAAAATTTGTCATTCTAAGCACTTAAAAATGAATAATTCATTGGCACTGAGTGGCTACGAGAACCTCCTATCTCCACAACTTTTACATCTTCCCAAATAGAAACCATGTATCCCTTAAACACTAATTCCCCATCCCCTACCCGCCCCCTTGGCCCCCTGCCAGACTGTCTTTACATGTCTCTATAAATTTACCTATTCTAGGCACCTCATCTTAATGGATTGTATATTTCTCCCTTTGTGTTGTCTGGCTTATTTCATTTAATTTTTTCAAGCCTCAACCATGTTGAAACATGTATTCAAATTCTATTCCTTTTTTATTTTTGAAACAGGATCTTGCTCTGTTGCCCAGGCTGAAGTGCAGTGATATGGTCACAGCTCACAGTGGCCTCGAACTCCAGGGCTCAAGCAGTCCTCCCACCTCATCCTCTGGAGTAGCTGAGATTACAGGCATGAATCACCACATTGGGGCCTTTCATTGTTCTTCAGGTTGAGTAATATTTCGTTGTATGGATATACCACATTTTGTTTATCCATTCACCTGCTGATGTGTATCTGGGCTTCCACCTTTCAGTTGTTGTGAATGATGCTGCTATGAAAATTGGTTTAGAAATACCTGCTTCAGGCTGTGAATGGTGGCTCATGCCTGTAATCCGAGTACTTTAGGAGGCCAAGGTGGGAGGATCACTTGAGCCCAGGAGTTCGAGACCAGCCTGGAAAATATAGGGAGACCCCATCTCTACAAAACGTACAAAAATTAGACAGTGTGGTGGTGTCCATCTATGGCCCCAGCTACTTGGGAGGCTGAGGTGGGAGGATCACTTAAACCCAGGAGGTCAAGGCTGCGGTGAGGCACGCTAGCCTGGGTGACAAAGTGAGACCCTGTCAAGAAAAAAAATTGGTTTCCGCCCCCTTCAGTTCTTTTGCGTGTATGCCTAGAAGTGAAATTGCTGGATTGTATGGTAGCTCTGTTTAACTTTTTGAGAAACTGTTGTACTGTTTTCCATAGCTGCTGCACCGTTTTACAGTCCCACCAGAAATGCACGAGCTTCCGTTTCTCCACACCCTTGCCAGTGCTAACCTTCTGTGTTTTTCGTTTGTTTTGTTTTTTGATAGTAGCCATCCTAGTGGCTAGGAAGCGGAATCCCTTTACGGTTTAGAATTGCACTTCTCTAATGACTAGTGGTGCTGAGAATCTTTTCCTGTGCCTATTGGTGGTTTCGTTTTTTTCTTTTATATTGGCTGTTTGTATATTTTGGAAGAAATATCTATTCAAACCATTCGCCCATTTTTGAATTGGCTTGTTTGGAATTTTTTGTCAAGTTCTGGGAATTCTTTTTTTTTTTTTTGACAAGGAGTTTCACTCTTGTTGCCCAGGCTGGAGTGCAATAGTACGATCTCAGCTCACTGCAACTTCTGCCTCCTGGGTTCAAGTGATTCTCCTGCCTCAGCATCCTGAGCAGCTGGGATTACAGGCATGTGCCACCACACCTGGCTAATTTTGTATTTTTAGTAGAGATGGGGTTTCACCATGTTGGCCAGGCTGATCTCAATCTCATGACCTTGTGATCGGCCTGCCTCTTCCTCCCAAAGTGCTGGGATTATAGGTGTGAGCCACCGTGCCTGGCCAAGTTCTGGACATTCTTTATACATTCTGGATATTAGTCTCTTATAGATATCTGATTTGCAAATCTCCCATTTCGTGGTTTGTCTTTTTACTCTCTTGATAGTGTGCTGTGATACATATAGGGTTTTAATTTTAATCACATGTTTTAAGGTAGAACAGAAGTCTGCAAGCGGCTGGGCACCCTGCTTCTGGGTGGAGGATGGAGGATACCTCCCTTCATCTTCCCCCAGGGTGCAATTCAGTCCTTGGTGGTGGTGAGGACTGCCAGGGCCTTCTGGCACAGTGATGGGATCAAGACTCTGCCGCAGTCACCTCCTGGGCTCTGTACTGTTTTCTGTCCACATAAAGGAGGTTAGACAGGAGCCCCATGGGAGGGAGAGGATCAGAAGTGTGGCCCAGCCACCCAGTGTCTGCCTGAATGCAGGACCTCCCCTTCGCCTCTCACTTTCTGTTCTCCAGCCATGCTCCGACCCCGCACCTCACAGCACTGGCTAAAGAAGCCAGCTCCTCCTGCCACACACAGGAGGCATTCAGACCACTCTGAGGGTAAGCAGAATGGTGATGCTGGCTTCCTTCTCCCGACATCTCCTCGCTGCCTTCTCGCAAAACCTGAAACCCCTCTGTTACCCTTGCTTCTTTGGGTCAAATGTATGACCACTTGTCTGAAATGCCTTCAACAAAATCCAGACATCCAGTGGTGATTTAGACTGGATGACTTCTCAGGAGCTTCCGGGGCTCACGTTTCCATTCTAAGGCAAGCATGGAGAAACTTCCTACCAAATGGAATTCTTTGCCTTTTCTATGAGTTGCCCAACTATGAATTAAGTATTTTGTTTTCCAATATATTTTTTGGGAACAAGGAAGTGGCATTACAGGTGGGTCTATCCAGAGTTTTTCATATTGGGGGTCACTGTGTTCCTTTATTAGGATAATAGGCTGTCTGGGGAACACTGGGTAACTCTGGCCTTTCCCAGCGAATACTTATTTGGGATCCTTTCAGAAAACACCTGGCACAATCCAGAGAGAGGGAAAGAAATAGAGGCAAAAAAATGTAACACAGATTGAGGTTTATTCACAGGGATATGGTCTTCCAGGTACAAGTCTTGGTTTTGTAGTAAAAGAGCCTTTAAAGATCCCTGTAAAAAGCGAGTTGGCTGGGTGCGGTGGCTCACACCTGTAATCTCAGCACTTTGGGAGCCTGAGGTGGGTGGATCACCTGAGGTCAGAAGTTCAAAACCAGCCTGACCAACATGGAGAAAACCCATCTCTACAAAAAAAAAAAAAAAAAAAAAAAAAAGAAAGAAAGAAAGAAAGAAAAAGAGCAGAGTAGAGTTCGGAGAGAGTAATCATTGCAGATGGACCTAAGCCAATTGCTCATTCACAATGACTGTATTTCATCAACTAATTTCAACATGCGCTTTTTTTGGTGACAATTTAAAAGCTCTAAAATCAGGATTAATTTCCCATCAAGGTGCTTCATGATAAAATTGGCAGCATTTGTGTGTGTGTGTGTGTGTGTTTGTGCTTGTGTGTGTGTTAGTGGTACACAAAAATAGCAGCATGACTTCCAAATGATAGTGTCTGAAGTTGATTGAAATACAGTCCTAGGCTCATTGAGTATCTGCAGGTACCTGAGAACTAGAAGGACCCCCACGATCTCAGCACCAGGTGGCACAGCACAATGAAAGATTCAGGCTGAGTTCCACCGTGAATATCTGTTTTTTAAAAATTTATTTATTTTTGTTTTTTTGAGATGGAGTCTCGCTCTGTCACCCAGGTTGGAGTGCAGTGGCACAATCTCAGCTCACTGCAACCTCCACCTCCCAGGTTCAAGTGATTCTCCAGCCTCAGCCTCCCAAGTAGCTGGGATTACAGGTACCCACGAGTAGGCAGAGAAACAATATAATGACCTAGCACACCCCAGCAAGCCACTCTTCCTCCTGAGTAGCTTGGACCACAGGCACATGCTACCATGCCTGGTTTATTTTTGTATATTTGGTAGAGACAGGGTTTCACCATGTTGCCCATGTTGCCCAGACTGGTCTCGAACTCTTTAACTCGAGCAATCCACCTGCCTCGGGCTCCCAAAGTGCTGAGATTACAGGTGTGAGCCACCATGCCCAGCTACAGCAAGCTATTCTTTTAGGAACTCTTAGGCACACCTTGCTTGAAAGTTCACATGTGGCTGATGTGAACAGCTGTCTTGTGTCATGCTTCAGCTGAACTTCTAGTTGTATTCAAACCATTGACTCTTCCTCAAAGGGCTCATCTGGGCTCATTCAGAGGAGCAGCCTCTTTGGGGTGTACCACAGCTGTCATGCAAGAGAGAGGGAACCTTCTCACTAATTCACATATCTCTAATTCCACTCATTCCTCCAAAGAAACAGCATTCACTTTGCTAATTAGCAAACCCTCTGATGTTGGTTAAAAATAACCCCAACTGAACCAAAGATGTACTCTCTGGAATGTGTGTTTGAGTTTATGATTTGTCTTTCAAATGCTAACTAATCACGCCCCCCTCCGCCAGAAGTATATATTAAAATTAACATTTCCGTATCATTCTATCTACGTGTATTTGAAAGCAAATTTCAGACAGCATAATAACAGCAAATGAGTACTTGTGACTTGGGACACATTTTTCAGCAATTAGCATTAAACACCACTTTAAAACATATAGATTTCAAACAACTTTGTTGGCGATGAGAGTATTTTTCAAGCAAACTGTGAGGCGCCTCAAGAGTGGCTATAGTTGTGAAGATGCTCTCGTTGATTTTGAATACACTTATTTCTATGAACTATGAGTGGAGGCTGGGTGCTGTGGCTCATGCCCATAATCCCTGCATTTTGGAAGGTGGAGGCAGGTGGGTCACTTGAGCTCAAGACTTAGAGACCAGCCTGGCCAACATGGTGAAACCTCATTTCTGCCAAAAACTACAAAACTTAGCTGGGCATGGTGGTATGCACCTAGAGCCCTAGCTACTTGGGAGGCGAAGGTGGGAGAATCTCTTGAACCTGAGAGGTGGAGGTTGCAGTTAGCTGAGATCATACCACAAGAAAGAAAGAAAGCACGAAGAAAGCAAGCAAGGAAGGGAGGGAGGGAAGGAGGGAGGGAGGAAGGGGAAAGACTACTCCAATGAGTACCTTGGATTTATTTGCTTGGCTTGGTTCTTTTGTGTGTCTCAGGGCAACCAAGCACCAGTCAGTTTTCTGGAAGAGTTGCTTCTATGATCTGGGCCAGCTCCTGGTCCTCTTCCACCCACTGGCTGGATACAGACTTAAGATCCCACTCTCCTTCCAGGGGCAGCCTCCAGTAGAGTAGACGGTGAGCAGCCCAGCTCTCCCACTGCGGTGCAGCCTTGGGAAAGTTACTCCACCCTTCCCACCTTCATGTGTAACAGGAGAAGACTGGGTGACCTCTGAGGCCCTTTCCAGCCCTGCGGTATTTTTTTTTTTTAGACAGAGTCTTGCTGTGTTGCCCAGGCTGAAGTGCAGTGGTATGATCATGGCTCAGGGCAGCGTTGACTTCCTGGGCTCAAGTGATCCCACTTCAGCCTGCCCTCAAGTAGCTGGGACTACAACACCACGCCCAGCTAATTTTAAAATTTTTTTGTAGAAACAAGGTCTCACTATATTGCCCGGGCTGGTCTTGAACTCTGGGGCTCAACTGATCCTCCCACTTCAGTCTCCCAAATTTCTGGGATTGCAGGCATGAGCCACCAAATCTGGCCTTAGCTCTGCGATTTTATGATCACTGTCTTAGTTCATTTGGCATGCTATTACAAAATACCTAAGACTGGGTAATTTATAAACAGCAGAAATGTATTGCTAATAGCTCTGGAGGCTGCGAAGTCCAAGGTCATGGTGCCAGCAGATTCCCTGTCTGGTGAGGGCCCATTTCTCATAGATGTCTCCTTCTATGTGTCTCACTCAGAGGAAGGAATGAACAAGCTCCCTCAGACCTCTTTTATATGAGCACTAATCCCACTCACAAGGGCAGAGCCTCTGTGACCTAGTCACTTCCCCAGAGCCTTGCTCCTTATCACCACATTAGAGATTAGGTTTAGACATATGAATTTTGGGGAGACACAAACATTCAGACCATAGTAATCACCCGTATTATTATTTAATTACCTCCGTCCAGCACTCTCGGAGAGGATGACTCAGCAGCCTGATCCTTTTGCTGTTTTCAAGGAAGCTTGATCTTGTGCCATCATGTATATGTAGCAAGCATATGTTCAATAGTTGAACAAGCTGACTGTCCTGCTCCCGCTGGAGTTAGCTGAAACTGACTGATCTCTTCATGCTGTCCTCTTCCAGGGAAGCAGCACAGCACCAACTAGGCAGAGATGCCCCAGGCCATGACAGCTCTTTGAGTGAGGCCTGGTAACAGGGAGGTGCTGTCACCCACTGGTCTGTCCAATCCAGCTCCAAGATGCTGAGCCTGAAGCTCCCCAGGCTATTTAGCATAGACCAGATACCCCAGGTATGTGCTTTATTTATTATAATGGTTCATTTCCAGGGTGTGACCAGGACTGCCACGGGGGACAGTTTTCTCTGCCTAGTCTGATCTGTACAGGCCCATTCTCTTCAAGGATCCCCTCCCACACTTCCTTGGGGGATATTACAGCCTCCTACTTTCCCCACCCACCTTGAAATGGAAGTGGTTCCAAAATCATTTAAGTTGTAACCCTTCCTTGCGACATCTGTGTTTTATCCAGAAGCAAAGTCATTACTGAAATTCAAGCTGAAGAGATGAAGCCAGCAGCAACTGGCCGGGTAGGAGGTTTATTTTTTTAGGAGTCTCTTATGGGTGCTTGAAAGCAGGTTATGGGCAAAGGCTCCCAGGGCTTGGTTCTGCTCATCCTTGTTACTTGCAGGAGTTCCAGGCCAAGTCTGCACTGGGGCGATGGGGAGGTTGTTGAATGGGCCTTAGCACTGCCCTTTAGTGGACTCATTGGCCTGGGAGCTCATGGGCAGGTATCCTCAAATACGTGAGACTTATTATCTGCTTTAGTAAGCCATAGGTGAGTCTGGCTGTGTGCTGCAGAGAACCGGTGCACTTCCTCCTTCCTTTGCAAAGGAAACAACATTACGTCGCACCCTTTGTTGATGTCAAATGTCCTTCCTTTTTGACTAAGAAGAGTGGATGTTATTTCACAGTGGGAAGTTTCATTGGGAAGACGTGACAGAGTGGAGGAGAGCCCCTTTCTACTTGGCTGGTGGCCAAGCACTTATGACTTGCCCCAGAAAAATAATTCCTAACTAGACTCAACATCACCAATGGAAGGTTGAGGGGGAAACTGCCAAACCCAAAGCCTGTGAAGCCCAGTGATTCCAGGAAGATGGCATGGGGGAAAATCGTAAGTGATGCACAGCTGTTTGGTGGGGTGAGCTGAGGAATGTGGCAATCTACACGTGTGGCCAGCTCCAATGGCACTGGGCAGAGCACCTGCCTCTGCTCTCACAGGGTCATCACCTTCTCTTCCTGGGGCACTTTGCTAGTTGGTTCTACCCACAGAGCATTAGCAGCTGTGGTTAGTGGGTATACACTGTGTTTCTTGAATTTATTTACTCATGAAATTTGTATTGACTGCCTACCATGTGCAAGGGATTCAGAGAATAATTACACACAAATCCTGTCCTTGCATGGCTCATATGTTGGTCAGGAAGATGTTTAAATGTGCATGAGAAATTCTTTCCTAAAGTGGGTTAGGGTCTATCTTAAGACAGGGTAATTGTTTCAGAGAAGGGACTGGTCACTTTTATCATGGGGGAGTGTATTAGTCCATTCTCACACTGCTGTAAAGAACTGCCTGAGACTGGGTAGTTTATAAAGAAAAGAGGTTTAATTGACTCACGTTTCCCCATGGCTGGGGAGACCTCAGGTTAACTTACAATCATGAGGGAAGAGGCACATCTTACATAGCAGTTGGCGAGACGGAGAGAGAGTGATGTAAAGGAAGAACTGTCAGACACTTAAAGAACCATCAGATCTCGTGAGAACTAACTCACAGTTTGGGGGACACCAACCCATGATCCAATAACCTCCCACCTGGTTCCTCCCTTGACATGTGGGGATTGCGGGACTTACAATTCAAGATGAGATTTGGGTGCGGACACAGAGCCAAATTATATCAGGGAAGAAGGGATCAGGGAAGGCTTCATGAAGTGGGTGATCTGTAAAACAGATTTTGAGGGGTGGCCAGGATTGTGGAGTTGGGGAGAACATGCCAGGTGGAAGGAGCAGTGTGAGCAAAGGCCCGGAGATGGGAGATGATGGGGCAGGTGGTGATGGGTGAGGGATGGGGAACCTCTTGGGTGAAGGGGTTATGGGATCTGCTTAGACATCTTTGTGGACATTTTGGTCAGGGTTGGGCTCAGAGTATGTCCCCAGGAAAGAAGTGAAGGGGCCAGAGTGGTATCGATAGGTCCTTTGGGTAACCTGCTGGGAATCTGAATGTATGGAGATCCTGAATGTCAGGGCTGGACAACCCTAACAGAGGCTAAGGGAGAAAGATGAACAGGTCCTCTCTGTCCAGTTTTTTTGTAAGTTATGGGAATGATAATATCTTTTAGTGAAATGGCACTAGCTAGAGGCAGAAAGCCAATACCACACCTTGCAACCACTATTTGCTTCAAAATCTTTCTTGGGATCCAGCATCTGCTATTGGGTTTTTGAGCATCATGCCCAGGGTTTATGAAGCCATAGAGAAAATACAGTGCCTCTTCCTGGAGGGTAGTTTCACCTGAGGATTTGGGGGCAAAGACATTCATTAGTATTAAAAGAGATGTAGTCAGGTGTGGTGGCTCACACCTGTAATCCTAGGGAGGCCGAGGCGGGTAGATCACCTGAGGTCGGGAGTTCAAGACCAGCCTCACCAACAGGGAGAAACTCTGTCTCTACTAAAAATAAAAATGTAGCCGGGCATGGTGGTGTATGCCTCTAATCCCAGCTACTCAGGAGGCTGAAGCAGGAGAATCACTTGAACCCAGGAGGTGGAGGTTGCAGTGAGCCGAGATCATGCCATTGCATTCCAGCCTGGGCAACAAGAGTGAAACTCCATCTCAAAAAATAAAAATAAAAATAAAACAGATGCATGTGTATTAAAGAAGAAATACACACTTTATGTGAGTATTTAAAATAGGAGACTTCATATAATTGTTAAAACTTACCTTTGGTAGGCTCTGGTGTTCCAATACTTGGTTTTTAGAGGGGCCTCAAGCAAGATAATCTCTCTACCTCAGCTTTTGCATCTGTAAAATGGGAATGACAATAGTCTCTGCCTTTTGGGGTTGTGAGAATTAAATCAGACAACCCAAGTGAAGCGCCTGATGGTGAACAGTTAATAATGTTGGTTGTCATTATTACCATTCTCTCCTAGGCTCTCTAGAGCACTTTGAGGGGTAGAGCATGCTGGCAGGAGACTTCAGAAGCCCTGTCCATAGACTCACACCCCGGCTCCCCGGACTGGTATTCACCATCTTCACCAGCCTGACCCCTCCCCACCTCTTCCACCACGTCCCATCCACAGACCCTCTTCTCTTTATTCTCCCCAGCAGATGCAACCTTCACTGTCTTGATTTCTGTTTAAAGAAGGCTTTCCTCTCCCCACCCTGTGCCCCCTTTCTGGTTTCCTTCTTTATGGAGTGGCAGGTGGCTGCTCCTTTCCCCCGGCTCCTTCAGCTGTTGGTTGGACCTCTGTAGGCTGCTCTGTACAGCTGCTTCTCCTTTTGTGTGTCAGCTGCGTGGCTTAAGCCACTTCACTACCCTGTCTGAGCCTCAGTCATCAAGAGGGGATGGTGTGTCCACCTCCCTGCCTCATCAGAGTTGTAATCCTGGGCCCTCCTTGGTGCACTCCTGGCTGATAGATTGTTCACAGAAAAGGGCAGTTTCTCTCTTGCTTCAGAAGGCAGAACTTGTGTGTATGCCTCATAATATTTAGTCTTCCTTGTGCCCCAAACTAGGCCTGGGTACATTAGAGGGTCATTAAAGATGTGAACAAAACCTCAAGGAATGGAATAATTCTCTAGAAGTTGATTCCAACACAGACCTCATTTAGACACAAAACAGGTAAAGAAAAATGATGACAAGTTCACATGCAACATGGCATGACACTTTGCCAGGAAACGAGGACGTTGAATGTCAAATGGCTAATCTGTTTTTTCTTTTTTTGAGACAGAGTCTCGCTCTGTTGCCCAGGCTGGAGTGCAATGGCGTGATCGTGGCGCACTGCAACCTCCACCTCCCAGATTCAAGCGATTCTCCTGCCTCAATCTCCCAAGTAGCTGGGACTACAGGCACACACCAGCAGGCATGGCTAGTTTTTGTATTTTTCAGTAGAGACAGCGTTTCACCATGTTGTCCAGGCTGGGTCTCAAACTTCGGACCTCAAGTGATCTGCCTGCCTCAGCTTCCCAAAGGTCTGAGATTACAGGTGTGAGCCACCGCGCTTGGCCAAATTGCTAATCTTTAATGAACTACTGCTGTGACTCACAGGCTACAGGTAAACACATGCCATAGTCCCAGATGCCTTAGTTTAGGGAGGGGACAGGAGGATTTCCTGAGGTGGTGGTCTGCCCAGAGAGGGACTGCAATGCTGTTTCCAGACTTGCCCTGCAGCTCTGCCACACAGTCATAACCTTAGCCTCAGTGTTCATATCTGTAAAACGGAGGTGACTCTTGCTAAGTCAGTCTCACAGGGCCATTGTGAAGATCCAAGAAAAAATAAAATAGAATAGTTGGATCATTATGAATGAAGGAAGCATAGCCAGATCAGTGGCTGGCAGTGGTGTTTGGTAGCGGGTTCAGCCACTGGGAACAAGAGCCATCTCAGTGGCTAAATAGTTTCTCCAGCCCCATGTTGTTCAGAGAGGGTGCTTGGCTCACCAACGTCAGAATCACCTGGTAGCTTATTAAAATGTGATAGGAGCTGGGTAATCCTAGCACTTTGGGATGCTGAGGCAGGTAACTGTAAGGCAATCACCACTCTGTCTCAAAATATATATATGTGATAGGAGTTGTGATAGCAGGCATCTTTGCATTGTTATTGGTTTTAATGAAAAATGCTTTCAGCTGTGTGTGTGTGTGTGTGTGTGTGTGTGTGTGTGTGTGTGTGTGTGTGTGAATGTGAATAATATTTTAATTCTTTATCAGATTAAGGGTATCACTTTATATTCCTAGTTTGCTAGGATTTTTTCATTTATTTATTTATTTATTTTTGAGACAGGGTCTTTCTCTCTCACTCAGGCTGGAGTGCATTGGTGCAATCTCTGCTCACTGCAAACTCTGCCTCCTGAGTTCAAGCGATTCTCATGCCTCAGCCTCCCTAGTAGCTGGGTCTACCGGCAAGTGCCAGCATGCCTGGCTAATTTTTGTATTTTTAGTGTAGACAGGATTGTCTCCATGTCACCATGTTGGCCAGTCTGGTCTCAAACTCCTGACCTTGGTCCACTGGCCTTGGTCTCCCAAAGTGCTGGGATTACAGGCATGAGCCACCATGCCCAGCCTGCCTTATGAATTTTACAAAACTCTTGTTTCCTATCAATATCTTTTGAGATGATCATATATGATTTGTTTAAGTTGTTAATGTGGTGATTACATTGATTTACCAATGTTAAACCAATCTTTTGTTCTTGGTTTAAATACTGCTTGATTATGATGCAATATCTCTTTAATCTATTGCCAGAATCAGTTGGCTAATATTTGCTTTAGGATCCTTAAATCTATTTAATGAGTTGGCCTGTAACGTTTCCTTCTTATGCTGTCTTTGCCTGGACTTGGGATGCAGTTTATGCCAACCACAAGTGAACTGGAGATTGCTGCCTCTTTATTCTACAGGGAGAAATATGTGATATTAGAATCATACATTCCTGAGTGGTTGGTAGAATTTATCTGTGAAATTACCATATTGCCCAACTCTAAGGGGGCACCATTTCCCTTTTAGTCTACGGGAATGGCAACCTCTGGAGTTGTACAGGGAACAACTTGGCCCCACAGCTGAATATTCTTGATGGAAAGATTTTTTTTATAACAACTTTGTTGAGATGCAATTCACATGTATAAAATCACTCTATAAAAGTATACAATTCAATGGGTTTTAATATGTTGAACAGAGTGTACGTTGCACAAACCCATCACCATGATTTTCATCACCCCAGAAAGAACTGTACCCATTAGCAGCTATTTTCTATTCCCCTCGGTTCCTGGCAACCACCTAACGTACTTTCTGTCTGTATAGATTTGCCCATTGTGGAAATCTCACACAAATGGAATTGTGCAATATATGGCCTTTTCTTACTGTCTTCTTTCACTTAGCGTGATGTTTTCAAGGTTCATCTAAGCTGTAGCATCTATCATTACTTTGTTTTAATGGCCAAATAGTAGTCTACTGAATGGATATACCAAATTTGTTTATCCATTCATTAGCTGATGAACAGGTGAGTTGTTTCTATTTTTTTGGCTGTTGTAAATATGCTGCTGTCAACATTTGTGTAAAGTCATTTAGGTGGACAAGTTTATTAGTCTCTTTTGTGTACAACCCAGGAGTAGAGTTGCTGGATCATATGGTAATAACTCTACGCTTCCAAGTATGTGGAGTTTTTATACTATTGATTTAACTTCATTGATCTTGGTCAGAGAATAAGCCCTCTATATTATTCCAATCCGTGACGTTTGTTCAGACTAGCTTGAAGGCCTACCACATGAGTAATTTTTATAAATCTTCTAAGTGTGCCTATAAGTAATGTATAGTCTCCAGTTGTTGGGGGAAGTATTTCATGTTTGTCCATAAGATCAAATATCCTTACACTTTTACTGATTTTGTTCTACTTGACCTATCCGTAATTGAGATGTGTTAAAATCTACCATGGTGGCAAATTTGTAAATTTTTTTCTTGTTAATTAAAATTAATTTAAAAAATAAGTTAATTTTTTGCTTTATGTATTTTGAGACTGTGTTTTTAGGTATATCCAAGTTTATAATTGTCCCACCTTCTATCTTCCTGGTGGTGTAAAGCTATGATTTTGTAGTGATTATATCCAGTGATGCTTTTTGCCTTGGAGCACCTCTGATATTAACATAACTGCTCCAGCTTTTGTTATTTATTGGTTTGGCTTATCTCCTTCCTTTGACTTTCAGTTCTTCCCCATGTTTATATTTAAACTGCGTCTTGTGTAAACAGCACATGGTGAGATTTTAGTTTGACGGTATTTGTTGTTTAACTGACAGTTTATTCTACTTATATTTATAATGATTATTGACCTCCACGTTTATTTTCACTATCTCAGATGCTTTTGTCATGTTTTCTCTACGTATCCTTTGTTTCCCTTACTTTCTTTGGATTGATTTTTATATTCATCCCTTTTTCTTTTCATGTTCTGTTTTCTCCTCCCACCTGTTTGATAATCAATGTGTTAGAAACATGCTCTATGTGGATTAGTTTAGTGATCGCTTCAGCTATTTTAACATGAATAGCTGTGCTAGACAGAGTCAGGCTATGCTGAGTTAAAAATTACCCCAGATAGGCCGGGCGCGCAGGCTTACGCCTGTAATCTCAGCACTTTGGGAGGCTGAGGCGGGCGGATCACAAGGTCAAGAGAGCGAGACCATTCTGTCCAACATGGTGAAACCCTGTCTCTACCAAAAATACAAAAATTATCTGGGCATGGTGGCGCACCTGTAGTCCCAGATACTCAGGAGGCTGAGGCAGGAGAATCGCTTGAACCTGGGAGGCAGAGGTTGCAGTGAGCTGAGATCATGCCACTGCACTCCAGCCTGGTGACAGAGCAAGACTCCATCTCAAAAAAAAAAAAAAAAAGAAAAGAAAAAAGAAAATACCCCAGACAGCTCAGTGACTTAACATAGCAAAGGTTATTTCACATCATGCTACATAGCTAAGTGGTCAGTGAGGGACTGAGACACCCAGGCAGATGGAAGATCCACCATCTCCCGGCTGCCCCATCCAGAACGTGCAGCCTCCACAGTCATCCCAGAACGGGGAAGCGCAGGTCTACAGCCATACCACCCTGAACATGTGCATCTTGCCGGCTCTTAGGAACTAGGCAGGGCTGGTCCAGGTTTGAGTTTGGATGGGAGAAGGGAAAGTTAGTTTCCTCAGAAACAGACTTTGAGAAAAAGATTTTGGGGCAGGAAGTTTATGGGGGAGTATTCTCAGAAACAACACCTGCAAGGATGTCGGGGGGCAGGATGTGCAGAAGGAGAAGCTGCATTAGAAGCCTCCACCAGTCACTCAGGAGCTCTGGACATTAGTTGGCCTTTCAGAGGTGTCCCAAATGGGAAAAAAGGCCAGGAACTTGGTCCATCGATAGTGGATGCGTACAGCCCCTGGGAGGAATAGAACTAGTGCCCACTAGCCAAAAGCAATTCCTGTGAAGCAACGAGTGGCTCAGTTCTGAAGAGTCCCTCCGAAAGGCTTTCTTTTCTTTTTCTTTTTCTTTTTTTTTGAGACAGAGTCTTGCTCTGTAACTTAGGCTGCAGTGCAGTGGTGCAATCTGGGCTCACTGCAACCTCCACCTCCCAGGTTCAAGCAATTCTCCTGCTTCAGCTTCCCATGTAGCAAGGATTACAGGCATACGCCACTATGCCCGGCTTATTTTTGTATTTTTATTAGAGACAGGGTTTCACCATGTTGGCCAGTCTGGTCTCAAACTCCTGACCTCAGGTGATCTGCCTGCCTCAGCCTCCCAAAGTGCCGGGATTACAGGCGTGAGCCACTGTGTCTGGCCTCTACTTTTAACTGTTCTGACCTAGAAGTAACATTAACTGGAAATAGTCACATGGCTTTAACCTAACTTTGAGAAAATCTGAGGAACGTATGGAAAGCACATGGAATAACTGGTGAACACCAACTGTCTACTTAAATTCTTGGATCTGAAGACTGATGACTCAATAATTCTAGAAATGTATCAGTTATTTCTTCAAATAGCACATCAAAGCCATTTATATTTTCTCCTTCTGGAAAAATGTTCTCCATGTCTCTTACTTGCTTTTTCATATTTTCTATCTATTACTCTCTCTGGACTGCATTCTGGATACTTTCTCTGGATCTTTCAGTTGACTAATTTTCTCTTCAGACAGATCTAGTGCATTATTTATTCCTTTGATGTTTTGTAAATTTCAATTATTGTATTTTAATTTTTAAAAGTTATATTAGGCTCTTTGCTTTGAGATAGGATCTTGCTCTGTCACCCAGGCTGGAGTGCTGTGGTGCAATCATGGCTTACTGTAGCCTTGAACTCCTGGCCTCAAACAATGCTCCTGCCTCAGCCTCTGCAGTAGCTGGGACTATAGCTGTGCTCCACCACACCCAGCTAATGTTTAAAAAAATTTTCACAGAGATGGAGGTGTCTCACTCTGTGGCCCTGGGCTGGTCTTTAACTCCTGGGCTCAAATAATCCACCCCACAACGGCCCCCAATGTGTTGGCATTACAGGGTTGAGCCACTATGCCCAACCTGTTCTTCTCAAATTTGCTTGTTCCTGTTTATCTTGAAGCTATTTCTTTTTATTATTATTATTATTAGACAGAGTCTTGCTCTGTCACCAGGATGGAGTACAGTGGCACAATCTTGGCTCACTGCAACCTCTGTCCCCTGAGTTCAAGCAATTCCCCTGAGTTCAAGCAATTCCCCTGAGTTCAAGCAATTCCCCTGCCTCAGCCTCCTGAGTAGCTGGGACTACAGGCACGTGCCACCATGCTTGGCTGATTTTTTATATTTTAGTAGAGACAGGATTTCACCATGTTGGCCAGGATGGTCTCGATCTCCTGACCTCGTGATCTGCCCACCTTAGCCTCCCAACATGTTGTGATTAGAGGTGTGAGCCACCACATCTGGCTAAGTTATTTCTTTAAATATGTTAAACACAGTTATTTTATATTTTAGTATTTATTCTTTGATCTCTGTCTCTGCCATCTACTGTTTTGCTGTTTCTCACTCATGGTGTTTTCTTTCCCTATGTGTGCATGCCCGTGTTAAAGTAGAAATCTGGCCAGGTGTGGTGGCTCACACCTATAATCCTAGCACTTTAGGAGGCCAAGGTGAGTGGATCACCTGAGATCAGCCTGACCAGCATGGTGAAACCCTGTCTCTACTAAAATTACAAAAATTAGCTGGGCATAGTGGCAGGTACCTATAATCCCAGCTACTCAAGAGGCTGAGGCAGGAGAATCTCTTGAACCCAGGAGGCGGAGGTTACAGTGAGCCAAAATTGTGCCACTGCATTCCAGCCTGGGTGACAGAGCAAGACTCCATCTCAAGAAAAAAAAAAGAAGTAGAAATTCTTCAGTGGGGATTTGTGTTTGCTTTTGTTACTTACCTGAAGGAACTATGAAACTTTGACCTCTTTGTATTTGCAATCACTTCCATTTTTTCACTTGAGATTTCTTGGACCACAAAAGTAGTAGGGGCTTAAACCACAAACCCATTTAAAGACTAGTTGATGGTTCCGAATCTTGAGAGATTTTTTTTATTTTTCAAAGAAACAACTTTCCTTATCGTCCTCTTCTACCTGGTTGAATTTATTTCACACTCACTTATCTTTAGACTGCTAGCTTTATCTGCAAAGTCTTCTATTAGCTTCCCAGCCTTTGATGGGCCTTGGGTTTCATCTCTTGTTTACAAAATCTGGCAGCAGAGACTCTGACGGTGAATGCATCTTACCTCACAGGTTCCTGGATTCCCTCTGTTTGGGGGCTTTGTGACTTCCTTACTTTTGTGTCATTTTGCTGATACACTGGCATACAAAGCATAAGCCAGACAGCATATTAATTGCATTAGTCAGAAGGATCCTTCGTAACATCTAATCGACCATCATTCAGCCAGAACTAGAGTCCCCCAGCCATTCCAGGTCCTTCCTTCACCCCCAGGCATCGCTTCCTTCTGAAAACTTTCACGGCACTTAGCATTTCTATAAAATATGTTTGCAGCAATCCTTAGCTCCACCAGTTGGATGCTGTGAAGCATACATGGGTTTTGCAATTTAAGATTAGGGTTTGCATCTTGGTTCTGCTATTTATCATGGCCTTGGAAACTTCATCTCACTGAGCTTCAGTTTTCTTATTCGTAAAATGGGCCAACAGTCCCCTACTGTGTGTGCCATGCTCTCATGAGGATCACATGAAACCGGACCTGCCTTTAACGTAAGCTGACTCTGAATCAGCGGAACAAATGCAGGCCATAGGCTATATGTCTAAATACTTAAAAGTTATAAATGAAACCAACGAACAGCTATGTAAAATGGTTCTGTTCTACCTTGACAAATGCCCCTTTATAAGGACAGAAAAAGAAAAATTCTGATTTTTATATAGCAGAAGTCAGCAAAATATGAAACACAATTGAGTTTAATTATTATTGCACATGTCTAAATGCTGATGAATTACTTATGTTTGAAAGAGTAATAAAACAAAAGCATACATAATTTATAAATTATTATGTGTTTATTCCATATAATTAATTTTATTCCTTCATTTCAGCAAAATTGAGTTATGTATTATAATCAACATTATCTACAATTTGTGTTCTATTGACAATGATGTTAAATTAAACCACTATTTCTGAGTCCTTGTAGCTCTTAGTTTTGTTTCTTAAATTAATTTCATTTGGGAGAAATTTTGCTGAGATTCTGTTCAGTTTTGCTGAGGTAGAACAGCTGGAATTAGCAAAAAAATTTCTTAAGGCCACATTTTGAATCAGAAATGAATTATAAGTTTTTTCTTTTTTAAAATAAAAATTGAAGCCAGTTTGAGAAAGAAAATTATGTTTTTCATATGATGTTCAAACATTATAGTGAGGCTGCAACATATGATAATTGTATTAAGTAGAAAAAATATTAAGTATTTTAATTTTGTATAGATTATCATCTCATCTTGTTCTTTACTCCCTCAAAGTAATATCTAGATTAGTATTCATCTGACTATTTCATTAAGAAAAAATATATTATAAAGACATAGTATAAAGAAAACTGAAAACAGTAGGATTTTACTCAGTCAAAATTATACCTCAGTCTACAACGTCCAGAGAAATAATTCCTATACAAATTCATTTCAGGATGATTTGTATGTGAGTCTTCTCTTTCTTAGTCCACAGACATTTTTGTTTCCTTTTTTTGATTTTATCTTATTGGAATGTCACCTTTATTATGTATTTTATGTGTGACTCCTTTGGTTTAGAAAAGTCCTATAAATATTTAAAATAATAAATATGTATTTTTATTCCCTTTAAAAATGAAATAGCCAAACCTAGATTTTGTGGTAGGCTTTTGCTAACACTATCTCATAACAAATGTCAGTTGAGAGTTCAAATTCAAAATTACTGCTATTTCCCACTAAAAACAGAATTTTTCTGTTAGGCTGATTTCTTCCCATCATCCTATATCTTACCTGAATTAGATGTAAGTGTTTAACAGCACAGATGTGTTGTTCTCACCGTGTGAATAAGAGTAGTTAAGGTCAAATTTGTTATGTGTGTCAGCCAGATGTCCCATTTGGAGGAAGATTCACAGAATGTCATATATAATCTTTGAACTATTCCACAGAAAATTTAATTGAGAGCCTAATTGATTTTAGTAAGCAGTTCAAACCATGTGCAATCATACCCAGCACTAAGGATAGTTTTAAAGCCGTCATGTTTGGCCAGAAGAAATTTGTCTTCTGCAAATATTGTGTTCCATGTACAAAAAACATTCTTGGCCAGGCAAAGTGGCCATGCCTGTAATCTCACCACTTTGGGAAACCAAGGTGGGTGGATCATTTGAGGTCAGGAGTTCGAGACCTACCTGGCCAATGTGGTGAAACCCCTAATTTTAAAACTAGAAATACAAAAATTCTTTGAGTATTGTGGTGCACGCCTGTAATCCCAGCTACTTGGGAGACTGAGGCAGGAGAATCACTTGAATTCAGGAGGCAGAGGTTGCAGTGAGCCAAGATCATACTACTGCACTGAAAAACAAAACAAAAAGCATTCTTAGGCTTGACTGAATATTGGACACATTATTTTTTAAAAAGCATCACACCACTGCTGTTTAAGTTGGCAAATTTACGTATAATTGTTTCATACCAACAATGTCTATTAATTCAGCCTGTTGAAGTTCTAATGATTGCATGCGTGTTGTGTGCAAGCGATGCTTTATGTTTTCATTGAGAGCCCAATCAGTTCTCCTGGTAAGCAATTCAAACCACGTGCCACCATACTCAGCACCAAGAATACTTTTGAATTCTGACCTTGCATTAGTTTTCTATTGCTGCTGTAACAAATTACCACAAACTTAGCAGCTCGAAAAACGAACAAACACATGATCTTACAGTCCTGTAGGTTACAAGTCTGACATGTGGTCCATTGGGTAAGATCTAAGTTTTGGTGGATGCTGTTGGGGAGAATCTGTTTCCTTGCCTTTCCAGCTCCTAGAGGTTGACTGCTCTCTTTAGTTGCTGGCCCCTTCCTCCATCTTCACATCAGCAACGTTGCATCTCTCTGACCTTATTCTGTAGTCATTTCTCCCTGTGAGTCTCTTCTGTCTCCATCTTCCTTTTTTTTTAAGATGAAGTCTCGCTCCGTTGCCAGACTGGAGTGCAGTGCCATGATCTTGGCTCACTGCAGCTTCTGCCTCCAGGGTTCAAGCAATTCTCCTGCCTCAGCCTCCCAAGTAGGTGGGACTATAGGCACATGCCACCACACCCAGCTAATTTTTGTATTTTTGGTAGAGACAGGATTTCACTGTATTGGCTAGGATGGTCTAGATCTCTTGACCTCATGATCCACCTACTCAGCCTCCCAAAGGGCTGGGATTACAGGTGTGAGCCACTGCACCCGGCCCCATCTTCCATCTTTAAGGACTTTTGATTATACTCGGCCCACCTGAGTAACCAGAGACTCTCCCTATTTTAAGGTCAGTGGATTAGCAACTTTAATTTCACCTGGGACGTTAATACCCCTTTACTGTGTAACCTAACATATTCACTGGTTCTGGCAATTAGGATGTGAACATCTTTGGGGAGCCATTATTCTGGCTCCTGCAGACTTACCAACCATGTTATACTGTTATCACAAGCTTGCCTATGGCAGCTTTTGACATCAATGCCTAAAACTGAAAATAGGTTTTCTACTTCTTAAATCAAAGACTGCATTTTTAGAACAAATGTAAATCTGATGGAATTACTCTGTTATATCAACTTTCTTACTTTCTTCTTCTGTAGATCGATACTGTTTATAATGCTAGTCATTCAGTGGACTTTTCTTCCCTAGTACTCACTGCCTGAGTCTTATTTACTTCCTATTTTTTTTTTTTGAGACAGAGTCTCACTTTGTTGAGCAGGCTGGAGTGTAATGGCACAATCTCAGCTCACTGCAACCTCTGCCTCCTGGTTTAAGCAATTCTCCTACTTCAGCCTCCAGAGTAGCTGGGACCTCAGGTGCCTGCCACCATATCCAACTAATTTTCATAGTTTGAGTAGAGATGGGGTTTCACCATGTTGGCCAGGCTGGTCTCGAACTCCTGACCTCAAGTGATCTGCCCACCTCAGCCTCCCAAAGTGCTGAGATTTCAGGTGTGAGCCACTATTAAGTAATAGCCCAGCGCTATTTACTTTTTAAAAGCATTTTGTTTATCATTTTTTCACTTTATTGTCCATTGTCCATTAAATTATGAATATCCTTTGGTTCCTCCAACCCTGATATTGACCATTGATCTCATTACTTTTTATCCATCTTACATGTTTGGCCAATAGAGACTTACCATTATCTTGTAAATATTGTGCTGCATGTACAAAAAGCATTCTTATGCTTGACTGAATACTGGACTCATTGTTTTATAAAAAACATCACACCCAGTGTTGTAAATTGGCATTTTCCTGTAATTGTCTTGTACCAACAATGCTTGGCTATTGATTAAGCCTATTTAAAGTTCTAGTAATTGCATGCGTGTGGTGTGCAAGTGTTGTTTTATGCACTTTTAATTGAGAGCCTAAGTATTTCTCTCCTGTGGGAACTAGGCATGGTCCCGCAGGGGACGTGGCACATTGTTTAGCCTAAGTCCTGGTGCACTGCAGGTACTCAGCAAATGACAGGTTACAATTGCCGCAGCAAGGCTGGGCACAGTGGCTCATGCATGTAATCCCAGCCCTATGGGAGGCCAAGGCAGGTGGATTACCTGAGGTCAGGGGTTTGAGACCAGTCTGACCAACATAGGTGAAACCCCGTCTCTACTAAAAATATAAAAATGTAGCTGGGTGTGGTGGCGTGCGCCTGTAGTCCCAGCTACTTGGGAGGCTGAGGCACAAGAATCACTTGAACATAGGAGGCAGAGGTTGCAGTGAGCCGAGATCGCACCACTGCACTCCAGCCTGGGCAACAGAGTGAGACTCTGTCTCAAAATAAAAAATAGTAATAATAATAATTGCTGCAGCAATGCATGGCCTCCCCCTTTTCGCTCCCATTCTGCCACTGCCCTCTGCCAGCAAACACTTCACCGGACTCCCCACTGGCCTCTAATTATTCCCTGTCCTGGTTTTCCCTGTCACCTTGTCCCTCTTATGTAGAGGGAACTTCCTCTTCTGTAGGAACTGGGTTCTGGGCAGGGAGGTGACAGCACAATGCTGGGGTGGGAGTCTGGCTTTGAAGCCAGAGGCAGTTGCAGCATCAGCAGGCCCTGGGAGCTGGTTAGAACAGCAGACTCTTGCCTCAGCCACCACTCTGCAGTAAGATGCCCAGGTGGCCTGCAGACACCTGCAGAAGAAAGTTCAGGAGGCACTGGCTTGCATGATCTCACCGCTTGTATTAGTTTTCTAGGGCTGCCGTAACAAAAAGTGGTCTAAACAACAGAAAGTTATTTTCTTGCAGTTCTGGAGACTGAAAGGTGTTCCAGATCAAGGTGTGGTCGGGGTGGTTTCCTCCGAAGCCTCTCTCCTTGGCTTACGGATGGCCACTCTTGCGGCCCCTGCACGGGGTCACCACTCTGTGGGTGCTTATCCCTGGTATCTCTCTGTGAATTCAAAATTTCCCCTTCTTGGCAGGGACACCAGGCAAACTGGATTAGGGCCCACCCTGATGGCCTCTTGAAAGAATTTATCTCTGAATGCAGTCGCATCTGAGGTCGTGGGGGTTAGGACTTTAACTGAACAGATAAATTTTGGGAGGGACACAGTTCCCTCCCAGATTTAGCTCATAATGGCACTGTAATGAAGAAGAAGCTAAGGCTCAGAGAAGTATGTCACAGTCCAAAATCACAGTGCAGGCCAGGGGATAAGGGTTTTTATCTCTCGACAGAGCCCTCTCCAGGGGCAGCAATAAAGGACAGTGCACAGAGGACAGGGAATGGAATCTGTTGTCTGAATTTAGGTTTCAGCTTTGCTTCTGTTACTTTTAAGAACTTGAATAAATGCCCTAACCTCTCCTGGCCTCGGTTTCCTTTTCTGTGAAATGGGGACAATGAAAGGCTTTTCCTTACAAGCTGATCATGAGGATTCACTAAGCAGGAAATGCAGAATTCATGTTAATAATGCCTGAGGCCCCCTGTTCCCACTCTGCCTCTTGTCCTTCCCTGCTATCAAAATCTGCTCTTATTTACAGCTGGCCAAAAATGCCCAGTTATTTTCCCCAGATGGTTTGCCGTTTAATAGCTAGAAAAACCGAAGGCTTGAAATTGTCACGGTAAAATTATAGGCATCGGTTAGCAGGTGCATGCAAGTCTTGGTCATGCAAAAAGACTTTCTGGAGGCAGGAACTGAAAGGGAAAACTTGCTGATGTGCCCTTACACTCCGAGTTCCTGGAGGTTCTCACTTCTAAATAACAGGCTGCATATGATTTGATTTCATTTCACTCTAAATTGCCCAGCCTGCAACCAGGGATGCAAGGTGGAGTCCTACAGATCAATTCTGCTGTGCAAATAAGCAGGAACCTGCTTACTTGGGGGTGCTTAGAAATGAGGCCAAGCTACAAATTGTTGAGGAAATGATTGAAGTTTTCCTTTGGGGTCAAACTGGGTTTGGAATACAAAATTGTTTTCAAATATTTAGTTTGTCGTTTCGATGTATGTACCATGCGTTCTATGAAGTCCTGCTCTTTGCAAAGCACTTTGCTAAGGCTAGAGTGGGAAGATGGAGAGAATGTTCGTGCTTTCCTGTGCCACAGGAGCTCAGAGCAGGAGTGCAACTAAGAACTCGTAACGGGGTTCAGTAGACAGAAGTTCAAGCTGGGGAGGGCAGGGACACACCAGTCTTCTAATTCTAAGCTGGAACATCACTGTCCTGGGACAGAGGGACTCCTTTTATTATCCTTTATCCATTTGCCTTTTTTCTTTGGAAAGGCTGCTTTCAATCCTGCCCCTCTTGCACAGCCAATACTGGCTTTCCCATTCCCGTCTGGGGTTAGCAGAGCAGGTCAGATGGAGGCAGGTTCTTTTAATCTGGACCCAGTCCTGGCTTTGGTGGCAAAATATTCTCCCTAAGGCTGGGGCCAGATTCCTAAAGGAAGTCAAGTTGTCCAGTGTATGGATTTCCCTTGTGTTCCTCACTAGCTTTTGACAACATAAATCCCCCCAGTTTTGCCTGCCAGAATGCCGGGACCCGCAGAGAGAAGGGAAATAGTCACAAACTGAGTGGTCTTTTCCTCCAGCTCATGTTCAGCTACTGCCACTGTGGCTGTCACAGGGTCTGTGCTCTCCTGCAGCCCTGCCTGGCCTCCTCCCTGCAGGCAACCGCTTCCACATGCCCAGTGCTCTGAAATGTTTCTGCTCTCACTGGCCCCTTGTCACAAATATCTCTTGATTTATAGGATCTGCTAGCCTAATTCATATGAAGGAATGAATAATGATTGATGGAGTCTGCATTGTAACCAGTGGCCAGTGCTTTAATTAATAATTATGAAACAACAACTTAAAAGGAACAGAGAAAGAAGCTTGAAAGGTAGAAGGATGGACCCACTGTGGGAGCTGTTATTTCCGCTATCCCACCAAGCACGCGCAGTCCTCATCCACAAAGATCAAAGGCTGAAGGCCACTGGCCTATTTGCCTCCTTGTCATCAGCCTTGGTGGGGTGGAAATCTGCAAGTCAAGATTCCTGCTGCCCATTATAGGAACCCATCCACCATAAACCAGGGACATCAGCAGAATTGAATGGTAAACCAAACACTGGAACAAATTGCTTTAATTACCTAAGACTGGACCATGAACCAACTTCATTATATCCCCTCGTCCTAGTTGACCAGTTTATCCCAGAACTGAACTAAGGGCTCTCGAAAACTTGGAGCTACTGCTAGAAGGGAATGTCCTGATCATTCAGCTTGCCAAGCCCTCTCATTTTACACGGAGGCCCTGAGAGGTGTGGCCCAGGGCCTCGGCTTCATTAAATGCCTCACTCTTCTCAAGGCCACGTGGCACCCCAGGGGCCCAGATTTGACTCATTACTCTGGCAGCCCCTCACCTTCAGCACTGCTCCATGTGACTGCTTGACTTGGAATCCCCCAAAATAGCACAAGGCTGGGCACAGTGGCTCACACCTTTAATCCCAACACTTTAGGAGGCCAAGATGGGAGAATCACTTGAGCCCAGGAGTTCAAGATGAGTCTGGGCAACATAGTGAGACCCTGTCTCTAAACAAAAAATAAAAAATTAGGCCTGGCTCGGCTCACGCCTGTAATCCCAGCCCTTTGAAGATCACTTTAGGTCAGGAGTTCGAGACCAGTCTGGGCAACTGGATAAAACCCTGTCTCTACTAGTAACACAAAAAAATTAGAGTGTGGTGGTATATACCTGTAATCCCAGCTACTCGAGAGGCTGAGGCAGAAGAATTGCTTGAACCCAGAAGGCAGAGGTTTCATTGAGCGGAGATCATGCCACTGCACTCCATCCTGGGCAAAAGAGAAAGATTCTGACTCAAAAAAAAAAAAAAAAAAAAAAAAATTAGCTGACCCTCGTGGCACTCCTGTAGTTCCAGCTACTCAGGTGACTAAGGTGGGAGGATCATTTGAGCCCAGGAGTTTGAGTAAGCCATGATTGCACCGCTGCACTCCAGCCTGGGCTTCAGTTCAAGATCCTGTCTCAAAGAGAGAGAGAGAGAGAGAGAGAGAGAGAGAGAGCGCACAGACTCTGGTATTATATATTGCATTTTTTTAAAACAGAAAACCTCTCTTACACTAAAAAATTGGTGCCCCAAATGAGAGATGGGTGGCTAGATTGAAGTTCTTCTAGCTCCCCCTCACAGCCTTAGAAAATTGTGACCTGATTTATGTTGTGATTACTAATAATATCATTATTATAATTTGCTTCAATTATCCTACTCATTTATAATTTACCTTTCTTTCTTTCTTTTTTTTAACAGAGTTTTGCTCTTTTTTGCTCAGGCTGGAGTGCAATGCTGCCATCTCGGCTCACTGCAACCTCCATCCACCTCTTGGGTTCAAGCGATTCTCCTGTCTCAGCCTCCCGAGTAGCTGAGATTGCAGGCTCACACCACCACACCGGGCTAATTTTGTATTTTTAGTAGAGACAGGGTTTCACCATGTTTTTCAGGCTGGTCTTGAACTCCTAACCTCATGATCGGCCTGCCTTGGCCTCCCAAAGTGCTGGGATTGCAGGCGTGAGCCACTGCGCCTGGCCTTATAATTTACCTTTCAAAGGTTATGGTGTCATTTATCTAAATCAGTGGTCCTTACCTGGAGGTGACTTTTGCCCCCAGGGGACATCTGGCAAGATCTGGAGATATTTCTGGTCGTCACACTTGCGGGGGGTAAGCTGCCCACAGTGTGAGCCGGTGGTGTCCAGCAGTAGAGGCCATGGATGCTGGGAAAGGATGCACAGGTTGGCCCCACAACAAAGAATTATCCGGCCCAAAGTGTCAATAGTGTCAGACTTGAGAAACCCTTGGTTTAAATCAACACCCAAGGGGAAAAAATGTCTCCTGCAATCCTGCAATCCTGCTACCTCAACGAATTAAACGCTTCACTTTTCTGCGTTCCTCCCAGCCTCTGCCCCACGGTGTAAACTTAAATTTCCCAAGCTCTTGTAATCGTGGCAGGAATACAGTTTAAATTCCCCTTCTCTTCACTTATGATTGTATCCTGGGCTGTTGTCCCTCTGGCCTCATTATCTTCTCACTTACCACTGTTAGTGGATGGAATACAATACTCCAGGCAGGTTGATAGCCCGTATTTCACCTGACCAGTCCAGATTTCTCAGTGGGAGTGCTTTTCAGGGGGGACTCACGAAGTGGGCTGCATGGGCGGGGGGTGGCTTGAGGGGCCCTGCTATGGGCAGCTGCCTCCTCTTCCTGCAGCCCAGGCATCAGCATCATGGTCCTCATCATCAAAAGCCCTTTATGAAGCACCTTGGTGAATATACGCTGGCACCGGGGGCATTTTCTGCAGAGTTCTTCCCACCAGCCCCGACCTGCAGGGTTGCCGGCCTTGACAGACAGCATCTATGTCAGCTCACCAAAAAAGCGTCCAGAAACCGGGCTGTAGGCCCCAGGCGGAGGGTGCAAAAACGGATTATTAGGCAAGATTCATGCCAAGGGTAAGTATGGCAGGGGATGCAAAGGCAGGCTGGATTTCCAAAGGGAGCCTGGCCCTTGAATTCTCTCCTCCAGCTGGCTAGAGGCTTCTTGGAGGACTTGGGATTTTAGAAGCCACTGCAAAGGAAGGAGAGAGTGAGGGGAACAGCTTAGTGGGTCAAGGGCTTGTGATCAAGCGCTCCAGGCAAACGGTGCACAGCCTGTAAGAAGATGTTTCTCCGGAAGCCCTCGTGCCACCCTCTGGTCTGACCTCAGTGTCCTTTTCCTTGCCTCCGCAGGTGTTCCATGAGCAAGGCATCCTGTTTGGCTACCGCCATCCACAGAGTTCTGCCACGGCCTGCATCCTCAGTCTTTTCCAAATGACCAATGAGACTCTCAACATTTGGACTCACTTGCTGCCTTTCTGGTATCTTCCTACCCCTTCGACCGGCCTGTCTCCTCCAGGAGTCCTGGAGACCAGGGAGTTTGTTTTTTGTTTTAAATGGAGTTTGCTCTTGTTGCCCAGGCTGGAGTACAGTGGCGCGATCTCAGCTCACCACAAGCAATTCTCCTGCCTCAGCCTCCCGAGTAGTTGGGATTACAGGCATGTGCCACCATACCAGCTAATTTTGCATTTTTAGTAGAGATGGGGTTTCTCCATTTCAGGCTGGTCTCAAACTCCCCATCTCAGGTGATCCACCTGCCTCTGCCTCCAAAAGTGCTGGGATTACAGATGTGAGCCACCATGCCTGGCTGACCAGGGCGTCTTAAAACACAGCTAGTGTTGTGAGGGCTGAGATTCTGTGCTGGGATTTGGGGATTCCCCCATGGGTACACGAGGATGAAGAGTGTGTGACAGAGGGAAGAAACATTGGGTGTGCCACTGCGATGACCTAATTTAAGGAATGGATTGTGGTAGGATTTGAGGGGAAATCTCGAAAGCACCTCGGTCCTTCCCCGCTCTGGTGTCAGATTTAATAGCATTTACCTTCATCTCCTTCAGTCCTGGAGATTTTCCCAGTCTTCCAGGAGCCCTGGTTAAAATGTCACTAGTTTGAGCAAGTCAACCTCTCTAAGCTTCACCTTTTCCTACCTGCAAAGCAGTTGTGATGGTCCACACCTCCCCAGGGGTTGCCGTGGGGGTTTGGGAAGAAAACATTGGTAGAGGCACCTGGCACAGAGCTGTGCGGGTTCCTAGTCATTCTGGGAACCACGGCCGCTGGGAGGCACTTGGTCAGGCAGTCTGTAGATGGAGCCAGCTAAGAGCAAAGCTCTGGGAAGCCTGTACGCAGAAATGGGAGTTGCCAGGGAAGCGAAGGGGAGCCTTGCTGAGAAAGGTGGGGGCTGAAAGCCAATGTCACACTTTGTACCCTTTGCTTAATGAGTGGAGGATGGAGACAGGGTCAAAGCACCAAATCACAGTGGATCCAAAGTGGAAGAACTAGGAGGCCATTCAAGCCACTGTCCCACTCGGACCACCATTGGTTGATATAGACACAGCAGAGAGAAGGGGTGGCTTCCTTATGTCATGCAGGGGAGCTGTGGCACAGGCTGGTCTCTGGACTCCCTCCAGTTGTGTTGAGAAGAGATTTGGAGTGTGCAGCAAGTGGAGATGGGTCCATGGCCCCCACACAGGGACAGTCAGCCCAAGTAGAAGTCAGAAGACAGAACCGGGGCCAAAACGTAGGGGCAGGCTGTTTGGTTCCAGCAGCCAGCCCAGTGGAGAGGGGAGAAAGCTCAGTCTGGTGTGAAGTTCAAGGAGGTGGGAGGGGGTTAGAAAGACTGCCTTAAAATATTTGATAGGCTGGCCTGGTGTGGTGGCTCACACCTGTAATCCCAGCTCTTTGGGAGGCTGAGGTGGGCAGATCACAAAGTCAGGAGTTCGAGATCAGCCTGACCAACATGGTGAAACCCCGTCTCTATTAAAAATACAAAAATTAGTGAGGCATGGTGGCACATGTCTGCAGTCTCAGCTACTCTGGAGGCTGAGGCAGGAGAATCACTTGAACCCAGGAAGTGGAGTTTGTGACCAGCCGAGATCGAGCCACTGCATTCCAGCCTGGGCAACAGAGTAAGACTCTGTCTCAAAAAAAAGAAAGCAAAATATTTGACAGGCTTGTTTTCTATGATCCTGGTGGAGAGAACTAAGGACAATCAAATGGAGATAGATTCCAGGGGGACAGGTTTAAGCCAATGAAGGAGAACTTTCCAGCCCTTAGAGCTGCCTTGGGAGGTAATGAGTCCCCTATCCCTGGAAGCATGGAAGCTGAGGCTGGAGAATCACTAGGGGATTTGACTAGATATACATAAAGGCTCTCTTCTTACTTCACCTGCCCATTCCCAACATCCTGCCTCCCAATTAAAAAAGGACCTCCCCTCCCATCTCCCTAGCACATGGTATTTCCCCAAAGTGAGAAGACAGAGGAGTTGGTCATGGTGGGGAGGGGGAATGGAGATAGAAGATAGGCAAGGAACTAAAAGGAGCTCCCATCACGGAGGGTGAGTGGGCCCTCTGTGTTCCAGGTTCTTTGCGTGGAGGTTTGTGACTGCACTGTACGTAACAGACATCAAGAATGACAGCTACTCCTGGCCCATGCTTGTGTACATGTGCACCAGCTGCGTGTACCCACTTGTGTCCAGCTGTGCACACACCTTCAGCTCTATGTCCAAGAATGCCCGGCACATATGCTACTTCCTGGACTATGGCGCCGTCAACCTCTTCAGCCTGGGTAGGTGAGGCCCTGCTCTTGCTTTCCCTCCCCTGCAACTGAGCTGTTTGTCCCTTTTCCTGTGAGCTAGGGTCACCAGAAGGATTTGATGAGTTTGCAGAAGAGCCCAGGGAATGCCAGCACTCCTGTCCAGGTTCCCGATGGGTGTTTTATAAGAAATTATGCTGCTAAATATTTAGCCACTGGCTCCGTGGGGATAACAGCTGCGATCTGCAATGTTTGCCAATTTCTGTGGTATAAATCTTCCCACCGTGACCAGCTTCAACCTACCAACATGATGTCACAGAACACAGGGGTGGGAAGAGATACGTGCAGCACACCGTTACAGAAATTCCACCGTGCAGATACGGTAGATGTAGTCATTGAGTACTCAGTACTTTTGTTAATATGATTTATTTAATTGCAAGTTCATGTAATTTAATTTTTAATGATGGCTGTGTTCCGCTCCCAGCTCTCTCACAGTTCAGAATGAGCTGACTCCAGTACATCAGTGCTGGTATCTGTCATGCCAGGCAAAGGAGGAGGGTGAGGTCATGAGCCTCACATGTCCAGAGGCTTAGAGCAATCAGAGGTGCTCAGAGTGCGTGGGAAGAGAGCAGTGGCCTAAGCCGGTGAAACTGGGTGCTGACTGCCTCTACTTCCTGTCCCTCTCTCATTTTTTTTGCCCTTCTGCTGATTATATTGACTTTTTCTTTAACTGTGATGCTCCCTCCTCTGGCCACCCCTTCTCTCCTCCCCTTGTGGGCATGCATCCATTCCCAAGGATGCGAGTTCTAGATTCTTCCTCCAAGTCCCACTCTAGGTGAGAAAACCAATTATTGTCTTCCTTGCCCAAGAGGTTGTCCATGAAAGCCTACCTCCATCCTCTTTCTTCATATACACAGACTCACACAAACACACATGTACTGACACACACACAGGGCACTACACATATACACACACACCACACACACAATACACTCACATGCACACACACACACTCCCAGACACTTCACACACACCACACACCACATGTACTCACACACTGACACACACACATATACACACTCACACCACACACAGTTCACTCACATACACATACACCACATACACACAATACATCACATACTCTCAGATGCTTCACACACACACCACACACCACATGTACTCACACACTGACACACAGTCACATACATACACTCACACCACATACACACAGTACACTCACATGCATACACACACTCAGACACTCCATACACCCCACACTTACACACTAACACACACACAATACACTAACATACATACCACATACACACACACATGCACATACTCATACCACATACAATACACTCACATGCACACACACTCTCAGACACTCCACACACACGTACACACTGACACAATACACTCACACACACACCATATACAATGCACTCACATGCACACACACTCCACACACACCCAACACGCACTCACACAATACATTGACACACACATTACATTGCATACACACACATACACACCACTCACATGCACACACACACCACACATACACACTGACACATACAATACATACACTCACACCACATACAGACAATACACTCACATGCACATATACACACACATACATCACACACACCACACACACATCACACACACCACACACATACACACATATACTCACACACAGGCTCACTCACATACACTCTCACACACATGCACACATACTTTCCCACTTCATTGCCAAGTCCTCAGTGCTCTGCTGTCCAGTCCCCAGCATTCACCAGGCCTTGCCCCTTCGCCCGTGAGCCAGGGTCACCCTCAGGCTTTGAGGGATTTGCAGAAGACAGACGGAAGGTGTGTCAAGGGTCCCGGCCTCCTGACGGCTGGGATTGCCGTGATTGCCCCTCTTTCTCTGGCCCCTGCCATGTCCCTCCCTCCCTCCAGGGGTCCTCCCACCTTCTGCTGGGCTGGCTCCCCTCCTCTGCTTTCCGGCATATATGGGTGGAGAGGCTCAGAAGTGGTTCTCTGACCTCTCCTCTCACGCGATCCAGCTCCCTGGGGATCTCCGTGCCTACTGCATCTCTCCCCACCTCTGGAGAAACCCCATCTCCAGTGTAAACCTCCTACCTGAGGTCCATACCACCTGGATCCAGGAGACCAGAACCGTGCCTCCTTCCACCCCTGCCCCCACACCTGCTACCCCTCTGTATGTCCAACCTGACTGATGGCTGCGCCCCTACTCATCCTCCCAAGTCAGAAGTCTGACTAATCCTCGGGGTCCCCTTCCTCTCACTCCCTGCCCCCACCTGCCCTCTGGCCAATTGGTTATTAAGGCCAGGTGACTTCTCTCCTATCTGCTGTAAGCAGCACTGCCCCCTGGTCTTGACTCAGGCCCCAGCCTCTCACCTGCACGGTTATCACAGCCCCTCCACCTCACCTGGCCCCTGGAGTCTTCGACGACACCTTCTACCACCTCACCCTCCACCCACAGGGCCCCTTGTCATTGGAAGCATTCCAGACTCCTTCGAGGGGCGGCTTCTTGGCCCTCGGTCACCTGCCCCAGGCTTGTTTCAATAAGTGTGGGCATTTCTGGAGTAATAGCTGCATGGCCCCCTCGAAAAGGACAGTGATCTCCTCTGCTCTTCCAAATACATGCTTCAGCAAACAGGTCTCTAGAAGGTCCTTAGGCAACCCTTCTCTCACAAACACCAAAACCTAAAACACAACACAACACCCAGCCTCTCAGCTGGCCTGCCCCCCGGCTGCTATGACATCCTCGTCTCAGCAAGGGCCCTCCCTCCAGCACTGATCTTTCTACCAGCAGCACCCAAGTCCCTGAGCAGGTGAGAAGTGCACACTCTGAGTAGAGCTCAGCTTGCTGGGTCTGTCATCGTGGACCGCAGCATGTGGCTAAAAGCGGGGACTGTCACTAAACTGCCTGCATTTCAAGCCCATCTCTGCTGACTCCCTAGCTGCAGGTCTCTGGGCGAGTGATTGCACCTCTCCGTCCCTCAGCTTCCTATCTGTACAGTGAGGATAAGTGTGGAGTTACGAAGGAGGGTGGTTAAAGTCTTACGTGACATCATATAGGTAAAGCCCTTAGAGCAGAGCTGGGCTCATAGTACATTCTCAGGATGGGATTTGGGTGAGCAGAGAAAGGAGAGGAGGACATCCTGGAAGGTGGAATGGTACCAGCGAGGGCACAGAGTCAGGACTGTGGGAATGATAAGGGCCAAGCTAGATGCTGGGGATGGTCTTTGCAAGGGGCCCACGTGGTGCCAAGGCCTGGCCCCTCTCCCAAGCTTGGCTTTCCTTCCACAGGCTCGGCCATTGCCTACTCTGCATACACGTTCCCGGACGCGCTGGTGTGCACCACCTTCCATGACTACTATGTGGCTCTGGCTGTGCTGAACACCACCCTCAGCACAGGCCTCTCCTGCTACTCCAGGTACTGGGTGGCTCTGACCTCAGATGGGAGGGGAGGGAGGACCTTGCATGCAGCTCCTGGGACTCTTTGAGGGAACCGGAAAGAGGTGGGCTCGTGGAAAGCGTGCTTGGGAACCTAGCACTGAGTTGCAGCTGATTTCCCATTGTGGCAAAATCAGCTTCCTGGGCATGTAAGCGCCAGCCATCCATGCTCAGAGAGTCTCAGACTTGGTTTAATACTCTGCTGCCTTTTTTTTGTTGTTTTTTAGAGACGGAGTCTCACTCTGTCACCCAGGCTGGAATGCAATGGCATGATCTTGGCTCACTGCAACCCCCAGCTCCTGAGTTCAAGCAATTCTCCTGCCTCAGCCTCCCATATAGCTGGGATTACAGGCACTCGCCACCATGCCTAATTTTTGTATTTTTTGTAGAGACAGGGTTTCACCATGTTGGTCAGGCTGGCCTTGAACTCCTGACCTCAGGTCATCCACCCACCTTTGCCTCCCAAAGTGCTGGGATCACAGGTGTGAGCCACCACGCCCGGCCAGTTTTGTTGTTCTTGTTGTTGAGACAGGGTCTCACTCTGTGGCCCAGGCTGGTGTGGTCTCAGCTCACTGCAACCTCAGCTTCCCAGGCTCATCTGCTGCATTCTTAACAATTTGTAATGAGTTTTGAACCGGGGGGTCCCTGCTCTTTGATTTCGTACCAGGCTCTACAAATTATGTAGCTGGTTCTATTGCCAGACAAGTTGCTTATCCTTGAACTTCAGTTTGCTCATTTATAAAATAAGGCCATTACAAACACCCCTAAGACAAATGGAAGGATTTCAGGTAAGGTACCCAGGATGCTTAGCACAAACCTGGCACAGAGGAGATGCCCCATAAATGTGTGGTTGCTAATGGTGACTGTGTGTGCCTGCCTCTGGGCATATGTGGTAGATGATGAGTATTATTCAAATGCCCTATGCATCCCTCGTCGCTGTAAGTTTGGCCCAGCTTACTGGCTCTAATTTCCACTGTTTTTTTTTTCTTTCAAGAAAACTCACTGGGGCATGACTGCAGGGAATGTGGTTATGAGGATAACTACACCTGTTTATTCAGCTCTGTGTAAAAGCAAACTGCACGGAAGTTCCTTTTCCCTAAAGGAAATCTCCCGCATGGTTGTGCTGGGGTGGCAGCCATGGCTGAATGGTGCCAAGGCTGGTACTTCTGGGCTGGAGGGCTTTGGTGCTGGTCAGGTAAGGTAGGCTGGCAGGCACATCTGAATTCCTTGTCCCCCGCAGTGGCAGCTCCAGAGAGCCAGTGGAGTCTCCCTGCCTCCATTTACCCCCTTCTCCCCAGGAAAAAACAGGGAGGTAAAATGTGCCCCATCTGGTAACTTCTCCAGAATAATTTTGCCTCCAGCTTCCTTGGGGTGACACTTGGGATGTATGGGGCTGAGGGAGAGCAGGCAGGTTTCACAAACTGGACAAACCAGTTTTTTTGTTTTTGTTTTGTATTTTTAAATGGAAGGATAGATTCTGAAGCAGCATGGGGAATACTTGTTCCAACTTACCTTCTATTTACCTGCGCGGAGACAGCTTGGAAGCAGGGCGTTACCTTCCATGGGAGTGAAAGTCTCCTTTCTAGGAGTCCCTGCCGTGGATGACAGGAGTCATAGCACACATAGAAAATAACGCTGTGGAAAGAAGCCCAACAGAGATGAAGCCAGCCCCGGAGGCACAGTGCCCGGGTGCGTGGGCTTACGGACGGGCCATGGTCCGGGAACCTGGACGCTCTTGGACCTGGTCCTTGGACCAGTCACTGCCCCTGTCTGCCTGACTCTCCCAGGTCTGTGTGGCTCTGGTGTTTGAAAGTTAGGATGAAACGGGGAGACCACCATAGGTTGAGGGAGCAGAAGAGGAAGAGAAGGCTTCACAAGTGTAAAAGAAAGTCTCCAGAGTGAGGCCAGGTGCTGTGGCTCACGTCTGTGATCCCAGCACTTTGGGAACCCCAGGTGGGTGGATTATCTGAGGTCAGGAGTTCGAGACCAGCCTGGTCAACATGGTGAAACCCCATCTCTACTAAAAATATGAAAGTTAGCTGGAGAGGAGGACTCGAGAGGCTGAGGCAAGAAAATCTCTTGAATCCGGGAGGCAGAGGTTGCAGTGGGCCAAGATTGTGACACTGAACTCAAGCCTGGGCAACAGAGCAAAAAAAAAAATTGTATTTTTAGTAGAGACGGGGTTTCGACATGTTGGCCAGGCTAGTGTTGAACGCCTGAACTCAGGTGATCCACCCTCCTCAGCATCCCAAAGTGCTAGGATTACAGGTGTGAGCCACCGTGCCCAGCCTAGCTTGCTTTCTTCTAGCCAGGCGTCTTCTCTGATGGTTCAGATATAACAGATGGGGTCTTTTGGATGTGGCATGCGTGGTGTCTTTGGAGGAACTTGTCTGGCAGGCCAGCTTTGCCAGGCATCTCCTGGGCGCCTGACTTTGGGGGCTTTTCCCTCTGCCAATGAAATGGATTATGTATTGATGGAACACATCTGTGGCTATTCCATCCCTCCACCCATCTACACACCCATCCAACATTCCTTAAATGCCTGCCATACTCCAGGTATTATGTTAGGAGCTGGGGGTGCCAGGAGAATGCCCTTGCCTTCAGAGAGCACCCAGTGCCATAGGAAACACAGATTGCAGATGCCCCCAAAGGCCCAGCATGAGGCCATCATATTTTAGAGTGTAGCAGGAAGGAGTGTAATGTAAACAAATAATGATAAGGCAAAATGCCAGCTGCTGGGATACACAGAGTTCTGAGAAGTGAAATTAGGACTGGATATTGAGGAAGGCTGGACACTTTTACTGGAGAGGAAGACAGAGTGACCAGCCTGGAGAATGGTGAGGACTGCAGAGAGGGTGGGCCAGCGTCGGGAAGCAGCAAGGTGCATCAGAGCTGCCAGAGTCTGCAAGGGTGGATGGAGGACAGCAGCTAGAGAGGGGCTTGGAGGGTGGGCTAGGGGCCTGTGGGTCCTATGAGGACTGGCCCTTTGCTCATGAAGGATGAGAATCTCCTAGGGAAAAAATAGAAATCCTGTGCACTCGGCTTCCATGCCCTGAGGGGTTTCCAGGTGTGTTAATAGCAATTGAAATGGGAGCTGAGGGGAGAGGGAGGTGGGGGGCTATGTTGGAATTGAAAGAGAGGAAGTGGGCACATGCCACACTCTTGCAGCCAAAGGGAGAGAGGGCATTCCAGCTGTGGCCCTTCCAGTGCCCTTTGTATCTTGTCCTCGCTCCACGTTCCCTCACCCGTGGTTTTGCCGCTCTTACAAGCCCTGTCCTCCCCTCTGTTCAATCCCTGCCTCTGCCTAGGGTATCTGGGGAGAAAGCTGACTCGTGTGCAGGAGTGATGCTGGCGCTGACTAACTTCAGCAGAAGCAGGTAGAGAGGAGGGTGTGGGCATCTGGAGGCCTGGATTTCAGCCCTGTTCCTCCAGACTTGCTATGTGGCTTCAGGGCAGTCACTGTCCCCTCTGGGCCTCAGGGTCTGTGTCTTCAACGAGGGCATCTGAGACGATGTCCTCTGGGTCCTCTCTGGTTTGGGCATCCTTCGATGCCAATGCCTTAGTGTCTTCTCCAGGTTTCCTCTCTCAGCTGCCTTCCTCCCCCAGGCTCCACCCTGCCTCTCCCTCCTGCTCCATCCGGCCGCAGTTGGGCAGGATCAGGAGAGAACCACCTTCCCCTTCCCAAAGCACGGGGGGAGACCAGGAACCTCATTATCAGCCTGATAGTTATCCTATGCTTGCCCCAAAATCAGTATTGAAATGGAATTAGTTCCAATACAAGGCCAACATTAAGGCCAATCTCAACAGAGAGAGCTTTGTCGTGCCCTGAGTGGTTTTTGGTTCCTACTATCATGGACTTTGGTTCAAGTGAATATGATCCAGAAAACTACCTTCTCATTCTGTAGCATTTGAGAGGAGAAATGAGAGAATGCATGCCCTCTTCATGGGTCTTGGAGCAAGGCGGGGGTGGCGGGGGCCCTGGCCTGCTCATGCCTGCATGGGAAAGGGCTGCCAGTCCCTTCAGGAATGTCAGTTACATGGTGAGTTCTATATATCACGAATCACTGACCATCTCCATCCAATGCATCCAACCATTGATTTTTTTTTTTTTTTTTTTTCAAAGAGCTGCTGAGTGAGAAACCCCTTGGTCAGAGCTGTGAGAGTGAGAGATTAACTTTCACCCATGAGCTCTGCTGTCAGGACAGCTTGGCAGTTGCTGAAGCAGCTCAAAGGGGTGGAGTTGACCTGGAAGAGGTTTGGGGTCAGCACTGGAGGTAGAAGGCTCAGCAGGCATGGTTCTCAGACAGAGGCTTGGCCAGAGGATAAAGTGCTGCTATGGCCACGTGCGAGCATGGGGAAATGTTCACATTCCTGCAGTTCTCCAAAATAAGACAACTCCTATACAATAAAACAGCCATAACAGGCTGGGCGCAGTGGCTCACGCCTGAAATCCGAGCACTTTGGGAGGCCGAAGTGGGTGGATCACCTGAGGTTAGGAGTTCAAGACCAGCCTGGCCAACATGATGAAACCCTGTCTCTACTAAAAATAAAAAATTAGCCAGGTGTGGTGGCGTGCACCTGTAGTCCCAGTTACTCAGGAAGCTGAGGCAGGAGCATCGCTTGAACCCGGAGGTGGAGGTTGCAGTGAGCTGAGATTGCGCCGCTGCACTCCAACCTGGGCTGCAGAGTGAGACTCCATCTCAAAACAAAACAAAACAACCATAACCACCGCCCCACATGCATCCGTGTGTGCATCTCTGCAGTAGAACGATTTTTCCAAACGCCCACTAGTTTCAAGCCCGAGTTCCGGAATTTCAGTTGCTAATTCTTCCAGCTTTGTTGTCAGGGTTTAGAACAGGCTGTGATGAATCGACCCTCTCCTTATGAAGGGTTCTCCCGCAACCCAGTGTATGCTGCCAACGTCGTTCTGGGCAGAGTCCTGATTTCCTTACAGCAGCCTCTCAACCCTCTAGGGCGGGACTGCAGTAAGCCTGAGTAGGCTGGGCTGTTCCCACTAGAGGGCTGGCTGCACGTGGAACACCTCCGAGGATTCCACGGCTGTGGCTCTGCTCTGGCTGTGGCGACATCGCGTGGCCTGACGCGGAACTGCACCTTGGTAGCTGGCGGCCCCTCTCCCATGCTATTGGCCCTTCTGCCTTTTTCTCTGTTGCTGTCTCTCTTCTGTTCTGCTTTTTTCCTCCTTCTTTTCTTTCCCTCTAGACTCGGCTTTGCAACTGGAGAGGCTGGTCCGTTTGTCCCGGGTGAAACACTTTATCAGGCCGAGTGAAATGTTGTCTCAAGTCACAGAAAATCCATGCTTTGGGGGATGGCCCTCGCCAGCCAGAGCCAGAGTTCTTCCAGTGTAAGTGGCCACAGGAGCCCTTAAGAGCGAGCCTGTCAACCCAGAGAGACGGCAGGCGGTGGCAGGGCAGAGGGAGGGAGGGGGTGGCCTGCCTCGGCGGGTCAGGGTCTGCTGAAGGACTGAGAAGGCAGGCCGGTGAGGCAGGTAGCACTACTGTGTGCCTCTGCTCCGGGGCAGAGCAGGCTGGGAAGGGTGAAGACTGGGCGGGGTCTGAGGCTGTCCAGCCTACTGCAGGAGGCAGAGGGGATGACATTTGGGAGCCAGAAAGTCCAGGGCTTAAATCCTAGCTCTGCTTCTCTTGGCTCATCTGATTTCTGGCAGATCACCCAGAACCTGTTTGTTTCCTCCTGTTCCTATTTTCTGGACCAACATAGATAGAAGGTGGTGAAAGAGAGAGAATGGCACCCCATGATGCAAGTTTAGAGCTGCCATTTAGTCTGTGTGACTGTGCAGTGCACAGTTTAAACACCTGGTGGGCACTGTTTCATTAAATCCTTACAACAAGGCTGTGATGAGGCACAGTCATTGCCTCAGTGTTACACCTGAGGATCAGGAGGTACACAAAGTTTAGTGACCTGCCAAGGTCACATGGTTGTGAAGGGCAGAGTCAGGATTTGAACCCAGGGTGTCCCAATCAAGCCCTCCACGTGAAATCCCAGTGCTGTGCTGCCTCACCTGTCCTGGAGTTTGGCTGTGGTTCTTTCTTGGGGCGGGGGGGATGATGCATCTGAGTCCATTCTCCTTGAGCTTCTCACCTGGTACGTGCCGTGTGTGTGTGTGTGTGTGACTTACTGGCTGGGTCAGGAAAGAAGGAACATGAAAGTGGGCTGGAATGAAGTTGGAACTTGTCTTGGGAGGCTGTGGGGCTTCTTGGGGCACACAGAGGTGTCCCTTTCCCCAGAAATAGGAATCCCTGGGTGGCCATTTGTGCTCAGTTGCCCTGAGTACTGAGTGGAGCACACTAGCCTGGAGAACGTCCGCATCCTCGGACCTCCTTCTCCACTGGGTCCCGGGGATTCAGGCCTGACCAGACCTCGTGCCTGCCTGAGGAGGGTTCCACAGCTGCGTGAAGTGGGAGTCCCTGCATACTCCATGCTGAGGGATAAGGCAGCAGTGGGGCTTATGGTCAAATGGCTTTACTGGCTCATAAGAGGCATGGGCAGGCTGGGCGCGGTGGCTCACGCCTATAATCCCAGCACTTTGGGAGGCTGAGGCGGGTGGATCATGAGGTCAAGCTATCGAGACCATCCTGGTCAACATAGTAAAACCCTGTCTCTACTAAAAATACAAAAATTAGCTGGGCATGGTGGTGCATGCCTGTAGTCCCAGCTACTCGGGAGGCTGAGGCAGGAGAATTGCTTGAACCCAGGAGACGGAGGTTGCGGTGAGCCGGGATTGTGCCACTGCACTCCAGCCTGGGTAACAAGAACGAAACTCTGTCTCAAAAAAAAAAAAAAAAAAAAAGAGGCATGGACAGCCTGGACAGGGGACATGGGTCTGGGCTCAGAGGGAACACAGATGGGATTTGAAGGAGAAAGAACAGGCTTGTGGACTGGGACCGAGGTTCTTGGAAGCAGAGGTGGAAGCCACAGCAGGACACAGACCCCATCTCTGCAGAGTGTGATAAGGGGCAGAACTGTCAGCAAAGGCTGAAAGGGCCCCAATGCATGCATTGCCTCTCAGACTGCATCAGAACAGCCACCCCACCAAAAGCCTCGGTGCGTGGCTCTGCATCCACTGTACTGGATTCCTTACCCTGCAGTCCTGTGGGCCCCGAGGGAGGACAGAGCCCTCCACAGTACATCTCAGCATTGATGCGGGGATTATACCTGTCCCTACTACCTGGCCTTGGCTGCCCAACCAGCACTGGTGAGCACTTCCTTACCAAGGCCTCAGTTCTGGGCTGTGGTTTTGTGCAGAGACTCTCCTTGCCTGCCTCCCTATGTCCTCCCAGGGTGCAGCCTGCCCTTGGTGCTGCCCAGCTCCCCATACCCTGAGCTGCTGCCCCAGGCTGGGTCCAAGTCAGCTGAGGCCCTGTCATGTGCTGTCCAGGGGGACCTGCCTGTCTTCTCAACAATCAGTGTCACTTGTTTTATTGTTGCTGTTAGCTGTCTTTAGATTGTAGGTTGGGTAAGGGTGGCAACGAAGGAGAGAAGGAAAGACTTCATGTTTATTTAGTTTTCCCAAGCCAAGTGTCCCTGTGTGTGGTATAAATATTCCAGAAAGCTCTCCAAGGATCAAATTCCTACTTGAACCAAGATCTCCTTCATGACAATACCTGGCCTCCAACTAGATGGGTGCATCTCCGTCTTTGCAGTGTGCTCCCCAAGAGTCTGTGCCAGTGGGCCCCCCTTTCCCCCTACCTGTTACCTGTCCCCATAGTAACTAGGGTTTTAAAAGGCTCTTTGGCAGTTAGGTAACTTGGCCCTCGAAGGGTTTCTGCCCAGCACCTCCTTTCTGGCTGAGTCTAGACACCACTGCTTCCCACCGTCAGGAGGATGTCTCTCTGGAGATCTTTTTGCATCTGAAGTTTTGTCACTTTCATCGGGGTGGGAGGAATGGACGAGGCTGGTGGAGAAGCTGCTGGCCACGGAGCTTGCACAAAAATGCTTGTCCTCTGTTGATAACCAGGCACTCGGTATGCATGTGCATATGTAATTTACTGAGATGCTTTTCATTCCATTTCCTCCCCACTTTCTTTCCCTGATTTAGGTTTCTTGAAATCCAGAAGCCCAGACTCTGTAAGGTGATTCGCATCCTCGCCTTTGCTTATCCCTACACCTGGGACTCCCTCCCAATCTTCTACAGGGTAAGGACTGGCTGCAAATCCTCTCTGCCTGTTGGCAATGCCAGGAAGTCAGTTGCTTCCTGAGCTTCTGGGGGTCAAAACACTGCAATGTGAACCATAGAACAAAACAGGAGTTGAGACCCAGGTGCTGCCTTGGTGGCACTTGAGGAGTGTTTAAGAGATGGCATAAACACAGAGGCCCTGACAGACAATATGACTGGGAGCTCGGGAATGTCAGAGAGCCAGGCAGAGCAGGAGCCTGGGGCTTTGGGGGTGAGCATGCAGCCTGGGGCTTTGGGGTGAGCAGGCAGCCTGGGGCTTTGGGGTGAGCAGGAGGGCAAACTCTGCAGGTGGACCTCCAATACCTGCTGTCAGACCCTGGGCAAATTCTCTACACCTCGATTTCCCTCATCTGTAAATTGGGCCTGATAACACCTCATGAGCCATGGGGAGGGTAACACGGAGAACATGTAAAGTGCTGACTGGTAGCAGGAGTTTGGGAATGCATGATTCTATCATCAAGTAGTATGTGGTTAGTATTGAAGGAAAAGGTATGAATGAGGGTCTTAAAAGAGTGATGGGAATGAGATGGAAACCATAAAGGAAAAGGGTGTAGGAGGGACAACAAGCAGGACAGGAAGGGGAAAGTCCATGCACTTTCAAACCATATAAGCTTGAGTTCAAATTCTGGTCCCACTGCTCACTGGCTGTGTGACCTCAGGCAGGGTACACAACTCCCTGAGCCTCAGTTTAGTTTCCTCATCTGTACCTGAGAGTACTAGCCCCTCCTTTGTATCAAAACAATGGATCTGATAGGCCCTGAGTGCCTGTCCAGTACCCAGTGACTGAAGCTCCCTCCTAGAGGCAGCGTCCTGTGGGTTTGAAGACTGAAGCCCAGATGGCAGAGATGAGGGGCAAAGGGAGGGGCAGAGTTCCACCCAGAAGCTGGGGCATTGAGCATATTCTCTGTGCTCTGCCTCTGTGGATCTGAGGGAGCCCCAAAGATGGGGGTGCCACCCGTTCCCCTCACTCCTTCCTCGAGGGCGCAAACCACACACAGGAAACTGAAAGCAGGCAGAGCAATTCTGTCCCATGCACCTCCAAATCAGGCAGTGCAGGTCCTGTGTTGTGACAAACGCTGTGTGCTTCTGGCATGTGGCTGAGTCAGAGGAGGGCAGAGGGAAGGGGAGGTCCAATTCTAAGTGGTGATGTTGTTGCTGGAATCAGCCTGCCTGGATTCAGATGCCGACTTCACTTCTCAGTAAGTGATGTGCAAGTCACTTTCCGGCCCACTTTCCTCATCTACAAAATGTGGAAAGGAAGAGTCTGCCTTATGGTAATTGTGGCTCAGATGAAATGATGCATGGAAGAGGCTTGGCCTGCTGCCCTTGGTAAGTGCTAGCTACTATGGCTGTTTATAGCAATAATACAAAAACTGTATGTAGCTCTGAAACAGTATAGTGGCCATCATTGATACTTTTGGGTGATTCAGAAGGCCTTTCAAGGATTTCTAGGCCTTAAAGCCTTGATTAGGAGCACCAGTTCAGTGGATGTACTGATAAAAAGCGAGTTCTAGTGTGAACCCCCCACTTCTTACTATACAGCTGACCCTTAAACACACAGGTTTGAACTTCGCATGGATTTTCCTCCACCTCTGCCACTCATGAGACAGCAAGACCAACCCCTTTTCTTCTTCCACTTGCTTTTCTCTAGCTTACTTTATTGTAAGAATACAGTATATACTACATACAAAGTATGTGTTAATTGACAGTTTGTTACAGGCAAGGCTTCCAATCAACAGGAGGCAATTCGTATAAGTTTGGAGAAGTCAAAAGTTGTACATGGACTTTTGACTGCAGGGGGTCAGTGCCCCTAGCCTGTATGTTAAGGGTCAACTGTACTTACATTTTATCCCCAGAAAGAGTAGCAATTATCTAACAGGATTTTTACCTTTCTTTTCCTTTCCCATTCCTTCCTTCTTTCCTCTTTTCCCCCCTTCAGTAAGTAGATAACCCAAAACTCTTATGAGCATTTGGGGGATTGAAATACAATAGTCTTGAGTCTCAACTGACCACACTCAGGGTAGGAGTTCCGCTCACATGGTGCCTGAGTTTCCTCTCCCAGGCCACAGACCTGAGGAGGCGAGGGCCTTGGCCTCTGGAGTTTGGGTGTGTGCGCTGACATGTGTGGGTGTCAGAGCCCCGAAATCCCAGCTCCAGGTGCTGAGAAGGAAGAGGGCCTGCCCCAGGCCTGTCCTCTCAAGACCTGATGTTTCTTCAAACACCTGCAGCTATTCCTGTTCCCAGGGGAGAGTGCACAGAATGAAGCCTCCTTGTACCACCAGAAGCACATGATCATGACCCTCCTGGCCTCTTTCTTGTACTCTGCACACCTGCCAGAGCGCCTAGCCCCGGGACGCTTTGACTACATTGGTGAGTGCTGCTCTGTTTATTGCCCTCCTGGCTGGGAAGGGTCTCGTCTCTGACTCCAGTGCCTGTAGCTGCAAAGGCAGGGACGGGCAGGGAGAGATGCCAAAGTGAGTGACATTGCAAGGTGACAGAGGCCAGGATGTCCACAGCAGGTGCATTGTTAGGTAGCATGGGCAGGATGGAGGGCAGGTGGACCCAGAAGCCTAAAGCATTCTGATGGAGTATGGAGCCAGTGTGTCCTATTGTCTATTATTAAATGAACATTTAATAATGTTAATAGGGCTGGACGTGGTGGCTCATGCATGTAATCCCAGCACTTTGGGAGGCCAAGGTGGGCAGATTACTTGAGCCTGTGCTGCAGACAATCCTGAACAACATAGTGAAACCCTGTTTCTAAAAGAAAAAAAAATACAAAAATTAGCCAGGTGTTGTGGGATGTGTTTGTGGTCCCAGCTACTGGGAGGCTGAGGCAGGAGGCTGGCTGGAGCCTGGGAGGTGGAGGCTGCAGTGAGCCACAATCATGCACTGCACTCTAGTCTGGGTGAGAGAGGTCTCATATGAAGAAAAAATAAAAAGAACATTGGGGGCAGCTGTGGATAGGAAGAGGGAAGACAGGATGAAGATGGCTCTGAGGGTACCAGACAACAGGGGGCTATGTAGAAAAGGGGAAAGGCGACAGCGTCTGTCTTTATCTTGACCATGGTGGGTGGGAGGGGGCCAGGAGTCATGGTAGAGCAGCGGTTTCTCAAGGGGTGGTCATCAGCCAAGCAGTATCAGCATTATCTGAGAACATGCAGCTTCTCAGGCCCCACCCCAGACCTCCTGAACCAGAAACTCCCAAGAGTGGAACCCGGTACTCACACAGAGGCTGAGTCATCCTCCAGATGAACCTGAGCTCACTGAAGTTTGAGATGATGTAGGGTGGAGGGAAGGTGTCAGGGTCACGGGGGTTTCCACCTGCTGGCAGAGCTCTTTCCCCCTTTCTGTCTAGGGAAGGTGGCGGGGGCATGCAGAATGTGCCTCCTCCGCCCTGGCTCTGGGACTGGCTACAAGGAGGCACCTTTGCATCACTCCTGGTGAGGCTAACAAGACTTTGGGGTGAGAGTTCCTTAGTTGAGTACATGGGAATCGAAGGGCCAGTCATTGTCCCCATGAGGGCAGGAAGCTTGCTTCTCTCCAAGCCCATTTTGTCCCTGATTTTCCATCTCCTTCCACTAAGAGATGTGGCCAGATGTGGTTTATTTGATCTGATTAAAGTTTTAGCTCCTTTCCTTCTTTTGTTGTGTCAGAAAGGGTCGTAACTAGCAAAATGCTTAGAGGGCAGATTTCCAAAAAGGAGGAAAAGGAGAGGCCAGGGAATAGGAGTCACCAGCACCCTGACTGCCATGTCCACCTCCCCAGCCCCGCTTGAGGAAGTAGAGGTGGCTGTGTAGCGAGTCTTGGGGGATGCAGGAAAAAGAGCCCTGGGCCTTCTTTTGCTACCACTCAGGCTTCTTAACATTTTATTTCTTCATCTCTATGTATCCTCTTGGGCCTAGGGGTACAGAGCTGAAAAACACCCTGTGGGGGACATTTCCTAGACAATAGCTCATGACAGATCATTAAGATTTGGGACACTGTTAGTCCTTAACTAACAGAGTCTGCTGGAGGTGGGAATCCCTCTCTCGCCATGAGCCCCAGATTTCCTGGGAAGTGCTGGCCTGGCATGGTTTGGCCCACGGGAAGCTCCTCCCTATTCCTGTTAGGCGAGATTGTTGAAATCACTCTTCCTGCTGCAGCCACATTTCAGATACATCCAATGCTGATGGTTCTTTCTTTTATCTCACGCCCCAGTGGAGACAGGCTTGAGCCTCAGCTGGAGAAGGTGCCTAGTTACCGGCTTTGCCCTGTGTTCTGAGAGTACAGCTCTCTGCTGGAGAAGAAACCCCTTTGCTGTATCACATACGGATTTGGAAATCAAACACAGCCCACTAGTACAGCTTGAGTAAGGCAGGTGTGGCAGCTCCAGGCACATCTTCTTCCTGGGAGACAGATACTGGGGGCCTCACAGCTCCCTGCTGTAGGAAACTTATCCACTTGAGAATCCTCATCCCTTCTACATTCTTATTCCTGACTCTGTTCCTGCTCAATAGTGGAGGTGGCCAGGCTGCTTCCATCCTAGGACACATTTATTGAATATTTCTTCTGAGATAGGTCCTGGGGGTGCAACACTGAAGTTTTTATTTTTCTAGAGATGGGATCTCCCTGTGTTGCCCAGGCTGGTCTCAAACTCCTGGGTTCAAGCAATCCTCCTTCCTTGGCCTCCCAAAGTGCTGGGATTACAGGTATGAGCACCATGCCCGGGCTTTTTATTTTTTTAAAACCAAAGGAGAATCCTTATTTAACTCTTACGTTGTACTAGTTCACTAGGGCTGCCATAACAAAGAATCACAGACTGGGTCTAAACAACAGAAATTTATTTTCTCACAATTCTGGAGGCTGGAAATCTGAGATCGAAGTGTTGGCAGGGTTGATTTCAACGGAGGCCTCTCTCTTTGGCTTGTTGTTGGCTGTTCTTTCCATCTCTCTTCATGTGGTCTTTTTCTCTGTGTACATGCATGTCTGTGTCCTAAACTCCTTTTCTTATAAGGACACCAGTCATAGTGCATTAGGCCCATCTTAGAGACCTCATTTTTACTTGTTTCTCTAAGGATCCTATCTGCAAATATGGTCTCATTCTGGGGATTAAGTCTTCAGCACATGTATTTTTCAGCCCAGGACATCATTCAGCCCATAACACATGTGGTCTCCTCCTTACTCCTGGGGTCTGAGGGTTGTCCTCCAAACTGCCCCTGACCCTAGGCATTGGACTTGTTTTCTCACCAACTGCCAACCACCCAGCATGTCCCTGTCCACTCCCACTACCCTCTACTTGGCTCCCACCCTGTGTGATGAGCACCATGTGAGCTGGGTCCAGCATGGCATCAGGGAGGAAGAGTCCTGGTCAGGTCTGTGATTAACCAGCAGTAAGGAGAGGTCCACTTGGTTAGCGGCCAAGAGACAATTCAGCCAGCTTCTCCTTCAGCATTAAAGTGAGACTCTGAGCTGATCAGTGCTGGCTCTCAAGAGATGACCTTTGGCAGAAAGTGGTGCCTAATTTTTTCATCTGAAAAATGAGACCAGTAGATAAGTTGTTTTAAAAAAGAATTTGGATTTGGTTTCTCTGGTGGCCCTTTTATTTTTCTCATATTGCTTCTTAAAAATAAACTTATTGGCCAGGTGTGGTAGCTCACGCCTGTAATCCAAACACTTTGGAGGCCAAGGCGGGTGAATCACCTGAGGTTGGGAGTTCAAGACCGGCCTGACCAACATGGTGAAACTCCATCTTAAAAAATAAATAAAAAAAAAATAAACTTATTATCACTTCTCAGCTTTTTGGCTAAGATCAAGCGTAAAATAAGTTTATTAAGGTATATTTCACATATTCTATAATTCCCTGATGTCAAGTATACAATTTAATGATATTTTCAGTAAAGTCACCATACATCAGTTTTAGAACATTTTTGTCCCCTCCATCAGACCCATGCACTGTTAATCCCTATTCTCACCCCTGCTGGAGGCAGCCATCAGTCTACCCTCTGTCTTTACAGATTTGCATATTCTAGACATTTCATATAAAAGGAATCATATAATATGTGGTCTCCTGTCTGGTTTCTTTCACTTAGCATCATTTTTGTATACATGCCATGGCATGTATCAGTACTCATTCCTTTTAATTGCTGATATTGATGGCCTTTTGTGTTTGCCATAGGTCACAGTCACCAGCTGTTTCATGTGTGTGTGATCCTGGCCACGTACCTGCAGATGGAAGCCATACTTCTGGACAAGACTTTGAGGAAGGAATGGCTCCTGGCCACCTCCAAGCCCTTCTCTTTCTCTCAGATAGCTGGAGCCATACTTCTGTGCATCATTTTCAGCCTCGGCAACATAATTTATTTCTCAGCTGCTCTGTATCGGACTCCTGAGCCAGAATTACATAAAAAAGAAACATGATTCAGACCATAAGCCTTTCATGCCAGATGACAATGTTAAGCCGCCAACACCTTAACCACCACAAGCTGGAGGTGGTTACAGCTTATAATGGCCTAAAATATTCATAATGGTTGGTGTCTTTTGAATGAATTCATTTCAAAAAGGTATTCAGCTAGAGAACGTTCTCTAAATGTGCACTGATTCTGTGTGTGTGATTTTAAAAGGAGAATATGGCTCAAGCAAGTCCTTGTTAAAGCAAACTATTGACATTTCATTAATTTTAAAATACTGAAAATGGGGTTTTTAATTCTATTTAAACAATTGGATTAAGCATATTACCCTGGAGCTTTGTATTATTCTTTAAAAATGAATCTTTCTTCATGTGATAAATTTCATGCAGCAAAGCTTCTCTCAAGAGCTCTCATAGTGGCCTATCAACTACTTTGGGAGATTGAGCCAGGTCAGTCACTGGGAGGATCTGTGAAAGGAAGTTGGTCACTGAGAGCCTTGGGGACTGGGAAAACATTCCAGAATGAAGAGACCTGTTTGGGGAGGGGTCTTTTCTCCTTCTCCACCTAGCGAAGGGAGAACAGAAGAAGAGTCCTCTCTTTCCACAAGTCCATTCTGCCTTCAAAGTGCAAGTTCTGTCATTATGGATTTGGAGTTTGTCACTTTTTTTTCTTAAAAGTCCACAGTGGGGTGTCGTGTGTTCTGTTATGCTCTGTTTTCTGGTTGCCAGTTTGATCTGCAAAGTATTATTCGGTGCAGGTAAAATGTGTTAAACTATGAGTTGGCTGAGTTAATCCCAATTAGTTGTGCTCATCTGCCACCTTTTCAATCAATGGAAATTGCTATATTTGGGGATGTCATACATTTGATATTGCTTCAGCATTTCAAATACGCTGCAAAACTTAGCATCCATGTGCATAGGAAGTTAATGACCTTGCCAGTAGGGTGGTCACATATAGTGTTCTCAAGCGTTACTGTGAACCAGAAACATCTAGTAATCTTGTGACAAATGTGGACTCCTGGGGAAAACCAGGGTGTTCTGCTTCACTAGGTTAAATGTAGGCTTTGTAGAGGAGAGCTGCACTGGAGCAAGGCTCCCAGATGATCCTAATGCAGGAGGGCCAGAGGCCAAACTTGAAGAACTGCTAGTGTTACACGTTCCAGAAGATATTGGACCTCTCAGCCTTGTTTTGCCTGAGTTTTAGCAACTCACCAACAAAGGCGTAGGCCCCATTTTATGTTCCAGAGTTTTCTGCTCTGCATAGTTCTGAAACACTGAGCATTTTCTCATTTTTTGCATTACTGACTAAAGTTCAATATTTCATGGTGTTTCCAGGGAACACAGAAATGCTGATGCAAGATAACTTTTGACAGAGGCCCATCAAACCCTGTTCTGCACTTCGTAATGACTTAGGGGCCTTCCTCAAATTGCAGGATCCTCTTTGCTGACTCAGGAATACCCCATGTCTTAGACTACTGCCTCTACCATTAACTAGCCCAGACATTTGAATGGCCTTGTAAGTAGCTCACTGTCCAATCCTCTAAGGACAAGTAACAATTTATATTGGATGAGAGTGGTCAAGAAACATGATTTCATTAGTTTTAATATTTGTTTACTTCCTCTGGGGAAGGCAGACTGATAAAATTATATGGGCTAGTACGTCTTTGGTACATTAATTGCAAGCTGCATGACAAATTTGTTTTTTTGGCAACAACCTGCCATTTTTAGTGGAATTCCACAACGGCAGGGTCTGTGGGCTTCCAGTTCATCTTACTGCAACTTCAATTTTATGGCAAAAACAGCTCAAAGTTTAAATTCCCCTTTCTATGAAGGCCAGAAACATGCAGTGTTTTAAATTCGCTCCTTTATAGATAACAAAATAATGTTTAGCTCAGTAAGAACTGAAATAATGAGTGATCAATTTGAAGGATTTTTGGATTATTTAATCTTTGCTTATGTTGCTTTTTCACATGCTTAATGATGAAAATGAAATGTTAAATCAAAACAATAAGATCAAGGGTTTCATAACATTTTTGTAAGTTTGGTAAACATTAGTCCTGTATACTTTTGGGGACAGTGTTATAAATCAGAATTTTATGACAGTTTGCAGCACACTGATTTGGAAGCTTCCAGTGCAAAATGAGAATGGGTTCAAATACACTACTGATCATTAAGTATTAAGTAATAGGCATTAGATGTCTAATGTGAGTGTAGTTCCATCCAAGCCATCTCAGAAAGCCTAAAATGTTGTAAGGGAGTCAGCTGAAGGCCTCACTGGAGCTGGTCTCAATTTTTAAAAAGTGTCTCACTACACTTAAGAGATGTGACATGTTTCCATTGTTAACAATTGCTCACCATGGCATTGTCTCAAAAAAGACTATGGGCAGGAGGGTGACACATTCCTAATGGGATGTACCTCTCCACCCCCTTGCTTGAGAAGCACTACTCTAAAATTTACCAGACCTTACAACTGTGATAAAACTTGAATGTGTATGAATGAAGCCATTCAGTCAACTTTACCTCCCTTCACTCTTTGAAGGGTTTCCTTTTCCATTGCTCAGTTTTTAGAAAATAATTCTCATATTTTTTCTTAGGAAATGAATTTGTGGCTGGTCTGAAGGTAGGAAGTTAACTCAATTGATTGTTCACAGTCAGTCATAGATTAAGCTCCTTGTTCTGCTCTTTCCTTCTTCTTACTACCACGCTTGACTCTAGTCTTAAAAGAAAGAAAGAAAGAATGAATTAATCTGTGGCTGGGTGCAGTGGCTCATGCTTGTAATCCCAGCACTTTGGGAGACTGAAGTGGGAGGACTGCTTGAACCCAGGGGTGCAAGGCCAGCCCAGGCAATAGAGCCAGATACTGCCTCTATAAAAAAATATAAAAACTAGCTGGTTATGGTGGTGCACACCTGTGGTCCCAGCTACTGTGGAGGGTGACGTGGGAGGACTTTTGAGCCCAGGAGTTGGATGCTGCAGTGAGCTCTGATTGCGCCATTGCACTCTAGACTGGGCGACAGAGCGAGACCCTGCCTCAAATTGAAAAAAAAAAAAAGAAATGAATTTGTAATTGTTGGTAGGATGTCGTGGGAAATTTAGAGGCTTTCTGAGTATAAAGTGATTTAAATATTTGATCTGCTGAAGTCTTTCTGGAAGTGTTGTTTCTTTCTCTCCCCTCCCCCTGCCCCCACCACCAGTGGAACCTTGCTCACCTGAGAGGTTCTGAGGAAGTGGGGTGGAGTAGAACGGCATTGTCAGATATGTTCAAGAAACCCTTCGTTTTATCTATTTTGTACCTTATGGTACCCTTTAAAATTTTTTTTAATTAAAAAAATTTTTTTGAGACAGTGTCCGATTCTGTTGCCCAGGCTGATATGTAGTGTTGCAATCTCAGCTCACTGCAACCTCTGCCTTCCAGGCTTCAGTAATCTTCCCACCTCAGCTTCCTGAGTAGCTGGGACTACAGGTGCATGCCACTAAGTCTGGCTAATTTTTTGTATTTCTTATAGAGATAGGGTTTTGCCATGCTGCCCAGGCTGGTTTCAAACTCCTGGATTCAGTTATTTATCTGCCTCTGCCTCCCAAAGTGCTGGGATTACAGGCATGAGCCACACTGTGCCCAGTCCATGATACCCTTTTGAAATACCTATTAACATTGTACAACAACACTTCAAAACATATTATTTGAATGCCAGCCTCTGATTTTCTAGTCAATAACCCGTTAAGGCAAAGACCTATTTCCAAACTCCGATGTTCTTCAACTTACACTAATGTCTGGCTTTCTTCAACTGTGTGAGAGAAAAAAATAAATACAATTTATTTATTATCATAAAGTCATCCTGTTTGCCACTTGATTTGGTTATGTTTTATCTACCACACTGCAAACCTGTTCATTCATGATGAGAAACAGATTCCCCATACACGTGTATATCAGAAATCATTCAATGAATAGTTAGTGCTTCCTATGTATAGAATGGCCACTATCCTAGGAACCGGGGATACACAAGTGAACAAAACCTACAATGTCCCTCCCTCATGGAGCTAGTGTTCTGGTTGGGCAGGTAGACAAGATATATAGAGGAATCCGGTCACTAAGTGCTGTAAAGAAACTAAGCCTCATAGGGCATGTGAATTGATGGCCACTCTGACAAGCTGACGTTTGAGGAAGACTTAATGGGCAAAAAGGAACCAGCCTTGTCAGCTTGTCGGGGGAAGGCACTGCAGGTCAAGCTAAGTAGAGAGGTCCCAAGGCCGGCAGGTACTTGTTCTACTCGAAGGATGTTAACTCTGGAAGATACCTGGATGACTTGACTTTTGAAGAATTCTGAGATTTTCCTGATTTTTTTCCCCACTGAGAAATTGCCTCTAGAGCTCTCCTATGTCTCTTTGGTTCTTGTATGGAATGTGTCAACTTGTAAAAGATGCATTTCAGACAAACAGTTGTCATGCCCATTCTCTTCATGCTCAGCAACAGATTTCTAAAACAGGCTGAACTTTTGCCTCCTCCAGAACACAAGGAAAGGCCCTCAAAGAGCACTGAATTCAGCCCTTTTAAAATGTGTTTGATGATGTAAAATGCAGATTCTCAGGCCCAAACATACTGACACAGACTACCCACAGTGGGAGAGGGAGTCCTGTAGTTTCGAATTTGTAGCTAAAGCTGTAGGTGATTTTTAATATAAGGGAGTTTAAGGAGCACTGATATAGTCCAATCATTTAAGAAGCACTGATATAGTCCAATCATTTAAGAAGCACTGATATAGTCCAATAATTTTTAAACATAATTTCAGACTTAGAAAAATGTTGCAAAATAGTCCAAAGAATTCCCAGGTATTTTCACCTTTTCTCCTTTACTCCCTTTTCCAACAGTGAGAAACCTGACTCCCATTAGCCACAATACGTTTTATTATTATTATTTTTTGAGATGAAATCTCACTCTGTCACCCAGGGTGGAGTACAGTGGCATGATGTTGGCTCACTGCAACTTCTGCCTCCCAGGTTCAAGCGATTCTCCCGCCTCAGCCTCCCGAGTAGCTGGGATTACAGGCACCTGCCATAATGCCTGGCTAATTTTTATATTTTTTTAGTAGAGGCGAGGTTTCATCATGTTGGCCAAGCTGGTCTCAAATTCCTGACCTCAAGTGATAGAACTGCCTCAGCCTCTCATCGTGGGATTACAGGCATGAGCCACCTTGTCCAGCCCACAAAACATTTTATTTGCTCAATCCTAGAACATACAGAACGTTGTTCCAGAATTACCAACTCATGTCTGTGCCTACTAATTAGAATTCAACATGTTTCAAGTTCTTTTTGTCTTGAGCCTGAAGGCAAGCTTGATTCTAAATAGTCACAGTTACCTGGATTATTTCCCCCTTTCTGTGTATGTTTATTTATTTGAAATATAGTTCAGATCATTTGTTTCTTTCTTTTTTGAGACAGAGTCTTGCTCTGTCATCAGGCACCCGGCTGGAGTGCAGTGGCATGATCTTGGCTCACTGCAACCTCAGCCTCCCCGGTTCAAGCAATTCTCCTGCCTCAGCCTCCTGAGTAGCTGGGACTACAGATGTGGGCCATCCTGCCCAGTTAATTTTTATATTTTAGTAGAGACGGGGTTTCACTATGTTGGCCAGGATGGTCTCAATCTCTTGGCCTCATGATCCGCCCGCCTCGGCCTCCCAAAGTGCTGGGATTACAGGCTTGAGCCACCGCACCCAGCCTCATTTGTTTCTTTTTGTGTAAATTTTACTGTCTCCCCCAAAACACACATACACACACACACACATTGGTTTTATTAATTTGTGTTTTATGTATGTAAACATTAACATCTAACCATTCATGTTACCAATGGACTGGCAAGAGAGATTCATGACCTGGGAACCTGAGACAATGTTTCTGAGGCCACTGAGTGGCCAGCAGGGCCTGGGAGGGAACAGTGTGTGGAGCATGTCGAAGCTCCCAAGGCAGTGCTGTCTCCATTTTACCGCCTCCCCTCAAACACTCTGGGTGTCATCAGTTTCTGGTCATTGGTGTTTACTGGGTTCCCACAGCTGGCCTTGCTTCTCTGGGTGTTTTGATTAATAAATGGTTTCAAATTTGTATAGTGTTAGCCCCTCCTCAATGATTTGCATAAGATTCTTTTGGTCCAATTTAATAGTTTCTAATAAAGTTAACATAAGACCCACAATCCCACCCAGGAGAAATAAAAACACACCTACATAAAGGCTTTTATACAAATAATCATATCAATTTCGTAATCTCTAGAAAGTAGAAACCACCTACACGTCCGACTGGTGAATGAATGAATTGTCCGGCAGTCATACAGTGGAATATACTCAGCAATGAAAAGGGAACAAATCACTGGTACATACAATACATGGATGAATGTCAAAGCATTTTGCTGAGTGAAAGAAAAGACATTCTGGAAAAGGCAAAAGTATAGGGAAGAAAATCAGAAAAGTGGCTGCCAAGGCCCAGGAGTAAGGGCAGCACAGGGAATTTTCCAGTGTGATGGAAATAAACATTTGATTGTGGTTACAGCATAGTATACATTTGTCAAATACACAGAATAATACAACTAAAAAGGGTCAGTTTTACTGTATGTAAATTATACCTAAAATATCTGACTTTAGAAAGAAAAAAGTCCCCCAGTTCTCTTCTCCCCACCCTCCTACCCTCACTCCTAATCTGGATCTCTAATTTTATGGTAAAATGCGAATCTTTTCCTGGCTATAGGGAGCCCTTTGCCATTTTTGAATAGAGAAATGATGTGATGATTTGGTAGTTATAAGAAAATTAAAAAGCCAGAGAGTTTTAATACAGAAATGAGGGAGGAAGAAGAAACTGGCCTGAAGAGAAGCCGGAGGTGGTATGATGGAACTGAGTCCTCAACTGCAGTGTTCTTTGAAGGGATGGATTCATTCATCCCTTCAGCAGCACCTACACTGCTGGGCACTGGATGCACAACAATGCCATCTAGTGAGGCTGTGGGGAGAAGCCAGTAGAGGACACAGGAATGAACAGTGAATGTTAGCCAACTGGAATTTAGTGCTGAAACAAGTCAACAGGTGCAGTGAGTGGGAAAGAGCAGTGTGCAGTGGGAGGTGGTGGCTGTACCCACGGGGTCCAGTATCCACAGCAGGGTAGTTGCCAGATCTGCTGAGAACTGAAGACGAGGCACTGTCAGAGGAAAGGAGGGAGGAGAGTGTGACAGCACAGAGTATGGCATGTGAGCACACTGTGTTCAGGGCACTGCCATTCAACATGACTGGAGGGGATGGGTGATGAGTCTGCAGAGGAAATGCCTCTGCAGGGGCATTGATGGGTGATGAGTCTGCAGAGGAAATGCCTCAGAGCCCTGTGGTGGGTCTCCAACAATGGGGAACCACTGCAGAGTTTCATACAGGGGAGTAATATAGTAAGATCCGTGATTTAGAGGTGAGCAAATTGGAAACTGGATTGGAACGTGGCAGCAGGGAGGCCTGTAAGGACACTGCTGTCTTCATCAGACCAGAGATGGTGGTGGCCAAGGAGATGAAGAAAAGTAGAGAGGTTTGGAGGTTTGGCTACTTATTAGGTAGAACTGTTAAGATTTAGTGACTGAACGTTGAGACAGAAGAAGAGAGAAAAGGCAAAAATGGTGCCTTGGACTCTGGCTTGGGTGATGCCATCCACTGAGAGGGAGCAAGTTTGGGAGAAGAGATTAGAACGTGTTAGGTGTGAGATGCTTGTGGGATATAGAAGTGGAGAATCCAGAAGACAGTTGGATAGATGGCTGTGGAGCTCAGAAGAGAAAACATGAATGATGGCAAGTCATGTGAGTGCTTGAGAGTGCCTAGGGAGAAGGCACACCTAGTGACCAGAGCTCTAAACCCTGAGCAACAATATTTAAGGGAGAAAAAAAACTCACAAAGGAGACTGAGAAAGAAAGGCTAGACAGCCAGGAGAAAAAATAAAGGCAAGGGAAGAAAGGAATGGGCAACATCTTTTAGTGTTGTTGAGATGTCAAGTAAGACAAAGATCAGTTAGATTTAGCATCAAGGAAATGGTAATCTTGGTGACAAGTTCTAATAGAGAGTCTGAGATAGAAGCTAAACTGAAGAGCAACTAAGAGATTGCTAGTTAGCCCAATTCCTAAATGATAACAATTCAAAGCTCTAGGTTGGGCACGGTGGCTCACACCTATAATCCTAGCACTTTGGGAGGCTGAGGCAGGCAGATCACTTGAGGTCAGGATTTCCAGACCAGCCTGGCCAGCATGGTGAAACCCCGTCTGTACTAAATATACAAAAACTTAGCTGGAAGTGGTGGTGCATGCCTGTAGTTCCAGCTACTCGGGAAGCTGAGGCAGGAGAATTGCTTGAACCCTGGAGGCGGAGGTTGCAGTGAGCTGAGATCGGGTCACTGCACTCCAGCCTGGGTGACAGAGCAATACTCTGTCTCAAAAAACAAAACAAAACAAAACAAAATTCCAAACTCTAGCTTGACAACAAAGTCCTAATGATTCAAAGACTTCAATAAATAAATAAATAAATAAATAACAAAGCAATAAAAGCAGTAGGAAAAAAATATGGGAAATTAAAAAAAAACTCAGAATGGATGTATTTTTCTAGTATGACACAAAACAGAAGCCATAAAAGACAGATAAATGTCCAACTGAACTTTTTTCTAAGCCATCACAAAACATATACAAATAAAATAACCAAAATATGAACAATAAAAATATTTAAACTCACATTTTGGATGAGGACCAATTCTTTTTAATATAAGAAATTTCACAAATCATTAAGAAAAACTTAACAACCAATAGAACAAAGAAACAAAGAATATAAACAGTTCATAGAAAAGGAATCAAACGTGTTCTTAAATATATGAATATACACTCGACCTCATTTATCGGAAGATAAATGAAAATTTTACATGATTTTTCTCACCAATTGATATCAGATATCAATAGATTGATATCTGTTGAAAAGTTTGATAACACTTTGAGAATTGTGGCGAAACAGGTACTCTCATACAGGCTGGTGGGAGTGTACACTGTGACAGCTTTTATGGAGAACAATTTGCAGTATCTGTGAAACATTACACGTGTATACTCTTTGACTCAGCAATTCTGTTTCTAGAAATGTATCCTACATATTTACCTGCATTGTATAAATTTCCAAGCTTATTCACTATAGCCATATCTGTAATAGCAAAAATTGGAACCATCCTAACTTAGGGTGGAAAAGGTGTGATACCTTTCTTTACCCAGCTTAAGGGTCACAGCTGACACTACCATAACAAAAGACAGATTAACAAGATAAATGGATAACCAATTGATTGAATCACAGGGTTTGTTTGTTTGTTTGTTTTTGTTTTGAGACAAGTCTTGCTCTATTGCCCAGGCTGGAGCTCATTGCAATCTCTGCCTTCCAGGTTCAAGCAATTCTCCTGCCTTGACCTCCTGAGTAGCTGGGATTACAGGCATGTGCCACCAGGCCCGGCTAATTTTGTATTTTTAGTAGAGACAGGGTTTCACCATGTTGGCCAAGCTGGTCTAGAACTCCTTACCTTGTGATCCCCCACAACTCAATCTCCCAAAGTGCTGGGATTACAGGCATCAGCCGCCGCTCCCAGCCTGAATCATAGTTTTATGCAACATAAGTGCCTTTGGAATAGAAGACCCAAAGACCCAGGGAAAGCTGTTAATTTTTATGCTTCGGTTAGATGAAGAATGGACAGCTGTGCAGAAATGTGATTGGACAAAAGGAGTATGATCTCATGGTAACAGACTTAAGGGGGAACCCAGCAAGTCCCGTCCCTTCAGGTTCTTCCTGTCCTCTCTGTGTAGCATTCCTTCCTCCCGAGTATAGGGCAAGACCCTTTAGGAACAAGGGTCTTATGACAAGGTGCATCAGAGAATTTCTTTATGGCCAGCTCTTACACAAAAAGGTGAGGGAAGGCTAGATTAATATTTTTAGGTTTTTCTAGAATAAGGTTTCTGACTTGCTTTGTTGAAAAGGGGTTCTAGTTTCCATGATACGCCTTGGGGAAGAGACATGATCCGCCTTTGGGAAGAGAAATTCTGGTTTTTATTATTTGCTTTAGGAGACACAGAGGGGTAAAGAGATCAGAGGGCAGGGCAAAGTCAGAGAGAGACTTTGCTTCGAAGGTTTCTCCGAGGCCCTCCAGTCTTCTTTAGTTCAAAGCACTCAGTGTGCCAAGAGCCATATTTTGAAGTTGTTTCCTGAGCACCAACAATATGGGCCAAGGATATTAAATTGGGAGTATCCTTACTAGTGCTGTGGTCCTGCAGGAAGTTGAGAAGGGGCTAGAGTTCCCTGAGAGCCCGGATGTAGATGCGTATTTGATACTCATCGGCTTAGGGTCAAAGGCTGAAGTAATATAGAATCAGTTCATCTAAGGCAAGAGTAGGTTCTAGAGGTTGCTCCTTAAGGGTAAGGACCAAATTTTATTTATCTCTGTAAGGCCAGGCGTGGTGGCTCTCGCCTGTAATCCCAGCACTTTGAGAGGCCAAGGGAGGGGGGGCGCGGATCACCTGAAGTCAGGAGTTCGAGACCACCCTGGACAATGTGGTGAAACCTCATCTCTGCTAAAAATACAAAAATTAGCCAGGTGTAGTGATGCGCGCCTGTAATCCCAGCTACTCGGGAGACTGAGGCAGGAGAATCGCTTGAACCTGGGAGGCGGAGATTGCATTGAGCTGAGACTGCACTCCAGCCTGGGCGACAGAGCAACTCCATCTCAAAAGAAAAAATAAAAAGATTTGATAAAATAATGTACATATAGGAAAGAGATGGAGGGACCAGAGAGGAAAACCCTGGAAAGGTGAACACAGAGAGAAAAGCAGCCAAGATAATGTGGTGACTTGGAAGCCAGAGAGAGGGAGTCTAAGACGGAGCAGAGCACGGCACAGCACTTTTCACCAGAACGACATTCCGACCTCTCAATCAAACCTGGAATGGCCCTTCCATTGAACTTCTTGTGATGGAGGAAAAGAAACCCTCAGTTTCCTCATAGCAAGATGGAAGAGTTTAAATGCATACCTCAGGTCTCCCTCCAGCCCTGACACACGCCTCCGCTGGCCCTTTCAGTGTCGGTCGCCTAGAAGACAAGCGCCACTTCCGGCAGCACAGTCACTTCCGCGGAGTTCCGGCCTCTCCTTGAGGGCGGGCGATGATTGGCCCGTTTGAAATGCGCCTGGCGCGAGCTCACCTGAGCTCTCAGCGTCGCCGCCGGCTCCGGAGAGCACCGCGCCTTAGCCGGGGAGTCCCAGTTCCCACGGCCTGTCCCAGTGTCCCTGCGGCTTCTCCGGCTCCCCGTCCCGCGCGCGCGTTTGGGCGGCTTGGAGCCTGCTGCCATGAAGCCAGCGTGAGTACGAGGCCACCGAGTACGGAGGGAGGGCGGACGGGGTCCGGGGCCATGGGGCGGGGGGCCGGCGTCTCTACTCAGGCCGCGGCCGACGCGGGCTGCGCGGTCAGCATCTAGTCCGGTGCTGCCGCGGCCGCGACCCCAAAATGGGAGCCTCCACGTGCGGCAGCTCCGCAGGAAGCTGGGCGCGGAGACCCCTGCCGCATCGCCCCCCGCCGCCCCGCCCCGGTCTCCAGGGGCCAGGAAGGGTCGGCCGGAAGCAGGGGGTGTTTTATGCCGCACCTGGTTCCCGGTAGCGGGGCTGTCCTCGGAGCTCCGGGACAGCCTTCCCTTTCTCAAGTTCCCCTTCTCCCTCGCTGGCTGCGGCCGCCTCCAGAGCACAGTCGGCCGACTTAGTGCGGATCAGGGGCGGTCTCGCGTGTGGAGCCGAGGGAGTGTGGTGGGCATTGGTTAGGTGGGCTCCGTTTCTGGAGAGCCCAGGCACCGGTGATCGCCGCGAGCTTTTCTTAGCCTAGCACCCTGGCCTTGTGGCCGAGTCCATCCCCTTACACAGGCCAGTTACTTCTGCTGTGTTTTGTGGCCGCGGGCAATCCCCGCCCACATTCCTAAGTTAGTATTTTCGGCGCAGCATCATTCAAGGGTGAAGCAGTATTTGTTGTGTTAAGGAGAAGAGTGGGTTTATTACCGTTTAGGGAGTCGTTTGCAAAAGGCAACTTGTTTATTAAGAGGCCGAAGTCAAAATCTTTAGATGAAAAAGAATTTATATATAAGAAATATATGTATAATAAATATATTGAGTTGAAGTTAGATCCACCACAGTGTATTTTGCACTGAATAACACTAATTGTGTTTCATCTGGGAATATGTTGAAAAAAGTATTTTAAAACTGCAGTGGAAGCCAGTAATCTCACTTAAAGTTAATGTGTTAAATGTATATCTAGCCTATAGATAAATGTGAAGGGAAAAAGATGAGATGTTAGAGAAATGGTGAAATTAATCAAAGTATCTCTTTGATTGTCCCTATTTAAGAAAGCAAGAAATTGGCAGTTTGGGACCGGATTTTGTTTGGAGACAGAGTAATCTTTTTGAGCATTCAATGACTGGTTGTTCTTTTAAAGTACAGGCATAAATCTTGACAAAAGAATGGATTCCTCCATGTGCATTTTTATAGTGTGTTGAAGTTAATCGGCTTGTCAGTCTGTAAACAGTTACTTGTAGATTTTTCAAATTTGTAGTACCTCAGTTAAATTGTTGCTTAAGAAAATATGCAAGCTATTTTAAGTATAGAAACTAATCAGAGAATAAGTAGGTACATTTGGTACCAAAGATGTATTCGAAAGCAAATTTTAATTACTTTTCGGTTACACATGCCACACTGCTACTATGAATATTATTCATGTTATTTGGGATACAGTGTTTTGGAACTGCTAAGGGATAATTTACATATAACCTAGAAAGATTGTATATTAGTGTTGAACTGAAAAAAAAAAAAATTATTATCATTATTTTTTAACCTCTGACCAGGAGGGCTAAGACACCCCGGAAACCTTTTGTGAAGAAAGGGTCCCAAATGAACCTTAAAGACCCAGTTGGGGTAAGGTCTCCTTGTGGAACTATGTGTGTGTATTTAAGAAACATTTCTTCAGTCCTTTCTTGTCTTATGTGTATGCTTGGAAGGGAAGGAAGAGGAGATGTGGAAGTATAATCAAAGAAGTTAAATGGATGTACTGAATTGTGTAAAACTAGTTCTAGCTGTGAAATTTTCTCTATAAGATTAATTAGTTCAGTACAATGAAGTCCTTAGTTGCCAACTGCATACCTTCCGTAATTATCATTTGAAGAGTTAGATAATTAAAAATCTCCAGCTGGGTTCGTATTCATCCTGGAGAATATGGAGGGAGTTCATATGAACCCAGTTCATGCCGTACAGCAATTGACAGCACGAGGAGAGCTCCAAATTTCTTGGGCCCAAATTTAATTTAGTCTAGTATCTATTCATAACTGCAAGTACTTCACCAGTTTCAGGCTTGGGAACTTGAGCAAATGTTAAATTATAAAGAAAAAAATGAAGCAGGCAAAAAGAATAAAAATTTTAAAACAACAAATGGCAAACAAAAAGGGTTCCTTTCCTCTGAGGTATTTAAAATCTACCCCTCGCTGCCACTTGAGTGGATTCCTGGCTCTGAAGTTAATGGCGCCAGGTGCTTTGCACACAGCTGAACAAGTTTTCCTCAAGCCCCTTCTCCTGCTTTTAAAAATGTCATTGTAGGGGCCCAAAGTGGCTCCGGCCGGATGTCGTGGCACTTGCGAAGGCGAGGCCAAGAGTTCAAGGCCAACCAACCTCAGCAACCTTACAAGCTCTCATTGATTGGCAAAAAAAAAAAAAAAAAAAAAAAAAAAAAAAAAAATGTCATTGTAGGCCAGGCACCGTGGTTCATGCCTGTAATCCTAGCACTTTGAGAGGCCGAGGTGGGTGTATCACCTGAGGTCAAGAGTTCGAGACCAGCCTGGCCAACATGTCAAAACCCCATCTTTACTAAAAATACAAAAATTAGCTGGGTGTGGTGGCAGGTGCCTGCAGCCCCAGCTACTCCGGAGGATGAGGCAGGAGAATCACTTGAACCCAGGAGGTGGAGGTTGCAGTGAGCCATTGCCCTCTAGCCTGGACAAGGAGAATGAAACTCTGCCTCCAAATAAATAAATAAATAAATAAATAAAAATAAGTCTTTGTATATTAAATGTTGGGTTAAGCTGACAAGTTTTTAAATTGATATCCATTTCCAAAGAATTCTAATAGATTTAAAAGTCTCATTTTGTGAGATGTTGTTGACTCTTAGAGATGTTAGTAGTAGTATAACATATTTGTGTACAATATAATAGTGAATACACACTGCAGTTTGATATCAAAATTTATTTTAATTTTATGTGTATTTAAAGTCTCCTCATCTAATGTGTGTTTGTATCTATCAATCTCACTTAGCAGATTTTAATTTTCATAGCCCTTGGTGATACAGAGCTCTTAAACGGAGAGACCAAATGTTTGTTGAATGAATGAATGAATGAATGAGAAGCTCAAGTGAAAAATCAGGCAAAAAGTCAAACTTTGTTCTTTAAGCACTTTCCTGTTTGTTTAGGTATACTGTAGGGTGCGCCCACTGAGCTTTCCTGATCAAGAGTGTTGCATAGAAGTGATCAATAATGCAACTGTTCAGCTTCATACTCCTGAGGGCTATAGACTCAACCGAAATGGAGACTATAAGGAGGTACTTCTGATTTGAACCAATTGTTTTTACCCAATATGTTGTTTCCTGAATGACTTTTACATTTTTAAATGTAACAAAACTCATTTGTGAGCCCACAAAGTCTTATTTACTTCATTATTACTAAAACACTGTATCTAAAGTGTTTTTGACTTCTGGGATGCACAAACATACCTTTGGTGTGCTGGAGTTAGAGGATTGCTTTTAGCAGATAATTTCTTACCCTGGGTATTATTGGTTTTTAGAGCATGTGTTAGGGATGATTTAATGTGGAATGATACTTGATTGTGCTAGGCGATTTGATATGTACAGCTTCATGTGTGGAAATTAAAATAACATTTAATAATAGGCATTGTATACTTGCATCAACCTCTTATGCAGTGTTTTTATTGTTAGTAAAATTTTGAGTCAACTTAAAAATATTGTTTAGCAAATGTGCTAAGCTAGTAGCTGGACGGTAGAAGATTTTTTAAAAACGAGTATGACATAATCCTTGCCTTTAGAAAGTTTATAACTTAAGATATATGGTAAACAAATAATTCTCATATAGATAAGACAGAAAGTTGGGTGTACTAAAGATGAGGGGCCGTGGGAATGCAGGAGGATTAATTCAGGCTACCATTTCTACTCCTAGATGTCACTCACTCTTCTGTGCCTACTATTCCTGTGAAACTGCTCTTCAGAAGACTACCAGTGGCCGCTTTGCTGCTGAATTGGATGTATACCTCTTCATCCTCATTATAACCTGTTTGTCAGCAGCACTCTCCTCTCTCCCCCTCCAGCTCTCCCTGTATCTCCAGTTGAAACCTCTTCTATGGCTCTAAACATTCAACCACTTACTTGGTATCTCTGCTTGGATGTCATATGTACATCTCAGATTTTACATGTCCATAAAGGAGTTCTTGATTTTCTTCTTTTCTCTGTAAATACTTCCTTCCTTGTTTTCTTCTTCTCAAGGAATGGCCCCAACATCTGTCCAGTTTCTCAAGCCAGAAACCTGGAACCTACCTTTTACTTGCCCCTCCTTGCACCTAGTTCATTAGTAGCTCCTGTCAGTTATATTCCATAATGTGTCTTGAAACTGTCCTTTCATTTCCATCTCCACTGCCACCAATCCTAGTCTGAGCCCCATTATTAATCATAGAGACCAGTGCTCCACATAATATCTGTAATGAAGGAATAGCTTTTTTATTTTTAATGCATCACAGCTGGGACTTTTGTACAACTTGTGCTAGTTGGAACTTCCCATGTGAGTTGGACAACAGAGAACTGGTTCATAATCTCTTCGTAGAGATGAGCCTATTGAATATGTGCTGCAATACTGATATTTGATATAGGACAAATGCCCATAGAAGTTTCTAAACATTAGGCCAGGCACAGTTGCTCATGCCTGTAATCCCAGCACTTTGGGAGGGTGAGGCATGTGAATCATGAGGTCAGGAGTTCGAGACCAGCCTGGCCAACATGGTGAAACCCCATGTCTACTAAAAATACAAAAATTAGCTGGGCACAATGGCAGGTGCCTGTAATCCCAGCTACTCTGGAGGCTGAGGCTGGAGAATGACTCGAACCCTGGAGGTAGAGGTTGAAGTGAGCTGAGATTGCGCTACTGCACTGCAGCCTGGGCGACAGAGTGAGACTCCATCTCAAAAAAGAAATACAAAAATTATCTAAGCATGGTGGTGGGGGCCTGTAATCCCAGCTACTCAGGAGGGCTAGAAAGGAGAATCCCTTGAACCTGGGAGGCGGAGGTTGCAGTGAGCTGAGATCGTTTCATTGTACTCCAGCTTGGGCAACAAGAGTGAAACTCCATCTCAAAAAACAAACCAACCCAACTTTTTAAGCATTTAAGTAGTCTGGTTACAGTTCTCAGACAGGCATTGGTTTGCTGAGTATGCTTTGGGTGTCACTGACGAGACCGCCAAAGCCTAACTGCTTCCACTTGGAATCTTCTCTAATCTATTTCTATAGAGTGGACAGAGTGATCTTTTAAAACATAAAATCTCATTATTTTCCTGTTCAAAACCTTTCAAGGAATAAAATCTTTAAACAGACAAAATCCTTCTTAATCTGTCTCCACCCTCATTCATCTTTTAGTATTCATCCAATCTTTTGAGTTCCTTGGATAAGGCAGAATCCTGGCTGTTAGCTGTTGCCTTAACCTGGACTTCTCTGGGTTTTAGCATGGGTCATCCTTGGGTTTCAGCTTAAATATCACCTCCTCAGCTTGTACTGGCTACCCAATCAGAAACAGCACCCCGCAGCCCCTCTTCCTTGGTCTGTACTCTGTGTATCTACTTTATAGTACTTAACCACAGTCTATTTACTTACTTGTTTATTGTCTTTCCTCCACCATAATGTAAACTTCCAGGGAATATGTACCTTATATGTTCTGTTCATCAAAATAGTAAATATGGCTTCAGCTTGAATGAATGGTCTGGGAAGGTTTTATGGGGGAGCAGGTCTTTGAGGATATAACATAGTTAAACACTGATTTACTGAGTTTTACTTCTTTAAGTGAATTTCAAGTATGTATAAATATAGGTATCAAGTAGGTATAAAAAGGTTTGATGGGGATTAAAAATAGTCACTGCTTTCTGACAGAAGGCAACATTGTATAATGAAAAGTGTATTACTGCCGGGAATGATAGTTTATACCTGTAATCCCAGCACTTTGGGAGGCCAAGACGGACGGATCACTTGAGATCAGGAGTTCAAGACCAGCTTGGCCAACATGGCGAAACCCCATCACTACTAAAAATACAAAAATTACCCGGTGTGGTGGCGGGTGCCTGTAACACCAGCTATTTGGGAGGCTGAGGCAAGGAGAATCACTTGAACCCAGAAGGCAGAGGTTGCAGTGAGCTGAGATCCTGCCACTGCACTCCAGCCTGGGTGACAGAGGTGAGACTGTCTTAAAAAAAAAAAAAAAGAAAACCATTGCACTGAAGATGGCTTCAATACTAATTAACTCCATGTGCTCAGAGAAGTTTCTCCTTTGGGCCTCAGTTTTCTTTGCCTTGAAGGGAGGGAGTCATTCATGAGGACTGTGAGGTCATCTGTCTTCAGTCCTGGCCTATGTGTATGTATCCTTGCAGTTCCAAGATTCTTTGTTCTTTTTGAACTTTAAAGCCTTTTTACAGGATTATATTTTATTAATCATATTTAGAGAGACTTGATAATTGTCTTGCTTTCTTAAAGGTTACATTTAAAATGTATTTTGTGTAAGAACTCAGATGAGATTATATTTACAGTTTACTTCTGGTTTTAAAGTACAGTACATCAAAACATATGGTATTATGCTGCTATGCCCTTTCCTTTTTTCTGTTTTCTTTTTCTTTTTTTTTTGAGACAGGATCTCACTTTGTGGCCCAGGCTGGCATGCAATGGTGCAACCACAGCTCATTGTTTTTTTTGTGTGGGGATTTTTGTTGTTGTTTTTACTTTTTTTTTTTTTGAGACTGAGTTTCGCTCTTGTTACTCAGGCTGGAGTGCAATGGTGTGATCTCGGCTCACCGCAACCTCCGCCTCCTGGGTTCAGGCAATTCTCCTGCCTCAGCCTCCTGAGTAGCTGGGATTACAGGCACGCGCCACCGTGCCCAGCTAATTTTTTGTATTTTTAGTAGAGACAGGGTTTCACCATGTTGACCAGGATGGTCTCGATCTCTTGATCTCGTGATCCACTCACCTCCGCCTCCCAAAGTGCTGGGATTATAGGTTTGAGCCACTATGCCCATGCTATGCTCTTTTAAATGACACCTTTATCAAGAAAAACTAGGAAACAATAAAGTCATGTATGACATAATGTTTGTAGATTTCCACAAATCTGTGACTATGAATCATTAAATACCTTTTGATCTTTGTCACTTAATTAAAATCAATCTTAGATTAGAAGCATTAGTGGATTTAAGACTTTTCTACATTTTCAACTGGGTGTGGTGGCTCACGCCTGTAATCCCAGCACTTTGGAAGGCTGAGGTGGGTGAATCACCTGAGGTCAGGAGTTTGAGACCAGCCTGCCTAAAGTGGTGAAACCTTATCTCTACTAAAAATACAAAAATGAGCTGGGTGTGGTGGCGTGTGCCTCTAACTCCAGCTACTCTGGAGGCTGGGGCAGGAGAATCACTTGAACCCAGGAGGCAAAGGTTGCAGTGAGCCCAGATCATGCCATTGCAATCCAACCTGGGCAACAAGAGCAAAACTCCGTCTCAAAAAAGAAAAAGACTTTTGTATATTTTCTTTAGTAGTTGTGACTGAAAACATTTACCAGTTTATAATTGGTATTAGGTACGTCATGACTTTTTAGTGAATAACTAAAAAATGAAGGATTCCCACTGTAAAGACCATTTATGTTTTTTCTTTGCATGCTTAGATCTGAAATGTCATAAAGAAGCACCTTTAAGTTTAAGAAGATGTATTTTTAGCCTAGATAATAGAGGAATTCCATTTAGTACATTTTTTTCTCTCTCCACAGACTCAGTATTCATTTAAACAAGTGTTTGGCACTCACACCACCCAGAAGGAACTCTTTGATGTTGTGGCTTATCCCTTGGTCGATGACCTTATTCATGGCAAAAATGGTATGATAACTCTTGGAGTTTTGCTGGATTTTCCTTTTTCTCCTCTTCTGATAAAACTTTTTTGATATTTTTATGTTTGGCGTTGAATCCATATTTAATTTGTTAGTGTGGTGGGAAACTTGCCTTTTTTGAGCTGGCTAATTTTTAGTGTTTTCTAATACAGTGAAGAAATATTACAAGTGGAGGACTTCTAAGATATAACTCATTGTGACTTGCTACACTGTAGGTCTTCTTTTCACATATGGCGTGACAGGAAGTGGAAAAACTCACACAATGACCGGTTCTCCAGGGGAAGGAGGGCTGCTTCCTCGTTGTTTAGATATGATCTTTAACAGTATAGGGTTGTTTCAAGCTAAACGATATGTAAGTATGATTCTTTTGTGTTGTGACTTATCTTACTGGACTAAGATGCCTATTGATACAGTAGTATTAAAGAAGAACCAGAACACTGGATTCATTTTGAAACCTTAACTGTTCCTTAGTTTTTAAATGTGTTTCTTACTATTTTAAGTCAAATTCTAAAAAATGTGGTTTGATTTTTTTTTTTTTTTTTTTTGCCCCCACTTCAGGTTTTTAAGTCTAATGATAGGAATAGTATGGATATACAGTGTGAGGTCGATGCCTTATTAGAACGTCAGAAAAGAGAAGCTATGCCCAATCCAAAGACCCCTTCTAGCAAGTAAGTAATTGTATTTGTATGCAGCACTGGCCTAGGGGCATAGGATTCTGTCCTGTGGTTTGCCCAGACATGGGGAATGGTAAACATGAAGTAGAAAGTTGACATTTGTTGGATTAAAGTTAAGGAATATTCTTAAGTTCTTTGCTCAGATGTTTTCTCTTTGGTTTGAACATATTTTGTGTCGATCGCTGTTTCGAGAAGGTGCCACTCTGGGTGGAGAGAGGGTATAAAAGCCTTTGTTGTGTGTTTGGGAGAACATGGGGGATACTGTTGGCAAACTGTGAGTATGAATAAAGTTGCTTTGTGCATGTCTACTTCTAATTCCAGATATTTATTGTATCTGTTAGTTTCCCCTTGGGATCATTAAAAAAATTTTTTTTTTTGAGATGGAGTCTCACCGTGTTGCCTAGGCTGGAGTGCAGTGGCATGATCTCGGCTCACTGCAAACTCCTCCTCCCAGGTTCAAGCAATCCTTCTGCCTCAGTCCCACTAGTAGCTGGGAATACAGGCACTCACCACCATGCCCAGCTAATTTTTCTATTTTGGGTAGAGAAGGGGTTTTGCCATGTTGGCCAGGCTGGTACTGAACTCCGGACCTCAGGTGATCTGCCCGCCTTATCCTCCCAAAATGCTAGGATTACAGACATGAACCACCATGCCCAACTGGGATCCTTTAGTTTTAAAATGGACTTAACAGTGTATACAATTGAACTTTTTTTTTTTTTTTTAAAGACGACAAGTAGATCCGGAGTTTGCAGATATGATAACTGTGAAAGAATTCTGCAAAGCAGAAGAGGTTGATGAAGATAGTGTCTATGGTGTATTTGTCTCTTATATTGAAATATATAATAATTACATATATGATCTGTTGGAAGAGGTGCCATTTGATCCCATAAAACCCAAGTAAGTAGTAAAGAGAGCCCCTTAGCTGTTACTGTTGGGGAAGTTACTTTACCTCAAGAAGCTTTAGTTTCTTCAGCTATGAATGAGAATAACGCATTTGTTTTCAGAATGAACTGCTATAATTTGTATATCACATGGTTTGGTGTTTGAGTGTTTATTATTAACTAGATATGTAGCTATATTAGGGAACTGGTGGGTTAAAAGCATCTAAGGAGAAGAGGGACCCAAATATTCATCTTGGAAATTACTTTTGAAAACTCTGGGCCCTGGGCTGTGTTTTGAGAAGGATCTTAATTAATTACATGAGGAAGTGTCCCTATTGATGTGTTCTGGGACTACCTTTCAAGAACTTGAGACAGTATAGGGAGTTTTGTAGCCTCTGAACCCTTGATGATTCTATAGACTGGAACCTAAAGCTGTTATTTGTACAAGTAATACTTACATACCTTCCGTCAATTCATTAATATGGAGTGAGATCTGCACTATAATTCTACTACTTCCCAGATTTCCTTGGGTCTTGCCTTTCTGAGATGTAAGACTGGTTACCACTTGGCAAAAATGATATATCTGAATTTGTGCCAGAGTTGACCCTGGAATCTTACGTTTAATGTTAGTATCTTTTTCCTGAGTTGATTTTGTTTTTAAGCTAAAGGCTTGTCTTTAATGCTGTCTTGATTAGGGCCTCTCTGGACATAAATAATATGAAGACCTGTGTCTTATATTTAACTTTGTGTGTTTTCCCATATCTAATGGAACATTATTGGAGAAACAGCTGGACTTAGAAAATTGTTAGACTGAGAATAAGTACCAGTATATCCACCTTTAATTACATGAAAAATTTATGGACTCTGGTTGAGGCCATACTTGATACAAGTATTTCTGTGGTTCTTAGTGAGTCATATTTTGATACAGTTATCTTCACCAGAGTCCTTGAATTTTCATTGCATTGATTGGGAAAACAATTACAATATGGCTAAGTAAGCTAAATGTAAAAATATCAATCCTAGGAGTTTATGCCAAGGAAGACTCTTTTGCTCTGTTTAACTCTTCCTCAAGTGAGAACTTTACAAAGGGACTTATTTCTGGAGTGACCTATCTTTATTTACCCTTGAAATGTTGGTAATAGTAAAAATACTTGGATTAGGTTGTAAAGCAATACATGGAAGAGTTAAAGCCTTGTGAGACAGTTACTTTTTATTTTTTTTTGAGACAGGGTCTTGCTCTGCCATGTCAACTCACTGCAGCCAACCTCCTGGGTTCAGGTGATACTCCTGCCTTAGCTTCCTAAGTAGCTGGAACTACACGCACCAGCCACCATGCCTGGCTAATTTTTTAATTTCTTGTAGAGATAGGGGGTCTCACCATGTTGCTTAGGGTGGTCTCGAACTCCTGGCCTCAAGCGGTCCTCCCACCTTGGCCTCCCAAAGTGTTGGGATTACAAGTGTGAACCACCATGCCTGGTCTGACAATTACTTTTTATATCAAAGTAATTACTTTCCCACTTGTTTTAAAGTGTCAATTGTCTTGACTCTAATCTTGGATATACCCATTTTCATGTATACCCGTGTGCCAAGTTTTTGTTTGGTTTGTTCTAAATGAGACTGTTTTCAAAGGATCCTATCTTGACTTCATTCAGTTATACAAAAGAAGATTGACAAAAGTGCCTTGTGTGGTTTGTAACCTTTCTGGGTAACTCCTTGAATGAACATACAAGGGTGCTTGTTTGGCACTGAATTCAGATTTAATTTGTTAGGTTGGTGTTGGGCCTGCTTTTTAAAGCTAGTTAACTTTTAGTAGTTTTTAATACAATGAAAAACTATTGCAAGTGGAGGGTTTTTAAGATACGACTCACTGTGACTGTCACATAGTCTGGCCTGAACATGTTGGTGTGAGATGGCTGCTGTAGAAACAGTAACGTCTACCTTATTCCTTTGGTAGGTGGAACAGTTGCAGCACACCCATGAGGAACACAGATTTTGTGTATGTGTGATGGTGTTGACTCTTTTCTTAGGGAGAAGGGTGCAGTTATACTATGGTTGGCATTCTGTGGCGTGTTTGCATGTAGGTTATTTTCCATTGTCACGGGGCTGGCTGCTGTCTCTAAGCCCTCCTTGCTTCCTGAAAAATCTGCTACTGACTGTCAGTAATGGTGGCTCGTAAATGTCTCTGCCCTCACCATTCACAAGACTTAAGACCAAACAGGTAGCTCTCTTACCCAACCTTCATCTTGCCATACAGACTAAAACTTCATAAGCCACTTTGAAAGGATTGCCACTCCTGGTATATACCAAACTCTTTCTGAATTTGTTTTCCGCTGTTGCTGAGGAGGTCAGAACCGGTTCTATCTGCTAGTCTTTTAAAATTAGGAAAATACTAGATTTTGGTGCTTAACCTGTGCATGTGATGTCGCTGTAATACTACTTTGGTCTCTAATTGTTTAGTAAGTACTGCTTCATATGCTTTCTTAGAGCAAATTAGAGCAAAGCTTTAAAACATAATTGGTTTCTATTGTTATGTAATTAATCGACTAGCTTTACAATCTTATCTAAGTTTAATATTTCTCTGGAGTATTATGTATTATATGTTTATTATAAAATATATATAATTTTCATTAGAAGAATAGCATGTCATGTTGCCTGGCATTTTAGTCCTACTCTTAAATGAAGAGATTGGCATCTCATAATTTAGGAAACTAATTTTTTTTTCTTTCCCATAGACCTCCACAATCTAAATTGCTTCGTGAAGATAAGAACCATAACATGTATGTTGCAGGATGTACGGAAGTAGAAGTGAAATCTACTGATGAGGCTTTTGAAGTTTTCTGGAGAGGTTAGAAACATCTAGAACTAGAAAAATACAGAATGATAAATATCACCTAGAGTTGCTACTAAATTTGATAGCAATCTTTTTGACTTACTAGAAAGCATGTGTAATGAAATGACCAACTTCGGGTTTGATCAATGATTTCTCTGTTGTCACAGGCCAGAAAAAGAGACGTATTGCTAATACCCATTTGAATCGTGAGTCCAGCCGTTCCCATAGTGTGTTCAACATTAAATTAGTTCAGGCTCCCTTGGATGCAGATGGAGACAATGTCTTACAGGTAAAGTTGTAGCATGTGGAGTTTTCTGGTTCTAACTCTATCCTTAATTTTTGGAATTAGAGTTATCCAGCCAATGTGGCGAAACCCTGTCTCTAGTAAAATTAAAAAAATCAGCCAGGCATGGTGATGCACTCCTGTAATCCCTGCTACTTGTGTGGCTGAGTCAGGAGGATCACTTGAACCTCGGACGTGGAGGTGCGGTGACCTGAGGTCGCACCACTGCACTTCAGCCTGGGTGACAGAGTGAGACCCTGTCTCAAAAAAAAAAAAAAGTTAATTTAGGGAGGTTTTATTGCAATGAAAGTTGCTCTAGAATAAATGTACAGTTGGTTCTCTGTATGTGTGGGTTCTACATCTATAGACTGAACCAGGGGCGGATCGGAAATATTAGAAAATAAAATCCTGCATTTGTACTGACCATGTACAGACTTTTATTGGTCATTAATCCTTAAACAATACAGTGTAACAACTTGTTACATAGTGTTTGCATTTGTATTAGATATTATAGGTATTCTAAATATGATTTAAAGTATACGGGAGGGCTGGGTGTGTGGCTTATGTCTATAATCCCAGCACTTTGGGAGGCCAAGGCAGGAGGATCACTTGAGGCCAAAAGTTTGAGATCAGACCGGGCAACAAAACAAGACTCTGTCTTTGCAAAAAATAAAATGAGGCTAAAAAGTTTAAATTAAAAAAATAAAATCTTAAAAAGTATATGGGAAGATGTGCATATGTTATATGCAAATACTACGCCATTTTATATAAGGGACTTGAGCATCCATGGAATTTGGTATCTGTGAAATTTTGTATCCATAAGAGATCCTACAACTAATCCCTTGAGGATACCAAGGGATGACTGTATAGGTGATGACACTGAAAAAAATTTTTTTCCCTTTATTATAGTTTTGAGAAATGGATATTTAATCTTAGAGCCTGAATTTTGCTGTGAAAAATGTTTGCAAATTTTTAAAAAGCTCTTTAGTAGAAGTGATAAAATAAGACTGTGATTGTCTTCTCTCTGATGACTCATTCTGTAAGTGGAAATTCAGTTACTGGTTTTAAAATGTCAGCAGTTCATTTTTCAGGGTAGGTATAATTCGGGAAGTGGCCAGTGTTCTAAGTTGTTCATCTCTTAGCTGATAGGCCAGTAGGGTCTCCCATGTGCAGATCACTATTTACTGCCAGGCCTGCCACACTACAAGGCTCGTGTCAATTAGTAACAGCATTTGAGTCTGAGTTTACATCATCTAATAACTTTAATCCATTAAACTGTAATTTTTTATTCAGTGACAGGAATGGTATTGAAGACCACCCCGATTTGAATGCAGATTTCTATTTATTTACTAACTAGCTATATAAAACTTCCTTATAAGGTTGTGAGAATTAAAGGAGGTACTGTGTGTAAAGTTCTTAGTCCAGTGCTTAGCTTATAGTCAGCACTCAATAATTGTTAGCTAGGAAATGGTTGTAAGTCAGCCTTTCATATACACCTGATTTCCATTGACTCACATTTAATATTACAGCATCAGTTTGGTACCTCTTGACTTTCACTTCTTTTTATAAGAATTATCTGCTGGGCGAGGTGGCTCATGCCTATAACCCCAACACTTTGGGAGCCCAAGGCGGGCGCATCACCTGAAGTTAGGAGTTTGAAACCAGCCTGGCCCATATGGTGAAACCCCATCTCTACTAAAAATACAAAAAAAAATGAGCTGGGCGTGGTGGCGCACGCCTGTAGTCCCAGTTACTTGGAAGGTTGAGGCAAGAGAATCGCTTGAACCCAGGAGGAGGAGGTTGCAGTGACTGGAGATGGTGCCACTGTACTCCTTCTCAAAAAATAAAAAATTATAGCATTATGATATTAGGTTATTATAAGATTATTAAATATCTGATTATAGAAGAATTTAGGGTCGTTCTATTCTAGACTCTTATTCAGCAAATATCTGCGGAGTTCCTACTGAGTGGTGGGCACTGTGCAGCATGCTGGTGATAAGGTGGTAAAAGACAGAGTCCCTGCTCTCAGGGAGCCTACAGTCTGATGCAGAAGGAAGACCAGCCAATTGGACAAGTAATCATTGATGTCATGAGTATATTTATCATACTCTTAGCAAACTCTCCCCTAAAATATGTATCCTTTGCCTGTCCTGTGCATTTTGTATTATGCAAATGTTTATTAAGGCTTATTGATAGGAATCTCTTTAAAGAACATTGTAAACCAGTTATCACCCATTTTAAGTTATTGGCTTTGTGATCTTTTTAGGAAAAAGAACAAATCACTATAAGTCAGTTGTCCTTGGTAGATCTTGCCGGAAGTGAAAGAACTAACCGGACCAGAGCAGAAGGGAACAGATTACGTGAAGCTGGTGAGTAAAGCATAGTGTTTATTTATAGCTGCAACTTCTGGAAACTTGCCATGGCAGTTTATTATCTACTGATCAGTTTGCTTTTTTGTTTCGTTTTTTAATTTTTATTTTATTAAGATGGTCTTACTCTGTTACCCAGGTGAGAATGCAGTGGTGTGATCATGGCTCCTTGCAGCCTCAAACTCCTGGGCTCAATTGACCCTCCTCCCATTTCAGCCTCCTGAGTAGCCGGGACTACAGGTGTGCACCACTATGCCTGTCTAATTTTTAAAAATTTTTCATAGAGATGGAGTCTCCTTATGTTGCCCAGGCTGGTCTCAGATTCCTGAGCTCTAGTAATCCTCTCACCTTGACCTCCCCAAAGGCTTGAGATTACAGGAATGAGCCACTGTAACAGGCCTCAATGGGTGGTTTAAGTATAACTACCCTCCATTAGATAATTTAGAGGCTGTTTATAGTTATGCTGGTTTGATATCAATCTGTTAGAATACACTGATTTCTTTAAGAATGAGGAAAGTTATATTCAATTAGTCTTGGTATGGTGGCTCACACCTGTAATTCTGGCACTTTGGGAGGCCAAGGCATGTGGATCACTGGAACCCAAGAGTTCAAGTCCAGCCTGGGCAACATGGTGAAACCCCATCTCTACAAAAAATTAGGTGGGTGTGGTGTGTCTATAGTCCAAGCTACTTGGATGCTGAGGTGGGAGAATTGCTTGAGCCCTGGAGGTCAAGTCTGCAGTGAGCCTGATCTCACTACTATACTCCAGGCTGTGCAACAGAGAACCTGTCTTTAAAAAGAAGTGTATTTTTAGTATTGTAGGTCAGTATTGGGTCCTTGTTATTTTTAGTATTGTAGGTCAGTTATTGGGTCCTTGAAATGTTATTTCAATATTTCTTGGTAAAAATTGGCTTGTAGAGATGGAAAATTCTGAACACAAGCCAACTGGAGTCTCTCTCTATATAGCCAGTGTATAGATGTGTTTTTAAAAATCTGTGCATGTTATGTCCCCTTGCCTTTTTGAAGTTTTTTAAAAATTAATATATCATAGTTGTACATACTTTTTGGGTATATGTGATATTTTGATAGATGTCAATGGTGTGATCAAATCAGTGTAATTGGGTTTTCTGTCACCTTGCATGTTGTGTTTTCTTTTACTAGCCATATATTGAGTTTCTGCTATGTGCCAGGAATTAAACACAGATACAAAGGACACAGTCCTGCTGGAGAGAGCCTATCCAAGTCGAGATCAGTAGATAACTAGATTGAGTAGAATGTGATGGGAGTGCAGGGTAGGCTGCCTAAAGCCATCTGGGAGTGGGAAGGTGACAAATTGAGTAGGAGTGAGCTGTATGAAGAAGGATAGGATTAAAGGCAGCATTCTTTTTAGAGGAGGCAGCTGCTCGTAAATGACCAAGTTCTGAGATAATATGGCAGAATCAAAGTAGCTGAAGTGGACAATGTAGGTTGGTGAACTGTGTGAACTGAGGCAGAAGAGTAAGGCAGGTTCATGAAGACCCTTGTCTGTCATATCAAGAAGTTTGAATTTTATCTTGAAGGAATAATGTTAGTTACCAACTATTAAGTGTCTAGTGTGTGTTATAATATCTACACACTGGATAGGTGGGATTGTATTATATCCATTTTTCAGATGAGGAAATGGGTTTGGGAAGGTTAATTTTCTCAAGGCTGGAGCCAGGTTAGTTGGACTCTCACAGCTTCTGTCTTTCTACTATATCATATAGCCTTTCCTTAAAGAAGGATTAGTCTTTTAGAAAGATCATTTTGCCAATGCAGAGAAATAATTTACCAGGGGCAAACCTAAATATATGAAAGAGCAGTTAGGAGCCTTTTGCAGCAATTCAGGTGAGCAATTGTGAGACCTGGAGGCAAAGGTCAGACAACACTGAGAGGTAGTTAGGAAGTAGGTTCATCTGGATGTGGAGAATAAGGAGATGTTTGATTGACAAGCAGGTGTGGATAGTTAAAGCGTTGTGTTGGAAATGTTCAGTTTATTCAAGTGAAAGTGCCTTGTAATTGGGTGCAAAGGTACATGGATTTGGAAGGAGAGAGATTTGACTTGAGGTTTTTAGGTTTAGCTTTCCAATAGAGAAATGATTGAAGCAATTGGGTGAGATGAGATAATTCATAGCGAATAGAGAGGAACAAGCTGAGAGCAGCTTGAGGAACAACAAGCCCTTGATTATTAATTGAAAGAGCTTGGGAAGGACAGAGAAGGGTGATAGCCAAAAGGGATTTGAGGGATTATGAAACGAAAAAATATGCACACACGTTATATATATACATTAGAAGATAGTAAGATTTGAATTTATTCATATGCTGAAGAGATGATGTTTATGTCCAGTGGTGAGAAATGGGGCCTTTAGAGCTGCCTCTACCCTGGGCCAAAGGGCTCTTGGAATTTGTCTGAATTACTTGAGTTTCATGAGAGTGGACTGTGTCCATGCTGTCTGTTACTGTCTCCCCAGTACTGCTTACCTGCTAGGAGTTAACAAATATGAAAGTGATGATTATTGGTGGAGTGGAGCAAGGTCCCAGAAGAGGCAGGAAAATCTGAATCTAGATCACAAGATGAAGGATTAACTTTGATGGGACAAAAGAGCTAGTTTGGAAAGAAAGTAAAAACTTCAAGTTTCGGACGCTTTGGGGAAAAGCTAGAAAGGACTGTTGGTGTTAATATGGGTATGGTGCAGGTGTGACAAGATTTAGGGAGTGAGAGAAGAAAGGGCGATTGTGGTTGGCATATGGCAGAGGCTCCCGGTTTGTAGAGGTAATACACTTCTGAGGAATAGTGTTTGGGCTGTTAGCTGTAATGGAATAGAGATGAAGATTTACTGTAGTTGGGATTTGGGGTCCTGTGACTACAGCATTTGAGAATGATTCTTGTTTTCATGGATACTGAAATAAACCAGGGGCTGGGATGTAGGAAGAACATTTAAAGGCAATAGGAGGAACTAGGGAAATGTTGCTGGCTTCTCTGTCTGTTTACCAACCTTGTTGAATGTCAGGCTTTAGAAAACAAGTAGCTTTTTTTTTTTTTTTTAAATTCCAAAAGGCTACAGGGCTGCAGGGAGGAGATAAATGGTTAGGTTGCAGGGTGTGTGCCATGGATGTAGGGTGAAGCCTGTGGACCCTTCCTGGTATAGTATTTCTAAAGGTATAACAGAGAGGATCACAGAGGGAACCAATTCCACTGAAATGTGTTTTAAAAGTATTCCTAAGGTTGTCACACAGTAATTTAGGGGCTGCTTTATTAACACCTTAAAGACACAGCAGTAGGCCCAACACAGTTAAGTAATTGCAGTATAATGATGAACATAAATATCTTGATGAGCAACAAACTAATGTGCTATGAAAATAACTGTGTTTCATATTGATAACAGTTATAGGTACTACTAATGCTGTGGTTTTTAGCCTGCATTCACAATTGAAGGAACTAGTGAATTCCAGTTAAAAGTTTGGTAAAAACAAACATGTAATTTATTTTCTATCTGAAAGTACGCAGACTCCCCATAATGTTCCCCTGGACAACAGAGATCTCAGTTTAAGAACCCCTGACCACTAGTGAAAACTATCAGTGTATTATTTCGTGAGAGATTCGAAGACGCAGGGAAATCTGTTAATAAGTACATAAGTTCCCGAGAGCACAGTGGAAGGAGAAAGAACATTAGGAGTTTGGGTCAAGGAACATACATCATGAATCATGGAATATTATAAAGGTACAGATGAGTGCTGTATTTTGGGAGGTATATCCAAGATGCTCTGTATCCTTGGGAGGCCAAGGATGAAAGCATAATCGAGTTAGCTGGGCTCAATCAAGGTTCCAAAATGAACTCATTCTTACGGGGTCTAATCAGATGAGAGTTGCATTCTTGAAAACTTGTAGACTATTAGGCTTGCCTTGGCTCAGAAATCCAAATAAGAGTGGTCAGAAGTAACAAGTATGCCACCTACGAAATCCTTGCCGAGATGTTGAGGGGACAGAGTTAGCTGATTCCTAAGACATTTGACTGTTAGAAACAGTTGGAGAACCCCTCTAGATGTAGGGGAAAGTTCAGACTCTTGCACACTACTTATGAGAATCTAATACCTGATTATCTGAGCTGGAACAATTTTATCCCCAAACCACACCCCTCAATCCCCAGCCCATCTGTGTAAAACTTGTCTTCCGTGAAACTGGTCCCTGGTGCCAAAAAGGTTGGGAACCTGCTGCCTCAGAGAATATGTTCTTTTTATGTATTTATTTTTATTTTTATTTTATTTTTTAGCCACATAAAAGGCAGCATATTTATTTGGAAAAAATAATTTCAAAATGATCTCCTGAACTCAGAATTGCTGGGTTAGGATAGATACTCTAAACAGGTGAAATCTTCATTAACTGTTCACTTATTCAGTAAAATTTTAAATTAACTGATTATGTGTAGCAGTGTTTTTCCCCATTTCCTTGATAAAGAATCATTTGGAGTGCTCTGTAAACACAGCTTCACTGGAGATTAATCCCATCAAATTGAGTGGCTCTGAGATGGGCCAGTAATTTGGAAATTTTTATTTTGATAAATGCTTCCTCACGATGACCGAGTCCAAGGAAATTGGGGAAACACTGATCTGGAACATAACTTTCAGTTTTCTCTGCAGGTTTTAAGTCTTGAACTGCTGATCATCTTAGAGATAACCCACTGAAAAGTCTTCTCCAATCCAGTTTTACAAAAGGAAACTCTTTTGAACATTTGGTTTGATAAAATCTTTTCCAAAGCACCAGAAATACTTTACCTTGGCTTTTTACATTTCTGGCCTGTCCATTCTAGTTCATGTTTTCTTAAAGAGTCCATCTTCTATGAGTTGAGCCATATCAGTCTAATCATTTTTTGAATCATTGGTTTCTTATTAAAGGATTGTGACATTTAATAGCCATTATTTGCTTTTGTCTTGCTCCCTTCTCCCTGAAATTTGTTAAGAAATTACTCAATATTCTGGCCTTGTCATCTTAAATCTCATACTGACCACGCCAGGTATGCCAGACTGGATCTCATTGTTTTCTTTAATCAGTCCAACTCCCTTTGGTGTCCTGGTCAAAATAATATCTTCTTCTTTCAACGTCGTGATCTGAGAAACATAGCTGATGATGTGGGGGATGGGAAAATCATGGAGGATGTCTCACCTTCCTGTCTTGAGTTGACCTTGAGCCAGAGCCTCAGGTTGTGAGGGTCAGAGATCTCCTCCTTGGGCACAAATCCGCTGACTGGCCCGGAGGCCATAAAGCTTTTGGCCAGAGTCCAGGGCAGACCCTTCTTCCTGCCCTCATCTTGCACGTCCCAGGCAGTCACATCCTGGCACAGGGCATATCCATCCACGTAGTCCATGGCTGTGGCCTTGGGGACTGTGAGGCCATGCTTGCCCATCACCACGCCCAGCTCCAGCTCGCGGTGAGCCTTGTGGCCATATATGGGCATGAGGATGTGCAAGTTCTCGGGTAGGTAGGCCGTGGACAGCTTCAGAAACAGCACGGGCTCGCTCAACATCGTGCTGGTATCTCCCTGGCATGGTCTTCATAGTTACTCCCCAGGCAGACGATGTTCTTCCCCAACTCCCAGAAGCAGGACAGTGGTCTGGGGTTGCCATGATTCCCACCAATTGCCTAGAGAATAATGTATTTTAATATTATCTAAGATATTCCTTCACAGAATTTAGGATTTGGAAGAAACCTTATGGTCATTAATTGTAATGTTGCATTTTGTGGAAAATCCTGTTGATCGAAACCCGGAAGGATGGCTGTTTAACCTTACCAGAAATATTGCTATTGAAAGAGAGTCTGGACCATGCATAGACAGCTCTTTATATTGAGCCACAAAAACTGATGTCATTTCTATCTAATGTTTGCATGAAGTTGAGATTTTATAGGCAAACAGAACACAGTGTAGCTACTCTATTGTTGTTCTCAAATAGCTTCTATGTATATTTTTCTGTCAGGTAATATTAATCAGTCACTAATGACACTAAGAACATGTATGGACGTCCTGAGAGAGAACCAAATGTATGGGACTAACAAGGTAAGCAACAGCCTCTGATCTTTTGTATAGTTTCATTTGTGTGCATTTTTGTGTAATACATTTGGATTTGAATGTCTTTGTAGATGGTTCCATATCGAGATTCAAAGTTAACCCATCTGTTCAAGAACTACTTTGATGGGGAAGGAAAAGTGCGTATGATTGTGTGTGTGAATCCAAAGGCTGAAGATTATGAAGAAAGCTTGGTAATTTTATTTGTCCTATGACGTCTTGAGTTTTTGTAGGGAAAACAGTTATCTGGATGAGAAGAATGACATTTGGAATATTTTATAAATTGATAGAGAACCCTTGACTGTAGAAGGAAACGAGGCTTGGTGTGGTGGCTCATGCTTGTAATCCCAACACATTGGGAGGCTGAGGTGGGACGATCAATTGAGGCTGCCTGGGAGGTCGAAGTTGCAGTGAGTCACGTTCATGCCACTGCACTCCAGCCTGGTGACAGTGAGACTCTGTCTCAAATAAATAAAAATAAGCAATCTTTGCTTCATGTAGTAATTTCTGGGACTTGAATATCTTGTTTTTAAACTCCATTTGTTTTGTGTTTTAGCAAGTCATGAGATTTGCGGAAGTGACTCAAGAAGTTGAAGTAGCAAGACCTATAGACAAGGTCATATGTGGTTTAACGCCTGGGAGGCGATATAGGAACCAGCCTCGAGGTCCAATCGGAGATGGTATGATTTGGTGTTGTATCATTTGTCCACTATTGGTCTCTTTCTTTTTTTTAAAATTATTTCATACAAGAAATGTTTACATACCTTCTCAAGAACCAAGTGCATAATAACAATATTTAAATGAGCTTATTTTGCATACTATGATTCTCTCATTTTCAGGGAAGTAAACTTATGTCAACTTAAGAAATTGCATGGTTAGTTGGACTGGGGCTGTATTGAGTATTAAACTTGTTTAACTAAGTTCTTTCTCTCCTTTGTAACTCTTTATAATTTTCTGTAACTCAATACAGAACCATTGGTTACCGACGTGGTTTTGCAGAGTTTTCCACCTTTGCCATCATGCGAAATTTTGGATATTAATGATGAGCAGACACTTCCAAGGCTGATTGAAGCCTTAGAGAAAAGACATCACCTACGACAAATGATGATTGATGAGTTTAACAAACAATGTAAGGGCAAAACTATTTGCAATAATTTTAAGACAGTTTCGCTCTGTCCTCCAAGCTGGAGTGAAGTGGTGCAATCTTGGTCCCCAGCAACCTCTGCCTCCAGGTTTAAGCAATTCTCCTGTCCCATGCTCCTGATTAGCTGGGACTACAGGCACACGCCACCACGCCCAGCTTATTTTTGTACTGTTAGTGGAGGCGGGGTTTCCCCATGTTGGCCAGACTGGTCTCAAACTCCTGACCTCAAGTGAGGCACTTTGGGAGAGTGCCTGCCTCACTCTCCCAAAGTGCTGGGATTACAGCCATGAGCCAATTTGCAATCATTTTAACTTCTAACATTGAAAGTATTTTCAATGAATCTGAGTTTTATGGTAGATTGCATCTTTAAGGAAGTTAAAGAAGATCGTCTTTATAACTTTTAAGCACTCAAGGCATCGATTAGAATGACAAGGAGTTTTTCCACAGCTTTTTTTTTGTATTCTAAGACAGTCAAAAAGAAAAAAGTGAGCGTGTGTTTTTTTGCTGTTGTTTTTTTTTACCAACAGTGATGGAAACATAAAAAAATATTTTTTAGTTTCCCCTGTCTACATAATGGGGATTGTAATTGTTTCTACCTCAGGATATTTTGTGAAGATAAATGAGATAATGTATGAAAATCCTGTAGAACAGTAAACTCTGGTACATGGTGAATGTATCTCAATGAATGATTGTATCTATTTTTATTATCATCATTCATTTTAATCTACCAAAAAGTTGTGAGATAAAATGATATTTAAATTTCCATACTAAAATGAAATTTGCTCAAAAATACTAATTAACTTGCCTAAGTCATTACTAGTAAGTGATGTACAAGGGATTTCAACTCAGGTTTAACGAACCCCAAATGTAGTGTTATTTCTATTTTTGCATTTGTTATTCTGAAGCAGAGTACTAGTAAGGATTGGGAAGAGAATGCTGTAGTGCACAGTGAAAGACTTGAGTATTTTTTCAGCATTTAACAGAAAGCTTCTGTGAATATCTTGTCAATTTGAGAATTAAGCTCCTGATTTTGCACTCAACTTGTTTTCTTATGATAGACTGATTTTCACAGAGATTTGCTGAATAACTACATTTTATTTAGTTTCTGCTAATAAAAGTTGACTTCATTGTTTGTTTTAGAACTAGAATAAAACTTGGCTTGTATGTTTTTGTTTCAGCTAATACTTTTAAAGCTTTGTTACAAGAATTTGACAGTGCCGTCTTAAGTAAAGAAAACTACATGCAGGGGAAACTAAATGAAAAGGAAAAGATGATCTCAGGACAGAAATTGGAAATAGAACAACTGGAAAAGAAAAACAAAACTTTAGAATATAAGGTTTGTTTTGACATTATGATAGATGTATGTGTTGGTGTTTTAACACTGGTCTCTGAGGGATCTGTTGTGCTCCAACAGCCTGTAAATGCTGCTTATTATGAGTTCTGGGCCAGGCTCGGTGGCTCAAGGTGGTAATCCCAGGACTTCGGGAGGCTGAGGCCGGCGGATCACCTTAGGTCAGGAGTTTGAGACCAGCCTGGCCAACATGGCGAAACATCCTCTCTACTAAAATACAAAAATTAGTGCGGGTGGTGGAGGGTACCTGTAATCCCAGCTACTTGGGAGGCTGAGGGAGGTGAATCGCTTGAACCCGAGAGGCAGAGGTTGCAGTGAACCAAGATTGCGCCACTGCACTCCAGCCTGGGTGACAAGAGCAAGACTGCATCTCAAAAGAAAAAAAGAGTTCTCAGGCTGAGTGAGGTAGTCCATGCCTATAGTTTCAGCACATTGGGAGGCCAACGCAGGCAGATCACTTGATCCCAGGACTTCCAGACCAGACTGGGCAACATTGTGAAACCCCGTATCTACAAAAAAAATTAGCCAGGCACGGTGGTGCATGCCTGTAGTCCCAGCTTCTCAGAAAGCTGAGACGGGAGAATAGTTTGAACCTGGGAGGTTGAGGCTGCAGTAAGCTGAGATTACACTAGTGCACTCCAGTCTGGCTGACAGAGCAAGAGCCTGTCTCCAAAAATAAAAATAAAAAAAGTTCTCACTTGGTTATTTACTAATCCTCATCCCATGCTAAACAAGAAATGGGAGTGAAATGAAGAAAAGAATCATGTTAATTTTATGAGAGTTTTAACAGTTGAAAAGGATGTTCTCTGACCTAAACAAGGGAGCTTTCTAGAGCTTAGCTTTGGTTATAGCTTGCTTTTCAATTTATTAGAAATATTTCCTTAGTATGCTTTTTTTTTTCTATGAGATAAATAATTAAATGATATGGTATGGAAAGTGCCAGCATAATACCTTGGACATAACAGTTACTCAGTAAAGCTTAATTGGGTCTGTATTTGGTTTACAAATCAGATTGTAAAAGTATCAGCTCAAGATCAATCTCTTGCTATGGGGTAGGAGGAAATACTGTTTTGTTCGGAAGCATTGCAGCACTGTGTAATATATGTTTGCTCTCTCATTTACAGTGGATCATTTAGAGGTTTGGTAGGGTACCCATGCATTCTAAAGAGAAGTTAGTCTTAACCAACATAGGTTTTTTAAATTCTGAAAATAGTGTAAAAAAATTTTAGGCCTTAATTTCAGGAGAAAGTAATTTGCACATAAGGTTAGTTATAATTATCTTTGGGTGAGGAGTTTGTTTAATGTGTTCTCATTTCTGAGAATAGGGGTGGGAATTCAGATGAAATGTTAGAGAAAAAAGTGCTTTCTCCATGATTTTTCTTTCCACAAATATGCTTGCATAAGCAAATTAAGAAAGACTATTTTATAGCGACATGAAATGTTTACATATCCAATATTGAACATAACGATCTACCTTCCTAGATTGAGATTTTAGAGAAAACAACTACTATCTATGAAGAAGATAAACGCAATTTGCAACAGGAACTTGAAACTCAGAACCAGAAACTTCAGCGACACTTTTCTGACAAACGCAGATTAGAGGCGAGGTTGCAAGGCATGGTGACAGAAACGAAAATGAAGTGGGAGAAAGAATGTGTGAGTGTCATTCGCGTAGTGGTTGTCTCAAGAGTTGGATGATTTATTTTACATTGTAGTTAGGTTCAATATTTTGAATTACTCTATTTGTGGTTGGGTTTTGGTGGTGGTCGTTAACTCTTAGGAAGAATTAGAGCGCTGTCATTTTTAGGAAATAAAGTGATTGGGTAATCTGATGTACGCTTTTGCTGTACATTTGCTGATTGAATTATAATGTATATTGCCATGAATTATAATGTATATTGCCATTGATGATCTGTAGGAGCGTAGAGTGGCAGCCAAACAGCTTGAGATGCAGAATAAACTCTGGGTCAAAGATGAAAAGCTGAAACAACTGAAGGCTATTGTTACTGAACCTAAAATTGAGAAGCCAGAGAGACCCTCTCGGGAGCGAGATCGAGAAAAAGTTACTCCAAGATCTGTTTCTCCATCACCTGTCCCTGTAAGTTATTTGTAGTTGTGTAGTAACTTTGTACTAGAGAAATTTTATTCAGATTAGATGACTATTTCTATGAGAATTTTTAATATTTTATAATTACGTTTCTGAAATTTCTCTTTAAGACTATTTTAAAATTTAGAATAAACACTAGTTTAGCTCAAAAAACTAGTACAAATAATGATCTGTAATATTGTCTTTATGTGCTAAAATTATAGAAAAGTAATGAAATGTTTCTCTCAGTTTTTCAGTCTTGCTTATTAATTTCTCTCCAATTTTTCTAGCTTTCTAGTAACTATATTGCTCAGATTTCCAACGGCCAGCAACTCATGAGCCAGCCACAGCTACATAGGCGCTCTAACTCTTGCAGCAGCATTTCTGTAGCTTCCTGTATCTCGGAATGGGAGCAGAAAATTCCTACGTACAGCACACCTCTCAGAGACACATCTATTGCAAGGCGTAGGCAGCAGGAGCCAGGACAAAGCAAAGCTTGTATCGTGTCAGACAGAAGGCGAGGGATGTACTGGACTGAAGGCAGGGAGGTGGTTCCTACATTCAGAAATGAGCTAGAAATAGAAGAGGATCATTGCTGCAGGGTTAGTGCCAGTATTTTAACGCATTGTAGCAATAGATTTTATCTTGTTTTTTGTAACTTGGTTCTGAAAGTTCACTGGAAAAATGGTTGGGCTATAGTATAAAGAAGGTCTAATTTCTCAGTTAATTTGAAACATTGACTCACTGAAATTGAGGCCTGGCTCGTCATCTGAAAAAGCCTAAACACATCTGCCAAGAGAAATGTGTTCAGTCAATACAAGTCAATTTGGTGCATCCCAGAGTAGTCTGCGCTTTTCAGCTGCATAAACTAATAAGCTTTGCACAAAATTGGTGAATGTGTTTTAGAGCATACTTTCCATATTTTTCTTTTGGTTTCCCTTCCTCAAATTAGATTTTTTGTACCTCCTTTTGAGCCCTCGTTTTAAAAATTGTTTTCCCAAATTTTTATTTTGAAAAATTTCAGACCCAAAGCTAAGTTGAAATAATATGGTAATGTCTTTCCCTCCCTGCCTAAGTTTACCAATTGCTACTTAGATAAATAAGCTTTGTAAAAGTAAATCATAGACTTAGAGACACTTAATCTCTAAGAATAAGGACATTGTGCTACCTAGCCACAATCTTTATCACATACAAGAAAATGAATATTAATTAAATAAATATCCTCTATTGGGACATTATGCACTTGTCCCAAAATTGGCTTATTGGGTTTTTTTTTTTTTTTTTTTTTTGAGACAGGGTCTTACTCTGTCATCCAGGATGGAGTACAGTGGCATGATAATGGTTCACTGCAGCCTCAGTGTTCCTGAGCTGAAGTGATCCTCTCACCTTAACCTCCTGAGTAGCTGAGACTACAGGCATGCCACCAGCTTAATTTTTTATTTTTAGTAGAGACAAGGTCTCATCATGTTGCCCAGGCTGGTATTGAACTCTTGAGTTCCAGCAATCCTCCTGCCTTGGCCTCCCAAGGTGCTGAGATTACAAGCAAGCTACTGCACCCAGGCAGCTTTTCTTTTTTCAATCCATGATACAATGAAAGTGTATGCATTGCATATCATGATTGTTTCTTTTATCTCTTTTAATATAAAAGTCTCACCCTATCCCTCTCCTTTTTTGATTTTTATGACATTGACTATTTTCCTTGAAGAGTCCAGGCCCATTATTTTAAAACTGCTGATTTCCATGCCCAATAAATTGCTTTTAATCTTGAAGTATTTATCTCAGTTTATAAGTGGTTTGCCTCATTCAAGGGTATTTAATTCACTTTCACATTTTTCTTAAAGATTAAGGTAAAGTTTCATTTTAATCTGAATAATGGACCAAGTTAGTGTTTGTGAATTTTATATTTAGTAAAATCTTAACAAAGCTCTTAGAATTTTTCTTTTAAATAAACTTACAGGAAACATTTACTTTAGATTTTCATGTATAAGTCCGGGTATAGATAAATGTTCATTTAGGTGGCCTGAATTCCTGATTATTAAGTAGTGGTGATGAATCCCAAGTTATTTACTAAGGAAACAGATGATTCTAAAGTCTCTTAAGTTCTTTACTTTGCAGACTTTTTCTTAAACATCTTTAGACAGCAAATTATAGTAAATGGTCATTCTGATCAACTTCAGTCAGCCACTTTATGAAAGTTTATAGGCTGGAAATTATTCAAGGCCTGCTTATGCCTTGCCAACAGTAATGTGGTATCTAATTTGGCTATGAGATATTTAAGGGGATTTACTAGACATTCTTCTTATATGAAATCAAAATTTCTTTAGAAGTGCAGCAGAAAAGTTATTATAAGGTTAGTATCTGTGTGTCTAAGTTTGTTGGTCAAAAATTATGTCAACTGGACTGAATTTATACTTCAATGAGGAAAAAAATTTAAATATTTCATAAATTCTGGTAGATTGTATGGATTATCATCTTTCTGAAGTTTGTTTCATTGTATGTTTATTGTGAAGAAAACCCTTGCTTCTGCTGAATGGTAGATGATAATGAGCAGACTTTTTGTGTTCAACATTAAATCATTTTAGGAATGGAATGTTTTGTTTGTCTTGAGGCTCAGCATCTTTAGTGGTGAACTGTATTGCCCATGTCTTAGAGCTGTCACCAGTGCTGTATTTGTTTCTTGTAACTATATAGGGAAAATGATTCAGTTACTCAGATGGGCATTTTGAAATTGAAGTCTTCATACTTGACCAGTGAAGAATTTTCCATTTGCTTTCAGTTTTGTTTTTTGGATTTTTTTTTTTTTTTTTTTTTGAGATGGGGTCTTGATCTATTGCCCAGGCTGGAGTACAGTGGCATAATCTAGGCTCACTGCAGCCTTGACCTTCCAGGCTCAAGCGATCCTTCTACCTCAGCCTCCTGAGTAGCTGGACTATAGGTGTGTGCCATCACACCTGGCTAATTTTAAAATTTTTTGTAGAGATAGAGTCTTGCTGCGTTGCCTAAGCTGGTCTTGAACTCTTGGCATCAAGTGATCCTTCTTCCACCTCAGCCTCACAAATGTTGGAATTATAGGTGTGAGCCACTGCAACCAGCCCTGCTATTAAGTTTTACAAACTGGAGATGTTCATAAAATACCAAAGATAATTCATTTGCTTTAAGCTATAACTATGGCATATATATGAAATATTATTTTCTTAGGCTGAACATGCTTAATTTAATTTTCCCAGATTTACATGAGATTTGACTAGAAGCAACTTGTTTGTTTTTGAGGCAGCGTCTGTTGTCCAGGCTGGAGTGCAGTGGTGTGATCTTGGCTCACCCGCCACCTCCCGGGCTCAAGCGATCCTCTAATCTCAGCCTCCTGAGTAGATGGGACTACAGGCATGTGTCACCAAGCCCAGCTAATATTTTTTTTTTATAGAGACTGGGTTTCACCATGTTTTCTAGGCTGGCCTTGAACTTCTGAGTTCAAGGGATCTCTCTACCTCAGCCTTCCAAAGTGCTGAGATTACAGGCATGTGCCACCATGCCTGGCCTAGCAACTAGTTTTTTATTGTTTGATAGAGACTGATTTGACACTGTATTTGTTTGTTTCTTGAACCTGTATGACATGTTTGGGGGGAAAATTTGTTAGTATATTATAGCCATTATTGTATTTGAACTTTTCATGAAGTTTTATTATGAGATTTTAAGATCTTAACTGAAAACACTCAGAAGTCTTTTACATTTCTTTTAATCATTTTATTCATACAGTTCTTATTATAACTTATGTTCTTTGGATTGTTTTCTGTTTTGTTTAGAAGCCTAGAAAAGGTATAGGACTTTCATTGATCTTATTGAAGATTTTAAGAGTTGTGGACATAATAGCTTACCTCTCAGTAGTAGGGATAAATACTGGTTCTTGATCAGGAATACGAAATGAATTATTTGTCCTGAACCACCCCAAGCAGGAAAAGACTTGCAGCATTACTAGAATTTTTTATCCTTTGATGAAAGGTAAACTCCCAGGTAGAATATATAACATACAAGTTCGTGTTAAAGACATTTGTTGGTTTTGTGTTTAAATGCAAAGATAATGTTTAAATTACCTGAATAACATATTTAGCTTTTGAAAGGTTTGTTTTGATACTGTCATCAATTAACGTAGCCAAACCTGCTGCACTTCTAATAATACCCTTAAATTAATTCTGAGTTATGCTTGTTTCTCAATTCCTCTTTCAACCTGATCAGAATGCACCACCAATTCGTCTCCGACACAGACGATCACGCTCTGCAGGAGACAGATGGGTAGATCATAAGCCCGCCTCTAACGTGCAAACTGAAACAGTCATGCAGCCACATGTCCCTCATGCCATCACAGTATCTGTTGCAAATGAAAAGGCACTAGCTAAGTGTGAGAAGTACATGCTGACCCACCAGGAACTAGCCTCCGATGGGGAGATTGAAACTAAACTAATTAAGGTAAAAAACGAATGTACACAGAAAAAATATTAAAAAACTCAACAGAAGTCCATTAGTCCTCCTACTCCTTTGGTGACACAGGCAGGGTCAACTGGAACATCAATGGGTATTTGATATCAGCTTTTTGTTAGCAGAAAGTTAGTCACTGCTTAGGTTTTAAGTCCACCAAACTGGGATTAAGTATGCTTTCAATAGGGGTAGATTCTTCAGTTTCTTAGAATTCTAGATCCATGATGTACTTTAATTTTTTAATGACGGTATATTTAGTTTTAACCACTACTTTAGAAGTAAATCTAAGCAAAGAACTCCCATTGCTCTCTGTCAGTTCAAGATTTTAAAAACAAAAAAACAAACTATGTTAAAATTTGACCTATCAAAATTACTCAGTATTGATCTACCTAAAGCCATTTCCCAAAAAGAAGCTACTTTCCTGCCTACAGAACAATTCTCCTTTGATCATAGAGTCAGTGAATAATCAGGGAAGTAAAAGATAAGACTCCCCCCAAAAAGCTTTTAATTTCAAGTTTAATTTAGAGTTTTTGTTCTTATTATAACTAGCTACAAATAAGACTGTACTGTCATTTGAATATGGGCAGCAGGGGGCACTCAGAGAAGAAAATACAATGCCTTAGAGCATGTAGAAATTTCCAGCAAATTTCTTGTTCCTTAGTGCAAGTTTAGTTTTTAAATTGCAGGTAGAGCAAAAGGAATATTTTTTTTCTGCAATTACAAATGTTACTGATTACATTGTATTGGACTTCTTTTGTTTGTGAGAGATATGTCCTCAAATTTCTAAATTGTTTTGATAGAACAGACTCAGCAAGTACTAAGTACCATCTGATTTTGTGGATGGGAATTCTAGAAAATAGAATCGTGAGAACAATTTGAAATATGTATGTGTTTTTCATTTGGATGTATCATTGTGTAACAGTGACCTTTTCTTTTGGCTTTAGGGTGATGTTTATAAAACAAGGGGTGGTGGACAATCTGTTCAGTTTACTGATATTGAGACTTTAAAGCAAGAATCACCAAATGGGTAAGTAACCATCAAAAATCTCCATAAAAGTTGGTCATTTTCTTAGCTGCTCATTTTTGAGGACCAGAATCGCCTGTGAAATTTATCATTAATTCTCCAAAGGGATGGAGATAGTATTTCCCTACTTCTAATATTTTCCCTCTTCTTAGATGCAAAAATAATTGTTGCATCATGTTTCCCCTTTTTCAGTAGTCGGAAACGAAGATCTTCCACAGTAGCACCTGCCCAGCCAGATGGTGCAGAGTCTGAATGGACCGATGTAGAAACAAGGGTAGGGGAAAAATTAAATATTTGTCTGCTTAACAAAATTAGGCTTGTCATGTTTGAAGCCCCACAGCTCTAGATTTTTACGCTCTTTGAAAATGCTGAGGTATAATCTCACATTGCCAGTCTACCATGTAGGCCTATTTTAGAATAACAAGAATCCACTTCACCAGGAATCCCGTTGCAACTGTTATTCCTGTGAAGCTCTTGGAAAGAACATGGAAAGGTAGGGGTCAGAAGGCCTAAGCTATGGCTTTAGCCACCAACTCTGTTCACGAACTTATCTAAAATGAGGTAAGTTTAGACGACTTCTAAAGACCCTTCTAGCTCACGACATTTGGCCTGTGCCAGAAAGAAACTATGAGTGACTGGTGTTTTAATATAAGTGTCTGCTGAACTAGAATACAATATTGCATTTCACCTAAGTAGAGCCTGCTAAACAACTGTATTTTATAGACTATTGAGAGGAGCTGATCTTTTTTGTCTTGTCATTTTCCTCTCAGTGTTCCGTGGCTGTGGAGATGAGAGCAGGATCCCAGCTGGGACCTGGGTATCAGCATCATGCACAACCCAAGTGAGCACTGACTGTAACTGGGGTCTTGCTGTGTGCTTTTTTCCTTCTCCAGTCTTTACATTATCTCTTCTACCAATCATCCACTTGTTCTTCAGAAAAAATACATGGTTTTTGTTTTCCCCTTGGACTATCTGGGCCCCTGTGGGCAGACTGCCGTAGGCAGCTGCAATACTGAGAGCCTCAGAAGGCTGGATGAGAGCAATCAGAACTACAAGGCAGGCAGTGGTGGCAAATTGATGGCTTTTGTTAATATTCTGCTAATGCTCATAAAGCTTTCTGAGGCTGAACTGAGAGCACCTCTAAGGAGGGAAGGCTAAAGGCTTTAGTTGCGGACTAGACAGCTTTGTGTAAATCATTCTTTATTGACTTGCTTCTTTGTCTTGGTATAGCAGAAGGTGTTCACTAAAATAAATAACCCTGAATAGAAGAATCTATGGTAGGGAAGGAATCAAACCTTTTCCTCTTCTATTGAACTCGTACTCAGGAGTCTGACCCAGTCTTTTTCCATAGTTTAATAAAGCCCCTTCTTTACACACACACACACACACACACCCCAATCAAACCTTTTCTTCTTCTATTGAACTCATACTCAGAGGAGTCTGACCCAGTCTTTTTCCATAGTTTAATAAAACCCCTTCTTTATACACACACCCCGCCCCCCCACCATTTTAAACATTTACATTCCTTAGTAAGCAATTTGGAAAAGTGTTGCAACAGGATAATGATGGGAAATCCTGTTTCCTAAATTTAATACTAAGATAAGCATATTTTATAAAAGCTGTTTGCCTTCTCAGAGGGACTTGAATTTTCTCATGATAAAACAGCAGTTCTCAAAGCCCTCCTAAAGATTGATTTGCTATGGATGTGTTAACAAATTGCAAAGTTTAACTCTTAAGTGCTGGTTGTTATGTTTTAGGCGCAAGAAGCCATGAACTGACAGTCCTGGTAATGAAAGAACATTTTCATCTGTGTGGATGATTTCTTGAAAGCCACGTCAGAAGCCGTCTTCCAAGTCATCTTGTAGAACTTCAGCTTTGTTGAACATCACAGACCTCAGCTGTATCATACACTGACCTAGATCACAGCTTTCCCTGTGGTTCCAAAGACAAATAGTATTCAATAAACCTTGTATAGTATATTTTTTGCCATATTTAATATTAATAGCAGAGGAAGACTCCTTTTTTCATTGCTGTATGAACTTTTTTATAATGCTTTTTATATTTCATGTATACTTAAAAACTAATTCACACAAGCGTTTGTATTAGATGATTAAGGAAGAATATATCTAGATCACGCCTTAGTTTTTATTGTGACTTTGCCAGTCCTGGTCTGAATTTCTTAAGGTTTTATAAACAAATGCTGCTATTTATTAGTTGCAGGAATGCACTTTAGAACTATTTGACAATTCAGACTTTCAAAAAAAGATGTCAGTGACTGGCCAATAACCATTTAGGAAGTTGTTTTGAATTCTGTATGTATATATTCACTTTTTGACATCTAGATATTCCAAAAGAATTAAAATTAAAAGCACTAAGAAATACATAGGTGTGTGATGGCCATTCATTCAACAAATCTTCCCAGCATCTGGCATAGTGCCCTGCATTTACTTAGCACTCATTGTTTGTGGGATTAATTAAAAGCACTAGAAAATACAAAATAATATGATGTTAAATGGACAATGCCTTTTTGTGTGTGACAGCCATAATTATCTATATATTAAGTATGAATTCTAGACATTTAAACAAAAAACATGGTTTGGGGACAACAAATTAGAAAAATACTGTTGAAATCATGGTGAAATATCCCATTGCATGGGTGAACACACATTTTACTCGGATTTAATTTGGATTTCTTTAGAGGCTGAGCTTTTTTATTTTAACTACAATGATAATTTAATCTTTTTTATTAGTAATAAAAGTGTGGTATTAGTCCTTGCCAAAAGCCGATTCCAAAGTTAAGGGAAAAGACAAAATGCACTGGTCACTCACAATATAGTAGTAAACAATGTCATATAAGTGTCTTTTTGTTTTGTTTCTCGTTTGAGATGGAGTTTCACTCTTGTTGCCCGAGCTGGAGTGCAATGGCGCAATCTCTGTGCATGGCAACTGCCGCCTTTCTGGTTCAAGTGATTCTCCTGCTTCAGCCTCCCGAGTAGCTGGGATTATAGGCATGTGCCACCACGCCTGGCTAATTACATATTTTTAGTAGAGGTTTCTCCATGTTGGTCAGGCTGGTCTCAAACTCGTGACCTCAGGTGATACTCTCGCCTCAGCCTCCCAAAATGCTGGGATTATAGGCATGAGCCACCATGCCCAGGCTATATGTGTGTTTTTAGAATGCTTTAGCACACCCTAAAGGTTAAATTCCTACTGCAGAAGATACAGAATTCATTCTTTCCATTTCTTGATTTCCTTTTTTAAACTTTTTTTTAGAAACAGGGTCTTGCTCTGTTGCCCAGGCTGTAATGCAGTGGTGTGAGCATGGCTCACGGTGACCCTAAACTCCTGGACTCAAGTGATCTGCTTCAGCCTCCAAGTAGTCGGGACTACAGGTGTTCACCACCATGCCCAGCTAATTAAAAAAAAAATTTTTTTTTTTTGGTAGAGATAGAGTCTTGCTATGTTGCCCAGACGAGCTTTTTTTTTTTCTTTTTTCAGATGGGGTCTCATTCTGTCACCCCGACTGGAATGCAATGGCATGATCACAGTTCACTCTCAGGCTCAAGCAATCCTGTCACCTCAGCCTCATGAGTAGCTGCAACTGCAGGCAAATGCCTGCACATCTGGCCAATTTTATTTTTGGTAGAGATGGGGCCTCGCTCTGTGGCCTTGTCTGGTCTCAAACTTTTGGGCTCAAGCAATCCTCCTGACTTGGCTTCAAAGTGCTAGGATTACATGCATGGGCCGCTGAACCCAGTCTGCTTTTTAAGTGATTATTTAAAATAATAGCCTGGGCATGGTGGCTAATACCTGTAATCCCAGCATTTTCAGAGGCTGAAACAGGATGGCTTGAGCTCAGGAGTTTGAGACCAGCCTGGGTAACATGGCGAAATCCCATCCCTACAAAATATTTAAAAACTAGCCAGGTGTGATGGCATGCATCTATAGACCTACTGGGGAGGCGAAAGTGGGAGGATTGCCTGAGCCTGGGAGGCAGAGGTTGCAGTGAGCTGTGATGGTGCCACTGTGCTCCAGCCCAGGCAACCGAGCTCAAAAAAACAAAACAAGATAATCGAGACTGGATCTCACTGTGCTGCCCCAGGCTGGTCTTGAACTCCCAGGCTCAAGCGATCCGCTTGCCTTAGCCTCCCAAAAGTGCTTGGATTACAGGCATGAACCAGCATGTCCTGCCCCAGCCCACTTTAAAAAAACTTAAATGGCTTATTGCATGCAGTCTTTTCAAAATATTAATAGGAAATTTTTACTATGATAGAATATGGGGCAGTGGAACTTGTCGGAAATAATGAATCCACTAAGTCCTTTGACAACACCAAAAGAAATGTGTATTGATGTTTTGCTTAACTAGTTCTCTTGAAGAGCTGTGGTTAGTGCTTACTGTAAAAGTATTATCTATAATGTATAAGCAAAGAAAAAGATTATTTCCTCAATGACCACAAAGTGCCAATTGCTAATCAGATCAGGTTTTTAGTACATTGTTGGAGGAAGAGTATTTTGGACTGATTCATTGTAGCTTTGGAAATGTTTGGATTTTTTAATAGCTTTAACTTTTCTTGACCAAAATTCCACTATAATGGCTTCCTTTTTCTTTGTTGTTGTTGTTGTTTTTGAAACGGAGTTTTGCTCTTGTTACCTAGGCTGGAGTGCAGTGGCACGATCTCACCTCACTGCAACCTCCGCCTCCTAGGTTCAAGCGATTTTCCTGCCTCAGCCTCCTGAATAGCTGGGATTATAGGCATGCGCTACCATGCCTGGCTAATTTTGTATTTTTAGTAGAGACAGGGTTTCTCCATGTTGGTCAGGCTGGTCTAGAACTCTTGACCTCTGATGATCCGCCCGCCTCGGCCTCCCGAAGTGCTGGAATTACAGGCGTGAGTCACCGCGCCCGACCACTATAATGGCTTCTTAGATTTGGATGAAAACGGAATAGTTTTATTTTTTAAAAGTTTGATAGCTTTATAAAAGCTTTTTTTTTTAAAAAAATCGGGATATTAAAATATTTATGTTTGTAGTTAAGATAGACCCAAGTGGGATTCCAGATTGGTGGATTCCAATTGAAAAGTTTCTTCAGAGATGATTATGAAATAATGGCATGGGCTAAATAAAGGGTCCCGAAAACAAAATACACTGAACTAACGTTTCAGTAAACTAAGCAAATTCCACGAGGAATACAAAGATTACCAGTTTTGAAGGCACGAATTTAAACTAGGTTCAGATAATAACAGGTTGTAGACAATTTACCCATATACCCATATATCAATTACCACTCCGCAAGCACCAGGCAGTGAAGTTAGGCTTCCGGATTCCAACTCCACGCTGCACCACGCGGTAAGTACACAATCTTGGGCTAGTTACCAGCTCTAAGACTTAGTTTTGCCGTTTGCAAGATGGAGATGACATCCAACCCCAGCTGTGTGAGGATTACGTGAATCCTTGTAGAATGCGGCTCAGTGCCTGGGGCATAGTAAGCGCCCCACGGCTATTGATCTCATAACGCTGTTAGTTCCTCCCTTCCTCCTATCTTACCCGAGACCCTGCACTAAGCAGGGGCCTCCAAGATGGGACGCAGCCCTTACCTTCAGGGTTAGCGCCGGCTGGGAAGGCCGCGACCTAACTAGGAGATTACGAACAATGTCATCAGGGCCACAGTGGAGCTCCTGCCAAGTCCAGCAGCTCATGGAGCCAACGGGTACGAAGTCCGAATGCTAGACAACCCTATCCTAAAAGTGTTTTCAACGTTCTCAAGTCCTATAATTTACTCTAATCAAGATAGAACGTACTCGCAGAAGCTGAGAAACTTCCTCAACAGGAAGAACGAATCCGGCGCGGCGCGCAGGCGCCTTCAGCCGGTCCTGGGTCCGCCTCTTCCGTCCGCTGCGGGCGCCGATTGGTCCGCGTGGTCATATAAAGGGACTGCGCGGACTCTCTGATCCCCTTTCCTCAGCTGCCGCCAAGGTGCTCGGTTCTTCCGAGGAAGCTAAGGCCGCGTTGGGGTGAGGCCCTCACTTCATCCGGCGACTAGCACCGCGTCCGGCAGCGCTAGCCTCGCACTCACCCGCACCATGGCCTCCGTCTCCGAGCTCGCCTGCATCTATTCGGCCCTCATTCTGCACGACGATGAGGTGACCGTCACGGTGAGTCCGGACGCGGGTCAGCGGCCAGGGTGCCTGTGGGCGGTGGCTCCCAGCTCTCCTTGCGGTCGCGCCTCCAGGCCGTTCGGCCCAGCATTTCTGGCCAGGGCCAGGCCGCGAACTCCGGCGGTGTGGGGCGGGACCCTCTGGGCCCCCTGGACCACGTGCGGGCCCGGCGGGCTTGGAGCGCCCTTGCTGCTGGGCGCTCCGGCTCCAAGCTCCTTCGTGTGGAAAAGCTTTTCCGCAGGGCTTGCGCACCCTGACCCGCGCTTCGTCTCACTCAGGGACGCTTACTCGGACCTCTTCCGGTGTAATTGCTTTGAATTCCTCCGGTCCTAGTAGGCCTGCGGGGCGACACGGTGTGGCTTGGAGGAAAACGCAGGAGCTCGGTTCTACTTCCCAGGTCTTGTAACTTAAAGTAGCCGTGTGACTCAGGCATTTCCCAGCCCGGGAAACAGCAGCGATGGGCTCGCTTCATTGAGGGGCGCCTGGCACACATCTCTTGCTTGTGATAGAATATCTGAGCTGGTTAAACATGTTCTGTACACTTGTTTTGAGTGACTTGCCTTTAACGCTACGTTTTGATGGGTTGACGTTTTATTTGTTGTAGGAGGATAAGATCAATGCCCTCATTAAAGCCGCCGGTGTAAATGTTGAACCTTTTTGGCCTGGCTTGTTTGCAAAGGTAAGGTGATGGTGGCAGAGTGATTTGGTAAGGCTCGCTGACTGACTAGGGCAGGCCGGATTACCTCCAGCAGTGCCGTAAGGCCGCATGTGGCGCTCGATCTCCTAAGTGTATTTCGTTGCATTTATATCTCTAGGAGCTAATAAGATTTAAGTTTGTCAAATGTTATTTTTCCTTATTTCAGATTCTGGTTTCCCTTTTAATCTGAAACCATGGTTTAAAAAATCTTAATCAGGTCATTCTTCCGAAAAAGGGTCACCGGGGAGATAGGCACTACCCATGTTAATTTGCAAGCAAATCTCATCCTTTCAGTATAATGTTTATTTAATGGACATTTGGGTTTAGAGGACTTCATTGACACAGTAATTACTTTTGTATTGGGATATAAAAGACTAATAAAGACAAGGTTTCTGGCCACGGAGCTTGCACTGGCTGTTTTCCGTTGTACAGGTTAATCTCTGGCAAGTGAAGCTAATAGCATCTAACTCCGGGGTTGTGTTCTCTAAAGAGTTTTGAAAGATTGAAAACACTGTACCTGTGGTAACTTTAACGAGCCTCTTTTGAAACGTCCTGAATTTGTTTAGTAGACTGAAAATTTGAATTCACTGTTAAGAGGAGACAGGGAACTGTGGACAGAATATTTGAGTGTTTCAGGAAGTTTGGATTTTTTATCAACATGTTATTTGTAAGAGGAGGGAAATTGGCTACCTCAGGAGGTTCTTAATATATAGGAATGTAATTATCAGATTCAAAGCTGAACAGCAGTGTGTTGCCCTAAGTCTTGCTATATTAGTAAACAAAAGCCGGTGTCTGGGGCATTCGTCCCAGGACATTCCACTAATAGCAAAATTCCAGATGTTCCATCTCTTATAAATGTATCTGCATATAACCTATGCACATCTTCCTGTATACTTTAGAAGTCTGCATGTTTTGTACACATGGTTTTTTCCTCCCTAAATATTTTCTATTCACTGTTGAGTCAATGGTTATGGAACCCACTGTATATTAGTGTTAGGGGTTGGTCACTGGAAGCGGGGATACTTTTCTTTTTTGGCTGCGTGAGCGCTGTGTAACAAGGACAGAACTGGGCATTTACCTCTGTGTGCATGTGTATTGCAGGCCCTGGCCAACGTCAACATTGGGAGCCTCATCTGCAATGTAGGGGCTGGTGGGCCTGCTCCAGCAGCTGGTGCTGCACCAGCAGGAGGTCCTGCGCCCTCCACTGCTGCTGCTCCAGGTAGGAATCGGAGTTTTTAGTATTGAGGGCAGGGTGTAGAGATAAAAATATGTATTATACTGCAGTAGTCATGTAAGATAAAGTGAAAATTAAAAAATGTATAGTATTATAGGCAAAATTGGCATTAATTTTCCACAAGTACATGATGTATTGAAGTCCTGAAACCCGATTTACTTTTTTTCTAGCTGAGGAGAAGAAAGTGGAAGCAAAGAAAGAAGAATCCGAGGAGTCTGATGATGACATGGGCTTTGGTCTTTTTGACTAAACCTCTTTTATAATATGTTCAATAAAAAGCTGAACTTTAACTGCCATTGGTCTTGTCCATAGTTTGGGAATGTGCTCTGCAAAAATGGTCTCGGTTTTGTAATGCTGGCTTTCAACCTATTCTGACATGACACAGGCTGGATTTTTCCCTGTCACCTAACAAGATGGTACCTTGTGGTACAGTGTTGAAAACTGCACTGTGGTGGCAGGAGGAAGGATCAGAGCAGATGCTTTCTCCAGGTTACCTGTATAAACTTGATGATTGTAAGGTGTGTCCCCTACGCTGGGGTCGGAGGGTAATACACACCTCAGCTTTAGAAAGCCTCCTGGGTAATTACGCTATACAGTCCTGCCTAAGAACTTGGACCTATGCAGAACGTTGACTGGTACATCCCAAGGTTGTCAGGCAATGAGACCTAGCTGTGTAATGTCTCATCAAATACTTGGGAGTTTAACAGTAACACTGAAGGAATGCAGAAAATAAACGATTAAGTTCCCCAGTTTGACACAAAGTGGATAAAACAAGATTCAAACCCGTGTTCCAAAAACTAAGCTTTTTTTGTTTGACAGTAGCTGGAATGGAAATTTTGACTTCACAGGTTTGGATTTATATAATAAACCATGAATATTGTGTGTTCAGAGTAGCCATTAAGTGTGACTGGCACTTAGCATATGAATCTTACCTTTACCTCCATCAGCATTTAATAGATGAAGACTTTCTCGGTGATGAAAAGCATGACTTCCAGCAGTGACTGTCCTCAGGCTAATGTGAAAAGATCATTTGTGTAAGTTATTCCAGCAACTTTGGGTGGGGGGAAATGGCAGTTCTGCTTTGAGGCATTGCTCAAGAGAAACTACATGTGGACATTAGGATACAGGCCTGGGAATGTTCAAAGCAACGCTTTGAGCTTTTCATAAGTTCAAAAACCTTGAGTAAGGTGGTTAACCATGGGTAGGAGGATGCAGGTGTCATTACAGATCTGTGTTTTAATTTTGAGATGGGGTCTTGCTGTGGCCCAGGCTCAAATCGATCTTCTCACCTCAGCCACTTCCAAGGAGCTGGGACTATGGGCATGCCACTATGCCTGGCTAAGTGTGTGTAGAAAAATCTCAACCTCCTGGGCTCAAGCGATCTGCCCACCATAACCTCCCAAAATGCTGGGATTTGCAGGTGTGAGTCACCACACCTGACCAGTTTTGTGTTTTTAATACACAGCTTAAGCATCCCTTAACCCAAAATCTAAAACACATGACACTCAAAGGAAATGCTCATTGGAACATTTTGAATTTTTTAGGTTAGGAATGCGCAACCTGTATATTAAAACCATAGGCCAATCCTGATGGTTCATGCCTGTGATCCTGCGCTTTGGGAGGCTGAGACAGATGGATGACCTAAGCCCAAGAGTGTGAGGCCAGCCTGTCTAACACACACCCTCTAATTTTTTAGCTGGATGCAGTGGCTCACGCCTGTTCCCAGCACTTTGGGATGCCAAGGTGGATGGATCATAAGGTCAGGAGATTGAGATCATCCTGGCTAACACAGAGAAACCCTGCGTTTTTGCTACTAAACGCAAAAAATTCCCCAGGTGTGGTAGCATGCTCCTGTAATCCCAGCTACTTGGGAGGCTGAGGAAGGAGAATCACTTGAACCTGTGAGGCTGAGCTTGCGGTGAGCTGAGATTACACCATTGCACTCCAGCCTGGGTGACAGAGTGAGACTCTCAAAAAATTTTTTAATTAGCGCAGTGTGGTGGCATGGACTTGTGGCTGCAGTGAGCTGTGTTTGTACCATTACACTTGAGACTGGATGACAGCGGGACCTTGTTTAAAATTAAGATCATAAAGTATATATAAAAACCTTAAGTATATACAAATATTCCAAAGTCTGAAAAAAAAAAGAACTCTGAAACACAAATGGTCTCAAGCATTTCAGTTAAGGGATGCTCAGCCTGTACTAACGGGCATTTGTGAACTAGTGAGGATGGTGTCACAAAAATAAGTTGATAGCCTATATCCACGTTAGGTGCCTGCTCTGCCTTCACCCATTAACAGCAACAGTAGCACTGTGCTTATTTGTGTGGCATGTCATTCTTCACAACAGTCCCATGACAGTATGACCCCATATCGGGGATGGGGAAGTGGAAGCTCTGAGGTTACAAACCAGTAAGTGGGTGGGTGAACCCGATGAAAACCCCACTCTGACTCCCTGCATGGCACATGCTCCTAGTCCTTTCTCTCACCTGCATCAGCTCCATGTGTAATGACAGTAGGGCTCTGGAGAGGTAACTAGGAATTCTTTATGCTCAGTGAACAAGTGTCAAAGGAGGGAATACTAACGCTTGACTTTAGCTGAAAAATGGGTTAAGGAGAATACTAATGATAAGTGAAAAGGACAGCATCTAGAAAAGCAGAACATTAAGTGGTAAGCTAGGGGTGTTGTAAATGTCAAGCTCAGTTAAACAATACAATCATAACTAAAATGACTCCAGTGTCAACAGGCTATAACTGCATGGCTAACTTTCTTCCCCCACTCAGACTGCATTCTCTCCTCCCCTGGAGGAACAGAAGAACCATCACTGATGGCAAATGACAGTAGCAGCAAAGCAACACCAAGAGCCAACCTCATGTTCAGCAGAGAACACTCTGCTGCTCCCTCCTCTTGGTTTCTGGTGCTGTACACATTGACAGAAACTTCTCTACTAAGGAGCTAGAGAAACTGATTACTGAAATTATACTCGGTCCAGCCAGGGTCTCACTGCTGCCCAGGCTGGAGTGCGGTGGCATGGTCATAGCTCATGGCAGCCTTTCTGGGCTAAACCATCCTCCCGCCTCAGCCTTCTGAGTGGACGGAACTATAGGCATGAGCCACTGTGCCTGGGATGGCCTAGCTTTTTAAAAAAACTTAACTAAAAATCTTTCTAAAGAACAATTTGAAAATCAAATTAGGAGGCCCACATACCTAGAAATGCTAACTTTATTCATCTGATACTGAATGAAGTCCTCTTAGTGCCATCTGCTTTCTAGTTCTGAGCTCCACCCCCCCTTTTTTTTTTTTTGCAAAATGGGAATGTCTGCTTCACATGGGAATGAAAAGTAAGTGAACATTCAATACTTGTTACTTCCCTTCTGCATACGAGGAACACGGCTGGCATCCCTGGCTCCCCATATCTCCAGGTCTAGCAGTCTAAGCCTTGTGCTCCTCAAACCCCCCTGCCCTCCATTCCTACCAATCAGGCAGGTTTGGTTTCTCATAGTTTCATTCTGATTGTTCACCAAGCATACGTGTTATTTTGCTTACATTTTCACTGCTCTCAGAATTGTGTTCACATCACCTGTGGCCACTGGAAGCATACATACCCAGGTCCATCACTGGCCAACTCACCTTAAAAAATCTTGTATCAGCAGGAAGCCAAGATTAGGTACGAAGGGCTCTCATGTTCTGGAGAGCTGTAGGAACAGACGTGCTCATGGACAAACCATCTAAAAACTTAAAAAACCTGTATTGTCGCTGAATGTGTTGCACAATGAGATAGGTAAAAATATCCAAAGCCCAAACCTATTGTTTTTTCCTTCTCAACTGAAAATGATAGAGAAACACGTGAAATTTTAAAACCACCTTTGGGAAGACATAAACACTGGTTAAAATGAAAGAATTAGGGTCAGGTGCAGTGGCTCAAACCTGTAATCCCAGCACTTTGGGAGACTGAGGCAGGCAGATCACTTGAGCCCAGGAGTTCCAGATTAGCCTGCCCAACAAAGTCAGACCCCTATCTCTACCAAGAAAAACAAAAAACAAAAAACAAAAAAAACCCAACCAGGTGTGGTACACACCTATAGTTTCAGCTACTTGGGAGGCTGAAGGATTTCAGTTATGCTGAGGGAAGATTGCCTGAATCCAGGAGGTCGAGGCTGCAGAGAACTGTGATCTCACCGCTGCACTCCGGCCTGGGCAACAAAGCAAAACCCTGTCTCAAAAGAGAAAGTAAAATGAAAGAATTCAAAGTAATTATGCAGCAAAATGTTTACTGTATTTCTGTAGATTCAAACAAAGCACTCAAATCCTTTCTGCCCCATAATTTCAATGAGCATATATAGTAAAATTCCTAGGGAGCAATGTGAGCCAGGTAATTGCTGATCTGGTTTAGTAGCACTTCAGAGATAACTTTTCCTTTTTTTGAGATGGAGTTTCGTTCTTGTCGCCCAGGCCGGAGTGCCATGGCCAGATCTCGGTTCACCGCAATCTCCACCTCCGGGGTTCAAGCGATTCTCCTGCCTCAGCCTCCTGAGTAGCTGGGATTACAGGCATGCGCTACCATGCCCGGCTACTTTTGTATTTTTAGTAGAGACGGGGTTTTCTCCATGTTGGTCGGGGTGGTCTCGAACTCCCGACCCAGGTGATCCGCCTGCCCAGCCTCTGAAAGCTCCGGGATTACAAGCATCAATCACCGCGCCCGGCGCAGTCGAACTTTTATAGCCCGCTGCTAGCCCATCAACGCGGCGCCAGGAGGAAAAGGCGGGCCGAGAGGCGGGGCTGGAGGCGGAGTGTGGCCAAAGGAAGTCGAACTTTTCAGTTTGGCTGAGGTCTATTAGCCACTGGAGGCGCGCTCGGGACCGCTGGCTTCTGCGCATGCTCATGATCCTCCGTCCCACGAGGAACGTCAAGTCTAGAGCTGATTAGCGAGTGAAGGCAGCTGACCTGTTTCGCGGCCTCTGTGTCAGGACAGGCCAACACTTTCATTAGCCAGCAGGGATGGAGTGGGGCGCGTTTGTAGTCGGGAATCCTGAGCGCGAGCTGTTGCTCGGAGTGCTGGGGAGCCGCAGTAGACTTCGGCATTCTAGAGCATCAGCTCCCTGGATCCTGGCCGTTCCCGGCGCCTTCATTTCCAGATGGCGATTTTACGCAGAGAAAGGAGAGGGAAGTATATGCTCTATCTAACTTTGGCTCCCTATCAAATAGCTAAAGCAACGTGGGAAGCTGGTAAACAAAAATAACACAAAAATGAATGAAACAACGAAAACAGCTTGCTGGCCCCTCCAAGGTCCACTGAACCAGCACCTCCGGGGCGACAACCGGGAAAACACAGGAATTATGTTTTCATAAGCTCTTCTGATGAGCCTGAGGATAAGTCAGGGCTGGAAACTCCCGGGTCAGAGCAAGCCCAGCTCCTCCCTCACACAGCGCCTGAGGAGCAAAAGATGGGTAGTCAATATTGTTTGAAAGAATGTGTTGTGTAAATTAATATATGAATGAAGAGCTGTCTTAAAACGTGGAAGGAAAAGTTAACAGTTTGATATAAGACCATATTGACAAACCTGGGAAAATGGGCTGTTGGTTGATTTGGGTGTAAATTCCTATAACGTTTTTCTTTTTCTTCTTTCGTCTTCCTCCTCCTCCCTCTCCTCCTCCTCCTCCTTCTCTCTCTTCCTCCTCCTCCCCTTTCTCTTTCTTCTTCTTCTTCTTCTTCTTCTTTTTTTTTTTTTGAGATAGGGTCTTATTGTCGCCCAGGATGGCATGCAGTAGTGTGAATCTCTGCTCACTGCAACCTTGAACTCTGGGGCTCAAGCAATCCTCCCTAGTAGCTGGGATTACAGACACATGCCACCATGCCTGGCTACTTTGTTTTTTTTTGTCTTTTGTAGACACAGGGTTTCACTATGTTGCCCAGGGTGGTCTTGAACTCCTGGGCTAAAGTGATCTTCCAGCCTTGTCCTCCCAAAGTGCTGGGATTACAGGTGAGAGCCACCACACCCAGCCCCTTAATGTTTCCTTCTACTATTTTATCAAAGACTGAAAACCACAATTAATGTGCGGATTTTGAATTTTTAAGATTTACTTTTTTTTTTTCTTTGCTTTTGACACAGGGTCTTCCTTTGTCACCCAGGCCAGTAGTGCAGTGGTGCGATCAAGGCTCACTCCAGCCTTGATCTCCTGGGCTCAAGCAGCCTTCCTGCCTCAGTCTCCAAGTAGCTGGATTACAGGTGGTGAGCCACTGTGCCATCACTACAACTTCCAAAAATTTAAAAAAAGTTTTAAATGTTTTCTTCAGCCGGTTCGAGTTTGAACTACTACAATTTTTTTTCTTCTTTGATGCAGAGTTTCGCTCTTGTTACCCAGGCTGGAGTGAAATGGCGCGATCTTGGCTCACCGCAACCTCTGCCTCCTGGGTTCAGGCAATTCTCCTGCCTCAGCCTCCCGAGTAGCTGGGACTACAGGCATGCGCCACCATGCCCAGCTATTTTTTTGTATTTTCAGTAGAGACGGGGTTTCACCATGTTGACCAGGATGGTCTCGATCTCTTGACCTCGTGATCCACCCGCCTCGGCCTCCCAAAGTGCTGGGATTACAGGCTTGAGCCACCGCGCCTGGCCCTGAACTACTACAATTTTTTGAGGGTAATTTGGTCCTCTCTCTCAAAAGTGCCCTTACCCTCTATCCAGGAATTTCATTTGTAGGAACCTATGCTATGTATAGTTTTATTGAAGTATTGCTTGTATTAGGGAAGAAAAGTGCATGATAGATGGCAGGTTGAATAAATGCTGATGCTTTCAGGTAGCTATGTACGGGAATGCCACTACGGAAGGACACCCAGGACGCCTCGTTAAGTGAAAAAGGCAAGTTGCCACCAGTATCCGTAACGTGACCCTATTTGAGTAAAAACAAAAAAATTTTATGTGCATATATTTATAGTATTAAAAAACTGGGAGGATTCAAAAGCAATTACAGTGATTACTTCTGAGGACAGGGATGGGATAAGATGGAAGAAATATTTTTACTTTCCAGTTTATCCTTTCTATATTGCTTGATTTTAAAAACCATGAACGTGCATTGTTATTATTATTTTTTGAGACGGAGTCTTACTCTGTCGCCCAGGCTGGATAACCTCCTGGAGCTATTCTCCTGCCTCAGCCTCCCAAGTAGCTGGGACTACCAGTGCATGCCACCACACCCAGCTAATTTTTGTATTTTTAGTAGAGACGGGGTTTTACCATGTTGGCCAGGATGGTCTCGATCTCCTGACCTCATGATCCGCCCGCCTCAGCCTCCCAAAGTGCTGGGATTACAGGCATGAGCCACCGTGCCAGGCTGAACGTGCATTACTTGTATAAATTAAAAACACTAATTTTGATTTTTTAAAAATTGGAGAAGGTTTCATGTGGAAGAGAGACTCAACTTCCAAGTAGTTCTGGAAGGAAGAACTCTGACCGATTTTGAGACAGTTTTAGGTCAAAATAAGAAAAATAAGGAAAAACTTTTCCAGGCATTAGGCTGAGGCTGGGATGTAGAAGACAATGGTGCTTTGGGAGGGAATGGACTAGATGCCTCCTCCCGCTATGAGATCATGTAAGTCTCCTGGGACACAGGGTTAAATGCTTTCATATCAGACTACCTGGGTTGACTCAAATTCCACTGCCGCTAAATAGGGCTGTGTGACTTTGGGTGAGTTGTTTAACCTTTCTGTGCCTCAGGTTCCGTCATATGCATGGTAGGGATCATATCTAAGAACGCTACCTCATAGAGTTCTTAGAGATTAAATGAGATGGCACATATAAAACACTTAGCATAGTTCCTGTTCAAAAAATGTTCAGCGTTTCTTCGCTATCTCATATGATTTTGTGGTTAAAAAGTTAAAAAGTGGCTGGGCATGGTGGCTCATGCCTTTGGGAGGCCAAGGAAGGTGGATCACTTGAGGCCAGGAGTTGGAGACCAGGCTGGCCAACATGGAGAAAAACTGTCCCTACTAAAAATACAAAAATTAGCGGGGCATGATGACATGCACCTGTAATCCCAGCTACTCAGGAGGCTGAGGCACAAGAATTGTTTGAACCCTGGATCTGGAGGTTGCAGTGAGCTGAGATCACGCCACTGTACTCTATCCTGGGCCCCGGAGAGAGACTGTCAAAAAAAAAAAAAAAAAAAAAAAAAGAATCAAACAGTTTCTACAGTTAGAAAGGCTGTTTTATTTTTACACCCTTTAACTATTTATGGGGAAGGCCAAATATTGGATTTTCAGAATTAATGGAATTATTGGATTGGTAGAATTTCATATATGCTAGATGGCTTTGCTTACAAAAGGAGTTTGTTTTCCAGATGGCTGGCTCAGTGCTGTCCCATAGTGGCCAAACCTGGGGAAGGGCTACTTGGATTGACCCCTTCACGCTAGAGTGCTTCTAGGCTGGGGTGTGATGAGTTCCACAGTCAGGGTTGTCTAGCTGCTTGGCCGAGGGGTGAGTGAGTCAGTCCACACCTTAGTAAGGAAAGCATGTTTTCGTGCCTACCCGTGACCCAGCCAAGCGGAAACCAAGAGCTCTTCAATATGGTCGCCCCTCCCTTGTAATTTACTTAGCACAGTTGACTTCGCCTCTGAACACGCTCAAGTTCATTTCTTGTTTAAAAACAAAGACGTCGCCAAAGCACTGTGCAATGTGATGCACCTCTGGTTTTCGTCAAAGGTTATTGGAAGAAAAGGCCACATGAAAACCATTTCTGCTTTTGCCAGAAAGCCTGTGGAGGCTGTTGTGTTGTATGGTCTCCTGAATAAGGTCTATGAGAAAAATTCTTGTAAAATTTAGGGGCAGGAGAAAGAGTGTGTCCTCTGGGGGATTAGTGGGCATCCTCCCGTATGATACCGAGAGCTCTGTGTCTTCACACTCTCTCTTCTCTGCTTCAGCCGCTGAGAAATTCAGCACCAGACCAGATGCCCAGTCTCGGTAATTCAATTCGCCCAAATGGATGAGGTATTTTCCTCCTTCTCCTTTTCTTGGTACTGAGTTTTTAAATAAGCATTTTGGAAGTTCTTTTATTGACTTTACTGCATATTTGTACTTGGATCTATGTTCTTAAATTCTTTTGAGAAAGAGGAAAGGAATTCACAAATTAAATGAAAAATTGAATATTAGGGTTTTTTTTCTGGTGGCATGTTAAATGAAATGATACTAAGTTAGTGATTGTACTTGAGTTTTGAGACTAACAAGCTTCTAGGTCCAAGATTTCAGGCCATTTTTTATTTTTCTTTCTTTTTGAGACGGAGTTCCACTCATGTTTCCCAGGCTGGAGTGCAGTGGTGTGATCTCGGCTCACCGCAACCTCCACTTCCCTGGTTCAAGCAATTCTCCCGCCTCAGCCGTCCAAGTAGTTGGGATTACAGGCATGCTCCACCATGCCAGCTAATTTTGCATTTTTAGTAGAGACAGGGTTTCTCCATCTTGGTCAGGCTGGTCTCGAACTCGACCTCAGGTGATTCGCCTGCCTTGGCCTCCCAAAGTGCTGGGATTACAGGCATGAGCCACTGTGCCCAGCCCATAATTTTTCTTTACTTGGGAAAATGAGAACCTTATGCATATCAGGCCATTGAAGAAATTATGGGGTATAGTGAAAAGATCAGAAGCAATTAAAGCCTGTTTTTCCTATGGGGGTGGGGAGACGGGGTCTCTCTCTTGCCCAGGCTGCTGGAGTGCAGTGGTGCCATCTTGGCTCACTGCAACCTCTGCCTTCTGAGTTCAAGTGATTCTCCTGCCTCAGCCTCCCGAGTAGCTGGGTCTACATGCATGTGCCACAATTCCTGGCTCATTTTTGTAGGTTTAGTAGAGATGGGGTTTCACCATAAGGCTTATTTTTTAATCCACTGTCACCAAAGATAATATTGAATCAGCGTGAACATTTATATAGAGACTGGAAGCTAAAAGCCCTATTTGGACCCAAAATATTTTCCGTCTGCAGTCATTTCAGACACGCCACCATTAGGGCTTCATTGTCCTGTAGTCTTCTTTAAATATCAAAACTGCCCTGGGAAAGTTAAGACATCAGTTCCTTCATACTTCAGAGCAAATGGGATCGATTCCTCCTTTCTGTGGACTGGGTTTTTGCCTCCTCACCAAGAGGAAGGGCTCCCTGGGAGAGCATAGGCTTCTGGGTAGGAGAGACTTAGTTCTCTTTCAACAAGCTGTGTGGCCTTCGACAAGCCCCATGGCCTCTCTGGTCCCTGGTGTCCTCATGTTGGTATGAAGGGCTTTCGAGGATGCTCCGGCTCCCACATGGCCAATCCCAACTCCCCGCCCAGGGCCCCCAACAGACTCGGCAGCTGGTGCCAGTGGAGTCACCTTCCAGCCTGGCGGGGCGCCTCAGCTCCTTGCTCTGTTGACTCTCAAGTAAAGCCTTTCTTGTGTTTACTCAGCAAAGATTCTTTTAAGACAGGCTAAGCACACGGTTTACTCTGCTAACAAGCCTTGGCATTTATTGTGAGGACCTGTGTTGACTTATTCTCTAGTCTCCATTGACATGCACTGAGAAACGTTAATGCAAACACAGGGAGACATACTGGGAGTGCCGAGGCCTGACACTGTGCTGGGGAAGGAGCTCCAGAAAGCGCCATTCCTTCTGTTTTGGTTAGAATCACCTTGAGAGTTAAAAATAACAATAATATAGGCACCATAAGAGATTCAAATGAACTCCTTTTAGTTTTTAGGTTCAGTATCTGAATGCTTTTGCTAAGGGTCTCTGGAAAGCTCCATGTTGATTCTGGATGAGCCCGTGTCTATGCCGGCCCCTTGCTGAGCCTCCTTCCATGTCCACAGGCCTGCTGCATGCTGCAGACCCGCAGCACAGCTGCGAAGTGCCCACGTGTGGCCTTGTGATCTTGGGACAGTCGCTTCCTCTCTCTGGTTGTCAGTCTTCTCATCCTTAGGTGAGGGGATGCTGTCTCCACGCTCATCTCCCCAGCTAGACTAGGGCCTCAGGCCTGAGCCCAGGGCCTAAGAGTCCTCGAAAATGTTTGCTGAATAAATGAATGAATGAGCCACCCCAGCCGCTCTCTCCAGTCTTGCTCTGATATCTTGCGCTGGAATCCTCCCCCAGTGCAGGTTCTGGCTTGAATCACAGCCTGGTGAGATCTGCTAATAGGGTCACTGCAGACAGCCACAGAGCCCCAGCGTCTGACTCATTTGCTGCAATTGCCAAGTGGTTTCACCTGCCTCCACCTCTCCCCTCCTCTCATCCAAGCGGATGCTTATAAAGGAAACAGCTTTCAGGCGAGGGGCCTGTGTATTTGGTTTGTCTTTGTTGCCTGGAAACTGTTGACATCCTGAGACATTCTGTTGCCTTCACTGGGTAATGAAAAATTGATTACTTTTCTCTCTGTCAACAAACTTGTAGCCCGTTCCCGTTGGCTGGGAATGGGTGAGAAACGTGTGCATCTTGCTCCGTGGCTGTCTGCTTTCAAGAAGTTGGGTTGGCTTGACTTAGAGGTGGGGGTGGGGCCCAGAGCAGAGGGGCAGGATGAGTGGCTGTGGGGGAGGCTGTCGGGGAGAGGACTCTCCCTCCTTCCCTCGAGTGCTCCCTCAGTTCCAGCAAATGCCTTCCCCCAGCTGACCCGTGGCGCCTCTCCCCTCTACAGTGTCCTCTCTGCTCAGCCCAACCAGAAACCTTCTTTGGTCCCTCCAGCACTGGGGACAGCCTGAGATACACAGCTAATGCCATTTCCTCTGCGTTTTGCTCTGTGTGGTGTCTCCTCTGGTCTGTGCACCGGGCTGGCATCCCCTCCCTACCTGAGGGTGGGCAGTGGAGCTATCCAGAGGAGCTCAGCATGCTAGCTTTAGAAGGGACCTCAGAGAGCATCCAGCCCTCTGGTTTCACCTTTGTGGAAGAGGAAGCGCAGAGAGCAGGCGATGTGGCTGTGGGCACGAAGCTAAGTGCTAAGAGTGTGGCTTCTTGACTCCCAGGCCAGTGACATGAAGGTCGTCAGTTTGGTTCCCACTGCCTTTGGTGGAATATAAAAGTCATGGGATGGCCCTCACCCCAGAAACATTTCAAACACTCAGCAAAAAGGGACAGAGACTGGGCAAGAGTGAACAGAGGCCTGGGGTCCTTCCATGGGGAGTGTGGTGACTTGGCCACTCAGCAGGGATGAGGGTGGCAGAGCTCACGTGAGAGAAGCTTTCAAAAGGTGGTGTTGAGAGAACAGTGAAGAATGGCTTTGCTAGGTGGCCTGATGTGTAGGCTTGGCCAAGTCCCCTCCTTTCCCAACTCCACCTTTGGCACCTGCATGCCTTGATCCCCAGATTGGGGACAGCATTCGGGCCCCACAGCCACAGGAGAGCAGAACTGCCCAGGGTGGGGAGTCACAGTCTCAGGCTGCCTGGTCCCCCTCCTGCAGCCCTCTTGGCCCCAGGTTAGATCTGTAGATCACCCCGTAGGCTCAGCCTTGCCCCCAGCCTCAGGAAAGCCCATGTTGCAATAGGAGAGATAAGGGCTCTCTGAGATTCCCTGAGCACTCCCAGCTGGCCTTACTTCATGCCTGCCTTGCTCCAGGAAAGGATCTTGCACCTCGTTCCAGGATCCCAGGACTACCTGGACATCTCTGAGTCAGCTTCAGGGGATCATAACTTTAAGCCTCTGGTTCTTCAGTGATTCTTGTAGCCAGGCATTTCTGGAGTTCCTTGGTCCCTGGGTTTCAGGCTGGCGTAGGAGCTGCCAGTTGGAGGGTTCCGGACATGTTTTGCTTGCTTTGCATCAGTGGTGGACTGGGGCGGGGCTGGGAAGGGTGCTTTATTGCTGACATCACTTAGAATTGCCAGTGCATGGCTTCTTTTTTTTTTTTTTTTTTTTTTGAGACAGAGTCTTGCTTTGTCACCCAAGCTGGAGTGCAGTGGTGTGATCTCAGTTCACTGCAACCTCTGCCTCCCGGGTTCAAACGATTCTCCTGCCTCAGCCTCCCAAGTAGCTAGGATTACAAGTATGCACCACCACCATGCCTGGCTGGTTTTTGTACTTTTAGTGGAAATGGGGTTTCACCATGTTGGCCGGGCTGGTTTCGAACTCCTGACCACAAATGATCCACCCGCCTTGGCCTCCCGAAGTGCTAGGATTACAGGAGTGAGCCACTGTACCCGGCCCAGACTGGCTTCTACTCAGTTTTATCACTGTTGTTAAATTCTCTACAGATTCATTTCCTGACCCTGGGGTATGGGCCCCTCTGCCCCTCTCCCGACCCCAGGTATACCACCGGCAGGTATAGAGGTTTTTATATCCTTATTTCTTTTTAAAATAAGCTTTATTTTTTAGAACAGTTTTAGGTTTACAGCAAAATTGAGTGGAAGGTGCAGAGATTTCCCATATACCACCTACCCTTACACATACACAGCCTCCCACACAATCAAAAACCTGCAGGGGGTGGCCCATTTGTTACAGTCCCTGAACCTGCACTGGCACATCATTACCACCCGAAGTCCATAGTCATTTACGTGAGCGTTTGCTGTAGGTGCTGTGGCTTCTGTGGATTTGGGAAGTGTAGAATGGCATGCATCCATCATTGAGGCATCAAACAGAGCAGTCTCACTCCCCTAAAAGTCCCCTGTGCTCCACCTGTTCCTCCCTCCCCGAAACTCTGGCAACCACGGATCTTTTCACTGTCTCCATCATTTTGCCTTTTCCAGAATGTTGTATGGTTGGAATCATGCCGTCTGTAGCCTTTTCAGATTGGCTCCTCTCACTTAGTAATGTGCATTTAAGGTTCCTCCATGTCTTTTCATGGCTTGGTAGCTCATTTCTTTTTAGCGCTGAATAATATTCCACTCTGGTTTATCCATTCACTTGCTGAAGAGCATCTTGGTTGCTCTAAGTTTTGGTAATTATGAATAAAGCTGCTATAAACACCTGTGAGCAGGTTTTATGTGGATATAAGTTTTTTTTTTCAACTCCTTTGGGTGAATACCAAGGAGCATGATATATAGAATTTAAAAATGGGGAAGCAGGTGAGGCACGGTGGCTGAACCTGCAATCTCAGAACTTTGAGAGGCCAAGGTGGGAGGAGTGCCTGAGCCCAGGAATTTGAGACCAGCTTTGGCAACAAAGTGAGATCCCATCTTCACACACACGAAAAAGAAGAATAAATAAAAATAAAGTTAGCTGGGTGTGGTAGTACACACATGTAGTCCCAGCTACTTGGGAGGCTGGGTCAGAAGGATCCCCTGAGCCCAGGAGGTGGAGGCTGCAGTGAGCCATGGTTACACCACTGTACTCCAGTCCGGGTGACAGAGCAAGTCTGTCTTGAAAAAAGTGAATTTGGAAACATTCCCCAAGTTGTGGATTTCTGGTTTCTCATTAAACATTGGAGGATCTGGATGGCATGTGTCTGATGATGCAGTCAGCCACTGCCACTGCTGTCCTTTGGGGTTGGGTATGTGCCCCCTCTTCACCTCCTCACAGCCCCCGCCTCCTGTGTCTCGACTCTACCACGTCTGCATTCGTGCCTGGCCATTTGAGTTTGCAACTCCTGGAGGAGATGGTGTAACACTTCTCAGGTGGGGGGCCTCGGGGATCGTCCAGCCACATCACTGTGTATCCCTGGTGGTCCTGGATTTGGTAGATGTGGTTTAGGTACCTTGGAGGTCCCTGTAGCAATCTGTGCTTTTCCTGCAGCCTGGTTTTGAAGTGGGCGTGCCACCAGGTTGGTGGAGTGGAGTGAGCTGCTGACATAGCTAGTGAGTGGGCCTAGCCTGCCACCTGCCACCCAGCTCTCAGTACCCCTGTTGGGCTTGGTTTTGTTCCCAGAATCCAGTCTTGATAATTTGCCTGACAATCTGCTCCTTCACGGGTACAGGAGTTTGCTTTATTTCTCCTTTCCTTCTATGGACTGGACTCATTCATCTACTAACTCATTCACTCATTGAATTATTCAGCATGTATCTACTAATTAACTACTAGGCGAACACTGCTTTAGATGTCAGAGATGCAGAGATTAATTAGATCAAGTCCTAACTCTTAAAAATCTCCTATCTGGTGGAATAAAGACCTTCAAGGGTTATACTGTGTTTAGGAGGTCTGCGTAAGGAGCAGCTGTCAGGAGGCAAGGGCGGGGCAAACGGGTGATCTCATGTGGGAAGGTGTTAGGGAGGCTTCCTGGAGGAGATGTTTTGGCTGCAGAGAAACCTGCTCTTAAACATCGCGGAGTATGTTTTGGCTGCAGAGAAACCTGCTCTTAAACATTGCGGAGTATGTTTAAACATCCATGGAACTGCAGGAATGTGCTGTGGATGGAACTGAGTGTAAGGAGGGTGTCAGTGGGAGAGAAGATGGGGTGACGGCCAAGCTCGGAGCAGCCCTGCCCAATAGAAATAGGATGAGCCACCTAGGTGACTACAAACCTCCCAGGACCACATTCAGAAAAGGAAAAGGACACAAGAGAAATCAATTTTATTTTATTTTTTTATTATTATTATTATTATTATTATTATTATTTTTTTGAGACGGAGTTTCGCTCTTGTTACCCAGGCTGGAGTGCAACGGCACCATCTCGGCTCACTGCAACCACCGCCTCCTGGGTTCAGGCAATTCTCCTGCCTCAGCCTCCTGAGTAGCTGGGATTACAGGCACGCACCACCATGCCCAGCTAATTTTTTGTATTTTTAATAGAGACAGGGTTTCACCATGCTGACCAGGATGGTCTCCATCTCTTGACCTCGTGATCCACCCACCTCGGCCTCCCAAAGTGCTGGGATTACAGGCTTGAGCCACCGCACCCAGCCTATTATTGTATTTTTGAGACAGAGTCTTACTCTGTCACCCAGACTGGAGTGTAATGGTGCAATCTCGACTCACAACAACCTCTGCCTTCCGGGTTCAAGCGATTCTTCTGCCTCAGCCTCCCGAGAAGCTGGGATTAAAGGTGCCCTCCACCATGCCTGGCTAATTTAATTTGTATTTTTAATAGAGACAGGGTTTCACCATGTTGATCAGGCTGGTCTCAAATTCCTGACCTCAAGTGGTCCACCCATCTTGGCCTCTCAAAGTGCTAAGATTACAGGTGTGAGCCACCAGGCCTGCCCTCTCTAGAATGCTGTTTATCCTCAAGCCTCAAGGAGGGAGTGACACAGTGGGTTTGTGCTGAAGAAATATCCTCCAGCGCCTAAGTGGGAAAGTGCCTGAGAGATGGAGGCTGAGAGGCCCGTGGGAGGCAGTGCAGGAAGCACTGACCTAGGCATGAGATGGAGAGGAAAGCTCAGGTATGAAGGAGGATTTATTTATTTATTTATTTATTTATTTATTTTTTGAGATTCAGTCTCACTCTGTGGCCCAGGCTGGAGTGCAGTGGCGTAATGTTGGCTCACTGCAATCTCCACCTTCCAGGTTCAAGCGATTCTCCTGCCTCAGGAGACCAGCCTCCCGTGTAGCTGGGACTACAGGCACCCACCACCACGCCCAGCTAATTTTCTTATTTTTATTAAAGATGGGGTTTCACCATGCTGGCCAGACTGGTCTTGAACTCCTGACCTCAGGTGATCCACTCGCCTCAGCCTCCCAAAGTGCTGGGATTACAGCGTGAGCCACTGTGCCCAGCCAGGAGGATTGTTTTCAATGACTGTCTTCTAAGGAAGTTGTGATTCAGCCTCCTGAGAAGATGTGACATCAGCAGGAATCCCCCCTCCTCATGAGAACCCCAGAATTGTCTTGAGCCCTAAGATAAGGATATAAATTGAGGGCTGTCATCCTAAGACAATTTTGCCCTCAAACTCAGGGTGCTTGGCTGGATGCAGTGGGGCACACCTGTAGTCCCAGCCCTTTGGGAGACCAAGGCTGAAGGATTGCTTGAGCCCAGGAGGTGGAGGCTGCAGTGAGCTGTGATTGTACCATTGCACTCCAGCCTGGGTGACAGACCAAGACCCTTTCTATAAATGAAACAAAAAAAGCTACCCAGGGTGCTCACCGTCCTCAGCCCCATGTCAGGTTCGGACCCTGTCCCTCCCTCCCAGCCTGCATTTCCAGAGACTATCTTGACTCCTTGACTCAGACACTCTCTGCCTTTCTGCTCTCTGCCTGTCCCTCACAGGTGGGGAGTGCTGAGCCCAGGGGCTGACTTGGAGCCACCGTGCATGGGGCTCTGTCCTTGGCCTAAGCTACTCTCAGCTCCAGCTGCAGATCTGGAGCTGTGCCCTGAGTCAGCAGTGGGACCCAAGTATCAGAACGGCAGAGGAGTCCTGGCTGTCTGCTGAGGTAGCACACGAGGAAATGGATTCTTCGTGCTGGCTGTGTGACCTCTGGCCCATCATTTTTCCTCTTTGGACCAGTGCTTCTCACAGTGGACCATACTGGCTCCCAAAATATTGTTGCTTGTCTATATGGAGACAGGCGCAGGAAGTACTTGCTGAGAATGTAAGAGTAACTGTGGAGAAACGTTTGGCAGGGTGTGGGGGCTCAAGCCTGTAATCCCAGCACTTTGGCATGCCAAGACGAGGGGATTGCATGAAGCCAGGAGTATGAGACCAGCCTGGGCAACATGGCGAAATCCCATCTCTACAATAAATACAAAAATTAGCTGGGTGTTGGGGTGAGTGCTACTCAGGAGGCTTAGGTGGGAGGATGGCCCAGCTGGAGAACTGTGGAGACGTTGGTCAAAGGGTAAAAGTTTCAGTTAGACAGAAGGAATACCTTTTTGAGGTCTTTTACACAGCATGATGACTATCCTTAATAACAGTGTATTGTATATTTCAAAATTGCTGAGAGTATAAACTTCCGCATTGTAACATATATCAAACATCACATCGGACCCCACAGATGTATGCAATTAATAATAAAAAATTATAAACAGGAACAAAAGACCAGTGGCAATCCGGTCCTTCCTCAAGAAGGCTTGGGAGGTCCTGCCTGGACCCCCTTTCCAGGAGGGTGAAAGGGCAGTGAGCCTTGCAGTTCTCCTTTGAGGCAGGAGGGGGCGGCAGATACACAGGCAATCCATCTCTTCCTGCAGGACCGATCTTCAATCTCGGAGCATCCTCCATTTGGCACCTTCTGGATGCTGGGGACACAGGAGGAAAGAGAGGCTTTCTCCTTCTTCCTGTTTTGCCTCTGTCCAGGGCAAAGCCACCAGGGAGAGCATCCAGGAGGGCCATCTACATGGAGATGACACAAAACAGGCCCCCTGCCAGGGGCTGTCCTCCCAGGAGGTAGAGCTCTGTGGGTTGAGTATACGGCAGAGGCCTGAGTCAGGCTGTCGGGTTCGAATACTGGCTCCTTCTGTAGTTGCTGTGAGACCTGGGAAAGTCAATCACTCCAAAGCCCAGCCTCCTCAAGCGTAAAAGGGGCGTGTTAATGGTAGCTGCCCTTCATGGGTATTGGGGGATTAAAGGAGATAATTCTTGCAGAGCACTTAGAACTGTGCCTGGCCTGTACAGACACCTGCCCAAGCAATGCGTTCATTATTGTGACAGTCTCATCCTGGCTTGCTTTCTCTCAACTCCTGTGAGGTTGAGAAATGTCACTCTTCCCCGATAGGCACTTTTCCGGAGGGCAGCCATTTTCACCAGTCACTCTGACTGTCGGACCCTTTGACATAGTGAGATTTGGCTCAGTCCTCACCTCCTCCAGGAAGTCTGCCGAGATGGACCCAAGTCCTAAGAGCCTTCTGCCTATAGCCTCGTTTCTTCAATGATTAATTCCTAATTTTCCTAATTTCTTCATCCTTCATGTCTCCCTAGCCCTGTGCAGACTCTGCACATTCCATACTGTACAAGGCTGCTGGAAGACACCATGAGGGTGTTGTGTTGTTTGCAAGCCTGGCACCAGGAGCCAGGCTGCCCGGGTTGGAATCCTGGCGCCACATCTGGCCAGCTGTGTGGCTTTCAGCAGGTTGCTTGACTTCTCTGGGCACCCAGCCCTCAGTTTCCCTATTCTATCTTGCATATTACTGTGATATGAGTGAAGTCATGCAGGTGAAGGCCAGGTACCTGCACTGGGCAAGTGCCCAATTATCCCAGCACTTTGGGAGGCCAAGGCCAGAGGATCACTTGAGACCAGCCTGGCCAATATAGTGAAACCCCCTCATCACTACTAAAAATACAAAAATTAGCTGGGCATGGTGGCACACACCTGTAATCCCAGCTTGGGAGGCGGAAGCAGGAGAATTGCTTGAACCTAGGAGGCGGAGATTGCAGTGAGTCGAGATCGCACCACTGCACTCCAGCCTGGGTGACAGAGTGAGAGTCTGTCTCAAAGAAAGAAAATTTAAAAAAAAAAAAAAAATCAGGCCAGGCATGGTGGCTCATGCCTATAATCTGAGCACTTCGGGAGGCCATGGTGAGTGGATCACTTGAGGTCCGGAGTTCGAGACCAGCCTGGCCAATATGGTAAAACCTCTGTCTCTACTAAAAATAATAATAAAAAAATAAATTAGCTGGTGTGGTGGCACGTGCCTGTAATCCCAGCTATCTGGGAGGCTGAGGCAGGAGAATCACTTGAACTCAGGGGGAAGAGGTTGCAGTGAGCCAAGATTGTGCCACTGCACTCCAGCTTGGCTGACAGAGTGAGACTCCATCCCACATACACACACACACACACACACACACACACACACACACACACACACACACACATCAGCAGATGAGAAAACTGAGGCTCAGGAAGGAGAAGAGCTCGATTAAGTACCTACCAAATGCAGGGCCCTAGACATACACGATCTCATTTTTTCCTCCTGGAAGAAAGGTAGGCACTTTTGTCTCCATTTTGCACATGAGAGACTCAGTTACAAGAGTCCGCAGGATCAGGAGAAACCAGAGTTGTTCCTGATATGAAATATCTGATAGTTAGCGTCTGATACAAAGTCCAGAGTTCCTCTTTGCCTGTTTTGTAAAGGGAGGATAAAAAGATGTGGGTTTTTTTTTGGGTCCCTTAGTCATAGACCTAGAAGGCCAGAAATAAACATTTATTTTCCTCTCTGTTTTCTCTGAAAACCCAGGAGGGCTTTCAAGAGGATAAAGGTGTTAGTGGGAAAGCGGAGGTCTCATTTGAGGACCCCCTGGAGTCTCTGATAACAGGCGGCCCTGCAGCATTAAATGTTCTTGCAGAAGAGCGTGGGATGAGCAGCAGGGGGCGCTACGACCTCGGCGGAGAGATGCGGCTTTCCCGGGAAACAGACCCCGGGCTTTGAGAGCTTGGGAGCAAAGCTCAGCCTGAAACAGGCAGCAGCTCTCCAGCCCCCTTACCCACTCAGGGAACTTGGACCCGAGAACTGAGAGCTAGAGGGGTCTCCCAAAACCAAGGTCAGTATGGGCATTCCAAGCACTGGCTTTGGAGTTTGTGGACTTGCAGCTGAAAACTTGCTCAGCACTTTCTAGTTATGGGACCCTGGGCAGTACCTCTTGGAGCCTCAGTGGCCTCATTGAACAAAAATTAACACCTGTTTCCTGGGGCTCTCAGGTGGATCAATGCAATGATGAATGTTAATTTCTTAGCATTCTGGCATCTGTGAGAACTCAGTGAATGGCAGCCAGTGTTGCTTTTAAGGATCATGTGATTTGCAGGGTAGTTCCAAAGAGGTGAGGCCCCTGCCCTTCGGCATCTAGAGCCCCCACGGTGCTGTGGACAGGCGCTTTGGTTCTTCATTGGGGCTCACTTTCTGGGACACTGGCCTATCTGAGCCTCTTTCTGCAAAGCAAACTGCACACGCCCTGACAGCCCTGCTTGTCCCCAGATGCCTAAGAATCCCATTCGGGCCAACAGGTTTGCTGGAGGTCAGCGGGGAGGAGGAGGGCAGTGTAGTCCCTGCTCTGCTGTGAACTTGCCGAGGCCTGTGTTACCTGGGCCTCGATTTCTTCATTTAGGTCTAGAGGAGCTGCAAGATTACGTGTTGAGCTCCCTGTCCCCTGTCAGTCTAGACTTAGCATCCTATGAGCGTGTCCCCATCCAGGAAACATAGGTGCATTTTTTTTTTTTTTTTTTTTTGAGACAGAGTCTTGCTCTGTCGCCCAAGCTGGAGTGTAATGACATGATCTTGGCTCACTGCAACCTCTGCATCCCTGGTTCAAGTGATTCTCCTGCCTCAACCTCCTGAGTAGCTGGGACTACAGGGATGTACCACCATGCCCGGCTAATTTCTATATTTTTAGTAGAGATGGGTTTTACCATATTAGCCAGGCTGGTCTCAAACTCCTGACCACATGATCCACCCGCCTTGGCCTCCCTAAGTACTGGGATTATAGGTGTGAGCCACTGCACCCAGCCCCATATGTGCATTTTAACAGGGCCCTTTGCTGGCTAAATGTGAAAGTGTGGTTTGAGGTAAAAAACAGGTAGGCTTCTAGCTAAGGCCCATGGAAGAGATAGCTTGTGGGCAACTTCTTTCACTGAAGAGGTGGCATGGGCCTTCCACACTGTCCAACCTTCCCCTCCCCCCATGTCCCTCCTGGATTTTATTGTCCCCAGGCTCAGGGTCCCTATCCTCTCTCCACAGCACCTAGCATGGTCTGCTGGAAAAAATGGCCTGAGAGAGTAGTTTTCCCTAAGGCACAAATGACTGGTAGGGCTGGAGCTGCCTATTCTGAGGAGATTTGAACTTGGGCAGGAATAGAGTTCTTTATGCAGAGAAATTAGACTGTGTCTATGGCATCCCAGCAAGAGGCTTTTAAACTGGAAGGATATTGCCTCCATTCGAGTCACAGCAGCCTCATGCCCTGGCTTTGCTCGGGGAAGTGCAGCTGCCAGGGCAGCTGGTTCCGAAGCCTGTGGCACACAGAACAAAGAAGAATGAAGATACTGGACGTCATCGAGATCACAAACTTTTAACTTTTTTTTTAAAGATGGGGTTTCACCATGATGACCAGGCTTGTCTTGAACTCCTGACCTCAGGTGATCCACCCACCTCGGCCTCCCAAAGTGCTAGGATTACAGGCGTGAGCCACCACGCCCGGCCAATAAAATCACAAACTTTAGTTCTTCAAAAGACACCGTCAAGAAAGTGAAAGATTCTCCCACAGAATAGAAGAGAATATTTGCAAGTTACGTATCTGACAATAAACTTATATCCAGAATATATAAATAACTCTTACGACTTAACAACAAAAAGACAAATACCCAATTTAAAAATGGGCAATGGCAACATGGTGAAAACCTGTCTCTACTAAAAATATGAAGATTAGCTGGGACTGGTGGCGCATGCCTGTAGTCATAGCTACTCGGGAGGCTGAGGCAGGAGAATCACTCGAACCCGGGAGGTGGAGGTTGCAGTGAACCAAGATTGCTCCACTGTACTCCAGCCTGGGTGACAGAGTGAGACTCTGTTTCAAAAAAAAAAGAGGGGGAAGGGGGGGGCAATGGACTTGAAAAGACATTTCTCCAAAGGACATACAAAGAGTCAACAAGCACATGAAGAGAGCTTGGTGTCATTAGTCATTAGGAAAATGCAAATCCAAACCACAATGAGACATCACTTTATACTCACTAGGATGGCAATTATTTAAAAGACAGGTAACAATAGGTGTTGATGAGGATGTGGAGAAATTGGAGCCCTCATACATAGCTGGTGGGACCGTAGCCACTTTGGAAAAATAGTTCGGCAGTTACTTAAAGAGTTAAACAGAGTTGCCACATGACCCAGCTCCTAGGTGTATGCTCAAGTGAATCAAAAACAGATCCATACAAACCTCCTTTGTGAATATTCATAGCAGCATGACTCATAATAGCTAACAAGAGGAAATACTGTCCATCAAATGATGAGTTGATAAATTGGTATATATCCATACAATGATTTGAATCAGTGAATTCGGCCATTAAAGGGGAATGATGCACTTATGCAGGCTATGATAGAGACGAACCTTGGAAATATTATGCTAAGTGAAAAACCCAGAGACACAAAAGGCCACATATTGTATGATTCTGTTTAGATGATGTCCACACTAGACAAATCCATAGAAACAGAACAGAAGTAGATTAGAGGTTGCTGGGATTTGAAGGAGAGGGGGATGGGGCATGACAACTAACAGGTATAGGGTTTCTTTTTAGGGCAATGAAGATGTTCTAGAATTAGATAGTGGTGACGGTTGTACAACTTTGTGAATGTACTAAAAACCACTGAATTGTACACTTTAAAGGGCAAATTTTTATGATATTAGAATGCCATTGCATTTTTTTTTTTTAAGCTCACAGAAGCTAGGGGTGATGGCTGACACCTGTAATCTCAACACTTTGGGAGGCCAAGGTGGGAGGATTGCTTGAGTTCAGGAATTCAAGGCCAGTCTGGGCAACATAGCAAGACCTTGTCTCTACTAAAAATTAAAAAAATTAACTGGGTGTGGTGGTGCGTGCCTCTAATTCCAGCTGCTCAGGAGGCTGAGGTGAGAGGATTGCTGGAGCCTGGGAGGTTGGGGCTGCAGTGAGCTGTAATCATGCCGCTGCATTCCAGCCTGGGTGACAGAGTGAGACCCTGTCTCAAACTGCACCCCTGTCACACACACACACACACACACACACACACACCCCTAACAAAGCTAATGGAAAGAATAGGGAAGTTCTTGAAACCTTTGATACATAATAAATGCGCCATTCTCACACCCCACCCGCAGCTACTCTAGTGTATGTGGTGACTCTTCTCTAGGGCAAATTTTCCACGAAGATGGGAATGCCCTGGGAGTCCCTTTAAAAATGTGTATGTAGAATATTCCTGGTGGTCATGATGTTAAGAGGCCACTGCTGGCACGATTGGGTGGCCTGTGAGAAACCAAGGCTCGGGGACACTCTGCAGTGCATGGGCCATCTCACAGTGAGGGACGGTCTTGCATTCCACGTGACTTCCACATGTCTCTCAGGACACTGAGGGAGATTAACAACTCAGCTTTGCTTTACATAATAAACGTCAAGCATATTTGCAAGGCTTTAATGTACGCCAAATTTTCAAAGAATATGGCTTCCCTGTCAGTTTGGAAGACTGCACATCTCCTGTTCAATGTCAGTAATCTCGTCCCCAACTTGAGACGTTCTGTGTGAAAATGCTTCTGGGAACATATTTCCTTTCCTCTCACCTCTTTTTGTTTATTGTCTTTCCATTATTCTTTTATTTTTGAGGGAAAGTTTTGCTTTTGTTGCCCAGGCTGGAGTGCAATGGCGTGATCTCGGCTCACTGTAACCTCCAGCTCCCTGGGTTCAAGCGATTCTCCTGCCTCAGGCTCCCGAGTAGCTGGGATTATGGGCACATGCATACTACCATGCCTGGCTAATTTTGTACTGTTAGTAGGGATGGAGTTTCACCATGTTGGTCAGACTGGTCTCGAACTCCCGACCTCAGGTGATCCACCTGCCTCGGCCTCCCAATATGCTAAAATTACAGACATGAGCCACTGCACCCCGCCTCCATTAATCTTAAAGGGAAAAAACGTATACTGTTACTGGTTAACCCAGTCCCTTAACCAATTTCCTAAAATCTAACTAAAATACAGTAAAATGCTTATATATGTAACAAACAGCTACTAGGTTGTAAGATGCTTAGAGCTTTTCTTCTCGGTCACCACATAATTAATATGGACATTAACAAGCAGTTGCTCTGAAAACAAAAATCTGGCCTCTCTTAGTGCCAGCAACAGCCAGGAGGCACCCCCCACTTCACTGTCACTGTCATGTTCTTTCTTTCTTTCTCTTTTTTTAATCTTGAGTCAGTTTCTTTCTATCTCCCAGGCTGGGGAGCAGTGACTCAATCTTAGCTCACTGCAACCTCTGCCTCCCAGGTTCGAGTGATTCTCATGCCTTAGCCTCTGAGTAGCTGTGATTACAGGTGTGCACCACCACGCCCAGCTAATTTTTGTATTTTTAATTTAATTTAAATTTTTTTTTGAGATGGGGTCTCGCTCTGTTGCCCAGGCTGGAGTGCAGTGCCGCAATCTTGGCTCACTGCGACTTTCGCCTCCCAGGTTCAAGCAATTCTCCTGCCTCAGCCTCCTGAGTAGCTGAGACTACAAGGGTACACCACCATGCCCAGCTAACTTTTTGTATTCTTAGTAGAGACGGGGTTTCACCATGTTAGCCAGGATGGTCTTGATCTCCTGACCTCATAATCCACCCGCCTCGGCCTCCCAAAGTGCTGGGATTACAGGTGTGAGCCACTGCGCCGGTTAATTTTTGTATTTTTAGTAGAGATAGGATTTCGCCACGTTGGTCAGGCTCGTCTCAAACTTTTGGCCTAAAGTGATCTGCCCACCTTGGCCTCCCAAAGTGCTGGAATCACAAGTACAAGCCACGGTGCCCCGACCCCACTTTCTTGTTTTTCCTTCAGACAGTCTACTAATTGTATTTAGAATGTACCATGATTCTCTTCCTGCACATTGTTTCTTTAAAAAGTTATATTGAATTTTGGAGACATTTTTTTCCCATGTAAATACCAGCCACAAAGCACTGTATTAAAGATACGTGTGTTCTACCGAGGAATAGTTCTGCAGGGAGAATGCTAACGTGGGTGGAGTTCTGAGGGGAGACCTGAACTTGTTTCTCTGTGCACAGGAAGGAGTATGATTCTCTAGTCCTGCTGCAGCTTGAAGGATTTTGGAGAATGTCTCATTCTTCTGCAGTTCACAGGGAAAAGGCAACGAGGCCGAGGATTCCTCAAGGGTCATCCAGTGCCCGTGTAGAGCTGAGCCGGGAACCCAGGCTCCCGGCATCCAGATGGGCAGCAGCTCTGCACTTTACACCAGGACCTCAGGCTGACAAATTGGAGCGGCTTGTGGAAATACAGGCCACCAGACAGGTTTGGGGGATCAGTCACTTCGCCTTGAGCAAAGCAACCTCCAGATATCAACTAACTAATATATCGTGTTGCCCCTGCTGGCGGAAGGTTAGAGGACTCTTGGTAAACACATTCTAGCTATTTCCCCAGCCTGCGAACCAGACTGGATCTTTCAGCACAGTCAAGTCAGGATGTGAGAGCCAAGCAGAGAGGCTGGGAGGTGGGACCCGGTGGTCTGCAAAGCCTGTCTGTGCACCTGACGCTGGGGATGATGACGTCGGGGCAGTCCTGGCTTCCAAGAAAGCCAAGCCCACAGTCCCAAGGCGCTTCTTCCAGGATGGCACTGCAGATGCATCCTGATGAGGGTTTCCTAGCCTGGATTCCCCCAAGCAGGGCCCAAGTCAGAGGCTTTTGTGGGATAAGTGCTTTGAGTACCTTCCCAGGCAGTGGGGAAGGGGGCCACTGGTACAAGGAGGCATGATGGGCTTGCTTCTGCTCACTGTTCTGAGGCCTTATAAGAAGCCTCCTGAAAATGAGTCCCAGAACTGCCTGCCTGGGGAAGAAGGGGTGCCGTTTATTCATTCCCCCTTTGATCCAGGCAACCCACGTAGCTACAGTGCATTTGGGTGAGTACCAGGTGGACTCAGGGCTTCTAAGGCAGGAAAGACTGGGCTGAATGAAAGGGAGCAAGGAGGATTCAGAGATGAGACTGGGACAGCTTGCACCTTCACAAAACAAGCAAAGCAGCATGGAGCTGGTAGCCTCAGGGCTGACTGGGATAAGAAGGAAGGCCAAGGGGGTCTGAAGTGGTGTCAAGAGAGCATTGGTACAAGTGGCTGGAGGAGCTGAAACTAGGAGCAGATTAGCAGTTGGTGAGAGTCCAAATTCCAGAACACATGCACTGCGCCTCTTGCCCTGTGCACGGTGCAGAGGGGGAGGTATAATACTTCACAATCAAAGGAGAGAACATTTTGATCTCCCCAGAAAGTTCTCTGTGTCCCTTTTTACCTGCCCTCCTCCTGCTTTCAGTTCTCATAGCAAGAGTGTTATATGGTCCCTCTCCCCACTCTTTTTTCTGTCCCTCTCCCTCCGTCTCCTTCCATCACTCTCTCTGTTCCTTCCTCATGCCCCTCTCTAGTCTCCTAAGCCTGCGGGGAGCTTGGCTCACCTGCTGAACGACACTGGATGCTCTTTGAGAGGAGGAGATGCACCATGTCCGCTCCTCCATCTTCCTCCATCCCCTGTGAACATGTATCTCAGATTACAGCTAGTGGCCCCAGCCCCTTCTGAAATCTGAAAGAGCTTGACTGAAATCCTCATTTCATGTCCCGAGGGAACCCAAGGCCCTCTAAGATGCAAATTCCTGCAAACTGTCCCCATCCACTTTGGCTCAGACGGCAGCCTCAGTGGGGTCTGATTTTCCTTCCACTGTGAGTTTCAGCTGTTTATTTATCTCTTCCCTGCAGTTGACCCAATGGTTGGGCCTGGAACTTTCTCCTTAATCTTCCCATTCTAAAATCACTGTAGGTAGTAGAAAAGTGACAGAAGATTCTTGGGTCACCAGGAGGTGTCTCACTGTGCTCTGAACAGCGGTAACATCAAAAACCTTTCATGTTCTACATTTTACTTTGAAAAAGTTCTGCCAGCCTCCACACCAGCGGGCTATTCCTTCCCCTCCCTTTTGACAGATGAACCTCCCCCAGGTTTGCTCCCCCTGGCCTGGGTCCAGGCCGTTGCACTGTGGAGTAAACCAGCCAGGGTCTTTCCATTCTGGAGTTGGGATAGCTGGAGTGTCAGCCCTGCAGGACCAAGGCCACCTGTGTCCTCAGTCAACCCAGGGGTCTGGTCTGCAACAGAGGTTCGCTGTCAGCAGGAGGTGCTGGAGCTACAGCTCCCATGGTGACCCAGAGCCTCCTCATGGTTCCCCAGGATTCTGGATGCTCCATCCGGTGAGGTTTGGCCAGAGGCCTCCCTGCCTCAGGGGCCTTCTCCCTCTTCATGTCAGCTCCAGTGGGACCTGGCATAGCTTCATCCGGGGATTGGAGTCAGATCTCAGACAAACTGCCTTTCTCAGGGAGACAAGCACCCTGGAATCCACTGACCTTCCCCAGTGGCATAGTGTTGCGATCTTAATCTCTCCTGGCAGGCCACGCTGGAAAAAAGCACCAGGGGAAACAGGATCTTTCGGGGCAAAGCCAGGACTACGTCCCCGTCCACTCCCTCGCACCCTGGGTGTGCCTTGCCCAGGGGAGAAGCGCTTCCTCACACTGGCACCCAGGCACAGCTCCACAGTTACGAGCTAACAAGTTCTCAGAGCTCTCTCTCTCTTTGGCTTTGCCAGCCCAGTGCTGGGCTCTGGGCCCTTGGGCTTCAGTGAAGGGCCTCCCAGCTCATGCCCCTTCTACATGGAGGAGGATATGTGGAGAAGAGAAGGAAAACAACTGGGCATCCAGAGTAGAGGACCTGGGCTTGCCCACTTTGCCCGGGCAGGATAGGTCATTGTGTAACTGGCTATGTGGCCTTGGGCCTCAGTGTATGCATCTGTAACCTGGGCATAATATGTCACAATCAAAGGATAGAACATTTCGATCTCAAAAAGGCCTCTCATGTCCCATTGTACCTGCCCTCCACCTGCTTTCAGTTGGGATAGCTGGAGTGTCGGATGATGGAATCATACAGTGGATTCTTTTACGGCTGTTTCACTCGGCGTGATGTCTGTAAGGCTCGTCTGTGTTGCTGGGTAGATCATGCCTCTGTCGTGCTGAGGAGTAATGCCTTGCTCGGACAGGCCACAGTTTGCTCATCCTTCCACCTGTTGTTGGACACCTGAGCTACTTTTGGCTTTTTTCCCAGTTTTTGGCTGTTGCAAATAAAGCTCCTAGAAACTGCCACTTACAGATTTTTGTGTGAACGTGTTTTCATTTCTCTAGGGTAAAACCAGGGAGAGCAATGACTGAGTCATACATTGAATGTGTGTTTCATTTTATAAGAAATTGCTGAACTGTTTTCCAAAGTGGCTATACCACTTCGCGTTTCCACCAGCAGTACATGAGCGTTCTAGTTGCTCCACCTCCTCATCAGCACTCGGCCTGTCTGTCCCGCTTTCTTCCTCCTCCTGTCCCTATCCGCAGCCATTCCCCGTGACCCCAGGCCTATCAGTGCTTCTTATCCTCTGAGCTCTCCCGCTCTCTCCCACCCCTGCTTCTCAGGCCTGGCTGAAGCCTTAGCATGGGTGGAGACTCCGGGGAGATGCAGAAAAGCCTTCAGGTCAGCTTTATTTGAGATCTGATCTGAGACAAGTCTAAATGTAGCCTTTGAACTCTACCAAGCGGATAGCTTGGGACCTTCTCAGAATCTCTTGGCTCCCTGTCTCAGGGCCAAGAATCTTTCTTTGATCATTTTAATGGTTTCTTTCTAAGTATTCAGGTCCATGCTCAAATGTCACCTTTTCAGAGAGGCCTTTCCTGACTGCTGTGAGCAGAGCCAGGCTTTGTGGGGCCTGAAGCTCATGTGATTTTTGAGAGCGGTCTTTAGGAACAACAGTAAACCATTGTGAATACAAAACCGGTCAGGAAGCTTCTATCATGGGAACAAGAAGGGACCCAAGTGAGCAGAGGGCCCTGAAGCTTAGCTTTATTACAGTAAATTCACTTCTGCTGACCTCACGACACAAGTTTCCGCTCCCCCTTCCCTCTAGTACAGCTCTGTTCCTTGGCGTCTTCGCCATCACGGTGTGCACGGCTATTGATGTCATGTTCTATTTGCTGTCTGTCTGGAGAGCATGCTCTGTGAGAGTGAGGGGTCACTGGTTCACTGCTACGCCCCTGACCCCTAGAACAGTACTTGGCACATGGCGAGTGCTGCATAAGTATTGATTAAACACATGAATAAATGACTTTCCAGTGCTACTGGTTTTCTATTTGTGGAAGTGAGATTGAGTTTTTAAAGTGAGTCAAGTTATAGAAAAATAGAAGCTCATGGTGCATGGCGATGGTGCACAGAAACGGCCAAGGTCACAGTGAAGGAAGTGTGGGGGCTGTGGATGACAGCCTAGGAAACTGGCATTTGGTGAGTGCATGCTAGGGGCTGGGCGTTTTCCATCCACGGTCATCTTAACGACGTTCACAGCAACCTGGGAGGCAAATATCTTTATCCCCATTTTGTAGGAAACAGAGGCTTAGGGAAGTGAAGTCACTCAACCAAGTGTCATACCAGCTTTAAGTTTGTACCCCTGTTCTCCCTTTCCCTTGCCCTGACATGGCCCTTGAAGCGACTGACTCCATGGTCCCTAAGGGGATGGTAGAGGTTTAAGAGAGTCAAGCCATCAAAGCTGAACCCTGGGGAAGTTGGGGTTACAAGGCATGGCGAAGAGTCATTGGATCATGTTTTCTGATGGGCAGCAGAGAGGGAAAAAAGAAGGCTCTGCACTCTTTCACCCATCTCAGGTCAACTCGAACTAGGTCAGCCTGGAATGAAACCATGTTCATTGTTAAACAAAGGCACCAGGGCCTGGCCTCCAAAGGAGGTGAGCTTTGAGCAGCTTCCAGGACTTGATTTGATTTAGAGACAATAGGGACAGTACCTGGGAGCCCAGAATCCCTTCCTGTATCAGATGCCAGAAATTCCAGCAGTTAGAACGCTGCTGAGAACCTGGGTGAGCAGCTTAACCTGTTTGTGTTAATGTTTTCTCTTGTAGATGTGGGCACAAAACCATCCACCTCCCAGGTTGACATGAGAATTAATTAAGGTCATGCGCATGAAAGAACTAAATGCCCGTGAATTCTCTCTCCTCCCCCACTTTTACTAAAAGTCCTTGAACTTTAGATTTTTGGCCAAAGTCAGCCTGGTAGCCCTTTGCTGCCTCTGCTCGAAACGCTCACCTTTGCCCCAGGTTCTGCGTCAGGTGTCATCTTCATCCCAGCATCATCATTGTAGTCCAGACTTTTATTTAGCACCTACTATGTGCCACGCACTGGACACTCACCCTCTCTTCTTCACCCCAGCTCTACAAACTAAACTTTGTGACTTTCATTTTGTTGTTGGAGAGAATGAGGCCCCACAGGTGCAGGTGGGGTGAGGATCAAAGCTCTTGCTCCATTTTCTAAGCCATTTCCTTCCTCTCCACCATCCACTCCAAGCCCAGAACGCTACATGGCTTCACTTTTACACATTATAATATTGATTCATGATATGGATTTATGGAACTCTCACTCTGTGTGGGGCAGGGTCCTTCCCAGCCCAAGACAGAGGGAGAGGACAGCCTCATTTTTGCCTTCAGGGAGCTCAGAGAGTAGCAGGAAGACAGACAAACAGTAAGGAGTTTGAAAGAATGGGGCAAGTGCAGATCAGTGGGGGATGCAGTGCTGTGGGGCGCATGCTTCTCTCGGGGAGGCAGGGAGCCTAGAATGTGAGCCCTTCAAATGGAATCCATCAGTATTCTCTCAGTGCTTCGCGTGCCTGTGTGTGTGCAAGTGTAAAGTGATGATGATGAAGGTTAATGGGACATAGTTGCTACCTCAACTTACGGTGGTTGTGCAGTGCCCCCAGCCATCTCCCTCCACCCTGAATATCAATGTTCATATCTTTAAATTGAAGGCTTGAACACAAGTGTAGATCTACAGACTAGGACTTGTTGATGGCAATTTGGCATGCTTAAAAATCCATTGGCAAAATATTTAACTGGAAGTCCTTACTCCTGACACATTAATTTGGGAAGCAGACTAAAAATGTACACATGGTTTGAACTTCTCACTGTGGAATTTAAAAAGACATATATAAAATAGAGAGAATAAGATCAGGAACCCTATGTACCCAGAACCTGGCTCAATAGTTATCCACACTTTGCCATTCTTGAAGAAATGGATTCTTGATTAGTTAAATACCTTAGATATTTTGCAAAACATTGAAGGTAATTTGTGTAATGCCTATTGTTTTTCTCTGATTTAAAAATATTTACAATGTTTGTTGGAGAAGCTAATGTAGTAACTTTAAAGGTGCATGGTAGAGAATTCAGATACTTTGGCTAGAGGGAACATGGCCAGAGAAACACCCTACTAGTCTGTCTCTTGAAGATCTAACATTCTGTGGTTCTCTTATCTGTAGAGAGAAAAAGCCCATTTATAACTTTTCTAGTTTGGTTTTAAGTGTGGTGGCAAAGATTCAGGAATGTGTTTGCTGGAACTTGTAACCCTTGGAGATTCACTTAGAAAACAAGGCCTCGTTGTCTCCTATTCTGACTCCCAGGACACAATTTAATGAAATGCCCTCAAATCCAAATTGGCTTCAGCCTAACTCACAGCAACTGCAGTACTCTAGGGAAAAAGCAGAAACCAGAGGGGGAAGAAAATGGGGCTTGGAGCCTCAGCTCTGTACCCATTAGCTGTGTGGTCTTGAGAAAGTCGCTTTCCCTTTCTGAGCCTCCATTGCCTCGTCTGTAAGTGGATTTTCACCTGGGCCTTCTCTGTGGATTCTTCCCACTCTGGGTGGCAGTGGTCTGTGGCCAAGTGCAAGGAAGGAGTGTTAAACACCATGCAGGATGTGTAGGTATGTGTACTTGTGCTTGTTCATTTATTCTTCCAGGAAATGATATGCTAGAGGGCTTTGATATACTTTAGAAAGGTCAACAGTTTTCTCTGAGTTTATTAGATGCTCTGCACTTAACAGGAGTGAGCCAGATGTCAACTGGGAGCACTTAAGATCTACGCCAGAGTGGTCTGAATCCCCATTCCAAAGCCCTCTTCACTCCTGCAAAGATTTCTATGAATCCCCAAGGGACTCTATGTTCTCTAGGTGCAAATCCAGTAACCCTCTCTCTCTCTCTTCACTTTACACGGCTCAGAAGTAGAATCAGTCCATTGCTGCTCCACGCCCAAGAGACCTACATTCATGAAGATCTGGGAGCATGACAAATTTCCCTCTGGGAGCAAGCCACAGTGAGCATCGCCCCTGACGTAACTTAGAATCATGCAGTGGCCTTCCTTGTTTTAAAGACTCAGCTCTGCCCTCCACACCACCTAACCTTCCCCTACCTTCCTGGTTTCTTTCTCTCCTCCTTTTGTTCTTGGATGCCCTCTTCTTCTCTCCTTTGGTTGTCCAAATACGTTTCCTTCTATTTTTCAGAGCAGTTCAGCACTGCTCCAACCTGCAAGTGCACACACCCAAACCTGTCAAGGTGCTCACCAGGCAAAAAGATTTCCACTTAATAGGATCAGCCTTCCACAGAAAGGACTTGTTATCATACAGATTAAAAATAAAGAGTTGCACAAGAATATAGCCCTAAAACCACTTGCTACTCTGGTTCATTGTCCAAAAGATCTGGCCTTACATTATGAGACATCCTGCAGCACCTTGACATGGTTCTTTCCTCCCTGGCTCCTGGTTCTCCCCGTTCCTCTGAATGGTACCTTCTCTGCCTCCTCCTCTTTGGACTTCTGGGCTGCCTGTGTGGGAGTGAAGGAGAATTCAGGAGTTTGGCTTTGAGTATCCATAGAGGTGGCTTCTGCTGGGGGGTAGATCTGGGCACAGTTCACTCTTCCTGATGCTCTCATGTAATGGATCTTTAGGCTCAACTGGTGAGTCTTTAGAGCTGGTTCCAAAGCATGAACTTGTTGAGGGATGCAGAGAATGGAAATCAAGAAGCAGCCACAGAAAGTGATGCAGTTTGACAAGGCTGGGAAGGGGCGGTGGCACCTGAGAGAGAGAAGCAGCCTCCTACCCATGTCCAGGACTCTCCAGTGTGTGCCAGTCTACATGAAGAGCTGGAAAGAATGGTCTGTGCTGTTGCACAAAGGTGGATTTTGGCTTAGTGGGAAGTGATTTGCCTTGGTTCCCACACAGGAGAGAACCTGGTCTTGTGCCTCGAGATGTGACTGGCGGATTACAGGAGAAAACAAAAGAATAAGGGAGAGGGGAGTGGGGTATGTGTGTATGCAAATTTCTTCACTGAGATTCTTGAGTTGAGCCTTGAAAGTTGAGTGTGGACATTTACAGGGCTGATCCACTTTGATAGGCGAATAAGTCTGGGTGGGACAGGAGTGCGGAGAGAAAAGCTCACTCCAGGCCAGGAGAGCAAGTCACGCAATCAAGGCCTGGAGGCTGAACAGCTGGCATGTCTGGTGAACCACAGACAGTCCTGTGAGGCTAGATTGGAAGGGTTGTTGGGTGAAAAATGAGGCTTTTGTACTCATTTTTCTAACTTGATTGTGTGACTTGATTGCGCTCTCATCAAGTATAGGCACTCCCTTTCCCTGTTTCTTTCAAATCTGTTATCAGACTTGCAAGATTTTGCCAATCTGATTGGTGTGAAATGGAATCTTTCTGTTGTTTCAATTTGTTTCCCTGACTATTGGTGAGATTAAGCCTATTTTAATACATGTCACTATTTTCTTCTGTGAATTGCTTGTTCATATATTTTGCACAATTCTCTTTTGGATTGTTTGTCTTTTTCTTACTTGATTAGTTGAGGTTCTTTATATATTCTAAATACTAATCCTTTGTTGGTAAAATATCTTTTTTCAATCAGTGACTTTTCTATTTCATTTATAAAAGTGTTAGGCAGAAGTTTTAAATTTTAATATGTTCTAATGTTTCAAAAATTTCCTTTATAGTTTGTAATTAATGTATTTTTATTAAATTGCTTTCTATGATGAAATATTCTTCTGCACGTCTCCTATTTTTTCTCTAAAAATTTAAAAGCTTTGATTTTTCACATTTGTATGTTTAAGCTCCTTGAATTGTGTGTGTGTGTGTGTGTGTGTGTGTGTGTGCAATGTGATAAAAAGGCCCAATTTTACCTTTTTCTTAGCCAGTTTTTCTGGTACTATTTATAGAATGATTAATTTCTTCATTCATTATTTACAGAATAATTTATTATACTGATTTGCAATTCCACATCTGTTATATGTTACCTATGTTAAGTTAATGGGTTTATTTCTGGGCTCTATGTTTTATCCCATGGTATATTTGTCTATTCTTAGAGCAACATCACAGTGTTTTAATTGCAATAGCTTTATAATGATTTATTTTATCTGGCAACATAAGTCTTTCAATTTTGGTTCTTTTATTTCAACATTGCCCTGGCTATTCTTAGCCCTCTTTACTTCCATATTAATTTTAAGATCATTTTCGCAACTCCTGTGAAAAATATCCTTTGGGATTTAAGAGGGAATGATGTTGAATTTGTAGCCATAATTTTGGGGAAATTGCTGGTTTTTTTTTTTGAGATGGAGTTTTGCTCTTGTTGCCAAGGCTGGAGTGCAGTGGTGCAATCTCAGCTCACTGCAACCTCTGCCTCCTGGATTCAAGCAATTCTACTGCCTCAGCCTCCCGAGTAGCTGGGACTACGGGCATGCACCACCACACCTGGCTAATTTTGTATTTTTAGTAGAGACAGGGTTTCTCCATGTTGGTCAGGCTGGTCTTGAACTCTCGACCTCAGGTGATCCACCTGCCTTGGCCTCCCAAAATTGGGATTATGGGCATGAGCCACCATGCCTGGCTGCAGAAATTGCTGTTTTTAAGATATGAAGTCTTTCCATCTGTGGACATGGCATACCACTCTATTATTTACATCTTCTTTAATATCCTACAATATAGTTTTACGTTTTTCTTGCAATAAACATCTTGAGGGTTTTTTGTTATATTTAATTCTAAAAAACATTATTTCTCATTTTAAAGAAAATATGTCTAATGTTTTACCACTGAGTGCAATATTTTCTGCATATTTTTCAAAGATATCCTTTTATCAGGTTAAAAAAGGTCCCACTTTCCCAAATTCTCTAAGAGGTTTTTCTCTTTTTTCTTTTTTCTGTTGACTTTTGTTTTTAACATGAAGCTTTGAATTAAAATATAGATTTAAATTTTATCAAAATGTTTTTAAAGTATAGTTTTAAAAAATCTGTTAATTTGCTAAATGATGTTAGTCATTTTTCTGAAGTTAAACTCTTCTTGCCTTTCTGAGTTGTTATTTGGATACATAGATAATATATAGGTAGATAGATAGCTAGATAGAATCATGAATAGATCACAAAGTTCAATCTGCAGACCTCTGTCTGGGGAGAGAGGGGAGTTGTAAAGGAAAGAAAACAGTTTAAAAGACAGGAACATTTCTAAAGGGTCTGGTGCTCTCTAAACTCAATGCATGTCTAATGCTGGCTTTCTCCGCTTGGCATTTCATGGATTTCTCTGAGCTCTGTTTACCACACTGGGAACTTCCAGCTGCAATGCCTCTGGCATGGTGATGTCATGACTCCAACTAGCCAACTGGTTTTCTCTTCCAGACCCTCTCTGTTTGCTCCAGTTCCTCAGAGGGCAGACTCCTTATCCTCTTCCCTCTTGCCCTTTGGTAAGCTCATATGTCATTTTCCACCATCAGTAAGTAAGACAGCACTTTCTTCCTCCTCTCCACTCTGCTGTGAGGCAGGTCCCATCACTGTGATTTGCCTTTAGATTTTTCAGGTATGACATAAAGATTCCCCAATTCTGAGGACTCATCAAGCTCCTACGTGGGCCTCTTCGGGCTCCTCTCACTTGGTTTGAGCACCTGTCTACCACTCCTGTCTTCCAAAGTATCTTTCCTTCTTCCAGGCCTATCCAGTGTGTGCCTTTTCAGCAGGTGGATCTGGGGCTGGTCAGTGCTGGCAGAACTGGTTTCCAAAACCTCAGCTTGTCCTGCAGAGGCAAGGTGGTTTGGCATCTTGTTTAGGAATGGGAAACATTTGGCAACTTGTTCTTGGTCTCCAGAGCCTCAGCTAAAACTGAGAGGGAGAAAATCCCATTTTGATATCCTGTTACACATTTTTCTAGAGCATTACTTACTTTGTCTGTTTTCAGATTTATTGGCATACAGTTGTGTGTAGTATTCTCTTGGGAGTTAAAAAATATCTACTGTATCTGCAGTTATATTGTCTTTATCATTCTGCATACATGTGCCTTTTCTATTTCTTTTCTGATCAAACTTGCCAGGGCTTTGATCGTTAGTGTTTTCAGAGGACACTAAAAATTCTCGTTTGTTTCTATGTATTCTAATTAATTAAATCTTCTTTCTTCTTTTTCACTCTCTGTGAAATAAATCATACATTCAAGAGTGCATGCAAAGTATGTGTGTACATTACAAATAATAATAAAATGAACAAGCATGTATCCATGGCTGAGTTTAAGAAATTGAGAGCCAGGATGTTGGAAGGCCCAAATGCATCTCCTTTCTCACCCCACTGTCCTGTCTGTTGTGCTAATCATACCTTCACTTTTTAGAAACGTGTCTCCCTTGCGTATGTATTGCTAAACACAATTTTGTCCAGTTTAGCATTTTTTAAAAAGAGCCCCAGATAACCAAAGTACAAGTAATTAAAATCTGTACTTCAATCCAAAATGGCATAATCTCACCTTTGACCTGTAAATGGACCCCCTCCTCTCTCCTTCCTTCCCTTCTTTCTTCTATCCATTCTTGTTCCCTTTATATTCCTTCTTTTAATGCAATAAACACCTGCGAATCTGGCACCTAACAAAAGCCAGTCCCTTCATAATAGCACATATTAAGCTATAAGATGACTCTCAATCTGACTCTCATCCTGAATTCTATGATATATTTTCTCAAAGACCATTTTTTGGGATATATCTATATATTTTAATTGTACTTTAGGTTCTGGGGTACATGTGTAGATCATGCAGGATTATTGCATAGGTACATATACGGCAATGTGGTTTGCTGCCTCCATCCCCCCATCACCTATATCTGGCATTTCTCCCCATGTTATCCCTCCCCAACCTCCCTATCTCCTGCTGTCCCTCCCCTATCTGCCCCCCAACAGACCCCACTGTTTGATACTCCCCTCTCTGTGTCCATGTATTCTCATTTTTTGTTTTTGAGACAAAGTTGCTCTGTCACCCAGGCTGGAGTGGACTGGTGTGATCACAGCTCACTGCATCCTCCATCTCCCAGGTTCAAGAGATTCTCCTATCTCAGCCTCTCGAGTAGCTGGGATTACAGGCACCCACCACCACACCAAGCTAATTTTTGTATTTTTAGTAGAGATGAGGGTTCACCATATTGGTCAGGCTGGTCTCGAACTTCTGACGTCAGATGATCTGCCCGCCTCAGCCTCCCAATGTGCTGGGATTATAAGTGTGAGCCACTGGGTCCAGCCACAAATAGCATTTTTAAAATTTTAGTTTTTTAAACTTTATTAAGAAGATACGCTATATGTCATCTTTGGAAATTTCTTTTTTCTTAATATTATCAAAGATATATCCATATTGTCAAGTTTACTATAATTAACTTTTTATTGTAGCAAAACATGCATAACATAGAATCGGCCATTTTGGCCATTTTTAAGTATACAATTATGTGGCATTAAGTACATTCACATTTTTTCACTACCGTCACCACCATCCATTTCAGAACTCTTTTCATCCTCTCAAACAGAAGCTCCAATCGATGTGTGTTGACTGTCGTACATGGTGAGAACACACCACAGTTTACTTATTCTCCTGCTGATGAACAATAATTGGTGTTTCCAGGGTTTCGCTATTGTGAACTTGCTGCTGTGATCATTTTGGTAGTATCTGCTGCTGAGCGTGTGTTCGTCATTGAGTTTTAGATATCTAAATGCTCAGCTTTAGGAGGTAAAGTCGAATGGTTTTACGAAGTGGGTTGTACCAATTTACACTCCCACCTGCAATGTGAAAGAGATACCATGTGTCCACATCCTCGCCAACACTCAGCTGTGACAGCTTGAAATTTTGCCAAATGCACGTAGAATGGCGTCTCTTAGTGGCCTTGGTGTGCACTTCTCTGATGTTAAACATCTTTTTATATGTTTATGGGCTTTGTATGTTTTTTTCTTCTGTGACTTACTTTTTCTTGTCTTTGTCCATTTTTTTTTTTTATTTTGCGTTGTTTGTGCTTTTCCTAACAACTTGTGAGTTCTTTCTATGCTGCTCATACTAATATTTTGGCATTTGTATGTATCACAAATAGCTTTTTCCAGTCTGTAACTTGTACTTTTTATTTTTCAAAGTACATTTTGATAAAGAAAAGTTCTTAACTTTAACATAATTCTCGATATTTTTAAGTATTTTGGGCTGGGCACAGTGGCTCACCCCTGTCATCCCAGCACTTTGGGAGGCCAAGGCGGGCAGATCACGAGGTCAGGAGATCAAGACCATCTTGGCTAACATGGTGAAACCCTGTCTACTAAAAACACAAAATTAGCGAGGCATGGTGACACACACCTGTAGTCCCAGTTACTCAGAAGGCTGAGGCAGGAGAATTGCTTGAACCTGGGAGGCGGAGGCTGCAGTGAGCCGAGATCCCACCACTGCACTCCAGCCTGCGTAACAGAGCAAGACTCCGTCTCAAAAAAAAAATACGTATTTTGATGTCTTGTTTAAGAAATATTTTTCTCAAAAATGTCAAAAATATAGTTACTTTACTTCTTCCTTCTCTTCTCTCTTCTCTCCTCTCTCTCTCTCTCTTTTTTTTTTTTTTTGAGACAGGGTCTTGCTCTGTTGCCTAGGCAAACTCCTGGGCTTAAACAATCCTGCCTCCCTCTCAAGCATCTGGGACTACAAGTGTGTACCACCATGCCTGGCTGGTTTTTTTATTTTTAGTAGAGACTGGGTCTCACTATGGTACTTAGGCTGATCTCCATCTCCTGGCCTCAAGTGACCCTCTGGCCTTAGCCTCTAAAAGTGCTAGGATTACAGGTGTGATTTCCAATGTCGATGCTGTCTTCTGTTGCACCCTGGGATTCCATGCAAAGTCTCTTAATTTCTTCCCCTTATTGGCAAGGGTCTAGTATGGCATATTCCCTCCAGCGGGACATGGAAGAGCCAGCACTTGCTTCTCCCCTATCCCATTCCCCAGGGGAAAAGGAGCCTGGTCTCATTGGAGTGGGGGCTACAGAAGGGCCCCCAGCAGGCATCCTGGTGAGGAGACAAGCCAGAATCAGCCCCCTGGGCTGCGCCCCAGCACTGTGCAGCTCCAGGCACCTTCCACGCAGACTGTAGCACCAAATGGCCTCGCAGGAGTTGTGTGACACAGCAGCCCTCTAACTGACCTTTAGTGTGGGTGTCTCATCCTGGTCCCCTTACTCAGCTTGAAATAATATGCAGTTGGAATGTCCCTGTTTCTTAAAGTAGAATAAATGAGAGAGTGTGAATAACCAGAAACCATCCCATCTCTACTTCCTGCCTGTGCCTTGTGCTGTTGCCTGGTGGGGTTTAAAAGAAGTAAAGCCATGAGCACCTTTGTTCAAACCAAACTCTAGCTGGAATAGAAAGCAGATTGGCCCCTGCAGTCCTCTCCAGAGATTGCTTGCAGCTCCAAGGAGCAGAGTTGGAGGGCCATGGCTGCTGGCCCCTTGCACGCTCCCTACCTTTTCACGGCCTCACCAGGAGGTCCCTAAGCCCTCTTGTCCTTTCCCGCTGCAGATGACTGTGAAATGGGCCTTGACCAAGGCCTTGTCACCTATAGGTAACAGGATTCTACTCAAACTGGCTTCAGCAATAAAGGGGAGTCCACTGGAAAAGCAGAGTGGTGGGTTACCGCACACAAGGACTTTACCAGGTGTGGAGCCAAGCGAACCCAGGCAGCCTCTCTCTGTGACTCTGTTTCTGCGTCTCTGTTTCTGTTTCTGTTTCTCTGACTCTGACTTTCTCTCTCTCACATTTGGATCATCTGACCCCCATCAACACAAGGCCCCAGGTACAGCTTGAATAAATGTTGCTGGTTGCTGGGGGCAGATCCCGTCTCAGAGATGTGTCTCTACATTTTTTAAGCCTTCTGGAGTCAACATTCTAGGCCAGAGACAACCGACATGCTTGTACTGCAAACCTGAGGCTGAGGTCATCAAGGACGGCTGGCTGCTTACTCCTGTGGGTAAGGTGTGGCTCTCAGTGCCCTGCCAGCTAACCCCACCCCTGCCTTTCCTGTGAGAAAGAGGGGGGAGCACAGGGCATTAAGATGATATCATTACAGGTATAACCTTGAATCCACTCGGATTTATACAATTCAACAAGCCCCTCCCACACTTCGACATTTTATCGTCAGTAGCGAATTATTGGCTCCACGCTTCACAACTGATCACTGCACACCACACCTCGCCTGTGAATTCTCCTTCCATGTGTATGAAAGGTTCAGTATGACTGAAGGATGGGAGGCTGGGTCTCAGCTCTGGCCTATACATGTGGAAGGGCTGTATATTTTAAATCACACATGGATGAGCCATGTGTATGTATGTATGCATGTGTGTGTGTGTGTGTGTGTGTGTGTGTGTGCATTGCCAGACTGCCTGGAAGAGTGTTGGTGGATCAGTCCCTTGACCTCTGATGACTTCTCCTCTAGGTGCAGATGGAGGGCAGGTGCCAGGACATTGGAGCAGAGGGAAACAATTATAGTATTTTTTCCCCCTCCTTCTCTTCCTTCAAGGAAACTCACTTTTAATTTCCTTTGTGATTATCCTGCTTATTGCTGAACATAAGCTGCTGGCCCGCTCCCCTTTGATTCCTTCTTTTAATAAGTCCCCTGATATGTCCTCTCTGCCCTTCTCCACCCCCTTTCATTGTTTTACTGTTTTATATTTAGTCCCAGACAGTTGAGAAAATATGCAATGCATGCAGCCGTGCAAGTCTCATCGCTTGTTTGGGGTTGATTTTGGGCACTGGGTCAGCATCCTGCTGTTGAGGCAATGGGACCCCTTGGGGAATGAGAGAGTGAGGCTTGAGAATTAACAGGCGCAACGCTCACATCAAGGTCTGGGGACAGAGCAGACCCTGTGTTTAAGAGTTTGTATCAAAGCATCCTAAGAAGTCCTCTGATCCTTCCATCCCACCTTGCACATCCTGTTGCAGTGACTGAGACCGATGTTCAACAAGTACTTCCCGAGCCCCTGCAATGTGTCAGACCTGTAGCTAGTGCTGAGTAAACGCCATAGCCCCCATTCTCAAGCAGCCTTCTCCCTTTTTAATTGCAAAGCCTAAAGAGAGGGTTACAGCCTGATTCATTTACCAGATTTCTGGTTGCTGCTCAGTAGAGCAGAGCCTGGGACAGGAGGTGAGTGGGGTAGGCAGGGGCCTAGCAAGTTCTAAGGACCGGGTCGGGGATGAGAGGTCTGGAGTGCATGCATGAAGAAGGACTGGGAAATCAGGAGGCGGCATGAGAGTGCAAGGCGCCCGGCAGGGCGTGGGGTCCCTGGAGTTAGAGAAAATTGAGGCAGAAAAGGCCTCGGAGATAATTGAGTTGATCTCTTTCATTTTCACCACGAAGACAGCTGGGCTGAGGGCCAGCCCTGCTGGTGAGGGGTGAGAAGCCCTTCCTTGCCCCTGCACTCTGGGTGTTACTTGCTAAAGTCCTTTGCTGTCTCATGTAGCTGGCATCTTCCTTTGTTCACAGACCTCAATTACTGTTAGCCTGGCAGCGGGGAGAGTTGTGAGCGGAAAGGTCAGTCATATGGCGCCCCTGTCTATGCTGACTTGATGGCCCTGCCGCTCCATCCGAAGGCTCCCTGGGCTCCTGGGCTCGGAATGAGCAGACGCGTGGAATTCCACCTGGGCTCCAGGTGCCCGGGTCACTGTGCTCTCATCGCTTAGATGAGTCAACCTCTGGGACAAAGGCGGGTCCCATTACCGTGGGAGCAGCTTGTTCTCGGGGGCAGGGACGCTTGACCCAGAACCCTTCAGAGTGGAGCCTGGTCTGGAGTGAGAGCTCAGTGCCCCACTGAGCTCTCTGGAGCACAATGGGCTATTTTTAGGGCCTGCCTCTCCTGATGTAGTCAAACACACTGGCTGACCGTTTGCATCTGACGCTCTGAGCTGGGGGCCTAAGCAGTTTGTCTGCGCCCCTGTTGCTTCCCAAAACCCACTGCCCTAGTTCTGCCTGTCATCTTCCTTTTGTTCTGCCTGCTTTGTCATCTGTGCTGGCACTGTTTCTCCGGGAGCTGGAGAGATGAGGTCTCAGCAAATATCGTCGAGGTAGCAGCTTCCTACAGCAGTGCATTAATTCCTGGGGCTGTTTGTAACTAAGTACCACTAGCTAGGATGGGTTACTACAATAGGAATGTATTCTCTCACAGTTCTGAAGGCTGGAAGCCCCAGATGGAGGTGTGGGCAGGGGCTATCTTGGAAGGGTCTAGGGAGGAATCGGTTGGGTTCATTCTCTTAGCGTCTGGGGATTGCTGGTCATCTTCGATGCTCCTTGGCTTTCGGCCACAGCACTTCCATCTCGGCCTCTGTCCATCTTCTGCCAGGGGTCTGTGTCTTTCCAATCTCCTTTTATAAGGACACCAGTCATATTAGATGAAGGGCCCACCTGCTCCAGCATGACCTTATCTCAACTTAACTAATGGCATGTACAAAGGCCCTACTTCCAAATAAGATCACATTCTGGGGTATTGGGGATTAGTAGTTCAACATATCTTTTTGGGAGACACAATTCAACCCAGAATAAGCAGATTCCCACTGAGTGGATGGTGAGAGCATGGGTGGATGTTCCATCTCCAGGGTGTATGAACCCCCCTGTTACCCACATTCCCATGGCCAATAACCACCAAGGGACGGGGACATCCAGGGTTTATGGGGCTTCAGGCACAGGCAGCTTGGGGACTTTCTTTAAGAAAATCAATACAGCTGCCAGCAATCTGAATCAGCACAGTGGCCAAATCTAATGTCCCTTCCAAAGGTGGAAAAGTGTGGGTAAAAATAGATGAAAAATATGGAAAAGGGGGAATAATAGCTGAGGGTAAATAAATGAATAAATGCAGATGGGCCTGGTGGCTCACACCTGTAATCCTAGCACTTTGGGAGGCTGAGGCAGGCAGATCTCTTGAGGCCAGAAGTTTGAGATCAGCCTGATCCACACTGCGAAACCCTGTCTCTACTAAAAGTACAAAAATTAGCTGGCTGTGTTGGGCAGTAGAATCACTGGAACCTGGGAGGTGGAGGTTGCAGTGAGCCAAGATGGCGCCATTGCACTCCAACCTGGTGACAGAGACACACAGGGTAAGGTATGGGCAAATGTGAAAAAAAAAAGGAAAAGAACAAAAGAAAAAATACATAGTTATGAATACAGACTTAGGCATAAAGTGAATGTGGTAAAGCTGCTGCTGCCCCTTGCTGGTCCCTCTACTGGGAAAGGTGACTGGGGCTCTGAGGGGATTTGGAGGGGCCCTTAGGGGCAGTGGCCATTTACTATCTGGTGTGGAAGCGTTTTAAGATGTTAATGCTGGATGTGGCTATACTGACACATGCATGGTAGCCACACCTCCATGCTGGGTACTATGATGAAAGTGCCCTGCACTCAACCAAGGCACCCCCTGTAAGGGGAGCTCCTCTGTGATTCCCATGCTGACTTGTCCTCAGTCAAAGGTGGGCCCGCGGAGCTGTGTGGGCCAGGTGTGGTGGCTTCGGCCACCATGGCAGCTGATGGAGATGGAAGCTGCCTGGGAGGAGCCTATAGGTTTTCTATTCTAGGAGCAGGTAGGTCAGCAGCAGAGAGAAAAAACAAATAACTTTCTTTTTTCCAGGAAATTAACAGAACAGAATTGTATTGCAAACATGATGAAGGGAGACAGGAAGCTCTTTGTAAGTCAGAAAGAACTGGGACTTGGATGTATTAGAAGGGAATCCAGGGGGCCTGCTGTTTCCCAGCCTGCCTAGGAGCTAGTTGCGGGCAGGTAAGAGGAGAGAGATAAAGAGAATAGAAGTCAAGCCTAGACTCATTCGAGTAGCTGGGATTACAGCTACTCGAGTAGCTGCCACCACGCCCAGCTAATTTTTTGTACTTTTAGGAGAGGCAGAGTTTCACCATGTTGGCCATGCTGGTCTTGAACTTCTGACCTCAGGTGATCTGCCTGCCTTGGCCTCCCAAAGTGCTGGAATTACAGGCATGAGCCACTGAGCCCAGCCTGAAGCTATAAAGGGCATCCAGGGAGGCTGCTGTTTCCCAGCCTGCCTAGCAGCCGGTGGGGAGCAGGTGAGAGGAGAGAGAGAAAGAGAATGGAAGTCCAGCCTAGACCCATTCCACGTTAGAGTTGGAAGAGTCTCACCTACACGTGGACAAACTGAGGCCCAAAAAGGCAAAGTGGCTTGCTTCACATCTTGTAGCTTCCTATTTTATAGGCTCATTTGGGTTTTATATGTGAGTTCTTATTTATACAGCGGTTATGTGAAAGGATTTTTTTTTTTTTCTTTTTTCGACAGGGTCTCACTCTGTTACCCAGGCTGGAGTGCAGTGGCATGATCACAGCTCACTGCAGTCTCAACCTCCAGGGCTCAAGCAGTTCTCCCACATCAGTCCCTGTGAAGTGATTAATTATAAATGGGTACCCCTTGGGGTAATGTAGACAGGTTGTTGGACTTGCAATTCTCTCACATTCCATTGGCAAGAATGTGGTCATGTGGTCACACCCAAGTACAAAGGTGTCTGGGAAATGTGGTCCACAGCTAGGAGTCTTGTGCCAATTACAATATTATTATTCTAGAAGAAGGGAAAGGATTTTGGTGAACAGCTGGCATTCTCTGCAACAAGCTAGAAAGTGTGCATACACACAAAAAATGTATTTTTAGTAGAGTTGTGGTTGCCTTTAAGCTATTCTAGGTTTGATTTGATTCAATATCAGATCAATAGTGACATACTCCAGGAAACCCAAAAAATGCAATAAGGGCAAGAAAGAGGGAAGAACGACCCTTGTGTTTATCAGGCACCGACTATGCTCAGCTCTGTGCCATTGACTGAGCAAATATCTAGGAAAAGGTGTCATCCCTCAAGTTTAGTTATTAGTCCAAAACACAGTTGGCAAATAAATAGCCCTGAAATTGTGTGTTGACCAGGAATGCTGTAGAAATTCTAAAGAGAAAGGCATCAAAATGGACTGGGATGTCAGGGAAGGAAGGTGCTCTTGAGTTGGGAATTAACGAGATGGCACAGATCAGGGGCAAGTTGTTTCAGTGTGGAATGGGGGTGGAGGAGAGAAATAACATCTATGGGGCACTTGCTGTATGCCATTAACAAGTTGTTTCAACTAATCTTCACAGCAACCCCTGCATCTTCCTTTTATAGATGAAGGATTGAAGTCATGACAGGCTAAGCTATTGTCCCCATAGCTTGATTGAGGAGCTGAGATTCAAACCCCAGTCTAACCCCAGGGTCCTAGTCCTCACCCTCCCTTTCCCCACTCCATTTAGATCCAAATCTCCTGTTTCTTTTTTTTTCTTTTTTGAAACTGAGTTTTGCTCTTATTGCCCAGGCTGGAGTGCAATGGCACGATCTTGGCTCACTGCAACCTCCGCCTCCCAGGTTCAAGCAATTCTCCTGCCTCAGCCTCACGGGTAGCTGGAATTACAGGCTTGCACCACCACACCTAGCTAATTTTTATATTTTTAGAAGAGACAGGGTTTCACCATGTTGGTCAGGCTGGTCTTGAACTTCTGACTTTGTGATCCCCCCGCCTAAGCCTCCCAATGTGTTGGGATTACAGGCGTGAGCCACTGTGCCTGGTGCCTGACTGTTTCTTAAATTAACTTTCTGTTATTTTAAGAAACATCTACTATCTCGGGCTCACTGTAGATGTTTCTTAGAGGATACACCTGGGTAACGGTACAAGGCTATGTGTATGTGTGTGGGTGTCTGTGAAAGAGGAAGACAATTCCATTTGTTTCTAGCTGTTCAGCTTTGGACAAGCCATTTGTCTTTCCTCGGCCTTAGTTTCAACCTCTGAACAATCTATTTCATTGTCCTTGTCCAGAATGTTTGGTGAGGTTTGGATGAGGTCACAGATGACCACATGCCTTGTTCATCACAGGGTGCTGTGTACACTGCTAATGTGCTGGTGGGCCCCAAAGGCCAGTGAGCTGTTAAATATCACTGGAAGGAAAATGGAGAGAATGTAGGAAACATCACCCCCCACTGTGTAAAAGTGGGTGTCTCCCAGGAATGCCTGGTGCAGTTGGTGTCATTCTCTCCTAAGAAACACAGGGTCCAGATGGCAGGTCGTAGAGGGCAGCTGAATGCATGCTGGGAAACTGGTGCTGCAGAGTGATGGCCTCCCAAATATTCAGGACGTGAGCTCCTGTGATGTGGCAAGCTCCTGAAGCATGCTCCTGGCCCTCTACTAGCTCCTGAAATGCTCTGCCTGACCTCCCAGCCTTGAAGCTTGTGTGCTGGTAAATGTTAATAACTAAATGGAAGATCTGCTTTCAATGGCAAGACACAAGCTGTTGGATTTGTACCATGCTTAATGGTTCTATATTATTCAGTCTCTTTGGTGATAAAGGACACAGGGCCCTGAAACTTTCTGCAGAAAATGGGAGTTTATGGTGAGAACTGGCAAGGCCAAAAGCCCAGAGAAGAAAGCTGCTTTTATTATTATTTTTGTTTTTACTATTTTTTTGGAGATGGAGTTTCACTCTTGTCGCCCAGGCTGGAGTGCAGTGGTATGATCTCGGCTCACTGCAACCTCCGCCTCTCAGGTTCAAGTGATTCTCATGCTTCAGCCTCCCGAGTAGCTGGGATTACAGGCATCTGCCACCACGCCCAGCTAATTTTTGTATTTTTAAAGCAGGGTTTCACCATGTTGATCAGGCTGGTCTTGAACTCCTGACCTCAGGTGATTCACTTGCCTTGGCCTCCCAAAGTGATGGGATTACAGGCATGAGCCGCTGAGCCTAGCCTGAAGCTGCTTTTATGCCCATAATCTCATTGGTCCTTGAAATACCAAGTGGGTATTATTATCCCCATTTCACAGTGAAAGAAACTAAGGCATAGAGATGTGAAGCAATTTTCTCAAGGCTAGTTACGTGGTCTAGCACATTGCACTAACTATGTGCTTTTTGAATAATATTATATCTGATTTTTTTATGTTTGATGGTGATTTTACACATGAGGAAACTGAGTCACAGAGGAATCCTATCCCAGCCAGCATAGTTCAACTGAATGGGGAGAGTATGGAGGCTGCTGGTCCGACCCTGAACTTGAGGTGGTCAGTGTTAGTCGTAGATCTTACTTTTTCCTGCACAACCCCTTGTTGCTAAACCGCATGTGACCTAGAAGCTGTCCTGGGATGCCAGACAGATGCCCCTGAGCGCCACGCTGATCTTGGCCTCTGGCTGAGACGTGTCAGTTTCAGCCCCCATCTGAAGCCTGAGCACCATTTCTGTCTTTCTATTTATACTTAAAACTTGGAGACCCAGTCAGAGTACGTCTCCACCGCCTTTGAAAGAACTCTGCCCTCAGACTCCTAGTTTTCCACCTTCGCCTGACCCACTCTGGCTCCAAGGCATCTTGTTAGATTTAATTGGTTAGCAGGTAGTGTTGATGAGTACAGATTGCCATGGAGACCTCTGAAATGAAGTTAGGAATCTGTACTCATTTGTGCTGACTGATAAAAGGCCAACATAAATTGTGTGTTTCTCTTTTGTTTCTTGATGTAATAAAATATATATTAAAAAGAGAAAGCATGTGGCCAGTGAGATGAAAGCTTTGTCAGGGTGCCTGGGGCAGGTATGTTACAGGCCAGCCCCAGCCCCCTGTAACATGTATGTATGTAAGAAAGCATCAGCCTTCTTCTCATGTATTTTTTTGTTTCATTTTGAGATGGGTTCTCAGTCTGTCATCCAGGCTGGTTCACTGCAGCCTTCACCTTCTGGGCTCAAGTGATCCTCCCACCTTAGCCTCCCGAGTAGCTGGGACTACAGGTGCATGCCCCGTGCCTGGGTGATTTTGTATTTTTAGTAGAGACAGAGTTTCGCAATGTTGGCCAGGCTAGTCTTGAACTCTTGATCTCAGGTGATCTGTCTGCCTCGACCTCCCAAAGTGCTGTGATTACAGGTGTGAGCCACCGCGCCCAGCCTCTTCCCATCTTTTCGGGTCTTTAGCACAAGTCTTCAAGTCTACCAATTATAAAACAAGTGTTTATTAAATGCTTAGCGGCTACAGCCTGGGAAACTAAGCCTCCTGAAATGGGTCCTGGCCTCAAGAAGCTGATATTCTGGGTCTTTGAGGAAACAAGGTGAAGAACAATTGACAATGAGGTTAAGTGCTAAGTGGGGTGGAGGGTTTTTGGGTGGCGAGGGAGCAGCCTGGCTGTGATAGATGAAAAAAGGCTTAGCCCAGGGTCTTGAGTACACGTGAGGGGCTCATAGAATGAGCTTGTATTTTGATCTATTCAACTTTAGTTTTGAATTCCAACTCTATTTCTTGTTAGCTGAGAGACCATGAATAAATCACTCAACCTCAATCTCTCTGAGCGTTTTGTTTGGTTTTTAATTTGAGACGGAGTCTTGCTCTGTCTTCCCAGGTTGGAGTACAGTGGTGCAATCTTGGCCCACTGTAACCTCCACCTCCTGGGTTCAAGCAATTCTCGCCCCTCAGTCTCCGAAGTAGCTGGGATTACAGGTGTGTACCACCATGCCTGACTAATTTTTGTATTTTTAGTAGAGATGGGATTTCATCATGTTGGCCAGGCTCCTGACCTCAAGTGATCCACCCACCTCAGCCTCCCAAAGTGCTGGGATTACAGGCCTGAGCCACCATACCTGCTTTCTGAGTCTCAGTTTTCTCATCTATTTCTATTTCATCTATAATTATGTCTGCCTCTTGGTGGGGGGGGGGGTTGTAATGTGAATTTACATGAAATTATGAATGTGACATCATTTGGTGCACACAACTTAGTAAAGTTGTTTCTTTCCCATCCTTCCCTGTATCAGCTATGATCAGGCTTTGCTGTGAGTAAGGAAACCCAAAATATCCATGGCTTAAGCAAGATAGACAGAAATGTATTTCTCTCTTCTGTGAAAGACGTAGGTAGCGCAGGACTGGTGCTCTGTGGTGTCAGGAACCCCAGCTCCCTCTAGTGTTTTCTTCTGTGTTCATGGCCTCCATTTCCAAGTTTATGTTATAATCCAAGATGGCAGCCCCAGCACCTCTGCATTGCAATTGGTAGAAAGGAGAGAGTCACACCTTTTCCTGCTAAGGACACATTCTGGAAGTTGCACATACTACTTCTATCATAGGGCTCCATCTAACCCATTGTCTCTTCACAGCAACCCCATTTTCTCCCTTTTAAAGATGAAGGATTGAGGTCAGGACAGGCTAAGCTCTTGTCCCCACCATTTAATTGAGGAGCCGAGATTTGAACCCTAGTCTAATCCCAGGGTCCTAGTCCTCACACCCACCTTTTGCCCACCCCCCTCAAGCCATTTAGATCCAAATCATCATCTGACTGTTTCTTAAATCAGTTTTCTGTTAACATCCAGAATATCTTGGGCTCATTGCAGATGTTTCTCAGAGGACGCAGTAGGGTGATGGAACAAGACCATGTGTGCACGTGTGGGTATCTATGAAAGAGGAAGATAAGCAAAGGAGGCTGGAAAACACAACTTCTAACCAAGGTGGCCCAGCTAAAACTTGGGGTGTGGTTACTTTAGAAACAGGGAGAATTGGATATTGAGAAGATGGTAGTCCTTACCATCTTCTCTTTCCTTGACAAAGGCTTTCTGGAGGCAGTAGAACATGAACTGGGGATTGAAGGATAATAGAATTCAGTTACCACCACTACTACTACTAATGGTGGCTGAATTATTTATTTGCATCTGCATAAAAAATTACCCCAAAATGTAGTGGTTTAAAACAGCAATGAACATTTATTATCTCATACAGTTTCTGTGGGTTGGGAATTCAGAGCTCAGGCGTGGCTGAGCTGTGTGGTCTGGCTCAGGGTGTCTCATGAGGTTGTAGTGAGGATGTCAGCCAGGGCTGCTGTCTCACAAGGTTTGTCTCAGACTGGGGCATCCCCTTCCAAGATGGATTGTTCACACAGCTCACAAGTTGGCATCAGTCATTGGCAGGAGGCCTCAGTTCTTTCCCACATAAGTCTCTCCACAGACTCCTGTGGCAATGTCCCTTATGAACTGGTGTCAGAGGTCACACACCATCACTTTCTGCATACACTATTTGTTAGAAGTGAGGCACTCAGTCTGTCCCACATTTGAGGGAAGAGGAATTAGGCTCTATCTTTTGAAAGGAGCAGTGTCAAAAAACCACCACAGTGGCTAACATTTTAGAACAATTACTATAATGGTGATATTATGCTAGATATTTTATATTCATTGTCTAAATGATGTCTCACAACAGCCCATGAAGTGGATACTGTTCTTATTTCCTTTATTGCAACTGAAGAAACCAAAGCCCAAAGTCATAAAGCACCTTGCCCAAACCCATTCCTTTGTCAAACAGCAGAGCTGAGATTTAATCACAGGCAGCCTGACTCAGGAACTTAACCACCAGGCCATTGTGGAGTGGGCAGGGAGACGTTGAGGAGAGTCAGAGCTGAGACAGAATGACAGGGCAGATGGAGGCATGGTGAGAAAGAACTGACACTCTCTGCCTCCTAGACAGTGTATGGACTGGGCTGGACTTAACGTGAAGTGGTTTGTCTTCAAAAGTGAGCATGATAAAGAATAAGTGAGAAAAACAAGGTTATTTTCCCAGACTAGTGTCAAGTTACTGCTTTTTCCTTTTGCTTTTGGCTTTGATTTTGGGCTCTAGAATGTCAGGAAAGTATTTTCTAGAGAGCTGTCCTCTACTCTTGTTTTCCCTCTTATGAACTTGGAAATCAACCTAAAAATCATGTCTTTTGAGGGGGAAGGGATCTTGTTCAACTTCTCTCCATTTTGTGGATAGAGAAAGGAGACCAAGAAAGCAAGAGTGGTAACTGCAGTAACTTAGAGGCAGAGCTAAGGCTAGAGCCCAAATCCCCTACCCCTCAGCCCTGGAGAATGATGAGATAATGACAAGGAGAGAAGAAGAGCAAAAGGTGGGAGAGAGACCTGGACTTAAAAGTCATCAATAAGTAACAGGAGTCAAAACAATGTAACATTGGTATATAGATCAACAAACCAATCCATCAAACAGAATAGAAGGTCTGGAAACAGACTCATACTTATGTCGTTTATTGATTTGTAAAAGTACCAAAATAACCAATGATAGCCTTTTCAGCAAAAGATGTTGGAACAATTGGACCTCCATGGGGAAAAGAAATAAACCTTGACCCCCTACCTCACACCATACACAAAATGAAGATGGATCATATAACTGAATGTAAAAGCTAAAACTATAATGCTTCTAGAAGGGAATATGGTAAAAAATATCTTCATGACTTTGGGATAGGTAAAGACTATTTAGACAGGACAAAAATGCACTAACTATAAAATAAAAAAGTATGGACATGTTGGACTCCATCAAAATAAAATATTCTGCTCTTCATATGACCTTCCTGAGAAAATGAATATGCAAGCTACAGATGGGAAGGAATATTAATATACATATATCTGACAAATAACCACTATTTAGAGTCTATAAAAAACAACAAGAACTCAATAATAAGACAAACAATCTTATTAAAAAATGGGCAAAAGTCCTAACAGATACTTCACAAAGGAAGATAGATGAATGGCCATGAAGCATATGAAAAAGTGTGTAACATCATCACTAATCAGAGAAATGCAAATTAACACCCACTAGAATAGTTAAAATTAATGTGCTCAACAATACCAAGTGTTGCAGAGGATGTGGAGTAACTGAATACTTTGCTGGCATGAGAGTAAAGTGGTACAATCATTTTTGGAAACAGTTGAGCATTTTCTGAGAAATATATGCCAACCTCATTGTGACGGTTAATATTTTGTGGCAACTTGACTGGGATTAGGGATGCCCAGATAGCAAATTAAACTATTTCTGGGTGCCTCTGTGAGGATGTTTCTGGAAGAGATTGGCATTTGAATAAGTGGACTAGGTAAAGAAGACAACCTTCCTTAATGTGGGTGGGCACCATGTAGTTGGCTGTGGGCCTGGATGGAACAAAAAGATGGAGGAAGGTGAATTCTCTTTTTCTCCTTGAGTAGAGACATCCATCTTTTCCTGCCCTGAGGTCTTGAAGCTCTTAGTTCTCAGCCTTTGAAATCTGGGACTTGCCAGGCATGGTGGCTCACGCCTGTAACCCCAGTATTTTCGGAGGCTGAGGCGGGCAGATCACAAGATCAGGAGTTCAAGACCAGCCTGACCAACATGGTGAAACCCCATCTCTACTAAAAATACAAAAATTAGCCAGGTGTGGTGGTGTGTGCCTGTAATCCCAGTTACTCAGGAGGCTGAGGTGGGAGAACTGCTGGAACTCAGGAGGTGGAGGTTGCAGTGAGCTGAGATTGCGCCACTGTACTCCAGTCTGGACGACAGACTGAGACTCTGCCTCAAAAAAAAAAAAAATCTGGGACTTATACCAGTGGGCACGCCTCCCCACCCACTCCCCTTCTCAGGAATTCAGACTTGGACTGGAGTTACACCATTGGCTTTTCTGGTTCTCCAGCTTGCAGAGGCATATCATGGCATGTCTCATGAGCCAGCTCCTCTTGTACAGCTATATAAAATCCTGGAAAACCCTGACTAATACACCCATGACTCAGCAATTTTACATCTAGGTATTATTTACCCAAGAGAAAAGAAACATATGTTTACAAAAAGACTTGTACAGACATATTCACGGTAGCTAAAACTGAGAATAACATACACTGCCGTCAACCGGAAGATGCATTAACAAAGTGTGATACATCCGTAAAATGGATGTCTTCCTTCCTGTTTGATTTTATGAATCAATTAACTAGAATACTACTCAGAAACAAAAAGGAATTAAAGGATATATACGGATGTAGGTAACATGTATGAATCTCACAGAAGTTTTGATGAATGATGAAAGAAGCTAGTCACAAATATACGGAATGCTTTCATTTTATGCAGTATTAGAAGAGACATAATTAACCCATAGTGATAGAAATCAGACAGTGGTTGCTGAGAGCAATGGGGGGTTAGGGTGCGAGTTTCAAGGCACAGGAGGAAACTTTTGGGGGTATCAGAACATTCCATGTCTTCACTGGGGTGGTGGTTACATGAGTGTGTACATATGTCAAAATTCATCAAATTGCACACGTAAAATCTATGCATTTTATTGCATGTAAATTATACCTCAGTAAAAACACGTGTCTATAAAGAATTCATCATCAGATGCAACATTCCTCCTACAGAGGCTAATGTATTGTTGTTGTCATGTTTTCAACACAAATCTTGGGTGACAGAACTCATTGACTTATAACAGGCTGTTAAGGGAGCCAAGAGAGATGCTGATGGGTCATGAATTTCATCCTAGTGAGTGGAGGCAATTTACATGGCTCTGTCTTGAAGAGCCTTGCATTCAGGTCCAGCCTTAGTCTTGGGTGGTTACCCATGTGCTGATTTTGTGGTGACCAGAAGTCAACCCATCCCAAATTCCTTTGCATACTGGAGTCTGAAGCCAGGTGGGTGAAGCCCTGCCTTTTCCCTGTCTTCTCTTCTTGAAGGGAGTGGCAAGATGCTGCAACCCCACTTACAGGTGTGAGTGAGTGTACCAGAAGCTGTCCACCCAGGGCTGGCTACATAATTTGTATTGTGCTCACTGCACAATAAACATGCAGGACTCTTGCATGTTTCACAATGAAATCATGAATTTCATGATCGTTTCAGGAGAACGTTAAACCAAGCATGAGCCAAGGAAATTGGGTACACTGGGCAAGGGTGAAGGCACTCCACCATTTCATTGCTATTTTGGGTTGACTTCTGATGTGACCGGGAGGTGGACACAGGCATATGGCACAGGACTCTTCCTCCTACAGCCCTCATTTGTGTGCATCCAGACTTTGCACACACTGTGCCGGCCCTGTGCTCAGCTCTCGAAATAAGAGAAGCCATGGGTCCTGCTTTCTAGGAACTCATGGTCTCATAGAAGAAGGAACATGACAAGCTTCAATATGTGGTAGAGAGCCCTCAGTGCCACCAGAGAAGAACAGATGGTGTCATATCTAGATTGGGAGTGGTGGAGGCAGTCAGGGAAGGGCTCCTAGAAGATACGGTGTTTGATTGGGTCCTTGGAAGGATGATCCAACTGGTTACGAGGAGTGAGGGCAAGGCATTCCTGGGGGAGAGAGAGAGCAGAGTTGGAGTGATGGGTGAGCCCTGAGTGGGTGTGGGGTGTGGAGGAAATAATGCTGTAGCTGTGGTGCAGTCTGTCTGGGAATCAAAGGCTTTGTATTTTCCTGTGGAAGCAAAGAGAGCCAGCTGTCCCTCTCCCTGGACCACAGTGATGACGCTGCAGAAAAAGGCTGGGCTCTGTTGGTTGGCCACACCCACCTGGGATGGGGGTTGAGGAGACTGATGTGACAGTGTGGGGACATTTATATATTATTCATGGGGGCTGTAGGGCTGCTGAATGGTGGAGAGTGGCCAGTGGTGGAGGCACCAACAGTGGTATTCTGGCTGGACAGTATCTGGACATGCATGACTCTTATCTCTGCCCTTTGTTGGTCAGCCTCCCTGGCCTTCCCACTGAGTCTATGAGCTTCCCAATGTTCTCCTAGTTTCTGGCTTCAGTTAGTCATTGTCACTTTCTGTTGCTGGCAACCAAGAACCCTGATGCAGGATGATCAGCTGGAGCCAGATGATGAGAGACTTTAATGCTGGCATGAGGAAGCCTGCAGACAATGGGGAGCCATGGGAGGTGCATGAGTGAAGGAGAGCCTTGATCCACAGATCCAGGAAGAGTCACTGTAGAATAAAATGGGGAGGTGCAAGACTGGGAGGGGGGCGGTGGGCAAGCTGAACCAGGGCCATCACAGTGACAAAGGAGGAAAAGACACCCAGACCAGGAGCCCAGGATTGACAGAATTTTGCAGTGGGTGAATGTAGTAGGACAGCAGGGAGAACTTTTTACAGAGAACACACATCATAGTGTGTTTCCTCTGTGGTCTTCTAAGTAACCGGTTCATCTGCTTCAACTATGAAGATTTGAGGGAGATTATAGCAGATTTGGGGGAGGTTATAGACCGGGGGTCCCCAACCCCTGGGCCATGGAGTGGCACAGATCTGTGTCAGGAAGCAGGCTTAACAGCAGCAGTGAGTGGCAGGCCAGTGAGCATTACCACTTGTACTCCACCTCCCGTCAGATCAGCAGCAGCATGAGATTCTCATGGGAGCACGAACCCTATCGTGAACTGCACGTGGGAGGGATCTAGGTTGTGTGCTCCTTATGCCTGATGATCTGAAGTGGACCAGTTTCATTTTGAAACCATCCCCCACAAACTCCCATCCGTGGAAAAACTGTCTTCCATGGAACTGGTCCCTGTTGCTAAAAAGGTTGGAGACTGCTCTTCTAGACGAAGGGGCGCTGGCCTGTCTCTCCAGCCTCAGCTGGCAGGTGGCTTCCCCTCAGAGTGATGCTCTAGAGTGAGCAGACAAGAGGCCTTAGGAGCAATTAGCTTCTAAGGAGAGGGAAGAGAGTGACCCTTAATTCCTCTTTAATAACATATGTCAGTAGGTAACGTTTTCAGTATGTCACTGTGTCTGCAGCTCTGGTCAGCAGGTCACTATCATTTTTGAGCAATAAACAAAAGACTGCTTTTAATTACTTCTGTGAAATTTCCCAACCCATGCATGATTAAATATTCATTATGTAGAACGAAGCATTTGCTTTGTATATAGATCCATATTAAATGTAGCTGGCAACCCACAGACTGAACAGCAATAATAAATTTCTGCTAATGGGCCGCAGCTTTTCCTGATTGCCCCCTCTCTTCCCTCTCAGTCCCTCTCTAGGTCCCTGTCGCTCTCCTGGCCTGGCTCTCTCTGTTCCTTTCTTTTGGAAATTGAAGTGAAACTTGTCTTGGCCTAGCTATCTCTGTTACCTTTTTAGGAAATTGAAGTGAAACTTACATAACATATAATGAACCATTTTAATATGTACAATTCAGTGGCATTTAGTGCATTTACAATGTTGTGCAACCAATACCTCTCCCTAGTTACAAAACTTTTTCATCACACAGCAGAACACTCCATACCCATTAAGTAACCACTCCCCAATTTTTCCTCCTCCCATCCCCTGACAATCACTAATTTTGTCTCTACAGATTTGCCTATTCAAGATATTTCATATAAAAGAAAACAGCCAGGTACCGTGGCTCACACCTGTAATCCTAGCACTTTGGGAGGTTGAGGCAAGTGGATCACCTGAGGCCAGGAGTTCAAGATCAGACTGACCAACAGGGGTTTCACTAAAACCCCATCTCTACTAAAAATAAAAAAAAAATAGTCCAGTGTGGTAGTGAGCGCCTGTAATCCCAGCTACTCCAGAGGCTGAGGCACAAGGATTGCTTGAACCTGAGAGGCGGAGGTTGCAGTGAGCTGGGATCACAGCACTGCACTTCAGAGCAAGACTCCGTTTCAGTTAAAAAAAAAAAAAGAAGATCTTTTGTGTCTGGTGTATTTCATTTAGCATAATGTTTTGGGGATTAATCCATGTTGTAGCATGTGTCAGTACTTAATTCCTTCTTATGGATGAATAATATTTCATTGTATGGATATATCAATATTTGATTATCCTCTCATCTACTGATGGATCCTTGAATTGTCTCTACCTTTGGGCTATTCTGAATTATGCTGGTATGAACACTCATGTACAAGTTCCTATGTGGACATATGTTTTCGTTTCTCTTGGGTATGTACCCTAGAAGAGAAATTGCTGAGTCACGTGGCAATTCTATGCTTAGCGCTTTGAGGAACCACCATACTGTTTTCTGCAGCTGCTGAACCATTTTACGTTCCCACAGCAATGTTATGAGGGTTCCTATTTCTCCACACCTTCACCAACACTTGTTTTTTTCCATTTAAAAAAATTGTTGGCTGGGTACGGTGGCTCACGCCTGTAATTCCAACACTCTGGGAGGCTGAAGTGGGCAGATTGCTTGAGCCCAGGAGTTTCAGACCACCCTAGGCAACATGGCAAAACCCTGTCTCCACAAAAAATAGAAAAATTAGCTCGGTGTGGTGGCGCGTGTGCCTGTAATCCCAACTACTGGGGAGGCGGAGTTGGGAGGATTGCTTGAACCTGAGAGGTCCAGGCTGCAGTAAGTCATGACTGCACCACTGCATTCCAGCCTGAGTGACAGAGTGAGAACTTGTGTCAAAAAAAAAAAAAAAGAAGTAGCTATTCTGCTGGGTGTTAAGTGGCATTTCATTATGGTTTTGATTTGCATTTCTATAATAACCAATGATGTTGAGAATTTTCTCTTCCTTTTATTTATTATTATTATTATTTTTTTTTGTGAGACACAGTGTTGCTCTGTTACCCAGGCTGGGGTGCAGTGGTGTGCCCTCACCTCACTGCAACATCTGCCTCACAAGTTTAAGTGATTCCCGTGCCTCAGCCTCCTGAGTAGCTGGAATTACAGGCGGGCGCCACCATACCTGGCTAATTTTTGTATGTTTAGTAGAGATGTGGTTTCACCATGTTGGCCAGGCTGGTCTTGAACTCCTGACCTCAAGTGATCCGCCCACGTTGGCCTCCCAAAGTGCTGTGATTACAGGTGTGAAGCACCATGCCTGGCTGAGAATTTTTTCAAGTGCTTTTTGGCTTTTCATATATCTTTTTCAGATAAATGTCTATTTGAATCATTTGTTTTTTAAAAATTGGGTTGTTTGTCTTTTTACTGTTGTGTTGTAAGAGTTCTTTATATATTCTGAATGCTAAATCTTTATCAGATATATGATTTGCAAATATTTTCTCCCATTCTGTGTGTTGCCTTTTCACATTCTTGTTAATGTTTTTTGGTGCACCAAAATTTTAACTGTTATGAAGTCAAATTTACCATTTTTATTTTGTTGTTCATGTGTTGGATGTAACACCTAAGATTCCTTTGCCAAATCCAAGGCTATAAAGATTTACCCCATGTTTCCCCTAATAGTTTTATAAAGCTTTAACTCTTCCATTTAGGCCATTGATCTATTTGAGTTAAATTTCAAGTATGGAGTGAGGTAGGGGTTCAACATCACTGTTTTGAGTGTGGTTATCCAGTTGTTCCAGCAGCATTTGTTGAACAGACTCTTTTTTCGTTGGAGACATTCTTTCCACATTGAATGATCTTGGCACACTGATTGAATATTCTGTCGTCTTTGTTTCATTCAACTTCCCCGTCTCCATCTTTCTCATGTTTTGCAGACCTTCACTTACGTCAACATTCCTTACCTGTTGTCTTATGATTGTAGCATTCCACAGGGAAGGGAAATGATGCAATTTGGGGGAGTCCTGGTGAAGTAGTCAGAAGAGGGATGCTATGGAAGGAGTGAGGCTGGAATCAGGTGCCAGCCAAGTGCTTTGGCACAGAGTGGCAGAGGGGGCTCAGGGCTGGCATGTTAGGGTAGGACTGATCTTTCCTTTTAACACCAGATTGAGGCTATTGTAAATATTCAAGCAATATTTCATTACACTCTGAGTCCACATCTTGGTTTTCCATTTCCATTAGACCTCGTGGAAAATTAACTGTATTCAATTAATATATGATTCAAATTTTTTGAGTTTTTTTTTTTCTCATTCCCTCTATTTTCCCCTCCCCCTTAACTAACTCATTATTCCATGGTGACCACATAGCATTTTGGGCAGCTGAATTGGAATTCATTTTAATCCAAACCAGGTACACTATTTACTAGCTTAGCTAGGGGCAAGTAACACCAACTTTCTGGGATTCAGTTTTCTCATTTGCAAAATGAGGAATAAATGTGAAAGTATTTTACAAACTGCAGCATAAGGATTTATTTTTATAATAATTATATTACAAGTAATTTATTGTTGTTTTAAAGGCACAAAGCTGGAGAACTCAGAGCTGCAGGAAATCACAGGAAATTTTCCTTCAGAGATCTAGAATGCTGCAGGGCAGTGGCGCAGATGTGACCTGAAGCTGAGACCCTCACCACTATTCAGGTTCTAGGGACTCTGTGCCTGGGCGACCTGACTTTTTTTATGCTCAAAGGGCCCTAGAGATTATCAAGTCCTACCTGCATATTTTACAGGGGAGAAAACTAAGGCCCATGGAAGGGATTGTCCAGGGTCCTACAAGCATCAGTGATGAAACCTATCCACCCATCCAGAGGCCTGACTCCCAGCTCAGGGCCCCCTGCTGCCTCTTCAGACACCCTGTGGATGCACTGCTCATTCTCAGGCAGCATCACCTTCCTGGGAAGCTGGTATCTCCCAGGGTACAGAAAAGAGATGGGACCACCATGGGCCCAATGAGCTCAGTAAGATCCCAAAGGCTACCCACCCCCTGACAAACTTTAATTATAGCTGGAGGGGAGTTACTTTAGTGGGAGCATGTTTGGAGCCTAGGGCATGTGGTTTTTTTTTTCTTCTTTGAGACAGAGTCTCACTCTGTCACCTAGGCTGGAATGCAATGGTGCGATCTTGGCTCATTGCAATATCTGCCTCCCAGGTTCAAGAGATTCTTGTGCCCCAGCCACCTGAGTAGCTGGGATTACAGGCATGCATCACCACACCTGGCTAATTTTTGTATTTTTAGTAGAGATGTGGTTTCGCCATGTTTGCCAGGCTGTTTCTTGAACTCTTGGCCTCAAGTGATCCACAGGCCTCAGGCTCCCAAAGTGCTGGGATTATGGGTGTGAACCACCATACCTGGCCAAGCATGTTTCTTTAAATAAAATATTCCAGCCATAAAAAACCATGTATCTGCCACCAAGCTTAAGAAACAAACAGGAAAAAATGAATTCAGCAAAGTTGCAGTACACAATGTCAATACGCAAAAATTAGTTGCATTTCTATATGCTAATAATAATCTTAAAAGAAAATTAAGAAATTATAATAGTATAAAAAATACAGTGATGAGACACATAATGACATTTTGGTCAACAATGGATTGCATATATGATGGTGATCACATAAGATGACAGCACTGTATTTTTACTGTATCTTTTCCATATGTAGTTATGTTTAGATACATACGTGTTTGCCATTGTGTCATAGTTGACTATTGTATTTAGTGCAGTAACATGCTATACAGGTTTGGAGCTTAGTAGCAACAGGCTATACCATATAGCCTAGGTGTGTAGTAGACTATACCATCAGGTGTGTATAACTACAGCCAATGGTGTTTGCATGATGACAAAATTGCCTAATGACGCATTTCTCAGAACACAGCCCCATCATTAAGAGATGTATGTCTGTACTTAGGAGTAAACCTAACCAAGGAAGTGAAAGACTGATACACTAAAAACTATAAGATGTTGTAGAAAGAAATGAAAGAAGACATAAATAAATGGAAAGACGTCATGTGTTCATGGACTGGAAGCCTTAATGTTGTTAACATGTCAATATCACCAAAAGTAATGTACAGATGCAAAGTAATCTCTACCAAAATGCCAATGACATTTTTTTCAGAAGTAGAAAAGTCCACCCTGAAATTCATATGAAATCTCAAGGGACTCCTGCTAGCCAACACAATCTTAAGAAGAACATTGGTATCCAAGAAGATGTTAAATATATAATTAAATTTTAAAAAAAGAAGGACAAAGGTGGAATTCTCATATTTCCCGATTTAAAAACTTAATGCAAAGCTATAGTAATTAAGTCAGTGTGGCATTGGCAAAAAGACAGACATACAAACCATTGGAATAGAAGGGTAGGCTCAGAAACAAACCCTCGCATATACGGCTAAATGATTTTTAGCAAGGGTTCCAAAACCACTCAGTGGGGAAGAACAGTGTTTTCAACAAATGGCACTGGGAAAACTGGATATCCACATGCAAAAAAGATGACATTGGACCCTTGCCTTACAACACATACAAAAATTAATTCAAAACGGATCAAAGATGTGCACATAGGAGCCAATATAAAACTCTTGGAAGAAAACATAGGGAAGAGCTTCAAGACATTGGATTTGGCAGATTTCTTGGATATGACACCAAAAGCGTAGGCAACAAAAGAAAAAATTAATAATGTGAATTTCATCAAACTTAAAAACTTTTGTGCATTACAGGACACTATCAACAGAGTGAAAAGGCAACCCACGGAATAGGTTTACAAATCACATTTCGCATCTGCCAATCATATATCTGAGAAGGGATTGATATCTAGAATGCATAGAGAACTTACAACTCTACAATGACAGCAACTAAACAACCCAATTAAAAAGTAGGACAAAGACTTGGATAGATACTTCTCCAAAGAAGGTATACAACTGGCCAATAAACACATGAAAAGATGCTCAATATTACTAACCCTTAGGGAAATGAAAATCAAAACTACAATGAGATAACTGGTCATACCCAATTGGACGTCATACCCCAGAAAATGACAAGTGTTGGTGAGGATGAGGATGTGGAGAAATCTGAATCTCAAGGGACTCCTGATAGCCAAAGCAATCTTAAAAAAGAAGAACACTGTATTGCTGGCGAGAATGTAAAATGGTGCAGCTGCTGTGGAAAACAGTATGAGGATTCCTCAAGAAATGAAACATAGAATTATCATATGTTCCTGCCCTGTTACTTTGTGTATAAAACCAAAAGAAGTAAAAGCAGGATCTCAAATAGATATTTGTACATCTATGTTCATAGGAGCACTATTTACAATGCTCCTGGGAACCATTTGGTTTTACAACCAAAATGTGAAAGCAACCCAACTGTCCACTGGTGGATGACTAAACAAAATATGGTGCATCCATACAATGGAATATTATTCAACTTTAAGATAGAAGGAAATCCTGACACATGCTGCGACACGGATGAATCTTGAAGACATTATGTTAAGTAAAGTAAGCCAGTCACAAAAGGACAAATATATGATTCCGCCTATGTGATGTACTTAGAATAGTCAAATTCACAGCAGCAGAAAGTAGGACGGTGGTTGCCAAGGGATGGAGGTGGGGGGAATGGGGAATTATTGCTTAATGGGTACAGAGTTTCTGTTCTACAAGATGAAAAGAGTTCTGCAGATGGCTGGTGATGACAGTTGCACAACAATGTGAACATACTTTCCACTGAACTGTACACTTAAAAATGGTTAAATGATAAATTTTATGTTATGCATATTTTACCACAATTTAAAAATGAAAAAAGAAACAAGCAAGGGAGGAGTCCATTCTGGGATCTTGGAGTCCTCTCTACGATATTCTTCAGGAGCTTATGGATATGCGGGTTGGCTATGACAATAGTGCTTGCTGGGGAAACCAAGTCTGGAGGCTCCTGCAGAAGACATCAAAGGCTTTTGAGAAGGTATTGCCTCCCCTGGCAATCCAAGGGAGATGTAGGGTCAGTTGAGCCTCCCAGGCCCCCCTAACCTCTCAGCAGAATTCTCTAAGACTTGGCTGGGCTGTAATTCCTATTCTTGTGGCCCTGCAACAAGCTTTTTGGAGACTTCCTACCCTCAGAGGATTATAGGAAGATGTGTTGAGAGGGTCTTGGTTTCTTGTCACCCACAGTATGCAGACCAGAAGAGCTGAGTAGTGAAAGGAATCAGGGTGGGAGACTCTGTGTGTGTGTGTGGGGTGGGCAGAGAGATGGAGAGAGAGGGAGAGAGAGAGAATTCAGAGGGTTTTGGAGTCCGTCCCAACTCCTGGGAGCCCATAAAGATTTCTGGATCTTTCTTCTGTCCTATCCTATGGGGTTAGGTTTTGAGTGAATTTAAGGGAGGTAGCTGCAGACCTTGTAAATTTGGAAGTGATTGGGGAGGGGACACACATCTCTGGATTATTCCTTACCAAGACAGGAAGACAGGGACCACAGCTGTGCTTTCCTGTACATCAGACACTAGCGACATGTGGCTGTTGAGCACAGGGAACATGGCTAGTGAAACTGAGGAACTCAATTGTAAACTTTACCTAACTTTACTATATGCTTAAAAACTAATAGCCCAGTTACTGGAAAACTTTTAAACATGTTTGAAACAATTTGGCTATGTGAGTCTTCTCCCTTAAGAAGTATCCTCCTGGTGCAAATACAAATCAAGTATTTCCAGTGCGAATTTAGTGTCTGAATTGAGATGTGCTGAAGTGTCAAATAGACATCAAATTTGGAAGACTCAGTATGACAAAGACTGCGAAATATCTTGATAAGATTTTATAGTGATGACATGTTGACATGATCATGTTTTGAATATATATATTTTTGAATATATATCCAATATATATATAAAAAACTATTATTAATATTGATTTCACCCATTACTTTTTTTTTAAAGGCAACTAGGCTGGGCGCAGTGGCACATGCCTGTAACTCCAGCACTTTGGGAGGCTGAGGTGGGCAAATCACTTGAGCTCAGAGGTTTGAGACCTGCCCAGCCACATGGCAAAACCCCATCTCTACTAAAAATAAAAAATTTAGCCAGTTGTGGTGGCATGTTTCTGTAGTCCCAGCTATTCAGGAGGCTGAGGCAGGAGAATCACCTCAGCCCCGGAAGTCCAGGCTGCAGTGAGTCAGGATTGCTCCACTGCAGTCCAGCCTGGGCAAAGGGAGTGACCCTATTTCAATAAATAAATAAATAGACAGTTACTAGAAAACTTAAAATCACGTGTGTGGGTGCGCGCCTGTAGTTCCAGCTACTTGGGAGGCTGAGGCAGGAGAATTGCTTGAACCTGGGAGGCGGAGGTTGTGGTGAGCTGAGATCGCGCCACTGCACTCCAGCCTGGGCAAAAAGAGTGAAACTCCATCTCAAAAAAAAAAAAAAATTAGATATGTGGCTCACATCATGTTTCTCTTGGATAGTCTTGGACTAGAGTGTCCCAGGGAAGCTCGGTTCAGATCAGCTTGCATAGCTAATAAATAGCAGAACCAAAATTTCAACCTAGTTCCCCAAAGCTGTAGTGCTTTCTTTTTTGGTTAATTGGAAAACAGTGGGTTTGATCTAGGACCTCTAACAAGCCCCATCTGGGAAGGAGGCAGTGGTTCTCACCCTGGGCTCTGTGACCAAGGAACTCCTCCAGGAAAGAGGAGGCCTGAGAGAGGCTGGTGGGCAGAGCTGGAGCTCCCCCCACCCCTTGTCCCTTGCCATACAATCACCAAATTCCATCAGAGAGCTGTGCTTTTATTCTTTCTTTCATACACTGAAACTGATATTTCATTTGAGAATGCAGTTTCTACTTAAAATACAAAAGACCGCAAATCATTGGTGAAGACAGAAGCCTTTAGACTCAAACACATCATATACCTATGGATTGTTTGACTGTTTGACTGTGGGTAAGTTAACTACTTGGGGCCTTAGTTTCATCATCTGTAAAGTGGGTGCTGGTGGTACCTGTCCTGAGAGATCATAACGGTAACGAGATAATGAAGGATCTAATGCATGTCTCATGGATGGTGTACAATGAATGCAATTCCTCTCTCTTTTCCCCTCAAGATAGGCCCTAGACTCAGTTCTGACTCGTGTGTGTGTGTGTGTGTGTGTGTGTGTGTGTGTGTGTGTGTAAGTGGTGATCTTTTTTTCCCTACGAGTTTCCTGCCTCATATTTCCCTTATGCTTGGAATGATTTGCTTTCAGCAGTAGTTTCATATCCATCTGTAGCAGGGAAGGACATCGCAGAAAGAGATAAAATGGGGGATGAATGCTGCTAAATATTGCCTTTGTGAGTGTATTCAATTACATGGGCTTTTTCTTTGCCTGTTTGATGAGAAACGGAGGACTGCAGGGGGCAGCACATGGCCAGTGCTTTACTCACGGGGGACTGGCTCATGGGGCTCATGGTTTTGCAAAAAATCAGAGCCTTCCCAGGCACATGAGAGCCTTGGGGATTTCTGGAAGGAGCCTCAGCTCTGATGTTGAGATATTCATTACGCCCTGCAAGATACTGATGCTGGGGTGATTGGGTCCGTGGGCTTTTTGGTCTCTTGGCCTCTGTGGTCACGGATCACTTCTAAAATCTCCTAACGTCAGGGCTGAGAGGGATTTAAATGGTGATCTAACGCTAACACATTATGTTACCAATACAGGAGGCAAACAGCTTTGCAAGGTGGGGACTGTGTATCTCCCATCGTACAGGAGACAAAGCAGAGGCTCAGTGACGTTAAATGGCTTTCGCCAGGTCCCCCAAGTAAGAAGTGATAGATTAAAGCCCTTTTGTTTGCAGGCATCAGAAATGACTAGTCAGTTTAAGCAAAGGAGGGTAATATAGATTCCAAGGGATTTCACAGAATGGCAAGAAAATCAACTAATTTGGCCTCCACGGGTGGGGCCAAGGGTAGCTCAGTCTGTGGCTCCTTCTGTTCGGAAATTGTTCTCATGAATGAGCACCAGCCCCAGTCCAACCCAGGCCTTGTATCTCTCAGGTCTAAAATTCAGGTTGCTGGGACAGAGGTTCTCGATGGACCCACTTGGATCACTCAGCAGTGGTCAGGGGTCAGGGCTACTAGCACAGATATGGAGGACTTGTTTTGAGTCCTGCAGCGAAGCCCGGACAGGAACACCACAGGTGTCAATACCTGGCGGAGGTGGGTCTTCTGACACTCACCAGGGCTTCTGCTCTGTGGTGCTCTCCAGTAGCTGCAGGCCAATCCCAGTTATAAGGTCAGCTGAGGAAACTGGAAGGTGGTATTTGCATTTTAATAAGGAATCCAAGAGACCCAAGGCCTCTGGGTCCTATAAGACTGGTTTTCTCAAATGGTGCCAAGTCCAGGTATTGTAACTGATGGGGCACCAGGGGTAAGGAGCCCTCCCTGGTACTTCCCGTCACACCCACACAAGGGTGCCTCCAACTTATAAAGCTCACCTGTTTATCTTGCTGCCCCTTGTTCCCCCAACTCGTTTCCATCTCCCTCTCCAAGGATTCAGTAATATGTTGTCTAGACACTACTGCTGCTGTTTCTCCTCCATTAATCCATTTTAATTGGAAAGTTATCATAATGCAAACTCTCCTTGGTATTATTTGCAGCTCTGCATTATTAGAACCTCACCAACTCGCTTTCCCAGCAAATTAAACTTGCTATGGAAGCAATGAGATCAGCTGCTCATATTAAATCAGGCCGCACATTGTTAAGTGGGGCTGGGAATGGGGCTTCCTCAGCTGGGTGGGGCGCCATTGCTGGAGGCGTTTACAATGGCACCACTGTTTCTATGCTGGGGATTTGGCCTCTGTGCTCAGTTCTCCTCTTTTTGGCACTGTGTATTGGAAATCAGAGATGGACAGAAAGAGGGGACAAAAAAACCTCTGGTGGTATTTGGCCTCTCACCCCAAACTCAGGGCAAACAGCAATGATCAGAATGCACATGGCCCTAACCCCAGATGAATTACAAAGCATGTTGCAGTATTCCTAGGAGCCCTGGGAGTTAGCTAAGATTATCCCCTTTGTATGCAGCTGGAAACTGAAGCTCAGAGAAGGTAACTGAACTCCGTCGGGGTGCACAGGCAACACGCAGTAGACAGGGACTCTAAGCCAGGTCCTCTGAGTCCAAAACCAAACCACCCGAGGGGATCAAATGCCAACCAAAGTGAGCAAACCCTTTTTACAGAGCAGGTCCTGGAACGGATTCATTTCTAGTTGATAGTACAGAAAGCAGTTAATAAATGGCTGGGTTTCCCATTTGCCGATGATCATCACCTCACCATCTAATTTTTCCCAGTTACCCACTCTATAGAACAACATGGCTGACACTAGTGCCCGCCCACCCCAAATCCATGTCCCCCTACTCCCTTGCTACCCAAAACCTAATTTTGTTAAGGCAGAAATGTGCCCAGTCTCAGAGGAAGACTCATGATTGGTCTAAGCCAGTCATGGGATTCTGTGTCCCCTTGTTAGTGATTGGTCTAGAGGCAAGCATGTGACTCAGTTCTGGCCAATTACACCCAAGGGAAAGACTGCCCGGGACTTCTGGGAAAAACTTTCTCTGATGGCAGCCAGTGGGGAGGAAACTTTTCCTTGCGTTTCTCTCTTCCGGGTGTGGGCACTATTTGTCATAGTTAAAAAAAAAGTCACGCCTGTAATCCCAGCACTTTGGGAGGCCAAGGCGGGGGGATCACGAGGTCAAGAGATCTAGACCATCCTGGCCAACACGGTGAAACCCTGTTTCTACTAAAAATACAAAAAAATTAACCGAGCATGGTGGCACGCACCTGTGGTCCCAGCTACTCAGGAGGCTCAGGCGGAAGAATCGCTTCAACCCAGGAGGTGGAGGTTTCAGTGAGCCAAGATTGCACCTTTGCACTCCAGCCTGGTGGCAGAGCAAGACTCTGTCTAAAAAAAAAAAGGTAAAAAAAAAAATGTCTCCCAATTCTTTGACCTTGCTTCCAAAGGTGGAGCCTATTTCCTCTCCTGCTGAGCGTGGGCCACACTTAGTGACGAGCTTTGAATGAAGAGACTATAACAGAGGTGAAAGCGTGTGACATTTGAGGAAAGGCCATAAGAAAAGGCCATCGGTGCTTCAGCTTTGCTCTCGTAGCTGTCCGGCTCTGGGGAAGCCAGCCACCATGTCATGGGGACACCCAAGCCGCCTGTGGAGAGGCCCATGCGGGGAGGAGCTGAGGCCTCCTCCCAGCCAGCAGCCTCTGCTCGACAGCTGTGTGAGTGAGCAGAGCCTCCCTGGAAGTTCGTCCTCCTGTCCCAGTCCACCCTCACATGGCTGCAGTCCTGCTAGCTTTTTGACTGCTGCCTCATGAGGGACCTCAAGCCAGAACCACCAGCCACGTCGTGCCAGAATTCCTCATCTGCAGCAACCCTGTGAGACTGTAACTGTTTATTGCCTTTTTAAGCCACTGAGTTTTGGGGTCATTTGTTCCTCAGCAGTAGATGATTAATATGCTGTCATACAGCTGTCTTGGAATGAGGAGGCGCAAGACTGAGGACAGAGCCACTGTGGTGAAACTGGCAGAGAAATGGACACTGGATTCCTGGTGGTGTAAGTGAGGTGCCCAGCAAACCCTGGGTTTCCTATTTTGGGACTTCTTGTTACATGAGCTGATAAGAACCCTTAATTCATTGTTAGTCTAGAGTTCCATTATTTGTAAGCGGCTTTTTACTGCCTCAGCCTTGGGGAGATATGTGATCCTTCCAATCACATTTCATGGCCGGCAGAGGTCACATGGTCTCCACTCACAGTCATAATTGGGATGGAGAGGAGGGAGAGAGGGCCCTGCTAAGGGGCTGAAACGCTGCACGTACATTTGTGTGTTGGGATTTAATAGAGGCCTTCTGGAGACACAATGCCTCCTCCCAGGGAGGGCCTAATTGCAGAAAGTCAGGCACTGTGATGGGCCTAGGGGCTCTTGTGACCCTGGGTAGGCAATTGTCTGTGTGACAGTTGAAGTGATGGTATGTTAATAGCTTCTCGATGAAAGGCTGAATCTCAAGGGGTTCATGTTTCTCAGCAGCAAAGACAGCAGGTCTCTGCAGCAGGTGGTTTGCAAACGGCATCCTATCAGCATGGCCTCAAAGTAACTGAAAGCTGCTCAGACTGTCCCACCCTCCCTGATGCCCCCCACCTAGGTGAATTCCATAGGAGGAGGAACCAATGGGTCTATGGTGAATATCACCCTTCCCCATTAACTCTGCAAGTTAGTTTTCTTCTTTTTATTTTTTGATTTTTTTTTCTTTGTGACAGAATCTCGATCTGTTGCCTAGACTGGAATGCAGTGGTGTGATCTTGGCTTACTGCATCCTCTGCCTCCTGGGTTCAAGCAGTTCTCCTGCCTCAGCCTCCCAAGTAGCTGGGATAACAGCCATGAGCCACCATGTCCAGCTAATTTTTGTATTTTCAGTAAAGACAGGGTTTCACCATATTAGCCAGGCTAGTCTTGAACTCCTGGCCTCATTTGATCCACCCACCTTGGCCTCCCAGAGTGTTGGGATTACAGGCCTGTGCCACCATACCTGGCCTAGTTTTCTTCTTTAAACTGCTCTTACTCACCTGCAGCATAGGCACAGTCACAGACAAAGGCAGCGGTGCGGAGTTCCTGGCAGAACTGCTAGAGGTTCAAGGGTTCTCAAGAGAGTGTCCCAAGCATACAGATCTAGAGAGGGATCTGTGACATCAAGCCTCTGGGGGCAGGGCCTGGGGTCAGCATTTTCCTGTACACTCTCCAGGTTATTCTGACCCACTCTGCATGTTTGAGAGCCACCCAGTGATCCTGTCTGTTCCCTACGGCAGCTGTCACTATAGTCAGGGCAGTGAGAATGACCTACATGGGGAGCTAAGGAAGCGGAGGCACAGTCCTGCAGACACGCGAGGGCAGGACTGGGGCTGGAATCTGATTCCCTGCCTCTTTCCATTGTCTGTAGTGCTGTTTCTCAGCCTCCTAGAAGCGGGTGGGAGAGAAGGGATACCAGGAAACCCAGGATCAAGGAGGGTTCGTAGCTGGGGGAAGCAGGAGCCCTCACTCATTCCATCCATGGCTGTCAGTCTCCTGCTGTCCCTTAGCCCATATTCCTGGTTCTGGGAATATAAATAGAAAATGAGAAGCATTTATATAACACTTCCTATGTCCCTGCACAATGCCTTAAGCACTTTACATGCACAAACTCAATCAATGCTCACAATTTTTCTATGAGATAGGCACTATCATTATCATCCCCCCTTTACAGATGAGGAAACTGAGGCACACAGTAACCACTGAAAGTCTGTCCAGACTCTTAGCCCCTAAAGCCCGTCTCAGAATGCTGATTGGGGATTCCCTTGGGGTACTTCCAGTTCAAGCCCTTTATTTCATAGCGAGAAGCCGCCCAGTGGGAGAAAGGCCATTCTGAATCATGCACACCCATGACAGGCTGAGCCGGTCCCAGTTCTGGCCTCTGGGCTGTGCTGCCGACCTTGGAAAGGGGTGCTCTTGGGCTCTTGTGACCACGGGGCTCATTACCGATGCTGCAAATTGAATGAAATAGCTGCTTAGTTACATATTAATAACAGATTTGTTTGTCATAAAGCAGCATTGTTCAATAAAATTAGTTTAGCTGAGCATAATTACCTTCATATAAAATTTCCCCCTAAAAATTACTTTGATAAATCCAAGCCAATTAGGTGGTGTAAAGACTGGGGTGTGTGGGGTTTGGCTCTGAGCTCTGGTTGGGTCCCTACAATGACATTCCTGGGTTGGGAGTTCAATTCCCAAAGACCTTGGGTCATCCCTCTGTGGAGCACTGGAAGGCCCAGTGGAGAACGTATAACTCGGCCTCTCCAAGGCCAGACTGCAGACGGCTTTGGATGGTTCCTTTTGCTAAACTCGAAATAGTACTCCTACCGAAGCCCTGTGTTCTCTTGCCACCCTGCCAGCCTTTCACCTACCCTCCTTAGCTCCGGGGCTTCCAAGTCATTGCTCTCTGCTTGTAGACTTTCAATGGCTCCTGACTGCCCTTAAGCTATGATCCCAAATCTTGATATTATTATTCAAGGCCCTGCAAATCTGGCCTCATGGTAAACTAGTGAAAATGATAACCAAATTGGGGATCAGGAGACTGAGGTCTTAGACCCAACTGTGGCCCCAGCTCATGCTGGGTGTTCTCAGACAAGCAGGCTTACCTTTTTAGGCTCCCTTTTACTTATCTGTAAAATGGGAAGCACAGTATTTTCCTTCCTAGGCGGTAGTGAGGCTCTCAGGAGATCATGGCTTTGGTGCTTTATAAACCGCAGACCCCCATCCAGGCCCCACTTCTGCTCTCTCCACCTCCTCAGCAGCTGTCTGCATTCTCAGTCTGGCCACTCAGCTGTGACTCGGGATTGACTCTGAGTCTACCTTGTTGCTCACCACACAACCCTTTCTGGAATATCTATCCTGCTCCTTTCTGATTAGTTAGCTTCTTGTTATTGTTTGAGATAGGGTTTCTGTTGCCAAGGTTGGAATGTAGTGGCATGATCATAGCTCACTGCAGCCTCGACCTCCCAGGCTCAAGTGATCCTCCCACCTGAGCCTCCCAAGAAGTTAGGGATACAGCTGCATACCATCATGCCCAGCTAATTTAAAAAATGTAGAGACTGGATCTCTCGATGTTGTCCAGGCTGGTCTCTAACTCCTGGCCTTAAGCCATCCTCCTGCCTTGGCCTCCTAAAGAGCTGGGATTATAGGTGTGAGCCACTGTGCTTGGGCTTGGCTTGGTTGTTACGCTCCAGTCAATACCCTCCTCTCCTGTCAGCCTCCCCTGACTTTTCTTCAGTCCCTGAGCCTTCTGCCTGTCAATCCCCTGAGCTTGCCCCTAAGAATATGTACCCAGCCAGAGGTGGGGAGGAGTGTATGGAATCACACCCTACATGGTTAATTTCCAGGACCTTCTTTCTGCTTTTACGGTTGGATTCTAGTTTTATGCCATTGTTTCTTTAAATGACTCGCTGTGAAAATGTGCTCTAGAATCAAAAGATGCCTGTGCCTGTCCTGGATGGAATCTGAGAGATTAGCAAGCCCGACCTCCTCATTTACAGGTGGAGAAACAGAGGCACAAAGCCGCTGAGTGGCAGGGCCAGGCCTGGACCTCCCATCTCCTCTTTTCCAGGCTGGAACTTACCCCTGGCCTGTGTTTTCCATTGATTTCTGCTTTGCTCCAGCCCCCTGTTGGCCCTTCCTGAGCCTGTTGGTCATTTCCTGAACAACACTGTTTTTAACAGATGCCTGAATTTCAGCCCCCAGGAGGTGGTTAAGGGGAGTTATTCAAGCAGAAAAGCTCAGGTTAGATCCATAAATCTTTGCTGCACAACTCATAGGCCCAGATCCCCAAATGGCCTTGAAGAAAGCCAGTGGAAGGAAAGAATGCGGAGTTGGGCATAGTGCTGCATGACTCCGGGGGACACCATTCACAGACTGTAACACCTCTTGGCATTGCACAGTGTACAGCCTGCACAGCTGTACACTGAGCCCTGGGGCTGAGGATCAGGAAAGACCTAGGCAGGCATGTAAGAAAAGGATCCAGCTTAGACTGCAGGGAGGTGGCTGAGACACAGAAGGAAGTGGGGCAGAGGACAGCCCCTTGTCATTGAAACTCCTGGATCCATCTGGCTTGTCATGAAGAACAGCTGGGTCTTCAGGCCTGTTTTCTCATTTGTGAAATGGTGAAAACAATCTGTACTTCATAAAGGTGTGGAATGAGAAAATATGGGAAAATAAATGGCAAAATGCTTTAAAAGTAGAAAGTGAAAGCCGAAAGCTGGGGGTGATGTTCAAGCAAGTGACTGGACGTCAGAGCACAGGGGTGTCTGGGAATGGGGGTCCTCAAGGAACCCCTCTGCTCTCTTCCGGCCCAATGCCCTGGCTGATGGCCTGGGAGGAGAAGACCCTATTTCTGGGTGGAATTTCAGCATCCACCAGGAAGCCAGAGCTTTGATGACAGTGGTATGTTGAGTGTTGTGGGGGTGGTGGGAATACTGGCCTTGCTTCCTCTGCAGAGAGAAGGGAGACATCCCCTGTGTTCCTCAGTTTCCCCCTGATGCTTTCACATTCCCAAGACCCATACTACTGGGGTGGCTCCTTGTGAAAGGCCTCACCAGTCACCCAGCCAGAGGGCTTGGGCAGGGGAGGGGGACAGAAGCACACACAGACTGAAAAGTTCTGAAAATGTGCCTCCTGATCACCGGCCCCCTCCTCGGTCCCCCAGCTCCCTCTAAAGCCCCTTTTGAAGGGGACCTCGGAGCTCTAATGAGTTGAGAGCTTTTATGGGAGCCCAGGCAAACCAATTAGGTTTGCTTAAAAATATTGTATTCATTAGCATGAAAATAAAGCTGAACTTTTTAGAGATAATTGCATCTTTTAAAATGTGGTAGTCTTTGTCTAGGCTTGTCTCATAAATATGCATGCTGCATAATCCTTTTGGAACCATGGTCGCAATCATGAGTAACACACAAATGCATCCAGGGTGTTAATATTCTGACAAGAGTGGGGCCTCTTGGGCAGGGGGTGCCACCGGCGGCGGCCTCCAGAGGCGTCCTTGTAATCCCCAGCTGCCGCCTGCACGGCTCACGGGAACAGAGCCCAGTCCGGGCTCCCTGATACCATAGACCAGGGCTCCAGTTCTAAATCACTCCCTTTTATGCGGCTGCCTCCAAGGGTGGGCTGCAGGATTCTGGGGCTTTGCTCAAAATGCCGGGAATGGTGGCACAGAGGTCAAGCTCGATTTATAGCTGGGGAAATTTGAAGCCCAGGGGGGTTAAGTGGGTTGCTGAGGTCATCCCACATGATAGGACCAAGATGAAGCCCAGTTTGCCACGGCAGACTGATGCTTGTTATCTGAAATCAGGCAAGGGCCCCTGCCAGGGAAAGGATGCATTCCAGCTTGGTTAGCCTGGATGGCTGGGGGAAGGGTTCGAATCTCTAGCCCCACCCACTGCCTTTCTATCAGCTAACCTCTAAGCCTCCCCAAATAACATGCCATCTAAGTTAAAGGAGTGAGCTTGCTACATCAGTGCAGCTTGAAGACAAGTCCTCAGCTCCACCTTCCCAACCAAGAATGCCCTTCAGCCCTTCTGGGTAGAGATTCCTCAGCTACAACTGTTCCCTGCCCTGCTGGGTTTCTTTAATCTCCTCCTACCCTACTTTCTCCCAAATTCGAAAGCTTTATGAGATTCATATCCCCTTTCTTGATGGAATACTAGGACTGGCCCCCAGGGAAAATGATGAGTTTAGTGAAGTTTCTTTTCAGCAAACATTTTCTAAGTGTCTGCTCTGTCCAGGGCCCAAGCTAAACCTTATGGGGCTACAGAGACAGTAAAACCAGGCACCCGCCTGCCCAAGCTCACCATCTATGGGAGGCAGGAGTGTTTGTCACTCCGAGTCCCTGGCTCCTTCCAAAGGCATGCTGTGGGGGTGTGGGGAAGGTTGGGTCGGGGGAGGGCTGACTGCGGCCAGAGCAGCTGCCTTTGAAGAATGAGTGGGATTTGGGCAGGCTTTGGGGAGCACCTTGAACAGAGGAAGGTATAGGGTTTGGGGTGTGTTTGACAACATCTGAGCCTCGTTTTTCTTTGCCACTTTCTCATCTCCCTCCCAAGACTCGACTTTCCTGTGCCCAGGTTCTTAGCAGCACCCTGGCTTCCCCTCCCTAATAGCTTCCCTTCCCAGGCCATGGCAAGACATTCCTGGACTCCAGAATTACCTCTCTTTCCAAATAGGAAACCGTGCCTGATGTCACCTGTGTCTGATGGCTTGAGAAAGTGTGTCATATTTATTTATAGCCTATCCACTTCTATCTAAAAACGTATTACACTGAACACATCAAACTGCCTATATTTGACCATTCTGGAATAAATTGGTGATTGTAGCCTCTGTGGAGTGCTTTTTGTGTTAGGTGTGGCATACGCATTATCTTGTCAGGGAAAACCTATAAGGGAGATACTGTGACTCCCTCTCCCATTGTACAGACTAGAAAACTGAAGCATTCAGAACTTAACTTTCCCTGGTCTTGTGGTGTGAGGCGTCCTGCCTAGGCTGCCTGGGCCACATGGAAGTACAGTGAGACAAAAGGCACATTGGGATGGAACCTCAAAATGCAGCAGAAAGACGAAAATTCAGAGAGGTAGTTGGGGGTAGAAAATTGCATCCAGTGCCCAACTGAGGGTGGTTTTGTTGTTGAAGGCAAAATATGATTCTGCGTGTCCTAACAGAGGAGGCAATTGGTGGTGGTGGTGGTGGTGGTGGTGGTGGTGGTGGGTGGGGGGTGGGGGAACACGGATCAGGGAGCAGGCTCACTGTGTTCTCCCTGACTGTAGGGAAGAGCCTGCCTATGCAGTGGGGCTGCTCCCAGGAGAGGTCCTTAAGATGTGATTTCCCTAAGGGTTATGATGAGTAGTGTCAGGCACACATCATTGGCCCCAATTTTCAGAGAAAGAGCAGAGGTTATATTGCTGAAGGGCAAACCATAGTGTTAAGGTCAGAGATTGGGGGAAACAATTCTGTTTAGAGGAAGGACACCAAAGGCTTGATCCCTGAAATGCAACTTCCTGGTGATCTGCATTAACGTAGGGATATAACCTGGAGAACCGAGGAAAGGCTTGAAGTGGAAAATGCTTGTTCTGTTGTCAGATATGACTTTCAGTCCCTGCCCTGTAACGCATTTGGTGGGTGGCCCTAGGCCAGTTAGTTATTTCATACCAAGGTTAAGTGACACTAGAGCCCTTTTCCTTCCATGCTTAAATATTCCAGAAAAATTTGCATTGTAATAATACGACTTTTTAAAAACTGAAATTGATTTCTAATTTGTGAGGTCTGGGTTCATGGAATGAGGTTGGACACCCCACTGAGCCCTCATTGCCAATAAGGCTGGTGTATCCTGGTACTTCGTTCTTAGGATTCATTTTAACTCTGTTAGAAATGAGAGTTATAACTCTATTATAACTCCATTAGAAACCTTACACAACCAATGTATCATATACATCTTTCTTTTTTTCTTTTTGAGATGCAGTCTCGCTCTGTCACCTGGGCTGGAGTGCAGTAGTGGAATCTCAGCTAACTGCAGCCTCTGCCTCCCAGATTCGAGCAATTCTCCTGCCTTAGTCTCCAGAGTAGTTGGGATTACAGGCACCCACCACCATGCCTGGCTAATTTTTGTATTTTTTTTTATGGTAGAGATGGGGTTTCACCATGTTGGCCAGGCTGGTCTTGAACTCCTGACCTCAAGTGACCTGCCTGCCTTGGCCTCCCAAAGTGCTGTGATAACAGGCGTGAGCCACCATGCCCAGCCATCATGAATGTCTTTCTGTGACCATACTTACAACACTGCCTCGTATTTTCTAATGATAACACATTATTTCGTGGCATGGAGAGATCTTATTTTTTTAAAAGCAATATGTATATTTTTCTGTATTTAAAAAAATTTTGTCCCATCAGTTCTGTAATGACCAACATGGTATATATATAATAATTGAAAATATTATAGCAAATAACATTTTATATGATAGCTATATCTATCTATCTATCTATATCTATATATCTATATATATATATTTACACATAGTATTTGTAGAACTTAGAAGAATTGGTGCATTAAATTTATGTGCATTTAACATGTTGATTACTCTAAAAACAGAAAAAGGAAAAACTGGTTTACATTTCTGACAACAGTTTTGAGGATATTTATTTCCCCACATCCTCTATCCAAGGCTATCTAACCAGGTACCCACTTTTCTGTATGATGAATCTTCTTATCAATTTCCAAGTACTCTTTGTATATTATGGATATTAACTTTTCATCAGTTACATATGACGGTACAACTATTTTCTCTGTTCTGTCACTTTATGTTCATTTATAGATTATTTTGCCATGCAAAATTTTACACTTTTATGCAATTAAATCTGTAATTCTTTTCTCTTATGGCTTCTGGGTTTAATGCCTTGAATAGAAGGCATATTCCTCTCCAAGATTATATATATAAAACAATCTTTCCTCATACTTTCTTCAGCTTTAAAAAAAAATCATTGAAAATACTTTTTTTCGTGTGTGCAGAGGGGGATGAGACGGTGAAAGCAGTGTGTGGCTAGTGTCCTCTTCACCAGATATTTCTGGTTTTCTTCACTTCGTAGCACGTGGTAGGATTCACTTCTTGTGCTCCTTGTGGTTAGGTGGGGCCGGGAGGCTAGCTCTAGACAGAGCTGTGAGGAAAAGTGATGGGGCTTGTCAAGAACAGGCCCTGGATTGTGGATTCAGGGCTTCCTGGCCTGTGTCTAGACCTTCTCTGGAGTGTCTGAGATGTTGGCTACCCCATCAGCCTGGCTCCTGTGTGATTTCTTCCTTTTTTTTTTGAGATGGAGTTTCACTCTTGTTACCCAGGCTGGAGTGCAATGGTGCAATCTCGGCTCACCGCAACCTCTGCCTCCTGGGTTCAGGCAATTCTCCTGCCTCAGCCTCCTGAGTAGCTGGGACTATAGGCATGCGCCACCATGCCCAGCTAATTTTTTGTATTTTTAGTAGAGACGGGGTTTAACCATGTTGACCAGGAGGGTCTCGATCTCTTGACCTTGTGATCCACCCACCTCGGCCTCCCAAAGTGCTGGGATTACAGGCGTGAGCCACCGCGCCCAGCTCCTGTGTGATTTCAATGACCAATCTCAATGAACATGTATCCTGAGCCAGAAATCAGCCTTCACTGTGGTGAGTCAGTGAGACTGGGGGGATATTTTACCACAGCATAGCGTAGCCTATCCTGGCTGATACCAGAAGGGCCCTAACTTTTGCTTTTTCCAGTATAGATGGCTGGTTATTGACTTTCCTTTTTTTAAGCAGCCCATCTTTCCCTGCTGATACAAAATGCCATGTTTATCATGTCCCCAGTTCCCAAAAATACATAGGAGTAGGCATCTGAACTCTTTATTCCATCAACCATTTACCTATTCTACTTTAATTCCATTAGATGAAGCTTTATGACATATTTTTGTATTTAGCAGAGCAGGTTTCAAGCTTATCTTGTTCAACCTTATGAATTTACTCTTCAGACAAACTTGAGAACTAGTTTTTCAAGTTTCATAACACCTCATTAGGATGTGGGTAGGAATTACATTGAGTTTATATATTAATTGGAGACTTTCTATCTTTCCATAGCAAATCTTCCTCTTATTTATTTTCATGTGTTAAATAATCCTCTTACACTCTTCGGAAAAAACTTTCTGAGCTCCTACTGTACACCAAGCATTTTTCTAGCACCAAGGATAAAAGACACAGTCCATGCCACCCGGTGCTCAGATCTAGCGGGAAGAGGACATGACCACTAACAGTGATCCTAAGGGAGGAGGTACACAGCGCTGTGGGACCCCAAGGACAGGATGCAGCAGAGCGCCGTCTCACAGTCTGAAGATGAGTGGACCAGGCTGATGGGCAGGCGAAAGGCCATACCTTTGGGCCATACCAAGCAGCTGGAAGTGCGTGACTAAGGATTCCAGGTGGGGACACAGCAGGAGAGGAGTAGGAAGGTGGGGGCCAGTTCACAGACTTGATTCCCAGAACAGCCGGGTGCGGCTGAAGGGTTTTAACTGAGCCTGACCTCGCAGCCTTAGTGTAGCATATATTTGGGGTATGATCTGCTAATTTTAACTGGGAAGAAGAGGAACCCTGTAATTCCCGTATTTAATCACTTAACCAATTTGGAGCATAAGCCAAGTCAAAGGATATCAAATCAAATGGCTAAGAAAAAAAGGACAACAGTCTAGAAACTACTAACATTTATTGAGTGCCTACTGTGTGTGAAGAATTTTCACAGGGTAGTGTTCATGTGGTCAGTGTATTGTCAGATATTTTTACATAATATAAAACCTCACAATAACCCCATTGTGCAGGTATGATTTCTATTTATAGAGGAGAGAAATAAGGTCAGAGGTTTTTAGGTGATTTGCCCCAAGTCCAAAAGCTACTCAGAGGCAGAGCTGGGATTGTGCTGCAGATTTTGTGTTTCCAAATCTGGGAGTCTTTCTGCCTCTCTACAGCTGTGTGTCCTTATAAAAAGGATATAGTTTCCAGCCTGGGGAAGAGAGGGAAGGCTCGTTCTTGGCCAAGTTTCATTTAATTTTCCATCAGTAGGTGTCAACTGTGAACTAGTCAGAAATGCTAAAATAACAGCTTAAAAACATAGGAACAGAAATGGAAATGTAATTTTAGCGTGCCTTACCAGCCCCTCCTGAAGATAAGTGCTGCTTATGGAGTATCTGTTACAGAAATGTAACACTTGAGGACGAAACTCACAGGAGTTGCTGGCGATGTGCAATTTAGCTACTTGGGCTGTTAAAGAAGAAGGGAAGGAAAAAAAAAACAAAACCCAACTCCACAAGCAGAAAATTGAAAACAAAAGGAAATGGAGAAAAAAAGCAACATAGCGTTTCTGCCTCTGGTTGTAGTTCCTCCTAATGGCCTGGGAAATAGCTTGCTGGATAAAAAAGGCTTGCCTAGGAGAAACGTTAACTCAGCAATGGCGCACTTGATGGAAGGGAGGCTGGATTTAGCCAATCAGGCATCAAGGCGTTTGACTGGGAAATTAGCAGGTACCTTTCAGCCCCTGTGATTAGTCAGGTGTGGAGCCAGGCCCAGGGGGCGCTCCAGGATGAGGGACAGTGGCTGGCATTCTTCCCTCAAGGGATTAGCTGCTTGAATTGGGGAGCGTCATCTCCTGGAACCGATGAACCGTTAATACAAACGCAGGACAAGAAACAGGGATGTGTGCAGCAGGGACCTCACACGGCTGCCGATGGGAGGGAGGGGCACAGCTCTGGTGTGGGAGGGGCCAGTAAGGTGACTCGGAGAGGGAGCATGGGGCCACAGCTTAGGAGTGAGGATCAGCATCCCAGTCTCAGCTCTCGCCCTCATTTTCAGTGTGAATTGGGACAAATCATTTCACCTCTCTGAGTCTCAGGTTCCTCACATATGTAACGGTAGAAGTTTTGTCAGAACGTTTCTAAGGCCTTTCCAGGCTCTGACACCTATGATTTTATGAATTAGAATTCGCATTAAGGTCTTCAGTTGCCAGAAATCCAGTTGCAACCAGCTTAATTTTAAAAGTGGCATTTATTGGCTTAGGTAATTGTGAAGTCCAAAGGTAATCTCGGTTCAGGCATGGCCGGATCCAGGGACTCACAAAGGATTCCTTGGGCTGTCTCCCCTGGTCCTGCCTTCTCTCTGTGCTGGCCTGTCTTTCCTATTGTAAAGAGATAGTCTTATTTAATAGTTGCAGTGGACTAGCCCCTAGGAGCTCAGCCCCACCCAACCACAAGGAATAGGTTTCTTCCAGAAAAGAAGGCCGCAGGCACCAGCTGAAATGGGTTAGGATTGATGGAGGCAAAAATGACAGATGCGCTCCATATGACCCTTGAATATATTTCAGGTCAGATAGGATAACTAAGGCAGGGGAGGAGCAGTCCAAGATCTTTAGGGTCAAAGTTGTGCCTTAGGCCTGGTCAGAACCTTTGTGGGGCCCAGGGTAAGAGTGCAAATGGAGGCCACAGACCATATGTCTCAATATTAAAAAATCATAACTCACACTAACAATCTGTTAAATAGAATAGGTTTATCTGCTTATCCATACACCTTTGACTTCGTAATGACCTGGAAGATGGGTTCCAATTTAGAATTTTCAGAATCCTTAAAATTTTGCACTGGAACGAGATGGAGCAGGGCAAGACTGTAGTGCATCCCTTCTCTTCCCACCCCTGACTCCATCCACACTGGGCATCTCAGCCCACACATCTAAGCATTGAACACAGTTCCATGAACAGCTGGCCGGGAAGTGCATAGGAGCCCTCTGTTCACCCTCAGCAGGGCCAGCCAGGCTCTGGAACGGGGCTGGGTCCAGTTGAGCAGTGAATCCCAGATACTGGAGCATGCCGGGGGTGAAGAGGTCAGTAGACTTTGGGTTCAGCCCTTCAGATGCTTGTTGCAAGGTGAGGGGCATGGCTAGAGGGAGGGCCAGAATGGGACTGTTTATAAACTGGGTCCAGAGCAGGAGGCCACTTGCCTGAGTGAGCATGGCCCAGGTGGTGTCACAAAGAAGAGGGCTGGGAAATAAAACTGAAAAAGATGTTTGGGTTTAAATGAAGGAGAAACTGGACTTTAGGCTACGAGATTGGACTTGTTCCTATGGGCAATGAGAAGCCTTGGTCTGGGAAGGGGGTCTCAGCGGGTGACCATACCCATTGCCAGAGTGACCCCTATGATCCTGCATTTGGGACCTCTCCCCTCCCTCATGTCCTCTGGCACTTACAGGAGCTCCTTGAGACTTAGCTTTGATATGAGGACAAATCTTTCAGGGGAACCTTTCCCTGGGCTCCAACTTCTGCCCCAGACTGGTCCTCTCAAAGTCCCCTGGGGTCCCTTCATCGCAGAGCACGTCATATGGTCTGGCAGTGGCTGGCTCGGTGCTGCCCCCCCCACCCCCCGCCACCATCTCATTCCTCTAGTAGAGGGACTTCTACAATCAGGTCCTCCAAAGGTATTGTTGGAAGGAAGGGGATTAATGCACGTAATTAACCTGAGGGAGGTGAGTTTAGAAGAAAGCTTTTGTAGACAGTATTTTGCTTACTTAAGCTCTCAGCGTTGTCTCCCTTCAAAAATCTGTCTAGAGCCCGACCCCTTCCCCCAGCTCTATGGTGACCTGGGCCAGCAGCTTCTGTTACTGCTGGCCTGGAGAACTGCCGGCCCCTCCTCAGTGCTTCCCTCCCCGAAGTCTATTTCCAACCCAGCAGCCTGTTAAACATGAGAGTGTGTCATCTGCGATGGCCTTCATCTCACTCCGAGTAAATGCCAAAGTCCTCGCCGAGGTCTACAAGGAGCTAATGAATAGCCAGATCTCCTGGGGACCTTGCCAAAATGCAGATTCCCATTCAGAAGCTCTGGGTGGGCCTGAGAGTCTGCATTTCCAACAAGCCTCCAGGTGTTATGGGGGTGGGGCACGCCGTGAATGGTGAGGCCCTGCAGAATGCTCGCTGTCCCCCTCTTCTGACCTTATCTACCACCCTCACCCTCATGGTAGGGTGAGCAGCTGTCCCTGTTTTCCCAGGGGTGCCTTGGTTTTGAAACTGAAAGTCCCATATCCCAGGATTCCCCTTCAGTCTGAGCACACCGTTGCTGTCCCCTGCTCTGTGCCTCCCCACCTTCAGGTCCTTTCCTGCCTCGCAGGGGGACTTCCTATTTACGGCTGCCCCTTGCTCACCCTGGCGTTCTCTACTCCTCTGTCCTGCTTAGTTTTTCTCCTTAGCAGTGACCACTCACTAGCACACCATCTGTTTGACATATTTATCTTATTTATTGTCTGTTTCTCTCTACCATACAGTAAGCTCCATGAGAAGTGGAATATTTTCTCTCCTTTGTCACTGATGGACTCTGGTGCCTATAGCACTGCCAGGCGTCTGGCGAAGGCTCAGGAAGGATGGTTACATGATGAACTGAAGGCCTGCTCTCCAGACCAGGCTTCTCAGTTTCAGTGTGCACCTGCACTGTTAAAGTGCAGATTCCGATGCAGGCGTCTGGAGTAGGGCCTGAGAATATGCATTTACTCCACGAATGGAGGCTCTACATGGTGGTCCATTTTCTTCTCCTCATTTATTCCCTCTGCTCCCTGGGAAGGAGGCAAGTTTGGACTTGGAGATGGGGCAAGGGCTCCTTAGAAGTGTGAGAAGCAGGTGGGCCATCCAGTCCCTGTGGGGAGGGGTGTTCGGCGCTAGTGTGAGCGAGTGGACCACCAGCTGGCGCATCAGACTGACGGACTCAAAGATGAAAATGGCCGGGACCAAACTTTCCCTGTTCTGTGCTGGCTTTCAGAAAGAACTGCCCCCTCCCACTTCTCTTCACGGTCCCTACAGCTGGCTCCAACAAGCAAAAGATTTCTCTCCAGAGCCGGGCTCTGTTTGGCCTTGCACCTGCTGCCGGCAGCTGTTGCTGGGGCTCCCGTTAATGGCACAAATGGAGCCTCTAATGGATGGGACCTAAGCCCTGGCTGGCAGCGGGACTGGGAGGATGTGGGCTGTGTAGACGGATGGGAACTCTGCCATCGACTGGGATCCAGGCTGTGCTGTCAGTCAGATGGACGGCCAGCCAGTGGCCAGCCAGGCAGCCAGACAGCCACACAACCAGCTCGGAAGACTTGACCCTACCAGGCAGCTTGAGGGGACTCAGGGAGGTGTGGACAGGCTCTCAGCCCTCTGGGACTTCACATTTCAATGGAGGTGAGAACACTTTGAGGTAGAAAAGAATGAGCCAAGGACCCTAAGTAAAAACCTGGGCCCAAGCTGTGTGTGTAGAACCCACTGGAAGGGCTGCAGGAATTCTGATTAACTGGGATATTTCTTTTCTTCTAAAGATTTTGATTAACTCTAATAGAGTGTTTTAAATTTAAAACTGAGATGCTCTCTGTCGACAAATAATGTATGGACTCATTAGAAAACTGTGACATGTAAAAGCTTTTTAATTTGTGGAAGCAGAATAGAAGCATGAGTGGCACTGACTGGCCAGCATCTGCTATTGCTAACACTGCTTACAGATTATAAGAGCTTGCATTTGCTTGTGCTGCTAATTTTTGGATGTCTAGTTTTTATTTATTTATTTAGAGACAGAGTCTTGCTCTGTTGCTCAGGCTGGAGTGCAATGGCACGATCTCGGCTCACTGCAACCTCCGCCTCCTAGGTTCAAGTGACTCTCCTGCCTCAGCCTCCCAAGTAGCTGGGATTACAGGTGCCTGTCACCACACCCAGCGAGACGGGGTTTCACCGTGTTGACCAGGCTGGTCTCAAACTCCTGACCTCAAGTGATCCACCCGCCTCAACCTCTCAAAGTGCTGGGATTACAGGCGTGAGCCACTGTGCCCGGCCTCTAGGTTTGAAAAATTTCAATATGGTTAAATACCTACCTACAAGTTAATAATGCAGATGTTGATGCAAGTGCTGGTAGTAGTGCCTTTTTTTCCCGTTTCTTTCTTAATCTTAAAGGTGATAGCAGATATAGCAACTTTTATTGAGAATATTTTACATGCCCAGCATGTAATCTCATGACAGCCTGTGAGATAGTGGTAGCTGTTGCCCATGAAGCTGCCCAGGTGCCACTGGCCCTTCATCTGGTCACTGTGTCCTGATTCCCTTAGAGGGGACCCCACCGTGCCCCACCGCCATTCCTTGTGTATCTGAGAGGTGACTCTACTACAGCGCAAAGGTGTGACATGAACTCAGGCCTTGCCCGTCAGAGCATTTCCTGGCCATTGTGGTTGGTTCAGGGATGGCCACATGACCTAAACAGAGCCAACGGTGTTTGGGAATCAGGTCTTAATTCTTCTCGAAGGACATAGAAGCTGAGAGGATGCAGGACCAGGATTTTCTGCCTCCAGCTTATGCCCTCCTGAGGACAGCCTGTCTGTGAGCTGTGGGTAGGGGACACCTCCCCAGGGCAGACAGTAGAGCTGAGCCTGGAGGTGGAAAGCAGGGCCTGGTGATGTGTGTGCTCGTTTTTGCTTGAACAAGTGTGACTTATTTGTTTGTTCCTCGCACCTCAGTGTCTTAGTGACATGAAGACAAGTATCTTTCATACTCCCAGCTGCAGACAAGAAGGCCCTATCTGGAAAGGAGACGACGAGAGTTTGAACTGGCATCTGCAGGGTGTCTTATCAGATCTGGGCAGAGTGAAAGGGCAGAAGGATGGATGATAATGCAGCTTCTGATGGGATGGCTGGCTGGATGGTGGAGCCCTTCCCTGAGAGAGCCTACAGAAGAAGAGCTGATTGAGAAGGAAGGTCATGAATTCAGTTTGTGCAATACCCAGGTGCGAATGGAGTCTGGAATTCTGGAGAGTGGGTTGGAGATGTGGGTTTGGATGCAAAACAAAACCAGACAAGCAACCAAACGAACATCATCATCATCATCAACAACAAATCAGCCATCCTGAAGAGCTGTGCAGTAGGTGGCATCACCCCGGGTGATCCAGGTGTAGGGGAAGTGGTCTGTTTCCTTGTGCAAGGGTTCTTCTGGGTCTCAGGTGTGGAGAGTTATTTCTCAGTTCTTGACACCCCATAATTACTGGTCCCTATAAGGCCCTATATGTCTGTCTACTTATTTATTCCTTCATTCTTCACTGCCCTCTCCCCTTCCTGCTCCACCCCCATAGATGGGCTATTCTAACATGTATTTTGTTTGTAAGTGTTCCTACAAAATGTGTTTCGTTGTTTTACCTGTGTGTATCTTTAATTAATATCAATGGACTGGAGCTATAGAGCTCATTCTGTATTTTATCTTTTTCTCACAGCACCGTGTTTTTAAAATCCATTCATGTTTCTATGTGTACATTTAATCATTTTCTTTTACCTGCCACACGATACTCCATAGTGTGTAACCTCCGCATCGCCCTTGTTGTCCGGGGAGCTTCCACTCCCTGCCACTCTGAACGATGCTGCGGTGAACATCCTTGCATGTACCTTAGGATCCTGGTGAGACCTGCTGTGGGACACAGGCCTGCGTAGTTGTCAGCCCCCAAGATAGCCCAGTGTTTCTTGCCTCCTGGAATTCATGCTCCCCCATGCTGAATGGGGCTGGCCTGTGTAACAGGTAGGATATTACAGAAAGGACAGGGTATGACTTGCAAGTCCCAGTCACAGATGCCATTGCAGTCTTGCTGGCTCTTGGATCACCCACTCTGAGGGGACAGCAGCTGCCATGTTGTGAGGACACTCAAGCAGCTCTGTGGCAGGAACACGCGGTGAGATGCAGGCCTTCTGCCGATACCCAGCCCCACTCGCTGTCTGTGTGAGGGAGCCACCCTGGAGGTAGATCCTCCAGCCTCTGTCACACCTTCAGGTGACTGAGCCCTAGCTGATGTCTTAACTGCAAGCTCATGAGAGCCAGAAGCAGACAGCAAAACTGCTCTCAAGTTCCTGACCCACGGAAATGGACCTAATAGGTGTTTGTATGCAGTGATAGCACTGGGGAGGGGAGTTGCCGGGTCGTAGGGTGTGCCTGTACAGTTTTTGATCATGTGTATAGTTTGGAGAATCAATATGCAAATCTGTAGTAAAGTTGCTTATTTACTTGGACCCTTCTCCATCTGGGTGGTGGGAAGGAGGTGATGGGTTTACCTCTGCATAAAGCCCTAGAGTGCTGTCAGACTCCATTAAATGCTATTGGGAAAAGATTGTTTGGGCCAGTAGTCAGCACATCCAGAGAATTCCCAAAGGATTGTCCCAGATCCCAAATCCCAGGGAGCTGTCCATCGTGAGTCAAAGCACCCTAGTCCTTGCTGGGGCCCCCTGGTGTGAGCTGATTCCCATCCTCTGGACCTGGGGGCTTGATGTGCTATTGTAAGTGCAGTGACATTTGGCCAGGCAATTGAAGAGCTTCAATTTGCAGATAGAAGTGACGGAAATTCATTTTCTCTTATTCTTCCAATCTTTGTCTGTAAAATCGATTCCTGCAGTGTCATTTCTCTGCTCTCTCCAATCTTTGTTAAGGAAATGAAGTGCTGGAGTTGGATGTCTGTTCAGAGTGCCTCAGCAATCTCCAGATACCTGGCTACTTTAACATCCCAGGCCATTCGAAATTGAGCTGCTCTGGCCAGAGATTTTTCCATTTTAAGTTGTGCTTCCTTTGCAGGTTTTATTCACAAGGCACAACAGAGTTCCCATCGAAGGCAAAGAGATAAGAACAGCCAACTCCCATATAATAGCAATAATATTCTCCCCTTGCAGCATCCCCTAATGCTCCTCGGATTGAATAGTGCTTTGTGATAACAAAGCTAGTATGTGGCAGGACCTAGAATCTTAGGGAAGTGACTTGCCCAAGGTCAGCCGGCTAGATAGTGCAGAGCTGGTATGACACCCTTGGGCTCCTGACCCCCAGTGTTCTCTGCACTCTAACGCTGTAGCCAACAGTGTGGATTTTGGGTTTACTGAATCTGGGTTCTAACCTGGCTATGCTTTTTGCCAGCAGTGTGACCTTGGGCAAGGCATTTACCTTGGTAGAAATTCGGGAGGCTGGGCGCAGTGGCTTATGCCTGTAATCCCATCACTTTGGGAAGCCAAGGCAGGCAGATCACTTGAGGTCAGGAGATTGAGACCATCCTGGCTAACACAGTGAAACCACATCTCTACTAAAAATGCAAAAAATTAGCTGGGTGTGGTAGCAGGCGCCTGTAGTCACAGCTACTTGGGAGACTAAGGCAGGAGAATCACTTGAACCTGGGAGGTGGAGGTTGCAGTGAGCCAAGATCATGCCACTGCACTCCAGCCTGGCGACAGAGTGAGACTCTGTCTCAAAAAAAAAAAAAAAAAATAAAAAAAAAAATAAAAATAAAATAAAAAAAATAAAAAATAAAAATAAAATAAAAAGAAATTCAGGAGAGCAGGAGAAGTAGGTTAAGAAGTAGGTGGCTGGAGTGGGAGCTATAGAGGCGGGGAGTGGTTGGATCTGCAGGACTTGTAAGATGCACAGAAAAGTTCGAACTTTCTCCTAGGGCAATGGGGAGCCATAGCATACTGTGGAGCAAGGGGTCAGATTTGAACTGAGAAACGCCACATTCACTGCTGTGTGGGAGTTCGTGAGGGATGGCTCAGCCCTACTCCAGGTCACACGGCTGGGTGACCATAGAGGAGGCTGGGTTTCAGCCCCTGGTTTTTCCCTCTTGAGCTGGTGTCCTTCTCCAGTCCAGAAAGTAACCCACACAACTGTATGTGACATGCCTGCTTCTATTAGAAGCATTTGCTAAGGAATCATCTCAAACCAAGGCAGATCTTCACCTAGGAGAAGTTCTATGCCAGCCGTGAATGTGCCAACCTTCCTCCACCTTGTCATACGCGTCATCCTCACCTCACCCCTAGGAGATGGAAGGATTATCTCCACTCTGTTCATGAACAGACAGACACAGAAGGTCAAGTCACAGATCCAAAGCCACAGTAAGGGACCAGGTGGGGACTCTGACTGGCCCCTCTGAACCTTAAGTTTCTGTTCCCTGTCCCGTCCTCATGTGTCCTCCACCCCTCCTTCCATCCATGTACCTCACATGTTCCTCAGCACTTCCTCATTGGAAATAGAATCATCCTGTGACCCCTCCGACAAATACATTAATGTTCATAGCAGCATCATTTACAATAGCCAGGGTGGAAACAGCCTGAGTGTCCGTCGGTGGATGGGTAGACAAACAAAACATGGTCTATCCATACGAGGGAATATTATTCAATCACGAAAAGGAATGAATAAGATAAATAGCATTTGATAGCACACCACGGTGACTACAGTTAACTATAAGTAATTGTACATTTAAAAATAATAAAATGATTCCTTTCAAATGCTAATAAAAGAAAATATAAAAAAGAAAAAATAGGAAAAAAATAACAAAAATAGTATAATTGGATTGTTTATAACACAAAGGAGAATTGCTTGAGGTGATGGGTGCCCCATTTACCCTGATGTGATTATTATCTGATGTATGCCTGTGTCAAAATAGCTCATGTACCCCATAAGTATATACGCCTACTACAAAAATAAAAAATAAAATAAATGAAACCTTGACATGCTGCAGCAGGGATGAAGCTTGAAAACATTATGCGAAGTGACAAAAGCTGGGCATCAAAGGAGAAATCTTGAATGATTCCACTTACCTGAAGTGCCCCGAATAAAAAAAACTCACAGAGACAAAAAGTGGAATCGGGCTTCTAGGGGCTGTCGGGTTGGGAGGGAGTGGGGGGTGACCACTTCGTAGGTACAGAGTTTCAGCATGGGATGGTTGTACAACATTGTGAATGTACTTACTGCCAATGAATTGTACACTTAAAATGGCAAATTTTATAGTGTGTATATTTTACCACAATAAAAGAAATTTAATTAAGAGATAAGCTTCAGATCACACTGTATGATGGCTTTCTGTTCAGGAAAGGTTTTCTAACTAGGGCCACGGGAGCCTCCAGAGAAAGACCATCTTGTCTTCATCTGTGTGTGTCCTGGTGGCTTTCAAGCGAACCTCCTCCCCTGGATTTGCCTATATTAGGGTGGAGACTGCTTCACTGCGTGTCACCTGTGTCCCCCTGTTACCCTGGAAATTGGACCTCTTCCTTATGGGTTTAGCAGACCTGGGGCAACCAGCTTCATGATCTGAGTATAAATAATGCCTCTTCTAGCAATGGCCAAAAGAGCAGGGTTTAAGCCCCTACATGGTCAGATTTCCTAAAAGCCTCATCTCTCTCTCAGACCCCATTCTCCCAAATGTCCAGGCATTTCTCAGCTTCGCACAGGGTCAGTCCAGTCTATTCCCAGAGTAGGAACAAAGTGACAGCTTCCTGAGGCCAAAAGATGCTTCACTGGTCTGGAAGCTGCTGCAGGCAGCACCGCTGGGACCTGCCAAGTCAGGGACAGCTGGAGTCTAGGGTGAGTGCTCACAAACATGCCCCACCACCTGCAGCTGCTGGCCCTGGAGAGTGACATCTCTGATCAGATCTGGAATAGGTGGACCAGGGACCCTGGTGGATGCCCCCTGCACCGGTACACATTCCAGTGCAGGATTTGGAGATCCTCAGAGGGGGAACACAAGTAATGCTGAGATCCCACTCTTAATGCCCAACCTGGCCAAGGAGTTCTAAGTGCCAACCGGTGGTTAAACTGTTCAAGGCAAATTTGTTCGAGAGACCTGGGGTGGGGGAAGGATTTTTTGGCTGTCAGTAACAGCTAATTCAGGGGCTGGTTTCTGCATGGTGGAACCCAGGGTCAAGTGAAGTCATCAGACTCTGTCTTCTTGGCTTTTGTGTTCTCCAGTTGGCTTCAGCCTTCATATAGGTCTTTTCCACGGAGGAGGCAAGATGGTGACTGGTGGATTCAGATTCATATTCTCTCAGTTTAGCAATAACAATTGAGGTCATTTTCTCTGTTACCTGTGGCAGAATATTCCTGGAGCAACCTCTTACTGCGTCACCAGGATCACCCATGCCTCCCTGAATTAATCACTGTAGTTTCCTTCAGGGGGTGTTCTGATTGGTTGGGCCTGGCACTGGACCATTACCAAGGGAAAGTGGGGTGGCATGATTGACAGCTCCCTCAGGACCTCCAGAAATGGGGGAGCCGTGTGTCAAAGGAAAAGTGGCTGCATTACCAGAGGAGGGAGTCTTTAAAGTGGGTCTCAAAGACTTTGGAAACCTAAATCCATAACAAGCACCCGAGGGCTGAGCTGCCAGTGGGGCTGTTTTGTGTAGATGCAGTCTGAGGACTCCTTTCCCAGAGCGTGGGGCTCTCCCAGAAGGGCTGACTTGGGCCAGGTTCTGGGGTCCACAGCCACACTAACCCAGAGCCCTCATTTCTCTTGAGACCACTTTGCTTTTGTTCCAGCACACAAGAAGCCCTTCCTTCTCTGGCTCTCAAGTCTGGACTCATCTCTTTTCTCACAAAGGGACAATTGTTTCAGGGAAAAGTCCCTGGTTGGACTTGCAGATGGCCACAGACCTGGAGGTACTGCAGTAGCTCAGAAGAGACTTGCCTCATCTGTTCCTCCTTCAGGTCATGCCCCTTCCTACCTCTGTGCCCTGTTGCATTTGTGGGCATGACCTCTGGAAAAGTCATGCATGACAAAAGGAAGCGTGGCCCAGAACTGGCACACCACAGGCAAGTGCGTGCGTGAGTGAGTGAGTGAATGAGTGCTTGGGTGGATGGCCGACAGTGCTAAACTTCAGAGGAGATGAAAAAATAAGACACTGTCCCCAACAGGGTTTGGCAAAAGGCGTTTCTGGCCAGCTCAAGCCTGGGATCTATCACATCCCAAATCAATTTTCAGACTTAGAACAAAAATGCATATCTATCCCCCTCCCGGTCCCTCTGCCTCCCCTCCCAAAAGAACACGTCTGTGGGGACAGATGGCCCTGTGTCAGCGTCCCTGTGTGATATTGATGTGAACAGCGAGGGAAGGCGACGTGTCTCATGGCTGTAAAAATAGACGTAAATTAGGAATGCATGAAGTCAGACTCCTCCTCCGGCCACGCCAGGCGTGCTATTCTAAATCCAGCGCTCATGGGCTTGGTATCCAGCCACCCGGCAAGGCAAAGCAGTGGTCTGGAACTTGACATTTAAAGGGTTTGAAAGAAATAGAAAGAGGCACCGAGATTTCTTTTTTTAAGTCGGTCTGGCTATTTCTGAATGGGGCATGCCAATGAAGCTGGAGACCAAATCCACTGCATTTTCAAACCATAGCATCTGAGAGATGGAGGGGGACGTAGGAGCTGTTCTGTCTAGTTTCCCTCCCAATGCAGGGATTCCTTCTGCAGAGCCTCTGATGGTTGTCTAGTTTCTGCTTGGATACCTCGAGTGATGGGGTACTCTCCACCTCGAGGGGCACAGTTTCATTGTTGGATGGTGTTGGATGCCGCTGGCTGCTACTGTGAAGTGCTTTTAGGAAAAGACTGAGTTGATATCTAATCTCTCTGAAACGTTCCTCCACTGACCCTGGGGTTTAGGACTATTTTATGCTCTTGAGATTTATATCCACTGCCATTTACTGGGCTCCTTCTATGTGCTCAGCCCTGCATAAGAAGCTGCAGAGGATAAAAGAGAAAACGTCATTTCCAAAAGCCAGCTAACACCGATCTGGGGAGATAATGAACATGTGTGGAGTAATGAGACAGGGCATGGCGACAGGATCTTATTAAATTTGACATCGGGTGATACTGCCTGTTTCCTTCCCAGTCAACATCAGTGGCAATTTTTGCCACCCCCATCTTGGTTAATGAGAACTACATTTTAGCAACGGCTCTGGCTGTGGACTTGGAATGACCTTGGCTTATTCTTACTTGCCCCAGACCCAGCCAGCCCCTCACTGTGTCCTACGGAGTGATCACTCACAAGCATCTCTCACTGTCCCTCTCCTCTTGAGAACACTATTGTCACCATCCCCAGCTTGGGGTCCCAGGCTTCCTTATAGCTTGGCACTACCTTGCTCCCTTTGGGCTCTGCCTTCTACTCAGCACTCCCCTTGAGCCAGCTCTAGCCGTGTGCTTGCACCCACGATGCCATCTGCATCCTCCAGTGCCTCTCTTTCTTTCCACGTGTCCAAGTTCCGTTGCCTCTTTGAAGCCAGTGGCAATCTGCCTTCTCTGCGGTCTCCGCATCTAGGTATAAACAATTTGCCTATTTCCCAATGGATTCAGTTCCCTCTAAAGCAAAACTACTGGCCACCCCTTGAACCCTGTCTTGGCTTTTGAAGCTCACAGCCCCCAGCGACAGAAAAAAAATAATGGGCTTGGCGTCGCAAGACTTGGGTTCAAATTTCCACCCTGCCACTTACTTGCTGTGCTCTCAGGCACATCCTGGACTCCCGATGGTTCTCAGTATTCATACCTGCATTGTGGGATGAATTCCACCCACCTCTTTGGGTTGCTGATTAATGAAGATGGCAAATGTGGCACATCTTTGCCAAATATACAATGCCTTCTGGGTAGTGCTTGTCATCATTGTCCTGACTGCTTTTAAAAGAGAACGAAGCTGGGCTTAGGCCCTTTTTTAGATCCTTGGAATGTGTATCAGCAAGTATTTTTGGGGCACTTGCTGTTTTTATAGCCTTGTGTGATGCACTTAGGGGGTTAAAAGCATAGGCATGGTTTCCAGCCAGGGAGCTCACCCTCTGGAGAGATAATGAACGCATGTGGAGAGATGAGCCTCTGGGATCGGACAGGATATTATTAAACTTGACATTGTGTGATCCTGCCTGAAAATAGCAGAGGGTTTTGAGACGGGGTTGTGGACAGCAAGGGTGACTGGGGTGGGCTTCTTGTAAGAGGTATCCTGGAGCCAGAGCATCAAGGGTGGGCGGATAACCTCTGGGAAGGTGGAGAGGAAGTAGGAGGTCAGTCCAGCAGGGAGATTTCTCTGAAGAATGCAGCCCACCTGCCTGTGTTGGATGAGAGAGAGGGACTCCTCTTCAGTCAGGTGCTGTGCTGGGTGCTTATTTGCATCTCACAACTCTGGATTCAAAGCTGGAGAGCCATAGACAGTTCCTCATTTGCAGATGAGAAAACTGCAGCTAAGGGAGCTTTAGTGACTTGTCCAAGGCCCCACGGTTTTTCCATCAGGTGAGCAATGACTCAGAGAGTCTGTTAGACCCTCATAAGGGGAAAGGCCAATTCTCAGTCCCTGTCCCCGAGTCAGCCTTGAAACCACCTTTGCAAAAATTATGACAATGAGAAAACTCTGACATAGGAAAAGTATGACAGTGAAAGAAATCTGACTTAACCAACACCACCTTGTTTTTAACCTCCAAGCTGCTCTCGTTTATTCCTGGCCATAGGCTGACTGAAGTATAAGTTCATTTCTTAAGTTCAGAGAAATTAAGATTGTAGTTTAACTTTGAAACAAAGATGATAACAGCCTCTTCCTAAAATAAACCTCTTCCTTGCCTGGGAATCAGACCTCCCTTGTAAAACTAACAAATGAGCCGCAAGATTAGAAATTACAGCTCAGGAGTCATGCAGCCAGAGGCCACAAGATTCCTAACCTCCCCACTTGCTCCTATGGATGACATTATGACTGTAAAACCTGAGATTGGTGTTCTAGATATTTTTTACACCCTGCATTTTGATGAACCAGCTGGCACCACCCAGATCAGTAAACTGGCTCAACTAGTTCTGTGATCCCACTCAGGAAATGAAGGCACTTCAACCCCTATGATTTTATCCCGACCCAACCAATCATTTTTCCATACTTCCTGGCTCTTTGCCCCCAAAATTATCCTTAAAAAAACCCTACCTTCTAATTTTCAGGGAGACTATCTAAGTAATAAAACTCCAGTCTCCTGTTTAACTGGCTCTGTGTTCATTAAATTCTTTCTCTATTGCAATAACACCATCTCAGTAAATTGGCTGTATCTGTGCCATGGACAAGAAAAACCCATTGGGCCATTGCAGGCTTGTGACTATATCTGCCTCAGGCCCAATTGACCCCAGCAGAACGGGGAATCTGACTCATTAGCATGAATCTACAGAGTGACCAGTAACTTAGTATGTGGCTTGGTGTGAGAAGATGGGCCAAGTTGATTCAGGTTCTTGGGAAATGTAATTAAGAAACCTAGAGAGAATAAGGCAGGTAGAATCAGCGGCAGATTCTGAAATGATATCTATGGGTAGAGGCAAGGCTGCAGTTGGATTTTTGCAGGCTAAAGCTGGGAGGCCACAGAAATCATAAAGAAGCAGGAGGTGGCTCTCAGGCCTTGAAAGCAGGAGAAACCAAGTGGGGAAGCACTGGTGGAGAGCGATCAGGGACAATATGCAGAGAGTTTGTGGAGGAGAATGGCCATGCAGCCATGTGAACAGACTGGGTCCTCCCTCTGACCTCATCCAGTTATGATCTCCATCCACATATGAGCTCCCTCCCAATTCCCCCCACCTTTCCTGAGGGAAAAAGGTTCATGGTTCCATGTGCCTAACCATAAACTGTCTCACCTCTCTGTTCTGTCTTAGGAAGAGGGCTGGAGACACACTTGCTGTTCTTTGGGGAGAGACATGGTAGTCAAACAATAGGACTGAGGAGCATGTGAAGAGTCAGATGTCTTCTCCAGCCACAGCACACAACTCCCAGCCTAGCTGAGGCAGAACTGTGGGCTGGCCTGGCTGTGAGTCTTGTGGGTCTATGAGAAGCCTCCAGCCTAGGACCCAGAGTCTCAGAGGCCCCAGGAGAGAGGAGGAGACTGGAGAGGCCAGTAGGCACAGTGACTTAATCCGAGAAGGTACCTGTATGTGGTGGGGGTAGGAATGTATCAAAAGGCTCAGGTGGTGGAGAGGAGGTGCAGGGCTCTGTGCCCAGCTCTGTCTGTCACTCACCTTTGCCAAAGCAGGACTCCATATTTGGTTTTGGTTTCTTGTGAAGTGGGAGTGGATCCCAAGGGCTGAGGCTAGCAGCCCCTGGCCCAACCAAGAGTATGCGTGGGTAAGTGGGGATCAGAAAGGAGGCGCTGCGTGGAACAAGTCATAATGCCATTCCCCTAAACCCCAGTGAGCCAATTTAGCCCCCACAGGCTCATCCATTTCCTGTCACACATTTTACACATACATTAAACACACCTTCCTTCTCCTTCTGCAGAAATATATTGGTGGCAAGAGTGTGGGTTTGAGGCCAGGCCTGTGCTGACTTCCAGCCTGGCCACTTTCTTGCAGGAGGGCCTAGGGAAAGTGTTGTCAGTGCCCTTATTTGCAAAACAGGATCATCACACATCACTTAGGAGTGTGAGAGGAGTAACGGAGATAACACATGCCTGGCACACAGTAGAAGCTCAGCCAGTGGAAGCTGAGCCAGGAGCAGAGCCAACTCCCTTCCTTCCCTCCTTCTCTAGCTTTTTAGTCCTGGGTTTGGAAGGGTCTGTTTGAGCAGATGTAGTAGGTGCCACCATTGGCTTTTCCACCATCCTTGATGAGAAGCCAGTGATGAGGAACTGACTTCACCTGGGAGATCCCCGCTCATCTGACTGCCTGGACCTTCCCACCAAGGAGAAAAAACCTGAGGGATTTTTCACCCAACACCTCCGGAAGGTTTTGTTTGGTTGTTTAAATACAAACTTTACAGTTCTGGGGCCATTGACTCAAAAGAGTACCCTGGGCTGGAAATGAACTGATTCTGCCTTCACCCTGTGTCTTCTTCTTCCTTCTCTTCCTCCTTAAAGAGAAAAGCTATTGGTGGCAATTCATATAGGTCAGTGACCGGGGCTCCTAGCCCCCTTGTGTAGTCGACTCTGCCTCCTGTGCTTGAGCTAAGAGCTTTCATGAGAAAAAGCAGTGGCTGGAAGCTAGTCCTAGGAGCTGTGAGCAGCAGGCAGGCAGCGTGGCTGGTTCGTCCTTCAGGTCAGAAAGCAGCCTGAGGGAGTTTAAAGTGGAGGAGCAGGGTGCTTGCAGGTGCTAACTGGATTTCACATCATGAGAAGAGTCGTATTTTGGATCCAGCATTCTCTGATTTGTCCTCCTCTAGCTTCCCCAAGAGTCATGCAAACATTGGGGGATTCACAAGCATTGTCCCCCACTAGTGAACACCAGGAACAAGTGGGCAGTAGGGGCTGCAGAGTGTTTCTAGAGAAGGAGCTTAGGGGTGGGCCCTGTCTGGGTGGCACAGCAAGCGCACTGTATCCCAGATAGATTGGATATTGACTGGGAGAGGTCTTGGAAATGGGCTGATGAAGGCGGTAGACAGCCTGAATCTCCTAAGCCGTCTCCAGGTGAGACCTCCGACTCAACAATCTCTGGATCTTACTGTTATCAGCTCCATCAATTTCACTGGATGAGTAATTCACAACCTGCTATTACTGCCAGGGTGTCATCCTTTTCCTAGTTCCTGGTGGAGCTGGAGATAGCCTATCAGGAGTCGTTTTAGAAAGTGCCTTGTCTCTTGCCCTGTCTTTATAGCTCTGCATCTCACATCTCCAGTGACCTTGGCCCACTGCCTGTTAAGGGGATTGGTGCTGAAGGCTGCTAAGCTCACCTTGAGAGCCCGTGATAGCAAAGGCTGGGTTGATGCTCACAGCCTCCTTTGTTCTTTTATTTGCCCAGCCCTGAGCAAACAAGCCTCAATAAACTAAATGGCATTTGGATATTGAAAATGCAAAGAGAAAGTGTCTGGAAGAACAATGAAGGAGTTAGAGCAGAGGTTGCGTGCAGGAGGAGATTACATTGTCTAATTCCCCTCAAAGGCACCATGGTTTTCCAAACAAGAAGTGTTTATCTGAAGCCTGGGTGAGAGCCCAATCTGAATTTTGCTCTAACAGCATCAACCTTATTTGACTGGATGCTGACTCAGAAGCTGTGATTTTGCAGGCAGGACATGTGCGCACAGCTTAGCTAGGCCCTAGGAATGATACAAAATGATGCCAGGTCGCAGAAGCCCTTGGCCTCAATGGGGAGGAAAAATGGATAAGAACAAAGCAACTGGGGAACCATAAAGGCCTGAACCAGGAGGCAATGGCTCCATATGCTTTGCTCTCTCTTCCAGGAAGCTTCTGGCCTCTTCTGGGAATCAATTACTTCTTTCTTCTCTCTGAATCCACAGCACTTGGCTAGCGCTTCCATTACTGCTCAGAATTAAGTTTCTGTCTTTGCATAGGAAATTCTTTATAATTTAGTCTCTCTCATTAGACCAGGGGTCTGCAAACCATGGCCCAAGTAGCTTTTGTAAATAAAGTTTTATTGGAACATGGCCACTCTCATTTGTTAATAACGTTGTCCGTGGCTGCATTTTTGTGCTTGAAGGGCTGAGTTGGGTCATTACGGCAACGGAGAAGGTCTGCAGAACTGAAGTATTTACCATCCGGTCCTTTACAGGAAGCTTACTGACCTCTGATTAGACCATGGGCTGCTGGAGAGCAGGGACTGGGTCTTACTCATATTTCAATCTCCAGGCACAGTGCTGCACACAAGATGGACTTCCATAAATGCTTAATTAAGGAAAGAAGTGTCCAAGCTGGAGAGAATGAAGAGCATCCAGGGGAAACAGTTAAATTACTTAAGAGCAAGAGCCGGTTTTCCTAGGACTTTAAAAGCCTTCATTTACATATACAGAGTTGATAAGCTAATTACACAACAATCTTGTCCTAACCATTAAATCAGCCCCCTAAGGTCTTGTTAGATAACACCTTGTTAACCCAGTTCAAGGAAACCTGCTGTTTCTTGAAAATAATAAAAGCTCAATTTCCGTAACCCAAACTCCATTCCCCCAACCACTCCAATCTCTCTTTAGTCTGAATTAGATATTAAATCAACATTTCCACTGAATTGGAAATGACCATGAAAATAATCAGTATGGCACTATGAATATGGCATTTCTCGAACTGTAAAGGCCGGGTGAGTGCAGCCCTGTTTTATCCATCCCGCACTGTGGACCTCGTTCTCATGGCACACATGTTTTCCCACGGCCTAAGAAAATGACTGTGACATGGAAATTTAAAAAGTGTTGCCTCCAAAATTAACATTCCTTGCAAATGAGCAAAACCAATATGAAAGAATGTTTAATTAGGAGTCTACTAAGCAAATGACATTATGCCAGCTCCGACTCAACTCCTAAAGTTATTTATAAATTAGATTAAATGGGGGATGTGGGCGCATGTTAAGATGTTTGGCATGATGTAAGGGCGGTGCCTCCAGATGTGAAAATGGGTGCAGAGGAGGATGTGCATTTTGTGGGACACAAAGCTCACACCATTTTAGGACCTTTCTGTAAGAAAATGGATATAGCACTTGAACTCGCGAGGCGGAGGTTGCAGGGAGCTGAGTTGGCGCCACTGCACTCTAGCCTGGGTGACAGACTGAGACTCCTTCTCAGAAAAAAAAAAAAAAAGGAAAGAAAAGAAAATGGATATAGCAATATCTTACTTCTGCAAATTTTAGCCGAGCATGTGACCAGGTGAATACTCTGTGTGAGGACTTCCGGACCTCTGCAATGGCCAATGTAGGTGAGAGGTTCTGAAGTCCAAGATTCCTCAGGCTTGTAGTAAATACTCCCTAGCGTGGATGCGTTGTTAGATCAATTATAGTAGAATGAACTTGGAAAGTGTGGTCAGCCCAGGCTTGGAGAGTCACACTATTCCTGCTAACTCTGTAAAGGTTCTGAGAAAGTTGTCCAGTTCAGAAAGTTAACTTTATTTGACCCAGAATTTTCAAGGCTTGTTTTTTTTTTTTTTTTTTTTGCTATAGAGATCTTCTCTGGGTGAATATTTTTTAACAGCTCAGAAAGGGCTGGGAAAGGCTGACTTAGTCCCTTCTGCCTTTCCCTGCTCCCGCAATCCTCTTTCTTTTTTTTAAATTGTACTGTAGGTTCTGGGGTACATGTGTAGATCATGCAGGATTGTTGCATAGGTACATACATGGCAAGGTGGTTTGCTGCCTCCATCCCCCTGTCACCTACATCTGGCATTTCTCCCCATGTTATCCCTCCCTGACCTCCCCACCCTGCTACTGTCCCTCCCTTGACCCCCCCAACAGACCCCAGTGTGTGATGCTCCCCTCCCTGTGTACATGTGTTCTCATTGTTCAACACTGGCCTATGAGTGAGAACATGTGCTGTTTAATTTTCTGTTCTTGTGTCAGTTTGCTGAGCATGATGGTTTCCAGATTCATCCATGTCCCTACAAAGGACACAAACTCATCATTTTTTATGGCTGCATAGTATTCCATGGTGTATATGTGCCACATTTTCCTTGTCCGGTCTATCATTAATGGGCTTTGGGTTGGTTCCAGGTCTTTGCTATTGTAAACAGTGCTGCTATGAACATATGTGTGCATTTGTCTTTAATCCTCTTTCATTTGATGAAGAAGGAAATAGCAAGGACTCTTGACTTCTCTGCTATCTCAGGGCAGAGCTGATATTATTCCCCAACTTCAGCCTCAGATCAGAAAGGAGTTTTTCTGCAGAGGGTGGTCAGGGAGGAGAGGAGTTAGCTTAGAGGAGAGGGCCAGACCTATTCATGAGGGATATCTAATGTAACAAAACACTTCCTCCAGAAAAAAAATTCTGCACCTTTCTCTTGTTCAGAATTTTAAAAGAATGGGGCATTTTGCTTCAGATGAGGGCAAGAGTGGCTGGGTGTATGGATTCCTATGTCGTACGTTCTGTTTCTTTCTTCTTTAAGAGTTTATCCCAAGACGGGAAACATCATTTTCTGTTCTTTACGCGAAATGGAGATGCTGGGGCTTCCTGTTCCAGAATTATTCAGAATTTCAAAAGAGCATGAAACCAAGTGCGGGGTGGTGCCCTTCGGAGCTCAGGCCCTGAATAACTAGATGCATAGGTTGCGTGCCCATGAAGCCAGTCCTGGTTGGTGCATATTTGTGTTTACTTATTTCAAAGTTCAAAGTTCAACGTTCTGAAGATATTTGGAGTCTGTAAGGAAGTCCCAGTGGCGTAAGAGATTTTAACATAATGAGCCAGATCTGGGCACCAGTGTGGAGATGCATTTTTACAGGGTGAATCATTAATTGGGCATTCTAAGAGTCACTCAGCCTTTTCAATGATTCATCAGCCATGCTGAAGCTGTTGCGTAGCTCATATTATTGTTGTAATTAGCTGACGCTTGTCAAGTGTAACCTGACTCTAACCTGGGTGTTTTCAAAAACAGCACTGGTTACTGTGTATCCAGGTAGAGGGGTCAGCATACTATAACTCTCTGTTTTCCTGACTTGTAATAATTAACCCCCTTCTATCAGGGGACTCAGTCTCATTGTGCTTCCTGTAAACAGTGGGTAATTGTGAGCGGAGCTATGGAGTGAGAAAGTGGGTGCTGCTTTTCCTGTTTCAAGGGCTGCATATTCAGAACAGCGTGTGGCAGGGGAGGTGTTACAGCAGCAGAGTCAGGGACCAGTTCTTTCACCGCCTGGTAACTTGGGTTTTCCCAGGGAAAGGGAAGGAGGTAGTCGCTGCCGGTGAGGCAAAGAAAGTGCTTGGTAAGGGATTTCTGGGATCCTCCGGACGAGGGTGGATTAGATGGGATTAGAGAACCCCTCTGAGCTGTCTCTACTTGCATGTTAACCCACTCCAGAGGTGAGGCTCCCTGATCCCTCTAACCAGCTGCATGCTCATTGGGCTTCCAGCTCCTAAGCCTTATACCTGTGGGACGGTTGGGCCAATGTCTGGGGCACCCACTCTTACCCCAAACTCCTCCAGGTCTGCAGAGTGTTCCAGCATCTTCTCTTCTATAAAGAGGTCTTTGTCTAACAGAAGTGAGTCTGTAATCCTAGGCCAATTGGAGAAAGGGGTGTGGTGTGCATGTGACCCATTTTCTTGCTTCAGGGCAGGTCAAGGAAGGATGCCTTGACCTTGAGAATAGCAGTGGTTTGGCTGGGCGAGATGGCTCATGCCTGTAATCCCAGCACTTTGGGAGGCCAAGGTGGGCGGATAATGAGATCAGGAGTCCCAGACCAGCTTGGCCAACATAATGAAACCCCGTCTCTACTAAAAATACAAAAAATTAGCCGGGCGTGGTGGCACACACCTGTAATTCCAGCTACTCGGGAGGCTGAGGCAGGAGAATTGCTTGAACTGGAGAGGCAGAGGTTGCAGTGAGCTGAGATCACGTCACTGCACTCCCACCTGGGTGACAGAGAGAGACTCCATCTCAAGAAAAAAAAAAAGAAAGAAAGAAAGAAAAAAGAAAATAGCAATGGTTTTAACAAGTTTTTCCCTTTTTGCTGTTAAGTTTTTCTTGGTTCATAGTCTACATGCTGCTGTCCCATGGAGCCAAGAGAAGAGCAGGAGGCGGGGAAACTGGGTCTGATAGGCTCCAGGAGCCTTGTGGCCTCTGCGGGAGCTCTGTGGGACCACATGGGGGCAGGGGTGGGAGTGCCCTAGGCCCAGAAGCAGGTTGCTCATGGCTCCACACTCACCAAATGCACCCAACCTTGGCTGAGACTTCTCCTTATGGAGGGATCATCAATACCACATCTTGCAGGCCCATTTTCCATACTCAACCAGCTGTTAGGCCACACAGATTGGAGGAATAGAGTTGTCTTTACTTAACGCATCATAAATGACCTCAGTGTTTGCGTGCCCTTGTTCCCAAAGCAAAGGGTTCCGGAACAACCTGAGTGGAGAGAACTGTTTCCAGTGAGGGTGGATGTATTAGTAGGGTGAGAGGAAGCATGCCAACACAGGTACAATTTACTTATTCATTTCTAATTGCTGTAGAGAAACCCTAATTCGTAACCATTTGCTGGAGATGAATTGGGCCCCCATCCACTCCACTTCTTTTTTTTTTTTTTTGAGACAGTTTCGTTCTCGTTGCCCAGGTTGGAGTACAATGGCATGATCTTGGCTCACTGCAACCTCCGCCTCCTGAGTTCAAGCGATTCTCCTGCCTCAGCCTCCCGAGTAGCTGGGATTACAGGCATATGCCACCATGCCCAGCTAATTTTGTATTTTTAGTAGAGACGGGGTTTCTCCATGTTGGTCAGGCTGATCTTGAACTCCCAACCTTAGGTGATCCGCCCACCTCAGCCTCCCAAAGTGCTGAGATTATAGGCATGAGCCATCACACCCAGCCCATCCGCTCCACTTTTAAGGGAAGCTTAAACTTCTCCCTGATAACCTGTCTGTGGACTTGCCTTCAAAGACCCAATCTTATCAGTCCATTTTCTTATTGTCAAACACACAAAAAACCTGTGCAGCCGCTGACCTCCTCTGCGACCCTGGCAAGTCCTTTGCTTTCTCTGTGCGTCCACTGCCCCACCTATAAACAGAAGGTAGTAGACCGGCCAATCTCTTTGCTGGAGAACTTAGAGCCTTCTCTTGGAGCCGAGGGCAGGGCTGCTGGTTGAGGCAGGAGGAGGAGGCCTTGGAGAGGTCCCTCTTAGGAGGAAGCCCATCTGAGCGGCTCTCACAGGCCACACATCTGAAATCAAGTGCTTGCCTCCACTTGCATGGTCAAATCTCGGGCTGACCCAAGGCTCTGATGGTAGGTTTTCTACTGGGCTGGTGTGTTCCTCACTGGGAGCCAGACATCCTCTGCAGTCACATATTGGCAATGACAGCTCATTCTCACTAGCGTCTGTCCTGCCCACATCACAGAAATAACCATAAAAGTCCCTGTTACTTACTGAGGGCTTGTCATGGGCGAGGCTCTGCACTGAGGGACCAACTTTATTAACACAGTCCCTCCAGGGATATTGTTTCCATTTCACAGGGAGAAGTGTTGTTGAAGTTCAGAGAGGTTAGGTCACTTGCCTAAGGCCTCACAGCACCGTGAGTGGCAAAGGTGGGATTCTACCCCGGGAACTGAACTCTGAAGGCCCAGCTCTTGACCACTTTGCCTATTTCCTTCCTTCCATAAATGCAATCTTTAAGCTGCGGCTGTTCCCCATTAAGCCCCTATTTAAAGATCCATCAAAATAGATGCCTCCTTCTCTGAGTCGCAGCCTTCTCTGATTCTTCTTATCATGAGACCAGATACCGAGAGGCAGAGATGGCCGAAAGATTTTAAGTTCCCTCTGTTCTCTTGTAAAACGCAGTGCCAGGTAATATCCCGGGATTACCCACACTGCTATGGCCTCTAGCTGAAGATAGGAGTGCTATGGTTTTTTTTTTTTGGCAAGAAATTGTGCACCAGGGGTGACATCCAATCGCAGTCCTCTTGCCTCATTTGGGACACAGAAAGCAAGTTTTTTTTTTAACCCTATTATTTTACAAAAATATTTAAAGGCAAGCAACTGGGCATGGTGGCTCACACCTGTAATCCCAGTGTTTACGGAAGGCTGAGGTGAGTGGATTACTTGAGGCCAGGAATTTGAGATCAGCCTGGACAACACGGCGAGACCCTATCTCTACAGAAATAATAATAATAAAAAACTCCAGTGAGGTAGCGTGCACCTGTGGTCCCAGCTGCTAGAGACTGAGGGAGGAAGATGGCTTGAACCCAGGAGTTTGAAGGTACAGTGAATTATCATTGTGCCACTGCACTCCAGCCTGGGTGACAGAGCAAGATTCTGTCAGACTGGGTGACAGAGTGAGACCCTGTCTCAAAAATAACAGCAAGCAAGCCATCATGGTGTTTTGACTTTTCAAGGAATTTGCAAACAACATGTATTCCCTTTGCCCATCTAGCTTTTGGGAAAGGACACCCACATTTCAACAGTCACCTACCTAGAAAAATACATAACCACAGCCATGGTCCATTCCATTGCAACTTGGTGATGTCAGAAGGTCTCAGGCTCAGGAGGGGCATCCCCCAGGGCCTCTTAGCAAATATCCCCACTCCTTACACTGGGGCGGTGTTTTCTGTCTGCAGAGTGTGCTCCCGCTTTGGAATGGGCTTGTCCTCCCTGACCTTGAATACGCCCAGCAGAGTCTGCATCCCTCAGTTCATAGATGCAGAGGTTGAGGGTCAGGCAGGTAAAAACAGAAGGGGCAGCCAGTCAGAGCCAGCAGCTGCAGCGGGACCCAGATTTCTTGGCTCTGATTCCAGGATTCTTTCCCCTCCACCGGCTCTCATGCATGGACAGCTCAGAGGTCAGAGAAAGCACCTTTATTTCTGGATTTCCTTCTTCTCTCCTGTAGCCTTATGACCAGTGTTCAGAAGATTTATCTCCTCCTAGCTTGGGACTTGCACCCAGCAAGTTTCTACGCAAGGCAGCTGCCTTTAAGAAGAACAGAAGAGTCCCAGTTGGGCTTATGGAGAATAAAATCAGTCCCAAGCCCTGATCTCTCTGAAAAGTTGTTATTAAATTCTGTGCCTGGCCCTGACCTGGATTTAAAGATTTGCAAGAAGACAAATTCCAAACAGATGCCCATTAGGGGCCCTGAGAGCCGCAGCTTAAAGATAACATTTACATTCTGCCGGGGTTTGTATCTCTCTGTTCCCCACTCGGCCCCTCTCCTTCCTCCGGTGGGATCAATACCTCGGTTGAGGTTACGTGGAGGTGGCCACATTCTTTTAAGCTGTTTGCTCAGTTCTTGGTTTGCTTTGCTAACACGCTGGGCACTTCCTCCAACAGCCCTGTTTGCCCAGCATTAGGGCTGTTTGCCGAAACACCTAGCCCAATCCGAGGGGGCTCAGCTTTCTAAACAGTTGGTCCCCGAATCTGTCAATCAATAACACCAATTGGGTTCCTGATACGAACAGCAAGTGTGGCCAAGGCCAATATTTGCCCAAACGCTGCCCCCTCCCCCTGCACCCGACTGTCCTGCTTGACAAAAAGGACGATCATCAGGCGCGCAGGCTGCTGGGAAGATACGGTGTTGGCAGACAGGGAGCTGGTTCCAGGAAAGAAGGGCACATGAGCAAACATGATGGCCCCTTTATGAGAGGTAATTTACTGAAATGCACAGCGATTACCTGCTCATCCAGCCCTGGTGTAATTAAAAATGGCAGGCTAGGGGCTCTGTTTCCCCTGGCGCTGGCAGAGAAACCTGGGTTTCAACTTGTGAAGCTTGAGGTTGGATGTGGGAATTGGCTTGGAGTCATATGTGATGAGAGGGACATTAGGATATTATCAAGCCAGTGCACTCAACTCCCGAGAAGGACACGGCAGAGGGAGAGAAAAGATACCTTCAAAAGAGGCTGACGTTCAGTGGGGTATAGGCTTTTCTTTCCGGACGAGGGAAAAAACCTTCCAGAACGCGTGTGAGGTGTTGGTTGTGCAATATCACGAATGGACTGAATGCCACAGAATGGTTCACTTTAGAATGTCCCCGAAAAAAATAAAAAAATTAAAAGGGTGAATCCCAGTGCACCCAGGTCATTTACATTTCAGAAGCGCTAATGCCTAACTCAGGGTTTGGCTCAGAGTAAACGCTTAATAAATGTTTATTGAAAGAACAACCTAACATTTGCACAGTCAACAAAGCTCTTTGTTATACATTAGCTCATTTCATTTTTAAAGGACCCTCTGAGGTGGGCAGGGGTAAGCATTCTCGTGTTGTAAAGGGGAAACCAAGGCTCTGAGGGGAGGGTGGCTTGCACAATGTCACATAGCTTAGTGGCAGCAGGGCCAGAATTCAAACCCACAAGCCTCTGGCTCCAAAGTCAGTGCTTGTAAAGCAGTCTTATTTTGTCTACCTCATGGCTTTCAGGATGGGAGAGGAATAAAGAAATAGGATTTGAAACTATGTTCTCCCCTCTTGTTTGCTTTTAGGTTATTTATTACTAAAAGTGTTCTAAAAATGGGCCATTGAGTAAAGCCACTCCATCTCCCACCATTCCTAGCACAGTGCTTGATAAATATTTGCTGGCTCATTCAGCTGCAGCTGCAGAGACCTACCTGTGGTTGCTGTGGCGACTGTCCCGACCACAGCCCAGGCAGCTGGAAGTACCAGTGAAGCCAGTAGACTCCGGCCGTTCAGGGTCTGCCAGAAGGAGTGAAGGTCTGGAGCTTGTGTCCTCTGCATAGCAATGGGGCTGCAATGGGGAAGCCTCGTGCTGGGCCCGGCCGTCTTGCCACTATCACCTGCCCATTGGGGGGTGACAGTGGTTGTTGAGAGGCTGGAGCAGACCCCAGAGGTGGCATGGATGTGACATATTTGTTGGACTCACACAGGCTTGCCTTTTATTTCCATCTCTGTTCCTTCCTCCCGTGAGATCTTGGGTGGTGTTTTATCATCCCTGCGCGATTGTGGCTTCACCTGCAAGATGGAATAAAAAGGCCTGCCTCACTGGGCGCGTGTGGGTGAGGAGAACTGAGGAGTTTGAGAGCGCCAGCTTGGTGCCTGGCACGAGGCAGAGGCTACGGAAAACACTGCTCTCCCACACTCCACCTCGGAGAGACCCAGAAAAGAACAAGCTTCATTGAAAAAAAGAAAAACAGCTCAGGCAATGGGGGTGGCTTAGAGTGAGTATCCTCAATGCACTCAACCAGACCTCTGGCCAAAGACCCTTTCGGGATGGGGTGAGATTTGGTTGTTGCATGGTGTGTAAAGGAAGCTGCTGTCTTTGGGAGGGGCGCCTGGTTGTGAGGTGACCTCTAGTTGTATTTGGTATAAGGGGAAAGGAGGGGACAGGAATTAGTAAGGATGAGAGCTAAGAGACTGCCAGGGGCCTCCCTGTTTTGCCAGGGTTCTGGCTGGTGGGAAGCTGGGCAGGAAGGCAGGGACAGGAGTAATCGCCCTCTACGATTGCAGAGCACGTGGCAGTGTGCAGACACCTTCCGCTCTTCCATCCGTCCTCTCTCTCCAAGAACCGCTATGGCCCTGGGCTTGGAGCAGAGCTGGGTGCAGAAGTGAAAATCTATGGCCCTGTGTTCCAAAATGATGAAGAATTTCAGGATGGTTACAGTGGTAAAATCCTCCCCTAGGAAAAATCTTTCCTCAGCCGAATGTGTAAACACTTGCTAAGGCGCTGTGAAATTTCATAATGCTGATGATATTGTTGATGATGATGATTAGTACATAAGCTTTATGTTAGGACAATTTTTGTTTTTGTTGTTGTTTTTTTTTTTTTTAAATTTTTTTTTTTGAGGCGGAGTTTCGCTCTGGTTACCCAGGCTGGAGTGCACTGGCACGATCTCGGCTCACGGCAACCTCCACCTTTTGGGTTCAGGCAATTCTCCTGCCTCAGCCTCCTGAGTAGCTGGGACTACAGGCAGGCGCCACCATGCCCAGCTAATTTTTGTATTTTTAGTAGAGACGGCATTTCACCATGTTGACCGGATGGTCTCTATCTCTTGACCTCGTCATCCACCCGCCTCGGCCTCCCAAAGTGCTGGGATTACAGGCGTGAGCCACCGCGCCCTGCCTGTTTTTGTAGTTTTGAGACAGAGTCTTACTCTGTCACCCAAGCTGGGGTGCTGTGGCGCCATCATGGCTCACTGCAGCCTCCCAGGCTTAAGCAATCGTCTCACCTTAGTCTACCAAGTAGCTGGGAGCGCAGGTGCGTGCTACCATACCTGGCTAATTTTTGTATATATTTTTTAATGGAGACAGGGTTTCTCCACGCCGCCCAGACTAGTCTCAGACTCCTGGGCTCAAGCATTCTTGTCCCTCTTCCTCCTGACGTGCTGGAATTACAGGTGTAAGCTACCGTTCCTGGTCTTGGGACAATTTTAATACTTATCCTTTAATAAACACTTTATTGCAGATGGAAGTTCCTTTGGGAGAACTCCTAATTGCAGAGTTGGCTCCCAAAACAGACTCCCTTATAGGCATTCATTTCTAGAATAACTGTCAGGGTACAGAATTGGACCCTTTATGTTGGACACAAAACCTAAAATCACATCCTTTTCAGGTATAATTTCTGTCTGGTATCTGGTATCAAATATTCTTACATTTAAAAAGTAGATTCGCCGGGCACGGTGGCTCATGCCTGTAATCCCAGCACTTTGGGAGGCTGAGGCGGGTGGATCACGAGGTCAAGAGATCGAGCCCATCCTGGTCAACATGGTGAAACCCCGTCTCTACTAAAAATACAAAAAATTAGCTGGGCATGGTGGCGCGTGCCTGTAATCCCATCTACTCCGGAGGCTGAGGCAGGAGAATTGCCTGAACCCAGGAGGTGGAGGTTGTGGTGAGCCGAGATCACGCCATTGCACTCCAGCCTGTGTAACAAGAGCGAAACTCCATCTCAAAAAAAAAGTAGATTCAAAAGGAACACTGATAGCACAGTGATTGTGAAGATGAACCAAAGGAACTTGAGTTGCCTGATTGATCATTCTAGGTGGCCGCTGGAGGTTATTTTGTTTAGAATTCAAAACAATGAAACAGGGCGAACTGTGAGGTGTCATATGCCTGTTTAGTAAGTGTGTATTTTAGTTCATGCTTGAAATTTTTTACAGAATTTCAATAATGTTTTTAAGATGAAAACTTACGTTTAAATTCTTTTAAAATGACAGAATAAAATCCAGATTATGGATTTATCAACGTTGTGCCATTGGCTAACATTTTGCGTTTATTAAAATTCTCTCATTGGTCACTGAATAATTATTTACATAAATTATTACATTAGAATGTCACCAAAGGATCAAAGTTCAAGCTGATAGGTATATTTAAACACCATTAAGTAAATAGTTGTGCCTTGTAGTCCTGTAAGAACATGGAGTAACTTGCAGTGTCTTGCCGTATTGTAAAACCAGCAACTTGTTCGAGATTCTTCTGAACTTCTCAGGAAACTTGGAGTACCTGTTCCAACATGAAATGACATGAATTTAGTGAGGCTCAACAACAAACGGCAAAAAGAACCAAAGAGGAAGCAACAGAAACAACATCTGGATGTATTTAAAAATATGTAATGCCTCCAAAACCAGGTGTCACTAGTGACAATTCTGAAGGAATGCCACGGGCATAGCCAGCGCACCTACACCATTGTTATTCATGTTGTGCTTTTAACAGAAAACAATTTTGGTGCGTGGAAGAGCGAGTTAAAAAAAGATCTGCCCAGGGTAGTTATACCTCTGGTTCTGCCCCCTCTGGATACATGGGCAGAGTGGTAGGGTCTTGGTCACTGGCAAAAGCATGGGAAAGTCAGTTCCCATGGGATCTTTCTGAACTGGGGCTCCTATTCAGGCCTCTTGTTGCAAGGAGCAGAAAACCACTTAGGCTGGTTCAAGTCAACTGTGTTCAGCTGTGCAGCATCCTGTTTCACAGCCGAGTCCCAGCCTCTCTTGGGGTATGACACAGGGAGGCTGGCAGGGGAGACCCGGGGAATGTCACCAGTCCTTGGGGTTGCTTCAGCTCAAAACAGTCTTTCCTTCCCTCTTTTTTTTTGTTTTTAATTAGAGATAGGGTTTCACCATGTTGGCCAGACTGGTCTTGAACTCCTGACCTCAAGTGATTCCCCCTACCCTGGCCTCCCAAAGTGCTGGGATTACAGGCATGAGCCACCACATCTGGTCTTTTTTTTTTTTTTTTTGAGATAGAGTCTTGCTCTGTTGACCAAGCTGGAGTGCAGTGATGTAATCTCAGCTCATTGCAACGTCTACCTCTTAGGCTCAAGCAATCCTCCCACCTCAGACTGTTGAGTAGCTAGGACCACAGGTGTGTGCCACCATGCCTGGCTGAATTTTAAATTTTTTTGTAGAGACTGGATTTCGTCATGTTGCCCAGGCTGGTCTCGAACTCGTGAGCTCAAGTGATCTACCTGCTTCATCTCACGAAGTGCTGGGATTACAGGTGTGAGCTACCCTGCCCCGCCTCCCTCCTTCCACTTTTAGGTAGCTGTGTTCAGATTGGGTCATCCAGCAGAGGCAAACAGGTATCAAGTTTTTTCCAAGGCCCTGTGGGAAATTCATATTAATTCAGTCAACAAATATATATTAAGTGCCTTTTTTAAGGACAGACAATGTCAGACCAGACTGAGAGACTGTCTTTCTGGGGGAGCTATAGCACACATGAGCATCCCAGAGTTCAAGGAAGGGTGGGAAGGGGGGCTCTAAGAGAGAGGCAGTGAGTTGTTAGGGGTGTGTGAAGAAGCGGGAGGGAACTTCCTCCCAGGAGTCTCCAAGAAGGGCTAGAGGCTTTGTGGACACTGAAATTTGCCAGGAGAGAACATCTTCTAAAGACTGGCATGCCTGGCCAGGTGCAGTGGCTCACGCTTGTAATCCCAGCACTTTGGGACGCTGAGGCAGGTGGCTGACTTGAGGCCAGGAGTTCGATACCAGCCTGGCCAATGTAGGGACCCTGACTCTATTAAAAATACCAAATTTAGCCAGGCATGGTGGTGCACACCTGAAGTCCCAGCTACTTGGGATCCTGAGGCAGGAGAATCACTTGAACCTGGGAGGTGGAGGCTGCAGTGAGCCGAGATCGCACCACTGTACTCCAGCCTGGTGACGGAGCAAGACCCTGTCTCAAAAAAAAAAAAAAGACTACCATGCTGTGCTTATTTATACCAGCTCTGTGACTTCGAGCAAGTCCCCCCTGCCTTCTGGGACACAGCTCCCTCCTCTGAGGGAGCAGGTTGGGAGGGCCAGCAGTCTGACATTATGGGCTGAATGTAATGGGGATAAAGTAAGGCAATCGCCAGCCCCCGTCCAGAGTTAAGTGCTTAATAAACGGGCGCTGGTGGCACGTTCCCAGGGTTTCCCAGGAACCTCCCCTCGCTGGTGCTTCATCGCCCTGACGCAGAGTAGAATCAAGGGCTTCACTCAGACCATCGCTCAGAAAAGGCCTTTGTGCAGGGGCTGAGCTCATTCTGGGGATGCGGTTCTCTGACGAGTGAACCCAATCCACATTTGGAATGCCCGGAGGAACAGATACTGCGGGCCTTGCACAACCTTCCTCAAATACAAATTGTCTCAGTAGAGCTTTTGAGAGAAGCTGGATAGCTCTTGTAAAATATAAATCGTCATTTTTGTTGCTGATGATAATAACAGTAACTCCTACGCTCCTGCCTTGAAATCATAGCCTATCTGTAGGCAGATTTCATCATCACCCAAGGACTGGCCCAGCACCAAGAATGATAACTTCGGCATTCCTTCCACCTCAGAGCCTCGCCAGGTCCGTGCGTGTGGCTTTCTGACTCACCTCTAGATATGGTGGTCGTGCGCTGCAGGAGGGCTCGGTCTTTCACTGCCATTCCCCACTATTTCATGTCTCTCAGGCACTTTAGCTGTATACCTAATTTAATTCTATAGCAGCCCTGTGAGGGAGGTCATCTTATCTCCACTTGATTGTGCCTCAGAGAAGGCAAGTGGCTTGCCCAAGGTCCCACAGCTTGCCAGAGCCAGAGCAGGGATTTGAACCCAGCTCTGTCTGAGTTCAGAGCCCAAGCTCCTGAATACAGCTTCTTTGCTGTTTGATTGGAAACAGTCCCAGCTCTGGGAGGTGCAGGCCGAGATGAGCACCCTGAAACAGGCTTCTCTGAAAGGAAAGAACAGACAATAAGGGCCTTGACCTAACTCCATGAAATATGTGATGCTCAGTCACCACGGAATCAGAATCTGTCAGAATCTGGCCAGTCCTGTACTGAACTTGCCTGGAGCACTTTCCAGGTAGAGAGAAACTGGTGAGTGAAGAAAATGCACCCTGATGATTGCAGGGGAAACACTTAGTCAGTGGCAGATAATACCTTGTTTGGAGGCATTTGCAAATACTTTCCAAGACACCCTGTTCCATGCCCATAATGGATGGACTAACCTCAAATTGTCCTTATTTGTTCATTACTGCCAGTCCCCCAAGGGCTCACTATGCAGCACTTTATTAGCCTGGACTGGCTAATATATTTTAAAGTAATAAAACGACATTATTTTAAAATTATTTTTTAATGTGGACTTTCCAGCCATTGACTGCCCTCTCTGATAGGTCTGAATTAGTGAGTTTTAATTGTGTGTGAAAGAGCAATAAAATCATCATTATGAAAATGATGGGGTGCCTCCTTCCCAGCAGACACTGTGCTGGACAGGTCACACGCCTTGTCCCACTCAGCCTCACCAAACCTGCCATGTGGGCGCCAAACGCCCTCACTGCACAGGCAGAACTCACGCTCTGAGGGATTTGGCTCCTTGTCCAGGGTCCCTTGCTAAGGAATGGGGGAGCTGGGACCGAAGCCCAGGCCTGTCACCTCCCTTGGGGCTCAGAGAATGATACCCCCCAATACGGTGCTTTGACATGCTGGACTAAGGAAGTAGCCTCAAGGTCTCTTGACCTTCCCCATCCCTCCCAACTTCCTGTTTCTCAGTCCTTTGTCTCTCCCAAAACACAGGACCAGCCTCTTCCCTGACGTTTCCTTACCTACCTAGAAACCAAAGAGCCAAAGAGGAACACAGTTGCCTTCCATCCCCTTATCCCCTACAATTTCATTAACCGGAGGATTAAAACTCACAGAGGAAGAGACTGACAACTAAACATCACACCTACAACCCATACTTTGGAACATTCACCCCAATTGTCTGTTTTTAGGTTCCATTCAATTCTCAAAGATAAGTATCTACTAACCCATTGTCTGAGCATTGGGCCCATTCATTCCCCTTAAAAATCATCTGCTAGCCCTCCAAACAGCCACCTTCTTCCCATCTCCTCTTCCCTGATGAGGAAGGGTATATGAGCATCTGGACCTCATTGGGAGTGAGTCATCATCCTCTTCCAAGTCCCCTGTGCTTATGTGCATTAAATACATTTGTACAACTTTTCCTCATATTCATCTGCCTATTGTAAGGTCATTTTCAGTGAGCTTCAGAGGGCAGAGGGGAAACTCTCCCTTGGCCCCTACTCCTCCAAGGCCTCACTTTTTTGGCAACACCCCTTGGACACAGCCGAGGTATGAACATAATATGGTGTTGAGTGAGGCTGTCTTTGGGCTCAGAAGACCTGGGTTAATTAAAACAAGAAGGTGAAAAAAGAAAAATCAAGACACATCCTAGGACTTACTTCCTGCTGTTTATCCACTCAGGATGGACCACCCCTATGGGCCAGACAGCTGTACCCCTAGGTACCACATGGCACACAAACACACGAGATGTGCTGTGATGGTTCATTTTGCACGTCAGCTCTCGAGTATGCCAACTCATTGTTTGGTCCAACACCAGTCTGGACGTTGTGGTAAAGGTATTTTCTTTTAGATAAGATTAATACTTAAATCAGTAAAGCAGGTTACCCTCCATACTATGGGTGGGCCCTGTCCAATCAATAGAAGGCATTAAGAGCAAAGATTGAGGAAGGAATTCTCCTTGAGACTACAACATAGAAACCCTGCCTGAGTCTCCAGCTTGCCGCCCTGTGGAATTTGAACTCAGGACTACAGTCTGCGGCATTAACCCTCAATTAAATTTTCAGTCTGCCAGCCTGCCCTATGGATTTCAGACTTGCCAGCGCCACGATTCCTTAAAATAAATCTGTCTCTTTCGCTCTGTATATATCTACACACACACATAAATATATATATGTACATCTGTATATTTATATCTAATCTCATATTGCTTCTTGGTTCTGTTTCTCTGTAGAACTCTGCCTAATACAGCTGAAGGTGTGTTCTCTTCCTTCAGAAAGCTTGCACGTTCCTGGGGAGCAATCAGTCAACAATTATAGAAAGGGGCCTAGGGGAATATGGTGGCCAATGTGTTTGTGAGTAGTGGTGACAGAGGGCTACATGTTACAGACTCCCAGGGAAAGTCAAGAGCAAGGGAAACAGGGATGAAGGAGGTTCAGCCAGGCCCCACCACGTGCCCACACGAAACCTGGAGAGTCTCTTTTCCCTTCAGTCTTTTTAGGATTGTTTATTTCTGCACTTCCGTGGGTGCAGCCCCTACATCCTGAAGGATCTGTTGTTTGTTGCATTACTCCAAGCAAGTATTAGCTTAGAAGGGCCTTCCCAGCAATGAAATGCAACTCTTACATTTTACAGATTGGGAAACCAAGTCTCTGAGAGCTTTCTATTAAAGTGACAGAGGTACTGGATCATGGTGACCAGCAATACGTACCCATAGGAGTAATAGCAGCTGTTCATATGTGTTTTATTCTAACTTCCCTTCCCGTGACCATGTTCAATGAATTACAGGGTTTTTGTTTTTTTATTTTTATTATTCTTTTTTTTTAACCAAACTTGTCTCTTTTGAGAGAGAACCAAAGGAGCTAAACCGAACAACTCTTGGGAACTGATCTGCAAATGCCACTCCTGAGCCATGCGGGCTCCAGGTCCATCTCACATTGCCCCCTGCAGCCACACTCGTCCGGCCCTGGCCCCCAGGCAGGTTGTCCCTGCAGACTGGCAAAGTCATTTCCAGACGTGGTCTCAGAGAATCTCTGGAATGGCAGAAGCGTTTGTAGCCACAAGAGCTGATATCAAGGGGGCTTCTAGAAATCCAGAAAATTCCGTTCCCTAGAATGTGCCTGAGAGTTAGTTTCTCCTCTAGAGTCCTTTTCTTAGGAAGCACCGGAGTCCACGCTTGCTCTTACCTTTTTAATCCAAATATCACCTCTCTTAAGGCCCCAAAGTCTCATGAGAAACACCAGCTCGTGCCCTCTGGTCCTCCCCGACTCCTATGAGCCTATTGTAAGCTCATTTTCAGTGAACCTCAGCGAGCAGAGGGGACACTCTCCCTTGGCCCCTACCCCTCCAAGGCTCCACTTTTTCGGCACTACTACTGGATAGTAGTGACAGAAAAGTGGAGATTATCCCTCATTTTACAGAGAGAGAAACCAAGGTGCAGAGGAGGATGAAACTAGCTTCTAAGGACACAGATCCTGGGCTACCCCGATGGCAAACTGGGAAAGCTGTGCCAGGAGGAGTCGCCTTAGGCTTTGGCCCCAGGGAAGCCCTGCTTTGTCACTGCGAGGGGACAGGGCACCACCTAGGCTGGCCTTGCCAACTAGAACCAGCTCTGCTGCTCCAAAGACACCCAGGCCGGTGAGAGGTGCACATGTTGACAAGCTGTAAAATCATAATTCTTCCCTCTGACAGTTCCCTGGTCCAAGACAACCTGTTTTGTAGTGATGCTCTGTGACCATCTGGCTCCCATCCCAGGGATGTGGGAAAGAGTTGCACTGTAAGTCTCTTCTTGCTGTGGGGAATTAAGGATTGCAGCCATGAGCCAGAGTGGGTGGGAGGGGCATCATCTGCTAAAGTAGGAAGGGCGTGTGGTCTGGATACCTGAATTTTAATCCCAATCCTTTTTTTTTTTTTTTTTTGAGATGGAGTCTCGCTCTGTTGCCCAGGCTGGAGTGCAGTGGTGGGAATCTCGGCTCACTGCAACCTCTACCTCCCAGGTTCAAGCAATTCTCCTGCCTCAGTCTCCCAAATAGCTGAGATTACAGGTGTATACCACCACGCCCAGCTAACTTTTGTAATTTTAGTAGATACAGGGTTTCACCATATTGACCAGGCTGGTCTTGATTTCCTGACCTCAGGTGATCTGCCCACCTTGGCCTCCCAAACTGCCCGGATTATAGGTGTGAGCTACCACACCTGACCATTGCTTTTTAAAATTTTTTTAAATTTTCAGATTAGCAGTGTGTTAAACTAGCCTTGTGTATTTTAAACTAGCTGTGACCTTAGCTAAGTTACTGAACCCATCTGAGTCTCAGTTTCTGCCTCTGCCTCTGTAAAACAGAAATAGTAAGAATAACTACCCCCCGCCCCCAAGGGCTATCACTGACCTCACAGGAAATCAGGAATGTGGTCACGTTCTGCAGACCATAAAGCATTTTACCAACATCCACTGTCATTCTTTTTGAGATGTTCTGAAGGAGGTGGGGGAAAGGAAGGGCCCAGAGCTGGGAAATTCTGCTTTTTCTAATCCTTTCTTGCTACAGTGAGGTAGTCCAGAGACTTTAAGCAGCCAGCTCTAAATCACAGAGGGCAGGAGGCAGGGTTTGGGTTGGGCAGTGAGGGTGGGTAGGGAATCAGGGGCCCTGTGCTAGCGCCCAGAGACTGGACCAGGATGAGACCCTGAAGGAACCCTGCAGGAGGGTACTAGGGGCAGGGGTAGCGAGGAAGGGGGAGGCCAGGTGGGCGGTGGGCTAAGGACACAGCGCTGTCGCGTGAGGATATGCCAGCCCTGGTTACCAAAACCCACTAGGGGGTTTCTGAGTACAAAGGCATGCGGACGGTGCAGCTCCCTGCAGCTTTGGAAACGTGATAAAATAAACACACGACATGGGTCTTCAGACCACCCCAGATTAGAAGCTAAAGAGGTGGATGGGTAGAAGAAAAAGCAGAGGTTTGCAAGGAACAAAAATACAAGGCAGCACGTTCATCCCTGAGGTTGGAAATGTGGACTGCACCAGTTTTGGCATCATTAGAACCGTGCCCGAGTCACCTCTGGGGAGAAGGTAGAGCCCATGGGGTGGGGAGGCCGGATGTGTGTACCTACACAGCGCTGCCCACACATGTCCCGTACAGGAGAGTTTCCCTCGGAATGACCCAAAGATTTGGTAACAAGAGTTGTCATTCAAGATAGGCCTGACTCACTTCTTCCACGAAGGAGGAACCGAACAGTCGGCAACAGAGATTAGGATTCTTATCCAGGTAGAGCTCGAGTGCCACCCTCCCTTCTACAAAGATATTCTCCCTTTTGGCATCCCTCTGCCTTAGATTTCACCCTTATGGGTGGATGCCCTGGGATCCTCGGTCTCCAACAGTTCTCTATACAAAGGCAAATGCTTCTGGAGAGGCAGGCCACAGGTCAGCCCAGACTGTGACCCAGCTCAGGCAGCCCGGACCCAGGACCCGTTCCATCAAGGGCAGGAGGGCCCAGAAGAAGGAGTGAGGGAGAAGGATGGGGACAGAGAAAATGTTCCCACTGTATGGATGAGGAAACTGAGACTCAGAGTAGTAAAGAAAGCAGGCTGGGCACGGTGGCTCACACCTGTAATCCCAGCAATTTGGGAGGCTGGGGTGGGCGGATTGCCTGAGGTCAGGAGTTGGAGACTAGCCTGGTCACATGGTGAAACGCTGTCTCTACTAAAAATACAAAAATTAGCCGGGTGTGGGGGTGGGTGCATGTAATCCCAGATACTCGGCAGGCTGAGGCAGGAGAATCGCTTGAACCTGGAAGGCAGATGTCGCAGTGAGCTGAGATCAAGTCACTGCACTCCAGCCCCAGTCTGGGCAACAGAGCGAGACTCCATCTCAAAAAGAAAGAAAGGAAAGAAAAAAAGAAAGAAAGCAATGAGCAGTCTGAGGTTGGGGAAGGTCAAACCTTACTACCTCATCCGGAAACATGTGTCTTCTTCAGAGTACGTTCAAGGACAATTCCACACTCTGTGGAGAAACAGAGAAAAAGATCCTTCGACGCTGTGCCCCACGCTCTCCTCCCACACCACCAGCATAGGGTCTCTCCACCGTCCCCTGTTCAGAAGGCCCATTCAGAAATTGGACGTAACTGTGACTTGTGTACCTGGCCCTAAATCATCAGTTACACAATGAAATGCGAGTCTCTGTGTGTCTGGAATTTGAACTGAGGCCCTAAGTTGGGGTCACTCAGAAGTCTGGGAGACTCAAGAGTGAGGTGGGCATTACAGAGCCACACACAGCACAGGCTGCAAAGTCGGGAGAAACCCGGGCAGCCAGAGAGAAGGGGAAAGGAGCAGGGCACAGAGAGAACCAACAAGGAGAAGAGATACCCAGGGGAGCGGCCAGCACTCCAGGGCAGGGACTCCTAAAGTCTGCCCAGGGATGAGATGACAGGGTTGCTGTGGAGCAGTGTCCCCTGAGATATGGCTCCTGTTTTTCTGCCTCCCTGCTGGGTGTGTGTTTTTGCCACTCTCCAGCCCTGGCTGTACCATTGAGGACTGAGTTTTAGCAGGAAGCAGAAAACTGGGATTCTTAGGTTGTGGGTCTCTGGATCAAGAGGCACCACATCTGTGTGTGAAGCAGGATTACTGCCCTTCACTGGTGACATGGGATGCCAACATACCACCCGGAGACCCTGCCCCTGAGGGCGATGCTCCCCCTACCCTTGGTGGGGGGGGGGGGCGGGGATCTGGGTCTGTATTCCCTGGGAAGGATTAGGTCCTTTGCTTGCAGGAGGGAGAATGAGCCGGAAGCTATCAGGGGTCAGGAACGTGCTCTCCTTGTGTCCCTAGCCTCTGGCTTCTGGGCATCTGGTGGGATAGCACTTTCTGCCTCTTGCTGTGATGGATTCCACCAGTGAGCGGTGAGTGGAAGGCTTCGCCGTCTGTGTGGGGCCCTCAGTCGCTGTAGCCCGCATTGTTCCACATGGTGGTGGCTGCGGCCTCAACCTGGATCTTAGAGAATGGACACAGGGCTTGTCCGGCTAAATAAACCTGCCTTGTCTTGAGCCATTTCGCTTTGGGAATTATTTGCTACTCCACCAAACCCTGGGTGCTCCGGTGAGTGCATTGCCTCAGCCAGGGCTTCAGCATCACACATTCCCCGGATCCTGCTGGGGCAGACGGAGGGCTGCTACACGCTGGGGCAACCCCAGCAGCTGGAGACATTCCCTGGGCCCCCCTGCCAGCCCCAGTGCCAACCCTCAGGCTGTGGCACAGGAGTGCTGAACAGCAGAGGGCACCAGAGGCCTGTCCCTGCCTTCCCCATCCTGGTGCCATCACAGGGGTTGGTAGCGTCAGTATCGTGGTATTGTAGGAGGGTGACATTTGGACCTTAGCAGGGAGAGATCTCAGGGTCTGCCCCTCTTTTGTGTCACTGTGGTTGTGGGCAAGCATTTGGAAGATGCAGACCCACCCCTCAGTGGGCTTCAGACAGCATCTTGGGACCAGGGTTGAGGCCCCCACCACAACTTCCTCTGGCCCTTTCTCTCCTGGGCTGATCCGGCCTTCAGCGGTCGACTCTCAGACCCAGGGGTGGGGAGGAGAACCAGGAGCCAGGACACAGCAGAACAGGCACAGGTAGCCTGACTCAGCACACACCGTAGTGTGTCCAGGCCGTCCCCTGCGCTGCTCCCCTTCCTGCCTCAGCTCCCACCGTTATACTTTTGTCCTTTTAGCACCATTCTTTCATCTCTGTTAACATGCAGCCCTCGTGTTTTTGGGGAAAGGGAAAGGTTGGAGGTTGGAAAGGGCAGGACTAACAGCAGATGTTTTCAGGATGCGAGGCCTTCCTCAGTACAGAGAACTTCATGCTAAGAGTCTGGAAGCCATGTATGTGATCTGCACATACATGGGGCCTTTTCCTTCCTTGGGCCTCAGTTTCCTCCTCTGCCAAAGTGGGTTTTGGGACAGCTGAGCTCTGAGCCCCTTCCAGAGTTTGTAACCTAAGACTCAGGTTTCGTGGTCAGGAACAGAGAGACAGCCTGACCCTGGGGTAGGGTGGGAAGGAGGAGGAGGAGGCTGCCTGTAAGGCAAAGGGGACAGGTGGGGCAAGCTCAGGCCACGGGGCGTCCCTAGCTGGACCATGACACTTTGCCAGGACTGGCTGGATCCCCTGCACCTGCTGCTTTCCTGTTGGCCTGTGTCTCAGTATTTACATTTCTCTAGAGCATGTAAGACCAAGGTCAGGTTAAGTCCATTACTCCTAACCCTAGTTGGCCCAAAGTCAAGCAGAAGAGGTTAGTAGTGCACCTGCATCTCCGCCTACTCCCGCCTTGTCTAGTGCTCCTGGCTCTGGCCACTTCCTGCGGGGGCAGGAGGTCGGGCCTGACTCTGGAGTCCTAGTGGCACCTGTCTTCCAGAAAGACAAACACGTAGACACTGCAGGCAGCCACCGTGGGGTTAGGAGGGGAAGGCCTGCCTGGCACCTGGCTGTTGGCTGGTGGGGATGCTTCTTTCCGTTGGCTTTATTACCCTTTTCCCTCACCACTGCTGGCACTCAGGCTCCCTGGCTAAAAGGCCACACCAAGCTCTTCCCAGCAAGAACCCCAGGGGCTTCGAATACACCTTCTCGGTGGGGTTTGGTTGGATAAGCAAAGCATCTCCTTCAATCCGTCTACCTCCATTCTGCTCGGTCTCTGGAAGGTCGGGTTATAGTATGGGAGGAGGCCACTTCCTAAGCTTGCCCAGCTCTCCCAGTGTCCCTGTTCCTCTGAGCTCTGGAGGTCGTCAGGGCACTGCGGAGCTCATTGCAAGCTGCCCTGGCTTGTTATCTGTCTTGGGAGACTCGTCTCTCTTTAGCTGGCTGTAAACTTCTGGGGCCTGACGGACGGCTTTCGGTGTTTTCCTTCCTCATGACTTGTTGCTGCTGTCACCTCCAGTCCCTGGTGGGCGTCTTTTGATCCCCCAAGCCCAGCTCCTGTACTACCCCTTCTCTCAGTCATTCACTGAGGCACACCCTTGGCCATAAGATCACCAGGGTGTAGACACACAGAGGGGTGTGAGTGCAGAGCGTGGTCCTTGCAGGGCTCTGGGCTTAGTGGTATGAGGTATACCTGAGGCCTGCTAATTCCAGGTGGCAAGTGCCCTGATGATGGCTGCACCGGCTCTCATGGGAACATTGTGGGAGGCGCATGGGGCCAGCTTCTCAGAGGAGGTGATGCTTGAGCTGAGTCAGAGGAAAAGCAGTAAGGGGTCCCTAAACGGGGATGGAGGGCTGGGAGAGGACTTTCTGGGAAGGGCACATCCGTCTGAGGGAAACACCCACATGCAGGCTGGCCGATGAGAGGACAGAGTCCCTTCTGGGATCAGGAATGTTTGGGGCCACTGGAGTAAGTGCATGAGACTGGAGACAAGGCTGGGGAGAAGGCGGGACTTTGGTCATGGAGGTCCTTGGAGTCCTTATCCTGCAGATGGTGTGGAGACCCGAGAGGAGGCTGTGGCAGTAGTTCAGGAAGAGAAGAAGTGGGGGCAACAGAAGTAGAGGAGAAGTTCTGAGGAAACTTGGGCAGGTGGAAACCACTCAACTTGATGGCCCTGAGGATAAGGCAGGGAGGAGGGGGAGGGGAGGAGGAGGGGAAGGGGAGGAGGAGGAGGTGAGGAGAAGGAGGAGGGGAAAGGGAGGAGGGGGAGGGGAAGGTGAGGAGGAGGGGGAGGGGGAGATGAGGAGGAGGGGGCGAGGAGGAGGGGGGGAGGAGGAGGGGAGGGGAGGAGGAAGAGGAGGCGAGGAGGAGGGGAGGCAAGGCTGACTCCAGGGCTCCTCCTCAGGTGGCCAATGGCTTGGGGCTACTTGCTGCTCACCAGGATGTGCAGAGGAGGGGAGATGCGGTGCAGGGTGCAGGTATGAGTCCAGCTGTGGCGTTGCTAAGGTGTGGTGCCTGGAACCACTCAGGAAAGGATGTTGAACAAGCATTTGGTGTCAAGTCCGGCAAAGAGATCTCTTCTGGAGAACTGACTGGGGCACCACCGGCATCAGGCAGCATTTGAATGTCTGTGACGTAGATGACGGGATGGAAGGGCAGCGCATAGCGTGAGACAGGAAGAAGGCCTATGCAAGACCTTGGTGCAGGGAAGGGGTGGGTACCGGCCTAGGAGAGGCTAGGAGGGCAGGTATGATGGAGGCTGAGAGGAGCAGTGTGGAGAAGGAGCAGGCGACACGCTTGAGTGCCGCACAGAATGAGTCAGAAAGGACTTGGTTTGACCACTGGCAGGAAGGCCATTCGCACCCTTAGCCCAAGTTCAATGGCATAGCTGCGGGAGAGGGTGTTGGCTGCGAAGCTGATGCAGGAGAGGCGAGCTGCCGCATCCACTCCCGACTACAGGCTCTCCGCTCTGAGCTCTGTGCTGGGTGTTCAGTGCTTGGGATAACACATGCACAGTAAACGTTTCTAGAACGACCCACTCTGGGGTCGAAGAGACTTTTTGCTTTTAAGATAGGTGGGACTTGAGCATCTCACCTCTCCAACCTCCCAGCCCTCAAAGTGAGTCAGAATCAGAAAGGTAATGGATAGGAAGTTTCCAGTTCTTATCCAGATCTGGAAATCCTGATCTAACCTGGGAAAGATATTGAGGTCTGTTTGGAAGGGCCTGAGTGCTCTCTGGGGACATGAGAGCTCCTTTTCTCTGGGACTTTCCAGTAGTCCCAGCCTCAGTGGTCACCTCCAGCTGGTGAGCTGGGCATTTAGGGAAGCTGTGCCTTTCGGTGCTAAGCTGCTGTCTCTGCAAGATTGGCAGGAGCAGGAGATCCTTTCTCAAGTCAGCAGCCATCATAGGAAGGAGGAGCAGAGTAGGAGTGCCGGGCTAGGGTCCTAGTCCAAGCTCTGCCATCATTGTGTGGAAGACAATCCTCTCTCTGGGCTTCAGTTTTTCCATCTGTAAAGCGAGGGTTTCGATGACACTACGTTCACAGGAGTGTCTGAAGGGTAAGATGAGATAATAGATGCAGACAGAGGTCATGTGAAAAGTAGGAAGTGCTTTACGTGTGCCAGTTTTCTTCATTCACTTGCTCATTCACGCATGCATTCATTTAGCAAAAAATGATGAAGCATCCATTAGATGCTCTAATTGCAACATGCTAAGTGTTCAGGGCACAGCCGGTGGACGGACTGTGTAACAAGAGCCCGCCTTTGACCATTTTATTCCTGCCCCCGCTGTCTGCAGGGGAAAGAGAAGGGTAGAGCTGATGGGTCGGTGGGCATCCGTGCTCCAGGCTGGGGGTCATCACTAGCCCTGACTTTGCACTGCCATCAGTAGGCTCATGCTTGGGATTCTGTGATGGGAGGAATTTCCTACTCTCTTTGTTCTGGTAGGGAAGAGTTGACAGTGAGTAGGGTCAAGGGTTGTTTTCTGCTTTGTAGTCTTGATTCCAGAGGCTACCTCACCTGTCGCCTGGCAGCAGTGGCACACTGGCCATTGTCAAAGGAGAGGGTCATCGTCCTGAGATTTGTGTGTGGCTGAATCACGGGGAAGCTTTAGCAGACCGTCGTCAGAGATAGCTCAGTGGATGCAGCTGACTTCTGAGTGTGAAAGATTTGGATTCAACTCAGGTGGGTGAACTTGGAGAAGGTGCTTAACCTTACTGAGACTCAACTTCCCCATCTGTAACAGGGACTCTTAATACCTACCCTTTGTGCCCTGTGAAGATAAAGTGAGAGTCACGAGAGAACGTCCTCCTCCCCTTCTTCCACTGACATCAATTCATGATCACTGACCTCATCGGGCAAGATATCAGATCTAGCAGGTACAGTGACCTCTGTGCCACTCATGCATCCCTCAGTTATTAGGTACCAGGCTTCTGGTGATGAGAAGAGTGTCTGTTGTAGCCTCCGCTTCCGAACTGTTAATAAACTAAGACAGCTCTGGTCTGGAGGAGAGCTGGGGAGAAGCCCGGGAGTCTGCTTAAACCCTGTTTCCAGGCGGGCATCCCTGACAGCTCTTCTTCCCTCACTAAAAGTTCTGGGAATCCAGCCTGGTGCAACTTCCTCATTAACCCTTTCACCCCTCATGGCACCCATGGCTTCCTTCTTTTCACATCGCTTCTGCTCCTGAGGCTGGCTGGGGAATGGAAAGTAGCCCCTCACCATGTCACCACCCCCCTCACTGTTCCCAAAGACAAGCACTCCGGCTGTTTGCGTAATGGAGGCTTTATCACTAATCAGAGCAGGTGAATGCATCAGGCAACAAGGTAAGCACAGAAAAAGGCCAAGTTTCCAGAAATCCATAAATCCCTGAGCCACAGGCCCTCACACATGGAGGCCCTGCTGGACTCATTCTTTCTGTGCCGGGCTGGGTGAAGAGGAGAGGAGCTAGTGGCTTTGACCCTCTCTATCATCACACTTGCAGGTTCAGGGACTTCCAGACCAATCAACCATGCTCCATCCCCTTTGCCCACCTCGGCACTCTATCCCACATTGTCTGGAGCTCTACTTTGTCTTTCTCTGTCCCTGGAGGGAAGAAGAAAGGTGTTTTCTTCCTTCCTGTGTCCTCAGAGCTATCACGTGGTTCCAAGAAGGAGAGGGGGGAGTTGGGCCTCAGGTGCCAGGAGTAGTTGCCTGGGTCATTGCCTCACAGCAGGTGTCTGTGGGGTTAATGCAGTCACTCAGATGGTGGTCATCTTGCTGGGCTCTGTCCCACTCTCTCCTTCTTCTAAAGCACGCTTCCGGGTGGACAGGTACACTCAGAAGGATAACCACTGACGTGCATTCCCAGTTTATCCTTCCTTCCATCGAACTGCCTGCTGAGTGGTTTGCCCCAGTGAGAATTTGCCAATTTCCTTGTCTTAACTTTATTTTATTACACTTCATAAAGGTTGTAGCCCAAAAGATTCTGGGTTTTGGGATCACAAAACATCAGTCTAGGGAAAGCCTTGGAGAGTGTGTGGTCTGTCTGAAAACAAGTGGATAAAAAATGGATGGTGCCTCCTCAAACATGAGGGGCTTTGTCAATGATCCTACCAGCCTTCTGGGCCACAGTCAATATGGAGGGCAAAGGTGGGCATGGGTCAAGGGCAAGTCCCTGTACAGGGCATGCCATCTGTCAGCAGGCATCCACAGATGCCTGGCAGAAGATTTCAGGGGTATGAGGGATGGCTGAACTTTTCAGATTAAAATTGAGATTTAACTACCTGTAACTGACTTCAGGGTCTATTATGTGCCACCATTTGTAAATTGGCTGAAGTGGAATTTGAGTTGTTGGTGTTCGAGCCTCATAAAAGAAAATGAGATTTGGTCTGGGAAGGGTCTTGTCCATGGATCAGCATATCATCCCAATTTGCCCTCAAATGTTCAAAATCCTGAAGTGATAACTTCCAACCACGGAAGGCAACTGCTGGGGTTGTGGGTAGCAGTGTGGAGGAGGAGGCCACGGGGAATAAGAAAGTGAAGATTTTAAGCCAGAAAATAGAAACTTGAGGGAACTTAAAATTTTATTTTATTTTTGAGCTGAAGTCTCACTCTGTCATTCCTCTGGAATGCGGTGGGGTGATCTCAGCTCACTACAGCCTCCATCTTCCAAGTTCAAGCAAATTCTCCTTCCTCAGCTTCCTGAGTAGCTGGGATTACAGGTGCACCCCACTACCCTGACTCATTATTGTATTTTTAGTAAGACAGGGTTTAACCATGTTGGCCAGGCTGGTCTTGAACTCCTGAACTCAAGTAATCCACCTGCCTCAGCCTCCCAAGGTGCTGGGATTACAGGTGTGAGTCACTGTGCCTGGGCATAACTTTCAGATATATATCTCATACTATTATTATTTCAGCTATTATCTTATATAAGTTATGTGTTATACAGCGTCTTAGTCAATTTTCCGCTGCTATGACAGAATACCACAGACTGGGTAATTTATAAAGAAATATTCGTTACAGTTCAGGAGACTGGGAAGTCCAAGTTCGAGGAGTTGGCATCTTGCAAGGACCTTCTTGCTGTGTTATCTCATGGCAGAAGGCAGAAGGGCACAAGAGCCCAGGAGAGTAAAAGAGAGCTGAACTCACTTTTTTTTTTTTTTTTTGAGACGGAGTTTCACTCTTGTTACCCAGGCTGGAGTACAATGGCGCGATCTCGGTTCACCGCAACCTCTGCCTCCTGGGTTCAGGCAATTCTCCTGCCTCAGCCTCCTGAGTAGCTGGGATTACAGGCACGTGCCACCATGCCCAGCTAATTTTTTGTATTTTTAGTAGAGACGGGGTTTCACCATGCTGACCAGGATGGTCTCGATCTCTTGACCTCGTGATCCACCTGCCTCGGCCTCCCAAAGTGCTGGGATTACAGGCTTGAGCCACCCGGTCCGGCCTGAACTCACTTTTATAACAACCCACTCTTGCAACAATGAACCCTTTATCACAATAATAACATTAATCCACCCATGAGGGTGAAGCCCTCCTGACTTAATCACCTCTTAATGGTCCCACCATTTAATACTGTCACAATGACACTTACATTTCAATGAGAATTTTGGAGGGACATTCAAACCATACCATTCTGCTATTAGTAAATTTGGGATTCAAAAATCTTTGAGACATATTCCTTGGAAACATTATGGAAAACCTAATGCAACAGCAAAAATCAAGTAACAACGGAAATATTCCTCAGTAAAACTGGTTATACAACAGGATCAATACATAATGTTCATATTTATAAAAATTAAGCATATTATTGATATGTACTAAATACATTATGGTACTTTCATACTATAGAATGTAGTGCAGTTGTTAAAAAAAAGTGAGTGATGGTTTAATAAATGAAAAAAGCAGGGTGCAGAGAAGAATATTTTAGTAAGAATCCATTTATGTAATTCTTTTAAAAGCTTACGCATGTTTATTTCAGTAGAGGTCCTGTTTTTTTTTTAATTCTGGAAAGATACATAAGAACCTGTTGATGAGGGCTACCTGCAGAATCTACACATCAATTCTCTGAGCCTCAGTTTTCTCACTTGTACAGTCGGCTTTAGAATTTCATATTCATGATGTTTGTGAAACCCCAAAGGAACACCTCCTGGGCATAGCCCTCTGCCACCCATAGAGCCCAATAGAAACAGCAGTTATTGGTGTGTGCTCGAGGCAACGTGATGTGGGGGACGTTCCGTGACCTCTGGAGTTAGGCAGATTGTGGCCTGCTACCCTCTACTTGTATGGATCAGAAGGGAGCTGTCTCTTGCTTCTGAGCTTCAGTTTTCTGCACAAATTCTTAAAAGGCAAAGATCCTAACGTAGCCCCTGGAATACAGCACATGTTAGCTCTGTTTCTGCAGAGCTGTGGAAGTCACACTCTGTAGGACTTTCTGACAACTGACTGTGGAAAGGGTGCTTCTTATGAACTTTCCTGGGGCTCCACTGAAACTGGAGGTCCCTCTCCCAACTGGCAACTGAGAGAGACCTGCTCCTGGAGGTGTTCCCACCCACCAGGCTCCTCACACTTCACTGGCTTGTAGATAGCCTTCCAGGAGCAGGCCTAAACACCCAAAATCAATTTGCTAAAAGCCAATTTGCCAAACGATCAATTCACTGAATGACTAATTTGCCATAGGACTAAGGATTTGTTTTCTAAATTTCAGTTTCCCTGTGGCTTTGTACGAAGTTCTGGCTACAGAATTTTGCATGAGTGTCAAAATTCAGATGCTGAGCCCAACTCCAGCACTTGATGTTTTATATAGAGAGGACAGGCCTGCCCCATCTCTCAACTTCTGCCCCTGAATCTGCCTCTTCTCTGCTTTTAAAGCAAGTCTTTCTTTCAGATGCAGTTTCTTTTTTCTTTTCTTTTTTTATTTATTTTTTTTGAGATGGAGTTTCGCTCTTGTTGCCCAGGCTGGAGTGCAGTGGCACGATCTCAGCTCACTGCAACCTCTGCCTCCCAGGTTCAAGCGATTCTCCTGCCTCAGCCTTCCAAGTAGCTGGGATTACAGGCATGTGCCACCATGCCCGACTAATTTTTTAAATTTTTAGTGGAGATGGGGTTTCTCCATGTTGATCAGGCTGGTCTTGAGCTACTGACCTCAGGTTATCCACCTGCCTTGGCCTCACAAAGTGTTGAGATTACAGGCATGAGCCACTGCTCCCAGCCTCAGATGCAGTTTTACCTTCTCTGTTTTTTTTTTTTTGTGTGTGCAAATTTGGCTCTATGTTTTCCTATGAATAGACATCAGCAATGATAATAGATTTTTGATGGAGCAGGTGTCTGCTCGCAGGTTGCCCCAGGGACTAGCTCGTGCTCTATGTGCTTGCCCAGGCTGAAGGGTGCCTGGGTCTCCAGCTCAGAGGCCTTGGGGCCTGGCTGGGAACTGAGAAGCTCTGGTCCTCTGGTTTCTCCCAGGAACCCCAACTCTTCAACTCTTTCCCCGCCTTAAGTTTCTTCAGAGGTCAGCGCTCTTGTTCTTCCCCCACCTCACTGGAGTCAGTGGAGATGACTTTTTGGTCCTTTTCTCCCAGTCCTTTGACCTTACCCTTATAAGAAACAAATGGATACTGTACAGAATTTGTTGGACTCCACTTCCCCCTTATTGGAAACATTTTATGGGACCACAGAATGTGGGAGCTACAGGGAAGCTAGTTCAACCTGACTTTCGCAAGAGAAGGAGGCTCAGGCCCCAGGAAGTGACCTGAAACTCCTCAACCCACTTCACCCGTGCGTGCCTTTCATCGGGAGCTGCCACAACTGTCATGAGCACCGCAGAGGTGACTTCATTTGACAGTCTAGAATGTTGGACTCTCGCTAATGCCTTAAGCCGTCATTAGGTGCCGTATTGAGTGGGGTCAGTGGGCAAGCAGCTGAAACTGGTCCCCATGGGAACAGGAAACAGGACAGAACCCAGAGGTGGAAAAGCACTGGGCCAAGCATCACGAGAGCGTGGTACTCTTTCTTGGTCACCCTGGCTCGGGCCCCTGGGAGTGGCCCGCTCCTCGGCACCTCGGTTTTTTCATCTGTTGCATGGGATAATAATCTTGTCCCTGGACAGCTACTCTACCAGGAAGGTTGTGAAGGGGGTTAGGATAAGAAAGAGGTTGGGATGTGTTACGGATTGAATGTTTATGTCCCCTCAGAATTCATATGTTGAAGCCCTAACCCCCAGTGTGACTGTAACTGGAGATGAGGCCCTTAAGGGAATAATGAACATTAAATAAAGTCATAGAGGTTGGGCCCTGACCTGATGGAACTGGTGACCTTATAAGTATCGATCTCTCCCTCTATCCATGTGCTCTTATGCCAAGGAAAGGCCGTGTGAGAATACAGGGAGGAGGCAGCCGTCTACAGGCCAGGAAAAGGCAGCTCCCCACAAATAGAACCCACTGGAACCTTGATTTTGGACCTCCAGCTTTCAGAATTGGGAAAGAAACAAAGTTCTGTTGTTTAAGCTGCCCCGTCTGCGGTATTTTGTTACGGCAGTCACAGCAGACTCAAACAGAATGCCTGATTTCTGAAATCACCTGTAATTCTAGGGGTGTCTGTCCTGGAGCCTGGGCTGGGAGTCCTGGGCGTGGAAGTCTGAGAGACAGCAGTGTGGAGAGGCCACTCTCTAGGCAACGGGGAGAGAAGGAAGCATCTCTCGGAAATGTCAACTTCTCTTGGGATGCTCTCCTCTGGGCTGCCTGTCCCCAGCCTCCATGGGCCGGGATGACTGTTAGTGGACCCATCTCTCAGAGTCACAAGAATCCTAAGCCCTGAATACCCAACTTCATCACTAGATTCCTGTTTAAAAAGTCTGTTGGGCAGAAATGTATGGAGTTGTGCTTTCTTAAGAAAAATCTAACATTTCCTCTAGTGTTTGGCAAGGGAGTTACTGAATGTGTCCCAGCACCTCGTGAACCCTGTGTCCTTGCCCCTCCACGTTCTGGAAGTCCTGGCTTTGCAAAGCCAATCAGGGGTCTTTGACAGCCAATCACTCTTAGCTCAGAGTTGCATGAAAGAACCTGGTTTTGTCCAATGCTGTACCTCTGCCTCTCGTCCACAATCGTCCAGAATGTAGAGCTCCAGCACACCAGAGCAGACAGCATCCTCTGACCTGGCTCTGTCAGCCCTCCCTCCTTCTTCCCCTGATTCCCTCTTCCCTAGAGCACAGGAACACAGCACCAAGGCTGGGGTTGGGGCACATCTTTCTCTCTCCTATTCCACAAACTATCTTCCCTTCCTTCTCTCTTCGCAGCCCCCATATGAGAGCTAGTGAGGCAGTGCATGAAAAAGCAATGGGAGTGGAGAGGTGGGAGAGGCTGGTGGGGGTGAGATAGTCAGGGATGGCTTCCTGGAGGAGGAGGAGACCCCAGGCTAGGCTTTAAAGGATGGATAGGTTTAGAAGCACAGAAAGGGAAGGACAAACTACAGAATTCAGAGTTTAAGGTTGGGTGTGGGGACCCTGGCTTAAGACCGTGGCATAGCGTGGAGGTCAGAGGTGTGTGTGTGGAGCTGGGAGGGGACTGGCTAAGAGAAATTTGGAAAGCCAGTGAGCAGACATTTTCTTTGACGCTGAACCCAGTGGTTCCTGGCTGCAACCGCTGTAGCTAAATAAAGCAGTCACTGTGATTTTAAAACCACAGCGGGCTTGTTCCACTGTGATGGCAACTAATTATGGATTGTAATTTGTCTAAACACAGGAAGGTGTTTTGACCTGAATAGTAATAATGTGAGAGGCTTCCTCTGGATTCTTCGCACAGCTGGTCCACTAGCCAGGGGCATGTCTGCATGCCTGCCCTGCTCCAGATGCCCAGCAAGGACAACGGGAAGTGGTGGCGGTGTCCACCCTGGCACAGGGAATGGTCTTCTCTGGATCTTTAAGAGGCGGGCCGTGGTGGTGGTCAGAGCCGCAGAGGGACTTGGGGTTCAATCCTTGTCTGTAAACTGGGGCCGACTGCACAGGGTTGTTGTGGAGATGAAACGAAGCGGAGGGGAAGGCACCTGCATGTGGTAGGTGCTGGGTGCATGGGAGCTGCCACAACTGTCATTAGCACAGCAGAAGTGACTTCATTTTACAGTGAGGAAAGTGAGCCCCAAGGGGATGCTTGGCCGAAGTTCCGCAGTCACAGGCTTTGGGGTTTTCCCAGGGCTCCCCTCGGCCTCCTCTGATTCAGGGTTCACAGTCACTCAGAACCATCATGCGGACGAGTCACTTTACCTCCCTGAGCCTGGCTTCCGCATTTGTGAAATGGGAATAATGGCTACCTACCTGATGGAGCGATGATGGCAATGAACATGCAGAACGTGCTTGGTGAGGGCTGGTTCTCTGCGTTCCCCCGCGTCCCACCATCCCAGCCCCACAACACGGCTTCATCAAGAATCATGTCAAGGAGAGGCCTTCAGGGATGTGTTCGACTGTTTCCTCTGTGCCTGCAGGGGGAGCGCTGGCCCAGCAGTGGAATGACCCAGGTGGATGCAAGGCCATGTCTGACCCTGAGGGTGTCCAGATATGAACTCTGAACCCTCCGTGGGGGCTTGGTTTCTATGTCTGATTCAGTTCTCTCCTTACAGCTTCCAAACAGGATGAGTTTCCTCTGTCCATCTCATCTGGAAGCCCTAAGAGAACAGGGCTGTGGCATAAAGCGCTGTGCCCTCTCCCTGCCCCAGCATAGCCTTGCAGAGGTCCTAATAAATATTTCACAGGATCTGAGTGCATAGTTCTCACTTTACAGCTGGAGAGGCTCTGAAAGGAACGTAATGTTCCTGCAGAGCCCGGACTTACAGCCAGGTCTCCTGACCCTCTCCACAGCTCTCTCTGCTGCCTTGTAGAGCTCACATCAGAGTTGTCCTCTGCCTAGAATTCTTCCCAACCCTTCTGCTTGTCTGGATCTCATGTAGCCTTCAGGCCTCAACTGAGCTCTTACAGCCTTGACCCCCAACCTTGACTTGGTGGAATTAATCTCTCTGCGCTTCATTCTTACCTCATCTGGGGCATAGATTTCTGGTTCCTTCCTGACATCCACGATTACCTTCTTCTTTCGTAACAACTCCTCATTTAACAAAAAAGAAACATGTACAGTTAAATGACCACATTTCACAGCCTTCCTGGCAGCTAGCAGGGTGCTGAGTAAGCCTTCCAGGAAATTGAGAAGGAGTCAACACATGTTTTTTCTTTTTGCATTGTGTTCTTTGGACCTTTTCCTCTTTTTACCCAGAGCACAAATGTGATGGCTGGAGCTCCAGCACTTATTTTGGGCCTGTGTGCTAAGGATGTGAGAGCAGAAATATAGCAAAAGCCTGAGCCCCTGAGGACTTTGTGGGAGCCATTGTTCCCGCCCTGGGCTGTACATTCCTAGACTGGTTTTATGGAAAGCATCAAGTCTTTGTTTTCATCACTATAGTGGCAACCAAACCCAGTCCAAATTGATAGTGAACGCCTTGTTGTTCTGTCATAGTTTATGATAATCATGGTCAGCATCATTTAAGGCCTCCATCACTAAACTGCATGCTCCGAGAGGGCAGGGACCCCATCTGCCTTGTTTACTTCTGTATCCCTAGAAACCAAGAGTGCTTGTCACTGTTCGTGCCAGTAAATGCTTAGTAAATCTTTTCGAGTGATTACATCCTGGTGAATACTTGGTGGTCTAACCGAGGTCCTAAGGGATCATTTGAGGAAAGGGTGGCTCTGATCATGGCCTTTGTACTAATTGCGACAAGCTGCCCCAGCTGCTAGGAACCACCTTTCCTTTCCTGGTAAGTTGGCTCCTCAGTGTCATCACTTAAAAATCAAATTTTTGACGGAGTGTGGTGGCTCATGCCTGTAATCCCAACACTTTGGGATGCAGAGGTAGGAGGATCACTTGAGGCCGGGAGTTCAAGACCAGCCTGGGCAACATAGTGAGGCCTTGTCTCTTATTGAAAAATTAGCTGGGCAGGGTGGCATGTGCCTGTAGTCCCAGCTACTCAGGAGGCTGGGGCGGGAGGATTGCTTAAGCCCAGGAGTTGGAAGCTATAGGGAACTGTGGTTGTGCCAGTGCACTTCAACTTGGGCAACAGAGGGAGATCCCGTCACACACACAAAATAAAATAACATAAAAATGAACTTTAAAGAATGCAATTTTAACGTTTTCCAATTTGAAAGCCTCTTTGAGGACACTATTTTGTAACCTAACTACCTATAATAGCTGCTTAAAAATACACAAGGAACTAGCAGAACACACAGGAAAACCAAGGGTTTTCTTTTCACTCTCAGTTCTAGGCAGTTGCTTTTTTCACATAGGCTCACATTAAAATTTGTGTCAACTCCCCTTCCAATATTATACTAGAATTTTCCCACTTATTAAAAAGCTGGGGCTGGGTGCGGTGGCTCATGCCTGTTAATTCCAGCACTTTGGGAGGCCGATGTGGGAGGATCACAAGGCCAAGAGATCAAGACCATCCTGATGAACATGGTGAAACCCCGTCTCTACTAAAAATACAAAAATTATCTGCATGTGGTGGCGTGTGCCTGTAATCCCAGCTACTCAGGAAGCTGAGGCAGGAGAATCACTTGAACCCGGGAGGGGAAGGTTGCAGTGAGCTGCGATCGCGCCACTGCACAGCCTGGTGACAGAGTGAGACTCTGTCTCAAAAAAAAAAAAAAAATGTTGGACTGAGTTATAATTTTTAGTGGAGATACTGCAACTTGTTTTCCATCGAGGAGAATTACTTGGCTTGTTCTCTCTTCATTTTGCACTTTTCATTTGAACGATGCTATCATGAAGCTCTCTTTGTACCCAAAGCTTTTTCTGTGCTTAGGATTATTTTTTTAGATAGATTCTCAAAGTGGAATTATTTGATCAAGGGAGGTATACATGTTCCAGTGTCATTGTGCAAAACAGGAGTAAATGAAAGATTAAGGGAATCTTAAGGGAAAGACCCAATCATTTTTCTTTTCTTTGGGCTCAGTTTCCCTAGCTGTAAAACTGAGCAGATCCAAATTTAGAGAGCGGCAGATTCCCTTACAGGTTCAGAGTTCTGCTGATGGTTCAGGAGTGAGGCTTCTGACCTCCTCCAGGGCATGAAGTCAGAAGGCAACCTGGACGTGTCAGCCATTGCCTCTGGTTCACCCCCTAAGAGCTGACCTTCACCATGGAGAAGTGCGTCATGGGAGCCTCCAATCTGTCCTTCTATGTCTTCCTCAAATAATACTCCTTCCCCAGATCCTAGGAAGCTTGTGCTCTAGTGCAACCCTAACGCTTCCAGACAGGGAGGAGAGCTTCATATCCTGGAGTCTGAGGGATGTGAAGGCGGGAATTCATCTTTGAAGGCAGTTGCAAGAAGAGGGCAAGGCTTAACCCAAAGGCACGCCCTGAGACTAGAACATCAGACCCCACTGCAGGCCACTGAGGGACCTGAGTCCCCATGACAAGTAAAATACTCATGTGCACAGCTGGAGATGCCATTTATGCTCTGTGGCAAGGCTCCTTCCCCTTCTCCTCCATAAGATCATATTACTGCGTTTATTTTTATCTCAGTAACCTGCCAGACTATGAACTCCCTGAGGAGAGTGATACCTCTGATTTGTCTGCATCTGAGACACAACAGGTGTTCTCTACCTATTTTAAGTGAGCAAGGCAAGGGAGATGCCCTGATGTGATGGGAAGAATTCTTGGTGAGATGGGGAGGAGAGCAAGAGCTCAGACAGGAAAGAGTAGGAGGGAACAGCTGATGGTGGGAAAAGTCCTGGGATGCTCCTTTCTCTGACTCAAGACAACATAAACTGAACCAACTCCCAATCCTTGCATCCTGGACCTTCTCGTGTGTGCAGGTTGTAGGCCCTGATGTGGATGTTTAGGGAATGAGTCCTCAAAGCATATGCATTGGCAAGGGTGGCAGAGCGCTATTGGTGAAGGAGAAGGAGGTGCAGAAAAAGGAGGCCAGGGGACCATGTGGCTCCTTTGTCCATCCACAAAGCACTAGTTTATTTCACTTACTTTCTGTCCATTTTTTTTTTTTTGAGACAGTGTCTTGCTCTGTCACCAGGCTGGAGTGCAGTGGCGCAATCTCGGTTCGCTGCGACCTCTGTCTCCCAGGTTCAAGCAGTTCCCCTGCCTCAGCCTCCCAGGTATCTGGGATTACAGGTGTACACCACCATGCCCAGCTGATTTTTTGTATTTTAGTGGAGACAGGGTTTCATCATGTTGGCCAGGATGATCTCGATCTCCTAACCTCTTGATCTGCCCACCTCGGCCTTTCAAAGTGCTGGGATTACAGGTGTGAGGTGCTGTGCCCAGCCTCATCCAATCTTTTTTAGCATCTGCTATGTGCTATGTTCTGTGTTGGGTGCTTGGTGTTCAAGGAGGCAAATGAGAGTTGTGGCCCTTGCAAAGGCCAAGGGCACTCTGAGGAAACGTTGGTACCTGGGGAAGCAGTGGGTGTGCCCGGCAGAGTGTGTGATGGGTGATGGGCATGGGCAGGACACTCATGCAGAAGTGGCAGGGTGCCACAGCGGTGGCCATGCCTGGGGAAAGGCGACTGCCTGGTTTGTCAGTGGGCCCTGTGGACAGTGGTGAGTCACCTCCCATGCAGCTCTGCAAGTAGCGCTCCAAAGGAGAGCTGGAGAAGTAGAGGAGGGAAAAATGGGAATTGCTTGAGTCATAATTGGGTAGAGCTTTGGATGGGTTGAAGGTCATGAGTGGGAAACATGAGCCTAGAAAATATTGCTTCCACGTGAAAAAGTGGCAGGTGAGATTAAACAGCAAATTATAACCTGATAGGCCTGCTAGGGTCATGTCTGTGTGACAATTCTACCTGTGGAAGCTAATGCCAAAAAAAAAAAAAAAAAAAAAGAAAGAAAAGAGAAGACTTCTACAGCTTTAAACCTACAGGTTTAAACCTATGGATTGCATGATGGGAATAAGCTTATAGGTGATTTGTTAGTTGGTTTTAAATGTTTAATCTTATTATGTAGTAGCTATAATCTTATAATTACAGTAGTAATACTAAAATTGAGGAGTCGAGCGATGATAGAGTTTGAGGGGAAGAGATTTTTTTTTTTGAGATTCATTTCACATAGTAAAAGGATCCCCAATAAAAGTAAGATGGAATGAATCCCCTCTACGTCTTCTGTGACTGGGTCAGGCAGCTGTGAGAAGCTAAGAGAAGCCCTGATGTTATAGGTGGTTCAGGCACATTTCCACTTCTTTTTGGGATTCACTGGGGGGATTATTTGTTTCTCTTACTGGGCAACAATTAGCTAATACCCCACCACTGCAAGCAAAGTAAAAGCTGGGCCTGTGTTAACACCTGTTCTTGATGGAGTTGGTGGTGTATCTGATAACTTCTAGCTGCCGTAGGACTGGTAGCACATTAACATTGCTTCTCTGTTGTGAAAGGAAAATAGGAACGCCTAAGTCAACCATATGTAAAGGCTTATATTTGCTCTTCAAAAGCTTTTTTTGATTGTTTTTTTTTTTTTCAACATATCTTTGCTGGGGTTGGGCCACAGCTTGATGGATATTTGTTGAATGACTAACTATTGACTGATAGGCTAACAGTCTCCTTTGAAGTAGGCTGAGCAAACAAACCATTAAGTGGAACACGGTGTCTAGGTTACACAGCTCATTCATCTGCTGATCGCTGGGCACACTGCTGGTTATGACTACCTGAGACCCCGAAAGGAGAGAAAGGAGGTCCAGTTAGACCTAAAGGTGTGCAAGAAGAAGTGAGATGCTCAGTGTGGAATTAGTGCAGTGCAGCACAGGGGTGATGTCTTGACAGGGGTATTGGTCAATAATTGGTTGCAAGAAACAGAAGTATTATAAATTTAGCTCTCAGTAATAATAATGAATTTGTTGGAAGGCTGTGAGGAATCTCACTGAATTCAAGGGCAGGGATGACAACCAGACCTGTGAGAGGCTCGAGGTGGAGCTACTGGAAAGTTATTAGAGACTCTCCCAGCTTCTTGCCGGTGCTCTCTCCCTTCTTCTCTGTGTCTTTTATCTCAGCCTAGCTCAGTCGGTTTGTTTCATTTTTTTTTTTTTTTTCTCTGCAGACTGGCTTTCTCTGTTCTGCCATTCCTAGGTTTAAACCTGTTTACTTCAACCTGGACATGGTCGCCCTGGGCAATAGACCCAATACCAAGAATCGAAGTCCTGAGTTTCAGGAGACAGAATCTGATTGGTCCATGGCCAGCCAATGGGGTGTCTCCCCTCAGTCAGGTGTCCGTCTCTGTTCCAACAGCTGCAGGCAGGGAGAGGTACATGAAGATGGATAAACATGGCGGCAGGGACCATTCCTGTGGGTGGTCAGAAAAGGAGGCACTGACCTAGCAGGCAGCATATAGGCTAACATGTCTTTTTGTAGACAAAACTATGAAAAGGAAAAAAAAAAAGAGAGAAAAAAAAAACATGTCTGCTGTGGGAAAAACTGGAATGGCTTGGCTGTTGGATAAAATATTCAACCACATGTAGAAAATACCCACCATATATTTTCAAAAATGAATAGCTTCTGAGAACCGAGTTCAGGTTGCCATAAGAGTCTACATAATTCTTGATTTTCAAGGCGTTTCCCCTTCATTTTCCAAGTCTTTGGAGAGAGCAGTGAGTAGAAAATGTTAATGGCCAATTTTAGCAAATGACCATTTTGGTACTCCCAGGCCTCTCGTACTGGCTAGAGCTAATTTTTTAGAATGCCCCCTTGATGATCCTGGCAACTTGTTTCATATTGACCTGGAGAGACGGCATGGGCCCAGATCCAAATGTATGGCTGAGCCTACATTTGCTATACTTGTGGGCAAGGAAAAGCCGCCCCAATTACTCCACGTGGACTTCTCCTCTCTGAATACTCCACAGCTTGCCTGGTCTCATTGGAGACCTGCGGGGTGTGGTTGGGCAGGTTGAGTGAAACCGTGCTCATGACCCCCCTTAGACTCACATGGGAGTCTGGATTCTATGCTGATTGCACGGTTTCAGTTCTGTGCCTCCAGGTTCTCCCTCTGGACTGTGAGCGCTGGGGCGCAAGAGATGTGACTGCCTCTTCTGTTGCTTGCCCAAGGGGCTTGTGCAGGCTTGGCCACTGGTTTCTCTCCCCTGCTCCCTGTGGCCCTCCGAGGAGGTGCTCAGGAAGAACCTCACACCCGGATGTGAATGTAGGTTACTGCAGTCACCTGTCTACAGGTGTGCAGCTTACAGTGTAGTCTACAGGCTATGCCTTAGGACCTGTCTTTCATGGTGGCAGAGTCACTGTTGGCATCTGTTAAAGGGACCTCAGCCCATTGGGCAGGGAGAGTGCTTTCCTACGGAGCGGGTTGTGCTCATTTGTGAACTCACACCCAGAGCTGGTAAGACAAGCTTCAAGGCGGAGGCTAGTTTTCTAGGTCTTCCTCATGAACACGTGGTGGCTGCATTAGCTTCTCCACAGGGTCCTCCCACTCTAAGCTTCTGGTCCCAAGCAGTGAGTGACTGGCCGCCACTCGACCCCCACCTACTGGGTACTTGGCTGATGGATGGAGTCACCATCTCTGTGTTTGGGCACCCGGAGTCCCTGAGCTCCAGTCTCTGCAGGCCTTTCCCTGCAGAGCCCAACCGCAGGGTTTGGCTGATAGCCTGGAACTGCCTCACCATCATTTTTCACTGGCCCCACCCCAAAGGACAGCCTGCCCAAGTAACCTTTTTCAGTTGCTCCAACTTCCCTGGAGTGTTGACTTAGCCGGAGAGCACGCTCCCTCTTTAACCTCGGCGTGTTTGCTGAGCGGAGGAGCAGGCATTAGGTCCGCTTGACTCCATGAGCACACAGGTTCCTCTGTCTTTACAGGAGCGTCCCACGGAGGGGGTGCGGCAGGGGGCAGCGGGGACTGAGGAGGGAGGTGCAGCTTCCTGTTCTGCTGCCGGTTATCACAGGCTGTTCTAATGCTGCTCAAACAATATTGAGAATAACCCTGGCTCAATAGCACCAGTGTTAGGCTGCAAAGTCAATATTGGCTGAGCAAACACAGCAAATAAGGAGTTGCTATTTGCGTAGCTATGAGTACTTGTGTGCTCCGGCTGCGTCGACAGGGCCCTTGGAAATGAATGGGGAGGAGGTGGTGTCTGGAGGTGGAGTGGGTTCCTGAGAGGGACTATGCCAGGGTTTCTCACCTTGGCATTGTTAATGATTGGGGCCAGGTAATTCTTTGTTGTGGGGGACTAACTTGTGCATTGTAGGATGTTTAGCAGACCTGGCCTCTGCCCTCTAGATGCCAGTACCACCCCCTCCTAATTGTCCAGAGAAACCTAAATGTCTCTTGACATTGCCAACTGTCCCCTGGGAAAGCACAGAGGGTATAACCTCCCCCTGCTGAGACACACTAGGCAAGGTGCAGGACAAGGCTAAGGAGCAGACAGGGTAGAAAAGAGAGAAGGGCTGGGGGGTCCCTATGCTTTTTGACCCTCCTGCTCTCCAGCTGGGGCTCTCCCCAGTCTCTTGTGAGTGCCAAGAAAAGCCAGACTCTTTAAGAACTAGATGCAGTGCACAAGTGCCTCTTCGATAGAAGAGCCTTTTCAGCTGCTGGCTGGATGTCCGCGGCCACCTCCTTACCCTTGCCCTGTCTTGGAACTCACTCGTGTTCTCCACCCCGAGAAAGAGAGAGGTTGTGAGATGTTCAGATGGTTTATGTCTGTCTCTCTCTTGCAGAATTTCTGGCATGTTTTGCCCTGGCCGGTGACCTTCTCAGTCAGACATGCCTATTTATAACAATCTGTCCCTGGCTCTGCTTCCTCCCTTTGCCACAAGGGATTGGCTCATGCATTCTTGAATGCTGCAAGTGGCCAAGGCTGGGCCTGTGGGAGGGCACGGGGCAGGGAGGGGAGCCAGGCACGCCGGCCAGCGGGCCTCTCTGGGGACAGAGTACACCAGCTCAGTTCTCCCTCGAGGTCTGCAGGGTCACATCCATGTCCACCTTTGGCCTTCTGCTGGGAGGGCGATAGAGAAAGTGTTTATAGCCTGGTGAAGGCCAGGGCTGCCTCAGGGGCTTTCTGTGCCATAGCCAGCAGTCCTCCTTTCTGGGCTCCAGCCAGAGCAGAAAGACACCCAGAGAGGCTGTGCTGAGCAGCTCCTGTCACATCTGGACGCCTGTAGACTTCCCCTCCAGGCCAGGCTGCTGCGACTCCCAGGTTGGGGTGGCTTAGGACTCAGAAGAATAACACTGACAAGAATGAGCATCAGACACTGTTCCTTTTCTGAATGTTGCTCCTTTTGGTTGTGATGGGAACAGAAGGGGAGCCTGTACTTGGGCAGCTGTGACGATGTGGGGGTTCATGATTGCCATACCATTGGCAGTGGCTTCAGAAAGTGGCATCTTGGGAGGAAGGAAAACTCCTGGATCTCAGATGTTGAGAAGGAAAGAACAGGCAGGCAGAGAGAACCAGGCAGCCTTGGCGTGGTTCACAGGAAGGTGGAAGGTTGTGATTTTGTTTTTTTTCTTTTTTTTTTTTCAAAGTTAGCACATGCTTTATGCACCACTTCATTTGGCCTTTCCCCTGTTCCCCTTTCCTCCTTCCTTAGAGGAGGGGAAGACACTTGAGAAACCTACTGCCTGTGACTGCTTCCTAAAGGGACATGCTCACCAGTGTTTCGCAGAGCAATGGAAGCCTTTCAAAACTTGTCAGACCCATTGCCTGATTTCTTTAGAGACTTGGCAGGGGGCAGGTTGGCATGATTAGACTTGAGGCTCAAAGATGGAAGCATTCCTGAAGCAGCCATCCCGATTGTGGGGCCACCCGGGGAAATAGGGATCCCCCTCTCCAAAGCCGACTCTGCAGTCGGAGTGTGGGAGAGGGTCTCAGGGCCTGGCCCACCCCAGCCAGGGCCCCCCTGCTGTTGCCTGACCCTGGTGCCCCGCTTCCCAGCTCCCTGCAGGTGTATTTTCCTTTCTACTTGGAAGATGGGTGATGTGGGCTGGGGTTGTGGAGGAAGAAGCGTCGGAGTTAGCAACAGGGATGGGGAGGGCCATCAGCTGGCTTCACTCTTACCTCTCTGACATCCTGGAATCCTGTGTCAGACTTCATTTGAATAGAGGCTTCTGCTCTTTAAAAAGAAAAGTTGCAGCTATGGTAGAAAATGATGTGACTCTCCAGCCAGGGGCAACTGCGTTCTGTCCCTTACTGGCCACACTCACAGAAGGGGATCTCACCCTTTTGAGCCTTGGTTGTCCCATCTGCAACATGGGAACAGAAACATTCAGCCTCTAGGAGTGAAGCAAGCATAAAATGAGACTGTGTGCGTGTGATGACAGTGCTGTGCTCAATGCCACAGGCACTCGGGGAATGGAAGTCCTCGATGCCTTTGCCTTCCCTTCCAGATCCTGCTCAGCTTCCCAGGCCAGTCCAGGTTGAGGCTCCACCAGGTGGTCTCTTGAGACCTCACCTTTCATGCTCCCTAGTGAGCTCTTCCCTCTCTGAGAGAAGGACAGTGATAGAAAGAAGAGCTGCAGTAGAATCGAAGGACCTGGCTTTAAATGCTGACTCAGCAACTTACTAGCTGTAAGGCCTCAGGCCAGGGACTTAACCTCTCTGAGCTTTGGTTTCCTCATCTGAATAATGGGCATGATGATACTTTCCTCCGAGGTGCCAGTAAGTTAGGAGAAGGCAGTGCTTCAGAAATGTGGTTCTGGTTATGAGGCCCCTTTCGGGATTTGTTTAAAGTATGAGTTGCTTATTTCCACTGCTCGAAGCTTCTGATGCAGTTGGTCTGGGGTGGAACCCAGGAAGCTGCTTATTAAATAAGCCAGCAGTGGGATGCAGGCGGTGGCCCATTGAGCAAAAATATAGAGTGTGTGACCCCAGGGTCCCAGTGTCCTGGGAGCTCACCAAACATTGTCTGCAGGGGAGACCCCCACATAGCACAAATGCGCCCTATGTATCTCTCCAGCAGCTCAAGCAGGACCACCAGGAAAGCTTCTCAAGTGCCCTGAGATTCCCCCAAACGCCACCTCATGTTGCAGTCACCACATGGGGCTGTCCAGTTCTCCTGCCCCATCTCATCTGTCCACGTGCTGTGCCCCTAGGACTGTCCATGCGCTGTCTGTCACCCATCTGTCCATGCGCTGTCACCCGTCTGTCCGTGTGCTGTGCACCTTGGACTGCTTGAGGGGGCCTCCCTTGGCAGCTGTCGGCCGTACCCAACCTAGAGCACCCTTGTCCATGTCAAGGGCGTGTCCTCTGGATGCTTCTGAAGGTTACTGTGGTATAGGTATCAGATGGGGATAGGTCCAGTGTAGAATATGGGCTGCTATTCTCTGCAGCTCGCTGTCACTTTTGCCACTGGACACCAAAACCGCACAAAGCTTTGCAAGGCGTCTCGTGCTAAGAGCTCCGCTTTACTAGGGCTAAAAACACGGTCTGAGAGCTGGGCGGGACACAAACGCCATCTCTTCTCCACAAGCTACTGAGTTCTTCATGTGGCAGACATGTTTCTCTCATCCTAGAGTCTCGTGGCTGCTTGCAAAGGGGTGGGCACAGATATAAACCTGGTGAGTGCCTTTGGATTGGTTGGTAGCTCTGTGGGAGTGGAGGTAGCTCCGGAGAATGAGCTTTGCCTCTTTTCTCAGCTTCATCATTTTACATGGATGCGGTTGCTCCATCATGACCCGAGACCCAGGCTGCCAGCATACGCTCTCACCATCATCCCCGTAATGGTGAATACGCCCCTCCATTCATGTAGGGCTTTGGTACCACTGGAGTCATGGTGTTCCCCTCTGTGCAAAATCCTGCCATCATCCCATGCGACTTTGACATCCTTGTGAATAAGCTGTCCGCCATCCATGCCCCACATGCCTCTCACACCTTTCCAGGCACGTTGGCATCACCGCCACTCCATGCTGTCACTCACACCCTCAGTTCTACCCTATTGCTGGGGATTTAGCATTTCCCAGAGGATGGCCAATCATTGGCCAATCATCAGTACCATCCAGGGAGCTTTAAAATATAGATTTCAAGGTCCCAGACCTGTTCAATCAAAAATTCCAGAAATAAGTCCAGAAACTGGATCTGGCTTTCTGATGATCAGCCACATCAGGGACCACTGGATCTTGTCATCCTCTGTGGTGGTTCTCTGGAATTCACCCTGACAATAGGCCACCACCACAATCAGTTACTCCCAGACTTCTCACTGCCTGTGCCTGGTTTTCCCCTCATCAACGTATCCAGGATTTTGACTCTCTATTTCTTTTTCCTTTCCATCAGCTCCCTCCTCCGTTCGTCTGTGCCCCTCACGTAGGCTAGACTGGGTGAGCAACACATACCCTCTTCCCTGGTCCCTGCTGGCCTCCCAGGATATCTGTCTGCTAAAACCAGAGGTCAGCCTTCTGCACTCCTGCCCCAGTTTTGTCTCCGATACTGCTGGGATCACTGCTGCATGCTAACGTGAGGAGCCCCCACTCACTCAGATTCTTTGGGATACCTGGAAATCCTCTCCAGAGTTGTCAGCCCCGTTTCCCAATCCCCTCCACAACCATTCCAAGTTTCCACTGCTTTCCTCAGTCTTCCATCCCAGCACCCACAGCCTTGTGCACCTACTGCATGCCCAGCAAGAGATACAGAGCTGAGCAAGTCAGACGTGAGCCCTGTCCTCATGGAGCTTACAGTCCAACGTGGACAAAAGAGAAGCAGTAATGATCAATGCCCTTGATCATGCAGAAAGACAAGGGCAAGGGCACAGGGAAAGTGAAGCCCGCAGGTGGGAAATGCCTTTAATAGCCAGGCCCTGCCCCACCTGCACATCTAGGACACCACAGCTACCTGCTCTCCTTCCCTCATTCTTGCTGGAAGAGGGATCTTTCTGCTTTACGTGTAACCCCCTCCTCTGTGCTTGGTGTGGTTCCCTGCTTCCCCTGCCAGACACTTCACAGATTAGACCCCTCCTCAAAGGTTCAGTCTCTTTTTATCTATTGCTTCATCCCTTTCAGCTCAATCTCTCCTGCCTTATTGTTATTAGTAGTAATATTAACTGATTGCTGAAATTAATGCAGGTAAGTCTCAGTGACAACATTATTCACACACACACACACACACACACACACACACACAAAACAGCCATCAAATGGCCATAGAGGGAGGGATTTAAAAAGGCAGAGAACTGTGAGGCTTGGCAGGTGGGGAGAAGGGGACTGCACCGGGTGCCTTCCACAAGTTCTCTTGTTTAATCCTCACAACTTCACGGGACGGGTGTGATCACCCTGTTTTGACTCTGAGAGGTGTAGTCACTGAAGGCTGCAGAACGGCTGTGTCAACCAGTCAGTAGAAAAACAACCCATTCTGGCTGGGTGCGGTGGCTCAAGCCTGTAATCCCAGCAATTTGGGAGGCCGAGGCAGGTGGATCACAAGGTCAAGAGATCGAGACCATCCTGATCAGCATGGTGAAACCCCATCTCTACTAAAAATACAAAAAATTAGCTGGGCATGGTGGTGCGTGCCTGTAATCCCAGCTACACAGGAGGCTGAGGCAGGAGAATTGCCTGAACCCAGGAGGCGGAGGTTGTGGTGAGCCGAGATTGCGCCATTGCACTCCAGCCTGGGTAACAAGAGCGAAACTCCATCTCAAAAAAAAAAAAAGAACAACAATCCATTCTAAGTGTTCTATTTGCACAGGTTGTCCATTCAGGGAATTAGAGGCTGGCTCAGCTGCTGGAAGGGGAGGAGGAGCAAGGGTCATGGAAAGTCAGCATGCAGGCCTCAAAGTGGATGTCTTTCCAGGACTGGCCTGGAAGCGGTATGGAACCTCTAGGAAGCTGGTGATGACTCTGAGCCCCAGCTGTGAGTGGGAGAATGCAGGCAGAGGCCTGGAACAGGCTGCAAACCTCATATCTGCCCCAACCACCTTAGGAGAAAAATGGCCTCTCCTCTCTTTCACCTTCCAAATACCATGTGAGTGTCTCCCTGGCAGGATCCAGCCTGGGGCCCTGTAGAGAAGGGGAATCTGGGAACTCCAGGTCCTGGAGGAGAGAGTGGATGAGGGTGGTAAGGATTCAAGATGATGACAGACAGTCCAGCACGAATGCCACCAGGCAAAGCTGGGCCAGAACCCAGATCTGCAGGCTCCAACCCTCCACTCCATTGCCCAAGCCACTCTGCCCCGCATTGAACTTCCTCTGAAAGGATTTTGCCTTTGGCCTCTCACTCTGTAGAATTGTCTGAAATTCCTTCAACCATTAATGAATGTGGAAGACCATGGGCCGCTTCATGAACTTGAGCCACGAGCAGAAGAGAGGAGAGGGCATTCTTCTCCTAAGGCAGTTGGGGCAGATAAGAGGTTTGCAGCCTCTTCTGGGCCTGTGCCTAACATCTCCTGCCTATAGCTGTGGCTCAGGTTCATGAAGTTTCCTTTTTCTCAAATAATACTTCTTGCTTTAGCATCAAACACTCAAGATATCGGTCTCCAACCTAAGATTTTGAAGCTCTTTTAAATGAAGAATTCTTTGTCCAAATGTTACACAGAACCCCACCATACGCAGTGGGTACTGAAGGACCCCAGGCTGCATGCTAAGCGCCTCTCTTCTGTCTGCAGGGCTTGGCACATCAGGTTCTAAAGGACATTAGACAGAGGAGGAAAAGGAGTTTCCTCTGAGTCCAGAAAATACAGGCAAGTTAGAGAATTGCGGGAGTGAAGCATCGAAGAGGAGGCCTTTCTCTGCTTCCTCCCATTCTCACATGTGACTTTTATGGTTCAATGACCAGACTTCTTTGGAAAGAAATAGTGCCTTGAGGATTGATATCTGGGAATGGAGCTAAACAGAAATATGTGTCCCTTTGGCTGAAGTTTTCAGTGGGCCTCACCATCTTTTCCCAGCGTGGCTTTAGCAGGGGGAGTTGGGGGGACTCTGTTATAAGTAGCATCCTAGGCTGGATGGGTCCTTCCTTAGGATCCTTGGATTTCATAGTTTCGTTCTGTCTCGCTTTCCTACTTCTGCAGACCCTAGGCCAGTATTTGTGTGCATGTGTGTGTGCGTGTGTGCACATGTGTGTGCGTGCGTGTGTGTGCGTGTGTATACTTCATTGAAGTGAGGGAGACACTGGATTCTAAATTCTCAATTAATTGCAAATATTTTGAGATGAGTTAGTACTCTGGGCCAAGACAAATGTAATTTTGGATTATTAAGTCCACACGACAAATGAGTGCTTATTAATTTTTATTTATCTTGTGTGAATTCATAGGGACCAGCGATGGGAAAAAAATAATTGTCATTCTACTCATTCATAGAAAATAGCTGCTGATTTGGAGAAAACTCTAAGAAACAGTAGCATAAAATCACAGAATGTTGAAGCTGAAACCTTTATTTGCTTTAATTCAACAAATACGTATTAAGTAACTTCTCGGTTCTGGAAATTCAAAAGTGTACAAGAAACTGCTCCAGTCCTCAGAGAGCTCAGAGTTTGGCAACAGTAGGAATGTGATCAAGGAATACAGGTGGCATGAGATTACGGCAGGCTGTCATTAACTCATTGTGGGGGTAAAACAACCAGAGAAAGCTTTCTGGAGGAAGTTATATCTGAGTTGGGTTTTGTTGCATGAATAGGAGTTTGGCAGGAAACGAAGTTGGGGAAAGGCACTCTTGTCAGAAAGAACAAGAGCATAGGCTTGTTAATCCATGAGCTGAGTTCAGAAATCCAGCAGTCTAAAGGTGTAAAGTGGAGAGGAAGAGAGAGGGGTGGGCAGGGAGCAAATCCTGACAGCTGAGCTGAGGCTAGGTCTGGACATTTCCTCCGTGATCAGGAGCCATTAAAGGTGTAAAGCAGGAGAAAAACCACTTTGTTGGAACTATGGGGGTACACCAGAGGAGGTAAGGCTGGAATCAGGATCTCTTATGAGGAGGTTGCAGTGGATGGAGGTAGAAGCCAGGCGGAGGTAACGAGAAGGGAGAAAGTGGATGGGTTGTATCAGTTTCTTTTTTGCTGCTGCAACAAATTTTAGTGGCTTAAAGCAACACAACTTCATTTTCTTACAGTTATGGAGATCAGAAGTTCAAAATCAATTTACTGGGTTAAAGCCAAGGTGTCAGCCTGGCTGGTTCCTTTGGAGGCTCTAGGGTAGATGCTGTTCCCAGATTGCCTTTTCCAGCTTCTAGAGTGCCGCCTGCATGTCTTGGCTCATGGCCCCTTCTGCCATCCTCAATCTGCATTATTCCAATCTCGGCTACCATCATCACATCACCTTCTGTCTGACTCTGACCTTCCTGCACTCCTCTATAAGGACTCTAGTGGATATTCAGGGCCCACCTGGAAAATCTCATCTCAAAGTTCTTAAACACATTGGCAATTTCTCTTTGCTATATGAGTTAACACGCACAGGTCCTAGGGATTAGGATATGGACTTATTTGGAAGGCTGTTATTTAGCCTAGTACCTGGATACAAAGGACTTTGGGAACTGTAACCAGCACAATTTTGTAACTGTCTGGGGAGAATGGAGGTGATGGTGGGAGAGAAACCTCCTGTGGATACTGGTTGGGCAGCAAGTGAATGGTGGTGCTACCAGCTGAGAGAAAGAGGGAGGAAGAGCAGAGTTGGAGAGCAGGTGTAGGGGCTGGTGTGGAATAACGTGCTCAGTTTTGAACACGGTGAATTTGAGATGTCCAGTAGGTCATCAGATACGTGGAATTCAGGGGAGAGGTCCGGGTGAGAAAGAAATGTGAGTCAGCCATGTACAGTTGGTAATAGAAACTGAGGTGTGGGTACACAACTCAGGGAGCGTATAGAAAAGAAGTTTTTGAGCTTTATGATACATCAGAATCGCCTTGGCACAGAGTTGGCAGGTTTCACAAATGAAAGTACAGGAGGCCCTGTAAGGTTTGAGTTCCAGATAAACAACAAATATTTTCTTAGTATGTCTCACATATGGCAGGTATCTCGCTCGACCTGCCTCTGCTTGTCTATCTGAAATTCAGACGTAACTGGACATCCTGCATTTTGCCTAGTGACTCTACCCTGGGAGCATGTTAAAAACAAGACACACTTGTGGGCTGCGTTCCCAGGGTTTCTGGTTCAGTTGGTCTACGGGGAGGCTTTGGAATCTGTATTTTAACACGCTCCCCAGGAGGCTCAGGGGCAGTTGGTCCTGCGAGACACTGAAGGAGAGTGAGGAAGGAAGAGGGCTCAGCACTGAAGGGCGAGGGAAGGAAGAAGCCAGCACGCCGGCCTGAGAAGACCAGACAGAGCAGCAGGAGGAAAACCGGCCCTGGTGGCCTCATGCAGGTATTGTGGGGAAGAGCATCAGTGCAGCAGGAAGCTGTAAGAGGCCATAAGTTGACAATGTGGGGTCATTGGTGAGTGTGGCAGATTCGTGGAGACCTCGACATTCTTGTTCATTGGAGTTTTCCTTCAGTCTGGGCTGTAGCCAGGACACAGTAATCATGCCCATATATCTCTGCCCATATGCCTCTCTGCCTGAGGGCTTTCCCCAGCACAGCTTGGCTGCTGGCAGGCATGACCAGGAAATTCAGGAGTGCAAATACCCCAGGACAACCCTCACCAATGGGGCATGCAAGCTGGTGGACCAATGGCTCAGCCTCCCAGCTCCAAGAGCTCAGTCCACTCAGTTTCTCAGAGGGGACTCAGAGGGATTGAGCCTCAGTTGCCCACAGTGGTGTCCTGCTTATTAATTACACTTGGTTAGCTTCTCTCCCCTCCCTGTCTCACACTGTCCCTGCCCCTCCAATTCCCATTCTCTGGAATCACTTCTCGATTATACTACATGGACCCAGGACCATGTCTCAGGGTCTGCTTCTGGGAGGACCCAAACCAGGACCTTGGAGATTTCTGTTCCCATGGCGTCATAGGGTTGAGCTAAGGGCAGCAGGCAGAGGGGTGGGAAGGGGGGCGATGGTCCCCGGAAGGAGCCATGAGGCAGGGAAAGCCTGTCTTCAGTGAACCTCAGCCTGCCCTGGGTTCACCTCTCCTCCTTGGCAGCCTGCATTCCCTGGTGCTTATCTCATGACCCTGGTTCCATGAGGCCCCTCTGCAGAACCTCCTTCTGGGATCTCGGAACCCTGGTGGGCTGTTTCACTGGGACGCTGCCCTCTTCAGCCGTGCTAATGAGGGCATGTATCTATCCCCCTTCTCCTTTACAGATGATGATGTTCTTCCATTTCAAAATAGTCCTTCAATATCTTAAAGAAGGAAGGAGATGAAGCTTTCCTGAGCGCTGCTCTGTATACAACTCTGCTGTCTCGTTGAATCCTCACACCACCATGAAAAGTGATTTTTTTGGGCTGGGCGTGGTGGCTCAAGCCTGTAATCACAGCACTTTGGGAGGCCGAGGCGGGTGGATCACGAGGTCAAGGGATCGAGACCATCCTGGTCAACATGGTGAAACCCCGTATCTACTAAAAATACAAAAAATTAGCTGGGCATGGTGGCGTGTGCCTGTAATCCCAGCTACTCAGGAGGCTGAGGCAGGAGAATTGCCTGAACCCAGGAGGCGGAGGTTGTGGTGAGCCGAGATCGAGCCATTGCACTCCAGCCTGGGTAACAAGAGCGAAACTCCGTCTCAAAAAAAAAAAAAAGTGATTTTTCCCATCTTTTAAATGAGGACACTGTAGCTCAGGGGAGTTGAGTCACCTGCTAAGGTCACCCCATGCAGTAAGTGGTGGAGGAGCTTGGATGCTGGTCTGTTGCCTTACCAGGCTGCCTACACATGACAGGTATTTGAGGATGACACCCATGTTCAACCTGGCCCTTTCCCTGTCCAGGGCCTGTGATCACATTTTCTTTAGATGACACTTCAAGGGGCACAGCTCCTGAACTCTCACCTCTTGGGTGACAATCTTGGTGTGCCTTCCCAGTGAAATGTAGCACCCAGGGTTGGTAGCTTTCCAAAAGAGCCCTGTGCCAGTTACCTCTGCTGACCTGAACATGACACCTCTGTCTCTGACCCCAGGATCACGTTAGCTTTTGAAACAGCCACAGTCCTTACATGGGCTCATATGAAGCTTTGGGGTTACCTAACACCCCCGGGTCTTTTTCACAAGGCCTGTTGACAAGCCAGGATGCTCCTGGGGCAGATAATCATTTTGATCCCAAATGCAGGCCTTGACATTTGTTAGGACTGTGGATTTCATGGTTTGGCCTAACGTTACAACAAAGAAAAATGCAATAGGTGTTGATTTCTCAGATGACCATTGATTGCCAATTAATGAATTTATATTTGCTTGTCTCATATTTCCAAGTAGATTTTTTTGTTCCTTGAGGGCAGAGGGCATGCTTTCCCTCCTCTGCATTGCCTACAGGGTCTGGCACTAAGGTTGCAAACAGTAGGTATTCCGCAAGTATTACTATTGCCTGATTCAGAAAAAGACTCTCAATCCCTCAATCCTGCCCTTCTTGGCCTCAGCTTCAGCTCTGGTCAGCACCACTCTCCCATGGTAACACCTGCAGCTACACGGAGCACCCCCATCTGGAACACTTCCGGGGAGTGGCTTCTTACAGTAGCTGTGGCAGGCAAGATGGTGGAGTGAAGGAAAGAGCACTGGGCCTGGAGAGGAGAGACCTGGCTCTGAATTTCAGCTCCCACATGTGACTGTGTTCTATTCCCTCACTTGTAAAATAGAGACAATGAAAACAGGTTATATGTATTAAATCCATACTATAAAATGTGCTCCAATGTTTATTGCCCATAATCTCAACCCAGTCAGTTAGGAGAATAAACATTTCCATGTTTTAGATAAAAAAATCTGAAATTCAGAATAGTTAATTTGTTTGCTCAGGGTCACAAAAGTAGAATGCAGAACTGGCATTTGAACCCATGCCATGTCCTGTGCCCTTAGCCACTTGGCATCATCAATCTATCACCTCATAGATGATTGCACAAGAGAATGGCAACTCACTGGTAAAGTGCCCGTTGCCATGCCTGGCACACAGCAAGTACTCAGTGAGTGCTACCTCTCTCCCCAGCCGCCTCACCCCTTTAATTTTTCCCTTGCCTCAGGCAGAGCCAGGATGGAAAGCTAGATGTAGAGGAGATTTGCTTTCAATACAGTCAAGGGAGGAACTTCCTGACAGTTTTGCGTCCTCAGAGAGAGACCTCTGTTCTTGGAATAAGAGAACAGAGCCTGGCCCGCCAGCTGTTGGTGGCGGAACTCCTGTCTTGGTCTGGAGGAGGATGGAGTCATCATGGGAGGGTTGGCTGGGGGCCCTTGGGCCTTTGAAGAATGAATTCCTTAGTTCACGGGGCCATCCTGACCCCTCTCCACTTTTCTCACACATGATCTATCACCACGTGATGTTGATATCACGTGGTGATATCACCCACCTTCCCTGGCATCCTTCTACCTGCTTCTCTCCAGGACACCAGCAGCTCTCCTGTTGAGCCTGACATCGGCCATCTAACTGAGTGCATGATCTCTCTCAATTGCCAATCCACACAGCACTCTGTGGGTCTTCCTGAAATAACGATGTGCTCATGCCTCGCCCCAGCCAGGACCCTCAAGACCTTTCTATCTGTAGGTAAAGGTGCTAAGGGACCTTCAGAGGTCTCTCTTCCAGTCACCTAGGCCCTCTCAGGGATCCCAAAGCCTCCGGTAGCCTTTGTATGTGCTTTTCCCTCAGTCTGGGATCCTCTTCCTCCCTCTGTCTCTGCTAACTTCTTCTTCCCCTTCCAAGCCTGTGTATTTCCTTTTCCTGGTAGCTGTCTTTGATCACTCCTTTTCCTCCATCCTTGCCCCAAGTGACAGAGCTGGTCTCATGTCATCAGAGCCCCATCTCTAGACCTAGAGCTGAGCCATACACTATAAGCTTTTCTTGAGTCCTCCAGGTGCCAAGACTTGGCCAGACCCTGAGGATGCAGAGATAAATAAGCCATGTTCCTGGGCCTGGAAGAGCTCTTCAGAACAGCATGGAGTGATGTGTTGGCTAAGTGAAGCCCAGGCACTCTGGGGAAAGGTGTACAAGGAAGACAGATAATCCAGACTGAGGAAGTCAGAGAGGGCTTCCTGGTCGAAGAAGTGCTTAAGTAGAGCTTTGAGGTCTCAGTGGGGGATAGGACGTCAAGGAAACAAAGAGAAAAGGTGCTTAACTAGAGTCCTGAGTGTGCAAGCCATGCTGGGCACTGCAGGAGGACTGAGCCGAGGTCTTGTGGCCCCTGCAGATGTCTACCATGGCAGGTAACTGGGAAGGAGTCTCCTTGGAGTCTTCCCAGGTCTCTGGAAGGGCAGGAGTGGAGGATGCACAGGAGCACTAGGTTTGGAGGGACAAGAGGGTAAAGAGGCTGGCGAGGAACCTGCTTGATCTAGTGTCCTTGCGGGAGCCCTGAGTGGAAATTGCTTAGTGAGAAGGGCATCTGAAGTGGAGGGAACAGCACAAAAAGGCCAAGAGACCAAACTGAATGGGCCATAGTCAGTGGGACAATGAGGACATCTGGCTGGAGTGTGGAGAAAGAGGAGGGAGGGACTGGTCAGCTGGAGGAGGTTTCCAAGGTGACTGCACCTGAAAGTCAGTTATGGGCCAGACCCTGGGCTAAGTGCTTTTTTGAACACTACTTTTCATCTTCCCAGCAGTCCTGCACCAGCCCTATTTTACAGATGAAAGCATTGAGACTCAGAATGGACAAAGGACTCGCTCAAGACCACATAGCACCGACCAGAGCCTTGCACAACAGGTACTCAATATATATGTCCAAAGGGGCTGACTGACTGCGTGAATGAATGAATGAATGAATGATAGAATTCAGGCCCAAGCACGCCTGGCTTTCAGCTTGAGCTCTGTCCTGTCCTATACCTTGTTGCCTGAATTCTCTCCACCTCAAAAACAATAACTATAATTCTAGTGGTAAGGAGAGCGAATAACACAGTTTCCCCCTGAGCCTGCAGTGCTTGTTGCTTTGAGCAAAGCCCTCACATTTCTCCAAGCCAGGAGCTCATGGCCACATGCTTCCCCGCTTCTGGAATCTTCCGTAACTCCTTCTAGCGCAGCTCCATGCCAGCTGCCCTTTTGAAAGCCACTGTTTGCTTTCCCTGCCTCCAGTTTTATCATTTTCTCCAGGAAAATATTTGCCTTCCCATTATTTCAATCATGCCTCTCGGGTCCAGCAGGGAGGCTTTGCAGAAGAATGAGTCCTGTTTTCTGTTTGCTGTACTGGGAGGACAAACAGGTTTATTTGACTTACTTGCGTTTTCCCAGTAGGTGGACCCCTTGGAGCAAACACAGTCTAGACCTTGGGCTTCCGGGCCCCTTGGACCTAGAGTTGACTTGACTGGGGAGCATTTAAAATGGAAAGTGCTGCCCTTAAGCCAGGTTGGGGTGGATTGAGCTATTCTCTTTGGTTTATTACAGAGCCTGGATTCCTCTTATCATGCCAGGTGCCTAAACTGGAAGTTACCTTCTCTTGAGTCCAGGACACATTCAGTCTTCCTTAAATAGCAATCCAGCCCTGTAATACTTGAATGGATTGATCTAAGAGTGAGACTTCAAGATGAAAATGTTCTAGAGATTAGGGGTGGAATTAAATAGGGGGCTACTACCAGGGAGAAAATTATTGGGGTAAAAATGGCCCTGATTTTTGAAGCCAGACAGATTTGGTTCACATCCAAATGACAGATGAACTACTTGTTATGTGTGTGTTGCTAAGGATAGAGCTGTTGCTTCATTCATTCTGTAAACATTTCGTGATCACTTCCCAGGTGCCTTCCCCATTTTAAGTGGTGTGATACACCAGTGAACAAAACAAGTAATAATCTCTGCCCTTTGGAGTTTACAATCCAGTGGAGGGGAAAACAGGCAAACATAAGACATAAGAAAAACATATAGCAAGTTAGAAAAGGATCAAAAAAAGTAGAAGAGGGCCAGGTGCAGTGGCTCACGCCTGTAATCCCAAGCACTTTGGGAGGCCAAGGCAGGTGGATCACCTGAGGTCAGGAGTTCAAGACCAGCCAGGCCAACATGTAGAAACCCTACCTCTACTAAAAATACAAAAATTAGCCGGCTGTGGTGGCGAGTGCCTGTAGTCCCAGCTACTCTGGAGGCTGAGGCACGAGAATCTCTTGAACTCAGAAGGCGGAAGTTGCAGTGAGCTGAGATCCCTTCAGCCTGGGCGACAGAGTGAGACTCTGCCTCAAAAGAAAAAAACGGTGGAACAGGTTTAGTGTGATTGAGAAGGTGCTATCGGTGGGTTGAGGATTCAGTATAAATGGGATGGTCAGGGTAGGCCTCTTGAAGAAGGTGATATTTGAATAACAACTTGAAGGAGTAAACTACTTAATTCCAGGCATGTCTGCCTTCAAAGCCCAAACTCTTAAGCCTACACCACCTCTCTCCCAGTTGAAAGCCAGCAGTTGAATGGTAAGTATTAGTGCTTTTCCCTTCCTTTTAGAGTCTTTTGGGCATTCATCAACTAGGGAGACAGACAAGAAGGTGGTGGTGGAGATCCCAGCACAGCACCGTTGCCAGAGCAATGTGTGGGCATACAGGAGGGATCCTGAGGAGCAGGCAGTCACCATGATGTCCACGACTGCTGTTAGGGTTGGAGTTAACTCAGGTTGGGGAGTAGAGTTAGGGTGGGGAGGGCTAGATCAGCTGGGGAAGGTAAGGCTCATCCATTGAAGTTCACAGCACTCCCTAACTTTGCCCTGCAGACAAATGTACTATACAAACATTTATTGAGGGCCTACTAGAAACCAGGTCCTTTCCCATCCATGCCATTCTCCCAACTGTCTTGTGAAGCAGGCAACAGCATCCCCATTCCACAGCTAGGGAAACTGAGGCTCAAAGGTTGTAAAGATTATGTGTTGCTGACTGGCTTAGATATAACTTCGGATCTGTCTGACTTTACAGATGGGGCAATTTTTACTTTGCAATCATGATCAATTTCTGGTTGAACAGAAAATCTGTCTGAAAAGCTGCCAATGTCACTATCATCCTCTATATCACCATCAGCATTACCAACATCACCATCACCACAACCATCATCACTGTCACTGTCACCATCACCAACATCACCATCACCATTAACATCACAATCACCACCATAGTCACCGTCACCATCATCATCACCACAACCATCATCACTGTCACTGTCACCATCATCGTCACCACCACCAACATCACCATCACCATTAGCATCACAATCACCATCACCGTCACTGTCACCATCATCATCACTGTCACTGTCACCATCACCACAACCATCATCACTGTCACCGTCACCATCATCGTCACCATCACCAACATCACCATCACCATTAACATCACAATCACCATCATGGTCACCGTCACCATCATCATCACCACAAGTCACCATCACCATCATCGTTACCATCACCAACATCACCATCACCATTAGCATCACAATCACCATCACGGTCACCGTCACCATCATCATCACCACAAGTTACCGTCACCATCATCGTCACCATCGCCAACATCACCATCACCATTAACATCACAATCACCATCACGGTCACCGTCACCATCATCATCACCACAAGTCACCGTCACCATCATCGTCACCATCACCAACATCACCATCACCATTAGCATCACAATCACCATCATGGTCACTGTCACCATCATCATCACTGTCACTGTCACCATCATCGTCACCATCACCAACATCATCATCAACCTCACTCGGTGATTACAGGCAGCAGGGCATGTCAGATCATCTTGCTTAGCTTCAGCTTTCTTATCTGTGAAATGAGGATAAATATATCTACCTCAGAGGTTAGGAGAGGTGCTGAAGTAGGTCTTCTATTTCCTCCACTTCATCAAAACTGCTCTTTTCAGAATCATCAATGACCTCTGTAAATGTTGTCATTATACACTTCCTCCTCCTGGCTTTGTGACAGTCACTTTTTGGTTTCCCCTCCAGCTCACTGATCCCCACCCTCCTTTGCTAGCTCTGTCTCTTCTACTTACCCCAAAATATTTGAGTCTTGCAGAGCTTTCTTCATTCAGGCTCTCTAACTGCTTCCTCCCTGGTCCAAGCAACTGTCATGCTTCCCTTGAAATATTGTAGAAACTTCACATCACTAGGGCACGGTCAGGTAAGCAGACCTTAGAGTGGGCCATGGAGCACCCCCTGAGGAAGAAGCGTCCTTCCTGGACCCATCTGGAACTGACAGTACTCTTTTCAAGGAGGAGACACAGGGCTAATCCCAAGCAGAATATTTTACTGATAGTTTGTGAAGTCTCTGCCTCCTGGATCTGCATCCCTTTCAGCTTTCTGTTGCTTTCTGGGTTCGTACTGTCTCAGGTGATCAGAACCTTCAGAATCTTCCCACCCTAAATAGGTCCACACTGAGATGTCAGGGACAGGGAACCTCTTAGAAAGTGTCCCCCACCACCTTGGTTTCTATTTAGCAGAGAACTAAACGGAGTGCTATAGAGAGATCTCCAGTTAATAGCTGGGGACATTCACAGAATGCTTTCCTGAAAACTGAAATAGCACCCCTTTGGGGGCTACTGTTTCTGCCTCCACATCGGGGGGCCTGTTCTGAGACAGATGGTCCCCTGTTGGGCTGTTCTCACACACACGAGCAGAGGAATTCTTTTAGGTCCTCTTGGCCTCGGGAGCATTTTGAATCAGATGCCAGGAGAAACAGATTGCCTACCCCTTATTCTGGGGGCTGTGGGTGGATGGCTTTGAGAGGAGATCTCTTCCAAGAATGTGTTTTCCCTTACATCTTCAGGATGCCATGCACTTCCTGCTCTGCTCTTTTAAGGCTGGCATAAGCATGAGAGTTGCTTGGGGGGTAACGTCTGTACCGCCTCTGCCCCACTGCTCAGGAGCAAAGGCGGGTGGGTGTCACTTTTGGCATCCTCCTTTGTTCCCTTTGCGAAGGGCTACCCAGTTGGTAACACTACAATCTGCTCTCCACCGCCAGCTTAACATTCCTAAAATAGCTCAGTGTGATTGGGCCATTGCGTTGCTCAAGAACCATCCAGAGCCTTCCATCACCCATAGAATGAAGTCCCAGGCTTTCATCTCACATTCGAGGTTGCAGCCATCTGGCCTGCATTTGCTTTTCCAACCATGCCCCTCACTCCTTCTCTACTCTAGGTCTTCCCTCCAGACAGTCAGGTCGACCCTCCTTTCCCAGAATGCCTGGCCTCCTGGCTGCATCCACACCCCTCTCTTGCTTGAAATGCCACCCCTCCTTTTTGCCTGTATAAACTTCTTCCTGTTCTTCCAAGCAGGTTTGAGGCCAACCATGCAAAGGCCTCCTCTGCTTGGATGTCTTCCTTGATCCCTCCTTTCATTTGACCCCTCATTCCATATGACCACACAGAGGACCCTTTGTGACTTCTCCCACTGAGGAGGGTATATTTACAAAAGAATGACTTACCTAGCTATGGGCAGGAGTGGGAGAACCACAAGGGACAGTACCCGGGACTATTACCACCAACAGGTACACCCAGTAACAGGAGCGCTATTGCCACTCCTAGGCCTGAAGGAGCGAGGGGAGGAAACTTAACAAAACCTGGAAGGAGGAAGGTCTGCAGAGAAGACCACAGGGCTGTGACCTTCCATGGAGATATAGTCAGCTTGGGGAGGGCTCGCTGGTGAGTTAGGAGAACGAACACCCCTTGGCTGAGACCAGCTGGAAGCCAGAGCACAGGGGAGATCCTTAGAGAGTCCCTGCAGGTCGGTCAGCCTGTCCATGTGGGCAGAGGAGTGGAGGAGTGTGGAAAGGAATCTGGAGGGACATAAAGGGGAAGGGGATTCCAGCTTTTACCTTAGATGTCAGATGGGTAAATTGCGAAGACTTTGAATGTCACAAGTAGAAGGGTTCTTATGCTCAAGCTGTCCAACATCATTTCCCACATAGGAGAGTGGAAGCCCAGAGGGCGTTCATGCCGACCTGAGACCACACAGTAAGATAGCGTCAGAGACGAGACCGCAGAAGTGTGAACTCCCCAGTTCATTAGTCCATTGTTTCTTTGGAACAGAGCATCTAATAAGTTACACAATAGGAATTTGAGTTTTAGTCTTAATGGCCATGCTGGCTGTGTTTGGTAACTGGTGAGACGGCCTGACAGGAGTCTGTTTGCAAGTGGTGGCTGACGGTCCTCCATGGAAGAAGTTGCATCCCGAAGGGGGAAGCCACAGACAATGATTTTACCCAGTGGTATGTGGATTGACGTTATGAACACAGTATGGCAGGGTTTGTTTTTTTCTTTTCGTTTCTTTCTTTTTTTTTTTGAGTCAGGGTCTTGCTCTGTTGCCCAGGCTGGAATGCAGTGCAATCACAGCTCACTGCAGCCTCGACCTCCTGGACTCAAGCAATCCTCCCACTTTAACCTCCCAAGTGGCTGGGACTACAGGCACGTACCACCATACCTGGCTAATATCTTTTGTAAAAAGCTATTATTATTTATTTAGTTATTTTGAGACGGAGTCTCGCTCTGTCGCTCAGGCTGGAGTGCAGTGGCGCAATCTCAGCTCACTGCAAACTCCACCTCCCAGGTTCAAGTGATTCTCCTGCTTCAGCCTCCTGAGTAGCTGGGATTACAGGTGCCTGCCACCACACCTGGCTAATTTTTGTATTTTTAGTAGAGATGGGGTTTCACCATGTTGATCAGGCTGGTCTTGAACTCCTGACCTCGTGATCTGCCCACCTCGGCCTCCCACAGTGCTGGGACTACAGGGGTGAACCGCCGTGCTCAGCTGGCAGTTGTTTTTCAAGTGTGTTGCCCACCTGTGTTCCTGAACACCATTTGAATGCTCTCCCACGGAGAGCACTCTGTGTGTGTGTGTGTGTGTGTGTGCGCGCGCGCGCGTGTGTGTGTGTTAAAGGGGAGAGATCTACTGTAGAATCTGAAAGAGCTCTTTCACTCATCTCTGAGTCACACTAAACTTCAAGCAGCACTGCTGTGGGTTTTCCATAAGGGAGCATAATGCAAAACAGAGAGTCAGCTCTCCCTCACCCCACTGAAGACCTACTTTGTTTTAATTACTTATTTATTTGTTATTTCTATTTTTTGAGACGGAGTCTTGCTCTGTCTCTCAGGCTGGAGTGCAACGGCGCAATTTCGGCTCATTGCAACCTCTGCCTCCTGGGTTCAAGTGATTCTCCTGCCTCAGCTTCCTGAGTATCTGGGATTACACGTGCGTGCCACCATGCCCAGCTGATTTTTGTATTTTAGTAGAGACGGGGTTTCACCATGTTGGCCAGGCTGGTCTCAAATTCCTGTCCTCCAGTGATTCACCCACCTCCATCTCCCAAAGTGTTGGGATTACAAGCATGAGCCACTGTGCCTGGCACCCTACTTTATTTGAATTCTCTTTCACCCAATTTCTCTCTGCTGTTTTTTTTTTTTAATTGAAGCAGTTAAGTTTTGCAATGTTCAGACACTGATCCTTATGACTCCTGACGTCTCAGATTCAGCCTGTGGGAGAGCCAGGGCAGGGAGTATGATATCCAATTGTCAGTGGAAGGAATACACTCAGAGAAGTCAAATAAATGGTCTCAGCTCCCACGGCTAGAAAGGGATGGGACCCAACAGTAGGCCTGACTCTGAAGACCATGTTGTTTTGATTTTACCATATTAGGACTCTCTCCCCCTGCCAACGGTTCCTTTTTCTGAGTGTTTTCCTACTCCTTTACTCTTTTATCTCTCAACCCTTCTTCCCTCCTTCGCCTCCATCTCCCCTATCCTCTCTTCTCCATCTCTCTCTTTCTCCTTTTCCCTTCTCCCCACTCTTCTGAAAAGCCACAGCTTCTCTCTGTTCTGATATGCCTGAGACATTGTCCCAGAAACTTTATTATGTGCTTCTTGACACCTAGAGGGACACAGATATATTTGTTGGGAGAGCCTCTGCCTCCATGGGGAGAGAGGCCAAATGATTGACGTTCTGCTTCTTGTGCCAACCAAGGGGCCATTTGCAGACAGTACATAAAAATGACAAAGGAACATTGAGCAATCTTTCCTTGCATCAGTTAGATTCTGACATCTGCTTACTGTTTAATTATCTTTTGACTGAGAAAATGGAAAAGTTGACAAATAGTTTAACCCAACGAGAGTCAGTTTCCTTATTTTTCCCCCTTCGTGAGCGTGTTTTTAGAACACCGATCTGCCAACATCTCCTGGTCTCGCTGGGGCACTGGCAAAAAATACAGACAAATATTTATGTTCCATGAACTCAAGATGGTTTTTGTGTCGTTTTCATGTTTAACTGATTTCAAATGAACGACAATGGCTCTTAATGTGGTTACAAGAATTTGCCATTAATTTTCACTTGAAATTGGATCCAGCTGGTAAACATGCCTACCCTGTATCCTAGTTCTTAATGATTTGCCTTCCAAAAACATAGGCTGCTTCCCACTGGCTGATTGGTGCAGCAGCTTCATGAGGGCATCAATCTCCTATTACATGTGAACAAAAATAAATTGAGAAGATCACGCCTATTTTGGAATGCTTTGCATGTAGCCTTTGAGGCAGGTGTCTGGGACACTGGGTGAAGACCCTGGGTTCAGCATACTGTTCTTTCCTGGTCATGAAGATGCCAGCTCCAGCCCAAGTAGGAAGGAGGCTGGGTGGCCAGGGGACGTGGGAGTGGGGTGTGAGGTCTTAGAGCATTTAAAAAACCTTCTGTTGTCTTTCTACCTTGGATTTTGAGAGCACCACAGTGATGTTATAGGTTATTTGTGAGGTTTAAAGTCTTTCCTCTCTTGGTCTAAAATGTTGAAGTGGGTGGTGGAACAGAGGGACCATGGCATGAAGAGGAGAGTTGAGCCAGACGAATAGGCTTCTCCATCTGTGGGGACGTCATTTAATTTTGGAAACACCCAGTTTCTGTTTAATCAGTGTAAGAGTATAATTGGTTGAATTTTTGAAGGGGTGAGTGTTAAATTGGGTAACATGTTGGGCTTAAACTGGGGATAAGGTTTATGACCTATGAATAAAGAAGGGATTAGGCCACATAGTGGGGGTCGGGGTGGTAAGCAGGTTTCATACCCATGGTAATTCCAGAAGAGTGATCAGGCTTTCTGAGCTGCATGGTGGAGGGGATAGTGCAGCTGCTCTAGAGCACCGTGGAAGAGTTTCCTGATTGATTAGCAATGTCTGCTCTGGTCTCTGGGAAGGATGGCTGCACCCTTGTAGGTTTTCACCATTCCTGGATTGAGTGTCTTCGAGAGCCTTTTCAATTTTATTTTTGTAATAAGAATTGAGAAGTGAATGAAGCCAACCTTCTTATTTAAATGCACTGGAGGTTGAGACCTGGAAAGCCAGACTGGGAGGCCTACGGCAGTGCCTTTCCAACTGAATGTGTATACTCAAAATCAAAGGTCTGGACTAAGGCCCAGTAGCCTCAATTTCTGACAGGTTCCCAGGTGATGCCAATGCTGCTGGTCTGTGGCACACACTTTGAGCAACAAATACCTAAGTCAGCATCCTAAACCTGGGCCAATGCCCTTTCAGTGCAGGCACACAGCCTGCGTAAGAGCCTGTATATATGCTCCTTTCCAAGGATTATTTCCCACAGGTTATTTCCCACAAGTGATTCATCCAGACAGCCTTTTAACGTTTGATAGATTATTTCCACCCCCATCACCCATCTTTTGTTGTTCCTAAATGTGCTTTTCAGGTACAGCAGGTTTAAGTGCCTAGCCCAAGGGCTATAGATGGCAGAGTTGAGACTCATGTTTAAGTCTTTGCCCTGTACTAGGTGACCCTTTAAGCACCTGACTGGCAGGCCTCATTGTACAGTTAACGTGAGTGCCCTCAGCTCAAATGGGGCAGCTCTTAGAGCACTGCCAAGGGATTGTCCTGATGCTAAATATGCCTTCAGATCACATCAGAAGGCTAAACTCTGCCTTGTGATCCCCAGTTCCACCATTTCAGCCAGTCACGAAGGCAGGCAGACAGCATCTTACGGTCCTGGGTCCATGGAAGCCTTCTTTGTCCTTAGGAGGGTTTTAGAACCAGATAGATCTGGGTCAGAATGGTCGGGAGTTTGAGACCAGCCTGATCAACGTGGAGAAACCCCGTCTCTACTAAAAAAAAAAAAAAAAAAAAAAAAAAAAAAAAATCAGCCGGGCGTGGTGGTGCATGCCTATGATCCCAGCTACTCAGGAGGCTGAGGCAGGAGAATCACTTGAACCTGGGAGGCAGAGGTTCAAGCCGAGATTGCACCATTGCACTCCAGCCTGAGCAACAAGAGTGAAACTCCGTCTCAAAAAAGAAAGAATGTTTCCATGTCATTTGACCTTGAGCGAGTTACTTAACCTCCCCAAATTAAAGTCCCCTCACCTGTAAAAAGTCACATTCTTGCCTTTCAGAGTTGTTAGGAAGACGAAAATAAACGACGTAGTAAAGTGCTTGGCAGAATGCATAGTGAAGAGGAAACATTCCACTTCTCCCCTTTGTCCTTCGGAAGAACTGTCATGCCTTAGTGCTGCTATTCACCGCACAGATACAGTGGAACTATCCTAAATTCTTCTTGGTACAGTGACGTACTCCATAATAATGGGGTCAAACTTTGTGTGGTGCCTTATAAAATAGGAAACCATATTAATTACCAAATATCATTCTTTCATGATACAACACACACAAAAAACTATTTAAACAAACTTCAAAACTTATGCTCTAGAACGTGTCAGCACCAAGGACTATGCAGGCAACACAGACAAACTTGAAAATTAGAAGCAAACTTAAAATGTCTCCGTTGTGATTTGGCATTAGCAAAATCACCGATGAGTTTCACAACTTCTGCTGCCTTGTTTCTGCAGCGAGTGGTGTTAATTCTGTTAAACGTTGTTGTCACGGAGTGTTCCTTAAATAGTTTTTAATTGGTTTTAATTTGGAGAAAAAATGTTCTGCTGAAGATACAGGGGCAGGAATTGTCAAAAATAAAATTAACCAGATAACATTGTACGGAAAAACTTGGAGACATGCTGTGTCATTCTATACTCCCTTGGCGAATGTATGTATGCTTTTAATTTTGTCAATTTCACATGTTAATGATTTTCACAGAGCAGTAAGTTAATTGGTAGTGCTTCCAATGGATCCTTGGAATATTTCGTTTTCACCTCCTGTGTGTTCTTCACAGCAGACTTTTCATCCACATGAATTAATTAGGATGGTGGAAAAAAATGCAAACAAGTCAGCGGTTGTATTAACCCTGAAATCTTAGGCCTGTTTAGGTAATCAGTGTTATCAATTATCCATGAAAAAAGTGTAAGAAATATAAAATCCTTCTTTTAAAAAAATCCTGCTGAAGCTCAATGCCATCCTGACATTCAGCAAATCAATAGGTGGAGGCAGATGATGTACATGATGCCAAAATCTTTTCATTGTCATGGTATCTTGGCAAAATTTTAGCCAAAGCAGTTTATTGTTTTTTAATTTGGAGAGTATAGTCAGTTTTTTTCACCTGTCTTTTAAGATATTAGCATAGTTCTATATGTATGAATGCATGATTCTATTAAAGAATTCTGCATCGCTTGAGCTAAGGGAACAACAGCTGCTCTGACATCTCTGACTTTGCAAATGCCAGCCAAGCACCCACATTCTCTTGGCTATAAAGGAAGAATAGGTCAATATGCTTTCCTAGGAGTCATCAAGTATCACCAAGGAATAGCCCCAATCTGATTGCATGTCATATTTCAGGCGGGTCACACTCTGTTCAAATGGCATCTGGTGTACAATAGAATTAGAAACTTTTTTTCCCAACCTTGAGAAGACCTGAATTATGCAGGGGGAAAATTGACAAGTACAGTGATACGGTGATGTGTCTACACTTAAGTATATGTAGTATGTCCTTGCATTTGCTTAGTCAATAGGGTACCAAGAGATGAGATTTCAATGTTCCTGTCTAACGGAAAGAGTAGGTTTTTATTAATAGCGCTTTGTAGGTCATTGGCTACAGAAGATGTGTACTTGAATATTAATGATATTCTCATTTGATTGTCATGGAAGTCAGAGTGGAATTCTATTCAAGCACGGTTTTTATTTATATGCCAATGGTGACATGTGGATTTAAAAATCAGTTGCCTACATGATAGTCACAGTTAGTACCATAGAAGCTTTAAACTCTCGAGGGCTCCTAGTAACCCATGGCCCTGAAACAGTGCACCGTCCCAGCTTGACAAGGGTCCTCTAGTTTCCCACTTTCATAATGATCAACGGGGTGATCAAAGCCTCCACAGCCTGGCCCCAGCTTCAGCCCAGATCCCCGCCTAACCAAGCCCCTCCCCAGCCCCACTGCACTGTCTCTCCCGAGCAAGGCTTCCCTCTTCTGCCTCTGCTCCTGCAGTCTCGTGTTCTGCTTTTGAGGTTTTCTCTGCTCTTCCACCTGCATCAATCTTTCTCATCCTTTAAGACCTGGCATAGACCCTGCCCGGTGGGACTCATGGCCTTCGCTGGAGAAAACTGGTCATTGCCAACCCTCAGTCTGGCAGAGAGGAAGCCAGAGGAGTGCAGACCCTTCTCTTTCCTCCTGCTGTGCATCCCCTGCTGCCTGTCAACTTTGGCCAAACCCAACTCGGAGAAGGAGGACAAGAAACCCCTCGTGTGGCCCTTCCAGGTCAGCCTCCCAGCCAGAGCAGGGTGGAGAGGGATGGAGCCTGGATTGGGAGGGGACCCTTCTGTCTTCTCCCAGGAGCACCCTGATGACTCCGCCTAGGGAGGCCTCTCTACTCTGAACCCCAGAGCATGTCTGGTTTGAATGCACACTTGGCCTTGAGCAGCTGTCATGTGTCTTTGTGTTGTGCCGCAGGGTCGTCGCTCTCTTGCGTTTTCAGTTTGCATCATGCTCCCCACTGACTATGGAAGCTCCTTGAAGCAGGGACCTTCACTTACTCTCTTTGTATTTCTCATATGGAAACAAGTAAATATCCTGCAATGTCTTGCTTGTGTCCGTTTGGAACATTCTGTTCCTTTGTTGCCATTCCACCCCAACCCCAACCCAAACACACACCTCTAGGGCATCAGGACCTGTGCCTGTTAGATTATTGTTGGTAAGGGGGTGGGTATTGAGATAAGGTTGAAGAAGCCGGGGTTTTTGGCCCCGGTTTGGGGAGTTTTCAGCAGATGGAGTAAGAAGCCAGAGCACAGAGGCAAACAGAGGGAAACTGAGGGCCAGACCCAGGAAGAACTGGGTGAGGTGGGCAGAAAGTGTCACTAAAGCAAAAGGGGAGGGAGACAGAGATTGACATGGGATGTCAGTTGGGAGTCCAGGGCCAGGGGACGCGGGCAAGAGAGTTACCACCAATGAGACGCTGGAACTGGATGGGAGGGCTCGGATGCAAGGTTAAACAGGGTGCCGACTGTCCCTGTGCTGTCCAGTATGTCAGCCACTAGCCATGTGTGGCCATTTAAATTTAAATTAACTAAAATTATGTAAAATTAAAAATTCACTTTCTCAGGCACACTGGCCACATTTCAAGTGCTCTACTGTGTTGGCCAATGTGGATGCAGGTATTTCCATCACTGCAGAACCTCCTGCTGTACAGCCTGGTCCAGTAGAGAGACCAACTTCCTAGAGAGCTGAGGGTCTTAACAATACTACAAACAAACCTGTTCATTTGCTCCGACCTGGTCTTACCTGTCTCGACAGCAGATACACCTAGCTCCCAATCTTCACTGTGCTAGTGAGTAATTGCCTGATGAGTCTCCAGATCTCAGCTTTCTCATCTAGAAAATGAGGCGAGTGACAGAGGACTATCTGGATTGAGGATTTGGAGGTGTCGTGAGTGGCCATAGATACGAAGGAGGAGCTCTCTAATGAACGTTAGATCCCAACCTCCTAATGACCACAACAAGGACACGAACCAGCTCTTACCCAGAGCTTGCTCAGCCAGCGCTGTGCTGAACAGTGATCGTCTTATGCAATTCTCACAGTAATTTTCTAAGAAGATAATATCACCATTCCCTTTCACAGATGAGGCAATAAAGCCTCAATAAGATTAAAACAGTTGCTCAATGTCACATGGTAATGGAGCCAAGTTTCTTTACATTTGATTAAAAACTGTCAAACATCGTTCTCTGCTGTTTCCTGTAATATCTTATCTTCCCACCTAGGCCATTAAGAACATCTTAGGCTTCATGTGAATCTTGCAACATGCCTGGCACAGGTCTGGACTGATGCTCGGTTGCTAACTGGCACATCCATTTTGATAAATTTTAATAAAATATTTAAACTTTCTTCAGCGCTGATTATTGACTTTAATATTTAAGTGCATACTCACCAGTGAGGGTCTTGACGACTGATTCAGGAGTGCTCAGTTTCCATCTTTAATTTGGTGCATTGCTTGCAGAAGGCTTTAGATCCTGGAGATTTTAGAACCACCATGCTCTTGAGTGTAGAAGGAAAAGGCTGGTTCCCATTTGGGGGGCTCTAGAAACGGAAAGAAAGCAATGGAACACTGCCTGGCTTTGCCTGTAAGCAGCCTTAAGTTGGAATCTAGTGTGCCTTTGGTTAAGTTGCTCATACTCTTGAAATTTCAGTTTCTTTACCTGAAAGAGACAACGTCCTACTTCTCCTAAGGGGTGGTCTTGAAGACTGAATGACCATATGACTCTATAAAAACTTGACCCGGTGCCTGGAGCACAGATGCCTTCAGCAAAGGTCATTCTGATCTCTCTGGTGAAAGGGAAGGATCCCTTATTGTCTGAACCACACGTATTTAAAGAAACTAAAGCTGTGTGTCCAGGAAATTATGCTGATTATGTTAATATTTACCTTGATGGGTATATAGTGCATAGATTAGCTATAACTGCGGAAGGCTGGGGAGATGCCAGCGTCACTGCCTAGCCTCCCCCACCACTGGGCTCTGGACTCCCACCCATGTCAGTGGTCCTAGTGCCCACCGGCTTTGCTTACCAGGTCCTGGCTGAAGCTATGAGGGAGGCCTGGGGGATTCCTGGGCTGCAACTGAGACGGTTTAAAGAAAAAAGTGTGTGAGCACCTGTGCAGTACTGGGGTGTAGGAGAGGTGATAGGGCTGAGAGGCACCGAAGCCAGTGACTCAAGGTAGTTTTGTGGCTGAAATTGTTAGGTGGCAACAGCCTGAAAAGAAACCTGGGGCTCAGCAGCCTTTCCCGGCCACCCCCTACATCAGTTTCCCAGCAGGTGGCAAACAGGGAAGCCGAGGGAGACATTTCTGGTTTTCCTCTGGTGAATCCCAGCATGAGCTGGTCTTTCCCTGGGTTGTTGTTTGGGGCAGGGGGATTCTGAGCACCCATGGGTAGGAGTCACCATGTCGTCTGAAGACAGCATGTGACTGTTAGACGAAGTAGTGACCTCTTTCTCCAAGAAGGTGGGGGTGTGGCACTTTGGTATGGAAATTACTAATTTTAGAGTTAGATTCCCCTGGGTTCCAGGCTTAGCTCAGTCATGTGCAAGCTGTGCCTGACTGGGCAGTTACTTCGCCTCTGTAATATTTTAGGAACACCAACTTAGTATTGAGGTTTTCACAGGAGTTTTGTCTTCTAATTCTCACAAACAGCATGGTGTAAGGGATGTTATTCCTATTTCACAGATGATGAAAAACTGAACCTTCAAGAAGTGAAGTTCCTTTCCTCCCTCCCTCCCTCCCTCCCTCTCTTCCTTCCTTTCTTCCTTCCTTCCTTCCTCTCTACCTCCCTCTCTCCTTCCTCCTCCCTCTTTCCTTCCTTTCTTTTCCTCCTTCCCTCCTTCCCCCTCCCTTCTCCCTCCCTTCCTCCTTCCTTCCCTCCCTCCTGCCTTCCTGCCTTTCTTCCTCCCTCGCTCTCTCTCTCCCTCCCTGCCTGCCTGCCTCCCTACCTTTCTGCCATCTTCCATCTCTCTTCTCTCCCATTCTTGATCAGTCCTGCTCTTTCTTTAAAACGTGTTTTAAGTGCCTGCTGGTTTCACCTACATGATCATCTTTAAATGTATGTTTGAGTTCAAAGACACCTGCTTGGACTGCTTTCCAGCCTCCACCAGCAACATGCTCCTTTGGGTCCAGACCAGCTCTGTTCTCCCAAAAGAAGAGGAATGGCTGTCACAGAGAGGAGTTCCCTTCCTCCGCAGAATCAGATGCTGTCCTTGTGGCCAGCTTGGTTCCCACCTACCTGATTCTGGAGCCCTGGCCCAGAACTCTGTGTTCACCGTGAGAAGATACCTTGTGATAAGCCACTCCTGGAGGCGTGGCCTAACTCAGGATGTAGGTGGAGAGTGGGTCACTACCAGGCTTGGCCACCACCCAGATCCCCTTGGACCAGGGGATCAAGGCTTCGGGCTCTGTCAAGGACATGAAACAAAGCAATGGAGAACAACAAAAAGGGAGACCTAAAAAGCAAGCATTTTGTCCCTTGTCCAGACTTTGGAAACGTTTTGTTTTGAGAAGAATTTAATTGACAGAGTGGGCTTGGGGATGGGGGCTACAAAGGCAGGTTGAGGGGGGTCAGTAAATATCAGAGAGTGAGCCTGGTGGGAGACTCTGTTCTACCAGCTCTGAAATGACCATGGGAATGCAAGAGAGAGTTTGTTTTTAACCATCTACAAGCACATGGGAGGAGAGAAAGTTCTGGAATTTCCCTCTCTCTCCTCTCTTCCATAATTGGAGAAAAGCTGGGCCATTTGTCATGCTCTGGTTACCAATACTTCAGTGTCTCCTGGGCACTTAGGCGGTACTAAGCTGAGTGGTCAGCACACACAGAGGGTGTTATTCCAGCCTCAGCTCATGCTGGTGGGACCTAGAAACCAAGTCCTACCCAAAGCAGAATGAAATACACACCCCACATATCAGCATCATATGGTTTGTTTCTAAATGAAAAGCTTTATAGTTTTTTTCTTTTTCTTTCTTTTCCTTCTTTCTTTCTTTTCCCTCCTTCCCTCCCTCCCTCCCTCCCTCCCTCCCTCCCTCCCTCCCTCCCTCCTTCCCTCCTTCCTTCCTTCCTTCCTTCCTTCCTTCCTTCCTTCCTTCCTTCCTTCCTTCCTTCCTCTCTCTCCTTCTCTCTTCCTTCTATCTTTTTTGATTGAGACTGAGTCTCACTATGTTGCCCAGGCTGGTGTCAGACTTCTGATCTCAAACAATCCTCCTGCCTCGACCCTCCACAGCACCGAGATTACAGGTGTGAGCCACCATTCCTGGCCTAGAATTTTCTTTTATCAGCACCCCACTTTCTAACAACTTTTAGTGACATTGGCCAAAGGCCAGAATCTGCTTCTGAAGGCTCCTGCTTTATCTGAGGCCTCAGCTCTTGCCCCTCTCCCTTGACCTCTATGCTAATGTAATAATTTCTTATTCTTAGAGTTATGGGCTCAGGCCCAGTGTGGAGAGGCCAGAGGCTAACTGAAAAGCAGACCCAGCGAGAGGAAGAAACTCATTCTCCCAGAGTCACAGAGCTTTCAGCAGAGCGGGGACAGACCTCCTCTGACTCCCAGCCCAGGGCGCTTTCCTCCAGGTCTCGCCCAACCATGAGTTGTTCTTCAGTGACCCCGGGCTGCCTTTACAGCTCCAAGCGTCACCCCCGAGAGCTGCCTTGACTCTTCAGACCTCATCAAGAACAATAACAACAAAAAAAAGCAGAAAGGAAAAAAAAAGCAACGAAAACAAAAAGTAATAAAACCCTCCACCGTTCCCCAGCCCTGACCCAAGACATCTTCATTGCGCAAATCAGCGGTGAGGTTCCCCCACAGCCTGCTCGGAGGAGGGTCATTGTGCCAAGGAAAGTGGCATGTTTTGGGACTGCACCCCACCCTGTGTGTTTGTAGGTGCTGTACGTCTGCACGTTTACGCTAGAATGTCTTCAACAGTGCCAGCTGTGCTATTTGTTTTTCTCAGGCTGTTTTCATTAAGGCTGTGGCCTCCCGGGCAGAGCCCAGGGACTTAATTACGGCACCCAAAGGTTATCTCCCCAAACTAAATTTCATCTTTTGTCAGGCGGCTGGAGCCAACCCTGCCAGCTGTCTTAATAATGGCTCAGACCTTGCCTCCTGTCCCTCTGCTCGGAAATGAGGCTGGCTGGGTCAGTTCTGTGCCCACACTTACTGCCTGCAATGCTTTGTGAGAGGAGTTCCTGCCCTGTGACTCTTGCACAGTTTCTGGAATGACAATAAAGGCTCCAGTGATTGAGGGCAGACATTGCCTTGTCACCTTCATATCCCCAGCACCTAGCCCAGGTCCAGTGCAGAGCACAGGAAAATGTGCCAAATTATTATGTATTTCCAAATGCTTCTATTTCACTCGGGTTGGTCAACTCCTCAGCTCTCGAGTCTATAGCTTCGGCTGTTCCCTCTACCTACAATGCCTTTTCACCTCCTTTCTACTGCTCAGAGTCTTGTCACCTTTCAAGGACCAATTCCACCTCCTCCTAGAGGATGTACTTCTTAAGAAAAAGGCTTGGGCTCACTTATGCACGTATCCCTATGTAGACGTGTTCAGCACGTGCCTGTAGCATGAATGAATAAATGAAGGAATGAAACTCTGATTTCTTCCCCTACCCCTCTCCCTTGACCTTCTCAGAAACCCCCCAGCCCATGGCTCTCCCTCCCACTCATTGGGGTGACCTCCCAGGGGTGCCTCTTGACTCCTTGGTCACCATCTGGCCCAGCATCCCAGGCTATGATTGGCTATCTTGGGGAAATCTTTTTCTCTGTCTTCTAACACTATTTGCCTCTTTTTCTCCCAACTAAACTACGTCCAAGGGAAGTCCTACCTGAGGTGACATATGGCATGCTGGCTCAGGTCATGTCTAGGGGGCCCACCTGGGATGGAGGCAAACGGGCAAAATCATGGGTCCAGGGAGGAAAGGAGTCAGGTCCTGGAGATGCGCTAGGAGGTGAGCAGGGAACGTGCTCTCAGGCACATACCACAGGCTTTAGAGTGCAAGGCAGAAATATTTTCCTCCCAGAAGGTACAGTGTTCCCTAAAGTTTAGCATTAGCAGCTAAGGACTGCTGAGCAATGACCATGGCTCTCAGGAGTTCAGATCCCAAGGCAAAGATGAGGGCTCACAGCAGGAATTGGTTGCTCCGTGCTGGGCCTGTGTGCTCTTGACCAATAGGAATGGGCAGTGGCCAGAGGCCTGCAGGCGAATCCTCTCACTAAAGCAGTCAGTGGCATTTCAGGCTCCTTGAAGACTGGGTGCATGTCACCACCTCATCCCAGTGTTTGTCCAAGCCCCATTGTATCAGAATCTATGGCATGGGACCCAGGAACCTTCACCTCTAACAAGCTCCCAAGGTCCTGCTTAGGTGCACCACAATTTCATGACCACTGCCTCCTGCTTCTCTGAGTTTTCACACACCACAGCTCATGGTTGGACAACATAAATATTTCAACTTACAAGACACAGGGGGTCTTCCCTGTCCCTTGACATCCAGGTAAGATCAGCTCAGATCCCCAAATTTCTCCTCCATGGAGATCCAAGGACCCCAAGATTTCTGAGCCTCTCCTGGAGCTACACATTCAATTGGCTCTGACTGCTTCAGACTCTTGCTTTCACACTGACTGTCTTCATCCCACACCTCACGGACCCAGATGGGAAGCTCAGCCGCTTCTCATTTTCCACATAACAATCTGCTGGCGCAAAGCATTCGTGGGTGAGGCAGATTTATTTGAAGATACGGGGTGGGGCGGGGGTGGGGATGAAGGAAGGATTTACATCACTGCAATGCAAACAACTTCAAGTTGAACATGAGGTGTTCCCATTCTTAAAATGCCCTTCTGGCCACTCCGCTGCTGGGTGCTTCTCTCTGGCCGTTTGCTCCAGGCAGCTACAGCGTTGTGCCATCTTGCTGCTCTCCAGTCCCTTCCTTCTCTTATTCTGCCTCTCTCCCGTTTCCCCGTTTCTTTCCATGTTCCCTACGGAGGGGGTTGACCTTTGCCCCATGGCCTTTGCTGCAGCAAGCACCACATGCCTCCATGCCTCCCCATCTCCTCTTGAAGATCTCTCCCCAGATAGAGACCATTTCCTCCCTAGAGGAATCCTTGTACTCTTTGTAGGTGAGAACGTTTCACCTCATTTCCTGGATGTGGAGTGCTGAAGCTGGAAGGGATCCTGGAGATCTTGAGTCAAACTCCAGTGAAGCAGTCACTGGCCCAGTCTCTGGCAGGCGGGAGGCAGAGTGGAGGCTAGAACATAGGTCCCTGGCTCTCATGCAACGGCTTCGCTTGATTAATTGACTCCAGGAGTAACTCAGGCTACCAAAGCCCTCTTACAAAGGTAGCAAGGCTTTGGGGCAAGATCACATGGTCTGCTCAGACTATCTGAGGACACCTGTTGGCATTTCTTCATCATCCCACCCTGACTCAGAAGTTAATTCTCATAAGCATAGTCCTTCTGCCTCTGCACAGGTGTTGGGGCAAGAGCCAGCTGGGATTCCAGCTCTACTTTTACCATCAACATGCAGCTCGATCTTGGCCATCAATTGTCCTCTCTTTGGGGCTCAGTTTACCCACTGTTAAAAAGAGGCCTGTTTTTGGCACTGTCTTAGCAATGTGTAGAACTGTGTCAGGAGCCGTCAAGGGTGGTGTACGTGATCCAAGCACGTGAGTGGGGCTGGGGAAGTAGGGATTCAGCCCCTACTATGATCAGAGGCAGCTCTCCTCATGTCTGTGCTAATGACTGGGGTTCATAAGGGCTTCTAGTCAAACTAAGATTTCTGTTGCTTACAAAATACTTCAAAACCTCGGGTTCAGCTGACATTTGGGGTCCACAGCTCTAGTGACCTAGGAGCCTCATGGCTGTGGCAAAGCAGGCTGTCCCTGCGGGGCTCCACACGGCTGTGCCTTCCATGTGGCGCCACTCATAAGCAAGTGGCAACATCCATCACGAGGCACTGGGGGCAGCTGGGCGGACGGGCGGGTCCCCATTGTGGAGGCTGTTTGGGGACTTTCTGAGTATTGGTAAGTGTGAATCAGGCCCCAGATTTTCCATTTCCTCTGCCCATTGCTCTTTCAGAAGAGCGTATAAGTGTGTGCTTCAGCAAAATGCAGGTGCTGAAAGTTCCACACGTCCAAAGAGGGTGTGGGAGAGAGCAGAGGGCTGGGTCCAGGTGGGTACGGGGCATTTCCACTGTGGGTGGTATCCTGAGGGTGAACAGCCTGCCCCCCCCGCCCCGCAGCCCTTCTGAGGGTCAGCTCCCTTGTCAGCTTATGTGCTCTGAAACTCTTAAGTGTCTCTTTGACCTGAGTGTCTGAGATTCGGAGCAGCCAGGGCTTGCGTGGTGGCCCCAGTGCTAAGAGAGGGGCTCTGCCGGCCAGTATGGCCCTGGTCCCTACACATGTGCAGATGCAAGCCTGGCCGGCTATCAACTTCCTTTGACCTCGTTCAAAGATTAAATGAAGCAATGTGTATGTGCAGCACCTCGGAGTACACCCAATGGTCTCCTAGCCACTATCTCATTTGGCCTCACGCAAATCTGAGAGAGAGGCACAGCAGGGGACACTGCGATGCCGTGTGAGATGTGCCTGTGGACAGAAACAGGTCTTTGGGCTCTAAGACCAGTGCTCTTTGCTTTCCACTATGGCACCTCCCAGCTCAGCTTCTGTCCTTGGCTTCATTTCCGACTTCTCCACCATTAAGAAGAGAGGCATTACTAAAAATGTTTCCTTGGCATTTCTTACCCAGCCTCAGTTATTAAAACAACAGCTTGATATTTTGTTCCTGAGGCCATTCACTCTCTGAATCACTTATTTGCTTATACACTCACCTCATTTATTTAGTTGCTCACCCCACACATGTAGCCATTTATTCACTCATTCATTCATTCATTCAAGTCCTTGTTGAATGCTTACTCTGTGCTCAGCTGATGGTGGGCATCAGGGAACACAAAGAATGCTGAGTCAAGATTCCTGATTTTGAGAAGCTTGTTACACTCTCATTGAGGAACAATGGAAAGGGGTGTCCTACATGTTTTGTCAGTCACAGAGGATCCAGTTTGATTTCTTCTTACTATTGAAGGCTGATAGATACTGCTTATTAAATGGCTTTCCAAAGTCCCAGATATGTTCTGGTTGGGGAAATGCTGGATTAGGTGAGTTTTAGGTCCCCTGAAGTGCTGGAATCCCATGGTGCTTTAGGAGCTTAGAGAAGGGAGGGTACTGATAGTTGAGGTCATCAGGGAAGGCTTCTTGGAAGAGATGGGAGTTGAACTCAGCTTGGGAGGTTGTGTGGGATTTTTGAACATGAAGAGGAGAGGACAGAGGCCCAGGAGGATGGCAAGAGGGGCAGGACTGAAGGCCCAAGCATGTTCAGCAGCTCTGGATAGGCAGCCAGGCCAGGTCTGTGTGTGCATGTGTATATGGATGCATGTAAATATATACATGTACATGTGTGTATGCATATGTGTAAATGTATGTGTGTGCATGCCTGTGTGTGTATGTGTGCACATGTGTGGGGGGGAGATGAGCATGGGATCAGGGCAAAGAGGAGGATTTTGAGCTGGGGAGGGCGAGGTTTATGTGCAGGAGGCTGTAGAAGCACCTGCCTTTCATCATTTTTCCCATTACTATTTGGCTTTGTGTCAGTTGCACCTGACATGTGAGGGGCAGCCGTTCTCAGCAAATTTCCCTCCAGCTTTTTTTCTTTTTTGATATGGAGTCTCACTCTGTCACCCAGGCTGGAGTGCAGTGGCGTGATCTTGGCTCACTGCAACCTTCGCCTCCCAGGTTTAAGCAATTCTCTGCCTTGGCCTCTTGAGTAGCTGGGATTACAGGTGCATGCCATCATGCCCTGATAATTTTTGTATTTTTAGTAGAGACAGGGTTTCACCATCTTGGCCAGGCTGGTCTTGAACTCCTGACCTCGTGATCCACCAGCCTTCCCAAAATGCTGGGATTACAGGCATGAGCCATCATGCCCAGTCCCCTGAAGTGCTGGAATCCCGTGGTGCTTTAGGAGCTTAGAGAAGGGAGGGTACTGATAGTTGAGGTCATCAGGGAAGTTTTAACAAGAAACATGGGCTTTGCTCGTTGTGTGGGCGATAAGGCAGCCTTTGCCTCTTTCAGCTTTTGGCAATACAAGCATAAGCAAAGAGATTTTTCTCTTTCCTTTTTTTCCTTATAGGGAAGAGAGCGAGTGAGAAAACAGTGAACTATGAGTGGAAAAAGAGAAGAAAGGAAAAGGTAGAGGGAAGAGAAAGGGGGAGAGAAAGGAGGAAAAAGGTGACAGAGAATGGTAAAGAATGGTAAAGAAAGATAAAAGTTTAAAAAGAAAGAAAAGGAAATGATTAGAGAAGAGGTGGAGTTAAAGGGAGGCTGGAGGGGAGAGAAGAGGGGGAGAGAAAGAGATAGGAAAGAGCAAAAGGAAGACAAGGGGACTGGAAGGAGGGAAAACAGAGGAATTGAAGAGAGAAGGCCAAGGGCAGTGTCTTAATTCTCTCTAGAGCTTTGGCTATTTTATTTACTTATTTATTTTGCCAAAAATGCTTGGGATAAATATCTGAATTCGTCAGAACGTGAATGCCCCGGAGGACCAACTTTCCAGGGTTAATTACACAATAAACCGCCTTTCCAGATGGCTGTTTCCGCGTCTGCAGAGAGGAAAAGGAACAGCTGCTTGGGGTCCCCTCTCTCCTTGGCCTCCTGTGGCTGTGCGTTGCCATGTGCACCATCTCCACGTGGATCAGAACCTCTCTCACAGGCTCTCCCCCTAACAAGCAGTGTCATAGGTGGTGATGGCAGCGGCTGTCATGGAAATGTCTCTCTCTGTCTTCCCAGAGACGTGACCATTCTTAAGAAAACAACATCACACACACACACACCCCCTCTCAAAAAACTTGAGATAGAGGTATTTGCCTAACCTCATAAAGAAAACCTATTTTAAAATAGAAATAAGACAAAGATATCTTCTACCAACAGTCTCTTTTTAAACATTTTCCTGAAAATTCTAGCCAATGCAAAATTTCATCAAGTCAGAGGAAAAAAGGACCTTAAGTACTGAAAATAAAAGAAAACTATTATTGGTTTTAGGTTACATAATCACATATGCAGAAAACAAGAAGAATCACTAGAAAAACTCTTAGAATTTATAATGGAGCTTGGTATAGTGACCAAACAGATGGGAACCCTGAAAATCTCAGGGTCTCATCTGATTTAGTCTCAGCACAGAGTTGCACTAAAATGAAACCGGTTTGACTCCAGAAACTGGAAAGGCTCATGTGGACTTTTAGGGCAGGCTTTCTTAACAAGGCTTGTCATCCCCGGAGGTTTTACAAATTTCACGACATAGAAAGTTTTCCAGAAATTCTCTCTAGATGTTCTTTTCTCTCTCCAAAGCTACACACTCAGGGCAGAGGCTAATGTGCGGTCACGTCTCTGTTCAGGTAGTTCTTTCATTGCCGCCGTCTGTTCTCCCACCTGCATTTTCTCCTTCGCTGGTGGACCCCACTGCCCTGAATCTCATCAGACATGTTTATGACCTTTTGGTTTTCCCCACACCCACGCTGAGGCAAGGACTGAACCCTGGGGGACCACAGCTTTTCTTTCTCTCTTTCTCTTTGACCAATTTTTTGTTTTGTTTCCTTTCGTTTTGGAGGCAGACTTTCGCTTTTGTTGTCCAGGCTGGAGTGCAATGGCACAATCTCAGCTCACTGCAACCTCCACCTCCCAGGTTCAAGTGATTCTCTGGCCTTGGCCTCCCAAGTAACTAGGATTACAGGTGCCCTCCACCATACCTGGCTAATTTTTTGTATTTTTAGTAGTGATGGAGTTTCACCATGTTGGCCAGGCTGGTCTCAAACTCCTGACTACAGGTGATTCACCCACCTGAGCATCCCAAAGTGCGGGGATTACAGGTGTAAGCCACCATGCCCAGCCTCTCTATGACCAATTTCCTCTTGAATTATCACTGGGAACATTACTAGTGAACATATTCTTCTCTCTGATGCACAAGATAAATACACAAAAATCAATAACTTTCTTATGGACCCACAGTAACCAGTGTGAAGATAAAAGCAAACAAAAACGCAATCTACCTCTGAACAATTCTCAGTGAAAAATGTGTGAAGCTTTCATAAAGAAAGCGACAAAACTTTATTAGTTTTGCATAAGAGAAGATCTGAATAAGTGGAGAAATAGGACAGATTCTTGGTTGGGGAAAAGGAACAATGAAAGATGTTAGTTTTCCCTGAATTAATACACAAATCTAGCAAAAACCTCAATGAGTCTGGAAGAATAACAAGTTAAAAATAGCTAAGAAAGTTTTGAAAGAACACAAAGACAGGATTTCCTTTAACATATATTAGAATATGTTTTAAAGCTACAGCAACTGTCCAGTAAGGTACTGGCTCAAGAATATATTTTAAAGCTACAGCAACTGTCCAGCAAGGTACTGGTTCAAGAACAAGTCAGCATCAGTGGCACATAACTGGCCTCTGAAACTAACCTTACTATAGACACGAAAGCAAAGTGAAATAAAAAGAAGCATTGCAAATCCGTGGGAAAGGGTTGGATTAACAAATGCTGTTGAGAAAATTAACTACTTGGAAGCCAATCTTTTTAGATCTTTACCTTTTTCTCAAGCAAATTCCAAGCAAATTAGAGCATTAAGTATTAAGAAAACTGCAAAGCAGAAGATGAAAATTTAAGTGAATATTTAAATGATCTTAAAGTGGGTAATGCCTATCTAACTTAAGGGCAATTGAAAAAGTCACAAAGGAAATTGTCAGTAGAATTGCCTACACAAAGCTCTAAATGTTTGTTTTTAAAAGAGAAACTATAAAAATAAAATGGTAAATGACAAATTGGGGAAAATGTTTGCAACAGAATTGGCAAAAGGCTAATATCTTAAGATACAAAGAGCTCTTTCAAAGTCTAAAGAACAAAAAGACTAATATCCCAGGGAGAAAAAAGCTGGCAAAGAACATTCACAAAATAAGACATACAGATGGCTAACATATGAGAAAATGTTTAATTTTACCATTAGCCAAAGAAATGAGAAATAGAACAATAATAAAATCCCATGTTCACTTGTCCAATTGTTAAGATTGGTGATGATGATGATGATGGTATATGTGTTAGCAACTGGGTGATGAAATTGGAGCATAAATTGGCACAACCTGTCTGGAAGAATTTCAACAGTTTTCATATTTTTTGACTCCATGGTCCTACTTCTAGGAATCCATACTAAGAAAACGCTGGCTATGAGATCAGGATGTTCATGACAGATTATTTATCAGACCTAAAAATTGGAAATAATTGTTAAACATGTAACAAACGAGGATTGACAAAATACGGTATATTTATGTTGTAGAATACATTTTAAGGCATATATTCAAAGAATATTTAATAAAATGGAAATGTGCTTACAATGGATTGTTAAACTTAAAAAAAAAATCAAAGCTCTGTGTGTGTGTGTGTGTGTGTGTGTGTGTACATACGTATGAGTGTTGAATCTCAATTTTCTACCCTTCTGTAGGTAGTAAGGAGAGCCAGAGTTAACATGATCTGTTATTTACTTTCATGCCCTCAGTCCCCTTACCTGTGAAATGGGATCATAATGCTTGACCCTCAGGGCTGTGTGAGAATGAAATGAGACAGCTTATATGAACAGGATGTAGGTCTAATCTTTCATGTATCTCTGTCTTCTCTATCCAAGGGAGTTGGATTTTCCTAAGGGCAGGAACTGTGTGACTCCTTGACCTGTAAAAGAAAGTGTTGTACTGGGTGTTCATGTGTCCATGGGCTCCAGCTCCTCGGGATCAGATGAGAAAATGGCTGTGCTTCTTTCAAGAGCTAACAGGATGTGATTCTCTTTTACCCTCACAGTTAAAAGTCACAGCCATCTCATAGTTTGTCTGGGTCAGGGCTGGGCCTGCAGGGCTCTCAGGCTGGGCTACTGCTCATGGACAGAGGGACTGACCGCTGGAAGGATGGAGTAATTATGCTCACACGTGACAGCAGGGGTCTTCATCTGTTTGGTCCACTTTGGAGTTGCCAGTGCCCAGAGCCAGGTCTGGCTCAGCACTCACTGACTGAATGAAGAATGAATGGAGAGACGGACTGATGGACAGACTGCCTGAAGGACAGGCAGACGTCCTGCATCATCTTTGTCTTCCTTGGACAGCCTGGTGGAGGCTGGGGTTTGCATCTCTCGCTGTGTGCATGCTGAGCAAATCCAGAGTCGTGGTCCAGGAAGCCTGAGCCACGTCCTGTGTTGCATGTTTTACCTGCATTGTATATTTGGAGCTCACTTTTATCCTAGGAGGCTAGTATGATGATCCTCGTTTGCATATAAAGCAGTGGCCTCAGAAAGGGAGGGAAAATTTCCCCAAGGTCACGCAGCTTTTCAGTAGAGGAGTCGGGATTTGATCCTAAGTGTTTCTGATATCTAAGCCATTTGACCTTGAAGTGATACACTACAAGTGTTTCTCTCCTTAAACATCTCCCTTTTATAGGAAGAAAAGAGTCCACTTTTGCTGTGTGTGCATCTTGGGAGGAGTACGGGCTCTGCCCCTAAATCATAGCCTCAATATGAGTGTGGTGCTGGGAATGGGCCATCGGCGTGGTGACGGATCCCCACCGTCCATCACACCCCCGCAACACCGTGACACGCAGAGCAGGAATGTAATCAGAGTGATGGTGTCCTGATCTATGAGGATGTTCATCATCTCAGGGCTGGTACCTTGACATATTACTGTAGCTTGCTGTCAGCGCGACAGCCCCTTAATGTATTTCTGTAATACGTCACCCACTGATGGTGACCAAGGAGGGCTGCTGATGCTAGTGGGTTGGAGCCCTTTCCGTGAGTCTCCCTGAGTTCTTGGGCTCTTAAAAATTCATGTGAGTTTGTGTGTGCCTTGGGAGAGAGCATAAGAGAAGGAGGCAGGAACAGAGACAGAAATACGAAGGGAAGATGAGTATAGAGAAGCAGAAATACAAGAAGGAAAAGAGAAAAGGCATAGATGGGAAAAGAAAGGGAAGAGAGAGGAGAGGAAATGATGGGAAGAGAAAAGAAGAGGTGGGGGGGGAAGATAAAGATGGCAGAGAAGAAAGAGTGAAAAACAGGAGGAAGAGAGGGGTCAAGGGAGAAGGAGGAAAGGAAGCAGAAGAATCAAGGCCAAGGGTGCAGTGGAAAAAGAGAGCAGCAGAGAGAGTAGGGAAGCACCCAGCTCTGGAGTGACGTGCAGATGTTGCTGGAGATTTGAATCCTTTTATTTAGCCTTGGTGAAGACCTGGCTCTCTTGGGGGCTGGAGGGGCTGTGGGAGGAGGTGGGATTGATTGCCCGAAGGGAATGGGGCCAGGATATGAAACTTCTTTCTCCTTTCACCGAGAGCGAAGAGGTTTTTATGGTCAGCCACGACCTTTCTCATTCTGCCTCCACTGCTGTAGAGGTCACCTGGGTGAGAAGAGTCTCAAAACTGCCTCTTCATCCCCCAATCTGCCATGTAGAGCTGAGCTGAGCTCTAACATCTTTGCTCAGACAGCCCAACAGCACCACAAGCACAGAGACCCCTAACTGTGGTCTCCCTTCTGGCTTCCCTGTTGCAGTGAAAGGTGCTGCCAATCTCTAGAACCTCGGTTTTCAGGGGCATCTATTCTCGTTATTCTCTCCACATTCAGATCTATCAGATTTGTAGAGCAGCTCAGTCTCTTTGGGCATCTTACCAGCTTCTCTTTGCCTTACCCATTATCTAGGCCCTCTAAAAGCAGAGTCTGGAAGCTGACTCAGCAAGCAAGAACCGTTTCTTCTTAGAAGCTGAGGATGGATTATACACGAGTGATTTCATTTCCTATTACATGTTAATCACTTTCATTTCTGGCCCATGAGTACTACAACTGGGAATCAAGGTGAAGACCTGACGCAAAAATAAATAGCAACCTGAGTAGCCAGGAAGGCCAAGAGAGACAGTTTCAGAAGGAAAGTGGGGACTGGGCAATTGGCTCAAGAATGAGACTGTGAATGGAGGTGTGACCTGGGGCACCACTTCTATGTGGCATCTGGCACACGCTCTGGGTTGGCTGCTGCTGCTGCTGAAAGGGCTCTCAGGCCCTTGCAATGTCAAGGTTGAATTCCCTTCCTTGGCATTCAGGGCCCCTGACAGCCGGGCTTCTACATTCCACTCCTGTCCTATCTCTCATGGCTCCTCCTATATTGACACTCCATTTAGTGCAGCCAGCTTCCCCTGCCTGCCTCCTCCTAGTGCTTAGGCTTCCCTAGGGTGCTCTGTCCTCCCCTTGCTTTCTATCTAAATTCCACCCCATTTCAAGGCTTCACTGAAGTTTCTCCTCTGTGGAGCCCTCTCTCCTCTTGCCATGCTGGTCATGTCTCTCGACATGTTGCATCTCTAAGCTCTCTGAGGGCAGCATGCTGCATGTTGCATCATGTTGCATCTCTAAGCTCTCTGAGGGCAGGGGTCATGTCTTCTGTTTCTCTGTAACCCTCATGGTAGGGCTAGAATAAAGCCCTTTCCGATGAACAAATGTAAACAACAGTGGTGTGAGTTCTGACAGGAAAGAGGGACCAAGATAAGGTCTTGTGACAAGGCACAGTGGCCCTGGCCAGGCTCCTGAACAAACTCCTCCTTATCACCCCAGGCCTCATTTTCCTCATATGTGAACTGAAAGGACAGGATGATATCTATGACTTATACATTAAAAATCCCAGCACTTTGGGAGGCCGAGGCGGGTGGATCACGAGGTCAAGAGATCGAGACCATCCTGGTCAACATGGTGAAACCCCATCTCTACTAAAAATACAAAAAATTAGCTGGGCATGGTGGCGCGTGCCTGTAATCCCAGCTACTCAGGAGGCTGAGACAGGAGAATTGCCTGAACCCAGGAGGCGGAGGTTGCGGTGAGCCAAGATCACGCCATTGCACTCCAGCCTGGGTAACAAGAGCGAAACTCCGTCTCAGAAAAAAAAAGACAACAAAACCCCTTAAACCTTTTAGTTCCAGATAATTTTAGATTCACATGCAATTGCAGGAAATAATACAGAGAGATCCCATGTATCCTTCACCTTCTTTTCTTTGGTGGTATCATCTTGCAGAACTACAGTATAACAACCAAGATGTTGCTATTAATACAGTCAAGATACAGGCCAGGTATGATTGTAGCTCATGCCTGTAATCCCAGCACTTTGGGAGGCCAAGATGGGCAGATTACCTGAGGTCAGGAGTTCGAGACCAGTCTGGCCAACATGGTGAAGTCCCCATCTCTAGTAAAAAATACAAAGTTAGCCAAGTGTGGTGGTGCACTTCTGTGGTCCCAGCTACTAGGGAGGCTGAAGCGGAAGAATTGCTTGAACGTGGGAGGTGGAAGTTGCAGTGAACCGAGATTGCTCCACTGCACTCCAGTCTAGGTGACAGAGTGAGACTCTGTCTCTTTCTTTCTCTCTCTCTCTCTCTCTCTGGCATGCGCGTGTGCGTGCACACACACACACACACAGCTGGGCCTGGTGGCTCATGCCTATAATCCCACACTTTAGGAGTCTGAGGTGGGCAGATCACATGGCCAAGAGATCGAGACCATCCTGATCAATATGGTGAAACCCCGTCTCTACTAAAAACAGAAAAATTAGCTGGGCATGGTGGCATGTGCCTGTAGTCCCAGTTACTCAGGAGGCCGAGGCAGGAAAGTCGCTGGAACCTGGGAGGTGGAGGTTGCAGTGAGCTGAGATCGCGTCACTGTACTCCAGCCTGGTGACAGAGCAAGACTCCATCTCAAAAACAAACAAACAAACAAACAAAAAAATTACAGTCAAAATACAGAATGTGTACATCATCATGAGAATCACTTATCTTGCCCTATTATAAACATCTCTATGTTCCCCTCACCCTCCACCCCCATCCCTGACTCCTAGAAACCATGAATCTATTCTCCACTTGAAGTATTTTGTCATTTCAAGAATGTTATATAAATGGAATCACACAATATAGAAGCTCTGTGATTACCTTCTTTTACTCAGGATAATTATCTGGGGATTCATTCAGGTTGCTGCAAGCATCAGTAATTCATTCCTTTTCATTGCTACATAGTATTCCATGGTATGGATGTACAGTAGTTTGTTTAACCAGTCGCCACTGATGGACCTCTGGGCTGTTTCTAGTTTTGGTGATTACAAATAGAGCTGCTGTAAACACTTGTGCACAGGCTTTTGTGTGAACATGTCTTCATTTCTTTGGGATAAATGCCCAGGAGTGCAATTGCTGGATCATGTGGTAGATGCATATTTAGCTTTCAAAGAAACTGCCAAATTGTTTTCCACAGTGGCTCTACCATTTTACACTCCCACCAGCAATATATGAGTTGTCTAGTTCCTCTGCAGCCTCACCAGCATTTGTTGTCACTACGCTTGTTTATTTTAGCCATTCTGATAGGTGTGTAGCAATATTTCATTGTGGTTTGAATTTTCGTTTCCCTGATTGCTAATGGTGTTGAACGTCTTTTCATATGCTGATTTATGACCTATATATGCTCTTTGGTGATGCCTCTTCATTTGTTCTGTTCATTTTTAAATTGCATTATTTGTTTTCCATTGCTGACTTGTGGGAGTTCTTTCTATGTTTTAGATATGAATCCTTTGTTGAATATGTGGTTAGCAAATATTTTCTCCCATTCTGTAACTTGTCTTTTCATTCTTCTAACGGGGAAGATTATTTTCCTTGGAAAAGAAAACAAATTTAATTTTGATAAAGTCAATTTATCAATTTTCTTTTTATGGATTATGCTTTGGGTGTTGAGTCTAAGAACTGTGCCTAGTCTTATATCCCAAACATTTTATTTTTATTTTTATTTTATTTTATTTTTTTAAAAAACGCTTTGGAGTTTTGCATTTTTCATTTTGAATTCATTTTTATATAGTTATAAAGCATGAGACTTAGGTCAAGTTTCTTTTTTTTGTTTGTCTCTGAATGGTGTGCAGCTGCTCCAGCAGCGTTTGTTGAAAAAACTATCTTTACTTCATGGAATTGTTTTTGCACCTTTGTCAAAAATTGATCGGGCATATTTATGTGGGTCTGTTCCTGGTTTCTCTTTTCTGTTCTATTGATTTATGTGTCAATTCTTCTGCCATTATTGCCCAGTCCTTATTAGAGTGGCTATTTGAGTCTTGAAATCCGGTAGACTGATTTCTCCCACTTTATACTTTTTTTGGAAATTGTTTTTAGTTATTTTAAGTTCTTTGCCTTTCCATATAAATTTTAGAATAATCTTGTTCATATATACAAAAAATCTTGCTGGGATTTTGGTAAAAATTGTATTAAACCTGTATATCATTTTGGAAAAATGGACATTTCTACTACGCCAAGTTTTCCTCTTCAGAAACCCAGTATGTCTCTCCATTTATTTAGAGCTTTGATTTCTTTCATCAGCTGTTGTATAGTATTCAGCATACAACTCCCATATACGTTGTATTGGATTTATGTCCTAAGTATTTCTTTTTTTGAACAATTATACATGATATTGTATTTTTGATGTCGGTGTCCATGTGTTCATTGCTAGTATACAGAAATACCACTGGTTTTTATGAATTTGTCTTTTACCTTGTGATAGAACACCACTGATTTGTTCTAGGAGGTTGTTTGCTGGTATTTTGCATTTTTGTAGTATCCTTGAAATTTTCTATGCAGACAATCATGCTATAGCTGCACGTGGAGACCATTTTTCTTTTCTGATTTGTATGCTTTTTAGTTCCCTTGCTTGCCTTATTACATTGGCTAACACTTCTAGCATTGTGTTGAATAAGAGTGGTGAGTGTGGACACCCTCGCCTGTTTTAGTCTCAGAGGGAAAGCATTCAGCTGTTCACTGTTAAGTATAATGTTACCTGAAGGTATTTGGTAGATGCTTTTTATCATATTGAGAATGCTAGTCCTCTATTCCTATTCTTTTTCTGAGAATTTTTATTGTGAATTATTGCTGAATTTGGCCAAATCCTTTTTTTTGCATCAATTGATATGATCATATGATTTTTCTTATTTCACCTGTTAATATGGTTGATAACATTAATTCAGTTTCAAATATTGAACCAGAGGGCATCTCTGGAATAAACCCCATTTGGTCATGGTATATAATTCTTTTTATGTATTGCTGAATCCTATTTGCTAAGATTTTGTTAAGAATATTTGCATCTATATTCATGAGGGATAATGAACTGTATCTTTGTCTGGTTTTGGTATGAGGGTAATACTAGCTTCATGCAAGAATTGGGAGTGTTCCTTTCTCTTCTGTTTTCTGGAATAGATTGTGTAGAACAGGTGTCAATTCTTCTTCAAATATCTCATAGAATTCCTATGAAACCATTTGGGCCTCAAGAATTGTTTGTGTGAATTAAAAAAAAAAATCATCAGATAAAGTAGACTCTGATGATTTTATTTACTCCAAAGCCTACTTTATAGGATGATTGATCTAGCCACTCTTGCTTTCTTTTGAGTAATGTTTGTATAATATATATTTCCCTTTGTTAAAAAACTTCCAACTTGCTTTTGTCTTTGTATTAGTCCATTCTCCCACTGTCATAAAGAAATATTTGAGACGGTGTAATTTATAAAGAAAAGAGAAAAGGTTTAATCGACTCACTGTTCCACAGGCTGTATAGGAAGCATGGCAGCATCTGCTTATGAGGAGACCTCAGGCGGAAACAGGCATCTTACACAGCAGGAGCAGGACCAAGGTGGGGGTAAGGGAGGGGCTACACACTTTTAAACAACCAGATCTTGTGAGAGCTCTCTCATGGGAACAGCACCAAAGGGATGGTGCTAAACCATTCATGAAGAATCCACCCCCATGATCCAATCACTTCCCAACCAGGCCTCATCTCCAACAACGGGGATTACAATTGAACATGAGATTTGGGTGGGGACACAGATCTGAACTCTATCAGTCATTCTATCTGAAGTGAGTGTGTTGTAGCAGCATTTAGTTGGGTCATACTTTGCAATCTATTCTGCCAGTTTCTGTTTTCTAATTGGTGTATTTAAGCTGTTTACATTTAATTTCATTATTGATATGTCAGGGTTTAAGCTGTTGTTTTATTTTTTGTTTCTTGTTTGTTTTCTGTTTCTGTTTGTTATTTTGCCTCCCTACGAGTTACTTGAACACTTTTTGAGGATATAACTTTTCACAGTCTACTGGTATGCTCATCTTACCAGTCCAGGTGAAGTGTGGAAAACTTCATAACCCTTTCTATATCTTATCCATTCAAAACCACATTACACATTGTTATACGTGTTGCTGCAACCATCAAACATAAATTATAAAACTAAATAACAAAAGGAAAGTCTATTTTTTTTTTTCTTTTTTTTGAGACGGAGTTTCGCTCTTGTTACCCAGGCTGGAGTGCAATGGTGCGATCTCAGCTCACCCCAACCTCTGCCTCCTGGGTTCAGGCAATTCTCCTGCCTCAGCCCCCTGAGCAGCCGGGATTACAGGCATACGTCACCATGCCCAGCTAATGTTCTTTTGTATTTTTAGTAGAGACGGGGTTTCACCATGCTGACCAGAATGGTCTCGATCTCCTGACCTCGCGATGCACCTGACTCAACCTCCCGAAGTTCTGGGATTACAGGCGTGAGCCACTGCGCCCGGCCAAATCTATTGTTTTTACTCATATTTGTGCTTAATATGTTTTTTGTTTCTTCCTGATATTCCAAGGTTTCTTCTTCAATAGTTTCCTTTCTGTTTAGAGAAATTTCTTTAGTTATTCTTTTAGGGTAGGTGTGTTGTAAACAAATTCTCTCAGTTTTCCTCTACCTGTGAATATGTTAATTTCTGTAAATATCCTTCATTTTTGAAGGACAGTTTTGCTGTGTGTAGGATTCTGGATTGACACTTCTTTCACTGAGCACTTGAAAAATATTGTGCTGCTTCTTCGGCTTTTATGGTTTCTGATGAGAGATCCGTGGTCACTGAGTTTTTCTTCTCTAGGTAAGGTGTCATTTTTCTCTGGTTACTTTCAAGATTTTTTCCTTGTTTTTAGTTTCCAGAAGTCTTGACATGGATTTCATTGGCTTTATCTTCTTTCGGGTTCATTAAAATGTAGGAAATTTTCAGTCATTGTTTCATCTAGTACTTTGTCAGTCCTGCTCTCTCTTCTTCTTCTGGGACTCGGATGACAGGAAATCAAGTATCTTCTGCTGTAGTCTCACAGATCTCTGAATATGTGTGTGTGTGTGTGTGTGTGTGTGTATGCGTGTGTATATGTGTGTCTGTTTGTGTCCGTGTCTGTGTGTGTATGTGTGTGTATGTGTATGTGTGTATGTATGTGTATGTGTATGTGTGTGTGTGTATGTGTATATGTGTGTATGTGTATGTGTGTGTCTCTGTGTGTGTATGTGTGTGTATGTGTGTCTGTGTGTGTGTGTTTGTGTGTGTCTGTGTGTATGCGTGTCTGTGTGTATGTGTGTCTGTGTATGTGTATGTGTGTGTCTGTGTGTATGTATGTGTGTATGTGTGTGTATATGTGTGTATGTGTGTGTCTGTCTGTATATATGTGTGTATGTATGTGTGTCTGTGTGTCTGTGTGTGTGTGTGTATGTGTGTCTGTGTGTGTGTATGTGTGTCTGTGTCTGTGTATGTGTATGTGTGTGTATGTGTGTGTGTCTGTGTGTATATGTGTTTGTATGTATGTCTGTGTGTGTCTGTGTGTGTATGTGTGTCTGTGTGTATGTGTGTCTGTGTATGTGTGTGTGTGTCTGTGTGTATGTATGTGTGTATGTGTGTGTATGTGTGTATGTGTGTATGTATGTGTGTGTATGTGTGTGTATGTGTGTATATATGTGTGTATGTGTATGTATGTGTGTATGTGTGTGTACGTGTGTGTATGTGTGTATGTGTGTATGTGTGTGTATGTATATGTGTGTATGTGTGTATGTGTGTGTGTGTGTGTGTGTGTGTATTTTCTCCTTGATTTTCAGTTGGGCATTTTTATTATCCTATCTTCCAGTTCATGGATTCCTTCCTCTCTTCCCTCCATTCTGCTTTTGAGCCCAATCATTGAGTTTTTAATTTAGGTTATTGTATTTTTCAATTCTAAAGTTTCTATTTGTTTCATGCTTATATCTTCTATTTCTTGGCTGAGGCTTTCTATTTTGTCATTTGTTTCAAGCATGTTCATAATTGCTACTGAAGCATTTTTATGATGATGGCTTTAAATTCGTTGTGAGATAACTTTCAATCTCTGTCATTTCAGGGTTGAAATCTATTCTTGATTTTTTTTTCATCCAGTTTGAGATCTTCCTTCTTGGTATGATGAGTGATTTCTAAATTTATATCTGGATATTTTTCATTATATGATGAGGCTCTGAGTCTTATCTTAAACCAACTGGTTTAGCTGGCTTTTTTTTACATTGTTTTAGCCGGGTGGGGATTGAACCGTGGGGAGACTACGGCCTTGTCCCTGTGAGGTGGAGGTAGAAGTCCAGGTTCTCCACACAGTCCTCATTGATAGATGAGAAGGGGGTCCCTCATTACTGCTGGGTAGGGATGGGAGCTCCAACAGCCTCCACTGACAAGGTGTGGATGACCTTGTTACTGCTGAGCAATGGTAAAAGTCTTGGCTCTCCGCTAGCCTCCTCCAGGGTCATCTCAGTGGGATGGAATGCCTCCTCACTGCCAAGCGGGATAGAAGTTAGGCCACTCACTTGACCTTTGCTGGCATGGGAGGTGGTGGGATCATGATGTTTTTCTAGAATGAAGCAGTTATTGCTTGAATGTTTTCTGTCTCACTAGGCTGCCCCTTTGCTTGTCCTTTGGCTAGAGAGAGCAGGCTTTTGTGAGGACTTTTCTTATCTGCTCCTGTTGGAGTTTCTAGGTTGCTGGCTTCTTTAGCTCTAAGTCTAGGAGGTACCGCACACACATAAAGAAAATCCGGCCGGGCACATTGGCTCACACCTGTAATCCCAGCACTTTGGGAGGCTGAGGTGGGTGGATCACGAGGTCAAGAGATCGAGACCATCCTGGTCAACATGGTGAAACCCCGTCTCTACTAAAAATACAAAGAAGTAGCTGGGCATGGTGGCGCGTGTCTGTAATCCCAGCTACTCAGGAGGCTGAGGCAGGAGAATTGCCTGAACCCAGGAGGCGGAAGTTGCGGTGAGCCAAGATGGCGCCATTGCACTCCAGCCTGGGTAACAAGAGCGAAACTCCATCTCAAAAAAAAAAAAAAAAAAAAATCCATGGAACTCATCATTGTGCAGTTCCTTGAGTCTTAAGGTCTGTAGCCTATCTGCCTTCTATCCACCTTGCAAGACTCTTCCTGTGTTTATTTTGTCTATCACATCGAGGGCTTTCAGTTGTGCATAGCAGGATGAATAGGGAAAAGTACATCAACTCCATTTTGCAGGAAGCAGAAGTAGATCTGGCCTTTACTTTTCATCTGCTGAGTCCTTCAACAGATCTTATAAGTGGAAGCCCAAGATTTTAGGAAGAAAAACGTTGTTCCAGTTGAAGTGGGAGTGTGGAATGCAGCCCTGATCACTAGTGTTCTACCCCCAGTAGCCCTTCGAAGTATTTCCCAGAAGTCCTGGGGTTCCACAGAGAATGCAGGTTGAAAACTAGACCATTAAATGACCTTTTCCTTTCCTACAGTGTCGGACACAGCCACAAAGGGAGACTGAATGAGGACTTGGGCCTGGGGGTAAATTCTGGCCAGCAGATGTCCAGCTACTTTCCAAGTGGACCTCTGTTGCCTACAGGAGTCACATGCTCTTTTATTTATTTATTTAGAGACAGAGTCTTGCCCTGTCACTCAGGCTGGAGTTTAGTGGTGTGATCTGGCTCACTGTAACCTCTGCCTCCCGGGTTCAAGTGATTCTCCTGCCTCAGTCACCCAAATAGCTGGGATTACAGGAGTGCTCCACTATGCCTGGCTAATTTTTATATTTTTAGTAGAGATGGGGTTTTGCCTTGTTGGCCAAACTGGTTTCGAAGTCCTGACCTCAAGTGATCCACCCTCAGCCTCCAAAAGTACTGGGATTACAGGTGTGAGTCACCGGGTGTCCTGTCTCATCGGCTCTTTAGCATGCCCTAGAATGGCTTCCTTCTCTTTCCTTTCTCACGTCTATGCACGTCCTTCGAATACTTCTCAGTGAACTACTTTTCCTCAAATCCTTGTCTCAGGGTCTACTTCTTGGGGGAGCCAAACTTAGAAGCACACAGATTTAATCAATGTAATCAGTGCTGTGTGTGAGAATGACGGTGGTGAGCTGACTTGGAAATGACAAAAAAGACCAATCTGTCTCCATGGCATCATCCTCTGAGTGCATTTCTCGTCATCATTTCAGATCCAACTGTGTTGCCACCGGCGCCGGCAGTGCCCTGGGACCCAGGCCCTGCTGTGCGGAGCAGTGTCCTCCCACCCCCACAGCCTGCCTCTGAGATCACGATGGTTAGAAAAGACAGGGGAACCTTGGTTCCAGGATATTTGCCAATGGGGCTTTTGTGTTTTTGCTGTTTGTTTTGGTTTACTCTGAAAATACCCGTTCTCAAAGCCATGATTGAAGAAAACTTTTCCAGTGCTGCGGGCTGCTTTTCTGTCTTGGCTCTCGTTCCCCGGTTCCCTGCTGGGGTTTTTCTTTGCTGTTGGAGGGCTCACAGGGACACCCTGCAACCAGGATCCCCACTGTCCTGCTCTGAGGCTGACGTGGGAAAATGAGGGACCCCAGCCTTGTCTGGTCCTGGAGATTGTCCGACCTCACTCTGCAGAGCTCCTCCCCAGGTCAGCTTGTTGATTCAGCCTTTGCTCCTTTGTCCTGTAGGTGGGGAGCAGACAGATTCTAGAACATTCTGAGACTTCATCTCTGCTCTTAATCCCAAAGAGTAGCTCTTGTGGTGGAATCTCAGGCTCTGGGAGCAAGCTGTCCTGCAGGAGGTGGCTTCAGAGAAGCTTCATGCCTGATCAATAAAAAACAAATAGATTTTGGTAGGAAGAGATTTTATTTGAAAGAATCAGAGAGTAGGAAGGAACTGTTGCAATAGAGAAAGTGTTCTGACTATGAGATCTGTAGGCATCACGGAGGTAAGACAGAAAGGGGCTTTTCTTGTTTAAAAAGGGAGCAAACCAGGCTAGAAAGAACAGGCATGGGAAAGGGAGGTGGGGGGGCAGTGACCCTGGGACAGTAGATGGGAGAGTGTTTTACCCTGAGGCCAGCCTGTCTCTGGAGGGGCATTAGGAGAGGTGGCCTACTGGCTCATAGTGAGGGTGGGTTAAAATCCAGGGGCCTAGGTGAAGGAGAGAAGCCTAACCCAATCTTTGCTAAGGTGCCTTTTGTTCCAACTAATCAGCAGGAGCAAAAACCAGCTAACCGTTTATGAGACAAAGAAGGGGGAATTTAAATGGTCTGAGTCTGGTCTTGTCATAGGTAAGCAAGGGGGCATCTGGGAGTCCTATATAAGTCATACAGAAAGCATGTTTCATTGTAGTAAGCCTTTTCCTGGAACACAAAGGGGTGGGAGGATTTCTTTAACAATCAGTATTTTCCAGAATTACAGAGCTCAGATAAAATTCAACATCACAGCCCCATCCTGGGACCTGAGTTGCACCCTGCAGGAAATAGACTAGACCCAGCATTTCTCCATGAGGACGAGTTCCCCATGGGAGCTGCTGTCACCTGGACAGAAGCTTCCTCCCTGCTCTAGTAGGCATGGGCCAGGGTTCCAGGGCTTTCCAGGCCTCAGTAGTGTTCTTGGGTGCTGCTCACAGCTCAGAGCTCAGCTTCCCTCCTCCCATCCTCCTACCCTCCCAGCAACTGGCCGCCCCCTTCTCCGCCTGCCACACAGCTGTTTTGCCAACATCATTGCCTGATTATCTTTCAAGTGGCTTCTAGGAGCAGATGTTCCCGGCTCCTTCCTGCCTCGAAAACAAACAGGCGCTGTCTCTCCTGGGGAAAATCCCTCTGCTGCCACAGACTCTTCTTGAGAGGTTGGGGGATGTCTGTGAAGTCTCTCTGGGCTGCTCTTTGCCAGGAATTTGGTTCTGGATGGATGGCAGGGGCTCCTCGGGTCTTTCAAGGTGTGTGTGGCCCCTCAAGGGGCATTGGGAGTGGGGAAACACACTTTCAACAGAATCCAATTCCAGTGTGGGCGAAGCAAGGGTGGTATTTCCTTCTGTCACTGTGTCTGGATCTTACTTAACCTTTGGTAAAACATCAACATCCATCAACTTTGATCCTGAAAGACCCTCTGGGAGGTTGTCCTTCCCTGGAAATTCCTTTTTGTTCCTGATAGACCCACCAAGACGACCATGTTGTCAGGCTTGCTTTTTGAGGTTTGCATTATGAAAGCAATAGGTTTTTGGTTTCCATTTTATGAATATTTAAGTCTTGTATGAAGTTGAATGTGTCATTTAAAGTATGCTCATCTCATCTCCTTACCTACAGTGAGAATCAGTGCTCCTGGTGGCCCCCAGGCAGCTGCTTACAGGGTGGGCAGGCTCATCTGTGCCACACCTGGAAGGCCCTTTTGCCCCTCCAACCTGCTGTGTGCAAAAAAGTGCGCCCTTAGCAATTCACTTTTTGGAGGGAAGGACTGAACACACAGGTAACACACATTGCCGTAGCCTGCAAATTGCTCTGGTGGAGGTGCAGGCTGGGGCATGCCTGGGGAAGGAGTTGGGACATTGAGCAAACCGTAGCAGTGAAGTCTCTCTGGAGGAGAGGGTCACCTGAGGATGCTGAGCTGGGAGCTGGGAAGGCAGGAAAAGGAAGCCCTCCTGGTGTGTGCAAAGAGACGCTGACTGCCAGCATTCCTGCTCTCCTCCGCCCTAGGACCCTGCGAGCCGGTAGCAGACAGGATAAAATTGATGTGAAATATGTTTGAGGGTCTATTCCCAAGTTTTCCACTGATTTGGGATGATGTCCTTGCTTGCTGTCCATTCTGGAATCCCCAACCCCTCTCTTACTTTGTTGCCAGAGTGTGTTCCTCTGTTGCACTCGGTCTGGTCTTATTTCTCTGTGACTCACCCCAGCATTCCCCCTGGAAGCGTGCACGTGGCTGCATCCCACGGCTCCTGTGCTCATTGTGCTTAGCAGACGGACTCCCTTGATCATCTGGTCCTGATTTGTCCATACTCTGTTGGCCTCTGAGATACCACCCTCTCCTGACTTCCCCCTTATTTCTCTGCATATCCCCTCTCTGTCTCCTTGGTTGGCTTTTCCTCGCTGATATGCAAATGTGCACATTTCTCAGTGATAGGGCCCCTGCCCTCCTCTATTCTATTCTTAGACCAGTATTCTATACATTTCAGATGGCATCCAGACACTCTGGGGTGATTGACAAACATATAGACTCCTGAGCCCCATCTTTAGACATCCCTTTCAGGGGTCTTGGGAGCCCAGAAATTTGCATGTTCAACAAGCACCCCAAAGATCCCAATGCAATCAGTCCATGGAACATACTCCAAGAGAGTTCTGCACTGCACTGCTGCATAGTTAAGCCCATCCAGTCCCAAGGCCTTGTTGAGCATCCACCTGCTGACAACTTCCTGTTTCACATCTCCAGCCCCAGGCTTGTATCTCCAAAGCTACGTGACGCCTCCATTTGGATACCACCCAAGCATCTGAACCTGAGCATCTCCAGAAGGAAACGCTTGATTTTCCTCCCCAAACCATCTCTCCTTAGTCCCATCCTTGGAAATGAAAGTACCAACCCCCAGCAGCTCCTCTAGACCTCCATTCTGTCAGTCCTGTGTCCAAAACATTGGCAAATCTCACCAGGTGTGCTTACCTTCAGAACACTTTTCCACCTGGCTGCATTTCCTTCCTCTGGTACCACTGCCACTCTGCTCCAAGCCACCTTTATTAACTGCCCAGATGTCCTAAGTGGACGCCTAAATGGTATCCTGCCCTAACTCATTCTGCAACAGCAAAGGAGGAAATATGGAACAGCAACAGCCCCGGTTATCCCCTTTAGTGGCTCCTCATCGCACTTAGAATCAACTCCCCAGGCCCTGTGCCGTCTGGCCGCTGCCCAGCTGGCCCCCTCCTCCGTTGTCACTCTGTGCCTTGCTTCCTGGGTGCTGTTCATGCTGACCTTCTTTCTGTTCTCTGAATGGGCCAAACACCTTCCTGCCTCAGGGCTTCTGTACATGCTGTTCTTTCTGCCCAGCATGCTCTTCCCTGGTTCTTCAAGAGCCTCTGGCTCCTCGTTATCATTTAGGTTGGAGCTTCCTGACTTCCGTGTTATCATATTATTTCTTCCATCTCATCATTTGTGATCATGGCAAGCTGTTTATTCTTTCACAGACATTCATAATTTGTAACCATACATGTGTTCATAAAAGGGACCTTTTTGGTCCCTTTTACAAGACAATGTGTTCTGTGAGGGCAGGGACTATTCTGTGTTCCCCACCTAGCACAGAGTAGCACTGACAAACATTTGTTGAATGAATGAAGTGAATTTTATTTCATCCAGTTCCCTACTGTTTGGCTCCAGCCCTGTGATCCTGCTGCACTCTGCTCTGTTCAGACATGTTTGCGTCTGTTCCGCCCTGTGCTGGTCTACTGAGCCCTATTCAATTGTGCTGCAACCTCTGCTAGACTCTTCTGTCCTGTTCCATTCTGTTCTGACCTGGTCTAGTCTCCTCTGCCCTGTTTCATTCTGTCCCGTCTTGTTCTGTTCTGTTCCAGCCTGTTCCAGTGTGGTTCGACCCGCTTTGTCTGTTCCATGCTCTCCTACTCTGTTCCACTCTAGTTTGCTTTTTCCATCCTACTTCTTTCTATCTGTACCACACTGTCCTTCTTGCTTTTATCCCATCATGTCCTGTCCCAGTTCACACCATTTGCTTCATTCTCACTGATTTTGTCTCATTTAGTCTCACCCCAGCACATTTCATCCCGATCCTTTCCTCAATCTTTTTGGAATACCTGCTTTGTGCCCAGTCTTCTAGGGATCCATGAAATGATGAGAGAAGAAAACGTTATCCTGGTCCCAAGATGACCCGTCTAAAGGGCAAGTGAATGGCTAGAGGGGAAAGGTTGACATCGGGGGCTTTGCTGACCTGTGACGGTTAGAAAGAGAAGGCAACAGCATGAAAGGAAGCAGCGAATGGGCCCAGGAGTGTGTGTGAGGCACTGAGGACTTCAGGCTGGGAAACTTAGGCAGAAGCCTGGGACTAGGGCAGGCAGAGAGTACCAAGTAATGGGAGATCAAGGTGCAAAGGTAGGTTTTTCCTTCTGTGGTTGACTTGGCACTTTGATGTTTTCAAAGAAGGGCACTTCCATGGTTTGGAAATAACTGTGGGGGCTCCATCCAGCCTGCTGCTGTCAGGACATCAGGATAGACAGTGTTACTTGGTGGAAAGGGAATCCGTGGGCAGGCTGCCTAACCTCCCTGGGCCTCAGTTCCCACATCCGTAAAATGGTGATCATGACACCTACCTTGAGTTTTGTGAAGCTAAACAGCTTAGACTCCTGTGCAGAGGGCTGGTAAGCATTCATCCCAGAGTCTGGCCTCCTGTAGATGCCCACACAATGTTCACCCTCTCCTACCTTGCCACTGACCACTCTAGTCTGCCCTGACTTCACTAGGTTAGCTCTGAACCTTAGTTCTCCCCACTGTGAAATGGGGACAGTGTGAAGCAAGCGTAAAATATTAGGCTCTGTAGATGAGGTTTTGAGCTTGAAGGGCCCAGATGTTTGTTGATTGAATGATTGATTGTAGCTCCCTACACCCACTGTAATACTGAACATGGAAGTGGGAGCACGCAGGAGGTACCTAATAAATAACCATGGACTTGTAACAAATATAAAAAGAACCTGAAAGAGTGGAAGGTGGGTGACACGCTTTCCAAAGCAAACCAGACAGGTAGATGCTGGGACTGGGCTGATGAAATCTGCACCAAACCTCCAAATATATTCAGAATCAGGGAATTAGGAGACAACGGAGGAGGCTGCCAAAAGGAATTTATCTCGGAAGTGGAGCTTGGGGAATAGCACTAATATTTTCGGAAATTGAAACTCCAACCATGAAATTGCCTATCATTTATCATACATGGTCTCTCAAAGGGGAAATGGGAAAGCATTTAGTCTTATTGCTTTTTAAACACATGATTGCTGAGCATAGCCATCCAGGCTGAGGTTTTAAGAGATGATGTGTCTGTAAGAGTCTGGCCAGCAAGTCCCTCCAACCTAATGCAAGGCTGCTCTCTGCAGACTCTCCTCTGTCAAGCACCCGGAGCCACGTGTGGTGAGGATACAACCCAGGCCAGGCTTGGGTGACTGGGTGTGGCGCCAATGCCAGCATGCACAGAAAACTCCAGGTCAGAATTCCCCCAGCGCCTTCTTGATGCCCAATAGCTATCTCAATATTAAAGTCATCCAAGCTTCTTTGGAAAGGGTCCCACTGATGGCTTCCACTTCCGTCTCTGTATTGATGCTTATCAAATTTCTCTCTCTTTCCTAGACCTACCAGGGATTTCAGGCCTCTACGTGCAGCCACCACCCAGGTCTCTCCATGTGAAATGCCCATAGGTTCATCAAATGCAGCATGTTTGAACTGCAGACACCATCCTCCCAAGCTTCCTGGCTTGGCGAAGGGCATCACTGTTGCCTTGAGGGCTAGAACAGACTCTGAGGCAGTGAGTGATGATCATCCATGTGTGTCAGCAGTTTGAAGCTGGCATTCTGCTATCACATGGCTCGTTATAGCTGATCGCCCAACAAGGGGCAGGTTGAGAGTATGTACTGGTGGATCTGAGATCAGTGAAAGGAGGCTGGGGGCTTTCTGGAGCAGCTCTTGGACTGATGTCTGTTTGAAATCATAAGGGAAACAGGAGGTGGGCACAGACTAAAGTCCTCTCAAGCCACCCTTCTACTCCCAATAACCTTGTAAGGAAAGCAAGGAAGGAACTGTTCAATTTGTATTACCATCCATAGACAAAGAACCTGAGTTTGCGGGAGACTGTGTAACTTATTCAAAGCCACAGAGCCGAAGGTGGTGACCATGAGATTCCCACCAGGCCTCCTGATGACCAGCATCATGTTCCTTCTCCTGAACAGAGAAGTGTCCAGGACAATGGCCAGTACCCTTGACAGGGAGTCGGAAGATATGAGTTCTCACTCCTGCATGCTCACCCAAAATACCCAGCTACTGCCTGCTCTCCAGTCCCTGGTGGGCCTCTGGGAAATGGGGGTGTTATAAAGCAGCACCCCCTGGGGCTCTATACTCTTCCTGGACGGGGTACTCTCACCCCTGGCTACGGTGACCATCTCTGTGCTGACACCATCTGGACCCCCATCTTTAACCCAATCTGTAGGATACCTCTCTTTGGAAACCCTACAGGCCCCAAACACTAAGCGAGTAAGTGTTTTGGGAATTCCAGGTTCCTTCCTGGAAATCTTCATCTTGAGCCCTCATTAGCTTCATTCCCACCAGCAAGGCTCTTGACTTAGGTTTCATTGGTTTTCTCTCACGTTTCTTCCAGAACCACCACCACAAACGGTTAGGTCACGAATGTGCCTTTGCCTTCTGTGAGGCGACTGTTGATTTTCGCATTGTCCCGCCTGTTGTCCAGTGCCTCTTGTCTAAGAGTCACCGAGGCAAACGCCTGCTATAATTGAGTCCTGGCCAGGGCTGCGGGTGGGGTGGACACTGAGATCTCCGGAAACAGCAGTATTTTTCCTTCTATTAAACATCAGACTCAAACATCTCTCTTCATAGCTCGGTTACCAGAAAGCTCAGGCATAGTGAAGTGCTCCATTCCAGCAATTGTATGAGCCCACATTGTAATATATATTTTTATTTTTCTTTGTACGTGTTTATTTTTGATTGTGGTAAAATGTACATAGCATAAAACGTATTTTTAAAACTATTTTGAAGTGTACAGTTCAGCAGCGTGAAATGCATTCATTTTGCTCTGCAGCCATCAGCACTATCCATCTTGAGAACTTTTTTTTTTTTGAGACGGAGTCTCGCTCTGTCGCCCAGGCTGGAGTGCAGTGGCACCATCTCGGCTCAGTGCAACCTCCACCTCCCGGATTTAAGTGATTCTCTGGTCTCAGCCTCCTGAGTATCTGGGATTACGGGTGTGTGCCACCATGCCCAGATTAATTTTTTTGTATTTTTAGTAGAGAGGAGGTTTTACTGTGTCAGCCAGGATGGTCTTGATCTCCTGACCTCATGATCCACCCACCTTGGTCTCTCAAAGTGCTGGGATTACAGTCATGAGCCACTGTGCTCAGCCCACAGTTTTTTAATCTTCCCAACCTGAAACCCTATACCCATTAAACAATAATCTCCCATTACCTTCTCCCCTCAGCCCCTGGCAACCACCACTCTACGTTCGAGTCTGTGAATTTGACTTCTCTAGGCACTTCTGTATGTGTAATATTACAGTGTTTGTCTTTCTTGACTGGCTTATTACACTTAGCATAACATCCTTAAGGTTCACCACTGTAGCATATGCCAGAATTCCCTTCCATTTATTTACTTATTTGTTTGTTTGCTTGTTTATTTATTTGAGCAGAGTCTCAGTCTGTCGCCTAGGCTGGAGTGCAATGATGTGATCTTGGCTCACTGCAACCTCCCGCCTGCCCTGGTTTCAGTGATACTCCTGCCTCAGCCACCTGAGCAGCTGGGATTACAGGTGTGCACCACCACTCGTGGTTAGTTTATAATTTGTCTATTTAGTAGAGATAGGGTTTCACCGTGGTCAGGAGTTGGCCAGGCTGGCTGTTCTTGAATTCCTGACCTCAAGTGATCCACCCATCTTGGCCTCCCAAAGTGCTGGAATTACAGGCGTGAGTCACCACACCTGGCCCCTCCTTTCCTTTGAAAGGTTAAATAGTATTACATGGTATGTATGTACCACGTTTTGTTTATCCATTGATTCATCAATAGACATCTGGGTTACTTTTACCTCTTGGCTATCGTGAATAATTCTGCTGGGAATATGGGTGTTCAAATCCTGGCTTCCAATTCTTTCAAGTCTTTATCTGTACATCGTTTTTAATTTTCTGTTTTAACAGTATTATTGGATACATACCTATTAGTATAAGAAGCAAATATACCTAACCTGTACTGGGTAGCACTGTATGCCTGGCACAGCTCTAGGTCTTTAACTATGCTATGTTACTTGATCATTGTAATGTATATTTTACAGTGGGCTCTTTTTTGGAAGAAGGTGGAATATCATTTGCAACAAAGCCATTAACTACTAACTGAGCTGTGTCTACTTTCTTCTTCTGATGTGTTCCCCAGCCTGAAGCAACGTGACTCCACCCCCAGCACCATGGAAACTGCTCTGGCAAAGTCACCAATGACCATTGTGTTGCCAAACCCAGCAGAGACCTTTAGGTCTCTCATTGATTTTGCCCCTGTTGACTACTCATCCTTCCTGAACTTTCTTCACCGGCTCCTGTGACACCACCACTCTTCCCTGGTTTCCCCGTTTCCTTTTCTCTTCTCTCTCTCTCTTTAAAGGGTCCTTTCCTTCTGCACCCCCTCAAAGGTGGGCACTTTTGATGGCTCTCTCCTTCAGTTACTGTTTTTCTCACTTGACATTGCCTTTCCAGGTGACTCTCAGTCTCCCATGTCACTGTGGTCACTGCCTTTCCGAGCCGATGACTCCCAGATCTCTACCTCTAGCCCTAGGCTCCACCCTGACCTTCAGTCTCACATAGCTAGCCTATTGCATTTCTCCCTAGAATGCTCCACAGTTATGTTAGCCTCAACATGCCCCAAGGGGTGCTCATTATGGCACCTCCCCCTACCCGCTGCCCAGTCTCAGCAAATGCCATCATAGACCCAATTGCCTAAGCCAACCGATAGACCGTCTTCTAGTTGATCATCAGACCTCACCAGTCCCATCTCCTTGCTACTTCTCAGGCTGATCCTTCTTTTCTATTCCTCTTCCTCTCTCCACATTCAGGTCTCCTCCTCCCTTGCCTGGAGTGTTAGAACTAGCTCTGGACTGGCCTTGCTCTATTCAAATACATCCTCCACAGCTGCCAGAGGGATCAATCGCAGACAGAGCTGACCGTGTCCCCTCTATATTTAAAACTCCCTACATCTTCCTGGTCCCCGCAGGCTATAATCTGAGCTCTGAGAATGGCATTTACCCCTTTCCTGCCTCGTCATCACCATTGTGTGGTCCATACTTCCTGTGAACGTGCACTGTGTTTCTACCACACATCAGCAATGATGGGCAGGGTGCTGGAACTGGGTGCAGTGATGCAAAATCACACACACTCTGGCCTCACAATCAAGAGGGGAGATAGTCACCTGATTACCCTGAGTCACTCAGGGCTGGGAGCGATAACTCGCGCCTGTAATCCCAGCACTTTGGGAGGCCGAGACTGGAGGATCATGAGATCAGGAGTTTGAGACCATCCTGGCTAACACGTGAAAACCTTCTCTACTAAAAATACAGGCAGGAGAATTGCTTGAACCTGGGAGGTGAAGGTTGCAGTGAACCAAGATTGCACCATTGCACTCCAGCCTAGGTTACAGAGCAAGGCTCCGTCTCCAATATATATATATATATATATATATATATATGTATATGTGTGTGTGTGTGAAGTCACTTAGTCTGGTCTGTTGCATGACGAAAAAGCATGTGGTGACAGAGGAGCATGGAAGGGGTAGGACTCAGGGGCAGGAGTAGATCTCCAAGTAGAGAGAAAGGCAGGTGCCTGATCTTTCCTGGTGGTTCAGTACTCTCTCTCTCTCTCTCTCTCTCTCTCTCTCTCTCTCTGTCTGTCTTCAGGATCCATCTCTTCTCCCTCTCCATTAATTCAGACCTTCTTGATTTAGGATTGCTTTAATGTCCCCCTACGTGATCTCCCTGCCTCCGTCTCTTGACCCACCTCATCCATTGCTGCCAGAATGTCCTTTCTAAAACCCAAATCTGCCAGCCTGGGCAACATAGCGAGACCCCATCTTTACAGAAAATAGAAAAAATCAGCTGACCACGGTGGCAAGTGCCTGTAGTCCTGGCTGCTCGGGTGGCTGAGGTAGGAGGATTGCTTGAGCCTGGGAGGTCGAGGTTGCAGTGAGCTGTGATTGTGACACTGCACTCCAGCATGCATGACACTGTGAGACCCTGCCTCAAAAACAAAACAAAGTAAAGCAAAAACAAAGAAGCTCACAAATCTGATCTTATTGCCCTTCAGCTGACACCCCTTTGATGACTGCTACAGGAAAATGTCAAGTTCTTGGTGTGACCTCTGAGGCCTTTCACAGTTAGGTTTTCTTCTCTCCTATCTGAGCTGCCCTCCCCTCCTCCTCACCCCTCCTCCTCTTAGATCGCAACTCTGCCCCACTATTACGAGTTCCTGAACAGGGGGTGCCCGTGCTCATCTCCACGCCTTGGGCCATGCCGACCTCCTCACCTGCCTTCTCTGTTTCCTGCTTACAGCTCAAGGCTCCTCTCTGTGGAGCTGCCTCCTTTCTCTCAAGAAGGATGCCTGGAGCTAGGAGGATGCAAGGATGCAGGATGCAGTTTCTGTGCCTCTACGGCCCCTTCTATGTCCACCTGTGCGGAACCTGACATGCCACAGTTTTCTAGGCACCTCTCTCCCAGCCTTAGTGAGCCTCTACAGGACAAGAAAGGTGGCAAAAAAAAAAAAAAAAGCTCTCTTTTTTTTTTTTGAGACAGAGTCTTGCTCTGTCACCAGGCTGGAGTGCAGTGGCGCAATCTTGGCTCACTGCAACCTCCGCCTCCTTGGTTCAAGCAATTCTCCTGCTTCAGCCTCCTGAGTAGTTGGGACTATAGGCACATACCACCACACCCAGCTAATTTTTGTATTTTTAGTAGAGATGGGGTTTCATCATGTTGGCCAAGATGGTTTCAATCTCTTGACCTCGTTTCAATCTCTTGATCCACCCGCCTTGGCTCCGAGTGCTGGGATTACAGGCTTGAGCCACTGTGCCCAGCCTGGTTCATCTCTTTAATGCTGGGCCATGCAAGCGGTTTGACAAGGAAAAAAACACAGCTCTTCAGTAGCTGTTTACTGAACACAGGATTCCAAAATCTGAGCCTGACCCAGAAGAGAAGGCGTGGCCCCACTTCACGGAACTTTCGGTCTGTCTTGGTGGCACGGGTGGACCAGCCACTCCATTCTCCATTTCTGCCTTCCTAGGTGACCCCACTTTTATTTAGGACAGCAACAGGCACCTCTTAAAAAATAAACAAATATTCCAGAGCTTTGGGAGGCCAAGTGAGAGGATTGCTTGAGACCAGGAGTTTGAGACCAGCCTGGGCAACATAGTGAGACCCTGTCTCTACAAAAAATTTAAAAAGTAACTAGCTAGGTGTGGTGGTGCGTGCCTGCAATCCCAGCTACTGAGAAGGCTGAGGCAGCATAATCGATTGAGTAGGAGTTTGAAATTACAGTGAGTTATGATTGCACCACTGCACTCCAACCTGGGCAACAGAGAGACAACCCATCTCTGAAATCAATGAACAAACGAATTCCATTTCCCAAATTCTCCTAAAGCTATGGGTGTCCACGTGATGTGGTCTTGCCAGTGAGCTATAAGCAGACATCTCCTGGATGGGGATCCCAGAAAAGTTATTACTATTGTGATGAAAATGGACGAGCTCCCAGGCAGGCCCCATTTTGCCCTTTTCCCTTCCCAGTCCTCCTGTCTGGAATCCTGAGGAGATGGCTGCAGCTGCTGCCCTGTGAGCAGGAAGGAAGAAGCCACAACAGGGATGGTGGAGCAGGTGGGAGTAGGCACTGGGGACCCTGTGTGGGATGAGAAGTTTCTATTCTAATCAAAAGGTACTTGAAGCCACTGCAGGCTTTTAAGCAGGGAAGTAGCATGGCCTGATTTCCATTATACAAAGCTGACCCTGGCTGCTGCTTGGAGGGAATATTTCCCTGCTTGAGTAGGAGGGAAATAGTGAAGGCAGGGACCTGGTCTGGAGGGTCCACGCTCCTTCAGCTTAGAGGAACCAGTTTTTATAGAGATGCCCATTGTCCTGGCTCTCATGGTCCCTTCAGAGCCCAAATATTGCTGGAAACAAGGCCCAGGAATGTGATGCCTGGGGCCACAGAGAATACATCACACCACCTTTGCCTGTCCATTTTACAGATGAGCAGTACTAAAGCAGGGAGACCTAAGCCTGCTTAGCTCTAAAATAATGGCTCACTCATCCAGTGTTTCTAATCTTGGGCTTAATCACTTGTGGTTAGAGAGGGAACCCCACTTTTGGTCAGGAAGGGGCAGAGGCTGCAGGTAGAGGAGGGCATCACTGAGGCCCAGGAGTGAGACTTTCATCCAGCAGTGAAGTGGTGCTGGCCCAGATTGGGGTGGCTGTGAAGAGACAGAGGAACGTGGACAGACTGGGGTGTGTGTTGGGGGTGGGATTGTCAGGGACTTGCCGATTGCTTGGGTGTGTGGGATAAAGAGAGGAATTTGAGATAACTCTGGGATATTTTGCTTAAGCATGAGTTGGTGGTGGTACCATTGACAGAGGTGGGAAGTCTAGGGAGTGGGGAGGAGGAGCAAGTTTGAAGGAAAAGCCAAGAGTTTAGTTTTGGCCATATGTATTAATTTTGAGATGGCTCCTAGTTATTCTCCCACAGTGGAAAGCACTCCCACAGTGGAATCCACTCCCACAGTTGAATACACTCCCACAGTGGAATCCACTCCCATGGTGGAATGCACTCCCATGGTTGAATACACTCCCACGGTGGAATCCACTCCCACAGTTGAATCCACTCCCACAGTGGAATCCACTTCCACAGTTGAATACACTCCCACAGTGGAAAGCACTCCCACAGTTGAATCTGCTCCCACAGTGGAATCCACTCCCACAGTGGAATACACAAGGAGTGGCCGAGGACTGGAGATGGAGGCATCCAGTCATGACAGAGACCTGACATTTTATGCAATTGGATGGGATGAAGTTATCTTGGGACCATTGGGAAAGGAGAAAAGAAAGAAGTCCACGGATTTGCCCTGAGATTATCCTGCACACAGAGGGTTGGACATGGAGGCAGAATTGGCCAGACAGACTGAGAAGGAGCGGACAGGGAGTAGGAAGAAACCTGGAAGGGGAAGGAGTGGAGGCCAAACACAAAGCACGATAAGAAGTGGAAAGAAGTCCTGCATCGGTCACTGCTGAAAGGTCAAGTGGAAGGAAGAGAACGTGGACTGGACACACAGGGATCAGTGGTGACATGATGAATGCTGAGTCAGCTAAGCCATGGGGACAGAATGCCCACCAAGAAGGTGGAAGCAGGTACCACAGATGATTTTTTAAACACTTTTTGCAGTGAAGGGGAGCAGAACATTTAGATGGAAGCTGGAGAGAGAAGAGGAGCCCAATGGAGCTGTTTGTGTATCACAGGAGATCCTGAAGAAGCCTGCTGTGGATGACCCAAGGGAGAAGGAGGAGGGCATGAGCAGAAAGACGAGGTACCTATGGTTCAGGTGACAGAAGTGGGATCCAAGACCCACCTGGAGGGAACGGCCTTGGGGAGAGCAGTGGCCTTCGTCCACAGGAGCAGGAGGGAGGCTGCCAGGTTTTGTGATGGGAAGATGACCTTTGTGATTGATACTATTTTCTGAACAAAGCATGAGGCAAGTGAGGCTGGGGTGGTGAGGGGTGTGGGGAGAGGAGAAAGGCTGAGACAGTTGCTCTAGAGAAGGAAAGTGTGCACCTAGGCCACAAGACAACTGTAGCAGTGCTGCAGAGCAACGCAGGGCCCAGTTGAGACGCCAGGCTATGAATTTAGAGGAAGCCAGTTTGTTTTTTCTCTATCTTTATTTTGCTGTGTGGGTGCAGGCATTGAGCAGGTGGGTGATTGGATTTAACCAAGGTTGGACATGGTCTTTAAGTATGAAGAAGTAAGGGGAGAAGAGAAGATGAAAGATGGATGTGATGGCAGAGAGCTGGTGGTGGTGACAGAGGAGGGTGAGGGGTGGGGGGGCTTGGCGAGGTGGAGAGATTGCTTGACATCTGGAAGGATGACAGGTGGTCACCCGGTGGGATGCTTGAAGTGGAGACTGTGTGGGTGGTGCAGTTTCCACAATGGTACAAGGTGTGATGGCCATGGGAGTAGGTGGGGAGGAGGGGGACAAATGGCTGGACCAACCTGTAGAGGGACAGAGAAGCCCCAGTGTTGGGTGGATCTGCAGAGTGGATGTTGAAGTCACCAAAACTGATGACAGGATGGGGTGGGGAGGAAGACAGGGCAGATGTGTCAGTTGAGTCTGTGATGAATGCGAGGTGCAATCCGTGGACAGTGGTTAGAGGTCAAGTCTGTGGACATGGATTCAGAGGGGATGGGGCTTTGAAAGGGATAAGGGAGGGCAAATGTTTTGGGAAAAGCAATGGCAGGGTCTGTGGGGGTGTGGGAGAGGAAACAGGGGGGAACTGGTGTATCAGGAGCAGCCGAGTGTCAGTTAGGACAAGAGTTCAAAACAGAGGCTGAGAGTATGGGCTGCTTGTGATGACAGGGCCTGAACCCCCAGCACCGAGACGGGGTGCTGTTCCTGGAGGCTGGAGGTCTGTTTCTGTGGGAGGCTTAGATCCCACATCCCTGTGGTTTCCAGTTTCTCAGAAGCAAAATGAGGTCATGGTCACTTGTGAGTGGGTGATAGGATGCTACAGGATGAGGGGTGTGGGCTCCACACTGGGCTTGCAGGAGCTCTCTAGCTGTGCAAGGCTGATGGGCGTGGAGTGCCTAGCCAGGCAGACCCGCCAGTTGGTAGTAGGAGGCTGATGGCCTCACTTGCGGTGGGAGGCCCCACCCTCCACGCTGTCCAAGTTTTGCAGGTAAGAGATGAAAGGCATTTCGAGGGCGACTGAGCACTGGCCACTGTGCTGCAACTTGGCAGGCACCCAGGGCACAGGTGTGTGGGTAATTGTGATACATGGGAAGATGCACAAAGCCATTAGCCCTGGGCTGGCCTCGGGGGCAGGAGCAGAGAGTGGCTGGGCATAGGTGGGACAGGGACGTTACCTTCTTGCAATGGGAAGACACCTCAGGGCATAAGCCCAGGTCGGCCAGAACATTTGCATTTCTTTAAACAAATGCCAGAGACGGGGAAACTCAGCCTAGAGGTGCCAGTTTCCATAGAGATGCCCATTGGCCTGGCCCTTATGGTCCCTTCTGAGCCCAAACATTGCTGGAAACTTTGCCCAGGAAGAGAGACCTGGAGTGGCCTAAGGCTGCTTAGCTCTAAAATAATGGCTCACTCTCCCAGTGCTTCTAATCTGGGGCCTAATCACTGTGGTTAGAGAGGGAGCCCCACATTGGGTCAGGAAGGGGTGGAGGCTGCAGGTAGGGGAGGGCATCGCTCATGCCCAGGAGAGAGAAGAGGCTTCCTGGAGGAAGCGGATCTGAGCAGGACCTGGGAGGATGAGCTGGATTTGGGGAGCTGGGAGGATGGGCAGGGCCTTCCTCGGGGAGTGAATAGAAGGGAAAAAGGGGTGGCAGTGGAAGAGCCAACATGTTGCTGGGACAGTGAGGGGTTTCCCGAGTCTGTTTCCAGGCTGCAGAATTAACTGTTCAACTTGGCTGCTTTTGCACAGCTTGATTTAGGTGATCTCTTAGGCTGCTGTCAGCCCAGCTACCTTCTTGACTCTAAGCTTGTTGGCTGGAAGGGAAAGAGTGTTCATCTGGTCTGCCCAGGTGGTCTCACTTAATCTTCTCATTAGCTCCTAGGAGCAGACCCTCTTGGCTCTACTGTGTAGCTAAGGAAGCTGAGAAGCCACTGAAGGCTGAGGGTTTGACCCCATCCCTCTCACTGCCTACAGGGCTATGGACAGAGCTTGGAGCATGCATTGTGCACTCCTGACTGAGCATCCAGAAGAGAGAAGGCTCAGATGATCCCAAGGGCATCCCCTCAAAGTCTGATGGTCCTCTGCCCCTCTTCGGGGCTGCCTTGCAGAGCAGCAGGAAGAGCTATGAAGTCAGAAGCCCAGGCCAGGACACCAGCCCTGCCCCACACTGGCTGGGCCATCTTGAACCAGTCAATTCCCTCTCTGCCTCTGTTGCCCAATCTCTAGCATGAAGTGTTGGGCTGAACGATCTCCGAGTCCCTTCAGCTCTGTAAGCTGGGGCCACTAAGCTTCATTTTTTGCCTCCAGCCTGCTCGAGGCTGAGAACCTGGTTCGTGCCTGCCTCTGAACCTCCCCAGCCATGGATTTGATACGTGGGTCTCCTCTTGCTCAAACATGTCAGAAGCTGAGACCTTTCTCATCATAGCCTCATGCCAGGGGGTATTGTCTCAAAGGGACTCACCTGTTGGTCCCAGCCCCAGCCCTCATTAGCCTTTTAGATCTGCATTCCCCATGGAAAGCAGACATCCACCCAGCCATGCATGTGATAGATCCACCGGGGCACTGATGCTAGCAGCTGTCATTGACTGAGTGCCTGCTATGTCAGACACATTCCATATTTTGCATCTGCACACACTTCCTGCCAGGAATGGAGTTGTTTCCCTGTTATGCTGTTGAAAAACTGCAGCCCAGAAAGGTTAAGTGACTAAGTTCTCACAACTTGGAAGTGGAAGAGTGGGGATTAGAACCCAGAACTCTGTGACTTCAAAGCTTGGGCTCCTGCCGTGTGATGTGTCAGTGAGATGCCTGTTCCTGGCTGGGCCCTAGGATCCAGAGACATCCCATCAGTCACCCCACCCAGAGGGCACTCTCAGCAGCTTCTCCTCCTCTAAGCCTAGGAGTCTACAATCCTGGGCTATTCCCTTTCTGGGGCCATTCCCCAGAAAGGACAATGACACCCACTGAGTGATCTTTCTGTGGCATTGTGTGGACGGGGGCCTACCTCTCCGGTGTGGGCAGGCAGGCGTGTGCTACTGTCGTCTCTAGGCAGCGATCGGATGAATAACTGATGGTGATTAGCTAAATCATAACATCGCTCATGCCATGCATAAGTGATGAGCCAACTGGTGCCAGGCCGCGATGAGCGGCAATGGGCACCCCCACCTCACCCCCCGAGCCCGGAGAAGCCACCACTGCGCTGCCTCCCTGTGTTATCTGGCACATCAAGTGCTGCGACAATGAATATAGATTGACCTTATTATAGCAGCCGGCTGCTGGTGCCAGGCGCAGCCAGGCATACTTTGCACAAATTAAAGGTGTCAGCATGTAATTTACGGTTCATGGCGAAAAGGGGTAGTGGGGGTCGGGGAGGCACTGAGACAGGTAGAAAGGAAGGTGGGCTGGCTGCAGGGCTGGCACCAGGAGCCCGGGCGCTAATGACAGGAGGCACAGCCGAGGTGTCATTTTCCTCCCGGTTTGCTCATTTTTAGCTATTTCTTGCTCAAGGCGGGGGTGGGGGGGCAGCCCCCTCTCCTGAGCTCTCCCCGACATGCTCTGTGTGCATGTGTGCGTGCGTGTATTTTTCAGCTAAATTACTGGTTTTACCTGAAGAGTGTAAAGTAGGTGTGCTAATTTACGGCTCGGCAGATAAAGCCGCAGTGTGCGGAGCTGTCTGGGAAGCCTGTGATCCGACATCATTTTACTAACACACCCGAGAGCAGCTTGACACGTCGAGTCGGGCCTGTGATTAAAGCTGTAGTCTTCTTTCCCCCTCCCTGTCTCTTCTCCAACACGGAGAACAGATTAAACTCTAAGTAATAGATCTCGGTTTTCTTGCCATCCCACTGATATACACAGTACACAGTTTGACACAAAGAGTAAGTTATACATCACAAACAACAGCCTCTGCTCTTTACCGCCCAGAATTAATTTTCCATTTGCTACGCCTCCCTCCTCTCCAAGCCCATTTTCCTGTCCAGCAGGGTTCTCTCCTCTCTTGAAAAGGCAGGGGAGGAGAAGTGCAGGTCAGGTCTGGAAGAGGTGGCTCAGGACAGACAGTTTAACCCCAACGGTTTAAGGACGAGGAAACGGAGGCCTGGAGTGAAGCGACTTCCTGATGTCACCCTTCGTGTCTGTGGTAGAGGTGAGGCTCAAACCTGTCTTCTGATGATGAGCCAGGCCCCCCTCCCATGCCCAGGCAGCAGAGGCTGCCCAAGGAGCTGCTTGTTTGCCCTGCTCTTCACTGCAACCTGCCAGGCAGACTGTCTCTGCTTCTCTGCCCTGCTCTGCGCCCCAGGAGGGGACCTCTCGGGGCTGCCTCTCTGGCCACTGCCTGGGCTTGGCTGGCGGGAGTTACCAGAATGAGAAGCAATGGTGGGAGGAGAGAGAAGCTGGGCTATTTCTCCCCTGCTTCTGCCTCTGGGATGCACGTCTCTGGGAAGAGCTGCCTCCCTCTGTAACTGTGCTCCTGTGTGGCGGCCCTCCTCTACGGCTCCCACTCCTGCTGGCCTCTGGCCACGCCATCCTGCCCTGCCTTGCAGGTCTGGGCTGGGGACAGCTGTCAGCTGCTCTAGTCCAGGAGCCTCCCCAACCCTTTCGGATTTCCTTACCCCTGCCCACCTCAGTCACCAGCCCCTCCATCTGTGTCTCTTCAGTTGAGCCACCTGGAGGAATTCTGCTTTCTATGGGGACCCTGAGTGACACTGGGGTGGACCCATTCTTTATTGAGGACCTACGCTGATGACCATTTGCCTAAAGGCACACGCTGGGAGGAAGGGATCCAGACTGCCCGCCCACGGTAACACCCTCCCTCTGGGAGAGTCCCCTCGGCTTGCTTTCCTGGCCACTGACACCCCTTCCCAGGCCTCACCGCAGGTGCTTTGTATGCCACCTCAGGGGAGCCTCACATGTGGCCCTGTGAGGCAGGATCTGGCTAGGCCTTCTAAGGGAGGTGGACATGGAGGCTGAGGGAGGCTACGTCTCTTCTCCAGGGTCACCCAGCCTTGGGCAGCAGAGTCCAGTTTCAAACGTGGGGCTAGTTCGCTCCAGCGCTGAGCAACTTCCTCTGCGCTGTGTAAGAGGTTCGTCTTGCTGAGCTCACGTAGAAAACACACACACACACACACACACACATGCACATGTGCACACCCAGGCATGAACGACCAAATGCTTTTGAGCAGCAGTAAGAGAGCATGGGCAGGGGGGCAGGGCCAGAAGTGAGAAGAGTTAGATGTGGAAAGTAGGGCTGGGTAAATCCAGGAGGGCGTTTTGGAGGAGGCAAATAAGTCCTGGAAATAAATGGAAACTACATGGAAACACACAGCCAGGAGCTTTCTAACCACGCCTCCATAGACTGGCTGTACTGAATCACCAGAGTGGGTGGGGGTTAGGGGCATGCTTTAAAATCAGACTCCCAGGCCTCATCTCTAGTGCAGAGAATCAGAATCTCTGGGGGTGCAGCCCAAGAATCTGCTTTGTTTCGCTTTGATATGCAGCTAGTCATGAGAGCCACAAACCGTTCCCACTTCCCCATCTTATGTGCTGGGGACGTAGGTAAAGGAAGTCCAGAGAGGCCTAGGGACTCGCCCAGGGACTCGCAGCAACCAATGCCAAAGTCAGGGCTGGCTCCCCGGCTGTGTCCCAGCTCGATGCTCAGCCGATGGCTCATTCACCCTCGGGCTTCTCAGTGGGCAGGGTGGAAACACAGCTTCCCTGGATATGGTCTCAGCCTCCACCCCCACCCCAGCCACCCTGCAGCCGGTTCTCAAGATGGCAAGCGGGGGGTGGACGAAGGTGGTGGCAAAGCGAGAAAGCGTCTGGAATAACACGACATTTCGAAATGTGAATCACTGGCACTTTCTGTTTTCTCCTGCTCCCTCTCTGCACCCTCCCATTCCCCGCACCCCACCAGGCACTCTCTGAGCCGCAGGAACACCAGGCCTGGACAGTCACCCAGTGTGTGAAACCAGCCGTGGAAGCCACCTGAGTGGAAGGGTGGGTGGAGTCTGAGATGAGAGCAGAGACTGGGGCTCTGGGCCTAGTGCGGCCCCTTCTTGCTGTGTGACGTTGGGCAAGGCGCTGCACCTGTCTTGACCTCAGCACTGGGATGCTCACCATAAGACTTGTCGATACCCTTTGGCTGTCACATGGTGGGGACCCTGCAAGACCTATTCTATCCTGAACCCCTCTTTTGCTCTGCTGTCCTGTCATTCCATAGTTTGTATTCTGGTCTTTGGAACTCTGAGTAATGGGACCCCAGTACGGTGCTGGTGGGAGCGGGGAATGGGAGGGTGCAGAGAGGGAGGGGGCGGGTAGGGCTGCTGAATGGAAGGGGGCCACCCAGCCACTGAATGAGTGTCTTGATGTCCCTCCTTCCCCCACCATACTCTTCCTCCACATTCCCTTGACTCAGAAGCTAATGATTCTGAAACAGATCAGCTCTTGGCTCTACGTCACCATGCAGGCACCAGCCAGAGCAAGCCAGCAGTACCCTGGGGCTCAGGGGGGCTTGTGCCCTCCTTGATGTGAAAGGTCACTGGACATTCCTTAAGTGCCTCCAGCGCTGGGGCAGCCCCTCAGGCACCAAGGAGTGAGTTGGCTATGTGTGTGTTTGCATCCTCATTCCCAGATCACACCTGATTCACCCCCTGTCCCCACAGTCCAACACAGTGCTGGGTGCACGGCAGGGGCCCCAGGGACATCCCTACGTGGAATTCGTGCTGCCTGGCCAGGGCGTCCTCTGCCTCAGCAGGCAGGAGCCTTGGTCCCAAGAGGGTTGCCTTTGGGAAAGGCTTTTGTCAGGCCCTTAGTGACCACATTTCTAAAATAGCGGCAGTGGCCAGGCTCACAGGCTGAGGAGCTCTTTCTGCTCTTACCTGCCACAGGGTCCCTCTGCCTCAGCAGGAGAGCAGGCCAGAGTGCAGAGTCTGAGTGTGAGGCAGCTGTGCCTGTGCAGGAACTCAGACAGGGCTGGCACGTAGCAGTTGCTTAGTTAACAACTAAGAGGAAAAGGAAGGAGGAGGAGGGAAGAGGCAGACAGAGGGTTGGGCTGATGTGTGCAGCCCCATCAGCTGCTTCTGTGCCCATCTGATCCCTCCTGACCCCCCAGCTGACTTCTGCCCACCCTCCTCGACTTCCTCCTGTGGGCTTTTCCCCTCCTCCCGAGAAGCAGGTGATGCTGGAAGAAATGGTGGGGCAGGCACGGGAGAGAGCTCCATAGAAAGTGGAGCTCTGTTCTAAAGACTAAGGAAATTGGGCCATAAGTCTCCAGATCTTCTCTGAGGAGCCCTCCATATAGCAGGAGGTGCTCAAAGCTAAGTGTCCTAACCCTGAACTTGGCAAACTACCTAACCCTAACACCCCACTGACGGCGCCCCAGGTGTAGACCTCTGTCCGGGTGGGAGGGACGGTGTTGAGTTTGCCACTGCATGAGGGTGGTGGTGTAGGGTGGGGCTGTAAGAGAGTAATGCACCCCAGGAAGTGGGAAACCCAGAGTGGGGAGAGTTCCATGCCCAGGAGCCTAGGGCCCATTTGTGGCTGCTCATGATTGCCAGGTTTTGTCACCTGCCACTGGCTCCTCACCGATGATCAGAAACAGTCCTCCACTTGCCCTTACGTGTGACTGGGCTGTGGTCAGAGCACCCTATCCAGGCTGGGGCTGGGTGGCACCAGCATCCTGGCCAGCCCTGCCCAAATGAGACAGGAAGTGCTCTGAAGTGCCTCTGCAGGGGCCGGGGTGGGGGGACCCTGCCAGCAGCTAGCAGGGAGAGTTTGGCTTACATTTTGCAGTGTTTCCAAGGTCAATTTCTTCCTCCTTGTTACCTGTCCTTGTTTCTCTTAACAGCCATCTGGAAAGAGGATATGGTCCAGAAGCATTTCTGTTCTCTCTCTGAACCTGAACACGGTTCCCCAAGGATGCGTTGTCTTGGGTGGCACAGGGGGTGGAGAGGATATGGGGACAGGGTGGGCCCTAGCTTAGAATCCAAGCCACAGGGACTTTAAAGTAAAGAGAAAAAAAACTTGGAAAGCTACAACCAGGCCATTTTACCAATGAGGAAGCAGGTCCTAGGGAGGTGAAGTGACTTACCTAGTGACTTAAGAAAAACCCCATAAAATTTCCATTTGATGGATGAAGAGACAAAATTATAGAGACAAAATGTGACCTGCCTAGGGAAACACCATAGTGGTAGAACTCTGGCTGGACCCAAATCTCTGGGCTTTGTGCTCCCTTCCATCCTGCAGGACAGCTCTATGTGTACGATCTACTGATAAAGTAGTTATGCTCATCTCCATTTACAGATGAGGAAACCGAATCTCAGAACAATGGCATACTTGGAAAATGATGACATCTTCTGTTCTGCTGAGATCAGATGCAGCATGTCCAGTGGAGGCCTAGGTCCCAGCTCCTCTAGGAAGCCTGTCCTGGTGATTCCAGGGCACATGGAGTCCGTCCTTCTCCAAAGTCTTACTGCACTTATTTTGAGCAATAGAAAAATAATGCTAAGAAAGAAGCAAGGAAACACTCATGCAGTGCTCAAGGCACGCTGCGTACCATGCCAGCACTCAGGGGCTCCTAGGACTCAGGATGATGCTGCTTTTTTTTTTTTTTGAGACAGAGTCTCACTCTGTCACCAGGCACCAGGCTGGAATGCAGTGGCATGATCTCCACTCACTGTAACCTCCACCTCCCGGGTTCAAGCAATTCTCCTGCCTCAGCCTCCCGAGTAGCTGGGACTACAGGCGTGCACCACCACAGCCAGCTAATTTTTTTATTATCATTTTTTTTTTTAGTAGAGACAGGGTTTCACCATGTTGGCCTGGATGGTCTCGATCTCTTGACCGCGTGATCTGCCTGCCTCAGCTTCCCAAAGTGTGGGGATTACAGGCGTGAGCCACCGCACCTGGCCGAGACTCCTTTTATAGGCAAGGAAACTGAGGGTCAGAGGGCTCACCTCCCAACCCATGTCTGTCTGACTCCCAAGTTCAATGTGCTTTTCTCTCTTACTCAGCCCCACATTCTACTCCTCTAGAATCATTTTCTGAGTGCTTTCTAGACTCTGCAATTTAGCTGTAAATTCATCAGTCATAGATATCGTGTCCCTGCTTGCACCCCATGCAGCTGACCTGGGCTTGACCTCGGCAGAGGGTCAGCACACACTCTAGGCCTTGAGAAGGAGGCAGAGATGGAACAGAGACAGCAGGCCAGCTCCAACTCCCTCAACCACTTCCTAGCACAGTGAGGGCTGTTAGTTTATTTCTCAGAACCTCGGTTTCCTCATCTATGAAATGGGGTGGTACTCATGGAGTCTCAGACTGGCTGAGTGAAGGTGGGGTAAGGTAAGGAACTCTGAGTGCCAAGAGCTGGGTGTGAAGCCTGGCACATAATGGGTATGTAATATGAACTGGGATTACTCCTATCGGCCTGCTCATTTCATGGGGCATCTCGGGGTGCCCTCTCACCCCCAGCAACTGTAACTCAGCCTTCCTTTTCTGGGGGATGCCTGCCTCTCCCTGGGCCCTGTGTGTGTAGGGGCTGGGTCCAGCTGATAGGCACACAGGAGACAGTGTTTTTGTGTCACTCACTTTGGGCAGTGGCTGTGAACGTTGCACTCTGTGTGTCCCTGCCCTGCCTTCAGACTTTGTCAATCCTGAGAGCTGAGGGTTTGTCGGTGGTTCCAGACAGCCAGAAGGAGGAGGGAACCTCAGCTAAGACACTGGGTTTCCCTGGCTGGACTGCCTTGAGCTAGGGAGAAATTCTTCAAGATGAGCTCCCAGCTTCACAGCCCAAGGCCTGGGTGGCTGACTACAGGGGCAGAGCACAGCCCAGGAGACAGTCATTGCAGACACGCTGCCAGCCACATCTCAATTACCACGAGAGCAGGAGCTGCCAGGCCCCCTTATGATGGAGGAGAGACCTGGAGGCGGGGAGAAGAGATCCTCCCAATCAGGGAGCAGGGGTGGGATGGGGTGGGCCATCTGCATGATCTGAACTTCCAGTTTAGCTTAGTTCCCCCTTGGTCTTAAGTGGCAAGGGCTCCCTTGGATGCTCAAACCAAGCAGATCTCTCAAAGGGGAGTTTGGACCTGTCTGGGGCAGGAGTGCTGGTGCCTACGGGTGGTGTTTTCTCTGCACTGAATTCTCACCTGGCTATTCACGCAGCCCTGCCTACAGCCTGCCCTTGCTCCCTCAGCCCCAACCACTCTGCACTTTCTTCTGTCCCTTGAATAAACTAAACACGTTCTTTCCCTAGGCCCTTGCCTCAACTCTTTCCTCCACTTGGACTGCTCTTCCTTCTGACTTTACGCAGGGCACCCTTTCTCATCAAGACCACCCCACTCATGGGGACCCCCATTCCCCAGGGCAGGTGGCCCTCTTATATGACCTTCATGGCCCATATCTCCAGTGGGAATTACCCTTATTAGATCGTTTCTGGCTTCTTTTTTGCTTCCCCCACCGCAATAGAAGCTCCTTGAGAGTCTGGATTCTTAATCTGTGCTGAGACCCAGTGCCTCACACTGAAGGTGCTCAGGAAATACCTTTTGAATGAACAGAAAGCCCTGCTATCTGCTAAGCTGGATCTATGATGACAGAAGTTCATCTAGAGAGTTCCTGTGAATTTTCCAAGGGTATACATGACACCTACCTCATTAGATCCCAGGATAACCTGCAGCCCCTCCTTCATACAGCACAGGTGAAAGTACTGAGACCTGGGGAAGTGCGGGATCCCCTTGAAGGTGACATACCTGACTGGAGGGACAGCAGCAGGAGTGTGCCCCTTCCTGTAACTGCAGGCTTATGAAACGAAATGTAAGGAGAGCACATTTTCACCTGGACAAGGAGCCTCGGCCTCACAGGTCCTGACAGAGCCAAGATCCCTATGGTAAAGCCCTTCCTGCTTGCAAACAAGGAAACTGAGATCCAGGGAGGTGCATGGCTGGTCAGAGTCCCCACCACTAGCTAGAAGTAGTCTTCAGATTGTAGATGCATCTGTTTCTTTGTGTGCCAAGCCAGTGGGGAAGTCAAGCTTGCCAGTATCCACATTGGGGCCAAAGGGGTCTCAGATGAGAACCCCAGAAAGGATCCTGAGGAGAGAGGGCCAGGTTGCCTGGAGCCCCTCTGTGGAAGCCCTGGGCAGGGGTCAGTACAAGGGAGGAGTGAAGAGCAGTGGTCTCAAAGCTTTTCAGTCAAGAAAAAAACATCCGACCACACAGTCATCAATACGTGTATACATATATTTGTTTACTCACTGTGTACATTCAGATATAATAATATGTATGAAAACATGCAAAAATAGACATGTTCAAATGAGATTTTAAAGCATATGTAACATTTCTGTTATTTTCTTCCCATAGGACAACCATGCCCAGGCCTGGGCATTAGGGCACTCCCTGTGCAGAGCACTCACTAGGCACAGGCGCTTTGGGGCCCAACAGACCTGTGTTTGAATCTAGGACTTTCTTGCCATTATCTGTGGCTTTAGGGCAGCTTCTGGGACACAGTCTCTCCCTCTGTAAAACGGGACAATGATTTCTACTTTGCTGTATGGTTTAATTGAGGTAATACTTAAACGATGCTAGGTACCGGGCTTGGCAGCATGAAAGAGCTCATCTGTGGTAACTATGGTGATTATTATTGCCATGATCCGGCTCATCCTTGTTTGCTAAAATTAATGAAACTCAACTCTGAATACCATAGACCCGCAGGCTTGTCTCATGAGCTGCCCCATCCTCACCAGAGATGCCGGGTCACCGCTGAGTATAAACCTGGAACCAAGATGACAGTTTCCCTTGGCTGAATCTGATGCCCCCAGCATTGATGCAGATGGACCTGGAACCTGGATAAAGAAAGGCTGGGGCTGGGCATCCCCGAGGGTGGGGCTGAGAGGCTGGTCAGATTTCAGCTTCCTCTGTGTTCCTTTTAAAATAATTGAAGTGTCAGCTTGGGTTCATGGGCTGGTCACGGTTTCCATCCCTCCCTAACTTCATAAGGCAAGTCCATGAATTATACAGTGCCAGAGCAGACGGTGCTAAGTAAGGATGCATCACAAGCCGGGCTTAATAAGGACACTCCAGCTATTCTTGGAAGGCATTTGCAAGTCAAAAATATGGTGCATGGAGATCTGATGTCGACTTCAAAATCTGAAGATTTCAGCTGGGTCAGCATTATTTTATGTTAAATCCCGTCAAAACAAAAAATAAAGAAATAAGGAAGCGGTACAGTACATGGTTTTGCTTTGTTTTTGATTTTAACTTTTTAGTAATAACGCAAATGGTCAAATGTGCCTACCTCCTCCCTCCCACCCCAACTCCATCTCCCATTCTCACACCCCCTCTAAGTAATGTCAACACACATTCTCATGGACTCATATGGTGTGGGCAGACATTCCCTTGCTGTGGAATTAGAAAGTGTTCCTACCGTTATAATTGTGTGCCAAATAGTGAGAAGATAAAAGCTTTCCCATTTTCTTTTATTCACCAAGGTTTTGCGTGACCCATACCTGCTCTTTTCTATAACATGTCCACGTGTTAGAAACTCAGCTATTTATCAAAAAAATAGGGACTGGCATCTATTTAAAAAATTAAATTGCACTGGGGGATAAGAACTAAGTACCATAGTAAAAGCTGGGAGACTTTTCTTCCCTACTCCAGGAGGGTAGCGTTTCATCCAAAATGCCCCAGGAGGGAGGGCTGACCATTCTAGGGCTCCTTCCTGAGAATCAGCTGCCTCCATAGGAGATGCTGGCTCCAGTAGTGCAGGGTTCCCACATAGACTTCCCTTTATGGGTTCACAGGTGGCTTTGTTTATAAACACAGTATTTCAGGGGAAAGGCAAGCAGGCATCGCGTGCCAGGAGGTGAGGGGAGCACCGAAGCAGGAATATCTGCGAGGCCCCTGCAAACATTTTCTGGCCATTGATGGCAAAAAAGTATCATGGTTTCCCCAACTCACCTCCTTGCAAACTGGAGAACCACTAGCATCTTTGTGTACACAAGGGCCAGGTTTATTTTGGGAATCCTTAAATGTAAACCCAATATGGCAGCGATGAGAGTATTTATATCAGCAACAAAGTGCAGGAACAGCCTGTGAATTGGAAACCTCTTGGGCTGGAAAAGTCCAAGTGCTCAGAAGAAGGTGTGTAGACTAGCATTTCTCAAACTGAAACATGCCCGAGAATCCCCCTGGGGATCTTGTTAGAATGAAGACCAAGATTCTGCGAAGGGCCTGAGATGTTGCATTTCTAAAAGTGCCCAGGTGCTGCTGCTGGTGGTCCATGGACCCCACTTTGAGTGGTGAGGGGATAGGCTAGGTGTCTTCTTCTAATAAGGCTTGCATTCAGGTTACTGGGCTCAGGTGCTGTGATGGGGGATGGGGAGATATAGCTTCACATCTTCTTCTAGATTGTGCTCTAGATGGACATGATTCGCTCATACAGGATGGTGACCAAGGGGTGCTGGGCAGGCAGAGGCATGGGACAGAACACAAGACCATAAGTCAGGAGAAGAATTGATTCTCCTGGCACCAACTGGCTCCCCTACCCAGCCTTGGAGTAGTAGAGAGTATTTGACCACAGGAAGGTCATTGGCAGCTTTCGTAAGAGCAGATATGACATCTTTAGGATATGTTAAGTTAAAACCTAAGTTAATGTGGTGTGTTTGGTAGGTTGACACTGAGTAATGAAAGTGAGGGAACACATACACATAGATGTGTTTGTGTAAATGGAGAACATCTCATTCTGAAAAGACACACAGGAAACCATAAACAGTGGTCGCCTTTGTGGGGAGAAACTGGGAAAGAAGACACGCGGAGCGAGAATAGCCTCCCTCCAATGAAAACATTTGCTTCTCTAGCCACAGTGATTGGTTCAGTGGGTTTGGACATGTGACATGCCCTGTTCCAATCAGAGCAAGTCTCTGGATATTTGCCAGACTGTTATTCTCCATTTCCACTGTCATTCATCACTCTGCCCTCATTCCAATGAAGCTCACTTGTCAGCATCTGCTGAGATCTGCCATCCAGTGTGGGGTTTGGATAGTTGTTCCCGTCCTTGCTGGCATCAGCTGGGACATGACAGTGTCCTCATCTGATCTCACAGGACATCCTCTCCTATTGTTGTGAGTCCCCTGGGAGACTCTGCCTTTCAGATGACCCCCTTGCCCCACTCTCTGTAGGTATGGAGAAGCCCATCTGTTCTCTCTGCACCACACTGAGGGAGTGGCACCCTCTGGGTCCATATATCTGGGCTCCTCCACTGAACAGGGATCTCTCTCTAAGCTTTGCTATCATCCCAAGGCCCCTCCCTTCTTGTTTCCCAAACTGGCCAGAGATTTCTGGGTCTGATACTTCCTCTCTCACTGAGATTGAACCACAAGAGGAGTCAAGCATGTGACTCCTTGTCCCCACCTCACACATCAGTAGCTCCTTCTGCTGCTCTCACCTCTGCCTCCGCCCACCCCACCCCTCTTAGTTATCCGTGTCTAATCTCGGCAGCATGGCAGTCTGGTTCTCCAGCTCTCCTTTTTCTAATCTAGACTTTATGCCCCAATTCCTTCAGAGCTTTGCTTCTGATGATGCTAAAACTAGGCTTTTAGAACTGGAAAAAAAAAAAAGAGTTTTTGCAAATCAAAAGCCTTATCTTTCAAGAACTTGTCTCTGCTATGAGTACCAAAGTTCTATTTTGAAATGAAAAGAGTTGACTGTTTCTCTCCTCCTTGCATTCCATGTTCCTGATATAATAGTCCTTATCTTGCTTGAAGCCAGGCACCTTTGCCTTGGGTCCATGGGTGTGGGCAATACGATTGTCATGCTGCGGCGTCCATGGCCCGTCAGCTCCCCACAGCCTTCCTAAGTTCTGCAGGGGAACAGGAGGAAGCAGTTTTGGAGTTGGGGCACCCAACCAGTGGCAGAACTAGTCCCACTTCTGCCACTCAATTGTCGCATGATCTAGGGAGTCACTGAATCCTTTTGGACCTTGCTTTCCTCATCTGCAAAATGGGAAGAGCAACAACCACCTCTCAAGGTCGTTTCAGGATCAAGGGAGATAAAATACGTGAAAGTGCTTTGCAAATTACAACGTACAGTATAAACATGAAGCATCATTACTTTTCACTGTTCTTAATTTCTTCATGTAGTTTTCCTTGCCAAAGACTTCTGTTTTGAGCTCCCATGGCCGTTTGTTCACAGAGCCATGAACGTATTGTAATATGCAGAACTTACACTTTAATGCGTTTGCTGGCTTCTTGCACCGTATGTGAGTGCTTGGAAGACAGGGACCACACCCATGTGATCTTGGCACCTGTTGCCTTCAGCCAGTGTCTGGCATAGAGTAGGTGCCCTGTATGTGTTTGTGGATGAAGGGCTGGGCACTTAGCAAGCACTTAGCTAATTAAATGGATAATTACCCAGGAGCAACAATGGGCTGGGACTTCTGTAGACTAGTGGTTTTCAACTGGGAGCAATTTTGCCCCCTTCTGCTTAGAGGGTATTTGGCAATCTCGAGATGTTTTCGGTTGTTATGACTTGGGCAGTGCCACAGGTATCTAGTGGGTAGAAGCCAGGATGCTCCTAAACATTCCACAATACACAGGACAGCCCCCTATAACAAATAATATTCCAGCCTAGAATGTCGAGACTACCATGGCCTAGAAGCCCTGCTGTAAGCTCTCTTTTTAAACAGTCCTGAGAAATCAGTCTTGTGAATCCAGAATTGGAAGGGAGCCTTAGACTTTGGGTTTAAAAATGATTTCTTGATAATCTTTGATGAATGGAGGGGCAAGGGTGGAGATACGGTGGTTAATGATGAAGATTCTGAAAATTATTACTCCCTGGGGGTGGGAGAGGTGAGAGACTTTGGAAAATGTCCAGCTGAACAAGAGAAGAGGGTTGGCATCAGACAGGATGGGGTGGAGCCCTAGTGTGCTGGGAGTCACTGAAAGAACCTCTGAGTAGAGAAGGGAAACATGTGCTGAGCTCTATGACTGTCCATCGGTTCCCTCTCCTCCTTCTGTAGGAGGCACCTGTTGAACTCAGGCATGAGCATGTAACTTGATTTGGCCAATAAAACGTGAGAGAAGTGACTTCCAGTTTGGGGCAGACACTTTCCGAGTGAGTATATACTTCCCCATGGTCCCCAGTGTGGCTGCTTAGCCAGCCTGGGCCCCAGAATGAGATGGTAGCAACATGGAGCATGACCTAACGTTACCATGAAATGAGAGGGAAACAGACCTGGGATGCCATACACCACTGCAGTTTTTTGGACTGTGTTTTATTGCACCATAACCTATCCTACCTTGAGAATGCACTCTATTTGGGCTGATGTAGCTCACAAGCCTGTGTAACTAAAGATCAGCTCATCTTTCCTCTGCTCTTTGAATTGGTTTACACAGGAATCTTTGAGGTGTCCTGGCTGAGAGACAAACGCCAAGTGACTTGGACCCCTAACTGCTGTCAACAAAAAGAGTCAAACTCTGTAAAATACTTGGAGAGGTTTATTCTGAGCCAAATGTGAATGACCAATGGCCTGTGCCACAGTGCTTGGGAGAGAGGTCCTGAGAACATGTGCCCAAGGCAGTCAGGCTACCTCTTGATTTTATACATTTTAGGAGGACATAAATCATCAATCAATACATGGACGATACACATTGGTTCAGTTGGGAAAGGTGAGACAACCTGATTCAAAGACTTTCTGATTGGTCAAAAGAATTATTATTTAAAGACTTGGAATCAATAGACCAGAAGATCTGGGTTTACAATAAGGGGTTGTGGAGACCAAAGTTTACCATGCAGATGAAGCCTCCGGGTAGGAGGCTTCAGAGAGGTGCAATCTTGGCTCATTGCAATCTCCACCTCCTGGGTTCAAGCGAATCTCATGCTTTAGCCTCCTGAGTAGCTGAATTATCTGCCACTGTGCCTGGCTAATTTTTATATTTTTAGTAGAGATGGGATTTCACCATGTTGGCCAGGCTGGTCTCTAATTCCCTCAAGTGATCTGCCTGCCTCGACTTCCCTAAGTGCTGGGATTACAGGCATGAGCCACCACCCCCAGCCAAGAATAGACTGTAAATGTTTCTTATCAGATGTAAAGAGTATTCTATCAGCAATTCCAAAAGGGAGGAGGGTATCATGAGGCGTGCCCAGCTCCCTGTTCCCATCATGTCCTGAATAAGTTTTTCAGGTTAACTCTGGAACATCCCTGGCCAAGAGGAAGGGTCCATTTAAATAGCTGTGGGGCTTAGAATTTTGTTTTTGGTTTATGCTGTCCATCTGCATTCTCACAGCTCCAGGAGGCAGGAGCCATGGTGGGTCCAGGGGAAGGCAACTGACACTGCAAAACTCCCCTCTCACTGCTGGTTAAATGCCAACCTCACAGAAAGATATATGATGATTCTATTTATTTAGTCATCATGAATGTCACTATTATCACAGATGACATTAATTTTTAAGAGAAAAGGAAGAAAATATGTCACATTTCTGTTTTGTGCATATGCTGAAGAAAAAGTTTATACCAGATGCCAACTTAAAATAAGGACATATAAATATTTAATTGTTTGTATGTATGTATGCATTGCCGTATACACAATATGTATCTATACAGACACAGAGCACTGATTCTCAACGGGGGGTGATTTTACTTTCCAGGGGGACATATGGCAATGTCAGGAGAACTTTTTGGTTGTCCCAGCTGAGGGCTTGGGGGTACTCCTGATATCCAGTGGGGAGAGGCCTTGGCTGTTGCTATGCATCCTTCAGTGTACAGGGCAGTCCATAGTATCTGAACCGTGCTGAGGTTTGGAGAACCTGGCCTGGATGTACATCTAAAGCCAGGAGTTCTGGGGCTGTTGTGTGTGAAGCCAGGAGTGCTGGCATCTTTCTTCAAAGCATCATTGACAAACACTGCTTGATTCATTTCGAGTCCCCACCTTGGCTGACTCATCTAGAAGAAACCGCAAGTCGCAGATCAGTGGGGGACCAGCCCTCGTGGTCCTTACAATATAGCTTCGATGGCACTGGGCTTCCCCCGGGAACACACACGATCAAGCATAGCCGCCCTGCTCAGTTCTCAGGATGACAACTATTGATTCACACCTAGTGTGCTTTGTGCCACACTCGGGATGGGAGTTGCAACTGCGGAAAGGTAACGGTGTGGGAGGAAGGCAGTGAGAAGGGGAACCAGAGAAGGGAGGGCGAGCCATGTTAGTTTTATGAAGATATGAGAATTTGCACGTCATTTAAAACATTGCTTGTAAGGACTGCTTAGGCACAATTTGTCTGTACTGAAGACATTGAGATATGTGATTTTATAGCTATAGCTATATGTAATATATATACACACATGTTTGTATATGTGTGTGTGTGTGTACATACATTAGCAATGAGGTGAACCATTTACTGTCCTAACAGCTGGCACCAACATTCCACATGGAATGGGACCCAACTTTGAGAAACTTTCTGGATAAGTCGCTGGACTGAAGAGAGACTTAGAGGGCAAATGTGTCAGCTGGACCCCCAGAGAATGAGCTAGCTTGCTGCTGAAGATGGAAACCTTCTCACTTTTGTTCCTGAGATGGGAGATTAAGTCAAAAGGAGAGAAAGAAAGAAAACAAAAATACAGAAAAAGAAGGAGGAAGACAGAATAGCCAGAAAAGTGATGAGATGCTAGGATGCTCTGTGGGTGGCAGAGCCCGTGAGAAATGTGTGGTGGGCTTTGGGGACAGGGGTGAAGTCGGAAGGCCATTAGGAAGCAGAGTGTGGCACTCCTTTGCCACTTTTCTAAGTGGGGGAGAAAAGAAAGAATGACAGCGTGACCCTAGGGTGTTTGTCACTCAGTGTGCTCAGAACTGTATTAGGACGTCTTTCCAGTCCAATCTGATGCTCTGTGTGAGCAGGTTTGAGCTGCCCAGGGAAGAGACTCAGCATCCCTTCCCCTGTGTCCTGCTTCACACCTCCATGTGGTATGTGAGGGAGGACACTAGAGGCTGAAGCCATGCTTGGACCTAAGCTCCGCCTAACCCAGTGAAGTCTCAGGCAGACCTTGAAACATAAGGCAGGGGTTAGTGTTTCCAGCCACATGGATCTAGATGCTAAGGAAGCTGGGGAGCTCCAGCTGACAGGTGGGAAACCAGACATACTCCACCAAATGATTAGACCAGATGCCAACTCGTTTCCAGATTCCGTTGCCAGAGATACTAGAAAGCACTTACGTAAAACAAAGTGAGGAATCGGAGGCAGACACAAATCCACCAAGTGGAGAATCCACAGACTTGCAGCAGTGTCACTAATGCTTTGGAGGAGGCAAATTCCTCAGACTTGTCACATATTTGCAGTTTCAGTCTCCTGAGATTCTGGAGTCTGGGATCTGGGACGGAGTGAAGGGAGGCATGCTCTAGCCACATCCTGCCCTGTACTGCTGAATTCTCCTGCACGTGCTCAAGGGCTTGCAAATGAAAGTTCACCTGGGCCTCCATCAGTTGTGTGGCCTGTGGATAATGAGCAGCCTGGCAAAGGCAGAGGTCTGTGAGGTGGGGGCATTGGGACTTTGTGGCCACGTATGCCCATGCCTGAGCTCCAGGTCCTTACTCTAACACAGGCACACTGCAGAGAGATTGCAGGTTTGGTTCCAGACCACCACAATAAAGTAAATATCACAATAAAGCAAGTCACACAATTTTTTTTGGTGTTCCAGAGCATATAAAAGTTATGTTTACACTATATTGTCGTCTATTAAGGGAGCAATAGCAACATGCCCCCAAAAATGTACATACCTTAGTTAGAAATACTTTATTGATAAAAATGCTAATGATCATCAGAATATTTAGGGTTCTGTAATCATTTTGCTGGTGGAGGGTCTTCTGTCATTGTTGACTACTGACTGATCTGCGTGGTGGTTACTGAAGATTGGGATGACAGTGGGAGTTCCTTTTTTTTTTTTCTTTTTTGAGACGGAATTTCGCTCTTGTTACCCAGGCTGGAGTGCAATGGCGCGATCTCGGCTCACCGCAACCTCCGCCTCCTGGGTTCAGGCAATTCTCCTGCCTCAGCCTCCTGAGTAGCTGGGATTACAGGCATGCGCCACCATGCCCAGCTAATTTTTTGTATTTTTAGTAGAGACGGGGTTTCACCATGTTGACCAGGATGGTCTCGATCTCTTGACCTCGTGATCCACCCGCCTCGGCCTCCCAAAGTGCTGGGATTACAGGGACAGTGGGAGTTTCTTAAAGGTCAAAAACAACAAAGTTCCTTGCATCAATTGACTCTTTCTTTCCAAAAAGATCTCTCTGTAACACGAAAGGTTTGATAACATTTATCCACAGCAGAACTTTGTTCAAAATTGGAGTCAATCCTCTTAATCCCCGTTCCTGATATTCTAAATACTTTGTTGTCATTTCAACAATGTTCACGGCTTTTGCACCAGTAGATTCCACCTCAAGAAACCACTTTCTTTGTGTATCTGTCAGAAGCAACTCCTCATCTGCTGAAGTTTTATCATAAAATTGCAACAATTCAATATCATCTTCAGGCTCCGCTTATAATTTTGGGTCTCTGCCACTTCTGCAGTTACGTCCTGCACCAAAGTTTGAAGCCCTCGAAATCATCCATGAGAGTTGGAATCCACTTCTCCCAAACTCCTGTTGCTATTTTAACCTTGTATGAATCACAAATCCTCTTGATGGCATCTGGAAGGAGGAATCCTTTCTTGAAAGATTTCAATTGATTTTTCTCAGATCCATCTAAGAAATCACTATCTATGACTGCTAAAACTTTAAAAGAATTATTCCTTGAATAATAAGACTTGAAAGTTGAAATTACTCCTTGATCCATGGGCTAAGAATGGATGTTGTGCTAGTGGTCATGAGAACATGAATTGTACATCTCTTTGTACATCTCCATCAGAGTTTTTGGGTGACCAGGTCCATTGGCAATGAGCAGTCATATTTTGAAAGGAACCTTTTTTCCTAAGCAGTAGGTCTCAACATTAGGCTTAAAATACTCAGGAAACCATGTTGTAAACAAATGTGCTATCATCCAATCTTTGTTGTTCCACTGACAGAGAACAGGGAGAGTAGATTTAGCATCGTTCTTAATGGCTCTAGGATTTTTGGGATGGTAAAGGAGGAATGGGCTTCAACTTAAAGTCTCCAGCTGCATTAGCCCCTAAGAAGAGAGTCAACCTGTCCTTTGAAGCATGGAAGTCAGGCATTGACTACTTTATCTATGAAAGTCCTGGATGACAACTTCTTCCAGCAGTAGGCTGTTTCATCTACATTGAAAATCTGTTGTTTAGTGCAGCTGCTTTCATCACTCATCTTAGCTAGGTCTTCTGGATAACTTGCTGCAGCTTCTCCATCAGCACCTGCTGCTTCACTTTGCACTTTTACATTCTGGCGATGGCTTCTCTCCTTAAACCTCAAGAACCAACCTCTGCTAGCTTTCAACTTTTCTTCTGAGCTTCCACAGCTCTCTCAGCCTTTGTAGAATTAAAAGAGGATTAGGCTTTGGCTTAAGGAAATGTTGTGGCTGATTTGATCTTTCATCCAGACCACTCAAACTTTCTCCATGTCAGCAATAAGGCTGTTTTGCTTTCCTACAACTCGTGTGTTCACTGGAACAGCACTTTCATTTCCTTCAAGAACATTTCCTTTGCATTCTCAGCTTGGCTAACTGTTTGGTGTGAGAGGCCTAGCTTTCAGCCTCTCTTGGCTTTTGACACGCCTTCCTCACACACTTCATCTTTTCTAGCTTTTGGTTGAAAGTGACAGACTGTGACTCTTCTTTCCACTTGAATAATTAATAACCCATTGTAGGGTTATTAATTGCCCTAATGTCCATTTTTTGTTGTGTTTTAAGAAATAGGGAGGCCCAAGGAGAGGGATAGAGACAGGGACTAACCAGTAGGAGCAAGTCAGAACACACACACAACATTTGTCAAGTTCTCCGTGGGTGTGGTTCATGGCACCCCAAAATTATTACAATAGTAACATCAAAGATCACTGATCACAGATCACCATAACAGATGTCAGAATAATGACTAAGTTTGAAATATCGTGAAAATTACCAAAACGTGACAACAGAGACACAAAGTGAGCACGACCTGTAGGAAAAGTAGCCCTGAGAGACTCGCTGTATGCAGGACTGCCGCAACCTTCAACTTGTACAAGCAAGTGAGCTCAGTACCATCAGGGGTACCTGTAAATAGCATGAGGTCCCCTAGTTTCTCTTCCCTCACCTGCAGGAGCCTTTAAACCTGAGACCTGAGTTGGATATTGTCCGCTGGTTTCCAGCACCCATTCTCACCTCTTTCTATGGCGTCTCCCTGGGCTGTCATGGGAGGTAAGATAAAAACGACATTTCTCAAACTCCACTGCAGTTATAGATGCCATCAAGCTGAGATGTGGAGTGGAAGTGAGGCAGAGGCTCCTCTTCTGTTGCTTGGTGCAGTTTTCTGTGAGAGAGGTAGAGATGTGGGCCCTTTGCCCCAGTGTTTCTGCATCCAAGCTCCTGCCTTGTTGAAGGTGAGAAAAACGGCTGTGATGACTTTATGACCCTAGCTCCTGGCTTCAGATCCCTGGACCACAGCTAAGGGGCCGCATTCTTGAGGAAAGAGTTGTGATCCCTGGCTGTGTCAGAGGGAGCAGCTCTCTCAGTGGGTTGGTTCTGTGGTTTTTGGAAAGACATTCTTGGAGGCACGGGCAAGAGCCTGCTGCTCTAGCCCTTCCAATGCTTGTTTTATTTTATTTTACTTTAAGTTATGGGATACACATGCAGAACATCCAGGTTTGTTACACAGGTATACATGTACTATGGTGGTTTGCTGCACCTATCCACCCATCATCTAGGTTTTAAGCCCCGGATGCATTAGGTGTTTGTCCTAATACTCTCCCTCCCCTTGCCCCCATCCCCTGACAGGCCCCGGTAGTGTGATGCCCTCTCCCGGTGTCCATGTGTTCTCATTGTTCACTACCGACTATGAGTGAACATGTGGCATCTGTTTTTCTGTTCCTGTGTTAGTTTACTGGGAATGATGGTTTCCAGCTTCATCCGTGTTCCTGCAAAGGACAGGAACTCATTTTTTTAATAGCTGCCTCGTATTCCATTATTTAAAAATCCCTGTATTAAACGCTTTTCTGTTGAAAATGGCTACACTGGGGCAGGTGCAGTGACTCAGGCCTGTAGTTCCAGCACTTTGGGAGGCCGAAGTGGGTGGGTCACCTGAGATCAGGAGTTCGAGACCAGCCTGGCCAACATGGTGGAACCCCATCTCTAAAAATACAAAAATTAACTGAGCTTGGTGGTGCAGGCCTGTAATCCCAGCTACTCAGGAGGCTGAGGCAGGAGAATTGCCTGAACCTGGGAGTCGGAGTTTGCAGTGAGCCAAGATCTCGCCACTGTATTCCAGCCTGGGCAACAGAGCAAAATTCTGACTCAAAAAAGAAAGAAAGAAACAAACAAAAGAAAATAGCTACACTGGTTTCTGTTTCCCACTAACTGACACAGGACTTTATAAAGGCTTCAGAGGCGTTGTTAAGAACCATTAAACTAATACCCGGATTTAGAACAGAAAGTTCACAACACACAAACAGCCACAAAGGACATAGAGTGGGTTCCTTTCCCAGCCAGCACTTCCTCCTCTGTGAGAGTTAAACCTGGATTCTCATGGACAGGGGGACTGTCCCGACTCCTCCGGCCCCCACCACGTTCCTGTCTCCCAGGCTGGGCTGGGACTAGGGTGAGACAAAGGTGCCTAGGCACAAAATTGAAGGAGACACTCACCCTCAGGGCTGTGCTAGTGCGGGCTGACCCCTGAGAGCCAGTGTCTCTGTAAATTTTGTGCTTTACTTGCCTCGCCCCAATCCTGGCCTCCTCAAAAATCTGACCTAGGTGGACCTGGCTGGCATCAACGTTGAGTGCAGAAAACTCTTGGCTTCTTCTCTTGCTGTGGCTCAAAGACCAGTCCGTAAGTAGCTCCTCTGGAGGGCTCTCAGGTCCTCGCCTCACACTGTGCCTAGGTGAGGCTGCAGCTCCCAAGGCTCTCTGCATTCACTCTGCTGTGTCATCCCTATCCCACTGCCAGGAGGGAGCACCTCTGGTCCCAAGCCTAAAACAGGTTCCTACTAGCTATGCCAACACGACATTTCCAAGTTACATAAGACACCCCCAGGGTGATGGCAGCTTCGGGCATTGCTCTGTGAGCACTTCATGCCCAGTGCCCAATCATTAGGCTGTATGAACAGAAGCACACTATGCAAAACAAGGGAGGGGAGTGTTCTGCTTCATTTCAACTCACCAAACACACCTGTAGAGGCTCCACTTCCAAGGGGCTGGAGTCCTTGAAGGAAGAACAATTGGCAAACAGCTCATCAACATACAGCTATTGCTCAATTTTAATAGCAAAGTAGGGAGGTGCAAATGAAAGCAGCAGAGCAGGAAGGTACTTTTTGCACTTACTAGACTGTCAGAAGTTAGAATGGCTGGTCACGGGGGCTCATGCCTGCAATTCCAGCACCATGGGAGGCCAAAGTGGGAGGACCGCTTGAGCCCAGGAGTTTAAGATCGGCATGGGCAACATCATGAGACCCCGTCTTGACTAAAAGCAAGAAAGATTTAAATCAAAAAAGGAAAAATTAGAAGCATGAATGATTCGGTAGCAAGGTCTAGGGCTGGGTGCTGTCTCATACCGGCTGAGGGAAAGCAGATAAGGCAATGCCAAGAATGGTGTCAGTGCTTTTAGAAAGGAGGGAAATGAACACGGGTTCTTCTGTCTGTGTTTCATAATGGCCGCCTACCTAGCAAGAGGCAGATAGCAAAGCCGTGGCATTCCCTTCCATCCTGTTCACAGTCACTGCTTATCTGCGTGGAACGTTCACTGGGGGAGCTCGAGGGAGCAGCTGCTGAGGCAGGCTGTTCATGGAAGATTTCAGCCTTAGAACCTATTCGGATGAGTATACTGCTCTCCTCCATGGGCTCTGAAGATATCCCAATCTGGGTTTCCAGGAAGCCCTGGGCACTACTGAAAACACATCTGGAGTGGGAATGGAGGAAGCCAGCCTGCAATAGCCTACATAGCTATGGACTGTGATCTGTTATTACCTGATGGAAGTATAGCCCCTGGGTGCGAGCAAGGGTGCTGGGGTAGTGCAGGGTAAGGGGAGATGTGAAGAGGGGGAGAAGGAAGCTCTTGGTGACAGGGGATTATGTACACCCCCAGGAGGTTTTGTGAGTGCCAGGTGCAATCATGATTGTTTAAGACACACTGGCAGCTCCTGGAGAAGCATTAGCACATGGGAAGAGGAAAGTCAGGAAGGGGGTGAGTTCTCTTTAGAGAGGCGGCACAATGTGGCTATTTTGTGCCACGTTGAGAAAGTAAGTCTTACCGTTGTCTCTGTCTTGCAATGTGACCTGAACCCATTTGCTTAACCCCTCTGAGTTCCAGTGTGTGCATTGTAACGTGCTGGCATTCTTACTTAGAATGTGAAAGCAAAAATAAGAGTATGTAAAAAGATATGTTGAGATGTTTCCACTGTTACACAAATGAAGGGGTTAGGTGTTATGTCCACATCTCCTGTCTGGCTCTTCCCTCTCTACCTCCAGCCTAATCTTCCCCTGCTCCACCTCACTCTGTCCTCAGCCTCACTGGCCTTCATTAGGTTCTAGAAAGATTTATCCTCTTTCCTGCCCCAGAGCCTTAAGACATGCTGCTCCCTGTTCCTGTAATACTCTTCTCTTTTTAAGTTACTGTTATTTAATTTTTGAGATGGAATCTCCCTCTGTTACCGAGGCTGGAGTGCAGTGGCATAATCTCAGCTCACTGCATCCTCTACCTCCTGGGCTCAAGCGATTCTCCCACCTCAGCCTCCCGAGTAACTGGGATTACAGGCATGTGCCACCACACTTGGCTAATTTTTTGTATTTTTGGTAGAGATGGGGTTTTCTCATGTTGTCCAGGCTGGTCTTGAACTCCTGAGCTCAAGTAATCCATCTGCCTTGGCTTCCCAAAGTGTTGAGATTACAGGCGTGAGCCACTGTGCCTGGCTTTCTTCTCTTTATGTCTGGTTAGAGGAGCTCATCCCCCAGAACTCAGCCCAGGCATCAACTCTTCAGGGAAGTCTTCCATGACTTTCCTGGTTAGGTCAACTCTTTATTTGCACTCATATGAGCAAAAGTACATCCTTTTCATTGTACTCATCTCAACTGTAGTCTTACATTGTATTTGTATGATAAGATGATTATTATCAGTCTCATTAGAAGCATGTTGTGAGGATCATCAGACAGCTCTACTGAAAGGCTCCCATAGAGAGGAACGTAAGCCCTCAGCCAGCTCCAACTCAGCAGCCATGTGAATGAGTCACCTTGAAAAAGGATCCTCCATCCCCAGTCAAGTCTGCAGATGACTGTAGCTTGAGCTGATGTATGTCTGCAACCTCACGAGGCATCCTGAACTAGAACTACCCAGCCAAGGCACTTCTGAATTTCTGACCCATGGAAACAGAGAATAAATAATTACTTTTTTTTTTTTTGAGACAGAGTCTTGCTGTGTTGCCCAGGCTAGAGTGCAGAGGTGTGATCTCGGCTCACTGCAACCTCCACCTCCCGGGTTCAAGTGATTCTCCTGCCTCAGCCTCCCAAGTAGTTGGGATTACAGACAGCTGCCACTGTGCCTGGCTAATTTTTGCATTTTTAGTAGAGATGGGGTTTCACCATCTTGGCCAAGCTGGTCTTGAACTCCTGACCTTGTGGTCCACCTACCTTGGCCTCCCAAAGTGCTGGGATTACAGGCGTGAGCCACCTTGCCTGACCGTGATTACTATTGTTTTAAGTCACAATGTTTAGGGGTATTAACTATACAGCAATAGAAATAGTGCAGATTCAGGTGCCTGGAAGTGTGGTGCTGCCGTAACAAACATGGGAATGGCTTTGGCACTGGATTTGGGCAGAAGTTGGGAGGAGAGGGTGCATGATAGGTTGAAGGGACTTCAAGAGACTTCATGGATGCCTGATGGCTGTGATGATGATGATGCAAGAAGAGTTTAAGAGAAAGTGAGGAGGGTCAGGTACACATGCCTATAATCCCAACACTTTAGGATGCTAAGCTGGGAGGATCACATGGGGTCTAGAGTTTAAGACAAGCCTGGGCAACATAGTGAGACCCCCATCTATGCAACAAATTAAAAAAAATTACTGGAGCATGGTGGTGTGCACCTGTAGTCCTAGCTATTCAGGAGGCTGAGGTACTTGAGCCCAGGAGTTCAAGGTTATAGGGAGCTATGATCCCGCCACCGCATTTCAGCCTGGGTGACAAGTGAGACTCTATCTCTAAAAAAATAAAAGTAAGAGTAAAACACTTGAGAGAAGAGGTTCTTTGTCATGTAATGGTAAAAAGTTTAGCAACACTGTCACTTGTGATAACCTGGAAAATAGCAAGTAGTCCTAAGGAACTGCATGATCTGACAAACAAGAGCTCTAGGCAGTGTTGAAGAAACATGAAGTATCATTTCTGGGCAGTGGTAGGACTGAGTCCCCATCGAGAAATGATTAACATCTGCTCTGCTGGATTTCAAAATTGCTATGGGCCAGTGACTTCCATATGCCTCTTGCTTTCCCCATTTTGAAATGAGGAAAGAGAATTTAGGGGGCAATTATCCTACACCTGTCTGCCATGGAAGTTGGGTGTGTGGGGGCGCAGATAATGTATATCTTTAGTTTATAGTTTTAGGATGGAGAATAACTATCCTCTAGGATCTGTACTTGAGGAGCCACATCATAGGACCTTCATGTATGCCAGGATCGGATTTAAGCAATAAGATACTGGACCTGAAGTTGACGTTGTCATTGGATAACTTTTTGGGCACGTTGAAAAGCTTGGGAATCTGATAATTTGAATTTAAGAGGGATGTGAATTACAGAGGGCAAGAAGGCAGACCAATGACTGCAAGCATCTGAGATGGTCGCTACTGAGCCTCACATCGTGGTACTCACCCTCTGTGTAGTTAGTTCCTTCCCACATGGTTAGTGCTTTGTGACCAATAGAATTCTGTGGAAATGACAGTGTTTGTGACTTCTTAGACCAGGTGATAAAAAGCATTGCAACTTTTTCATTGGTCTCTCGGAGTGCTCACTCTGGGGGAAGTCAGCCGCCATGTCAGGAGGACACTCAAGCAGCCTGTGGAGAGACCCACCTGAGAGGAACTAGGGCCTCCTACCAACGTCCACCACCAACTTGCCAACCATGGGAATGAGCTACCTTGGAAATGGACCTTTCAGCTCCTGTCAGGGCTTCAGGGACCACAGCCCTGGCCAACATCTTGACTGCCGCCTTGTGAGACGTTTTGATCTAGTGCCTGCATGAGATAAGAAGGGATGATTGTTGTTTGAAACCGTTATTTTGGGAGGTGATTTGTCATGCAGCAATAGATAACTAATACAGCCAATCCTCTCCTCTCTGGTCTGCCTTTTCCTAGGTAAATGCTCTTGATTTGACCTCATATTCAATTTGTGAGCAGAACCAAGATGAGAAAAAGGTGAGAGGGTCCCTAAGGCCTCCTTCAGTTTTGTGCCTGAGGTGTCTTGCTTGTTTCACCCTCGCTGCAGTCTTGTGCGTGGTTTCTGCATGGTGTGATAAAAAGTCAGTGCCTGGTGATCTTGCCCTTAACCTTGCAGCTCGACTATTGCCAGCCCCCTGGGCCTGACTTGGCTTCCTGTGCAGAAGACTGTACAGCCAGGTGGACAACCCCTGTGGTCCTTTAAGAAGGCAGGCAAAAAAAGGAGGAGGGGGCTGGGCACCACCAAGTGAGGGCAGTTCTCACAGAATTCTAGAATCCAGCAGGTCCTCACACTGGCCCTTAGGCAAGCATTGGCCCTGAGACAAGTAGAGAGGCCCTTGGTGCTGGAGTGCATCGGGTGGTTTTGACATCTTGACCTTAGGGTACAAACAGGCCTCAGGGGTGCAGCGCATCCCCAGAGGGGGGCCATGAGAGAATGGCCTTCCTCCAGGTAGAGATTGGAGCCCATGTGGGACATTCATATATAGAAGCAGAAGGAAAGTGACACTGGTAACACATTGAGTGACTCCTCTAAGCCAGCCACTGGCTTTATCTCATCCAATTCTTCTGACAACCCAATGAGGAATGTACCCATCATCCCTTAACCCCAGTTTCAAATACCCAAAAAGTGGTAGGGTGTGGTGGCTCATGCCTGTGATCTCAGCACTTTGGGAGGCCGAGGTGGGAAGATCCCTTGAAGCCAGGAGTCTGAGACTAGCCTGAGCAACAAAGTGAGACCCCTGTCCTGGGAAACTGAGGCAGGAACATCACTTGAGCCCAAGAGTTGGAGGCTGCTGTGAGCCATAATCACGCCACTGCACTCCAGCCTGTGTGACAGAGCAAGACCCTGTCTCCAAAAATAATTCAAAAAGCTCTGACAACCAGAAGATTTTTATAACTCTCTTGGTGGCAAGTCCTGGACTGAACTGATGTGAGACTATTTATGGTCTTAATTATGCCATTTACTGTAAATATCTATAAGTTTTCCTACAAAACTATTAATGCATTTGATTACAGGGTGTTCCCCAGAACCCACTGACTGCTCCATAATATAGTGTTATGCACCATATAGCTTTTCTAAAACCCAGCATTTCTGAATGTTGAAACATCTGGTCCAAAGATAAAGCACAGTGGGCGTCTTAGTCTATTTTCTGCTGCTATAACAGAATATCTGAAACCGAGTAATTTACAATGAATAGAAATGTATTTGGCTCATGATTCTAGAGGCTTGGAAGTCCAAGGGAATGGTGCTGACATCTGGTGAGGGCCATCATGCTGTACCATTCCATGATGGGAGGCAGAAGGGCAAGTGAGCATCTGAACCAGAGAGAGGGTGGGGACTACCCACTCCCATGACAGTTAACCCACTTCTGCCATAATGGCATTAATCCATTCATGAGGGCAGGGCTTGAATGACCTAACTCCCTCTTAAAGAACCCACCTCTTAATATCATCAATTAAATTTCAACATGAATTTTGGAGGGGACATTCAAACCACGGCAGTGAGCCTGTATTATTATTTTTTCCATGTTATGTATATAAAAAAGTGAAGTTTCATGGAGAATGATGGCATTTTCTAATTGCACAGTGACAGACTTTCTCCCCCTCCTGTTCAGAAGAGAACTATGTGACAATACGGAGACTCTGTTACCTACAAGTTCCTGATGGGATTTGGCACTCTTAGATCTTTCTTTCTAGAGCCCTTTCAGTTTTTTTCATAATAAACTTCTAAACACTTTCTGTGCTTCGGGTACTTATTGTTTCTGGACAAGTGGCAAATGGAGACTTATCCACAGAAACTCCCTGGAGTTTAAGGAAGCCTTTTGTACCGCAAATGTGCTCATGTGATTAAAATAGAATAAACTCTTGGGGGTTTCTTTTCACTGTCCCTCTCCACACTGTCCCTCCTTCACTCCAAACCCTGGCTTGCCCTGTGCCCTCTCCAGAACTCCCATTGATCCCATTCCCATTTAGTAATTAATTCACTCAACAAACATTGATAGAGTCGGTGCTTCTGCCGACAATGTGGTAGAAGAGGTTTTATGGTTTATTAGGGGAGCGCTGGTTTGACAGAAAGAAGATTAAGGTTCTGGTTCTATAAGAGTTCAGACAAGATCTTTTCTTTTTTGCTCTGGACCTCGGTTTAACCTTAAGTAAGTGTGAAGTAAGAAGATAATTGAGAGGATGTAAAAACCATCATCACGTGGTATAGAATCCTAATGCAAACAGGACTGAACAATACTGAGTGTGGACTTTGGCACAGTCTGCCCAGGATTACTGGCTGTGCAGTTCTCTTGATTCAGTCTTCCTCTGAGTATCCTTTTAATTTTCAGGGTGGCTTATCTCATGATCACAGAAAGGCTGCCAGCAGCATCTGCAATCACACGCTTTACAGCCAGGGTGGGAGAGGTGGAACTATTTCGGGCATTAAGCTTGGTTGCCAAACTGGTTGCTCTGAGCTGGGTCTATTCCAATGGAGCCTACGCTGGTTCCAGGGGTTCAGAGCCTGAGCTGGGAAGATGAGCAAATATTTTGACCACCGCTCCTTGAAAGAGTGTTGTTTCTAATAATCATCACACCAAAGTCCAGACTTTAAGCTGATTGGCTTAGGCCGGAGTTACCCGACAAATCCCATGGCAGGAGGCTTAGGATTGCCCCAACTGGCTTGGAACTGTTAGGCCTATTCCAAGAACTGGGGTTGAGGTCAGTTTTGCTCAAATTGCATGCTCTTTACAGATGAGCTTTTGGGGTTGCATGCAGGGGTGCAACCAAAACATGCTCCGCTAGCTCTAACTTCCCTTCTCATTCTTTCTTGGTTTCTATGTATTGACCCCACATACATGACGTTGCAAAGGATATCCCCATCTTAACACTCCTTTTGACCACTCATTTACTTTAGACTAGTCACACCATCTGGGGATTCTACCACCACATTCTAATCTTCCAAGACTGCTCCTCTAAATCTGAAGGTAAGGAGAAGTGGTAACCATGATACAGTGACACGGTTTGCTGTGTCAGCCCGGGCTTGGTGGGAGAAAGATTGCTGGGGGCAAAACCTCCGCATCTGCAGGGCTTCCCCTTTGCTGTCACTCAGATGGCATTGAATACATGAATTTTCATCAGTTTTTAAAAATATAACAGTAATAAGTGTTAAAAACCCAAAAGACTATATGAAACATACTCTTCCCCATCTAATACCTCCAACTGCCAATCCCCAGAGTGAATCACCATCATCTGCTTTTTGTGTATTCTCCCAGTTATGTTCTGTACATACACCAAAATAGTATTTGCATAGGTATGTGTATATACACAACCAAAGCCTCCTTCTATACGTAGGGATTATAGCACACACGTTGGATGAATGAATAAATGAGTGACTAACAGTAACTGCGGGGCTCTGACTGTGAGATACTCTCATCTATGCCCCCGAAGACTATCAGGAAGATAGAGCTCACACAAGTTGTTTGAACAGAGAGATTTTAACGTAGAGAATTGAGTAAACAGGAATTGGAGGCACAGAAAGACAGAGAGCGGCCACTGAGGACTTAGATAGTAACTGCCACAAAGCAGTTATACCTTTAGGGCAGAGGAACAGCAGCAACAAAAAGATCAGGGTCATCAGAACCTGGAAGCTTGGAGAAGGAACTGCAGAGCTAGGACTTAAAACTCAGAGGAGCCGGTGCTGGCTGATTGGTGCTGACGTCACTGTCCATGCCATGATGGGTTCCGAGGGTGTGGCAAAAAGCAGGGAACTGGAATTAACTGCTGGTGGGCGATGCTGCCAGGAGTAGGCAGCTAATGGGATAGATGGGGTCTCTCCTTTGGCCTCTCTTTTCCCTTCAAGAGTCAGTAGGAGAGGGCCTAGCAAGGAGAAGCTGGCGAAGGGGAAATGTGGTTTTTAGGGTTTCATCTCCAGAAGCACGAAATAGAGAACAGAAGGGTGGATTTGGAGCCGAGGGACAAGCGTTTCATAACCAGTGCACCTTGTTTTTGTTTGTTTAAGCTTTTGTGCAAATTAGAAAAAAGTGTACCCTCTGGGCAGAATTGGCCCCAGGTCGGGGCGCATGGTGTGGTGAGCGGAGGAAGGTGCTGCACCATACCTGAGCATAAGTAGGCACGAGAATGTGGGCTGGATTTTAGCCCCCAACTATCCTTTTGGCCAGGAGTATTTGTATAGGGTACAACCTGGTGCAGTCACGTGTAATAGCCCAGCATCTGTCCAGCTCCAAGCATTATAGTGCATTCGGTTATATGTGGGCATCTCACACACACACACACACACACACACACACACACCCCACAGCACACCATGGAAGCACATTCTTACATTCTTTTCTTCTTTGGGAGTAGGGGTTTGGGATGGTATATCAGTCAGGAGGCCTTTGTGATCCTTGCTGTATCATAACTCACTGGGTACGGGCCCCTTCTCAACATCAGGGCCCAGGGTCTGACTTGTACAATTGTGCCTCTATAGACAAAGCATTGACAACATAAACATAATTTTCTCAGTATGTCTAGGATGGGAAGCTGTTTCTGAGGGAGCTGTGGTGAACAAAGGTGGGGATTTAGGTCTTTTTAGACAGTAGGCAGAGAGGCTATTTCAGAATACTTCATAACAGAGTTTCCAAGTTGGATGGGAGTCTAGAAATGACCTGGTAATAGTGATTATGGTGGTAAGAATAGTTGTCTTACACTGGGCTCTCTGGATCCAGACTGAGACAGAGGTGGTGTGAGAAGCTGGGGGATACTAGTGAAAAATCACTGCGGGGAGGTGAGGAGGCCGATGGGGCAGAGGGAGAGGCTGACAGCCGTGCAGCTGTACCAGAGGTCCTGGCTGATCTTACAGGGACCTCTGGAACAAGGATGGCCCTTCAGGGTGGTCTCCAATTGAAGTAAGAAGGCTGGGCTGTGTGTCCACACATCAGAGTTCTTTGGCCATGGCCCCCTGGGGAGGACACATGGCCTTGGGAGGGGAGCAGCTTTCTGGTGAGTGACAACTGTGACCTTCCCATTGGCTGGAGGATTGGGGTCTTGGCTCTGAAGAAGGGATCTGGGCAGCACACCACAGCATCCACTACAGTAGTGATAAGAGTGTCGGTAGCTACCAGCTGGCCATCACCTACACCAAGTTGGATGCTTTGCCCATGACCCTGGTCCTCTCCAAGTCTCCCCGATCTGAGTGAGTGGCATTAACCTCTAACCCCACTGCTCAAGACAAAATCACCAGAGTCCTCCTTGATTTTCTCCTTTTCTCCTCTCAGTCTGTCAGTAGGAATTATTGGCGAGTCTGCCCACACCTCTTCATTTCCATTCCTCTGGCCCAAGCCATCAGGTCCTCCGTGACTAACCGTAACAGCTTCCTAACAGACCTCTCTCTTTCCACCCAGGTAGCCCTGATAGCCGTTCTCCATACTGCCGCCAGGAGGACCTTGAACTATTGATCTTTTTAATTAAAAGGCAAAGCTCTTCCATTGCGTTTGTTGCATTTAAAATTCAAACTTCTTACCAACAGAGTGAAAGGCCCCACACAACTGGCCCTTTCTTCTCCAACCTCCGTTTTTCTCTGACCCACCACACGCTAGCTGCATGGGCTCTCTGTTGATTCCTCATATGTGCCAAGCTCAGTCTTGCCCCAGAGCCTATGTGGTAGTTGTTCCCTCTGCCGGGAATGGCCTTCCCCAGAACCTGAAGTGGCTGGTCCTTCTTGCTGTTCAAACCTCAGCTCCCACAGCCCCTCCCGGGTCAGGCCTCCCCTGGAGACATCAGTCCACCTGGTTTCAGGGGCCAGGGCTTTCTCTTGCAGCCCAGGGGCTCTTTGCAGACTGCTCAAAGCTCCCTTTGCACGACTCAACCTGGCAGTGGGGTCTTGCTTTCTATTTTCATGATCTCATAGATGTCTAGAGACCTCGTTGGCCTGGCTACAGCACGTCCTAACTGGGCATTGAGTTGGAGGAGCTCAGGAGGGTATAATCTGGCCTAGCTTGTCAAAGTGAGCAAGTTACCAAGTGGAGAAGAGAAGCCCTTTACCACTGAATTTTTAATTGTACTGGAAACTGCCTACCTCTCTGGTAGAACAATAAAGGGAAATTTGGTTTCTTGGTCTAGAGGTCTGGGGCAAGTAGGAACAGAGATGAGGTAGGAAACATTTTTAACTGGTGGACTTTCTTCAGTCATTAAAAGCTTGAACATTGTAACAAGCTCTTATAATGTTCAAAGGAAACCATCCTGCAATTTGCAAGTAGTTATTAGATTCTGGCTGTGACCAAGATGTTGAAAGACTCGGGCTGAGCTTTGGGACCACTGGAGTATGATGAGGTCCCTTTTGTCATAGAGCTGACTTCCAGCAAGGGAGGCAGAGCAGAGGCAAAGGGCACAGGGACTACGTCACGGAGCACCACGCTGCATCGGGCACTGCATTTGGGGTCTCTCACACACAGAGCAATCAGTTAATGCATCGCAGGTCGTGTGTGTCTGGACCCAAGGTTCTGGCCAGGCAGAGAGGCCTGGGACTGCTCAGGAAGGGGAGCAGGTGAGCTCTGAGGAGCAGAGGGCATGGAAAAGGCTTCCTGCAGGAGACGGACTTGGAACCGGCCCCAGGTGCACCATGGACTCTGAACGCACACTGTGGACTCTGAACGCAAAATAATGGGCCATGAAATTCATTCCTCCAGCACTATTTGGCTTCTCTGTTCCTTCTCCTTTCTCCATCATTTCTTCCCCCAGCTGGAGAGCACTCGGGAATGCCTTGCTGTGCCCAGTCGGGCCTCCGGAGGCCGCCCTACCTGGCCGATGGATTATTATCAACAGCAAACACACACCAGAGGAGGTATCTTGGCTGGGAAGCACATTGGCCCTTGGAAGCGCTTCTTGGAAAAAGTAAACAATTGGCTGGCAGTTGAGCCTCCTCACTGATTCCTTTGGAGAAGCTGGAAACCGCTGCCCAGAAGGATGAAGAGGTGAAGTAGAGAAACATGGGCTGGCTTCAAAGTGGAGCACAGGAGGCTGGGAACAGTTCTGCTTTCTGATCAAAGTCGTGGGAAAGGCGGGGGGGGGGGGGCGGAGAGAGAGAGAGAGAGAGAGAGAGACAAAGATAGAGAGAGAGAGAGCACGCAGGAGAGAGAGGCGGGAGGGAGTCAGCTTTGGCTAATTTGAATTTTGAATTGCCTTGAAAATCACCATGCAGCAGCATCCGGTTCTGCCTCTGATGGTCGAAAGGAACCAGCTGCTTTCATTCCTCTTCAGGTCTTGTTTTCCCCCCAGCAGTGAAGCAAATTAAGCAAAGAAACAGTGAGAGTTGTAGTTGGTAAAATATCTCAGGCCAAGGTCAGGGTGATTGTTGGTCGGGGGCAATGGAGACAAGGCACACACTCCAGGTGTTGCTATTTCTCACTCCTGCTCCCCATGATGTCACTTTGGCATTTTCAAACATGACCACCTCAGCAGGCTTTCTTTACACGCTAAGGCCTCTTGTCTTAACCACTAGCCTTTCCGCACCATGCTAGGCATTTGGGCAGATAGTAGATGGTCCCTTTGCCCAAGTCGGGGTACAGGAGTGGCAAACCTTGAGACACATCCCAAGTTATCCCATAACCTTGTCCTTAATTTGCAACATCAACAGGGCAGGTATTTGCCAGTGAGTGTAGTCTCATGTTTTCCTGCTGCCTCTTTTTTTTTTTTGAGACAGAGTTTCGCTCTTGTTACACAGGCTGGAGTGCAATGGCGCGATCTCAGCTCACCGCAACCTCCGCCTCCGGGATTCAGGCAATTCTCCTGCCTCAGCCTCCCGAGTAGCTGGGATTACAGGCACGTGCCACCATGCCCAGCTAATTTTTTGTATTTTTAGTAGAGACGGGGTTTCACCATGTTGACCAGGATGGTCTCGATCTCTTGACCTCCTGATCCACCCGCCTCTGCCTCCCAAAGTGCTGGGACTACAGGCTTGAGCCACTGTGGCTGGCCCTTTTTTTTTTTTTTTTTAAATTTTTATTTATTTATTTATTTTTATCATCGACTCAGTTGTAAAAATTAATATCATGGAGGCTTCCTTGAAGGATATGCAATGTGTACTTGTCCCTAGAAAGTCTAAAATGTACCTTTGTATCAGATTTACATAGGTACATTTTAGGCCATCTGGGAAGCTTGCCTGTGGTGTTTGGGGCCCTGGTAGAGCTGTTCTGAATGAGTGGCATGCTGGTAGGATGCCAGCTGCCTGAGAGGAGGAACTGGGAGGTGCTTTACCCCGTGATGGGTAGAAGAAGGAAAAACTGTCATTTCAAAACAGCAAGTGGTTCCTCTCTTGATAGAGGTGGAGACTTTCATATTTTGGGCAGACTTTTCCTCTGTGTGGTTGAAACTATCAGAATGGATCCTTGGGGACAGCTGGGCAGTGGTCTGAGTGCTGATGTTGTGGATGGGAATATGGGAGATTAATTTATTGCATGTGGCTATGCCAGAGCACGGTCTCTCCTTTTTGTCTCCTTCTCCCTTCCTTCCTTGCTTTTGATTGCGCTCTGCTCACCTTCTCCTGGTCCACACACCTTAGGAAGGCAGTGTGGTCATTGAATGCTGCTGTCTAGAAAGAGATTCTCTCCCTTCGGCTGCTTCTTGACTAACGAGCAGGGTAAAAGAGATGATGAAGTGGACGGGGTGGGTAATCAGACCTATTTTGAAAACTCAAGATTCTGCCCTGACCATATCTAGGCATGATACATCTTTCTTTCCCTTAAGAGCAACCCCAGGGTAGCCCAAAGAAGGCCTAGAGGAGCTAAATGCAATTCTGGTTTGGCCCTCTGGATTCTCTTGTTGGATTGACCTGACCTTAAGTCATTAAGATAGTGACCACATGGCTGAGAACACAGCTCACTCAGACCCCTGTTGTGGCTCACATCGACCAAAGTGGGGGATATAATGGATCTCTCCATGTTTTATGAAAATGCTCTTGTCACTCTTGCAGTTGAACCTTCTGGATTAAAGAGCTGTGTATGAGTAGGAGATTATTGAGGAAAGGTGATGTTATATGTACTGGAAGGGCATTGACTATGGCACCCACGGAGGGAATACCTCAGCTTGTACTTGTACTTAGAGGTACAAGGGAGGGAGGGACACTGATGAAATCTGTCTTTCAGAACCGCTCCTGGAGTCTTCCTCCCAAGAGCGAGGCCCTGGTGCTGCTCTCTCAAACTGTTCACGTGCCTTAATTTAATGGACTGCTGGCTCTGCCAGCCCCTCCCACCGGCTCTAACCATGGCTTGGTCCCCACTCTCCTACACCCCAGCTCCTGCACTTCCCATGCAAAGCACCTGCCAGCACCTCTGGGTAATTTTCCCACTCATATTTTCATATATATTTGCTCAATCATTCCATGGGGCAAGAGAATGTCAGCTGACTAGGAGTGTAGCCAGACAGGACAAGTTGGACAGATGGCCCTCAGGCAGACTGTCTGAAAACAGGGGCTCCATCATTGGCACTGAAACCCTATGGCTTACCACCCACGGAGAGGCCATATTGGAGGTAGTCCACCTGTGCCCCATTTAGGGATCCCCAACAACTGTGACCAATACTTCCTTCCTACGGGCACAATATGCATTCCTGGGGGCTGGAATTGTGTGGAAGCCAGGTGTTAACTTGTCTCCCTCCTGCAAACACAGTGACCTTCCCAGACAGATAACAGAATCATTATTTTTGAGTACCTGGTGAACTGTTCTCCCTATAATGGGACTCCTCCAATTAGAAAAGGAGGCATGAAATGTGTACCTGACTTTAGCTGACCCTACCTTGGCCTGGGCCCTGGAAAGCATTCGTGTCAGCCTCCGCTCACTGACTAGGGCTATGATCAATGACAGTAGAATTACCATAGACTTTTTCCTTGGAGGCCAGGATGGAGTCTCTGCAATTCTGAATACATCCTGCTCTGCCTGGATCACTTCTTTGAGCTGGGAGGAAAGGTCAGCAGAGAAATGCATCCACCTGGCTTTCTCAGGTAGACCCAGGTTGTTGATGGCATCTGTTCACCTGGCTGGATGCAGGACCCTAGGGAGGTAGTGGCCGAGGCCAGTGCTACAGGTTAGTCTCATCTCCCTGCGTAGATCCTGTTGGTAGGAGCCTTAATTAAATGCTGTAGGAGACTAACCGAATGGATTTAGTCCCACCTTCTGTTGGTCAAATTAATCAGAGTGTCCAGTAGAGCAATGTACTCAAGGAAGGATTTGCTAGAAGCTAAGGCTGTGAAAATCAGGGCTGGATTTGGTTTGAGACAATTCTCCATGGGTCTTTTGAGTTTCTGCATGGTGCGTGAGCAGAGGCACTGACTGACTGCTGCAAGTGATCTTTTCAAGGATGTCATACCACAAGCATGGGAGATAGCGTCTCTCTCTGAAGCCAAGGGCAGGCAGGCTTAGTGTTCATTAGGAAAGATTCGCCTTCCCTCTGCTTGGGGTTTCTCTTCTGTAGTGCAGGTGTGTGCAGGAGCCGTGCGGCCCTTCCTGTGCTGCCCTGTATTTGGAGTTAGGGAGCCAATGCAAGGAAGCACTGCTACCTCTGTGAGTCACAAAATCTTGTATCTCTGACCCAGGAGTCTCATGTCTTCTGCTCGCCTCCAAGCAGGGTAAAGTCATTGTAGATACCTCACAGTTCTTGATCACCATGTCTTGCCAGGACCACCCTTGAGTGTGGCATGTCTGTGAACATCATCACGTGCATCGTCGGAAGATAAAAGCCAGCTGCTCTTGACATCACCAGACCATGCTGGATGATAGGTGTTGGGGGCGGGGTGCGTCACCATCTACCACTTTCCACTGTCCAGTGCAGGTGATCAGTTCTACATAAAGATCTGGGAGGCAGGCTGGAGAGGCCTCAGGAATCTGACCATGTGGGTTTCTATCATGTGTCTCCATATCCTACAGCCTCTGTTTGCCCATCTATCAAGCAGTGATAACAACAGCACCGACTTCAGAGGGGTTTTGTGGGGATTCAATAGTATAGCTCTGCACAGGAAAACCCTGATGAAGGTAGCCCTTGTTACCTGTGGTTACCGTTATTATTATTATCCATAACGATGTTCTTCCCACCTGGACTTCCTCTGTATAAGGCTTGCCTCTCCTTCTGAACAGCCTGTCTATAATCTAAGTTTATCTTTCCTGCACCGAAATTGGCCAATTTACGTGGCACCCCTCACCATCATTGCTGGATGTGCCTCTAATCTAATTAGACTAATTTCAATTTCCTGGATTTAATTACTTTTAATTTAATTAATTTAGAATGCAGTACCCTAGGTGATTAATTAGGAGATGTTACTGAGGGATTCAGAAGGTGAATTGCAGCATGTAAGTGTTTAAATATTATTGTGACCACAACCACCAGTTGTCACTTTACACGGGAGGCTGCCAAGGTCCTGGGAGGGGCAGAGCTTGGAGAACTAGGGTGGGACAGGGACTTGGACAGAAGTCTCCTGGCAGCAAGCACAGAGGTCTTTCCTCTCATCGCTTTTGACACTCCCAGTGGAGGCAAATAAGAGGCAGCTGATTCCAGTGACCAGCAAGTTGGAATCAAGTCACGAAGTGTGGGAGGTGAGATCACACTCGGTCTTTCAATAGAGTGATGTTTTACTAGGTTTTTCATGTACATGGTAAATAAGCAAACCATAGGTCTCCTCTGAGCTATTGCACACTTCCATTAGTTTTCTTTTCTGCTATACACACTCACTGAGTACCTGGAATAATGAACAGTCATCACCATCATCATCATCTTAACACACATGTGTGTGGCCCTACGTGCCAGATATTGTTCTGGATGCTTTTATATCGATCAGCTCATTCCATTTTCATCAGAGTTAAGTACTGTCAGTGAAGTACTATTGCTTCCATTGTCTAGAGGAGGGATCTGAGGCACAGAGTTAGCCCTGCCAGGCATATCTATTATTTGTGTTGTACAATGGGACAAGTCCTAGTGAATTTCAGGCCTGTGCCAGGCAGGTGGAGGAGACAGTTTAGGGCTGGGCCCTTTAGGTCACACAGGTTTGCTACTCCACTTCCGAGAGGTAGTAATAATACCAGCAAACACTTGCAGAGCCCTGTGTGCCAAGCATGCTTCTGAATCCTGTTGTGTACTCTGAACAAGGCTGCCCTACCCCTACTCCCTGAGGGTAGATTGAGCTGTAGCTTTCTCATGGCTCTGTTTATGGATCAGGAGTTGAGACTGCAGTTCTGATGGACCCTTGGAGGCAGAGCTGGGCCAGACACTCTTCCCTAAACTAACCCTGCAGCATGAGCTAGATCCTTCGCTCTGAAATCCAGCTCCAACTCCAAGGTCACTCATTTTCCAAATGAGTCCACGGGGCATTGTCAGGGTTTTGACCTCCATTCTCCTGGAATGTCGGGCTAGGATACAGGTAAGAAGCCAGCGTGGTGGAGGACTTCATTCTGATGGACGAGCAATGCCTGCTAGGCCTGGACCCTCTAGCAAGGAGAAGTAATGACATAAGAGCTGCCTTCAGTACATTCCCTGTGTGGGGACCAGGGCCTCAGGGAGACTTTCCTCTTTCCAAACGAATTTTCTACTAGTCTGATCTGTTTAAACTGCGGTGGACTTGTCAACAGGCCATCATTTGGGGTATCCAAACAGAAACCAACTGACAATTTGCTCACTTGGTCTTCCCTTCCTGGAAAGCCCATCGCTGTCCTTTTTACCAGTTAACTCCTATTCAAATTTTAAGGCTCATTCCAAGTGTCACTTATTCCAGAAAAGCTACCCTATAAGCCCCAACCCAACCCCAGACTAGGCCAGATGTCCATTGTGTTCCCATAATGTCGCTCTCAGGCATATCTTTATCATTACACTCACTATATGTTACAAGGACCTGCATCTCTATCCTTTTTGTCAGTTAACGCCTATTCAACTTTTAAGACTCAGTCCAGGCATCACTTCCTCCGGAAAGACTTCCCTGAAAACCCCAACCCAACTTCCAGACCGGGCCAGACGTCCTTTGTATTCCCATAATGTTCCAGGCGTATCTTTATTATCGCACTCACTATATATTGCAATGACCCACTTATGAGTTTGTCTCCTCTATGTTCTGTCTATGTCACCACCATCTTCAATAACCACGTGAAGTAGACACCATTTCCCCCATTTGGAGTATGGAGAAGTGAGGCTCAGGACCTTGCCCATGGAGCCAAGAGGAGACAAAGATGGCTAGGTCTGCCTTCCAAACCTGAAGACCACGATCTGTCCACTGTAGGACACTGCAGGCCTCTCGGTTCTGTCTATTGTGAGGTCATGGGCTTGTGTGAGTCCTGGGCAAACAAAGCAGCAGAAGCAACGCCCTCAAGGAGTGCATGAAGGCCATCTTTGGAGCTATGCCAGCCTGCCAATCCTTGGCATACTCTGTGCATAGATAACCACACAAGCTCACCTCATCTGCTCACACTCACCCTCTGAACACTTTTAAGGTCAAAGAGAAGGCAGGGAAAAATGAGAACCAGGACAGTCAAAGGCTTGGCCTCTCCTGGAGGTTTGGGGCTTGTTTCCAGAGCCAAAGCCCCTCTTAGCACCCTTATTCCCTCATTTAACAAAGGTGAGGAGAGCCCGGCCCTGTGGTTTCAAGGCTGGATTCCATTACTATTAAAACTACTGCAGGCCCTGAGAGATGAACTCAACAGTCACCCCTGTGAAAGCTGATCCGAGTGGAAAATTGAGTTAGAAAATTCCGCCTTCCCTTCCCTCACACCTCAGCAGATTAAGGGGAAGGCCTGATGCTGAGTTGTGGGGATTTATGGGAATGTGCAGTTGCTGGCTTTTAAACGCTCACTCTTTGGAATGTTGGCAACCTCGCTTCCTATAAATCGTTGCTGCTATTTCTTAGCCTTTCCTTGCCAGCAACGCGGAGGCCTGCAACACCTTTTCCGTGCAGTAGCCTGTGAAAATATTGAAGTTGGGCCCAGAAAAACACCAGCATAGAAAGGGGAAACTTTGATGTTTGCTAGTTCTTTTCAGACAACTCTTGCCAAATCTTAATTTTTCCAGTTTACAAGTAAGGGATTCTGACCATCTGTCTGCTGTCAACCGATGTTTGTTTGGATGAAGATTTTATTTTTTTTCTCCCAATCTAGCACTCCTGTTCTTACAAGTAGTTTATTGGACTTCATAAATGTCAGCTTTTTGCAGGCATTTTGTAAGCAGCTTATGATTTAGTATTTAATCAAAATTGAGCAGTCAGCGTCTGTAATCAATCTGAAGCTGGAGTAACAATGAGATTGAAGCTCGAAATGCACCAGGACCACAATTTATGTCTCCCAACTATCTTTATAAAAACCAAGTTCGCACCTGAAGGTCTGGGGCGGGTAGACGATGGAAGGAATCAACACTTGTTGAGCACCTATTGTGTGCCATTTTATGATTGTGTGAGTTATTAATTGCCAAAATAATACTGTACAACAAACCATCCCAAACTCGGCAGCTTAAAACAAATCAGTGTTTCTAGCTTGTTGATCTAATGGTCAGATGGGAGGTCCTCTTGGCCTTGGCAAAGCTCTTTACATGTTGGGGATGGGTTGGCTGTTGGTTGACCTTTGCTGGCCTTGTCTGGGGCAATTAGGGCACACCAGCTCCATTCTGTGTTTCTCATCCTCCAGCAGGCTAGCTGAGGCACATTCTCATGGCCATGACAGAGTGCAAAATCAAGCAGACCCAGTGTGCAGGCACTTTCCCAAACGTCTGCTTGTGTCACATGTGTTAACATCTCACCGGCCGAAGCAAGTGACGTGGCTGAACTCTGAATCACAGAGGGGATGTCTTCATTCACTCAGGCTGCTCTAACAAAATTCCATAGACTCGGTGACTTAGAAACAGCAACAATTTATTTCTCAGAGTTTTGGAGGTCAGAAAGTCCAAGATCAAGGTGCACAGGCAGATTTGGTGTCTAGTGAGGACCTGCTTCCTGGTTCATAGACGTTGTCTTCTTACTGTGTCTTCATGTGGCGAAATGGGCAAGGCAGCTCTCTGGGGCCTCTTTTAGAAGGGTAGTAATCCCATTCATGGCATTACTCATGACCTAATCATCTCCCAAAGGCCCATCTTCTGATACCATCATGTTGGTGTTTACGTTTCAGCATACACATTTTGGGAGAAGACAAACATTCCAACCACCACAGGGGGCCAGACTCTGTCTGTTCACAGCAGGAGAACTTACAAAGTCACAGGCAAAGTTCATGGGCACAGGGAAGGGTGATGAATCGGAGCCCTAAATCACTCAGTCTATCACAGTGATGCTGGAAGTCCCACGAAGGAGGTAATTATTATCACTCCCATATCCAGATGGAGAAATTCAGAGATTAAACCATTTGCCCAGGGTTCTCAGCAGTTAGCAAAGAAGTCAGGATTCTTTCTTGGCCCAAATCTTAAACAGTTTATTTTTGTCTCTTTTAATCTACTTTTCTCTAGAACTAGGTAAAGCAAGAGTAGTGGAAGGCTCTCAGAAATTATTAGTTTGCCACCCTCATTTTAAAGATGTCCTCCAGAAGGGGAGTTATTTGCCTAAGGTCTTTTACTGGGGAATGGAAGGACACAGGAAGGCTGAGCTTTCAGCACAGCACTCTTCCTGCGCCCAGGAGGAGCCATGCATCTCCAATCTGTCACAGCACTGTCTTCTACAGGAAGCCGCTGAGGACTTTAGGCACCTGCTCCCAGACATGAACACGGTACCCACCGGGCAGGCTCTGCAGAGACCTGGCTTGGTCATGGCAGCCTAGCAAAATTACTGTAGGGGGCTCCCAGATAAAGCAGGGATGGCAAAGGTCTTTGTTAGGTTTACTACAGAGGAATACTGAATGTTGCCCGCCTTTTATAACATCATGATTAAATTTCTTCCTTGGTTGGTCCTATGAACTGAATTGTTTCCCACCTCCACCAAATCCATACATTGGAGCCCAAACTCCCAATGTGACTGTATCTGGAGACAGGATCTTTAGGAATGAATTAAGTTAAATGAAGTCCTAAGCGTGGGTCCCTAATCTAACAGTACTGTGCCCTTATATACAGGGAATAAAGAGACATTTCTGCCAAGTGAGTCATCGCAAGAAGGTGACTGTCTGCAAGTCCTCACCAGAACTTAACTGTGCTGACACCCTTCATGATCTCGGACTTCCAGTTTCCAGAATGGTGAGGAAACACACGTATGTTGTTTCAGTGACCCAGTCTATGGCATTTTGTTGTAGCAGCCTGGGCTGATTACTACAGATGAGAAATCAAATAATCAAAGGGTCATTTATTTTTATTTTTATTTATTTATTTTTTTTTCGAGACAGAGTTTCGCTGTTGTTACCCAGGCTGGAGTGCAATGGCGCGATCTTGGCTCACTGAAACCTCTGCCTCCTGGGTTCAGGCAATTCTCCTGCCTCAGCCTCCTGAGTAGCTGGGATTATAGGCATGCACCACCATGCCCAGCTAATTTTTTTTGTGTGTGTTTTTCTTTTAGTAGAAACGGGGTTTCACCATGTTGACCAGGTTGGTCTCGATCTCTTGACCTCGTGATCCACCAACCTCGGCTTCCCAAAGTGCTGGGATTACAGGCGTGAGCCACCGCACCCGGCAGGGTCATTTACATATTCTCTCAGGCATTTAACTTATATGTGTCAAGTATATACTGTTTGCAAACTCTCCACGCTACAGTGAGGTAGGAGCCTGGGATTTTCCCTGGAGAGTGGAGGAATGGCCTTCCTTGTTGCCCTGATTTGCCCCCAGTCCTCCATGTAAGCTGCCAGCAAAGCCTTCACTGTGCAGATTTTTCCCTCTTGGCTTAATGAGCTAGTGGCTTGGGAGGAGGCTGGGATGGTCACCTGGCTGACTGTCCCCAGGGGAGTGCGGGGGCCTGTATTAGTCCATTTTTATGCTGTTGATAAAGGCATACCTGAGGCTGGAGAGAAAAGAGGTATAATTGGACATACAGTTCCACACAGCTGCGAGGTCTCATAATCATGGCAGAGGGCGAGAGGCACTTCTTACATGGCAGCAGCAAGAGAGAATGAGGAAGAAGCAAAAGTGGAAACTCCTGATAAACCATCAGATCTTGTGAGACTCACTATCACGAGAATAGCATGGGAAAGACCAGGTCCCATGATTCAATTACCTCTCCCTGGGTCCCTCCCACAACATGTGGGAATTCTGGAACATACAATTCAAGTTGAGATTTGAATGGATACACGGCCAAACCATATCATTCTCCCCCACCAGCCCCTCCAAAAACCTCATCTCCTCACATTTCAAAACCAATCACGCCTTCCCAACAATCCCCCAAAGTCTTAACCCAGTTCAGCATTAACCCAAGATCCACTAAGTCTCATCTGAGACAGGGCAAGTTCCTTCCACCTATGAGCCTATAAAATCAAAAGCAAGCTAGTTACTTCCTGGATACAATGGGGCTATGGCTATTGGATAAATACAGTCACTCCAAATGGGAGAAATTGACCAAAACACAGGGGTTACAGGACTCACGTTAAGTCCGAAATCCAGTGGGGCAGTCAAATTTTAAAGCTCCAAATGATCTCTTTTGACTCCACGTATCACATCCAGGTCTTGCTGATGTAAGAGGTGGGTTCCCATGGTCTTGGGCAGCTCTGCCCTTGTGGGTGTGGAGGATACAGCCTCCCTCCCAGTTGCTTTCATGGGCTAGCATTGAGTGTCTGCGGTTTTTCCAGGTGCATAGTGCAAGCTGCTAGTGGATTCTGGGATCTGGAGGACAGTGGCCTTCTTCTCACAGCTCCACTAGGCAGTGCCCCGATAGGTACTCTGTGTCGGGGCTCTGATCCCACATTTCCCTTCCACACTGCCGTAGCAGAGGTTTTCCATGAGGACCCCGCTCCTGCAGCAAACTTTTGCCTAGGCATCCAGGCATTTCCATACATCTTCTGCAATCTAGGCGGAGGTTCCTAAACCTCAATTCTTGACTTCTGTGCACCTGTAGGCTCCACACCATGTGGAAGCTGCCAAGGCTTGGGGCTTCCACCTTCTGAAGCCACAGCTTGAGCTGTATGTTGGCCCCTTTCAGTCATGGCTGCAGTGGCTGGACATGGAGCACCAAGTTCTCAGGCTGCATACAACACAGGGACCCTGGACCCAGCCCACAAAGCCACATTTTTTCTCCTGGGCCTCTGGGCCTGTGATGGCAGGGGCTGCTGTGAAGGTCTCTGATTGGGCCTGGAGACATTTTCTCATGGTCTTGGGGATTACCATTAGGATCCTTGTTACTTATGCAAATTTCTGCAGCTAGCTTGAATTTCTTCCCAGAAAATGGGTTTTTCTTTTCTACTGCATCATCAGGCTGCAAATTTTCTGAACTTTCATGCTGTGTTTCTCTTTTAAAATGGAATGCTTACAACAGCACCCAAGTCACATTTTGAATGCTTAGAAATTTCTTCTGCCAGATACCCTAAATCATCTTTCTCAAGTTCCAAGTTCAAAATCTCTAGGGCAGGGGCCAAATGCTGCCAGTCTCTTTGCTAACACATAAAAAGAGTCACCTTTGCTGCAGTTCCCAACAAGTTCCCCATCTTCAACTGAAGCAGTTCCAAAAAAGTTCCTCATATCTGAGGAACACCATCTGAGGCTACCTCAGCGTGGACCTTATTGTCCATATCACTATCAGGTTTTTGGTCAAAGCCATTCAACAAGTCTCTAGGAAGTTCCAAACTTTCTCACATTTTCCTGTCTTCTTCAGAGCCCTCCAAACTGTTTCAACCTCTGCCTGATACCCAGTTCCAAAGTCACTTTCATATTTTCAGGTATCATATTTTCAGCAACACCTCATTCCTGGTACCAATTTACGGTATTAGTCCATTTTTATGCTGCTGATAAAGACATACCCGAGGCTGGGGGGAAAAAGAAGTTTAATTGGACTTCCTGTTCCACAGGGCTGGCAAGATCTCATAATCATGGCGGAGGGTGAAAGGCACTTCTTACATGGCAGCAGCAACAGAGAATGAGGAAGAAGCAAAAGCAGAAACCCCTGACAAACCCATTAGATCTCATGAGACTTGTTCACTATCACAAGAATAGCATGGGAAAAACCAGGCCTCCATGATTCAATTACCTCCCCTGGGCCCTTCCCACTACACATAGGAATTCTGGGAGATAAAATTCAAGGTGAGATTTGAATGGGGACACAGCCAAACCATATTAAGGCCTTTAGCAGAGATTGCTGTGCCTGTTCTTACTCTCCTGCTGAGCTCCTCAATAGGTCATGTGAGCAGTGAGGTTTTTTTTTTTTTTTTTGGTACATCAAATCTGATGTTTCCTAAAGTCTTCAGAATCATGGATTCCAATGTCTGGTCAACTGACCCTAACACCGTAGCTTGATTTTTGTCTTGTTTTTCTTCTTCTTTCTTTTTTTTTCTTTTATTGTACTCTAGGTTCTGGGGCACATGTGTACTCCTATCATGCAGGATTGTTGCATAGGTACACAAATGACAAGGTGGTTTGCTGCCTTCATCCCTCCATCACCCACATCTGGTATTTCTCCCCTCATTATCCCTCCCCACCCTCCGCACCCACTGATGTCCCTCCCCTAACCCCCAACATCCGCAGTGTGTCATGCTCCTCTCCCTGTGTCCACATGTTCTAATTGTTCAACACCTGCCTATGAGTGATAACGTGAGGTGTTTGGTTTTCTGTTCTTGTGTCACTTTGCTGAGAATGATGGTTTCCAGATTCATCCATGTGCCTATGAAGGACATGAGTCATCATTTTTTATGGCTGCATAGTATTCCATGGTGTATATGTGCCACAGTTTCTTTATCCAGTCTGTCATTGATGGACATTTGGGTTGATTCTAGGTCTTTGCTATTGTAAACAGTGCCGCAGTGAACATATATGTGCACGTGTCTTTATAATAGAACAATTTATAATTCTTTGGGTATGTACCCAGTAATGGGATTGCTGGGTGAAATGGAATTTCTATTTCTAGGTCCTTGAGGAATTGCCACACTGTCTTCCACAATGGTTGAACTAATTTACACTCCCACCAGCAGTGTAAAAGTGTTCCTATTTCTCCACATCCTCTCCAGCATCTGTTGTCTCCAGATTTTTTAATGATCGCCATTCTAACTGGCATGAGATGGTATCTCAATGTAGTTTTGATTTGCATTTCTCTAATGATCAGTGATGATGAGCATTTTTTCATATGTTCGTTGGCCTCATGTATGTCTTCTTTTGAAAAATGTCTGTTCATATCCTTCACCCACTTTTGAATGGATTTGTTTTTTTCTTATAAATCTGTTTTAGTTCTTTGTAGATTCTGGATATTAGCCCTTTGTCAGTTGGGTAGACTGCAAAAGTTTTTTCCCATTCTGTTGGTTGCCAGTTCACGCTAATGATTGTTTCCTTCGCTGTGCAGAAGCTGTGGAGTTTAATTAGGTCCCATTTGTCTATTTCAGCTTTTGTTGCCATTGCTTTTGTTGTTTTAGTCACGAAGTCCTTGCCTATGCCTATGTCCTGAATGGTTTTGCCTAGGTTTTCTCCTAGGATTTTTATGGTGTTAGGTCTTATGTTTAGATCTTTAATCCACCTGGAGTTAATTTTAGTGTAAGGCATCAGGAAGGGGTCCAGCTTCTGCTTTCTGCACATGGCTAGCCAGTTTTCCCAACATCATTTATTAAACAGGGAATCATTTCCCCATTGCTTGTTTTTCTCAGGTTTGTCAAAGATCAGATGTTTGTAGATGTGTGGTGTTGCTTCTGAGGCCTCTGTTCTGTTCCACTGGTCTATGTCTCTGTTTTGGTACCAGTACCTTGCTGTTTTGATTACCGTGGCCTTGTAGTATGGTTTGAAGTCAGGCAGCATGATGCCTCCAGCTTTGTTCTTTTTGCTTAGGATTGTTTTGGCTATGCGGGCTCTCTTTTGGTTCCATATGAAGTTTGAAGTGTTTTTTTTCCAGTTCTGTGAAGAAGGTCATTGGGAGCTTGATGGGGATGGTGTTGAATCCATACATTACTTTGGGCAGTCTGGCCATTTTCACAATGTTGATTCTTCCCAACCATGAGCATGGAATGTTTTTCCATCTGTTTCTGTCCTCTCTTATTTCATTCAGCAGTGGTTTGTAGTTCTCCTTGAAGAGGTCCTTTGCATCCTTTGTTAGTTGTTTTCCTAAGTATTTTATTCTCTTTGTAGTAATTGTGAATGAGGGTTCATTTTTGATTTGGCTCTGTCTGTTCTTGGTGTATAGAAATGCTTGTGATTTCTGCACATTGAGCCTGAGATTTTGCTGAAGTTGCTTATCAGTTTCAGGAGATTTTGGGCTGAGACGATGGGGTCTGCTAAAAATACAATCATGTCCTCTGCAAATAGAGACAATTTGACTTCCTCCTTTTCTAATTAAATACCCTTTATTTCTTTTTCTTGCCTGATTGCTCTGGCTAGAACTTCCAATACTGTATTGAATAGGAGTGGTAAGAGAGGGCATCCTTTTCTAGTGCCAGATTTCAAAGGGAATGCTTCCAGATTTTGCCCGTTCAGTATGATATTGGCTGTAGGTTTGTCATAAATAGCTTTTGCTATTTTGTGATATGTACCATTGATAGCTAGTTTATTCAAAGTTTTTAGCATAAAGCGCTGTTGAATTTTGTTGAAGACCTTCTCTGCATCTATTGAGATGATCATGTGGTTTTTGTCTTTGGTTCTGTTTATGTGATGGATTACATTTATAGATTTGCGTATGTTGAACCAGACTTGTATCCTTGGGATGAAGGCTACTTGATCATGATGAATAAACTTTTTGATTTGCTGTTGCATTCTGTTTGCCAGTATTTTATTGAAGATTTTTGTGTCGATGTTCATCATGGATATTGGCCTGAAGTTTTCTTTTTTAGTTGAGTCTCTGCCTGGTTTTGGTATCAGGATGATTTTGGTCTCATAAAATGAGTTGGGGAGGATTCCCTCTTTTTGTATTGTTTGGAATAGTTTCAGAAGGAATGATACCAGCTCCTCTTTGTACATCTGGTAGAATTCGGCTGCAAACCTGCCTGGAACTGGAGTGTCATGGAAAATGCCCCAGGAGCTGGAAGGGAATTGTTAACCAAGAGTAGAAGGCACTGACTGGTTAGTCCAGCAGGGAGGGGCAGTGGCTGAAATGGATACAGGCAGAAAAAAGATGGCTCAGTATCTTTTTTGCTTCTAGCTCAAAGAATCAGCCTCACATTACAAAGTTTGGTAAAAATTGTAGCAAGTGAAGCTCATACGAGAAACCAAGGTATTCCTAAGAATCGAACTTGCCAGTACCCGCTGTGCCCACATCCTGTCTTGCCTCAGCCTCCTTGGCCTCTCTCTTCCCTGGCCCTTCTTCCCTCTGGATAATCCTGACCCACACCCCCCACCGACACACCTATGCACCCGCATTCCCTTGGCTCCTCCCAGACTTCACTATCCATCTCTCCATCCTGATCTCTCTGTGGGCATCGTGGTGTCAGGGAAAGGGCTAGCCTGACCTAGGTTAGACTCCACTCAGTGACTGTTAGGAAACCTCTGTAAGCCTCAACTTCCTCCTCTGTAAAATGGTGGGACACAGGTTATCATGGGGTTGCTATAAATACCTACGGTCACACCCAAGAGGATGTCTTTCTCATGGATATTAAATTAATATTCTTTCATTGGCCCCTCCCTATCAGACTCCCTCCCTACCCCTGTGTATCTGAGTCTTCCTAGCATTTTCCTATCCTTTCAATAATTCACCATTAATGGTTTATTAAACAGAGGCTTCCTAATGGGCTGTTATTGATCTGATAAAGAGTACATCTTCCACTGTGGGGTTGCCCAGGCCCTTGACGGGAGAGTGAGTGATGGAAGAGGGTGACTGTAATGGTGTTCTCTGGCCAAGAGGGAGTGGCCCAAGAGCAAAGCCCAATACCGTCACCTCCATGTCTTGGGAGACCTCTTAGCCTCCTGAAAGCTCAATTTCTGTGAAATGGGATTCATATCGCCTTTGCCATGAGGTTTCTATGAAATTAAATCAATGTAGGTGAAACTCCTAGCTCCTTACACCTCCCCAATCTGCGCCTAGGGCTCAGGCCAGCCCCAACTCTGGGGAATGGTTTAGTTAACCACCTGGGCTATCTGCAGGACTACCACACCCATGTTGCTCCCTTGATGGACGTCTCACCACCACGGATTTGTTCCTTTGAGTCTTAATGAGTAACTCCACCTCCAGAAGTTTCTGTGATAAAGAGAAGTGCCTCTGTCCACCAAAATCTCCTGGTGGCTGACGACTAAGAGGCAGGGTAGTGACGTGGAGGGAGTCCCAAGGGTGGGGTTGGGATTCCTGGTGCTAGTTCTGATGCTGACTCTCTTGCTATGTGACCTTGGATAAGTCATTTCCCATCTCTGGATTTCAGTTTCCTCGGTTGTAAAATCAAGGGCTTAGGTTGTATGGAATCTAGGATTTGCTCCATCTGCGACTACAATTAGCTCAAAAGATGAGTTTTGAGATTCCTAACGGGGTTCCAAAGAAGGGGTCCTCAGATTGATCGATTTTGATGAGGTGCGCGGTGAAAGAGCAGAAGCAAGGTTCGGGGCAGGCGGCCTTTGTACAGAACCTGTGCTTACTCACACCTGTCACACCTGATGGCGTCAATCAAAAGCTCCTCATTGGCTGGCCGATTCATTGATTCATTCATTTTCTTTATAGAGCTTCCTCTGACCACACAAACCCAGAGTGTTCTCTTTCTTTGACCCTCCGTGGCTCTTCCTGTGACATCTCCTCCACTATCTCTTGGTGGCCTTGGCCACTCTGCAGATGGTCCTGTACCTGCCTCACTGTTCCCTCTTCCTGAAGGTCCCTTCCTCTCTATCTCTACCTCCCAAAGGTCTTAGCCATCACTTAAGGGCCTGCTCAGAAGCCACCTCCTCCAGGAAGTCTTCCTAAGCTTCTGATTCAAAACTCTCTCCCTTGTGCTCTCTCTATGCCTATTAATATTCTTCAGTGTCTTCCCATTGACATGAAACTAGGCCGAAACCCTCAGTGTAGCTCCCCAGGCTCATCTCTCATCGTTCTCCTCCCCGGCAACCCAGCTCTAGTTATGGCAGGCTGTTTTTCAGGTGCTTAAGTTGCAGCTTCTGCCTGGGGGTTCTGTTTCTCACCCGTCCCCATAGTGAGGATACTTCATGACTTTAAAACTCAGCTCATATCCCTGGCACTGGCAGGAGTGTATTGTACTCATCTTTTGGTCTGTATTCTCTGTTTTGTAGTGACTTAGTCTTGTCCATGACTCTAGTGACACTGGCTTATTTGTCTTGGAAGTCTCACTGCCTTGCCTATGACCTAGAACATAGTAGGTGCTCAGTAAACATAACAGTGAAGGGAATTCTCGTCTGTGTCCATCACAGAACCCAGGAGGAGCTCGGGCCCTCGGCAGCTGTGTTGATGGGGCACTTGATTAAAAGCTTTGTTTGTAGCAGCCCTGAGATCTGGAGTCTTGGAACTGGCTGAGCTAGAGAAATGGCTCCTGTGCTAAGTGTGCATGTGTATGTGAGTGTGTGTGTGTGTGTGTGTGTGTGTTTGTGTGTCTGCATGCGTATCTTCTCTGTGGGCATGTCTGCTGGGGTCTGGATGTCTGCCATGCATAGGGGAAGATTGAGTTCCCCAGGATCTCATGCCTCTCGCCTGTCTTCCAGATGTTTCTTCCTGGGCACTAAACCACCAGCTCAACAGCTCCAGAGTCAACACAGAGATGCTCTTGGAGGGCTCTCCACAGCCCTGTAAAGAGACAACATTCCACAGAGGACCAGGCCATGGACTCGGAGCTGGAGAGCCCTGTGTTCTGCATGTAGCCTTGGATGGGTCTCTGGTATCTTGGCTCCTCTGGGGTAATTACTTATGCAGGGCTTCCCTTGTGCCTGATGCAGAGTGAAATGCCTTGTTTGGATTATCTGATTTAATCTTCATAAACATAGTAGTTTGCAGAGGAAAACTGAGGCATAGAATGGTTACATTACTTGTCTTAGATCAAAAAACAGATGTGTAAAGAGCAGGGAGATTAGGTCAAGGAGTCATAGCTCAAAGCCCATGTTCTTGAGTGCCCCACCCCACTCCTTTATCATAGAGTAAAGCCTGATCACACCTTCTTGTAGGATACTGAATTAATATAAATTAAATGGGGTCTATAAGTGACTAACACACTGCAGGCATGCAATCCATGGAAGCAGATAGAATCCATATCTAATTCAACCCTCCTCTTTTAAGGGTGAGGAAACTGAGGCATGGTTTATATACATGACTTGATAGTCAGCGTTGAGTATGGTAGTCTCAAAGTCATGTCTCCTGATGGCCAACCGGTTTCATTTTTCATTGGGCTGCGCCTTGTCAGGTAAAAATCAGAAAGAAAGATAACCTCATACTTTGGAGGAATCAAGTCTAAGAGAACAATGGGGCGAAGAGGCCCTTGAAAACATGAGGAGCCACACTTTCCCTATAACCTCCCAACCACCAGTGATGAAGGTTTTAGGATCCCAATTTGCAATCTGTGTATCTGTTCTCAGAGAAGGCTTGCCTGAGGCCTTTGCATGTTGAGAGAGGGCCAGGATTTGAGCTCCAACCTGTCTTACTCCGAGACTAGTGTTTTGTTTTGTTTTTTTTTTTCCTACGTTCCCAGCTCAAAAGTGGGGCCCAAGTTCAAGGCCACAGTAGACACAATTGTGACTACAGATTGTGGTGGGGATGGGGTGGGGGCTCTTTGTTGCTGCTACTCCCTCATAGCATTGGGGGAGCTCCTGGAGCAGCGTGCCCTAGGGGAAGGGCAGCCCTTGAAACAGGAAGTGGCTGGTCTTTTCCTGAGCACCAAGGAAGCCAAGAAGAGCCACGGATCCAAGATAGCCTCTCGGGCCCCTTCTGCCTAGCAGGGTGACTTTCAAGTGTCAGGAAGTTGATGTTGTACCCATAGGGTTGGAGGGTTGTATGCCAGTGGCAGATAGAAAATGTCTCAGAAACCTCAGTCCTTTATTTTAAAAATGCATGCCAAATTTAAAGAAATATATTTCTTTCCCACAGCATATCCACGTGGACCTGTATGTTTGTGTGTGGGTGCACAGAAGTGTGTATGCACATTGCAATTCTGTAACTAACCACTGTTCTAGGAAGGGCTGTTGTGCTTTTGCTATAGCTCCCTATACTCTCCGGAACTTTGCCATGTATTCATTACCCCTGCCCCACCCAATATATGTGTACTATTCGGTAGGTCGAATAATTCCATTTCCTGAGCATAGGGAGGAACTGCCAAACAGTTAAGGTCTAAAGGGGCATGGTTCATGGTGAGGATCTGCTCAGTGTGGCTGAGCTGAAACAGGAAGTTACAAGATTGCCCGTGAGACTCGAACTCTGATCCCTAAGTCCTAGTTCAGCACACATCTCCACCACCTCTGGGCCAGCTCTTGGGAAACAGAACATACTTGGTCATACTTGTTGCCTTCTCTGCCTACCTGGTATGTTGCTGGGAAACAGAGCTTCTCTCTGGGAGCCCAACATTCTGGCAATCAAATATAAGGTATGACTTATCCCTACCCCACTCCTGTCCACGACGGTGGCTGAAACGCTGTGATTTCACACCTCAGCTCTCTCACTTGCCCTTTTGGATTTCTGGACAGGTGGGTGAGAAATATGTGATCTGTTTGGACTTGAGCAAGATATTTGGCAAGGTGTCTCATGCTCATCTCAAGGTCAAAAGTTAGGACTGAGTGCTGGCGCAATTCAATGGATTAGGAACTGGTTAAAGGGCCATACCCAAATGGAATGGACAAATCCAACAACATCACCCTAGATGAGGCTCTCTAGTGGCGTGCCAAGGGACTCTGTCTTTGGCCGTATCTTATTCAGCATTTTTATCAATGACTGGAATGAAATAGGTGGAGGGAAGGACGAACATTTGTTGAGAAACTCCCGTGTCAGCAACTATTGCCAATATTTTACAAGGCTTATTTCTTTAATCACTTATAGCATGACTGTAGGAGAGGTTGTCTTACCCTTTCACAAGCCAGGAAATAAATATGTAACAGAGGGCAAGCAACTTGCCCCAGGTCTCACAGCCACTGATGCAATAAGATTGGAAATCCAGATGGATCTGACTCTGAAGGCTGGGGCTCTGTGTCACATGTGACACTAAACTGTCTTATCACTGAGGGGCATGTGGGAAGATCAGAGGGATGGGCAACACCAGGAAGCTGAGAGGCAGGTCTGAAAAGGCCTGAAATTAACACTGGGCCAAAATGACTACATATCAAGATGCAGGGTGATAGAGACCTTTGCTCACACTGGGACGCAGATGCTCACCAGACACACACAGGATGTGGGATACCTGGGTCGACAGCACAAGTGAAAAGGTGTTGGGTTTTTAGTTGACAGGAAGTTTCACATGAGTCAACGGTGGGATGTGGTAGCCAATGGAGAGCTAATGTCACTGTGGCCTCCACGAGTGGAGGTACAATGAACAGAGCGAGGGAAGAGCTCCTCCTTAGTCAGCGTGTGTCCAGGAAATGGAGCTCAGGCCTGATGACCTCAGTGGAAGATGAGCATTGAGAACCTGCCAAGCTCTTGGAGGGCAGGGGAGAGGGCTCCTTTCCATTGCTGCTGCACATCCCTCCTCTCATCCTTTGTCATTACCAAAATCACCAAAGCTTATCAATACCTTTCTGAGAAGTTATGGCCAATTCTTGATTTTTATGCATTTGCCTTTCATCCTCTGAGAATATGCTACTCAGTCAGGTTTGAGTTTTTATTAATGTAACCCGAGTAAAGGCAGAGTCCCTGTGACCCAGTCTCTACATGAAGTAATAGCCAAAGAAGTGCAATCCAGTAATCAAAAGAAAGTGAAAAAGGTTTTCAATCTTTACGCACATCTCTCAAAAGAATGGAAAGAATGAGACCTGCTTTTAGTTCTCTGTCTCATTACCTTGCGCTTCAAAAATCATCCACTCTACAAAACACTCCGAACTCTCCTATACACAGTTAGCCTATTATGCCATCTCTCTTTGGTTCTTCCATATCTCCATTATTTAGATGGGCTTAACATCTGTGTTTTCATTGTCTTTTCCCTTTTTCTCCTCCTCGACTCCACTCTTCTTTAGTTTTCTTTCTAGTTTACTTCGGACTCAAATTCCTTGTTACAAAGGAGAAGTTGGGAACTGACCTAGCAAACCGGAATACCACCCCTTCCCTCCCATCTCTGCAGCACTGCCCACCGCTTCCTATCCGCCTGGGAACTGGGATGGCCAAGATGGAACTCTTTTTTGAGAGCTGGGGGAGGAGAAATGCAGCAGGCAAGGAATACAGTTTTGGTGGTGGGTGGGAAGGATGGCAGTGATGCTGGGACCATTCTGCATACCAACCTTGTCCTCATCACATTAGCACGTGGATGCTGTCGGTGAAAGAGCCTGGCCACCCATGTGTGACAAACCCCAGCACAGACTGCCATGCAGGAGCTACTTGCAGTGAAGGGCAGCAAGGTGAGATCCCGCCTTACCCATAAGATCCTCATTGCCGTGCATGGTTCCTTTTCATTACCTTGCTGGTCTCCTTTGCTTTGCAGAGTTGACCGTTTTTGTAATAGCATACCTTGAGATCTGCTCAGAAATGGCAGACTGGGAGAGATGGCGCTCCCACATATTCCACATGCTCTCCCACACATCCCAGCCTCCTAGGTGAGGGCTGTGTGGCTTGTTCTGACCAATGCAGGCACACCTCGGGGATACGCAGGTTCTATTCCAGACTACCCCCAATAAAGTGAGTATCTCAACAAAGCAAGTCATTCAATTTTTTTTTTTGGTTTCCAGGTGCACATAAGCTATGTTTACACTATACTATACACTCTTAAGTAAGCAATAGCATTATGCCTATAAAAATAATGTACATATCCTAATTAAAAATACTTTATTGCTTAAAAATTCTCTATTGCTAAAAAATACAAATGATCTGAGGCTTCAGTGAGTTGTAATCTTCTTGTTGATGGAAGGTCTTGCCTTGATGCTGATGGCTGCTAATAATCAGGTTGGTAGTTGCCAAAGACTGGGATGGTAATTTCTTAAAAGAAGATAACAATGAAGTTTGTCATATTGATGGACTCTTCCTGTCAAGAAAGTTCTCTCTGTAGCATGCGATGCCATTTGATGGCATTTTATCTACAGTAGAACTTCTTTAAAAATTGCAGTCCATCCTCTCAAACCCTGCTTCTGCCTCATCAACTATGTAATGTTCTAAGTCCTTTGTTTTCATTTCAACAGTGTCCACAGCATCTTCACCGGGAGTAGATGCCATCTCAAGACAACACTTTCTCTGCTCATCCATGAGAAGTAACACCTCATCTATGAGTTCAAGTTTTATCACGAGACTGCAGAAGTTCATTCCCATCTCCAGATTTCACTTCAAATTCTAGTTGTCTTGCTATTTCCAGCACATCTGCAGATACTTCCTCCACTGAAGTCTTATACCTCCAAAATTCATCCTTTAGGGTTAGAGTCAATGTCTTCCAAACTCCTGTCCATGTTGATATTTTGACTTCCTCCCATGAGTCAAGAATGTTCTTAATGACATTTAAAATGGTGAATTGTTTTCAAAATATTTTCAATCAGCTTTGCCCAGATCCATCAGAGGAATCACTATCTATGGCAGTTATGACCTTATGAAATGTATATCTTAAATAATAAGACCTAAAAGTGAAAATGTCTTCTTAATCCGTGGACTATCGAATGATGCTAGCAGGCATAAAAACAATATTAATCTTTTTGCCCATCTCTATCAGAGCTCTTGCGTGACCAGGTGCATTATCAATGAGCAGTCATATTTCGAAAGCAGAAATCTCTTTTCTTTTGCAATAGGTCTCAACAGAGGGCTTAAAATATTCAGTAAACCATGCTGTTAACATACGTGCCGTCTTCCTGGCTTTGTTGTTGCACTGATAGAGCATAGGCAGGGTAGATTTAGCATAATTATTTGGAATTTTGGAATGATAAAAGAGTATCGGCTTAATGTAAAGTCAGCAGCTGTATTAGCCCCTAACAGGAGAGTCCCCTTGTTATTTAAAGCTTTGAAGCCAGGCATTGACTTCTTTCTGGCTAGGAAAACCCTAGATGGCACCATCTTCCAATAGAAGGCTGTTTCATCTATGTTGAAAATCTGATTTTTAGTGTAGCCACCTTCATTAAATATCTTAGCTAGGATAACTTGCTGCTTCCCCTTGCTCTTTTATGTTCTGGAGATGGCTTCTCTCCTTAAACCCCATGAACTAACCTCTGCTAGCTTCCAACTTTCTTTATGCAGCTTCCTCAGCTCTCTCCGCCTTCATAGACTTGGAAGAGTTAGGGCCTTGCTCTGGATTAGGCTTTGGCTTAAAGGAATGTTGTGACTGATTTGATCTTCCATCCAGACCACTCAGACTTTTTCCGTATCAGCAATAAGGCTGTTTCATTTTCTTATGACTCATGAGTTCACTGGAGTAGCACTTTCGTTTCCTTCAAGAACTTTTCCTTTGCATTCCCAACTTGGCTAACTGTTTGGTGTGAGAGGCCTAGCTTTCAGCCTCTCTTGGCTTTTGACATGCCTTCCTCACAAGCTTCACCATTTTTAGCTTTTGATTGAAAGTGAAAGATGTGTGACTCATTTTTCCACTTGAAGACTTAGAGGTCATTGTAGAGTTATTAACTGGGCTAATTTCCATATTTTGGTGTTTCAAGAAATAGGGAGGCCCAAGGAGAGGGAGAGAGATGGGGACCGGCCAGTAGGAGCAGTGAGGACACACATGACATTTATCAATCAAGTGCCAATGGTGCTCCAAAGTAATTGCAATAGTAACATCGAAGATCACTGATCACAGATCACCATAACACATGTCGTAATAATGAAAGAGTCTGAAATATTGCAAGAATTACCGAAATGTGATGCAGATACAGGAAGTGCACACGTGCTATTGGAAAAATGGCACCAACAGACTTGCTCGACGCGGGGTTGCCACACATTTTCCGTTTGTGAAAAACACACAATATCTGTGAAGTGCAATAAAGCAAAGTGTAATCAAATACAGTAGACTGAGGCTAACGCAGTTAAGAGCTGTTGTGGCTCCTTCTTGTCTTTTGTGGCGGTGAGGACTTGGAGGCCCCGCGTGCCCAATGGCCTGCAGAACAGGGGAGGGTCCCCCACTCCATGTCATTCTCCGTGAGTGAGAAATGGACTTTCACTATTTTAAATCTCTGAGATTTCAGGGTTGTTACTTCAGCATAGCCTGGCCTATCGCAGCAAATACCCAGAATGTTGGAGTTCACTGCATAATTGCCGCTCTTGAGTTCTTTAACATGAAGGAAAAGGCTGCCTCTTGAGCCACCCAGGGCGATTGATTGACGCTTTCCCTCACTGTCATCATCCAGCCCAGATGGCACTTCCTGTTTGGTAACACCTCACGTGGACTCCTTCATCCCCCACCAACTCTGCCAGTCACCATCCTACACAGTCAAATGTGCACAGTATTAGAGGTTTGCCAATAACCCATCCTTGTGTCTGCCAAAGAGTGTCTGTTTGAGGAAGAACATTCTAACAAAGAATGTTCACAGACAAAATGACGGCTGTGGGAGACAGTCAAATCTTTGTCTCTGTGATGAGCAAATGGAGGCTGGATGGCCACTGGGGAGAGGGGGTAGGGGTCCTGAAGATGGGATTCCAGTCTCAGGTGGGGAGGGGTGGGGCTGGGAGGGGCAGGATGAACAAGATGATTTTTAAGTTTCTTCCAACCCTGAGATTCCCCAGCTTAATGCCTAACTCAGTATTTTCTTTGAAAGCGTATGAAGGAATACATTTCAGTCACGAAGAAAGTAAAGAACTTATGAAATAAAATAGCTGGACTTAATGACCAAGTAAGAATTATAACACGGATTCTTTCTGAAAGGTATGGCCTCATCAATGTTCTCAGCTCTCATGAGGCTGACGGATGGTGATGAGCAGTCAGGAAGGCATGTGACACATATCCGTAATTTACACACCAGCCACAAAGAGGGCTGAGCTCAGGGAGGAGTCAGAGCCTTGAGACAGGCAGAGGCCATGATAATAACAGCCCCTCACAAGGACACCCAGTGCTTTATCATGCACAAAGTGCTCCCCCTGGCATCCTGAGTGCTCAGAAACTATTATCTCTGAGCTTTTTATCATAGATCACAGATTATCCTGTATCTCTGAGCTCTTTTATCATAGCCTCAGGAGAGCACTGCTATTCCTATCTTATAGATGGGTAGGGAGTTTTCATCAATTTCCCCAAGATCACGTAGTGAGTAAGGGGGAGATCGAAGACTTGAACCCAGATCCTGGTGCTCAAAGCGGTGGGTTTTAAAATAAGAGAACACACTTGCTCCTGGCACTGGAAGCTGATGCTGCAATTCGTTCACATGCTCTCAGGTTCCTGAGGAACTTCCACTTTCTGTATGTAAGGTTGGTTGTGGGCAGATATTACAGGGACAGGCTGGCTCTGAACTGCCTTGGAGAAAAGAAGGATTTGTTTGGGAAAAGCAATGGACCAGGAGACAGAACATCCTGTAGTTTAGGCCCTGAATCTTTTTCCAATCCACTTCATTACCAAGAAACCTCAGTTTCCTCATCTGAAGATAGGAGGGAAGATGTTGATCTGGTCTATCATGAAGAATTTTCATGAAGAATTTCTGTGAGGATCCAATGAGAGGATGGGGTGCACATGTTTTGAAAACCAATAAAAAGCTGTAAAGAACTATAAAAATCTAGAGTTCTTATTTCAATTAAGAATGCACTTAGCTAGGCCAGGCACTGTGGCTCACACCTGTAAACGCCAGCACTCTGGGAGGTCAAGGTAGGTGGATCACCCGAGGTCAGGAGTTCAAGACCAGCCTGACCAATATGGTGAAATGTTGTCTTTACTAAAATTACCCGGGCGTGGTGGCATGCACCTTTAGTCCCAGCTACTGAGGAGGCTGAAACAGGAGAATTGCTTGAACCTGGAAGGTGGAGGTTATAGTGAGCTGAGATCCTGCCACTGCACTCCTGACTTGGCAACAGAGTGAGATTCCATCTAAAAAAAAATTGTATAAAATAATTAATAAAAAAAAGAATGCATTTAGCTGCAAGTAAAAGAGCAGCCAGCTACAGTGGCTTCAACAGATGTCGCTCTGATTTTCCTATGACATAAGAAGTGCAGGGTGGGTAGTACAGGGCAGGAGAGAATGATTTAACAGTGTTAAGGGGGGGCTGGCCCCTTTCCCCTCCTCTGTTCAAACTCCATCCTCACACATGCTCCCTTATATGCACAGGATGGGTACTGCCCCCTAGGCTTTATGTTCCAGTTGCAGGTGGGAAACAGAGGGGAGAAAGAGGAAGAGTTGGTACCTACATTAGGAATGCAAAAGTTTTCTTAGAAATGCAATAATTTTAATCAAATGGTAGCCCTCTAGGTACAAGGGAGGCTGGAAGAGTGAAGATTTTTGGCTGGACACACCACTAAACAAGGGTGGGGTTGGATTGCAGGTGACAGCCGGTGGTGCCTCCCACAAGTTCCAATACCAAGATGGGCACTGAATCCACAGGGATCTTTTCAATTTAGTTTCGGGATTTGAGTGAAAGCAAATTGGGTTGCCTCACCCTTTGAAGGAAAGGTGAGTGGATCCATAAGATTCTACTGTCAGAAAAAGAAACAGAGTCACCTTGAAGACAAGAGGTGAGAGAGTGCTGCTGCAGGTCTGGAGGGCCAAGTGGATAGAGGCTCAGCAAGCGGGCCTCGCTCTGTCTCCCCTTGGTTCACTTTCATTAGCCCATTCCCTTGGGCTGGGAGAGCTGGATCCGGGGAGCTCATTAATAGCCTCTGGGTTTGTGTGTGTCTCCACCAGAAGAAGTCTAACCACAGACTTCCTCTTGACTCTTGGCAACAGGGAGAAAACAAAACCACAGCAGCTTTCATTGCTGAAAAGGACAAAACTGACTCGTTTGCTTAATAAGCCCAGATGGGAGGAACTTTACTTCTGGGAGGAAGTGCCAAAGACTCCAGTCCAAGGGGTCGTGGTTGGGCCGTGAAATTGCCAGACTCTGCAATGAGACATCCTGGGTTGACAGTTTAGAGGTTGAGAGATTGGTGAGGGGAGGCCACGTGTCCAGGGGTCAGTAGGATGCGGGGCAGAAGCCTGAGCTGAGGACAGGTGGGGCTCTGCAAAATGGATCTGCTTGGGGAAACTGAGGCCCCCTCCCACCTCCCACAGCATCCAGGCCTTTTTGCCACTTCTGGTATCCAAAAAATCCATATATATATTTATTTTCCCTTTTTCTTATTTTTCCTTATTAAATTCATCTATTGATAGTTCCCATTTCATACTTTCCTTTTTTCTTTTTTGCTTGTATTTCTAATTTCTTACGATGTGCAATCAGTGCCTTTATTATGGGCTTTCTTCTTCTTCTTTTTTTTTTTTTTGAGACGGAGTTTCGCTCGTTACCCAGGCTGGAGTGCAATGGCGCCATCTCGGCTCACCGCAACCTCCGCCTCCTGGGTTTAGGCAATTCTCCTGCCTCAGCCTCCTGAGTAGCTGGGATTACAGGCACGCACCACCATGCCCAGCTAATTTTTTGTATTTTTGGTAGAGACAGGGTTTCACCATGTTAACCAGGATGGGCTCGATCTCTTGACCTCGTGATCCACTTGCCTTGGCCTCCCAAAGTGCTGGGATTACAGGCATGAGCCACCGCGCCCGGCCCGGCTTTCTTCTTTAGTAAGAAAGCCATTTCAGGCAATACATTTTCCTGCATGTTAAGCTTTTTTCAAGATCTCATAGGTTTTGAAATAAAATGTTCCCCTTTTCATCTGTTTCTAGATGGGTTTTAATTTCGTTTTAATGTTTCCTTTGATCCATGGGTTACCTAGAAGTATGTTTCTTAATTTCTAAATAGTTAAAAATATTTTCAACCACATTACTTTTTTTTTAATTTAAAATTTTGAGGTTATGGTAAGAGATTTGTGGCTTGTAAAACCTTTAATTTTAAATTAAATATTTTTTTTCTTTGTTTCCAAGTATGTGTTCAGACTTTATAAATGTTCTATGGGGCAGGAAAAGCTGAGCTCGTTGGGTCCACGCAGGAAAGAATGGAATTCTAAAACGTGCTAGCTCTGGAGACATACTACCCCGTTTCCAATCTGGCTTCTACCCCTTTCCAGCTGTGTGTCCTCGGATGAAACACAGAATTTTCTGAGTTTTCTCTTCATTTAAAAAATGGGAACAATAAGAATATCCACTTTCCAGCATTGCTGTGAAGATTAAATGAAATACGGACTTAAAAACGCCTAGACTGCTGCCTGGTATGGATAAAAATCCAGAGAGAAATATTGCTTTTTTTTTTTTTTTTTTTTTTTTTTTTTTTTTGCTTTTCCTGAGAAAAGCAGGCAGCTTCACTGTTCGTGTTTTCAGCTTTATCCTAACTCAGAGCCGCGGTTGAGGGTTGTTGTGGGAACTGGGAGAAAAGAGGAAATGGATGCCATATTGTGGCAGTCACCTTTCCTTCCTCGGAAGGCACCTGGAACCGGGGGGATGGGGCTACTTGGCCAAGGAAACAGAGCAATTTAGTGGCAAAGCCCGGCCTCAAACCCAGGTCTCACCTGCTCATTCTGCCCACTCTGCTGGCAGGTTGCTCTAGTTTCTCCCTTGAAAGAAGAGATAGTTGACCGCAGATTCGCCTCTACGTTGTAGGGAAGGCTGGAAGCTCTCAGGAGGCGGCAACCTCAGAGCTTTGTCATATTACACCTTGCTGTCTGGGAAAGGGGAACTCTGAGGTCAGTAAGTTCCATAAGAAGCTATAGAAACAGGGTTGAATTGGGAGGGGTGGGAAGCCCTGGGCATTGCTGTTCCATTGCTCAGTGGTGGCAGGGGAAGAAGCCAGCCCTCTAAGGCACCCTGGGGGCAGGCCTGTCTGCACCCCTCTGGGCTTCAAGACTTCATTGCCTGTGTGACTCGCTTCCCAAGCCCTGGGACTAACTGTGGCAAAGGCAGATCCTCGAGAGGCCCCATCTTCATTTGCCTGGTAGGCCAGTCCTCCGTGGAGCAGAGCTCAGCGGCAGGTGCCCTCTGTTACTGATCAGGGTGGCTCAGTAACACGGAGGTGCTCATGGAGAAACTGGGGTGACAGTCTCAGCAGCACTGAGGAGGCCTAATTGAGAAGTAAGGCAAAACGAGCTGCGTTGCTCGGCTGTGCTGCCAGCTGACATCTGAGAGGGGCTGGCACTGTGCCCTGAAGCCAGGAGCCACTAAGAGCTCAGGAGTCATGGGAGCTTCTTAATGGCAGGAGGCTGGGGAGGAGAGGGAGTCTCAGGACAGAATTACAAGGCGGAGGGTGGCTGAGTTATCTGATTAAGGCCATTGATCTTGGGAGCAAGTGACCATTTCTTGGCCAAGGACTATCTGTATCCTTAAGCACCATGTTGCCATGTTGTGTTTAACCCACAAGTGGACAAAGATGCCTGGAACAGATATCGCAGGGCATGGTCAAAGCACGCAGGGGTATGTCTGGGCAGCCGGTCTCTGACTCAGACACACGCCCATGCTGTGGGGTAGGCTGCCACCGGGGAAAGCTTGGGATTAGAGGCTGATTTGAATAACTCTTCCATGCAAGTTTTAAAAAACGTATGGCTCCCATGATTATTATGAAAATCGAATACATCCAGGCATGCAAAAGAGCTTTGTAAATATCAGCAGAAGCACGGAAGAAAGCTACCTCACATGTAATTTGGTTAGAAAGTGCTGGCTCATTCCTTGCTATGTCTCCAGCCCTTCCTTAGGAGCTGCAGAGGAACCAAGTAGGCTGAGTTCTTGTTCCTGTCCTCACAGGGCTGTGGGTTTTCTCAGTGTGAAATGCTTTGCAATCATTGTCTCTCCTTCCCTCTTCCTTCCATCCTCCTTCCTTATAACATAGCTTGATTAAGTACCTCTTCTAAGTGAAGATTTGGGCTAGATCATGTAGAAGTCATTGTCTATTAGGGCAGAGACAGGAGCAAATGGATGGGGGTCCATTGAACCTGGGTCTTTCTCGACCCAGGTTCAATGGACACCAAGCAAGAAGGTAATGAGCGGCGATCCCAGGGAGGTTCCTGGAAAGCTTTAGATAGAAGCACGTGGGGCAGATCTAGAAGAAGGAGCAAGAACAAGGAACAAAGTTCTCCTGGGGAGCATGGGCAGAAGGCACGGCCGGCACAAAGGCATGGAGGTGGGAAATCCTCTGAGCAAGAGTATCCACCCACATAGGGGCTTCCATGAACAATGGGAGCCTGAATCCCAAAGGAATTCCTTGATCCCCTGGCTGATACGGATTGGAAGTTTTACTGGAGCTCAGAAAAGTTGATGGCCCTAAATAGAAGACTACTATTTGAATGAACCCATCATGGTGTCAGCACGGAGTGGAGTCAAGGCAGAGTTTACCTGCCAGGGAGTGGGTGAAGCAGAAAGAGGGCAGAGCTTGAAGCAGGCAGTCCTGGCTCCTCATTCAGACCCACCACTGCCTATCTCTGTGGCTCTGGATCACTGTGAACCTCTCTGAGCCTTGGTTTCATCATCTTTAAAATAGGAACAGGTGACCTGGGCATTCTGTTGAAAATCACATCCTTTGTTGAAAAGATAGTGAGAAGATGGGGTGGGTGGGTGGGTGGATAGGGATGAATTTACGCTGAATGTGACACTGGGGAGATTCAGAGGATAAACTCTTAGTCACTCTGAGCTCCGATAGGCTGAGTGGGGCATTGCGTGTGGGAACCCAGAGGAGGAGCCATTCACTCTGCCTGGAGGTTTAGAGTTTTCCTGGCTGCACTGAAAGCAGAACTAGGGGCCATCTTGCAAGGCAGGTGGAAGTGCAGAAGGCTAAGAAGGAAGCAAAGGGAATTCCAGGTAGAGGGAACCAAATGGACAAGGGAACTGGGAGGAGTTCTGTTCAACTAGGATATGCGAAATGGGTAGCGATGAGTCTGCGGAGGCTTGACAGTGGCCTTGAATGCTGAGTTAGGAACTTGGACTCTGTCTCATATGCAGCAGGGAGACATTTAAGAATTAGAAGCGTGAGAGAAAGGATTAGTCAGGCTCTGTCACCAGGACAGTGGGAGTGAGTGGGCTATGGAGAGGTGGTTGCAGAAGTCCTAGATATTGACATGAAAGTTACTTGTCTGAAGTCAAGTTTATCATACTGCAGGGATGACATAAAGCAGATACCAAAGTCTAGAGCACCATTGAGGTCTCAGGAATGGATGGGCCCTCTTCCCCAACACAGCCCTCCCTTGCTCCAGAGGGGACAGGGGCCCAGGGCCATGAGGATGTTGCTGTGGTGCCCAGGCATTCATAGCCTCCAGGGACAGCCTCCTCAGGCCCTGGTGGCCTAACTGAGGTTGTTCCTGCTAGAGCCCATGAGAAACAGCCCTTTTTGCTTAAGTAAAACAATGACCTTATGGGAAGAAGATGGTGGCATTTCACAAAACCCCAGGGTGAAAAATTCAGCCCCGCCTCTGAGGAACCAGAATCAGGAACTGTGAAGTCGTGCCTGTGGTCCCTCTCCCCTCTCTCACTGGTTCTCTTCCTCTTTCTTCTCTCCATTTTCTGGCTAGCTTTCCCCGTGTAGAGAGGGTGCTCAGCCGCCTGGCCCCAGCTCCCTAGCCTCAGCTGTCCTGGTTCCAGTGTCCCAGGGAGAGAGAACCTGACCAGCTAAGCCAGGCAGTAGATTGGCAGCCTCAGAACAGACACCCTCCCTTGCTCCCCTCAGCCCTGTGGCCAAGAAAGGGGGTGGGATCCTTTACAGCAAGGCTCCAGGGCCCACCCCTGCGGGTTCTGATGGAGGGTGGTTCTTAGAGGAGGGACGCTGGCACTGGCCTGGCCCCTAAAGGTGGTCTACTCTATGTTAACCCTGACCCTAAGCCAGGTAGGGTTGGTCAAGGGACATCCTGCTGGGCTCACCCCCAAGGTGCAGAGTGGTGAGCTGGAATGCACAGGGCCTCCATTCACCTCTTCAGGAAGGAGACAGAGATGGCCAAAATGAAACTCTGAAAAGTCCCCACGTTTTGCTTTGTGTATGGTAGAGCCAGAAAAAGAGAGGGTTTGAGAGGCACTTTGGGTGTAGTGAAGGCAGGTGTGGGAAGAATGAGCCCTTTGCTGCTGGCCTGGGGGAGCAGGGTCAGAGCCCAGGGACTCAGGCGGCAGCTCTGGGGAAGAAAGGGCTGAGTCTTGGCTGAGTGCCTGGGGCAGGAGCCAGCCGCCTGGGCGGAGGGCAGGGGAGGGCACGGAGCTTCTGGGGTGGGCCCACGGCCTTCCTTTGTTTCTCCATTCTCGTGGCACACAGCACACGCTGGAGGAACCAGAGTCATCTGGTTGTTTTCCCCAAATGTGGAGAATTCTTTCCCCTTTCCCTTCTCACATGTTGCCAGAAGCTGCGCTTCCTGGGGGTTCTCATAAACCCAGGCGGCTCTGCAATGATTTTCATATAGAACGGTTTCCCTAAATAGCAGAGGAGGCCAGCTGTAGCTGATGGAACAGAAAACAGCCTCGGCTGCTGGGGGATGGACACAGGCTCCTGTTCTTGTGCTTGGCAGCCCACCTCCCCACAGACGTAGCAAGGCCTGGGGTCTCCAGCCTCCGCGACACCCACTTCAAAGCCAGCCACGGTTACTTGCCAGTAGAGGTCTGAGGCAAATGACTTGATCTCACCAAGGCTCAGTTTTCTCACCTGTGAAATGGAAATCATGACAGTATGAAAAAGCGTTGTGGTCCTCAGAATTTAATGAGACACCTGGGGTGTCTGGGTGGCTGGGTGAGTTCTGTGATGTCGATGGTTTTAGTTACTACTGACCCTGCCTTGGCACACACCGCAGGGCCTCTGCCCTAGCCCCTTTCTTCGCTGGTTTTCCTTGGATAAGTATAATACATCTGATGTGCTAGCCACACTGCCTCTGGTGTTTTTTGGAAGTCTCCCCACATATTGCCACCTCTGCAATTTTGCTTGGGCTCTTTTTCCTCTAAAAATTCTTCTCCTGAATATTTGTACTTACATCTGACCAAACCCTCATCAGTCCTCAAGGTGCAGCTCAGCTCTGCACTCCTTCACTGCAGCTTTGCAGTGGACCCAGGAAGGAGTTCTTCCTCCCTTCTCCTAAGGCTCAGAATTTCTTTCTCCTTTCCCTCCCCTCCCCTCCCCTTCTCAGGGTTTGGCTCTGCTGTCCAGGCTGGAGTGCAATGGCATGATCTTGGCTCACTACAACCTCCATCTCCTGGGCTCAAGCCATCCTCCCACCTGAGCCTCCTGAGTATTCGGGACTAAAGGCGAGTGCCACCATGCGGGGCTAATTTTTGTATTTTTGGTGGAGATGGGATTTCTCCGTGTTGCCGAGGCTGATCTGCAACTCCTGGGATCCAGCAATTCACTTGCCTCAGTCTCCCAAACCTCTGGGATTACAGGCATCAGCCACTGCGCCCAGCTGAATTTCTTTTTGTTTTAATTTTTTTTTATTGCAGTAACTTTAGGAGTACAAGTGGTTTTTGGTTACATGGATGAAATATATGGTGGTGAAGTCCAGGCTTTTAGTGTACTTGTTACCTGAATATTTGCATATTGTACCCAATAGGTAATTTTTCAACTCTTATCCCTCTCCCACCCTCCCTGCTTCTGAGTCTTTAATGTCCATTAAACCACTCCCTGTGCCATTGCATGCTCATAAGGGCTCACAGTTTCAGTGAAGTTCTGTTAGAGAGAGGCAGGACCATGCAGTGTATAACTGTGTACTCTCTAGGTGCCAGATCAACACACACCTCTAGCTCTATGACCCTGGTTTTTCTGTGCCTCAGTTTCCTTGTGTGTCAAAGGGAAATAATACAAATAGTGCTTTCCTCATAGAGTTGTTGTGAGCATGGAACAAAGTGATACCTGTAAAGCACTGACAATACTGCCTGGGAAGGGTTTACTGAAGGTTGGTTATTTCCATGAAATAATCTTCAAAAACATGAATGTTAGTGGCTATATAAACTCCTACTGTGTGGGAAGATCATAATTTCTTTAACCACCCCCTTGTTATTGGGCATTTAGCCTGTTTCCAATTTTTTGCCATTATAAATAATACTGTAGTGAACATCTTGTATATAAATCTTTGTTTATCTCTGATTGCTTTCTTAGAAGACCTTCCAGAATCTTCTTTGTCTAAGAACAAAGCCCTGTCCCCAGACTTTTCAACAATGCCCTTTGAAATAAAAGTAAAACCTATTTCCCATCAGAGAAAGAAACATATGGAACATGTTAACCAAGAAGGGTTCAAGGGGAAGGTAGAAATAGGTTCAAGATGGGTTTAGATCCATTTCAGGATGTCTGACATAGAATCAGTTATCAAACTCCCCTCCAGCCCCTTTCCCAGAGGAGAGGAAGAGTCTTGATCCTCAGGGACCACCGATTTCTCTCTTTGAGGCAGTTCCAGGGAGCTTTGAAGTTCTCCATGTCTGAGAAACAGCAATGACAGATCAATAAAAGAAGCCGGTCTGTCGGCAATCCAAAACTCCTCCAGCCAGTAGGGGGCGATGTCGTCTGTTTCTCTTGGCTACCAGGGACTTGGTAGAATTTTTCTTTCTTTTTTTTTTTTTTGCTAACAAGGACTTCCTTTGTCGATGACTTAAAACTTTGGCTTACGTTTTATATATCTCTCCTGTCTGTTTTTCTTTCCTTCCTCCCACTTTATACCTTCCAGCACTCACCCCTTCATTCAGGAGAAATCCAGTGTATGCTTCCTCTGGGCCAGATATCAATGGTTTGTAGACTTCTATCTGAGACACTTGTGTTGAAGGCTCCACCTCACACACATCCAACATATTAAATACAATTTTTTTTGTAAAAATTATAGGAATTATTTTTTATAGCATTGCTTTGAAATTATTTGACTACTTGTCATTCATTTGATGCGCATTTCGGTTTGACTTCTCAGAGATTGTCAGGGCTACTCAGGAATTCTTGCGAATATGAAAAGCTAACCTGCACTTCTTTTTCAGATAGAGTGAAATTTTTATGAATACCAGACGAAACCATTAATGAAGTTGATGTAACATTTTGTTTTGTAGACATTCCATTAAAATTTTATTAATTTCCATTGCCAAGTTTTCCCTTGATGTTCTGGATCTCATAATTTTGTTTCTGAGTCTCATGCTTTTTTGGAGATCTCTCAAAAGTTCTCGGGCCCTCCAGCGCCAAGTGGATAAGAGAGCCCTACCAGGCTGGGAGATGAAGGGATGAAAGACTCCATGTGGTCTGTACAGAGATGCTGGGCCAGAGAGTGGTCAGTGGACAAAGGCCTGTTACAAGAGAGTAAGAGTACTGTTATATGAAATGTGATCAGACACAGCAAAAATATCATCTTCCCTGAGCCTCCTTGTGGAGAGGAGGGGCTCAGTGGAGATTTGAAAGAGCGGGTATCACCCAAGCCAGAACATGAATGCTGAATAGGACTTTTCTAAGCAGATTCGAGGAGGAAGGGCATTGCAGACGAGGAAACAGCACATACAAAGGGGCTAGACGGGAAAAGAATATCTGAATAGACAAAGCTGACTCAGCTGGGCCCACAAGCAATGATCTCTAGGCCCTTGTTTTTCCAGACCAGCAGCACTGGCATCCCCTGTAACTTGTCAGAAATGTAGATGCTGAGGCCTCCAGAATCAAAACCTTTATTTTAACGGGGTCCCCACGTGACTTGAATGGATGTCAAGGACTGAGAGGCAGGCTCTAGTTCTGAATCTAGGATCAGAAATAGGTCTCCTGCAGCCAGAGCACAACAGTAGTTGTTCAAGTTGTTTTCAAGTTTGGCCTGGAAATTCAGTCCCTGGGGGCCCAGTTTCACCCATTGCTTGGAGGGTCGGGGCTTTTCCTGCTCAGGGACTCTTCCACACGCTGGGCCTGCATCATCCCTTCCGCTGGCCTTTGCTCCAGACAGCCTGTCTTGCCTGCTGGCTCCTTCACCTGGCACGCCACTGATTACCTAATAGACTGTAGGCTATGTGCATACTTTATTCCTGTGAGTAACCGATCACATTAGGATGAGCAAGGGGCAGCACCAGGAAGAGAAGGCAGAAGGGACATTAATAACTAGGGGAAGGAAACCGTGCTACCGTCAGCTAGTTAGATGTCTCACTGAGGCAGCTCTTTAAACATAATGGTCCATCTTGCTGCTGTCGGCTGTCCATACCCTCCCTTGCTTCCATGTGTGGCTGGGCTTCTCACTGAGTTAGGGGTAGTAAGGAGTAAGAGCTCTAGACTGAGGCAGAAAACTTGGTTGCCAGGCCGGGTGATCGTAGGCAAATTATTCATCTCTGGGTCTCAGTTTTACCAACTGTAAGTTGGGGGAGGGCTGGATCAATGGGTTACAAACATGGATGATGTCAGAATCATCAGATATGCTTTTAAAAACATAGATTCTGAGGTCACATCTCCTAAATGCTGATACAGTCGGTACAGGGTGAGAACAGGAATCCTTGTTGCAAAAAGCATCTCAAGTAACTCTGACACAGCTGCAAGGGAAACTGGGAACCACTGGGTTGGAAAGATAACCTCAAGGCTCCTGCCCGGCATCTTCTGTTTCAGATTGTCCATAAGCATGAATTTTCCTAAACCTCTTACAGAGCAACAGTGCGGTCTTGGTAGGAAAGCAGGGGAAGACACAAAAGATGGGAAACTCATCTTCCACTGCTGGCTTCATCAGTAAGTCATCAACTAATAACAGTTTCTCCCTGAGACTCACTTAACTCACCTATACATACACTGACAAGTATCATAGTGCTTTCATCTGAGCACCATGTCACTGTGTGCAGAGGTTCTCAAGCCTGGGGAGATTTAAAAAAGCAGATACCCTGGCCAGGCACAGTGGCTCACGCTTGTAATCCCAGCACTTTGGGAGGCCGGGCAGATCATGAGGTCAAGAGATCGAGACTATCTGGGCTAACACAGTCAAATTGCGTCTCTACTGAAAATAAAAATTTAAAAAAAAATTAGCTGGGCATGGTGGCACGTACATGCCTGTAACCTCAGCTACTCAGGAGACTGAGGCAGAACAATTGCTTGAACCCTGGAGGCAGAGGTTGCAGTGAGCCAAGATTGTGCCATTGCACTCCAGCCTGGGTGAAAGAGCAAGACTCTGGCTCAAAAAAAAAAAAATAATAATAATAATAAGGCAGACACCCTGACCAACATGGTGAAACCCTGCCTCTACTAAAAATACAAAAATTAGGTGGGGTGTGGTGGCTCATGCCTGTAATCCCAGCACACTGGGAGGCCAAGATGGGTAGATCACCTGAGGTCAGGAGTTCAAGGCCAGCCTGGCCAACATGGTGAAACCTCGTCTCTACTAAAAATACAAAAATTAGCCAGGCATGGTGGTGCTTGCCTGTAATCACAGCTAAGCTGTGAGAGGCTGAGGCAGGAGAAATGCTTGAACCCGGGAGGTGGAGGTGGCAGTTAGCCAAGATGTGCCACTGCACTCTAGCATAGGTGACAGAGGAAGACTCTGTCTCAAAAAGCAAATTTAAAAAAATACAAAAATTACCCAGGCATGATGGCATGTGCCTGTAATCCCTTAGGAGGCTGAGGCAGGAGAATCACTTGAACCTGCGGGACGGAGTTTGCAGTGAGCTGAGATCGTGCCACTACACTCCAGCCTGGGTGACAGAGCAAGACTCCATCTCAAAAACAAACAAACAGGAAACACAGACTCCAGGCCCCCATCTACTCACATATTCCTCTTTAGTACACCTGGAGCGGCTCAAGACAGTTTGTGTTTAAAGCCTGCCAGATAATCCAGAGATCAGCCAGTGGCCTGGCCAGAGGCATTGCTCAATGGGACAACTGGGGCCCCAGTGCACGAGCAGCCAGGCAGGGTGTAGTTCAGGAGGGCCACTGCCATGTCGGTGGGAAACGTGGACTGTAAAGGGACCCAGGCATATCCCACTCATCTCTTGGTTTTCAAGTGAGTGTAGACAAATCCTCTCAGTGGAACACTCAACAGTGTTGCGTCAAAACAAACAGCACACCCATCTTTCAGAAGACCCATGTTTAAATCCCGGTGCTATTACAGATGGGGTAACCTTGGACAACTCATGAGAGCTCCCTGAAGCTGTTTCTTTTTAAAATGGGGTTGGTTGTAACTCCAAACTCCCAGCCCAGTCCAGAGGACTAAAGGGAACAACGTGGAGCCTGTACTCTGGGAGTGATCACGTTCTGTGCAAATTGTCCAGCCACCTACGCTGGGACCAGTGGGAAGCAGCCGGACCGAATGTTCATATCTCTCACCCTAATGAAAGCAGGGGTTGGAGAGAGTCTGCTATTGCACTGGACCAGAGAGCAAAAGGTCAGGGTGGCAATTTCGGGAACGATTCTGCTCTGTGCAGCCGGCTGCCTTCCACCCAGCACTTTTTGTGTTCTCTCTCACCTTTTGGGGCCTTGCTTGATTCCCTTAGTTGATCAGCAGGGGCGTGCATGTTGGCTGGCCTGAAAACCTGAGCCCAAAAATCAACACCAATGGGACTTAAATCTCTTGCACCCGTCCCCTTCTCCACACCCTCTTTCTGCCTTCATCTGAGGCCTTGACTACCGCGGAACGCTCCCAGCTGGTCTCCCATAGAGAGAGACCAGCTTTCTGGTTCTTAAGAGGGGTTCTCTTAAGGTGTAAATCAGATTATGTCACTAAATCTGACTGGCTTCTCATCCTCTGAACATAAAATCCAAACTGGTGAGTCAGGACTACCGTGGAGCGCCTTCTCATTCTCCGAGAACGAACTCCACGTTCCTTCCCCTGGTTTATGAAGCTCTTCACATTGTGGCCGTCTATTTCTCATCTGGTGCCATGCCAGCCACGCTTGCTTGCTTTGTGGGGCAGAAAAACGACTATGTGTTCTGCTAACCTGTTTTCCTTCCCTCCTTTGCACATAGCTAAACCCTATGTCCTGGCTCCTCTGCAGTTAGATGGGACCAGATATTGAGTTCTAGCCATTGGAATAGGACTGGGAGTGACGTACGCCATCTCCAGGCCTGGCCCCCAGATATCCCAAGAGCTCTGCTCTTTGCTCTCGGCTGCATGCAGAGGGCATGGCGGACAACTCAGAGGAGGCCTAAGGGATGGCAGAGTGGCTCATTAGAAGGAACTTGGGCTTTGAATAACAAAAAACTGTCCACTAACACCTGACAAGAAGGAGAAATATATTTTTCTTGTCTTAAATCACTGAGATTTGTATGCATTGCCTATCACCATTGCTCACTTTGAATAATGGCCAGTTTCACCTCGTCTGTTTCCCAAATTCATTTCGCTTCTCCCATGCTGTTCCCTCAGCTTAGAATGCTTTTCCCTGTCATTCACTCCTCACATTTCCTTTTTTTTTTTTTTTTTTTTTTTTTTGCGATCGAGCTTTGCTCTTGTTGCCCAGGCTGGAGTGCAGTGGTGTGATCTCAGCTCACCACAAACTCTGCCTCCCAGGCTCAAGTGATTCTCCTGCCTCAGCCTCCCAAGTAGCTGGGATTACAGGCACGCACCACTATACCTGGCTAATTTTGTATTTTTAGTAGAGACTGAGTTTCTGCATGTTGGTCAGGCTGGTCTCGAACTCCTGACCTCAGGTGATCTGCCCCTCTTGGCCTCCCAAAGTGCTGGGATTACAGGCGTGAGCCACTACACCAGGCCCCACGTCTCCTTCTTAACCTTTAGGTCTTCATTGAAAAGTCATCACCCAACTATTAGCCTGTATTTGTGTTCTTGTTGATTTTTAAATAGTACTTTTAAATAATGCGTGTGGTTTTTAAACTTTGTTCTTCACTGTGTTTCTCCTAGAACGTAAACTCCCATGGGCATAAATCAAATCTGTCCCGTTTACCTTTCTGTATCCCAAAGTGCTGAACAAAAGGTAGCATTCGACAGCTATTAGTTGTTGGATTAAATGAATGAACGAACCGACTGTGTATTCAGTTTGATTCAATTCAAATGTTACTGAGCACAAACTTTGTGTGAGGCACTTTGCACGCATCTAATGCATTCTCTGTTCAATTCTCATTACAACACCAGTGGGGAGGTAAGATTATTATCCCCACTCTACGTGTAAGAATCAAGAGGCACTGTCAGCCACCGTAGCACAGATTCTTCCCACATGGCATCCTCCAATCATCATCATAGTCCTAAAAGGTAAAAATTATTAGCTTCGTTTTGCAAAAGGGAAAACTCAGGCTCAGACAGGCCAAGTCACTTTCCCAGGTCATGTCGCTGCTGAGGTCACGGACCTGGGATTTAAACCCAGGGAGAGAATGGGCATGTGCCTCTCTTACACTGTTATTCTTCCCAAAGTCTGACAGCCTCATTACACATCCTCAGAGAATATCCTGAGTGTGGCACAAATGAAGACGTGGAATTGCTCTAGAGTCCTATGAGCGTGGTTTGCGGTGGGATTTTATTTTAAATGCAAGATCCATTCTCCCCCTGATGCCTGGGATTAGAGGGTGCCATTCTGCACCCCGGGGTTGCAGCTCCAGTTTCTGGTCTGAGTCTGGCCAGGTTGGCCACCATGCATAAACTGGAGATAAGAGTGCCCAGGTTCATCTGGGGAGAGCAGCTGGAGTTGCTGACAGGCAGAGAAAGTCTGTGATTAATTATGGCCGATGGAAGTCTGACGCCATGAATCCTTCTTGAGGGCTGGGCAAGCTGAAGAGTCTCACTCTCTGGATGCATCTGGAGACTGCACAGTCCCTTCTGAAACCAGCAGTAAACTTTAATGGCTGCAAGATCTGTGACTTGGCATGCTGTAGATCGGATGGCACATAGAATTCATGAATTCTCTGGGGTGGGATCTAATTAGGGTGCAATTTTTCAATTATGGAACATTAAGCAAGCCTCTCCCCGGTCCCCCCACACCATCTCTCAATGGATACACTCCATTCGTCTATTTTTCTTTATTTCTTAATCATTTGATGATATGACAACAATTATTTGTCATTTGGAGGAGAAAATTGTCACGGAGCTATTGTTTCCTTCTTGAAACCCCAGCTCTTCTGTGGCGATGGTTGCATTTGATAAATCTTTTGCATTCTTGCCACCCCTCCCCCTCTCCCACCCAGGGTTGGTGTGGCAACAGGAAAACATTAGCCTGTGACGTGGGCCTGTTCTGATTGAAACGCCATTTGTAAAAAGGCCTGGAAAAGAGCAGGCTCGAGTTTAAAAGAGCTCCCGGCCCACCCACATCACCCAGGTTGGGACTCTGGGACATTTGCTTTGGGAAATTTGGTTATTCCTCTGAGCTAAGAAGCCAGCTTCAGAATCAGGAATGCAAAACAGAAGCAGAACAAAAAGAAAAAGGCAAAGGAAAAAAAAAGCATGCCACCAGAAATGGGAAAACTTAAATGACTTTGTTTAAATGTCGTGGTACTCTCAAAACCCTGTTCTCATATGTATCCAAGTTAATTAAATGGAAAAATGTCAAATTAGTTGCTTAAAGTATTAATGGCAGGAATTATCCCAGATTCTAGAGCAGGCAGAGTAGAGAAACTAACCTTTTAGGGCTTAACCCTTTGGTTGGATGTTCTTCTCTGAAAATAAAAATAGATATCTCTTTCATTTGTGAAAGGGCCAGTTAGTGCTGAGGGGTTTTGTAGGTTTCAGGATGGGAACTTGCCAGCAGAGTTGCATTCTGGGATTCTCATGTGACAGTACTCACTGATGGCATTTATGTCCACAGAGGCAGCTTTGCATGGGGTATCTGAGGTCCCTGGAAAGACCCCAAAATCATGCCTATGTCTGTTCTGGAGTCAGGATAACTTGCCATTTTTCCTTTTTTTTTTTGAAGAATATTTTGAAGAGTTCATTAAAATGCAAAGTTGGAAAGATTGCACAAAAAGAGGTGTCAATGTACTACTCATCAAACCTTTATTCAGTACCGATGGGATCCAAAGCCTGTGCTCTTTGAGCAAAATGCTGAGAAAAGGGAGCGTCACAGACTCAAGGACACAGGATCTCATAGGAAGAGGCTGCAGAGCACCCTCATCTAGCCTCACGCTAGGATGTGAAAAAGTCAAAGCCTCAGGAAAACAAGAAACACTCCCAAAGCCACACAGCTACTGAGTGGTGAAATCAGGCTCATTTATGTATGCAGCACAGTTTCTGCCCACCCACGGCAGGGACACGTGTGTATCCTGGGAGGTCAGGGCAAACAAACCCAGGGCAGTGCATGCTACAGCCTAACACTGCAGAAGGAAGGGCGGGAGGTGAGTATCAGGGAGACCTTACCTCCTTCAGCTCGAGAGCATCTACAGTCCACCATGGTAGCCAGCGCTGTATAAGACCTGGTTTCTCCTAATTCTGGCAAAAACAAGCAGGCAAGGAAGGCCATGTCATCTGTTGAGAAGTTATGGCTAGTCACTGTGGCCACACGTTCAAGGTTATCTCATGTAACTCAGTGATCAGCTCTACGCATTGCTTGCTCTGCAGTTATTGGTAAACAGATATCCCATTGCCTACCGTAGGGTTGCAGATTCTTACAGTCAGTTCAGTCATGTACTTTGCTGGGAGGTCTTTCAGTTTCCTCATCTGTAAAATGGGGATGACAGATTAGGAAAGTGGAAGATCTCTAAAGTAAGTGGCTGAACTGACTCTGTAAGAATGGGACACCAATTTACCAATAACGGCAGAACGAGCAATAGAAACGCCACATAATAGGTGCAGAGCCCAATTTCCGAAAGTTGTATCCACAGAAGGAGGAAGGAGTTATACCGAGATGCTCTGTGGAAAAGAAATCCAAATGGTTTAGGGGAAACCCTGTATATTTTAATCCTTCTTTGCATTGGCCAGAGTGGTGGGCTGAATTATAGCCCTCAAATACATCCATGCCTGAATCCCTGGAACTTATGAACGTTACCTCACATACAAAAGGGACTTTGCAGCTGTGATTAGTTAGTTTTTTGAGATGGGGAGATTATCCTGGTGTTCCAGGTGGACCCAACATAATCACATGGATTTTTTTTTTCTTTTTCTTTTTTTTGAGACAGAGTCTGGCTCTGTCACCAGGCGCCAGGCTGGAGTGCAGTGGCACTATCTCAGCTCACCGCAATCTCCACCTCTCAGGTTCAAGCAATTCTCCTGCCTCAGCCACCCGAGTAGCTGGGACTACAGGCACACGCCACCACACCCAGCAAATTCTTGTATTTTTTAGTAGAGACAGGGTTTCACCATGTTGGCCAGGATGATCTTGATCTCTTGACTTTGTGATCCACCCACCTCGGCTTCCCAAAGTGCTGGGATTATAAGCATGAGCCACCGCACCTGGCCAATCACATGGATCTTTATAAGAGGGATGCAGAAGGGTCAAAGTGAGGAGAGATCGTTTTAGAAGCAGAGATTAGAGTGATGTGTTTTTCAGTAGGAGGAAGGGGCCATGAGCCAAGGAATGCAGGTGGCCACTAGAAACTGAAAGAAAGGCAAGAAGATGGGTTCTCCCATGAGCCTCCAGAAGGAACCAGCCCTGTCGACATCTTGACTTTAGCCCCCGAGTGAGGCTGGTTTTGGATTTCTCCCCTTCAGAATTGTAAAAGACTCAGTGTGTGCTGTTTTAAGCCACTCAGATCATGACAATGTGTTACAGCAGCCAGAAGAAGTTAATATAGCCAGTCATTCCTAAGTAACAAATGACCTCAACTCTACTTTTCATTCCTGGGCCTAGTGCTTGGCCAGAGAAGCTCTGCTTGAGATTATGTCTTTTTTATTTTTATTTTTATTTTATTATTATTCTTTTGAGACAGTCTTGCTCTGTCACCTAGGCTGGAATGCAGTGGCATGATATTGGCTCACGGCAACCTCCGCCTCCCGAGTCCAAGCAATTCTCCTGCCTCAGCCTCCCCAGTAACTGGGACTCCAGGCATGTGCCACCACGCCCAGCTAATTTTTGTATTTTTAGTAGAGACAGGCTTTCACCATGTTGGTCAGGCTGGTCTCGAATTCCTGACGTCGTGATCTGCCCACCTCGGCCTCTCAAAGTGCTGGGATTACATGTGGGTTGGTTTTAAGATTCTCCACTCAGTGCCTGTTCTAGGGCAGTGGCCACCAGGGGTGTGCTCCACTCATAGCAATGGCCAAAGCCTGAGAGACAACCAGCAGATACTTCTTCTGCCTGTCACCACTTCAGCTCTCAGACGCCCCTTCCGCCCACTCTGTTTGCCAAAGTAAGTCACATGGCCAAACTGAACTTCAGTGGGAACTGGAAATGTACACAGCCTAGTCTAGAGGGAGATACTGCAAAGTCACGTAGCGAGGGCAAGGATGTATGATTCTAATATTGGAGAAGGGCAGTAAAAAGTTGGAACAATAATCCAATCTGCCACGCTTTTCTGGAAGATTCATAATACGTATTAACACGTTAAGAACTCTGAGAAGTTCTGCAGTAAATAAACCTGTCTAACTGTTTAACACAGTGTTCCCAAAGCTTCTTTGAGCGCAGAATCCTACTGTCATCCTACAGAACTAATATTTTGAGAAATGCTCATGTAGGCAGTTCATCTCAGAAGTCTGAGGGAGGAGAGGGCGGTGGAACGCGACTGAGCCTTGAAGAACAGATTCAACTAAGTGAATTGGGACAGGGGGTTTACCAATGGCAGAGAGAAGTGGAAATGTTTTTGTATGGGCTAAAGGGATGGTTTCTCCTGAGAATCTCATCGAATGTTCCATTCCCCTATGGAAAGAACCTGTAATGATATTTGTATTGTCTGAAAGAGAGACCACAACTGTCTTGGAGTATAGTGTCCACTCATCCAAGGCTCTATTTGAAATGGCCTTAGTCACAAAGGGTGGACACACTTCTAAGCCAAGGGTTGGTGCACCTCCGAGCCCTCTTTGCCAAGCTGGATGCTGAAGGAGCTTGGAAGTAGCGGTTATTAGAGGCAGGTACTCCCAGCTGGACTCCCGCAAAATGCATGCCTTGGGAGGTGTTGCTCCCTTAGAAACAGTGAGAGAGAAATGGGTGAAACAGGTTTCCCACAAAAGTCTGGTCATCTCAAGTCCACTTATAGAATTTCTCCTGGAACAGAGATGAGAATGTTCCCTTTATTTTCATGAGGACCTAGACTAGGAACAGGCCAAGGGACGGGAAGCAAGTCCCCCAGGATGGGTGCCTGTCACCCCACTAGGGCCCAGCAGAGCGGCTAAGCAATGAAGGGAGAACACTGATAATTGCCAGGGGCCTCCTGTGCCCTGCAGAACACAGAATCCCCTGTGTCCTGCCGCCTCCCTCCATGGGGGGGGGCACCATTGTGTGGGGAGGGGGGCTATGCTGCAGGATTGGTGGACACTCACAATTAGCCTATTTCCATGTAACACATTTTAACGGAGGTCATTAGAGACTAATAAAAGGAAACAATAGTGCCATAAATCCCAGGATCAATAGAAAGGAAAACAGGAGGCTGGAAGCTGGCTTCCTCTTAAGGGCCCAGAGAGGCTTCAAGAATAAAATTCCCCTTGAAATGCAAGGACAGGAGAAAGAGTGTTCGTGGCTTATGCACTCACTCCTTCAGCAAATACGTAGAAGGCACAGACCAGGTGCCAGGCTCTCAGCCCCCAGGAGACAGACAAAAGGCGTAGGCTAGTGAGGGAGAAAGAGGCAAGGACAAGAGTGTCACCATTCAGAACAAAAGCTAGAGGGGCCCAGAGAGGGAGTGACTTCCCAGAGGCAAAAGGTTGGAATGGCTTTGAAGGATCAATAGGAGTTTTCATGGTGGAGAAGCAGGGGAGGCAGAAGGATGCTGAGGGAAGGAAAACCGTACAGACAGCTCTGAGGCAAGAGGGGCCTGGTGAACCCTGGGGACAAGGATTGCAAGTACAGCCAGGAGCATGGACACAGGGAGGGGAAGGGGGTGTGGGCTGCAGAGGTATGTTGAGGCACAGAGGAGAAGAGACTTCTTTGCCAAGCTGGGGTTTGGGTTCTTTTGAAATCCAGAGACTCTAAAGGAGATTGAAAGGTGCAGTTATTAGAGGCAGGTACTGTCGCAGAGAAGATGGTGGATGAGGAAGCTCCTTGTCTTGGGTGTTCACTCTGTACCCTTGGAGCAGGCCTGGACCCTTCAGGAGCCTTGCGGGAGCCGCAGATCCTGCTTTCTCAGCCAGCTTTTTACCTGAGCAGAAGCATATCTCAGCACAGTGATGGGCATAGCATTGATTCATGGGTTGGAGGTAGGCCTGGGGGTGGTCAAGGAAGACAGTATGAAAGGAAGGGGCTTGAACAAGAGAAACCCGCAAGGGTAAACACTTGAGGGCAGTTAAGGCATTCACCCTTCGGGTTGTTCCGAAGGCAAAAGAGGTCACCAGCTCTTCACGAGGCTGCAGGCTAATGTGCGATGCATGCCCACGGCTCAGTAGCGATGGTGAGAGCCCAGTGTAGCACAGCCAAGGCCACCAGCTCGGTCGGCCTTTCCAATTAACAATGACCAGAAACCCACCGCTCCTTGCATTGTATCCAGGAGAGGTAGATGCTTGGTTTAGCTTTGCCATCAGCCAATGACTTCCCCTAGGGCTGCTTACTCTCTCTCTAGATCTCTTTCTTTATGGTAACTGGATTTTCCTCAGTCACTCTCTCCTTCACTCATTCAATCAGTCAGGAAGTCCCGTTGATTTTCCCACCCAATGTATCTTTCCTTCTCCCTCATTTGGAAATCTCCAGAGCCCACAATGAGGGCTTCTGACTTCCAGTTTTGATTCCCTGCTACCTGTAATCTATGTCAGGGGTCTATAAACAGCCAGCTAGTAGATACTTAGGCTTTGTGAGCCACATGTGTCATTGTTGTATATTCTTCTTTGGTGGAAACAACCCAAATGTTCATCAACTGATGAAAGGATAAATAAAATGTGGTATGTCCATTCAGTGGAATATTACCCAGCCGTGAAAAGCAATGAAGAGCTCTGTTGTACATCATGGTAACTGTAATTGATAACAGTGCATTACATATTTGAAAATTGCTAAGAGAGTAGATTTTAAGTTTTTATCACAAAAACATAAGTGTGTGAGGTAATGTGTATGTTAATTAGCTTGATTTAGCCATTCCACAAGGCATATAAGTTTCAAAACATGATATCACACACTATCAAAATTGATAATTTTTGTGTCAATTAAAAACATAATTAAAAGAAAAGCATGAGATATGGATGCATGCTGCAACACAGAAGAACTCTAGAAATGTGCTCAGCAAGGAGCCAGGTACTAAGGGCCACATGTTCATTTCATTTCTATGGAATGTCCAGAATAGACAAATTCGTAGAGACAAAAATTAGATAAGTGAGAGGCTGCTTAGGGCTGGGGTTGGCATGGGGAGACAGGCAGGTGTTGGCTAAAAAGTACAGGGTTTCTTTTTGAAATAATGAAAAGGTCCTAAAACTGACTATGCTAGTGATTGTACAACTTTGAGTGTACCAAAGCTTTCAGATTGTATATTTCAAATGAGATAATTGTATAATACGTGAATTATGTCTCAATAAAGCTGTAGTCAAAAGTTAAAAAAAAATATGTGGAGCTCACAGGCTATATAAAAACAAGCCATGGGCTGAATTTGCCCCACGGGGCCATGGTTTGGTGATCAGGGGGTCTGGGCTGCAGCTGACACAAACTGTCTAAAAAGCAGATCTGATATTGTCACGCTCCTGGCAGGAAGTGACTCCCATTCCCCACCAGATAAAGGAATAGCTCTGGCTGTCATTCAGGCTTTTCCACATTCATCCCCAGCTTCTCTTTCTAGTCTCATGTCCTGTCTTTCTCTGTACTAGAACTGCGTTGACAAATACTCATACACTTGTTTTCCTTTGCTTTGTTTCTGTGGTGCCCTCTGCTTTCAGTATTTTGGGAAGTTCTTTCTCATGTCTCACATTCTCATTCAGGTGTCCCTTTCCTCCATGAAGCCTTCCCCAGCCAGTCTCCCTGGGAAAACGGATGGATATTATAGTATGTATTGTCTTGTATTATCTCTGTTTAAATGTATGCCTCCCTTCCTAAGACTGTGAGCTCCTTGGCGTCAGGGAAACAGGAACTGTGTCTTTTCTTCTTGGCCCAGCCACTGCTTAGCATAAGTCCCTGGCATGCGGTCGACGCTCAATAACTGCTTTCTTGAATTAAATTGAAGCCCAAAGAGAAGCAGACAGCTAAACTATGTCACAGAAATGTATCATATTGCTGAAAAGGCTCTTTGAGCCTCTCTAATAATCCAAGCCCCTCATTTTCTATGATAAAACCAAAGCCCAGAGAAGGGCACTTCCTTGCCTGGAGTCGCCCAGCAATTAGGGACCAAGACATACCTAGAGTGTGCGTCTCCACCAGGGACCTCAGGGCTCCGTGTGCACACCTCCGTGTCTGCAATCCCCTCCGACATTAACACGCTGGGACGCTGGGAAACTGGGCCGTTTTTCACAGCCAGGTTTTATAGCCATCTCCTTGGCCTGGCTAAGCCAAACCTCCCAGCGGCCAGCAGCCTGGTTTGCCTCACCCCCACCTGCTCCGGGCACTCTCGGACTCCCGAGAACGGGCCAACCACCTCAGGAGCGGCCTGAGACACTGGCCAGAATCTCCAGGCATTCCTGGCTGTAGGAACAGGCTGTGCGACACAGCCTCTGACGCAACTGGAGCAGGAGGCTGGACTCAGGCTCAGATTTGGATCCCACGGTTTGATTTATTGCATCGGGTACTCGTTCCACATGTTTTTCCTATGGCTGGGGATTCCCCAGGCTGACTGTGGTTTTTCTCTCTCATCGTGTGTGTGTGTGTGTGTGTGTGTGTGTGTGTGTGTGTGTGTATAGAAAGAAAAAGAGGGGGGAAAGAGAGAGAGAGAGAAAGGAAGGAAGGGAGGGATACGAGAGAGAGTTAGTTCTGATTTCTGAGCCAGGAAGTTGCAGGATCAAGGTTCTTACAGGCTGCTGAATAATTAAATAAGTCTCTGCGATTTCACGAAGGTTTATTCCTTCATGCAGGCACACATACGGCCGGCTTCAACCTCCACAGCCTGCAGCTGAGTGCCTACTATGTGCCAGACACTTAATCCTTCTGAACCTCACACAGTAGGAGGGATTGCCCTTTTAAGGACAAGGGAGCCAAGGCTTGGAGGGATGACACCATTTGCCCCAGGCCCCTAGTTAGCAAGTGGTGGAGTCTGAATCTAGATCACAGTGTTTAACTCTAGCGTTTGTCACTGCCACACAAGCCGCTGTGCCCTCTCATCTTTAGGGAGGGCCCCCTTTGTATCAGGCACCAGGCATTAGCAGCGAGTAACATGTGGTCTCCACCTTCTTAGAGCTTTGTTCAGATTTCTGTGGTGCCATGTGCCTTGGGGACAGCTTTACTAAAACTAATCAAACTCCAAGCTGTTTTCCTGACCCGCTCTGAAGTTTTCTGTTGATTCTCTGACTTGAGCTTAGTGAAGATCACATCGGCTGTTCCACGGTCTCTTGTTGAGTGGAAGAAGAAACCAAGGTTCTGGGAGGTCAAGCAGTAAGCCCAAGATCGCCAGGGCGTAACTGAGCGGCAACCTGCACCCTCACTTCTTGTCTCTCAACTCCAGCTCTTTTCGTCCTCCTGGGCTGCATCACGCTACAGCTGTCTTTCTCCATGGAAACCTGTGGAACCACGTCTTGTCATTTCGGCTGGAAGTAGCGTGGATGTAGGGAGCGGCCCTCCTCACCTCGGCTTGTGTCTGTGTCTTCATGATGCTCTCTTGCCGCTGGGGCAGAAATAGCACAGCAGGCCAGAAGCCAGGAAATGCAGGTTCTGCTCATTAACCTCCTCCGTGATCCTGGCTTTTGGGTATCTCGTGTCCTCATCCAAGCCACTCCTGGCACGAACACAGGGACAAACATGGGAGGGAGTTAGAGCTCACCCACCTTACAGGTGAGACACCGAGGCCAGAATGGATACAAGTCACTAAGCCACGCATAGGCAGCAGGGCGTAGCTACAGTTTTGAGGGGCCTCCCGCCTTTTCCTGTGTGTCAGAAGGCAGAAGAATGAGAACGTGGATCCTCAGGAAACAGGCAGATGCCAGCTTGTTTAAAGAAGCACATCTATGAATGCTCAGTGTTGTCTTAATTGGGAGAAGACTGTAGTGAGCTCCTGTGGTAGGAGACAGCCAGACAGTCTGCATGAGCTCCCCTAGGGGGAGTGCTGCAAAGATCAGATTGAAGGGGCTTGATGACTTCAGTGCCTAACCCAGAAGCCCGTGACCTCAGGATCCAAGACTCCTGGCTTCCCATCTGGGAAAGCAGAGAGCAAGAAAGTGGGGGAGGGTGGTGTGTGGGAGGGGATTGGCTTTCACTGATAGAAAAGAGCAAAGGAGTTCTCATTATTGGCCGTCAACCAAAGGTTGTGAGGGGTGTTCCCTGAAATATATAGGTCTGGGCCCCCAGAGGGGCAGTCTAACCAGATGAAAGGCTGCAACACTTAGAGGATGGTACGGAACCGCCTTCTGGGGAAACGAGCCCAGGAAATGGGTGGGGATTGTCCCAGACACTCCGCTGGAATTGATGGGGCAGATGAAAGCTCAGGAAATGGCCCATCACTCAGTTCTGGGCAGCAACCTGGACATCTTCATGGATGAGGGGCTGTAGGCCTTTGCATCCTGAGGACCTTGGAGGGTGGGGCCCAGGGAAGTCTCTTTTGGTATGCAAAGCAGATCTGGCCCTTCCTCTCAATAGCTGTGTCTGTGGGCAAGTTACTTGGCACTCTGAGTAGGTTTTTGCATCCTGAGTGGGTTTTCGTATCTGTGTACCGGGGATAGTGACTCCTCCCTCACGGGCTTGTAAATACTCCCGAAGAGCAGGTATGTGGTGTTCCTAATACAAACATGAGGAGGAAGTGGTTTGGATTCCACATCTTGATTCACTGAGTGTGGTAGTTACTCTACACAGCCCACACTGCATGTGGTTTCCTCTTTTTGTGTGTCTGTATGTGTATGCATGCATGTGTACATGTGTGCTCATGGTAGTTACCTGCCTTTCATTGACCCCCGAGGTTCATATCCACTTTGAGGAGCCCAAAACTCTCTCTCAGCCTTGTGTCATATGCCGAGATGTTCTGGGACCCAGCCAGACACCAGCATACCTGGGCAGATGACAGGGGTGCGTCTCTCATACTGGTGAGGATGGGGTAGGGGTAGTGCCCCTGGAAAATGAAATAATGACGTAAATTACAGAAACTAAAATAAAATTGAGTAACTAGAATTCTCTTCATTTTAAGTTTATCTCCCGCAGATTGTCTGAAGTCTTTTAATTTCTGATGTTGCCTCTGTATGAGAACACGGGGTAGGTCTGGGTCCGACAGCAGTGAACCAGCTGGTGAGTTACTTTCTTTAACTGTCTCTAGGTCTTCTCAGAGAGCTCCCTCCCTTCCAGACTGACTGTTGCCAGAATAACTTGAGAATCTCTGAGAGACATTGCTCCAGAGAGAGATTACTCTTCAGGAGTGAGGAAACCTGGGATCCAGGTGTGGTTCTCTACCAACCAAGTTTTGACCAGCAGCCTCAGCTCACTGGGCCTCAGTTTCCCAGTTATGTTTAGGTTACAGCCATGCCTGCCCTCATCCTACTTGACAGGGTTGATACAGGCTCAAGGGTGTGATGGGCGTGGAAGAGCTTCCTGAAATGCCAGCTTGATGTGTTCCGGTAGGTTTGGCATGAGTGAATTCTGCAACAGCAGGACACGTACTCCGTGCAAGTCTTATGCCAGGCTTGGGGACCCAGAGATAAGTGGGACCTAACCTCTGTCTTAAGGAGCTTGCAGTCTGTTCTTTTTCCTGGAAGCTGACTCCCATTCCATGTGGCTTTTTTCCCAATCAGTATACACTGTGTTCCCTGGTGAAGTTCTGGTGGTGGCGTTCTCACCGTGCTCTCCTCCCTTGTTCCCCTCATGCTCTCTCCCTCTTTCCACCCCCCAAGCTGGCTCTGCAGGAACCTGAGTGGGTCAGGCTTCCAGACACCATCTTATCCAGATGGCAGTGAAGGCCACTGAGGCTCAGAGGAGTGAATGACTGACCAAGTCCACGGCTCCTGCCTGTTTGTTTTTTTTTGAAACATCTTACCAAGAGTTAATGTACACTGATTCTTAATATGTGGGACATACAGTATAAAGATTTTATTCTGAATAAATGATATCTACTAAGCCAAGAAAGGAAAAACAATGAAGCTTTTTTTGCCACATTACTTGAAATGCAAACATGCAGGTTTCATCACTGCAAAAAATAGTCTCAATTGTGTTTCTTCATGGAGAACTTCAACTAAACCTGTAATTTCTTCACACCTTCTTTAGGAAGAAAACACAGCACAACAAAAACCCAGGAAGAAATTAACTAAAAGCTTTCTGGCTGCTGGGACAGCAGGGACAGCACAGTGTGGTGTTGAGAGGCACCCTGGCCAGCAGCAGGTCAAACAGTCGTGGCTCACTTTGTGCAGGTCACCAACTTGCTAACTTGTGATTCTCTAAAAGGGGAAAGCCGCAGCCTGCGGGAAGCCAGAGGGTATGTGCAATGCACAGTGTCATATGCACACACACTCAGTGTTGTACGTGCACATGTATATGTCACATATACACAGGTACAGGGTTGCTATTCCCAGGACAGGATCAGGAAAGATACCTGCTCCGGTGTCCAGCACAGCCATTTCTGAACCATCTAGATATCATGCCATGAAGACACACGGAAGAGTCTTTTCTAATGGGTCTGACCCCTTTTAGGCTGACGATGATGATGATTTTGTTTACCATTCACTGAGTGTCTGATACATGACGCTGGAGATCGGGCTGGCACTGTCTAGTGGGAGAGACAGATTATAAACATAATAAACAGCAGGATTCAGGCTCAGGGTGACTGACTAGAGACATCAGACACCCACCCACTCCAGAATGGAGAAAGCAAGTTATGAGGAAACAATCATTCTGGCGACCCAGAGGGACCCTGCCCTCCATGAGCCTCCAGGCCAGAGGCAGAGACAGGTCTCTCCTTCTAGGGTAGTAATAATGGCAAGTGTTTACACCGTCCTTGCCCTGTGAAGGCACACGTGACAGTGCAGCAGCTGCAGAATCCATCTTTCTTCCAGCAATGAATTGCAAAGCAGAGACCAGAGATGCTCAGCGCTTGAGTGGCCTAGAGCAGTCCCCGTGTCACTAAGGGACTCTGGCTGGTAGGAACAGCTGGCCTGGCCCTGGAATTTCACCACTTGCTGGGGCTTGGCAGTGGTCCTGGAGGGCCCTTCCCACACCCCCAGGAACCAGCACCTAGAGAGCAACTCCTTGTTGTCCTCAGCCCACACAGGCCAGAGCAGGACCAACTTCCCCAGGGCCTTCCTGCCCTTTGCTAAGGGAATAACTGGTCCTGGTCCCTGGCTTTCCTCAAAGACTCTCTAATCGAGTTCTTCCACAGAGGCCACTCACTAGGTGACCTGTGGGCTTTATGTGGGCTGTGGGCAAGTTTTATTTGACCAGAATTTTTTTCAATAATTTCCATAGCTGCCAGTATTGAAATGTTGGGTGTTTTCATATTAAAAACAAACAACAAAATCCTTTCCTTTCTTGGAAACTTAGGAAAGCTGGACACAGGAGGCTGGGCTCCTGAATGATCATCGTTGCTGGCATGGTCAGTGGACACCTCGCTGCCCTTTAGCCGAGGGCATGTTTGCCCTGGACCCTGCCCATCCAACCTCACATGTTTCATTACTTGCCTTGCCCTGTGGCATTTATGTGTGTGACCCCTGCTCAACTCTGTCTTTATTTTATAGGTGGGAAAGCTGAGGACCGATTTAAAAGTTATGAACATTGGAACTCTGAGAGCCTCCGTCTATTTTTCTTTTCAAGCAGCTCCAGGCCCTGTTGGTCAAAAACAGCTGGACCCACAGGAGATGCTGGACGCCACCCCATACCCACCGTGGAATGCGCCCCCACCCCCTCAACCATTGCATTTTCTCAGATTAAGGATTCCAGGAGGGTGGGGGAGCTTATTTTCCACCCAGTGTCTGGGGCATATTTTCTCCTTCAAGTCATTGCAAGTTCTACATCTCAAGCAATCCAGGGGCTTAAAGGCAAAGCCTGCTTTTCCCGACAGCCCCGGAGTGCTCAGACGGGAGCTTTCCTCTGTTCCGTTTCCATATGCCCCACTCTAGCCTTTGGTCTGGGTGCAGCTTGTCAACATTAAATAACCACCTCTTGTGGTTCCCTCATAACAATTCCTTAGATCTTGGAAGCCTGGCTGTGGAGCTCTGCATATGTATAGATCTAATTTTCACACAACAGGCTGCTTAGCAGATGGGGACCCAGACCAGCCTCCAACGTTTAGCTGAGAGTTAAGACGTGGGAAACTAGGTGGCTTTTAACCAGCCCATATTGCTGCCAGAACTCAACCTTACAAAATTTTCATAGAGGGGAAAAATCCTAACCCCCCCCCCAGCCCCCAGAAAAACCACCACCAACAGACACACACACACACACACACACACACACACACACCACACACACACACACACACACAGACACACGTACACATACACAAAACCAACAAAACCACAGTTTTTCTTGCTCCCCCAAACCAGATGGCAGATGGTATGGAACCAATAAAACACAGATTCAAACATTTGTTTATTTAACATTGAATGTAATATGGCTTTGTGGTCCCTTGCAAGGAAACACCAATCTTCCAACCAAAGAAATGACAGATTTCAGTCAAACCTCAGGGCAGCATTTGGAGGAGCTACCTCTCGGAGGCCTGTGCAAAGAGGGGCCAGGGAAGAATTAAGCACTGGACTGGAAGCCTCTCTGCCTGGTTTCCTCTCTGGCTGAACAGCTAGGAGGTCTTCGGAAGCACTGACTGACACTTCACTTCTGTTGCTTGCCTTTTTTTGATGTTCAGTCCCAAAGGCAGCCAGCCACAGGAAGAATGTTTGTGCATCCTTTCTGAAACAGCTGTGGAAGATGTGGCTTTGGGCTGCCAATGCAAAAGAGCATGAGAAAAAGGCTTGAGCAGTTGAGATCAGGCTCTTTCTTGGCGCCTTGGGTCTGTAATGGTAGAGAATGTGACATTGCCCTGCAATGTGGTTCCCCTTTTGCTTTGGCTTTCAAGACACGCAGAGCTAAATTATATGCTCAGTTGAAATAACTATCTCTATCAGTTAAGATTCTTTTGGTTACAAGTGGCAGGAACCCAGCCCAAATTATTTTTTGAAAAAAAATAATTGATCAGGTCAAGTAAGTGTAGATGGCTTCAGAGACGGCTGGTTTCACCCTGGATTCAATGTTACCAGGACTTCCCTTTTTAGATCTCAGACACACTGTCTCCACATGGCAGCCACGGTAGCCCCAAATCACCTCAAACTCACATCTTCCCAGTTGAGCAGCCCCAGGAGAAGAAAGAATCTCTTCCACCAGCTCTGCCAGCAAAGTCCTGTTGGAGGAACCTGACTAGTCCTGCTTGGAGCATATGCCCACCTTCAAACCAATCACAGTGACTGAGACTTGGTGTACTCCGATTGGCCAAACCTGGGCCATGTGACTATCCCTACAGGTGTAAAGAGGTGCAAGATTAACTTGACCCTGAACACATGGAATATATTCCTTATAGGAAATATGAGAAGGGGGAAGGGGAACTATGCAAATAGATGAGCCTGGGATTCTGGTATAGCTTTTCCTTCTCCTGCCCTAATTTATGTCTTTTAAAATGATTTTTAAACATATTTCTTTCATATAAGCAATTCTAAATGTTATTAAAAATAAGAGTAATCCATGATGAATGAATGAATGAACAAGTGAAAGATTGAATAGTCTCTAGAACATACTGTTTAGGGTAGTTCCTTTGTAAAATTGTACAATCATTATCCAGATTGCCAGAGTCAGAGGGAGCTGTAGAGCTCTACCTGTTCATGATACTTGGGTTATAGATGAGATTGTGGAGGCCCAGAGTGCAGGTGCCTCACCCAAAGCCTAAGAGAAAATCATCTGCACAGTCTGGAATGCAGAGCCCTGATATCAGGCCTGGGGCTCTTCTATCCCATGTCTGTCTCTTGCCTCTCATATTCCTAAGTCTCTCTGCTTGGGCTGGCTTCCACTTTCACTCTCCAGGCCCTTATTCTGGAGTCTCACTATGAGTTGCCTGGGAAAAATTTCTTGCTAATATATTAACTCATAAGAATGAAACTGAATTTCCCAGGGCTGTTTAGGCCTTCTAGATCCCCCCTAAAATGCATCTTCAAGAATGATCCCTGTATGGGTTTGTTGTTAAGTAACAAATTACCACCAAGGTAGCAACTTAAAATAACTCACACAAATACCTTCTTACAGTTTTCATGTGTTGGGTTACCAGGCATGGCTTAGCTGAATTCTCTGTACAGGGTCTCACGAAGCTGCAATTAAGGTGTTGACTGGGCTGTATTATCATCAGGAGGCTCAACTGGGGAAATCCACTTCCAAGCTCACTTGAGTTGTTGGTTAAATTCATTTCATTTCCTTGTGGCTGTATGACTGAGGGCCCCAGCTTTTTGCTGGCTATGGGCTAAAGGCTATCTTCAGGTCAGCCTCACGATTCCTTGCCACATGAGGTCTCAACATGACTGCTTACTTCCTCAACCCAGCAAGGAGAATCTCTCATCCAGAGAATCTCTCAACTCTGTCATCATGGAGCTTTATATAAAGCAACATAATCATGAGATAGACATCCTATTACCCTTACCATACAACATAAGCTAATCATGAGAGTGGCATCCCATCACCTTTACCATATTCTGTTGGTTAAAAGCAAGTCACAGATTCTGCCACTTGTAAGAATTATTAGGGTGAACATAGAGTCTCCCTCCACAATCTCATGCCTTGGTGACTCACTCATAAGTCTATAAGAGCAAGCCCCTACTCCATGCCAGGAAGCACACTGGTCTCTATGCGTGGTTGAGTGGAAGTGATGAACCTACAGACAAATAATGGCCTGTTAGTAAGGTCGAGGCTGAAGGCTGTGCATTTGAAGGGTTTGTGCATCACAGAGGATACAGCTTCTTCTTAAACTGGGAAGGAGGAAGTTAACACTGGCACAGGTCCGATGGATGAATAGGAAATTGACAGGAAGACATAAAGGATGGTAGAGAAGGCCATGATGTGGAGGCAAGAGAGCAAGATGAGTCTGGGGAGTGGCAAGTAATCCAGTGTGATTGATGTTAACAGCCCTTGGGTCATGTGGCAAAGCCAGATCACGGAGGGACCTAGAAGCCAGGTTTAGAAGTGTGTCTTCCTGCTGTGACCTGTGAGGACCACCATGAGGTTGTAATAGGGGAATTTGGGAAGTGGCATGATGGGCTTGGGCTCCAGGGAGTGAGAAGCTCCAGGTAGGACCCTGAGCAAGGCAGTGCCTATGGGGATGAGGAAAGCCTGGCTTGTCTGTGCTAACAAGAAGTCCACTCTCCCCCTAAAATATTCCAGAAAAGGCAGACCTTCTGAGAGCAGTTTCAGGCAGCTGGGCTGTCAGAATGATGAGTTCTGCAGACCAGCAGCTGAATGAAAGAAGAAAAATGTCCCAACAAGCCCCGTTTCACTGCCCTTGACCTTGCAGTAGAGCTCTAAGTGCAAAATCTGTCATCTATTAATCTGTTAGAAGTTGACAAAAGGGACTTTGATCAGGGGTTGTTTTTTCCCCCCTTCTTAAGTTTCCTGATGACACATAATAGCCCATTTCAGCCCTAGGCCCGGAAGCATGGCCATCATTCTTCTGCTCACTTCAACCCCAGTGGCCTCCTCCCCTCTGTGGCTTTCCCCCATCTCCTGCCCTGATATTAATTGGCCTGTAAGTGGTTACATGTGTTCCTTTTTATGTGTCAGTTGGAACCCGTTATTTGAACTTCACAGCTATTTGGGAACACAGAAGGGATTCTCTGGGCCCACATTGGGAAATGGAACCATCTAGAACATGCTACATTTGCTTCTATCTCTTGTTTTTTGTTTTTTTTTTTTCTTTCTCTGTGCTTTGAGGTCTTGATACCTCCCACCCTCACCCCCACTCCTATTCCATCTCCATTCCTCTGAGTTACATCTACCCTCACTTTGCAGACCATGGATATTCACAGCCAGGTGAGACCTTAGGGAGCCTACAGACTTTTCTTCTACAATGTATAGCTTCTTGTTTTAAAGTTAGAGAAAGTGAAGCCTAAGGGAGGAAAACAACTTTTTAAAAAAATGAAAATAACATCTGTTAACAGGTCTATTAGGTACAGGTTTCTTACATATGTTCTCTCATTTTATCCTCAAAATAACTGAGTTAGGAATCACATTGCCATTTTTCAGATGGTGAGACAGAGACTCCTGGAGACAAAGCAGAGAGGATGCTTGGGCCAGATTGCATAGGATTATATCCCGTCTCTAGCACTTACCAGCTGTGTGATCTTGGGCAAGTGGTTTACCTTCTCTGTGCTTCAAACTGCTGGTCAGCAATGGGGCTAGCAAAGTGGCTACTTCAAATGTTATTATGAGGATTAAATTAAATGATTTTAGATGCTTAGAACAGCATCTTGTACACAGAAAGCGTTTGCTAAGTGTTAGCTGCTGCTGCTCTGAGAGGTAGCACAGTGCAACACCGTGGTTTAGCACACTGCTTCTGGAATGGTATGTTCTTTGTTTGAATCTCAGTGACACCAGTTACTAGCAATATAAACTTGGGTAAATCACTTATGTTCTCAGTGACTAGTCTGATCTACAAAATGGGGATGTTCCTGATGATTGAGAGTCTCTCAGTGAAATGGTTAGCTTCCCACATTGCAGTGAGTTCTATGAACTGACAAGCCCTATTCAACGCTATGGAGCTTCTCATCAGATCTTTAGTGACACATTTTAGATTTGAGTAGACTTCAAAAAATCACAAGTTACATCATCACAGAGATGAGAAGATATTGCACCCAGGAAAACAAAATGAATGTGAAAAGAAAGAGTGGGGATCAAAATGAGAATAAGACAGAGCTCTTGAAAATTAAAATTAATAGACCAAAAAAAAAAAAAAACCACTTGAAAAATTACACATTTGATGAATGAAGAGAATGCTCAGAAAGTAAAACAAAAAGGTAAACAGAGTGGAAATAGGAAAGAAAGATTAGAAAATTGGAGAATCCATCAAGGATATCTAGCATCTAAATAGTTAAAAGTTCCAAAAAGAGAAAAATGGGCCAGGCACGGTGGCTCAAGCCTGTAATCCCAGCACTTTGGGAAGCCGAGGCGGGTGGATCATGAGGTCAAGAGATCGAGACCATCCTGGTCAAAATGGTGAAACCTCGTCTCTACTAAAGATACAAAAAATTAGCTGGGCATGGTGGTGCGTGCCTGTAATCCCAGCTACTCAGGAGGCTGAGGCAGGAGAATTGCCTGAACCCAGGAGGCGGGGGTTGCGGTGAGCCGAGATCGCGCCATTGCACTCCAGCCTGGGTAACAAAAGTGAAACTCCGTCTCAAAAAAAAAAAAAAAAAAAAGAGAAAAATGGAGAAAACATGGGAAGTCAATATTCAAGGAAAAATACAAAAATAAAGTTCCCAGAACTGAAGTCATGGGTTTACTTATCTGAATCTACCACATGCTCAACACCAAGTCAGATTATTAGAAAATTTCAGAATGCCATAAATCAAGAAAAAATATCAAAAGCTTTCATAAAAGAAAAATGAGCAAATAAAAACAAAAACATGTATAAAAGTTCAGGGTACAGAATGGCATTGGATTTCTCAACAGTAGCTCTGGAGGCTAACTGAGGCTTTAGAATTCTATACCCAGCCAAACTATTAACTGAGGGTGAACTTCTCAGCAGCAATGCTGAAAACTACAAGCAAAGAATCAGCATCTTTAAAATCCTGAAGAAAAGTGATTTGCAAAATAGAATTTATACCTAGCCAAATAGCAACCCAGAAGGCCTCTAAAGACATTTTAAAATGACAGTCCCCCTAAATTTCCTTCCATTCTCCTTATCTCAGGATGCTGCTGGAGGGACTATTCTGCTAAAATGAGGAGGTCAACCAAGAAAGAGGAAGACATAGAATCTGCAAAGCAGATGACCCAGTGGAGGAGAAACTGAAGGGATCTTAGGATTGTGTGGAGAGATGCTAGGTTTGCAGCCGGGCCCAGGCACAAAGCACCGTCTCTTCCTGCCAACAAGGCTTCACCGTACTGTGTCTGGTGCTGTGGATCCCCTGAAAGCAGACTGACTCTCATTCTAGCTCCATCTGTCTTCCTGAGCTACCTCACCTACTGCAGCTTCAGGGCCAGCCTCCTCGCACACCCTCCACAGGGCACATGGAGACTTCTGGAGTCCTCCATGCACCACAGGAATTGAGGAAGACTCTGGCATTCCGACATCTGCTGTCTTGGTTTGAATGCCCCACCCCAGTTGCCTGATCGTTTAAACAGGATAATAACAGCACCAACATCACAAGGCCAATGTGAGAGTTAATATTTGCAAAGCACTTAGAATGACATCTGTCACATAGTAATGCAATACTGGTATTTGTTACATAAAATACATTATGTAATGATGTGAAGGTAAAATAGTAGTAGGGTAGAAATATATCACTTTAAACTTTAAAAGCTATGGTGAGTTCATTATCTCCCTTTGGTTATGTATACCTAGTACTCCCAAACATATGTTCCTAGAAGCACATCAACTTGTGATGCCAATGCAAGTCTGGCCACACTGATTCCTGCTGAACATAGTTTAGCTGCTACTCCTTGCTCTGTGGAAAAGGTCACAGTTCTATTCTCAGGCCACTAGGATCTGCTCTGCTGTTCCCTCCAGAGTCACCTTGAAACACCCCTTTCTTCCCACTTGTCCTCCAGCTCTGGGGACTTTCTTAGTGTCCTATAAACTGTGCTCGCTCCTGCTTCAGGACCCTCACCCAAGCTGTTCATTATGCCTGGGTGGTTCCTCTTGCCACCGTCTTCTCCTTCCTTTAGCTGGCTCCTACTCAACCCTTGAATCTTGACTGTGTTATCATTTTTTGCAAAGAAGTCTTTCCTGAACCCAAAAGAGATGATAAATCCTGTGACACATTCTCACAGCCCAGGGTATGTTTAATTCTTACATTCAGCATGGCCTGCCATTGTTTGGGTCATCCATCCATCCATTCATCCATCCATCCATCCATCCATCCATTCAACGCATGCTTATTGAATATCTATTATATGCTAGGTACTTTTCCTGGCCTTCACCATATGGCACTGTACCAAACAGACAGAACCCACTTGCCCTGGTCTCTCCAGTAGTTATTTGATGTTTGTCTTACAAAGCAATTTCAAAAGAGATATACCCGATTTGGGCCCAGCTCTATCACTTCTGTTCTATAAACAATGGAATTTCTTTTCATGTGTCCACTCGGTGCTGGGCTCCTGCAGTACAGACACAAAAGAGATAATTATCACACTTTTGTCTTTGAGAAAATCATTTAATGCCTCTGATCCTAATTTCCTAGAAGAAAATTTTCTCTGCTTCCTTTAGGGTGGCCATGAGGATTAAATTACTGGACAATGCTTTCTGTTCATGTAAAAGGGCTGGGGCATATGCAGTTGAACAGCAGAAACCCTCTTAAACAACCTGCAATCAACCATCCACAACACAGGGGCAAGACTCCTATGTGGTTCTTTGCTTACCACTACATTTCTAGTGTTTAACCTGTACCTAGAGGAAAGCGGTCTTTAATACATTATTTGTTGAGAAATAAGCCAATGGAATATTGCCACCTTCCCTGGAAAGAAGATGGATTGAAGACACAATCCTACTCCTGTGAAACTCATGATCTCTTGAGCGATAGCAGGAAACAGAGCTGCTGACTAGCAGTTTCACAGAGGTTAAAAGAAGAGAGGCCCCACCCAGGCGGAAGGTCGCTGCGGTTTCTTTGGTGAGTGATCGTCCCCCAGCTCTCCCATTTAGCCCCTAGTTAATCCGGCTACCCTTGTAACAAGGCCAGCCCTCTAGAGAAACAGAGCCTGAAGTGAGGAGGTGGAAGGAACATTCATGAGTGGGTAACCCTGTGACTAATCCAGAGAAACAGTTTCAAGCCTGGTGGTTCACCCCAGCCTTGTTTGTGTCTAATTTCCCCGGGGGCAAATCAGCCCCTTCATTTCACTCTGAGGTTTAGGGTTTCCCCTAGAGCTCTCGGTGAGACTCAGCCAGGATGTTTTGCATAAGTGTGGGAAGTCTTGGAGGTGGAAGTAGGGAATGGGGTGGAGGGCAAAGGTGAGACTGGGTAGGAAGTACTCTGTCGACCCCCATTTCTGAAGAGCTTTGGCAAAACTCAAATGCACTCAACTGTTTCTTCCCAGGCTATTTTGCAGAGGACTGTAACAGTAAACACCGAAGGAGACAGAAAGATTTAGCTTTTTAATAAAAGCTTTTTTTTTTTTTTTTTTTTTTTTTTTTTTCAGGAGAAAGGTAGGGAGAAAAATAAGAGCACATGGCCCTAAACAGGTGAGAAGTAACAGGCCCCATCTTTTGTATCTGGGCCAGCCATCATGCTTGACATGTAGTACGCATTTCACAAATGTTTGCAAATGAGTTGAAAGGAAATGGGATCTCAAAGCAGATCCTCCTGGTTTGGGGCCGGCTCTGTCACTTCTGTTTCGTAAACAATGGACTTTTTTTTCCACGTGTCCACTCTGTGCTGGGCTCCTGCAGTACAGACACAAAGGAGATAATTACTACACATTTGTCTTTGAGAAAGTCACCTAAGGCCTCTGATCCTTATTTTCACTATATGAAAATCTTCTCTGCCTCCCTCAGAGGGCCAAGAGCATTACACTGGACAGTGGTCTGTTCATGAAAAAGGACTGTGGCATCTGCGTGCAGTTAAACAGCAGAAGCCCTCTTAACCTACAATCGGCCAGTTTGCCAGATTTAGGGAGGCTCTCCATGCCCCTCAGCAAGCACTGTGCCCACGCCCGGAATACACTAAACCTTTGAAGCTGGCAGCTCCAACTCAAACTTCTCTCCAGTTTTCCCAGGCACATATGTTTCCATCGGTTGAGCTGAGTGTGCTTACCAAGGGCTATTTGTATCTGTTCTCAGCCTGTACCTGTTACTCCAATTAAATAATGCAATCCATCATTTCATAATGCAATGAAATACGAGTGTAAACACAAGCTAAAGTGAGTGCTTCGGAGAGAATCAGTGTATGCTCTAACTGAGTGACTTCCTGGTGAATTCAGTGTAAGTGCGATAACCGTAAAGGTTAGAGGAGAAAACGAGACAACAGAGTCACTGGCATTGTTTTATGTTCTCTTCCACTTTAAAGAAACAGAGACTACCAATTGTTGGTGCTACCTTGTGGGTGTGATGTAGCTGGGAAAGAATTCCAAACAGTCCACCCAAAGAATCTCCACTTTCTATAACTGTCTTGGGAAAGTAGTTATATATATTCAGCCCTGACAAAGCTGAGTCTCATCAGATTCAAGCGGGTGTATTTGGTGGTGGCTTTAATGCTTCTCGGTGAAGTGGGTGGGAGGGTGTCAGGGCTGACTCAAGCCACAGAGGGTTCTGAGAACCTCAGAGCTGGGAAGGGCTTCGTGGTCACGGGGCCCAGGCACCCCCTGGGGTGGGCACCTCCACCACAGTCTCACTGCCAGGTGGCTGCCCAGGCTCCCGACTGATACCCTAGTGACTCCACACCACCAAGACCAGAGCCTGGCAGGGTTTGAGTTGTATTCCGGTAAGCGTGCCTGACTCACTCTCCTCTCCCCCTCTGTGCTCCTTGATGTTCCCTCCGTTACCCCCAGGTAGAAAAGCTCTATTAACTTTGTCACAGCAGGTCCAGAAAGAAGCTAACACTGTAATATGAATTCGCTTGATATATTCTCAAGGTCCTTGTTTTCCCAGCAGGACAGGGCCTGCTTATCCTTTCCTAGGGCCTCCCGTCTTCCTAGCCCCAAGATCCAGACCCTTCTTCCAAAAGACCTACCCTAGGCTCCATTTCTGGTCATTTCCAGCAAGATTCTGCCTGATCTCTGCTTCAAGTTGATAGGACAAAATACTGTACCTTAGATCAATAAAAATTCTAATTCCAGCACTTTTTTTTCTGAGTTGGAGTTTTGTTCTTGTTGCCCAGGCTGGAGTGCAATGGCATGATCTCAGCTCACTGCAACCTGCACCTCCTGGGTTCAAGTAATTCTCCGACCTCAGCCTCCGGAGTAGCTGGGATTACAGGTGCACTCCACCACACCCAACTAATTTTTGTATTTTTAGTAGAGCCGGGGTTTCACCATGTTGGCCAGACTGGTCTCAAACTCCTGACCTCAGGTGATCCATCTGCCTTGGCTTCCCAAAGTGTTGGGATTACAGGCATGAGCCACCACACCCAGCCTAATTCTAGCACTTTCTAACTCTTAGACCTTAGATTACATAATTAGTGTTTGTAAAAGCTGTGATTTTTCTCATTTGCATAATGGAAATCGAAATAGCTCGTTGTGATGGCTCTTCATTCAACAATGTTTTAAGCCCCTACAAAGTGTTCAAACGCTGTGCTGCTGTGATACTGTGGATACATGACTGGAAAAGCCAGAGACTGTCTGCCTGATACAGCCACAGGGATGAAGCTTTGCTGGTTGATAGATGAGATAATGCAGGTGTTTGCAAACTTTTTCTATAAAGAGCCAGATAGTAAATATTTTAGGGTTTACGCTGCCATAGTAGTGAAAAAGCAGCCATGAACAATATATAAACAAATGGGCGTGGCTGTGTGCCAATAAAACTTCACAAAAACAAGCAGTAGGCTTTGGCTTGTAGGGAGTAGTTTGCATACTGCTGTTCTAAAGGTTAATATTTGTGGATTGGGGGTCAGTTCCAGATTGATCACTCCAGGACCACGGTTTCAAATGGTCGATGTGTGGACTTAGTCTGGCATGCTGGGAGTTCTTCAGGAGGGCCTCCAAATGCATCATTCCTCTTGCTTATGCAGAGCTGGATGGGTTAGATCTCAAGCTGGCTTAATTAACTTTCTAAGCCTGCTTCCTTAATGGCAAAGTATGAATTCAGTAGCATTCAGCGGCCCTTACAACAGGCACAGCAAGTATGATAAAGGTACAACCCAGCCTACACTACCGGGATGACAGGGAAAAGTCACTTCTCTCTAGCAGAGTTTAACTAGTGGTTTCCCAAACTTGAACACTCATCGAATCACTCAGGATGCTTGTTAAAAAGACAGATTCGTGAACCCCTACTTTAGAATGATTATTTTAAGCTATAGGATGACCTGGCGACTCTGGAATATTAGCAAGTGGCCCAGATAATTTTGAAAGAGGGAAGCTCAGAGTTAGGCCCCTTTTAGCTCTGACATACAGTGGTTGTCAAAAGAGTAAAGGAAGCCAGTCTGCCCTTGCCGGGCTGTGGTGGGACAGAGAATGGTGGTGGTGGGGATCATTATCTTGTCTGCAAGGACGTGGCGGGATGTGGTTGACCTAAACTTCCTGTGAATCAAGGAACCAGAGAACAGGGGGAGAGATTCACAACCTGGCAGTAGGCTCGGCCCACATACCTAGAGTGTGTTCAGTGGGTATTGGGAAATGAGAGCCTGGCCCATGACCTTGAGCAGGTCACTTCACCTCTCAGAGCGTCCGTTTTGTCATGGATACAATGGAGATGATGATGGGTCATTTCAAGGACACCGTGAAGAATAAACGAGGTATCATTTATAAAACCTCTGTCTCCTCAATCAGTGGTAGAAAATTCTCTTTCAGTGGAATAAGTGTCCACCTCAAAACATCCAAGGGCCAAGAGTTAGAAGACCTCCTTCATGGGCTGGGTTTTACCAATGACTCAGTGATCCACCTTGGAGTGAATGCGATCAGGTTGCTGGGTCTCACTTTGCTTAACTGTAGAATGAGATGTTATGCACCTGTGGTCCCCTGTTTCCTTTCCCAGGATTCTCTTGAAGGTTAGATGGGACTCTAGAATGAGAAGTGTCCTGGTGCTGTCAGGAGATATGGCAACAAATGTCCAAGACCATTCTTGTCAGGTTGGGGGAGAGATGTTGCTCACCTTAATAATGTACTTCTTTCCATTTGTTATTTTTAAAACAGAGGAAGAAATAAAACAGGACCTCTGAAAGAGATCCTTGTCAAATATAGCTTTCTCCTACTGAGTTATTTTCATCTGAGTTATCAATCAATTAAGAAACAGTCACTGAATATCAATGGTGTACCCAGCCCTGTGCTGTGTGTAGGGTAAGGAGGTTCAGAGGTATGCCACTGGATTCCTAACCATGAGAGACCCACAGTCAGGCTTGGGAGATAACAGTTGTGTGTTATCCAGGTATGTTAACACATGGGAAGTGAAATAGCAATGCAGGGATGATGCTGATGCTGATGATACTGACAGTAATGGTGGAAGGGATGAAGATGACGTCAATTACTTTTCATATACATGCACAATTGTACAGTTTACGAAGTGTGTTTAGGATGATTATCTTATCTGATATTCAAGGCTAGAAAAACCCTGATTTTACTGATGAACAAACGGAGGGTAATAACTTCTCAGAGATCAGATAGGAAGAAAGTAGCTTAGCTGGACTTTAGCTTCTTTCTTTTGACCCCAAGAGTGCCATTATTCCTGAGACATCATAACTTTCTTCCTTTAAATTGCAACAGAACATTGCAAAATGCACCTTATCATCAGACAGCAACGAGTAAATTAGCACATGGGAAGTGAATGTTACAAGATCTCAAAGAGCAGGCAGGTCAGGGGACTGTTGACTGTAGTGATCAGAAGAGGCTCAGTGGAGAAAGCAGTAATTGAGTTTAGCCTTGGAAGGAAGGCTGCATGGTACTTTTGAGAGGTGGAGATGGGGAGAGGGGTGACATTCTTGGCAAGAAGAAACGTATCTGTAAGGAAGGAAGTGAGAATTCAAGGTGTGCCAGGATGTAGCCAGACCCCAGTCTGACCAGAATGGGTTCCATACAGTGGATCTGCTGGGGAGGAGTTGGGGATGGTCTCTTCCAAAGGGCTGGAATGGCACTCTTTACTTTAGTATAGGTGGGAGATGGCAACCATTTTCTCTTTAATATCCTTATCGCTGTCAACCCAAAGTCTATCCATAATCAGATCAAGCAGTAATCAAATCAAATAACAGTCTGTAGTCTTAGCCCAAAGATAGAATGTGCCACTTCTGACTTCTTTCTTTTAAAAACATGTCAGAATGCTGCTGAAACAGGAAGAGCATTAAGGCACCAGCAGCTCTGACTCACAAAGAGCACATCAAAGCAGCAGCGATAAGAAACTGCTGGCAGAAACTGTGCGTGTGAGCAGTGTTTTCCTGATGCTCTTTGAGGCTTGGGGGCGCCTCTGGGCAGCCTTATTGTGGAAAGAAGCATGTGGCTTTCAAAAATTGGGTGACTCACCACACAGGCAGGGTTCAGAAACAAAAACATAGGCCTGTCTGCTTTGGTTCTCAGAGCTCAGGCCCAGGGCTTTGGGTCACTGCACATTTCAGGACATCAGTGAGCTGAGATTCATCTGTTCATTCATCCAAGCATCCATACATTTGACCGTCCATTCATGCATCCAACCATCCATTCACCCATCCATCCAGGCATCCTTCCATCCACACATCCATGCATCCATGCATCCATTTATCCATCCATTCAGGCATCCTTCCTTCCAAACATGCAACCCTCCATCCACCCATCCATCCAGGCATCCTTCCATCCATGCATCCATGCATCTATGCATCCATTTATCCACCCATCCAGGCATCCTTCCTTCCAACCATGCAGCCATCCATCCACCCATCCATCCAGGCATCCTTCCTTCCAACTATGCAATCATCCATCCACCCATCCATCCAGGCATCCTTCCTTCCAACCATGAAACCATCCATTCACCCATCCATCCAGGCATCCATGCATCCATGCATCCATCCATTCATCCATCCATCCATCCATCCATCCATCCATCCATCCATCCGTCCATCCATCCATCCTTTCATCCTTCCATCTGTGCATGCATCTTTCCATTCATCCATGCATCTGTTCACCTATCCATCCAACCATTCATCTATTTGTACCACAAATACTATGAACACATACTTGATGTAGGCCCTGTGTGAGGTGCAGAAGATTTAGTGGTGACCAAGATAGACTCCAGTCTCAGTTCCTACCTTCATGGGGCTTATAGTCTATTGAGGGAAAGAAGTATTGAGCAAATAATTACATTGATGTAAATCAATGTAATTGATTAACTGCCATATCACTGACAAATCACTACTGCCATAAGGGCTGTGAAGGTGTGTAATAGGAGAAAGGACCTTGTCTGGGAAGATGGTCAATGAAGGCAGGGACTTCAGCTAAACATAAGATAAGATTAATCATTGTATCAATCAGCCTTTCAGCATCACATCCTCCACCATTAGGGATAATAAAGAGGTTGAATTCAATGTTTTTCAATCTCTCTGTCTTCATACAAACACCATGAGGAGTTAATGAAACAATCATGCTTTTTTGAGTCGCAGAGACCTGGGTTCAAATCCCATATTCTGAACTTATTATTGCTGTGATTTTGAATAAATTACTTATCCTCTCTGATTCTCAGTGTCTTCCACCGTAAAGTGAGGATATAAAAATGTCCTTCAAAAGATAGTTTAGAATATAGGTTGGAATAATTTCTGTCAGCTTCCTAGCCTATAATAGACCCTCAATAACTGTGGCCAGGTTCTTAATCTGCTGTCACCGGTATGCAATTGTATGCATATCTCATGTAGGTGTTTCTCCAGGGAGGGCCAGAGCACCAGGCCTATTGTTTGAACTGGCTGGCTGAGTTCTAGAATGTACCTATCTTTAATGCCAGTCTGAACTAGATAATCTCTAAAGTTCCTAACTATCGCAGCTTCGAGAATCCTGGAAATTCTTCATGAAAAAAGCAAAACCACGGGCGGGGAGTAAGATGCCATGAATTCTCTTTTGCCTCTCTGAGCCTCAGTTTCCCCATATCTCCAATAGTAGCGTTGGAACTACGAGTCTTTGCAGTCTGTCAGTCTGGGATTTTGTAATCTGCAGGAGGCAAGAGGTCCTCGGCAGAGCTGGTCCCTGATTGAATCATGACACCCACAGAGTTTTACTTCTGTCCCTGTCCTTCCCCTGCCCTTTCTGCCAGCTGGCTCCAGGTGCCAGGGCTCTCACCTGTCCAGGTTCCTTCCGACAAAGCATGGAACAGAACCAACCAATAGCTTATTCACACTGTGATCCTGAACCTTCATATGTTTTCCCTCTTCAGAAAAACATACCTTTGGAAAGATGAACCTGGAGAGGAAAATGCTTAACTCTCCTAGGTCTGTCAATAATGGAGGAACTCCAGACCTTGCAGGAGCAATGTGTGGCTTCAGCTCATTTCACATTCAAGAGGGAGCTGTTTATTCTGTGTATGGTCAGGATGCCCATGCTGGGCTTGGGAGGAGATCGGGAGGGACTTGAGATTGGAGAGGACAGGTGTTGAAGGATATCCTTCCCTGGGGGAGCTCTTTTGGATGAGAGAGAGAGCAGCACTGGTTGAGGTTCATGCCTCTCTGTTTCATGGTCTGAGTCCCAGGGGCCAGCCAGTGTGGACCAGAACTGGGGCATCTTGTCCTGCATTTCCTCTCAGCCTGACCCTTCTGCAACAGTTCTCTGGACAAGCCTTGCTTATGACTGCCCCTGGGAGCTTGCTTTGGTGTGGCCAATGCTCCTTCTGCAACCTTATTAGAGCAACGCATGGAGCAGAGTTAACAGAAACTCCTTAAGCATTCGAATACAGATTCAACTTCCCTTGTCAAATAGCTTGGGCTTTATCCTTTCTGGTTATTTTGGAGTGGGCAGTGTTTCTCGTTTTTAGGAAATGGTACCTGGAAGGCATATACAGAGTGGTATGCAAATTACCGCATCTCCTGCCCATGCAGATCTTAGTAACTGAGCCCATCGTTACCAATATTAACCTCCTGTAGCCCCAGCCTTATGGGAGATGTTTTAGGAAAATGAGAAGAGAAGATATGAACCACAATCCTGAGGACATACGTCAGGGAGTTGGGAGAACACATCAGTTGTTCCTGAGTTTGATGGGTCCAGCCAGACAGTCCGTTCTGCTGAAGTGGCATGGCTTTTCCTGATTTCTCTCACCTGATAATTGGTTGTGACTGGTTAAGAACTGGTTAGAACAACTTTAGTCTTTAGCACTTTGAGAGATCCAAGGATAACATTATTTCTAATGTGCTCCCTCTTTTAATTTTCCTACTGGCATTATGTGATAGTGAGGTAACTTGGTTATCTGTTGCTAGTTAGGAATCAGAGTAATAATTTGGGAAGGAAGAATATGTGCCTTGAAAGCATCATCAGCACCTTTCGTAGATACTTGAAATCGCAGAAACTCCAAATCCTGAAGTGTTTCCCATTTATATATATTTTTTTCTCAATAGCTGGCTTTGGAGGCTGGAGTTAGGCTGGACTTAGCTATAGAGCAGGTGGAGAGAGAAGACCCTGAAGGAAATGAGAGGAAAAAACACACCAGGTTGTCAGTACCAGAGCGAGGAGGGAGAGATGACCCCAGCGGGCAGTGAGCTGAAGCAGAGCTGGGGGCAGATCGGGCACAGCTGGAATGGCTGAGGGGGCACCAGGGAAGGGGTTGTGTGGGCTCTGGACTCGCCCAGGCTTCCTGCGCATATCCTTCCCTGGTGCCCCCGGGCTTTCTCCCACCTTCATACCATTGCTGCTTGTAAGAAGACAGATGTTAATGACCTTCACGTCTCTGGGCTGTCAGTTCCCGTGGCCTAAACCAGCTGTTTCATTGCAGGGCCAAGGCCCCAAATGCTCTTTTATCCACAGTTCTCACTGTTGTATGTACAGTGTTCTTCTTACTAATTTTTAAAACTTTTGTAGAAGTTTTGAGGCTTGGCATGGTGGCTCATGCCTGTAATCCCAGCAGTTTGCAAGGCCAAGGTGGGAAGATCACTTGAAGCCAGGAGTTGGAGATCAGCCCCACCAGGAGTCAGAGACCAGACTGGCCAGGAGTCAGAGACATAGCGAGGCCCATCTCTACAAAAAAAATGTAAGAGCATAGCCAGGTGTGGTGGTGCACACCTGTAGGCTCAGCTACCTGGGAGGCTGAGGCAGGAGGATCAGTTGACCCAGGAGCTATGATCGCCCCTCTGCACTCCAGCCTGGGTGACAAAGCAAGACTCTGTCTCTAAATATTAAATAAATAAAAGAAAAAAATAAAACAAAAGTTTTAATTTATTTTTTGAGACATGTTTGTTGAACTTATTTATTCGGTGGAATTTAACGGGTCAGAGTGTACACAATGCATTCAGTTTTGACAATGTGTGCTAGCTTATAACCACTTATAACAGAGAAACAACATTTACAGCATCCCCCAAAGTTCTCTCCTGCCCCATTAGAGCGGGCCCTCTCCCCAGCTCTCTCGTTCCTGCCACCACTAATTTGATTGCTGTCACTATCATTTTGCCTTACCTAGAACACCTTGTAAATGAAATCATTCAGTATGCAGCCTTTTGAGTCTGGCTTCTTTCGCTCAGCATAATGCTTTTGAGGGTCATCCGTGATGTCTGGGAAAGAACAAGACATCCGGTCAATCCCACTTAAAAATCATGAAATGGCAAAGTGGTGGTGCTCTGAATTAAAGGATGCTGGTCAAACAACCTCTACCTGCTATAAGAACATTCTAGACTACAATGCTATGAATGGTAGACTAAAGGGCTGTTCCAAGTTTTCAAGTGCAGGGTGGGGTGTGATTAACTTCTTTGTTAATCCCTTAAGATTTAGGGATAACTTTATAGAAATGGGTCTTTTCCCCATCTAAGTTTTAGTCTTTTGGTTTTGTTATTTATTTATTTAGTCTCCAGGCTGGAGTGCAGTGGCACAATCACCACTCACTGCAGCCTTAAACTCTAGGGCCCAAGGGATCCTCCCATCTCAGCGCCCCCAAGTAGCTGGTACTGTAGGCATGCACCACCATGCCTGGCTAATTTCCAGATTTTTTTGCAGAGAAGGGGGTTTCACTGTGTTACCCAGGCTTGTCTTGAACTCCTGAGTTCAAGCAATCCTCTTACCTTAACCTTTGAAAGCGCTGGGATTACAGGTGTGAGCCACCATGCCCGGCCCTGGTTTTGTTTTAATTAAACAAGTAACATAAATTTATTTAGAATAATTAGAAAGGGAAAAATCACCAATAATTTCATTATCCCAAGATATCACCACTATTAATGTTTTTGAGTTCTAGATTTTCCTTGTTCTGTTTGTATACTTGTGTTTGTGTGTTTTATATACACATATATGTGTGTGTGTATATATGTATTCGTTTCAGTTTTTTTTCTTTTGCGTGTTGAGATGGAGTTTTGCTCTTGTTGCCCAGGCTGAAGTGCAATGCCACAATCTCAGCTCACTGCAACCTCTGCCTCTCAGGTTCAAATGATTTTCCTGCCTCAGCCTCCCGAGTAGCTGGGATTGCAGGCATGCACCACCAAACCCAACTAATTTTGTATTTTTAGTAAAGACGGGGTTTCTCCATGTTGGTCAGGCTGGTCTCGAACTCCCGACCTCATGTGATCAGCCCACCTCGGCCTCCCAAAGTGTTGGGATTATAGCCATGAGCCACTGCACTCAGCCTCTTTCAGCTTTTTTACTGTGGTAAAATACACACAACATTCTGACTATTTTTAAGTGTACCATTCAGTGGTATAAGTATGTTCACGCTGTTTGGCAGCCATCACTATCATCTATCTCCAGGACTCTTTTCATCTTGCAAGATTGAAACTCTGTGCCCATTAAACAGTAACTTCTCATTTTACCTCCCCCCAGCACCTGAAAACCACCATTCTACTTTATCTCTATGATCTTGACTACCCTAAATACATCCTGTAAGTGAAATCATGTAGTATTTGTATTTTAGTGAGTGGCTTATTTCACTCAGTTTAATTTCCTTGAGGTTCATCCATTTGCCACATGTATCAGAATTTCCTTCTGTTTAAAGGCTGAATATTATTTCATTATATGTATACACTATATTCTGTTTACCCATTTATGCGTTGATGGACACTTGGAACGCTTCCACCTCTTGGCTACGGTGAGTAATGCTGCTGTAAACTTGGGTGTACCAATATCTCTTCAAGATCTGGCTTTCAATTTTTTTGAGTCTATACCCAGAGGGGAATTGTTGGATCGTGTGTCATTTCTATCTTAAAATTCTGAAGAGCCACCATGTTTTCACAGAGGTTGTGAAAACGTGGTGGCTCTTCAGAATTTTAAGATAGAAATTACGCATGATCCCACCAACAGTGCACAAGTTTTCCAATTTCTCCACATCCTCACCAACACTTGTCATTTTCTGTTGTCTTGTTTTGTTTTTATAATAGCATTCCTAATGGGTGTGAGGTGGTATCTCATTGCGGTTTTGACTTGTATTTCTCAAATGGCTAGGAAGCTGAACTAATGGTTTATCAACTATTCATATATCTTCTTTGGAGAAATGTCCTGTTGAGCCCTTTGCCCATTTTTGAATCAGGTTGTTTGTTTTTGTTGCTGTTTTAGGAATTCTCTATGTATCCTATATATATATATATATATATATATTTTTTTTTTTTTTTTTTTTTTTTTGAGACGGAGTTTCCCTCTTGTTACCCAGGCTAGAGTTCAATGGCACGATCTCGGCTCACCGCAACCTCTGCCTCCTGGGTTCAGGCAATTCTCCTGCCTCAGCCTCCTGAGTAGCTAGGATTACCGCGCCCCCCTAATTTTTTGTATTTTTAGTAGAGACCGGGTTTCACCATGTTGACCAGGATGGTCTCGATCTCTTGACCTCGTGATCCACCCGCCTCGGCCTCCCAAAGTGCTGGGATTACAGGCTTGAGCCACCGTGCCCGGCCGATATTAATCCTTTATCAGATATGTGATTTGCAAATAGTTGCTCTCATTTTGGGGGTTGCCTTTTTACTCTTTTGTTAGTGTCCTTTGATGCCCAAAAGATTTTAATTTTTATGAAGCCCAAATTAACTATTTTTTGTTTCGTTTGTGCCTTTGGTATCATATCCAAGAAAGCATTGCCAAATCTAATGTCACAAAACTTTGGCCCTATGTTTTCTTCTAAGAGCTTTATAGTTTTTGATCTGTGATCTATTTTGAGTTAATTTTGTATATAATGTTGGGTAAGGGGCTAAATTTATTATTCTGCATGTAGATATTTTGTTTTCCCAGCACCTTTTGTTGAAAAGACTGTCCTTTCCTCCACTGACTGACTTTGAAATTCTTGTTGAAAATCGTTTGTGAGGATTTATCCCTGGGTTCTCTATTCTAATCCGTTAGTCTATGTGTTTGTGTTTATGCCATTAACACACTGTTTTGATTACTGCAGCTTTTTAGTAGGTTTTGAAATCAGGAAGTGTGGGTTTTTCAACTTTGGTTTTTTTTTTTTTTTCACGATGGTTTTTATGCCAGTAACACACTGTTTTGATTACTGTAGCTTCATAGTAAATTGTGAAATCAGAAAGTGTGAGTTCTTCAACTTCGTTCTTCTTTTCCAAGATTGTTTTGGTTTTTCAGACTCTGTATAAATGTTAAGATAGATTTTTCTATTTCTGAAAAATATGTTGGGATTTTAATAATATATTAGTTTGTTTAGGCTGCTGTAACAAAATATAGACTGGGTAGCTTTTAAACAACAGAAATTTATTTCCTACAGTCCTGGAGGCTGGGAAGTCCAAGGTCATATTCAGTGTCTGATGAGTGCTTTCTTTTTGCTTCATAGATGGTGACTTCTCCCTGTGTTCTCATATGATGGATGAAGCAAGGCAACTGTCTGGAGCCTCAATTGTAAGGGCACTACTCACATTCACGAGGGCTGAGCCCTCATGACCTAATCATCTTCAACGTTTCTACCTTCTAATATTATGACATTGGTCATTAGCTTTCAACATATGAATTTTGGGGGGACACAAGCATTCAGATCATAATAGATAGGTATTGCATTGAATCTGTAGATCAATTTGATAGTATTGACGTTTTAACAATATTGTCTTACAATACGTGAATATGATATATCTTTCCATTTATTTATGTCCTCTTTAATTTCCTTCAGTAATGTTTTATAGTTTTCTTTGTACAATTCTTTCACCTGCTTGGCTAAGTTAATTCCTAAGTATTTTATTCTTTTTGATGCAATTGTAAATGGAATTGTTTTCTTAATTTCCTTTTCAGATTGTTCATTGTTAGTACATAGAAATGAAACTGATTTATTTGCCTGTGTTGACCTTGTATCCCACTACTTTGCTAAATTAATGTATTAGGTTTGAAAAGGGTTTTTTTGGTGCAATAATTAGGGTTTTCTATATATAAGATCTACAAACAGATAATTTTACTTAATTTACAATTTGGATGACTTTTATTTCTTTTTCTTGCCTAATTACTCTGGCTAGGACCTCCAATACTATATTAAATAAAAGTGGTGAAAGTGGGCATCCTTGCCTTATTCCTTATCTCAGAAGAAAAACTTTCATTATTGAGTATGATGTTTACTATGGATTTTTCATATATGGCTTTGATTATTTTAAGGTAGTCTACTTCTATTTCTGGTTTTCTGAGTGTTTTTATCATAAAAGTGTGCTGGATTTTGTCAAATGCTTTTTCTGCATCAATTGAGATAATCATGTGTTTTTGCCTTTCATTCTGTTAATGTGGTGTTTTACAGCAATTGATATTCATATATGGACCATCCTTGCATTACAAGAATAAATCCCACTTGGTCATGGTATATAATCCTTTGAATATGCTACCAAATGTAGTTTGCTAGTATTTTGTTGATGATTTCTTAAATGAATGTTCATAAGACCAATATTTCTTATGAACATTGATTTAATGAATACAGTTGTCTTTTCTTTTAGTGTCTTTGACTTTTGTATCAGGGTAATGCTGACCTCACAGACAGAGAGGAACTGTTCCTTCCTCTTCCATTTTTCAAAAAACTTTGAGAAGAATTCGTGTTGGTTCTTCTTTCAATGTTTGGCAGTAATCATTGGTGAAGCCATCAAGTCCAAGGCTTTTCTTTGTTGAATTCTATTAGAATTTTTATTACTGGTTTAATCTCCTTAATAGTTATAAGTCATTAAGATTTTTCTATTTCTTTGTGCTTCAGTATTGATAGGTTTTGTATTTGCAGGAATTTGTCCATTTCACCTAGGTTATCTGATTTGCGTATAATTGTTGACAATATTCTCTTATAATCCCTTTTAATTCTGTAGAATCAGTAGCAATGTTTCCACTTTCCTTTTTTTAATTAATTATTTATTTTTTTTCTTCTTCTTCTTTTTCTTCTTGTTTCGCAAGCAAGGAGTGAAGTAATGTTTCCACTTTCATTTCTGATTTTAATAACTGGATCTCATTCTTTCTTTTTTTAGTCACTTTAACTAAAGATGTATCAATTTTGTTGATATTTTAAAGAATCAACTTTTGGTTTTATTTATTTTCTTCGTTGTTTTTCTATTTCATTTATCTCTGTTCTGATTTTATTATTTTCTTCCTTCTGTTAGCTTTGGATTTAGTTTGCTCTTCTTCTAGTTTCTTAAGTTATAAAGTTAAGTTGTTAATTTGAGATCTTGTGTGTTTTTTTTTAATATAACCTTTATAGCTATAGATTTCCCACTTAGCATTACCTTTGCTTCTCATAGCTTTTGGTATGTTGTGTTTTCCTTTTCATTTGTCTTTAAATATTTTCCAGTTTCCTTTGTGATTTCATTTGTGATCTATTGGTTGTTTAAGAGTATGTTGGTTAATTTTCACACATTTGTGAATTTCCCACTTTTCCTTTTGTTATTGATTTCTAACTTCATCTCATTGTGGTTAGAGAAGATATTTTATATCTTTTAAATCTATTGACAATTTGTGGCCTAATATGTGGTCTATCCTGAAAAATATTCTAAGTACACTTGAGAGAAATATGTATCTTGTTACTGTTTGAGTTCAGTGTTCTAAATATGTCTGGTAGATTTTAGTTTATGTTTTGTTCAAGTCTTCTTTTTTTTTTCACTTATCATCTGTCTAATTCTATCCATTACTGAGAGCAGAGTATTGAGGTCTCCGACTATTATTGTCGAGATGTCTATTTTCCCTTTAATTGTCAATTTTTGTTTCATATATTTTTTGGCCTGATATAATGATATAATATTATGTGCATATTTGTTATATCTTCTTGCTCTATTGAATCTTTTTATTATATGTGTCTTTCTCTCTCTCTGATAAACCTTTTAAAATTCAAATCTATTTTGTCTAATATTAGTATAGCCTCCTCTGTTCTCTTTTGGGTTTTGTTTGCATCACTTATCTTTTTCCATCCTTTCACTTTCAAGCTATTTGTGTCTGGATCTAAAATAAGTCTCTTATAGACAGCATATTCTTGGAGTATATTAACAATCTATTATGCCAATATCTGTATTTTCATTAGAGAGTTTAGTCTATTTACATTTAAAGTAGTTATTGATAAGGGGGGACTTACTTTGGTCATTTTACTGTTTTCTAATGCTTTGTAGTGTTTTTTCAGACCCTATATTTTATATTACTATCTTCTTGTGTGTTTAGTTGATTTTTGACGTGAAACGTTTTAATTCACTTTTCTTTTTGGGGGTGTACATTCTATACCTCTTTTTTATAGTTACCATGAGGAGTACACTTAACATCCTAAAATTATAACATTTTAACTTAAATTTACTGAACCTCAGTTTCCATAAAACACAAAACTTTGTTTCTGTACAGCTCTTTTCAGTTATTGATACCACATAGTTATAATTTTATACATTGCATGTCCCGAAACATAAGCTAATAATTATTTTTAATGCACTGCTCTCAAATTATATAAAAAACAAGATGTGATATTATAAACCAAAATTACAGTTTTTAGCTTTTAATACTTTAAAAATTTTTTATTGGTCTCTTAGATCATGTAGAAAACACAAAGTGGAGATACAGACTCTTATTACAATACTACTAGCTTTTCTAATTGCCTATGTATTGACCTTTACTGAGATCTTTATTTTTTCACGTGACTGTGAGTTATTGTCTACTATCTAGCTTCTTTTCATTTAAAGCTACAGGACTCTTTTTTTAGCATTTCTTGTAGAGGAGGTCTGGTAGTAACAGACTCCCTCAGCTTTTGCTTAATTTGGAATGTTTTAATGTCCTTCTAACTTTTGAAGGACAGTTTTGCTAGAAATAGGATTATTGATTGATAATTTTTTTCTTCTAGAACTTTGACTATTTCAAGTCCACTTTCCTCTGGCCTCCAAAGTCTCTGATGAGAAATCCGATGTTAATCTTGAGGATCTCTTGTATGTGATGCGTTGCTTCTCTCTGGCTGCTTTCAAAATTTTTTCTTTGTCTTCACCTTTTGCCAGTGGGATTATAATGCATCTTGGTGTGGGTCTCTGAGCTCATCCTACGTGGAGTTTGTTAAGCTTCTGGGATGTTTATATTCATGACTTTCATCAAACTTCGGACATTATTTCTTCATATAATCTGTCTTCCCTCTTTTCCCTTCTGGACTGCATCAGTGTGTATGCTGATCTGCTTGATGGTGTCTCACAGGAACCCTAGGCCATGCTCACTTTTCTTCAATTTTTGTCCCTTCTATTTTAGTTGTTTTATCTCCAAGTTTACTAATCATTTCTTCTGCCACTCAAATATGTCTTTGAATCGCCTGGTGAATTTTTCATTTCAGTTATTGTACTTTTCAGTTCTAGAATTTCTTTTGGGTGTCTATACATTTTTCTGTCTATTGATATTTCCATTTTGTTCATACACTATTCTCCACTTTCTCCACATCTTCCTTGAGTTCTTTGAACATCTTTAAGAAAGTTTCAAAAACAGGTGTCTATTTAGTAGATCTGCTATCTGGTCTGGTCTTTCTCGGTGACAGTTTCTGTTAATTTACTTTTCCCTTTCAATGGTCTATACTTTGTTTCTCTGCATGCTTTGTGATTTTGTTGTTGTTGAAACTGGACATATTAATTCAATAATGTAATAACTTTAGAAATCAAATTTTTCCCCTTTCCCAAGTTTTACTGTTTTTTTTTGTTTATTATTTTTTCAATGTGGTAGGCTATCTCCATGCTGAGGATTGGCCTGGGGGGTAAACTTAGGTCTCGTTATTCTCTGAGCTTACACCTTTCTCTGTGGATGTGCAGTTACTTTCCGCTTTCTCCTTGAATGCAGTTGCTTTAGATGTCCTAGTCTTTACTATCTGGCTCCCAAAAAGAAGGAAGATAATTAAAAGGGGAGAAAGGCACCAGCCCTTTAATTCCTCTGGAAATTGCTTCAGCCTGGGTTGGAGGGGCTTGCAGCAGCAAGGGGAGATGTAACAATAATGGCTGCTTGCCTCTGTGTCTGTACCTCCATGAGCAGAAGCATCAATCAGTGATCAGAGCACAGATATCCATATTTAGAAGACAATATGGGTCTTGTGCTCACCCTGATTTCAATAAGCTGTGGTCAAGTGGCTTCAGGGACATATGCACAATCACCTGACATTGGGATTTGGATGGTGACTGGGTAGCTGCTTTGGAGCTAAGACCTGAAATTGACCAAAATTAACTACAATTTACCAACCAAACCTTCCCCTGAAAGTTGCAAGCCTTCAACAGACTCCAGAGTTTCAAAACAGTTGTATCAGACAAATTCTGGCAGTGCAATTGTTATCTAGATGGGGAAACAGATTCCTGGTGCTTCTTACTCTGTCACTTTCCCGGAATTCTATATATATACATATATATGTATAAAAACAGGATTATACACACTGTTTTTAAACTTCTTTAATCTAATTAAGTCAACAGTCATTCATGTCTACTATTCTTTATGGCTGAGTGATTTTTCATTGTATGACCACACAGCAATTTATTTAACTGGTTCCTTATTATTGGACATTTTAGCCTATTTCTATCTTTTTTACCACTATAAACCACACACAGTAATACATATCTTTGCTCACTTGTCTGATTATTTCACTAGGAAAGAGGAAGGTTAAGATTTTGAGGTACAATTGCAGTATTTAAGGAACAGAAAGTGCATTAGAGAGGTAGAACTTTCTAGATAGCAAGAACAGCTTAAGCAGAGACCCAGAGGGATACAAGTGCATCTCACATTTAGAAACTGTTGCAATTGCAAAAATATCCATGCTCTGCTTTCTTTCAAAGTGTCTCTTGACCACTCCAGCTCTCAGTGAGGTATCCATACTCTCAGATGTCCTGGGCCATGCTGCTCAGGCCTCTTCCTCACTGACCAACTGACTTCCCCACAATCCTAGGCTACTGGCAACACACAGACCAATTCCCACCCTATGCAACTGGCAGCACACAGACCAATTCTTCTAGGAGCCTAGGTGGCCAGAAAAGGCTGGGACATATTTTAAGGACATTCACTTTACGTCTTAAAATAGTGCCCAGTCAAAAGGAAAAATTCCATGTGTGTCTAATTCACTTATGCAAGGAAATCAAGAGGCTGAGGCAGGAAAATTGCCTGAACCCAGGAGGCAGAGGTTGCGGTGAGCCGAGATCGTGCCAGTGCACTCCAGCCTGGGTAACAAGAGCAAAACTATGTCTCAAAAAAAAAAAAAAAAAGAAAAGAAAATGGTTGGAGGGTGTCCCCCCAACCCTGCCCGGTACCTGCATGTCTTTCTTTTTAGTTGAAGAAGGGCTATTTGATGTCCCGGAAACACTTTGAGGCCTTTTATTGCCCCTGTAGACCTAACAATAAAAGTATCTAAGAGGTAGAAGCTGTTGGCAGTTCTGGGTGAAAAACCCAAGAACAAAAGAAAAAAAAAAAAATCTGGTTAGATGGAGGCCGAAAATCTCAGAATTTCAGAAGTGCTTCAGGCTGGGTTCCAGGTTCAGGTTTTCTGGGAGGGGACAAGTGGTAAAGTAGAGGTTTCTGTGCTGTGACATATAGAGTGCCATACCAACACGTGTTTTCCCCACGATGCTAGAAATCCCCCATTATAACCACAGGTGAAGACCAATAAAACGGCCCCTATCCCTTCCCCCTGCTAGCACATGAAACTGTGCTAGGCCACACAGAAAGCTACACCAGTGATTCTCAGCTGGGAGTGATTTTGCCCCGCAGGAGACATTTGGCAAAGTCTGGAGGTATTTTTGGTTGTCACTGGAGGAGGTGGTGCTCATGGCATCTAAGTGGGTCAAGGCCAGGGATGCTGCTAGATGTCCTACCATGTGCAGGGCGGTCTCCAACAAGGAATTATCCAGCCCCAACTGTCAGCGGTGCTGAGGTTGAGAATTTGGAGTATCTCCAAGAGCATACGTTTTACTCCATGGTAAATAATTTAAAACAGCGTTTAAAATTAAAACAAGTGCATCTATTAAGGTGCAGTGAGGCAGACTAGATATTTTTCTTCTCTTTCAAACCCTACTATCCCTCCACCAGTAGCCCCTCCCCCCTCGCCCCATCATACCCTCTCCCCCGACAAAATCATATTCTTCCTTTCTAGAGCTTAAGATTCATTAAAATCTCATTCTAGTCTAGCAGAGCTGACGGGAAGGAGGCCATTTGGAATCTATCTCACGGCAGGCCTAAAGGCCCACTGGAGATGAGCCAGCAGGCTCCTCTTAGAAAGGCTGGGAAACAGAACGGCCAAGCCAGGTTGAAGGTCAGGAAGAGGGGAGCACTGCGTGTTTGGGGGCATGGGGGACGGTGTGGTCCAAGAGAGGTGAAGGAGTGAGCAGGGAAGTGTCCATGGGGTAAGGTCCCTTTGATGGGCTGGTAGCAGGTGGACTCTGGAAGGGAGAATCAGGGAAGTCCAAGGTCCCTGTGGGAGCAGCTGAATGGGCTGACCACACAGCTGAGGTCCTCCTGAGCTTCCAGCCCTCATATACACAGCCCATACCCAAGGGGAATGCCTCAGGCCTGCAGTGAGACACTTGAGCCCAATTAAAGGACACTGTGCTCTGCCCATCATTTGAGAGTCTATGTGTTATTGCTCTGCTAAGAGTAAGACTTTTTCAGAAGAACCGAGACTAACTACCTCACCCTTCTGATGTTAACAGTATAATAAGAGGTCCTCATGGAATTCCAAGTTACCATGAGTTTTAAAAGAAAAAAGAAAAACCCACAAGCGATTTTAAATAAATGTCAAGCTGTGGCTTTGGCCCCAAGCCCTTGGGGAGCAGGAAGCGACTCTTCTGTGTCCTTGGGGGAAGTTGCGGTAGTGGAGGCGCCTAGGTAAGGGACAGGGTTTGGGTCAGATGTTGGCTGTTGTGAGGTAGGGAGTGGCGGCAGGGCAGGAACCTGTGGGCTGTTAGTAGCTGGTTTCTTCCTGGGCTGGAGCTGGTAAGATGAATTAGTCAAGTGGTTGCTAGTTCCCTGGAGGAAACCAGGGCCAGGACCAGAAGGGTCTTTTTTCATAAAAATGTAACTTAGCAAGGAGGTGTGGCCCTCCCGTCCTCTCTGTTACATGCACTTGAGATGTGGGATAGCCTTTCCAAGAGACCACCTTCTTCCTCCCAAGCTGCTTCCCAGGCTCTCCGGTAGAGGGATGTCTCCTGCAGAGCACTGTCCCCAAAACCATGTGCTTCCAAGTGGCTGTGGCAAGCTCTGCTTCTTTCGGGGACCCTGAAGGGGCCAGTTTGGGACCTTGCAGGGGTCTCAGGGGCATTGAGTGTGTGAGGGATGGAGCTGACAGGAGAAGAAAATTGACAGGAGGTTGCAGGGAAGAGCAGACAGCCCCTGCGTCTTCATGGTCCTAACTCTTTTAGGGCTTGGGGAGCTGGAACTTCGCGCCGCTGGCTCATATGGAACTCCAAAAGGATGGGCTAGAGTTCTGGTTCTTCCCCGATGATTTACACGTAAGCCCCACTTTCTCCCTAGACACCAGCTTTCACATTTTACAAACCAGGACACGTAACTGCAGCAGGACTGGGATTATTTGGGAGAGTGACTCTGAGAGGGTCAGTTCCCCCATACCCCGACTCAGGGACACCAAGGAAGGCTCTGTGGGCCCCCAGCCATTTTGCCTGGGACGGCGGTCTCCCTGCATTGGAGAGCCAGGGGTGAGTCTGGTAAAATGAGTGCAGAGGCTGTGTGTCAGGGAAGAGTGAGCCCTGTGGGTTACCGGTATGGTACACAAGGAACGGAAGTGAGGGGGACGACAAGAAAATCTGACTCGGCAGATGAAAGTGAGAGTGGTAATACAGAGGCTCTGGTTAAAAAAATACAGATCTGCACTGCTGGAAGGCTGAGAATTATTCCATAAATAACCCGGGAAACCTGTGGACATGAGAGGGAGATGGGAACACAGAGAATCAGTCAGGCCGAGTGGGATGAAAGAAGAGACTCAGGGAGTAACCCTTCCTACCGTCCCCGAGCTGGTGACTTTGATGCCTGGGGAAGTTGGTCTGCATTGCCAGGCTCCACTCTCTGCTCTCCGCCTCTTCTTGCTATTCTATTGAGCTCTCCTAGTTAAATACACTCTTAAGCTGCACCGCCTGCTCAAGAGCCATCCATGGCTCCCTATAGCTCTTCTCATCAAGTTCACATACTTCTCTGTGGCTTTCTAGCCCAATTGTTAATTCAACAAGTGTTTATCCATTTTTAATTACATATTGAATTGAAAATATAGTACACAAACCTGAATACAATTAAATAATGGTACAAAAGTGTGAACAATGTATAGTGAATCTAACTCAGGCTCCCAAATCCTCCCTGTGCAGGGACATCAGAAATGTACTTTACATATCAAACGATATATGTAAATATTTTTCTTACAAAAATAGGACATTATATACCTTGCTCTTCACTTGATTTTGTCACAAATACATATTTGGGATTACTCCTTGTTAGCACAGTGTTCCATTGTACAAGTGCACTGTGTTTCGTTTAGTTAGACCCCAGCTGAAGACTTGGCTTTGAATCTTTTGTCAAGGTAAGTAGTACCACTCCAGACACCCATGTCCACGCCCCTTTTGCACACAGCAATGCACAATTATATCTGGAGGACAAACCAGAAGCAGAGTGGCTGGATCAAAGGGCACCTGTGTTCTCTGTTCTGATCGATAGAACAGAGAACACAGGTGTTCTGATTGACAGAACACAGAACACGGGCGGGGCAGAAGCTCTTCACCCCCATCCTCATCAAATGTGGTGATCTTTGCCAGTCTGCTAAGTGAAAAGTAGTTCTTGTTTTATTTTGCATTTCTTTGATTTTGATGGAGGCTGGGTATCTTTTCATCTGTTTCAAAGTCACTTGTATTCCTTTTTCTGTGAACGAACTGCTTTCAAGCCCTTTGGCCATTTCTCTACGAAGGTATGGAACAAATATTTATTGATATCCAATTGCATGCCAGGTAAGTCAGAGATGATCTCTGCCCACCCTTCGTAATTGGATCTCATTCTCCCCTTATTAATCGTTAGCCATTACCTGCCCTCCCCAAACCCTGACTCAATCAGGTCCCTTGGGAGTTTCACGGACTCGCTCGGCCATTTGGAGTCAACAAGGCAAAGGCGTGTGTGTGTGTGTGTGTGTGTGTGTGTGTGTGCGCGCGCACGCGCACGCATGCGTGCACGCACATGCGCATGCATGTAAGAGATGTGAATATCTCCCTTTTACATTATTGTCCTTCAATTTCTATTATAACTAATTACAAAAGTAATACATCTTCTTGCTAGAACACAGAGATGCTATAGAACAGTACTAATGAGACATTTTCTAAGTCCCATGAGATTCCAGTCACACCGAAATAAACATCTCTGAGCCACTTCCTTCAACACTGTTCTCTGCATATATGTGTCCTTTTATAAAACTGGCATCACTCTATACATATAATTTGGTTTTTAAAACTTTTTTTGACTTAATACTATGTCATCATAAATTCTAAAATTATTCAAAAGCCTCTTTTTAATTTTTCTATTCTTTTTTAATTTTTTTATTTTCACAGGTTATTGGGGAACAGGTGGTGTTCAGTCACATAAATAGCTTCTTTAGTGGTGATTTGTGAAATTTTGCTGCACCCATCACTCGAGCAGTATACACTGCGCCCTATTTGTAGTCTTTTATCCCTCACCCCCTTCCCACCCTTTCCCCCAATCCTAAAGTCCATCGTGTCATACTTATGACTTTGCATTTGCACAGCTTAGCTCCCACTTATGAGTGATGCGATCTCGGCTCACTGCAACCTCCACCTCCAGGGTTCAAGCGATTCTCCTGTCTCAGCCTCCCAAGTAGCTGGGACTACAGGTGCGTGCCGCCATGCTTGGTTAATTTTTTGTATTTTTAGTAGCCACAGAGTTTCACTGTGTTAGCCAGGATGGTCTCGATCTCCTGACCTCACGATCTGCCCGCCTCAGGAAGATCCCCAAAATGCCTGGATTACAGGTGTGAGCCACCGCGCCTGACCACAAAAACCTGTTTTATTGGCCAACAAATTCTTTTACAGGAATGTTCCAAAATTTATTTAATCAACCCCCTTGTTCCTGGATCTTGTTTTATTCTCTCCCTTCCCTCTCTCATTCCTCCTTTCCTTCCACTTCATACACAAATACTTGCTTATATCTCCATTTCCTTCATGTGGATTTCTAGAAGGGCATTTGGCAGATCAAAAGGTGGAATATTTTTGTGGCTCTAGATTTGTTGGCTTGGCTAGTTCAAAACATATTTCACCTCCTCCTAGGATGTCTAGACAATAGCAGCTAATGATTGAGACCTCCCTCCAGTACGGATTCTAAATATGATTTAGCCTCTGCTAATGAGATGAACTTCTGCAAGTGTGAGTCAACGCTAATGATGCAGGGGAGTGGGAGGGTGGCGGGGTCCCATTTTGCTAGCACAGATCAGAATAGAAGGGGCGTGGCTCTGGAGCCGAGAGTTATCATGATCACTCCCGTTCTGGAACTTCGTGATCAAGGCGGAAGTCTGTTGGCACCCAGGCTGGCATTGTGTTCTGGGGACTCATTCCTGGAAGCCCAGCCTAGGATGCATAACTTCTACCTGCTGATGAGTCTACAAGCTACGTAGTCTCCTGATAAGTCTCCTTCTGCTTAAAGTAGCTGAGTGTATTCTGTTGTCTACAACTAAGATCACTGATAGTGAAGTCCCTGTTTGTCAAAATGTTCTCTAGGAAAGTTGGACCAGTGTAGAGTCCCACAGAGGACAAGATGCTAAGAGCGTTTCAGGGGAAGCTGATGCTGTCTTCCAGGGATGGGTGGTGTATTAGTGAGTGTTCTCTAGAGGGACAGAACTCATAGAACTCATATATTTTACACACACACACACACACACACACACACGAGATATATATGAGATATATATATCTCATATATATTTTACACACACACACAGATATATATATATATATCTCCTGTGTGTGTGCATATATATACACATACCCACACACCCATATATAAACACGAGAGTTTCTTAAGTATTAACTTACATGATCACAAGTTCCCACAATAGGCTGTCTGCAAGTTTGAGGAGCAAGGAGAGACAATGTGAGTCTCAAAACTGAAGAACTAGGAGTCTGATGTTTGAGGGCAGGAAGCATCCAGCATGGGAGAAAGAGGTCGGCTGGGAGGCTAAGCCCGTCTCGTGTCTCCATGTTTCTCTGCCTGCTTTACATTCGATGAAAGCTGATCAGATTGTGCCCACCAAATTTAGGGTGGATCTGCTTTTCCTGCCACTGACTCAAATGTTCATCTCCTTTGGCAACACCCACACAGACACCCAGGATTCATACTTTCTATCCTTCAAGCCAATCAAGTTGACACTCAGTATTAACCATCACAGGTGGTCAGGGGTTTTCTTAAAGAAGTCACATTAGAACCATGATCCTAGCCTGGGTGGGCAGTGTGGGTGCTTGGGTTTTGAGCACTTACCATGTGTCAAGCTCTTTCCATACATCAATCTTATCACCCTTACAATCACTCTATGAGAGATGCAGTATTACCCCATTTCATGGAAGCCGAAACTGGGCTCAGAGAGGTCATTTGACTTGCTCAAGGTCACAGAGCTAATTCCGGAGAAGATGGGACACCAATTCAGGTTGGACGGATTCCAAAGTTGACTGGCCTCATGGCCATGGATCTATCTTGTCCGGTGGCCAAGGGATCCACTTTCCATTACCGGGGTTAATCTGGCTCTCTGCAGGCACTAGAGACTGCCCCGGCTGCCTCTCTGAGTTCAGGTCACATCACAACAGTTCGCCGGCCACCTGGTTCCTCTGCTGCTGTTTCCTGGATCTCTTTCCTTCAGGGTGGGTCTTTCTGAACTCCAAGTCCCCTCCATGATGCTCAGTGAATATCCACAGAATGGACCAAAAATGATTCAATAGCTTCCTGTACCCAAGCCAGGTTCATACCATCGGGGCTTGAGGAATATCACAGGCCGATGGGAGTAATAATAGCTGACATTCTTCAGGCACCACCAGTGTTTGTCCCAACACTGCACGGAACACTTCACACAGGCACGCTCATTCACTCCTTCAAACTACCCTGAGAGATAAGATTGAAGTGCCTGTTTCACAAGTTCAGAGAAGTCAGATAATTTATCCAGGGTCACACAGCTGGTAAATGCTGAAGTGCAGACACACGCCAGCTCTGCTTGACTCCAGAGCCCAGAGTTAAACACGTGATCGTGGGAAAATGGCAAGTGTGCAGTTGACAAGGCTCTAGACACCACGTAGCCCAGCGTTACTCAAGTTTAACATCCCCTGCGAGGGGTGAACAGACCGGCCCCAGTAGGCTGCCCTGAGAAGCACTTGGCACTCTGTCTGTGATTTTCCTGCCCAAAGCGCACAATCTGAACTCCATTATGAAGAAACAGCATCGGACACGACCCAAGCGAGGGACACCCTGCAAAATAGCTAGTCCGCACTCTTCACAAATGTCAAGGTCATGAACGACAAAGGAAAGTGCAGGAACTGTTCCAGACTAGACAGACATGGTGACCAGATGCCAGGCCTGGTCCTGGATGGGATGGTGGACCAGAAAGGACTCGACGGGGACAGTTGGCACAATTTGAAGGTCTTCTGTACACTAGCTCATGTCTTTGTTAAGTCTCCTGAGTTTGTGGATGTGGTTGTATAAGCAAATATCCTTGTTCTTAGGAAATACAGGCTGAAGCCATTCAGGGTAAAGGAAATAATCATAATAATGACATTAACAGTGTGTATAAATAGAGATAAGGCAAAAGTGGCCAAATGTTAAACTGGTGAACCTAGGTGAAAAGCATATGAGAGTTTGTTGTCCTATTCTTGCAGTATGTACTCAGGTTGAAAAGTTTAAAAATAAAATTTGGAAAAAAAAAAACCCTGATCTTTCCTGGAGCCAGTGTTTTAAGTTACAGGGAAGAGAAGAAGAAAGGAGATTCCTACTTACTGGGGACCTGCTATGTGCTGGGCATATACTGACATATTTAGATGTCCACAGGGCCCCTAAGAAGTAGTGTGTGCCCATTTTATAGATGAGGAAACTGATGCTTAGGGATATGAAGTAACAGCTTAGGGCCCACAGCAGTTAGTGGCCCAGCAGGCCTTCGTGCCAGAGGCTGCCTGCCTGACCCCACAATCTCTCCTCTACCTCTGGGTAGAGGAGTAGTACAGGAATAGTGCAGGGGGGATGACGACCTTGACTTCTGGTCCCAGGCTGGCCCCCATGGGCAGTAAAGGACAGAGTCCACAGCCAGTGCAGGCCACTCTGGGGAGATGGCCAGTGATGGGGAGGATGTTGGGAAGGGACCTCCATCCTTCCATGCATGCAGCTCCAGGGAGCAGCCCTCTTGTAACCAAGGCTTCCTCCGAGCACAGCTGCCATATGAAGGAAGGGGTAGTGTCCCCAGCCTAGTAGGCACTCAGAGCAAGTTGCTCTGGCTCTCTGGGAGAGACAAAGGCTGGCAACTGGCTCTGTATCCCTGCCCACCTGCCAGCAGGTTGTAGAGGAGGGGGAGAGTTGAAATGTCTGGGTGATTGCCAAAGAGCCTACTAAGGGACAATTTTCTCTCTCTATTTTTTTTTGAGATGAAGTCTCACTCTCACCCAGGCTGGAGTGCAGTGGCGCGATCTTGGCTGACTGCAACCTCCACCTCCCAGGTTCAAGTGATTCTCCTGCCTCAGCCTCCCGAGTAGCTGAGACTACAGGCATGTGCCACCAAACCCAGATAATTTTTGTATTTTTAGTATTTTTAGTATTTTATTTGTATTTTTATTTCACTATGTTGGCTAGGCTGACCTTGAACTCCTGACCTCATGATCCACCCTCCTTAGCTTCCCAAAGTGCTGGGATTACAGGTATGAGTCACTGCACCCAGCTGGGGACAATTTCTCTTCCCCCACTACCTTTGGGACCAAGCCCCTCTGTCCTGGCTGGAGGGCTCTCCATTCTTCAGGGGCCTTGGGGCCCAGTACTGGGTGCTGAGGGTCCCTGTTGGGGAGCTCAGCCTTCTGAGCTGCATATACCTGCCTGGCACCCCTCATCATCACCTGCCTGGGGTGGGGTGGGTCCATGCAAGGTGTCTTTTATAGCAGGGTCTTTGCACTTGGATCACTGACAGGCAAATAACACTATGGGAGGTAGAAGGTCCCCTTCCTACCCTCAAATTTCCACCCCTGCCTACCATAGTTCCCAGGCTAGACTGCAGTGGTACGATCAGAGCTCACTGCAGCCTCGACCTTCCAGATTCAAGTGATCCTCCCACCTCAGCCTTCCAAGTAGCTAGGACCTCAAGCACACACCATCGTACTCAGCTAATTTTATTATTTTTTCTAGAGACTGGGCCTCCCTATTTTTTCAGGCTGGTTTCAAACTCTTGAACCCAAGCGATCCTCCCACCTCAGCCTCTCAAAGTGTGGGATTACAGGTGTAAAACACCACACCTGGCCTTGGTATCAGGTCTCTTAGTTAAGGCAATGAAGGCCTCTGCTGAGATGAAATGTGCCGTTCAAGGTGGGGAGGATTCATGGGAGGAGGGCTCCCCAAAGTCCCTTCCTCTCTCTCATCCTCAGTTTCTTTGTCTGTAAAATAGGGAGAATAATGACTCACTGGGCTTCTAGGTAGAATTTGAGCTTGGTAAATTCCTCTTCCCATCTGCAAAGGGAGGCGGGTTGGATTCACACAGGATTCTTACGTATTAGAATCGCCTGGGGAGCTTTGAAATTATCAGTTCCCAAGCTCCAGCCTAGATCCCTTGAGTGAGATTTTCTAGGAGTGGGACCCCACATCGAGATATTTTATTAAATTGCCAGGTGATTCTAATTTGAATCAGGCTTGAGCACTGTGGGAAAATGATCTCTTACATCTCTGAATATGGACATGAATCTGCGTGTAAGCCTGCGACAGTTTGGGCCCCATTTATGGTACCCCACTAACATCCCTGGAATTGGGAAGTCTGGGGAGGAATGGCTTGGTTGGGGTGTGGGAGGCTGGAGCTCCTTGGAAGTACTTGAGAGATGTGTTCAGAGCTCAGGGTGGGGCTGATTCAAGGTTGAGGGGCCTGGGGAGCTCACAGACCGTCAGACAGACAGTCGGCTGGGCTTGGTCCAAGGTCATAGTTCAGTGATGTAGAGTTGAACGTTGTACAGTTCAATGTGCCTGGTACATAATAGAAGCCCAATAAGCATCTGTTGAAGAAAAGGATGAAGATCCAGGCCCGATATCAACCAGAGGATGATGCGCCCTTTAGATGCTCCCTTTTATGGTTGAAGCTCACTATTTCCCATGAGTGTTTTTGGTGGTGCACCCCTGCCACTTCTCCTACTTCCCCACATCCTCCCGTGCCCCTCAGATCTCTCACCGCCACCACCCCTGATCCCACACACATCCTGCCCTCATGGTGCATCCGAGTCAAAGACTCCTACTCTGGTGACCAGTGCTCCAACTGTCTCTGCCTAAGCTATTCCCTGCTAAATGAATTCACAAAAAAGAGCCAACAACTGTGACATTGTGTAGCACCTCTCTATTTAACCAACAGCTCCAGAAGTCCGTGGCACCTTATCCTCACAGAATAAAGTCCCGATAGCAGAACTTCGAATCCCGGTAGGCTCCTGGAGAGAAATGTAGGGGTGGAGCCCACAGATGGAGCCCATGGAGGCGAGATGTGCACTGCAGTCTGAAAAATCATAATATTGTAAAACTTCAAGCCACCTATGGCAGTCTCTTTCTCCAAACTTAAGTTGCAATGCCCTTAGAGCATTCCCACCAGTGGTCATCTGGCTTGGTTAACTCTAATGTCAGGGAACTCACTACCTCACAAGGCAGTCCATTCTGTCTTACCAAGCTGCTCAGAGCTTCATTGTGCAATAGTGAGCATCACCTGTTCTTTCCCAGTACTCTACTGGTCTCTCTGAGGGTGGCTGGCTGGGGTTGACTGTGCTCCAACTGCAACAGGTGTGCATGTCTTCCTTGGACAGCAGAGTCAGCCAGGCATCCTCACGCTGGAGGGCAAGTATTTGTCGCCTCTCCATGGTGGCGGCAGTCGGCCTGCCTTATTTTTCCGCATCGGAAGGATCCTATTAAAGCAGGCCCTGCCTTGGTTACATGTCAGAGTTCTCTGACATCAAGTTGTATTTAAAGGCTCAGCGCCGGGACCATCCCCTGACACACCCCATCAGCCTTGGCTGGCTTTATTTCCCCATTGGTTTCTTTTGGTCTCAGTTGAGTGTTATGCACCATGAACGGTGGTGACAGAGATCTGTGACCTGGCCCCACCCTGCAGTGGTACACAGCAGTGTCTGGGAGAATACACCAGTAACAGAGACAGGAAATCAACCACGAATGAGGGAAGGTCATATAAGACAACTCTGTATCTCTTCATGCCTTCGTGGTGTTCACCACACTCCATACTAGGGCCAATAACATTCAATCAAATAGAATTCAGTGCATCAAGATTTTGTGTAAGCAATCTTCTCGGGGCTGGGTGGTGTGGCATGAAAGGGCAGATATCATGGGTTTTAAAGAGCAGTTAGAAGTAGCTATGGAAAGAGAAGTGGTTCAGCTGCTGCAACCAAAGGCCAAAACAATGATGGCTTAAACACAACAGAAGTGTATTTCTCCCTCGACAACATTAATAATTTAAGCGGTCCAGGGCTACTACGGCAGTTTCACGGTTTTGGAGACCCAGGCTCCATCTACCTTGTTGCTCTGCCATTCTCAATCAGCAGGTTTTACCATATGGTTCAAAATGGCTGCTCCAGAGCCTGCCATCACATCACTGTTTCAACCTACAGGAAGAGGAAAAGTGGAAATTGAAGAAATGCCATTGCCATTCAGGACAGGCTGACCCAGAACTGGTACATGCCACTTCCCCGCATATGCCGCTGATAGAACTTCCTTTTCCAGCCACTTCTGCCTCCACAAGGAGTCTGGGAAATGCAGTCTTTAATTCTATCACTGCGGGGCATGGGGAGAGTGCATTCTTGGGGATAACCAGCCAACTTCACCAAAGGGAGGAGCCAATCTCAGGCATCCAGAAGATGGAAATGAACTTGGCCTGGGCATGTGGGGATGGGGGACTGAGTCTGTAAGGAGCTCATCTAGGGCCCCTCTGAAAGGAAAACCCTCATGAAGAAGGGGTGGACAGAGTATCTTAATTACTAGGCAGGGCTCCAGAGATTGTAAGGGGACCTTGGTCAGCATGGCAGTGAACTCACAGAATCCTCCACCTGAGTTTTGGTTTATAAATAGACCTGCTTCTGATGAGGTGAAGTCTTTAAAATTGTACTCTCTTTTAAATTAGCCTGGGAGAGAGAGGTCAACAGGGGTTCACAACTTTAAAAAACCTTGTTAGTCCTTTTGCAACTCAGAGTTCTTTGGTCAAATAAAGAGTTACTTGTCCATTGATCTTTTCTTGTAAATCCCACACATGTGGTGCACCTTTTTTGGGTACGAGATTATACACCTATGTGATGACTTTTACTGCTGGGAAGGATCTGCTGTGGACATCTGTTATTCATTTTATCCTTACACCAATGTTGTGAGATCGGTGTATGATCCCTGTTTGAAAGACGTAGACACTGAGGCTTAGGGATTTGTTCAACCTCTTTTGCAGTGAAGCTAAGCATTTTGTCTCTTTCCACTTGCACCTCTCAAGAAACAACTGGCTATCTGCAGCAACGTGTCCAAAAATATGGGACAGTAGAACACTAGACCTTCACATGAATCCATGAGACAGAGAGAAAAAAATCTGTGGTCAAATAAGACTGGGAAATACGGCATGTTTATCTATCTTACTTGGAGAGTCACAGAGCACAGCAGAATATTGGTGGTTCTGATGAATCCTGCAGACTTTAAACCATTGTTGTTTAAATGTCTCCCTCTGACAAGGTTCCCCTGGCTGAAAAGGGTAAGAGGCTGACTGCTAGGTGACCCCATTCTAGGCAGTCCATTCTGTCTTGCTAAGCGGCTCGTGGCTTCATTGTGTAATAGCTAGTGTCGCCTGTTCTTTCAGTACTCTGCCGGTCTATCTGAGGGTGACAGCGGTAAGGTCTTGGATCGTCTGAGCAAGCTGCTTACCATCTCTGTTGGGATTTTGGGGAAAGGATAAACAGTGCTTTGGTACTTCTCCCACTTAGTTCAGAACGAATTGAGAGATTGTTGGAGGGGTCATTCAGATGAAGATCAAAATGGCGGCACTTCTGACACGTGCTACTCAGACAGGGATGCTTGGGTCCCTAGGAGGAGGAGCTCAGCACATCTCCTGAGGCAGCCAGGCTTTTCCACCCTGACACAGAGCCAACAGGCTGACTGCCGGCCGCCCTCAGAGGCTGGACCCAGGGCACCTCGCAGCAGGCTGGCAGATATCCTGGGGAAATTTCAGAATGGCAGAGCTCCTTCACCCAAACTCACCATCCAGGCAAGTCCCTGCTCCTCCCAACATGCTCCCACCCTTGGTTTCTTTACTTGGCACATGAGGTCAACGAAACCCATGCTCTCTGTCTACCAGGGTTGTTATGGGGGTGCCACAAATGGCAAGGGGGAAATACACTGAAAAATATAAATGGTTAAATTACTTTATTCAGGTATCAGTTCTCATACTCTTCTTACAAGGTTGATAGTTATGTTAAATCATTGATTCATTAATTCATTCATTCAACAAAGAGCTCCTTTGTGAAGCACAACCTGGGAGGTGCTGTGAGAAAGCATAGCACTTCTGCTCAAGGAGAAACAAAACATTGAACCCCGCAGCCCCAGCCCCTGTCTGCAGATGAGGAACCACAGTTCAGAACAATCAGGGCCTCCCCCAAGCGCTGGGGTGGCTGGGGCGACAGGGCCACCACTCTCCCCCAATGAAGTCTGGCCTTTGCTCACTCTGCCTGACACTTTGAAGGTCCCCTCCATGTCTCTCCCTTCATCCAAATTCTGCCTATTCTTAGAGACTATCTCCAGACCCACTTCCCTGATGAGCCATTATGTATTTTGGTCCCCCTTTGTTGGAGCTCACTGAGTCCTCACTGCCTTCTGTGCTCTTGACTTAAGAAAGTCAATCTTAGCACTTGACTTTCTCCAATGGTTTTATGAGGCTATGTGTCATCTCCTCACTTACTGCCCTCCACCCTTTCTCGGGTGGAAGAGGGGTCAGGGAGGGCCATTGGCTGATGGCCTGCTGATGGATTTAGCCAGCCAGGGAAGGTGGCAGGCTGGCCAGGATCTCATTTTCCCCTTTCGCTGACATGTTCCTAATTTGGCTTTATGAGCTTTTTCTGGGGTGTCAGCTGTGCTGTTTGGAGCTGGGCTGCAAAGGGCAGAATGTCCAGTGGCAAGGGGAATGGCATGTGGGAAGGGCTTGGCAGAGGGCAGGGGTGTCTGCTGCCTTTCCCAGCCTCCAGCAGGGTCTCGGAATGTTCTGGCCCACTCTGGAGTCTTAAAAGGACATGTCGGGATAAAAAAACACTTACAGAGATGTTTGGAATGTGGGCCACAGAGAGAACATAATAGAAGGCCAAGGCTAAGGTCCCTCGAGGAGAATCACACGAGATCTGAGGAGGGGCTGGGGCCGGGTGCGTGGGGACACGTTCTCATGGGATGCCATCTCGTGATGAGTGCCAACAGGACAGCCGGTCCCAAAGTGGCATTCCCCACAGATGACTGCTCTGCACTGGGCTTTGTCTCTGTGGCCTGTGACAGACCACAGTGCCACCACCTATGCCTGTTTCCTTGCTGTATAAAAGGGAGAAGTGGACTTCATCAGAGGTCACACATTAGTCTCAGGTGTTTTCTTTTTAAATTTGAATTCTTTCTATATTTAAAACGGGTATATGTTACATTAGAAATGTATTTTCTGGTTGTTCTTTAAAAACAAAAAAGAATGTTCAGAAATCCTGTACCTGCTCAGCAATGGTCTATGTGGCAGGCACTCCCCAAGTCCTGGCTATCCTCTTCCTCCATGACTTTGCATCCCTAATGGGCATTTAGGTTTGTCCCCAACCTTTGCCCTGTCCACACACTTCTTGGGGTTCCTTCCAGCATGGGCATCTGTGGTTAGGAGTGGACAGTGGAATGGGAGCTCATGGGGACAAGCAGTGCCTAGGGGCCCCGGGCCCTGGGTGCTAGCGCAGGCCCTTCACTGACCCACGGAGTGACCCTGGGGAGCCACGTCCCCCGTGCCTTCATTTTACTCATCTATTAAAAGAGGGAAGTGGCTAAAACCAGCAATAAGATCCTTTCAAGCTCTCACTTCAATGATCCAGGCAAAAATGCCACTTGCCTGAATGAAACGGAAGTGTGATTTAAATGCTGTGGAATGTGGCCATCCCAGCCCTTGGAAGCTTCATGATGGAGAGTGAGAGGGAGAGAAAAGAAGGAAAGGGGACCCTAGCTAGGGTCTGAGGTCTGAGCGAGTCTGTGGCTCAGGCAGCCCTGCTCAAGCTGCTGGTGGGGTTGAAAGGAGCAGCCCAGTCTCCTGGAATTCCTTCCAGGTCAAGGTCTTGGAATGCCTCCACCCTCACCCTTTCTGGAAGCCCCGGGCTCTGGGTTAAAGCTGAGGGTGTATGAACCAAGCCTTCACAGGACTGGAGGCACAGCCAAATTTTTGGTCTACTCCATGCCAATGGAGACTTCCCAGTAAGTAGCCAGACCGAGAGAGAGTGTTGGGTCATCACATGAGCAGGTGGGGCCCCCTCTGTGTGTCAGGAGACTCTGCGGTCACTCCAGCTCTTTCCTAATGGCTACTATTTCATTTAGTTGAACCTCGGTTTTCTTATATGTCAAAGGGGCTTGAAGCAGACAAGTAATCAAGTCAAGCTGTTCTATCTGACGCCTAAGAGGGAAACTGTTAGAGAACAGAAGCCAAATTCTTGGAAAGGAATGAATGTCCCACCAGGTGACTTGTGGCATTTCTTGGGAGAGCTCTCTCTGTGGTTTTTGTATCACATTTTCTCTGGGACAGTCTCACTTTCTCAGTACCACTGGGGGCCTGTCTCGTCCAGCTCCAGCAGACAGAGGCCTCCCCACTGAGTCTTCCAATCACACAGAGGGGCCGTTCCAAGCACACAGAGACCCGAAGAAATGCACACCCCTCAGGGGTCAACACAACCTGCACACTGCCAGCTCTGTGGTCTCCTTAACCTGTACAGCATCCTCACTGGCTCAGGTACTAAAGAAGGTGGGCAAGATGTCTCCTAGTTGCTGGGGAGGACCCTCAGAAGGGCCCCCAGAATCTTGAAAGACCTTGGGAATAGAGCCCTCCCAGGTAGTCAGTCCTTGGTAAGCTGGACACAGTGAACTACAGAAGAAGTTTAGGGACCTATTAGAGGGACAGATACATCTAAATTCACAGGCAGTGCTGTGAAGAGGCCTGGAAGGAGGCTGGATTTAGGGGCCTGGCTTTGGAAGCCCCGTCCTGATGGCAGGGTACTGATGGCCCATGATTTCATTTCCCTGAACCCCCAGTCCCTGTACCTGTGAAATGGAGAAACATGCCTGCCGGCTCCACACAGAATAGTTGTGAGAAGAGATGGAAGAAGGTAGCTTTCAGGCTGGTTGGATAACTGCTGCCAATGGAAGCATGGAGTAGAGCAGGTGAACTTTCAATAGGAGCAACGGTGTGAGGGAAATGCCTTGGTAGAAAGGGGTTGAGAAAGGGGGAGGGAAAGAGAACAGGCTGGATGGAGCCCCTGCCCCATCTCTACCCCAAGGAGGCTACCAGTAGGGGAAGTAAGAGCCTGGGCTTTGGGCTCTGGAATGAGGCTGGCCCAATTTACATCCAGGTCCTGCTGTGTAGAAGCTACATGGCCCCAAAAAAGCTGTTGTACCTCTTTAAGCTTCTATTGCCTTTCTGTAAAATGGGGACAATATTCAGACCTCACAGAGTAGTTTGTAAGATTAAAATGAAAAGGGGGCCAGGCACGGTGGCTCAAGCCTGTAATCCCAGCACTTTGGGAGGCCGAGGCGGGTGGATCACGAGGTCAAGAGATTGAGACCATCCTGGTCAACATGGTGAAACCCCGTCTCTACTAAAAATACAAAAATTAGCTGGGCATGGTGGCGCATGCCTGTAATCCCAGCTACTCAGGAGGCTGAGGCAGGAGAATTGCTTGAACCCAGGAGGCAGAGGTTTCGGTGAGCCGAGATCACGCCATTGCACTCCAGCCTGGGTAACAAGGGCGAAATTCAGTCTAAAAAAAAAAAAGGAAATGGATAACATCTACAAAATGTCTAGTGGAGAGCCAATACACAGTAGATGCTTCATAAATGTAGCTGTTGGTATTTTCAACAACTATTTGCTGCGACTCACTTCCTACAAGCAGGCAGTTCTAGGCAGCCCCAGTCTGAGGATGGGCCCTGGCCCCCCAGGGAGGATGTGAGATGCTTCCTGGCTGAGGCAGGTTCTGCCCGCTGATGGAGCTCCATGCCTCTATCCTGATGGCAGCCTTGGTGTTGGGGTGTCTGTTCTTCCTTGACCCCTGGCCCTGGCATCCCCCATTTCTTTCCTAACCTATCCCTTCTTGACTCCTGGGCCTGGCCTCAGCCATCCCCTTTTCAGCCTGCTTGGTGGTGAGTAAGAGGACCCTGGGATCCAAGGCCCTCAATGCCCCAGCCTTGAAGGGATCCGTGGAGCTTATGGGTCTGTATAAAGCCAGTCTAGGGCTCCCTGAGGTGTGCCTGTCCTAAATCCCCTAACTTCCACCCTACAGGCAGAAATGAACTCACAGCTGATGGCTTCCCACCTGAAATTGCTCCTGCAGTCAACCCCAACAGAGCCACTTTGAATCCTTATGAGCTGCACCTATAGCCTCATGACCAAAGGCACAGGTAAGCTCTGAAGCCAGACTATCTGAGTCCAAAATCCCAACGTTGGGTCCAACCCACAGACCCTCACCCAGTGACATGAGTGCACTCAGACACAGATATCCAGTGAAAGAGCAGGCTAGGGGTCTGGGCCACTCACAGACACTGAGGAGCGTGCTGTGAAGAGTCAGCAGCTGTGACCCTCACCAGCTGGGGCTGTGGGCATTTATTTAGTATAGATTTAGTTGCAGAGGCTTTGAGTCAACACACCTTTTGATAATTGACATGATCGCCCTTCCTAGAGACAGCAGTCCTACAGTCCTATATCCCTGGATGATTAAGGGCCAGGTTCTGAGGCCCAAGTAAACTAACTTACTTAGATCAGTTCTTTTTCACATCCTCTTGTTATCTAACCTAAGCTTTCAGGCACTGGATAAGAGAATCTGGCTGCCTTCAGCCAAATCCTATTCTGAGGCTTTTGCAAGACCCTCTGGCCTTCCAAGAAGGTTTGCATCCTTTTCCTACAATTTCTCCCACCACCCTGACTGAGCCCTTACACCCAAGGCTGTGACAATCCAGCTGTGTAACATTAGGTCTGTGATGAAATCTTCATGCACCTCATTTTCCCCACCTATAAAAATTCTACCTCACAGAATTCTCACGTGAACTAAATGAGGTAATACAGGTCTTGGCGCATAGTAAATGTTCAATATATTCATCATTATTTTCCCTCCATTCTGCAAATATCCACCTTAGATTTATGTCCAAGTCCCCTTCCCAGCACCCTATGCTGGTGCTTCTTGGAGGGCATGGTTTTCCCATGAACTTGCAGCCCTTAAGCCTGACTTTGAAACGTCTGGAGACTGACCTGGAGAGAAGATGAAGGGTGAAGAATTGAATGGGAGGGATTGACGAAGCAGAGAGTGGACTGGGGTGGCCTGGCTCTTTTTCACCTGCATTCACTCACCTGGACTGAGAAAGCAGAGATGTTGCCAGCTTGGTTAGAAGACCTCATCCTGAGTTCCCTTCCTTTGGATACACCACTCTTTCTCTCTGTAGGAAAAGAGAGAGAGAAAAGGTGAATAAGCACACACCTGAGCCAAGAGACTGTTTCTGGGCCCCCTTTTCCCTTTGACAAGCCCCTCAGCTTCTGAGTAAGGAATTGCCTCAAAGGAATCTCATGTGCTAACTCACTTCCTACCTCAGACCCTGTGTAACCAGAGACACCTGTTCCTGTATCACCTCTGTCCTCAAGGTTCTGTCAGTGGCTGCTCCATCTGGTGGGAAGGCAGAGGGGAGCAGTGGCCTTTGTGTGAGGTTCCATGCAGACGCACAGCAGTGTGGAGGGGCTGACCAGGCTCAGCAGACCAGCAGCACCCTGGGATGGAGGCCTGGGCAGGGCTGGTGCCATGGCAGCCGGCTTCAGGCCCATGTCTCCAGTGAAGGCCCTCAGAAAGCTTCTGAGCCCACACGAGGCAGCTCTACTGGCTTCAAGGAGCTGTGTGAGTAGGGATTGGCCAGGAAAAGTGTCCTCCATTGAGCAAATTCTGGTCCCAGGCCTGGCTGGATCTTACCGTGGGTGAAAACTGACTCTCCGAGTCTGGGCTGCAGAGAGAGAATGAGAGATCAATGAGATGGAGCTTCCCTGAAGGAGTGCATGGCTTCATCACAGCAAATCCTCAGGACACCCAGGGAGCGCCCGATTCCCTACAGCCCTGTCGACACAGAACGCGACATCCTCCTTCTCTTCCTCCCTTTTCGTCTTTGCCAAAGCCATATCATTGTGTTTTACTTTGCCCTTGTTTTTACTGTAGTTGAAAGTGCTTTTCCGTGTTTTTAGGCCACTCTTGTGACTTCTGTGAATTGCTTGCTCATC